>CM053142.1:17325000-19825000 GCA_028571685.1 Heterohyrax brucei | reverse complement strand
ACGAGAGAGCACTTGCAGTGCTGCCTCCGTTTGTTGGAACAACTCAACTGGTACTCCATTAGTTCCAGGAGCCTTGTTTTTCAGCAGTGCTTTCAGGGCAGCTTCAACTTCTTTCTTCGGTACCATAGGTTCCTGATCATATGCTACCTCTTGAAATGGTTGAATGTCGACCAATTCTTTCTGGTATAATGACTGTGTATTCCTCCCATCTCCTTCTGATAGTGCCCAAGTTGTTTAATATTTTCCCTATAGAATCCTTCACAATTGTAACTTGAGGCTTGATTTTTTTTCTTCAGTTTTTTTCAGCTTGAGAGATGCAGAGCATGTTCTTCCCTTTTGCTTTTCACATCCATCTCTTAGCACATGTTATACTACTTTCTTTTTTCTAACCAACATTTGAAATCTTCAGCTCTTTTCCTCCACCATTCTTTCTTTTTCCTTTAGCTACTCATTGTCTGAGAACAAATTTCAGAGTCTCTTCCAACATCCAATTTCGTCTCCTTCTTTCCTGTCTTTTTAATCACCTCTTGCTTTCTTCATGGATAATGTTTGTGATGCCATTTCACAGCTTCTCTATTCTTTGATCATTAGTGTTCAGTGCATCAATCTGTTCTTGAGATGGTCTCTAACTCAGGTGTGATACACTCAAGGTTGTACTTTGGCTCTTGTGGCCTCGTTCTAATTTTCTCCAATTTCAATGTGAACTTGCACATGAGGTCTGACAGTTAAGTTCGTGAACTAGTCCTAGATAAAGTGCTACATACCTCATTGCTGGATATCACTATGGGAACCTTTGAGGTACTCCCCTTGGGAAGCTATGCACCTACACCAGTGCCTAGTTCACTCTCCAAAGCAATTTTGGAACTCTTCTTGTAGAATAACCATCAGAGTGTTTGTTGTGTTACCCTTGATGTTCTGAGTGTCATCAAAATGTCTTTCTTTCAATATTTCCTGTGTCTTTGGGTAAAGAAAAAAGTCACTGTGGGCCAGATCAGGTGAGTAGGTAGGGTACTCCAATACAATTATTTGTTTACTGGCCAAAAACTCTCTTACAGTGTCATATGATCTAGTATACTGTCATGATGCAGGAGCTGTAAGTTGTTGGTGGAAAGTTCGGGTTGTTTTCAGTTAACTTTTTCACACAGCCTTTTCAGCACTTCTAAATAGTAAACTTGGCTGTTTGTCCAGTTGGTACGAATTCATAATGAACCATCCCTCTGACATCAAAAAAGTTTTAGCATCACCATTTTGACTCTTGATTTGGACTGATGGAACTTTTTGGCTATGCAGAATTAGCTGACTTCCACTGTGCACTTTGATGCTTTGTTTCAGGGTCATGTTGGTACTCTCATGTTTCATCACCCACAATTTCACTGCCAAAACATCCTCTTGCCTCTCCAAGAGGTCTTGGCAAACTTCAACTCTCCTTTGTTTTTGTTCATTGGTGAGCTCCTTTGGAACCATCCTTGCACACACCTTTCTCATGCCAAGATTTTCAGTTAAGATTTTCCTATTTCTCTATCAATGGTTACTTGGTCTGCTATGCTTGTACAATCATCTGATGGTTTTGATGAGTTATTTGATGATTTTTGCAATGTTTTCATCAGTTCTGCTCATTACTGTCTGCCCTGACCTCTCTTCATCAGTAACACTTTCCGTCCCCTCAGGAAAACATTTAATGCATCTGTTCACTGCTGTTTTCTTCATGGCATTATCCCCATAGACTTGGACTAACGTGTCCCTGATTTCACATCCACCCTTGCCAAGCTTAACAAGAAACTTAATGTTTGTTGCTCTAGTTCAAGCTCTGACATTCTCACAACAGCACACAAAAACACAAGAATAATGAATGCCACTCAGCAAGACACCACCACATGTTGACATGAACACAGCTGTGAGACACTGATACACCGAAGTTATCAGAAACCTTACTTAGATGTTTGTACAGTGCTGCCAACGTAAGTGCACGATGGCAATTTCGTGAACTTGTCAGACCTCGTATGAGCAATTTATAATGCCAGTCAGCACCTAGACTTGTTCTGAGTACTGATGTTGAGCTTTTCCATCATCTCTTTCCACAGATGTAGTAGATTTGATTCCTGTGTATTCCATCTGGTGAGGTCCATGTGATAGTCACCATTTATGTTGGTAAATAAAAGTATTTTCAGTGACGAAGTTGGTGGTCTTGCACGATTCTGTCGTGTGATCTCTGGCATCATTTCAGTCACGAAGGCTCTATTTTCCAACTGTTAGTCCTTCTTTGTTTCCAACTTTTGCGTTCCAATCACCGATAATTCAATGCATCTTCACTGCTTATTCAATCAATTTTGGACTACAGATGCTGGTAAAAATCTTCAGTTTCTTCATTTTTGGCCTGAATGGTTTGTGTGTAAGTGTGAATAACAGTCATATTAACTGGTCTTCCTTGTAGACATATGGATATTACCCTATGACTGACAGCACTGTACTTCAGGACAGATCTTGAAATGTTCTTTTTGACTGTGGATATAGCACCATTCTTCTTCAAGTTTTCATTCCCAGCAAAGTAGACCATAATGGTTATCCAGTTCAAAATGGCCAATCTCTGTCCATTTCAGCTCAGCAATGCCTAAGATATCAATATTTGAGTGTTCTATTTCATTTTTGATGATTTCCAGTTTTCCTAAATCATCCATCTTACATTCTGTGTTCCAGTTATTAATGGATACTTGCAGCTATTTCTTCTCATTTTGAGTCATGCCTCATCACCAAATGAAGGTCCTGAAGGCTTTACTTCATCCATGTCTTTTAGGTCAACTCTCCTGCAAGGAGCCAGCTCTTCCCTTGTCATCTTGTGAGTGCCTTCTAACCTGGGGAACTCATTTTCTGGCATTGTATCTGACAGTGTTCTGCTGCTATTTGTAAGGTTTTCACTGGCTAATTCTTTTCAGAAGTAGACTGTTGGTTCCTTCTTCCTAGTCTGTTTTAGTCTGGAAGTTCAGCTGAAACCTGCCTGCCATGGGTGACCCCAATGGTGTCTGAATACTGGTAGCATAGCTTCCAGTACCACAGCAACATGCAAGCCCCACAGTATGACAAACTGAGAGACAAGTGGGACTGCCAATTTTGTCCTGTGTTCATCTGTTTGATCTAAGAAGCACACTCTTCATGAGTATCATTTTATGTCTTATAGATCAGTCTATTCTTTGTCTGAGGAGTTGGTATGGGAAGGAAGATACTACCTTAAATATTTTTTATGAAGCAGTTTAGGTTCTCATTCAACAATTTCTGCACGTAGTGTTATTGACATTGACTGCATGCGTCACAATTTTTGGACGTTCTTGCTATTTCTATTCTGGTAGTTCCATTAATCTAGTTTTCCCGTACCTTTTTTCCTCTTCTTTGTTGTAAAATAATTGTAATTGTTGAGCATTTGTCTCAGATGATTTTTTAAAGGATCACAGTACTCGTGGATGATATTATTTATTTTATGAGCCTGTCTGTTATTTGAAAGGCACTGGGTTTGGGGTCTGTTACTTAGCTGAATTACTTCACAGGCTAGTTTCAGTTCAAGATTTAAGGAGTGTCTCAGGACAGTAGTTTTCCTGTCTCAACTAATGCAGTAAGTCTGGTTTTCATTTTGTATTTTAGGAATTTGGTGTTCATTCTACATCTTTCTCCCATTTGTCAGTGTTTATCTATTGTGGCCCTGATCAGAATGGTAAGTATTGATGATGGTAACTGGACACCATCTATTTCTTTTGGTATCAGAGTAGATGAAGTCATATAGACTGTTACTTCTGTGGTCTGGTTTCTTTGAGCCTTTGGTTTCCTCCTTTGCTCTGGTTCAACAGATACCAATAGTTGTATTACAGAAGGCCAACTGCAGTCTTTTAAGACCTCAGACACTATTCACCAAACTAGGATGAAGAGCATAAACTTTATAAACTATATTATGCCATTTGACTGACATGTCCCATGAGGCTATGGTCATAAATACTGCAAACCCAGGAAACCAATCTTATGAGGTGCTTAGTTATATCTAAGAAGCATCTGCACCTGGGCCCTCTATGTGCTTTATTATATATGAATATGTGTGCATCTATCAGCTGTTCCTTGGAAACCCTATGAAACAGTTCTCTTCTGTCCTATGTAGGATCTCTGTGAGTCAGAATCAGCTTAATGGCAGTAAGTTATAGACACACACATATACATCCATGTATACGCATGTGTCTACATATATACATATATACTTCCATGCCTATTTTTTGGTTGTTGATGCAAGATTATATATGTCATAGCATTGCCAAAACATCCTTTTTTCTTGTGTACTTTTTAGTAACGTCATTTAGCTTTGTCAGATTGCACTCTCCACTCTCACTCTGTTACCTTTCCCATCACCGAAGCCTACAGTCTATAGAGAGTGAATCATCCTCTGCCCCTCCCCATCCCTGTAGCCACCAATGAACATTACTTTCTGTACATTTACTTGTTCATGTCTTCGTAAAAGTGAGAATGTATAGCAGATGTCTTTTTGTGACTGAGGTATTTTGCTTAACATGATGCCTTCTAGGTTTAACCACGTTCCAGGATGTTGTAGGAACTCATTATTCTTTATTGCTTAGTAATATTCCGGTGGTATGGTGCCATCGACTTGGTTCCAACTCATAGTGACCCTTTGTACAAAAGAACAAAACACTGCCTGGTCTGGTGCCATCTTCAGTCACTGCTATGCTTGAACCTGTGGTTTCAGCTAATGTGTCCATTCATCTCTTGAAGGTTTTCCTCTTTCATGCTCACTCTCCACTTTACCAAGCATGATGTCATTCTCCTAGGACTTGTCCCTCTTGATACCATGTCCAAAGAATATGATATGACATCTTGCCATCCTTACTTCTAGCAAGCATTCTGGTTGTACTTCATCTAGGACAGATTTGTTTGTTCTTCTGGCAGTCCATGGTATATCCAGTATTCTTCAAGTACCCCATAAATCAAAAGCATCAATTCTTCAGTCTTCCTGATTCATTTTCCAGCTTTTGGTGCATATGAGATGACTGAAAGCACCATGGCTTGGTTCAGGCACTTTATTCCTTGAAGTGATGCTTTGATTTTTAATACTTTAAAAAGCTCTTTAGTGGCAAATTTGTCCAATGTGGGGTGTCATTTGATTTCTTCACTGCTGCTTCCGTTAGTGTTGATTTGAAATCCAAGTAAAATGAAATCCTTGACTCCTTCAATCTTTTCTCCATTTATCATGAAGTTGCTCATTAGTCCATTTGTGAGTGTGTATGTTTCCCTTAAGTTGAGGTGTAATGTATACTGAAAGCTGTCGTATTTGATCTTCATGGGTAATTCTTCAAGCCTCTTTCCTTTCAATAAACAAAGTTGTATCATCTATCAGTGAGATGTCCTCCAAGCCTGATACTGTGTTCTTCAGATAGCCCATTAAATGTAGGTACCACATTGCACTTATCCATTCATCCATTGATGGACACTTACGCTGTTTCATCTTTTTGCTATTGTGAATGTGCTGTGATGAACATAGGTGTACATATGTCTCCTCATGTCACTTCTATTGGGTCCCTAGGGTATACACATAGATGTGGAATTACTGGTTCATGTGGTGGCTTTTTCTCTAGTTTTCTGAGGCACCACTAGACTGCTTTCCACAATGGCTGTACTATTTTGCATTCTCACCAGCAGTGGATGAAAGTTCCAGTTTCTCCACATTTCTTTCAACTTTATTGTTGCTGGGTTTCGGGCTTGTTTATTTTTTAATCTTAGTCGTCCTAATGGGAATAAAGTGGTATCTCATTGTGGTTTTGATTTGTGTTTCTCTAATGACTAGTGACATTAAATATCTTTTCATATAGCCAGCTGCACATAGTGGATGGTTAAGGGAGCACAGTATATCAAAATCTATGCTGTGCCACTAAAGCATTACTTACAGGAAAATTTATAGCTTTAAATAATATATTAGAAAAGAAATAAATATGTAAAAAAAATCACCTGAGCTTCCATCTTAAGTACAGAAAAAGCAGAACAAATTAAACTTGAAAGAAATACAAAAAAATACAGGCAGGAAACAATAAAATACATAACAGACCACAGAGAAAAAAAATTCAAAAGTTGATTATTTGAAAATGTTAATAAAATTGACCAAGAAAAATGATAGAAAGCATAAATATAACTGATGCTGGTTATCACCATAGATCCAAGGAACAAAGACATATTATCAGCGATTTGAAAGCAGTGAATATAAGAGCTTAGATGAAATTGGTAAAATCCTTGAAAAATACAATTTAAAATTAACAGAAAACAATGGAAAATCTGAATATCCTGAAGGAATATTACAATATATATTAAAAGATTGAATTTGTATCTTAAAATTCTGCCACAAAGAAAATTCCAGACTGAGATGGTACTATTGGTGAATTCTGTGAAACTTTTAAGGAAGAAGTAATACTGATTTTATACAAACTTAGAAAATAGATGCATAGGGGATATTTCCCAGTTAGATTTTGAAGGCCAGTGTAACTCTGATACTGAACTTAACAAAGAAGATATAACTAAGGACCACTATCCCTTATGAAAACCGAAACAAAACCGTTTGCTGTCCATTTGATTCTGACTCTAAGCAACCAGAGTAGAATTGCCCCATAGAGTTTCCCAGGAATAGCTGGTATATTTGAATTGCCAAGCTTTAGGTTAACAACTAGCTTCTTAACCACTGCCACCAGGTTCCCTTATGAAAACAGATGTAAATAATCTGTAATAATAAAATATTAGCAAATTAAACCTGATAACATATATAAAAAAAAAACATACCTTGACCATGTGGGGTATACCTAAAAGATGCAAGTTTGATACAATTTTTGAAAACCAGTCTGTAATTTACTTAATTAACATAATAAAAAACTAATGTTACTATGTGTTCTCATGTCACCTCCACCCCACATCAATCTTATGTACAATAAAAGGAAACACTACCTAGTCCTGAGTTGTCCTCACACTCATTGCTATGTCTGAGCCCATTGTTGCAACCATTGTGTCAGCCTATCTCATTGAGGATCTACCTTTTTTCTTTGTTTGTTTTGCTGATCCTCTACCAAAAAATAAATAACTGCTAAAACACCATTTGACAACATTCAACACGCGTTCATGATGAAAACTCTTAGCAAACTAGAAGCACAGGGGAATTTTCTCAGTAAAACGCATCCATGAAAAACCAATAGCATCATACTGTTAAACACTGACTATCCCCTAAGATCAGAAGAAAGTTAAAAACATCTTCTGTCCAACATTGCATTGGACATTTTGCCAGTGCAATAATGCAAAAATAAGAAAAGCTTGAAGACTGGAAAGGAAGAAGTGAAACTATTAATCCTGTTCAGATGACATAATTGTGTACATAAAAATTCTATGGAAATGCAAAAAAAAAAAAGGTGAGTATATTAAGCAGAGTTACAGAATACAAAGCACTAAAAAATCTTGATTTTCTTTATAGTAGCAATGAATAATTTGAAAAATGAAATTAAAAATATCTTTTATAGATAACATAAAAAAGAACAATAGTTTGACATGAGACAATGTGTGTAAAAGCAGCTACTGTTGTATTACTTGTAGATACTGTGATGGACTGAAGTATGTTCCCCAAAAAATGTGTATAAATTTGGCTGAACTATGATTCCCAGTACTGTATGATGGTCTGCCACTTTGTCATTTGAAGGGATTTTTCAAGTGGTGTAAATTCTGTCACTGTGATTTAATAATGTGAATTAGCTACGTTAATATTGAAGAGGTCTACAATATTGGATACTGCCTCAAAGCAATCTCTTTTGAGACATAAAATAGAGAAGTGAGCAGAGAGACACAAGAACATTATACCACTAAGAAAGGAGCAATGGGAGCATCACTCAGGTCCTTTGGACCTGGGGTTCTTGCACTGAGATGCTCCCAGACGGGAGAAAGACTGATGGCATCACAAGAAATTTCCTCCAGAGCTGACAGAAATAGAAAGCCTTACCCTGGAGCTGAAGCCTTTAATTTGGACTTGTTGCCTACTGGACTGTGAGAAAATAAACCTCTCTTTGTTAAAGCTATCTACTGGTGGTATTTCTGCCATACCAGAACAAGATGACTAAGATATCATGATAGATATTTATGATACAAGCAACACAACACTTCAGAAGAATATTTTTTGACTGGTCTTGTGAGCTTGATAATGTAATTTGTGAAAAGCCATTTAAATTTCCTGAAGCTAGGGATAACAATATTATAAGGTTGCCTTAGGAGAGTTAATACGGCAAATAGATATTACAGGATGTTTTTCTCAGGACTCTAGGTGATGAGGACCAAGAAAAATAGAATATCAGCTTAAGGAATGAGGAAGAAGGGGTGACACTAAAACTCAACCAAAAAGAATTCTGAGTAGCATTCAGAGGTTTTCTCTTGTCCATCTCAAAATGTCACTGTGACTTTGCTTATGGTGATTCGTCCACTTGGAATGAGGAGATTTTTCTTGACACATGAATGGGCCCAGTCTATCCTTTAAGACTGATTTTTTTATTTGTTTTTATGAAAAGTTTCAAATATACAGAAAAGTAGAACGTTGTAATTAATGTTCATCATTTCACCCTCCCCTTAGGTTGAAGAGTTTTAAACTTTTGCCATATTTGCCCCATCATGAATTGAATTCTGTCTCCCCCAAATAAGTGTCAACTTGCTTAGGCTGTTTCCCAGTATCCTGTATGTGTCCTCTATTTTGTGATTGGAGTTTTATGTTAAAGAGGGTTAAGGTAGGACGTAACACCCTTGTTCAGGTCACATCCCCGATCCAATGTAAAGGGAGTTTCTTGGACTGTGGCCTGTACTACCTTACAAGAGATAAAAAGAAAGGGAAGCAAGCCGAGGGTAGGGACCTCATGCCACCAGTAAAGCAGTGCTAGGAGCAGAGTGGACCCAGCCAAATTTGGACTTGTAGCATAATAGACCATGAGAGAATAAATCTCTCTTTGTTGAAGCTGTTCACTTATATTATGTCTGTTACAGCAGCAGTAGATGACTTAGCGTTCCTGCATGAAGAAGATCTTCGTCCAGGAGAAGATAAATGACAAGGACTTTCTTCCAGAGCCAAAAGGGAAAATCTTCCACTGGAGGTGACACTCTGAATTTGGACTGGTAGCCTAATAGACCATGACAGGATAAATTTCTCTTCATTGAAGCTATTCAGTTCACCTGGGCTACATCTGTTACATAACAGTAGGTGACTAAGACAATCCCTTTTTTTGCTTCCTGAGGTTTTAAATCAATTACAGACATTAAGGCATTTACCCCTAAATAGTCCAGTATTATTCATCTCTTAAAAATAGCAACTTTTTTCTGAATAACCACAAATTCACTATTGCTTTTTTACAAAATTGATAGTTCCCTAATATCATCTAATACCCAGGCTGTATTCAGATTTCACCAGCTGTACTGAAAATAATTTCATAGCTGGTTTATTCAGTAGGTTACAGTCAAGGGCCATGTATGGCATCTGACTGTTACGACTTGCTAAAGCCAAACTTAATTTCCACCTTCTTTGTAAAATTTTTCTTGTTCATTTCACAAGCTTAGTTTTATGGCTTTTTCCAGTCCTTGATTATTTTTTTTCCCCCTCACCACTTATTTGGCTTTTTGTCATGAGAATCTACTTTGAATTCTTCTTAGTTGCTAAGTCATTTATTGAAGATTAAATATAGTTTATTCTGCTCTTTGAAATCTTCCTTTTTCTCTTGAGCAATGTACACATGGTAGGTATATAGTAATATTTTGTATGAAAAGTAATTCTTAGAAGCATACATTTAAGAAAATTTTAGAGTGAACATCAACATTTTTGACATGGGTAACTAGAAAGAGTGCAAGGCTTTTGATGAGTATGAGCCTTGAGAAGGAAAAACTAATTGAGGGAGAAATAACTATTACCTATGTTAGAAATGACAAAATTCAGGGGGTTAAGGAGAGTTGTCTGGTATGCAACTAGGGGAGGTGGAGCTAGACTGTGAGTTAAGGCATGTTTCCAGGCTGCCCAATTGAGGCTCAGTATTTACTATTGGGGATAGGATTGTAATGGAGTTACGTGTTCAGAATGTCAGGGCAGAGTGAAAAGGAATAAATATTTTGACTTGGAAGAAGCAGGGAAGCCTTCATAAAGAATGTTACCTTCGAACTCAGTCCTTAACCACCCATACTCCTTCACCCCTCATAAGCCCTAGTAGTGCAATGGTTAATTGTTCAGCTGCTAACCAAGAGGTCAGCAGGTCTAATTCATCAGCCACTCCTTGGAAACCATATGGGCCAGTTCTACACTATGTTATAGGGTCACTACTTGTTTATCATACTGCGAAGGCTGTATGTTCCTGTAATGCTTAAAGCAATGTCACTGGTATTGAAAGGCCCAGCAGTCTACCTGCGCAAAGAATTAGCCAGTGAAAACCTCATAAATAGCAATGGAACATTGTGAGATACAGTGCCGGGAAATGAACCCCTCAGGCTGCGGGGTACTCAAAAGGCGACTGGAGAAGAGCTGCATCCTTAAAGTAGAGTCAACCTTAATGATATGGATGGAGTCAAGCTTTCAGGACCTTCATTTGCTGATGTAGCACAACTCAAAATGAGAAGAAACAGCTGAAAACATCCATTAGCAATCAGAACAGGGAAGGCACAAAGTATGAATCTAGGAAAACTGGAAATCGTCAGAAATGAAGCAGAACACATAAACATCAATATCTGAGGCATTAGTAAGCTACAATGGACTGGTACTGGCCATTTCGAATCAGAAAACCATATGGTCTGCTATGCTGTGTGTGAAAACTTGAAGAGGAACAGTTTTACATTCATTGTTGAAAAGAATATTTCAAGATCTGTCCTGAAGTACAATGCTGTCAGTGATAGAATAACATCCATACACCTACAAGAAAGACCAGCTAATTTGACTATTATTCAAGTTTGTGCACTAACCACTAAGGCCAAAGATGGAGAAATTAAAGATTTTTACTAACTTCTATAGTCCAAAATTGATCAAACATGCAATCAGGATGCATTGATAATTACTGGTGATTAGAATGTAAAAGCTAGAAACAGAAGGATCAGCAGTTGGAAAATATGGCCTTGGTGACAGAAATGATGCTGGAGATCACATGATAGAATCTGGCAAAGCCAACCACTTCTTCATTGCAAATAACCTTTGTTCACCAACATAAATGGCAACTGTACACATGTACCTCACCAGATGAAATACACAGGGTTCATATTGACTATATTTGTGGAAAGAGGCAATGGAAAAGCTCAAATCATCAGTCAGAACAAGACAAGGTGCTAACTACAGCTCAGTCCATCAGTTGTTCCATATGCAACTTCAAACTGAAATTGAAGAAAATTAGAACAAGTCCATGAGAGCCAAAGTATGATCTTGAATACATTCTACCTGTGTTTAGAGACAATCTCGGAATAGATTTGATGTGTTGAACGCTAACGACTGAACACCAGACAAACTGTGGAGTGACATCTAAGTCATCACACATGAAAAAAACAAGAAAAAAACAAGAAGTCATTAAAAAAAACAGGAAAGAAAGAAGAGTTTTGTGGTTATGCCCATTCCCAAGAAGGGCGAATGCAGAAATTATTGAACAATATCATTAATATCACACACAAGTAAAATTTTGCTGAAGATTATTCAAAAGTGACTGCAGCAGTATATTAACAGGGAACTACCAGAAATTCAAGCCAGATTCAGAAGAGGGTGTGGAACCAGGGATGTCATTGCTAATATCAGATGCATCTAGGCTAAAAGCAGACAATACCATAAAGATGTTTACCTGTATTTTATTGACTATGTGAAGGCATTTGACTGGGTGGATCATAACGAAATTGTGGATAGTATTGTGGACAATGGGAATTCCAGAACACTTAATTGTGCTCATGAGGAATCTGTGCACGGATCAAGAGGCAGTTGTGGGAACAGAACAGAGGACACTTTATGCTTTAAAGTCATAAAAGGCGTGTGTCAAGGTTGTATCCTTTTACTGTACCTTTCCAGTCCTTATGCCCAGCAAATAATCCAAGAGCTGGACTACATGAAGAAGAACAAGACATCAGGTTTGGAGGAAGACTCATCAGTAGCCAGTGTTATGCAGATGACACAATTTTGCTTGCTGAAAGTGAAGAGGATTGAAACACTGATGAAGATAAAAAACTACAGCCTTCAGTATGGGTTGTACCTCAAAATTGGGAAAACAAAATCCTCATAACTGAACAAGTAAGCAGAGATAAATAGAGAAAGGATTGAGGTTGTCAAAGGTCTCATTTTACTTGGTTCCACAATCACGCCTGCAGAAGCAGCGGTAATCAAAAGATGTATTGCATTGGGAAAATCCGCTGCCAAAGACTTCTTTAAAGTGTCAAAAACTAAAGAAGTCACCTTGAAGATGAAGGTGTGCATGACCCAAGCCATGGTATTTTCAGTCATATCATATGCATGCGAAAGCTGCACAGTGAATAAGGAAGACAGAAGGAGAATTAATGCTTTTGAATTGTGGTGCTAAAGAGGAATACTAAATGCACCACGGACTGCCAAAAGAACAGACAGACCTGTAAGAAGTAAAACCAGAGTGCCCCTTGGAAGCAAGGGTAGTGAGACTACATCTTATATACTTCGGACGCGTTGTCAAGCAGGATCAGTCCATGGAGGACATCATGCTTGATGAGGTAGAGAGTCGGAGAAAAAGAGAAAAACCTTCAGTGTGATGGAGTGCCACAATGGATGCAACAATGAGCTTAAGCTTAAAAACGGTTGTGGGCATGGCACAGGACTAGGCATCATCTTGTTCTGTTGTGCATAGAATCTCTATGAGTGGGAACTGACTAGATGACACCTAACAGCAACAACAACGATAGAGTCACTGTGAGTCATAATCAGTTAGATAGTAGTGGGTTTGGTTTTGGATTGTGTTCTCTTAAGGAAGCCAGGACTTAGTTTGAAGGGAAGCCTATTCTGTACAAAGGAATATCTTTGTATTTGGGGCACAGTTGTAGCTCCAGATTGCACAATGTGTAGTAGTTAATAGTGAGAGCAGTAAAAGAACTAGAACATTGTAGAGTTACAGAAGACCAATGAGAAAAGAAATATCAGAGGAGAAAGGCTGTTGTGAGAGTCACGTGCCAAAACAAAAAGACAGAAGACTGAGGGCTGAAAATAGCTTCTGGTTGAAATTCAAATATGATCTGTGAACCCATTGCCACTGAGTCTATTCTGACTCATAGCAACCCTAAGGGTAAGGGTAGAACTGCCCATACAGGGTTTCCAAGGAGTGCCTGGTGGATTCTAAATGCTTACCTTTTAGTTAGTGACAATATCTATGCCACCAGTATTCCAATAAAAACACCAGATGCACTGCAACCGTGTGGATTATGACACATAACAAACATAAAGTTCTATGGAATAGTTTATAGTATTTATAAGCAAACTACTCAATGGCACTTGGCTGGCTGGCTTGTCGATTTTAAGGCATGGTCTTCCTAGCAGGATCACAAACTGACCAATCTGCTCCATGGACTGCAAATTGCTGTGTTGCTGAGTGTCTTTGCATACCCCTTTTCTAACTACTAAACTGACTGATCCCTGAAAGGTGTGTAAAATCACACAGGTCAGTAAAATAATCACAGGTCAGACTGTGACTCAGTCACTTTTGGCAGAATTACAAATCCAGGGCCAGAAAGGCCATATATAAGAGAAACCTATTGGACTGCCTCAGCTTTGTTAAAAATTAATTTATCATAGATGTATGGACCCTCAATTCTAATTCATTCATTTATATGTCTGTTACTATACCAGTATCAGGCTGTTTAATTACTCTAGATTTATAGTTTGTTTTGAAATCAGAATGAGTCCTTCTACTTTATTCTTATTCACAGCTGCTTTCACTATTCAAGATCTCTTGCTGTTTCATATAAATCTGAGGACTGGCCTTTTTATTTCTGTAAAGAAGGCTGTTTGAATTTTGATAAGAATTGCTTTGAATTTTTAAATTGCTTTTGGTAGTATTGACAACTGTATTAAACCTTCTGTTCCACAAACATAAATGTCCTTCTATTTATTTAGGTCTTTAGTAATATTTCATAGTTTTCTATGTCCAAGTCTTTCACCTTCCTGGTTATTTAGTCCTATAGAGCTATTGTAAATAGTTATGTTTTCTCATGACTTATGTATAGAAGCCTGGTTGATATTTGTGTGTTGAACTTGTACCCAGATACCTTGCTGAATTTATTTATCAATTCTAATACCTTTCTTGTGGCTTCTTTGGAGTTTTCTATGTATAGGATCATGTCATTTGTGAAAAGGGATGGCTATACTTCTTCCTTCCTGATATGCTTTTTTTTCTTCCACTTGTTGGATTGCTGTCACTAGGACTTTAGAAGCGATGTTGACTAGCAGTAGTGAGAGTGTGCATCCCTATCTTGTTCATAATCTTAATAAGAAAGCTTTCAGTCTTTTTCCATTGAGTATGATGTTAACTATGCCAAGCCAAGCCAAGTGCCGTCGAGTCGGATCTGACTCATGGCGATGTTAACTATGAGTTTTTCATAAATACATCTTATTATATGGAAGAATTTCCCTTCTATTACTATCTTGCCAGCTGTTTTTATCATGAATGGTTATTGAATTTTGTCCTGTATTATATTTAACTCCACTGCTCTTCAAAGTAGATTCTGTAACATCACATACTAGTCATTTGGACAATATGAGTTCACTAAGTTATGCAGATCTTGTAATTACTGAAACATTTCATTAAACAATATTGAAACATGACACTGATCAATAGTAATGCTGCTCTCATAAGAAAAATCTTAAAGAACTAGGGAGCTAACAACGCACAGAAGCAGATGCAAGTTTTCCAGAATTCTCATTTTCACCTGAAAACTTTATCATTGGCTTCAATTTTCCTTGAATACATAGGCTCTTTTTACCTATTGTTTGAGAAAATGTCTCACATTTTTCCACACAGAATATTAAGAATATATGCACTCAGAGAGGCAGGGCCAAAATAGTGGAACAGATGGATGCTTCTCATGGCCCCTCTAATAACAAAGATCCAGAAGAACAAATTAATCTAGTATGTATGACATCCTAAAAGCCCTGAACATCAAAGGGACAGTTGAGAAATTGGATGGAACAAAGGGGAAGGAAAATAGTGCCAGAAGTACAAAGGAGTCCAAGGACCAAGGCCTTCCAGGGGGTAACTACTGCTGCCACATGTTGGACAAAGCACGGAGGTGATTGTCTGAAGAGTCTGCTTATGCCTATGGAGCTGGTGAGGGACATCACCAGATAGTCAAAAGAAAGCTAAGTCATTACTGTAAACTACTGAAAATGGATCTTGATCTTTCCTTTGATATGGGCCTGTCTTCCATCTACCAGCACTCCCACCTCCCTTCTCTGAACTGTAACCAGTGCTAGAGTCTGACGCTATTAACTGAGCTGAAAGTAGGACTCATCAAAGCCACCCTGAGGCGTTCTCCTTCTCCCTTCTCTGCACTGCACCTGGTTCTGGAGTCTGACCCTATTAACTGAAAGGCAATAGGTCTCCTTAAACCCACTCTGAGCCATTCTCTGAGAGCTGGAGGGAGGAACAGTTTTGCAAACTTGGGAAAAAGGGGGAAAAGAAAAAAAAAATCTGCTGATTCCCCTAAGCCAGAAAATCAGGGCATAGACTGTTTCTTCACCTAGATTCAGACATAAGGGGATATGCCAACCTCACAAACACTCAGAGACAGCTGTTAACTCCATGCCTTTTTCTGTGGTTGCAGCCAGACTCTGTGCCTATGTCATCTAGGACAGAGGCAAGAGCCTGGAAGACACACTTGGTGGCTGACCACTGGGATACCTAAGCTGAATCTATATAAGTAGACTGCACATTTCAAAACAAGAAGCTAGAGCATAGCAGGCAAATAAAATTGCTAAAACTTACGAATACCTCAGAAATAACACTCCATATCAAAGCACCTGAAGAGGCAGACCATGATCTCTTCAGAAAGCTCTCAAAACAAAGGCATTTTCCAGAGGAAGAGAACTTCTTGGAATTATCAGAGGTAGAGTACAAAAGATTGATAATGTTCAGAAATCTTCAAGAGATGAGGAAGGAGATGAGGTAGAATGCAGCACAGCATAATGACAAATTGAAGAAGCTGCAAGAAAGCAATGACTGGCAAGAATTAGAAATTCAGAAAATTAATAACAAAATCACAAAATTAGACAACTCAGGAGAAAGTCAAAGGAGCAGAACTGAGAAATTAGAAGCCCAAATTAGAGAAATTGAAGATAAAGCAAATGGCATCAACATATTCAAGGAAAAAAGTTAGATAAAATAATTTTTTTAAAAAAATCAAACACTAATAATTATGTGAGACTCTATGAAGAGGAATAATCTACAAGTGATCAGAGTACCAGAACAGGAGTGAACAACAGAGAATAGAGGATAACTGTCAAAGATTTGCTGACAGAAAACTTCCCTGACACCATGAAATATGAGAAGATACCTATCAAAGATGCTCATCAAACTACACACAAGGTAGACCCCAAAAGAAAGACACCAACACATATTACAGTCAAACTTGCCAAAACTAAAGATAAGGAGACACTTTTAAAAGTGGCTATGGATAAATTAGAAATTAGCTACAAAGGAAAATTTATAAGCATAAGCTCAGCAGAAACCATAAAAGCAATAAGGCAATAGGATGACCAATACAAAGCCTTGAGGGTAAATAATTGCCAGCCAAGAATGAAATTCAGCAAAATTGTATCTCAAATATGACGGCAAAATTAGGACATGCCCAGATAAACAGAAATTTAGGGAATTTGCAAACACCAAACCAAATCTGCAAGAATTATTAAAGTGAGTCCTCTGGTTACAAAACCAGTAATAACCCAAGACCAAGACACAGAACAGATATCAACTCAAATAGGGGAATCACAAATGTAAGTCACAGGCAAAACACTAAAAATAGGGAAACAAAGGTCCTTATGTAAATAACATAATAAAAAAGAATGAAAACAAAATGTCATCATAGATCTTTCATAAGGAGAGGAAGTGAAGGTGATACAAAGAAATTAAAGACTGGTCTAAATTGATAAAAAGTGGGGTGCATAGTAAGATAACCACAAAGCAAACTATCAATCCTATGCATCAAAATATAAAAGTTTCAGCAAATACAAAGCCAACATTGAAAAAAGATGAAAACACATAAAGAAAAAAGACTCAGCACAGAAATTTAAATGGAATTGACTACAATTCACCCACCCACACATTAAAATGATAGCACTAAGCTCATCCCTATGAATAATCATGCTGAGTGTAAATGGTCTAAGTGCACCAATAAAGAGATGGTGTGTGGCAGATTGGATAAAAAGACACCACCTATCTCCATACCACCTACTGGATATACACCTTAGTCTCAGAGACATAAATAAACTGCAACTAAAAGGATGAAAAAAATGTGTCAGGTTAACAACATTGAAAAAAGAGCAGGAGTAGCACTATTAATCTTGATAAAATAAAGTTTAAAGTAAAATTCACCGCAGTGGATAAAGAAATTATATAGTGATTGAAGGCTCAGTACTTCAGAAGGAAGTGTCTATGCACCCAACAGGGCTCCAAAATATATAAAACAAACCCTATCTGCACTGAAAGCAGAAATAGATAGCTCAACAATAGTAGTAACAGACTTCAATATACTACTTTCAGTGAAGGACAGAACATCTAGCAAAAAGCTCAGTGAAGACAGCAAAGATCTAAATGCCACAATCAACCTACTTGACCTTATAGACATACACAACAGAACAGTCCACCTAACAGCAGCCAAGTGTATGTTCTCCAGAACTGACCACATTTTAGGCCACAAAGCAATCCTTAACAAAATTCAAAGTACTGAAATACTACAGAGCACCTCTTTAGAGCATAAAGCCATAAAAGTAGAAATCAGTAACAGAAAAAAAAAACCAAAAACTCAAACACATGGTAATTGAACAACGCTCAGAAACGACTAGGTAATAGAAGAAATCAAGGATGGAGCAAAGAAATTCATAGACTCAAATGAGAATGAAAATGCATCCTGCCAGAATCTATAAGACACAGCAAAAGCAAGTCTCAGAGGTCATTCTATCTCAATAAACGTACAATCCAAAAAGAAGAAAGGGCCCAATCAAAGAATTAACTCTACAACTCGAGCAAGAGAAAAGAAAGCAAAAGAACCACTTGGGCACCAAAGGAAAACCAAATAATAAAAATTATTATAAGTGAAACAGAGAATAGGAAAAAAGGATTAAGGACTTATCCGGACCAGAAACCAATTTTTTGAAAAGATCAAAGAAATTGATAAGTCATTAGCAAAACAGACAAAAGAAAAACACAAAAGGAAGTAAACAATTCAAGAAATGAGATGGATGATATCACAACAGACCTAACTGAAATTAATGAATCAGAATACTAGGAAAAAATTGTACCCTAATTAGGGGAACTGGACAAATTTCTAGAAACATATCATCTTCCAAAACTAGCACAAACAGAAGTAGAGCAACTAAGTAAACCTATCACAAAAGAAGAGATTGAGGGGGCAGAGTCAAGAAGGTGGACTAAGCACATGTCACTTTATATCCCTCCGGAAATCAACACATGAACTGATAATCAAACGGAGCCCTCTGGTCACCTAGTGAGCCCCCAGGACATGGCACAAGGCTGTTAATTTGGACTTCATACCACTGAAGGAAAAACCTCGTCTCTTTCGCTGACTCCTGCTCCTGGCTAGCCCTGGCTCTCACAGACTGAAGGTAATGCATTTTGACTTTTTTTCTGTCTTGGCTGGCAGGCAGAGCTGGGTCTTGCCTAGCAGCTAGACTCAGACGTACTGCTGGTGGAATAGACAGGTGAAATTGCTGTATTTTGAGAGTCAGGCTTAGGACTGTGTTCATCTGGCCACTTTGGGCCTGTCTTTTTATCTCTGCCACAGTGTAGTTCGTACGGAACCACAGTGCTTGTGTGCAGGACGCCATGTTGCATATGGAGATTTTAGCAGGATGTAATTCTTAGCCTGGGAGCCAGCACCTGCAAACAGGACAGTGCTTCTCAGACAGAAAGGCAGTAGTTTACACAGTGTTACCTACGATGGGGACCCAGCAACAGTGGTTGAGGACTCACTACCTCTTGGCACCTTTAGCCCCTATATCCACTGAAAGTGTGGAGTGCACCATCTTAGATACAGTGGCCTCAGCTGGAACTAATGCTTAGGTTGGGAGCCAAAGCCTGCCCACAGGAGAGTGCTTTTCTACCAGAAAAGCAGTAGTTTTCACAGTGTCACCTAAGGCTGGGCCCTGTGAGCAGAGGCGAACAGGGCAGTAGCATTGCTGTATTTTGAACTAGTTCATATCATCTGGGGTTGGATACAGAGGTGCTTACTTTGCCAGTTGGGAAGAAGGACCTCTACACCTGAAAACCTGACTGACTTGGGGAGTGGGCATATACCTTTTGTTTTATATTTTAAGACAGCCTAGAGAAACATCTGTGGTCCAACCTCACAGTATCTCTCCTAGCCTCTACTTACTTACATGGGACCCAAAAAGCAACAGACATTTGAGGCAAACAAGAAATCACCCATGGCTTCAGAAGTCTCCCAAACAAAACAACCAAGGAATTTTCCAGTTGAAGAAACATTTCTGAAATCATCAGAAGATGAATACAAAAGGATTATATACAGAGCTCTTCTAGACCTTATGAAAAATGCAGCAGAACAAAAGGAAAAATTAAGTAAGCTGTTTGATCTGATGGAACACCAGTATTCTGAAATCCAACAGATCAAGAACAAAATCAAAGACATAGAAACTTCCATACAAAGCCAAGAAAACAGAATGCAACCAATTGAAAAAAGAATTTCTGACTTGGAAGACAGAGCTACTGACACCAGTGTCTATGAGGACAAATCAGAAAAAAGAAATGAGAAAAATGAAGAAGCATTAAGGAGCCTGTGGGACTCTATTAAGAGGAACAACCTTCGATTAATTGGAGTCCCTGAACAGGGTGAGACACCTGAGAACACAGAGAGTATCGATGCTGAGCTGCTGACAGAAAACTTCCCAGAAATCGTGAAGAAACAGAATATAGACATTTCAGATGCATACTGTATGCCACCCAATATAGATCTCAAAAGAAAGACTCCAAGACATATTACAATCAAGCTTAACAAAATGAAACATAAGCAGCACCTCTTAAAGGCAGCAAGACTCAAAGCAAAGCTAACATTCAGAGGGAAACTCTGTAGGTTTTCATTGGATTTCTCAGCAGAAACCATGCTGGCACGGAGATAGTGGCATGACACATTCAAAGACTTGAAGGAGAAGAACTTCCAACCAAGAATTATATATCCTGCAAAACCATCTTTCAAATATGAAAATGAAATGAAGACATTCCCAGATAAACAGAAACTCAGAGACTTTGTAAAAACCAAACCAAAACTACAAGAAATACTGAAAGAGGTTCTTGGGTTTGGCTTAGAAGAACAAACCACTAACTTTATATTTTAGAATGACACAGCATCCAGAATTCTACTCAGGGAAGGCTTCAAACTTAATCACAGCTTTAACAATAAAGAAACAATCCAGTGATTATCATGAAAACTAAGGTGCCATCATATTAAAAAGAGGGATGTACTACAGCCATTATAGTCCTTCCAGATGCAGAGGAAGTTGACCAGACTGGTAGTAATTATAATGGGGTTTATATATAGTTTATTAAGGGAGATTTTAGGGGCAGCCGTAAAGCACAACAAAGAAACAATATACCATATCAAGAAATCTAACAAGGAGTCTCAACAACTACAAAACCAGCTCTGAAACAGGTGAAAAATCAACTCACAAAAAAGAAGGCCCCCAAACAGACTAATAAGAACAACAGAGATAGCATCAACACAAAAATAAACATATCACAATGGCAGCACTGAACACATACCTACCAGTAATTACATTGAATGTGAATGGACGGCATGCTCCAGTAAAGAGACATTGAGTGACATCTTGGCTCAAAAGACATGACCCATCCATATATTGTCTACAAGAAACTCACTTGAGACTTAAAGATAGGAACAAACTGAAAATTAAAGGATGGAAGAATATATATCAAGCTAACAATGAACAAAGAAGAGCAGGTGTGGCAATTCTAATCTCAGGCAAAATCAATTTTAATGTCAAATCCACCATCGTGGACAAAGATGGACACTATTTATTGTTGAAAGGTTCAGTACACAAGGAAGACTTAACTATATTAAATATTTATGCACCTAGTATCGGAGCACCTAAACACATCGAAGAAACACTGAGTACTCTCAAAAAAGAGTTAGATCACTCCACAGTAATAATGGGAGACTTCAACACTCCACTCTCAATACTAGACAGATCATCTAGAAAAAAGCTCAGTAAAGATGCTGAAGACTTCATTGCCACAACTAACCAACTAAACCTCATCGATATATACAGAACTTTCTAGCCATCAGCAGACAACTACACCTTCTTCTCCAGTGCACATGGAACATTCTCCAGAATAGACCATGTGTTAGTACATAAAGCAGTTCTCAACAAAATCCATACCATTGGATTAATGCAAAGCATCTTCCCAGATCATAAAGCCATAAAAGTTGAAATCAATAGCAGGAAAAACATAGGTAAAAAGTAGAACTCATGGAGGCTGAACAACATTGTGCTCAAAAAGCCATGGGTTATAGAAGAAATCAAGGAGGAAATAAAGAAATTTATGGATTCCAATGAGAATGAAAACACTTCCTACTAGAACCTATGGGATACAGCCAAAGCAGTGCTCAGAGAGCAGTTTATCTCCACAAATGCACACAACCAAACCAAAGAACTAATCCACAGCTTGAATAAGAAGAGAGAGAACAACAGAGGAACCCCTCAGACACCAGAAGAAAACAGATCATATAGATCAGAACAGAACTAAATGAATTAGAGAATAGAAGAACAATTGAAAAAATTGAAAAGACCAAAAGCTGCTTTTTGAAAAGATCAACAAAATTGACAAATCACTGGCTAAACTTACTAAAGAAAAACAGAAAAGGAAACAAATAAGCCAAATTAGAAATGAGAAGGGAGTGGTCACAACAGATCCAACAGAAATTAAAAATATTATAACAGAATACTATGAAAGACTGTACTCTAACAAATTTGGAAATCCTAGAGGAAATGGACAAATTCCTAGATTTATATCACTTACCCAAATTATCACAACATGATGCAGAACAACTTAATAAACCCATCACAAAGAAGAGATTGAAAAAGTCATCAAAAAACTGCCAATGAAAAAAAGCCCGGGCCCAAATGGCTTCACTGCAGAATTCTACCAAGCTTTTACAGAAGAGTTATCTTCAATACTACTGAGACTATTTCACGGTATAGAAAGGCATGGAGTACTCCCAGATTCATTCTATGAAACCAGCATGACCCTGATACCAAAGCCAGGGAAAGACCCAACAAAAAAAGAGAACTACAGACAAATATCACTCATGAATCTAGATGCAAAAATCTTCAACAAAATTCTTGCCAATAGAATACAACAACATATCCAAAAAATAATACATCATGACCAAGTTGGGTTCATACCAGCGATGCAAAGCTGGTTCAACATCAGAAAAACAATTAATGTGATCAACATAAATAGCACAAAAGACAAGAATCACCTCATCTTGTCTATTGATGCAGAAAAGGCATTGATAAATTCGAACACCCTTTCATGCTAAAAACTCTTAGCAAAATAGGCATATATGGAAAATTCCTCAACACAGTAAGGGCCATTTATATAAAACCAACTGCCTATGTCATCCTGAATGGAGAGAGACTGAAGAAGTTTCCCTTGAGAACAGAAACTAGACAAGGATGCCCACTCTCATCTCTCCTATTCAACACTGTACTGGAAGTTCTAGCCAGAGCAATTAGGCAAGACCAAGAAATAAAGGGCATCTGCATCAGCAAAGAAGTCAGAATCTCCCTGTTTGCTGATGATATGATTGCATATGCAGAAAATTCCAAAGAATCTATAAGTAAACTACTCAGACTGATAGAAGAGTTCAGCAAAGTCTCAGGATACAAGATAAACTAAGTAAATCAGTAGAATTCCTTTATACCAACAATGGGACTGCTAATGAAGAAATTATCAAATCAATAACATTTACTATAGCCCCCAAGAAGATAAAGCAACTAGGAATTAATCTAACCAGAGAAATAACAGACCTTTACAAAGAGAACTACAAGCCCTTACTACAAGAAACCAAGAGACACTTAGATAAATGGAGAAACCTACCCTGCTCATGGATAGGAAGACTTAACATTGTGAAAATGTCTATTTTACCCAAAGCAATCTACTTATATAATGCAATCCCAATACAAGTTCCAGTGTCATTTTTTAATGAGATGGAGAAACAAATCACCAATTTTGTTTGGAAAGGGAGGAAACCCCAGATAAGTAAGGTACTACTAAAGAAGAACACACTGGGAGGCCTCTCATTACCCGACTTCAGAACCTATTACACTGCCACAGTGGTCAAAACAGCCTGGTACTGGTACAAGCACAGACAGATCGATCAATGGAACAGAATCGAGATCCCAGAGATGACATCGTCTGCCTATGAACAGTTGATTTTCGACAAAGGCCCTAAGGCATTAAACTGGGTTAAGAACAATCTCTTCAACAAATGGTGCTGGCAAAATTGGATATGCATCTGCAAGAAATTGAAACAAGATCCATATCTTACAGCTTATACAAAAACCAGCTCAAATTGGATAAAAGACCTAAATATCAAATCTAAAATGATAAAGCTCATCCAAGAAAAGGTAGGAACAACAATGGAGTTTTAATACACAATGAGGACAGACTCCAAAATCTGTCAAAGAAACCACAATCAACAGAAGAGAAAACAGATAAATGGGAACTATTAAGAATCAAACACTTTTGCTCATCCAAAGACTTTATCACAATAGTTAAAGGCTACCTACAGAATGTGAAAAAATATTTGGCAACTCTAAGTCAGATTGACGCCTGACCTCCATAATCTATAAGGTACTACAAAATACCAATGAGAAGAAGATAAATCATCCAATTAAGCAATGGGCAAAGGAGATAGACAGACATTTCTCTAAAGAGGAGGTCCAGGCAGCAAAAAACACATGAAGACATGTTCACGATCTTTAGTTATTAAAGAAATTCAAATCAAAACTACAGCAAGATACCATCTCACCCCAACAAGGTTGGCCATGATCTAAAAAACACAAAACAACAAATGCTGGGGAGGCTGTGGAGAAAATGGAACTCTTCTACACTGTTTGTAGGATTTGAAAATCGTGCACCCTCTTTGGAAAGCAATCTGGCACTCCCTTAAATGGTATATATAGATGTATCATTTGACCCAGTAATTCCACTGCTTGGAATTTATCCTACAGAAGCAAGGCCATTTACACCTACTGATACATGCACACAAATGTTTATCGCAGCACAGTCCACAATAGCAAAAATATGGAATCAACCCAGATGCCCAACAACAGAGGAATGGATAGGTAAACTATAGTACATATACTCAATGGAGCACTACGCAATGATAAAGAATAACGATGATTCCAGGAAACATCTCCTAACCTGGTTTCAACCGGAAGACATTATGTTGAGTGAAAGCAGTCAGCAACGAAAGGACAAATATTGTATGAGATCCCTATGATGAGAACTCAAACATGGACTTATGCACAGAAGAAAAGACTCTTTGATGGCTGCAAGGGAGGGGAAGGAGGGGGAGCGGGGAGGGCTTAGATTAGATAGTTGCTAGAAATCTAGTTGGGTGAAATTAGTGACAGCACACATTAGAAGCAAGAACAATATTAAGTGGACTTTAACATAAGTTGAATACTCCTTCCATCTTAACCCAATACTGCAAGGACAGAGTAGCTAGGTCAGGGGGCAGGGAACCATGCCCTTAGGTGAAATCGAGGCCAATTGGCACAACTAGCATTTTGCTAAGAGAGCTCTCTGCACCCCACATTGGTGAGAGGCATGTGGGGTCTTAACAACTGCCTAGCTGGGATCTGAGGGCGCAGCAAATGGTCCCAACTCAGCAGGAATGGATTCTCACTGAAGACCAAAATGACATGGGGTAAAGACAACCCAGAAGACAGACAGACCCACATGAGTGGGTGCCTACATCAACTTGGGACTGGAACAACCAGATGGTGCCTGGCCACCACTTGTGACAGCCGCAATGGAGCTCACAAAGTTGAGTCTCATTGGCAACACAAGAATATAAAGGGGTGCACCTGAGATCTCCACTAGAAAACCACAACTGATGGTCCAGTGGCTTCGGGGTTCCCCTGGGAGCGTAGCATCTGGCTCTGATGCTGCCCTTGCCCATAAATCATAATGAAGGTCCACTCTGCGGACACGAATGGATTGGACTTCGTGATGCAGAATGACCATATATTGGATGCACTTTATGGTTCTACACATCAATAGGATATCATCCTGCTGACCTCTGGCTGGAGTAAGGGGAGTGGGCGGGGAGGAGGGGAAAGGAGGTTGTTGGGAGGATGAGACAAGTATGAAGCAGAGAGGAACAGTGTGCTGTCACCGGGCACGGAGAGCAGTAGAAGCTACATATACGTGGGCATGTAAATTTATATGGGAATGTACATTTTCACTCGGTCGTAATAAAAAATAAAAATATAAAAAGAAGAGATTGAAAATGTGATTTAAAAATTCCCAACTAACAAAAGTCCTGACCCTGACTGCTTCATGAGAGAATTCAACCAAACTTTCATAGAAGAGTTAACACCACTATTACTAAAGATATTCCAGAGCACGAAAAGGATGGAATACTCCCAAATTCATCACTTTAAAAACTCTCAGCAAAGGCATCTATGCAAAGCCAAGAGCCAACATCATGCTAAAAGAGTCTGAAAGCATTCCCCTTGAGAATAGGAACCAGTCCAGGATACTCTCATGGATTGAATTATGTACCCCACCCCCAAAATTCTGTGTAGCAATTTAACTAAGCCATGATTCCTGGTATTTTGTGATATCCTCCATGTTGTAAATTGTGTCTCTATGATGTTAATGAGGGCGGATGGGCAGCAGTTGTGCTGGGGCCGGACTCAGTGATTAAGATTGTTTTGTGCCTTGAGGCAGTCTCTTGAGATATAAAGAATCTAGCAAAATCATTTGGGAACCTCATACCACCAAGAAGCAGTGCCAGGAGCTCAGCATGTCCTTGGGGGTCCCTGTGCCTCAGAAACTTGCAGTCCAGGGATAGAGTGATGCCAAGCACCTCTTCCAGATCTAGGAAGAAAGCCTTACCCTGGAGCTGACACTCTGAATGTGGGCTTTTAGCCTATTGAACCGTGACAAGATAAAACTTCTCTTTTTAATGCTACTGATTTGTGGTATTTCTACTAAAGCAGCACTAGATGGCTAAGAAAATGCCCATTGTCACCACCTTTATTCAACATTTGCTGAATAAGATAAATAAAGCATATCTGATTTGGTAAGGAAGAAGTAAAAGTATTTCTTTATGAAGATTATATGATCTTATATACATGAAATCATAAAGAATCCACAAAAAAAATGCTACTGGAATTGATAGAAGAGTTCAACAAAGTTACCAGGATACAAAATATACATACATAAATCAGTTGGATTCCTTTACACCAGCAAAGAGGCCATCAGTGAAATCACTGAAACATTACCACTTGCTATAACCCCCAAGAAGATGAAATTCTTAAGGAATAAATTTAACCAGAGAAGTGCAAGACCTATAGAAAGAAAACTATAAAGACTCTACTACAAGAAACCAAAAGAGATGTACATAAATGGAGTAACCTACCATACTCATGGATAGTAAGACTTAACATCATGAAAGTGTCTATTTTACCCAATGTGACCTATAGATACAATGCAATCCCAATACAGATTTCAGTGGCATTTTCTAATGAGATGAAGAAACAAATCACCAACTTCATATGGAAAGGGAAGAAGCCTCGGATAAGTAAAGCATTACTGAAGAAGAAAAATGTGGCAGGCCTCACTCTACCTGCCTTCCGAACCTGTTTCACTGACACAGTAGTCCAAACATCCTGGGGTAGAAAAATAGATACATAGATCAGTGGAACTGAGTTCAGAATCCAGATATAACATCATCCGTCTATGAGCAGCTGATACTTGACAGAGGCCCAAAGTCTGTAGACTGGAGAAAAGACAGTCTTTTTAACAAATGATGTTGGTATAACTGGATATCCATCTTCAAAAAAATAAAACAAGATTCTTATCTCACACCATGCAAAAAAACCAACTGAAAATGGATCAAAGATCTAAATATAAAATCTAAAACAATAAAGATCATGGAAGAAAAAGTAGGGACAATGCTGGGAACCCTAATACATGGCAAAAACTGACTTCAAAATATTACTAACAATGCAAAAATTGCAGAAGAGAAAAGAGATAACTGGGAACCCCTAAATATCCAACACTTATACTCATCCAAAGAGATCACTAAAAGATTAAAAAGACTACCTACAGACTGGGAAAGAATTTTTGTCTGCCATAAATTCAGTTGATGTCTAATCTCCCTAATCTACACGGTACTGCAAAACCTCAACAAAAGACAAATAACCCAATTTAAAAAAGGGCAGAGTATGAACAGACAATTTACCAAAGAAGGCATCAAGGATGCTGACAGATACATGAGGAAATGCTCATGATCATTAGCTATCAGAGAAATCCAAATCAAAACTACAATGAGAAACCAATTACCTCAACAAGGGTAGCATTAATCCAAAAAACACAAAATAATAAATATTGGAGAGGTTGTCAAGAGATTGAAACTCTTATGCATTGCAGGTGGGAATGTAAAATGTTACAATGAGTTTGGAAATCAATTTGTTACTGTCTTAAAAAGTTAGAAAAACCATATGTTCCCACAATGATACTTCTTGGAGTATATCCTAGAGAAATAAAGGCTGTCACACAAACAGATAACATGCATACCAATGTTTATCACAGCACTGCCTACAATAGCAGAAAGATGAAATCCACATTGGTGTCCATCAACAGATGAATGGATAAACAAACTATGGTATATTCACACAGTGGTATACTACGCAATGATGGAGAACAATGATGATTTTAGGAAATATCTTGCAATGTGGAATCATTGGAAGGCATTATTCTCAGTCAAGCTGTTCAGATGCAAAAGGATAAATATTGTATGAGACCATTATTGTAAGAACTTAAAAGGTTTAAGCACAGAACAAAAGGGTAGGGAAGGAGGGAGAAGGGTACTCACAGTTTAGATAGTAGATAGGAATTGGGTTAGGTGAAGGGAGGTTAGAACAACTGGACTATACCAAAGTTAGGTTTCCTAAGTACAACCAAACATTTTAAAGGACAGAGTAACAGGGACAGAAATCTAGGAACCATGGTTTCAGGTGACATCTAGGCTAATTGATGTAACTAATTTTTTTTTAAGAAAATGTTCTCTGTACCACTTAAGTGCTCTCTTGGGTCTTAAAATCTACCAAGCAGCCATCTAAGTAGCTTCAATTTCTCCTGATCCACCTGGAGCAAAGGAGAGCAGAGGACATCAAAGACATGAGGAAAATATGAATCTAGCAGACTGAAAGTACTGTATGACCCAGAGGCTACATCAGTGTAAGACCAGAAAAGCTGAGTGGTGCTCAGCCACCACCAATGACTGCCCTGACAATGTAAAGTCCCTGATGTAGTGGGAGAAAAATGGGTGTGCAGAACTAGAACTCTATTAAAATACCACACTTGGTCTGGTCCAGCAGACTAGTGGATTCCCTGAGGCCATGGCCCCTGAACTTTCTTTTAGCTCAGAGCGAAAGCCAGTACCAAAGCCAACTCTTCAGACAAAGATTGGACTGGACTGTAAAATGCAGAGTGATGCTGGTGAAGAATATGCTTTTTGGCTTAAATACAAGAACTGTCAATTAAATTTGTGAACTCATCCTAGAAAAAGTGCCACATACCTCATTGCCAAATATCACTACTGTCACGTCAAAGTACTCCCCTTGGGAAACTATGCACCAATACCAGCGCCTAGTCCACTGTTCAAAGCACTTTTGGAACTCTTTTTCTGAAATGGCCATCAGAGATGTCATGGTATTACCCTTGACGTCCTGAATGTCATTAAAGTGTCTTCCTTTCAATATTTCCCTTATCTTCAAGTAAAGAAAAAGGTCATTTTCAGCCAGATCAGGTGAGTGGGGATGGTGTTCCCGTGCAGTTATTTGTTTACTGTCTAAAAACTCAACTCACAGACAGCTATACAATTAAGCGCACAAGCTTGCCACCATGCACAACAGCTATTCCAGAAAGAGTTCCAAAACTGCTTTGAGGGGTGGACTAGGCTCTGGCATCAGTGCATAGCTTTCCAGTGGGAGTACTTCAAAGGTGACCATAGTGATATTCAGCAATGAGGTATGAAGCACTTAGAACCATTAAATTCACAGACTTAGTCGTTGGACCTCATACTCTGCCATACAGGACTCTGCACCTTAATCTGTACGCCCAGAAGAGCTTCCATGTTCTGGTTTCTATCAGTCACTGGCTGGGGTCCCCAGATGATCTGTGAAAAGGTTAAGGTTAACTACTGGGCAAAACAGGTGGGTAACAAATTGGGTATAGATCAGCTACCGGGTCAGGCTTTTGGAACCAAGAATAAAAAGCCAAGTTTTCTTTTGTTTTTTTCCCAGTAAAGTGATCTCACACCACGCAACAATGAGGAGGGTAAAGGAATATCAGGAAATACCTAGTCCCATTTCTACTTAACTCAAGCCATGGCCACCAATTACAGATTTATCAATCCAATTTATATGACATTGTTCTATGAACTATTAATAATAAAAAAAAGCAAATGCAAATAATACCTTCCGAGAATGCTAAATGCTAAAGTTAATTTGTTTCTAAAGATATTTCTATTGACTTTGGGCTCAGAAAATACAAAATTGTAACCATTTTCTCAAAGCTCAGCAGAAACATCTGCTAGAGTTGTGTTTGTTACCATCATATTCTTCACTGCCAGTGCTAGGACAGAGCCCTTGGCAAGGACAAGGAGAAGAAGGGTGAACACTTGGGGCTAGTGTTAATAATTGTTAGGTATAGGATTGTGTTCTCCAAAAAACTATACTGAAATTCTAGCCCTTGGGACCTAGGTAAAGGAACTTATTTGGAAATACAGTCTTTGAAGATGTTACCAGTGTATCTAACATGAGGTCATATTGGACAGGTCCTAGTGCAGCATGAGTGATGTCCTTATAGAAGAGCAGACACACACACGTGGAAACTGGCCATATGAAGATGGAAGCAGAAATTGGCATGATGCATGTATAAGCCAAGAAATAAAGCTTTTCAAAAAAAAAAAAACTTAAGAAGCCAGGAAGAGTCATGAAAGGATTCTTCCCTAGAACTTTCAGAAGTTACCTGATTTTGAACTCTCAGCATCCAGAACTCTGAGGAAATAAATTCCTGTTTTTTTGTTTGGTTTTGTTTTTTAAGCCACCATGTTTGTAGTAGCTTGTTAAGGCAACCCTGGGAAGTTAATATAATAAACACACAAACACAGAGCCCTGGAGCAGAAGGCAGGAAGATGAGGAAGACGAAGCAGACAGTGCATCATGCAGTAAAACTCTTGGTTTCAGACAGGACTTTATGTCATATGCTTTTCCCATTAAAGACCCAAGCTGCTCCATATCCTATCACCTGCAAGTCCTGTCACCTTGGGCAAGGTTTGTAAATATTCTAGGTGTTTGCCTAGATGTACATATGGAGAATACATACCCTACACTGCAATAGTCCTGCATGAAAAGGGCCTAGTGAAGTCCTGGTGTACCAGGTTACCCTAAAACCTGTCCTGTTGGTCTGACTTTTATTTCCTGTGTCCTGAGCTGTCTCAAGGGATAGTTTGTTAGCAGAAGTTACATCACCACCCCAAAGATGCAAAACAAAACGAAACAAAAAAATGAAAAATCTTCCCTGGGCCAAACTTGACATCATTTCTATTTATGAAATTTCTGATATCTTCTGCCTCCCTTCTACTTCTTGGCCTTCTGTGTTCACATCTTGGGTATTGATCTGCTGCTAACTTCTCTCCAGACTCTCATGCACTTTTCTGAGTCAGTCTCCTAGCATATGTGTCCACTGGCTCATGCTTTCGCTCATTATGGGAGGAATCACTGGACATGTCCTTGGGCCAAGGAGGGTTCCAGCCCTGGAACGCAGTGATAATACAAATGAAGCAGGTCTTTCCTCCGGGAGCTCAGAGTCTTGGAGGCAGAGGGTGCAGATAACAATCAAAAAGAGAGAGAAAAATGTTAAAGATGATTTTAGGTAGTATTTTAGGTAGTAATGTGGACTATGAAGTAAACGAAATAAGGTCACTTGCCTAGGAGGTGTTGGAGCTGAGACCTGATGGCACCCTGCGAGCCACTCTGGTAATATCCAGGGGCCTTATGATCCTGATTGGTGGCTGACTATGCCCCACCTCTTATGCTGAAGCCCATCTGAAGCACAGAGCTCAGGTTTCTGAGCCAGTTTATAAAGTCAATCTGGCGTAAGTTCCATATCCTACTCGGTAGTCAGCTGTGCCCAACCTCAGGCTCACATGTAGTCACACTGATTCTCACTATTTTATGTACCAGATGGATGCCCAGAACTGACTGCAAAATTCTACCTTCCACGCAATATAACTTTATTTTCGCTAGTCGCCCTTGAGCTGGCTTCTACTCACAGCTACCTAATACAGAAGAGAACAAAACATTTCTAGTTCATGATCTTTAATGTGCTTGAGTGCACTGTAGCAGCTGTATCAGTCCATGTCCAGGCATGTTTCCTTTGATTTCACCAAACAGGGTTTCATTTTCTACAGATTAGTCTCTTCTGATGATGTGTACAAAGTGAGCGAGCTTTGCAAACTTAATTATCCTTGCTCTTAAGGACCATTCTTCTGCACTTGTTCAAAAATTGATTTTTTCACTCTTCTGACAGCCTGTGGTATATTTAGTATTCTTTACCAACACAATTTGAATGCATCCATTCATCTGCCTTGTATTTTTACTGTCCAGCTTTCAATTACACACACGAAGTGACTGGTAAGACCATAGATACCCCCATTGACCTTCTCAGAAAAAACCTGAACTTCCTCCAAACACGGTAAAACAAGGACTTCACTTTTCAGCAGAATCAGTGAGCAATTAATTTTGAGGTAAAACTGCAGAAAACATTTTGGTCTGGCCTTAGCAAAGAGTTTTGAGGTGACTTTGGAAAAATCACCATAAAAAAAGAGGATCTTCAGCAGCCATGTACTGGGTTGTGATTATCCTAAACTTGACAAGGAATCAAAATGCTATCAAACAAGCAGAGGGTTACAGATTTAAAATAAATGTAATCATCTTGACTTGTGATTTTTTTTTTTTAATTGTGATTAAGTGAAAGTATACAGTCCAAATCAGTTTTGCATGCCCACCTATCTGCAGCTACCTCTGCTCTCCCCATCGGGTGATAGCATACTCCCAACATTCTCTTAACAAGCATCTGTCCCCTCCTCTCCATCCTCTTCTGTCCTATCTAGAAAGAAATCAGTAGGACAGCTTCCTGTAGATGCATAGAACCATAAAGTACACACACTGCATGGTGACACGGTTTCCTCAATTCTAGTCCGTTCTTCTCAGAAGAGTTGACCTCATTCCTGGTTTCCAGTCAGGGACAGTGGCATGTCTAAGAGGCCATGTTCACCCGGGATCCTCCTGGCTGTCGCATCAATAATTCAGGTCTTTTAGTAGAGTTCTTGGGCTACACCACTCTTTTCTTGTGTTGCCTCAGAGACTCCACATTGTATCCCCTGTTAGGGCTGTCTTTGGTGGTGGCTGGGCACCATCTGGTTCTTCTGGTTGCATGTTGATACAGTCTCCCATTCATATGGGTCCTTCTGTCCCCTGGGCTCTTTTTCCTTGTGTCTTTGATGTTCTAGGTCATCATCTGTTCCAGATGAATTAGAATTACGTGGTGGACCTCAGATGGCAGCTTGCTAGCTTTTGAGACCCTAGATGCCACTCACCGATATGGGGTACGGAAGACTCTCTTAGCAATAGAGTAATTATGCCAATTGACCTCGATATCCCCTGAATACACGGTTGCCAGACCCCTGTCCCTGCTACTCTATCCTTTGAAGTATTGGGTTGAGTTTAGAAAACTCAGTTAATGATGAAGTCCAGTTAAGTTGATCAACACTCTACTGTGTGCTGTCATTGCTTTCACCAAATCAAATTTCTATCAACTATCTAATCTATGACCAGCCTTCTCTCTCCCTCCCCACCCTCACAACCATCAAAGAGTTTTTTTCTGCTATACATATTTTTAAGTCCTTATAGCAGCGGTCTCATACAATATTTGTCCTTTTGCCACTGACTGATTTAACTCAACATGTCTTCCAGTAGAAACCAGGTTATGAGATGCTTCCTAAAATCATCATTGTTCTTTGTCATTGCATAGTGTTTCATTGACTATATGTACCATAGTTTGTTTATCCATTCATCCGTTGATGGGCATCTATGTTGATTCCATCTTTTTGCTGTCATGGACAGTGCTGCAATAAACATATGTGTGTATGTGTCCATTCATGTGACCACCTTTATTTCTACATGATATATTCTGAGCAGTGGGATTACTGGGTCAAATAATATTTCTATTTCCAGCTTTTTAAGGAAGCATCAAATTGCTTCTCAAAGAGGTTGTACCATATTGCAGTCTCACCAGCAGTGTAGGTGAGTCCCAGTCTCTCCGCAGCCTCTCCAAAATTTGTTTTTTGTGTTTTGGATTGTGGCAAACCTTGTTGGGGAGAGAAGGTATCTCATTGTAATTTGAATCTGAATTTCTCTAATAGCTAATGATGATGAGTATTTCCTTGTGTGTCTTTTTGGCTGCCTGGATGTCTTCTTCAGTGAAGTGTCTGCCCATATCCTTCACCCATTGCTTAATTGGGTTATTTAACTTTTTGTTGTTGATGTTTTTGCAGTACTTTGTAGATTATGGAAATTAGACATACAGTTGCCACATATTTTTTCCCATTCCATAGGTAGTCTTTTAACTCTCTTGATAAAGACTTTAGATGAGCAAAAGCATTTGATTCCCACTTACCTGTTCTCTCTTACCTGTGGATGAACTTATAGAACTCTTCTGTAAGTTCCCACTTACCTGTTCTCTCTTTTGTTGTCCATTGTTCATTTGTCAGATTTTGAAGCCTGTCTAAGCTGTGTATCAGAACTTCCATTGTTGACCTTATATTTTCTTGCATGATCTTTATCATTTTAGGTTTCATATTTAGGTCTTTGATCCATTTTGAGTTAGTTTTTGTATAAGGTGTGAGATATGAGCCCTGTATCAACTTTTTGCAGATGGATATCCAATTCTGCCAACACTATTTGTTAAAGAGACTGTTTTTACCCCAGTTTATGACCTTTGGGCCTTTGTCAATTATCAACTGTTCATAAGAGGATGGTGATATTTCTGAGGTCTCAATTCTGTTCCATTCTGTTTATATGTCTCTTTTTGTACCAGTACCAGGCTGTTTTGACTACTGTGGCAGTGTAATAGGTTCTAAGGTCAGGTAGTGTGAGAACTCCCACTGTGTTTGTCTTCTTCAGTAGTGCTTTCCTTACGTGGGGTTTCTTCCCTTTCCAAACAAAGTTGGTGATCTGTTTTTCCATCTCATTGAAAAATGACACTGGAATTTGTATTAGGATTGCATTGTGTATGTAGATCACTTCGAGTAAAATAGACATTTTTCACAATATTAAGTCTTCTAATCCATGAGCAGAGTAAGTTTTTCCACTGAAATAACTCTCCTTTGGTTTCTTGTAGTAAGGTCTTGTAAGTCTCTTTTCCTCTGGTTGGATTTATTCTTAGGTATTTTATCTTCTTGGGGACTGTCATGGATTGAATTGTGTCCCCCAAAAATATGTGTAGCCATGTGGCTGGGCCATGATTCCCAGTATCTTGTGACTATCCTCCATTTTGTGGTTTTCCTATGCTGTATGTTAAAGGATTTGGGTGGGACTGTAAATCCCTTTGTAAGATCACCTCCCTGCTCCACTGCAAAGGGAGTTTCCCCGGAGTATGGCTTGTCCCACCCTTAATCCTATGATCCTGCAAGAGATAAAAGGAAAGGGAAGCAGGCAGAGATTTGGGAACCTCACACCATCAAGCAAGCAGCACCGGGAGAAGAGCGCGTCCTTCATACCTGAGGTTCCTGTGCCAAGACACTCCCTGGACAAAGACCAATGCAATACTGGACTTGCCCCCAGAGCCAACAAGGAGAAAGCCTTCCCCTGGAGCGGATATTCTGAATTTGGACTTGTAGCCTACCGGATTGTGCAAGAATAAACCTTCCTTTGTTAAAGCCACCCACTCTGTGGTATTTCTATTAGAGCAGGCAGCCCTAGCTGACTAAAACAGGGACTATAGTAAACGGTATTGACTTGATGATTTCCTTTTTGATGTTCTCTTTGTTGGTGTAAAGGAATCCTACCGATGTGCTTATGTTTACCTTATATCCTGATACTTTGCTGAACTCTTCTATTAGTTCCAGTAGTTTGCTTTAGGATTCTCTGTATATGCGATCATATCGTCTGCAAATTGAACTTCATCTTTGCTGATGCAAATGACTTTTATTTCTTTGTCTTGTCTAATTGCTCTGGCTAGAACCTCTAGAATAATGCTGAATAGAAGTGGTGATGGTGGGCATCCTTGTTTAGTTCCCGGTCTCAGGGGAAATTCTTCCACTCTCTCTCCATTCAGGATGATGTAGGCAGTTGGCTTTGAACAGATGCCCCTCTTTTCCTATTTTGCTGAAAGTTTTTAACATCAATGGGTGATGGACTCTGTCAAATGCCTTTTCTGCATCGATTGAGAAAATCAGGTGATTCTAATCTTTTGAGTTATTTATGTAGTTGGTCATATTAACTGTTTTCTTGATGTTGAACCAGACTTGCATCACTGGCATGAATCCAACTTGGTCATGAAGTTTTTTTGTTTTGTTTTGTTTGATATGTTGTTGAATTCTATTGGGAAGGATTTTGTTGAAGATTTTTAAATCTAGGTCCATGATTGATATTGGTCTCTAATTTTCTTTTATTGTGGGATCTTTCCCTGGCTTTGGTATCAGGGTTATCCTGGTTTCACAGAATGAATTTGGGAGTACTCCATCCTTTTCTATGCTGTGAAATAGCCTCAATAGTTTTGGAATTACCTCCTCTCTAAAAGCTTGATAGAATTCTCCAGTGAAGCCATCTGGGCCAAGATTTTTTTGGTTGGTAATTTTTTGGTTACTTTTTCAATCTTTTCTTTTGTGATGGGTTTATTAAATTGTTCTACTTCTCTTTGTGACAATTTTGATAGTGATATGAACCTAGAAATTTGTCCATTTCCTCTAGATTTTCAAATCTGTTAGACTACAGTCTTTCATAATATTTTGTTGTGATACTTTTTTGATTTTAGCTGGGTCTGTAGCGACATCTCCCATCTCATTTCTTATTTCAGTTATTTGTTTCCTGTTTTTCTTTTGCAGGTTTAGCCATAGTTTTATAAATTTTGTTAATCTTTTCAGAGAACCAGCTATTGGTTTTGTTAATTTTTTCAATTGTTGTTCTATGCTCTAATGCATTTAGTTTTGCTCTAATCTTTGTTATCTGCTTTCTCTGGTGCCTGACGGGGGTGTTGTTCAGTTTCCATGAGTTCAAATTTCTACCTATGTTTTTTCTGCTGTTGATTTCAACTTTTATGGCGTTATTGTCCAAGAAGATGCTTTATAATAATTCAGTGAATTGGATTTTATTGAAACTTGCTTTATGTCCTAATACATGGCCTATTCTGGTGAATGTTCCAAATATGTTGGAAAAGAAGGTGTACTTATCTGTTCTTGGGTAAAAAGCTCTATATATGTTGATGAGGTCTAGTTGGTTGACCACAGCAAGATCTTCTGTATCTTTAGTGAGCTTTTTTCTGGATGATCTGACCATTAATGAAAGTGGAGTGTTGAAGTCTACTATTATAGTGGAGTGTTGTGTCTCATTTTCCAACACTGTCTGAGTTTGGTGTATTCAGATGCTCTGGTATAGGGTGCATGAATATTTAATATTGTTATATCCTGCTTATGTATTTAACCTTTCGCTAGTAGTGACCATCATTGTCCACAGTGTTAGACTTTACAATAAAATCTATTTTGTCTGAGATTAGCATTGCCACTCCTGCTCTTCTTTGTGTGTTATTAGCTTGGTATGTATTTTTCCATCCTTTGAGTTTCAGTTTGTTCATATCTTTGAGTCTAAGTTGTGTTTCTTGTAAGCAACATATAGACAGATCATGCTTTTTGATCCAGGCTGTCACTCTGTGCCTCTTTTTTGGAACATTCAGTCTTTCTACATTCAGTGTAATTATTGATAGATATGTGTTTGGTGCTGTTATTGTGATGCCTTTGTTTTTGTGTTGTTGCTGTTTTCTTTGTTTCTCTTAATATTCTGTTCTGGGTCATTTTTCTTTATGGGTTTACTTTTCATCTTTTTCAGTGTTGGTTTTGTGTTTGTTGAGGCTCCTGTATTATGTTTCTTGTTTTGATACATCTCATTGTTAGTTTGCTTTGTAGTTTAATGTTTTAAGTTTAAATCAATTTTTTAACTTCTAAATATCTTTTTAATTCCTCTCCACTGGAAAGGGTTATAACTGCCATAATATATCCCTCTTTATATTGTGATGGTGTCATAGTTTTCATGTTAAGATTACTGATCTCATTCTTTTAGCATTTTAGTTTTGGTTGAGCTTTGTGACTTCCCTAGATGAATAGGGTTCCCGATGCTGTGTCTTGCATTGTATCCTTAAGTGTACATTTGTTGTTTTTGTTTTTCTAAACAAAGAGTTTCTTTCTGTATTTCTTACAGTTTTGGTTTGGTTTTTACAAAGTCTCTAAGCTTCTGTTTATCTGTGAATGTCTAAATTTCACCTTCATATTTGGGAGACAATTTTGTAGGATATGTAATTCTTGGTTAGAAGTCTTTTTCCTTCAAGGTTTTGAATGTATCATCCCACTGCCTTATTGACAACATAGCTTCTGCCAAGAAGTGACATAAAAGGCTACAGGGCTTCCCTTTGTGCATTAGTTTTGTTTTAAGTCTCGCTGCCTTTAACAGCCTCTCTTTGTTTCATTTTGTTGAGCTAGATTATAATATGTCTTGGTGTCTTTCTTTGGGTGTCTAATTTTTGATATGCTTCTTGGATATCTATGTTCTCTTCTTTCATAATTTCAGAGAAGTTTTCAACAGTTATCTCTGTATTTGTTGTTATTTCTCCCTGTTCACAAACTCCAGTTGTTCGTAGATTATTCCCTTTGATAGAGTCCCACATGCTTCTTCATTTTTCTCATTTCTTTTCTCTGAATTCACCTCATAAATGCTGGTGTCTGTTGCTTTATTTTCAAGCTCACTAACTCTGCCTTCCAAATCCTCAATTTTGCTCTCTTCACTTTGCACTGAATTGTCTAAATCTGTAATTTTATAATTGATCTGCTGGATTTCATATTATTGATAGTCTAGCAGTTCATGTAGCTTACTTAATTTTTCATTTTGTTCTGTTGCATTTTGTTTAATCTCTAGGAGGGCTCTGTGCATAATTCTTTTGAATTCTACCTCCCATAATTTCAGAAAGACTTCTTAATCTGGGAAGTTTTTGAATTCTTTGTTTTGGGGATTTTCCAGAGCCATGTTGGTCTGCTTCTTTAATTGGTTGGATACTGATTATTGTCTTCTTGCCATCAGGAAGCTGTTCAGTTTCTCTAGGGTTACACCAACAGGAGCTACGGCAAAGTTCTAAGAGGGGAATAGAGGCACTACTAGGTTTGGTCTCCAGCCACCTCTGCGTTCTCTAGTGACTGGCCCCAGCTGGTCTCTCAGGGGTAGCAGGACCCAACTCTTTTCTGCTAAAGGTGGCAAGTTACTGTAGCATTTCTCCATCATCACATCAGTCAAGCCTATGGTGTAGTTTGGGGAAGGGAGGGAAGAAGGATGCCACCATACTCAGCTATCCGGGACTGCTGGGTCCTCTAGATGAGTTTAACTTAAAAACTGCCTTTTTGCTGATATTGGCACAGTCCAGCAGGGGCCAAGAGCAGCTGGGCCCTCAGGGCTGGTGGGTCTCACCTCCTTGCTGGCAGAGATGGTGTTCTATTCATGTAGTCTCTGGGGAGCCATCAGCCAACACTGTGGTGTAGCTCAGTAAAGGGTGGTAGAAATGCTGTCAACCCACTCAGCTACCAGTCACCACTGCATTCTCTAACTGGTCTTATTTTAAAAACTGCTTTACTGCTGAGAGAGGCACTGTCCAGCAGCCACAAAGAGCAGCTGGTCCCTCAGGCGTGGCTGGCCCTGCCTCCTGGCTGACAATGGCGGTGCCTCGTAGACTGTCCCCAGATGTTATGGCATGACTCAAAGAAAGGAGTGGTTAGGACACTGCCATCCTTGGCCACCAAGCTCCACCACAATCCTTAGGTAGGATAATCTCAAAAAAAGCTTTTCTGCTGGAGAAGCACTTTCCATACAGGCATTGTTGCTCAGCATCAGAATTAGTCCCCACTGGACCATGATCCCAGGTGAAATTGAGGCTAATTGTCACAGCTAGCATTTTGCTAATGAGAACTCTCTGCATCCCACATCAGTGAGTGGCATCTGGGGTCTTAAAAGCTGCCAAGCTGCCATCTGAAGGAACAGCAAATGGTGCCAATGCAACAGGAACAGATGATCACCAAGGACAAGAACGACACGGGGAAAGAGAAGCCAGAAGACAGAGAGACCCACGTGAGTGGGTCTCTACATCAACTCATGACCATAAGAACTGGATGGTGCCTGGCCACCACCAGTGACAGCCACGATGGAGCTCACAAAGTTGAGTCTCACTGGCAACAAGAGAATAAATAGGGGTGCACTCTGAGATCTCCAATAAAAGACCACAATTTATGGTCCAGGGGCTTTGGGGTTCCCCTGGGAGCACGGCCCCTGGCCTTGATGCTGCCCCTGTCTGTAAATCATAATGAAAGTCAACTGTTCGGACAGCAATGGATTGGTCTTGGCAATGCAGAGTGACCACATCTTGTGGGAATTTTATGCTTCTATACATCTATAGGATGTCATCCTGCTGACCTTTTGCTGGAGGAAGGGGAGTGGGTAGAAAGGAGGGGATAGGAGACTGTCGGGAGGGTAGGACATGTATGGAGCAGAGAGGAGGGGTGTGCTGTCACTGGGCAGGGAGAGCAATGGGAGCTGTATATAGGTGAGCATGCAAATTTATATGGGAATGCACATTTTCATTCAATCATAATAAAAAAAAGAATTAGTCACCACTGAGACCTCAGGTGTGACTGACTCTGCCATGCAGCTGACCAAGATGGCATACTGCATAAGCCACCCTTCCTGCAGTGAGTCAGAAGAATCATCCATGGTGCAGCTCAGATAAGAAAGCGGGGAGGGGCACTGGCACCCTAGGTTGGCAACTGCGTTCTCAAGATGTGGCTGTCCCAAGCACAGTCTCTCTGCTGCAGTCTACACTGTTCCCTTAAAGCACTGGAGTTCAGTGCATTAGCATGCTAGGCTTACAAGTTCAGCAGACCCAGTCCCCGCCTCCCAGATAACAAAGACGGCATCGTACCTGCAGCCTCCTCAAATGATGCATCAACAGAAGCAAGACTTAGTGTGCTGCTGCCTCACCTCCAACAGAGGTAGTTTCCCCTTTCCTGTCACTCAGTCCAATCTCACAGCCATATGCCAGATCCTGGGCCTCACGGAATGTGCACACTGCACTGTTCACTTATTATTCTAGGGCTTAGTTCTCAGAGGGAATCAGACATGTGTCTAGTCCACCATCTTGGGCCCACCTCTCTTGACTTGTGACTTTTATGATATGTTTTGAAATATATGCAAAGTTGTACAGTTTGCTACAAAAGTTATAATCTTGCAACTGTAAAAAATTGTGGAACAAACAAAAATATGTATTGCCCAGCAGTAAGGGTGTTTATTAGTAAATTTTAAGAAAATATCAGCAAACTGCGTAAAAAAAACTGCTAGTTAAAATTTTCAAGTTGTAAGCAGTGAGACAATCAGATACACGTAAAGCAGTGTTTACTACAGCACTATTCACAATAGCCAAATGGTAGAAACAAGCAAAATGTCCATCAACAGATAAATGGATTAACAGAAAGTGGCATATACATGTAATAAAATATTACTCTGTCATAAAGAGAAACAATTGTGGACATGGCACAAGACTGGGCAGTGTTTCATTCTGTTGTTCATTGGGTCACTATGAGTCAGAACCAACTCACTGGCACCTAACAGCAATAAAGAGAAAGTCCTAATATGTGATGCAACATAGAGAAACTTGAATGTATTATTCTGAGAGAAATTAGGCAATCACAAAATGGCCAATATTGTAAGATTTCACTAATGTGAAATACCTAGAATAGGTAAAGCTACAGCGATCAGAGTTTAATAGTGCTAACCTGGTTTGTGAACATTGGAGAAACACGGGCATCACTACGTAGGTAACCAGCTGAGTGCTGTCGAGTCGGATACAGACTTTTTATTTATGGGGTTAAGATATTTGGCTGTGAATATTGGTGATGATTGTACAACATAATTGATGTAATTCATTTTATGGAGTCGAACACATGGAAAATGCTGAACTGGCAAACACGGTCTTCATGTTTTTAGAACTCCAATGTTTTTTAAAAATTATTCAAGTTTTATTGGCTGATGTGAATTTTTATGATTCTTTAATAATTGAAATCATTATATATAAAAAAAATAGTTGGATGTAACTAATTCATGGGATCATCCAGCATGTCTGTAGTCATTACAAGAGGCTTGTTCTTTGCAATGCAACTTCACAAGGTCCATACCAAACGTCCGACACTTTGATGTATGTGAACTCCTAGGTACTGTAGGCCAGTCCTCACTTACTACTGAATCTTCAGCATCCCAGGGCCTCATTCTCAGGAGAGGCTATCAGCACAACTGATGAATATATGAATGACAAATCAACTAAAGAACTTAGCAAGAATTCTTTTTTCCTAATGAAATTTGGTAAGTCACGTAGGAAATTGCAATTTATGTTTGAAAAATGGTTCTTAACAAAATCGCTAAGTGGATTTCTGCTTGCCAAAGGCCTTTGGATTGAAACATCTTTAGGGCTTGACCACTTCCCCTGCCATAGATTCAAGATTTCGCCCCAAACTGAGGTGCCTTTGGGGCTCAAGAATCACGAGTTAGACATCTCTACTTCCCTTTCATCTTGAGCTCCTTGCCTATACTCTTCTAAACTGTGTTCAAGGACATGAGGGCCTCAGACACTCTAGAGAGGCTACAACGTTCCATGAGAGGCCCATTATGTGAGGAGAGGGTTCAGGCCTAGGCAGAAGGTTTGTTGAGGCAGGAGAAATTACCTGAAGAGAAAGAAGAGAAAAGAGAGTCCATTCCTCCTATATAAGAGTAGTGTCCTTGGGAATTTGTGCTAAACAGCTTTGTCTTTTTGGAAGTTCAGAAGTATAGAATCAGTCTTCAAATGTGGAGAGATTATACTATCAAACAGCTTGCTAACAAAGCTACAGTTATTTCAATAAATAGAATTGAAACTAAGCATTGTCTTTTTTTCTCCCAGTTTGTCACTTTTCATTGGAGAACACCATACATATGGGAAAATGCATAAATTACAAGAACTCAAGTGAATTTCCATAAACTAGAGACACTCTTCTCCTAGCCCCCAGAACAAAAGGGAAAATTGCCCGTCTCCCATGCCCCTTCCCAGTCCACCTTCCATCCAAAGTAACCACTGAAAGTATAGACAGACTTAGCCCAGCTGTGTGATTTATAAAAAAAGAATCCTATAGTACATGTTCTTTTGCATTTGGCTTTTTCTTCCTCAATTTTATACTTGGAAGACTCATCTATGTTGTTATGTGTAGCTATAATTACATCTTTCTCACTGTGGTACACCCAGTACCATCGAGTAGATCCAACTCCTGGCAACCCTAGAGGCCATTGTAGAACTGCACCCTATAGTATTCAAGGAGTGTGTGGTAGATTTGAACTGCCGACCTTTTGGTTAGCAGTGGTAGCTCTAAACCCACTACACCATCAGGGTTTCCACTGTGGTATGGTATTCCTTTATTTACCATGAACTGGTACTTGGAGGGTGTCTTTAGGCTGCTTTCACTTGTCTAACTAGGTGTCTGACAGTCACATTGCCTTACTTTTTGAAACACTTGGAATAATTTGATCATTTTCTTGAAATAAATAACAAAAGATACAAGACAACAACTTAGATATACCTGGTCATCTCTACAGCAAAGACTTTAGAAACCAAGTGAAACAGTTATAGAAAACAATCCTGGAAACCTAAGCATCAAATGAGTGTATAAAGAATTAGCCTAAATATCAATGGAAAACAGCAAACAGGTGGTCAGAATGGCACTATAGACAGAAGCACCATGCCACCCTCCGCAGTAAAGACCCAAAAAACTAAGTGAAACAAATGCAGATGTCTATCCTGGAACCCTAATTATCTAACGGAGGATAAGGAACTTGATGAAACACTGAATGGAATAAGAAACTGACAGAGAACATAGAATGAGGAAAGCTATGAATTGGAAGTCTCCTACCAGCTGACACAGCAAGATTTTCCATCTTTGACTAAGCCACCAAGAACTACAAACAGGAAGGGAAGGCATCATCAAGGAGCTCCCAACAGGAGACAAAGCACCTGGTAACCAGGGAGATACACTTTCCCATCAAAAATTCTTGTCCCCCTCTGCACATACCTTCTCTGCTTTCCAATGGGCTATAGATGCTGGGTGGAAGAGACAGCACTTCCCTGTCACCTGGGTCTACCTTGCCCCCATAGCTTCTTTCCCTAATGTCATTATTTTTTGTTATTGTTATTTTTGTTGGCTTTTTTGTTTCTTTGCTCCCCTTTCCTTTTTCCCCGTGTCTAACTCTGTGTGCCATCCCTGCCCCTTCTCAATGAGCTTTACTGTACCACTTAGCTACAGAGCCACTGGCATAACATCCTTGATTCCGTGCTGCCCCCACCAGCCCACTCTCTGCACCATTTTTTAAATGTTTCCTCTGTCTCGCTCATATTTTACTTTTCCTCAACTATCTAGCCCTGCATGCCAACCCTGCCCCTGTCCAACAGGCTGTGGAGCACTGCATGGCTAGGCAGCCACTGGCATATGGTCACCCCAAGTCTCTGCTACATCCACTGGCTGGCTCCTTAAGCACTGTATTTATTATTATTATTATTTTGGTTTCCTCTCTATCCCTTCACTTCCTTTTTTTCCCCCTTTTATCCACCACCCCAGCCTGGTGTACCACTCCTGCCTCTTCTTGATGGGCCATGCCACACTGCTCCACTAGAACCTCCTCAGGACTGTGTTGCCCCACCAGCTGGCTCCTCCAGCATTGTATTTTATTGTTTATTGTTTGTTTTTTTCTGTATATATCACTTCCTTTCCTTTCTCCTGCCTACCTACCCCTGTGTACCCTCTCATCCCCTTCTCGATGGGCCATGCTACACTGCTTGCCTAGAGAACCACCAGCACACAGCTTCCCCAGTTGCATGCACTCGCACTGGCTGGCTGCTTCAGCATCGTACCTTGTTTCTCTCTGTCTCTTTCTGTCCTTTCTTTTCCTGTTTGCTGCCCACTGAGCCCTGGGTGCTGTCTCTGTGCCACTTCTAGAAGGATCCTGCCACACCACTCAGCTATGGAGCCACAGGCATATGGCCTCTCTGGGTCTGCACTGCCCGTACTAGCCAGCTCCTCAGCACCATATATTTTTGTTTTGTTCTTTTTTTTTGTTTCTGTTTCTTCTCTCTCCCTTCCTTTTTTTCCCTTTCCTGCCCACCTAGCTATGTGCACTGCTGCCACCTCTTCTCAAAAGGCAATGGTGCAGTGCTCAGCAAGAGAGGCGCTGGCACATGACCTTCAGCTCTATCGGCACCATTTTCTTGTTTGTTTCTTCTGTCTCCTTTCTTTCCTTTCCTTTTATCTGCCGCCCGCCTTCTGGACAGGCCTTGTTGTACCACTTGGCTAGAGAGACACTGACACACAGCTTCTGTGGGTCTGTGTAGCTCCCACAGGACAGCTACCTTATTTTTTTTTCTTTATCTTCCCTCTTCTCCCTTTTCCTTCTCCATTCCACCTAGACTCCGTGCTGTCTCAACCCTTTCCTAAGGGGCTGTGTCAAGCTGCATAGCAAGAGGTACATGCTGATTATGCTTTGCCTCAATGGCTGGCTCCCACAGCACTGTATTTATTTATTGTGTTGTTGTTTCTTCATGTTCCCTTTTTTATTGTCTTTCCTTTCTCACACTTGTAGCACTGCGCACCACCCAACAGGCAATTTCTTACTGTTTGACTAGAGAGCCACCAACACACAGCCTCCCTGGGTCTGTCCTGCATCCACCTGCCAAATCCCACTGCCCTGTCATTTACTTTCTTTTCTGTTTTCTCTTTTCTTTTTTACTTTTTTCTGCTTCTGTTGCTCTCTCTTCTTATCTACCATCTAGTTAGCTTTGCACATAACATCCTCTTCTCACCCATTCATCTTCACTGCATGCCAATCACCATGCTTCAGAGTGGCACTGGTGTGGCCCACCAAACCCACAGACGTCATCCTGTAGGAATCCTGGCCCCATCCCACTGGCATCAGGTTGTGTTGTAAATGAAACATCCCCAAAACATCTGCTGGACCTGCCCTGCTGCAGCATAGCTGTGCAACCAGTATTACCTACCTGGTAAAGTTGAGGAGAAGTATCACTCCACAGACAAGCGAGCAACTGAACATGCCTAGCCTACCTGTCCAGCTTAACAAAAAACGATAAAACAAACAAATCTACAATTAATAAACAAAATAATTCCCGAATGTCTCAGAGACAACAGACGATATCAAAACATGTTTTAAAAAAAGAGCAGGATGGTGTCAGAAAGTGACCAAAACAGATGTTCTTCTGGGAGAAGAAAAGGCACTGGAAATCTCTGATAACCAAACCCACTGAGTTGATTCTGACTCATAGCAACCCAATAGGACAGAGTAAAACTGCCCCATAGAGTTTCCAAGGATCACCTGGTGGACCTTAACTGCCAACTTTTTAGTTAGCAGACATGGGACTTGCCCACTAAGCCATCAGGATTTCCAAAATATCTGATAGGGAATCAAAAATCTAATATATAGTACTCTAACTGATTAGGACACAGATAAAGGAAAACACAGGAAAAAGAAAAACTAGACAAAATCATGGAAAATACAGGGAAAACACAGACAAAGCAATGGAAGAATTCAGGAGAATAACACAGAAACAAAATGTCAAAAAGCTAGAAGTCATACAAAACAGCAATTAGAAATCCAAAAGATAAAAAGATTTGAGAACTGCACGGTGCAATAGAAGGTTTGGGGAACAAAATTGAAGACAAATCCTTGGTCATCATTTTGTTTGAAGAAAAATCAGAGAAAAGAATGAAGAAAATCTAAGAACAATGTTAGATACCATGAAAAGCACAAATTTGGGGGTCACCAAAATTCCAGGAGAGGAAGAAAATGGAGAACACAGACAAGGTTGTTGAAAATTTGCTGACACAAAATTTCAGAAATATCCTGAAAGATGAAAAGCCAACCATCCAAGAAGTTCAACAAGCTCCATGTAGGATTGACTGCCAAAACAAAGTCACCAAGACATATCATAATCACACCAAAACAAAAGACAAAGATTCCTGAGAGCAGCTTGAGAAAAACAAGAAGTTCCACACAAAAAAAGAAGTGGTAAGACTAAACTCTGCAGGAAGGCTAAATTCAGCAGAAGCTGTGCAAGAAAGAAGACAAGGGAATGACATATATAAAACCTTGAAAAAAAAAATTGCCAACCAAGAATCATATACCCTGAAAAACACTCACTCAAATGTGATGGTAGAATTAGGACATTTCAAGATAAAGAGAAATTAAGGGAACATGTAAAAACCAAACTTACAAGAATGGTTAAAGGGAGTCTTTCAGTGAGAAAACCAACAATATCCTGAATTTGAGATGCAAGATCACATCATCCAGACACCAGCCTAGGTAATGAACTGTCAAGGATAAAGCAAAACTAAAAGATTTACAGCAGGGAACAAGAGACATAAATCTATAAATGATAACAGCATCAGAACTGTACAAATGGAAATAACTGGTGTAGGTATAGAACTTTCAAATGAAGAGGGAGTCAGTACAGTACCAAGTAATAAAAGATTGGTTTAAACTTAAACTTAAACTTAAACTTAAGAAGACGGGGGTAAATTTCACCCTTCATCAAAATCCTAACCATGAAGATAATACAAATTATCTTCTCTGACCACAGTCTCATCAAAATAGAAATTAATAACAGAAAAAGCATGGAAAAAATCAAATACATGAAACTGCTTAACTACCACTGACTAATAGAAGAAATAAAAAAAAAAAAAAACACGATTGTAGAACCAAACAAGAATGAAAACACATCATACGGAAACATTTCAGACACAGCAAAGGCAGTGATCAGAGGTCCATAACAGCACTAGATGCACACATCAAGAAAGAAAAAAGGGACAAAAACAAAACTTTAGCTATAAAACCTGAACAAATAAAGAAGAGCAAAAGAAGCCCACAGTCACCAGAAGAAGGGAAATAATAAAGGTCAGAGCATAAATAAATGAAATAACAAAACCCATTAGATTCTGACTCATACTGACAGAGCAGAACTGCCCCATGGAGTTTCCAAGGAGCACATGGTGGATGCAAACTGCCAACCTTTTGGTTAGCAGCTGTAGCACTTAACCACTATGCAACCAGGGTTTCCATAAATGAAGTAGGAAATAGAAAAACAGTGGAAAGAATCAACAAAACCAAAAGTTGATTGTTCGAAGGGATCAACAAAACTGACAAACAACTTGCTAAACTGACAAGCAGGAGAGGACGCAATCCAGACAAACCCAAATAAAGCAAAAAGGATCATGATAAAGTACTATGTGAAACTATGCTCCAACAAATTTGAATGCCTAGAGCAAATGGACAAATTTCTAGAAACAAGATATCTACCTGAATTAATACAAACTGAAATAGAAAATATAAATAGACCCATAACAAGAGAATAGATTGAAACGAAAATTTAAAATGCTTCCCTCTCAAAAAAAAGTCCTCACCCAGGGGCATTCACTGGCAAATTCTGCCAAACATTCAGAGAACTCACTTCAGTACTACTAAAACTATCTCAGAATGTAGAAAAGAAAGTAATACTTTCAACTTCATTCTATGAAGCCAGCATAACCCTTATACCAAAACCAGACAGATACCACACACACACGAAAAAAATACAAAAAAATACAGACTATCTTGCATGTATATAGATGCAAAAATTCTCAACAAAATTCTATCCAATAGAATTCTATTTGTTTTTTAAGTCGTGATTGAGTCAAAATGTACAATCCAGTTCAAATCCACCTGCCCACTTATCTGCAGCTCCCTCTGCCCTCCCCACCCAGTGACAGCACACTCCTCCTTAACTCTCCACGGATGTCATATCCTCCCAACAATCTCCTGTCCCCCTTCTCCACCCACCTGCAGCAAGAGGCCAGTAGGACGACATCTCACAGGTGCACAGAACCACGAAGGGCAGACACAACATGGTCACTCTACATTCCCGAGTCCAATCCATTCCTGTCCAAAAAGTTGATCTTAGTAATGATTTATGATCACGGGCAGCACCAGGTCTAGGGGCCATGCTCCCAGGGCAGCCCCAGGCCTTTGGACCATCAATTGTGATCTTTTAGTGGCGTTCTCAAGGTGCAGGGTGCACCATCTTTTTTTTCTCATGTTGCTACTGGGACTAAACATTGTGACCCCCATCATGGCTGTCATTGGTGGTGGCCGGGCACTATATGGTTCTTCAGGTCACATGTTGATGTAGTCCTCCATGCACAAGGGCTTTTCTGTCTTCTGGGTTCTCTTTGCCCCATGGCATTGCTGTCCTTGGTGATCATGTGTTCCAACTGAGTTGGGGGACCATTTGATGCAGCTCAAATGGAAGCTTGCTGGCTTTTAAGACCCCAGCGCTACTCACCAGTATGGGTGTAGAAGACTTTCTCAGCAATAGGCTATTTATGCCAATTGGCCTTACTGACCTCTGAGGGCATGGTCCCCAGACTCCCACCCCTGCTACTCTGTCCTTGCAATCTTGGGTTAAGAGTGGAAGAGTTTTCTGATTATCATGAAGTCCAGTTAGACTGATCTTCCTTCTAATGAGTGCTGTCACTGATTTCATCCAACCAAATTTCTATGAACTATGTAATCTATAACCAGCCCCCTCCCTTGCTCCCTCCGCTCCCTTGCAGCCATTAAAGAGTCTTTTCTTCTGTACATGAGTCTGTTTTTAAGTCCTTAGAGTAGGGTTATTATACAGTATTTGTCCTTGTGCTACTGACTGATTTCACTCAACATAATGTCTCCCAATTGAAACCAGGTTATGAGGTGATTCCTAAAATCATCATTGTTCTTTATCATTGTATAGTGTTCTGTTGAATATATACACCATAATTTATTTACTCATTCATCTGTTGTTGGGAATCTGGATTGATTCCATCATTTGCTATTGTGGACTGTGTTGCAATAAACAGTCATGTGCATGTATCTGTTCATGTGACTGTCTTTGATTCTGTAGGATATATTCTGAGCAGTGGGATTTCTGGATCAAATGGCATATCTAGTTCCAGCCTTTTAAGGAAGTACTAGATTGCTTTCCAAAGAGGTTGTATCATTTTGCAGTCCCACCAGCAGTGTTAAGAGAGTTCCAGTTGCTCCATAACCTCTCCAGCATTTATTGTTTTGTGTTTTTTGGATCATGGCCAAACTTTTTGGGGTGAGGTGGTATCTCATTGTAGTTTTAATTTGGATTTCTTTAATAGCTAGTGATCGTGAGCATTTCCGCATGTGTCTTTTGGCTGTCTGGGTATCCTCTTTAGATAAGTGTCTGTCCATCTCCTCTCCCCAGTGCTTAATTGGGTTATTAATCCTTTTCTTGTTGATATTTTGCAGTACTTTGAGATTATGGAGCTAAGACGTTGGTCTGACATATAGTTGGCAAATATCTTTTCTCATTCTATAGATGATCTTTTAATTTTTTTGATAAAGTTTGTGGATAAGCAAAAGTGTTTGATTCTTAGTAGTTCCTATTTATCTATTTTCTGTTGACCGTCCTGTGTCAGATTTTGAAGTCCATCTACATTGTGTATTAAAACTTCCCTTGTTGATCTTACTTTTTCCTGGATGATCTTTATCATTTTAGGTTTGATATTTAAGTCTTTTTTCCACTTTGAGTTGGGTTTTGTGTAATGTGTGAGATATAGGTCTTGTTTCAATATTTTGCAGATGGATATCAAATTCAGCCAGCATCGTTCCTTTTTTTCTCTTTTTTATTTAACATGACTGAGTGAAAATGTACATTCTCGTATAAATTTACATGCCCACCTATATGCAGCTTCCACTGTTCTCCCTGTAGCATCATTTCTTAAAGAGACTGTTCTTACCCCAGTTTACCATCTTAGGGACTTTTTCGAATATCAGCTGTTTATGGGAGGATGATGACATCTCTGGGATCTCAGCTCTATTCCATTGGTCTGTATGTCTCTTTCTGTACCAGTACCAGGCAGTTTTGTACCAGTACTGTGGCAGTGTAATAGGTTCTAAAGTCAGGTAGTGAGAGGCCTCCTGGTGTGTCCTTCTTCTTCAGTAGTGCTTTGCTTATCTGGAGTTTCTTCCCTTTCCAAACAAAGTTGGTGATTTGTTTCTCCATCTCATTAAAAAATGTCACTGAAATTTGTATTGAGATTGCATTGTATATGTAGATCGCTTTGGGTGAAATAGCCATTTTCACAATGTTAGGTCTTCCTATCCATGAGCAGGATAGGTTTCTACAGTCTCTCTTAGTTTCTTAAAGTAGGAGCTAGTAGTTCCCTATGTATAGGTCTGCCATTTCTCTAGTTAGATTTATTCCTAGGTATTTTATCTTCCTGGGGGCTGTAGGAAATGGTATTGATTTGGTGATTTCTTCTTGAAGGGTCTCTTTGTTGGTATAAAGGAATCCTACTGACTTGCTTATGTTCATCTTGTATCCTAATACTTTGCTGAACTCTTCTATTAATTCTAAGTAGTTTACTTATGGCTTCTTTAGGATTCTCTGTGTATACAATCTCATCATCTACAAACAGGGAGACTTTTACTCCTTCTTTGCTGATGGAGATGCACTTTATTTCTTTGTCTTGTCTAATTGCTCTGGCTAGAACTTCTAGCACAGTGTTGAATAGGAGAGGTGAGAGTGGGCATCCTTGTCTGGTTCCCATTCAGAAGGGGAATTCTTTCAGTCTCTCTCCATTCAGGATGACAGGCAGTTGGCTTTACATAGATGGCCCTTATTGCATTGAGGAATTTGCCATCTATTCCTATTTTGCTGAGAGTTTTTGGCATGAATGGGTGTTGGACTTTATCAGATACCTTTTCTACATCAATAGACAAAGTCAGGTGATTCTTCTCTTTTGTGTTATTTATGTGCTTGATCACATTCATTGTTTTTCTGATGTTGAACCAGCCTTCCATCCCTGGTATGAATCCAACTTGGTTGTGACTAATTTTTTTTTTTTTTGATATGTTGTTGAATTTTATTGGCAAGGATTTTGTTGAAGATTTTTGTATCTGGGTTCATGAGTGATATTGGTCTGTAATTCTCCTTTTTTGTTGATTCTTTCCCTGGCTTTGGTATCAGGGTTATGCTGGCTTCATAGAATGAATTTGAGAGTATTCCATCCCTTTCTATGCTGTGAAATAGTCTCAGTAGTACTGGAGTTAACTCTTCTGTAAAAGCTTGGTAGTATTCTGCAGTGAAGCCATCTGGGCCAGGGCTTTTTTTGGTTGGTAGTTTTTGGATGACTTTTTCAATCTCTTCCTTTGGGATGGGTTTGGTTTACTAAGGTGTTCTACTTCTTAGAGATTTGTCCATTTCCTCTAGGTTTTCAATTCTGTTAGAGTACAGTCTTTTGTGGTATTCTGTTACAATAGTTTTGATTTCTGTTGGATCCATTGTGATATCTCCCATCTCATTTCTTATTCAGGTTATCTGTTTCCTTTCATGTTTTTCTTTGGTAAGTTTAGCCAATGGCTTGTCAAGTTTGTTAATGTTTTCAAAAACCCAGCTTTTGGTCTTATCAATTTTTTCACGTTTTCTTCTGTTCTCTAATTCCTTTAGTTTCGCTGTCATCTTTTGTTGCCTGAGGTCTTCCCCTGTTGCTCTCTTTCTACTTGTTCAAGTGGTAGGGTTAATTCTTTGGTTTGGGTCCTTTTTTCCTTCCAGATATGTGCAGAGGGATCCCCAGTCCTTTATAAAGGATGTGCTCAACTTCTAGCACTGCTTCTTGGTGGTGTGAAGTTCTCCAATCTGTCTGCTAGTTTCTTTCCTTTGTATCTCAAGAGATTACCTCAAAGCACAAAACAATCTTACACGCTGAGTCTTGCCCCACCAACACAACTGCCACTCATCCACCCTCATTAACATCATGGAGGCAGGATTTACAAAATGGATAACATCATACCAGGAATCATGGTCTAGCTAAATTGCTACAGATTTGGGGGGAATACAATTCAGTCCATGATACATACACACAGTCAAGGTACATTCAGTCTGTCATACACACATGCAGTGATGGACAATGATGTGTCTGTGAAACATCTCACAATATGTATGAATCTGGATGGCATTCACTGAGTGAATTAGGTCAATCACAAAAGGAAAAGTGGACAAATATTATATAAGACCATGTCTTAGTCATCTAGTGCTGCTATAACAGAGATACCACAAGTGGATGGCTTTAAAAAGAGAAATTTTACTTTGTCACAGTCCAGTAGGCTAAAAATTCAAATTCAGGATATCAGCTCTGTGGCAAGGCTTTCTTTGCTGGATCTGGAGGAAGATCTTTGTTGTCTATCTTCTCCTGGACTGGAAACTCCTGAGGCACAGAGACCCTCATCCTTTCCAAAGGAGGCACTCAGTTTCTAGTACAACTTCATGGTGGTATGAGGACCCTAAATCTCTCTGCTTGCTTCTTTATATCTCAAGAGACTGTCTCAAGGCACAAAACAATTTTATATGTTGAGTCCTGTCCCACCAACACAACTGCTGCACATCCACCCTCATTAACATCACAGAGGCAGGATTCACGTGGAAGAACATCACATAATACCAGGAAGCATGGCCCAGCCAAATGACCACACATATTTTTGGGGAACACAATTCAATCCACGACATACCACTATTCTAAAAACGTGTGCAAAGGTTTACACACAGAAACAGTTTTTGATGGTTAAGAGAGGTGGTAGGGAAATATGCAGACTAGACAATAGACAAGTGGTAACTTTTGTGAATGGCAAGATAGTACACAGTTATGGTGAATTCAATGAAACTTTATCAAGGCAAAGACAAGATGTATCATAGGCACATCCAGACTCCCTGAGGAACCAAATGAGCTGAGGACTGGGGACCATAGTCTCAGGAGACATACAGTTTTATTGCTATAACATAGTTTATGAATGAAATGTTTTACATCCTACTTTGATGAGTAGTATCTGGGGTCTTAATAGCTTGTGAGTGGCCGTCTAAGATACTCCATTGGTCCTACGTTGTCTTAGGCTAGGTTTTCCAGGGAAGCAAAACCAGTAACATGTATATGTACAAGGAAAGATTTATATACAAAGTACAAGGAAAAACATATATGAAGGAAATAGCTCATGCAATCATAGAAGCTGAATGTCCCAAGTCTTAGCACAAGCCTCAGGTGACCATGGGAGCTGGTGAAGCCAAGATCACCAGGTGAGAGACCAGAGTTCTAGATCACTGGTTGTGTAGGTTGGTGGATCCCAAGCTGGCGGGAGCCTACAAGGTCTCTGCTTACTCACAGAGCTGCAGAGGCTGGCAAACCCAGGATCGGCAGGTCAGGGAACAGGACTGGTTCCTGGACCTGAACTAGTAGCTGCTGGATTCATCAATGCTTACAGCCAGTACTTCAGAGTCCTCTTCCCTGAGCTGCCAATCCTGGGTTCACCAGCTTCTGCAGCTCCATGAGTTAGCAGAGATGTCGCAATCTGGCTGCCAGCTTGGAATCCACCAACCTACACAACCGGTGATCTAGAACTCTGGTCCATGACCTGCTGACCTTGGGTTCACCAGCTCCCATGGTCACGTGAGGCTTGTGCCAGGACTTGGGACATTCAGCTTCTATGGTTGTGTAAGCTGTTTCCTTTATATATAAATCTTTCCTTGTACTTTGTATGTAAATCTTTCCTCGTACATATACGTGTTACTGGTTTTGCTTCCCTACCATTGGAGTTGGGTGCTGCTCTAGCAAATGCTTAAAATGTAGGAGCCATTTTGAAACTGTGTCTGGATAGGAGATTCAGAAGAAGTGAAGAAGGCATAGATGGTGAGAAACAACAGAGGTCTGGTGGCAGTGGCAGTGGCAGCAACAGAACCAGAGGCAGCACTGGAGCCAACCCGTGGAACAAGAGAGCTAAGTACCTGTGCACAGAGCTTTCCTTGCAGGGCAGGGTGCCTCTTGGCACTTGAATCAGTGGAGCTAGCCTTGCTGACCCACAGAGTGAGAGAGCTGAGTGCCTTTGGGCAGGACACTTTCCAGCAAGCGTGGAGTGCCTCTGGGCACTTGAATCAGTGGAGCTACAGAGCTTTGAAACACTTGCCTGGCAGGGCAGATGTGGGCCTGAGGCCCGGGCCATGCAGCCATAGGAAGCTGAAGATGAAGAGCCAGATTGCGACATCTCTGCTAACTCATGGAGCTGCAGAAGCTGGTGAACCCAGGATTGGCAGCTCAGGGAAGAGGACTCTGAAGTACTGGCTGTAAGCATTGATGAATCCAGCAGCTACTAGTTCAGGTCCAGGAACCAGTCCTGTTCCCTGACCTGCCGATCCTGGGTTTGCCAGCCTCTGCAGCTCTGTGAGTAAGCAGAGACCTTGTAGGCTCCCGCCAGCTTGGGATCCACCAACCTACACAACCAGTGATCTAGAACTCTGGTCTCTCACCTGGTGATCTTGGCTTCACCAGCTCCCATGTGAGAAGCCGAGCTGCCTCAGTCTCAAAAGGTATGGCCACGATCTCAGGGGTTTGAAAGGGTGGAACCATGACGTTCTGTGTTCATAAGGGTGGAATTGTCACTCATTTGGGCTTAGGGTGCTCCTAAAGCTGATGGGACAGAGTTTCTGTCAAAGTGGGCTTTGAAGGCAGAGTTGTAGCACAGGGCTGGGGTCTCCACTCAGAATCCAGAGTGGCCGATACCTAGAGTCTGGAGGTCAGGGCCATTGTGTAAAATGTCTCAGATTATTTCCAAAGCTTTGAGGGATAATGTAATGTGTTTTTCTAACTTGCTTGTTGCCTGCTAATGCCTTCTTTCCCTGCAATGCCTCTCATTTGTAATGGAATGTCTAACTTGTGCCTGTTCTGCCATTGTACCTTTAGAAGCAGATAGCTTACCTTCTAGGTTTCACAGATGTAGAAGAGTTTTGTATTTTGGACTTGGAAGTGATTTTAAGACTTCTATCCTATGGGATGGACATGATTTTGCTATGATGAGATGAACGTGTTACATGTTTCAATGATGTGATTTTGGGGGTACCAAAGGGTGGGATGTCATGGATTTAATTGTGTCCCCCCCAAAATATGTGTAGCCACGTGGCTGGGCCATGACTCCCAGTATCTTGTGACTGTCTTCCATTTTGTGGTTTTCCTAAGCTGTATGTTAAAGGAGTACGGTGGGACTGTAAATCCCTTTATAAGATCACCTCCCTGTTCCACTGTAAAGGGAGTTTCCCTGGAGTATGGCTTGCCCCACCCTTAATCCTTTCATCCTGCAAGAGATAAAAGGAAAGAGAAGCAGGCTGAGAATTGGGAACCTCATACCATCAAGAAAGCAACACCAGGAGAAGTGTGCGTCCTTCAGACCCGAGGTTCCCGTGCCAAGATGCTCCCTGGACAGTTTTCCAACACCGGAATTTCTCCAGAACCAACAAGGGGGAAAGCCTTCCCCTGGAGCAGATATCCTGAATTTGGAGTTGTTGCCTACCGGACTGTGTAAGAATAAACTTTCCTTTGTTAAAGCCATCCACTTCATGGTATTTCTGTTAGGGCAACACTAGCTGAATGAAACACACCTCATCCACAGCAAAGGAGAATGAAGAAAGCCAAAGGCACAAGAGAAAGATTAGACCAAAGGACTAATGGAGCACAACAACCACAGCCTCCACCAGACTGAATCTAGCACAATTAGATGGTATGCAGCTACCACTGCTGACTTCTCTGAGAAGGATCACAATAGAAGATAATAAACAGGACTGGAGGAAAATGTAGAACAAAATTCCAACTACAACAACAAAAAAGACTGAACTTACTGGTCTGATATAGACTGAAGAAACCCAGAGAGCACAGCCCCCAGATGTCCTCTTAACTCAGTGTTGAAGTCACTCTTAAGTTTCAGTCAAATAATAGGTCCATAAAGCAGTAATACATGTAGTTCAACCATGTATACAAAACTAAATGAGCACACCAGCCTATCACAAGGACAAGAAGGCAGGAGGGGACAGGAAAACTGGGTGAATGAAAATGGGGAGCTCAAGGTCAAGAGGGGGAAAATATTGAAATGTCACAGAGTTGTTAATTAATGTCACAAACAATATGTGTATTGTTTAATAAGAAACCAACTGGATCTGTAAACCTTTATCTAAAATGAAGACACAAAACTATGAGAGTGAGAGAATTCGTGTACACTAGACCAACCTTACAAAATGCTAGTGGGAGTTTTGGAGATGGAAGAGAAATGATCAGTATTAGTGGTATATTCAGTATGAGTGCCAAATATATAAAACAAACACTGAGAATTGAAGGAAAAAAATATATAGCACTACAATAATAGCTGGAGACTTCAATACACCACTTTCAATATTGGATAAATATCTAGATAGAAGATCACCAAGGAAACAAAGTATTTGAATAACACTATAAACCAACTAGACTTAGCAAAAGTATATAGAACACTTCACTCAACAACAGCTCAGTATACATTCTATTCTATTGAACACTGGTCATTCTCTAGGAGAGAACACATTTAGATGACCAAGGCAAAGTAGTAAGTCACACTCATCATAAGATCACTCTGCACCAAAGACCCCCTAAAATTAAGCAAATTGGAAGTAGATAACACTCTAAGCTTCCTGAATATCAAAAGAGAAAGTCTAAGAACTGAACCAAACATTGATTTGAAGGAATAAAGAAATTAGTGAAAAAGGAATGATACTGCATGGTGGAGCTCAGACAGCCATCCTTGCCCACCACAGCAGCAGCCTTGGGTGAATAAAACAACAAGTCAATTTCACAATTTTCCCAAAGGAGATACAGAACCTCTATAGACACATATAGAAAAAAGAGACAGGGAAGGTGCCAGATCCAGAGGTGGAGATACTCAGCAGTGATGACCCTTGACCTCAGTGGGCCTGTGTTTGCGCCAGGCAGTGGACTCTTCAACTCAAATGGTCTCCAAGTGGCTCCACCACCTTGCACTCAAGAAAGGATAAGTTTCTTTTGCTGCTTGAAGCATACACAGGTGTCCTGGTACCCACATATCCTAGCCAGAGAAGCATAGTTGCCCACAACTTATCCTCCAGATCAGAGGTGGCAGAGGGTCCTATACCCCAGCTGCCTTGCCTGACTGAAAACTCGTAACACAAGCCTATCTTCTTAGCCTCACTCCACCCAACTCCATCCACTACTGTCCCTTGCCCACTGGATACATGAGACTAGTCTCATTCTACTGTATGTCTACCAAGTACCTACTCCCCTATGCATGACCTGGCAATGGGCAACAGCACTGGGATAGCAAGAGAGCTTACTGACTGCTCTCTCTTCTCCCTCATCCACCATGAGGCAGCACTTATGTGGGCATACCCATCAGGCATATCTCCATCCATTTATCTGCCCAGTGAGCATTAAGAAGATTTGTGACTGTGTGTCCATCCCCCTGTAGCCTGTTCTTCCCACCTCCCATCTGGTGCAGGGAGAAGAGCACACCCACTCACCCATTACACACAACACATCAGCCACATACCTACATGGAGAGCATCATTCTTTGCTCCTGAACCATGAAACTAAAGACAGATGGAAGCCAAAGTCAAACCAACCTATCCTTAGCTGCCCTACAAGACCAATAGAGACCTGAGCTCCCACACCTACCAGCAACTCAACCCACTCAGTGAAACACAGAGTGGGCTCGAGCATGGCTAGGTTAGAGACCAGAGGACCACTCCAACCACACCTGGTAGAAATCACCAAACCAGTAAAAAAATGACCTAGCAAAAAATTATAAGCATACACAAACACACACAGTAAGCCCTTGGTGTCTTGGAGACAACAGACAATAGCAAACCACCTAAAGATGCAGGGAAAGGTGGCCTCAGCGGGTAATCACAATAAAGAACCATAAATACTCCCTGAGGAAGCAAAGGTAATGGAATTCAGAAGACTCATGTTCAAAGTACTCAAAGGAATCAAGGATAATATAGACAAAATTAATGAGAAGACAGTTGAAAACCAAAGGATGAAGAGAGAAAACACTAGACAAATTCAGGAAAACAATACAAAATGACAAAATACATAGACAATCTAAAATGATACAGAAGTAGACACTAGAAATCTAGAAACTTAAAGAAACCAAAAACTCAATGAAAATTCAAAGGGTAGAATTGAAACAATGGAAGGCAAAATATGTGGGATAAAAGACTAATCTCATGACACTAATCTGGTTGAGCAACAATCAAAAACAAAACAATGAACAGCAACAAAACTTAAGAGTTATGTGGAACAGCATTAAGGAGAATTTATGAATGATTGGAATCTCAGAAGCGGAGGAGTCAACAAAAAGCCCAGAGAAGACTGTCTTGAAAGATGAAGAGATAACCATAAAAGAAACACAACAAATCACACACAATATGGATCCCAACAGAAGAACATCAAGACATATAATCAAACTTCCCAAAACCAAAGACAAAGAAAGGATCCTGAAAACAGCTTGGGAAAAAGGACTTCTGTAAGACTAAGTTCTAATGAATCAGCAGAAAACATGCAGGTAAGAAGGCAGTGGAATAAGACATATAAAATCTCAAAAGACAGAAAACAAACAAAAACTGTCAACTAAGAATTATATATCCAGCAAAACTACCCCTCAAATACGATGGTGAAATCAGGGCATTTCCAGATAAGCAGAAATTAAATTGTAAAAATTACACAAGCTTTACAAAAAATATTACAGGGAGTCTTTCGGACAGAAATCTAATAACATAGCAGACAATGATGTGAGATAAAAGCTCATAATATCAGAGAGATATCAGCCCAGATAAAGAACTCTCAAAAATAAAATTAAGCTAAAAGATAGAAAACAAAAGATGTCAATCTGTGACTGATGACCACTTCAAATCGTAAAGGAAGAATAAAGGCAATAGGCTTAGAATTTCCATATGGGGAAGAAGTGAAGGCAATATCAAGAAGTGAATTACAGCTTTAAATTTAGGAAGATAAAAATAATTATCAGGTTACCACAAAGAAAGTAAACCAACTCATCAAAATAGAAAAGAAGGAAATCCATAGATTCAGCATACACAAAACTAAAAACAACAAAGTAAATAAAAAGATAAGACACAAATAAAAAAAAAAATCAGCACAGAAAATTAAGTGGAACAATAACTAAAAAAACCTAATAACATTAAAAAAATCATAAGAAAATAACAGCAATAAATTCATACCTATTGACAATCACACCAAATGAAAATGGTCTAAATACACCAGTAAAGAGATAAAGGCAAAAAGTATTTTTTTTTAAAAAAAGCATGACCCATCAATGTGCCTGGCATCAATGTGCTGTCTGCAAGAGGCATTCCTTAAACATAAACATATGAATAAACTAAAACATAATTGAGTATATGTGTGTGTGTGTGCGTGTTTATGTATCAAGCCAATGTTAGCCCAAACACAGCATGAGTGGCAAAGACTAAAGTCTGATAAAACAGATTTTAAAGAAAAATCTGCTATAAAAGTCAAGGAAGAATATTATATAATGATTAAAGGGTCAACCCACCGGGAGAAAATAACCGTAATAAATACAAATACAATGACAGGGCTTCAAAATACATAAAACAAATTCTAACAGCACTTCCACAGTAATACTAGAAAATTTTTAACACTCTTAGTAAAGGACAGAACAACTAGAAAGAAACTCAACAAAGACACAGAAGATCTAAACACCAGTCAACCAACTTGACCTCATAAAAATGTACAGAGCACGTTACTCAACAGTAGTAGCAAAATACACATTCTTCTCTAGTGTGTTCTTTGTTTTCCAGAATAGACCACATTTTGGACCATAAAACCAATTCAGAAACATAAAAATAATACACAACATCTTCTCTAATCACGTTAGGTCACAAAACAATATATTTTAAAAGATTAAAATCATAGAAAGTATTTTCTCTGATCACAAGGCAGTGAAACTAGAAGTAAATCATATGAAAAAAACATACAAACATGGAAATTAAATAATAAAATTAAAATAACAATGAGTCAAGGAAGAACCAAAACTATCCCAAATAACTTAAAGACAATTGAAAGCACAAAATACCAACACTTAATGGGATACAGTGAAGGTAATACTCAGAGGGAAACTTAGAGCAATAAATGTCTACATGAAAAAAGAAGATCTCAAATCAACAGCCCACCTCTACAAAATTGAAGAAGAAGATAAAGGAAACTAAACCTAAACCTTTCAGAAGAAAGGAAGTTAACAAAGATCAGAGCAAAAAAAAAAAAAAAAAAAAAGGCATTTAAAACATAACAACAATAAAAAGAACAAAACAGATATTTGTTCTTTGACAAGATCGATAAAATTGACAAAACTTTAGAAAGACAGATGAAAAAAGAGAAAAGACACAAATGAAATTAAAATGGAGACAGTAAAGCTGTCTGACAGAAATAAAAAGGACTGTAAAGAGTTCTATGAACAAATGTATGCCAAAACAATAGATAACGTAGATTAAATGGACAAATTCTCAGAAGTATACAACCTACACAAACTAAGAGGAGATGGAAAATCTCAAAAAACATAACAAATGAAGACATCAAATCAATGATCAAAAAGTTCTCAACCAAAAAAAAAAAAAAAAAAATCACAGGGTAATTCTACTTATCATTTAGGAAAGAACTGACACCTATCCTGTTTAAATTCTTTGTAAAGTTGGAGAAGAAAGGAATACTTCTTAACACATTCTGAGAAGCTCACATTGCCCTGGTACTAAAACAAGACAACACACCACAAGAAAATGAAACTACAGCTGATATCCCTTACAAATATAGAGGCAGAAATCTTCAACAAAATACTAACAAACAGAATCAAACAGCATGTTAAATAAATCATATTTGGTGAAGGCAAAGATGGTTCAACATTACATAACGAAGGAAAAGAAACACATGATCTTATCAACTCATACAGAAAAGACATTTGATGAAATCCAATACCTTCCTTGATGGAAGTTCTCAACAAGGTTGTTATAGGAGGGAAGGTCCTCGATATATTTAAGGACATATATGAAAAGCTAACAGCCAAATTACACTTCACAGACAAAAATTGAGAGCTTTCCCCTTGAAATTAAGATTAAAATCTAAGAGAATAAAACACTTAGTAGTAAATTTAATCAGGAATATCAAAGACTTATTTAATGAAAATTATAAAGCACTACTGAAAGAGACTTTTAAAAAACATTGCCATTGATTCCCTTCTGACTCGTAGCAACCCTATAGGACAGTAGAACTGTCCCATAGAACTTGTGAGGAGTGCCTGATGTATTCGAACAGTAGACCTTTTGGTTTACAGCTGTAGCACTTAACTGCTACACCACCAAAGTTTCCAAAATACCTGTTGCCACTGAGTTGATTCCAACTCACAGCAACCTGGTAGGACAGAGTAAAACTGCCCACATAGATTCCAAGGAGTGTTTGCTGGATTTGAACCACTGACCTTTTGGTTAGCAACTGAAGCATTTATCCATTATGCTACCAGAGATTAAGCCAGGCCAGCCAAGTGCCATCGAGTAGACATAAATAAACAGAAAGATGTTTTGTGTTCTTGGATTGGAATGCTTAGCATTGTAAATACAGTAATGTTACCCAAGTGATCCATATATTCAACACAGTCTCTATCAATATTCCAACAACCTTCTTTCCAGAAATGGATAAATCAATCCTCAACACTGTACAGAATGATCAGAGCAAAAAAAGATTCTGAAGCTAAAAAACTTTTGCAGGTGAAGAACAAAATAGTGGGACTCACACCTTCTGATCTCAAAATGTATAGATACAATAATCAAAGCAGCTTAGTACTGGTATAGATACCTAAGCAAATGGAATAAAATTGAGAATCCAGAAACAAACCCACACATCTATGGTCAACTGACTTTTAACAAGATGCCTGGAAAACCAGTAAAGTGTATAAATAAATCTATAGAGATTTATATCAAGGAAATGGCTTGGGCAGTTGTAGAGAATGGAACGTCCCAATTCATGGGTCAGGCTGAAAGTTTCTCCTGATTTACATAGCCACGGGGCTGGTAAACTGAAGGTTGGCAGGTGAGAGAACAGGGCTGTTGGTCACAGGCTCTGAAGATCAACTAATCCCGAAATCAGTAGGCAGGACTACAGCTAAGCTGCTAGCTCAAGTCCCAGGAACCTGAGGTCAGTCAAGCAGGAGCCAGCTACAGGATCTAGAGTGAGAAAAGCCCACAAGCCTTGCCAGAAAATCCACTTATAATCAACGCAGGCCACATCCCCAAGGAAACTCCCTTTCAAGTGACTGGTTATTCACAACAGATCTAATCATGGAGGTGATCACATTATATCAAATCTCAACATGGAAGTGTTTCCAGTATCATAACACTGCCAAGACACTGAGAATCATGGCCTAGGCAAGTTGATACACAATCTTAACCATCACAGGTGTTAGATCCATTAGACAGGGGAGAAAAGAGTTTCTTCAAAAAATGGTATTCAAATAATTGGATCTCTGCGTGCAGCAAAATGAAACAGGATTCATGCCTCCCACCATACAAAAAAATCCAATTCAAAATGAATTAAAGAACTAAATGTGAAAACTAAAGTCATGAAATTTTTAGAAGAAAATGCAGGGGCAAGGCTGTCAGGCCTAGCTTTTAACTACAAATTACTTGATAAATTAACAAAAGCATAAAGTGTAAAATTCAAAGTAAAGAAATGGTGTCTCATAATAATCAGAGAGTTTTGTTCATCAAAAGACTTTATTGAAAAAGAGAAAAGACATGCTGTTGATTGGTAGGATATGTTCAGAAACCACTTATCCAAAATAATCCAATGATCAAATTACATATAAAACTTCAACAACTTAACGTTTGTTGAATTTGAATAGACATTTCACCAAAGTGGCCAATAAACACATGAAAAGATTCTCTACATCAGAGAGATGCAAACCAAAACTAAAATGAAATATTTCATTCCCACTGGGAGTCCTGGTAGAGCAGTGGTTAAGAGCTCAGCTGCTAACAAAAAGGTTGTCAGTTCAAATCTACCAGCAGTTCCCTGAAAACCCAATGAGGTAGTTCTGCACTGTCCTATAGGGTAGCTGTGAGTCGTAATTGACTTGATGGCAAACAATTTATTTTAGCATTTCTAAAATTAAAACAGAGCCCTGGAGACATAGTGGTTAAAAGCTCAGGCTGCTAACGAAAAGGCTGGAAGTTCAAGTACACCAACATCTCCTTAGAAACTCTAGGAACATTTCTCCTTTGCTATACAGGGTCACTATGAGTCAATCAACTACACAGAAACCAGATTAAAAAAAAGAAAGAAAATAACAAACACTGATGAGGATGGAACAAATTGGAACCCTCACAGGGGAGAAGGCAAAATGAAATCAGTGTGGTGCCTCAAAAAACTGAAAATAGAGCCACCATAGCATAAAAACCAAATCCATGCCATTGAGTCAGTTCTAGGTCATGAAGAACCTACCATATATACCAGGAATGCCAATGCCAAGAATGTACAAAAAGGACTTAAAAGAAGCGATAGGAAAAGACGAGTGTACACCAATGCTCACTGCAGCGTTATTCACAATAGCCAAAATGTGGAAACAACCTAACGGATGAATAAAAAAAAAACTGTGCTAGATATATACAATAGAATGATAAATAAGAAAGATAAATGAAGTCCTGTTACATGCTATGATGTTGCTAGAGCTTGAAGACACTGTATTGAGTAAAATAAGTCAATCAGAAAAGGAAAATTATTGCATGATCTCTCATATCTCAAAACATAAGAACAGGGAAATGTATAGAGACTCAAGTTTCTTAGTTGTTACCAGGGATAGGAGAGAAGGGTGGAAAGCAGTTATTGTTTATGGAGCACTGAATTTTTGGAATGCAAAATTCACATTAATTAAAACTGTCTTGCATAACTGGTTGATATAATGTTAGTAAGTTGTACATATTTAAAAAGTTAAATTAGCAAATGTGTGATAGATACATCCACAACAACAAATAAGAAGAGCAGCTTCTGAAGCTAACATTTCAAAGGAAGATGCTGTCATGGATTGAATTGTGTGCCTTCCCCTCCCCCAAAATGTGCATAGTGATTTGGCTGGGCCATGATTCCCAGTATTGTGTGACTGCCCTCCATTTTGTGGTTTTCCTGTGCTGTAAACCATAACCCCTGTCTGTGGCTAATAGGCTGGATTCTGTTAGAGGGTATTAGAGTGGGACTGTAAAACCCTAAAATCACCTCCCCGATCCAATGTAAAAGGAGTTCCCTGGAGTGTGGCTTACACCACTGTTGAAATGAGGCATAAGTGACTCCATTTTGAGGAAGGGCACAGTAAAAATTCAAGGTATTAAAAAAAAAACCCAGGAAACAACTTAATAGCAGAAAATACCATAGAGTAATCTCACCTTTGTCTTACAAAACATCTATCACAAGACAAAGCCTGGGGACAGCCTTGCAAGTGACCCCTAGACCTTGACCACATTTTACAACTAACAGGAATTCCAGGTGGCCTTAACCAATCAATGTAAAGGTCAGTTCCCCTTCCCTGCTTTGTAATCTCACGACTTAAATACTGGGTGCTGAGGAAGCTCGGGGTCACCTCCTTACTCTGCGTAGTTTGGAGTACGTCCCTGGTGCTCCAGTCTTTTTCTTATTGGGCATAAAGCCAAGGTATCCTCCAAGAGATAAAAAGAAAGGGAAGCAGGCAGAGAACTGGGAACCTCATGCCATCAAGAAAGCAGCACCTGGCATACAGTGTATTCTTCAGACCAGAGGTTCCTGCGACAAGATGCTCCCTGACCAAAGGCTGATGCAGCACAAGGACCTTCCTCCAGAGCTGGCAAAGAGGGAAGGCCTTCCCCTAGAGTGGACACACTGAATTCAGACTTGTATCTTACCAGACTGTGTAAGGCCATCCACTTGTGGTAGTTTTGTTAGAGTAGTACCAAATGACTAAAGGTACCCGGAGTTAAATATTAAGACATACAACACTACCCCCAGCAACTTGCCCACCACAGACATCACTAAGTGTCCCGCCATTCAATCATTTTGCTCAGCTCTCATCAGATACTCAGTCCAAGGTTGCTGCTCCAGCAAGAGAAGTGAGCAAAAAAGTGAGGGGTATGACAGAATAAGAGTAAGAGAGAGAGGTGACAGAAAGGCCTATTTTGCTCAATCTCCCTTTCCTACCTAGATATCTGGGTAACTGAAGTAGGAGTTTTATCACAGGGACCCTAAAACCTAAAACCAGTTGCCATGGAATAGATTCTGACTCATGGTGGCCTAGTGTGTTGTAGAATAGAATTCTGCTCTGCAGGGTTTTCAAGGCTGTAATCTTTTGGAAGCATACAGAGAAGCTTCTGTGTGGGTTCAAGTTGCCAACCTTTCCAGTGCTTAATTGTGCACCTAGGAACCTGCCACAAAGACAATATCCTACATAAAAAACTCATCGTCTTTGCAGCCAAACCAGAGAGACACACATTTCAAAGTGAATGACTCCCCTACTCTTTTGATCCCCAGCCATGAACTTAAATGAGAGCTGAAATCTCGCAGTGCCTGTCAGTCACAGCAATCCTAATCATGAGCAAGTCCTCAGACTGAAAGCATAGTGAAGCATAGCCTTCTGCCATGGGCTTGGACTTGCTCCAAGGGCTACCTGCCCAGAGGGGTGATGTGTTTTTCCCCATACCCTGGAGCCTAAGAATTTAGCCTTTAGGGACTGAGTCATACCTGCTTCAAATCCAGTTCACCAAGTCTGACCCACTCTTACCGGGTTTCCTTTCTAGAAGTCTCTCGGTGTTATTTCTCCCCTTCTTCCTCTTGAATTCAGCTTCACTAACAGCTAAATTATTAGTGCAGTTCATGCACTCAGCTACTAATGAAAGGTCAGAGGTTTGAGTCCACACAAAGGTGCCTCAGTAGAAAGGCCTGGCAAACTGCTTCCAGAAAACCAGCTATTGAAAACCTTGCAGAGCACAGTTCTGCTCTGACACAGAGTCACTATGAGTTGTAACTGGCTTGATGGTAACTGGTAACAGCTAGAATTGAGGGGCTTCTTTCAGAATTTCCTCAGTAATGCTTTGTTCCCTTGGAAACTTGCTCCCACAAAGCCTGGTTTAATAGATGGCTTCTGATACCTCATCATATGGTTGCAGCATGAGTCTCTTTGGTTTAGCCACGTGTGGAGATCTTTCCTCCTTCCTGTGAGTGTGTATTTAGAGTTTTGACGTACCACTCCTGACCACACTCTTCCCTACCAAATATCACTTGAACATCTTGAGGCAATCTGCCACAGGTGCCAGCCTGCTGACAGCCTGAAATTCATTCAATATTCTTAAGGTCAGACATCATTTTGCGTGTGTGTGTGTGTGTGTGTGTGTGTGTGTATGTGTGAACTCTTTGGCTTCTCCACCTCCAAGGCTCTCATGACTGTGACATTTGGGGGCAAATTTTAAAGCTGGCTAAGAAGCTCTCTTCAGCTTCTGTCCTGTGTTCCTCAGTGATGTACCTGGTGTCTGATACACTGAAAACTGCACTAGGAGCTCCGATGATTGCCTAATGCTGTTAGCTGCTGTCAAGTCAGCCAAGACTTACAGCAATCCTATGCACAAAATTAGACTGTCATGATCCACAGCATTTTTATTGACTGATTTTTCAGAAGTAGATCCCCAGGCCTTTTTTCCTAGTCTGTCTTGGTCTGGCAGTTTTGCTAAAACCTGTTCAGCATCATAGAAACATGCAAGCTATACCTGAGTTACAATGACTGAGAATTAAACCTAGGTCTCTGTCATAGATTGAATTATGTTCCTCAAAAATATCTGTATCAGTTTGGCTAAGCCATGATTCCCAATGTTGTGTGATTGGTCATCATTTTGTTATCTGATGCGATTTTCCTCTGAGTTGTAAATCCTACTCTGTGATGTTAATGAGGTGGGATTAGCAACAGTTATGTTAATTAGGCAAGAATCTATAAGATTCGGTTGTATTTTAAGCCAGTCTCTTTTGAGATATAAAAGAGAGAAGCCAGCAGAGAGACACAGGAACCTCACATTACCAAGAAAGCACCAGGAGTGTAGTGCATTCGTTGGACCTTGAGTCCCTGCATGAGAAATTCCTTGACTCAGGAAAGACTGGTGATAAAGAATTTCCTCTAGACTGACAGAGAGCAAAAGCCTTCCCCTGAAGCTGATGCTCTGAATTTGACACCTCCTAGACTCGGAGAGAATAAATTTCTCTTTCTTAAAGCCATCTACTTACAGTAATTCTGTTACAGCAGCACTAGAAGACTAAGATCTCCCATGTGGAAGATGAGAATTCTAGCACTGAACCACCATTGTCCACCCATGCCTAGTAGCCAGGCTCCTAGCAGGATCCCAGGTTGCAATCTTCTCAGCTTATAGGTGAAGCAGAAGAGCAGCCTTGGAAATGTAACAGTTATGGAGCCTTGACTTGCCTACGAAAGTTGCCAATTTTTAAAATTTATGTTTCTACTTTGGTGAGTGGTGTGTAGGGTCTTAAAAGCTGTCAAGTGTCCATCTGATGTCTGCTGCCATCTGAGGGTACAGCAAATGGTCCCAACTCAGCAGGAACAGATGATCGCCAAGGACCAAAACAACATGGGGGAAAGAGAACCCAGAAGATGGAGAGATCCACGAGAGCAAGTGACTACATCAACTTGTGACCAGAATTGGATGGTGTCAGGCCATTACCAGTAATAGCTGTGATGGAGCTCACAAAGTTGAGTCTCACTGGCAACACAAGAATAAAAAGGGGTGCATCCTGAGATCTCCACTGAAAGACTGCAATTGATGGTCCAGGGACCTCGGAGTCCTCCTGGGAGCGTGGCCTCTGGCCCTGATGCTGCCCCTGTCCATAAACCATAATGGAGGTCAACTTTTTGGACAGGAATGGATTGGGCATGGTGACACAGAGTGACCATATCATGTGTGCACTTTATGGTTCTGTGCATCTATGGGATGTCATCCTGCTGACCTCTTACTGGATGCAGGGGAGTGGGTGGAAAGGAGGGGATAGGAGATTGTTGGGAGGATAAGACATGTATGGAGCAGAGACAAAGAGTGAGCTGTCACCTACAGGGAGAGCAGCAGGAGCTGCATATAGGTGGGCATGCAAATTTATATAGGAATGTACATTTTCATTCAATCATTAAACAACAACAACAACAAAATGGTAGAAGCAGTTCTTGCAAGAGGCTACAGAGCAGTCACTATAAACCCAGCCCACTAAATGTATTCTTCCGTTAAGGAGGGGAAAAAAGTGTACCGATCTTTACTAATTAAAAAGTAGATACACAGTTAAAAAAAAGAAGTGGCCATCTGAGGAGTGTCAGTTGGTCTCTCAAACCACCTAAAGCAAAAGAGAATTAAAAACACCAAAGACAAGGAAAATATGAGCCCAAGAGACAGAAAGAGCCACATAAAGCTGAGACTACATCAACATGAAACCACGAAAAATAAATGGTGCCTGGCCACCACCAATGACTGCCTTTATGGGGAACTCAACAAAGAAGTTCTTACGGAACAGGAGAAATGTGGATGCAGAACTCAAACTCTATCAAAAAGGCCAGACTTGATGGTCAGACAGACTGGAGGATCCCTGGAAGACACAGCTCTAGGATTCTCAGCCCAGAACACCGGTGCAGAAGCCAACTCCTCAGGCAAAGATTGAACAGGTGTATAAGATATAAAATGATACAAGAGTATGCTTCATGGTTTAGCAGATATAGGAGACTAATCAGGTAGCTGCTATCCAGAGGCAAGATGAGAAGACATATGAATTGACTGAATGGATATGGGAAATGTGGAGTAGAGGGGAGGAGTGTGCTGTCCCAGAGTGGAGACAGTAAGTAGGGTCACATAACAAAGTGTAAGCTTTTGTATGAGAAACTGACACAAATTGTAAACTTTGACTTAAGATACAGTAAAAATAAGAATTTTAAAACTATGTGTCTTCTGTAGACCTTTGGAGTAAAACAGAGAAAAATCCAGGAGATTTTTTTCCTCTAAATTAAAAAAATAAAAGTAAAAAAAGAAAGAAAAGAAAAAGGAGGCAAGCAACAAACAATAGCAATAAAAGTTGTTTTTTTTTTTTGTGATGACTGAGTGAAAATGTATATTCCCATATAAATTTACATGCCCACCTATATGCAGCTTCCACTGATCCCCCTGCCCGGTGACAGCACACTATTCCTCTCTGCTCCATACATTTCTCATCCTCCCAACAGCCTCCTTTCTGCTCCTCTCCACCCACTCTCCTTCCTCCAGCCAGAGGTCAGCAGGATGATATCCTATAGATGTATAGAACCATAAAGTGCATCCAACACATGGTCACTCTGCATCACCAAGTCCAATCCATTCATGTCCGAAGAGTGGACCTTCATTATGATTTATGGGCAAGGGCAGCATCAGAGCCAGGGGCCATGCTCCCAGGGGAACCCCGAAACCACTGGACCATCAATTGCAGTCTTTTAGTGGAGATCTCAGGATGCACCCCTTTTTATTCTTGTGTTGCCGGTGAGACTCAACTTAGTGAGCTCCATCGTGGCTATCACTGGTGGTGGCCGGGCACCATCCGGTCTGGTCCCAAGTCGATGTAGGCACCCACTCGTGGGTCTCTCTATCTTCTGGGTTGTCTTTACCCCATGTAATTTTGGTCATCAGTGAGCATTCATTCCTGCTGAGTTGGGACCATTTGCTGTGCCCTCGGATGGCAGCTTGGCTGCTTTTAAGACCCCAGATGCCACTCACCAATGTGGGGTGCAGAGAGCTCTCTTAGCAAAATGCTAGTTGTGCCAATTGGCCTCGATTTTGCCTAAGAGCATGGTCCCTTGCCCCCTGCCCCAGCTACTCTGTCCTTGCAACATTGGGTTAAGATGGAAGGAGTACTCAAGTTATGCTAAAGTCCACTTAATATTGTTCTTGTTTCTAATGTGTGCTATCACCGATTTTACCCAACCAGATTTCTAGCAACTATCTAATCTAAACCCACCCCCCTCGCCCTCCTCCCCTCCCCTCCCTTACAGCTGTCAAAGAGTCTTCTTGTATACACAAGTCTGTTTTTGAGATCTTATCGTAGAGGTCTCGTACAATATTTGTCCTTTTGTCGCTGACTACTTCCACTCAACAATGTCTTCCAGTTGTTCTCTTACAGTTTTTAAAAGCAGAAATGGATGTTGAAAGAAGTCAAATTTGGGGCATCTGTGTTGTCTTCATCATCTAGCACTGCCGTAACAGAAACACAAGTGGATGACTTCAACAAACAGAAGTTTATTTTCTCACAGTCTGGGAGGCTAGAAGCCCAAATTCAGGGCAGCATGTCCAGCAAAAGGCTTTTCTCTCTGTGTCAGCTCTGGAGAAAAGTCCTTTTCATTAGTCTTCCCCTGGACTAGGAGTTTGGCCACACAGGAATCCCCAGTCCAAAAGACACACTCCCAGTGCTGTTTTCTTGGTGAAATGAGTCGCCACCCCTCTCACTACCGCATTTTATTCCCTTCCTTTTCCGTTTACCTCCTGTAAGATAAAAGGTGGTGTGGGTCACAATGCAGGGAAACTCGTTTTACACTGGAACACGGATGTGACTTTAGTAAGATGGTATAATGCCACCCTAATCTTTTTAACATAAAATTACATTCACAAAATGGAAGACAACCATCCAATACTGGGAACCATGGCCTAACTAAATTGACACATAACTTTGGAGGACACAATTCAATCTATGACACATGGAGATGATTTTCTTCTTTAACCAACTGATATATAAGTTATATTAATAGATTTCTTAAGAAAACCTATTGCTGTCGACTTCATTCCAGTGCATATTGACCATATAGGGCAGAGTAGAACTGCCCCAAAGAGTTTCCAAGAAGCGGTGCTGGATTGAAACTGCTGAGCTTTTGGTTAGCAGCCACAGGTGTTAATCATTGCACTACCAGGGCTCCAGCTTTCTTAATAGTGAACCATTTTTGCATTCCTGAGATGCACTATACTAGTTATACATATTATTTTTCAATTGTATTATTGTTAAACTATTTACTCATTGCTTTTGAGTCAGTACTGCTCCATATCCGTCAGAGTAGAACTGCTCCCTAGAGATCTCCATAGCTGATTCTTTGGAAATGCGCCTCTAGGCCTTTCTTCTAAGGTACCTCCGAGTAGACTAAACCTCCAGCTTTTCAGTTAGCAGGTGAGTACATTAACCATTTGTACCACTCAGGAATTCCAAAATATATTGGCCAATATTTTACTCAGTATTTTGTTTTCAATATTAAAAATCATGCTTGACTGCAATTTTTGTCCCCACTTTACTGTACCAGGGTCTATTGGTTTGGCAGCCACGGTAAGGTTGAACTTCTAAGTTCTTGACCTACATCTAATTTCAAATTTTATCAGAAACAACCCAAAAGAACCGAAAGTTCAACTGCAGATGCCTTGATTCTGCGACTACTCTTGCTGACTCTATTTTACTCTGAGTTTACTCTCATTAATTTATAAACACACATAGCAAATATTACTGAGTTATGAAGATGAGAGTCCTGTAAACGCTTTATTACACCGTAAATGTTGCCACTGTCCTCACATCCCACATCCCCTAACCCCTGCAAAACATCCCTGTAGCTACACAATTTTCTTGTTGAATGCAGGGTGGAGTCTCTGGGTGGTACAAATGGTGAATACCCGTGACTGCCAACTGAAAGATAGAAGGTTTAAGTCTCACCAGAGGCACCTTGGAAGAAAGGCCTGATGATCTACCTCTGAAAAATTAGCCACTGAGAACCCTAATCTACTGTGAAACGCATGAGTTCACAGTGAGTTGGAGGTGACCTGAGATTGACTGGCTTGGTTTTTGCTTTTTAATGCAGGGCACCTTTCTCAAACCATGGTATCAACCATCACCCAGACACTGGGGAACCAGCATCTACCCAAAGCATATAAATGTATTTTACCAACAAAAGCCTTTTTTTGTTTTCCTCAAAAGACTATGGAGCCTACCTAGATAGTAGACAGGAATTCTTTCAGATGAAGGGAAGGACAACACATAATTCAGGAGAAGTCACCACAACTGAACTAAACGATAAACTAAAAAGTTTCCTGAATACAACCAGGCACTTCGAGGGACACAGCGGTCAAGGCAGAGGTCTGGGTATCATGGTAGCAGGACATCTGGGTCAACTGACATAAAAAAAGTTTATTAAGAAAATGTTCTGCACCCCACTTCGGTGAGAGGTGTCTAGGGTCTTAAAAACTAGCAAGCAGCCATCTAAGAAGCATCCATTGTTCTCAGCCCACCTGGAGCAAAGAAGAATGAAAAATACCAAAGACACAAGGAAAATATAAGCTGAAGAGACAGAAAGGGCCACATGAACTAGAGACTGCTCAGCATGAGACTGGAAGAACTAAATGGTGCCCAGCTACCACCAATGACCACCCTGAAAAGGAACACAACAAAGAGTCCCTGAAGGAGCAGGAGAAATATGGGGTGTACAACCTGAGCTCTAGTAAAGGACCAGCCTGGAAGGCCCCCAGAAGACATGGCCCATGGACTTTCTGCTAGTCCAGGACTAAAACTATTCCACAGGCAACTCTTCAGACAAAGATTAGACTGCACTATAAGCTGTAAAATGATACTGGTGAGGAGTCTATTTCTTAGCTCAGGTAGACACATGAGACTAAATGGGCAGCTCCTGTCCAGAGACAACATGAGAAGGTGGGAAGAAATAGGAGCTGGTTGAATGGACCCGTGAAATGCAGAGTGGAGAGGAGAGTGCTGTCACATTGTAGGGAGAACAACTAGGGCACATAGCAAAGTATATGTAAGCTTTTGTATGACAAACTGACTTGAATTATAAATTTTTGTTCGAAGCACAATTTAAAAAAAAAGACCATGATGCCAGCTAAAAGACAATACAGTAGTTACTATAAAATAAATGTTTGTATTTACAACCATTTTTATTTGTTGTGTTCAATCTTATCAGCTGTTAACACTGAACAACTACAGACAGTATATAACATGCATACTTCATGGTTGTTGGTGGAGGGATCCTATGACTTGTAGTCTTGTAAATAAACATCATCAACATCTAACATTCAAATCAATTTGGACCAAAAGTGAGTTAAGTCATGAAGTCACAGAAATTCCACATTTGTACTCAAGTAACACAGGGAGAGGTCTATTCCTGCTAAGTCACAGTAATTATATCGGTTAAGAGTTGGGTTCCCCTGAAAGTAAAAGAAACTTCAAGTAATAACTTAAACATGTTTCTGTTAGATGCTATCAAGTCAGTTCCAACACACAGCAAGCCTCTGACGAACAGAACAGAACAAAAAGCTGCTGGTCCTGCGCCATTTTCACAATCATTGTTAGACTTCAGCCCACTGTTACAGCCACTGAGTCAATCCATTTTTGCTGAGGGTCTTCCTCTTTTTGGCTGGCCAGCTTTACCAACCTCAATGTCCTTTTCAAGGGAATGGTCTTCAGATACCATCTCTAAAGTAAGTGCAACATAGTCTCACCATCCTTGCTTCTAAGGAGCATTCTGGCTATGCTTCTTCCACTACAGATTTGTTCATTCTTTGGCAATCCAATATTCAATACTCTTTGCCAACAAGGGTATCAATACTTCTTCAGTCATCCTTACTCGTTGCCTAGCTTTCACACGCACATGAAGTGAAAACATCATGACTTGAGTCAGGTCTACCTTAGTTCTCAAAGTGATCTCTCTGATTTTTAACATTTTAAAGAGGTTGTTTACAGTAGATTTGCCCAATGTAGTGCATCATAGTGTGTCATTTGATTTCTTGAGTGCTGTTTCTGCAGCTGTTCATAGAATTTTACTTGTAGTTCCAAGTAAAATGAAATCCTTTACAACTTCAATTTTTCTCTACATTTATCATGATGTTCTTTACTGGTTCAGCTGTGATGATTTTTGTTTTCTTTATCTCGAAGTGTAATCTAAACTGAAGGATATAGTCTTTGATATTCATTAGTAACTGCTTCAAGTCCTCTTCCCATTCACAAGCAAAGTTGTGTCATCTGCATAACACAGGTTATTAATGAGTCATTTTCCACTTCTGATGCCCTAGTCTTCATGTAATTCAGCTTTTTGGATGATCTGCTTAAAATACAAATTGGACAAATGTGGTGAAAGGACACAACCTCGATGCACACCTTTCCTGGCTTTAAACTGTGCCATATCCCCTTGTTTTGTTCAGACAACTGCCTCCTGATCTGTGTATGGTATCCTCAGGAGCACATTTAAGTGTTCTGGAATTCTGTATTCTTCAGAGTGATATCCACAGCTTTTTTTTTTTGGTGTTGGCAAAATTTTTATTTTATTTTTTATTTAACATGACTGAGTGAAAATGTACATTCCCGTATAAATTTACACGCCCACCTATATGCAGCTTCCACTGCTCTCCCTGTCCGGTGACAGCACACTATTCCTCTCTGCTCCATACATGTCTCATCCTCCCAACAGTCTCCTTTCCCCTCCTCTACACCCACTCTCCTTCTCCCAGTCAGAGGTCAGCAGCATGATATCCTATAGATGTACAGAACCATAAAGTGCATCCAATATATGGTCACTCTGCATCACCAAGTCCAATCCATTCCTGTCCAAAGAGTGGACCTTCATTATAATTTATGGGTAAGGGTAGCATCAGGGCCGGGGGCCATGCTCTCAGGGGAACCCTGAAACCGCTGGACCATCAATCGGGGTCTTTTAGTCGAGATCTCAGGATGCAACCCTTTTTATTTTTGTGTTGCCAGTGAGACTCCTCTCTGTGAGTTCCATTGTAGCTATCACTGGTGGTGGCCATGAAAGGACCCCCAAGAGAGGAGACCCCTCCTCAAGTCACAGGTGACGGCGTAACCCCAATCAGTCACGAAGTCTGCAGCTTGATGCAACAGCAAGAGGCTTTTATTCCAGCGCACTGGGGCTCAATCCATACTCTTGTCAGAGTAGAGGGAATGAGCCCCGAACAAGAGAATTACAGAGTATATAAAGGCGGGGTCTTACATTCCTGGGGGAGGTTGGGTTGGGGAAGGTTCCCCGTGGGGTAATTTTTTTGTGCTTTGTATTAGCTTGGGGCTAGGGCGGATATTTCGGGTGCATTTACTTCCTGGTATTTCTGAAACTAGCCTTTTTGGGTAAGTTCCTTCTTGTTATTCCCGAAACCAGCCTTTTGGGGTAAGTTCCTTGAACTCTGAAGGGGGGTTGGTTTTATATTGTCCTGTTGTTTCCAAAACTAGTTCTTGTGGTTAGGGAAGTGGCCCTTCCCGTTTTCGTTCAACAGTCAGGAATGTATGGGCTGAGTGCTCGGGGGGTAACTAGAGGAAAGTTGTAAAAAGATCTTTTCCTTACAACAAATTTTTTCATGACAGCCATGCACCATCCGGTTCTTCCGGTCCCAAGTCGATGTAGGCACCCACTCTTGTGGGTCTCTCTGTCTTCTAGGTTGTCTTTACCGCATGTCATTTTGGTCCTCGGTGAGCATCCGTTCCTGCTGAGTTGGGACCATTTGCTGTGCCCTCGGATGGCAGCTTGGCAGCTTTTAAGACCCCAGATGCCACTCACCAATGTGGGGTGCAGAGAGCTCTCTTAGCAAAACTCTAGTTGTGCCAATAGGCCTTGATTTCGCCTAAGAGCATGGTCCCCTGCCTCCCAACCCAGCTACTCTATCCTTGCAATATTGGGTTAAGATGGATGAGCTTTATCGTTTTAGGTTTGATATTTAGGTCTTTTATCCAGTTGGAGTTGGTTTTTGTATAAGGTATAAGATATGGATCTTGATTCAGTTTATTGCAGATAGATAACCAATTTTGCCAGCACCATTTGTTGAAGATACTGTTTTTACCCCAGTTTAATGTCTTAGGGCCTTTGTCGAATATCAACGGTTCATAGGCAGATGGTGTCATCTCTGGGGTCTCAATTCTGTTCCATTGATCCAGTACCAGGCTGTTTTGACCACTGTGGCAGTGTAGTATGTTCTAAGGTCAGGTAATGAGAGGCCTCCCAGTGTGTTCTTCTTCTTTAGTAGTACCTTACTTATCCGGTCCACAGCTTTTTTATGATCCACACAGTTGAATGGCTTTGCATAGTCAATAAAACACAGGTAAAGATCTTCTGTTATTTTCTGCTTTCAGCCAGGATCCATTTGACATCAGCAATGATATTCCTGGTTCCATTTCTTCTTCTGAAACTGGTTTCAATTTCTGGTAGTTTCCTGTCGATGTTCTGTTGTAGCCCCTTTTGAACAATTTTGAGCAAAATTTTACTTGCATGTGATACTAACGATATTGTTTGATAATGTCCACATTCAGTTGGATCACTTTTATTTGGAATAAGCATAAATATAAATCTCTTTCAGTTCACTGGCTAGGAAGCTGTCTTCCAAATCTGTTGGAATAGGTGAGTGAACACTTCCAGTGCTGCTTCCATTTGTCAAGACGTCTCAGTTGGTATTCCATCAATTCCTGAAGCCTTGCTTTTTCGAGTGCCTTCAGTGCAGTTTTGACTTCTGCCTTCAGTACCATTGGTTCCTGATCATATGTTACCTCCTGAAATGGTTAATGTCACCCAATGTTTTTTGCTATCGTGACTCTGTATTCCTTCCATCTTCTTTCTATGCATCCTGTAACATTTAATGTTTTCCCTCCAGGTAGAACCCTTCAATATTGTCACTCAAAGCTTGAATTTTTCTTCAATTCTTTCAGCTTGAGAAATGTCAAGCATTTTTGCCTTTCAGTTTTCTATGTCTGGGTATTTGCACATGTCATAGTACTTTACTTTATCTTCTTGAGCTACCTTTTGAAATTTTCTGTTGCTTTACTTTATCACTTCCATTTGCTTTAGCTAGTCCACTTTCAAAAGCAGGTTTCAGAGTCTCTTCTGACAATCATTTTGGTCTTTTCTTTCTTTTCTTCTTTTTAGTGACCTCTTGCTTCATGTATGATGTCCTCCCACAACTTGTCTGGTCTTTGATCATTAGTGTTTAACCTATCAAGTGTGTGCTTGAGATGGTCTCTAAACTCAGGTAGGATATATTGAAGGTTGTACTTTGGCTGTCATGGACTTGTTCTAGTTTTTTTTTCAGCTTCAATTTAAACTTGCACATGAGCAATTGATGGTCTGTTCTGAAGTTGGCCCCTGGCATTGTCTTCACTGATGGTATTGAGCTTTTCTATCATCTTTCCACAGATGTAGTCAATTTGATTCTTGTGTATTCCATCTGGCAAGATTCACAAGTATAGTGGCCATTCATGTGGTTGATAAAAGGTATTTGCAATGAAGAAGCCATTGGTCTTGCAAAATTCTATCAGTAAGGTCATAGTTTCCAAATATTGATCCTTCTTCTTTGTTTCCAGCTTTTGAAGCCAATCACCACTAATTATCGATGCATCATGGATGCATGTTCAATCAATTTCAGACTGCAGAAGTTGGTAAAAATCTTCAGTCTCTTTATCTTTGGCCTTGCTGGTTAGTGCATTAATTTGCATAATAGTCATATTACCTGGCCTTCTTTGTAGGTGTATGGATGTTATACTATTACAGAGCTGTACTTCAGCATAATCTTGGTGTTCTTTTTGATGATGAACACAGCTCCATTCCTCTTCAATTTGTCATTCTCAGCATAGCAGTCCATATGATGGTCTGATTTAAAATGGCCAGTACCCAGTCCATTTCAGTTTACTAATGCCTGGGATATCAATGTTTATATGTTCCATTTCATTTTTTGATGACTTCCAATTTTCCTAGATTCATACTTCGTACTTTCCATTATTCTGATTACTAATGGGATGTTTTCAGCTGTTTCTTCTTATTTTTAGTAAAGCCACATCAGCAAATAAAAGTACTGAAGGCTTGGCTCCATCTACATCATTAAAGTCAACTCTACTTTGAAGAGGCAGCTTTCTCTAGTTGTATTTTGAGTGTCTTACAACCTGAGTGGCTCATCTTCTGGCATTATCATCAGACAACATTCCACTGCTATTCAAAAGGTTTTAACTGCCTAATTATTTTCAGAAATAGACTGCCAGGCCTTCTTCCTAGTCTATCTTAGTCTGTAAGGTCAGCTGAAACCTAACCATCATGAGTGATCCTGCTGGTATTTGAATGCTTGTGGCATAGCTTCCAACATCACAGCAACATGCAAGCCCTCACAGTATGACAAACTGACAGATTTTTGCAGAGGCCTAAACATAAAAGAATTGATTCCTTCATATAAAAGTTCAGACACTGGCAGTCCGGGACCAGTCTAGTGGCTCTGCATTGAAAGAGCCTTAAGTTCTTATGATTGTGCTTCTGTTTCTCCATCTGTGGAGTATGACTTCCAGTAACAACATCACCTCATGATCCAAGACTGCTATGGAACAGCAGCAGCTATGAAGTTTGCAAAGCAGGAAGGGCAAAAGGAGGTTCTTCTTAACTGAAGCATCTTCTTTAAGGAGGCTTCTACAAAGTCTCACAAGATATTTCCATTTACATTTCATTATTGTTACCAGTTGCAGTTGAGGTGATAAAACATTTCAGATACAATCTGGCCTCCCCATTATCAGTTTCTTCAAGTTAGGACATATCCATCCCATGCTTGTGTTTTACTTGTCAGCTTCCACATGTACTCTTGTCTTTGTCATCTTGTGCTGCTATAACAGAAATACCACAAGTAGGTGGCTTTAACAAAAAGAAATTTATTCTTTCATAGTCTAGCAGCCTACAAGTCCAGATTCAGGGTGTCAGCTCTAGGGGAAGGTTTTCTGTGTCATTTCTAGAGGAAGATCCATGTCGTGAGTCTTCCCTTAGTTTAGAAGCATCTCAGCACAGGAACTTCAGGTCAGAAGGATGCATTTTTCTTCCAACACTGCTTTCTTGGTGATATGAGCTTCCCATGTCTCTCTGCTCACTTCTCTCTTTCATATCTCAAAAAATACTGGCCTAAGACACTATCTAATCTTGTATATCTCATCAGTACAAGTGCCACTAATCTTTTTACTTTCATCATAGTGATAGGATTCACAACACATAAAGAAATCACATACAATGGTGGACAATCACACAGTCCTGGGACTCATGGTACAACTGAGTTGGCAGATATTTGGGGGGGGACACAATTCAATCTATGACAACCCTTAACAATATAGTGTTATTTTATGGAAAAGTTACACAAGTAGCATCATGATGCTGAGATCATTTTAAGTTTTCCATTTTAGAAAATAAGTTGTCACCATTTATCTTTTTGATACATGTGGATATAATTCATTTATTTCAACTGCCAAAAAGTTTGTCTCCATTTAGATATTCCTTTGTGTCCTTCCATAAATATTTATAATTTTTTCCATAAAACTGTTGTACATCTTTTGTTGTACTCCCAGACACTGTATAGTTTTGCTACTGTGAACACAATTATTATTATTTTTAGTTTTTCTACTTGTTTTTTGTTTTTTTAGATGCACAGGAATACTATTGAATTTTTATTTATTTACTTTAGAGACCTTACTGAATTTTCATTTCTAAAATTTTGTCTGTAGGATGTGTTGAATTTTTTATATGACACTCATAACTCTAAATAATGACAATTTTGCTATTTCTTTTAATTTTCTTATATCTTGTTGCCCTAGCTAAGAACTTCATTACAAGACTAATTTTTTTAATTTTGAGTGGAAAATACACTGGTTGTTAGTAGATTCTCTTCAACAAGTCTTGGAATTCTGCTTTCAATACATAAAGAGGTTTGTTCTGTTCCTTTGGCAACTGGAAGCCCAAACTAGTCCTGGTCCTTTCTAAGCTCTGAATATTGTTTTTCTAGTAGTTCTTTCTTCAGACTTAGGAAAGCATGTACTTGTCAGTACTCAGAGTCCCTGGGTAATATAAATATTTAAGGTGCTTGGCTGTCAATCAAAAGGCTGGAGGTTTCAGTCCAGCCAGAAGCACCTCAGAAGAGAGGTCTGGGGACTTATAATTAGCTACTGCAAACCTTATGGATCATAGTCCCACCCTGACACATCTAGGTTCACCATGAGTTGGAGGTGACATAATGACAACTGGTTTAATTGGTGGTCAGTACTCTGCTGAAGGCTTGGGAGAAGCCCTCTGCTGGTCTTGGCACACTCTCTCTCAGTTCTGTGCTCTGTGTTTCTAGCTGCACTGGCATCACAAAGCTCTCAGTCCTGTCTCCTTAAACTAGGGAGACCCCTGGGCTCTCTGCTTGGGTTTCTCCTGAAAACTCTTTCCTGACAGTAACCTCAAAAATAATAAAAACGAACTTATTGCTCTCAAGTTGACTCTGACTAATAGTAAACTTAGAGGATAGAGAAATGCCCCCAACAGCTTCCAACGAGTGGTGGTAGATTCAAATTGCTGACCTTTATTTAAGGAAAAAAAAAAAAAAGTATTGTGCTTTAAGTGACAGTTTCCAATCCAGTTCAATTTGTCATGTTAAAACTTGCACACACACTGCTTTCCTCACCCTGTGACAGCACACCCCTCCTTTCACCCTGTATTTCCTGTATGGATTCAACCAGTTTCTGTGCCCCTCTGCCCTCTAATCTTGTCACTGAATGGGAGCTGCCCAGTTAGCCTGGTATCATTCTATGTCCTATAGTCCAGTCCAATCTTTATCTGAGGAGCTGGCTTCAGGGATGGTTTCAGCTCTGGGCTAACAGAGTCCAGAGGCCATGTCTTCCAGAGACCTGTCAGTCTGTCTAGCCTTTTAAATAGTTTCACAAACTGCTGACCTTTTGGTTAGCAGCTGAGCTCCTTTACCAATGTACCAACATAGCTCCTTCTACACAATACCTAAAAAAAAACCCAACTCAATGAGTTCCAGAAAATAAGCACGGGCAATTGCAGGACTCACCTTCTCTCAGGTGTCCCTCTTCTGTGCTGCTCAAAAGCCAATGTTCCTATCCTTTTTTCCCAGTTTAAGGCAGAAGGGTAAATCTGATTTCATTCCTCCATCGTGCTTAGAAGCAGAGGTCTCCCATTTGCCCTTTAACATGCTAGATTATCAGACTTCTTAACTTACTGATCTCATAGTTTCCAAATGCTCTCTCAAGATCTTAGTTTGTGCCTTCTTGTTTATTAATGAAGTAAAACAGCTTTTCATGTGTTGGCTAGTCACATTTTTTCTCTTATAAAATACTTGCTTCATGTCTTATTAATTTTCCTTTGTGCTAATCTATGATGTGTTGGAATTCTTTGTATATTTTGGGAATGAGTCTTAATTAAACTTTTTTTTTTTTTTTGGAGGACAACTACCTGGCCAACTGAATGGAAGAGATCCATACTTATGACCATTCCAAAGAAAGGCGATGCCACTGAATGTTGAAATTACTGAACAATATCAATATTACATGCAAGTAAAATTTGGCTCAAGATCACTCAAAAGTGACTGCAACAGTATACTGATGAGGAACTGCCAGAAATTCACGCTGGATCCAGAAAAGGATGTGGAACCAGGGATATCCTTGCTGATGTCAGATGGATCTTGGCTGAAAGCAGAGAATACCAGCAAAATGTTTACCTGTGTTTCATCGACTACAAAAAGGTATTCAACTGTGTGGATCTTAACAAATTATGGCTAACATTGTGTAAAATGGGATTTCCAGAACACTTAATTATGCTCTTAAGGGTCACCATGAGTAGGATCCGACTCGACGGCACTTGGCTGGCTTGGCAAGGAATCTGTGTATGGTTCAAAAGGCAGTCATGCAAACAGAATAAGGGGACGCTGCATGGTTTTAAAGTCAGGAAGGTTTGTGTCAAGGTTGTATCCACTCACCATACCTTTTCAATATGTATGCTGAGCAAATAATCTTTGGATTATACAAAGAAGAGCAAGGCATCAGGATTGGAAGATGATTAACAACCTGTGTTACACAGCCAATACCACCTTACTTGCTGGAAGTGAAGGAGATTTGAAACACTGATGAAGATCAAGGACAACAGCCTTCAGTATGGATTGCACCTGAACATCAAGAAAACAAAAATCCTCACAGCTGGACCAGTAAGCAACATCATCATAAATGGAGAAAGGATTGAGGTTGTCAAGGGTTTCACTTTACTTGGTTCCATAATCAATGCCCATAGAAACAGTAGTCAAATCAAAAGATGCATTGCATTGGGAAAGTCTGCTGCAAAGGATGTCTTTAAAGTATTGGAAAGTAAAGATTTCACCTTGAAGACTGAAGTGCACCTGACCCAAGCCATGGTATTTTCAATCACATCATACACATGTGAAAGCCGGACAATGAACAAAGAAGGCAGAAGACTGATACCTTAGAATTGTGGTGCTGGAGAAGAATATTGAATGTCTCATGGACTGCCAAAAGAACAAATAGATTTGTTGTGGAAGAAGTACAACCAGAATGCTCCTTGGAAGCAAAGATGGCAAGATTTCGTCTTACATACTTCGGACATGTTTTCAGGAAGGATCAGTCCCTAGAAAAGGACATCATGCTTGGTAGAGTGGAGGGTCAGCAAAAAAAACCCTTGACGAAATGGATTGACACAGTGGCTGCAACAATGGGCTTAAACATAAAAACAATTGTGGACTTGGTGCAAGACTGGACAGTATTTTGTTCTGTTGCTCACAGGGTGGCTATAAGTTGGAACTGACTTCACAGCACCTAACAACAACAAACATGTTTTGAAAATTAGCACCCTACTTGTGTTTAAGATGTTCACTTACAGATAGACAGTCTTAATTTTAAACTAGTCGGATCTATCAGTCTTTCTTTTTTATGGTTATTCTATTTGTATATTGTTTAAGAAAACTTTACAGTAGTATACTCTTATATTTTTCTAACAGTTACGCTTCTCACTTTCAGTCTTACTCCATCAGGATTTGATGGAAGGATTTACTGTGAGGGAGATAAGGGGTCCCATTTCTCCTCGTGTGAACAGTCATATGCAGCTGGCCTTTGCATGTGTTTGGTCATCTTGATGATCTCATTGCTTCATCATGGAACTCTCTGGCCTAAGTGAGGGAAATTTTCTTCTAGAAATGATTTGCTTCCCTGCTGCAGCTCTATTCACCCCTTCTTAATGCAGAACTCCCAAGCTCAGCTTCATCACCCCATGCTGACCAAGAATAAGTGTCCCAAAAGCAACTGTGCTGTTAGGGTACTTTCCTCACCTCAAGGCAACCCACTGCTTCAGAGTGCTACTTGCTCCAACCTAACTTCTGTTTATTTTCAGGGGTGGTCTTTGGAGACTTCTCTAGATTCTTGGTAGGCTTATGATGCCTCCAATAGAGGGTCTGTCAAAGCACCTAATAGCAAAGGCCAAATCACATTCTATAAATTTATATACACAGATAATAAAGGTACATACAAGGTCTGACAATTAAGTCTGAAAACTTAATTGGTCTAAGTGCCACATACCTCATTGTTAAATATCACTACACTCACCTTTGAAGTACTCCCCTTGGGAAGCTATGTACCAAAGCCAGTGCCTAGTCCACCTTCAAAGCAATTTTGAAACTCTTTTTGGAATGGCCATTGTGCACTGTGGCAAGGTGGCAAGCTTTGTCAATTGCCTAGCTATTTATGAGGGAGTTTTTAGCCAGTAAACAAATAACTGTATTAGAACACCCTCCTTATTCACCTGTCATTCACCTCAATGACATTTTTCTTTACTGGAAGATAAAGAAAATATTGAAAGGAAGACATCTTGATGACATGCAGGACATCAAGACTAATACGAAGAGAGCTCTGATTGCCATTTCAGAAAAATAGTTCCAAAAGTGATTTGAACAGTGGACTAGGCACTGGCATTGGTGTGCAGCTTCCCAAAGGAGTACCTAAAAAGTGACCATAGTGATATTCAGCAATGAAACATGTAGCATTTTTTCTAGGATGAGTTTGTGACTTAATTGGCAGTCCTCGTATAATACACATATTATTGTAAAACAACTGTGATCATACTTTGTATTGTTGCACATTTTTCATTTTTCTGCAAATAGTATATCTTGAAAAACATTTGTCAGTACACATAATCCTTGTCTTTATTAGGTGCCATTGAGTCAGTTCCAACTATTATCCTTAGGAACTTTTAATGTCCTGATGTGCCATAAATTTAAGACATTTGGATATCACATTAAAAGACCTGACGGCCTGCAACACTTCAAGTTCATAGGAGAAATGGCCAGAGTGTCATTTTAAATTTAGAAAGAGAAAACAGAACATAAATTGGGCCAGTGCTTTCAAACTAAAATCCAAATACACTCTGTTACTGGAAGTGATCACCAAGTTGTCTCAGGCTATTCCCTGATATCCAGAGGGGATGGAGAAGGACCTCACACTTGTTGGTTCTGATCTTCCAAATGTTTCACAATGAAGGCAGCTCTCCCAGCATGCGTCAGAAATTTTTAACCTACAGTCTAAGAACTGGCTTAAAGAAGCCCTTTAAAGCCAAGAAATTGTATTCTAAATTGGGAGTGTGTATGAACGCAGTTTTCTTTTATAGGATACTGTACCCAAATTGACCACCCCCCAGAACCCACTAGCTTCTCTGTGAAAGATGTCAGTTTTCTTCCATAAAGATTACAGCCCCTGTAGGGCAGTTTTACTCAGTCCTACTGGATTGCTATGAGATGGAATTGACTCAATGGCAATGGGTTTTGTTTTGTTTACTCCAGTAGGAGTCTCTGGGTGATGAAAATTGTTAATGTACTTGACTGCCAACCAAAAGGTTGAAAATTTGAGTCTATTGAGAAGTGGTTGGGAGAAAGACCTGGCAGTCTACTGAAAAATCAGGTGTTGAAATCCTTGTGGAGGAATCAACTCTATGGCAACTGATTTATTCAAACAGGGAAAAACGGCCCTGAAAGAGGTGCATCACTTTACACAATGTATCATCTTGGGCACCTAGAGGAATCTCCAGGTGCCAAAGAGCCTATGCTACCCATTGTATACCCATTTCAGAGGATATAAGAAGCATATAAAGTAGCCACAACTAGTTAACCAGGCCACTGTACATAGATGTGTCTTGAAACTAGATTAACAGTCTAAGAGTGTCACAGGAAGCATGTGTGATTATTTGCTGCCCTAGGGTCCATAGATAAAACACAAAGCCCAAAGACTGCAGGAGAAAATGCCTTTTTTTTTTTTTTATTACTGCAATCAAATAATGTAAGTTATGGTCAACTGATAGAGCTAGGTGCAATTAACTTATGTACCTCTCTACTTAGCTGTTAAAGGTACTTGCCCTATTTCCCCAGGAGTCTCTGCCAGCTATCAAGCCTTAGATTTATGCAGTAGTACTATACTACCCCATACATAATTTCTAAAATAGGATGGGATATGTAGTACAGGATGAAGGGCATCCTATTTGCAATTCTAGTCTTTATTAAGAAAACTAACACAATCATATATCACCTTATATACTTTCTTCTCACAATCAATTATCATCAAAAAATTCATATTAGGGGCGGAGTCAAGATGGTAGACTAAGCACAGGTTTCCCTAAATCCCTCTGGAGACCAAGACCTGAGTTAATAATTAAACAGAGCCTTCTGGACACCTAGTTAGCCCTAGGACACGGTATAGGACTGTCAATTTGGACTACATACCACTGAACGGAAGATTTCCTCTCTTTCATCAACCCCTGCTCTGGTTGAATGCTGGCTTTCACAGACCAAAGGTAACTCGCCATTTTAACTTTTTCTCTCTGTCTTAGCCAGCGTGCAGCACTGGGCATTGACTAGCAGCTGATCTCAGACACGCTGTTGGTGGGATCGGAGGGTGAAACTGCCAAATTTTGAGAGCCCAGCTTTGGACTCTGTGCATCTCAGCACCTTTGGCCTCTCTTTTCTGCCTCCGCCATTGAGAAGCCTGTACTGAGGCAAGCAGGCAGCCTGTGTGGGACTCCATCATGTTCGACTGGGAGGCACATATACCCGTATGGAGGCCTCAGCTTGACCTAATTCCTAGGCTGGGAAACAGCGCCTGCCCAGAGGAGACAGCTTTTGCAGCAGAAAAGCAGTATTTTACACAGTGTCTCCTACAGCTAAGGACTGACAGCAGAGGCCAACAGGGGTAGCCTTTTTGTATTATGAAATAGTTTATAACATCTGGGGTTGGATATAGAGGTGCTTACTTTGCCAGCTGGAAGAGGGACCTGTACACCTGAAAACCTGACAGACTGTGGAAGTGGTCAGATACCTTTTACCTTTCGTTTTTAAGACAGCCTAGAAAAACAATTGTGGTCCATCTTCACAGCATCTCTCCCAGCCTCTGTGGACTCACATGATGCCCCTAAAGCACCAAACTCTGGATAAAAGCGTAACCAAGAAATCACCCATGGCTTCAGAAGGCCCCCAAAAGAAACAACCAAAGAATTTTCCAGATGAAGAAACCTTTCTGAAATGATCAGAAGGTGAATACAAAAGGATTATACAGAGAGCCCTCCTAGACCTTATACAAAATGCAGCAGGCAAAATCAAAAATTAAGCAAGCTGTTCTATCTGATGGAACACCAGTACTCTGGAATCCAACAGATCAAGAACAAACTCAAAGAGAGAAACTTCAGTGCAAAGCCAAGAAAACACAATGAAACAAACAGAAAATAGACTTTCTGACTTGGAAGACAGAACTACTGACTCCAGAATCTATGAGGAGAAATCAGAAAAAAAGAAGCAACAAAAATGGAGAAACATTAAGAAGCATGTGGGACTCTATTAAGAGGAACAATCTATGATTAACTGGAGTTCCTGAAAAGGGCGAGACACCTGAGGACACAGAGTACTGTTGCTGAGCTGCTGACAGAAAACTTCCCAGAAATTATGAAAGAACAGAATATAGATATCCAGGAGGCATATAGAATGCCACTCAATATAGATCTCAAAAGAAAGACCCAAAGACATATTATGATCAAGCTTAACAAAATGAAACACAAACAGAAACTCTTAAAGGTAGCTAGACTCAAACCAAACCTAACATTTAGAGGGCAACCCTGTAGGATTTCATTGGATTTCTCAGCAGAAACCATGCTGGCATGGAGACAGTAGCATAACACATTCAAAGCCTTGAAGGAGAAGAACTTCCAACCAAGAATTATATATCCTGCAAAACTATCTTGCAAATATGAAAATGAAATTAAGACATTCCCAGATAAAGAGAAACTCAGAGACTTTGTGAAAACCAAACCAAAGCTACAAGAAATACTGAAAGAATCTCTTGGCTTAGAAGAACAAAACCACTAACTTTATATTTTAGAAGCAAATACAGGACACATCACCCAGAAACCTACTCAGTTAGGGAAGGCTCCAAACTCAGTCAAACCAATAATAGTGAAAGAAATGATCCAGTGATCATATTATGAAAGCTATGATGTCTTCATATTAAAAAGAGGGATGTAGTACAGCCATTATAGTCCTTCCAGATGAGGAGAAAGTGAATAAGACTGGCAGTACTTAAAATTGGATTTATACATAGTTTACTAAGGGGGATCAAAGGAGCAGCTGTAAAGCACAAGAAAGACGCAACATATGAAATCAAGAAACATAATACAGGAGTATCAACAACCATAAAACCAACCCTGAAAAAGATAAAAAATCAACTCACAAAGAAGAATGTCCCAGAACAGATTAATAACAACAGAGAAAACATCAACACAAAAATAAACATATTACAATGACAGTACTAAACACATACCTGTCAATAATTACATTGAATGTGAATGGAATGAATATTCCAGTAAAGAGACATCGAGTGGCATCTTTGATTAAAAGACACGACCCATCCATACGTTGCCTACAAGAAACTCACCTTCGACTTAAAGATATCAACAAACTGAAAATTAAAGGATGGAAGAATACATATCAAGCTAACAATGAAGAGGAGGTATGGCAGTTCTAATCTCAGATAAAATAGCTTTTAATGTAAAATCCACCACTGTGGACAACGATGGACACTATTTATTGCTGAAAGCAGGACTTAACAATATTAAATATTTATGCATCTAATATTAGAGCACTTAAATACATTGAAGAAACACTGACTGCACTCAAAAACAAGATAGATAACTCCAAAATAACAGTGGGAGACTTCAACACTCCACTCTCAATATTGGACAGATCATCTAGCAAAAAGCTCAGTAAAGACACCGAAGAACTTATTGTCACAATTAACCAAGTAGACCTCATCATCATATACAGAACTTTCTAGCCATCAGCAGACAACTACACCTTCTTCTCCAGTGCACATAGAACATTCTCCAGAATTAACCATGTGGTAGGACATAAAGCAGGTGTCAACAAAATCCATACCATTGAATTAATGCAAAGCATCTTCTCAGATCATAAAGCATAAAAGTCAAAATCAATAGCAGAAAAAACATACGTAGAAAGTAGAACTCATGGAGGCTGAACAACATTGTGCTCAAAAAGCCATGGGTTATAGAAGAAATCAAGGAGGAAATAAAGAAATTTATGGATTCCAGTGAGAACGAAAACACTTCCTACCAGAGCCTATGGGATACAGCCAAAGCAGTGTTCAGAGAGCAGTTTATCTCCATAAATGCTCACAACCAAACCAAATAACTAATCCACAGCTGGAATAAGTAGAGAGAGAACAACAAAGGAACCCCTCAGGCACCAGAAGAAAACAGATCCTAAAGATCAGAATAGAACTAAACAAATTAGAGAATAGAAGAACAACTGAAAAAATTGAAAAGACCAAAATCTGTTTTTTTAAAAGATCAACAAAATTGACAAATCACTAGCTAAACTTACTAAAGAAAAACAGGAAAGGACACAAATAACCCAAATAAGAAATGAGAAGGGAGTTGTTATAACAGATCCAACAGAAATTAAAAATATGATAAGAGAATACTATGAAAGATTGTACTCTAACAAATTTGGAAAACCTAGAGGAAATGGACAAATTCCTAGATTCATATCACTTACCAAAATTATCGCAAGGTGAAGCAGAACAACGTCACAAACCCATCGCAAAGGAAGAAATTGAAAAAGTCATCCAAAAACTATCAACCAAAAAAAGCCCTGGCCCAGATGGCTTCACCGCAGAATTCTACCAAGCTTTTAGAGAAGACTTATCTACAATACTACTGAGACTATTTCACAGTATAGAAAAGGATAGAGTACTCCCAAATTCATTCCATGAAACCAGCATAACCCTGATTCCAAAGCCAGGGAAAGACCCAACAAAAAAGGAGAACTACAGACCGATATAACTCATGAATCGAGATGCAAAAATCTTCAACAAAATTCTTGCCAATAGAATACAACAACATATCCAAAAAATAATCCATCATGACCAAGTTGAATTCATATCAGGATGCAAAGCTGGTTCTATATCAGAAAAACAATTAATGTGATCAACCACATAAATACCACAAAAGACAAGAATCACCTGATCTTGTCTACTGATGAAGAAAAGGCATTTAATAAAGCCCAACACCTATTCATGCCAAAAACTCTCAGCAAAATAGGAATAGACAGCAAATTCCTCAATGCAGTAAGGGCCATTTATACAAAGCCAACTGCCTATGTCATCCTGAAAGGAGACTGAAACACTTTCCCTTGAGAATGGGAACTAGACAAGGATGCCCACTCTCACCTCTCCTATTCAACATTGTACTAGAAGTTCTAGCCAGAGCAATTAGACAAGACCAAAAAATAAAGGGCATTTGCACTGGCAAAAAAGGAGTAAAAATCTTCCTATTTGCAGCTGATATGACTGTATATGCAGAGAATCCTAAAGAATCCACAAATAAACTACTCAAACTTATAGTTCAGCAAAATCTCAGGATACAAGATACACATAAGTAAATCAGCAGGATTCCTTTATACCAACGAGATTATTAATGAAGAAATCACCAAATCAATACCATTTATTATAGCCCCTAAGAAGATAAAGTATCTAGGAATAAATCTAACCAGAGAAATAACAGACCTTTACAAAGAGAAGTACAAGATCTTACTACAAGAAACTAAGACAGACTTACATAAATGAAGAAACCTACCCTGCTCATGAATAGGAAAAATTAACATTATGAAAATGTCTATTTTACCCAAAGAAATCTACTTATGTAATGCAATCTCAATACAAATTCCAGTGAGATCTTTTAATAAGGTGAACCAACAAATCACCAGTTTTGTTTGGAAAGGGAAGAAGCCCCGGATAAGTAAAGCACTACTGAAGAAGAACACACTGGGAAGCCTCTCATTACCCAATTTTAGAACCTATTACACTGCCACAATAGTCAAAACAGCCTGGTACTGGTACAAAAACAGACAGGTCAATGGAACAGAATTCAGACCCCAGAGATGACACCATCTGCCTATGAACAGTTGATATTCGACAAAGGCCTTAAAACATTAAACTGGTTTAAAAACAATCTCTTCAACAAATGGGGCTGGCAAAATTGGATGTCCATCTACAATAAATTGAAACAAGATCCATATCTTACATCTTATACAAAAACCAACTCAAACTGGATAAAAGACTGAAATCCAAAATGATAAAGCTCATCTAAAAAAAAGTAGGAACAACAATGGAACTTTTAATACACAGCACAGACAGACCTCAAAATCTGTGAAACAAACCACAAACAACAGAAAATAGATAAATGGGAACAACTAAGAATCAAATCAAACACTTCTGCTCATCCAAACACTTTATTAATAGAATTAGAAGGCCACCTACAGAGTGGGAAAAAATATTTGGCAACTACATGTCAGACTGACGTCTGATCTCTATAATCTATAAGGTACTATAAAATATCAATAAGAAAAAGATAAATCATCCAATTAAGTGATGGGCAAAGGAGATGGACAGACACTTCTCTAAAGAGGAGATCCAGACAGTCAAAAAACACAGGAGGACATGCTTATGATCATTAGCTATTAAAGAAATTCAAATAAAAAATACAATAAGATATCATCTCACACCAACAAGACTGGCCATGATCCAAAAAACAAATAACAAACGCTGGAGAGGCTGTGGAGAAACTGGAACTCTCCCACGCTGTTGGTGAAATTGCAAAATGGTGTGACCTCTTTGGAAAGCAATCTGGTGCTGCCTTAAAAAGCTGGATGTAGATAAACCATTTGACCAAGTAATTCCACTGCTCGGAATACATCCTACAGAAGCAAGGCCATTCACACCAACTGATACAAGCACACGAATGTTCATTGCAGCACAGTCCACAATAGCAAAAAGATGGAATCAACCCAGATGCCCAACAACAGAGGAATGGATAGGCAAACTATGGCATATATACTCAATGGAACATTATGCAAAAATAAATAACAATGATGATTTTAGGAAACATGTCATGCTGAGTGAAAGCAGTCAGTGACAAAAGGACAAATGTTTTATGAGACCCCTACAACAAGAACTTAAAAATAGACTCATAGATAGAAGAAAAGAATCTTTGATGGCTGCAAGTGTGGGGAGGGAGAGAGGGTAAGGGGAGGAGGGCTTAGATTAGACAGGTTATAGAAATTTGGTTGGGTGAAATCTGTAACAGCACACATTAGAAAGAAATTCAATATTAACTGGACTTCAACATAACATGATTACTCCTCCCGTCTTAACCCAGTTATCATAGACAGAGTAGCTGGGGCGGGCAGGGTGTGTGTGCCTAGGAACATGCTCTCAAGGGAAATCAAGGCCAATTGGCACAACTAGCATTTTCCTGGGACAGCCTTCTCCACCCCAAATTGGTGAGTGGCATCTGGGGTCTTAAAAGCTGCCAAGCTGCCATCTGAGGGTACAGCAAATTGTCCAAACTCAGCAGGAACGGATGACCACCAAGAACCAAAAAGACACAGGGGAATGAGAACCCAGAGGACAGAGAGACTCACGTTGAGTGGATGACTACATCGACTTGTGACCGGAGGAAGCAGATGGTGCCTGGCCACCACCAGTGATAACCGTGATGGAGCTACACAGCTGAGTCTCACGTGCAACACAAGAATAAAAAGGTGTGCACCAAGAGATCTCAACTAAAAGACCACAATTGTTGGTCTAGGGGCCTTGGGGTTCCCCTAGGAGCATGCCACCTGGCCCTGATGCTGCCCTTGTCCATAAATCACAATGGAGGTAAACTCTTCTGACAGGAATAGATTGGACTTGGGGACACAGAGTGACCATATTATGTGTGCACTTTATGGTCCTGTGCATCTAGCAGATGTCGTCCCTGCTGACCTCTTACTGGAGGCGGGGGAGTGGGTGGAGAGGAGAGGATAGGAGATTGCTGGGAGGATAAGACATGTATTGAGCAGAGAGGAAGAGTGTGCTGTCACCGGGCAGGAAGAACACTGGGAGGTGCATATAGGTGGGCATGCAAATTTATATGGGAATGTACATTTTCACTCAATCATAATTTAAAAAAAAGAAAAAACTCGTATCAAGCATCAAGATTAGCAGTTGTTCAAATAAGTGACAAAACGTCTTCATAAAAATTCTTGTAATTTAAATATTAAAAGTTTGGCCTTAATTTCACAGTGTCTCACTTCTTATTACATTTCTTTTTTAATTATTGTTTTAATTATTGTTGGATTTTTAGTTTGTTCCATTGTGTTTACGCCAACCAAGACTCTCAGGACTAGGTCAACAGAAGTGACAAATAAAATGTGCAAAAACTTAGGCAGTGTTTTTTGTTTATTTTCTTTTTTAAAAAAAAACAAAAGCTAAAATGAATGAAAATGATTATATTGATGACATGTTGAAATGATAACATTTAGGCTACACTGGATTAAATAAAATACATTCTTTAATCAAAGCTAAGGCAGTCTTTTCTCATTGATCCCCATCAGTTCTGACAGGATGGTGGTAGTGGTATAAGCTGCTGTGTAGCAGACCACCAACACATGACAATCTCACGTAAAATGGAATCAGATCTTGTGATCCATAGAGGTTCCACTGGCTGAATTTTCAGAACCAGATTGCCAGCCTTTCTTCTTAGTCTCTTTTAGCCTGGAAACTCCACTCAAACCTGTTTAGCAGCAAAACACGCAAGCTTCCACAGACCGATAGAGGGTGACTACATATGCATTCTATTGGCTAGAAATTGAACTCACATCTCCAGCAAGGAACGCAAGAAGTCCACTACCCCCTCAACAGAGTTTAAGGCCGTTCATTTACATAAGCCTTTATTTATGTGCAAATCCTTGAGTGATGAATATGATAAGAGCAAGACCATGATGCTTTTTAAAAAAAAATGCATGTTTGATCCCCAAATAGGTTTAATAATGATAAAAACCAAAAAAAAAAAAAAAAAAAAAAAACCCCAAATCCACTGCTGTAGAGCAGGTCCAACTCATAGTGACCTTAAAGGTCAGAGTAGAACGGTCCCATAGTGTTTCTAAGGAGTGTCTGACGAATGTGAAATGTTGACCATTTGGTTAGCAGGTGTAGCACTTAATCCACTATGCCACCAGGGTTTCCAGCTTAATAATGATGAATCTTTAAATTTCTGAGTACAGTCTTTATTTCCAAATGCTCTGCTTAGGTCAAATATGCTCAATAGATGTGGCTTTTTTTTCTAAGTCTACATGCCTTCCAAAAAAAGAGAAAACAAAACTTCAAAAACAGATTTTTCTCCCAAAAAGTATAACTTATTGCTGTGACTTATAGTGACTCCACAGGACACAGAAGAACTGCCCCATAGGGTTTTTAAGGAGCTCCTGGTGGATTCGAACTGCTAACATTTGGTCAGCAACGAAGCTCTTAACCACAGCACTACCAGGGCTCCAAATTCTTTCCTAGTTAAGATGAAATTTCCAGGCACTGCAAATGATAAAACATAGATTTTACCATTCTTTGTACCACAGCAAGGCTTCCCTCAGTCTTAATCACTGATAAACTTAGGAATGATAACTAAAACCAAATTGTAAATGGTCATGAATGATCTTTTGGAGATTTTGGAAATTTTCTAAATCTGGATTATTTTTATACCTGCACAATTCAGTAAATTTGCTAAAAACCATTGAATTGTACATTCAGGTGGATTTTATGGTATGTTGGCTATACCTCCAAGTTACATACATACATTTAGTCATAATACTGCATGTGACCACTTGGTGTCAGCAAAGATAGCCATAGAGGATTTTTCCATTAAACCTAATTTTCCAATGCAAATACACCAACCACTAGATGTAGCTGTCTTTTCATTTGCATAAATTCTTTTGTTCTGTGTCTCAGGTACTTGAAGCTATCAATCACCAGAGACAGGTATCAGGAATAACAAAATATTTTCAAATATCAGTTTATGCAAATCTGCAGTGATTGAAGCTATCATTTTATTCATTGTAAATAAATAAAAAAGCCCCCACCACATGTCAATAAACTCATTCTTGTCGAAAATATTAGAAGTATTTAAAACTAGTCTTACACTAGATAAACATTCTCAGAAATTTTATATAAACTTTTGATTATATGGTGCTATTATTTTTTATATTAATCTCATGGATTGCATTGTGTCACACCAAAATGTGCCAAATTGGCTAGACTACGACTCTCAGGATTGTGTGACTGATATTTTGTCATCTGATGTGATTTTCCTGTGCGTTGTAAATCCTAACTCTATGATGGTAATGAGGCAGGATTAGGGGCAGTTATATTAATGAGGGAGAGGACTCAATCTACAACATTAGGTTTTGTCTTAAGTCAATTTTTTTTGAGAAATAAAGAAGAGAAGCCAACGGGTTGACAGGGGACGTCATACCACCAAGAAAGCAGTGCTGGGAGCAAAGTACATCCTCTGGATTTGGGGTCCCTGAACCTAAAGAAGCTCCCAGACCATGGAAAGATTAATGATATAGGGGCCTTCCCTGAGACGCAACAAAGTGAGAAAACCTTCCCCTGGAGCTGGCATCCTGGATTCAGACTTCTAGTTTACTGGATTTTGAGAGAACAAAATTTTTTGTTAAAGCCATCCACTTACAGTATTTCTGTTATAGCAATACTAGATAACTAAGACACAATTTCTTATTGTGAGTGGGGTGTTCTTCTAACAGATATCTCAAATGTGGAATCAGTTTTGAAACTGAATGAACAGAGGCTGAAAGGACTGTAACATGTCTAACAGTAAAAGCTTAGAGTGTCTTGAAGACATAGTTGGTGACATTACGGTCATCAAAGACAATTCTTGGGAGGAATTATAAGGAAATGAGGAGAGCTTTTACACTGGAGACTGCACAGATGGTGAGAAGCAGCAGCAATGAATCAGCAACAGCACAACGAGGAGACAAGTGCAAGAATGTGTAGAACCAATCCAGAGAGCAAGAGAGCTGAGTGCCTTTGCCTAGAACGCTTTCTGGTGGAATGAGATGCCTTTGGATACTTACCAGTGGAGTTACGCTTGCCAACTCATGGAGCACAAAAGCTGAATGCCTTTGCAGTCAGCTTCCTGGCAAAGTGGGGTGTTTCCAGGCACTTATCAGTGGAGTTAAGGACCTTTGGAACACTTGCTCCAGCTGGGAATACATGGTTGGTGAGCTCCAAAAGACCAAGGCCAAAGAAGCATAAGCTAAAGAGACAACACAGGAAGCAGAGCTGTCTCAGTCTCAAAAGGTGGAGCTCAAAGGGTGGAGCCATGGCATCTGAGGCTTCAAAGTGTGAGGCCACAGCCTCCTAGAATTCAATCTTCACCAACTCAGTTCTATTGTGTTGGGTTACCACTGATGGGTGAAAGCAAGGTGGCACCTGCTCTGCTGCCTAAAGTTTAGGGGATGTGGCTGCCACACCCAATGGGCAGAACAGAGCCTTTAGACCAAGAAGGTAAGGTCTCCACTTGGACAGACTAGGAGAAGGGGACTGCCCAAAGCCAGGGAAGCAGAGCTGCAGTTGCAGTGGGCCTGAAAGGCAGAGCTGAAGCCCAGGGCCAAAGGGCTTCCACTTAGAATCTGGAGAACGTGGTTAACACCCGAGTCTAGAAGGCAGGGTCACTCCCTAAATGGTCTCAAAGAACAGAGGATTATTTTCAAGCCTGTAGAGCTAATGTAATTTGTTCTGCTGACTCGTGTTGTGCCTATTTGTACTTTCTTTCCATCCAATTTCTCTCATTTGTAATGGAAATACCTGGTTTGTGCCTGTTCCAACATTGTACTTATGAAGCAGAAAACTTGTATTCTAGATTTCACAGGTGAAGAGGAATTTTTGGATTTTTGGACATAGACTTAAGACTTTTGCTATACAATGGGGTGAATGTGTTTTATATGTAACAAAGGTAGGAATTTTGGTGGACCTATGGGTAGAATGTGCCAACTTGGCTAGGCCATGACTCCCACAAATGTATGACTCTCCACCATTTGGTCATCTGATGTGATTTTCCTATGTGTTGTAAATCCTACCTCTATGATGGTAATAAGGCAATTATGTTAATAAGACTCAAGCTACAATATTAGGTTGTGTCTTAAGTGTCTCTTTTGAGATCAAAATAAGAGAAGTGAGATGAGGAGAGGCCAAGACAGTGGACTAGTCATGTGTCTCTTCTGGCCTCTCTCACTGCTAAGGCCATGCAAAACAACTGAATAGAGCAAAAAAATATAGTTTAGGAGCCCCAAGATCTGGCAGAAATGTATGAGATCAGACTGAGTGGCAGTGGAGAAACTATCTTTGTCAGACGTGAATTGGCAGTGCAAGGGGACTCGCTTCTGCTGATGCGGCAGAGGAGAGGTGGCTCAGGGGCAGAGGCCATCTTTGTTGGCTGGGTGGCTAAGACTGGAGCAGCTGCCCCTGGAAGCACGGCTGGGGCTGGCTGCTGTGCTGAGTGGAGGTACCTGCCTGGAGAGCATCTCTTTCAACCCAGTATCTGAGCTTCATGTCGCCACACCTGGGCAGTGTAGCGGTCGCTGGCTGCTGAGTGCAGTGGCGCCTTTCCTGACTCCCTTCTCTGAATCATACCAGAGGCAAAATTCAGGTGCACTACCTAGACTGGAAGTGGGGTTGTCTGTGAGTGCCCTGAGCTTTACTCCTGGTCATGGAGAGGGAAACAAAGGGAAGTGCATGAGCAAACCTCCACTGAATCACTGGGGAACCCAGTCCAGAGCCCAAGGCTAACCGTAAAGATCATCTCAAAATAAGTACTCTTTATTACTTGGTGCTCAATCCTTTCCTATGTGCTAGGTTCTGTCCCTATCCCCAGCCTTTTCTACCTACTTTCTCTGCTTTGCACCAGAGGCTAAATTCTGGTGTACTACCCAGGAGGAAGTACGTCATTTTACTTGTGTGCCCTGAGCTTTTCCCCCAGTCTTGGAGAGGGGAACAAAGGAAGTTCCACAGGCTCCTATGACTCTCAATTATACAGCACTATGTGGGCCAGTACTAGGGTATTTTATGTGTATGCCTGGAGCTTTTCTCCAGGACCTGGGGACGGAAACCAAGGAAGGGCTGGAAGAAGAATTCTACTGCCTCCTCTGAGCCAGCAATTGTTACTACATTTCTCAGTGCAGTCATCACTCCAACAATTGAGTGGCAGGACATTAGAATTATTAAGGCTCTAATGAGCAGTCTAGCTCAAAGGACCACACTATTTGGACAGTCAAATTCAAATTTATATCTATACATATATATGTATGTATGTTAGACTGCAATAACCTAACAATTGAATCACAACAACTTTCTGATGGCTCAGAGACAATGAATCTCTAATCATTTAAAAAAACAGACCACTATCATGGCTCCAATAATTCCCAAAATGAAGAATCAAAAAATTTCCCTGATGAAGAAATCTTCCTGAAACTGTTGGAGGTAGAATATAAAAAAAAATTATGTATAGAGCTCTACTAGATCTGAGGTTGGAGACTAGACAAAGTGCAGCAGAACAAAATGAAAAATTAAACTGCATGTATTGCTAGAACAGTGATCTGAAATTTGGCAGATTAATAATAAAATCGCAGAGTTAGACAATTCAATTAAAAGCCAAAGGAACAGGACCAAGGAAATGGAGTGCAGAATTAGCAAGACTGAAGATAATGCATCTAACTCCAGAATTTATGAGGAAAAACCAGACAAAGAATCAAGAACAATAATCATTAAAAGTTACATGGGACTCTATCAAGAGGAATAATTTACAGATGATTGGAGTACCAGAACAGGGAGAGAAGAAAATACAGAGAGAACTGTTGAAAAATTGCTGACAGAAAACTTCCTTGATGTCATGAAACACAAGAAGACACCGATTCAAGATGCACATCAAACTCCACAATAGGTAGATCTCAAAAGAAAGATAATCAACCAACTTAACCTCATAGACATACACAGAACTCTCCACCCAACAACAGACAAGTATACCTTCTTTTCCACTGCACATGGAACATTCTCCAGAATAGACCACGTATTAGGCCATAAGGCAAGTCTCAGCAAAATCCAAACCACTGAAATAGTGCAAAGCATCTTCTCAGACCACAAAGCCATAAAAGCTGAAATCAGTAACAGAAAAAACATGGGTAGAAACTCAAGCCCATAGAAATTGAATAACACCTTGGTCAAAAAATTCATGGGTCACAAAAGAAATCAAGGATGCAATAAAGCAGTTCATGGAAACAAATAAGAATGAAAACACACCCTTACCAGAACCTATGGGATACAGCTACAGTAATGCTTAGAAATCAGCTTATCTCAATAAATGCACACATCCAAAACAAAGAAAAGGCCCAAGCCAAAGAATTAACCCTACAACTTGAACAAGTAGAAAGAAAACAACAAAGGAACCCCTCAGGCAACAGAAGAAAGCAGGAATAAAAATTAGAGCAGAACAAAATGAATTAGAAAACAGAAAAAAAAATTGAAAGAATTCACAAAGTGAAAAGCTAGTGTTTTGAAAAGATCAACAAAATCAATAAACCATTGGCTAAGCTCACAAAAGAAAAACAGGAGAGGAAACAAATAACCTGAATAAGAAATGAAATGGGAGATGTCACAACAGACCCAATCAAAATTAAAAGAAACATAATACAATAGTATGAAAAACTATGTTCTAATATTTGAAAACTTAGAGAAAATGGACAAACTTCAAGAATTACATTACCTACTAAAACTATCACAAAGTAAAATAACTTAATAAACACATCACTTCAAAAGATTGAAAAAGTAATAAAAAAAACTACCAACCAAAAAGAGTCCTGGCCCAGATGACTCCACTGGAGAATTCTACCAAACTTTTACAGAGGAGATAACACCAATCTTATTATTTTGCAGCACAGAAAAGGATAGAACAGTCCCAAATTCATTCTATGAAGACAGCATAACCAAGATACCAAAACCAGATAAAGACAGCACAAAAAAGAAAATTACAGAACAATAGCTTTCACGAACCAAGATGCAAAAATCCTCAACAAAATCCTAGGCAATTAGAATTCAACAACATATAAAAATAATAATTCACTATGACCAAATAGGGTTCACATCAGGGATACAGGGTTCGTTTTACATCAGAAAAACAATTAATGTGCTCAACCACATACATAACACAAAATACAAGAATCACTTGATTTTATCAACTGACACAAAAGACATTTGACAAAGTCCAACACCAGTTCATTTTAAAAACTCTCAGCAAAACAGAAACAGAATGGAAATTCCTCAGCATAATAAGGAGCTTCTATGCAAAGCCAACAGCCAACATCGTCTTGAACGAAGAGAGACTGAAAGAATTCCCCCAAGAATGGGAACCAGAGAAGGATGCCCATTGTTGCTATTTCTATTCAACACTGTGCTGAAGGTTCTAGCCAGAGCAATCAGACAACATAAAGAAATTAAAAGGCATCTGCACTGATAGAGAAGTAAAAGTACCTCTGTGTGCAGATGATGTGGTCTTATACATAGAAAATTCTAAAGAACCCATAAATAAACTATGGAATTAATAGAAGAGTTAAGCAAAGTATCGGGATATAAGACAAACATAAATAAATCAGTAGGATTCCTTTATAAGCCACCAACAGAGACTATCAAAGAGGAAATCACCAAATCAATGTAATTCACAATGGCCCTCAAGAAGATAAAATAACTAGGAAAAAGTCTAGCCAGCAATGTAAGACACATAAACAAAGAGAATTACAAAACCCTACCGCAAGAAACCTAGAGATTTAAGTAAGTGGAGAACTCTAGCTTGCCCATGAAAGACTTAACATTGTGAAAATCTTTGTTCTACCCAAAGCAATCCATACATACAATACAACCCCAATATGAATTCCAATGTCATTTTTTAATAAGATGGAGAAACAATTCCCCAACTTTGGAAAGGAAAGAAACCCCCAATAAGTAAAGCACTGCTGAAGAACACAGGAGACCTCACACTACCTGAGCTTAGAACCTAATACACTGTCATGGTAGTCAGTAGCACAGAAACAGATATACAGGCCAATGGAACAGAATAGAGAATCCAGAAAAACACACCACCCACCTATGAACAGCTGATATTTGACAAAGTCCCAGGGGCTGTAAACTGGGGGGAAAAAACTGTCTCTTTAACAAATGGTGTAAGCAAAATTGGATTTTCACCTGCCAAAACCTTAAACAATATCCATGTCTCATACCTTACACAAAAGCTAACTCAATGGATCAAACACATAAATATCAAATCTAAAATGATAAACAATATGGAAGAAAAAATAGGGACAATATTGGAAGTTCTATTACCTGGCTTAAACACACTACAAAATTTTACTAACAATCTACAAACAGCAGAAGAGAAAATAAATAAATGGAACTACTAAAAATTAAACACTTATGCTCATCCAAAGACTTTGTCAGGACAATGAAAAGACACCTACAGACTGGGGAAAGTATTCGGCAAACACGTGTCTCACTGATGTCCAATATCCTTAATCTACATGGTATAGGAAGTTATCAACAAGAAAAGGACAAATAACCCAATTAAACAATTGGTAAAGGAGATGGATAGACACTTCTCCAAAGAAGACATCCAAGCAGCCAACAGACACATGAGGAAATGCTCACAATCACTGGCCATCAGAGAGATCCAAATCAAAACTACAATGAGCTACCATCTCACCCCAACAACGTTGGCCATGATCCCCAAACCACAAATTAACAGATGCTGGAGAGGCTGTGGAGAAACTGGAACTCATCTACACAGCTGATGGGAATGCAAATGGTACAACTTCTTTGGAAAGCAATTTGGCACTTTTTTAAAAAGCTAGAAATACCACATGATCCAACAATCCCACCGCTTGGAATTTACTCTAAAGAAATAAGGCTGTCATACGAACAGATACATGCACACAAATGTTTATTGCTGCACAGTCCACAACAGCAAAAAGATGGACTCAACCTAAGTGCCCATCATCAGTTGAATGGATAAACAAACCATGGTGTATATACACAATGGAACACTATGCAGTGATAAAGAACAATGATGATTTTAGGAAACACCTCATAACCTGGAATCAATTGGAAGACATTACGCTCAGTGGAATCAATCAGCTGCAAAAGCACAAATATTATATGAGACCATTATTATAATGACTTACATACAGAAGAAAATACTCCTTGATGACTACAAGAGTGGGAAGGGAGGGAGAGGGCTATTCATAGATTAGATAGTAGACAGGAATTCGGATAGGTGAAGGGAGTGAAACCACAGAGTAGAAGGCAGGTCAGCATAACAGCACAAGCTAAATGATTTTCTAAATGCCACTCAACATTTCAAAGGACAGAGTAGCAATGACTGGGGTCTGAGAACTATATTTTCAGGGGACATCGAGGTCAACTGGCATAACTAGTCTTTTTCCAAGAGAGTCTTTTGCACCCCATATTGGTGAGCGGCATCTGGGGTCTTGAAAGCTAGCAAGCTGCCATCTAAGGAACATGAGTTGGTCCCAAACCACCTGAAACAGATGACTACCAAGAACATCAAAGACACGAGGACAAATGAGCCTAGGAGACAGAAGGACCCACAAGATTGGGAGAATACATCAGCACAAGACCAAAAGAACCAGATGGTGCCCAGCCACCACCAATAACAACCCTGACAGGTGACACAACATAGAGTCCCTGACACAGCAGGAGAAAAAGGGGTGTGCAGATCTAGAACTCAAGACCAGACTTGATAGTCTGACAGCCTGGAAGGTCCCCTGAGAACATGGCCCCTGAACTTGCTGCTAGCCCAGAGCTGAAACCAGTCATGAAGCTAACACTACAAAGACTGGACTCGGGGACACAGAGTGACACATGTGGTGAGTATACTTTATGGCTTAATATACATATATACATATATATATATTATGTCCTACTAGTTTCTTTTTAAAGGGGAGAGGAAAAGGTGGAGAGGAGGTGACAAGTGTTGGTTGAGTGGATACTGGAAGTAAAGAGTGAAAAAAAGAGTGTGCTGTCACTGGGTGAGGAGAGCAAATCAAATTCGAGAGAGGCAAGTACTTGGGGTTTTATACGGAAAACTGACTTGGAATGTAAATTTTCATTTAATCACAATAAACAAATTTTAAAAAACAGAAGCAAACAGACTGATGAGGGACCTCACACCACCAAAGAAGGCAGCACTGGGAGCAGAGCACATCCTCCTGACTTGGGGTTCCTGCACAAAGAGAAGCTCCTAGACAGGACAGACTTATAACAAGGGCTTTCCTTCAGAGCCCAAAGAGAAACAGCCTCCCCCTGGGGTGGTTAAAGCCCTCTTTACTACTTGCATATCTCAGTATTTCTGTTACAGCAGCACTAGATAACTAAGACAAATAACATTTTAAAATACAACTTGAAAACTTTCACACTTAATTTCATTTTAATTTTTAAAAAGCAGTAAAATGTTTCAAATAACTAGTTAACAGGGAAAAATCTAACAGGAACGTAGCACATGTATTACTTCTGTTTTCTTAAGACCATTAAAAATAATAAATTAGGTTGTGGGAAAGTAAACCTTCTAATACAGATTGAAAACCACAACTGTTTCTCCACAAATGATACTTCCCTTTTACTCACCACAACCTTGTTAAGATACAGAAGCACTGAGGGCATGAGCTGAAAAAAATTCAAATTTTTAATATACTTACAGTAAGTGAAGTAACAATTGCCAAAGCCTTCTTGTGTTAAACCGTTAACCTAGTGTCTTAGTTATCTAGTGCTGCTACAACAGAAATACCACAAGTGGATGACTTTAACAACAACAAAAATTTGTTCTCAGTTTTACAGGCGAAGTCCAAATTTAGAGTGCCAGTTCCAAGGGAAGGTTTTCCATGTTGGCACTGGGGGAAAGTCCTTGTCATCGATCTTCCCCTGATCTAGTAGCTTCGCAGAACAGAGATCTCAGCTCCAAAGGACATGTTCTTTTCTCAACTCTTTCTTCTTGCTCAGTGCTAAGGAGCTCTCTGTCCTCTCTGCCGGCTTCTTTTATGAATCTCAAAGAGACTGACTGAAGACACAACCTAATCCTATAGATTCAGTCCTGCCTCGTCAACATAACCACCTTTAATCCTGCCTCATTACCCAAATCAAATCACTGCCATTGAATTGATTGTGACTCACAGTAATCTTACAAGACACAGTAGAACTGCCCCATAAGGTTTCTAAGGAGCGACTGGTAGATCTGAACTGCTGACCTTTGGTTAGCAGCTGTAAATCTTTAACCTCTAAGCCTCCTAACATCATCGAGGTTAGAGTTTACAACACCTGGAATAATCACATCAGAGCAAAGTGGAGAACAGCCATACAATACTAGGAATCATGCCTAGCCAAGGTGACACACAGTTTTAGAAGACATAATTCAATTCATAACACCTAGGTTACACAAAGCAAAGATTAAAATATGGAAATTTTTCATCTAAAGCAAAGATTAAAAAGAAAAGAAGCGGATACCACCGAGCTCAGAGGCCAGTTTCAGTCTATGACCAGTGTCTTTTGAATTCTGATGAGTATTAAAAGCAATCCTCAGAACTGATTTTTAAAACCATAAGGGATGTTGAAACATTCTAAAAGGCAATTTCTTAATGACCGAGACTCTAGAAATACTGCTTATAGGATAAGAAAGAAAAAAAGGTCTGATGAAATGTTGTTTAAAGGAACTCTTCTCTGAAATTTAATAGTTTACTATTTAATCAGAGTATCATCAAATGTCAGGGCCAAAGAAACCTAAATGTCACATTTCATAGTTGAAGAAACAGTTTCACTCAGGTTAAGTGACCTGGCCAAAATGACAAGTAGTTAATGGAGGAGCTAAGACAAAAACTCGGGCCTTGTCGCTATCAGCCATGAGAGTTCAATTAAAATAGGCATATTCATTCTACTCTTACATGTCCCGTAATGTTAGTTTTTGTTGTTTTGTTTCTAGAATTCTTTTTACCTCTGCTGGAGTAAAAACATTTGTTTTAATGACTGGCAATGCAAAAGCGTTAAAAATCTAAGTCACAAGACAGTGATTTTTGAGATAACTGAATTCTCTGGAAGAATTCAAGCAATTAGTTGTAGTGAAAATTCCAATGTGGCCAAAAATCTATAACCTTAACATGCTTTGGTGAATGGAGATTCTGCTACCTGTAGCAGAGTTCCTTTCTATAGCAAACTCCGTCTTCACTCTCTCATCACTACGCTGAGTGTTCCCAGTCAGTAAACACTGTGGCATGCCAACTCTCGCCTCCCAATTGCTATGACATTGGAAGTATTTCTGGAGCAGCAGCAACCTGGCCATTTACTGACATGTCATGTTTCTTGACTAGAAAGACTAAAGGGTTTGGCATGTTCTGTACCCTTGAAAAAAATAGATTGGTGTTCTATCCTTCAAGGTCTAAACCCCAGCATAATTCAGCTGGGTTAAACCAGTTTGGACATCTTGTTAAAATGATAAATGAAACCATGTAAATAACATAGATCTATGTATGCCTGGAAGCAATCACACTGCATAAAAAGCTACAGACTTCGTTGCATCAAAATGCATTTTTAATACTGGCTGATTGAGAAAGATAATGGTAAAAATTCTGGTGGATCACATGTTCAGTATCATTAGCCATTAAAAAAAAAGTTGATTCCTAATTATAGTGACCATATAGGACAGAGTAGAACTGCCCCATTAAGTTTCTAAGGAGCAGATGCTGGATTCAAACTCCTGACCTTTTGGTTAGCAGCCAAACTCTACTAGCCATTAGAAAAATACAATTAAAACCAAAATGAGACACCACTTCACACTCACTAGGATGGGTATTAGCAGAATAAGGGAAAAATAACAACTGTTGGCACAGATGTAGAGGAACTGAAACCCTGATCCACTGCTGGTGAGAATGTAAAACAGTACAATGTGGAAAACAGCGTGGCATTCCTCAAAATGTTAAATGTAGAGTTGTCATATGACTCAACAACTCCACTTCGAGACATATACTGAAAAAAGAGACTCAAACAGATACTTGTACACTAGTGTTCACTGCAGCATTATTCACCATAGCCAAAAGGTAGAAACAATCTAAGCGTCTATCAACAGATGAATGGATAAACAAAAGGTGGTATTTCCATATACAGGGCATTGTTCAGCCAGAAAGAAAATTAGTTCTCATACATCTAGTTCTGATAACACAGATGAACCTAGAAAACAGTATGGTGACTGAAATATGTTAGACACACAAGGACAAATTTTATTGTATGATGCCACTTATATGTACTATCCAGAACAGGCAAATGCAGGGAGACAAAAATTTACTACTGACGAACAAGGGCTGCAGAGACGAGGGCATGGGGAGTTGTTACTTAAGGAGTACTCAGTTTGGAATGATAAAAAAATTCTGAAAAATGGATAGCAGTGATGTCTGCTCAACATATTGAGTATCATTAACGTCATTGAATTGTACACCTAAAAATGGTAAAAAGGCAAATGCTTTGTTACATATGTATTTTACTATAATAAAATTATTTCAAAAAACTATGGCTGACCGAAGAAGTATGTATGCGTGCATATATTTTAAAAAATAATTAATACTGAAATTACTACTGTTCTAATATTTGCAATTTCCAACATTCTCCTATTATTCTCTTAGTGTTTGCAATCTTATCAGCTGTTCTTAGGGATATATATCCTAATTATCATTATTGTTTCTCTAATCTGACCTCTAAGCAATCACCAAATGCCATCAATGCCTTAAACTGCAATTATGTTTTGTTGATCTTTCAAGCTGGAATAACAAAACAAATCCTGATCTCTGCATCTCTTAAGCTGCAAGATATAGGATATGTTTTAAAATACGAAAATGCTACTGCTCTCCCAGTGAATTGAACCTTTATTTTCTCAGTATTGTCAATAACTTTTAGTGATACCACAATGCTAAACCAATCCCTGTTGAGGCCAACAGTCTAGTAACAAGTTCAAATAAAAAGAACTAAAATGCCCTCCATGACCACAGCTGACACCAAAGGCAGCATGCGGAGCAAAACTCATTGCCTTGGTCTCATTTTCCACTGCACTCTAACCATCTGAAATAATTGATTATAAGTAATTAAAACCAAAATTAGCAGTTTTTACCAAGGAAAGTTGGGTTCACCGTAAAGTCACTTATTTGCTAAAAATAGGCAACCTGGAAGTAATTTATAAGGTTTCTATATCAAACAGCTCATTCTGTTTGCAAGTTACTGTGTACCTCCTATATACTTTTAGAGAGAAATCTATAGTCACAGGAGTTCCAAATTCTGTCAGATTATTGTCCCCTCCCACGATAGTTCTTTACCCTAGAACTCCCCAGCATCCTGGAGACCACAGATCACTGAGCTTAAGCTGAGCAAAGGATTTACTCCCATCATCTGGGGCTCATACTTAGAGAGTCCATGGCAAAACAGAAATACAAACCAATCAATTTTGAAGTTTTTGTGGACTAAAAATGTTTCAAAGAAAATAAGGAATTGTCAAAATAGCACATATTTTATTTGGGCTATGGCTGTGACAATAAAGAGTTTTCTGTGCTCAGTAAATGTTGCCCAGGTCTAGCTGTCCATGACGTGGGTGAAAACTGGGCAAGGCCCAACCCCAACACATACAGAACTTGTTAGCAACAGAAATGCTCGGTCCTGCTGAAATGAAATTCTAGATCTGTGTATGACACAGGGAATTAATACACAGGCACACTCACATCATCCTCGACTTAAAAAACCATTTTCAAAAGATGCTCCTTATCTGGGCAATTTACCTCCTTAAAATGTGCTTTAAAAGGGAAAAATCTGAAAATCCACTGAGGTCAAGGCTGACACTGGTCTGCCACAGGTCAGTGCCTGTCCGATGGGTATCAGAGGGCTAGCTTGACAAACAAACAAAGTGAGACCTATCATAAGCCTTGTCAAAGGCCACTGACTCTAGAAAATTATTCTGCCACATGGCAAATATCCTTTGTACAGTACTGAGGTGGAGATGAATCTGGCAGCATTCTGACAGCTGCCAATTGTCTCACGGAGATCAGCTGGACTTTGTGTAGTGGGGGGCAGAGTTTTTCCTTCCAAGGTTTCTATCTAGACCACAGAGACAAAGGTGGGTTGAAAATTCAGTTCACAGAAAAAGAGGCATTACAATAACAAAGATCACTAAAATAGTTAAGAAGTCTTAGTATTTCTAGTCTCTCTATCCGACTCAATGGCACTTGGCTATTACCAATAACCTCAAATTTGGTTTCCTTGTCTATAAATCTGTGAATTATGCTTGTAAAAACTCTTTTAAAAACTTCATGATCCTATTTCAATATGTACAACTGCAGCTTCGATATTTCAATAGCTAGTCCATAAACTGTATAGTTATTTTTCTCCTGATCCACACAGAGATTTTAAAAACTGGAGAGGCAATAATACATGTGTTTTTTTTGTTTGTTTGTTTTTTACCTCAGAACAGGGAAGGCTTGGGCATTCCTAAATCTAACTTCGTGGAACCACAGAACTGTCTCTCAGTAACCACTGCCTACGTGGGCCATTGCCATCAAGCATGTCTTCAGTCAGTTTCCTGCCTTTACACTCAGGCTGGGCAAGGACAAGGACAGCCAGGATAAGGGTGCCCTGGGCCCGTTCCAGGTGCTGAGCTCCAACAGCTGTGAGACCTTGGCCAAACTGCTAAGAATTTTAAATGTAAAAAGCCCCGCATAGCCTGGCTCAGAGTAAATCCTCCATAAATGGTAGTCTTTATTTTTTTTTGTTACAACTGTATGATTATAGCACCCGCGTAATTCAGCACACAATTTCACGTAACTCTGAAGTCTGTAAAGTTACTGACAAAATCAAAGTATCACTGCAACCTGTGGTCCCAGCATGCTGTCCCTGCTCTTTCTCGACTACTTAACTCTAAGGCAGTCTCATCGACTTGAGAGCAAGAACGCACATGCTGCCTCCCTGTGTCTCTTTCCAGAGGATCCACATACTACAAGCCTGAGGATGGACCAATAGGAAGCAGGTAAGTGTGGAGGGGAACCGGGTGGCCTGGATTCAGACACAGGAGATTTCTGTTGACCACATACCTTTTCTATCTTCAAAAGTTTGAACCTGTATGTCTTACACATTCTTAAACAAGTTAATGTTTTAAACAATAAAAGATATAATTTGTATTTTAAACAGCTTTGCCTTCCCCTTGAGAGTTAAGAAGCTGAAAGTCTTCCCAATGGCAGCTCTGTGTGACTTTAAAGCCACCTTGTATCCTCTGTGGGCTCTCTGAGCCTTTAGCTCCACAACTAGAAGGCCACTGGGAGAAGCGGAGGGCGGGTAGGATGAAGGGAAAATATTTTGGTTCAAGATTATTCAGGTTTTGACCAGGTTCTGCACAAAGGACCCAAAGGAATTCCTATTGTAGATAAGGAGCAAAGTTTCATCTCTAATTCCAGATCTTGCCAAAAAGTTACTGCCCACAAAAGGTAAAGTCATGAATAAAGAATTGCAGAAGTGTGTGTGTGTGTGTGTGTGTGTGTGTGTGTATTGTGTACTTGTGTGTAGTGCATGTGTGTGCATATAGTTCAATAACCTGTGCTGGCTCAACCTTTCATTGCTTTTTGAAAAAATATTTCTAATAAAGAAAAACTCTCCCTGAAAACTGCCTCCTTTTGAAAATTGAGATTGACTTAGAAATAACAAGGGCCACATTTTATGTGAGCAAGTGCAGTCTAGTATAAAAAAGCACAAGGTTAGTTTTCTCCTTTTATTCATTATTTTCCATCCCTTGTGGAACTGTGTGTGAGTGGTGAACACCGTGAAAATAATTCATCTGGAAACAAATATCTTAAATCTCACTATAAACTATCGTTATAGTACCCCACGGCAGAGTGGATCTGTAAGAAACGTGTTCAAAATGCTTTGTGTTAACCACACATTAAAACTCTAAAATGCATTAATATAAAATGTACATATAAGAAAAGAGTTTATATAGAAAGCAGCTTCATACACACAATAAAAATTTAGGTATTCCATGCCTGAGTAGTTCAGGTGTGTATGCTAGTATGACCTTAAAAAATATTAAGCATACTTGTTTCTGAAAAACATGGCAGATGATAAAACGGTAGCAAAGTCATTATATCATAGCTAGTCAACTGATTCAGTGCTAACTCAACAGCAACTAACAATAGCAGTCAACAGGGTATGGCTCTGCTTGCCTCACATGGATCTAAAACTCCTCATTCTTTTGGGCTGCAGACTGAGTGAAGTGTGCTGGTTTAACAAGCCATCATTGTATTTTTTAAAACTGTAAACAACAACAACAACAAAACCCACAGCTCTCGAGTCGATTATATAGTGGCCCTACAGGACAGAGCAGAACTACGACAGAATTTCCACAGAGTATCCAACAGATTCAAACTGCGGACCTTTTGGTTAGCAGCCATGGCATTTAACCACTACACCATCAGGGTTTCCTTCAAAGGTATACTTGAAGCATACAGGAAACAACATGTACAAATGAAGAGGACTATGCCATGAGTCGGATCCGACTCGACGGCACTTGGCTTGGCTGTGTGAAGAAAACTGAAAGGTGTGGTTGAGCGAAGTGACATCTGCCCATAAAAGGGCTGCTATTCACCCAAAATATGATGTTAAATATCCTCAGTTACAGGCAAGCATAGAGCTCAGACACATTTAAATACAGAGCAGAAGTTCCTTTTCTTCTTTTTCCAATCTTTATAATTTAGCATCACAAAGCACCTCGTTTAAATATGACAAGGTGGTGTAATCCCTCATCTAACGTCTGTAATCTCTCCATCCAACAGTCCAGATCTTGAAACCTGTAGCAAAAAAGAGACAAATATAGTAACAGCGCTGGATTCTATGCAACACTGATGTAGAAGAACAACAACATTCTCAAAAAACTTTCAACTTACTATTTTCCTCTGTTCATTCAGGGCTTGCAGGTGGTATCTGTTGAAAGACTGAAAAGAACACTATCAAGTCATGCTATTTTGGTAGTAAATGCATAGGTTACAGTGACAAATTAGATGAACAAAAATGAGAGTTCCTGTGAGGCTTTCAGAGCAAACAGTTAATGTGCTCAGTTGTTCCCAGAAGGGCTGGTGGGTGGAATCCAGCCAGATGTGCCTCAGAAGGCCAGCAACCTGCTTTGAAAAATCAGCCACTGAAAACACTATGGAGCAGAGTTTTACTCGGACACACACTGAGTCATCATGAGTGGGAAGTGACTCAATGACAACTGGTTACTGGTGAAACTTTGGGAGCTTGGCTCAACTCTTCCACAAACTGTCCCTAACCTCCTGAAGGGCCCTACATGCTTGCTCATCGTCCCGATGGCAGACATGGTCAGTTGCCTACACGACATTTTTCCTCGCTGACAGGACCCCATCTTATTCAACACCTGAGAGGTCATGTGCCTCACAGAAGTTTGGAGCCCTGCGGCTGAATCTTCATTAGTCATCCAAAGACTTTTTTTTGTTATGACTGAGTGAAAATGTACATTCCCGTATAAATTTACATGCTCACCTCTATGCAGCTTCCACTGCTCTCCCTGCCCGGTGACAGCACACTATTCCTCTCTGCTCCACACATGCCTCATCCTCCCAACAGCCTCCTTTCCCCTCCTCTCCAAAGATTTAATTGCATTCTCCTTGCCACTGACTGGTTCAAGAATAAGATAATGATGAACTTCTGGCTAGGGAGACATGAGAATCTGCTGTTGACAGGCTTTTGTGTAAGCTTTCTTTGCTCTTCAAACAGGACAAAAGAAAAGGCATGTTCCGTTTGCATCTCTGGTGCCTGGAATTGTGACAGAAATATTAGGAGTAGAGGGGACAGAGAACAGATTGGATAGGAAGAATCCCATCATGGTATCACTGTTAAGTCCCTAAATGAAGCAACCCGGGGACTTCCCACCCGCGGACTTGTTTTGTAACATACAATGTCCACATAAACCCATCAGGGGTGGAGAGGTCCGTGTTACTTGTAGTGCCAAGCAATCTGATGCACTCCCCCTAGGCTGAAATAACGTAACAGATTTTATATAGTATATACCACTAATTAAAAACTAAACCAACTCTTGCATGAGCACAAACTTTTCCTCATCCACAAATCTGTGCTCCTTGAGCATAGATTCCATAATCTGTCTGGAATATCATCTTCCCCAGAACCATCAATCACTTTAAGGCCCAGGTCAAAGTCTCCCTCCGAGGAGAACAGTTTCTTAATCCCTGCCTATATTGCTTCCTAACACCAGCCTATAGGTTTTAATACCTCTAAATTCTCCATCTTATTCTGCCAATTTTTATGTCTGTCACTGACTACAGAAACCCTGGTGCAATTGCAGTTAAGTGCTACATCTGCTAACCAAAACGTCGCCAGTTTGAATCTGGCAGACACTCCTTGGAAACTCTAAGGAGCAGTTCTACTCCATCCTGCAGTATTGCTGTGAATCAGAATTGACTCAACGGCAGTGGTTTTGCTTTTGTTCAGTGACTACAACCCTGAACACAACAACCCTGAACACCAAGCACTTAATTTGCAATGACTGCATGAGCAAACATATGAATGCATGCAAAGTATTGTTTTCCTAAATCTGAAACCTGAAATTTTCCTTTCCCTCTTTTTTCGTCCTTGCCTTATTTCCTCATCTTACTTCTCTGTAGATGAAAAGACAAAAACCGAGAGAAAAGAAATTCAGAGTTCAGACTCTGAATAAGCATTGCTAAAGAAAGCAAAAGTAGCATGCCCTACCTTTTGAGGGTTACAGATCAGCGAAAGCATTGTGCAATAATATGGGAGCAGCAATTAGATGTAATGCAAGTGGACTCCTGTCTTTACGCCTCCTTATAACACGTTAAGGAGCCATAGTGGTGCAGTGGTTAAGTACTCAAGTGCTAACTAAAAAGTCAAAGATTTAAACCTACCAGCTGTTCTGCATAACAAATAGGCAGCAGTCTGCTTCTGTGAAGTTTACAGCCCTGGAAATCCTATGGAGCACTTATACCCTGACCTACATGGTCACTATGAGTCTGAATCAACTCAGTGGCAAGAGCTCATAAAACGTTAACTAGTTGCACAAGTGAGATGGTAGGCCAGGGCAACATCCTTAATGAATCACTAACTACAGTAGAAAATACAGCAGTCTAACAGAGTAGGCATTCAATAAAGGTTTCATGACTAAGCAACAGTCAACATCACATCACATGGTTAGGGCTTTAGCTTATACCTTGAAGTTGTTTATTATGATCAAAACAGGATGCAATGCGGATACCAGTGGCAGCGCCTTTGTCTTGTGTAATGAACTTCTCTGGTGTGCTGACACAGAACATTTAATCTAATGTGGACCTCAAGCTCTTTGAAAAGGAAAAGTAAAATCTTAGGTTACTGCTGTTGTTCCTAGAAAACTCCTGCAGCTGTTAGCTGAAACTGAAAACACAGGACCATGAGCAAAGAGATCTCCAGATCACCTGCAGAAAAGCCTCCTCCGTACTACACAGCTGTGTCTCTACTAGTCACAGTTCTCTTCTAAGTGATGAGCTCTTGATGCTGTACTTTGATGACATGAGAGAAACAGCACTGGCCAAGCATGAGAAATGGCTCTTACCCCTGAAGGTACGTAATTACAATTCTAATAAGCTTCGGAGTCATTCCAGATATCAGAAAGTTAGTATAAGTTTCATTAGGTAGTATCAAACTGACACTAAGAACTTCCACAATACCTTTTATATTACACAACAGAGTAAAAACTGTAGTGAATATTTGGATACTTAAATGTGCACCACACACTACAAAGTGCTTCTATTAAAAATTCTCTTCAACCATGGCATTCAAGGACAGCAGTACAGTACTGTCTTTACAAAGCAACTAACATAAAAATCCACAAATGCCATAAATTTGTTTTTAGGCTATTATTCTCATATAAGCATGTCATTAGATATACTTTCTTTTAATTCTTTCCTGAGGGTTTTTTAATGTGTGTGTGACTTCTTCTGTTGTACCACTGGATGCACTATCTTTGATTATCCTTCCCTAAAATGATTTTTAAAGACCTGCAAAAATTTTTATTGTATAGGACACTATTCATAACACAGAGATTGGGAACTGCAAATATGTGGCATTGGGACAAGTCTGACAAATGATGCATTGTAAGAATTTGTTACATACTCTTTCTTAACAGTTTGGTTCTTTTTGAAAAACTGAAGTTACAGTTAAGAGTGAACTAAGTACAATGAAGCATTTTAGGAATGTTAGAGATTAGAGAATAAGATGAATGATACAAAGGAAAAAAAGCCATAATTCTGGTCGGCTGTATATATTGTATTGCCTTCAAAAGCAACTGTATATTCAGTTCATAGTTAAATACTTCTACTAATCTGTTTTGGGAGAGCAAATGTCTTTCAAGGTTTCAAGTTCCTCAATAAGCTTCTTGTTCTGAACTTCCAGCACTGCAACTCGACTCTCCAGACATTTTACATATTCTTTCTTTCGACGTCGACATTCTTTTGCAGCTTCCCTGCAAAAAGCAGAAGCAAAGGGCAAACAAAACATGTTGTGCATGCGATTCACAAACAGACTGAAGTAAGCTTGGTAAATGTGATCACGGTTGCTTTCCAAATCTTGGAACAACATTCCCAACTCAATTTCAAACACTAAGCCAAATAGGATTCTTAAGGTCACAAGCATCCCATCCACAGTCCACATGGCAATTAGTAAAATTACTGTGTCCCCTGCCTTGACTAGAGTTCATAGCAAACAAGGTCCAAATCAGAGACCGTTACTCTGCTTTATGGCAATAAAGATCTTTGAGAGCCTTGAGTTCCTCAATGAGAGTCTTGTTTTGGTTTTCAAGCACAGCCACACGATTTTCAAGACATTTGACATATTCTTTCTTCTTCCTGCGACACTCCCGGGCAGCTTCCCTGGAACCAACACAAGGCAAATGACTACAGGAACAACTGCCCAGCACAATCCAGAAAGGCTCAATGATCTTCTGCCCCCCAAACTCAACAGCCAATCAATCATAGGTGACATTTGTACCAAACCATTCAACCAACATAACCAAGCCCATGCCTTTTTGTAAGACAATAAGAACAATTGGAGAGCACAATCAGTTTCGACAGCGTTCATCTCAATTGGTGTTTTCTTAGGGCACATATTCCAGGGTAACAATGGCAAGATCAATGAATTGTTTTCAGTGATTCAAAACAATATGACCACATCCCCAAATGGAATCTCTACAAAAACACTTACACATCCTTTCAGCTCTCTTTAATTGTCTACCAAAAGCCACATCACAATGAGTTCAACTTTATTTGATGAAAAAATGATTAGAAGATTTAATCCACAGAAAGCTTAACTGTCAATACTGGAGATTTTTATTCTTCAGACTAAGTCTCAGTAAAACAAATAAGATCAACCATGACTACAAGAAACAGTTTACTGGCTAGAAAACGCAACGTCTATAAATATAACAAAAGCAATAAAAAATGCAAATTTTCATATACCAAAATGAAATGGACACAGGTTCTGAACTGAAGAAGGAAAAAAAAAGCAGGCACACACACAATACAACACAGTAATTCAGAGAATTTAAACCCAGGAATGTGAGAACACCACAATTAAAATAATGAAAAGGAAGTTACTGAGTAACTCAAAAGTGTTTCAAGACTGTTCTCTAATCACATACATTTAATATCCAACACACTTCATTTTAAAGGACTTCAAGGATGCTCCAAATAAAGAACAGATCAGCAGCCAAAGCAACAAGCACAATAAGTGAGTCGAGTTAGCAATTTGCACGCATAACCCCGTCAAAAAAAGAACAGTGAATATAGCCAACATTTTCTCTTGCTCCTTTTCTAAGCGGGGTGGAAAGGTAACTATTTCTATTATCTCTATTAAAATAAACTCTCAGGTAACAACTTTATTTTGGAGTATTCGATTTGTGCGTAACTTTCTCTAGGACTGCACTGGTACCATTCTGTAACTAAATCCATCAGAAAGGTCCACATTGAAACAGATGTTATAATCCAAATATACTGTAACAAAAATAGTACTATCTGCAGTAACCAGTTACTATAACACCAGCTACCTCTTCTGCATTCCCAAACTGAGTATGATGCACACAACAGATTTAGCCAATTCTTTCATTTTTTAAGATAGCTGACTCCCACTAACAAGTGGCTATCTATGTTTTCTCTGTGGGAAGCAAGAGTCAGCAGAAAATGGACCTTGAAATCTCAATGAACTGTAGGAAAACCCCTGCTCTTCCTAGCCAAGAACAATGCATTCATCCTGGAACTTGGGAAGTTTCCAAACTTTTCAACTGGCTAATTAAAGAAATGAATAATTGCATCTAATAAAAATACTGATTAGTTAACATGATGAACAGGGAATAGTTAAACATATCTACATTCTGCTAGTTTGGGAAGATAATAAATTCTCTTCTACAAAGGAGCTAACATTCATCTATGAATATCAAGGTTTTCATGATTAATCATCACAATAAATTCTAGATGTGGAAGGAAGATAGTCATTTTACAAAACAAGTTACCATCAAATGAAGCTTTAAATACTTAGTAATGGTGTGGGGGAGTGTAATTTACCAAACTTTACTTATCCAAATCTTTATCGTAAATACCCATAATTCTAATTTTATACATTTGTGTGTGTGCACACTTTACTAGGGTCAACACATTGTTACGCACAAAGATTTAAATGATCACACCAGTAGGTAATACATTCCTAAATATTGCTCAGCTATGGAAAACACCTGTTTCTTCTATTAATAGTTAGCTCAACTTTCAGGCCTAGAATGTGCCTGAATACAATCTGAGCACGGAGAAAAAATACATGGCAAAGCAGAAAAGCTCACAAGACTGTAAAGAAGCAAAAACTGTCACTAGGTTGGTAGGAAAATAATCAAATATCTATTCTAAATGCCAGCCAAGAATAAAAAGAGTAGAGGATGTATGAGAGGCTTTTTGTATTAATAAGTAAGACACGTGCCACAGAGTTAAATCTGAAGCTTACATAGAAGCCTGTTTGAAGGTGACCTTACTATTAGTGTAGTGGTCAGATTCTGAATAAAGACTACTTGATTACATATCCTAGCTCTGTCTAGTTTGGGCTGTGTGATCTTAAGCAATTCATTCCTTACACTCTCTGACCCTCAGTTTCTCATCTGTAAAGTGAGGCTTATAAAAAGATCAATTCTTACCGTGGTGTAGCGGTTAAGTGCTACTGTCTGCTAACCAAAAGGTAGACAGTTCAAATCCACCAGGCACTCCTCGGAAACTAGATGGAGCAGTTCTACTCTGTCCTACAAGGTCGCTATAAGTAGGAATGAACTCACCAGCACTGGGTTCGGTTTTTTGGTAGTCTCATGAGGGTTAAAAGAACAGCAGAAATAAAGCACTGAGCACCTGCATGTGATAACTGCTCAGCAGATACTGAGCAACCTAACAGCCATTCACAATCTATTTTTCACTTGTCTTGTTCTGAAATTGCTATTGGAAAGGTAAAATATACCTTCTCTGCATCCCAAGGGACTAGAGATCTAGTTCCAGCCCAATAAAATGTAGGGTAAAGCTGCCTGGTGATCTCCTGGGAAAGGTTTTCAGAAGGCCCAAACTCAGCCAGAGGCAACTTTAGCTCTAGTCTTTCTTCACCCTTCTTCCTGCTTCAAACAGTGTGTGGAAATGTGGCAGTCACGTTGTGACCACAGGAATGAATGGCCCATGCTGAAGATGACAGAGCAGAATGGAAGAGCCTGCATCCTTGATGACAGCACTCAGACATTGTTCTGGCTGTACCTACTGCTGGACCTGCTATATGACAAAAACAATGAGCTACAAGTGTAAGCCTGCACTTGCCAGGTTCTTGTAGCTCAAACCAAACTGCTATTCATAAAGTTATTAGTGCTTAATTTTAAAGTGCTTGATTTTTCTATCTCTTTTTTCCTCCTCATAAGAGCCCACTGCCTAATATTTTAGCTGTAGTCGTGTGCCACGTAACATCTGTTCAGGCAACATCTGATGACATATGTCAGGTCTGACAACCAAGTAAGCAAACTTAATTGCTCTAAGTGCCACATACCTCAATGCTGAATATCACCACGGTCACCTTCAAAGTGCTCCCTTGGGAAGTTATGCACTGATGCCAGGGCCTAGTCCACCTTCAGTGGAATTTTGGAACTCCTTCTGGAATGACTATTGTGTATAGTGGCAGTTCACGAACTTAACTGTCATCTGTGAGGGAGTTTTTAGCCAGTGAACAAATAACTGTATTGAACACCCTCCCTACTCACCTGTTCTGGCCCTTTACGCTACTTGAACATAAAGGAAATATTGCAAGGAAGACATTCTGATGACATTCAGGACATCATGGGTAATATGATGACAACTCTTATGGCCATTCCAGAAAAAGGGTTCCAAAATTGCTCCGAAGGGTGGACCAGGTGCTGGCATGGGTGGATAGCTTCCCAAGGGGAGAACTTCAAAAGTCACCGAGTGACATCTAGCAGTGGGGTACGTAGCACTATTTCTAGGATGAGTTCGTGAACTTAACTGGCAGTCTTTATACATCTGTGGTCCCACAAAGTCATTCTAGAGTTCAGAAATCCTGATCGGAGAACAGAAAATGTGCACAGGAAAGTAGGACCAAACACAATCCAACAGGAAATTTTCCAAAGGGTTCCATGGGGCCGTGTGGTTTCCATACCCTAATGTTTCATAGGTCCTACAGTCCAGTGCACTCTGGGAACTTGGCAGCAGCCTCCAGGGGTCCGATTTGACACAGTACTCATACAGTGTCCAAATATATAACACCCTATTTCCTGGAATGTATCATGGTTATTAAGGGAAGATGACTATATCTCTAAAAGTAGAGAAAAGGCTACTTCTGAGTTCTTATTTTCTTTGGGAAAATAAAGACATCTATGAACAGTTTTATAGTTTGCATTACTGTCATACTTTACATTTCTAAATGGAACTAAATGGAACTTCACAATGTATATTCTGTGACCTGACAGGCAATCATATTCACAGCCTCTGAAATCCCTGAAAGTACAGTTTTAAAGTATCACATTCCCTGATTTAATCCAACTTTGGTATCCACATCCATATAAAACTAGGACACTGTGTGAGCCCCACCCATTCAGCCTGTCAGGACTTTTGAGCACCAAACCCACAGCTATCAAGTCGATTCCAGCTCATAGCAACCCTATAGAACAGTGTAGAACTGCCCAACAGAGCTTCCAAGGAGCACTGGGTGGATTTGAATGTCTGACCTTTTGGTTAGCAGACATAGCACTCAACCATACGGAGAATGAAAAGTATGCATCTAGCACAACTTACTGAATCTAGAACAAGTCCTGATAAAGATGTGTGTATCTTAAAATGATCATACCTCTGGCCATTTGCTGAATTCTCCAGTATACGAAATTCCATCAAGTGATTTATGATATGTGGATAAGCTTGAGTACTATGGTCAACTTAAAAATTCCTCTATCAAACTGTTACATTTAAAAAGTAAACAGAAACCCTAGTGGTATGTGGTTACAAGTTTAGCTGCTAATCCAAAGGTCAGCAGTTCAGCTCCACCAGACAGTACCTGGAAACCCTCTGAAATGAAGCTGTTCTATTCTGTCCTACAGGGTTGCTGTGATTCAGGATTGCCTCAGTGGCAAGGGTTTTTTTTTTGAATATAGCTTTTTCTCCTTGACACTCAGTTGCAAGGGACAGTGATGAAATCAGCACTCATGGATCTCAGAGATCACAATTTCTACATTAACTAGGTTGCTAACACCCAGCAAATTAACTGCCCCCAGGTTGCCCTGATCACAGGTGAGTGCACAATCCTACCTGAAATTTTTCATTTCCTTGCAACGAAATTATTTAACATTTGGAAATAAGGTGGTAAGATGATTGGTAAAACACAGACCAATTCTGTTCATTTGGAAAGTATGATTAATTTCTCCATAATAAAAACTAAACCAAGAAATAATATACATGTTATATTTAAAAAAGAATTTTGAAATACAAAATTTTAAATACATTGCTGCTTAAAAAATAAAATTACATACATTTGGAGCAAGAAAGAATGACAGAAAAAAGACTGCAAATGCATAGTTATTAACAGTTATCACCAGGTGGGGGCTACGAATGATTTTAATTCTTTGTTTCTGTGTTTGCAGATTTATTAAAAATTATCCAAATAAATGTGCATTACAGTAAATATAGAAAAACGTAGCAAAATAGATAAAATGAAACTATATGTAAAAACTTAGAGGTGTTTAACTCACACTTCAATTAATTTGCTCATAAAGCTAAAAAATTATACAAATCATCTGCATGACAACATAAATACTACATAGAAAATAAATCTTCATTTGTAATAAAATCCTTCCATCATCATTAAGTAAAAATTAATGCAGTTACTAGACATTACTATTACAACAAATAGGGATGTACTTCTGCTGATGAAAGAAAGAGTTTAATGACTAAGAACTCTGATTAGCAGCCAATCTAATTATCATCACATGCAAAGGGCCAACCCATGTAAAATGTTACGTAACACTCACCTTGGAAGAGACAGCTTACAAAATGTGGAATATTTTTAGAGCCCCACAGTAACAAAATGTGTCCTATAAACGGATGACAGTTTCTAGTGGAACAGTTTACCTGTTTTTCATTAGCCTCAGCTCTCGCTTGCGTGTTGCCTCTTCTGCAAGCTGTTGGGGACTGTGCAAACTTCCTGGTGAGGCAGCCATCACCACTCCCTGTGGCAAAGCGGTGGTAGGAGCTCGGATCTGGTAAGTCGGCATGTCACCAGTGGCAGCTGTAATGAAAGAAAAAATTACAAGTTTATATAAATAATTCACAATTTGATGTTTTGAGTAAAACTGACCTGGAAATAACATACTCCTCTTTACATGTCATAAGAAGTGATCCTGCTCATGTTGATGGTAAATATGCTGGGGCATCTTAGGAATCTTAGGAAGCAAAGCAAAGATCTTCTTCAGCACTGGTAACAATGACATTCAGCACATTCTACACATTTAAGGTAGAAAAATGTCCTAATGTATTCTGGCTTTTATAAAAGGCTAAAGTAGAGAGAATTTTCAACTGAAATTTCATTTAGCATAGAACCAGTGATGTGCTGATAAATGTTTAACAACCAGTTTTCTGGAAGGAAAAAGCTCTGATCTGCACTGTCTGCCAATTCCTATGATGTAAATATTTCCACCATGACCAACTTCAAGCTACCCACATGCCATCACTGAATGCAGAGCTGGGAAGAAAAGTGCCTAAGTAGCACATGGCACACACATAAGACATGTAAACAACATCAAAAGCATAGATATAATAATTAGAAATGTGCATAGTTTTATGTATTGATTACTATGGCTTTTGACATTATTTGTTTATTGGATATATTCAATTTTTAATAATGGTTGTCTTAACAACCAGTTCACAAAGATCCTAAAAATTTAACAATCGGCTCTAGCAAGCCAGAAGGAGCTGGCTACAATACACTGGAGAAAAAGCTATAAGAAAAACATCTTCATTCTTGGGATATCCCAGTTAAGAGATTTTCCTATAGCCTAAATCATGCCTGAAACAGTTACCGAATCTCTTTCAAGTGCAAACCCATTACCAGGAAATGACTGAAGCTCTGGAAAGAATCTAGCTCCCTGGATTTTCAGTTAAAAGAAAAAAATTACACCAAAGTCCTCTGAGGAAACATAATTTTTGTTTTCTTAGGTTTTTTGGGGCTAATAATACATTGCTATGTGTTCATTTAAAAAATATGTATTTTCTAACTATAGTGTAATCATACAGCTAAAAGACATTAATATATATTTATTCAGATTGAATACTCAATGTAAGTCATCCAATTATATTAAAAAACTGTCCACTGCAAGAAACAGCTTCCTAGAAGACTGATGGATTTGAGTAATGAAACATATTTCTACCACCACCATTTCAACTTTGAGAAGGGATAGTCCAGAGTTAATGTGACATTCTGATTGAGATATTACAAATACATGCTTTCTCAAAGCTAAAAGTTTTTAAAAATTATATATATATGGGGGATAGATTACTAAATCCAATAAAAATCAGTCTGCACCAAATGCTAATCAAAATAGAAAGCACAGAACTTCTGTACCTCATTAAAATATACTCAATGAATAAGAACTGAAATTTTACCTGAGAGACAAAATTTTTTTACCTAAATCACTGAAAATAGCCACAGAGTCTTAAACACTAAAACAAAAATGAACCGATCTACAGGCTCTATTTGATTAGCCAGTCTTTTCTTTCCCCTAGGGCTTAAAACTTAGGTGAGTCAAACAAACAAACAAAAGAAAAATGGCTTTGCAAGAATATCATTTAAAGGAGAGTGGTACTCATACGATTAATAAAGAAAACACTGGTGATAAACAATGTCTGATAATGATCACCAGCAAAATCTGTCCCCAATTGGTCTTGGTGACTGCTGAGTGTACTACACAGACATCTCCCTCTATTTCACAGTTTTGAGAGCTAATTTAAAAACTAGTTATGAACTGTTAAGTTACTAACAGCTTGTTTTGAAGTATCTTAATCTATTGTCATTAGAGATTGTGTGGAACACAGAAGAATGGAGTTCTTCCTGATTTTCTCTTAACCCACATCCAAGGAGGTTATATGGTGCTAAAGGTTGAAACAGTGGAGCAACTGGAGGTTTCTAGCCTTTCTAAAATTGGAACAACAGCCAGTTGTTAACATTTGCAGGTGGCACAAAGGCAGACCTTGGCCTAGGGTTATTATTTCCACTCAAAATACCTTGTACAAAGAAGTGCAATAAAATTAATAGAAAGGTACAGAGGATTCACTAGTCTCTCTAGTTTTGTACGTTTGCCATTTTCTGTAACAAAGTCAGAGCTTGCTTACATGACATGCAAGGTATTTTACCAGTATCCACTGGGCGGGGGGAGTGCAGGAAGACAGGGGTGAGTGAGAAGTCCTCACAGATGAAGAATCAAGTGTCATCACTGGCCTTACATTTACTGAAAATGCTTCCAAACAACTTTTGCCTGCTTCCAAAAACCAAAACTACCCTCAAGGACCAAATCTGGTGCCACGAGGATAAGACAAAGAATGGGCCATGGCCAGTCCAAAACAAACATTCTGAATGATGACTTGGAAAAAAATTCACTTTAAAATGACAATGTGGTAGGGAATGACACGTCTGAATATATTATCTCTGGGATGTTACCTAAAAAAGCTGGGCTTTATTACTGTTTCTCAGATACAGCGTATATTCATTTTATTCCTTTCAACAAAAATTATAGATTGCTATTCATAAAGTCAAGCCAGAATATATCGTATAAATTAGTACAAATTTAGTATGAAGTAGGATGAATTGGTATAAATGTCTGTGTTATCCCTAGGAATCTATATGGCAGTATACTTCTAATGAATTCCATATATTAAAAAGTTATCTTATTAGTAAAGTTCATTAAAAAGGATATGGGCAAAGAGAATATCTTGTTTTCTGGAAATTCAAATATCAAAAAGTTTTATTTTTGAAACAAGTTATAAAAAAGGTTTTTTTTATCTGAGTTACCTTCAGTTTCTGATATTATGAATTAAGTAATAATTTAAAGTATACTGGGTATCTACAGATCCTAGTTCAACAATCTTACATGCTTTGATGACACAATATTCCCTGTACTCTCCTCAAGGCCAGTTCCTATTTCATCTTAACAACCAAATACATCCATATTTATTTTTATTCTAGAATTTCATTGTGCAGACCATCTCTAAAAATAAATGGGTCATAATTGGGGGCAGAAAAATTATACCTGAGGATAGTAAGAAAAAGATATTTATTCAGTAGTTCTTTTCTCAGGCAACAACTGCAAGTCAAGGCTAGCATCTGTTCTACCTCAGCACTCTACAGCACTAATCTAGCACAGTACCTGGCATATAGTGGGTGCTTGATGAGTTTATGTTACAGAGCCAAGTCAAGTCTGAACTTGCTAGAGTTTTGCATTTAAACCTGGTCATGTGCAAAGTTTATATGAACAAAATATAAGGAGTCCTTCTTACACTGTTGTTATGTGCTGTTGAGTCAGTTCCAATTCACAGCAACCTTACACACTTGCATCATTATCATTGTCTTCCAGTGTTTAACATTAAGACACTGGAAGCCCTACAAGATGTTATGTTTATTCAAAATGACCTTCCTTGATAAGTATTCCTTTGGGTACTAGTTGTCCAGTAACCTGGTAGACAAATTCTGATTATAATGTTTCAAACTGTTTCTAAGTCCTGCCATTTAAAAAAAAAACAAAAAACAAAAAACTGTTTTTACATTTAAGATCAAATATTTTATGAAAAAATTTCTAGAACTTTCAGTTGTAGTCATTACTTCATACCTCTCTTTGCAAGCTTTAAACACGGTACAGCAGAAAAAGCAATGGGATTTGGAGTCTGGGTTCTAGTCCAGCTCTGCCACTTACCAGCCATGTGACTTGGGGCAAGTTCAGTTTCCTCATCTGTAAAACGGGGATACATTATCTCATTTAATACTCACAATAAACCCTGTAATGTATGTCAAAGTGTCTAGCACAGTGCCTGGCACATAGTAGGCATTCAGCAAATGTTAGTTCCCTTCCTCTTCCCTTCCTTAAGTTCTGAAAGACAATGTTCCAAATTATGTTTATACTATTGTATATTAGTTAAAAGGCATATAACATCCATAAACATATTTTTCCTTTGAATTTCCCTTGTAACAAACATAGGAAACAGAATGTATAGCTCTTAATATTTTGTTTAAAAATATGCCTATTAATAAACTAATTTTAAAGTCTGTATTTTGTTCTATCCCCTTACAGTACAAATTATTAAAGATGAAGTGTCCTTTTCTCTCTATATATAATCATTTAAAACAGAAACTCAAGGTGGAGAACCACAAGTGACCAAATGACACAATTCTGGTAATAAGAAAACCAAAAATCCCACAAGTAAAAAAGCAGGAAACAAATGAATGAGAAACCCAGCCAAATGCCTATCTTGATAACTTCCAAAGTAAAAACAATTGATTGACATTTCAAATGACAGTGATTTTATTTGCTTGTTTGATTATTTCTGGAAAGCTCTGTAGTACTAAGCACATTAACTGACGAAAACCGTGTTTAATATTGGGAGTTGCTACCTTCCTATGACATGTGCCACTAATCCTAAATGCATCTAAGGAATAGGGGTAACCAAGGAGTCATGTTTGTAACAAAGGACTTCTCTCCCCAGCTCCAAAAATCAGCTACTGACTACATTCTTCCCCTTTTCTTTAACTAAAACTTGGGTGAAAGTTTAGAGCACACACGAGCTTCTCATTAAACACTTAGTACATACATGGCTTATGACATTGGTTAACAATCCCATGACACGTCAATGCTCTCCCTTCTTGATCCTGGGTTCCTTATTACCAGCTTTCCTGCCCCATCTGGAGTTCCAGCCCTTGCCCTGAGGCTGGTGTGCCCCTTTAGTCTCACTTTGTTTTACAGGCCTGCCTAATCTTGGGGTAAAGGGCAAACTTGAGTCAATGAATGACTTCATTACTGAGCTGAAAGAGTATATAGGGGCCATATGCTCATGACTTCTCTAGCCTCTCTCAGGGCAGTAAGTCTGAGTTAGAATTCTATTACACATTTTTCTCCAGCTCCATCTGGGATCCTCTACTGTGATCCCCAGCTATTTCTGTTCTTGGTTCTCTCCCTCCTACCACACCAGTGTCCTAAGACTCAAATCAGGCTTGTCCTTGCCAGGTGTGCCATTATGCCAAAAAAACTCCCTTCTCCATTGCTCTATTTTCTCCATGAAAATTACATTCTATGTAAGAATAACGATTTAATCACTGACTTAGCATTTAAACACTGAAACTTTTCAAATTTGTTACAACTACTGTAACAAATAGGCTTCAGAGAATTATACTGTTGTAAGTTACAACCCGCCAGTCATTTAAGTGAAAATCTTAAGAATTAAAAAAGTCAATGTAAAAGATAGTAAGTGATGAACATTGAAATTTAATTAATATTTACATGTTCTATTGTCCTATGAAATAATGAACATTCTAGAAAAAGGCCACTTTGACTAAAATGAAGCTAGCCAAGCCAGCCAAGTGCCATAATGTTGTGTGGCATGCTGCTGTAACTCATGTACGATCAGCATTAACTTATCAGTGTCATGTGAATTTTGAGAAGTAATGTGATATGGCATGAATGGAAGTAGACAAGGAGTCTGAAGACCCAAGATGGCCCACCACTTGTTAGTTTTGGAAGAACTTTTGTGTGCATTCTCCCTCATGCACAGATGCTCATTTATATCAGTGAGAACACAAGTAATGTTCTTTTCCTTTTTGTATTTAAACAGTTTCCTCAGTGATGCCAATGGAGATCCTCGACCCTTCATTACCTGCCTCCTATTGGTTTCTTACTGCCTCCTCCCTATTAGTCTCCTTGATAGCACTTACCACAATTTGTACTCACATATTTATTTGTAACATTTTTTTTAAGTTTATGTAAATTGCTGGGTAATATATTTACTCAGACACACAAGACCAAGTGAAACATTTATTACAGATTATAATTCATTAAAAAACTTTTCAAAAATGGTGGGAAAATAGCATGATGTTAGTTATCCTAAACTTTACACATGATCTGGAGTTTTACTGAAACATTAAATGATGGCTTTTCATTTCCAATATGAGTGTAATGCACTTTGCTAGTAACTTCACAAAGCAGTTTTAATTGGATTTGAACCATTCTTTTTTGTGGAAACTTCCACATAAAAATCATTTCCAGCAGCTTCCTGTCACAAAGGTGACACTTATCGTTGTTACTGTGTATGAAATATTAACTAAGACACAGTTTTCCAAACTTCAATTCTGAAATCTAAGCTAAAGAAAACTTCAGACTCGGAATCTGAGAGATATGTAGTTATGCTAATATAATGAGTTTATGAATAAAGCCAAAAACTGTTTTCATAAAAATTTAAACTATACTCAACAGAATTAATATAATCTTATAAACTATGGGATTTCCTTTTCATATGGGATTTTATGACTCTTTCGGTAGCTGCATCATTTTTGTTAGAAGGCTGATTTAGGTCCAGGTCAGAGTTTTCCAAACTGTAACTTGATGGGTCAAGGACAGCAAGAAAAGAAGAAAGCATGGAGACGAAAGACTGACTATATCATATATAGTTAACCAAGCCAGCCAATATGATAAGGATGCACTATTTTTGAACTTGTTTATGTAAATACAGGGAACACACACACACTGGTCTATTATCATCACGATGCAAAATGTGGGGTCACAGTGAATGTCTGCGAGCTACTGATCTAGATCAATCTGCAAGGTTTGCCCAGAACGGAGTATCTAATGCCTAGGTCTGAAAGCTGTTCCACACAATTCAAATTCAAAAAGCCTCCTTAATCTTGTGCCATTTTGACTCCTATTTAATAAAAAAACCACCACCAAAAAAACAAGGAAATAATACAATTTATTTTTCATTTTCAAGTAGGATTTCAGACACCATTGGTTCTGTGATAATTGCCTACATGTTTAAAATAATGTTTCAGCATTCTGAAAATTCAAAATTAGAAAGGGCAAATCATGAATAAGTATTACTGATACAATAGATTGTTAAAAAAAAATCTTTGTTGATGGTCTGCTCATTCTATAAACATAACATGTACTAAAAAGTTATTTACAAGCAAGGGTAACATTTTTATACAAACTTTTACCTTACCATTTCATGTAAACATTCTCAGTATTCTGAAATAATTTTACTTGCTTTTTGTTATGGTTCTGTCATATTTAGACAAGTCAAACGGTAAATGGGAATTAATGGTGTAGTAAAAAACATAAACCCAGTAATTTTTAGAAAAGAGATCCATAAAAGTGCTTTTGGTACTAAGAATCATATGACACGAAGTATTTCAGATTAAGTTCATTTATATCTTATAAAGAACTTGTAAATTGAGAGCTTCCACAATCTACAGCATCTTAGTAACTCTTCAAACTCTCTTTCAGAAAAAGAACAGTTCCTCAATAAAGCTTAGCACTTTAACCCAAATTTTACTTGCCTGTAAGATGCTGCATTTAAATACTCAAGACAATCAAATGTTAGTACCCAGGAAGAGAACTGAGACCCACTAACTCTAAAGAGCTTTAAGTGTAGTTAAGCTATTTATAATCATGCATTCTTGGTGAATTCAACAACAACTTCAGTAACGGGTTATAAAAATCTTTCAAAAATCACTATTTGAAAAATTACTAAGAAAACCAAACCAAGTAAAGAAGTAACAAAGGCCAAGTGATCAATTAAAAGGTAAGCACTTCATGGACTGAGCACTAGAGAGCGCTCTGAATCACAAATTCTTAGTAGCTAATTCAGACGAAAAGAAAAGCTCCAGCTAACTGAACTTCTCACAAGGGCAGGAGCAGGAACTGCCTCGGCAGGAGGCTCAGCCTTACCCAAGCCGCTTGCCAAACAGCGCCCGAGTCCCTACTCTGGCTAGCACTGCACGTTCAGGACTGGTTCCCGCTCGTCGAGCAACGACTTACCTCCAGAAAAACGTTAACAAGTGAGGCTCACAAGAAAAAGCTATTTGGTGTAAAAGCGATCTTGGAGGTACAGGCAGTGATGAGCTACCTCGGAATTGAAACTCTGTCAGCAGCACTTGACAAAGCAGAAAGCAACCGACTAAATCACAGCATGATTCGGAGCTGACGTCAATGTGCAGGTCGCTTGGCGTTTAACTTTTCCACTTCCCTGCTGAAACGCGATTCCAGGAAATGTAATGACGTCAGCCCTTTGAACTCAATTAGCGAAGGAACAGACCATTTTAAATACAAGAGGAAAGAAACAAGTAGGCACACAAACATCCACAACCCGCTGGATTTTCCTATTCTGTCTGGAGCTACGTTGGTACACAGCCATTAAATCGGAAGCTTAATTTTTTTTGTTTTTACAACTTCAATAGTATGTATCTTTAACTTGTCGCTGGACTGAATTTGCAACAGGTTGCTGATGAAGTAACAGCTTATTTTAGTAGAGTAGAATGGCAGAGGGAAAAGGGAGGCAGTGGAGCAAGCGCGCCAGAGAGACTGCTGCAGCAGTTTTACGCAAGCCCTATAACCGGGCAAAGAAGCAACTGCACTAAGAAGCCTTGGGGAATGAGCTGAACGTGTACAAATAGAAATTAAAGGAAACTTCTTACTACTTACTAGAAAATTAACACTTTTAGAAACACGCAGACATGATAACCTTTTCTAGAACTCAAGAAAAAAATTTACAGAATTAAGACTTGAACACTCTTACCTGTTTCCTCCCCCGTTACAGCCATGATGGGTTTCTGCATACAGAAAGGTCTTATTTCCTTATCCCACTCAACATAAAATGTTCCAAACTAGCAAGCATGTGCAGGGTAAGTAGGAGTATTGACATCACAATGACATCACTAGCTTATCACTGCCATCAATCTGCTTTGTCACATAACAGCTCACTGAAACCAAAGTCCTATAAAAACTCTTCTCATAATAAACCATCTTAATGTTTCCAGTCCTCATTTTCACAGAGAAATCTGTTGACAAGGGCTCTGGCAAAACATGTCTTATTAGCATAAAGAGTACTATCGTTGTTTCTAATAGGGCTACTCTGTTATTACTGTTGTGTCTCAGGTTTCTAAGTAAACAGAGAAGGAAAAAAATAGTGCATGTTTTTCATAATTTATGAGAAAAAATACTGTGGGATTTAAATTTTAGGAATTAAAAAAACTGACAACCACCACAAAAAGACTAAAGTATTTCATACACATCTATATTCACCAAGTAAAAAAAATAGCCAGCCACATTTGCTCACTCAGCATGATACTACAGAATCCAACTTTTCTTATGTTTATAGTGAATTTATTAATTTTACTAGAATACTAGAAGGGTGTAGGTAATGAAATTAAATCATTGTACCAATGAAGCATTATATTCTATAGCATTCTTCCATAAATACTGGATTGAACCAAAATTAGCATCTGCTACTTTTCAATCTATTTTGCTCCACAAAATAGCAATTTCATGTGGTTCAACCTAATACACTGTTTCAGTAGATTTAAACCCCTTGAAGAGTTTTGTAATTTTTTAAATTCACTATATAAATCATGATTACTATCAATTTATTTCAAATTTCAGAAAGCTCAAAGTGATTTTTATCTTGATATTTTTCAGTACTTAAATATTCAATAAATATTGGGGCAAAGAAGGGTACAGAAAAAGTGGGCTGCTTAGTCACTTCTCTTCTGAGTAAAGTTTTAATAGATTTCCTGGATCAGTTAAACTCAGTTAACCAGCACATACAACTAGTTAACATTTTCACAAAGGAAAAGTATTTCACTCCATTCAGTAAACACTTATTGAACATTTATCATATGCCAGGCACTGTGCTACATACCAGGGAAATAAGGGTACATAAAATACCCCGATCCTTGTCCAATCAGTTCTTACCAGCTAGTGTAGGGCAGGGTCATAATACAGTGTGCTACTTGCCCTAAGAAGGTGCAACACTCAGAAGGGTTCCCCAACCAGATTTGGAGGATAAGGGAAGGCTTCCTGGAGGAGGTGCCATCTAAGATGATACTGGAATAATGAGTAAGATTGGGAAAAGTGTTTCTGGCAGAGCAAACAGCTATGCGTGAAGGCCCTAGAAAGGAGAAAAGAAGTTGCAGCTACATCAGAGGAAATAAAAAGAAATCCAGCATACAGCTGCCTACACCTAAGCAGAGATGCAAGCAATGTTAAGGATTATTAACTTTGTCTAGCAGTGACAGACACCCACTGAAGGTTTTTGAACAACATATTATGTATCACTGAACTGAAGAACAGAGATTATAACAGGCAAATGCTGGAGGCAGACTTCTGTTCTTAAGAAATATTAGGAGTTCCCAGAACCATTGGAAGGGTTGAAGAAAGAAGTTGAAACTCCAGTGGAACTTTCAGAAACAATTCTCAAAAGACTGGGCCAAGAAGGGAGCTACGGTATCTAGTGTGATTAGGAAAACCAAAAAGCTGTTTCCTAGCTACCAACTTCAGGGCAGCCACCCGGCCAGCTAGTCTGCTGCAGGAATCTAGGTCAGAGTGTATGGCAGCCTGGCCTACAATAATGACAAGGGGGATGGAGAGCAATGAAGAGACTTCTAAGGAGTCATCAAGTAGACATAGAAGGCAACAGGTAAGGAGAGCAAAGGATGACATCCAGGCTTCTAGCGTGAAGCAACAGGACCAACTGAAATAGGATAAATAAAAGGAATCTGGGGGTGGAAAAGTGGAGCTTAGTTTTGGACTTCGAGAGTTAGAAGTGAGTGTGGGACATCCAAGTAGCCAGCTGGTATCAGGGGCATAGTCACATTAACTGAAACCATGGGAGAGAATGAGGTCATCTGGGAAGTTTATCGGGTCAGGTGGGAAAGGAGTCCAGAACACAATCTTGGAGAACATTGCTCACATCTAGTAGGTGGGCAGAGAGAAATTATCCCAAGAAAGGAGACTGAGAGAAACAGAATGGAGTATCAGGGAAGGAAGTGACAGTCAGCAGGTCAAATACTTTGAAGAATGGATCAGGTTTAGGATTGAAAACTCACCAATAACTTAGACATGACCTTTCATTATGATGATAGGGTGACAGGGTGGAAGTAAGCCATCTTCTCTTTAAGTAAAGGAAGACCAGATGGGAATGCTCATCCCCCTGCTGTGTTTAACACAGGACTGGCACTCCCTGCCACCAATATTAAAGAGAGAGAAAAGGGAAGAAAGAGGAAGAGGACTAAAGACCGAAAAGCCAGAAACAAAACCTTACCACCTGTATATGAAATACACATTTACACACTATCACAAATTAATTCACAGAAAATCAACAGGGTACCAGATAAGTTTAGCAAGTCTGATATATACAATAGCTTAAAAACAAAAATAGTAACATTTCTCTAAGCCAGCAATAACTAACTAGAAAATGTAACTGAAAATAAGGTACCATTCAGATGACAGGAGTAAAACTGGACTCAGGGACACAGTGTGACCATATAATGTGCATACTTTATGGTTCTATGCGTTTATAGGAAGCTGTCCTACGGGTCTCTTCCAAGATGGGAGAGAAGAGGTGGAAAGGAGGGGACAGATGCTTGTTAAGAGGATACTAGAAATTCAGAGTGAAAAGGAGTGTGCTGTCACCAGGTAGGAAGAGTAGAAGGAGCCGCAGATAGGTGGACATGCCAAACCAATTTGGATTGTATACTTTCACTTAATCACAATTAAAAAAAGAACTGCAAACTTAAAAAAATATAAATGTGAAAGGTAAAACTATAACGCTAGTAGAAAATAGTGTAGAAAAGGATCTTTGTGACTTGTAGGAGAGAAAGACTTTTTAAATAAAACCTGAAAGCACAAGCCTATGTGTGCATTATTTATGTAAAACAGAATACCTTTAAAAACTCTCTTTGCTTGATTGGACTGGACTATGAGACACGGGAAATCCTAGTGGCGTAGTGGTTAAGTGCTATGGATCCGAACCAAAAGGCTGACAGTTCAAACCCACAAGGTGCTCCTTGGAAACTTTATAGAGTTGTTCTACTTTGTCCTATAGGATTGCTATGAGTCAGAATCAACTCAACAGCACTGGGCTTGGTTGGTTTTTTGGTTTACGAGACACAGAGTGATGCAGGTGGTGTGCGTACTTTATGGTTTAATATATATATGAGGCTGTCCAACTGGAGAGGGTAGAGAGGAGGGGACAAATGTTGCTTGAATGGATACCGGAAGCAAGGAGTAGAAAGGAAGCGTGTGCTGTCACAGGGTGAACAGAGCAGGTAAGAGTTGCATAAAAGCAGGTGCTCGGGGTTTTATATGGCAAATTGACTTAGATTGTAAATTTTCACTTAATCACAATAAAAAATAAAAACTCTCTTTGCTGCTGAAGAATCAAGTTTGCTATAGATTTTCCATGTAAAAAATAAAAATGGTAAGAAATATTATTCTTTAAGATTATGCACTTAAACATATAAGATCTATGAGTATGTGGAAATGTAGCAGGTAGCTGTTTCTTTTTCTTACACTTAAAAAATTATAGTCTTGGGTAAATACTGTGCATTTTTTATTCCATAAGTGCCACCACTTTAGTTCTATGTATATGCCTATTGTATTCTACAGTTATCCCCAAATACATAAGATTAAAGCTAATTATTAAGAGATTCACAAATTATAACTGTAATCTACTTTCTTCTCTACATGCAAGGCTTTCAAACTAAAAAAAACTAGTATTATTATTCTTAAAGTTAGTAATATAAGTTATAAGCAAATAGATCAAGAGGAAAAGAATTCAATTAAAACATAAGATTTCAGAAAGTTGTATTAAACACACCCATTTCAGTGACCATAAACACAACTGAATTATATTAAAATAATGGATAACTCAAATATAACTGAAATCTTAACCTACTGCCACTGAGTCCAACTCACAGCAACCCTATGGGGGAGAGTAGAACTGTCCCATAGGGTTTCCAAGGCAGTAATCTTCACAGAATCAGACTGTTTTATCTTTGTTCCACAGAGCAGCTAGTGGATTTGAACTGCTGACCTTTTGGTTAGCAGCCAAATGCTTAACCACTGAACCAACAGGGCTCCTTATAGTCATGAAATCTCAGGTAACCTCAAAAGCTTCAGGATACAACACAACTATTTTATTTCACTATGGTCAGCTTCCAGAAGAGCTGTAATGGGTACCTCAGGATTCAAATATACTAAAAGAACTCTGTAAAAAAAAATCAGCACTTGTTTTAAAGGGAGTTGTCTGGAAATTAGACTTGAGTGCAAAAGCTGGGATAAAGAAACAAATTCAATGCATCATGGACTGAATACTTACATCTTCATAGATCAGAAAATGTTAGAAATATATCTGAGATATTAATTAAAACACTCATGTTTACAATTCCTTTTTGCCATTATCCTATGACTTCTTAGAGCCATAAAATCTGTTTAAAAATAAAAACCACATGATCTATTTAGCTGTTTAAAGTACTAATTAAGCTTTTTAAAGTGTCTCCCTGCCCCCCCTCCAAGAAAATCTACCTCCTCGGTATTTTAGAAAACTATAAATCACCACTAAATGGTGTGATGTGCTAATCCATAGGTATTCTAAATGTATTAGATGAATAAAATATACCTTGAACAACAACCTGGCTGCCTGGGACAAAGAACTGCTGTGTGCCATCAGCTGATTGTGCTGCGTACTGTACAATCGTAGCACCTGGTGGAGGAGCTCCTGAATTTGTCATTGTTAATGCCTGTAGTCCCTGAACACCATCAGATCCTGGATTAGAAATCTGGATTGTTCCACCTTGTGCTATAGCAACTTAACAGAAAAAGAAAAGAAATATTAGAGAATTTCAAGATTCTGAGTTGATTACCATTGCCTCTCGCTTCCCAATTACCCTTATTTGTCTATGTTGAGCTGGTAAGGATCATCGGCCTCTTTATGGGGAATACTCTGACAAAGCACTTCAACAGCTGAAAATATTTTTACATTCAGAGTTGTCTGAAATCCACAGAATCTAATTTTCTTCCTCCCTGGCACCCATTCAACTGAATTATTTACACAAAAAAATGAAAATGCAGAAGAGTTCAACATCTTAATTTGTCTCCCTTCTCTCAGGTATTTTTAGTCATAGATAATCAACTTTTTTTTCAGCATTTAAGCAATGATCTATGAGATTTTCTTTTGAGCATCATAATTATAATGAATTTATACCTTCATTCAGCTAAGTAGTTTTCTAATTTACCATCAAAAAAGTAGCTTTTAAAGGAATAAATACTACATATTTTCAGTTCTAAAACTCAGCCTACAAAACTAACCTTTACCGTCTTGACTACGGCAAGAGAATCCTGGAATATAAAATATTAAGTTGGAAAAGACCTTAAAAGATAATGTTATTGAAAGAATTTGTAATACAATATTTTACCTCTGCAAAGAGCCTCGCATAATGACAGATAGGGCAGCAAATGTATGAGGTAGACTTTCTCTAAACACTGAAATTTGACAGTCATGTTTAAAAATAACTTCAGGTTTCAAAAGAATAACTGATCAAATGTTTCACATTTTCATAACTGACAGGTACTGTTCAAAATATGAGAGGTCTGTACACTTGAACAGGAGGGCTACATGTTGTAATTTGAGCACATGAAATTAGAGGAAACAAGGGCTATATACAAAGCAGCTAACTAGACTGTAAGAAGCCTTCCTGCCCCCAACAAAAAGATATATCATTAGAAAAACATAACACGATCTAAATGCCTTATAAATATGTTAGGTTGTTCTTAAGTGCTATCAAGTCAGAAAAACACAACATGATCTAAATGCCTTATAAAAATGTTAAGCTGTTCTCAAGTGCTATCAAGTCAGTTCTGACTCATAGCGACCTTACATAGGACAGAACTAAGGAAACACTTCCTGGTCCTGTTCCATTCTCACCATCATCGCTATGTTTGAGCCCAAGGATGTTACATTAGTGTCTAAAATATACTCTGAATATACTCAGCTCCAAACAGTTAAAAGATATCTAAGCAAAAGACCAAGACGCCCTGGTGGCACAGTGTTTAAAGCACTTAGCGCCAAGTGAAAGGTTGGTGGTCTGAGCCCACCAACTGTTCCACAAGAGCCAAGACCTGGTAGTCTGCTTCCATAAAGATTTACAGCACTGGAAATATGGGTCAGTTCTCCTTTGTCCTGCTGAGTCACTGTGAAACCAAATTAACTCAATGGCAGTGGGTTTGATTTTTGATTTTAAGCAAAAGAGACCACTTATGCGCTGACCTGATGAGTCTGTCAGAACTGAGGAAAAAGTAACAAGAGCAACAACAAATCTTCAGTTCTTTGACCTAAGGTTTTAAAGCCTAACAGGAATATGCATAAACATTTTGTAAAAGATCTCAACACAGACACATTCTCCGCATTTTAGTTCACTGAATTCGAGTAAGAGGGACAGAAAATAATCAGTTACGGAATGTCAACAGTGCCAAGACTGAGAAGCCCGAGGGCACTATCACTTTATCTAGCTCCTCCAGACCATCACTTTCTGTTCAAATTTTAAAAACGGGGTTTCAGTATGAGTCTCAAAAAACTGGCAAGGGCCTCAAGATTCAACCTGTGCAATAAACTGGTTTGGGAGGTATGTAACTTCTTAAAAAAGAAGCATGAAAAAGACAAGAGGTATTGCTTTCTCGCTTTCTTCATGGCTGGACATGAATCAATTTCCAATGTTGTCATGTACCTGAATAAATATTTTCAATTGACAACTAGTTTAATATGATAGAAAGTGTACTTTAGAAAGTACAGCCAGAGGTGGCAAAAACACAAGTGTTAGGTTTTAGCATCACTTAAAGAACGGTACACCTAAGTACAATGAGTGGCCATAATTTCCTTAAGACAATATTATAACTAATTTTAAGACATCTGTGAATCCAGTAGAGTTAAATAAAGTTTGGTATCAAATTCCAAATATGACCTACTGCCATTAAGTCGATTCTGACTCACAGTGACCCTACAGGACAGAGAACTGCTCCATAGAGTTCCCAAGGAGTGCCTGGTGGATCTGAACTGATGACCCTCTGGTTAGCAGATATGGCACTTATCCACTACATCACCAGAGTTTTCATCTATAGAACTTAATTTGTCAACTTTAACAGTAAACTTTTCAGTTAGTAAATCTGAGGTGAAAGCAGCTGCTTCCAAAGATATGAACCATAAAATATGTAGATAACAAAGATCCTTACTTTTTTTTCAGTAATTTTTCCCTATAATTCCAACCAAAATTTGTCTTCTCTTTACTGTGAAAAGTCAACATACCAAGTCTGTTCTTCTTGTAGCTTTACCTTCAGATCAAGTCACTATGTAATGAGATGTGGGAAACAAAAACTAAACACACACACACACACACACACACACACACACACACACACACACACTGGCTCAAGGAGAAAAATGTTCCTAGGGTGGTAAGTCTCATACTTTATCTTAGCTTTTATTTCTTAACAGAAGGCACTCTTGGTTTGGGCACTATCCAGTGGCAGAGGACCTTCCCATTCAAAATATTATCTCTTGTTTGACAATGAACAAGATTTCCTAATGCTTCGGGACAGCAGGGATAGGGTGTGTGTTCACAAGAGTTGAAAACAAACTTTTTTAAGTTAACAAAATATTTAAAGATAGCATATGTTCTCAGTAAACATACATCAAATTAAGCAGTAAGAAAAATAAGATAAAATTAACTTGAGTTTAGTCACTCTGCTTCAGTTAATTCTTTTTAAAAATGATGGAAAATTTCTAGTAAACATAAAAGTAGAGAAAATTTTGTAACATCTATTTTCCCTGCCCACGCACCCTCAAATCTTTTCCCACCCACCCCACCTTGGAATTTTTAAAAACAAATCCTAGATGCCATGTTTGGCCTATCATTTTTAAACAAAATGATTGGCCCTTACTGAGGTCATAAGTGAGTAATAAAAACAAAATGCCTTTGCATTTTTTACTAATTTTACTTTGGGAAACCTAACCTTTAGTAATGCTTTTCTGGACTGATGCATGCAACTAAGGCACAAAGGCTTATACTCACAGACATAGATACTTTTTTCACAGCAACAGGAATCCACAGAGGCCTGTGAATATTGACTGGGTCTCAAGCACAGTTGTTGTTTTAAGCTATATGTACAACTTAATTTTTCTCATGAGTGATGCTTAATAATATTAGTTTTATAAACATAATATTGAACACCTAGATTGTAAATCAAGCCACAGAGTACATTCCAACTCATAAGAGGAGAACTGCCCCAGAGTGTTTCCAAAGCTGTAATCTTTATGTAAGCAGACTGCCACAACGTTCTCCTGCATAGCAGTTGGTGGGTTCAAACCACCAACCTTTTAGTTAATACTCAAGCATTTAATCACCTTGCCACCAGCGATTCTTAGCTGGATGATAGTCAATTAAACTCTACTTCAATTTCCATTATCATTGACTCAAACCTTTTACTATGTTATCTGCTTGACCAGTGGAGAAAAAAAAGATTGCCTGAGTTGATTCTAACTCATAGCAACCCTACAGGACAGAGCAGAACTGCCTCATAGAGTTTCCAATGAGTATCTGGTGATGTGAACTGCCAACCTTTTGGTTGGCAGCCATAGCTCTTAAACCATTATACCACCGCTTGCTCTAGAGGCTACCTAAAATAACATCTCAGGTGGGCTATACTCTATAATTAAGTAGGTCACTCTGTACCCACTGGTTAAATGTTGAATACAATGATGTTAAATTAAGTATGAGTTAGTCTAAACAGAGAAAGTATAAAAACTTTTTTTTTTTGCTGAGTACATTTCTACTGTTAGTTTCAACTAGTTACACAAATATCTTTATATATATCCTTATATAACCACAGTATTTAGTTTCAAGCAACATTAACTCAAGCATGCTTTTTTCCACTCAATTCACCATATACCATGGTACCAGGATGGTATCACATTGACCAATCTAGACAGTAAGCTCTGAAAAGTTCTTGGGACACAAACTGCTTAAAAATCTGTTATTTCAGCTATTAATTTCTACTGCATACTTCCCACAAGAGCTATTACTGTGATTAAAGGAAATAATACTATGAGAGAAAAATTCAACAATTTTGATTAAAAAAAAGTTTCAAGTTGAAGAATAATTATTTCCAAGTCCTCTTTAATAAAGAAGAGAAAGATGATTAAGAAAAGTACGGAAGACTTGCAAAAAAAAAAGGTAATGACCAAATTAAGAGGAATTTTATAAATGAAGATTTTGTCTCAACTTTCTTTTTACTTGATGGAAACATATTTTTAACCCTAAACCTGTACATATAAGCTAGTTCAAATACATAAACATGTAATGTTTAATTCCAATTTGAAACCACCCTCATTCTAACTTGCAATGGAAAGACTCACAAAACCTCACTGCATTAACTTTAAAAAGAAAAGCAGAACTCCTCTCCAATGAATTCTCAGCTCTAAATTCAAAATGTGAGCACAAAAGAGACATGCTGCGTCTCTGCCTTAACAGCCCAAAGGTCCATACAGCAAAAGTAATGCTAAAACAACGTCACCACAGTCCAAAAGCCAGGAGCTATGGTGGGCAGTGGTTGAGAGATCAGCTGCTAATCCTAAGAATCAGTGGTTAGAATCCATCAGCTGTTGCCTTGGAAACCATGGGGCAGTTTTACTGTCTTACAGTGTCTCTACCAGTCAAGAATCAATTTGACAGCAATGAGTTTGTTTTTCTTTCCTTTTTTTTTTTTTAGGTACCTAGTATGCTTGTTTTGTGAAGTCATTATTCCTAATAATAATAAATCCAACTGCATTTATTTAGAATCTGTATACCTATCATGCACAAATCCTTTTTATGAAGAAATGGAATCAGTGTTTATTCACATGCATCTCCAGATAAGACTTCTTTAAGCAGTCCATAAAGTACACATGCATCTTTTTGTAACGGTGTTGACTCACCTACCTTTACTATATACTAGTTTCAGTACGATGAGTTAATAGAGACTTAAGTCTAACCAGGTTTCTAATAAAATAAGAAAGAAGCAAGAAGACAGACCAGGGATATATACAAAAAACACAAAGTCTTGGATGATAGATAGTACTTAACTGGTAATGGAGTGAGTTAGATGCAGCAGAGTGAGGGATAAAATATTTTAGCTTTAGAGAAAATTTAATGAGTGAAGAAACATCAAACATTTCAATTTTTTCAGTTGCTTTTACTATGCTTTTTAGGAATTCACTATCATTTAGTGCATACTTTAAATGTCTTATATAGCAAGTAACATTCTTTGCTCATCCTAGGACTACCTAAGGTACCACCCTGATTTTTTTGGTAGATAATCTTCTGACATACACCAGATTTTCTTTAGACAGCATCAATTATCACACAACAAACCTACTCCTAAGATCTGTACTTCCAGGGAAGATTGTGCAAGAGCAGCTCACCTATTTGGTGTTGCAACAATGACTCACTGCCTATTTTATTTTTCTTACCCCTAGGGAGTAACAGTCATTGATTAATTCTGTGATTTAAAAAAAGAAAGCTGAAATAATGATGTCAACATCTCTCAAATATCTAACTTTCAATTATTTTCAACTATTTACCAATGTAATTGTTTATATATAAGAAAACCTAAGTATGCTTATTTTTATTTCCACTTTAACACATATTTAGTTCTTGTTTTTATCTCCAATTGTCACTATACTGAATTAAAAATAAAGAATTAATGTAAAACAAGCATCTTTTTTAAAAAAAGAAGTTTGGAGGAAAGTTATTATAGATAAAGGATTACACCTAAAAATGATTTTTGCAATAAAAAGTCATTACAGTGTCTCAAAAATAGGTACACATAAATACAGTGGAAATTCTCTAGAAATTCTAGCACAATAAACTTCACTATTCTAACAACCAACAACAGAGGCATAACAAGGGAAGGAGCAAGGGGGATACATGCCCCTAGATACAAGTTCAAGGGGGTGCCAGACAAGGTACGGAATCATATGCCAAGGTGCCATAAATATGAAAGGTACCTGACTAAGGCAGCTGGATAAGAGGGGTAAAGCCTTTCTGCTGACACATCACCATCAATGTCTACTCATCCTGAAACTGAGAAGGAGGACAACTTAGATATTGAAACTGAGTGCTCATTACTTCTGCCATGCCTCTACCAAAAGACACCAGTAACCGTTTCTACTTCTAGACATTTAGGTACAACATGAAAGCATTAACACCTGTTGAGTTATTGCTGGCAAGACATGATCAATGAAAACAGATCTCGTGTAAGAATGTATTTACCCTTTAATTGCAGTGTCTTTTGAAAATTCAAATGTGAGTACTCCTTTACACGATGAAAAAAATATACATAAACCAGTGCCACTAAATGTCCTACAAATGTATTTGTTAAGGCATCAGACAGCTTTGAAATCTTTTTGTGAACCAGTCAACGGCATTCTTTACTTGTAAACTGCACACACAGAACTACCACACTTCTCTTTAAAACAATTGCCAAGATCATACTGTATTGTTCCAAATTAAGAACTCTAAGAGACAGGCCACAATCTCTTATGTGGTGAGGGGACAAATGTGTAACTTTTGAACATTTGCTCTTCTAGGTCTCAACCAGAATTTTTCACTTTCTGAACCCTGGAGTGAGGTCTGATTCTGAGTCTCCCATTGCAAACATGCACTAATAGCACACAAGGAACAAAGGCATCAATACTGGCCAGAGGAAGCAGTTTAATGGTCAGATTCTGTCACAGCTAACTTACATTTCTCTGACTAGCGTTAATAGTAGCATGTTCTTTTTGCTTCCATATTTATCTGTTTTCATTTTCTGTCCTCCTGCTAACTCCAAATGTGTGGCACTTATTCCCACTTAAAAGACTAAAAATTTGAGATACAATATAAAACCTTCTTGCCCACGCATTTGAGTTCACAGGGACCAGACCTAGGTTGCTTCCCCACGTTCTCTCCAGCTTCAACATTTTCTTAACCCACTATTTGGTTTTCATGATATCCATTTTCACTTAATAATTTCCATTTTCAGTAAAGAAGCCTGCACGATCCCCCTTTCACAGCACTGTATAAAGGGATCAAGCAAGGCTTTCATCAGGTCCCAGTGGTGCAGTGGTTAACTACTTGGCTGCTAATAAAGGTAGGCAGTTCGAATCCACCAACCTCTCCTTGGAAAGTCTACCCTGTCCTATAGGGTCTCCATGAGTCAGAATCAACTTGATGGCAGCAGGTTTGGTTTTCAGTTTAAGAAGCATTAGGATATGCCAAAGAAAATGCTAAGATGACTGCACCTTAGATTGTCTCCAAAAACTGAGGATGTTTTAGCGTAATTCTAGCATTTATTTCCAACCTCTCACCTGTCACAACACCAATAGAAAATGATAGTATCTATAGAGCTGCTCAAAGACAGAGGTGACCAGCAGGAAACTTTGGTGGCCCTACGTCCCGTCCAGCCTGTCCCAGGACTCAGCACGGCCATCACTGACAGGCGGCACTGCAGAGGCATGCTAGTTGGGGCACAATGATTTACAGTTTTAAAACTCCCACGATATAATCCCACTTGGCCAGACAAGAAAGGATATAAACCAGAGAAGTAATAAAAGAGAAATGACAGTAGAAACTTCAAGGCCCAGATCCAACAGTGGACTGTTTCCTTTTCTTAATACTGACTTAGGGCATGTCTACTTGGCATGCTATAGACACTGCTCAGTCATGGGAGGACCTACCCAAAGAACTGGGATTACCAAAGAAGAATTAGTTTAATGGTGCAACTCTACCACCATTACAAGAAAAACTCTGGGGGAAAAAAAAATGACTATATAAGGTCTTCTGATATGTCAAAGCTGATGACAGTTTGCTTTAACAGCCAAGTCTTAAACTACTACTTAAGGTTTTTTCCAGGTGTTAAGACTTTTTAAAGAGAAGACAGAAAATACATCTGAAACATCTTATCTGGACCAACATATCATTTAGCGTCACATGTATTCCAGTATCTAACTTGCTACCTTTTCCTTTTTCTTTTTCCCCCTTTTTCTATAATTTCCCCGTCTCTTTTTTTTATATATATAGTTTTTTTGTGCTTAAGTATTTTTATGTATCAAACTTGTTCTTTATTTGCGAAAAAAACAGTACTTTAATTACAACAAAAAGCATCCATTAAATCCATTAAAATGCACAAGAATGTATGTGAATGCATCTGTTTATTTAGAGCTTCCAGTGCTTAAATTTTCAAATAAAATGATCCGTTCAATTGCTAATACCTTCGAAAAGATATATCATTTTTCCATTCTCTTAAGAAAAACTACAGCACAAATTAGTACAGTTGAGAGCCACGAATATAGAATTACATGTAAAACAATTTTAAAATACAAATGCACTTCCTACAGATTAATGAGCATAATATGTAATGGCTGGTAACAAGAGCCAACAAGAACCAAATACAGACATTTCTCTATTATGATGTTCGCATGCTCCAAGATACAACAAAAAACAGTAAAATTTAAATTTACTAGAGATGAGCACAGACATACGAATAGGAAAAACTGTTGCTTGTTTAATTTCACCTCAAATTTTTTTCTACATTGTCATAAAAATGTTTACTTTTAAAATGTGCATCACAGCTGCCATTACAAATCTCTTGCATAACACACAGTTCTCATTCCACATTACAGTTTAGATATACTTTAAATACACTAGTTTAATGCCCAAACCCAAGTTGCTTTAATGTAACTACAGAAAGCTTACTGCTAGAACTGTATTATATTGTATTGTAGCATACATACTGTATTGCCCCGTGCTAGTCTGATATATGCTAGTCGGTACTGCCATGGTAGCAATGGTAGGTGGCGTTCCTTCTTCCTCTGATTTTTCCTCTTCAGTCTTGGCAACACCAGACGCATCAGAGGAAAGTTCATTCAGTATTTTTCTAAAATGAAAGGTAACAAAAAATTAAGGTAAATGAATGAGACTTAAACCAAATGCTACACTAGAAGAGAAAGTTGTATAATTATTCTTTTTTTGCAAAAAACATTATTAAAGTAGGAAATTGCAGTAACTTACCTATAAGAGGGTCTGCGTGAAAGTACTTCTCTACGTTTGTGAGAATCAATTATACCTTCTGATTCTGCCGACTCATCTGTCTCTGCAATTGTTGCTACCTATAATACAAGAATTTATAAAATGCACGATGTCATAGATTGTACCGTGTCCCCCAAATACATGTGTAGCAATGTAGTTGGGCCATGATTCCCAGTATTATGTGGTTGTCCTGTACTTCTGTGATGGTAATGCTCATATATGTTGTAAATCCTAATCTCTGCCTGTGGTTGATGGGGGCAAGACTGGATTATGTTCAAGAGGATTAGGGTAGGACTATAACATCTTTACTAAAGCCACCTCCCTGATCCAATGTAAAGGGAGCTTCCTAGGGTGCGACTTGTACCATCTTTTATTCTACAAGAGGTAAAAGGAAAAGGAAGCAAGCTCAGAGTTGGGGACCTCATACCACCAAGAAAGCAGTTCTGGGAGCAGGGCATGTCCTTTGGACCTGAGGTTCTTGTGTTGACAGTTCCTAGATCAAGGGAAGACTGAAGTATCTCACAAGGACCTTTCTCTAGAGCTGACACACACACACACACACAAAAGAGAAAGCCTTCCCCTGGAACTAATGCCTTGAATTTGGACTTGTAGCCTACCAGACTGGGGGAAAATGAACTTCTTCTTGTTACAGCCATCCACTGGTGGCATTTCTGTTGCAGCAGTACTAGATGACTAAGATACATATAAAATAGATGAGCTTCTCCTTCATTCAACCACCAGTGTTTAAGGGTGTAGGTGTGCAGCACTAGGCCTTGTGCTGTGGGGGCTATCAAGCTACAGCACATGGTAAACCTATGACAAAGGAGCTCACGAACTTGTTTGGAAAGGCAGTAGATATGCAAATATTTAAGATGCAAAACAAGTGTATGAGTCAGTGTGGATATGAATAGTACTGATAATAGAGTCTACAGAAATGCAAAGGAAAGGATGGTTGAGATGTCAGGCGAGGTTGCGCAGGAAAAGAAGGAACATAACACACGTAAGCGCTAAGAGCCTAAGCCTGAGAATGCCTTTACAAATCAAACAGGGGGTGAGTCAGCAGATAGCACAGGCAGAGTAAATGCCTTGGTTTCATAACTACGTTTCACTGATCTTCTAGTTGACTTGGGCTATACCATCAAATTAGGAATTAGATAGACGTGAAGAAGAAAGAATGTTTACTCAACAAACAAGTAAGTAAATAAGCCTAGCTAAAGTTAGAATTTATATTTCAAGAAGCAGTTTGGGGCTTAATAGTGGTAGATTTTAAAAGGCCAAAATAAGGAATTTCTCCTTTAAAAAAAAATCAGAGTTTTAAGCATCATTTCATTTTTCAAGTCAAGTAATATTCAATGTAATAAAAACATGATTACTGGAGAAAGTCAGAAACCATAATAAATTTCTCCAACAGCATTCCTGTAGTCACCTGATGTTATCAGACATTTAACTTTGAGATCCTAGGGTGGTTCTGAGCTTATAAGGGTTACTTAATATTACAACTATATGGCAAGTTGATGCGGACAAAATCAAAAGAGCTCATACCAACAATGCAACAACAGAAAAAAAAAGAACATATAATTCACAAAGAAAACGGATATGGATATGTGTTTACCTACATGTGACTGACTATGTGGCTCTGCTATGGACACTCAACAAGTAAGAACGTTCACACAATGCATAATAAAACTTACTGGAAAAGCTGTTATTGCAATGAGACAATCTTAGCTCACCACCACATATTTATCACTTTATAGTGGGTTTCTCACAGATCTCTCACGTAATCATAACAATTCATCTATGTGAGGCTACGACTTGAAAAAATATCATTAATACCACACACAACATTCTGTTGAAGATAATTTACAAATGGTTGCAGCAGTACATCGACAGGGAACTGAAAGAAATTCAAACAAGAATCAGAAGAGGACAAGGTAGGGACATCACTGCACATGTCAGATGGATCTTGGCTGAAAGCAGAGAATACCAGAAAGAAGTTTACTCGTGTTTTATTGACTATGCAAAGGCATTTGATAGTGTGGATCGTAATAAATTATAGACAGCAATGTGAAAAATGGGAATCCAGAACATTTAACTGTGCAGATGGAAGCCCTGGTGGCACCCTGGTTACATGCTACATCTGCTAATGAAAAGGTTAGCAGTTCACATCCACCAGTGCTCCAAGGGAACTCTATGGGTAGTCCTACTCTGATCTATGGGGTCGCTATGAGTTGGAACTGACTTGACAGTGGTGGCTTGGGCTTTTTTTGGCTTAAGTGTGCTCCTGAGGAATCTGTAGATAGACCAAGGACAGTTATTTGAAAAGAACAATAGGATACCGCATGGTTTAAAGCCAGGACAGGTGTCAGGTCTGTATACTTTCACCAAACTTAATCCGTAAATTCAGCAAATAATCAGAGAAACTGCACTATATGAAGAAGGCTGCAGCATTTAGGCTGAAGGAAAACTCATTAACAACCTGCATTATGCAAATGATGAAACCTTGCTTGCTGAAAGAGGACTACAAGCACTTATTGATGGAGATCAAAGATCACAGCCTTCAGTATGGATTATACTTCAACATAAAGAATATAAAAATCCTTAAAAATGGACCAGTAAGCAGTGTCACAATAAAAAGAGAAAATATTGAAGTCACGGATTTCATTTTACTTGGATCCACAATCAACACCCATGGAAGCAGCAGTTACAGTGAACAATGTACTGCAGTGGGCAACTGTGCTGCAAAACACCTCTATAAAGCATTAAAAAAGATGTCATTTTGAGGGCTAAGGTGTGCCTGACCCAAGCCCTGGAATTTTCCATTGCCTTGCATGCATGCAAAAGCTGGACAATGGTAGGGAAGACCAGAGAAGAACTGATGTCTCTGCATTACAGTAACGGCAAATAATACTGAATATACCATGGACCTCCAGAAGAATAAATCTGTGTTGGAAAAAGAACAGCCAGAATGCTCCTTAAAAGCAGTGATGACAAGACTTTATCTCACATGCTTTGGACACATTATCAGGAAGGACTGGTCAATGGAGAAGGGTATCATGCTTGGTAAAGCTGAGGGTCAGTAAAAAACGAAGACAGACTGATACCGTGGCTGCAACAATGGGCTCAGACACAACAAGGACTATGAGAATGGCAAAGCACTGGGCAATGTTCCACTCTGTTGTGCAGAGGGTAGCTATGAGTCAGTACCAACTCAGTAGCACCCACCAATATAACAGTGTGAGGTAGCCCATTATCTACCCATTTTACAGAAAACTGAAATTCGCTGGTGGTGAGTGGTTAAGTGCTGCAAACCAAACTGCTGGCAGTTCAAATTGGCTAGATGCTCCTTGCAAACACTATGCGGCATTTCTACTCTGTTTACAAGGTTACAGTCAACTTGAGGAAAATGGGTTTGGTTTTTTTTGGTTCTCACAGAGAGAGTAAGTGACTTTGTCCATTGTTCAACAGGTAGGAATTTCAAGTCAAGCTCTATCAGCACCTATCTCTACAAAGATAATTAAATCTTTCATTTAACAAAAACCAGAAAAGCCTACTGAATGCTACTTTTCTCCACTATCAGCCAGGTTAAAACTACACATCAGTAAATATCCACATCCCAATAAAAGTCAGAATACCAACAGGGCAGTGTTAAGACTTCTTTGTTCTACAACTAGGCTACAAAGTGTCAACACAGAAAAGGAGGGGCAACAAAGAAAAAAATACCTGTGACAGAAAGAGCCAAGCTTTTTCTGTCTATAGATTTATCACCTTAAATATCATGTTGCAACCCTCATTCTTATTCTGAGACAAACTGGCCTGAAACATGCAGACATAGGACAAGATTGATTACATATGCTCATCTGTTTTCCTCACAGGTTTTCTTAGTCATCAAAGAGATTCGAATAATGTCAACATTTAAAAGACCTACAAGAGTAACAGAAATAAATTCTGTAAACAAGAAGACTAAACATCAAAAAACTGCCTCCATAAAAAATGGCACATTTAAATCAACATCTACATATGTCAAAAAGACTAAAAAAAGACAAGTTTTGTTGTCAAAGAATTTTAAAGATTTATAACAAATCTTGACAGTAATAAATAATAAAACACATCTCTGAATCACAACCACAATAATACTGATGTCTACAAATGCCAAGGTTTAGTCTGAGAGGTAGATGACGTATAAACAATGCCAAAATACCAATGATATTACAATATTTCCTAAGAACTACATATTTTTCATTGAAAGTAAATTCTTACCCATCTACCAAACTCAGTATTCATGAAAACAGCACAGGAAGTGCCATCTGTGTTTACCAGAAATCCTCTCCAAAGAACCCTCAAAGTATTTTTAAACTCCATTGGACAGCTTTGCTAAACAAGAGTTTGAACACAGAGCAACACTGGAATAAATAGCAAACTGTCACTGGAAATTACTCATTCTGCCAACAAAACAGCAACATGAAAATCAGGCTCATGTGTCTAGTAGGGTACAATGCTCTTCTCATTTATAAAAATGAAAACTTCCCCATCCAGTAAAAATATTTGAGCATAAAAGTCACACAGAGAAAAAAACATAAATGATTAAATCAGCAAAAGAGGCTCGAGAAATTCAAAAACAGTCATTCAGGAAGGAAGCTAACCTGAACAGTTTGTATTTGTGGTGACTGAATGACCGATGGCTGTGGTGCCTGAATTACTCCCTGGACATGTACAGTTTGGCCCGAAGGTAACTGCACTAGAGTTACAGGTGGGGAGCCTCTTCCAGTGCCTGATCCAGCTACAGAAACCTGCAAAAATGATCATCATTGAGGATTATGGCCAAGCCTTTTTTGGTTGTTCTTTTGTTTTTCAGAAATACCATTCAGCATTACAACTAGTCAGTTTTTTCTTTTCATTTTCCTGCTTCTGAGAAATAACAAGCAAGCTGTGGTACTTACCATTAGGAGGAGATGGTTACTGTCCTAGAACAGTCATTCTCTGATGTGACAGATATTAAAGAATCCATGCTCCTCACTTTCAGTTCCCATGCTTCGGTGGCTAAGAACGTTCCAAGCATAAAGTTCTAAAGCAGTTAAACTACCTCGCCACCACCTCACAACTACCAGTGAGGCCTTTTTAGGCCAGAGTATAAATTGCCCTCTTTAATTTCAAGTGTGCATAAGAAAAACTGGAGACAGAACGTAAATATACTTACTTTTTAATAAATTAAACATCTGGAATGATATTTTATGCTAGATGTACATTGATGCCTTGTCTCTCTACTGATAAAAATTATCATTACTTTTATGCCCCATAATCACAAAAAAAGGCACAGGCCAAAGAAACTATCAGACCCTCTGATGCCCTTAATATCTCCAAGCAAGGCAAGGTCAGACCTCAGACGTGATGTGGCCTTTCCATTCTTCTCCCCTAGTGCCAGCACCCAGAGAGAACAAGACCATCCCTCAGTACAAGCAGGAAAATGGCAAGAATAGCCACCTTGCAGCTACTTTCAATTGCTTCAAAAAATATCTCCACAACTCTAGATTCAAAGCCCGCCAAGTTTTCTAATTAGTAAACAACTCTGTCCTACAGGCCAAAGTAATCCTAGAAATTTTCCTTCATGCTGCTAAGATTCACCATTCATTTCAATAGGACCTCCTCAAAACAGTCAAAGCATCCGAAAATGAAATAAACGACCTGGAAATGAAGTATGCCACCACTTTTATCATGATTCTAGCAGAACCACAGGCTATCTGAAGAAAGCCTCTGTGTGACCTCACCATAAGGAACAGTAGTGATTTCCAATCTAATTATGCAAATACTATAAAACTATGAAAAACTAGGTTTATAACAAATAATTTTAAAATCCAATATGCAAGACTATCTGTGTGTTAAGCATTGTACTAGGTGTACTAGGGCACACTGGTAGAAAGTAGGATGATAAAATTAACACCTAAGAAATAAGAGCATGCTAAATACAGAACTAATTACTCAACTGTATAGACCATAAACGTTACAGTGGTACAGAATAGAAAGATCAGTATGGGCCTGTACAGTGACTGAGGCTGTGTCTGGAAGCCAGAACTTGAGCTGGTATTGATCTGAGCCTGGGTAACAGCTGGAGAGAAAGTGATAAACTAGAACGAAGACACAAGCATGCCAACTTCAGCCCATCTCCCCTGCAGTAATATCGTCTACCTCGGATTTTTGAGTAAAAGGAGGTTTATCCTATAATGAAGCCAGTAGATTTACCCACTACAAGTTAAAAGACACGGGGGACTACTTATTCTGCAAGTGTTGCCAGCACAAAAGGCAACTTTGTATGAATTACAGAAAGGCACTCTCTGTGTAGAACCATCACTAAAATGCTTTCTGCACACCATTTACACTCTTGAATATTTTTTACCTCAAAGTGCTTTTGTTGTGTGAGTTATGTCCAATAGGGTGCTGGTAAACACTTAATAGTTGACTCCTAGGAAGCAGAAACCCTGACTTGTAGCTTCCGCAGAGTTCAGTGGGGTAAGTTCTCCTCCTATAGTTAATTACCAACATGATGACACTAAACAGAGAGTTGAAAAAGATGCATATAACTGGCTCTTACAAGCTAATACAAGCCAGCTCTAGCACCCCACTGCTTACACTTATTGATATTTTTCATACTAAAAATTGAACTGAGAAAATGTAAAAATTTTTAGTAACTCAATTAAAAACAATAAAACCACTACATGCTAACAAAAATAGCATTTTACAAAAAATAATCATAAAAAAATGTGCTAAGATACCAAAAAAAAAAAAAAAAAAAAACCCACAGGACAGAGTAGAACTGCTTCCGAGTTTTCAAGGAGCACCTGGTGGATTCGAACTGCCAACCCTTTCGTTAGCAGCTGTAGCTCTTAACTGCTATGCCACTTATGTTTCCTTGATGAGAAAAGGGGCATTTTTTACATTTGTGTCTGGCTTAACTAAAGAAAGCTAAATTTGCCTATCTACTTCTGCACTGAATCTACTCAAGTTGTTTTACTCGAAGCATGTGATGAAAACTGGGCCTTATATAGACATGTAGTTTAAAAATGGATGGGTATTTTAATATAACAATTTTCCCAGAAAAATGTGGATATTCATCTTTACTATACTGCATCAAAACTTGGCCAGTAGTAGTTTTTATAAAAGGCTAGTTGCAGTGTGGATTCTGACCCCATATCAATGAATATTTCATAGCACTGCACTATAATCCATTTGTACTTCATCTACTTTTATCCATGTAAGATTCTGTAACGTTGTGCAACACACATTTGGAAATCATTAGCTCACTGAATTAAGCAGATCTCCCAAATGTCAACACATTTCATGATACACTATTAGAAAAATCATGGTAAAATCACTCTCAATGTCTCATCAAACAGGTCTCTAAGTACTAGGAAGCTGTCAAGCTTACAGGGACAGATACAGGTTTTCCAAAATTAAAAATTTTTGCTTTGAGCTTGGATGTTATCATTGGCAATAAATACTGTCAACTGTTTTTCTTGAACTCACAGGTTTACTTCATTCCTTTTCGAGAAAATGTCATCCAAGCAGTCAAACTAAATGGCCATAGTTTGTTTATTACTTGTTCTTTTGAGAAAAAATAATGACCCATGGCAGGGAGCAGCTAGTTCACCTGGCCACTCAAGTAATACCAACTGTTTCTCCTCCAGAACATCATCCAATTTCAGCACGCAGCACAAGTGCTTTCAGTGCACTTCCCAGTTCATTATACAGGTTATTAAAATTATATGTACTCAAGGGATGAGATTTAATAGACATGACTAACTTTTACTCATTCATCAAGGATATTCTTCAGGTAAACCAGTACTTTTTTTTTACTTACAAGTGCACAGCTGTGAAAAATACACGAGTACTAGTAGTTTGGTGTTGACGATTTGTGCTACGATGTCAGCAGTTTTACTATGCCACTCCCACCCCCCATTGCTTTTGTGCCATCAGTGCAAATGTCAACACAGTGGGAAAAAAAAGAAAACAGAAATGGCTTTGTCCTCCCAGGGTTACAAAGACCACATTTTTGAAAAACTGTTTCTCCATACTAACGTAGCTTCTACACTTGAGTTTAAAGTATACAGAGCAAAGTTAGAGAAGTGCTGTAATTTTAGCTCTGCTATGCCAGCACAGAAATCCTGGTGGCATAGCAGTTAAGTACCATGGCTGCTAACCAAAAGGCTGACAGTTCAAATCTACCAAGTGCTCCCTCAAAACTCTATGGTGCAGTTCTAGTCTGTTCTATAGGGTTGCTATGAGTTGGAATCAACACGACAGCAGGTTTTTTGGGTTTTCTTGGTAGCACAGAAAGAGGCCCTGGTGACACAGTGGTTATGAGCACAGCTGCTAATCATAAAGTTGGCAGTTTGAACCCACCACCTGATCTGCAAGAGAAAGATGTGGCGGTCTGCTTACATAAACGTTGCAGCCTGAAAAATGCCACGAGGCAGTTTTACCATCACGTGGGCTTGCTGTGAGTCTCAAATGACTCAACAGCACCCAGCAACAGAAATACTTTGTCAGATACCCAGTGACTTCCAGAATTTTACTTTTATAAATCTAGAGTAAGACATCTGAAGACAACTTTTACACTACAAGGGAAAAAAAATCAAAGAGTACTACAAATATTCTTAAACACTGGACCCATGGATTGAAATAGCACATAGTGCTCATTCATTCACCTCCTGTAGAGAAATGCCCAAGATTTAGACAAATCAGTTATTTTGAAAAATTGCAAAACAATTAGTAAAAATATTCATAAGCTTTTGATAATCATTGATTACATGTTAAGCTCCTTTAACTTCCTTTCAGGCACAACTTTCAGAATTTTACATCGTATTTTTTCAAAAAATTTTTAATGTGATTAAGTGGAAGCTTACAATCCAAGCCAATCTGCCATATAAAACCCCAAGCACCCACCTCTCTGCAACTCCATCTACTCTCCTCACCCTGTGTGAGCACACTGGTCCTTTCTACTCTTCACTTCCAGTATCCACTCAACCAACATTTGTCACCTCCTCTCCATCCTCTCCTCTCCCTTCTAAAAAGAAGCCAGTGAGACAACCTCATATATGTATTAAACCATAAAGTTCACACACAACTTGCACCACTCTTGGTCTGAAGTCTTGGCTTCAGTACTGGTTTCAGCTCTGGGTGAACACCAGGAACAGGAGCCATGTTCTCAGGGGACCTTCCAGGTTGTTGGACCATCAATTCTGGTCTAAAGTTCTTGATCTGCACACCTCTTTCTCTTGTGCTACATCAGGGACTCTATATTGTATTCCCTGACAGGGCTGTCTTTGGTGGTAGCCGAGCACCATTTTATTTTCCTGGTCTCATGTGGATGTAGTCTCTCACGTGCATGGATCCTTCTGCGTCCTAGGCTCGTATTTTCCTCATGTCTTTGATGTTCTGTGCTCCTTGAATACTCTGGGGGTCAGTTCTACTCTGGCCCCTAGGGTCACCATGAGTCAAATCCAACTCTACGGCACTTGGCTGGCTGGCTTTGATGTTCTTGGTTTTCACTTGTTCAAGTGGGTTGGAACCAACTGATGTTTTTTGATGGCAACTTGCGGCCTTTTAAGACCCCGGGCAACACTCATCAATGTGGGATGCAGAATATCACACTGTTAAACAAAATGGCTTGTGTGAAGAATAACTGCTGTAGAAAGGGAGCTATACCCTCTAATATAACTCTCCTCAGAAGCACAGAAATGAATCTACAAATTCTATACCTACAGTGAAACAGCTGTGTCCAAACTGGACACTGCAAAAGCTTGTGAGACAGCACTTTCATTACACTGCTGAAATAAAGGCTGAGAATAAGCACAGATGATACACTCTAGAATTAGCATTCAGATACAACCTGTAAAATAAACTTCTAAGATCCAGAGAACTGACAAGACAGTCTATTTTCTCACTGATTTTGCCAAAACGGATTGACTAGCATAAAACCTACAACTGTATTAGCAGACTTCACAGATTAAATCTCACCACCATTCATTTAAATAAAAATTACGTTGTCCTTGTATCCTGGTAGACCAGGGAAATATGAAAATATGACTACTCTTGAAGTAAGGAACAGTAAAGATAGAGTAGAGGGTACAAAGGCAATGATTCAAGAACATGTATGATGGCCCTAAAGTAAAAAATGGGTATGAAGTATTTTTTTTGTTTTCCATAAGGCAATAAATCCAGTTTTAGACAGGCTAAGTTGAAACAACAGCATGTGACTGTAAGGCTACCCGTTGGAAATGTTTAATAAGCAAGAATTATGGGACTGATGCTTGGGTTAGAGCTCAGACAGGAAATATAGCAGTGAGACATATCAACAAAGAGCTACCCATGAAGAATATTATAACTATTCTACTCATGATGTGCAGAAGGGGTTCTACATAAGCTCTAGAAACCAAAAGGTATTAATTAAGAAGCTGTGTGTAAAACACAGTACTCTTATAGCAACACAAACTTCAATGTTCACTTGAATTAATTCAATTATGTACACTACAGGTAAAAAGAAAAATATTTAAGTCTTCATTCCAAAACTTCTTTAATAAGCAAAATATCTGACTCCTCTACTCACTCAACAAACTCTTTACCAGAAGCCTACCCTTTGGACCAGTCTAGACAAGGTGGATACAGCAGGGAACATAAAAATCTGTCTGCCCTCCTACCTGAGAAAGAGACACTAAATAGATGAAGAGACCAAATACATTAATTTTGGATGGGGCTAAATTCTAGGAAGAAAAATAAAGCAGTGTAAAGGATTACAGAATGATGATGAATTAAAGAACTGAAAGGCTCTAAAAGGACACTATTTAAGACACAGCTGTAGCAAGTTTAGCAGAGAAGGCAATGCCTGAGCAAAATACCTGAACGAAGCGGGAGAAAGCCATGAGAAGATGCAAGGATACATTCATCACATTCCAATAATCAAGTGAGCAGCAGCTTGAAAAACTAAAGATGGATGAATATTGTATTTCATAACTGTCATATCTCTGTTTATAATGAATCTTAACGTGTAGCATGAACTCACAGTGGATAGAATTTACCTTTTTTTCCAGGTCCCCTGAAGAACAGTCCTCTTCTATAGGATGCCTGAAACATAGATTATGCTGATGCCACCACATCCACTGAAAACCCCACTACAGACAGTAATTACTCTGAGGAAACAAGATGATGCAACTAACAGCCTTTGCAATTAAAAAAAAATCTTGATAATGACACTTAAATCTGGGAAAACCTCACAATGTCGTAACACAGCATTTGATTTGCACCTAGTTGACTACCTTCAATCTGTAGCTAGGTTCCCATAAGATGGGGTTTATGATGTCACAGTACAGCTGTATGTATCACAGAGCTACTGGGCTAGAATTTAAGACAGTTAATAAAGGATGAGAAACTGGTGAATTCACAAAACAGCAGACTGCTCTGCCAAAGCTGATGGTTCAGAACTCAAATCCCTCTCTTACCTAGTTTAATGTAAAGGACTACAATGAAAATCCACTAACAATCTAAAGCAAGGAGTCTGAAACCTATCCCAATTTCTATGTGTGAAAAGGCAGAAGAATTTGTTTCTTCTGAGGAAACAAAAACAAAAACATTGTATTTAAAGGATATTTACTTTAAAACAGAGGAATGAGATTATAAATGTGAACATTGACTAAAGATATACAATATTTCATTTTAATTTTTAAAAACTCTCACTGGGTTGTGCTAACGGAAAAGACGTATCTACAAAACTGAAAACGCTGAGCTGGTTCTTATTTTAGCCAGTCTTTGGTGCCTTCCTTTCCCACTGAATTGTTTTACAACAATATGGTTAACAAATTGCAAAACCAATGAAGTTAAAATTCTACCTAGACTATCAATTGAAAAAAATTGTTGGTAACCATATTAGCCAAGTAAGACTAATATTTTTCTATCTACTACCTGCTACAATTCTTAAGGAAAATGACGTGCAGATGCCACTGCCCCAAATCTTGTGTGAGTAGGGAGGGGGGCACAAATAAATACCACTTGAAATCTATCACCAGAATAAAAGAAGAAGGGAAAAAGTGATCACTGTCGCTGGTATAGATGGGTAAAAAGACAAACCTGATGTCCCTTAAAAAAACTTTACCTCTTTAAAGCAAAGCAAATACCAGACTTAAATCACTTTCAGTTTCATGAAGTGACTTAAAAAAAATCTATTTTCAAAACATTCCTAGTAAACGGTGATGATCATTGTGGTCAAATTAAAATTAGGGGGCTCTTTATCCTTTGAAAAACAAAGCTTTGGTTGTGCTGTAGTCAAGAGCTTGGCTCCTAACCAAAAGGTTGCTAGTCTGAATCCACCAGTTGCTCCATGGAAACTCTACGGGGCAGTTCTACTCTGTCCTATAGGATTACTGAGTTGGACTCCACTCCATAGCAACAAATTGGTTCTGTGGTTTTTTTTTTTAAAGTTTGTACAGTGAAATCTGCGAGAACCAAGTATCAATGTGATTGCCTCGCTTCTAAGCCTTGCAAGTTTCCTACCTTTTGAGAGGTCAGTCTTACCACCTTTCTATCCTTTCATTTAGTAAAAAGCACGTGAGTTTTCTGCCAAGTTTCCACCTTACATAAATTTCACAGGTTTTCCTGCAGTATTCTGAATTTTCAATTTATAATATTTTCAGCATAATTTTATATTCTAACCAATAATAAATACATTTATTAATACATTTTTATTGTTTTCGGTGAAAACTATACAGCACAAATTAGTTTCTCATTCAAAAATTTATACACAAGTTGTTTTGTGACATTGGCTGCCATCCCCACGTGGTATTCACACTCTTCCCCTTTCTCTTTCTACCCTGTCTTCTCCCTATCCAGTAGTCCAGTTTTCTCAACCCTCGCTGCCTTCTTACTTTTCTGTTGACTCAAGTATTACCCATTTTCTCTCGTATACTTAAAGTGAAAGCACATTCTTCATCTGTTATTTGTCTTATGTTGTTGTTGTTGTTATGTGCCGCTGAGTCAGTTCCGACTCATAGCGACCCTATGAACAACAGAACAAGACACTGCCCGGTCTTGCGTCATGTCCACAATTGTTTTTATGCTTAAGCCCACTGTTGCGGCCACTGTGTCGACCCATCTTGTCGAGGGTCTTCCTCTTTTTCTCTGACTCTCCACTCTACCAAGCATGATGTCCTTCTCCAGGGAATAATCTTTCCTGACAACATGTCTAAAGTATGTAAGACGCAGTCTTTCCATCTTTGCTTCCAAGAAGCACTGTGGTTCCACTTCTTCCAGAACAGACCTGTTGGTTCTTTCGGCGGTCCATCGTACATTTAACATTCTTCTTCAACACAGTTTAAACCCATCAATTCTTCTTCTGTCTTCTCTGTTCACAGTCCAGCTTTTGTATGCATATGATGCGACTGACAACACCATGGCCTGGGTCAGGCGCGTCTTAGTCTTCACGGTGACATCTTTCCTTTCGAATACTTTGAAGAGGTCCTTTGCAGCGTATTTTCCCAGTGCAATGCATCTCCTGACCTTTTGACTACAGCTTCCAAGTGCACTGATTGTAGACCAAAGTAAAATGAAATCTCTAACAACCTCAAATCTTGTCTCTATGACAATGTTCCTTACTGGTCCAGTTGTGAGGATTTTTGTTTTCCTGATGTTGAGGTGCAATCCATACTGAAGGCTGTGGTCCTTGGGACTCATCAGTAGATGCATTAAATCTTCTTCATTTCCAGCAAGTAAGGTGGTGTCGTGTGCATAATGCAGGTCTTTAATGAGTCGTCCTCCAACCCTGATGCTCATTCTTCTTCATATAATCCAGCTCCTCAGATTATTTGCTCAGCATACAGATTAAAAAGGTATGGTGAGTCCTGACACATGTCTTTCCTGACTTTAAACCATGCAGTGTCCCCTTGTTCTGTTCGCACAACTGCTTCTTCATCCATATACAGATTCCTTAAGATCACAATTAGGTGTTCTGGAATTCCCATTCTCCACAACTTTAGCCATAGTTTACTAGGATCCACAAAGTCGAATGCTCTGCATAGTCAATGAAACACAAGTAAACATCTTGCTGGTATTCTTTGCTTTCAGCCAAGATCCATCTGACATCAGCAATGATATCCCTGGTCCTATGTCCTCTTCCGAACCCAGCTTGAATTCTGGCAGTTCCTTGTCAATATATTGTTGTAGTCACTCTTGAATGATCTTGAGCAGAATTTTACTAGTGTGTGATATCAACGATACTGTTCAGCAATTTCCACATTCGGTTGGATCATGTTGCTTTGGAATAAACATAAATACGTATCTCTTCCTATCAGTTGGCCAGCAAGCTGTTCTCCAAGTTTCTTGGCACAGACAAGCGAGTACTTCCAGCACTGCATCTGTTTGTTGAAATATTTCTATTGCTATTCCATCAATGCCAGAAGCCTTGTTTTTCCCCAGTGCCTTCAATGCAGCTTCGACTTCTTCCTTCAGTACCATTGACTCCTAATCATATGCTGTCTCTTCAAATGGCAGAACATCGATCAGTTCTTTCTGGTATAATGACTCTCTATATTCCTTCCATCTTGTTTTGATGCTCTAAGTTGTTTAATAATTTCCCTGTAGAATCCTTCACTACTGCAACTTGAGGCTTGAATTTTTTTTCAGTTCTTTCAGCTTGAGAAATGCAGAACATGTTCTTCCCTTCTAGTTTTCCATTTCCAGCTCTTTGCACGTCATTATACTGTCTTTTGTCTTCTTGAGCTGCTCTTTGAAATCCTCTGTTTACGTCTTTTACTACACCATTCCTTCCTGCTACTTTAGCTGCTCCAATTTCAAGAGCAAGTGTCACAGTCTCTTCTGACATCCAATTTGGTCTTTTCTTTCTTTCCTGTCTTCTGAATGACCTCTTGCTCTTTTCGTGGATGATGTCTTTGATGTCATTTCATCATTTGTCTGGTCTTTGGTCATTAGTAATCAACACATGAAATCTATCCTTGAGATGGTCTTTAAACTCAGGAGAGATGTACTCAAGGTCATACTTTGGCTGTCGTGGACTTGTTCTAATTTTTTTCAGTTTCAATTTGAATTTGCATATGAGCAATTGATGATCTGTGCCACAGTCAATACCTGGTCTTGTTCAGACTGCTGATATGGAGCTTTTTCATTATCCTTTTCCACACATGTAGTCAATCTGGTTTCCGTGTATGCCATCTGGTGAAGTCCATGCATACAGTCACCATTTGTGCTGGTTAAAAACGGTATTTGCAAAGAAAAAGTCATCAGTCTTGCAAAATTCTATCATTCGATCTCCGGCATTATTTCTATCACCAAGGCTGTATTTTCCAGGAACGGAGTGTAACAGCATCAGGTAAGAAGGATAACAGCAGGTAACAGCATCAGGTTAGGAGGTTAACAACATCAGATAAGGGGGATAACAGCATCAGGTCAGGAGGGTAAGAGCATCAGGTAAGGCAAATAACATCAGGGAAGGTGGGTAACAGCATCAGGTAAAGAGGGTAACATCATCAGAAAGCAGAGTAACACCATGTAAGCAGCATGACACCATCACATAAGGAGGGAATGAGCAGCCCCTACTTGTTAGGTATGGAGGGTAACACCATCAGGTGAGCGTGGTAACACGATAAGGTAAGCAGCTCAACACCATCGGGTAAGGAGTGAGTGAGCAGCCCCCATTTGTCTGTCAGTGGAGGCTTGCTTCTTGCTGTGATACAGGAAGCTATGCCATTGGTATTTAGGTACCAGTAGGGTCAACCATGGTAGCTAAGTTTCAGCTGAGCTTCCAGACTAAGACAGACTAGGAAGAAGGACCTGGCAGTCTACTTCTGAAAGGAACTAGCCAGGGAAAATCTTATGAATAGCAGCTGAACACTGTCAGATGTGGTGCCAGAAAGTGAGCCCCCCCAGATTGGAAGGCACTTGGAAGACAACTGAGGAAGAGCTGCCTCCTCAAAGCAGAGTCGATCTGAATGACGTGGATGGAGTAATGCCTCTGGGATCTTCATTTGCTGTTGTGGCATGAATCAAAATGAGAAAAAATAGCCACAAACATCCACTAATCACTGGAACATGGAATGTACGAAGTATGAATCTAGGAAAACTGGAAACAGTCAAAGTGAAATGGAATGCATCAACACTGACACCCTAGGTATTAGTGAGCTCAAATGGACTGGTTTGGGCCATTTTGAATTCGACAAGCATACGGTCTACTATGCTGGGAATGAAAACTTGAAGAGGAACAGTGTTGCATTCATCATCAAAAAGAACATTTCAAGATCTGTCCTGAAGTACAATGCTGTCACAGTGATAGGATAATATATCCATACGCCTACAAGGACAGCCAGTTAATAAAACTATTATTCAAATTTATGCACCAACTACTAAGGCCAAAGATGAAGAGGCTGAAGATTTTTACCACCTTCTCCAGTCTGAAATTGATTGAACATGCATTCAGGATGCATTGATAATTAGAAGGATTGCTAGTTGGAAAATACAGCCTTGGTGATTTGTTTTATAGAACTGTCTAATCTTTGGCTGAGAGGTGGACTTGAGGTGTGCCTTCACTGCTGAGTTAACAGGGTGTCTGGGAACCACAGTCCTGGAGGTTCCTCCAAGTCTTTGTGAGACAAGTAGGTCTGATCCTTTACTGTAAATTTAAATTTTGTTCTACATTTTTCTCCCACTTTGTCTGACACCACCTATAAGCACAATTGGTGGAGGTAGCTAGGCACCATCTAGTTTTTCTGGGATCATGCCGCTACAGGTCATGATTCATGTGGCCCATTAGTCCTCTGGATTAATATTTTCCCTGTGTCTACGATTTTCTTCATTCTTTGCTCTGAATACCACATGATGGGACTAACAGATGTATTTTAGATGGTTGTTCACAGGCTTTTATGGCCCCAGATGCTACTCTCCAAAGTCACATGTATAACATCTTTTTTATGAACTATGTCAACTGACTTAGATGTCCTTTGAGACCATGATCCCCAGCCCTCAGCCACAGTAATTCATCCACCAAGGTGTCTGCCTGTGTCTAGAAACTTCTATGACTTTGCTTTTGTCGAGCTGTGCTGCCTTCCTTTATATTATGTGTTGTCCTTCTCATCACTGAAGTTACCAGTCTACCATCCAGTTAATGACTTCCTCTCTCCATTTCTCCACTTATAAACAATCAAAGATTGTTCCTTTCTGTATATAAATCTTGTCTTTTCAGTGGTCTCACACAACGTTTGTCCTTTTGTGATTATTTCACTCAGCATAATGTCCTTCAGATTCATCCAGGTTAGATGTTCTATAGATTCAAAATTGTTCTTTATCAATGCATAGTAATCCACTGTGTGTATGTACCATAATTTGTTTAACCATTCTTCTGCTGATGGGCACTTACGGTGTTTCCATCTTTTTGCTATTGTGAATAATGCTGCAATGAACATGGGTATGTGTATCTCTGTATTCGTTGGATGGCTCTTATTTCTCTAGGATATATTCCTAGGAGTGAGATTGCTGGATCACATAGTATTTCTATTTTCAGCTTTTTAAGAAAGTGCCATATCCCACTTCCTTAAAAAGCTGGAAATAGACATACCATTTGACTCAGTATTCCCACTACTTGCAATATACCCTACAGAAGCAAGGGCAGTCACATGAACAGATACATGCACACAAATGTTTACTGTAGCACAGTCCACAATAGCAAAACAACAGAATCAACCCAGATGCCCAACAACAGATGAATGGATAAACAAACTATGGTATATATACTCAATGGAACACTATACAATGATAAAGAACAATGATGATTTTAGAAAGCATCTCATAACCTGGTTTCAATTGGAAGACATTATGTTGAGTGAAATTAGTCAGTGGCACAAGGACAAATACTGTATGAGACCTCTACTATAAGGACTTAAAAACAGATTCATGTACAGAAGAAAAGTTTGACAAAGGAGGAGAGGGAAGGAGGGAGGGAGGGAGGAAGAGGGTTGGTTATAGACAAGACAGTTGATAGAAATTCAGTTGGGTGAAATCACTGACAGCATACATTACAAAGAAGATCAATTTAACTGGACTTCAACATAACCTGAAAACTCTTCCAATCTTAACCCAATATTGCAAGGACAGAGAAGCAGGGGCGGGGGTCTGGGGATCATGCTCTCAGGGGACACTGAGGCCAACTGGCATAACTAACCTATTGCTAAGAGTCTTCTACACCCCACATTGGTGAGTCTGGAGTCTTAAAAGCTAGCAAGCTGCCATATGAGGTACACCAAATGGTCCCAACTCAGCTGGAACAGATGGTCACCAAGGACAACAATGACACGAGGTAAAACAAACTCAGAAGACAGAAAAACTCACGTGGATGGGTGACTATATCAATATGTGACCAGAAGAACCAGATGGTGTCTGGCCACCACCAACGACAGCTGTGATGAGGCTCACAATGTTGAATCCTAGTGGCAACGAGAAAAAAAATCGGTACACCCTGAGAACTCCACTAAAAGACCACAATGGATGGTCTGAAAGCCTGGGGGTCCCCCCTGGGAGCATGGCCTGTAGACCTGATGCTGCCCCTGATCATAAATCTTTACTGAGGTCAACTTTTTGGACAGGAATGGAATGTACTCGGGGACACACAGTGACCATATCATGTGTGTGCTCTACAGTCCTGTGCATCTATAGGATGTTATCCTACTCGCCTCTCACTCCAGGAGAGAGGAGAGGCTGGAGAGGAGGGGGCAGGAGATTGTTAAGAATATATGACATGTATAGATCGGAAAGGAGGAGTGTGCTGTCACCAGGCAAGGAGAGCGCAAGGAGTTGCAGACAGGCAGGCATGCAAATTTAAACTGGATTGTACACTTCCACTCATTCACAATAAAAAAAGTGCCATATCCTTTTCCATACTCGTTGTAATATTTTACATTCCAATCACCAGTGCAGAAGAGTTTACATCTCCCCACAACCTCTCCAACATTTGTTATTTTCAGTTTTTTGACTACTGCCAGAAATGTGCCAGTATCTCATTGTAGTTTTTGATGTGCATTTTTCTAATAATGACTGCTGGCACTTTCTCACGTGTCTGTTAGCTGCTTGCAGTCTCCTTCACTGAAGTGTCTATTCATATACCCTTTGCCTATTTTTAATTGGAAACTTGTTTTTTTGTTACCGAGGTGTTGAAATACTTTGCTGATTTTAGAGATTAGGCCTTTGTTGGATATGTCGTAGCCAAAATTTTTCCCCAGTCTGTACATCCTCTTTTTACTCTTTTGGTGGAGTCTTTGGATGAGCATTAAGTGTTTACTTTTCAGAGCTCCCAGTTATTTCTTTGTACTGTTCGTCATAGTTTGCATTCTCTTTATGCCCCATATTAAGATCCCTAGCACAGGACCAGGTGGTGTTTCCTTCTGTTGTATGTAACGCTGCTATGAGTCAGAACTGACCTGACAGCACCTAACAACAGCAGCATTGTCCCTATTTTTTCTTCGATTATCTTTATCATTTTATGCTTTATATTCATGTCTTTGACCCAGTTTGAGTTAATTTTTGTGTCTGATGTAAGATATGGGTCCTATCTCATTTTTTAACAGATGGAAGTCCAGTTTTGCCAGCACCATTTCTTAAAAAAACTCTTTTCCCCATTTAATGGATGTTGGTCCCTTGTCAAAGATTTAGGTGACAATACAGGTGGATGAATTTATGTCTGGATTCTCAATTCTATTCCCTTTGTCTGTGTTGTCCGTCACTATACCAGGACCAGGTTGTCTTGAATACTGTGGCTATATAGGTTTTAAGATCAGCTAGTGTGAGGCTTCCTACTTTGTTGTTTTTCTTCAATAATGCTTTGCTTATCCAGGGCCTCTTTCCTTTTCATATAAAGTTGGTAATTTTATTTTCCACTTCATTAAAGAACACTGTTGGTGTTTGGAATGTGATTACATTATATCTGCAGATTTGGGTACAAAGCAACATGTCTTCCTATCGATGAGCATGGTATGTTTTTCCATTCATGTAGTAGGTCTCTTTTTTTCTTGTAGTAATGTTTCATGGTTTTCTTTGTAAAGATTTTTTATGTCCCTGGTAGATTTATTCCTAAGTATTTTATCTTTTTAAGGGGCTACTATAAATGACATCATTTTCCAGATTTCCTTTTCAAAATTCTCTTTGGTGGTATATACAAACCCAACTGATATCTATATGTTGATCTTGTATCCTGCTACTCTGCTAAATCTATTAGTTCCAGTCGTTTTCCTATAGACTTTTTGGGGTTCTCTCTACATAGTATCATATCATCACTGAATAGAATTATTTCTTCCTGTGCAATTTGAATGGCCTTTTATTTCTTTCTGTTGCCCCCTTATTGCTTTAGCTAGGACTTAGAGTATAATGTTAAAAAGGAATGGTGATAAACAGTATCATTACCTTGTGCTCATTCTCAGCGGGAATGTTTTCAGCCTCTCTCTATTGAGAATACTGACTATTGGTTTTGTATTACACAAACAAATCCACTGCTATTAAGATGATTCCAAATCACAGTGACTCTATAGGACAGGGTAGAAATGCCCCACTGTGTTTCTCAGGAGCACCTGGAAGGGGGCCAACTGCTGACCCCTTGGTTAACAGCTGTAGTACTTAATTACTGTGTCACCACCATTTCCTCAGTTTTGTTTATATCCCCTTTATTATGCTGAAAATTCTTCCTTCTATTCCTGTTTTCCTGAGAGTTTTTTTTGTTATTATTATCAGGAATAGGTACTGAATTTTATCAAATGCCTTTTCTGCACTGGCTGGCTGCTCATATGATCCTTTTCTTTTGTCCTTTTTGTACAGTGGATTATGCTGATTGATTTTTCAGTGCCATCTCTGCACATCTGTTGTGCAATATGTTCGGTTGTGGTGTGCTATTTTTTTGATATGATGCTAAAATACTACTGACTAGAATTTTGTTGAGAATTTTGGCATCTATATTCATGACACATATTGATCTGTAATTCTCTTCTTCTGTGGTGTCTTTGCCTGGCTTTTGTCAGTTTTATGCTGGCTTCAAAGAATGAATTTGGAAGTATTATTTCCTTTTCTATGCTCTGAAATAATCTGAGTAGTACTGGTGTGACCTCCAAACGTTTGGTAGAATTCTCCAGGGAAACTGTGTGGCCAACATTTTTTTGTTGTTGTTGGGTGCTTTTTGTTGTTGTTGATGATGATTACCTTTTCTGTCTCTTCTCTTGCTATGGGTCTGTTCAGACTTTCTATCTCAGCTTGTTCTAGTTTAGGTATGTGGTATGTTTCAAGAAATTTGTCTATTTCCTTTAAGTTCTCAAATTTGTTGGAGTACAATTTTTCATCGTGGTCTTTTTTATTTCAGTTGAGTCTGTTTTTTTAATGTCCCCATATCATTTCTTACTTAGGTTATTAGCTTTCTTTCCTGTTTTTCTTTTGTAAATTTGGCGAATAGTTTGTTAATTTTGTTGACCTTTTCAAAGAACCAACTTTTGACCTTGTTGATAATTTCTACTATTTTTTTCTGTTCTTACTTCATTTATTTCTGCTCAAATTTTTATTATTTCCTTTCTTCTGGTGGCTGTGGGCTTCTTTTGCTGTACTCTTTCTATTAGAGCTATAGAGCTAACATTTCTTTTTGCCTGTTCTTTTTTGATGTATGTGTTTATTGCTATTAATTGACCTCTGAGCATTGCCTTTGCTGTGTCCCAAAGGTTGCGGTATGATGTGTCTTCATTCTCATTTAATTCTAAGCATTCTTTTTTTATTTCCTCTTTGATTTCTTCTATTACTCAGTTGTTTTTAAAGCAATGTGTTATTCAGCTTCCACGTATCTGATTTTCTTCCCTTTCTCTTCCTGTTACCGATTTCTACTTTTACAGCACTGTAATTCGAGAATGCTGTGTATTATTTCAATGTTTTGAATTTTATTGCTTGGTAGCCTGAAACATGGTCTATTCTATATAATATCCCACATGCATTGGAAAACACTGCATACTTTGCTGCTGTTGAGTGAAGCCTTCTATATGTCTAGGAGACTATATTGGTTAACTTTGGCCTTTAGATCTTCTATATCTTTACTGAGTTTCTTTTCAGATGTTCTGTTCTTTAATGATAACAGTGTGTTGAAGTCTCTTACTATTATTGTGGAGCTGTCTATTTCTTTTTGCAGCACTGTTAAGAGTTTATCTCTTTGTAGCCCTGTCATGGTGTGTGAACATAATACATTTTAAAAGTACTGTGGCAAAGAACACAATCTTATTAGAAATCAAAATTCTTTTAGATTCACAACTTTTAAAAATCTTGTATTTGGTTTCAATAAGACTGAAAATTAATGCTTGCTAAATATAATTCAAAATAACAAAAGTACATATAGAAACTACAGTCAGATCTTGGGCTAGAAATGTGAGACAAAAGTGCAATCATAGTGGATATGGATAAGAACATTACTCTGAGTAATACAGATAATTTAGAATAAGTCAAACCAAAACTAAACTCACTGCTATCGAGTCAATGCTGACTTATAGCAAACCCGTAAGACACAGAACTGCTCCACAGAGTTTCCAATGACCACTTGGCAGATTCAAACTGCTGACCTTTTGGTTAGCAGATATAGCATTTAACCAACACACCACTACATTTTCTAATTTAGAACAGAGAACAGGAAATTTACATACCAAACACCACAAACCACAGACTACCTACAAAATCACTGAACACCCAAAACTTGATATAAATCTTTTGTTTCTGTCCTAAATCCCACTTTATAGGAACTCATTCCTATCTACTCACTTCTGACTGAGCAAAATGAACCTTAGAAAACATGCCAGTAACTATTATCCCCAACTTGGTGATATGAACATTAACTGGCTTCTTTCCAGGAACGGACTTCATTAAATGACAAAAGTATTTATTTTATCCCCTTATAAGACATAATTCTAAAGTTCTAGACAGTTAGTTTCATACTCTGGGCCCCAGTATCACCTAGTTCAATAGAGAGAATGGTTATTAATGCCAGGAACTATAAGGAAACAATTACTAAGGCATCAAAGTAGGTAACATTTAAATTTTACACATTTGTCACATTAATAGCACCAGGTAAGGATGGTAACAGCATCAGGTAAGGAGGGTGTCTTAGTCACCTGGTACTGCTCTAACAGAAAATACCACAAGTGGAAGGTTTCCTGAGGAGAAGCTTTTATTGTCACAGTCCGGTAAGCCACAAATCCATTCATAAGCTACAAGTCCATTCAATATGAAAAATCATCACAGTCCAGTAGGCTGAGTCCAAATCCAGTGAGAGCATCTCGGCACAGGAACCTCAGGTCCAAAGGACGTGCTCTGCTCTCGGTGCTTCTCTCTCTGTGGTATGAGGTTCCCAACTTCCTCAGCTCACTTCTCTCCCTTATATTTCACAAGCTTGAGTCCTGCCTCACTAACACAACTGCAAACCATTCTCCATTATCAGTATCACAGAGGCAGGATTCACAACACATGGGAGGAAGGGCACCATACCGGAACTCCTAACCAAGTCAAATCAACACATATATTTTTGGGGGAACACAATTCAATCCATGACAGAGGGTAACAGCATCAGGTAAGGAGGATAACAATGACAGGTAAGGACGACAACAGAGTCAGGTAAGGAGAGCAACCATGTCAGGTAAGGAGCATAAAGACAGAGTGAGCAGCCCCTACTTGTCTGTCAGTGGAGGCTCACTTGTTTCTGTGATGCTGGAAACTATGCCACTGGTCACCCATGGTAGGCAGGTTTCAGTTGAGCTTCCAGACTGTGACAGATTAAGAAGAAGGACCTGGTAGTCTACTTCTGAAAAGAATTAGCCAGGGAAAACACTATGAATAGCAGCCGAACATTGTCAGACACAGTGCTAGAAGGTAAGCCTGGAGGATGGAAGGCACTTGGAAGATGACCGAGGAAGAGCTGCATCCTCAAAGTAGAGTTGACTGTAATGATGTGGATGGAGTAAGGCCTTCAGGATCTTCATTCACTGATATGGTGTGACTTAAAATGAGAAGAAATAGCTGCAAACATTCACTAATAATTGGGACATGGAATGTACGAAGTATGAATCTAGGAAAATAGGAAACCACCAGAATTGAAATGGGATGCATAAACATTGCTATCCTAGGCATTAGTGAGCTGAAGTGGACTAGTTTTGGCCATCTTGAACCCAATAATCTTACGGCCTACCATGCTGGGAAGGAAAACTTGAAGAGGAATGGTGTTATCTTCATCATCAAAAAAGAGTATTTCAAGATCGCTCCTGAAGTACAATGCTGTCAGTGACAGGATAATACCCATATGCCTAAAAGAAAGGCCAGTTAACGCAACTATTACTCAAATTTATGCACCAACTACTAAGGCCAAACAGGAAGAGACTAAAGATTTTTACCAGTTCTGCAGTCTGAAACTGATTCAACATGCAATCAGGATGCATTGATAATTACTGGTGACTGGAATATAAAAGCTAGAAACAAAGAAGCCACATTGGTAGTTGGAAAATACAGCTTTGGTAATAGAAACAATGCTGGAGATTGCATGACAGAATTTTGTAGCACTAACAACTTCTTCATTGCAAGTACCTTTTTTAATCAAAACAAATGGCAACTATACACACAGACCTCACCATGTGTAATACACAGGAACCAAATCAACGACATCTGTGGAAAAAGACAATGGAAAAGCTCGATACAGCAGTCCAAACAAGACCAGGTGCTGACTGTGGCACACATCATCAATTGCTCGTATGCAAATTCAAATTGAAACTGAAGAAAATTAGAACAAGTCCACGACAGCCAAAATATGACCTTGAGTACATCCCTCCTGAGTTTAAAGACTATCTCAAGGATAGATTTCATGTGTTGATTACTAATGACCGAAGACCAGACAAATGATGGAATAACATCAAAGACATCCACGAAGAGAGCAAGAGGTCATTCAGAAGACATGAAAGAAAGAAAAGACCTAATTGGATGTCAGAAGAGACTGTGACACTTGCTCTTGAAATTGGAGCAGCTAAAGTAGCAGGAAGGAATGGTGTAGTAAAAGACGTAAACAGAGGATTTCAAAGGGCAGGTTGAGAAGACAAAAGAAAGTATTATGATGACATGTGCAAAGAGCTGGAAATGGAAAACTAGAAGGGAAGAACATGTTCTGCATTTCTCAAGCTGAAAAAACTGAAGAAAAATTCAAACCTCGAGTTGCAATAATGAAAGATTTTATGGGGAAACTAGTGAACGACTGGAGCATCTAAAGAAGATTGAAAGAATACAGAGTCTTATAGAAAGAACTGGTCAGTGTTCAGCCATCTGAAGAGGTAGTATGTGATCAGGAACCGACAGCACTAAAGGAAGAAGTTGAAGCTGCAGTGAAGGCACTGGCAAAAAAAAACAAGGCTCCAGGAATTCATGGAGTATCAATTGAGATATTTCGACAAACAGATGCATTGCTAGAAGTGCTCACTTGTCTATGCCAAGAAACTTGGAGAACAGCCACCTGCCAACTGACAGGAAGAGATCCACATTTACGCCCATTCCAAAGGAAGGTGATCCAACTGACTACAGAAATTACTGGACAGTATCATTAGTATCACGCGCAAGTAAAATTTTGCTCAAGATCATTCAAAAGCGACTGCAACAGTATACTGACAAAGGACTGCCAGAAATTCAAGCTGGATTCAGAAGAGGATATGAAACCAGGGACATCACTGCTGATGTCAGATGGATCTTGGCTGAAAACAGACAAAACCTGCAAGATGTTTACCTGTGTTTCACTGACAATGCAAAGGTGTTCACCTGAGTAGATTATAATAAACTATGGCTAACACTGCAGAGAATGGGAATTCCAGAACACCTAATTGTGCTCTTAAGGAATCTGTATATTGATGAAGAGGCAGTCGTGAGAACAGAACAAGGGGACACTGCATGGTTTGAAGTCAGGAAAGGCGTGTGTGAGGGTTGTATCCTTTCACCATACCTTTTCAATCTGTATGCTGAGCAAATAATCTGAGAAGCTGGATTCTATAAAGAAGAGTAAGGCATCAGGATTGGAGGATGACTCATCAACAATCTGCATTATGCACACTACACCACCCTACCTGCTGAAGTGAAGATTTGAAACACTTACTGATGAAGATCAAGGAACACAGCTTTCAGTATGGACTGCATCTCAACATCAACAAAACAAAAATCCTCACAACTGTACCAGTAAACAACACTGTCATAAGTGGAAAAACGATGGAAGTTGTGACGGATTTCATTTTCCTTGAGTCCACAGTCAACGTCCATGGAAGTACCAGTCAAGAAATCAAAAAATGCACTGCACTGGGAAAATCTGCTGCCAAGGACCTCTTTAAAGTATTGAGTAGATGTCACCTCAAAGACTAAGGTGCAGCTGACCCAAGACATGGTATTTTCGATCACATCATATGCATGCATAAGCTGGACAATGAACAAAGAAGATAGAAGAATTGATGCCTTTGAATTGTGGCGTTAGAGAAGAATGTTGAAAGTACCATGGACCACCAAAAGAACAAACAGATCTCTTCTGGAAGAAGTACCACCAGAATGCTCCTTGGAAGCAAAGATAACAAGACTGTGTCTTACATATTTTGGATAAGTTGTCAGGAAGGATCAGTCCCTGGAGAATGACATCAGCTTGGTAGAGTGGAGGTCAGCAAAAAAAGAGGAAGACCCTCAAAGCGATGTACTGACACAGCAGCCACAACAATGGGCTTAAGCATAAAAAACGATTGTGGAAATCGTGCAAGACCAGGCAGTGTTTCGTTCTATCGTTCATAGGATTGCTGTGGGTCAGAACTGACTCAACAACACCTAACAACACGAAATTATCTTATTTTCCACTGAATAATCAAGTAACATTGTATGTGTGTGCACAGTGTCTAGTACGTATACACATACATACACATACTGTACCATACAGTAACTATATACACATATCTAACATATATTTATATTCACTGTTTCGTAACTGGAAACCTTGGTGGTGCAGCGGTTAAGTGCTGTGGCTGCTAACCACTTGTACTTCCCAAAAAATGTGTGTAGCAGTTTGGCTAGACATGATTCCTGGTATTGTGTGACATTCCCAAATGCTATAAACCCTGCCTCTATAATGTTAATGAGTGGCAGTTGTGTTGGTGAGTCAGGACTCAAGGTGTACTATTATATTGTTTCTTCACACAATCTCTTCAATATAAAGGGAAGCAAGCAGAGAGTTGGGGACCTCATAGCTCTTCTAACAGATACCTAAATGTGAAAGCAGTTTTGAAACTGTGAATGGATAGAAGAATCAGAAGTAACTGAAGAGAAACAGCAACACCAAGGAAGGCGAAGACGATGAGAAACAACAGCAGTGACCTGGCAATGCAGAGCCAGGAACTGACCCACAGAGCACAAGAACTGAATGCCTGTGTGCAGGAGCCCTCTTGGTGGAGTACAGTGCCTCTGGGCATTTATTGGCAGGGCTGCAGAACTTTGTGACACCTGCCCCAGCAGGGCAGAGAGAGCCATGAGGCCCAGACCAAGAGGCAATGGGAAGCAGAAGCTGAAGAGACAATGACCATAAGAAACTGAACTGCCTCCATCTCAAAAGGTATGGCCATGACCTCAGGTGTTTCAAAGGGTAGAGCCATGGCCTCTTCTAAGGGTAGAACTACCATTCACTTGAATTAGAAAAAGGATGTGGCTAAAGCCAAGGGATTTGAGTTGATGCCCCAGTGGGCCTGAAAAGCAGAGCTGTAGCCCAGGGCCTCCACTCAAAATCTGGAGAGTGTGGCCTATACTTAGGAGTCTGGAGGGCTGGGTCATTGTGTAAAATGTCTCAGAGAATGGAAATTACTTTCAAAGACTTGAAGGCTAATGTAATGTGCTCTGCTCATTTACTTGGTACCTGCAATGCCTTCTTTCCCAGGAATTTCTCCCGTTTGTGATGGAAATGTCTAGCCTGTGCCTGCTAGTTTAGCCACTGAATTTTGGAAGCAGATGATCTGTGTTCTAAATTTCACAGTTACAGAGGAATTTCTAGATTTTAGACTTAGACTTAAGACTTTTCCTATGATGCAGTGAATATGTTTTGCATGTTGCAAGAATGTGACTTTGGGGAGACCAATGGGTAGAATGCCACAGACTGAACTGTGTTCCCCCCAAAAATTCATGTAGCAATTTGGTTAGGCAATGATTTCTGGTATTGTGTGAAGTTCCTATATGCTGTAAACCCTGCCTCCAGGGCATCAATGAGGGAAGATAAGCAGCGGTTGTGTTGGTGAAGCAAAACTCAATGTCTAAGATTGTATTGTACCTTCAGACAATTATTTGGGATACAAAGGAAAGGAAAGCAAGTAGAGAGTTGTGGACCTCACACTGCCAAGAAGCAGTGCCAGGAGCAGAGTGCTTCCTTTGGAAAGGACCCAGGGTCCCTGTGCCTAGGAAGCTCCCAGTCCAGGGGAAGACAGATGATAAAGACCTTCCTCCAGAGTTAAAAGACAAAGAATTCCCTTGGAGTTGATACCCTTAATTTGGACTTGTAGCCTACTGGACAGTGACCAAAAAAAAAAAAAAAAAAAAAAGTTTCTTTTTAAAGTCATTCACTTGTGATATTTCTGTTATAGCAGTATCAGTTAACAAAGACAGAGAACAGCCTAAATTTTCATTCCTGGAGAGTCTGGGTCATTAGTAGTTATACCAGATTAGGTTGTGGTAGTTTTCCATTGACTTTAGTCACAGAGCATGGCAGTACTAAGAGATGTCCTAAAGGACCTCCTGTATTCCAAATATGCCCGTCTTTTTCTCCATTATGTAATGTCAATCCAATTTCCTCTTGGTAATCAGGATCAATCACACCAGCTGATAGAGTAACCGCTTCTTTGCCTGTTGATCTACAAACATGAGGAGCCCAAAGTGGCCAGGTGGCATTTTTAAACTCTAGTTCAGTGGAGTTAAGTGTTGGGAGTAAAAGTCTCTTTAGAATTCAGATCTTTAGACTCACAGAGCACTGGGATGTGGGAACAGGAAGTAAAAAGTTGGTGAGCTAGTCACTAGGGATATTAGTGAGTGGTGTCAGTCTCATTTCCACTTTTTCCTTCACAGACTCATGAATACTGCCCATCGGAAAAACAACACAACATAGGGGATGCTGGTTTACAGCACATACAGCCTCTTGGAAAACAATGCTCCAATCCTGCAAGGTATTACATTTTGCTGGCACTGCAACTGTGTCTTCAGAAGGCCATTCCAACAACTAAGGTGCCAAGTGATGGAAGAATGGATAAACAAATTATGGTATATTCACACAATGAAATACTATGCAACAATAAAGAACAGCAATGAATCTGCAAAACATCTCCCAATATGGATGAATCTGGAAGGCAACATGAATCAGGAAGGCTGAAATTAGCCGCAAAAAGAAACACTGGCAGGGATCACTATTATAAGAACATTTAAACACAGAAGAAAACACTGATGGCTACAAGGGTAACCATGGTTACAAGAATTATCAAAGGTGAAGGGAAGAACACCATACAACACAAGGGAAGTGTCTGCACAACCAGACTAAACCAAAAGCCAAGGAAGTTTCCTGAATACAACCAAACACTTGAAGGGACAGAATGGCAGAGACAATGGTCTACAGACTATACTTTCAGAGGACAACCAAGTCAACTGTCACAGGAAAGGTTATTAGGAAAATGTTCCACATCCCATTTTGGTGAGTGGCATCTAGAGTCTTAAAAGCTAGTAAACAGACACCTAAGATGCATTAGCTGGTTCCAACCCACCTGGAGCAAAGGAAAATGAAGAACACTGTTTTAGTCATCTAGCGCTGCTCTAACAGAAATACCACAATGTGGATGGCTTTAATAAAGGATAGTTTATCCTTACACAGCCTGGTACACTACAAGTCCAAATTCAGGGTGTCCGCTCCAGAGCAAGGTTTTCCACTCTGTCGACTCTGGAGGAAAGCCCTTGTGTTGCATCAGCCTTTGATAAGGGAGCGTCTCGGGGCAATAACCTCAGGTCTGAAGGATGCACTCTATGCCTGGTGCTTCTTTCTTGACTGTGTGAGGCTCCCAACTCTCTGCTTGCTTCCCTTTCATCTCTTGGAGGATGGAAGGATAAAAGGTGGTGCTGGCCTCACTCTGGGAAAACTCCCTTTACAATGGAGCAGGGAGGTGATCTTATAAAAGGATTTACATTTCCACCCTAATCCTCTCTAATGTAATCCACTCTGTTAACCACAGACAGAGATCAGATTTACAGCATCAGAAAATCACAGAGTGGAGGAGAATCACAGAATACAGCGAATTCTGGCCTAGCCAATTTACTACACATATTTTTTGAGGGACACAATTCAATCAATGACAGACATCAAGGACTTTATTTAGAAAATATTAGCCCAAGAGATAGAAAGGACCACATAAACAAGAGACTCCACCTGCCTGAGACCAAAAGAACTAGACACTGACTGGCTACCACCAGTAACAACCCTGACAGGGAAGACAACAAAGAGCCCCTGATGGAGCAGGAGCAAAGTGGAGTGTAGGATTCAAATTCCAGTAGCAAGACCAGACTTCGTAGTCTGGCTGAGACAGGAAGGACCCTGGAAGAAACAGTCCCCAAGACCTCTGCTAGTCCAGAACTGAAACCATTCCTGAAGACAACTCCTGAGACAAAGATTAGACTGGAATGTAACACATAAAATGATACTCATGAAGACAGTGTTTCTTAGTTCACGTAGATACATGAGACTAAATGGGCAGCTTCTCCAGAAGTGAGATGAAAAGGCAAAGTCACAGAACCTGCTTGAGAGGACACAGAAAATCTGGGGTGGAAAGAGGGTATATGCTGTCATGCTACAGAGCGAGCATGTGTGTGTATACATGTGTGTATGAATTTTTGTACGAGCAAGTACCCTGAATTACCTTCACTTGGAGTACAATAAAAAAAAAAGAGGAAGATAACGCCATTGTTTTATTAAGCCAGCTGTTTCAGGAAAATAGGGAACACGGTATGACCAGAAAATTCCGTGAGTATAGGCCTACTGTACAGCCCTGGTGGTACTTAAGAGCTTAGGCTGCTAACCAAAAGGTAAGCAGTTTGAATCTACCAGCTCCTTCTTGGAAACCCCGTCAGGAAGGGTCAGATGGCTAACCAAATGGTCAAAGCCAAAAGCCACTGAGGTCAATTCTGACTCATAGCAACCCTACAGGTCAGAATAGAAGTGCCCCATAGTTTCCAAGGAGCACCTGGCAGATCTGAATTGCCAACTTTTTGGTAGGCACACACAGTACTTAACCAGTATGCTACTAGGGCTTTCATTAAAAAGGTAGGCAGTTCAAATCCACCAGTCACTCCTTGGAAACCCTATCAGGAACTTCTCCTCTGCCCTACAGAGTTACTGAGTCAGAACTGACTTGATGGCAACAGGCTTTTTTGTTTCTTTCTTTTTGGTTGGGTCTACTGCTGTACTTCATTTGCTGTCAAGAGTGTCCTTTGATTTGAGGTGATGCTGTGTGGGATACAGCAAAAGTGAGTAAAACATTCTATGAGTTCACAGACGGCTGTTTTGGCAGAAACATGGCATGCAGAAAAGTAAATCCAAATCCAAAGTACATTTTCCAGTAAGAACAAAACGCCACCCATTCCATGATGGAAGAGCTCCAGCGTAATCTACCTGCCACCAGGCTGCTTGCTGATCACCTCAAGGAATGGCGCCATACTGGGGACTTTGTGTTGATCTCTGCAGTTGGCAGATTTGGCACTCAGCTCTGGTTTCAGCCAGGTCAGCCTTGGTGAGTGGAAGTCCATGCTGCTGAGCCCATCATGCATATCCTCCACCATGGCCAACATGTTCACAAGCCCATCAGGCAATGACAGGAGTGTCTGGGGAAAAGAGGATGACTACTTTCCACAGAACATGTCACCCTATCCATTTGATTGTTCAGACCCTCCTCTGCTGAGGTCACCTTTGGTGAGCAGTCACATGAGATTCAAGGGTCTTCACTTCTTTGGCCCTTTCATAAAAGTCTATCCACATACCTCTTCCTCTGTCACCAATTTTCCAACCAGGTTCCTCCCAAGTCCCTAATCTTCTGCCCAAACCATTGGCCACAGTTCATACAATCATACATCTGGCGCTTTCTCTTTCTAAGCAAAATGAACAACCACGTGCAATGCGTGAAGTTCTGACCACTGAGAAGATATCCCTTCACCACTGTTCATTAGGGAAGTCCCAGAAACAGGCTGCAGAGCTGTGCTGTTCACTTTCAAGTAGTGCCAGCATATTGCACATAACCATCTGTGAACCAAGCACAAGTTTTCTCAGTCAACTGTTCACAAGGAATTCCCCATGAGGCCACAGATAAAGACTTGGAGAGGGCAGATGCTGACAGCACTTGGGCCATTTCCTCATGCAACTTACTTATACTTTCAGTTCCTGCCTGGGTCCACTTTCATATAAACCACTTCCATTTAATGAAGGAGTGCTGCTGTATGACTCTGTGGATCAGTTCTTGATGAGGAATTGAGGCTATGTAGTGACCTGGTGATTCATTTTTAACAGTTCAGTCTTTACTATGGCCCAGTAACAAACCAAAAGCTGTTTCTTAAAATAAACAAAAAAATCACTGCCACTGAGTCAATTCCAACTCACAGTGACCCTGTAAGACAGAGCAGAACTTCTCCATTAGAGAGCAGTTATCTGTAGAGGATGTCACGCATCTGCTCCAAAATCCTAAGGGTTTGTGCTAAGATTCATCAACAGGAAACCCTAAAGACTAAAACAGGATCTTGATCATCTACTGACACTTCACGCCCCACTGCATCTGTTAGACCACAAGGCCCCAAGTGGCAGAAAGTCTCGCACAGCAGCCTGAATCTGTTGCAGAGCTTTCTCTTGGTTTTTAATAAGCTAGCAGGTTTTCAAGTGAGTTGGTAAATAAGCCACAGAAGCACACCCAAATGAGTGATTGCCTCCATAATCCAAAAGTCTACCAGACATTGTTCCTTCTATTTAGCTGTGGGAAGGACCATATGCAATAACTTCTCCTTCACATTAGAAAGAATATCTCAACATGTCCCACACCAATCCTGAATTTCTGTTGGATTAACTTCCCAGCTTCTAGCACACAGACATTTTACCAGCAAGTCCAGAGTCACTGACGTTTCTTCTTTGCTAGGTCTAACCAGCACAATGTCATCCACATAATGTAATAATGAGCAAAATATCATCAACATAATTGACTAACTAGCATATCATCATCAGTGTAATAGACCAGTGTGACATCTTATGGGAGGGAAAGGTGCTCAAGGCCCTTGAGGACTAAATTATGACACAGGCTTGGGGAGTTGATATCCTTAGCTGGTATAGCACTGAGGTAGGACAGTGAAGGAGTACTGCTGACCTTGCCAGCTGAGGGCAAACTCCCGGTGGTCCTTCAAAACAGGTATGGAGAAAAATGCATTAGCCAGATCAGTAACTGCATAGCAGGTACCAGGAGATGTTAGAAACCACACCTGGAACAGCAGCTGTAACTAGAGTCACTACCTGGTTAATTTTTTGATAATCCAGTCATTTTCCAGGATCCACTTGTTTTTTGCACATGCCAAATAGGCCAATTGAGTGGCAACTGGTGGAATCACCACTCTTGTACCTTTTAAGTCCTTGATGGCGGCAGTAATCTCTGCATTCTCTCCAATAATGTGGTATTGCTTTTGAATTACCATTTTTCTAGGTAGGGGCAGTTCTAAAGACTTCCACTTGGCTTTTTCTACTACAGTAGCCCTTATTCCACTTGTCAGAGATCCAGTGAGGGGATTCTGCCAGCTGCTGACTGTATTTACTCCAATTATGCACTCTGGGTTTGAGAAATCGCTATGAGTTTGGGGACTCACCGGGTCCACGGTGAGCTGAAACTTAACAAACTGACCTCCATATACCCAACTCTGACTGGTGGGCCATAGTGGTATTTTGGGTCTCCCGGAAGTAATGTCACTTCAAAGCCAGTATCCAGCAATCCCTGAAAAATGATTATTTCCCTTTCTCCAACGAACAGTCACTCTTGTAAAAGGCCACAGATCTCTTTGTGGAAGGCTGGGAGAAAGATTAATGGTACAAATTTTTAGCAGTGTAGTGGGATCCTTCCTCAAGGGGACCTGGCCTCCCCTTCCAACAAGGGATTGTGGATCTTTAAACAGGGTCAAGTCTGGTGATTCAAGTTAGACTGCCACTCACTTGACCTAGAATTCTTCTGCTTCTACATATCAGGAGCATATTCAATAGATCACTGATCTATTTCACTATCTGGAACACCATAACTAAGTAGCCCATGCCATAAGTCAACTATTCTGATTACTACTCTGACTTCACTGTCCATTACTGTTAACAGCACCACCTACCTTGTCTTTGTCAACTGAGTGCTTCCACTTGGCCCCTACTACCATGGGGTCCAATCAGCCCCACTGTAGTCAGATACCTCTATTCAGTTAGGGAAGTTCCCACTTGATATGACTTACATAAAATAGCAATAACAGCTGCCTCCAATGATGCTGGGGATCTCCTCATGAATTTGTTTCTCACCATTGTGGTAAAAGGTTTTGTATCTTCTGGACACTCCATGTGTGGGTCTGTGGGTCTGCCCCCTTAAATCCACTCTAAAATGTCAACGGCCTTAGGCCTTTGTATTTCTTCTTCTAGAGTATACCAAAACAGGTCTGGCACTTCAACTTGACTTTGTGTGGGACACTATGCTTCAGAAAACCAACCAAGCAAACTATTATATCCTTTCCTAACCTCCTGATTCGAAACACTGAATGAACTATCTGTGGTTAGTGGCCAATATCAATAAACTCAGGCTAATCCATCTTTATGTTCCTTACACCATTATCCTACTTTGTTAATTGCCATTCCCATATTCCTCAGGTTTCTAGTTTGTATATAATCCAAGGCACTCTTTTGGAGTGTAGTTTACCTCTTTCTGGGTTGTTCTGTACTTTACCCTTTCAGTCTTGCTAGAATTTAAGTCTGGTGATAGATCTAGAAGCAAAAATGAATGGTAGAGATGTGTTGTAAGAACATTCATGAAGACTTAAAAGGCATCTACCTCACGCAATTCTCCAGGCAATGACTCAAACACTTCCCCTGGAGAGGACTCAAAGGCTGTTTATATATAGCTATGTTAATCTCATCAGATGTGTGGGAGAGATTAATGGTATCAGTATGGGTAGCTTAGCACACTAAATCAGGGTAATCTTCAAACGGCAGTGAAAGGGCTGGTTCTGTTGGCAGGAGTGATTCAACTGAATTGAGGGACTCAGTTTCCCTAAATCCCTAACTATCTGCCTGTATGTCCCTATTTCTAATTTCAGGATCCTGTTTCTTTCCATCAACACCCACTTTAACTGCAGACACCATTGAAGGTTGGGAATCCACAACTGCCACTGTAATTTTGGACTCTTATATGTCATGGATTGAATTGTGTCCCCCCCCCCCCAAAATATCTGTAGCCATGTGGCTGGGCCATGATTCCCAGTATTTTGTGATTGTCCTACATTTTGTGATTTTTCCTATGCTGTATGGTAAACTATTAGGGTGGGACTATAAATCGCTTTATAAGACCACCTCCCTGCTCTACTGTAAAGGGAGTTTCCCCAGAGTAAGGCTTGCACCACCCTTAATCTTTTCATCCTACAAGAGATAAAAGGAAGGGGAAACAGGGAGAGATTTGGGAACCTCACACCATCAAACAAGCAGCATCCGGAGAAGAGTATGTCCTTTAGACCTAAGGTTCCTGCACCAAGACGCTCCCTGGACAGAGACTGATGCAATACCGGATTTTCCCCCAATGCAGACAAGGGAGAAAGCGTTCCCCTGGAGTGGACATCCTGAATTTGGATTTGTAGCCTACCAGAGTGTGTAAGAACAAACTTTCCTTTGTTAAAGCCATCCACTCTGTGGTATTTCTGTTAGAGCAGCACTAACTGTCTAAAGGACTCTGGGTTTAGTTTTTGGCAATCATCACCCATTACTACAAGAAACAGAGTTTCTTTCAGAGCACATGTGGCAACTCTAAAGCCATTTACGCAGCATTTGAGCTGTGAGTCTGACACCATAAACTCATTACTCTCACCACTTTGTTTAGCAAAAGTAGAACCAACCAACCAGTTTTCAGTAGTTCTCATTCGGACAAAACTGCTCACAGGTATCAAACAAGCGGTCATTAAAAGCCTTCTCTCTAATACCTGCCTGACCTAGTGGTAGTAATCTTTACATATTTCTGCTGCCACAGATTAGCAGTGTCATCAACATCCTTAGTATTAACCAACTTAAGAACCAATTTAGAAAACTCATCCTTACAGTTTTGTTTCTCTAGACTAGGTACCAAATGTCCTAGGCTTGGGTCTTTCAAGAAGCAAAACACTCTGGACCAGGAACTTTTGATACACAGAGACCCCAGGTCCTTTCCAGGACATGCTCAGCTCCTAGCTCTGCCTCTTCATGGTATGAAGTCCCCGACTCTCTCTTATAGTTTTCTCTCCTTTGAATCTCAAGAGATTGCTTCAAGGAATATACCATCTTATACTTTGAGTCCTGTGCCATCAACAACTGCTGTCCATCCTCCTTTGTTAACATCATAGAGGAAGGGTTTACAGCATGGAAGAACAGCAGGAAACTGAGGCCTAGTCAAACTGCTACACACATTTTCGGGGGACAAAATTTCATGAATCAGTGGGTAGAAATAGGTGTAGCATCACTATTACCCTTTGTGACCCACCTGCAAGACTTTTGCTTCATCTCTCCATGACTTTATGCTCTGCAGGTCTTAGTGCCAAACAGAGCAATGTTCTCACCTGGAAACACACCACTGATTCCACTGAACTAGAAGCTAAAAATGCCACCAGGGCACTTTGAGCTCCACATGTCTCTAGATCAACAAGCAAAGAAGGGAGTTACCATATTGGCTGATGTGACTGATTGTAACTACCAAGACATCAGACACTTCATAATGGAGGTAAAAAAGAGTATTATCTGGAACACAGGAGATCCCTCAGGGCTCTTCTACTATGTCCTGTGATTAAAGTCAATGGAAAAGTACAGCAACCCAGTTCTGACACAACTACTAATAGCTCACGCCCCTCAAGAATGAAGGTCTGGGTCACCCCACCATGCAAGGAACCATGACCAGCTGAGGTATTTGCTGAGGGCAAAGGGGACACAGAATAGGCTGTGGGAGAAGGCAGTTCTAAACACCACATGGCCAACTGCACAACCAAGGACTGGAAGTGCTCTAAGTATTCTATTTTGTATGTGTGCATCAGATATTTTTGCTTCCTTGTAAAATATAAGACATACACGGGCCTAGCGCAGTTTCAGTTGTACACGTGTGTTACATCGTGTTAGAAACAACTACGACTTTGTCATTATGTTTATTCAGAGACTGCACATGGTATGGGAAGATGTTTACAGATGCCACATTGACAAGGGGTGGAACGTGATGGTTAAGATTGTGTACCAACTTGGCTGGGCCATGATTCTCAGTGTTTTGACAGCTGCACAACGCTATGGTCATCGACACGATGGAATGTGCTGTGGCCACCACTCCCTCAACCTTCATCTCTCTGCCTTCTGCCACCTACTTCCTATTTGCTTATCTTGACAAGGTTTTGGCTTGTGGATCCAGTAGCTGCTGCACCTTTGTCTTCTGACATCTGATTCTTAGAACCTGAGCTAGCATCTCTTTGGATTCATCAATCTTCTCAGACTGCAAGTAAGAGTCCTGTTCCCTTAACTGCAGATCCAGGGTTCATCAACCCTCACAGCTACATGAATCAGTGGAAACCTTACAGTCTCACCTACCATCTTGTGATCCACTGAAATTCATAGCCATGAATGAGAACCTTGCTCTCTTACCTGCTATCCTTTGATTCACCAGTTGCTGTGGCTATATGAAGATTATATTCCCATCTGGGGCTTAGGACGTTTCAGCCTCTACATGAGCTGTTTTCCTTTATATAAATCTCTTTATATATACATTTACATGCTTTACTGGCTTTGCTTCCCTAGAAAACCCCACCTAAGACAATTTGGTACTGAGAGTGTAGCCAATACCTACAGTCTGTAAGACACGGTCATTGTGTAAAATGTCTCAGAAAATGAAGGATTATTTTCAAAGCCTTAAAGAGCTAATGTAATGTGTTCTCCTGACTTGCTGACTTTCTCTGCAATTTCTCCCATTTATAGTGGAAATCTCTGTGCCTGCCTGTTCTGCCATGGCATTTTGAAAACAGATAACTTGTGCTCTAGATTCACAGCTGAAGAGTTGTTTCTGAATTTTTGGACTTGGACTTTAAGACTTTTGATATGAGGAGTGAATATCTTCTGCACATTGCAAAGATGAGATTTTTTGGGATGCCCAAGAGTAGAATATCATATACTGAACTATGTCCCCCCAAAATGCGTGAAGCAGTTGGATAGGCCACAGTTCTTGATATTGTATAATGTTCCTCCATGTTGTAAATCCCGCCTCTATGATATTAGTGAGGGAGGATGGATGGCAGTTGTGTTGGTGGAACAGGACTCAATATTTAAGATTGTATTGTTCCTTGAGGCAATCTCTTGGGATACAAAGGAAAGAAAAGCAAGCAGAAAGACTTGGAAACTTTATAAAACCAAGAAGCAATGCGAGGAGCAGAATGTATCCTTTGGAAAGGCCCTTGGGTCCCTGTACCTCAGAAGAAGGGGAAGTCAGACGAGAAGGACCTTCCTCCAGAGCCAACAGAGAAAGACCTCACCTGGAGCTGACACCCTGAATTCAGATTCTTAGCCTACTGGGCTGTGACAATAAATTTTCTCTTTTTAAAGCCATCTACTAGTGGTATATTACGCGAGCACTAGATGACTGAAACAACAGTGTAGCATATAAATACATAGAGAGATTTATATCAAAGAAACGGCTCATGCAGTTGTGGAAGCTGGAACTTACCAAGCCTGTGGTTCAGGCTGGTGGCTTCTCCTGATCCACAAAGCCGCCTGGTGAACTCAAGATTGGCAGTCAAAGAGCACGTATCTGTCACATGGGCTGCAGAGGCTGATGATTCCCAAAATGGACAGGCAGAAGGTGGGCTGCTGGCTCACAGGTTGCAGAGGCAGACAAATCCTAAGACTGGTAGGTAAGCTGGCAGATCAAGTCCCAAGAACCAGAGGTCATATGAAAAGGAGCCAGCTGCAGGATCCAGAGCAACCAAGCAAGCAAACACCAGCCAATTTTACCAGAAACCTCACTCATACTGGAGGCACGCCACACACCCAAAGAAACTCTCTCTCTACTGATTGGCTGCTCATAACAGATTGCATCATAGGTGTGATTACATCATATCAGATGTATTACAGTGGTTATTACATCACTGCACAGCTGCCAAACTACATCATAACTTCAAGCCAACTGGGAATCAGACCCAGCCAACTTGATACACAACGTTTACCATCACAGCACTCTTTTCTGATTACAAGAACAGAAATTTAAAAACAAAACCTTTTTCTGAGATTCCTCTGGGACTGCTTTATATCTGTTAAAATAATCTTGTTGAAATATCAAAACTGATACAAAGTAGATCACCTTTAGTAAAGAGACTAGGATGCAAATATAAAAGTTCACTCTAAAGCCAAAAACTAACCTTTACAGAACTCTCTTAGCTATTTAAAAACCTACTGAAATATAACTACAGATACATAATCAATTCTTGCTGAAGTTAAGATGGCCAGCAATATTAACACAGTTTACAAACTATTTTTACTTTATTTAATTATGGCACTTTAATCTCGTTGCATTCAAGGAGTTAAGTTCGAAACAACAAATTTTCTTTAACTGGTTAACTAAGGAACCAAGGTACACTTAACATTTACTGAAAAACTTCATTCTTTCACTTTCATTTTTTTGCAAGCTTTGTTCATTTTTACAGATAACACTAAGTTAATACAAACAATATGTTCCAAAAAAATGAAACAGCAGTGAGGAAAAGAGCCCAAACGAGAAATAAATAAAAATAATAAGGGGCATCAGGGGCAAAGTCAACAGTAAAATGAAAATTTTTATCCCAAAATTTCAATAGGAACCTTTTCCACCTTCAGTAAGAGTCCCTCAACCAGGAGAATTATCATACTGAAACTTGAAAAATAAGATTTAATTAACCATTGCGTTTAAGCTTGATCTTAGATGAAAATAAATATACCACATGTTTTAGTCAGCTAGTGCTGCTCCAACAGAAATACCACAGAGTGGATGGCTTTAACAAAGGAAGGTTTATTCTTACACAGCCCGGCAGGCTACAAGTCCAAACTCAGGATGTCCGCTCCAGGGGAAGGCTTTCCCCCTTGTCAGTTCTGGAGGAAAGTCCAGTATTGCATCAGTCTTTGTCCAGGGAGTGCCTTGGGGCAGGAACCTCAGGTCTGAAGGACGCACTCTTCTTCCGGTGCTGCTTTCTTGAGGGTGGGAGGCTCCCAATGCTCTGAGTGCTTCCCTTTCATCTCTTGCAGGGTGAAACGATTAAGGGTAGTGCAAGCAACACTCCAGGGAAACTCCCATTACAGTGGAGCAGGGAGCTGATCTTCTGAAGGGATTTACAGTCCCACCCTTATCCTTTAACATATAGCACAGCAAAATCACAAGATGGAGGACATTCATAAAATACAGGGAATCATGGCCACATGGCTACACCTATTTTCAGAAGGACACAATTCAATCCACAACACCATATGAACCTACCAATATGATGGGACCATCTTTAATTTACAAATACAATGTTACTGACCTACTATCAACAGGAAATGTCACTTGAAGTTTTTGTTTTTGTTTTTCTCTGACAGCCATCTACATCCTTTCTGATCCTATTTAAGACCAAGAAGATGGATTTTTGGTACATCTGGCCAAAACAATGTGAAATCCCTAATTTTTCCACTGGACTGAAACAGAAAATTTACAATCCATAGATTAAAATACATTTCCAAGTATTCTTTGTTAAATCATTCCAACTTCAATCCTTCAACAGTACGCCAGGACTGCATCTATTTACAAGGGAGACGATGAGAACAGAGATCACCAAACTCTCTGAACAACATTCCCCAGTGGCTTTTTCTGCCTCTCTAGAGTCAAGTTCTTTCCAAAATACACAGGACCTCTGAAAGGTTAAGTTTTATATTAATACTAATTCTTCCATTTATATTAATACTAATTCTTCCATTTATATTAACACTAATTCTTCCAAGGCAGTATGTTGATGCTGAGATCTCCAGAGTTTCCTTCCAGCTCCTTTCATCTTCCCATCTTTACTGAAAACTTGAAAATTGGTCATTTACAACGCAGCGTTCTTTACTTTTCAGGTTGCAGTGCCATGCTCAGGGCCTATACACTTCATTAGCAGCTTGAAGGAATTACACTTCAGAAAGCTAGTTTTAAAGTACATCATTTCTGGTGGCTTCATTTGGGTTACCTTTCCACACAGATATTCATGGCAATGTTATCAGTTCCCAAGAGACACGGAACAAGAAAAGTTCAGGGTATTATTAATATGGGGTTTGAGTACATTATACATTTACGAGACAAATGAGAGAAATGGAACTATGGACTGCATATTATAACAAGGAATTACTGTTTATTTTATTAGGTATGATAACAACATCTGGTTATACAAGAAAATGTCCATAGTTTTTAAAGTACTGCATATCCAAATGCAAATAGGAGTAAAATGTTATCAAGTTTAAGATCTGCAGAGCTGCTTAAAATATTTCCACCCAAAGAAGATAAACAAAGAGGATGACAGAAATGCTGTAACATCTTTACAACTGTTAAGTTTATATACACGGAGCATCGTTACACCAGGACTGACAACTAAGTTTGTGAACTCATCCCAGAAAAAGTGCTCCATACCTCACTGCTGAATATCACTATGGTTACCCTCTAAGTATTCCCTCTGGGAAGCTGTGCACAATGCCAGCGCCTAGTCCACGTTTCAAAGCAAATCTGGAACTCCTTCTGGAATGGCCATCAGAGCTGTCACAGTATTACACCTGATGTCCTGAACGTCATCAAATGTCTTCTTTTCAATATTTCCTTTATCTTTGGGCAAAGAAAAAAGCCCTTGGAGGGCAGATCAGGTGAGGAGAGACTGTGTTCCAGTACAGTTATTTGTTTACTGGCTAACAACTATACACTTAAGTTCACAAACTTGCCACTGTACCACTGTGCACAATGGCCTTTCCAGAAGAGTTCCAAAATTATTTTGAAGAGTGGACTAGGCACTGGCACTGGTGCATAGCTTCCCAATGTTGAGTATTTCAAAGGTAACCACAGTGACATTCAGCAACGAGGTATGTAGCACTTCAAACAATTAAGTTCACAGACTTAATTGGTGGACCTCATATATAATAAGTCATGCATTTTACTACTCTTGTATATAAAATTTTTCATAATGAAAGAATGCTTTCAACAGAAACTTTCCATTATCCCTTTAAAAGATTATATTTAGAGGATGCAAATATAACTATTTCAAAACTAGTTGTACACTATATAGTTCTTTTGCTGTATACCACTGGGTTTTTAGAAAGCGTTTCTCTCCAGGACTGGTTATTTAAAACAGATTCTCCAATTTATCACCAGAAGTTTTCCCAGAAACTGCAATCTAGAAGTGAGAGAGTACGAGGGTGGGTGTGGAATCTAGTCTCTCATAGCAACACACACAATTAGCAAACAAGTTAGCAGCTTCCATTAAAAATAAGTTGACATAAGAAACAATTCAAGCAAGAAAGAAGCTAAGTCACATTACCTTGCCCTCAGTTATCTGCCAGCCCAAAGTTTGCTAATGACAGCTCATGCTTTCCCCTTTTTTTTTTGGCTTTCCATTTTTGATATCACCACTACTGAAAACTTTATTTTCTTTCAAATACACATAGAAGGAAAAAGTTCCATCATCCATCCCAATCTGGGAAGTTATAAACCAAATAAAACTAAAAGTTTAAAATGGCAGGCCTCCCTCTGCATTCCTCAATCAATCAGCAGAAAAGAGGCCTATGGCAAAGGGCAAGCTCAATAGTTTCCAGCTTTCTCTAAATGAGACGCCCTCAAATCTACTACTATCAAACAACACCAGATACCAAAGATCAAACCGACTACACTTTCTGGTCACAGCTTTTGTTCTCACACAGTTTAACGATAAATGGAACAGATAAACAAAGAAGCTAAGTTTATAAATTTCTCTTTACAGAAAATTGAATTTAAATCTAGAACTCTTGGGAAGGAGCTCTGGTTGCACAATGGTTACATGCTTGGTAGTTCCAACCCACCAGCCACTCTGCAGGAAGAAGCTGTAGCAGTCTGCTTCCACAAACATTACAGCCTTGGAAACCTTATAGGGCAGTTCCACCCTGTCCTATAGGGTCATACTGAGTCTGAACCGACTCAATGGCAGTGGGTTAGGTTTTTCCCCCCCTAGTTTGAAGAAACAAAACAAATGGCAAGTAAATATAATGGTGTCAGGACTGTTCAGCACAGTCAAGTTACTTTTGGCATAGATCATAGGGTTAATAAAGCTGAGTTTAATACCCTAATCCTTCTAGACATATAATATTGTGTAATTATAATGAATATTCATAAATGAACTGCTTCATGCATCACTGGAACCTAAGTAAGTTAATTGTTTAGAAAATTCTGATTGGTGAGAACTGAGTTCTACCTATCTAGTACTGAATTTTACCTGACTCCTGTGATACTGGCAACAGCAATGGTTAAAGAAACTCCTCTGTCCTCTGTGTTCAAGAAGACAGTTTACTGCGCTACTTCCCATGTGACTTATATACAACTCATGGATGCCCTCTCAGACACAGGTCCTCTAAATTCCTATTTCTTGCCTCATGAGTGAATGACTAAACTCCTTGTCCCAAATGAGCAATCACAAACAAAGTGCTTGTTAACTAAACTTTGGTTAAGATTCTTTCTATCTCCCAAGTCCCTGAATTATGGGCCATTCTCACTTAGCTTGAGATAACACACTACTTCAGGGTCCCTCCTGGAAAACTAGGCTAACCTCAGCATAAGACAGTCATCCCCCTGCCCATACCTGGTTTTCTTTCAATCTTGTTTATTTTTAGCCTCAATAACAGAAAAACACTTTTCCCTAACTCTGAGACACTGCTAGATCAAAATCAACTTCACAGCTGTGGATAGTGGGTAGTGGGTTATGGTCAATGTTCTCCCTACACACAAGTCCCTCTTGCATCTTCCCTTTGCTCCTTCCTTTCTGAATCAAGTTTCCCCCTACCAAAGCCTAGATTTGTTTTCAGTGACACCTAATTCTTTGAAAACGTCATGATTCATACAAGGTATAGAGGATAATTCTTAGTTAACAACATAATCCATGAATCAGAATAAAGATTACTTCTTAATTTCATAACATTCCTACTATGTGGATGATAAAAATCAAGTTTATTTTTTGATAAAATATTTCAAACATACAGAAAATACAATAGAGCAAATCCATGAACTTACCACCCATATTTAATACGTATCAACATTTTAAGTATTTGAGATTTCTAAAGAAATATTATAAACCATAGGCTTTTTTTGTTCCTGATTTAGCTTCTCACAAAGCTTACCTCCCCGCTGATTTTATTCAAAGTATTACAGACCTCCTATAACTTATCACTCCTTACCCTCACAGACCCATCCTTCTCTATTATTTTACAGACAAACATCGAGAAGAATCTATACTTTCAACTTTCACTTTGTCTCCTATTGTTTATTCTCCAACCTACTAAAACTTCAGTTTCTTTTCTTCATCAACTCAAAGCTACTTTTCAGACTACACACTATCTGACCTCATAGTAACTTCTGATTGAAGCTCACAGGACTGGGTGTCACCCAGACTGAAGGTCTTCAGAACTGCAAATTACCTTTTTAGACCACGAGGATCTAGTGTTGCAACTGTGCAGGTCAGCTTGCTAGGAAATAAATGCCTGAGTGGAAGAAACCTCTGAGCTGGTACCTACAGGGAGGGTAGGAGAGGCAGAAGGCAGATTCTCTTCCAACTACAACTTCAGCAAAAGCCCCAACAACTGCCATCAAGTCAATTCCGACTCATAGTGAACCTACAGCAAAGGCAGGCAGAATTGCAAACCAGAAATCACGGCTACAAAAATCCTGGAAGATTCCACTCCCTCCTATTCTATGTTATCCTATCATTCTCCTTCCCTTCCTATCTCACCCTGTCCTATCATATCCTACTCAATTCACACTGACAAAAAAAGTCTAATAAATTTCTGGATATTAAGATTATGAATTGTTTTTATTTTCTTCTTTTTAACAACACATACTTTGTAAATCTTTCTACATCAAACATGTATTGTTTTTTTATTAAGAAAAATGTCTTCTGTTTGTTTGTTTGTTTTTAAGCCAAAGGTCTACAAGTCTCCCTTACAGGGTAACAAAGAAGGGTGTTACCAGGGAGATACAGCTCCTTCAGATGAGTGTTAGGAGAAAATCTCCAGGGAAGGAATGGATGTTGGCAACTTGAAAGGGCAAAGAAGGCAGACCAACTCCACTGGGCCCAGTCTTAGAAAAGATCTCCCAGGAACTACTCTAGCTTGAGTTAATCCAAGAAAGGCCCTAATGCTCTCTCCCTAGGCCTTCTGGTGGTCATCAAGTTCTTTCAGTCTCCTTTCAAATTACTATTGGTATTTCACTATTCCTTTTTATCTCTATACTACTACTACTACACAAGCCATCCAAATGGTGTGGCAGAGACTGGCTCAATGACTTCCAATCTGCACTCCACATGACAGTATGTTCTAAACAGTGACTATTTTAAAATGCTGCAATAATTTCCCACTGACCACAGAATGCTCCAAACTACAAGTATCACTCTGCTTACTTTGACCAAAGCAATTTCTCCAGCAGAGAGTGGGCTCCAGGAAGATTTGATACATGCCGTTCTCTAGACACTCCATACTCTGGCTTTGTGTCTCTGCAGACAGTTCTCTTCCTTTTGTCTAGAATATGCTTTCCTACCCTTATCTACCTGGCAAGCTGTTAGTCTCCCCTCATGTCTAGCTCATATGAACAAGCCTTGTAACACACTCCTGATCAACTGGCTGCTCCCTCCACTGTACTCTTCAGTTATTTTGTATACCACATCCTAAAGCATTCATTTCACTATTGGGTTTATTATTAAGTATCTGTCTATCTCACTCAACCATGAGATATCTGAGATCAGAAACTATGTACCCTACAACAAATATTTGATAAACTGATTAACACTAGGCCAAGTATAAGTAATAGACCATGTAAGTATTTATCTTTACTACATATTTTATAAATACATCAGAAGTGAATTTTAGGAGCTCAAAAATGATGACTAACTCACACTCATGCTCTCTGAATGAAGTCAATTCAAAGTTTATGTCCTCACTGAAAAGAAAGCAAATATAAAGCCAACTATATAGTGAGCAAATAATAAGATTTCTGCCATCTTTATAGCTAAAAGATGTAAACCAATTTGGAGTAACCATCTGGACTAGTAATTTGAGAACAACATATCAAAGAAGAGGAAGGGTTTTTGTTTTTTACTTCCCACAATGCCAGTGACGGTACAAAAAGTGCCTGTTAAAATGCAAACGTAATTATAAATTGTATCTCTCTTCAAAATCCAATCAGTAAGCATAGTTAATAACCTGAGACGATGGAAATTTAAGGAGTAAATGCAAGACAACAGCATCTGCGAACAACTCTCATTTCCATATATTTTTACTTTTATCAGTCCTTGCCTAGTACCTAAAGTGAATTTACCTGAGCTAAAGTAGGGATTGAATTTTGACCAGTCTGAGCCTGCATATGAGCAGATTTGCTCTCTGCCACAGAATCCTGCTGTGATTCAACTGTTTCCATGGTCATTTGTCTGAAAAGACAATAAAAGCAAAGAAGTATTATGGTTTTATCTGAAATCTTACCCTGTTTTTATGTAGCTTCCTGATACTCATTGCTGACATCCAATTGTACTATCTTATTTTCTCAAGAAACAGTTTCAGTAGCTAAGTCCTAAGTCTGTGAGCTTAAGGCACCTTCTTCTGCTCATTGGACAGGAACACTGCCAAGGGGGCACCATGAACTCTTTTACCAGAATTAGCTTATTTTAAAACAACTTTTAATGATCTTGTATCAGGTCTCCTTGATAATTACTTTTAAGGAAACCCTGATGGTGTAGTGGTTAATACACACGGCTGCCGACCAAAAGGTTGGCAGCTCAATCTACCACATGCTCCTTTGGAAACCTATGGGGAAATTCTATACAGGGTCACGGTGAGTCAGAACCAACTCAAAAGCAATGGGTTTACATGTTTTCATTTTGGTTTGAATGAATGATAAAAATTAGGTTTTCTCTGTTAATCAATCAAAGTGTAAGTATTCTGTAAGTGTCAAGGCCTAATACACCTGTTTTATAAAATTATGTAGTGTGAAAGAATTTCTCCATTTATAGATTAAATATATTGTAATATAAGCATGTCTCTTGCTTTGATAGCACCAAGTAGCTTCCAACTAAAAGCCTCCAAGCAAACTGAATTATTCAGACAACTGCTTCTTGTCTTGCAGCTCCCTAATGACTTAAAGAAGAGAATCTAATTTATTCAGGTAAAATTTTTAACATGATGTTCATTTCTCTGTGAACTGAATTAGTTGATGATTTCTACACGGAGTCTTTCTTAGACAGAAAGAAAAAAACCAACCCACTACCATCAACTTGGACTCATAACAACCCCATAGGACAGAGCAGAACTTCTCTGTAGAGTTTCTAAGGAGCACCTGGTGGATTTGAACTGCCAACCTTTTGGTTAGCAGACGTAGCACTTAACCACTAAGCCACCATGGTTTATTTTATCTTACTGGGAAAAACTATGAAATGCAAACAAAATAAATTAAAAAACAAAAAATTCTTAACTTACTTATAGGAATTATTCCTTTCTCTTGTGTATTTTTTCACTCACCAATAATAAAAGGGTTGGTTTTTTTTTTTAACCTTGATAGTCTAAAAGAAAGAAAGAGGGAGGCACGGAGGCTGGGAAGGAGAGGAAAGAAGAGGGAGAGGGAGAGGGAGGGAGAGAAAGAGAAAGAAAGAAAAGTTTCCATAAACTCAACTGTGTCTCATAGCAACAACATACGTATCAAAGTTGAACCATCCTCCACCAGGTTTTTGCTGGCTTGTTTTACAGAAGTAGATCACCAGGGCTTTCTTCTGAGGTATCTGTAAGTGGGCTCAACTGCTAATCAAATCCTGGTTTAGTTACCAGATCTACTACCTTTCACTGAAAACTTTTTTTTTGCATTTCAATGGCCATCACTGAATCCAGGCGTTCTATTTTCAAACCTACTTGCTGTCACCTACTCTGTAACTGGAAACTCTGGTGTGTAGTGGTTAAGAGCTACAGCTGCTAACCAAAAGGTTGGCAGTTTGAGTTCAAGTGTTCCTTGGGAACCCTGTGAGTGCAGTTCTCCTCTGCCCTATAGGGTGGCTATGAGTTGGAATTGACTTGATGGCAACAGGTTTGGTTTTTTGGTACCCTATACCAAAGCCATTTTCATACTTCTAACTAATGATGACAACTTAGACTAATTATGCCAAAATAAGACATCTAGGCTAGCATGAAAACATGTCTTCTGCTTGCCAGACAGAGACTGGAAAAACACACAGAGTATGGCCCCTGGACACCATTTCAGCTCAGTCATGAAGCCACTCCTGAGGTTCACCCTTCAGCCAAAGACTAGACAGGCTCATAAAACAAAACAAGATTTAACAGACACATCAACCTAGGGACAAGGACTAGAAGGCAGGAGGGAACAGGAAAGCTAGTAATAGGGAACCCAAGGCTGAGAAGACAGAGTGTTGACATGTTGTGGTGCTGATAACCAATGCCATACAAGAACATATACACTAATGAGATACTAGTTGGTTCTGTAAACCTTGGAAAAGGATAAGAAAAAAATGGCCTTTCCTCAATATTCTCTAGTTTTATCTAGTTTCTTATTACTTCCCAGCACAGTTTCTCCAGGTCTAGGTAAAGAAATTCAGGTCATAATCTTGCATAAATTGTTAATTCCTACTTCTCCACTTAACGCTTATGTGCGCAGGATATTATAAGGCACTATCTGGGAAGTAGGGTAGGGGTAACATTTGGACAAAAGTTTTAAATATCCTAGATTAAAAAGATTTCCTTGTTGCAGAACTATTTAGAAGCTCCAGTATGCTAGTACGCCTAGAAAAGGGTGGACAATGCACATTTAATTCACAGCATTTTTCAAATGTTTACCTGACAACCATATCCTTTTTCCATGAAGCATATCCTAGCACTTATATTTTGGAAGCAACTTGAGAAACGCTGTCTTGTGATATTTCTTGAATCTTTATTAAAACTCTCTTAAGGTTCTATTCTACTTGCAACTCAACTCAAAAATTACAAGCTGAAAAGACTTACACAATAAACTCTTACTCATTTCAGAAACATTCATTCAAAACCATTTATATGACAGACTGAAAATACAATAGTGTATAAGTCACAGCCCTTGCCCTGAAGGAATTTATTAACCAGTTGAGTTTCTCAGAGTATGGTCCTTGGACAGTTCACATCAGAATTAACCAGTATCTGTAAAACATGCAGACTCCCTGGCTCAATCCCAAACTTAACTGAATCAAACTCTGGAGGAATCACACTTTTTAATCAGTATACCGTAGTGATTTCAATGTACAAGAAAATTTGAAAACCACTTGGCTTATCTGGTAATCCAGAAGAACACGACCATACAGTAACTTTTTACTTATGCGAAGGCTGTTATATACGAAATGCTTTGACAAACCTAGGAGGGTATGACTTAAATCAGCCTGATGGTGGAGCCATAGGAGTTGAGGGATTACTATCATTTTACCAGGCAGAAAAGGACAGGACAGATTACATTCAGGGAATGAATAAATTTAAATGATTAGAAAATTTGGCTGAGGAGTAGGTGAGCCCATCCAGAGTTGGTAAGGAAGAAGTAGATTAAAATGGAAAAAGCAGGACTGAAAAGGCTAGATGGAGACAGCTTAGGTATAACTTTTAACATTCTAGAAAGAAAGTTCAACCTCACTCAGGTGCTTCCTCTATTCTAGGTCCTTAAGTATTTACGAAGTTAGTTTACACTGTATATAGTTTCATCTATTTAATATCAACACAGAATTTAGCCAAGAACAAGATAATAAGCAAAAGTTACCTGTTAAGAGGCTAATGTTTCAAGCATATACGCTCAAGTTTCTAAAATAAAGGACCCCTCCTCGCCCATACTTTCAAAACACTCATTTTTGTTTGAAATACGAGTCTCATTTCTCTGGTTTCTAAACATACTGGATATAAGAAAAGGCAGCTATCAATGAGTGTACAATAAATATGCAGTGATTTGGATTCATACAGGGCAAAGCTCCCTAGTTCTTTCTACATCAAGAATCTGTTAACATTTGTGAGTTATAATCCAGTAACTGACATTCACAATAGCTTTTTTTTTCCAGCATAATTCTTTTTATTTGACATGACTGAGTGAAAATGTACATTCCCGTATAAATTTACACGCCCACCTATATGCAGCTTCCACTGCTCTCCCTGTCCAGTGACAGCACACTGTTCCTCTCTGCTCCATACATGTCTCATCCTTCCAACAACCTCCTTTCCCCTCCTCTCCACCCACTCTCCTTCCTCCAGCCAGAGGTCAGCAGGATGATATCCTATAGATGTACAGACCATAAAGTGCATCAAATACATGGTCACTCTGCATTGCCAAGTCCAATCCATTCCTGTCCAAAGAGTGGACCTTCATTATAATTTATGGGTAAGGGCAGCATCAGGGCCGGGGGCCATGCTCTCAGGGGAGCCCTGAAACCACTGGACCATCAATTGAGGTCTTTTAGTGGAGAGCTCAGGATGCACCCCTTTTTATTCTTGTGTTGTCAGTGAGACTCCTCTCTGTGAGCTCCATCGTGGCTATCACTGGTGGTGGCCGGGCACCATCCGGTTCTTCTGGTCCCAAGTTGATGTAGGCACCCACTCTTGTGGGTCTCTCTGTCTTCTAGGTTGTCTTTACCGCATGTCATTTTGGTCCTCGGTGAGCATCCGTTCCTGCTGAGTTGGGACCATTTGCTGTGTCCTCGGATGGCAGCTTGGCAGCTTTTAAGATCCCAGATGCCACTCCCCAATGTGTGGTGCAGAGAGCTCTCTTAGCAAAACGCTAGTTGTGCCAATTGGCCTGGAATTCGCCTAAGAGCATGGTCCCTCGCCCCCCGCCCCAGCTACTCTATCCTTGCAGTATTGAGTTAAGACGGAAGGAGTACTCAAGTTATGCTGAAGTCCACTTAATGTTGATCTTGTTTCCAATGTGTGCTATCACTGCTTTCTCCCAACCAGATTTCTAGCAACTATCTAAACTAAACCCTCCCCTCCTCACTTTCCCTCCCTCCCCTCCCTTGCAGCTGTTGAAGAGTCTTTTCTTCTATACACAAGTCTGTTTTTGAGATCTTATTGTAGAGGTCTCATACAGTATTTGTCCTTTCGTTGCTGACTGCTTTCACTCAACATAATGTCTTCCAGTTGAAACCAGGTTAGCAGATGTTTCCTGGAATCATCATTATTCTTTATCATTGTGTACTGCTCCATTGAGTATATGTACCATAGTTTACTTATCCATTCTTCTGTTGTTGGGCATGTGGGTTGATTCCATCTTTTTGCTATTGTGGATGGTGCTGCGATAAACATTCTGGTGCATGTGTCCGTTGGTGTGAAAGGCCTTGATTCTGTAGGATATATTCCAAGTAGTGGAATTACTGAGACAAAGGGTATATCGATATCCATTTTTTTAAGGAAGTGCCAGATTGCTTTCCAAAGAGGCTGGACCATTTTGCAACCCCACCAACAGTGTAGGAGGGTTCCACTTTCTCCACAGCCTCTCCAGCATTTGTTGTTTTGTGTTTTCTGGATCATGGCCACTCTTGTTGCAGTGAGCACAATAGCTCTATCTTGAGTCATCAAGAAAAGGTTAACTCTGCTTAGTAAACTTTAAGAACAGTAGGCACAATAGAATCCAGGAAGACTGCCATATAATATTTAAAAAGGTACACCTAAACTATTCAGGACTAATGTTTTAGATATAGCAAAAGATTTTAGAAGTTACAGATTTTCTGGAGTCACTGAGGCTGAATGAACCACCAAAACTGAGATAATAAACTTTAAACCTTACATGAAAACTACTCTCTGAAGTCTTTCTGAACAAAATGAAAATAGCTTATCTTAATTGTAACGTACGTCTGCTCTGAGCATTATGCTATGTAGAGAATTATCTATGTAACTTCAAAATGACAAAGGTGATTGTTACGACTGTGTATCAGAATCTATTTGGAACTTCTTAAAAAGCTAGAAATGGAAATTGCATATGATCCAGCAATTCCAATTCTTGGAATATATCCTAGAGGAATAACAGCTGTCCCATGAACAGATACATACACACCAGTGTTCACTGCAGCACTGTGTACAACAGCAAAAAGATGGATTCAACCTAGGTGCCCACCAACACATGAATGGATAAACAACTATGGGCCAACTCCATGAGAAGATAAAGAACCACCATGATCACAGGAAAGACAGCACGGAGCCATCTGGAAGGCACTACACTGAGTGAAGCCAGTTAGCTGCCAAAGGACACATATACATGAGATCCCACCATAAGGATTCAAGAAAAGGTCAAAACACAGAAGACAGTCATCTCTGACAGTTACAAGAATGAAGAGGGAGGGAGAAGGGTACTCATTGATTAGACAGCAGATGGGAATTGGGGTAAGTGAAAGGGAGGGACTGCACATAGTAGAATGGAGGTTAGCACAGTTGGACTACATCAAAAGCTAAAAGGTTTTCTAAATACAACCCAATATTTTGAAGGAGTAGCAGGGATAGGGGTCTCTAGGGTCATTTGTGTAACTAAGTTTTTTTTTTTTTTTAAGAATATGTTCTGCATATCACTTTGATGAGTGGTGTCTGGAGTCTTAAAAGCTAACAAGCATTCATCTAAAGTGGCATTAACTGGTCCCAACGCACCTGGAGCAGAGAATGAAGGACAGCAAAGACAGGACAATATGAGCCCAGCAGACAGAAGGTGCCACAAGACCCAGATCAGCATGTGACCAGAAAAACTAGATGGTGCCTGGCCACCACCAATGATTGCCCAGACAGGGAACACAATGTAAAGTCTCTGATGTAGTAGAAGAACAGTGTGTGCAGAACTAGAACTCTGTTAAAAGACCACACTTGATGGTCCACCAGACTTGAGGAGTGTCCACTGAGGACATGGCCCCCAGACTCTTAGCACAGAGATAAATCCAGTCCCAAAGCCAATTACTTCAGATACAGAGTGATGCTGGTGAAGAATGTGGCTCTTGGCTTAAATACATACATGAGGCTATCTGAGTAGCTATTGTCCAGAGGCAAGATGAGAGGGCAGAGGGGGACAGGAGTTTGTTGAATGGATATGGAAAGTACGGTGTACAAAAGAAGTGTGCTGTCATGGGGTTGGACGAGGGACAGGGGTGGAGAGCAGTCAGAGCTGCAGTGGGGTTTTATATGCCAAATTGATACAGACTGTAAACTTTTACTTAAAACACAATGAAATATTAATTAAAAAAAAAAAAAGATTGTGTGTCAACTTAGCTGGACCATGATTCTCAGTGTTTATATGTAATCACCCCATGATGGGATCTGCTGTGAAGAGCCAATCCATTGAAAGGGAGTTTCCTTGGGCATGTGGCCTGCATACCAATATAAGCACATATTCTGATTTTTGCCTGCCCTGGATCCTGCATCTGTTTCCTATTTGTCTGACCTCTGGTTCTTGGGACATGAGCTAGCAGCATATCTTTTGATCTTCACAGCCTGTGAACAAGAGCCTTGCTCTATGACCTGTTGATCCTGGGTTTACCAGCCTCTGCGGCTACATGAATCAGGTGAAATCTCTGGATTCATGGACTTGACGATGTTCTAGCCTCTACAATCGTGTGAGCTGTCTCCTTCATATAAATCTCTCTAGAAAACCCAGCCTAAAACAACAATGTTAACTTGAAAGGTTGGATGGGAAGCTCAGATGACAGTTTAAGATAAATTATCTTAAGACACTTTAAGATAATTAAAGAAATTTGCAGAAGGATAGCAATAATGGTGGCACAATTTGGAATACAATCAGTGTCAATGAATTGGTTGTATAGAAATTGTTGAAATGGTATACTTTTGGCTGTGTGTATGTTCAACAGAGAAAAAATGTTTTAATATTTTATTAGTTATTACAGAGATTTCAAAACATTTCACACATTGTTTTTATAATCATTATTTCATGTGATCACCTTAGCTGGTTCCTCCTTTCTTGTATTTCCAACAATCTTTTACCCTCTTTGTTATTTTCAATCTACATACTATTGCTTCATTAATCCTAATATGTAGATGGCTCCCAAATCTATACAAGGCCCTCCTACGGGGCATCTCAATTTGAAATTTGTATTTCTGCTTTCAGTAGACATCATCATCATCCACTTAGGCTCCAAAGCCAGAATCATGCATCTATATGTCAGATCAGCTACCAAAATACCCACAAAGCTAAATATCAGCCATATCAGGATGTACAAGGACCTGAGCCTCCTAGTGAAGAAAGGCAGCAATGGAGGGTTGGCAGCTACCCCGACTCATTTTCCTTACAGACTCCCACATGACACTGTCAATTAACCTCCTACCCCAACACTGAACCAAGTAGCTGAGCTGCTGCTTGTCACAGCTGCTCCTGCCCATTCTAAAGGCCACGTGTCATAGACATGGGGTCTCCACAGCCTAAGGTGTGACTGAACTGTAATGGTCCACCCATAAAATCCGAGATGTAAGCTCCCCTCATATTTCATCTTCACTGTCATAAGGTCACTCTGAGTCGGACCTGACTCAATGGCAGTGGGTTGGTTGGTTTTGGGCGTAACTAGTATTTCCTTCCACTCTCCTCCCACTTTCCTTTATACAATTCCTCACTCTTCTCCCCAGTACGTTGTCTGGAACTCACAAAGCCTGTCAGTGAAATGTGGACACGCCATTCACCCTACAGCTCTCTCAAGAGGAGCTGTCCTCCGATAGCCGATCAACAGCAGAAGGCTGGCTTGGCATCCTCTTTGCTCCCCAGTGTTGCTTCCCAGCTGTTTCTTCCTCTACTGTTTCCTTAAAAACTCTTTTTCCACTGAGGCTCAAGGTCACCAGTTACAGCATCCTGTACTCATTCATACTGTAGTCATCATTAATTCAGCTAATCTGGCACCTGACGTCTTCCTCTCCACCTCTAGTTTCATCATTCTGTCTCATTTCATCACTCTGTCTCTTCAAAATTTGAATAAAGACCCACCTTTCCTCTGATTCCTCAGTTTGATGACTTTCCTTAGTCAAGGTGCTGGCCATACACTGGACCTTGTTAATGTCTAAAACTGCCTTCATTCTAACATCCTACTCACTGCAACATTCTATCCTTCTAGATTACTCTGTCCTCTAAAGCTTCCACATATCTCTTCTCCCACCACACTGAGATCTCCAGAGCCCTGAAATCTTTCTTCCTTTCCATCAGCTACCTCTCTTCATTTTCTAACCTATTCAGCTTAGACTCCATGGTTCATCATCTTAACTGCTGTTCTCCCAATTATTCTCTCTTCCCCTTTCCTTCTGTTGCATCTGCTTAGTAAATACCAACCTCAGATAAAATTAATTCTCCACCTCTTCTACGTCTGTATCAAGTCTGACGGACAATACTGAATCAAATCATAAAACAGAGTATTATTAAAAGTACTCATGGTTTTCAACCTCCACAGGGCCCTTCCAACTGGGGAGCAATCCTACTGAATTTCCTCAGTCAGCCTGCTCTCCCATTTCAGACAACTGTTCTACATCTTTTCCCTCTTCTCAAATCCCTGAACTCATCCTACCACTTAACAAGATCTCCCTCAAATCAAGTAAGTCTATTTATATCTACACTCATCAGTGTTGCCCTTAACCTCTAGCCACCTCGCTCTTAAATTCGTCTATCTGATTCTTTCCTCATGTCTGCCCACTTCAGGGGGTCCTATGCTATCAGTTACTCTCTCCTTTCCTTTTCTAATGTTTTCCTTCTATGAAGACTTAAACACACACACAGACACACATACTGGACCTTGAACCTCTCTCCTCCCTCTTACTGTTAAACTACTTGAAAGAACTGCCAATATTGTCTTAATTTCTTCATCTTTCACTTACTGCTACATAAGCTTCAACTGACTTCTGTCCCACTAAAATGTCTCCAGAAAAAGTCAGCAATCTGTCACTAAATCCAATATACACTTTGTCACCTTGCTTGAACCCTCAACAGTAGTCAAAACTGCATACCACATCATCCTTCTTAAACTCTTTATGTCCTCGATGTTGATTTTCTCATTCTCATACAACTTCTATGACAATTCCTCTTAAGTTCCTTTGCCAATTCCTTCCCTTACTCAACGTGAACCTTTAATAACACACACCTTCATGGTTGGGTTAACCACCTTGCCTCAACTCTCAACTCTAACCTTGTATAAATCGTAATCAGTTTTTTTTGTATTTAAATGCAATCTTTCAGCCTGTGACTCTTGAATCTAGATCTGCAGGCCAGAACTCTCTCTTAAATTTCAAAATCATATATCCAATTGGTTATTTAACATTTCCAACCAGAGGTTTCACAGTATCTCAAACTCACTGTGCACCAAAACTAAACTTTTCTTCCCCTACCAGCATGTTCCTTCTTCCAAGCTTCCTATCTCAGGAAATGGAAACCCACCACCCATCCAGTTGCTCAAGCAAGAAACCCAGATGTCTTGTTGAAAACCCAACTCTTTCAATTCCTACATCCATCATCACTAGACATAATGATTCTACCTTCTAAATAGCAGTTAAGTCCCCTCCCCTACATTTCCACTATAGCTATTCTAGTCTCCCTACTCCAGTCCATGCCAACAATTATATTTTAAAACATGTATCTCTCTGCTTAAAACACTTCTCCACTAACTCTTCAGTGGCCCCCTATTGATAATAGGATAGAATCCAAACTTCTTAAAATAACAGCAGTCATAATTACAATTTTGGCATATAATTTAAACATCATTTATTCATGGCATACCATAAATGCCTACTACTTTTAATCCTTAATAACTCTGTAACCAATTTCTGTTGAGTGGATTCCAACTCATGGCTTGCCCATGTCTGTCCAAACAGAACTGTGATCCACAGAGTTTCCAATAACTGTTTTTCAAAAGTAGGTCATCAGGGCTTTCTTCTGAGGTACTTTTCGGTGCATTTGAACTGCTAACCTTACAGTTAGCAGCCAAATGATTAATTACACTGAGACTCTGAACAACTATGTGAGGTCAATACAATGATTCTTTGAGAGATGAGGAAAATGAGGCTTAGGGAGGTTAAACTCTTAGTTTACCACAAAGGTAAGTGGCACAGGTTTTGAAATACGGTCTTTTCCCAAAGTTCATACACTCAGTTAGCTAACCAAACTGTCACGCAGTCATCTGACAATGTGACCTCATTTTACTTTTATTCTCATTTCCACTGACTCCATACTTTCCAATAATAGACAGCTCTGCTTCACTGTGAATTCTTTTCTAAATATACATCCTATTCAATCTCCTCATTCTCATGTTGTACACTTGTATGTTCACCCTTCTTTTGGGAGTACTCTTCACCTCCTTCTAGTCCAATATACAAATTCTTACTGGTTTTTCAAAGCCAGGCTCATGGACATGATCTTTCTAAAACCTATTCTAGTAGCCTTGGGTAGAATTATATACTCTTCTGAATTCCCAAAGCACTGCATATAATACCGCTCACTACAGCACTTGTACAACATATGCTTGTCCGTGAAGTACTGACTCTACCATGAGTAATTCAAGGACAGGGATCAAATCTCAGCTTTCCATATATTCCCCTCCTCGTGCCTTCCATGCGTTAAATAAACCAACTAATCAACAATGCTGCAAGCTGTGCACCTGTCAGATGTTACTATAATGATAAAAATCAGGCCTGGGAGACTGACTCTCTAAAGGGCACATAACAAGGTAGCGTGACACGGCTATAAAAGGTTTTCCAACTACAGCTCCGGTGTTGATTCCACAGCCAGTGCTTCAGTGGTCCAGCTTATACATAATTTCATACTGATGATATACTTAGGGAGACCTGGTGGTGTTACAGCACTTAGATGATAACCAAAAGATTTAAACCCACTAGCCACCGCAGGAGAGGCAGATGTAACAGTTTGCTACCACCAAGATTATAGCCTTAGAGAACTTACTGGGTAGCCTACTCTGTCCTATGGGAAACTCTGGTGGTATAGTGGATAACAGATATGGCTGCTAATCAAAAAGCTGGCTGTTCAATCCAAGAGACGCTCCTTGGAAATCCGATGGGGCAGTTCTACTCTGTCCTACAGGGCTGCTGCAAGAACTGAATTGATGGCAACGGGTTTAGTTTTTTTTACATTTACTCTGTCCTACTGGCTCATAAGAAGTCAGAATCGACTAGACAGCAGTGGGGTTTTTTGGCTTGGGTAGCCCAGTGGTTAAGTGTCCTGGTGTTAACTTAAGGGTTGGTAGTTTGAACTCACCAATGATTCTGCGGGAGAAAGTTGCAGCAGTCTGTGGTCATAAAGATTACATCCTTGGAAACTCTAAGGGGGCAGTTCTAATCTGTCCTTTAGGGTTGCTAAGAGTCAAAATTGACTCAACAGCAACAGAGTTACTGGATGTGCTTTTGGCTATGCTGCAACTATTGCTACAATCTTATACCAGTATGTTTTGTCTTTCCCACTAAAGTATAGGGATTATCTTTCTTATCCCCTCTGTATTCTTCTAGAGCACCTAGAACTATGTACAGTACGTGTCACACTTTACAAGTTTGAAACTAACTAAAAGCAGACTACAGGAAGGTAAAAAAACATGTACAGAATAGTTAGGTCAACACTACCAATCTAAAATAATATTCTCTATTACCTACAAACAAGCTTATTATGCCCAGCTACATCCAATTGTTCTCCAAAACAACCTACCAGGCCCACTGAAGGCCACTCCTAGGATAGAAGATTCAACTAATGTTTGAGTACTTAATTTGGGGCAAACACCATCTCAGCAGCAGATTCAGGACTTACAACTCAGCTATAAATAATGCTCACACAATATCACCACATGTGTATCAAATCATTTCAGATTCTGACAGAGGTGTATAACTACCATTTTCTCTCTCAAGCTGGTATGTATTAAAGAATGGAATGGTGAGAAAATTAAAGAGGCTACCTTGGTAGCACAGCTATTAAGAGTTCAGCTGCTAACCAAAAAGTCAAAAGTTTAAATCCACCGCGTACTCCTTCAAAACTCTATTGGGAATTCTGTCTGATAGGGGTGCCATTAGTGAGACTCCTCTTGATGGCAGCAGGTTTGCTTTTTCTGGTTAACATGCAAATGAACAACCAGCAAGTGAAAAATCTTTGGAGTACTCAAAAAATCTCTTTCTAAATAAACCTGAACCTCCTATTAAATACCACTTTACTAAGAACTTCAACTGCATTAGACCAATTTCATTTATAAAATATAACAGAAAGATCCCTTTTAATCCTGTGCTGTTCACTATATATTTTACAGCTAAAAGTATGAAGATTGAGACATGTCATGAAATTCTTTCCCCAGGATCTCATTTTTTGTAACAGCCAAACATCAAACAATTGTATCAACAGTAATAGAATAATTTTTCAAATTAATTATGGAGTATCTGAATCTTAAATGATAGTCTTTATTAGAAAAGACTAATCTGCAATTTTAAATTATACAATATCAAAAAATGAAGACTTAAGAAAATGATTTTTAAAAACCATTCACGCAAATACACACAAAAGAGGTCCATTAAGCACTATAAACTAAGAACCAGCAACCATTTGGTTCCACAGCCCTAAAAAACAGTTTTTAATAATTTGCTAAAATCAGCATATTAAAACTTATAAGCTAGGAATAGTAGCAATCTTCTTTGCTTATGAAGGTTAAATATTCCTTCTGAAGTCCTCTCTATATAATTAGTAAACTTCTTTCTCTTTTGATACAAAAGCAAGTGCTATCCCAGATTATTCTAAATATATTAAGAATCAACTGAACAACACATTATATAATTACTGTGTGTTTAAAAATGGGGTCTATCATTAACACAATTTTTAAAGATTTCTAGCATGATCTACTTTTCTGGAACAATTTAAACAAATTATATTTGTTCACTTAAACTTATTTTTTAGGATTGTAACAGAAACAGATATAACAGCATCATACGACAATAACTCCCTTAAATACTCAGGAACAAAAGTATAGTACTATCTGTTTATACAGTACAATACAAATAAAAGGCACATAACCCAGCATACAGAAAATACAAAAATACTTCTTAAAATTATTATCTACAATTACAGAGCCACTTAAGCATTTAGTCACCACAAGTATTTAGACAACATGTATCAAGAAGAGGCAGATCTACATGTAAGAGGAAAAAGAAACATCTTGAAAGACAGGTACTGAGGAAGTTGTTTTTAAAGGACAGAATAGTAAGAAGCAGCACAAAGGAAATACAGGCAAAAATATCTAAATGGAAGGACAAAGCACCTTGGCTAATTAACTAACAAACTTCTCAAGCCTTAGTTGTATCTAGCTTGCAGAGATAAATTACCGAGCACAGCAATGGTACTACCTTTGCAATTTTTTTCCACCTCTTTAAAAATAGAGCCTAATATGAAAAGGAAAAATTATTAAAGGTGTTTCTAGTGTCTGTTTTTAAACAACTTTATAAACAATGCCACAGAAATATTTTTAATTTACAATTCAATTCCACTAACAAAACAAAATGTCTCTAAAAGCAACTCAAGAAAGTCTGAAAAAAATCTATTGGAATTCTGCAAAAGTTAGGTAGAAATTCTATTTTACAAAGTTAAGTATAGCCTAAAGTAAGGAGGAAGACTAAACTCTGTGGACTTTTTTAATTCTAGCATTGTGTTGAATTGTCCGTACCATTCTATAAGGACTACATTCCATCTTAAACGACAAGCACTTGGCATAAGCCAAATTTATCCACTTAGCTCTACAGTGCCCAGTATAGTAGAAGATTAATGTGTTAACTGAATGGTTGAACAGCTTAGTATATATTATTATATTGTTCTTACTATAATAATAACATATATACACACATCTCAGTACGTATGTGTGTATATACACCATTATTTTTCCTATCACATGCACTTGAAGCTCTCTTAAGAAATTTCAAGAAAAATACACATCTACCTACCTTAGATTTGTCTTAATGTACTTTTTTCTGCCACATTTGCTCATTATTAAGACATCTGTAATCAATGCTTTCCTCCTTCCCCGTTTTCTTCTTTATTTATCCTGCAGTAAAATTATAATGTTGAATTGAGAGACCATAACATCTTATCCATGTTTTTAAAAAATTAAATATTCTTAAACCTAAGCCAAGAAGTATACTCTAATTTCTATAAAGTCATGAAAAAAAGAACACTGAAAGCAATTCCTTATTATTTTTTTAAACCCTATTTCTATTTTTCTTTTATCTCACTGGGGCAAAATTTTCAAAAACATCAAATAATTACTTATTTTTCAGCTCATTTTCTACTGACGAAAAGCCAGAGCATTGTCTAAACCATTTCATATACACTAAGCATAGCTGATACATAGCAGCTCTAGGTGATAATGGTTAACAATTCCTTAACAAACTTGGTAAATTTATCATTTTTTAAAAATTTCAATCCAGTTCAACAAGATTTTTAACTAGTTTTCACTTACCTTAAATTTAAAGTTGGGTTTTGCATTAAGAATATCAGCATCAAACAAACCACCAACAATTCACTTAAAACCTACTTATAACAACCTTCACTCCATTAAAAAAGCTCCTTTAGACATTTAGAACAAAGTGTCAGCAACTGAACCCCATTTTTTAATTTTCATGAAAACATACATAGAGGAACATACAATCATTCATCAGTTGCTACACAAATGATTCAATAACAGTGGTTACATTCTTCACATTCTAGCTCCACCTGTATTGCTTCAACACCACTGACTTAAAACTCACCATTCCCTAAACTTTTCATCTATGCTTTTGAATACCTGTTGACAATCTGATCTCATGCTCAGGATTTCAGCCAACACGGTGTCATACTAAACAAAGACATACACCAATCCCAAAACCCAAAGTATCAAATGAAGAGATAAAAAACTCAGCCAAAGACCAAACAGAGTAAGAAACTGACAAGAGAACAGAGGGCAAGAAAAGATACAAGTGCAAGTTCGCTATCAGTTAACCTAGCACAGATTCACCATCTCGGACTCCAGCTGAAAACTGGCAGAGAGCACAGGAAAACAGTTTCACAGGAATCCCAATGAGAGACAAAGCACCCAGTACCCAGTGAAGCACGATTTCCCAGTATCAATCCTCTCCAGCAGCTTCACTTCTGTTACTTCCTGGGTACCTGCAGTGGCTAGGCCAACCAGGCAATGTAGCATCTGTACTGCTTGGATTTACCTTACCCACACCAGAGACTAGGAGACACGAAGTAGCAGAAAGCAGCTTCACAGGAGCTGCCAGGAAACACAGACCACCCAGTAACCAGTGATACCTGAGGTCTGACAATTAAGTCTAGGAACTTAATTGTTCTAAGTGCTGCATACCTCACTGCTATGTATTACTACAGTCATCTTTGAAGTATTCTCCTGGGGAAGCTATGCACTGAAGTTGGTGCCTAATCCAACCTTCAATTTTGCAACTCTTAATGGAATGGCCATTGCACACAGTGGCAAGTTCATGAACTTAATTGTATAGCTGTTTGTAACAGAGTTTTTAGCCAGTAAACAAATAACTGTATTAGAAGACCCTCCCTACTCACCTGATTTGACCCCTAATGACTTTTTTCTTTACCAGAAGATAAAGGAAATATTGAAAGGAAGACACTTGGATGACATTCAGGACGTCAAGGGTAATACAAGAGCTCTGACGGCCATTCCAGAAACAAAGTTCCAAAACTGCTTTGAAGGGTGGACTAGGCACTGGCCATCAGTGCATAGCTTCCCAAGGGGAGTACTTCGAAGGTGACCATAATGCTATTCAGCAATGAAGTACATAGCACTTTTTCTAGGATGAGTTCACAAACTTAACTGGCAGTCCTTGTATACTTTCTCAACCCTCAACTTCCTCACCCCTGCCCCTATCCTCTTCCATTTCCCAGCCACAGTCTCTTGATCAGGAAACTACAGCTTCCACCTCAGCCACTTGGATTCATTCTGCTCATTCTGAATGCCTCCCTGAGTGCCATTTGTGTGTAGCTGGTATTGCTTTCTTCTGTTTTCGTCTGTGTCTCCCACCACTTCCCCCTCCTTTCTCTTGAACACCTGGCCCTGTGTGTCAACTTTACTTCTTCTTCAAAGGCTATGAAATGCCACTCAACTGGGCAACCACTCTCCCAGCCTGTGACATCACACTGGTAGGACACTCGGGACTTTTTTCCTTTTTGGTGTTTTGTCTGTTTGTCTTTTTGCAGCTTGGGGTCCCCTTCTAGGCATGTTTCACTACATAATTCAGGACCCAACCCCCAAGTCTGAGCAGCAGCATTAGTGGGATCCCTTGGAGCTTTTCTTTTCTTGTTTGCTTGCTTTCTGTCTGTCTTCATTTCTCAGTTCTCTTCTCTCAATATTTACCTTCTTTTCCTGTCTCTTGAATACAGGGAGCTGAGTGACATCTGTACCTGTTCTGTTCAGGCTAAACTGCACAGCCTGGTAGACACTTCCCTGGTATTCAAAGTTGCACTGCAGCAAACCCTGGGGGCCTTTCTTTTCTTTTCCAAATTTTCATCTAGATCTTTTACTTTCCTTTTCTCTTGTTATTTTCCACTTTTTTTCTCCTTTTCTTAGTCTGCCATCTTTCCACTCCAATAGCAACCTACCTTAGCACTCTTTTTGTTGGTTCATTCTTGGCTCCTGTTTCTGCCTCCTCATTCCCATATCCCTCTTAGCTCCACACATGACAACATCCCTTCTCCTTGCCAACCTGCAATATGTACTAAACATCGCACCCCCGAGGAACACAAGCATGGCCTACCAGAACCTGTCCAGCACCGACCCTTGGCCTGCCTTGCCAGCCCTAATATGTACCACAAACAACCCACTACCCCACCCTTACAGCTGGACCTAAAAGACTGGCCCTGCCCATTAGGCAAGGAGGTAAAAAGTACTGTGAACAGAGACAACCAAACAACAAAAAACACACAGCCTGCCTGCTCTGACATAACTGAATAAAACAAAAAAGCAGGAAGAAACAAAGAGATCTACTACCAGTAAATGAAGAAAATAATTACTGAATGTCCTGAAGACAACAAAATTAAAATACATTAAAAAAAAAGGAAAAGGATGGTTCCAGTAGACACCCAAAATAAACCACCACCTGACTTTCCAGTAAAAAAAAAAGGCCCTAGAGCTATCTTACAGGGAATTCAAATCTGTAATCTTCAGAGTTTTCTAAGAGTTGAAGCAAAATACAGAAAATATGAAGAATACATTGACAAATTAATGGAAAGTATGGACAAACAAGTGGAAGAATTCAGGAAAACACAAAGAAACAAATTGCCAAACTAAATTCATAACTAGAAATCCAAAAACTAAACACAATTTCATAAACAGAGTCAAGGGCTGAAGAATAGGTTTCACACGATGGAAGACAGGATCAGCAAAACTGAAGACAAACACTTAGATGCAACTCTGAGGGAAAAGTCAGATAAAAATAACAAAGAAAAAATGAAGAAACCCTGAGAAAAATCTGGAATATAATCAGAAGCAAAAATCTGCAAGAGATCTGAGTTCCAGAACAGGGGAGAAAACAGAAGACACAGACAGAATTACTGAAGAATTACTGACAGAAAACTTGCTTAATATCACAAAAAATGAAAAGCTGAGCATTCAACAAACCCCACGTAGGACAAAACCAAAAAGAAAATCACCAAAGTATATCATAATCAGACTTGCTAAAACCAAAGATAAAGAACACATTCTGACAGACGCTCAAGAAAAACAAAAAGTCACATACAAAGGGGAAATAATAAGACTAAGCTCTCATTTTCAGCACCAGAACCCAACCAGGCAAGAAGGTAAAGGGACGACTGTACACATAAAACCTTGAAAGAAAAAAAAACTTGCCAAACAAGAATATCAAGGATCATGGTGAAATTAAGGATATTTTTAGATAAACAGAAATTAAGAGAACACGTAAAAACCAAACTTACAAGAATTATTGAAGGGAGTCCTTCAGTCTGAGAACAAACATCAGCAGACCACATCCCGAATCTAGGATGCAGGATCACACTAGCCAGATAAAAGCCTAGGAAATGAACTCCCAAGGACTATCCAAAAACAAAATAATTACAATAGGAAACCAGAGAGGTTAATCTGTAAGTGACAACATTAGGACAATAAAAAGAGGAAATAAGCATTGTAGGTACAGAACTTTCCAATGGAGTGGAAGGCAAGTTGATATCAAGTAATAATAGATTGGTTCAAACACAGAAGGATAAGGATAAATTTAAAGACAACCACAAAGAAACTTAACAAATCTACTCATCAAAATTAAGGCAACAAGCATAACGTATCAATAAAAACAAGATCTACAAAAATAAAAGAAATACACAAACAATATGGACTTAGCACAGGAGAACAAAGAACAAAGAAAATGCCAGCGTCCCAAAAAAAAGCACTACAAAAAGACAGCAGGAAACTGACACCTATCAGTAATTACACTCCACGTAAATCGCCTACATGTACCCATAAAGAGAGAATGGCAGGGTATTTTAAAAAGAAAAAAGATTTATCAATATGCTGTCTACAAGAGATATACCTTAGAAACAAACACAAATTTATTAAAAATTAAAGCACGCGTGTTAACTAAAAAAACAAACAACAACAACAACAAAAAAAAAAAAAAAAACAGTGCTGCTGAATCAATTCTAGTTCAAAGTGACCGTACAGGACAGAGTAGAACAGCACCAGCAAATAGCTACCAAAAAATAGTAGGAGTGGCAACAGTAATTAAAAATGGTATAACCACTTGGGAAATTGATTTAATGCTTTCTTAGAAAGCTAGAAAGAAATACCATACGATTCAGCAATCCTACTTCTTGTCATACATCCTATGGACATAAGGGCTATCACATGAAGAGATACATGCACACCAATGTTTACTGCAGCACCGTCCACAACAGCAAAAAGATGAAACCAACCTAGGTACCCATCAAAAGAAGAATGGATAAATATAACTATAGTATATTCACACAATGGAATATCATGCAGTGGTAAAAGAACAATGATGATCTTAAGAAACATAAGATAGCATCATCTGGTGAAGACATTACGCTGAGTGGAATTAGTGTCACTTGCAAAAGGACAAATACTGCATGAGACCATGACTAAAAGGATTCAAGAAAGGGTTTAAGTACAGAAGAAAATAATCTTTGATGGTGATAAGTACAGGGAGACAGGGAAAGGGATATTCCTAGATTACACAGCAGATGCAAATTGGGATAGATGAAGTGAGTGACAGCACACATTAGAAGGGAGGTTAACACAACTGGACTACACCAAAATCTAAGATTTCCTAAATACAACCCAACATTCTGAAGGACAGAGTTTTAGGGATAGGGATCTGGACATCACGATTTCAGGGGACATCTAGGTTAACTGGTATAACTAATTTTTTTAAAGAAAATGTTCTGCATACCACTTTGGTGTGTGGCATCTCTAGCAAGCAGCCATCTAAGTAGCATCAACTGGCTCCATGAAAATATGAGCCTATTTCTCTATTCCTGCTACAAAACCTACAGTTTAGCAAATACCCACAACAGTTCCACTCCAGTATCCCCAAGTGCTCTGTTCCTACCAGCCTGGCTGTATGTTTACCAAGAGTTAGTCATGTTTATCACCAAATCTGCTTTGCCAGCCATACTTACTATTTGCCATTTTGGAATTTTGCTAAATGGCATGTTAATAAATAACATGATTTAAAGAGAGCTGTTCCTATGAAAAGCTACTTGAATGCTTTGGGAAGACAAAAAAAAAAAAAAAAGGTAAGTTGCTTAAAAAATACTCCTGTTAGGAAGACAGAATTACACCTAACTCCTCACTTATCAACTAATTAATTATCTGACATTTTACATTTTGCACAAAGTGACATACACCCGGCAGTAACAAATGCGGAAGCGTGAGGTGAAAGTAACACTGACTCTGCTGGTTATGTATATTCTTGCCTGGGCCATGACTCTCAGTGGTTTTTACACTTACATAAATAACCTTGATGACTAAAATGCACTTGACCCAAGCCATGGCATTTTCAATCACATCATATGCATGAGAAAACTGGACTATGAACAAAGAAGACAGAAGAAGAACTGATACTTTTAAATTGTGGTGCTGGAGAAGAATGTTGAATGTACCACGGACCACCAAAAGAACAAACAGATCTGTTCTGGAAGAAGTACAACCGGAGTGCTCCTTGGAAGCAAAGTCAGCAAGACTGCGTCTTACATACTCTGGACATGTTGTCAGGAAAGATCACTTCGTGGAGAAGGACATCATGCTTGGTAGAGTGCAGGATCGGCAAAACAGAGTAAGACCTTCGACAAGATGGATCAACACAGTGGGCACGACAATGGGCTTAAGCATAAAGACAACTGTTGACGTGGCACAATACTAGGCAGTGTTTTGTTCTGTTGTTCACAGGGTTGCTATAAACTGGAAGCGACTCAACTGACCCAACAACAACAACAATAAATTTGGCAGTTATGTAACAATGTAGCCATCTTTCATTTTGTGATCTGATGTGGTCATCCCCCATTTTCACGTAATGTTGATTTTCGCTTACTGAACCTGGTCTTTGGAAACTAAGTATGTCAGTAAGTGGGTATACAGGTTTATGCTAACCATGTATTTACTCTTCAGACTCAATCTTTAGAATGAAAAAAGAGTTAACAACATTGAGTATTTCTACAGCTAAATTTCTTCCTTTTTTTTGGCCATAAGGAACAATTTCTGCACATCCGTTTTTCATCAATTCTAGAGCTATAAACTGAATCAGATTATTACGATTATTTACATTTCCAAGAGTATTTTTTACATGCTTCAAGACAAAGTTTACAGTTTAAGTTCGTCTCACACAAAAACTTATATACACACTGTTACGTGACCTTTGTTGCTCTCCCTAGAATGTGACAACACACTCCTCTTTTTCATCCCAGATTTCCTGTGTCCATTCAATCAGCTCCCGTCCTTCTATGCCTTCTCATCTCATCTCTGGACAGGAGGTGTGCATTTAGTCTCAAGCATATGGCATACACGGTCTGACAATTAATTCTGCAAACTTACCACCATGCACTTACACTGGCAGCACTGTACAAACAACTCAGTGAGGCTTCATAACCTTGGCATATCAGTGTCTCACAGCTGTGTTCCTGTTGACGTGTGGCAGTGTCTTGCTGAGTGGCATTCTTCATTGTTGTTGTATGTTTTTGTGTGCCTTCATGAGAATGTCAGAGTTTGAATCAAGGCAATGAACAAACATTAGATTTCTTGTTAAACCAGGCAAGACTGGAAGTGAAATCAGGGACATGTTAGTCCAAGTTTATGGGGATAATGCCGTTAAGAAAATGGCACTGTACAAAGGGACTGAACATTTTTCTGAGGGGAGAGAAAGTGTCACTGATGAAGAGAGGTCAAGGTGGCCAGTGACAATCAGAACTGATGAAAACATTGCAAAAATTTGTCAAACTGTGCGTTCAAATCATCATCTGGCTGTGACAAGCATAGAAGACCAAGTATATATTGACAAACAGTGACGAAAATTTTAACTAAAAATCTTGGCATGAGAAAAGTGTGTGCAAAAATGGTCCTGATGGAGCTTACGGATGAACAAAAGCACAGGACAGTAGAAGTTTACCAAGACCTTTTGAAGAGGCAAGAGGACGTTTTAGTAAGTGTTACTACTAGTAATGAAACATGGGTGTACCAATACAACCCTGAAACAAAGCGTCAAAGTACACAATAGAATAACTCAGCCAACTCTCAAACCAAAAAAGTTCCATCAGTCCAAATACAGTGTCAAAATGATGTTGCTAACCTTTTTTTCTAACAGAGGGATTGTTCATTAAGAATTTCTACCAACTGTACAAACAATTAACCAAGTTTACTATTTAGAAATTCCGAAAAGGCTGCATGAAAAAGACAAAGATGACCTCAACTTTTCACCAATAACTCATGGCTCTTGCATCACAACAATGCACCAGCTCACAGGGCACTATCTGTGTGGGAGTTTTTAGCCAGTAAACAAATAACTGTATTGAAACATCTTCCCTACTCACGTGATCTGGCCCCCAGTGACTTTTTTCTTTACCCAAAGACAAACGAAATTTTGAAAAAGAAGACCTTTTGATGACATTCAGAACATCAAGGGCTGGCCATTCAAGAAGAAGAGTTCCAAAAGGCTTTGAAGGGTGGACTAGGCACTGGCATCAGTGCATAAGCTTCCAAAGGAGAGTACTTTGAAGGCTACTGTAGTGATATTCAGCAATGAGATATGCAGCACTTCTTCTACGATGAGATTGTGAACTTCACTGTCAAATCTCACATACTTGAGCTAAGAAGCAGCCTCTTAACAAATGCCTTTTATGTATTATTGCTCAGTCTAACCTCCAAAAAACATCCAATAAGACATCTGAAATATTTCACAGAAAAATAAGCTTACAAATAAAGTTCATGATCCATTTCCTTAGTAGAAATGCAATTTAGATGCTTTCATGAAGAAAAAGTGGTGCAATAAAATCATATTTATGGTCATAGGGAGCCCTGGTAGCATAATGGTGAACAGCTCAGTTGCTAGCAAAAAGGCAGGCAGATTGAATCCACCAGTTACTGCTTAGAAACCCTACGCAGCAGTTCTACCACGTCCTACAGGATCACTGTGAGTCGGCATTGACTCAACAGTAATAGGTTTGGTTTTTCGGTTGGTATTACTTTCCTCATAAACTGTGTCATGTGAGCAACCTATCAAAAAAAAAGTCTGAAGGATAAAGGATGAACATGAAGCTTATACTGTAAAGCTTTCAGTTCTGAATGCAGGCCACAGAAGACAATAGTATTGGCAGTTCCTAAGGCCTTGTCAACAACAGACATCCAGTATTTTCACAACACATTACAGCTGCTACAGGCATCTTAAACTATCATTTATACAATCACTACTTGGAAATTTTGGTGGTTATTAGACTCATCACTAGATTCTTTAATGCATGAAATTCATAATACTGTAACACAGGTTTGTCTTTTATATTTTGATAACGGTTTCAATACAATTGCTTATTTTGTAATCTTATGTATATTTTATGAATTCTGAAAACACTGTTCTGATAAAGTGTCTATAGGTTTCATCAGAGAGCCAAAGAGATCCACTGCACAAAAGTGAGGAAGCCTTCTCGCATGAAATACATTCTTAAACTGTTTTCATCTAACCTTAAATTTCGTTGTCATAAAAAAATCTCACATCTACCTTGTATGTGATTAGATGAAAAATACTAAGAGCACTGCAGTTAACAATGAGCACTAACAGGCCCCCTCCCACTCACCCAGTATTAGCCGTCAATTCAGGAGCAATAAAACAGAGGCACACTAAAACCGTTGTCTCCCTTGTTCTTATAAAGTCAAAGCACTGACATCAAAACAAAGAACATACAAACACAGTATTCCTTTTTCCCCCCACTTATATAGATTTTTTTCATTAATAATGGTTATTTACATAGATTTTTATCCACTAATAATGAGGAGTAAGGTCAAAGGATGGAGTCCTGGTGGCACAAAGGTTAAGGGCTCAGCTGCGAGAACCAAAAGGTCAGCAGTCTGAATCTACCACCCACTCTTTGGAAACCCTACGAGAGGTAAGATTGGTGAGTCTCGGATCCACCTCAACAATGAGCTGTTTCACGGGTTAAGGCAACAGGAAATGAACAGCTAACAAGGGCAAGTAGACGGCAAAACTGTTCTTCTCTCCCTAGGCCTTTTCCTTGTAAAGTATTTCGAGAGTCCAGGATAAAAACTCTAATTATACTACCCTCAGAATATGATCCCTGGACATCTTTTAATTCCTCAGGTACGCCTTTCGGCCCATTAAACAAAATGAGAGGCAAGGACAAAATGGCACATGAGACAGGAAAGCTGATAATGAGGAATCCAAGATAAAGAAGGCGAGAGTGTTGACACATCACAGGGTAGGCAACCAATATGACAAAATGGTATGTATGTTAACTGTTCAATGAGAAACTAGTCTGCTCTGTAAATCTTTATCTAAAGCACAGTTTAAAAAAAAAAGAAATTGCAAATACACCTACGTTACGAGGAAGAATGCAAAAAAGAAATCTGGAAAAAAAGAGACGTAAGACTAACAGTCACACCATAATATTGAATTTAACTATGGTTAAAATGTGCAACTCGATGGCACACGGCTGGCGTGGTAAAATGTGCACAGACTTCAATTAATAAGGTTAATAATAAATGTTCATCATAATGGACGTAAAGCTCATGAATGCATTCATTTTGTTTAAATGAAGTCTTACTACTTTGAACTAAACAAAAACATTTAGCAATACACACGGAAACATTTTTCAAATAAAAAATACACCAATTTTCTGTGCCTTTGGTAGAACAGGAAAAAAGACTGTTTTTAAAAAAAACAGTATTTTAGAAGGAAACATGTTTGTAAATGCTTAGCTTTCCTTCTCCCTATCCATTCTACCAGTGAGGTTAAGTACAATAGGTATTATCTAGTTAAAATGACAAAGCTTGGATTTTTAAGCAGCCTATAATAGAAAAAACGATGTACACATCTTTTGGGAAGTAGGAAGAGAACGAGAACACAGCACAATCTGTTTCTGGGATGAAACAAGATTTCAGCTCTTTAGCAAAGTTGGAACACGAAAGGTCTGAAAGATAAAGGAAGAGGAAGAAGCTTATGTTGTAAAGATGGTCCTTCTCAATCAGTTGTGGGGATGGAGAGCTAGCCAAACAGCCACATACCTGAAACTAAAAGGAGTGAGCCTATGGTTACTGTGCATTTTAGGTGAAGTTCAGGAAAAACAAAAGAAAGATAGTCATAAAAGGAAATCAGACTGCTTTTAAACATTTTGTATTCTTTGTGAAACATTCAAGTAACAATCTCTGTATTTTTTGTACAGAATGAAAAATACTCAAGAGCAGTCCTGGTAAATTACAAACACATAAAATTTTTAATTCAAATATAAATCATAAACAAAATTAGGGGACTATAAGATTCAAGGCTACTCCAATTTAATTGCTTGAGATATTTGCTATTAAGAAAACATTACTAAAATCATTAAATGCTTAACTACCAAAACATGTTTCTTTTTTAATTCTTTTTCCACAAGCTGCCTGCTTTTGACTAGTTCACCATCAATAACCAGCAGCATCAGTTGTTAAGGAACAGAACACGAAATTCAAATAGTCATGGCCTATCACATCCCTCCAAACACTACCCTGCCACTCCAACTGATGAAGGGAAACAAAATTTAAAATCACTTGGCGCAGTTAAAGGAAATCCTGGTGGTGTAGTTGGTTAAGTGCTACATCTGCTAACCAAAAGCTCAGCAGTTCAAATGCACGAGGTGCTCCTTAGAAACTCTATGGGGCAGTTCCACTCTGACCTCTAGGGTTGCCATGAGTCGTACTCGATGGCAGTGGGGTTTTTTTGAGGGGGCACTTACTTTCCTGACTAAAGGAGTTATTGTAGCTTTTTTCTTTCCAATGGCTTGCTTCATTAAAACCAAAAAATACGAAGCCTGTTACTGTTAATTCCTACTTATAGCTACTCCACACAGAGGAACAAAGCAGAACTGTCCCACAGAGTTTCCAAGGAGTGTCTGCTGGATATGAAACGCCACCATTTTGGTTAGCAGTCATAGCTCCTAATCATTGAGCCATCATGGTTTCTATGTTTCCTCACTGCTCTTAAATACATTTCAGAATACTTATCTACACATTAACTATGTATCTGATTACTAATTAGTAAATTTGGAAATGGGTACTGAGACTCTAGAATTAACTCACGTTTAGAGAAATAAATTTCAACAATTATACTTACCTAGATTAGTTCCATCTTGGGTATCTGGACAAAACTGGTATCTAAATGCAGAAACATGTCTAATTAAGTTGAATTTAACTCTTCCATCTATTTTTGTTTTAATGATTTCTTTAGTTTCCTTTACTTATATTTACATGTATCTGTACAGATATTTCAGTTTTCTTTTTCTATTAAAAAAAAAAGTCCCCATCAATTTTAAGAATAAAAGCATTCCAAGTGTCCACACAGAGTAAAACGGCTCCTTATGTGTGATACAGTTGGCCCAATTCCACAGTTGGACATTTTCACTATAATCAACACTAAGATGTAAATTCCAGTTAAAAACACTTGTAAACAAAAAAAAAAATTATTTGTGTGCTATCAGTGAAAAACACTGAGGCTCTAAGATTATAAACAAAAGTGGATAACATTTTAAGATAATTCTCAAGTCTACTGAAACAAAAAAGGGGGGCTTCACCAGAGTAACTCTAAAGAAACTGAGTTTATTTTGTAAAATATCAAAATCACATAAGCCCCACTAAAGTTGAAAAGATTTAACTTAGACTTTTAACTGCCTAGTTATACTACTGTTTAGACAGCATGAAACTATCTCCCATTGTGGGAGAACTTTTGCTGCTGCTGTTAGCTGCCCTTGAGTCTCCCCAACTCATGGTGACTCCATGCATTGTAGTGGAGAACTGCTCCCTAGGGTTTTCTTGGCTGTAATCTTTACAAAAGCAGTTTGCGAGGCCTGCCTTCCGCAGTCACTGGGTAGGTTTGATGTTCAACCAACCCTGGAATTAGCAGCAAACGCAAACAGCTTGTGTCACCTGGCTTCAAAACCTACAGAAAGAGTTTGCTAGTAAGACTATCTTAGAGTCAATCATCCTTTGCCATCAATCAGAGGGTTGTTTCAGCAGTCTTTAAGTAAAATCCCCATTTAACTTCATAGTCTATACTTTTTCCTCTATTTACAGAATTTGTTTCACATACATTTTACCAGTAATTTCCTCTAATACTTCTAAGGCCATCATATGTAAAGTGCAAAACAGATCTCATTTTAGTTTTTAAACTCTGCTGTAATTGCACTGTACCAGTAAGCCTTTAGGTGTCTATTTACATAAGCAGCGTGAAGCTAAATTCCCACTAATGTTACATACATTTACCTCTTAAAAAAATTAATAACAAAAATCCTTGCTGTCAAGTCAATTCCAAATCATAGCAACCCTCTTACACTCTTCTGAATGTCCTCGAGCATCAGAAAAAAGAAAACCTGTGGGTAGAAGTATTTAAGAACAGCCCACCCTTACCAGACTTTATGGTCTGACTGGCGGGGGAGCGTTCCTGGAAGGCACAGCCTCCAGACTCTGTTAGCCCAGCACGAAAACCACTCCCAGAGCCAACTCTTCAAAGATTGGCATAGTCTATGAGACATGTTACTGATGAAGAGCATGCTTCTTGGCTTTAAGTAGATACAGGAGACTAACTGGGGCACTGCTGTCTCTGTAGGATAAGGCAGAGGGGGATAGAAGCTGGTTGAATGGACACCAGAAATACAGGGTGGAGAAGTCTGTGCTGTCAGTGCAGTGTGGCGACAGCAAGCCTGGTCGAATAATAACGTGTTAAGTTTCCGAATGAGAAACTGACTTGAATTGTAAACTTGCACTTAAAAAACAATGAAAATAAGTAAAAGAACAGCCCACTCTGAGGGTAGAATACCGTGTAATTCCCAAGGTAAAAGACATCTGAAATGGTTTCCCTATTTCTAAAAGTAAGTTACTAGCTTAACAATTAAAAATGCTTATTCTACCTACATGTTTAAGAGATGGGCTATATTTTTCCTGAATTCTGTATTTTTAACCTCCTATATCAATATCAAAACCACATTTAATGTATATCAATTATTTTCAAAACTGAGCTCTATAAATGGAATTCATCAGGTAAATAAAGCAGAAATACTAAAACTCAAAACATTTCAGGCTTATTTCCTTAGTAACTAATGTTGACTGAATATCAAAATATCAGTGGTTAAGCTATTAAGTGTGTGTTGTTCCATTATATTTTAAGATGTGTATCTAAATGAAGCAGGACGGTTGAGAGCTTTACAACACACTACCCACTTGAATAAATCTGACTCAACACTTACTTTCAGAAAACATAAAATTTGGGGACAACAGTCAAGATCAGAAACGTATGTCTGTATATAGGAAGACGTGGTCAAGATTCTTTTTGTCTATGAATTATCTAAAATTCTTCCCTACTTTTCACTAATGACCATAATGGACAGGATTTCACATTTTAATTATGCACCAACTCACCTCAGTGGGAAACTGTAGAGTCTGGTCTATTACCTATGGAGTATGTACTTTGTTAAAGTTGTCAGTATAAGCAAATTTTAGTAATTTTCAGGAACAATACAAAAACAAAAAAGACTAAAAACCTTCTGTGTTTATACAGTAAATTAAAATTTATTCACACATTTTTACAAAAATACATACATCAAAGTAATTACAACTTCACTCTCATCAAAATGACTCCTGTTCAACCACCAAGCCAATGGGAAAGCATTCCCTGTTTACAGATTCACCAAGAATGTCTGTGTAATTATCAACATTTAATATGACACTGCTTTAAGTATTTACTAAGCCAGGTTGAAAATCACTGAAATATCTTTTTTAAAGTTGTGTTTGAATCAGTAAACAACTCCTTAAACATCAGTTTTTATTACTACTTGGTCTTTACTGACCAAACCATACGGTTTGCAATCTGCTTTCCTTTGGAGGGGGGAGGATTTTAATGTTACTTTAAGTTCAAAGATTTAAAAGCCTACATCTTAAGAGGAAAAACCCTGTCATCCAGAACGATCAATACTACAAGAAAAAGGTGGTACACACAGACAAAAAAGTAACTGCTGGAAATAAACCAAAACCAAATTGGTATGTAAAGCTATTCATTTCACTTAGAAGTATTGTGTATACCCAACTTAACAGTACACAACATTAGCACTTACATTAGGTTCAAAAAGCAAGTCCATCATTAATCATAAGCATCCAAATTTTAAACTATGTGAAATTTTCAGTTTCTCGATGTTAGTTGTTAAGTAACTGAATGATAAAGAATATGAATTATTAATGCAACCTAACACAATTTTCTTGATGACTTCCATCACTGTGCATCCAGCTTTATATCAAGGGAAAGTGGCTACGTTTCCATCAGCCCAACAAATTACACAAAAAAGGAAGAAACTGTAAATCACGTATGTAACCCATACTATTAAAATAGCTAACAGGAGCTTTTTCACCTTTAGTCAGACTTCCAGGTTGGTCCTGTTAAGTTAATATTTCCTAATATTTGATCGCAAACTGATAGCTGCTTTACTTAGGACCGTGCAGAAAAGGTCTGTGATTTCAAACCTGGGAACCTGGTATGCTAGATGCTAGAACAATGTTTAATGAGTTTACTGCCTGCAAAACAAGGTGTAGGAAACTTGCTATACAACATCAACGAAGCAAAAATCTAAACTAAAGAATAAAATTACCTGCAATTTGTATTAGCTGGCCCAGATTTGTTTCTTCACAAACAATTATAATAAAAGTCTATGGTGTCTGGGGATTAAGAATGACTTAATCACTGATGTCCTTCTTACTCATATTTCGGATAAGAAATGCGTTTGCGTTACGTTTATTTATGTTTAAACTGAGTACACAAAACTGGTATGCCGTCAGCTGCAGTTAAATAAACCAATGCCCTTGTATATTTTAAATAAAGTGAGGACCAACTCATCAGAGCTTTAAAGCCTTTTTCAACATCTACCAAGTTCCAAAGAAATCAGAGACTTTAGAAAACGAGTTACGCAGTTAAAATTAAGGCAAACTGCGAGCCAACCGGTCAAGTTTAAAGGCACGTAAGCGATAAGCTCTGGCGCGCTGCAGGTTTCCGTGAGAGGCCAAAGGGAAATGGGCAAACGTTAGCCTTGGGGGCTTCGTGGGCCGGAGGCGCCGGTCCGAGGACAAACCGTGTCCGGAGGCCTCAGTGCTCCCGCCGATCAGGTCCGGCCGGCGCCCCGACGCAGAGCCAGCCGCTGCCCCCGAGGCCGATCCTGGGTCTGCCGCCGGGTCGACTCACCTACCGGTCACTGCCGGGCCTCCGGAGTCGCCGGCTCCTAGGTCTCTAGGTCCGGGGGGCAGACGCGCAACTTACCCGCCGCGATGAGATTTACGTAGCGGACCTCGTCACTGATTACGGACGCGAGGAGGTGGAGACGGCGAGCCGAAGCCGCCGCTCAGAAGAGGCGCCACCGCCCAATTACCCGGCGCCGGCGCCGGCAGCAGCTCCACGTAGTCACTACGTCAGCTCTGACGCAGCAGCCACAGCCTCTCGGCCGCCGCAGGACGAAGTGTGGCGCGGAAACCGACGGAACCGCACCTCCTCGCGCCCTCCTCTCCTTCCCCTCCCCTCCCCCACTCCGCAACCTCCTCCCAGGGGAACGCCCGGGGGGGGGGGAATCCAAGCTCTAACTCCGCCCCCTTCCGGCAGCCGGCCGGAGTCTGGCACTGAGGATCAAGACAAATGGAACGGGGGTGATGCGGTGGGGACGGGGACGGCCGGGGAGCAAGGGGTGGAGAAACTCGACTGGGGGCGGGGATTTGGGCAGGCCCAGAAACCGGAAATTCCTTTCGCCCACAAGTATTTCTGGAAAGGCAATGGACTGCAGTCTAGGCTGATGGTCTTGAGCTTCGTTGCGAGGTCCTGTTTTTTCTGGGCGATCCGCTAGTGTAGTTCCAGCCCGAAGCCAAGGTCCGCGAACGCCTGAGTTCGGTCTTGGCCCAGAGGCGCATGTGCCTATTCCCGGGGCGGGCTTAAGTAGCAGTCCGCACTTCCCACGTCTGCCTGGTTCCTGTACTGGAAAACGCTTTCCGACCTGCAGGGTCCCCGTTGAACGCGGACCCCTCCAAGAGGGCCCAACTGAATGCCCTTTTGTTCGTGGCCTACGGCCGCCTCCCAGGTGACCTTGGCGCAAATTGAGGTTCTCCGTGCGTCAGTTTTACGGAGAAGAGCGATTGTCCGGCTTAGAGATGTGACCGGGGAAAGTGACGTCTCTTTCCTAACTAGTGAAAAGCACTCTGTTTGTAACAGAAGAGAAATCCCTGGTCGCGTAGTAGTTAAGTGTATTTAAATGCTAGGGCTGCTAACTAAAGGATCGGCAGTTCTGATCCACGAGGTGCTCTTTGAAAAATAAGTGGGCCAGTTTTACTGTCTTGTAGGGTGAATATGAGTCAGAATCCAAGGCAATGGTTTGTTACTATTACGAGAAACTTGGAACTCACGGGCTTTTCAGTTAATGTCTGTAAAAGGAACGTTTCTAGCTTGTAAACCAGTCTACCTGTTTAACTAAACACCCATATTTAAAACATACTGATGTGTAGACTCAGAAAGGCTGGAGTTTGCCAAAAAATAAGCCTCTCTGCACTAAGGAAAAGCAAAATTTCTAACAGTGTCTTAAAGCTCAACCTGTGGTACTCAGAAATTGATCACTCTGGAAACTACTGTTAAGGATGAATCTGTAGCAGGTGCACAGTTTGAAAGTCTTTGGGAAAAGAAAGGAGCACAGGTAAAGGGCAACTTTATGAAATTTGAGAATCTTTCTGTAGTAGGAGAAAATCCTGATCTCTTTGGCTAGAATTTTGTTAACCAGAACTACTTCCAGTAACCTGATAAATTCACTTCATTTTTCTGACACTGGCATAGTTCTGAAGTTTTTGCTTCCAGTGTTCTAACAGATGATGCTTGTTTCCGTCTCTTCAAAACTAATTTATTCACTGAATTGCACATGTAGAAATTGTTGAATTGGTGGATGTTCAGCTGTGTATGGAGCCCTTGTACACTGAAGAGCTAGCCTGCTAACCAAAAAGTAGGCAGTTCAAATCCACCAGGCAGTGCTTGAAAACCCTATGGGGCAGTTTTACTGTCCTGTACAGTTGCTTTGAGTAAGAGTCAACTTGACTGAAACAGCTTTTCTGCTTTATATATTTTCAGCAACAAATTATTGGAAAATCAATTTCTTAATGAAGAAATTAACAATAAAAAGTTAACCAAATCGCTTGAACAAGTAGAAACAGAACAACAGAGGAACCCCTCAGGCACCACAAGAAACGAGATCATAAAGATTAGAGCAGAGCTAAATGAATTAGAGAATAGAAAAACAATTGAAAAAAATTGAAAAGACCAAAAGCTGGTTTTTTGAGAAGATCAACAAAATTGACAAACCACTGGCTAAACCTACTAAAGAAAAGCAGGAAAGGAAACAAATAACCCAAATTAGAAATGAGAGGGGGGTTGTCACCACAGATGCAACAGAAATCAAAAATATCGTAACAGACTACTATGGAAGACTGTACTCTAACAAATTTGAAAACTTAGGGGAAAAGGACCAATTCTTTGACTCATACCACCTACCCAAATTATCCCAACATGAAGCAGAACAACTTGATAAATCCATTACAAAGGAAGAGATTGAAAAGGTCATCAAAACACTGCCAACCAAAAACAGTACGGGTCCAGATGGCTTCACTGCAGAATTCTACCAAGCATTTAGAAAAGAGTTATCTCCAATACTACTGAAGCTATTTCACAGTACAGAAAGGTATGGAGTACTCCCAAACTCATTTTATGAAGCCAGCATAACCCTGATACCTCAGCCAGGGAAAGACCCAACAAAGAAAGAGAACTACAGACCGATATCACTCATGAATCTAGATGCAAAAATCTTCAACAAAATTCTTGCCAATAGAATACAACAACATATCAAGAAAATAATCCATCATGACCAAGTGGGATTCATACCAGGGATGCAAGGCTGGTTCAACATCAGCAAAACAATCAATGTGGTAAACCACATAAATAACACAAAAGACAAGGATCACCTGATTTTGTCCATTGATGCAGAAAAGGCATTAGATAAAGTCCAACACCCATTCATGCTAAAAACTCTTAGCAAAATGGGCACAGACGGCAAATTCCTCAAGACGATAAGGGCCATTTATACAAAGCCAATTGCCCACATCATCCTGAATGGGGAGAGACTGAAAGACTTTCCCTTGAGATCAGGAACTAGACAAGGATGCCCACTCTCACCTCTTCTATTCAACATTGTGCTAGAAGTTTTAGCCAGAGCAATTAGACAAGACCAAGAAATAAAGGGCATCTCCATCGGCAAAGAAGAAGTCAAAATCTCCCTGTTTGCAGATGATATGATTGTATATGCAGAGAATCCCAAGGAATCTATAAGTAAACTACTCAAACTGATAGAAGAGTTCAGCCAAGTCTCGGGATACAAGATAAACGTAAGTAAATCAGTAGGATTCCTTTATACCAACAACGAGACTGTTAAGGAAGAAATTATCAAATCAATACCATTTACGATAGCCCCTAAGAAGATAAAGTACCTAGGAATTAATCTAACCAGAGAAATAACAGACCTTTACAAAGAGAACTACAAGCTCTTACTACAAGAAACTAAGAGAGACTTAGATAAATGGAAAAACCTACCCTGCTGATGGATAGGAAGACTTAACATTGTGAAAATGTCTGTTTTACCAAAAGCAATCTATTTATATAATGCAATCCCAATACAAGTTCCAGTGACATTTTTTAATGAGATGGAGAAACAAATCACCAACTTTGTTTGGCAAGGAAAGAAGCCCCGGTTAAGCAAGGTACTACTAAAGAAGAAGAACACACTGGAAGGCCTCTCATTACCTGACTTTAGAACACATTACACTGCCAAAGTAGTCAAAACAGCCTGGTACTGGTATAAGGACAGACAAATCAATCAGTGGAACAGAACTGAGACCCCAGAGATGACACCATCTGCTTATGAACAATTGATATTCGACAAAGGCCCTAAGACATTAAACTGGGGTGAAAACAGTCTCTTCAACAAATGGTGCTGGCAAAATTGGATATCCATCTGCAAGAAACTGAAACAAGATCCATATCTTACACCTTATACAAAAACCAACCCCAACTGGATAAAAGACCTAAATATCAAACCTAAAACGATAAAGCTCATCCAAGAAAAGGTAGGAACAACAATGGAAGTTTTAATACACAATATGGACAGACTCCAAAATCTGTCAAACAAACCACAATCATCAGAAGAGAAAATAGATAAATGGGATCTATTAAGAATTAGACACTTTTGCTCATCCAAAGACTTTATTAATATAATTAAAAGAACACCTACAGAATGGGAAAAAATATTTGGCAACTCTATGTCAAACCGACGCCTGATATCCATAATCTATAAGATACTACAAAATATCAACAAGAAAAAGATAAATCATCCAATTAAGCGATGGGCAAAGGAGATGGACAGATTTCACTAAAGAGGAGATCCAGGTAGCCAAAAAACACATGCGGACATGTTCATAATCTTTAGTTATTAAAGAAATTCAAATCAAGACGACGATGAGATACCATCTTACCCCAACAAGGTTGGCCATGATCCAAAAACCACAAAACAATAAATGCTGGAGAGGCTGTGGAGAAAGTGAAATCCTCCTACACTGTTGGTGGGGTTGCAAAATGGTCCAGCCTCTTTGGAAAGCAATCTGGCGCTTCCTTAAAATAATGGATATTGATATACCATTTGACCCAGTAATTCCACTACTTGGAATATATCCTACAGAATCAAGGCCTTTCACACCAACGGACACATGCACCAGAATGTTTATCGCAGCACAGTCCACGATAGCAAAAAGGTGGAATCAACCCAGATGCCCAACAACAGAAGAATGGATAGGTAAACTATGGTATATATACTCAATGGAGCATTACGCAATGATAAAGAACAACAATGACTTCAGGAAACACCTCATGACCTGGTTTCAACTGGAAGACATTATATTGAGTGAAGGAGTCAGCGACAAAAGGACAAATATTGTATGAGACCTCTATGATAAGATCTCAAAAACAGACTTGTGTATAGAAGAAAAGACTCTGACAGCTGCAAAGAAGGGAGGGAGGGGTGGAGGGAGGGGGGAAGATTTAGATTAAATAGTTGCTAGGTATCTGGTTGGGTGAAATCAGTGGTAGCACACATTAGAAACAAGAACAATATTAAGTGGACTTAAACATAACATGAGTACTCCTTCCATCTTAACCCAATATTGCAAGGATAGAGTAGCTGGGGCAGGGGGTGGGGGACCATGCTTTTAGGCGAAAGCGAGGCCAATTGGCACAACTAGCATTTTGCTAAGAGGGCTCTCTGCACCCCACGTTGGTGAGTGGCGTCTGGGGTCTTAAAAGCTGCCAAGCTGCCATCCAAGGGCACAGCAAATGGTCCCAACTCAGCAGGAACAGATGCTCACCGAGGACCAAAATGAAATAGGGTAAAGACAACCCAGAAGACAAAGAGACCCACATGACTGGGTGCCTACATCGACTTGGGACTGGAAGAACCGGATGGTGCCCAGCCACCACCAGTGATAGCTGTGATGGAGCTCACTAAGTTGAGTCTCACTGGCAATACAAGTATAAAAAGGGGTGCACCCTGAGATCCTCACTAAAAGACCTCAATTGATGGTCCAGTGATTTCGGAGTTCCCCTGGGAGCATGGCCCCTCCCCCTGATGCTGCCCTTGACCATAAATCATAATGAAGGTCCACACTTCAGACAGGAATGGATTGGACTTGGGGATGCAGTGACCATATATTAGATGCATTTTAAGGTTCTATACATCTATAGGATGTCATCCCGCTGACTTCTGGCTGGAGGAAAGAGAGTGGGTAGAGAGGAGGGGAAAAAGAGACTATTGGGAGAATGAGACATGTATGGAACAGAGAGGAATAGTGTGCTGTCACCGGGCAGGGAGAGCAGTAGAAGCTGCATATAGGTTGGTATGTAAATTTACACGGGAATGTACATTTTCACACAGTTATATTAAATAAAAAAAAAAAAAAAGTTAACCAAATCCTTGTTTTGGGACAGGAAGAAGGTTAGGAAGGCTGGTGTAGAGAACTTACCTATCAGTAATCAATACAACTCATTTTAGCCCAGGAAAAGGAAGAAAAAAAGAGAAAACACCAGATTTTTAAACCCTGAAAAATCACACTGTTCATTGTGGTCAAAAGTAACCATGTGAAGGCTGAATAGATGTCTAGCTACAAGTAATAAAGGACATTGTGGTCATTCCCTATCCCAGATATTATTCTGTACCTGATTATTCTAAATTTCTTTAATAAATTATACACTCTTTATCTAATTAGAATCTGTTAGAGAATGAGTTTAAAAAGCAAGTAAGGGGTAGCAAATTGTACTAAGATGTAAGTGACTTATGGAATCCTTTTGGAGAGAAAGGGAAGAATATAGCACAGAAGACAGTGTTGGCATCTGCAGATAGAAAGCAAGAGACACAGGTAGATGTAGTTTCCTACTAATGCTGTAAAAATTACCATAAATTCAGTGATTTAATACAACACAGATTTATTATCTTGGAGGTCTATAGGTGAAAAAGTCTAATACTAAGTTAAGATCGAGGGGTCAGTAGTACTGTTCCTTTCTGGAGACTCTAGAGGACAGTCTGTTTCCTTTTCCAGCTTCTAGAGACTGCCACACTCCTTGGTTGGTGGCCTCTGTCTCCATCCTCAAAACCAACAGCAGCTAGTAGAGACCGTCCTATGCTGTCATCTCTCTGATTCTCTCTTCTTCCTCTCACATGTATAAGGACCTTTGTAATTACATTGAGCAGCACCCTCCGCTTACCCTGCTTCAGTAACCCAGAATAATCTCCTCATGGGTTACCCTGCTGGTCAATTGGTTAAGGCAACCTTCTTTACATCTGCAATCTTAAGTTCTATATCTCACATTATCCGAGATGTTCACAAGTTCCAGGTAGAGTGTGGACATCTTTTAGGGACCATTATTCTGCCTAACCTCTGTAAGAGATTCCAAAAGAATTCAAAGACTAACTGTGCACCTGTCAGAGCCATCCCGTACACATCATTCAGGATTTGATTAGAAATGTCAATAACTAATTTTTAATTTTCTCCTACTTGTGCCTACTGTCTAACTGAAGACAGGAAAGAAAGCACAACCCAAATAGATGTCAGAAGAGATGTTGAAACTTGCTCTTGAACATAGGGTAGCTAAAGCAAATGGAAGAAATGAAATAAAAGAGCTAAACAAAGGATTTCAAAGGGTGGCTAGAAAAGACACACTAAAGTATCATGATGAAATGTGCAGAGGCCTAGAGTTAGAAAATCAAAAGGGAAGAAAATGTTCAGCATTTCTCAAGATAAAAGAAATGAAGGGGAAAAAACCCATACTTCAAGTTCAAGTAATGGAGAATGCAGTAGGCAAAACACAGAATGATGGAGGAAGCATCAAAAGAAGATGGAAGGCGTGCACAGTCACTGTAACCAGAAGAGTTGGTCAACATTCAGCCGTTTCAGAAGGTAGCATATCATCCAGAACCAATGGTGTTGAAGGAAGAAGTCCAAGCTACACAGAAGACATTGTTGAAAAACAAGACTCCCGGAAATGACAGAATGCCACTTGAAATGTTTCATCAAAGGAATACAACACTGGAGATGCTTACTAATCTATGCCAAGACAGCTGGTTAGCCAACTAAGTTATCTGCTGTTACTATAACAAATATCACAATCGGATGGCTTTCACAACTAAAGGTTTTCTCTCACAGTCTAGGAGGCTAGCAGTCTGAATTCTGGGGACTTGCTCCAGAGGAGGGTTTTCTGTCTCCGTTGGCTACAGAAGAAGGACCTTGTCATCAATATTCCTGTAGTGTAAGCTCAGCAGAGGAACCCTGGATCCAGAAAACACACTCCAATACGAGCACTTCTTTCTTGGTGGTATGGGGTTCCCCCTCCCTGACCCCAATCTCTCTGCTCACTTCTCTCCCCTTTTATCTCTTACGAGATACAGAGTGTTGCAGGCCACAGCCCAAGGAAACTTCCTTTATGTTGAATCAGGAATGTGACCTGAATAAGGGTGTTATATCATCCTAATCCTCTTTAACATAACCTAATCAGGCAGAAATTAGAGTTTACAAAACAGGAAAATGACATCAAATCACAAAATGGAGGACAACCACACAATACTCAGAATCACGTTGTTATCAGGTGCTGGTGACTCTGTGAACAACAGAATGAAACACTGCTCCATCTTGCACCATGTCTACGATCCTTCTTATGCTTAAGCCCATGGTTGCAGCCACTGTGTCAATCCACCTCCTTGAGTCTTTGAGAGTCTTCCTCTTTTTCACTGACCATCTTCCAAGCATGATGTTCTTCTACAGGGACTGATCTCTTCTGACAGTTTGTCCAAAGTATGTAAGGTGCAGTCTCATCATCCTTGCATCTAAGGAGCACACTAGGTATACCTCTTCTAGAACAGATTTGTTTGTTCTTTTGGCAGTCCATGGTGTGTTCAGTATTCTTTTCCAACAGTGTAATTCAAAGGAGTCAGTTCTTTTGTCTTTGTTAATTATCCCACTTGCACCTGATGGGAATCTTTGGCTAGCCAAATTGGCACATACTTTGGGGGGACATAATTCAATCCATAACACTGACTGACTGGAAATGATCCTTGTTTGTGCCCATTCCAAAGAAAGCTAATCCAACAGAATGGGGAAATTATTCAACTATCATTAGCATCACACAAGTAAAATTTGGTTGAAAGTAAAACAGTTACAGTAGCCCATCAATAAGGAACTCCCAGAAATTCAGAGATTTAGAAGAGAACATGGAAGAAGGGATATCATGACTAATGTGAGATGGACTTTGGCCAAGCAGAATAAAAAATATCAGACAGCCATTTACCTGTGTTTTATTGATTATACAAAGGCATTTGACTGTGTGTAGCATAACAAGTTATGTATTACATTGCAAGGAATGGAATTCCAGGACACTTAATTGTGCTCATGCGAAACCTGTGCATATAACAAGAGGCAGTTCTATGAACAGAACAAGGGGTTACTGTGTAGTTTAAAATCAGGAAGGGTGTGCAATAGGGTTGTATCCTTCCACCATACTTAATCTGTATGCTGAGCAAATAGTCCAAGAGACTTTGCATAAGAATTGAAGGAAGGCTAACAAATTGTGACAGACAGATGATGCAGTGTGGCTTGCTGGAAACAAAAAGGGTTTAAAGGACTTATAGATGAAGGTCAAATCCTTCAGTATGGATTACACCTGAAAATAAAGGAAACAAAAATCCTCACAACTGGACCAATAACCAACATTTTGATAACTAGAGAAATGAAGTTGCTGAGAATTTCATTTTACTTGCATCTACAATTAATGCCCATAGAAATAGAAGTCAAGAAATCAAAGAACATACTGCACTGACAAATATGCTGCAAAAGATCTCTCTGAAATGTTTGAAAGTAAAGGCATCACTTTGAGGACTAAAGTATGCCTGGACCAACCTGTGGTTGGTTGCTTCATATGCATGCAAAAGTTAGACAATGAATAAGGAAGACCTGAGAACTGATGCCTTTGAATTGTGTTATTGGCAAAGAATATTGAATATACCGTGGACTGTCCAGATGAATGAACAAATTTGTCTTGACATACAGCCAGAATGCTGCTTAGAAGCAAGATGTTACAACATCATCTTTCATACTTTGGATACAAGGTCTGACAATTTGCAAAGTCATCTTAGAAAAAGTGCTACCTACCTTATTGCTGAATATCACTATGGTCACCTTCAGAGTACTCCCCTTGGGAAGGTACTCACTGATGCCAGTGCCTAAACCACCCTTCAAAGTGATTTTGGAACTCTTTGTGGAATGGCTGTCAGAGCTGTCATCATATTACCCTTGATGTCCTGAGTATCATCTAATTTCTTTCTTTCAATATTTCCTTTATCTCTGGATAATGAAAAAAAGTCACTGAGGGCCAGATCAGGTGAGTAGGTACAGTGTTCCAGTACATTTATTTGTTTACTGATTAAAAACTCCCTCACAGACAGTGCTGTGTGAGCCTAGTGAGTTGTGATATAACAGCCGTGAGTTGTTGATGAAAAGTTCAGGTCATTTTTGTCTAACTTTTTCATGCAGCCTTTTCAGCACTTCTAAATAGTAAACTTGGTTAACTATTTGTCTAGTTGATACAAATTCATAGTGAACAATCCTTCTGATACCAAGAAAGGTTAGCAATGTCATTTTGACTCTTGATTTGGACTGACAGAGCTTTTTTAGTCATGGAGAATTGGTTAACTTCCACGGTGCACTTTGACACTTTGTTTCAGGTTCATATTGGTACATCCATGTTTCATCATCACCAGTGGTAACAAGGCCGAAAACATCATCTCCAAAAGATCTTGACAAACTTCAGCTATCCTTTGCTTTTGTTCATCTGTGAGCTCCTTTGGGACCGTTTTTGCAGATGTCTGTCTCATGCTGTGGCTTTCAGTTAAAATTTTCCTGTTTCTCTATCAATGTTTACTTAGTCTGCCAATGATTTTGATGCACAATTTGATGAATGAATTTTTGCAGTATTTTCATCAGGTCTGCTCATTACTGGCTGCCTTGACCCCTCTTCCTCAGTAACACTCTCTCTCCCCTTAGAAAAATGTTTAATCCATTAGTACACTGCCATTTTCTTAATAAAATTGTCCCCATAAAATTGGGGATATCCCTTCATAATCTATGAGGTACTACAAAATATCAGTAAGAAAAAGATAAATAATCCGATTAAGCACTGAATAAAGGAAATGGACAGACAATTCTCTAAAGAGGAGATCCAGGCAGCCAAAAAACACATGTGAACATGCTCATGATCATTAGTTATTAAAGAAATCCAAATCAAAACTACGATGGCTGTGATCCCAAAAATGTAAAACAACAAATGCTGGAGAGGCTGTAGAGAAATTGGAACTCTCCTACACTGTTGGTGGGGTTGTAAAATGGTCCAGCCTCTTTGGAAAGCAATCTGGCACTTCCTTAAAAAGCTCGAAATAGATATACTATTTGACCCAGTAATACCACTGCTTCGAATATATCCGGCAGAATCAAGGCCGTTCACACCAACTGATACATGCACATGAAAGTTGACTGCAGCACAGTCTACAATAGCAAAAAGATAGAACCAACCCAAATGCCCAACAACAGAGGAATGGATAGATAAACTATGGTATATATACTAATGGAACACTATGCAATGATAAAGAACAATGATGTTTTAGGAAACAACCTGGTTTCAATTGGAGGACATTATGTTGAGTGCAAGAAGTCAGTGACAAAAGGACAAATATTGTATGAGACCCCTAAGATAAGAACTTAAGAACAGACTCATGCATAGAAAGAAAGACTCTTTGATGGCTACAAGGGTGGGGAGGGAGGGAGGGGGCGAGAAGGTGGGGTATAGATTAGAAAGTTGATAGAAATTTGGTTGGGTGAAATCAGTGACAGCACACATTAGAAAGAAGATCAGTTTTAACTGGACTTCAACATAACATAATTACTCCTCCTATCTTAATGCAATATTGCAAGGACAGAGTGGCTGGGACGGGGCGCCAAGGACCATGCTCTCAGGGGAAAGCGAGGCCAATTGGCACAACTTGCATTTTGCTGAGTCTTCTGCACCCCACATTGGTAAGTGGCGTCTGGGGTCTTAAAAGCTGCCAAGCTGCCATCCGAGATGCAACAAATTATCCCAACTCAACAGGAACAAATGATCACCGAGGACCAAAATGACATGGGAGAAAGAAAACTCAGGAGACAGAGAGCCTCAAGAGTGGGGGACTACGTCAACATGTCACTGGAAGAACCGGATGGTGCCAGGCCACCACCAGCAATAGTCGTGAAGGGGCTCACAAAGTTGAGTCTCACTGGCAACCCAAGAATAAAAAGGAGAACACCCTGAGTTCTCCACTAAAAGACCACAGTTGATGGTCCAGGGGCCTTAGGGTTCCCCTGGGAGCATGGCTCCTGGCCCTGATGCTGCCCCTGTCCATAAATCATAATGGAGGTCAACTCTTCTGACAGGAATAGATTGGACTTCACAACACAGAGAGACCATATCGTGTGTGCACTTTATGGTTATATGCATCTATAGGATGTCATCCTGCTGACCTGTTACTGGAGGAAGGGGACAGGGTGAAGTAGAGGAGATAGGAGATTATTAGGAGGATACGACATGTATAGAAAGGAGAGGATGGTGCTGTTACCAGGCAGGGAGAGCAGTGGCAGTTGCACACAGGTGGTCATGCAAATTTGTATGGGAATGTACATTTTCACTCAATCATCATCATCATCATCATAAGACAGAAATCAGGACAGAAAAAAAGTTGAGGCTATCCCTGTTTCACGTCCACTCTTGCTGAATTTAACAAGAAATTTAATGTTTGTTCGTTGCTCTAATTCAAGCTCCAACATTCTCATGCTGGTGCACAAAAACACACAACAATAATGAACACTACTCAGCATCAAACTGGAACTTTAGGGGAAGGGAGTAGAATGGAGACTACAAATTCACTTTTGTATCTATTGAATTTTGTTTTACATGTATGTACTACATGTTTTAAAAGTAACATTTTAATTAAAACAAAAAGCACCTCAGTGATAACTTACTGTCTAATGAAGTTCAAACTTCTTAGTTTTACCCTAAAATTCTTCATGACATTGGTCCAACTTAAATTTTCTGCCCTATTTCTTCTTAGTACCTTTTTTTATTTTACCATACTGATTTCCATGCATTGCTGCACATATGAATCATCTGAAGAACTTGAAAATACATATTCTTTGGCCCTAGGTCCTACCTAGGATCCCTGGATCGTGAAGTTAACAAACTGCGTGGCTCATTGAAAAGTTGGAGGTTTGAGTCTGCCTGGAGGCGTGTAAAAGAAAGGCCTAGCAGTCTACTTTTGAAAAAAATCAACCATTGGAAATCCTACAGAGCATAGTTCTGTTCTGACACATGTGGAGTCACCATGAGTTAGAATTCACTTGATGGCAACTGGTACTCATAGGCCCTTCCCGCTGACTTACTGAATCAAAATGTCCAGAGGAAGAGACTGTGAATTTATGCCTTAAGATCTCCAGACTGTGCTCTGCAACAAATTATTGTTCTGCTGTACTTTAGTCAAACCTTACCTCTTTTGGGAAACTCTGGTGACATAGTGGTTAAGAGCTATGACTACTAACCAGAAGGTTAACCATTCAAATCTACCAGATGCTCCTTGAAAACTGTGGGGCAGTTCTACTATGTCCTACAGGTTGCTATGTGTCAGAATCGACTTGTTGGAGGTGGGTTTTGTTTTTTAATCCCTATTAATACTAGTATAAGTGCCCTGTGTTTTCCCACCTTTTTAACGATTATTCATTCCGCTTTCTTACCTAGTATCTCTATCTGCCTATTAAAATCTTATTCATCCTTTAAGACCTAGCTTAAATACCACCTGCATTATTGATCCTTCATTTGGAAATAGTCTATCTCCCTTTTGTTTGGAATTAACAATTATTGTCATGGCTCTAGAGCTATATTTCTGAGTTAAAAATCCCATTTTTGATATTTACTGGCTTTATGAATATTGGTCAAGTCTCTTAACCTCTCTGTCTCAATTTCGTCGTCTGCAAAACAGTGTGATCATAGTGTCTACCTTGTTGTGAGAATTAAATTAATACATGTGAAGTATTTTATACCTGGCACAAAGTAAGCACTGAATAAATGGTAGCAGTAATTAACGTTTTATGACTTGGCCAAGTTCGTTCATCGACTTGTGTAGAATCTAGACTCTAGAAAGTGCTTTAGAAATCTAGGCCAATCCATCTGTTTTATAACTTAGAAGTATAAACTGAGAGGTTAAAGACTTACTTGGCTAGTAAATAGTACCAGCACTAAAATCGAGGACTCAAACGACTTTTAATCCTATAGTGTTTCACTGTAGTATAAGATCTGGAAATTCTACATTATTCAAATGATGGGCTTTGTATTTCACTTATTTTGCTTGTTTACTACAGGAGAGAACTGGAAAATGGAGTCACCTGAAAACATTTCTACAGGGAGCTCTGTCTATTCCAGGTTTAGCACTTGAGACTCCTACAGGTACTGTGTGCCCAATTTAAGAAAGGTCAAACAAGTCAGCATAATATGCATTTGACTTCTGATATCTCCAGTTTGCCATTTCACAAGAAATTTTGTTCTTTGATTCCACTAGACAGTTAACAGTTCTAGATTTCCAACACTGGGAGTATCCTTTTCAACAGGTGAATTTGTGGACTTTGATTTTTGGGTTTGGTAAACTTGAACTACCAGACCTAATGAGCTCTGAACTCTGAAGAATTTAGGATCATATTTAAAGGGTGAATATTATAATTAAAAATTCAGGCCACTGAGTTTTTTAAGATTACAGGATTGTTGGCAATCATTAAACTACCATGTCTGAGTTTTAAAAACCATAAAAATTTAACTAAAATATACTTTGAAATGTTTTTTTTTACATATTTTAATTGACAGAAAATTCAGTTGCCTGCCAGATTTTGTGGCTTCCACACAAAATTGTATTGTAGTTATCATGAGAAAGAACCTTAAGGATTGGAAACTATGAACATTGTCTCAAACTGACCTGTGTTCAGCCCTGAAAACTGCAGGATTTGATAGAATTAATGTAGAGATTGAATCTGTTCTCTGAAATATTTTTTTTAGTAGAATGATGGTTGTAATTAGTATTTAGTAATTAGTATTATTTCTTTGGTTCCTTTATTCTTGAAAGTACTTAACAGAGATGCCAAAAGACTCCAGCATTGTGAAAACATCAATAGTAATTCACTGAACATATGAACTGCGTCTTAAATATTTCAGTAATCATTTTAGTTGTTTCAAAAACTTAAAAAGAGTCCCAAAGTTAAATGTAGACTGGTACAATAACTTTGGAAATGCATTTGGTGCTTCCTTAAAAAGCTAAAAATAGAAGTGCCATACAGTCCAGCAATCCCACTCCTTGGAATATATTCCAGAGAAATAAGAGCTGTCACATGAATAGATACATACACACCGATATTGATCACAGCACTGTCAGCAATAGCAAAAAGATAGAAACAACCTAGATGCCCACCAACAGATGAATGCATAAACAAACTGTGATATATTCACACAATGGAATACTATGCAACGATAAAGAACAATGATGAAACACCTTATAACATGGAGGAATCTGGAAGGCATTATGCAGAGTGAAATTAGTCATCCCAGGAGAACAAATATTGTATGAGACTGCTGTTATAAGAACTCAAGGAAATGTTTAAACACAGAAGAAAACATTCTTTGATGGTTCTGAAGCTGAGGAGAAAGGGAGAACATTATTCACTAACTAGATAGTAGTTTAGATGAGGAGAAGAACAACATATAACACAGAAGGTCGAACAACTGGATTAAACCATAAGCTAAGAAGCTTCCTGAATACAAACAAACACTTTCATGAACAGGAGTCAGGGGCAGGGGTCTGGAGGCCATGATTGCAGTGAACATCTAGGTCATTTGACATAAGAGTTTATTAAGAAAATGATGAGTGGCATTTCTGAGTCTTACAAGCTAGCAAGTGCCATTTAAGAAGCATCAATTCATCCCAACCCACCTGGAGCAAAGAAGAATGAAGAAAACCAAAGACACAAGGAGAATATAAGCTCACAAGACAGAAAGGGCCAAAGAAACAAGAACTCTGTCAGCATAAGAACTAAATAGTGCCCAGCTACCACTAATGACAGCCTTGACAGGGAATACAATTAACAGTCCAGGAAGGAGCAGGAGAAAAATGGAGTACAGAACTTGAGCTCTAGAAAAAAGACCTGATTTCATGCTCTGACAGACTGGAGGATTCCAAAAAGACATGGCCCCTGGACTCTCTCTTAGCCCAGAAATGGAACCGTTCCCAAAGCCAACTCTTCAAACAAAGATTAAACTGGACTACCAGACATAAGGAAACCCTGGTGGTATAGCGGTAAAATGTTACAGCTGCTAAACAGAAGGTAGCCAGTTCAAATCCCCCAGGCGCTGTTTGGAAACTCTATGGGGCGGTTCTACCCTGTCCTATAGGGTCACTATGAGTTTATGTTGACTTGATGGCACCGGGTTCGGTTTTTTGGTTTTATCAAACATAAAATGATACCAGTGAAGAGTGTGCTTCTTGGCTTAAGTAGATACAAGAAACTAATGGGGAACTCCTGTCAGGAGTTGAAATAAGAAGGGAGAAGGGGACAGGAGCTAGTTGAATGGACACAGGAAATACAAGGTAGAGGAGTGTGTTGTCACATTGTAGGGAAAGCAACTAGGATCACATAATAATGTGTGTATAAGTTTTTGTGTGACAAACTGGAATTGTAATGTTTCACTTAGAGTGCGTGCACACACAAAAAATGTTTGCAAATTAAATCCGGCAAATATTACATAAGGCTTTTAAAAACAACCCAGCCCCAATTTAAAATAAGAAAATTAGAAAGCTACTGTATTAAAATCCAACAAAGTCTCTCTTAACAAAGGGTTGCTTCAACAACCCTTGGTTTTTTGTTTGAATACTTGCTTGTTTCAGCACGTCTCTTTACTCAGAGACCTAATTCTCAAGAAAGGAAGAATGTGTTACATTATGAAACGGCAACAGCTGAAACTCATCCAAGCACACAGTCATTAGAAAAAGGAGCAATCAAGTTGAGTCAGAATGAAAACAAACATGAGTATGGTGAGACCTAGTGATTTTTTCCCAGTGAGAGACAGGTAAAAAGCACCAGCTTAGATAAAGTAAAGTGGTGACATGGGGCAACTCTTCAGACCAAAAAGAAGGAACGTAAGACGAGGCTATGATGAGAGGAGGCTCTGGGGAAGAGGGATATCAGTGCTATCACTTAGAACCAGGTGCTCTGGAATGCTAAATCAGGTTGCCAGCCAAGGGTGTTAGAAGTGGAAAGGAGAGAATAAGAAAGAAAAGGTAAGAGGGTCAAAGGCAGTTTACCACACAGCCCCTTTCAAACTCCTAAGAACTAGAGCAAGGGAGCAGGGTGGCACGGGGAGAAGAGAGAGATTGTCTTCAACAACACATTTCGTACTGGAAAAGGGCTCTCTCTGCCATGTTTTTCTCTGTGTTCTTAGCCTCTCCTTCAGCCTACTTTTCCCTAGCTGCATAATAGGGCTCATCATAATGAACCTGCAAGGTGTTTGTGAGGAATACATTAGCCAATAAAAAATGTAAAGGGCTTAGGACAGTACAGATCACATAGTAAATGCACAATAAATATTCAAGCCAAAAACAAAAAATAAATGCCACAGCCATAGAGTCAATTCCAGCTCATACCAACCCTATGGGTCAAAGTAGAACTGTCCCATAGTTTCCAAGGAGCACCTGATGGATTTGAACTGCCCACATTTTGGTTAGCACATGTAGCACTTAACCACTATGCCACTAGGTGTTCCTAATAAATATTAGTCATCAATATTACTCTATATACTCACTTTACACCATAGTCATAATATATTAGAAGAGGTAGTAGAGACCCTTAGAGATCATCTAGGAAAGTTCAGCTCTCCACCTAAAATACACACTACTTATACTGTGAACTCATAACATGAAAAAATTACATCCGTAATAGCCAGATGTATACACTGCCAAGTCTTCTAATTGCTTGTATTCACAAGAAGCCACAAAATATCTCTGACTGACCACACCACCTGTTGATCAGTGGGGAAAGGGTCTGATACTACTTCTCTTTTCTTAAGCTTTCTTCTCCAGAGAGATTTGTTAGCTGTCACATTCCCTTCTGTATTTCAGTTACATCCACTCTAAGCTGTGGTGGGGCTCTCACTGGGCTCACACCAATGCTGAGTCTTCCTTTTCCACATCTATACCTGTGCCTGTACCCCATCCTCACTCACTCACTCTTCAGTTCCTCCTTCTCCTCTTTTTAACTCCTATGTAGTGGCTACAGGGAAACATAAACTTTCTCCCTTATGTTCTCTTACTCTGATTTATTTAAGAAACTAAGAGCATGGGGCATATGGAACACATCAGGTGACATGAAATCACTGTATATAAAATTTTTGTGCAGTATTTCAGCAGAAATTTTATTGTGATTGAATGAAAATGTACATGCCCATATAAATATGCATGCTCACCTATATGCAGCTCCCACTGCTTTAAGTATATATATATACATATATGTATCCCTGTAGTTAGTTATAACGAGAAAAACATATTTTGCAAACCTAGCTTCCATGTATCAATACATCTACAAGACTAAAACTCTATGCTAATTTATCTTTTGAACCTTCTAAATACACTCCAGTCATAACTGTCATTATTCCCCAATTAAAAGGGTGCTTTGAATCACATGGTTTTGTCTGCACATACTAAAATCACACACTGTTGCTTTGGTTGCTGCTGATGTTTTTATAGTCACTGACTTTGTCAGATTTTCTAGCGTTGTAGCTACAATATTGTGGTATTTGTGAAGCTCTATCATTAACTTGTTTTAGAATGAAGTAGTAATTAAAAGAAAAGGAGTGATATATGGGAATTACAAGTTGCGAGTGACATTGCTACAAAAAACATCACTAAGGATTCTGCATGGTCGGGTACAAGAAGGAATTCCATGGTAGGCGGTTAACACCATGAGTTACTGCACTAAGTGACTCCAAGCCTAGTGATGCCACTGAGGTACATTATGTGTCTGATCACATCTCATGGTCAAAAAAGTAGAGATAGTGATACAGCTATACAAAGAAAAAGAAAGCTTCAAGTTTTTTCATTTTTTTTTTTAAATTTTATTTTATATTTTGGATGAAATTTATGTTTAAGTAAAAGTAGCAAATGATCCATAAGTTATTTCTGTAAGAGCATTTATTTTGTACATGGTTATTGTAAAGCAACATGTATAGAATGTTTCCTGGATCCACCATAATACTTTAAGCTTTAAAGTAAACTTACATTTAAAAAGAGTTAGTGCTGTCAACCTCTACAGAAATGTTTAATGTGCAGATAAGTTTTTAGAATTTCTATGAAAATCTCTGTTAATGACCTGTGTCTTTCTCTAATTAAACTATCCTCCATCTTCAACATACAAAAGAAGTTTTAAACTTACTTCTACCTTACTGTTCTTCTATTTGTTAATTTCTCGTTAACCAGAAATATTTTGTCATGCATTAAGAAGTTTTTTTTTTAAACAACAATGGGATACCATCTCACCTCAGCAAGGCTGGCACCAATCCAAAAAACACAAAATAACGATGTTGCAAAAGTTGTGGGGAGACTGGAACACTTATGGCACTGTTAGTAAGAATCTAAAATGTCACAACACTTTGGAAAACAACATGGCACTTCCTTAAAAAGTTAGAAATAGAAATACTGTAAGATACAGCAACCCCACTCCTAGGAATATACCCAAGAGAAGAGCTGCCATATGAGTAGATGTGTGCACATCCATGTTCACTGCAGCCCTGTGCACAATAATAAAAAGATGAAAGCAACCTAAGTGTCCATTAGCAGATGAATGAATAAACAAATCACAGTATATACACACTGGAACAATATACAACATTAAAGAACAATGATGAAGTCATGAAATATCTCACACCATGGGTAAATTTGGAAGGAATTATGTTGAGTAAAAAAAGTCAGTCACAAAAGGACAAATATTGTATGAGACCACTATTATAAAACCTCAAGAAAAGGTTTAACACAGAAAAAAAAAATTCTTTGGTTATGAGGATGGGGAGGGAAAGGGAAGAGAAATCACTAACTAGATAGTAGACAAAGATCAACTTTGATGAAGCAAAGAGGATGTCAGCACAACTGGACCAAAGCAAAAGCAAAGAAGTTTCCTAGACATATCCAAACACTGAAGGATAGAGTAGGGCTATACTTGGAGTGAAAGAAAATGAAGAAAACCTAAGATAAAAGAAAAACACTAGCCCAAAGGAGTAAAGGATCAAAGGAACCAGGGACTCCACCAGCCTGAGATCAGAAGAACTAGATGGTGGTGTCCCATCTACCACCAGTGACCACCCTGTCAGAGAATACAACAGAGTCCCAGACAGAGCAGGAGGAAAATGTAAATTCAAATTCATATGAAAGGATCAAATTTAGTGGTCTGACGGAGAATGGAGGACCCCCTGAAACTGTGAATTCCAGATTTTCTGTTAACCCAGAAGTGAAGCCATTCTCGAAGCCTGCTCTTCAAAGACTAGACAGGACTATAATAATAATACTACATGTAAGGAATATACTTCATGGTTCAGTCAAATACATGTACGAGACCAAACGGGCTGATCTGTCCAGTGCAAAATGAAAAGGCAAGAAACTGGCCAAAGGGACACAAGGAACTTGGGGTGGAAAAGGGTGTATACTGCCACATTGTGGGGATTGCAAGTAATGTCACAGAACAATAATTACAATTTTTTAAATATTAACTTGAGCTGTAAACCTTCACTCAGAGCACAATAAAATAAATAATAAAGGGAATCCAGATACTTAAAATTTTTTTGTTGTTGTGGAAGAACATTTTATTCAAGGAGAACAGTCAGAACAGTGAACTAAAACATAGGGTATAGTGGTTACATGGTGTCTTAACTATATGGGACTATTTTGCCATGGAACACATTTTTAAAAAAATCTAAACACTTCATTTTTCTTTTAAAACACAGTTTACTTGTAAATTGAGTATGGCATTCAAATTCAGAGATTAAGGAACTGGTAGTTAAAAAAAAAACACAACTAAAACTTGACTTAAAAAAATTCAAGATAGGATGAATTTTTTGTGTTTTCTGTTCCTCAGTCTCTGTGCAAGTGTCATTCTCTCTGACTGTGATACTTTCCCTTCCTTTACCCATTTACTGTCTACTCATCCTTAAGAATTTGGCTTATTAACTTTCTCAGTGAAGTTTCCCTGGGTTCAAGCCCACTTTAACCGTTTACGGAAACCCTGGTGGCTTAGTGGTGAAGTGATACATCTGCCAACCTTTCAGTGGTACTAGGCGCATCTTAGAAACTCTGAGGAGCAGTCCAGCTCTGTCCTGCTGGGTTGCTATGAGTCGGAATCGGCTAGACAGCAGTGAGTTTTTAACCTCTTAGGGAGCCGAGTCGGATCCGACTCGAGGGCACTGGGCTTGGCAGTGGTGCCGTGGTTAAGAGCTCGGCCACTAACAAGATGATTGACAGTTTGAATGCACCTGCTACTCCCGGGAAACCTGTGGAGGAATTCTGTCATCAGACTTGCTATACCCACTCAAGAATAAAAAAGGCGAGCATAGTAAGTGTAAAAATTTATTCCTTGCACAGTAAAGATGACAGCCGAGAGTCAGCGCTCAAAGAAGCTATTTCGAAAACAGGGGTTCAGTAATCAGGGGTTTTATGTGCTCGAAAAGAGAAGTTTTACATATGCATACTAAGGCAGGTCTTACGGTCATACATAATTAAATTTGGGTTGGGCCGATGCCAGTTTTTTGGAATCTTTTTGTTTTCGTAGCCTCAGCTGTTCAATGACGGAGGATTGCTCAACTGCTACCGCAGGAAGGTCTTGTAGTGGTCAAATGTTCCCCTTCTATGCAGATTGAGACGCCGAAAAATAACTTGTAGCAGAAGTCGTTGCAAACGGTACATAACAGACAATCACATGTCGGCTGAGATTCTGAAAAAGAACTTGTAGCAAAAGTTGTTACACCAACTTCAGGCTGCTCTCAACAGCCAATCACAGGTTGGTAGTGGTTACATTGCTTGCCACAGTCGCTTAGTAGCTGTTTGAGCGGCAGTAGGGGGCACTGTGAGTTGGAACGGACTCCGCGGCAGCAGGTTTTGCGGTTTTTTTGGTTTAATGCTTGCAGCTGCTAACTGAAAAGTTTGGTATTTGAGTCCCACCAGAGGTGAGGTGGAATCAACTTTTCGGCAACTGGTCGCTATGAATCAGAATTGACTGGACAGCAACAGGTTTGATTTGTTTTTCGGTAACCAAGTATGTGCTTTTCTTTTATTTAGGCTTCTCTTTTGTAGCACCTATAACTGTAGTTAAAGCCTGTCTTCCCCGCCAGAATATAAACTCCATAACTTCTCGCATAGCCTCTGAATCCCCCGTTAGACTCACTTGTGGGAATTATCAATACATATGCCATCATGGAGGAATCCATAAGTGGCTCCTAACGTAGTTGTGTGCACACATTAAGCTCGTAAATACTTGCTTGTTTGCTTTTGCTTTACTTTTTGTTTATTCAGTGCCAGGTGCAAGCAGATGTTTAATAACTTTTCTGAATAGGTGAGAACTAAGGTGCTGTAATTAAGTGAGCCTTTGGAAAAGTATACTTGGAAAGGAAATCAAAGGGTTAGCTGACGTGCCTCTCCAAAAATTAGAGAGATTAAGCCTTCATTATCTTGTATAAAAATGTGATAAATTGTGTTTTCAATAATTAGTATTCTAACTGGAATTTACCAAGTTCATGGCCTTCTAAAATGATGACCTTTTATTTTGTGGGCCATAGTGCCTTCATGTGGACTCTGTTTTCCTCCTTAAATAAAATGTAATAGTTTTACACCAAATAAATAAATAAAATAACCACCGTGCTCATATGGATTCCAACTCCTAGTGACCCTATAGGACAGAGTAGAACTACTCCATAGAGTTCCGAGAAGCACCTGGGGAATTGGAACTGCTGACATTTGGTCAGCAGACATAGCACTTAACTACTATGCCACCAGGGTTTTTTTTTTTTTTTTTTTTTTTAATTAAGTAAATAGTGGTTAAATGTTACAGTTTCTAGCCAAAATATCAGCAGTTAAAACCTACCAGGCGCTCCTTGAAAATTCTACAGGGCTGTTCTACTCTGTCCTATAAGGCTGCAATGAATCAGAATTGACTCAGTGGAAATGAGTCTGGTTTGGTCTCTGTTTGGAGAACTATGACCTGTAAAGTTCAGCACCCCTTACCCAGACTTAACAATTGGTATTTAGGGTTGGGGTCTAAGCCGGGCTGTGTATAGATTCACTTGGGTACTTCTGAATGTGAGTTTTTAGCACTCAGAATTTGACAGCACTAATTTAGAAAGTAAAAGAAATCTTCTGAATACAGTAGCCTGAAGATCCAACGAGTCTCAGGAGATGAGCAGTTTTCCTTATTTCTGGTTATTAGGCTGTCATTTTATATATATATGTGTGTATCAGATATCCATCCAGAATCTTTATGCCATGTTCTAAACCAGTAAGAATCAAAGTAGAAAGTGGCCAAGTTTAAAAAAAAAGTTTCTTAACATAAATAGCTGGCTTATCATTCTCTGGCTTAGCAGAGAATGACAGTCTGAGGAAAAGAACTTTTCAAAATATCTCACTGAACATAAGCATAGAAATATCAAACTATTTATATGAAAACCTAGATGAACTGACTTTTCTGGAGAACTAAAAATAAGTCTGTAAACTCATTCAATGTTAAACTGACATCTACATGAGTTTAGTGTTATCCGTTGTTGAGTTGAGTTGATTCTGACTCATAGAAACCTTACAGAACAGAGTAGAACTGCAGCACAGGGTTTCCAAGGAACAGCTGGAACAGCTGGTGGATTCAAACTGCCAACCTTTTTGGTTAGCAGTCGGAACTCTTAACCACTGGCCCACCAGGGCTCCAAAATGACATCTCCAGAGACTAAAAATCTTAAAAGTATATAGTTTAGGCAACTCCACAGTTCAAACATAGACTTATAGTTGGAAGGAACTTAAGAATTAACCTTGTTTGAAACTTTGCTTTAGCAGTTATACTCCTTTTTAAGATAAAATGACTGAAGAGATATAAACAGTTGCCTGGTTTGAAACTGAGACTAAGTTCTATTTCCTCTAGAAAGGAGGACATACCTGAAAGATATCCTTTTGATTTCCAGTTAGAAGGAAATGTAACAAACATTGAATATTTGCTCTGTGTGGACATGGTATACTTGTTTAGGCAATGAAACTTGACTCAGGAAGACCCCAGCCAGAGTTATTGAAAAGGAACAAGCATGGAACATTGGAAAGCATCAACCTTTGGATAGTGCATAGAAACCAGCAAAGAAGTTTGGAGTGTGGTCTGTGAGATAGGAACAGATCACAATGAGTATAGGTTGGCTGGCCTGCACCTGAGCTCCTTATCTGTCTGTTAGAGATTGAATTGTGTCCTCCTAAAAGATATATTGAAGTCCTAATCCCTGGTACCTGTGAACATAGCCTTGTTTGAAAATAGGACCTTTGCAGATGTTATCAGTTAACATGAGATCATACTGGAGTAGGGTGGGTCCTAATCCAAGAAGGGTGGTGCCTTTATAAGAGAGGGGCACAGACACACAGAAGGAAGAAAGCATGTGATTACAGGTGCCCCCCAAGACTCCCCAAACCCACAGCTATGGAGTTGATTCTGACTCATAGCAACCCTATAGGACAGAGTAGAACTGCTCCATAGAGTTTCCAAGGAGCACCTGGTGGATTCAAACTACAGAGGTAGCACTTAACTACTATACCACATATGGGAAGGAACTCCGGGAGTTACCAGAATCTGGTAGTGACAAATAACAATCTTTTCCTAGAGCCTTCAGAGAGTGTATGGTCCTGCTAACACCTTGAGTTCAGACTTCTAGTCTTCCAAATAATGAGGCAGTAAGTTTCTGTTCTTTAAGACTCCCACCTTGTGGTACTTTGTGACAGCAGCCCTAAGAAACTAACTCCACTACCCCGCTTCTGATTCTCCTAACTCACATATCAATACAGGTGACTGGGAGAGAGGGGTTGTAAGATGGTGGAGGACAGGTGACACATGGATTGAGGACAATAGGGAATGTCTGAGACATTTCCCTTCCCTAGAAACACTTCAACAGGAGGAATACCTTTTCTCAAGTCCTGAACTCTGCAGGAGAAGCACAAACCAATGTCTAGTTTTTTCTCTCTTTTTCACATGGAGTCACTACTAGCCAAGGCAGCTAATGATTCCAAAGGAATACATATGGTCATATGGAGGAAACTCACGAAACATTTCAGGAGTAAGTGAAATGTTAAAGAATACATCAAACTACTTACCTCAGAGAAAGGTGACATAAAAGATCAAATAGAAACAAAGTAAGTTTAACAAAGTACTTCAGAGAAACAAAACCAAAAGACCAGACCCGCTGCCACTGAGTCAATTCCACCTCATAGCAATGCTGTAGAACAGAGTAGAACAGCCCCAGGGACAGAAATAAGGCCAAATAAACATTTGTGAATTGAATATTGTTGTTGTTAGGTGTCACTGAGACCGTTCCGACTCATAGTGACCCTATGGAGAACAGAACAAAACACTGCCTGATCCCCCACCAGGCCCACAATCATTGTTATGCTGAAGTCCGTATTTGCACCCACTGTGTCAATCCATCTTGCTGAGTCTTCCTCTTTTTCACTGACTCTTCACTTTACCAAGCATGGTGTCCTTCTCTAGGGACTGATATCTCCTGACAAATGTCCAAAGTTTGTAAGACATAGTCTCACCATCCTTGCCTGTAAAGAGCAGTCTCATTATACTTCTTCCAAGACAGATGTGTTCTTTCTTTTGGCAATCCATGGTATATTCAGTATTCTTCTCCAGAACCTCAATTCAAAGTTGTCCGTTCTTCTTCTGTCTTTCTTATTCATTATCCAGTTTTTGCAAGCATGTGATGCAATTGAAAATACTGTGGCTTGAGTTAGGAATGCCTTAGTCTTCAAGGTGACATCTTTGCTTTTCAACACTTTAAAGAGGTCTTTTGCAGCAGACTGGCCTGAAACAATGCATCTTTTGGTTTCTTTGTTGCTGCCTTCATAGGCATTTGTTTGTGGATACAAGTAATATGAAAACCTGGGCAACCTCAAATTTTCTCTGTTATCATGATGTTACTTATTGGTCTGGTTTTGAGGATTTTTGTTTTCTTTGTTGAGATGTAATCCACACTAACAGCTATGGTCTTTGATCATCAGTAAGTTCTTCAAGCTGGCTTCACTTTCAGTAAGGAAGGTTGTATCATTTGCATAATACAGGTTGTTAATGAGTCTTCTTCTAATCCTGATGCCTATTCTTCTTCATATAGTCCAGCTTCTCAGATTATTTGCTTGGCATACAGGTTGAAAAAGTATGGTGAAAGATGCAACCCTGACATACACCTTTCCTGACTTTAAACCATGGAGTGTCACCTTGTTCTGTCTGAAAACCTGCCTCTTGATTCATGTACACATTCCTCATGAGCACAATTAAATGTTCTGGAATTCCCATTCTTCACAGTGTTATCCATAATTTGTCATGATCCACATAGTCAAATGCCTTTGTGTAGTCAATAAAACACAAGTAAACATCTTTGTGGTATTCTCCGCTTTCAGCCAAGATCTGTCTGACATCAGCAATGATATCTCTAGTTCTGTGTCCTCTTCTCAATCAAGCCTGAATTTCTGGCAGTTCTCTTTCCATATACTGCTGCAGCCAATGTAGAGTGATCGTCAATAAAATTCTATTTGCCTGTGACATTAATGATGTTATTTGGTAATTTCCACATTTGGTTGGATTGCCTTTCTTGGGAATGGGCACAGATCTTCCTGTCAGTTGGACAAGCAACTGTCTTCCAAATTTCTTGGCATGGACTAGTGAGCACTTTCGGTGCTGCCTCCATTTGTTGAAACATCTCAGTTGATATTTGGTCAATTCCTGGAACCTTGTTTTTTGCCAATGCCTTCAGTGCAGCTTGGACGTCTTTCAGTAACATCTGTTCCTGATCATATGCTACCTCTTGACGTGGTTGAACATGAAGCAATTCCAGGTCATATAATGACTTTTATAATTGCTGGAAACCCTGGTGGTATAATGGTTAAGTGCTACATCTGCTAATCATGAATACTGACAGTTTGAATCTGCCAGGTACTCCTTGGAAGTTCTGTGGGGAAGTTCTACTCTGTCCTATAGGGTCGCTGTGAGTTGGAATCAACTTGATGACAGTAGGTTTTTTTTTGGTTTTTAATGACTGTGTATTCTTTTCATCTTCTTTTCATGCTTCATCTGTTGTTTAATATTTTCATCATAGAATCCTTCACTGTTGCAACTGAAGGCTTGAATTTTTTCTTCAGTTCTTTCAGTATGAGAAATGGAGAGTGTTCTTCCCTTGTGGTTTTCTATGCACCTCTTTGCACAAGTCATAATACCTTGTCTTCTCTGAGTGCCCTTTGAAATCTATTCAGTTCTTTTACTTCGTCATCTTTTCCTTTTGCTTTCACTACTTGACGTTTCTTTTTAATGACTCGTACTTTCTTCTTATATGATGTCCTTGATGTCATTCCACAACTAGTCTGATCTTCAGTCATTAGTGTTCAATGCATCAAATTTATTATTGAGATGGTCTCTAAAACTCAGGCGGGATGTACTCAAGGTCATACTTTGGCTCTCTTGAACTTGTTCCAGTTTTCTTCAGTTTCAGTTTGAACTTGCGTATGGGCAATTGATACTCGCCCTGTTTGCATTCAGCCCCTGGCTTTGTTCTGACTGCTGATATTCTGCTTTTCCATGGCCTCTTTCCACAGATATAGTCACTTTGATTCCTGTGTATTCTATCTGGTGAGGTCCATGTGTGGTCACTGCTTATGTTGGTGAACAATGGTATTTGCAGTGAAGAAATTGTTAGTCTTGCAAAATTTTATTGTTTGATCTCTGGCGTTGTTTCTATCACCAAGGCCACATATTCCACCTACTGATCCTTCTTTGTTTCCATCTGTCACATTCCAGTCACCAGTAATCATCATTACATTCTCACTGCATGTTCAATCAGACTGAAGAAGCTAGTTAATATCTTCAATTTCTTTATCTTTTGTCTTAACTGGTTGGTGTTTAAATTTGAATACTAGTCTTATTTACTGGTCTTCCTTGTTAAAAAAAAAAAACCAAGCTCCTTACCGTAGAGTCCATTCTGACTAATAGTGACCCTGTAGGACAGGGTAGAACTGCCCCATATCGTTTCCAAGGAGCATCTGCTAGATTCAACCTACCAACCTTTTGGTTAGCAGTCATAACTCTGAACCACTACACAACCAGAGTTTTCTTTCAGGGATATAGATATTATCCTATCACAGGCAGCATTATACATAATTCACTATAGATCTTGAAATATTCTTTATGATGATGAACACAACACCATTCCTCTTCAAGTTGTCATTCCTAGCACAATAGACCATATGATGGTCCAATTCAGAATGGTCAGTACCAGTCCATGTCAGCTCACTAATGCCTAGGCCATTGATACTTATGTGTTCCATTTAATTTTTAACAGTTTCTAGTTTTCCTAGATTCATACTTTGTACATTTCACATTCTGATTGTTAATGAATGCTTGCAGCTGTTTCTTCTCATTTTGAGTCATGTTACATTAGCAAATGGAGGTCCTGAAAGCTTCACCTCATCCACATCATTAAAGTCTACTCTATTTTGAGGAGGCAGCTCTCCCTCAGCCGTTTTTTGAGTGCTTTCCAACCTGAGATGTTCATCTTCTGGTGCTATCTCTGACAGTGTTCCACTGCTATTCATAAGGTTTTCACTAGCTAATTCCTTTCAGAAGTAGACTGCTGGGTACATCTTCATACCCTGCCTTAGCATGGAAGCTCATCTGAAACCAGTCTGCCATGGGTGACCCTGCAGGTATCTGAATACTGGTGGCATAGTCTCCAGCAACACATAATCTCCCACAGTACATCATTCAACTGACAGACATGTGGGGTAATTGACATGAAATACAAAACCCAATGGATGGATCAAATAACAGAACAAATACAGCTGAAGAGTTGATTTGTGAACTAAAGGCTAGATCAGGGAAGGGATTAAAAGACAGAAAGCATGAGAGAAAAGTTAAGAAATGTGGAGATAGGGGTAGAAGCATAAATGTTTTGCTAACGGAAATCCTAGAAGAAGAAAAACACTTGTAACAAGTGAGGGAATTATTGCTGACAATTTCTTAGAATTAAAGTCATCACACTTTAGAATGAAAGGGGTCAACTCTAGCTCTGGAACTCTCATGTTTAAGTAAATATTGAAGAGTGTGCTTCTTAGTTCCGTCAGACACCCAAGACCAAATGGCAGCTCCTGTCTGAAGGCAGGATGACAGGACAAGAAGGGATAGGAACTAGCTGAATGGACAAAAGAAATCCGGGATAGACAAATAACCATAACTGATAGTCAGTCAGTCTGGAGGGCCCTGTGGGAGCATGGCCCCCAGACTCTCTAACTGCAGACTGAATCCAGCAATAACTCCGGTTCCCAGACAAAGACTGAACTGGACTATATAAGACAGACAGTGATCATGTCACCAAACAAACATTTGGACTTAAATAAATACACGGGGGCTCTCCAACAGTTCACTGCTGGAGGCAAGAAGATAGGGTAAGGGGGGACCGGTCTTGGTCAAATGTGTGTGAGAATTTCTGGTTGATAAGGGGAGTGTGCTGACACAGGAGGGTACAAAAGGGAGGGGAGAGCAGGTAGAGTGGAATAGTGACGTGAGTTCCATCCATTTTGCTACTGTCACACATTGTACTTTTGTGTGTGCTAAAAACATGCAATAGTACGTTGCTGCTCTCTTTGCTTTCAAGAGTCAGTTATCTTTTAGTGCAATGAAAAATAAGTGAACAGTGAATTTTATTTTATCTGCACTTATTCTCTATTGAGTATTCTTCACTTAGGTGTTATCGTGGATTGCATCGTGTCACTCCAAAAATGAACGTATTGATTTGACTCAGCTATGAATCCTAATATGGTATGATTCCTCCCATGTGTTGTGAATCCTGCCTCTGTGATGAGGGAGAAGAGGCAGCAGCTCTGTTGTTGATGCAGGACTCAAGCTACCAGCTTGTGGAACATAAGGGAGAGAAGTGAGCAGAGCCACCAAGAATGCAGCACCAAGAGCAGAGCATGCCCTGTGGACCTGAGGTTCCTGGACCTGGATGCTCTTGTTGAAATTTAGGCTCAGCCTACCAGACTGTGATAATTTCTCCTATTGAATGGACTTGTAACTCATGAATGGATTTTTGGCTTACCAAATGATGACAGTAAAATTTCTCTTCATGAAACCTTGCACTCATGGTATTTTCTGTTACAGCAGTACTAGGTGACTAAAACAGGTGTGTAGATAAGAGTTTCCATCTTATTTCTTCTTTCTGAATATTTCTTGTGGCGTAAGTACACTGGCTATGAATTCCTTTCGTTTTTGTTTGAGCATGACGTTAACTGTTACGTGTCAACTAAGATAAGCTATAATTCTCAGTGGTTTGACAGACATTGTGGTGATTGCTCATCCGTAAACTAATATAATCTAATATCTTTCCACAGTGAGATCTGATACAATGTAATCATCTCCATGACAAGATCTTCTATAAGCAGCCAATCAACTGAAGCCAAACGCCAAGTGCCGTCGAGTCGGATCCAATCAACTGAAAGGGGAGTTTTTTGTGACTACAGATCGGCTCAGTGTATAAATGGATGTCCCAGAAAGGCTCACTCTCACTCTGGATCTTGCAAGTGACTCATCGTCACTTGACCTCTTCTTCCTGGGACATGAGCTAGCAGTGGGCTACCTGGCCAGGTGTGGATTTAAAGGGTAAGCAAGGTACGCATATGATTACTTGTATTTAATTTTGAACCTGCAGTACACAATTTCATATGGATTTCACTACATCTTTGATGAAAATCATGTGTAACTGTGCACTACGGTTTAGTAAGTAAGCACAAGTAAAGCCGTGTGTACCTTGCTTATTGGGTAATCCAGCCTGGTGCTTGACTGCAACTCTTGGAATTCACCAGTTCCTACAGCACTGTGAGCTAGCAGCCTGCCATCTGACCTGCCACTTTGGGGGTTGTCAGCCACTACAGTCACTTGAATCAGGAGGAGCCTCCGCTCTGATGCCTGACCTATAGATTTGAGACTTGCCAGCCTCCACAACTGTGTGAGCCATGTCTTCAGTTGAGCCTCTATTTATATATTTATAGGATCTGACAATGAAGTCCACAAACTTAATTGCTCTAAATGCTACATACGTCACTGCTGAATATCACTACGGTCAGTCACCTTTGAAGTACTCCCCTCGGGAAGCTATGCACTAATGCCAGTGCCTAGTCTACCCTTCAGAGCAATTTTGGAACTCTTTCTGGAAGGCCATGGTGCACGGTTGCACAGTGGCAAGTTCACAAACCTAATCGTATAGTTGTCTGTGAGGGAGTTTTAGCCAGTAGACAAATAACTGTATTGGAACACCCTCCCTACTCACTTGTTGTGGCCCCCAGTGACTTTTTTCTTTACCTGAAGATAAAGGAAATATTGAAAGGAAGACATTGTACTGCCCTTCAGGACATCAAGGCTTACATGACAACAGCTCTAATGGCCATTCCAGAAAAAGAGTTCCAAAATTGCTTTGAAGGGTAGACTAGGTGCTGGTGTTAGTACATCGTTTCCAAAGGGGAGTACTTCAAAGGTGGCCATAGTGATATTCAGCAGTGAGGCATGTAGCACTTCTTCTAGGATGATTTCATGAACTTGGTTGGCAGTCCTTGAAACTTGGATTCAGCCAGTTAGAACAGATGCACCTCTGTGTGCATGTGTGTGTTATTTTTATTTTTCATATTTTCCTTGCTTAGTGTTTCCTGAAATTCTTTGATCTGTGATTCAGAGTCATGAATTTTGGAAAATTATCATTCATTATTTGAGTTTTGCTTCTATCCTGTACCCTCTTCTTTTCCTGGAGTTTCATTTATGTAAATATTAGAACTTTTGATGTCATACAACTCTTAGAGGTCATTTCCTGTATTAATTCACTCTTTTCTCTTGTGTTTCTGCTTGAATAATTTCTATTGCCCTGTCTTCAAGTTTATTGATTCTTTGCTTATGTTGAGCCTACCGATTAGTGTATCAAAGACATTCTTCATCTCTGTTAATCTGTTTTTTCATTTCTAACATTTCTCTTACTCCAAACCTAAGCAGAGTTCATGCCACCTGCTGCAAACAGCTGATCTTTGAGATGGGTGAGATAAGAAGCAAGATATTTTTGTTGCGTATCAGTACACAAGGAGACACAGGGGATATATTTCCTCCAAAGTTTGCCTCCCTGAAATGGCAACTAGCTGAAGGCTTCAGAGGAGAAGGAGATAAGGCTTTATGAGTCCTAGGAATTTGTAGAATGTTAATCTTCTTTAGGTGGTCACATCCCAGATATGTTGATGTTTTAATTGGTGTTTTGAGCTCATAAATTCCCAGCTGATTCTCTTGCTTTTCTTTTGCGTTTTTAGATTATTATCACTTGTTTTTCCGTGGTCTTAAAGAGAGCATACATTAGTCTTTAACTTAAGAGAAACTAAGGGAAACAATGGACTCATGCTTGAAGACAGAATTATGAAACAGAATGGTTCAGGTTATGTTCAAAATGCAATCACTTATTTTAACCCACCTGCATTTGATTCTTTCTTATAGCTCCTGTTTCTGCTGAAATTATTCATCCGTCCTGGAAGATGAACAGCTACAATGCTCATTAGAAGCAAGAATGGTGTGACTTTACCTTACATACTTTGGACATGTTATCAGAAGGGCTCAGTCCCTGAAGGACACTATTGTTGGTAACATAGAGGGTCAGCAAAAAAGAGGGAGACTCTCAGTGAGATGCAGTGACACAGTGTCTGCGACAATGGACTGAAACATAGCAATGATTGTGAGGATGGTGCAGGACCAGACAGTGTTTTGATCTATCATACACAGAGTCACTGTGAATTCCAATTGACTTAACGGCAACTAATAACAACAACAGAAACCCTGGTGGCATAGTGGTTAAGTGCTACAGCAGCTAACCAAAAGGTCAGCAGTTTAACTCCATCAGGCACTCCTTGGAAACTCTGTGGAGCAGCTCTACTGTGATCTATGGGGTCACCGTGATTCAAAATCAACTTGATGGCAATGGAACAATGCATGTTTGACTTCCTTTTCCATTAGAGGCTTTAAAAGTTAAAATTAAACATTAAATCTCTGTCAGATAATTATAACATATGTAAATCTAGTTCTGAAAATTGTTTTCTGTCTTTGGGAATTACTTGTTTTTCTTGCATTTTGTGTGTTTCATAATATTGCATGGCGACTCCTGCTCAACGGCACTTGGCTTGGCATAGTATTTTGTTCAAATTCGGACCTCTTGTGTAGGGCAGTAGAGTAATTTCATGCCTCTAGGTAGGTTCACCTTTCTTTCTGTTAGGCTATAGTTTTGTGGGGAGGTAAGGGGAGATATTAGGTAAATCTAGCCAGGATTTGGGCTGAGCTAAGCCTTAAGATTGCTATAGTATTCCTTGCATTTAAGGAGCTCTGGTGCCACAGTGGTTAAAGTGTTTGGTCGCTAATCAAAGGTTTGTGTTCAAACCTACCGGCTGGTTTATGGAAGAAAAATGTGGCAGTTTGCTTCTGTAAAGATCTACAGCCCTGAAACCCTATGGGGCAGTTCTACTCAGTCCTGTGGATCACTATGAGTCTGAGCTGACTTGATGGCAATGGATATGGGTGTATTTTACAACAACTACGAATAAATAAATACACATAGGGGCCTACAGTGTTGCTATGAGTTGGAATCAACTTGAAGGCAGTAGTTTTGGTTATTTTATGTACACTTTGTATTTGGGGTGGGATTGGTTTGTTGAAGTAATGTCAGTTCAACCCTAAGCCTTACAGCTTATTTTTGCTCTGTGTCTCAGAGAGGATCTCTTTGCATACTGCTGCTTCTATTCACTCCCTTTTTCAGTAACATTCTGCTGGTATTTGTTATTTAAAGCTTATTAACTTTGCTTTGGGGAGCTCTGGTGGCACAGCAGTTTGAACCTACCAGATGTTCTGTGGAAGGAAGGTGTGGCATTCTGCTCCTGTAAAGATTTATAGGCTTGGAAATCCTCTGGGACAGTTCTACTCTGTCATATTGGGTCTCCATAAGTCAAACTCAACTCTATGGAAATGGATTTGGTTTAACTTGGCACTGAAAAACAGTTCTTGGAGAAAAAGGGAAGAGTGGGTGAATCATGTGTTCTCCATGGTTGTGACTAAGCCTTAGTCTTAGGTAAGTTCCATGGATCCCAACATCTCTGAAGGCATACCTTCTCTTGCTCCTCTCCCAGGAGCAAAGTTATTTTACTTGTTTCTTTCGCACTGACTTTTCATTAGTGCCATAAGTGTGATAGTGGTGTTTGGCCCTTCTTCACGCAGATTAGAGTTTTTGTTTCATAGAGAAGATGAGGTAGGAGGTGACATTCCTGTTCTTCAGATTTGCACAACAATGGACATTTTATTGTGGCTCTTTCCAAGCTTTTCTGTTGTGAAGAAAGAACCTTCAAGAGACTGCAGACCCTCTCAATTTTTGCAGTGCAGAAGGACTTTATACTATTGCCAGTCCACACTCAGCCTTCATCAGTTTCTCAGTTACTCTAGCTGAACTCCTTTTATCAGCATCTACCTCCATTAAGGTAGTGCTTACATCTCTTCTCCTTGCAGGCACTTGTCGCCCAGATTTTGGTCCAGCTCTCTGACAGATTTTAAAAAACAGTTGTGAATTTGAAGTTAGTTCATTCTTCTTTTCTTTTTAAGGGTAGAAGTAATACACCTTACATTTCTCTGCATCTCAAAACAGAAACTAGAAATCAAACCTTGGGAACTGTTAAACTTGGAGATACTTCATGTCAAGCAAGACTAAGTAAGCATAATGACTGCTGCTTCCATGGATGTTGATTGCAGATTCAAGTAAAAAAGAAACCCTTGACAATGTCAATCTTTTTTCCTTTTATCATGATTTTGCTTATTGATCCAGTTGTGAAGATTTGAACTCAGCAGGTGAGTTCAAGGAAATAGTATTTTTTGACTCCTCAGATGATTCTGATGTTTCAGTTAAGTTTGAATGCCACTGTACTGAACAGGAGAATGAACTGGAGGGAACAAATTCAACATAGGAGGTATTTAGAATTCCTGTTCAGTAGGTGGAATATCATGAGGACTTGTTTGAATGCTGTCACAGTAAGTGAAGAAAAGTGGATTGACCAAAATTAACTTGATGATTGATGAACTGGAAAAGTAAAGCTAGAAACAAATCTAAGGATGATTTATACATAGGTTTCTGACAGGTTTGAGGTGATTTCAAGTAGGGGAGATTTATGGAAGAGTCATTTTAGAGAGTAATAAAAAGCTCATTTAGGGATATTGATTTGAGATGACTGTGGATCTGTAAGCTGAGCAAATGAGAAGCTGGACTCTACGAAGAAAAGCATCGTGTCTAGATTGAAGGAAGACTCAATTAGCTGTCAACGTTATGCAGATAACACAACCCTGCTTGCTGGAAGTGAAGAGGGTTTGAAATACTTACTGATGAAGATCAAAGACCACAGTTGTAAGAATGGATTACATCTCAGCATAAAGAAAACAAAAGTCTTCACAACTGGATCAATAAGCAAAATCATGATAAAAGGAAAAAAGATTGACATTGTCAAGGGTTTCTTTTTTACTTGGATCTGCAATCAACATCCATGGAAGCAGCAGTCAAGAAATCAAAGGAAACATTGCATTGGGCAAATCTGCTGCAGAAGACCTCTTTAGTGTTAAAAGAAAGTATATCACCTTGAAGACTAAAGTACACCTCACCCAAGACATGATGTTTTCAATCATGCCGTAGGCATGCGAAAGCTGAGTAATGAATAAGGAAGACTGAAGAAGAATTAATGTCTTTGAATCACAGCATTGGTGAAGAATATTGAATATACCACAGATTTCCAAAAGAATGAGCAAATCTGTCTTGGAAGAAGGACAGCAAGAATGCACCATAGAAACAGGGATGGTGAGACTTCATCTTATATACTTTGAATATGTTATCAGTAGGGATCAGTTCCTAGAGAAGGACATTGTGCTTCGTAAAGCAGAGAGTTAGAAAAAAGCGGAAGACCCTCAGTGAGATAGACTGACACAGTGGCTACAAAAATGGGTGGAAGCCTAGCATGATTGTGAGGATGGGGCAGGACTGGACAGTGATTTGTTCTGTTGTACATAGAGTTGAAGCCAACTTGAGGGCACTTAACAACAACATGAATACGCAGATGTTGATGTCAATGAGGCAGTTTGGTATGAGTCTGGAGATCAAAAGAGAGATATTAGTTGAAGATAAAAATTTGGAAATTGTTTGGATAGAGATGGTGACAGAAGATCCAAGACTGTGTTAAGCAAATTGTGAGAATGTGGGTAAAAGTGGTCTAATATGAGGTACTAAAAACTGAACCAAGCCCAGTAACATCAAGTTGATTCCAACTCGTAGCAACCTTATAGAGCAGAGTAGAACTGCTCCACAGAGTCTCGAAGGAGTGCCTGGTGGATTTGAACTGCTAACCTTTTAGTTAGCAGATGTAGCACTTAATAATGAGAGTGGAGGGTTAAAGTCTCCCACTATTATTGTGGAGTCATCTAACTCTCTCAAAAGTTAGTCTCTTTGACGTATTTAGGTGCTCTGATATTAGGTACATAAATATTTAATATAGTTAAGTCTTGCTTGTGTATTGAACCTTTCAGCAATAGTGTCCATCTTTGTCCACGATGGTAGATTTGACATTAAAATTGATTTTGTCTGAGATTAGAATTGCCACCCCTGATCTTCTTTGTTCATTGTTAGCTTGATATATATTCTTCCATCCTTTAATTTTCAGCTTATTCCTATCTTTAGGTCCTCAAGTGAGTTTCTTGTAGACAACATACGGATGGGTCATGTCTTTTGATCCAAGATGACACTTGGTGTCTCTTTACTGGAGCATTCAGTCCATTCACATTCAGTGTAATTATTGATAGGTATGTGTTCAGTGCTGCCATTGTGATATGTTTATTTTTATGTTGATGTTTCCTCTGTTGTTCTTATTAGTCTGTTCTGGGACATTGTTTTTTGTGAGTTGATTTTTCACCTTTTTCAGAGCTGGTTTTGTAGTTGTTGAGACTCGTGTGTTACATTTCTTGAAATGGTATGATACATCTTTGTTCTGCTTTACAGCTGCCCCTATGATTCCCCTTAATACACTATATATAAACCCAATTTTAATTACTACCAGTCTTGTCATCTTCCTGTCCATCTGGAAGGATGGTAACAACTGTAGTACATCCCTCTTTTTATTATGATGACACTATAGTTTTCATGATGATCACTGGATTGCTTTTCTGTATCAAAGCTGTGATTGACTTTGGAGCCTTCCCTAAAAGAGTAGAGTATTGAGTAGTGTGTCGTTCTAAAACATAAAGTTAGTGGTTTTGTTCTTCTAAGCCAGAGCCAAGAACTTCTTTCAGCATTTCTTGTAGTTTGGGTTTGGTTTTTACAAAGTCTCTGAGTTTCTGTTTATCTGGGAATGTCTTAATTTCATTTTCGTATTTGAAAGATAGTTTTGTAGGGTATATAATTCTTGGTTGGAAGTTCTTCTCCTTCAAGGCTTTGAATGTGTCATGCCACTGTCTCCATGCTAGCACGGTTTCTGCTGAGAAATCTGATGAGAGCCTCCAGGGTTTCCCTCTGAATGTTAGCTTTGCTTTGAGTCTTGCTGCCTTTAAGAGTTGCTGCTTATGTTTCATTTTGTTAAGCTTGATTATAATATGTCTTGGAGTCTTTCTTTTGAGATCTATGTTGGGTGGCGTACGATATGTATCTGAGATGTCTATATTCTCTTCCTTCATGATTTCTGGGAAGTTTTCTTTCAGCAGCTCAGCAACGATACTCTCTGTGTTCTCAGATGTCTCACCCTGTTCAGGGACTCCAATTAATCAAAGGTTGTTCCTCTTAATAGAGTCCCACATGCTTCTTAATATTTCTTCATTTTTCTTGTTTCTTTTTTCTGATTTCTGCTCATAGACGCTGGCATCAGTAGCTCTGTCTTCCAAATCAGAAATTCTTTTTTCCATTTGTTCCATTCTGTTTTCTTGGCTTTGCATGGAAGTTTCTGTGTCTTTGATTTTGTTCTTGATCTGTTGGATTTCAGAGTACTGGTGTTCCATCAGATCGAATAGCTTGCTTAATTTTTCATTTTGTTCTGCTGCATTTTGGATAAGGTCTAGAAGGGCTCTGTATACAGTCATTTTGTATTCACTTTCTGATGCTTTCATAAAAGTTTCTTCATCTGGAAAACTCCTTGGTTGCTTTGTTTGGGAGCCTTCTGAAGCCATGGATGATTTCTTGTATGCCACAATTGTCTGTTGCTTTTTGGGTCCCATGTGAGTATGTAGAGGCTGGAAGAGGTAATGTGAGGATAGATTGCAAATGTTTCTCTAGGCTGTCTTAAAATGTAAAGCAAAAGTTATCTGACCACTTCACAAGTCAGTTAGGTTTTCAGGTGTGGAAGTCCCTTTTCTCAACTAATAAAGTAAGCACCACTATATCCAACCCCAGATGATAACAAACTAGTTCAGAATACAGCAATGCTACTGCCCTGTTGGCCTCTGCTGACAGGGCCTAGCCTTAGGCAACACTGTGTCAAGTACTGCTTTTGTGATAGAAAAGCGCTCTCTTGTGGGCAGGCTCTGGTTCCCAAGCTAAGAATTAGGTCCAGCTGTGGCCACCATATCCAAGATGGCGTCCTCCACACAGGCAGCAGACAGAGGGGCTACAGGTGCCGAGAGTTAGTGATTCTTCTGCTTCTGTTGCAGGACCTGCAAGGTAGGTGGCACTGGGAAAATTACTGCTTTTCTGTCGGAGAAGCACTGTCCTGTTTGCAGGTGCTGGCTCCCAGGCTAAGAATTAGGTCCCGCTAAAATCTCTGTACCAACATGGCATCCCACACACTGAGGGTGGAATTCTGTTCAAACCCCGTTGATGCAGATATAAAACGACAGGCTCAAAGTGGCTAGATTAACAGAGTCTTAAGCCTGGCTCTCAGAATATGGGAATTTCGCCTGCCTATCCCCCCAGCAGCGCCTCTGAGTCTAGCCGCTAGGCAAGACCCAGCTCTGCTCGCCGGCCAAGACAGAGAAAAAAAAAGTCAGAATGGTGCGTTTACCTTCCATCCGTGAGAGCCAAGGCTAGCCAGGAGCGGGAGTCAGCGAAAGAGAGGAGGTTTTTCGCTGAGTGGTAGGAAGTCCCAATTAACAGCTTTGTGCCGTGTCCTGAGGCTGATTAGGTGATCAGAAGGCTCTGTTTGATTGTCAATTCAGGTCTTGGTTTCCAGAGGGATATAAGGAGATGTGTGCTTAGTCCGCCATCTTGACTCCACCCCCAGCAGATGTAGCACTTAAACACTACACAACTGTGGTTTCCATATAAGGCAGTAGGGGATACCAATTTCATGAAAATTTTTTTACAGCATTCAACATTATAAATTAAAAATCTAATATGTGTATGCAATTATCATCTATTAAAATTTAGAAATTGATATATGTTAAAATTCTAATATGTATATCAACATCTGTAATTATATCTACTATGTGCATCATCTTCATTTTTTCTACACACATTCATTCATTCATTTTTTTATCCATCTATTCAAAAAACAAACTTTGACACCTACTATGTACTTGTTACATAAACAGGCCAAAGATTACCCATGTGTATTAGTTTAAACTCACCCTCATGTTGTTTACTTCTTCACAGCAGCCTAGCAAAGCTCACCAGACCCAAACTAAAATTCTTATGCAGCCAATTAAATATATATATATGTATATATATTTGGCTTGGCTTTATATATATAAAACTATTTAGAATGTGCCTGCTTTGCATACCTCATGTTTTCTTGCTTGTCTGTGTGCCTGGTGATTCTTTATTGGACATCAGACATTGTGCATTTTACATTGTTGGTTCCTGGGTTTTTTTTTTTTTAATTCCTTTAAATAGTGTACAGTACTTCAAGTTAGTTGGATCATTTTGAAACCTTAAGCTTATTAGGGTGGGTGAAGAACAGCTGTTTGTCTATGGCCAATTTAATTCCACAATTAAGGCAATAACTTTCTGAACATTCTATCTGATGCTCTGTGTATTATAAGGTCTTTCCCATAAGGTTGGTGGGAACATGAATTATTTATTTCTAGTCATGTATGGGGTTATTTCCCTAGTCCTGGTTATATTCTTCTCACACATACTCAGATTAAAATTTAACCAAAGACTTGAAGGGTTCCTCTCCAGACCTCTAGAATTCTGTAGAAATCCAGGCTCTCCATGTACTCTGTCCTGGAAATTCTAGGAACATTGGTATCTCTGAACTCTCCAATATCCATCTCCTCAACTCAGCCAGAAGCTAGACTTTGTCTAGGTTCCTTCGCACTACCTGCACTGCAGCCTGGAAACTGCCTCCAGGCAGTAAGCTACTTCAGTTTCAGGATTCTTTCACGAACCACAGTCCTAGAAGCTGAAGAGATAAGACCCTTCCCCTAGAATTGACAGACAGCCTTCCTCTAGCACTGGCATCTGAGTGCAGACTTCTAGTGAACTGAACTGTGAGAAAATCAAAGTCTGTTTGTTAAATTAAAACACAAAAGGAATCACAGTCCTTCACTTCTTGTTGTTCTTCATCTCAAATTGTTGTTTTATGTATTTTTCGTGATTTTCTAGTTGTTTCAGGCAGGAGGATAAATCCAGTTCTGGTCTTTCCGTCACAGCTGAAAGTGGAATTCTAAGAGTTGAGATTTCAACAAGCTTTTGAAAGACTGCAAGAAGAATCCTGACAGTGGAAGGAGACTACACAGGGCAATATTAATGAAAATTTGAAAAACCTCTAAAGGGTTCAGGACAAGTAGGTAGCAGGTACATTAGAAAGTCTGTGCTAAAGAGATTTAGTTGAGAGTTTACAAAAGGAGCAATAAGGCATTTGGATTATGTCTTAGTCTTCTAGTGCTACTGTAACAGAAATACCACAAGTGGATGGCTTTAAAAAGAGAATTTTATTCTGTCACAGGCCAGTAGGCTACAAATCCAAATTCAGGGCATCAGCCGGAGGGGAAGTCTTTATGTGTTGGCTCTGGAGGAAGGTCTTTGTCATCTATATTCCCCTGGACTAGGAGTTTCTGAGGCACAGGGACCCCGGGTCCTTTCCATAGGACATGCTCTGCTTCCAGCACTGCTTCTTGGTGGTATGAGGTCCCCAACTCTCTCTACCAGCTTCTTTTATATCTCAAGAGATTGCCTCAAGGCACAATACAGTTTTACCCTTTGAGTCCTGCTCCCCTGCCCCCAACACAACTGCTGCCCCTCCTCCATCATTAGTATCATAGAGGCAAAGGAAATGATTCTGTCACCTCTCTGAGCTTCAGACACATGTTTAGTTACCTATTTAACACCTCCATAAGCCGTTGAATAGATTTTGACCCATAGCAACCCCATAGGACAGAGTAGAATTGCCCCATAGAGTTTCCAAGGAGTGCCTGATGGATTCAAACTGCCAACTTTTGGTTAGCAGCCAAACTCTTAACCAATATACCACCAGGTTTTCCCAACATCTCCATAGGAATGTTTAATAGATATTTGAGATGCAACATGTTTAAAGTACAATCCTTGATTCCTGTTCCTCTTGTAAAATTGCTCCTTTCACTACCTTCTACATCTTAGGAAATTGTATCAGCAGCTACCTAGTTGCCTAGGCCAAAAACCTGACAGTAATCCAAGCCGTTTCTTTCTTTCTCTTAGAGTAGAAAACTTACTCATGCTCCTTTTAAATAATTAACTAATCTAATCACTTATTACTATCTCTACTAAAATCCCTAATCCAAGCTACTAACATCTCTTGCTGAGACACTGCAATAGCATCTCAACTAGTCTCTCTGCTTCCATTCTTGCTCCCCTAGTCCACTGGCTCACTTAAAATGATAAACGAGATCATATAACTAGGGAAACCCTGATGGCATAGTAGTTAAGTGCTACATATACTTAAAAACCTTCAATAATTAGCCGTGGTTTTAAAAAAATATTTAAATTTCTTACCGTGGTTTATAAGGTCCTTCAAAGTCCAATCTTTGTCTTCCATTTCAGTACTTCATTCTAAAATGCTTTTCCATTTGGTCACTACTACACTGTCATTCCACTGGCCTTCTTTTTCTGTTCCACAAATATACCAAACTCATTCCTGCTTCAAGGTCTTTGCACTTGCTAATCTCTTGGTCTGGAGTACTTACTCCCACAATCTATGTGATGGTCCCTTCTCACTATTTAAACGCAAATGTCACCTCCTCAGAGAGGGCTGTCAGAGTTTCTCTAGCTAATCTAGCATTACACCATCACACTGTATTTAATTTTTTTAGAGTGTTATTACATGAAAGGATCTTTTCTGCAAATTTGTTTGCTTAGGTTTTGTCTAGATCCCAACCCTGGAATGTAAGTGCACTGAGAGAAAGACTCTATGAATGCTGTGCCCACAGCAACTGGAACACTGCATGACACATATTGTTATTATTAGCTATCACCAATTAAGCCCCCAAATCATGGTGATCCCAAGCATGATGAAACGAAGTGCTGAAAATGTCCTGCTTCATCCTGATGACTGGTTGCAGATCAGACCATTGTGATCCATAGGGTGTTAGTTGTTGATTTTTAGAAGTAGTTCACAGGGCTTCCTTCCTAGCCCTTAGTTGAGAAGCTCTGCTGAAACCTGTAGAACATCACGGCAGCATGCAAACCTCCATTGACAGGTAAGTGGTGGATATGCCTGAGGTTCTTTGGCTGGGAATTGAGAATATGAAAATTCTACCACTGAATTATCACTGCCCTCAAGGCACATAAGAGGTATACACTAATGATACAGTGAATCAATTAATGAAAAATGAGCAGATGAATAAGTGTATAATTCTGTCTAGTTGAAGTATTTATTAATTTTTAACATTAATTCAGTATACATTGTATGTCTGCATGACAGGTAAAAAGTTAATAGATGTTATTTCTTCCTTATTCATCTATAGTATGAGGTTGTTTTCAACCTACCTGGAGCAAAGGAGAAAGAACAAGGGAAGTATGAGCCTGAGAGACAGAAAGAGCCATGTATATCAGACACTGTATCAACATAAGACGGCATCCAGCCACCACCACGGACTGCTCTTACAGGAAACTCAACAATGAGTTTCTGATAGAGCAGGAAAAATGTGACCACAGAATTTGAACTCTAGTAAAAAGACCGGACTTGATGGTCTTACAGGCTGGAGGATTCCCGGAAGACAAAGACCCCAGATTCTCTGTAAGCCCAGAACTGAAACTATCCCAGAAGCAAACTCCTCAGATAAAGATTGAACCAGTATATAAGACATAAAATGATACTGGTGAAGAGTATACTTCTTGGCTTAAGTAAATACAAGGATGTCTTAGTCATCTGGTACTGCTATAACAGAGATATTTCAAGTGGATGACTTTAAAAGGAGAAATTTTGTCACCGTCCAATAGGCTACAAGTCCAAATTCAAGATGTCAGCTCCATAGGGAGGCTTTCTCTGCTGGCCCTGGAAGAATGTCCTTGTCATCAGTCTTCTCCTGGACTGGAATATTCTGAGGTTCAGGGACTCCAGCATCCTTTCCAAGGGACATGCTCAGCTCCCAGCTCTGCTTCTTGGCTGTATGAGGTCGCCAGGTCTCTGCTTGCTTTCCTTTCCATTATAGCCAAAGAAATTCCCTCAAAGCAGGTTATAATCTTGCACATGGAGTCCTGCCTCACCAACACTACTGTGACCCATACTACTCATTAACATCACGGAGGCAAGATTTACAACATAGAGGAACATCACTCACAGAATACCGGGAATCATAGCCTGGCAAATTGCTGCATATTCTTGGGGAACACAGTTCAAGCCACGTCACAGGGGACTAAGTGGGCAGCTCCCGTCTGGAGGCTTAGATGAGATGGCAGAGGAGCTGATTAAATAGACGTGGAGGATGTGATGTGGAGGGATGGAGCATGCTGTCATGTAGACAGCAGCTAGGATCACATGGCAAAGTGTTTGTGTTTGCATGAGAAACTGACTTGAATTGTAAACTTTTACTTAACACACAAAGAAAAAATAAAAATAATAAAATATGTGGTTGTATTTTCCTACATGAATTAAATAACATACTTATTCATCCTTTTTATTAAATGTTTTTTGGTATTGAGTACCTACCATATGTTAGGTACTATACGGAATAATGGGAAAACATGTTTCCAAAACAGAAGAACTGATCTATTCTTCCACACCTAATATTGTTTCACTGCTTCCTTTTTCACTGAATAACACTAAGTCACTATGAGTCTGACCTGACTTGATGGCAGTAGATAAGTATCATGTTGTTCCCTGCTGTGACTTTAAAATATATTCACAAATTCTGTCCTCAAAAAATTGAGCTTAAATTTCCTTCCCTTGAGTGGGCCAGACTTAATGACTCATTTGTAACATAATTATATAAAATCAGCAGACAGAAGTAGTGGTATGTGACTTCTAAGACTTCTAAGTAGCGGTATGTGACTTCTAAGACTAAGGCATTATGGTTTCTTCCTTGGTCTCTTTCTTGGGTCATTGTCTCTTGGTTTACTCTCAGGGAAGCCAGTTTTCTTGAGGAGACTCAGGAAGCTTTGGAGGAAGGTCCACGTGGTGAAAAACTAAGGCCTCCTACCAACAGCCAATGATGAAATGAGGCCTTCTGCTAAGAGCCATGTGAGTGATCTTGGAAGTAGATTCTCTAATCCCTGTCAAGCCTCAGATAATTTCAGCTCAATATCTTGACTGAAATCTTATGAGAGTCCCTGAGAGAAAGTCACTCAGCCAAGCAACTACCAGATTCCTGACTCAAAGAGACTGTGAAACAGTGTTGGTTATTTTAAGCCACTAGTTTTGGAATGATTTACTGTCCAGCAATAAATAATATGTTCCCAAATCTGGAAGCTAAGCTTCATTCTTAATAACCCTCTTTCCCTCAACTCTCCAATATCAAAGCCACCTACATATCTACCAAATCTTTAATTTCTGTCTTTCCCATCACCTTCCTAGTCCAAACAACTATCAGTTCTCCAATAAATGTAATAATGTCCTGGCTAGTCAGCCTGTAGCCACTCTGGTCTCCTTTTAGAGTTTAATATTATATTTTACAAATACTCCTTAAGAACTAGGCCTCTTAAATAATCACAATGTACTATGATAACTACTAAATTAAAGCTAATCTCAGAGACTAAGAGAACACAGAAACAATAAGTCTTATTAAGTGTAGTCACAGGTCTTCTGCTTAAAAAATTTTCTTAAATAGATAATATATAAATTTAGTTGACACTAAACAGTATGCAGTGAGAGGTGGAGCCAGGATGATGGAGTAGTCAGGTGTTTCCTGAGGCCACTTTTACAACAAAGACCCCACCCAAACAAATTAATTATGTGACATTCTAGGGGCTCTGAATATCAAAGGCAAAGTTCAAGCAGGGGTAGGGAGAGAGATTCAGAAGCATCAAGGAGCTGTCAGACCTGACTTGATAGGAATCAGCACCTTGCAGACCACATCCACTGGTGTGACTGTGATGAGATGAACAGTGGTATTTAGGACACATTTTTCACACTGGGTGAGACTTTTGGGTGGAGAGTCCAGTTATGCTTCTAGAATCAGTGAAAAGCAGCACTGGATCAGCAAAAGGTAAGTAATTCTGTCTAACCTATTGCATGTGCAGATCAAAAAAACCTCTTTTTTGGGATAAACCTCTCTCCCACTTACCTGCCCTCATGCTTTGGTAGCAGTTAAGTGCTATGACTGCTGACTAAAAGGTTGGCAGTTCAAATCTGCCAGGTGTTCCTTGGAAACTTTATGGGGCAATTCTGCTCTATACCATAGAGTTTCTATGAGCTGGAATCCGTTCAATGGCAATGGGTGTGGCTTTTTTTTACTCCTACTTTTCCCTGGGTCTAAGTGAGCTTCAGGGACTGACACATTCTCTTGGGCAGAAGTAGGACTCCTTATATGCTCTGAACCATTCTTCCAGCCTCGGAAAGAGAACAAATTACCAAACAGAAGGGAAAAAAAATCTGCTAGCTCCCTTGAGTTGAGAGCTCATGACAGAATCATTTCCTTTGCCTAGGCACAGGCATTAGGGTTCCCCAGACTGTGAATGCCTTTCATACCTGCATAAACCTGTGCGAGTCCACTTACAACAGCCTAGGCCTTCATGAGCACAGTATAACAGGCTATATACCTAAATCCTAATTTCACTAGTTTCAGCTATATGGAAGAATGATAGGTTCATGACATTCAGCACTGCACTGCCTATTAAGCAAAGTCCTCATCTACCCATGTCAGAGGTGTGAGAACTGGTGGCTGCACCTTGCCACCTAGCCAACAGCAAAGAGTTCCAAGAATAAGTGGTGCCTCCGAGTACTTATGGTTGACAGCCTTGGGTACCCGTAATCTGGCTGCAAAGACCACCCATCTATGCCCTCTAGGGAACAGAGACATGCTTTCCTCACAGACACTCAGAGGTGGCTGTCACCCTCTACCTTGCTTAGCATGCCACCCCTACACCAGTTACCCACACCCATCTAGGACTGTAGCTGAGAGCCCGTACCACACTCTCGGTAACTGACTACCTGAATAACTGAACAGAATCCATACAAGAAAAGCAAATGGACTCCTGGGCTCACATAGCTAGCAACAGCTTAATCACCTGGTGATAGGACGTGAGCTTCAAAGGCACCAATAATTAAACTAGCTCACAAGGCCAGCTTATTAGGACATACCAAAACAAAACAAGAAGCAAGGACACAGTAAGCAAACATTTAATAAATTAATTTATTCATGCCTCAGAGACAACAGTGAATCACATAAAAAGGCAGGCCATGATGGCTTGAGAAAGCTCCTAAAACAAAGGATCAAAAAATTTTCAAGATGGAAAGTACTTTCTGGAACTACTGGAGGCAGAATAAAAAAGGTTACCATACAGAACTCTTTAAGAGATCAGGAAGGAAATCAGGCAAAATGCAGAACAAGCTGAGAAACACATAGATACAGCAAAAGAGGAACTCAAAAAGATTAGAGAAGAGCATAATGACGGATATAACAGGCTCCAAGAATCCTTAGAGAGACAGCAAACAGAAATACAGAGGATTAACTATAAAATTTCAGAATTAGACAGTAGAAAGTCACAGGAGCATGAATGAGGCAACGAAGTCAGAATTAGTGAGACTACAGATAAACAACTCGACACTAGCATATTTAAGAAAAAGTTGGATAAAATAATTTTAAAAAATGAAGCTGCCCTAAGAAATACATGGGACCTCTGCCAAGAAGGCTGACCTATAGGTGATTGGTGTACCAGGAGAGGGCAGCATAAAAAATCGTTGAAGGTTTGTTGGCAGAAATCTTCCCTGACATCATGAAAGATAAGAAGATATCAGACATTCAGCGGAAATCATACAGGTAAGAAGGCAATGGGATCACATAAATAAAGCCTTGAAGGAAAAAAAACTGTTAGCCAAAAATTACATATCCAGCAAAATCGTCTCTGAAATGTGAAGGTGAAATGAGGACATTTTCAGATAAACAGAAGTTTAGGGAAATCACAAAACCTGAAGAGAAATGACAAGAAACACTAAAGGGAATCTTTCACTTAGAAGATCAGTAACATCCGACATATCCTATCTTAGTCATCTAGTGCTGCTATGACAGAAATACTACAAGTGGATGACTTTAAAAGCAGAAAATTTTTTCTGTCACAACCTAGTAGGCTGCAAGTTCAAATTCAGGGCATTAGCTCCAGCAGAAGGCTATTTCTTTTGGCTCTGGAGGAAGGTCCTTGTTGTCAGTCTTTCCCTGGACCTGGAGCTTCTGCGATATAGGGACCCCAGGTCATTTTCAAAGCATATACTCTGCTCCCAGCACTGCTTTCTTAGTGACATGAGGTTCCCACTTCTCTGCTTGCTTCTCTTTCCTTTGTACCCCAAAACATTGCCTCAAGGCACAATATAGTCTCACACTTGGAGTCCTGCCTCACTGACACAACTGTTCCCCATCCTCCTTCACTAACATCGTACAGACAGGATTAACAACGTACAGGAATGTCACACAGTACTAGGAATCATGACCCAGCTGAATTGTGTCCCATTTTTTTGGGACACAGTTCAATCTGTGACACAGCTCAAGACTAGAACACAGCACAGAGTAACCAGATATCAACTCAGAAAGGGAAATCACAAAAATAAATCAAAGCTAAAACATTGAAAATAAGGGAACAGAGATGTCATTATGTAAAAGATGACAACACTGGAACAAAAACAGGTACAGAAAAATGTAGTCGTAGATCTTTCATGGGAATAAGAAGTCAAAGCAATATAAAGATATAAAAGGCTGTTTTACACTTAAGAAAATAGAGGTATATATTAAGGCAATCACAAAGGAAGCTAATAATCTCACATTAAAACAAAAAACAAGAAATATATACAGTGAAAGGTATAGCTCTCTCCTGTTTCTGTATTTTCACTTTCTCAGTTTTCTCCAACAGCAAAACTTAACCAGTTTTTTTTTTTTTTTACTATATATGTCTTTCTCAAAAACCCAAAACCAAACCCACTGCTGTAGAGTTGGTTCTGACTCACAGTGACCCTATGGGACACAGCAGAGCTACCCCATAGAGTTTCCAAGGAGTGTTCGGCAGACTTCCAACTGCTGACCTTTTGGTTAGCAGATGTAGCACTTCCCCACTGTGCCACGATTCTGTCACTGCCTAGTACTTAATTCACATGGTGACAGGCACTTGAGGTAAATGCCTTTGTTGATAAAACCCTGGCAATTATCCTACTTTTAAGTCCATTGCCTATAGTCCCTTTTCAGATCCCCTTGAAACCAACCTGCTTTCCAAACCAGGTAAGGGCAATGCAAATATAATTTGTCCTTTAACTTATTGTTAAAAGACTTACAATAGCAGACTTTTCACATTTTTATTTATCCTCTAACCTTTTGTTTGGAAACACTGGTGGCATAGTGGGTTAAGTGTTATGTCTGCGAACTAAAAGGTTGGCAGTTCAAATCTGTCAGGTGCTCCTTGGAAACTCTATGGGGCAGTTCTACTCTGACCTCTAGGGTTGCTATGAATTGGACCCGACTCGACATTAACCCTTTGTCTTAGCAATAATTGGGGATGTATATTTTTATTCTCTTTCATATTTATCTAGATATAAAAATAGGTTTGTTCCATGCCAACATCTCATTTGAGGGGGCAGTTTCCTTAGAGAATTTGCTGGCTTTTGTTTCAAGGAGATTGCCTTTTTCAGGAACCAGGTTCATCGATTTTAATAAAGCTTGTGGATAACATTAATTGTACTTTATTATATATAATCATTTAATTTGCTCTTAACCTAAGTTCAGGCCATCAGTGTTTAATCTTTGGTAAATGTCGTACAATTTGTTTTGGCTCACTGCTGCAGACTGAATAGTTAATTCAGAATCCTTATTTACAAATTGAGTTAATTTACCATTTGTATCAGCCAGGGTTCTCCTAAGAAACAGAACCAATAGAAAAAATATATATAGATTTGTGGGTGCTGATGAGACTGAAATATTTAGGTCAGGTCAGCAGGGTGGAAACCCAGATAGGAGTGAATGCTAATTTTGAGGCAGAATTTCTTCTTTGATACACCTCAGTTTTTGCTCTTTAAGCCTTCAGTTGATTGGGTGAGGCCCACTCATGTTATCTGGGATAATTTCCTTCACTTAAAGTCAATTGGTAGTAGATGTTAGCTACTCCAAAAAAAAAAAAAAAAAAAATTCCTTCACAACACTTAGATAAGTGTTCCATTAACCAACTGGGTGTGTTTTAGTCACCTAGTACTACTCTAACAGACATACTACAAGTGGATGGCTTTAACAAAGAAAAGTTTATTCTTACACAGTCCTTAGGCTACACTTCCAAATTCAGGATGTCCACTCCAAGGTAAGGCTTTGCCTCTTCATCAGTGCTGGAGGAAGCTCCTTGTGTTGCATCAGTCTTTGGTCAGGGAACATCTTGGCACAGGAACCTCAGGTTTGAAGGACACCCTCAACTCCCAGTGCTGCTTTCTTGATGGCATGGGGTTCCCAACTCTCTGGTCGCTTCCCTTTCCTTTTGTCTTTTGGAAGACAAGAGGATAAAAGGTAGTGTGAGCCACACTCTTTACATGGGAGCAGTGACATGATCTCAGGAAGAGTTTTACAGTTGCACGCTGACTCTCTTTAACATAAATCCAGTCTATTAACCACAGGCGGAGATTAGGATTTATGGCATAGGAAAATCACAAAATGGAGGAAAACCACAAAATATTGGGAATCACGGCCTAGCCAAATTGCTACATGCATGTTTTGGGAGACACAGTTCAATTCATGACAGGGTGCTTTAGCCTAGTCAAGCTGATACACGCAACTAACAATAACACCACTAATTTACTGAGTGCTCAGTATTTCCACACTCTTCTGCTTTCCTAACTTTTACCTATATTTAACACAACTTAAGAACTAGAATAGAAAATCAACAATTACCTTTCCCTAGCATACCAAGGCTCTCGGCAACTGAAAATAAAGGAGGGATAGGAAAAGCCAAGGGAGCAGGGCAAAGTTAAGAGATGCTATGTGTCTCAATAGGAAAAGCAAGCAAAGCTACTGTGCCATCTCCCAGACTTTGTGTGTGTGTGCAAATGTGTACCTGTGTTTGTCTCAAAGTAACACTGTTTTTGTATTGCTAATAGACTACATTTAAACTCTTTCAGATGTTGGAGACAGAGGCAACTTCCTACAGAGCTAATGGAGCTCATACTTCCTTTCTAAAACTCTAGGCAGGCCTTAGCATTTCTTCTAAAAGAAAATCCCTCAAATTGTGTAAATTCAGCCCTACAAATCTTGGCTCTATCCCTTGGCAAAGTTACATTTTACTATGATCCTTTTGATTAACTATAAAAAGGGACTGTTGAATAAAGGACAAAAGATGAGAGCAATATTTATCCAAATTGGCTGGGGAAAATCATTAATTGATACAAATATTTCAAGCCAAGTAGATTTGAAGTGGTAATCATCCCAAAGCTTTTTGGCTTGGATAACTGACAAAGATCCAACAGATTAGACACAGGGTGAACATTTTAAAAAGGGAGTTTTTCATATTAATTTTATAACTAGCTCTTTCCCTTAACATTGCTGTTAGGTGCCATTGAGTCAGTTCCAACTCATAGCAATCCTATGAACAACAGAACCAAACACTGCCCAGTCTTGCGCCATGTCCATAATCTTTTTTACGTTTAAGCCCATTGTTGCAGCCACTGTGTCAATCCATCTCATCAAAGGTCTTCCTCTTTTTCACTGATCCTCCACTTTACCAAGCATGATGTTCTCCTCCAGGAGCTGATCCTTCCTGATAACACTTCCAAAGTATGTAAGACAAGGTCTTCCCATCTTTGCTTCCAATGAGTACTCTGGTTGTATTTCTTCCAGAACAGATCTGTTGGTTCTTTTGGCAGTCTGTGGCATATTCAACATTCTTCTCCAACACCACAACTCAAAGGCGTCATTTCTTCTTTTCTCTTCTTTGTTCTCCAGTTTTCACACACATATGATGAGACTGAAAATACCATGGTTAGGTGTGTGCTATTTTCCCTTAATAGATACTTCCCTTAATAGATAGGCATTATTCAGTTAAGTACAGAACTTCAAAAATGTAGAGTATTAGTCTGGAACTGGCATTGGAGATCATCTAGTCTGAGTTTATTTTATGGATAAGAACACTGAAGTACAGACATTTAAACATCTTGTATGAAATTATGCAAAATCCTAGGTGGTACAAATGGTTAATGCACTGAGCTATTAACTCAAATTTGGAAGTTCAGCTCCACTCAGAAGTGCCTTGGAAGAAAAGCCTGGCAATCTATTTCTGAAAAATTATCCATGAAAACCCTTCAGAGTACAGTTCTACTCTTACACACTTACAGTGGCCATGAGTTGGAATCAACTTGAAGGCAACTGATTTTGAGGTGAAATGACAGCTACAGTACAAATCTCCCTGCTCTGTTGTTTTTAGTCCTTCCAGTTAGAAGGTGTTCCCCTTTGGCGTGCTAGAATTAGAGCAATAAACTGAGCACAAACTGTGCTACTCCTAATGTCAATAGCAGCTGCTCTAGTTCTGGACTAAACGCACAATTCAATTACACTTTTTGTTACCATAGTAGAAATATTATGCAAAAGTGTGATTTAGAGCCCAGGTGTTACAGATATAGTACAAATTTATTCAGAGTGCTTATGTGACTGACTATAAGAGAACCTAGCATGCTTTTAGGTTGAAATCTGCCTCAGAGATTCTAAAATGAGTATTAGTAAACATGAGTCTATTCTGCTGACATGAAGTCATTTAAATCTTTGTTCTAACTACAAAGTAAGCTGGGATTGTAGATGACTAAAAATTGGACCAAAATTATGAATAAAGTTGCTATGAATATTTGCATGCAGTTGTTTCATGTGAACATAAATATTCATTTCCCTGAAATAAATGCCAAGGAGTACAATTGCTAGATGGTATGAGTTAGTTGTATGTTTAGTTGTATGTTATTAAGAAACCGCCAGGGCAGAGTCAAGATGGACGACTAGACACAAGTTTTCTTAATTACCTCTGAAAAAACTAAGGCCTGGATTGATAATTGAATGGAGTTTTCTGCATACCTTAGGACACTGCATAGGACTGTCAGTTTGGACTATACGCAACTAAGTCAGAAACTTCCTCTCTTTGGCTGAGCACCTTTCTCGCTGAATGACCAACACAAGAGGACAGAAGGTATTGGTAGCTTTTAACTTTCTTTTCTTTTTGTTGGCTGGTAGGTGGGGGATGGGCATGAACCAGTGGCTACACTGAGCCACAGTGCTGAAGTGAACAGCATGTGCTGCAATGGAGTGACTGTGTGTGAGATGGCCACATTTTGAGAGTCCAGCAGAGAGCCAGGACACCACAGCCCCTCCACCTTCTCTTTTTGGAGATTCAGCTATTACATGGTAGGAAGCATAGCTTGACTGGGAGGTGGGGTTACCCAACCAGAGTCCTCAGCAGAAGTTAATTCCCAGGCAGTGGCAGCCCAGGGAGTGCTTTTCCAGCAGAAAGGCAGTGTTTAGCTAAACTGAGCCACAGTGTTGCCTTATGGGTAGTGACCACTGGGTGATGACAGCAGCACAGTAGTGCCTCACTACTTTGAACTATATCATAGCACCAGGAGACGGCCGGAGAGGTGCCTCCATCGTCAGCCAGAAGGAGGGGCCTGCCACACCTGATGGCTTCACTGATTTTTGAAGTGGTCAGATAGCTTTTAGTTTTTTTAAATAAGGCAGCCTGGAGAAATAAATGCTGTGCAGTGTGATGGCACCTTTTCCAGCTTTTACTGATCCACTTCACAGGGTCTGTTGATGGCCCTCCTAGTGATTCCATAAGTAGGGTGGTGTCTTTGGCTGCCAAGAGGCAGAACCCTCCAACCCAGAGAGTCCACTGGGGTCAACCACTAGTGTACAAAGAGGTGGCTGGTGACCAACTTCCTACTCAGAACTACACCTCAGCTCCTGTTAAGGCCACACTAGAGAAACTAAACAGCCTCTAGATGTACCAAAAGCAACAAGCCATTGCCAAGCATTTAAAGAAACAGTGAATCATGGCTCCAGAAAACTCCCAAAATAAAGAATGAAAAACCTTCCCAGATGAAGAAGGCTTTCTGAAACTATTGGAGGTCAAGTAAAAACGAATTACAGAGACCCCTCCTAGAGATTAAACAAAATACTGCAGAGCAAAATGAAAAATTAAGCAAGCTATTCAAGTGGATGGAACATCAACATTCTGAAATCTGATAGCTCAAAAACAAAATTACAGAATTAGACAATTCAGTTCAAAGCCAAAAAAGCAGAACTGACAAATTGGAAATCAGACTTAGTGGCCTTGAAGACAGAGCTACTTATACCAGCATTTATGAGGAAAAATCAGAGCAACGAAGTCAGAAAAATGAAGAAGCATTAAGAAATATGTGGAAGTCTATCAAGAGGAATAATCTATGATTAACTGGAGTTCCTGAACAGCGAGGAACACCTGACAAGGCAGAGTATTGTAGTTGAGTTGCTGACAGAAAACCTCCCTGAAATTATGAAAGAAGAGGAAAATAGATATCCGAGACATGTATCGAGTGCCACAAAAACTAAACCCAAAAAGAAGGATACCAAGTTTAAGACAATGAAACATAAGCAGAAACTCTTAATGGCAGCGAGACTCAAAGCAAAGCTAACTTTCAGGGAGAAGCCCTATAGGCTTTCGTCTGATTTCCCAGTGGAATCGAGGCAGTGGGATGACACTTTTGAAGCCGTGAAAGAGAAAAATTTCCAACCAAGAATTATAAATCCTGCAAAACTGTCTTTCAAATATGAAGAGGAAATTAAGACATTTGTGGATAAACAGAAGCAAAGAGAGTTTGTAAAAACCAAACCCAAACTACAAGAAATGCTGAAAGAAGCTCTTTCCTTAGAAAAACAAAACCACTAAGTAGGTATTTAAGGAGGCAATGCAGGACACAATATTCAGAAGCCTACTCAGGGAAGGCACAAAACTAAATCATAGCTACAATATTAGAATAAGGGAACCAGTAATCACATCATGAAAACCAAGAAACTAACATATTAAAAAGAGGGACATACTACGGTAGTAACAGCCCTTTCAAATAGAGATGATTAATAAGGTATATAGAAGTTAAAATTGTGTTTAAACTTAGAATATTAAGGGGGATTAACAATGCAACGTATCAAAACAAGAAATGTAATACAGGAGTCTCAACAAACACAAAACCAACACTGATAATGATGATAAATCAACCCATACAGAACGACCCAGAACACAATATTAAGAGCGATAGAGTAAACACCAACACAAAAATAAATGCCTCAAAAAGACAGCACTAAATGCATATCTATCAAGAATTACACTGAATGTAAATGGTCTAAACATTCCAATACAAAGACAGAGAGTGACATTCTGGATCAAAAGACACAACCTGTCTATATGTTGCTGAAACACATCTTAGACTTAAAGAAACACATCTTAGACTTAAAGATATGACCAAACTGAAAATTAAAGAATGGAATAATATATACCAAGCTGACAACTTACAGTGAAGAGCAGACGTGGCAATACTAATCTCAGATAAAATAGATTTTAATGTAAAATCCACCATCACGGACAAGGATGGTCACTATTTATTGCTGAAAGCTTCCATACACAAGCAGAACTTAGCAAAATTAAATTTATGCACCCAATACTAGAGCATCTAAATACATCAAACAAACACTGACTATATTGATAAATGAGATAGACAACTCCACAATAACAGTTGGAGACTTCAACACTCCACTTTTAGTAATGGACAGATCATCCACAAAAAAGCTCAGTAAAGACACAGAAGATCTTATTGCCATAATTAACTGGTTAGACCTATACAGACATCGACATACACAGAACTTTCTATCCATAAACAGATAAATACATCTTCTTTTCCAATGTACATGGAACATTTTCCAGAATAGACCCTGTGTTTGGATATAAAGCAAACCTCAACAAGATCCAAACCACTGAATTATTGCAAAGCATCTTCTCAGACCATAAAACCATAAAAGTCAAAATCAATAGCAGGAAAAACAGGAAACTGGAGTTCATGGAAACTGAACACCTTGCTCAAAAAGCCATGGGTTATAGAAGAAATCAAGGACAAAATAAAGAAATTTATGAATTCAAATGAGAACGAAAACACATCCTACCAGAACCTATAGGATATAGCTAAAGCAGTGTGCAGAGGTCAGTTTATCTCTATAAATGCACACATCTGGAAGGAAGAAAGGACGTAAACCAAAGAATTAACTCTACAGTTTGAACAAGTGGAAAGAGAACAACTGAGGAACCCCTCAGGCAGCAGAAGAAAATAGATCATAGAAATTAGAGCAAAATTAAATGATTAGAGAATAGAAGAACAATTGAAAAAAATCGATAAAACCAAAAGTCAACTTTTCAAAAGATCAACAAAATTGACAAACCATTGGCTACACTTACAGGAGAAAAACAGGAGGGGAAACAAATAACCCAAATAAGAAATGAGATGGGAGATGTCACAACAGACTCAACACAAATCAAAACTATCGTAACAGAATACTACAAAAGGCTGTACTCTAATGGATTTGAAAATCTAAAGGAAATGGACAAATACTTAGACACACATCACCTACCAAAATTATCACAAGGACAAGTAGAAAAACTTAATAAACCCATCACACAGAGATTGAAAAAGTCATCCAAAAACTACCAATAAAAAAAAAGCTCTGGCTTAGATAGCTTCACCACAGAATTCTATCAAGCTTTTAGAGAAGGCTCCAATACTACTGAGATTATTTCACAGCACAGAAAGGGATGGAATACTCCCAAACTCATTCTATGAAGCCAGCACAACCCTGATACCAAAGCCAGGGAATGATCCATCAAAAAAGAAGAATTACAGACCAATATCACTCATGAACCTGGGTACAAAAGTCTTCCACAAAATTCTTGCCAGTGGAATGCAACAACATATCAAAAAAATAATTCATCATGATCAAGTTGGATTCCTACCAGGGATGCAAGGCTGGTTCAACATCACAAAAACAATTAATGTGAGCAACCACACACATAAAACAAAAGGTAAGAATCACCTGATTTTTGTCAATTGATGCAGAAAAGGCATTTGACAAAGTCCAGCACCCATTCATGCTAAAAACTCTCAGCAAAATAGGAATACAAGGTAAATTCCTCAACACAATAAGGGGCACCTATGCAAAGCCATCTGCTTAAAACATCTTGAATGGAGAGAGACTGAAAGAATATCCCTTCAGAATGGGAACTAGACAAGGTTGCCAACTCTCACCACTTCTATTCAACATTGTACTAGAAGTTCTAGCCAGAGCAATTAGACAAGACAAAGAAACAAAGTGCATCCACACTGGCAAAGAAGAAGTAAAAAATCTCCCTATTTGCAGATGATATGATTGTATATGCAGAGAATCCTAAAGAATCCATAAGTAAACTACTGGAACTAATAGAACAGCTCAGCAAAGTATCAGGATATAAGGTAAACATAAGTAAATGACAGGATTTCTTTGTACCAACAAAGAGATCATTAAAGAAGAAATCATCAAATCAATACCATTTACTGTAGCCCCCAAGAAGATAAAATACCTAGGAATAAATCTAGCTAGAGAAATAAGAGACCTATGCAAAGAGAACTACAAGACCTTACTACAAGAAGCTAAGAGAAACTTTACATAAATGGAAAAACCTACCCTGCTCATGGATAGAAAGACTTAACACTATGAAAATGTCTATTTTACCCAAAGCAATCTACTTACGTAATGCAATCCCAATACAAATTTCAGTGACATTTTTAATGAGATGGAGAAACAAATCACTAACTTTGTTGGGAAAGGGAAGAAACCCCGGTGAAGCAAAACACTATTGAAGAAGAACACTGTAGGAAGACTCTCATTACCCAACTTTAGAACCTATTGCACTGACACAGTAGTCAGACTGCCTGGTACTGGTACAAAAAGAGACATATAGACCAATGGAACAGATTTGAGACCCCAGAGATGCCACCATGCTCCTATGAACAGATGAAGATTCTAAACGGGTAAAAACAGTCTCTTTAACAAACAGTGTTGACAAAATTGGATATTTGTCTGCAAAAAATTGAAACAAGACCCATATCTCACACTTTTCACACAAACCAACTCAAATTTTGGATAAAAGACCTAAATATCAAAACTAAAATGATAGAGATCATTCAAGTAAAAATAGGGTCAACAACGGAAGTTTTAATACCCAACTTAGATAGACTTTAAAATCTGACAAACAAAAACACGATTAACATAGGAGAAAACAGATAAATGTGAACTACTAAGAATCATTGAAAGTCTTTATCAAAAGAATTATAAGATCACCTACAGTATGGGAAAAAAACTGGCAACTATATGTCAGATCGACATCTGATCTCTGCAATCTACAAGGTACTACAAAATATCAACAAGAAAAGGGGAAATAATCCAGTTAAGTGCTGGATGAAAAAGATGGACAGTCACTTCATTAAAGAGGACATCCAGGCAGCCAAAAGATACATGAGGAAATGCTCAAGATCAATAGTCATTAAAGAAATCCAGATCAAAACTACAATGAGATACCATCTCACCCCATCAAGGTTGACCATGATCCAAAAAGCACAAAACAACAAATGCTGAAGAGGCTGTGGAGAAATTGGAAGTCTGCTACACTGCTGGTGGGATTGCAAAATGGTGCAACCTCTTTGGAAAACAATCTGGCACTTCCTTAAAAAGCTGGAAATAGATACATCATTTGACCCAGTGATCCCACTGCTCGGAATATACACTATAGAATCAAAGGTAGTCACACAAACAGATACATGCATATGAATGTTTATTGAAGCACAGTCCACAATAGCAAAAGGATAGAATTAACCCAATGTCCAACAACAGATGAATGGATTAACAAACTATGGTACATATACTCAATGGAACACTATGCAATGACAAAGAACAATGATGATTTTAGGAAGCATCTCATAACCTGGTTTCAATTGGAAGACATTATGTTGAGTGAAATCAATCAGCAACACAAGGACAAATATTGTATGAGACTCCTACTATAAGGACTTAAAAACAGACTCATATTCAGAAGAAAAGACTCTGATGGTGCAAAGGGAGGGAGAGGGCTGGTTTCTAGATTAGACAGTTGATAGAAATTTGGTTGGGTAAAAACAGTGACAGCCCACATTAGAAAGAAGATCAAATTAACTGGACTTCACATTAACTGAAAATTCTTCTAAGCTTAACCCAATATTACAAGGATAGAGTAACAGAGGAGGGTTCCAGGGACCATGCTGTCAGTTGACATCAAGGCCAAGTGGCGTAACTAGCCTATCACTAAGAGAGTCTTCTGCACTCTATATTGGTGAGTGGCACCTGGAGGCTTAAAAGCTAGCAAGCTGCCATCTGAGGCACACCAAATGGTCCCAACCCAGTGAGAATAGATGATCACCAAGAACAACAAAGACATGAGGGGAAAAAGAGCCCAGAAGACAGAGGGACCCAAATAAATGGGTGACTGTATCAACACTTGACTGGAAGAGCCAGATGGTGCCCAGCCACCACCAATGACATCCATGATGGGACACACAATGTCGACTCCCAGTGGCAACACAAAAAAAGAGGGGTGCACCTCTGGAATTCCACTAAAAGATTGTAATTGATGGTCCAAAGACCTGGGAGTTCCCCTGGGGGTGTGGCCCCTAGACCTATTGCTGCCCCTGAACATAAATCATTATTTCAGTTAACTCTTCTGACAGGGATGGATTGAACTCGGGGACACAAAGTGATCATGTGATATATTCACTTTATGGTTCTATGCATCTATAGGATGCTGTCCTACTGACCTCTTAATTGAAGGGAGAAGAGAGGGTAAAGAGGAGGGGACAGGAGTTTGTTAGGATATGACATGTGTGGTATGGAAAGGAGGAGTGTGCTGTCACCAGGCAAGGAAAGCAGAAAGAGGTGCAGTTAGGTGGGCATGCAAATTTAACTTCGATTGTATACTTTCACTCAATCACAATTAAAAAAAAAAAAGAAAGAAAGAAACTGCCAGTTTTCCAGAGTGGCTGTACCATTTTACATTCCCACCAGCAATGTAAGCATGATCCGGTTTCTTTCTGTACATCCTCTTCAGTACTGTTCTCGTGCTGTCTCTTCCTCTTTTTTGACGTGATAGATGTGTGGCGATATCCCTTTGTGGTTTTAACTTACTGATTTTGCATTTCCCTTAGAGCTAGTGATGTTGAATGTAATTTTCACATGCTTATTTGCTATCTATATATTCTCTTCAGTGGACTGTCTCTTTATGTCTTTGACCATTTTCTTTCTTTTTGAAGACAAATTGGCTGTAATTCTGAGCTTTCAATCTAACAACATGATGAGCATCTTCAGACCATAAAATTAATTGTTCTTACATATTTTTTGTACTTTAGGTGAAAGTTTACAGAGTCAGTTTCTTGTTAAGCTGTTAATGCACTAAAATACAGAAAATTGTTTTGTGACATGAGTTGATAACCCTGAGATGTCTCAACACTCTCACCATTTCCACCCTGTGTTCCCTGTCTTCCTTTGTCCAGTTTCCCTGTCCGTTCCTCCCTTGTTGCCTCTGCTCTTGGGCTGGTGTCTCCATTAGTCTCCTATGCATGAACTGAACTATGAAGCCCATTCCTCCCACATTCTTGTTGGCCCTACAGATCTGTCTAGTTTTTGGCTAAATGTTGAATCTCAGGAGTGACTTCAGTACTGAGATAAAAGAGTGTCTAGAGGGCTAGCCTCTCAAGATTTCTCAAGTCTTTGTCAGACCAGCAAGCCTGGTCTTTTTGTGTGTAAGTTTGAATTTTGTTCTATGTTTGTCTTGCACTCTGTCTGGGACCCTCCGTTATGATCCCTGAGAGAACGGGGTGGCAACTGGGCACCATCTAACTATTCTGTGCTCAGTGTGGTAGAAATGATTGTAGTTGTGTTACCCTAAGGAGATCCCGTAAAGACATACCAATGTAGGGAGGAAGAGCACTTATTGCAAACAAACAGGCAAGGAGCAAGAAGGTGATAAGCAAATTACTTTATTACCCATACCTGGGCACAACTTCCTTAAATTATTCCTATAGTTGTTTCTCAGATAAACCAGTTTAAACCCAATTCAGTGACACGCACAGGTCAAACAGAGGTGTCTGCTATATGTCCTTCTAATAGTGGCATCAGAGTGCTACAACTAGGAGCAGGGAATTAAATCAAGGGGGCATGAAGTTGCACATGCACAATATCCCATAATAAATACTGCTATCAGACCCAGAAGCCCTAGTGGCAGGAACTATCTTGAGGTCTGCAGGCATGCACACCCAAGGGATAAGCAACTGAGTGCCTCAAAAAGAAATACTTCAGATCCACATGGCTGATGTGTTGTCTAGCTATACCCTGGGTGTTAAACCAAAAAATCAAACTCAGTGCTGTTGAGTCAATTTCGACCCATAGCAAGTCTGCAGAGAAGAGTAGAACTGCCCCGTAGTTTCCAAGGAGTACTTGGTGAACTTGAACTGCCCATCTTTTGGTTAGCAGCCATAACACTTAACCACTATAGCACCAGGCCATAAAAGTCCAACTTTGAACTTGCTCAGTGGCACAGCCTACTCCGTTAGGGAGAGGGTGGCTTGAAACAGAGGCAGAGAACACACCAGTCCAAGGGCCCAGTGAAGTTTGTTTGAAGAGAAAGAGAGCGGGGCCTGAGCCACTCTTGGCTCAGTACTTTTCCCAGCAGGGCAAGTTTTTCACGGTTTTAAAGTTTCAGTGAGGTAGTGTGAGGTGAGGGGGTTCATGATTTGATAAGGAAAGAAAGAGAAGAGGGGTAGCAAGAAATTCTGGTTAGGGATTTATGGTCTGAATAAGGAACAAGTGGTGATTACAAGGGGAAGGGCTAAGGTTTGTTTGTGGTCAACATTTTGATAGGAGAGAGCTTTAAATTAGGAAAGTAAGGAAGACAGGCAGAAAGTTATTTATGGTTTTATGTTTATACCAGGTGGGACATACCAGGCTGTTTTTGCTCATCCCTGTGGGGCATGCATACCAGGCTGTTTTCATCTGATGGTGAGGTTTGATCACTGAATAAGACGACCCCTGTGAATCTCAGGGACCAAAGTTCCCTCACTGACCTTCCTGAATTTCAGGGACAAAATTCCCTCATGCTTGAGTGCTATATACTCTGATCCTGCCCCACTTCGAAGTGCTTTCATTTTTCTGTAAGGATTTCTCTCATGGGCCAGTCAGGTCTCCCCAAGTAATTCTTTCTCATGAGTCTGACAAGGACCCTTAAGTGTCCTCAAAGATGCCCAATGTTTTAGCCAACTAGGTCAGCTCTAACAGAAAACCACAGGGTTGATGGATGGCTTTAACAAAGGGAGGTTTATTCTTACACAGTCTGGTAGGCTACAATTCAAAATTCAGAATGTCCACTCCAGGGGAAGGCTTTCACCCTTGTCGGCTCTGGAGGAAATTCCAGTATTGCATCTATCTCTGTCCAGGGAGCATCCTGGTGCAGGAACCTCAGGTCTGAAGGACGCACTCTTCTCCTTGTGTTGCTTTCTTGATGGTGTGAGATTCCCCATTCTCTGCCTGCTTCTCTTTCCTTTTATCTCTTGTAGGATGAAAGGATTAAGGGTGGGGCAAGCCATGCTCCAGGGAAACTCCCTTTACAGTGGAGCAAGGAGATAATCCTATTAAGGGATTTACAGTCCCACCCTAATCCTTTAACATACAGCAGAGGAAAATCACAAAATGGAGGACAATCACAAAATATTGGGAATCATGGTCCAGCCACATGACTACACATATGTGGGTGGGGGTTGGGGACACAATTCAGTCCATGACATCCCACCCTTTGGCACCCCAAAAGTCACATCTTTGAAACATGTAACACATTCATGCCATAAGATAGAAGTCTTAAATCACTTCCAAGTCCAAAATTCAAAAATTTCTTTACATCTATGAAACCTAGAACACAAGCTATCTGCTTCCAAAGGTAAAAGTGGCAGAACAGGCCCAAGTTAGACTTTGTATTACAAACGGGAGAAACTACAGGGAAGAAGACATTAACAGGCAGCAAATAACTCAGCAGAACTCATTATATTAGCCCTCAAAGCTTTGAAAATAATCCTCTGTTTTCTGAGACATTTTACACAACAGTTTTGCCCTCCAGACTCTGGATATTGGCCAAATTCTCTGGATTCTGAGTGGAGACCCCCAGCCCTGTACTACCACTCTGCCTTCACGGCCCACTTGGACAGAAACTCTGCCCCTTTGGCTTTTGGTGTTCTAAACGAGTGGCAGTTTCACCCTTGCAAACACAGGACACCATGGTTCCACCCTTTCAGCCCCCTGAGGTCATGGCTGTACCTTTTGAGACTGAGGCAGCTCACCTTCTCAGCTGTTTGTCACTTCACCTTCTGCTTCCTATGGCTGCATGGCTTGGGCCTCAGGCCCACATCTGCCCTGTTCCAAAGCTCTGTAGCTCCACTGATTCAAGCGTCTGGAGGCACCCCACTCTTGCTGGAAAGCGTCCTGCACAAAGGCACTCAGCTCTCTCGCTTTGCGGGTCAGCAAGGCTAGGGGTGCACCTTGCACTGTGAGGTAAACTGTGTGCAGGCACTTAGCTCTCTTGTTCCATGGGTCAGCTCCAGCACGGCCTCTAATTCTGTTGCTGCTGCTGCTGCTGCCACCAGTCCTCTCTTGTTTCTCACCATCTGTGCCTTCTTCATTCCCTCTAAACCTTCTATCCATTCAGTTTCAAAATGGCTCACACATTTTAGCTATTTGCTAGAGCAGCACCCCATTCTCATGATACCAAATTCTGTTTTACCCAATAATAATAGATAGTTTCTAAAAGAGCATGATGCTCAAGACAGACCTTTTTTACTAGTTAAGCTAAACTGATGTTCAATTTTAAGATTACTTCAATAGATATTTTTAGTTTAAGATTTAATAATTATTCTGTTCTGCATTTTCCCTCTTTTGATCAAAGATTCATCCTGGTCTTCTTTCCTCTTGGCATAGGATGCTGTTACCAAAGGAAGAATGTAGCCACACATTCCGTATCTCACTTTAATTCCTGACTCTTCTTCCTCTGTTGCTCCAGGTGAATAGAAACCAATTGTTGTGACATGGATGGCCATTTGTAAACTTTTAATAGCCCAGGTACTATGTAATGAAGTAGGAGTAAAACAGAAGCACTAAATATGTTATTAGATAAATAAACTGATTTGCCCCGTGAAAACAAGACCCTCAATCTCCAAACCAAGAAGCCAAATTCCGTGAGGTGTTTGGTTGTATACAAGCAGCCTTAGCAGCTACTCTTTTGTTGTTCTCATAAATATATCTATTACACAATGTTATGGATGGAATTCAGTTCCCACAAAAATATGTGTAGCAGTTTGGCTAGGACATGATTCCTTCAATTGTGTGATGTTCCTGTATGCTGTAAACCATGCTTCTACAATGTTAATGAAGGAGGATAGGCAGCAGTTGTGTTGGTGGAGCAAGACTCAGTGTGTTGCCAAATTGAATCTACTTTTGTCCTGCCTGTCACTGTATAGCTGAAAATTCAGAGACAGTTTCAGGTTCAAGGAATAATTTATTGGCAGATCTGCAAGCAGCCTGAAAGACAGTGGCCAAAAGCTGTTCTGCCTGGGTTACATTTCTTGTGATTTTTATAGCCAGAATTCAAAAGAGTGGGGGTTTGTCACAGAACAGTAGTCAAGAGTCACAATATTTCATTACATTGTAAGATTTTATTATCTAACAAGCAGTGTGAATTACCCAAAAGTTTGTCAAGAATAATCAAACAGAGTGAATCCAAAGGTTTGTCATGGGATGATTAAACAAGGCAGACCCAAGAGTTTGTCAGAGGATAATTAAAACAGAGCAGACTCAAAATTTTGTTGCAGGATAATCAAACAAGGAGGATCTGAAAGTTTGCCATGGGATAATTAAACAGAGCAGACTCAAAGTTTGTCACAGGATAATCAAATAGAGTAAACTATCCAAGAAATTTTACCTGTCTCTGAAGTCTTAATCAATTCCACACCCTCAGAGATAGGGAGAGGAATGTAGACCTGTTAGTCCAGTTTTTAAGGCAGAAAAGAGAATATAGTCCAACAATCCAAGTGACCTTTGTTAGGCCTCTACATTCACCATCAAGTGTGCAAGATTGTATTCTAACTTGAAGCAATCTCTTGGGTTATAAAGGCAAAGGAAGCAAATAGAGATTTGGTGACCTGATATAATTAAGAAAGAAGCAGTTCCAGGTGCAGAGCATGCCCTTTGGAAAGGACCTGGGGTCCATGCACCTCAGCAGCTCCCAATCCAGGAGAAGACTGATGACCAGAGTGAACAGAGAAAACCTTCCCCAAGAGCCAATGCCCTAAATTTGGACTTTCAGGCTATTGGACTGTGACAAAATAAACTTTCTCTTGTTAAAGCCATCTACTTATGTTATTTCTGTTTTAACAGTGCTAAATGACTAAAACACACAACATTGGCCAATTCAGTATTTTACAGGTATATAACTTATTGCCAGCAATTACAAAAATCAATTGTCCCGCTCTCCCCTTATTGTAATTTTCTATCACCATCAACTTCCCCTTTCTCTATGCCTCCTGCCCCTGGTAACCGCTAATAAACTTTGGTTTCTATGCAGTTGCTGTTTCTTGTCTATTTATGTGGTGATGTCATACAACATTTGTCCTTTTGTGAATGACCTATTTCGTACAGAATAAGGTCTTTAAACTCCAAACATACTGTAACATATATCCAAGGCTTCATTTCTCCTAATGGCTGAGAAATATTGCATTGTATTTATATAATATTGTTGAAATGAGGAAGGGCTCGGTAAAAATTGGAGGTATTGAAGAAAGCCCCAGGAAACAACTTAATAGCAGAAAATACCATAGAATAATCTTACCTTTGTCTTGCAAAACACTGTCACAAGACAAGCCTGGGGGCAACCTTGCAAGTGACAGCCTGCAAGTGACCCCTAGACCTTGACCACATTTTACAACTAATAGGAGTTAACCAATCAGTGTAAAGGTCAGTTCACCCTCCCTACTTTGCAATCTCACGACTTAAATACTGGGCGCTGAGGAAACTCCCCATCGCCCCCTGCTCTGTGTAGCTTGGGGTGCGTCCCTGGTGCACCAGTATTTTTCCTATTGGGTGTATTTTTTAATAAAATTCAACCTTTAAAGTAACAGTGTCGCATCTTGAAAATCGCGGACTCTAACATTTGGGGGCTCGTCCGGAATTTCAAGAGCGACCTCCGCAGCCGGCCGATCTGGTTTGGACCTCACCGGTGAGTCTGGATATTGTCTGTCTGCGCTCGAGCTCTGGTTCTGGGACTCACTAAGAGAGAATCTGGACGCAGAACTGCTCTCTTGAGTCGGAGGCTGGGGGACGCCTCAGCTCTCCATCTGGGCGGGCACCGCTGGTTCCTTTTATGGTTCTGTGGCCTGTAGATCCCGCATCTGGTTTTTGTTTTGTTTCTTCCATGACCGGTCTGTGTCTGTTCCGTTGTCTGTTTGATTGTGTTGTTTGTCCTGATTGTTACTTTTGCCACCATGGGGCAATCTTCTTCTCACTCTGTAACACCCCTAGGCCTATTCCTTAACCACTTTCAGATTTCCAGAAACGAGCCCGAGACTTCGGCAAGGTGCGATCAGGAAAACTCTGCACACTTTGTAATCTGGAATGGCCGGCTTTTGGTACTGGATGGCCACCCACGGGATCCCTAGACATTAAAACAAACCCACTCTGTTTTTCAGGTCATCTTTGGCGATCCGGGTCACCCTGACCAAATGCCATACATTGTTGCTTGGCAAGACCTCCTCAGGCGGCCACCTGTGTGGCTGCGACCCTATGTTCCCCCTAAACAACCTCCTACAACCCTGGCGGCTCAGGGCTCCTCAACACCCCAGCCAGCTTCCCTTCCTCCGTCTGATTCCTCTGACTGAGTCTCTCACTTCCCTACCCCCCTGTTCCCGTTTCTCCTCCTGCCGCCACCGGGGCTGAGGGAGCCAAAGCCAGTCTCTGTGGCCTGTATAGGGTCCCTGCAGACCCTCCAGTCCCGACTGCTCCCCGGACCCCCGCCACTTCTGCAGCACCACCTTCCTCTGATCTCCAGAGTCCAGCCCATACCCGCTCAGGTCGATCTTTTAAACCACTTATAGAAGCCTCCCTCATATTTTCCCCTTGTGAGCTATAGGGCACATGTCTGAGGCTGGGACCCCCTTCTTGGTCTATACTCCTTCTACAACCTCTGATCTTTACAATTGGAAAATGCTGAATCCCCCTTTTTCTGAAAAACCTCAATATCTCTTAGAAACCGTCTTTGTAACACAACAGCCCACTTGGGAAGACATACAGCAACTTCTCCAAGCCCTCTTTACCACTGAGGAGAGGACTAACATTGTTTCCCTAGCCAGAAAACACGTGCCACGAGATGATGGAAACCTTACTCGTGGTTTAGATGAGATTAACCACGATTTTCCCCTGACCCACCCAAATTGGGACCCAAACAGCACTGCAGGTAAGCAGCGCCTAACTGTCTACCACCAGATTCTTATGGGGGGGTCTCTGGGCCGCCGCTGGGCGCCCCACAAATTTGTCTAAAGTAACACAGGTAATTCAGGAACCCTCAGAATCCCCAGCAGCCTTTCTGGAATGACTGATGGAGACATATCGCACAGATACTCCCACTGACCCTGAGTCTCCCAAAAATCAACGGGCCATTAACATAGCCTTCGTGGGACAGTCAGCCCTGACATCAAAAGAAAAAAATACAAAAAATAGAAGGATTCGAGGGAAAGAATCTATCCGAGCTGAACTGCGAACTACCAGAAGACAAACAAGCCAAAAAGGTAAGCAGAATCCTCCTGGCAGAAGCCCAGGGCCACACGCCGCTGCGCCCTTGGGAGAAGAAACCGGATCAGACGAGGAAGCCAGGAAAGCCTCTCCTGCAGAGAAACCAGTGTGCTACTACAAGGAAATTGGACATTGGAAGGGTGAGTGCCCCTAAAGAAAGCCCCCTCCGAAGGTTCTTAACCTAGAGACCTGAGGGCGTCAGGGCTCACCAGGCCCGCCCCCGAGCCCAGGGTAACCTTAAAACTAGGGGGACAGCCAGTAGAATTCATGGTCAACACCAGGGCTAGCAACTCAGTTCTAATTGAACCCCTAGGACCTGTAACTGAAACCAAAACCCTAGCACAAGGAGCTACTGGGGTTAATGCCTACTCATGAAGTGACGAACGATCTGGGAGCTAAGACTGTTTCCTTCTCCTTTATAGTAATGTCTGAATGCCCGTACTCTTTGCTTGGAAGAGACTTGTTATCAAAAATGCAGGTGACTATCTGCTTCTCTGGGGATCATGCTTACCTGACACCCCAAGTCAATGTGATAGCCCCTTTGGAGGAAGAATACAGATTTTATGATGGTTCTGACAGGGGCCCCTGCTCTATCCTCGTGATATCAGTGAATCAATTGATCAAAGAGATTCCTCGGGTTTGGGCTGAAAACAACTCCTCAGAGCTGGCCAAACACCAACCACTGGTTATAGTGACTTTAAAACCATCTGCCAGCCCGATTCAGGTGCCACAGTACCCCATTGTGCCAGAAGTGAAGAGAGGGATCAGGGCCCACATTCAAAGACTCAGAAAACATGGAATACTGGTGCCCTGCCAGTCGCCCTGGAATACTGCTCTCCTGCCGGTGAGGAAGGCAGGAGGGCTGGACTCCAGACCAGTCCTAACCCGTACACTCTCCTGAGCTCTCTGTCACCAGAACACCGGGTGTACTCAGTGCTGGATTTAAAGGATGCATTCTTCAGTAAACCTCTGAGCCCACAGAGTCAGCCCCTCTTCACCTTCGAATGGCAGGACCCAGAAGATGGCTCCAGCGGGCAGCTGACCTGGACTGCCTGCCACAAGGGTTCAAGAACTCCCACCATCTTTGAGGCCCTTCATCAGGACTTACGTGAGTACAGGTATCAGTGGCCTGACATTTCCCCTCTACAATATGTAGACGACTTAAAACTCGGGGCACCAGATGAAGACACTTGTTTAAAGGACACCAAGTCCCTGTTAACTCTCTTGGAGAAATTGGGATATCAAGTCTCTGCTAAAAAGACACAGGTCTATGTCCAGGAGGCGACTTACTTGAGTTTCCAATTCAAGGGGGGACAATACTCCCTATTCAAAGTAAGAAAACAGATTATCCTTGGGATTCCCACCCCGTGTACGCTGCGGCAGGTGAGGGAGTTCCTGGGATCCGCTGGGTTCTGCCAAACCTGGATCCCAGGATTTGCAGAGATAATGCGCCCCCTATACGAGCTGACCTTAGGAAAGGAAAAGAATTTTATATGGACTAAAGAAACAACAGGTTTTCCAGACTATAAAGAAGTCGCTCCTGGAGGCACCAGCATTGGCATTAAAATAAAAGAATAGCCCAGGGAGTCCTTACTCAGACACTCGGCCCACGGAAAAGGCCAGTGGCCTGTCTGTCTAAACAGCTAGACCCAGTGGCCTCAGGATGGCCAAGGTGCCTTAGAATTGTTGCAGCCACCGCTCAACTAGCAAAAGACTCTGATAAAACTGACTATGGGACGGCCCCTGACCATCACTACCTCCCACGCCATCGAGGGAGTCCTGCGTAGCCCGCCTCATAAATGGATTTCCAATGCCCGGCTAACCCACTACCAGTCTTTATTACTAGATCAGCCCCCAGCTGTGTTTGCCTCTAGCTCAGCCCTCAACCCAGCAACATTGCTGCCTGATCTGGACCTGGAGGCCGAACCGCATGACTGCACTGAGGTGCTTAGCCAACAGCATGGACTTCGCCGAGATCTTACGGACGTTCCCTTGTGGGACCCTGATCTCACTCTGTTCACTGACAGGAGCAGTTTTATCAGGGACTGCACCAGGTACACAGGGGCAGCGGTGGTAGCCGACGATCGGGAACATCAGTGCAACAGGCTGCCCTCAGCGGAGGCTGCGCTGGCCGGGCGCCTGCCCCTGCTGCGCGGCTCAGCGGCCTTCTCAATGCCAGCGGGGGCTCGTGGCGGGAGCTGGAGCGTGTCTACAGCCAGCACAGCCACACCCATGACGAGCTGAGCCACACAGCCCGAGTTCTGGACAGACCCCGCCACAGCGCTGGCATTGCCAACGCGGGCCCCGTTGCTGGCCCCGCTGCTCCACGCTGCCCAGTCGATCTTGACACTACATTAGCGGTGCTGTACAAGGAGATGTTGCCTACAGGTGGGACTACGAGAACTGGACATGTCGCTGCTGTGCCAGCTGTGAGGTCTGTATGAGTCAATCCAGGACTATAAGCCCCTGTGCCAAGACCTGAGCCTGTGCCAGGATCTGCCCTTGTCCCTGCACTCTGACAGCTCCTACCCACCAGATCCGGCTTCTCAGATGACGAGGAGCCTCCTGACGCCAGCCTGTCCCCTGACTCGCCACCCCTCACTGTGCCCCAGACGCACAATGCCGGTGACCAGTGGTAACGAGATGCCTACCACATCATCGGGCTGAAACAATGGAAGCCCGAGGCAATAACCTAGCCAACCGAGCAGCTAAGGAAGCTGCCCTCAGCCTCCTGGAGGTCAGTTCTATCCAGCTCCCCGAGCCAACTCTTCCCGAGGAGCCCACCTAGAAGAGAAGAAAGGATGACACTATACTTCGGGAGGGCTCCCCATTCTCCCTCAAAAATTGGAAGAGAAGCTCATCCGCCATATCCACCGACCACCCATCTGGGAGCAACAAAATCCAGGAACTTCTATCTCCAAGGTACTATATACCCTAATACCCTAACTACCCTGGTTGGCTAAAGGAATAACGCACACCTGCCAAGCGTGCCAGGCCACTAATGCAAGCAGCTCCGGTAAGGCCCACCAAGGTAAGAGAGAAAGAGGCACTATGCCTGCAGTACATTGAGAACTGGACTTCACTGAAATTAAGCCCTGCAGATACGGATATAAGTACCTTTTAGTTTTCATAGACACATTCTCTGGGAGAGAGACAGCACAAGTAGTTTCAAAAAGAAAAAAAAAAAAAACTCCTGGAAGAAGTCATACCTAGGTTTCGGGGGTTCTGTTGATGCTAGGATCAGACAATGGCCCTGCCTTTATGGCCATAGTCTCTCAGGGAGTAACATCTGTTCTGGGGATTAATTGGAAACTACATTGTGCCTATCACCCCCAGAGTTCAGGACAGGTAGAGAGGATGAACCAGACCCTTGAGGAGACCTTAACCAAATTGACCCTAGAAACTGGCGGTGACTGGACGGCCCTGCTTCCCTTTGCCTTAATGCGTCTGTGTAATTCTCCCTACCCCCAAGGCCTTATGCCCTGTGAAATTGTTTTCGGGAGGCCACACCCCTCTGCCCTAAACCAAGGGGTGACATACTTGCTGAAATTTCTAATCATGACCTGCTTAAGTCCCTCCAGGCCCTGCAGAAAACTCAAGATCTGCTTTTCCCCTTGTCGAGACGCCTCCACGATCTCCCTCCTGTAAAGCCACATCAGTTTCAGCCGGGGGTCTAGTCTGGGTCCTGAGACACCAAAAGGAGACTTTGGAGCCCCGTTGGAAAGGACCCCACACAGTAATCCTGACAACCCCCACTGCCATTGAGGTTGACAGGATCCAGCCCTGGGTCTGTCACTCCCATCTACCTTCAATGGAGGGTGCGACAACATACTGGCCCTGAGGCGACTCCAAGAAACCTCCCCCGGCAAGTTCAAGAACTGACCCTAACTGGCCCTCCCGAGGTGACTTCACCAGTTTTTCACCTTGATTCATGTGACCTTGTGGGGGGTTCTATAGGCTCACAGCTTAAGAAAGACCCATACCCGGTTTGTCCACACGAACACTCATAAATACTGGGGGACGTATACATGCTGACGGGTGGGGGTGTGCTACTAACTGCCTCATGCAACAACTGGCTAAGAAACAATTTTACGTCTGTCCCGGGGCTAATGTCTATGGATCATATGAAGGAACAAATGATTATTTCTGTTATACATGGGGCTGTGAAACCAATGCACCCGGGATCAGGGAAAATAGGGGACCTCATTAGGATCAGTTGAGTCTCTGTTCTCCTGGTCTCCGTGGCTGACCACCCTTGTCACTGCGTTAACAGGACCACTTGTCCTCTTCACCTTAACTTTAAAACTGTGGGTCCCTACATTCTAAATTACTTAAGAGAAAAACTAGCCAGCTCCTGGTCCTAAAACATCAGCCCCAACACCAGACCTACCATCCCCTGACCAGCCAGGACCTTGATCAGCCTGGCACCCACTCAGAGTCTAAGATTTGACTCTGGAATAAGAACTGAAGGGGGGAATGTTGAAATGAGGAAGGGCCCGGTAAAAATTGGAGGTATTGAAGAAAGCCCCAGGAAACAACTTAATAGCAGAAAATACCATAGAATAATCTTACCTTTGTCTTACAAAACACTGTCACAAGACAAGCCTGGGGGCAACCTTGCAAGTGACAGCCTGCAAGTGACCCCTAGACCTTGACCACATTTTACAACTAATAGGAGTTAACCAATCAGTGTAAAGGTCAGTTCACCCTCCCTACTTTGCAATCTCACGACTTAAATACTGGGCGCTGAGGAAACTCCCCATCGCCCCCTGCTCTGTGTAGCTTGGGGTGCGTCCCTGGTGCACCAGTATTTTTCCTATTGGGCGTATTTTTTAATAAAATTCAACCTTTAAAGTAACAGTGTCGCATCTTGAAAATCGCGGACCCTAACACTATGTTTTATTTATCTATTTCTTAAGGGCATTTAAGTTATTTCCACCCTTTGGCTACTGTGAATAGTGCTACAGTGAACTCTGGTGTAGAAGTCTCTGTTTTAGTCTCTGCTTTCAAGACTTTTGGGTATATAGTAGGAGTGAAATTGTTGAGCCATATGGTGGTTCTATTTTTACTTTTTGAGGGACCACTCTACTTCTCCAATGACTATACCGTTTTACATTATAACCAATAACGGATAAGGGTCCTGATTTCTTCACATCCTCACCAATATTTATTATTTTCTGGATTTTTTTTTTTTTAAAATCTTAGCCATCCTCCAAAAAATCAAAACCAAACTCATTTCCATCAAGTCTACTCAGACTCATAGTAAAATGGTGTCTCATTGTACTTTTGATTTGCATCTCTCTGATGGGAAACCTTGGTGGCACAGTGGGTTAAGTGTTACATCTGCTAACCAAAAGGTCAGCAGTTCAAATCCACCAGGTGCTCATTGGAAGCTCTATGGGGCAGTTCTACTCTGACCTCTAGGGTCACTATGAGTTGGACTTGACTCGATGGCAGTGGTGTTTTTTGGAGGGATGGCAAATGACACTGAGTGTTTTTCATGTGTTTAGCAGCTATGTGAATGTCCTTCTTGGTGAGAGATCTATTCAAGTTCTTTGCCCATTTTATGACTGTACTGTCTTTTTGTAACTATCAAAGTTTTATATACATTTCAGTTACTAGAGTCTTACTAGATAATAGATACATGGTTTCCAGAGACATTCTCCCAGGAAATACCCTGTCTTTTAACTATTTTGGTAGTTTTCTGATAAATACAGTTGTTCAATTTTTATGAGGTCTCATTTATTTATTTTGTCTTTTGTTCTTTGTGCTTTATAATTAGATAATCCATTACCCAAAACTAGGTCTGACAGCATTGCCTCTGCTTGTTCTTCTAAGAGTTTTATGGTTTTAATTTACACACTTAGGTCCTTAATTCATTCTAAATTTGTTTTTGTGTATGGTGTGAAGTATCATTTTCTGAAGAGACTCTTCTTTCCCTGTTGAATTAGTTTAGCACCTGTCATGGTTTGAATTGTGTCCCCCCAAAAATGTGTGCAGCCACGTGGCTGGGATATGGTTCCCAGTATCTTGGGACTGTCCTCCATTGTGTGGTTTTGCTAACCTGTATGTTAAAGGATTAGGGTGGGGCTGTGAATTCCTGCTATGGGGGAAGTTTCCCTGGAGTATGGCTTGCCCCACCCTTAATGCTTTTAGCTTGCAAGGAATTAAAGGAAAAAGAACCAAGGACAATTTGAGAACCTCGCTACCATCAAGCAAGCAGCACCGGGAGCAGAACGTGTCATTCAGACCAGAGGTTCTTGCGTTAGGACGCTCCCTGGACAATGACTGATGCAATACTGGACTTTCCTCCAGAGCCGTCAAGGGGAAAGTCTTTCCCTGGAGCGGACACCCTGAATATGGACTTGCAACCTACCGGACTGTGTAAGAACAAATCTTTCTTTGTTAAAGCCATCCACTCTGTGGTATTTCTGTTAGAGCAGCCCTAGCTGACTAAAACAGAATTGGTACCGTGGGAGTGGGGTGCTGCTCTAGCAAATACCTAAAATGTGGAAGCCACTTTGAAACTGCGAATGGATAGAAGATTCAGAAGGAAAGAAGAAGGCGCAGATGGTGAGAAACAACAGAGGACTGGCAGCAGCAGCAGCGGCAGCAGCAGAACCAGAGGCAGCGCTGCAGCCGACCCGTGGAGCGAGAGAGGTCAGTGCCTGCGCAGAATTTTCCTCGCGGAACGGGGTGCCTCTGGGCACTTGAATCGGTGAGCTGACCTTGCTGACCCACGGAGTGAGAGAGTTGAGTGCCTTTGGGCAGGACGCTTTCCAGCAAGAGTGGGGTGCCTCCGGGCACTTAAACCAGTGGAGCTACAGAGCTTTGGAACACTTGCCCGGCAGGGCAGATGTGGGCCTGAGGCCCAGGCCATGCAGCCATAGGAAGCTGAAGCTGAAGAGACAAATAGCGTGAGAAGCTGAGCTGCCTCAGTCTCAAGAGGTATGGCCATGACCTCAGGGGTTTGAAAGGGTGGAACCATGGCGTGCTGTGTTCGTAAGGGTGGAATTGCCACTCAGTTGGGCTTAGGGTGCTCCTAAAGCCGATGGGACAGAGTTTCTGTCCAAGTGGGCCTTGAAGGCAGAGTTGTAGCACGGGGTTGGAGGTCTCCACTCAGAAACCTGAGAGTGTGGCTGATACCTAGAGTATGGAGAGCATTGCTGTTGTGTAGAATGTCTCAGAAAATGTAAGAGTATTTCCAAAGCTTTGAGGGCTAATGTAATGTGTCCTGTTGACTTGCCTGTTGCCTGTTAATGCCTTCTAAGTTTCACAGATGTAGATTTTGGACTTGGAACTGATTTAAGACTTCTGTTATATGGATGGACATAATTTTACTATGGTGAGATGAATGTGTTAAATGTTTTTGTGATGTGATTTTTGGGTTGTCAAAGGGTGGGATGTCATGGTTTGAATTGTGTCCCCCCAAAAATGTGTGCAGCCACGTGGCTGGGATATGGTTCCCAGTATCTTGGGACTGTCCTCCATTGTGTGGTTTTGCTAACCTGTATGTTAAAGGATTAGGGTGGGGCTGTGAATTCCTGCTATGGGGGAAGTTTCCCTGGAGTATGGCTTGCCCCACCCTTAATGCTTTTAGCTTGCAAGGAATTAAAGGAAAAAGAACCAAGGACAATTTGAGAACCTCGCTACCATCAAGCAAGCAGCACCGGGAGCAGAACGTGTCATTCAGACCAGAGGTTCTTGCGTTAGGACGCTCCCTGGACAATGACTGATGCAATACTGGACTTTCCTCCAGAGCCGTCAAGGGGAAAGTCTTTCCCTGGAGCGGACACCCTGAATATGGACTTGCAACCTACCGGACTGTGTAAGAACAAATCTTTCTTTGTTAAAGCCATCCACTCTGTGGTATTTCTGTTAGAGCAGCCCTAGCTGACTAAAACAGCACCTTTGTCAAAACTCACTTGACTGTAGATGTGTGGGCTTAATTCTGGACTCTCAATCCTATTCTTTTGGTCTAGGTTTCTGTTGTTGACCATTGCTAGGCTGTTTTGATTACTGTAGTTATATAACATGTTTAAAAATCAGAAACCGTGGGCCCTCCTACTTTGTTTTTTTTTCTTTCAACATTAGTTCAGTCATTTGGGGCCTCTTGCCATTCCACATAAAGTTGAGGACCGGTTTTCCTATTTCTGTAAAGAGTGCTGGTGGAATCTTGATCAGTATTACACTGAATCTGTAGATCACTTTGGGTAGTGTTGACATCTTAATAATATTAACTCTTCCAGTCTATGAACATGGAGCATCTTTACACTTATTTAAGTCTTTAATCTCTTTCAGCAGTGTTTAACAGTTTTCATGGTATTAATCTGTCACATCTGTGATAGCTAATATTGTATGTCAACCTGACTAGGCCATGGTGCTCAGTGGTTTGGCAGTTCTGATGTAGTTGGGCAGCAGTGTCACTACATAGCGTAATCACATTATGTTACTAATCACCTCTGCAATCAAATGCAGTATAATGCAATCATCTCCCCAGTAAGACCTGCTGTGAGTAGCCAATCAAAGGAAGTTTCTTTGGGGATGTGGCTTGCATCCAGTGTATGTGGGCTTTCTGACAAAGCATACAGAATTCTTACTCTGGATCCTGCATCTGGCTCTTCACCTGATCTCTGGTTCTTGGGATTTCAGCTAGCAGCTTAAGTGCCAGACTTGGGATCTGCCAGCTTCTGTAGTCTGTGAGCCAGAGAGACCTTCTGTCTAACCTGCCGATCTTGGGTTTGCCAGTGTATGCAGCTACGTGAGTTAGTAGAAACCTTCAGTCTGACCAATGGACTTGGGGTTTTCCAACCTCTACCCCTATGTGAATCATTTCTTTAACATAAATGTCTCTCCATGTATATTTATACATATTTCACCAATTTTGCTTCTCTCAAGAAGCCAGCCTAAGACTTTTGGTAAAGAAAAGAGTTCTAGAGAAACAAAATTGTAAGTATGAGTTTCCTAAACTGGTTCTCAAGTCTATCTAATTTTAAAGCTGTTGATGAATCTGTTTCCAGTAGTAAACAAGGCACTGCTAATCCACAGCATGAGGTAGCAATAGAAACACACGGAATATCACCACCAATAGATTAGGCATTGGTTAGAGGTGAGCCTCTGTGTGATTGCATATTTACTACCTGTTATCTGGTACTGCCTTAACAGAACTGTCACAAGCAGATGGCTTTAAAAAGAGAAATTTCATTTGTCCAGTAAGCTAGAAATTTAAATTCAGGGTGTTAGCGCCACAGGAATGTTTTCCTTGTGGTTAATCTTCCCCTGAACTGGAAGCTTTTGACACGCAGGTACCCCAGTCCTTTCCAAAGGATACACTCAGCTCCAGGCGCTGCTTTCTTTCTAATGGTATGGAATCCCCAAAAGCTTCTGCCAGTTTTTATTTCTTTATATTTTGAGAGACTGCCTCAAGGCACAAAGCAAACTCACACATTGAATCTTAATCTATCAACATAACTACCACCCATCCACCCTCATTAACCATCATAGAGGCAGGAATTCTAACAGGGAGGAACATCACACAATACCAGGAACTATGCACAGCCAAAATGTTACAGATTTTTTAGGGAACACAATTCAGTCCACAACATCCTACCTTTTGTTTTTTAGAAAATTGCATTTTTGCAACAGGTAAACATATTCACCCCATGGTAGCTGAAGTTTTAAAGTCTAAGACCAGAAGGCAGACATTGCCTTTTTAGCTCTAAAATTTAGAGTACAAGTTATCTGATTCTAAAATACAATGGCAGGCACAATGAGAGACACAAGTTAAGATGTTTCCGTTACAAATGGAAGAAATCACAGGGAAAGAAGGCTTTTAAAGGCAACAAGCAACTTGACAGAACACATTACGTTAGATTTTAATGCTCTGAAAAGAATTTTCCATTCTCTGAGACATTTTACACAATGGCTCTGCCATCTAGACTTTAGGTATTGGTCACCCTCTCCAGAGTCTAAGTAGAAGCCTCTCAGCCCTGTACTACAACTTTGCCTTCCAGGCCCATTGGGACAGCAATTCTTGCTCCCTTGGCTTCCGGTGCACAGCTTTCTAAGTCCACATGAGTGGCAACTATACAACTAGAAACATCGGGGGCTGTAGCTCCACCCTTTCAAACCCCTGAGGTTATGGCCATAGTTTTGAAACTGAGGTGGCTTAGCTGTTTATACTGTTTTTTCAGCTTCTGCTTCCTGTGGCCTCATGGCCAGCTCTCAGGCCTGCATTTGCCCTGCTGGGGAAATTCTTCTAAAGCTTTGTAGCTCCACTGATTTAAGTGTCAGGAGGTACCCCATTCTGCCAGGAAGCCTCTTGCACACAGTCACTCAGCTCTCTTGCTGTGGATTAGCAAGCCTAGCTCCATCAGTTCAAGTAAGTGGAGACACACCACTCAACCAGGAAATCTTTGTGCACAGGCAGTCAGCTCTTTCACTGCATGCATCAGCTCCAGCACTATTTTACACTGATTTTGTTCTGCTGCCACTGCTGCTGCTGGTTTTCTGCTTTTTCTCACCATCAGTGCCTTCTTGCGTGTTAACAGTTTTCCTCAGTTCCTTTTGAGTCTTCTATCCATTTACAGTTTTAAAATTGCTTCCATGTTTCAGGCATTTATTAGAGCAGTATCCCATTCTTGGTACTAAATTCTGTTTTAGTTATTTGGTACTGCTTTAACAGAAATATCACAAGCAGGTGGCTTTAAAAGAGAAATTTTTGTAGTCCCAGTCCAGCAAGCTAAAAGTTTAAATTCAGTGTGTTAGCTGCAAGGGAAGGCTTTCACTGTTGTTAGTCTTCACCTACACTGGGAGCTTCTGAAGCACAGGGACTGGTATCTTTTCCAAAGTCATACTCAGCTCCAGGCTTTGCTTTCTTTCTGGTGGTATGACGTCCCCAGTAGTGTACGTCAGTTTTTCCCTTTTATATTTTAAGAGACCTCATCAAAGTACAAAACAAACACACATTGAATCTTGCTCTACCAAACACAACTGTCGACCATCCGCCCTCATTAATATCATAAAGGAAAGAATTCCAACACAGAAGAGCATCACACAATACCAGGAATTATGGCACAGCCAAATTGTTACAATTTTTTAAGGAATACAATTCAATCCATGACACTACCTTTCTACAGTTTTGTCATAATGAGATATGTAAGGAAGCTGGCTGGTGAAAGAAAGAGATGGGCTCAACACTCCAGAGTCACAGCTCTGGTGTTATAAATATGTTATCAGAAAAGTCCCAGAGTTCTGTTACCTGCTGCTAAAAGTTAGTCACTGACACAGGAGCTTTGGGGTGAGATCAAAGGTTTTATATATGTGCTGGTGGCAGCACAGGGGACAAGTAGCAGTTTTGTTCACCTAGCCTTCTGCATTTGTCAGGTAAGGTGGGGTATTTAAAGGGAAAGACTACATGCAGATTCAGGGAACAATGTGGGCAGTTGGGGGCATTGGGGGTTCAACTGGGTGAGCTCAACTGGGTGGAGGCCATCTGCTTTGTAATCTCACAGGCCATCACTGGCCATCAAGGAAAACAAAAAGATGGTAGACATCATCTGGCCAGTAGTCTGAAAGAAGAACATTTTAAACACAAGTTATTTCCCTGTCCTCCCTGCCCCTCGCTTAATATTTTTTATGGGTTAAAGCCCAATTACCAAGACAAAAGGAGTCATTCATTGTCTATAGTTCAATGAGTCTATAGTGGTGTCCCTGAGAGCCCCACCCTAGCATCTCCACCTGGGGCTTGTGGAACATGTCTTTTCTTGTGGGTTGGGGATGTTCTGAAACAATGCCTCTCAAGCTTTTGATCTTAAGCACCCCTCACTCTGGGGTTTTTCAGCCTCTAGTTTCAATCCCTCCTCTTTGTTTTAGACCGTCCCAATACTGGGAAGAAGGGGCACTGACTGTTCTGGCTACTTCCTAAGAAAGGGTGACACAGGTTGGGAAGAAGTTTTCCAGTGCAGGGTAGATTCCACCTGAGATGTGAAAAGCCATCACATCCTGTTGGACCAAAGAGTACATTGACTCCAAGTGGAGAATATCAAGAACCAACACTCCCCTGAGCGGGTAAGGTCTGGGCCATTCTGTTAATAACTATTTTCTAGATACAGGGCCCAAAGATGTTAATGAGGATGATTATAGCAGGAAACAAGAGGGGAGTGGCCCAGGAATTCACAGGCTCAAGTCATTTATACACAGCTGGCTCCAACAACCTGAGAGGTAAAGGGGACCACTCAGGCATCTCTACAGGGTGGTGTGGGGTCAATGGTTCCCGAGATTTCAAAATCCGACTCAGCAGAGCTGCACATGTACAAAGGACATCCTGGTTCAAACAGTGCAATCCAGGTATTTGACATAGCAAGTCCAAAACTCTTCATGCAAACAGATTATTTCTCTGTTATATATCCCCAAATCAACAGTGTAACAGATTTTAAGTCTTATTTGTGTTGCAAGCCGTTGTTTTTGTCCCAGCAACTCAACACAGACTTTGGGGACACTTGGAAAGGAATGTACTTTTAACTGTGGCCATTATACATTATCAGATGTAGGGCAGAGTTATTAGACATAACAGCAACTTTACCAGACACAAGATTAAATTTAAAATCTACACATTGCCACTTGGAAAGTGTGGCCCATTGAGTAATCCAAGATAGAGAATGTGGCTATTTGTCTAAGACAAATCTAATTTTTACTTTCCAAGTCCATGTCAGAGTGTAACTCTTAAATCTCCCATGGAGATTGTCGATGTGTGGCCAGCAGGCAGACAGATCTCAGGGCACCCATCAATGGTCAGTTTCTTACACTCCTCTTCCAGGAAGATCTTCCCAGGAAGATCTACTGGGCTCTTTCTGGGGGAAGTCAACTGAATGTCCTATTTTAGGTGCCAAGGATACTCAGTCTATCGGTGTCTTCATTTTTGATGGCACCTGTAATAATCAGGGTCCATATTTGCTGGCCAGTGAGATAATCAAAGTCTTTGTCTCTGGGGCTAACTGGATTACCCTGAGGTGGACCTTGGAGGGCTATAGCAATAACTGGATTTTTTAAAAACTTTTTTCTCCCTGCTGCCAAAATGTACTGCTAAAATACCTTAAGCAATCTCCTCTGCCAATTGGGAGTGTGGACTAAGTTTCTGCCCCAAGCTTTTGTAATTTGTCTTATGTCTGATGTGGACCAGGATAGAAAATATATGGCCATAACTGCTTTTCTAACAGTGTCCAGAGTAAAATAGTAGACCAGTTTATCTGGACTGTTATTTGATTGAAGGTGGCAGTAGCCTCCAGGGGCCATCTTAATTTCTGCAGAAGTCAGAAATGCAGACCTTATAAGAATTATATATCCTATTAAAAAAAATCCTTGATCAGAGTATTAAATAAATAGTAATTTGGCTCCATCAGGTTTTTAAGATCTCAGGCACCATACATACAATAACATTTATCTGTCAAGGCTTACACTGTTTTGTGATAGAATAGGAAACCTAACTTGATTTTAATCTGTAAAATCATTGTCAAAATTTCAGACATGTCTCTGGTTATGGTATTTGTAACTATTTTCGTCAGCTAGTGCTGCTGTAACAGAAATAACAGAGTGGATGGCTTTAACAAAGGAAGGTTTATTCTTACACAGTCCAGTAGGCTGCAAGTTCAAATTCAGGATGTCTGCTCCAGGGGAAGGCTTTTCCCTTGTCAGCTCTGGAGGAAAGTCTAGTATTTTATCAGTCTTTGTCCAGGGAGCACCTTGGCACAGGAACCTCGGGTCTGAAGGACACTCTCTTCTCCCGCTGTTGCTTGCTTGATGGTGTAAGGTTTCCAATTTTCTGCTTGCTTCTCTTTCTTTTTATTTCTTGCAGGATGAAAGGATTAAGGGTGGTACAAGCCATACTCCAGGGAAACTCCCTTTATAGTGAAACAGGGAGGTGATCTTGTAAAGGGATTTACAGTCCCACCCTAATCCTTTAACATACAGCATAGGAAAATCACAAAATAGAGGACAATCATAAAATACTGGGAATCATGACCCAGCCACATGGCTACACATATTTTTTGGGGGACACAATTCAATCCACAACAATAACTCTGCTAAATTTACCCACAGGAATTCCTAACCAGAGAATTACAACAACTCAAAACCATAAGTTAAGTAATTTTTTTAGGGAAAAGGAAAATGGTTTCCTAGTGTTAGGGTCCGTGATTTTCAAGATGCGACACTGTTACTTTAAAGGTTAAATTTCATTAAAAAATAAGCCCAATAGGAAAAATACTGGTGCACCAGGGACGCACCCCAAGCTACACAGAGCAGGGGGTGACGGGGAGTTTCCTCAGCATCCAGTATTTAAGTCGTGAGATTGCAAAGTAGGGAGGGTGAACTGACCTTTACATTGATTGGTTAACTCCCATTAGTTGTAAAATGTGGTCAAGGTCTAGGGGTCACTTGCAGGCTGTCACTTGCAAGGTTGCCCCCAGGCTTGTCTTGTGACAGTGTTTTGTAAGATAAAGGTAAGATTATTCTACGGTATTTTCTGCTATTAAGTTGTTTCCTGGGGCTTTCTTCAATACCTCCAATTTTTACCGGGCCCTTCCTCATTTCAACATTCCCCCCTTCAGTTCTTATTCCAGAGTCAAATCTTAGACTCTGAGTGGGTGCCAGGCTGATCAAGGTCCTGGCTGGTCAGGGGATGGTAGGTCTGGTGTTGGGGCTGATGTTTTAGACCAGGAGCTGGCTAGTTTTTCTCTTAAGTAATTTAGAATGTAGGGACCCACAGTTTTAAAGTTAAGGTGAAGAGGACAAGTGGTCCTGTTAACGCAGTGACAAGGGTGGTCAGCCACGGAGACCAGGAGAACAGAGACTCAACTGATCCTAATGAGGTCCCCTATTTTCCCTGATCCCGGGTGCATTGGTTTCACAGCCCCATGTATAACAGAAATAATCGTTTGTTCCTCCATATGATCCATAGACACTAGCCCTGGGACAGACGTAAAATTGTTTCTTAGCCTGTTGTTGCATGAGGCAGTTAGTAGCACACCCCCACCCATCAGCATGTATACATCCCCCAGTATTTATGAGTGTTCGTGTGGACAAACCGGGTATGGGTCTTTCTTAAGCTGTGAGCCTATAGAACCCCCCACAAGGTCACATGAATCAAGGTGAAAAACTGGTGAAGTCACCTCGGGAGGGCCAGTTAGGGTCAGTTCTTGAACTTGCCGGGGGAGGTTTCTTGGAGTCGCCTCAGGGCCAGTATGTTGTCGCACCCTCCATTGAAGGTAGATGGGAGTGACAGACCCAGGGCTGGATCCTGTCAACCTTGACGGCAGTGGGGGTTGTCAGGATTACCGTGTGGGGTCCTTTCCAACGGGGCTCCAAAGTCTCCTTTCAGTGTCTCAGGACCCAGACTAGACTCCCGGCTGAAACTGATGTGGCTTTACAGGAGGGAGATCGTGGAGGCGTCTCGACAAGGGGAAAAGCAGATCTTGAGTTTTCTGCAGGGCCTGGAGGGACTTAAGCAGGTCATGATTAGACATTTCAGCAAGTATGTCATCCCTTGGTTTAGGGCAGAGGGGTGTGGCCTCCCGAAAACAATTTCACAGGGCATAAGGCCTTGGGGGTAGGGAGAATTACACAGACGCATTAAGGCAAAGGGAAGCAGGGCCATCCAGTCACTGCCAGTTTCTAGGGTCAATTTGGTTAAGGTCTCCTCAAGGGTCTGGTTCATCCTCTCTACCTGTCCTGAACTCTGGGGGTGATAGGCACAATGTAGTTTCCAATTAATCCCCAGAACAGATGTTACTCCCTGAGAGACTATGGCCATAAAGGCAGGGCCATTGTCTGATCCTAGCATCAACAGAACCCCCGAAACCTAGGTATGACTTCTTCCAGGAGTTTTTTTTTTTTGAAACTACTTGTGCTGTCTCTCTCCCAGACAATGTGTCTATGCAAACTAAAAGGTACTTATATCCGTATCTGCTGGGCTTAATTTCAGTGAAGTCCAGTTCTCAATGTACTGCAGGCATAGTGCCTCTTTCTCTCTTACCTTGGTGGGCCTTACCGGAGCTGCTTGCATTAGTGGCCTGGCAGGCTTGGCAGGTGTGCGTTATTCCTTTAGCCAACCAGGGTAGCTAGGGTATATAGTACCTTGGAGATAGAAGTTCTTGGATTTTGTTGCTCCCAGATGGGTGGTCTGGTGGATCTGGCGGACAAGCTTCTCTTCCAATTTTTGAGGGAGAATGGGGAGTCCTCCCGAAATATAGTGTCATCCTTTCTTCTCTTCTAGGTGGGCTCCTCGGGAAGGGTTGGCTCGGGGAGCTGGATAGAACTGATCTCCAGGAGGCTGAGGGCAGCTTCCTTAGCTGCTCGGTTGGCTAGGTTATTGCCTCGGGCTTCCATTGTTTCAGCCCGATGATGTGGAAGGCATCTCGTAGCCACTGGTCACGGGCATTGTGCGTCTGGGGCACAGTGAGGGGTGGCGAGTCAGGGGACGGGCTGGCGTCAGGAGGCTCCTCGTCATCTGAGAGGCTGGATCTGGTGGGTAGGAGCTGTCAGAGTGCAGGGACAAGGGCAAATCCTGGCACAGGCTCAGGTCTTGGCACAGGTGCTTATAGTCCTGGATTGACTCATACAGACCTCACAGCTGGCACAGCAGTGACATGTCCAGTTCTCGTAGTCCCACCTGTAGGCAACATCTCCTTGTACAGCACCGCTAATGTAGTGTCAAGATTGACTGGGCAGCGTGGAGCGGCGGGGCCAGCGACGGGGCCTGCGTTGGCAATGCCAGCGCTGTGGCGGGGTCTGTCCAGAACTCGGGCTGTGTGGCTCAGCTCGTCATGGGTGCGGCTGTGCTGGCTGTAGACACGCTCCAGCTCCCGCCACGAGCCCCCGCTGGCGTTGAGAAGGCTGCCGAGGCCGCGCAGCAGGGGCAGGCGCGCGGCCAGCGCAGCCTCCGCTGAGGGCGGCCTGTTGCACTGATGTTCCCGATCGTCGGCTACCACCGCTGCCCCTGTGTACCTGGTGCCATCCCTGATAAAACTGCTCCCGTCAGTGAACAGAGTGAGATCAGGGTCCCGCAAGGGAACGTCTGTAAGATCTCGGCGAAGTCCATGCTGTTGGCTAAGCACCTCAGTGCAGTCATGCGGTTCGGCCTCCAGGTCCAGATCAGGCAGCAATGTTGCTGGGTTGAGGGCTGAGCTAGAAGCAAACACAGCTGGGGGCTGATCTAGTAATAAAGACTGGTAGTGGGTTAGCCGGGCATTGGAAATCCATTTATGAGGCGGGCTACGCAGGACTCCCTCGATGGCATGGGAGGTAGTGATGGTCAGGGGCTGTCCCATAGTCAGTTTTATCAGAGTCTTTTGCTAGTTGAGAGGTGGCTGCAACAATTCTAAGGCACCTTGGCCATCCTGAGGACACTGGGTCTAGCTGTTTAGACAGACAGGCCACTGGCCTTTTCCATGGGCCGAGTGTCTGAGTAAGGACTCCCTGGGCTATTCTTTTATTTTAATGCCAATGCTGGTGCCTCCAGGAGTGACTTCTTTATAGTCTGGAAAACCTGTTGTTTCTTTAGTCCATATAAAATTCTTTTCCTTTCCTCGGGTCAGCTCGTATAGGGGGCGCATTCTCTGCAAATCCTGGGATCCAGGGTTGGCAGAACCCAGCAGATCCCAGGAACTCCCTCACCTGCCGTGGCGTACACGGGGTGAGAATCCCAAGGATAATCTGTTCTCTTGCTTTGGATAGGGAGTATTGTCCCTCCTTGAATTGGAAACTCAAGTAAGTCGCCTCCTGGACATAGACCTGTGTCTTTTTAGCAGAGACTTGATATCCCAATTTCTCCAAGAGAGTAACAGGGAGTTGGTGTCCTTTAAACAAGTGTCTTCATCGGGTGCCCCGAGTAGTAAGTCATCGACATATTGTAGAAGGGAAATGTCAGGCCACTGATACCTGTACTCACGTAAGTCCTGATGAAGGGCCTCAAAGATGGTGGGAGAGTTCTTGAACCCTTGTGGCAGGCAGTCCAGGTCAGCTGCCCGCTGGAGCCATCTTCTGGGTCCTGCCATTCGAAGGTGAAGAGGGACTGACTCTGCGGGCTCAGAGGTTTACTGAAGAATGTATCCTTTAAATCCAGCACTGAATACACCCGGTGTTCTGGTGACAGAGAGCTCAGGAGAGTGTACGGGTTAGGACTGGTCTGGAGTCCAGCCCTCCTACCTTCCTCACCAGCAGGAGAGGAGTATTCCAGGGCGACTGGCAGGGCACCAGTATTCCATGTTTTCTGAGTCTTTGAATGTGGGCCCTGATCCCTCTCTTCACTTCTGGCACAACAGGGTACTGTGGCACCTGAATCGGGCTGGCAGATGGCTTTAAAGTCACTATAACCAGTGGTTGGTGTTTGGCCAGCCCTGGGGAGTTGTTTTCAGCCCAAACCTGAGGAATCTCTTTGATCAATTGATTCACTGATATCACGAGGACAGAGCAGGGGCCCCTGTCAGAACCATCATAAAATCTGTGTTCTTCCTCTAAAGGGGCTATCCCATTGACTTGGGGTGTCAGGTAAGCATGATCCCCAGAGAAGCAGATAGTCACCTGCATTTTTGAGAACAAGTCTCTTCCAAGTAAAGAGAATGGGCATTCAGACATTACTATAAAGGAGAGGGAAACAGTCTTAGCTCCCAGATCGTTCGTCAGTTCGTGAGTAGGCATTAACCCCAGTAGCTCCTTGTGCTAGGGTTTTGGTTTCAGTTACAGGTCCTAGGGGTTCAAATAGAACTGAGTTGCTAGCCCTGGTGTTGACCATGAATTCTACTGGCTGTCCCCCTATTTTTAAGATTACCCTGGGCTCGGGGGCGGGCCTGGTGAGCCCTGACGCCCTCAGGCCTCTAGGTTAAGAACCTTGGGAGGGGGCTTTCTTTAGGGGCACTCACCCTTCCAATGTCCAATTTCCTTGTAGTAGCACACTGGTTTCTCTGCAGGGGAGGCTTTCCTGGCTTCCTCGTCTCATCCGGTTTCTTCTCCCAAGGGCGCAGCGGCGTGTGGCCCTGGGCTTCTGCCAGGAGGATTCTGCTTACCTTTTTGGCTTGTTTGTCTTCTGGTAGTTCGTGGTTTAGCTCGGATAGATTCTTTCCCTCGAATCCTTCTATTTTTTGTATTTTTTTCTTTTGATGTCAGGGCTGACTGTCCCATGAAGGCTATGTTAATGGCCCGTTGATTTTTGGGAGACTCAGGGTCAATAGGAGTATCTGTGCGGTATGTCTCCATCAGTCATTCCAGAAAGGCTGCTGGGGATTCTGAGGGTTCCTGAATTACCTGTGTTACTCTAGACAAATTTCTGGGGTGCCCAGCGGCGGCCCGGAGACCCCCCCATAAGAATCTGGCGGTAGACAGTTAGGCGCTGCTTACCTGCAGTGGTGTTTGGGTCCCAATTTGGGCGGGTCAGGGGAAAAGCGTGGTTAATCTCATCTAAACCACGAGTAAAGTTTCCATCATCTCATGGCACGTGTTTTCTGGCTAGGGAAACAATGTTAGTCCCCTCCTCAGTGGTAAAGAGGGCTTGGAGAAGTTGCTGTATGTCTTCCCAAGTGGGGCTGGTGTGTTACAAAGATGGTTTCTAAGAGATGTATCAAGGTTTGAGGTTTTTCAGAAAAAGGGGGATTCAGCATTTTCCAATTGCAAAGATCAGAGGTTGTAGAAGGAGTATAGACCAAGAAGGGGGTCCCAGCCTCAGTCCTGTGCCCTATAGCTCGCAAGGGGAAAATATGAGGGAAGCCTCTATAAGTGGTTTAAAAGATCGACCTGAGCGGGTATGGGCTGGGCTCTGGATATCAGAGGAAGGTGGTGCTGCAGAAGTGGCGGGGGTCCAGGGAGCAGTCGGGACTGGAGGGTCTGCAGGGACCCTATACAGGCCACGGAGACTGGCTTTGGCTCCCTCAGCCCCGGTGGCGGCAGGAGGAGAAACGGGAACAGGGGGGTAGGGAAGTGGGAGACTCAGTCAGAGGAATCAGACGGAGGAAGGGAAGCTGGCTGGGGTTTTGAGGAGCCCTGAGCCGCCAGGGTTGTAGGAGGTTGTTTAGGGGGAACATAGGGTTGCAGCCACACAGGTGGCCGCCTGAGGAGGTCTTGCCAAGCAACAATGTATGGCATTTGGTCAGGGTGACCCGGATTGCCAAAGATGTCCTGAAAAACAGAGTGGGTTTGTTTTAATGTCTAGGGATCCCGTGGGTGGCCATCCGGTACCAAAAGCCAGCCATTCCAGATTACAAAGTGTGCAGAGTTTTCCTGATCGCACCTTGCCGAAGTCTTGGGCTCGTTTCTGGGAATCTGAAAGTGGTTAAGGAATAGATCTAGGGGTGTTACAGAGTGAGAAGAAGATTGCCCCATGGTGGCAAAAGTAACAATCAGGACAAACAACACAATCAAACAGACAACGGAACAGACACAGACCGGTGACGGAAGAAAGAAAACAAAAACCAGACACGGGATTTACAGGCCGCAGAACCAAAAAGGAACCAGCGGTGCCCGTCCAGATGGAGAGCTGAGGCGTCCCCCAGCCTCCGACTCAAGAGAGCAGTTCTGCGTCCAGATTCTCTCTTAGTGAGTCCCAGAACCAGAGCTCGCGCCCAGGCAGACAATATCCAGACTCACCGGTGAGGTCCAAACCAGATCGGCCGGCTGCGGAGGTCGCTCTTGAAATCCCGGGAGAGCCCCCAAACGTTAGGGTCCGTGATTTTCAAGATGCGACACTGTTACTTTAAAGGTTAAATTTTATTAAAAAAATATGCCCAATAGGAAAAATACTGGTGCACCAGGGACGCACCCCAAGCTACACAGAGCAGGGGGCGATGGGGAGTTTCCTCAGCGCCCAGTATTTAAGTCGTGAGATTGCAAAGTAGGGAGGGTGAACTGACCTTTACATTGATTGGTTAACTCCTATTAGTTGTAAAATGTGGTCAAGGTCTAGGGGTCACTTGCAGGCTGTCACTTGCAAGGTTGCCCCCAGGCTTGTCTTGTGACAGTGTTTTGTAAGATAAAGGTAAGATTATTCTATGGTATTTTCTGCTATTAAGTTGTTTCCTGGGGCTTTCTTCAATACCTCCAATTTTTACCGGGCCCTTCCTCATTTCAACACTAGTTGTTCTCTTTCACCTAACTTTGGGTCACCTGCCATCTGTGAAGTCATCAGCTTTGCAAAGGAGTTTTGGATATTTCAAGTCACAGTCTTTTTTTCACCAGACTAAAATCTCTGCTGAGATATGCTGGTTAATCAGCAAAAACCTTCAATGACAAAAACTTAATACGACCATGATCAATCAAAACAGATTTATTTTTCCACAGACAGAATTTAAAGGCCAAATAAAACTTAATCTGCTGGAAGAAAAACCTTAGACAATAGTATTTTTAAATACAGTCATTATCTGTATTTTGAAACAACATTAAACACCATACATAATAATCTTGAGGTATAATATCACAGTGAGGATATACCAAGATTATTAAGTCTCTAAATACACAGTATAAAAGTAGTCTTATAAGCAAATAATTTGAATTCTCCGGTCAAAGCATTGGCATTGATGATGGGTAGTGCTTGTGTTGGTGAGGCAGGACTTAATCTGTGAGATTGTATTGTGCCTTGAGGCATCTTTTGGGATATAAAGGAAAAGGAAGCAAACAGAGAGTTGGGAGACTCATATAATCAAGAAAGAAGCAGTGTTGATCAGGAGACAGTGCCAGGAGCAGAGTGCATCATTTGGACCTGAGGTCCTGGGCCTCAAGAGCTCCCAGTCCTGTGCAAGTTTGAAAACAAGGACTTTCCTTGAGAACCAACAGAGAAAGCCTTCTCCAGGAACCAGTGCCGTGATTTTGGACTTCTAGCCTACTTTTCTGTGAGAAAATAACTTTCTCTTTGTTATAGGCATCCACTTGTGGTATTTCTGTTAGAGCAGTACTCGATGGTTAAATGCATTCTTGGGGATTCTTGGATTTGCAAATTCGTGTCTTTTTCTTGGGAGGAAGGGTAATGCCATGGCCTCTGGTGTTTCTAAGTAGATTCGTCTCTATTTCTTCATATAGCTTTCTCTCCCTTTCTCTCATTTATTTCTGGAAATCCCACAATGTATGTACTAGGTTTCTTATTGTTTCATAATTATATTAAACTGTGCTCAGTATTTTTGAATTTCCATTCTTGTTACTCTTTGGAGTCTGTAATTTTAACTATCATATCCTCTAATTTCGGAAGCCTTGGTGGTACCAGGTGCTCCTTGGAAACCTATGGGGCAGGTCTATTCTGTCCTATAGAGTACTTTGAGTTGGAATTGATTTGGTGGCAATGGGGTTTGGGGTTATCCTTTAATTTGCTACTTCTTTCTTCTGCCTGATTAAATCTGTTGGCATATCCTATTGTGCTTGTCATTTCAGTTATTGTTCTTTTTCGCTGTGATATCTGTTTTGTTAGAACCTCTTTTTGTTCTTGCACTGTTATCCTGATTTTCTTTAGCTTGTTATTTAATGTTATTGTACTATATTCCTCCTTTTTTTTCATTATTTGGTCATTATTTGATGTGATTTCACTCCCTTTGTCATTTTCATCTTGATGGGTCATTATTTCTCTGTTCTTTGTGCATGTTGTGATTTTCTGTTAGGGCACTGAAAGTTTCGAGGGTGATAACTTTATCAGTTTTCTCCAGTGTTCAGTATTTTTTGTCTGCCATACTGTCTTAAGGAACTTTTGGTTGGGCAGAGCCTCAGCCTTTGTTTTCCTCTCCTCTGTGATAGCTCCTTCTCCCTCCTTTGTTTAATTCGGTTTTGAAAGCTCCCTATCTTGTTTTTCAACTTTCCCAAACCCATCAGAGAACATGCTGGTGGTCAGTCTGTCCACCAGAGGACACTACCACTCAGGCAAGATGTCATGTACTAATCTATCTGTCCCCCTTAGAAGGCTCAGTCCCCTCTCTTTGGTTATTATTCTTTTTTCTGTTTCTGCAATCACAGGAAATCTACACCTAGTGAGCTCCTTTTGGCTTTGCCTTCCTGGCTCTGTATGGCTGCTTATATCTGAGCAGGCATTCAGTGGAAGCAGACCGACCTTCTTCCATCTCAGAAGGAGGAGATGCTGGCACTCCCCAGAAGGAATTCCAAATAATATTTCCTGTTGGTTTCAGAGCCCTTGTGACCCTGTGGTTGTTAGGGAGCAGTCTCCAATTAGGTGACCCACCTCTCAACTTCACTGTAGAGAACCTTCTGTAGGAGTTGGTGTTAGTCCAGCAGTCAATGGTTTTGGTTGGGGAAGGGGTTGTCACACTCTGAGTGAACACTTAGGGATGTCTGCCTTGTTCCTATCAAAGCCCATCTCATAGTATGTTGGCTGTTGGTGTAGTTTCCACTCAAGATGCCTGCTTCCTAGCACACAGCTGCCACAGTCAGCCGTCCTCAGTGCCAGCTCAAGTGGGAAGTGGACAGACCCAAACTGCTCTCTACGGAAGTCTGGTCTGTTGGTTTCAGAGTCTTGAGTGAAGGGGTGCTGATTATGAGAACAGAATGCACTGTGGGGCCTTCTGTGGCAGTTTCAACAGCCTGGCAATCAACAGGTGGAGGAGAGAATGACAAGCTCTGCTTTGATCCTCACAGATCTAGCCATGTTGCTATCAGAATCCCCATGGTAGACTGTTGACAGTGAGAGCAGCCTCCACTGAAGATGCCTCATTCTTAGTATACAGTGGCCCCACTCAGTATTTCTCAGTACTGCCTAAAAACGAGAGCAAACAGCTCAGACTTGGCTCCCCAGGAGGTCACTTCTATTGGTTTTAGTGCCCTGAGCTGCAGACTGGGCTCTATGGGCTGCCTATAGCAATTCACAGTAGGCTTGCAACTGACAGTGTCTGGGTGGGGGAATGTGCTGATACATTCTGAACAACCTCGTGCGATGTCTGTCTATTGACTTTAGGGCAAAGGCTTGGAGTCTTGTCTCTTTGTACAGGTACAAGACTATGGTAGTTAGGGAAGCAGGCTCTTTTACTGGGGTCACTACCCCAGTTCCCAGCAGCTGGTGACCAGTGGGGCTGAGGAAGGGCAGAGACAGTGGGAGAAACAATATCCCTACTCTACGTGAATCATTGGTTGTATCTTGAATGTCTGAAGTTCCCCATTGCTTTCCTCTGCTCCCTGATGTAGTGTTTCTCAAAACTGAATACTGTTTCCTAGTATTTGTGGGATAGGGTCAGAACAATGGCTTATTTATGCTGTCTTCCAAGAGTTCTCAGATTGTTTTTATTGGTTGTTTTGTTTATGTGTTTGTTTGGAGAGATGCCACTTGTTACAGAGTCAGATTGGCTGTAATCTTGACAGAAACAGATTGCCGGGCCTGGTTTTCCTGTAATGCACTACGTGCGTTCAAAACATCAATCTTTAGATTCCCATTCAAGTTGCAAATCAACCAGGGACCTTGATACACACTTTTACTATGACATAACAGTTGAGAAAAGTGTCATCTCCTTTCTTTCGCATATCATATATTATTTCTTGAAATCCAGTATTCAGATTCACTTTGTTCCCATTTCTGAGAAATCACCATTTAAATGTATCATCTGTCTGAAATAAAGAAAGTTGCAGGTTTTTCTTTAAAATGAACTCTCAACATGGCTTTGACTGTGTTAAATTACTTGTCTGAATGTGACTCAAAAACAAGAAAAATGAAAGAAAGAAAAGATTCACTAGTTTATTTTTATTAAAAATATAATATTTTTTCTTTCTTTCTTTTTTAAATAGCTTTCAACCAGAAATGTTCAGGAGAGACAAAGATATAATCTGTTTGATTCTACTTGCCATATAGAAAGTCTTACATGCTCCTAGCTTTTCTAATTGGGGACTTTGTATTTCCTTTTGTAAAGTATATAGTAGGATTATTTTTTTTATACTTAACCGAGTTCATATTTTTTGGACAGTTTTAGATTTACAAAATAATGGAGCAGACAATACAAAGTTTATATACTATCCCTCTACCTCTGTGCACACAGTTTCTCCTGTCATTAGCTTCTCATATTAGCACAGACCATTTGGCCCAAGTAATGAGCCAATAATTAATACATTATTATTAACTAAAGTCCATACTATTCAGATTTCCTTAGTTTTAACTTAGTGACCTTTTTCTGTTGCAGGATCTTGTCCAAGATACCACCTTGCATTTAATTGTCCTGTATCCTTCAGCTTCTCTTGACTGTGAGAATTTCTGAGACTTTCTTTGTTTTGACATGTTGACAATTTTGAGGAGTTGTTGTTGATTGCCATTGAGTCAATGCTGACTCATGGTAACCCCACGTGTGCAGAGAAGAACTGCTCCATATTATGTCCAAGGCTGTGACCTTTTAGAAGGAGATCATGAGGTCTGTCCGGGTAGAGTAAAACCACTCACCTTCTGGTTAGTAATACTTTAACAGTTGTGCTACCCAGGTACTCTTTTTCACAAGTAATGGTCAAGTATGTTGTAGAATATTCCTCTACTACAATTTGTCTTATGAGAAACATCATGATTAGACTTCAGGTATGTGTTTTTGGGCAGAAACCTAATGGTGTGGTGGTTAAAGTGCTTGACTGTTAAAGATTTGTGGTTGACACACATCAGCAGTTTTGCAGGAGAAATATATGAGAGTCTTCTGTCAAGATTTTACCCTAGAAAACCCTATGGGGCAGTTCTACTCTGTCCTACAGGGCACTATAACAAGAGTACACACATTAACACGATTTATAACTATATGATGTTGACCTTGATTGTCTGCCAGTGTTCCTTCAGTGTAAAGTTACTCTTTGTCCCTCTTTCTCTTTCCATATAACGCTATTTGGAAGGAAACTTCTATTTCAGCCCATACTTAATATAACTGGACTCCCTGGATGATGCAAATAGTTAAGTACTTAGCTATTAGTTGAAAGGTTGAAGGTTTGAATTGACCCTGAGGTACTTTGAAAGAAAGGGACCTACTTTCAAAGCGTACAACCACTGAAAATGGTATGAGCACGATTCTACTCCTATGAAACACAGGAGGTTACCATGAATCAGAAACAACTGTTACTGGCTTGGTTTGATGTATTTTATTTTGCTTTTTTGTTATCTCCATAGTTTATTTGGAATTTTTCTGCATGGAAGATTTTTCTCCTATCGCCTCATTTGTTAATTTATTTATGATTTACTGATACTAGTGTGAACCCATGGTTATTTATTTTATACTTTAATTTTATAATCCTATAATACTTCATTTTGTTGCTGAGATTATTCCAGCGTTTATCACTGGGAGCTTTTTCAGCTGGCTCTTATGTTGCTGCTTTGACATACTACATTAATCTCTCTTCTTCCTTCTTTCCTTCTCTCCTTTCTTTCTAGCTCTTTCTTACTTTCTGGCTATAAGACGCCCCAGGTTTATCTTGTATGTTTCCTATCCCAATCCTAGAATCCAGTATTTCTCCAAGAAGAGATTTCTACTTTTATAAGGACAAAATAGCTCATTAATTTGCCATTCCAAACTTGAAAGCTATTTGCCAACATTTCTCTCTCTTTTTTATGTACAGTAAACAAAAGATAGAAAATGTTGAAAAATTATATAACCAGAAAATGTAAATTTTTAGTGATGATAAAGAAAAGATGACAGGACATATCTCTAACAGAGTGGAAACCTAAAACCAAACTCACTGTCATCAAGATGGTTTTGGCTTTTAGTGTCTTAGTCATCTGGTGCTGCTATAAAGGCACAAGTAGAAGGCTTTAACAAAGAAAAGTTTGTTCTTTCACAGTCAAGTAGGATACAAGTCTGAATTCAGGGTGTCAGCTTCAGAGGGAGGCTTCTGTTCTTTGTCAGCTCTGGAGGAGAGTCCCTGTTGTCAATCTTCCCCTGAACTGGGAACTTCTGTTGGTGTAGAGGACCCAAGTTCTTGCCAAAGGATGCACTCTGCTCCTGGCACTGCTTCTCTCTTGATGTTATGAGGTCCCCAGATCTCTATGCTAGCTTCTTTCCTTTATATCACAAGAGACTACCTCAAAGCACAAAACAGTCTTACACACTGAGTCCTGTCCCACCAACACAACTGCCATCCATCTACCCTCATTAACATCGTAGAGGCAGGAGTTAAAACATGGAGAAACATCACACAATACTAGGAATGGGAGCCCAGCCAAACTGCCACACACATTTTTGGGGGGAACATAATTCAGTCTATGACACATAGCAACCCTATAGACAGAGTAGAACTGCCCCATAAAGTTTACAAGGCGATTTGAACTGCCAACCTTCTGGTTAGCAGCCATAGTGCTTAACCTCCACATTACCAGAGTTCAAAGACTATAAAAATATAGCCAATTATTTGAAATTATAAATGTCCCATAAAACTAAGGGCTTTTTGGACATAATGCATCAGAAGGCAGATTATAAAGACAGCAAATGATTCCGGTCGGGTCCTCTAAATAGTGGGCAGATGAGAGATTATGAACTGAATTCAGAAAATTTAGGAAGTCAAAGTTATATACACTTACAAGTGAAAAACTGAGGCAGGCAGGATAGTCTATGGAGTAACATACGATGGAAAGCCTATGAAAAATGCAGTACTTTTGAATCAACAGTTGGAGCTAAGACAGGGATCTTGGAGCCTCTGCACTGTGACTAAAACTACCAGCAAGCAATATTATTTACCTCCTGGGACACTGAGATAAGGCCCCAAACAATTGTGTAACCTTTCTCAAAGTTGTTGTTCAGAGGGAACCAGATGGAGCCAACTATAAGGACGTGCACAGAAAGTCCCACTTTGACCACTACATGTTCTTTGAACAGGGTCACCAGAGAGCTACAATCAGGATCAGGGAATTCAACCAACGGAGCAGGAAACTGTGTATGCTCAACCCTCCACAATAAGTCCTGCTCCAGTCCCAGAAGCCCCTGTGGCAGGAGCCATCTTGAAGTCTGCATGCACGTACAACCAAGTGACAAGCCAAAGTAACCTGCCAAAAAAAGGAAATACTTCAGATTTTTATCACTGATCTGTTGTCCCCAGCTATACTCTGAGTGTAGACGGGCTATAAAAACCCAACCTTGATCATGGCTCAGTGGTGCAGCCTGCTAAAGTAGTATACACTCTGCTGTTGCCCTACTCTGAAGTGCTTTCATTTTCCTATAAAGATGTCTCTTGTGGGCAGCCAGGTTTCCCTGAGTAATTGCTTCTCAGGAGTCTGACCAAGACTCTTGAGGGTCTTCAGATTCCCCCCTCCTCAGAAACACGGGATCCCTAAGATCAGCTAGGACCCCTGAACCCTGACGGATGTAGACAGATGAGCCACCTCACCAATGGGACCAAGTAAGGGGCCACTGAAGCATTTTGACTCCAAGCCTTCTCCTGTGGTGAGTGGCTACTCTGGCTTCCAGATAGGTAAGGGAATGAGAAAATCTTTATTTTTTACTTCTTCAACATGCCTCTCCTTCCTCCACAGTACAACCACCCACCCATTTTCCTTTGTGTTTTGTTCTCCCTTTAGAAAGTCCCAGACGTGGGCATTAGATTTGGGGTTTCCATTCTTTGAATCCCCAACTTGTCTGTCAGTTTGTCATACTGTGGGGGCTTGTGCATTGCTGTGATGCTGCAGGCTATGCCTCTGGTATTTAGATACCAGCAAGGTCATCCATGGTGGACAGATTTCAACTGAGCTTCCAGACTAAGAAAGACTAGGAAGAAGGAGGTGGAAGCCTACTTCTGAAAACAATTAGGCAGTGAAAACCTTATGAATACAAGAGGGACATTGTCAGATATAGTGCCAGAAAATGAGCCTTACAGATTGGAGGGTACCCAAAAGATAACTAGGAAGAGATGACTCTTCGAAGTAGAGTCAACCTTAATGACATGGATGGAGTAAAGCCTTTGGGATCTTCATTTGTTTGAGGGACAACTCAAAATGAGAAGAAACAGCTGCAAACATCCATTAATAACTGGAACATGGAATGTACCGACTACAAATCTAGGAAAACTGAAATGGAATGTATAAACATCAATATCCTAGGCATTAGTGAGCTGAAATGGACTGGTATTAGCCATTTTGAATCCAACAATCATATGGTCTACTATGTCGGGAATGAAAACTTGAATGGAATGCTGTTGTCGAAAACAACATTTCAGGATCTGTCCTGAAGAGTGCTGTCAGTGATAGGCTAATATCCATACATCTACAAGGAAGTCCAGTTAATACTACTATTTTTCAAAGTTATACACAAACCATTAAGACTAAAGATGAAGAAATTAAAGATTTTTACCAGCTTCTTTAGTCTGAAATTGATGGAACATGAAATCAGGATGCACTGATAACTAAAGGAGGTGAAAAGAGATCCCCTGGCCCTAGCCAACGTCCAGGAGGTGATGGGATGATCCACAAAAGCAGAAACTAAGGTCAGGCCACAAGAAATAAGGTAGGAGGGAGCCCCACCAGCCAAACAGAGAAACTCAAGAGAAGTCATCTTGGCAGCTGCTTGTTTATCCACCTGAAGTTAGGTAACACCCCTCTCCAAATTTTCTCGGGATAGAGAATGGGACATAAAGAGTCCTGATAGGTCACCACACTAGGATCAGGAGACTGTCTCCAGGAGACACACAAAGGGAGTCAGTAAGAGGTGAGGATGAAGATGAGAGAAATAAGAATAGTCCAAGAAGACAGAGCACCATCAGATTTTGTTTCCCAGATCAAGGTAATGGTTGCAAAGGACAGAGTAGGGTGAAGAGATCTGAATCTATCGGCAAGGCCTTATAGATGTCTTCCACATGTTATCAAATGTCTAGGCATCAGGGGACTTTTCCCTAGGACTTATAACAAAATGAGTGTCTGAGCCTGACCCCTAAAATACAAAACAAAATTTAACAAACCAAAAGACAAAGCAGGCTGATGCAATGGAGTGTGATCCATCCCCAGCCCCCTATTCAAAGAATGTTGTTGTTGTTAAATGCTGTGGGGTCAGTTCCAACTCATAGCAGCCCTACACACAACAGACCAAAATGTTGCCTGGTCTTGCACCAGGTCCACAATTTCTTACACTTAAGCCCATCTTTGCAGCCACTGTGTCAGTCCATCTTGAACCATCTTGAAGTCTGCATTTACACGCAACCAAGGGACAAGCAGTCGCCTGCCAAAAAAGGAAATACTTCAGACCCCCATTGCTGATTGTTATCCCTAGCTGTACTCTGGGTGTAGATGCGCTATAAAAATCCAACCTTGAACCTGATCAGTGGCATAGCCAACTGGAATGCTATATAGTCTGCTGTTGCCTTACTTTGAAGTGCTTTCATTTTCCAATAAAGACTTCTCTTCTGGGCCAGCCAGGTGTCCCCAAGTAATTCTTTTTCATGAGTCTGATTGTGACCCTTGAGGGTCTTCAGAGAGTCTCCCCTCCCTGGTAATTAAATTGATAAAAATGGACATACATTTTTCATTGACATTGTCATGGGTTGAGTCGTGTCCCCCCCAAAATGTGTGGTTTCACTAAACTCTATGTTAAAGGTTTAGGGTGGGGCTGTAAATTCCTGCATAGGATTACTTCCCTGCTCCGCTGCAGGGGGAGTTTCCCTGGAGTATGGCTTGCCCCACCCTTAATCCTTTCAGCCTGCAAGAGAGAAAAGGAAAGAGAAACTAGGAGAATTGGGAACCTAGTTACCATCAAGAAAGCAGCACTGGGAGAAGAGCGCGTCCTTCAGACCCGAGGTTCCTGTGCCAAGATGCTCCCTGGACATAGACTGATGCAATACTGGACTTGCCTCCTGAGCCGACAAGGGGAAAGCCTTCCCCTGCAGTGGACACCCTGAATATGGACTTGCAACCTACCAGACTGTGTAAGAATAAACCTTCCTTTATTAAAGCCATCCACTCTATGGTATTTCTGTTAGAGCAGCCCTAGCTGACTAAAACAGACATGTATTGACATTTGAAGGTAAAAGTATTTTCATTAATTTTTCTTTAAATATTAATTTTTAATTACTCGTGGCTGACTAAGAATTATTTATGTTCTCAGAGTTAAAGATATTTTAAAATTTTTCTAATTTTTATTTTGGTGAAAATATACATAGCAGAACACACACCTATTCAACAGTTTCTACATGTTTAGTTAAGTAACAGTGGTTAAATTCCTCACGTTGAGTCACTATGCTCGCTCTTTCCACCATATTGTTTCAGTTAAGCTCACTATATTATAAACTTCTTACTTGTGCGTTAGAGTTACTATTTTGATTTGAGCTCATAAAATTCTTTAAAACAGTGCAATGCTCATAGTGAACATTCTTTACTAATTTAGCTAAACCACTGTTTAAAGATACTTTCTGGGGATAATTTCAGTTCATGGTTTGAAGTCTCGGAATGATGAATTTAGGAATTCTTCCAGTCTCAATGGGTTCAGTAATGCTGGATTTTGTAATAAGTTGAAATGCTGTTCCACATTTTTATTCCTTTTGATCAAGATTCATCTATTGACTCCTTGATCAAAATATTTAGCTGGTCATCATGAATTTCTGGTGGTCTCACAGAAAGGAGGCAGTGAGTAATTCATGGAGGTAGTTAAATCTGCAGTCTAGTTCTGTCTCAAATTCCTGGGTCACTTTCTTCTGTCATAGCTCCGGGCAAGTAGAGACACAATGTTGTGTCCTTGAGGATCCCTCAAAATCCTTTAAGTCCCCAAACACTACTAACCAAACTAGAGAGGGAAACAGAAACTCAAAAATAGTATTAGGCAAATTGACTACAGAGTCCCATGAAGGCATGACCCTGAAATTTTAAATCAACAGAGCTAATCCCATGAAGAGTTTGTATATATCTAAGTAATATCAGTAACTTTAGTCTCATTCTTTCTGTACTTTCGGTTGCTGTTGTTGTTCTAAAATTATATATGACCTAATACTTGCCAGTTTGCCCTTTTCCTCGTATACAGCTTAGTTTTATCAGCTACAACTCTTCAAGTTGTGCAACCAAGACCCTGAATTGGTGCCATTTATCTTATCACCATAAATCTGACTCCATTACTTCTCAGACAATGATCCCCTCTCTCCTTTCTCAATCCTGCCCAAGAAGTGATGAGTATTTAGGTTATTTCCATCTTTTTCCTATTGTGAACAGTAGTGCAATGAACATAGCTGTTCTAACTCTCCAGCCACTCCTTGAAATTCTATGGGGGTAGTTCTACTCTGTCCTTTAGGGTCACTAAGAGTTGAAATAAATTGGATGGCAACAGGTTTGTTGTTTAAAAAATTTTTTTGGTCTATCTTCTACTTCTAGTGGACCTTTACACATGTATGATTTTGGAAAATCATGCATTAGTCATTTGGAAAATATTAGTTTACTCTGTGTTTTAGTCAGCTAGTGCTGCTCTAACAGAAATACCACAGAGTGGATGGCTTTAACAAAGGAAAGTTTATTCTTACACAGTCCAGTAGGCTACGAGTCCAAATTCAGGATGTCTGCTCCAGAGAAAAGCTTTCCACTTTGTCAGCTCTGGAGGAAAGTCCAATATTGCATCAGTCTTTGTCCATGGAGCATCTTGGCACAAGAACTTCGGGTCTGAAGGACACTCTCTTCTCCTGGTGTTGCTTGCTTGATGGTGTAAGGTTCCCAGTTCTCAGCCTGCTTCCCTTTCCTTTTATCTCTTGCAGGATGAAAGACTAAAGGTGAGGCAAGCCATACTCAGGGAAACTCCCTTTACAGTGGAGCAGGGAGGTGATCCTATACAGGAATTTACAGTCCCACTCTAATCCTTTAACATACATAATAGGAAAACCACAAAATGGAAGAGAGTCACAAGATACTGGGAATCATGGCCCAGCCACATGGCTACACCTATTCTGGGGTGGACACAATTCAATCCATGACACTCTATCATGCAGATCTTTTACGTGTAGATGTATTTTGTTATACCCATCGCTGTGGAGTCTATTCTGACTCACTGTGACTCCACAAGACTGAGTAGAACTATGCTACAGAATTTCTAAGGTTGTTATCTATATGTAGGCAGACTGTCCTGTCTTTTTTTCCATGGAGAGGCTAGTGGATTCAAACCACCAATCCTTTAGTTAGCTGAATGCTTAATCACTGTGCCTCCAGGGCTCCTTAAAAATGTTGTTTCATGGAAAAAAGCAGCTGGTTTAGCTCACTACCAATCACAAAATTGCTCTTCAAGACACTATCATACTTGGGTATACATAAAAAATGCATATGTACTTCCCATTTATTCACGCATGTATGCAAGGTTCAAAATTTAATAAAGTTAATATCTTTTGCTACATATTCAAGGATATTCCTAAGTCAGTTTTTTTAAATTGAAACTATGTAACAGTGAAGAATACAAAGATTCAATGACAACTAGGGCAGTTTGAAGTCACCAGCCTAATTCCTGCTAAGGTGACAGTAGTGTTATCATAGCTTTTGCACTATCAGTGCTCTTGTTAAACCCAGTATTAAAATAACACATTGTATGAGTGTATAACTGTTTTTACCTCAAGGGTCTACGAAAAGGTTTAGGGAACTTCCAGAGGTCTGAAGACCACACTTTGGGAACCACTGAGTTAGAAGAGAGTGAACATGTGAGGAAAAGGTCATATAATGGAAATAAACTGTTCAGTTAAAAACTACAGCATTTGAGTGTCAGAAGAAACACATTAGAAGAGGAGGAAGTCTAACAGCATTTGTCAGATAAGGAAAGAGTATTTAAACTAGGCTTTTAAGGAATGGTAGAAATGGATCTGATGCACAGAACATTAATGACCGAAGATGAGATGAGTTGTGGGAGAACATCAGGCACATCATCATACAGGAAGAAAGGAAAAAGTCATTAAGAGGACAGGACAGAAAAGATCAAAATGAATGTCAGAAGAAATTCTAAAACTTGCTTTTGAAAGTAGAGTAGTTAAAGTGAGTGGAAGGAATAATTAAGAGTTGAACTGGAGAGATCAAATGGGAGCTTGGGAAGACAAATTGAAGTATTATAATGAAATGTGCAAAGACCTGAAGTTAGAAAAGCAAAGTGAACAACATCCTTGGCATTTCTCAAGTTGAAAGAACTGAAGAAAAAAATTAAGCTTTGAGTTGCAGTACTGAAGGATTCTGTGGGCAAAATATTGAGCAATGTAGGAAGCATCAACAGAAGCCAGAAGGAACACACGGAGTCATTATACCGAAGAGGACTGATCAACATTTAACTATTTCAGGAGGTATCATGTGATCAAGAACTGATGGTTTTGAAGGAAGAAGTACAAGCTTCACTGAAGGCATTGACAAAAAAACAAGCCTTCAGGTAAACAACGTGAAAAATAAGCCTCCCAGGAACACCAACTGAGATGTTTCAATAAATGGACGTAATGCTGAAAGTGCTCATTCGCCTGTGCCAGGAAATTTGGAAGACAGCTACCCTGTCAACTAACTGAAAGTAGTCCATATTCACACCTATTCCAAAGGAAGGTGAACCAACAGAATGCAGAAATTACTGAACAATATCATTAAATTAATATCCCAAATAAGTAAAATTTTGCTACAGATAATTCAAAAACAGTTGCAGGAGTACACGGCCAGGGAACTGTCTAAATTCACACCAGAGTCATAAGAGGACATGGAACCACGGATGGCATTGCTGATGTCAGCTGGATCTTGGCTGAAAGCAGAAAATACCAGGAAGATGTTTACCTGTGTTTTACTGACCTTGCAAAGGCATTTGACTGAGTGGAATTATAACAAACTACGGATGACATGGCAAAGAATGGGAATTTTGAAACACTTAACCGTGTTCATAAGAAACCTATACATAGACCAAGAGGCAGTTGTTAGACTAGAACAAGGGAATACTGTGTGGTGTAAAATCAGAAAAAGTGCATAACAGGGTTGTATCCTTTCGCTTTGCCTATTCAATCTGTTTGCTAAACAAATAATCTGAGAAGATAGACTGTATGAAGAAGAATGTGGCATTAAGATCGGAGGAAGACTAACAATCTGCAATATGCAGATAATACAACTTTGCCTCTTGAAAGTGAACAATTCTGAAGCACTTACTGATGAAGATCAAAGACCACAGCTTTCAGTATGGATTGCACCTTAACATGAAGAAAACAAAAATCCTCAGAACTGGACCAATAAGCAACATCATGATAAGCCATAAACAGAGAAAATATTGAAGTTGTCAAGGATTTCATTTTACTTGGATCCGTAAACAACACCCATGGTAGCAGCAGTCAAAAAAAGAATACATTGCATTGGGGAAATCTGCTACAATAGACCTCTTTAAAGCAAAGATGGCAGTTTGCCTGACCCAAGCCATGGTATTTTAAATCACCTCACTTGTATGCTAAAAATGGACATTGAATAAAGAAGATCAAAGAATAGATGACTTTTACTTGTGGTGTTGACAAAGAATATTGAATATTACCATGGACTGTCAGAAGAATGAACAAATCTTTCTTGGAAGAAATACAGCCATAATGCTACTTACAAGCCAGGATGAGGAGACTTCATTTTAAGAACTTAAGAAGTGTTATCAAGAGGGACCAGTCCTTGGAGAAAAACATCATGTTGGTAAGGTAGAGGGTCATAGAAAAAGATGAAGACCCTCAATAAGATAGATGAACAGAATAGATTGTGACGATGATTTAGGACCTGGCAGTGTTTCTTCCGTTGTACATAAGATTGCCATGAGTTGGATTCCACTACAGGACCCCTAACAGAAACCAGGACAGGAACAGGAAGAGGACAGAACAACAACTACAAAAACGTGTGGAGGAAAAAGTGTTGGGAAAAAGCCTTGCTCAGAATGTTCAAAGAACAATATACTGGTAAACTCTTGCGGAATACAGCCAGACTAAACTGCTGAAGGAAATTGGTGGCGTAGTGGTTAAGTGCTACCGCTGCTAACCCAAAGGTTGGCAGTTAAAATCCACCAGAGGCTCCTTGGAAACTCTTATGGGGCCGTTCTGCTCTCTCCTATAGAGTAGCTATAAGTCGGAATCTACTCGACGGCACTAGGTGTTTTTTTGGTTTGGAAACTGCTAAACAAAAAGTCAGCAGTTCGACTCCACCAGTGGCTACGCAGGACCTCTATGGGGCAGTTCTACTCTGTCCTATGGTGTCGCTATGAGTCCAAATCCACTGGTGGCACCGGGGTGGTGTGTGTGTGTCCCGGGTGTCCCCCTAGGGTATTATAAATTTGAGGAGATAATAGACTGATCTGTATTTTGTCAACTCCCGCATTTAAAACACGTAGAAAAAGCCTTCAGATGGACTGACAGGGAAGGAAGGGAGTCGGGAAGCCAGTGATCACCGTTATGAAAAGAATTTCGTTCACTGAAAACATGTTTATGTCCCTAATTTGCTTCTAGACTGAAACCCACGAGAAAAGGAGTTTTGCTAATGTATTTTTGATCATTTGAAAAGCCTAAGTGGGAGGCAGCACGGAGACTGAGGTATTTTAAGATATTCACATAAGTGTAAAACAACTCAAAGGAAAAAGCTGTCGTCGAAAATACCATTCTGACTTATTTTTTATGAGTAGTCTCAAAACCTGAGTTCTGGGTCTCTTGAGTTCAGTGAACCACTAAGTGCCTAGTGAGTGAACTACCTTCTCGAGCAGTCACACGTATTTATTTCAGTTGCCTTTTGCAATTGTATTAAACCTGGTGCTCTGCGCTTGCCGTAAGATGGACTTTACCATTCCTTTCGGAGGGGAGATTTGGAAACGGCGGAAGAGGGAAACCGGGTTTGGGGGTAAACCTGTAAAAGGACGACTATTGTTTTAAAATCCCGTACCTGATCTTTTGTTTCCTCCTCCTCGCCCCTGTCCTAACCACTCCTTATCCGATCGGGTCCTGTGGTGATCTTTGGCGGTGCTGTTTTTCGGCGCGGGAGGCTGGTAAGTGTCTCTCGCGCTTCTCTATCTCCCCCGCGTCTACAGGGCTTGTGGCGGCGGCCGACTGGGGAGGCGGCCTTAGCCGCACAGTAATGGCAGCGCTGTGAGCAGGGGAAACGCGAGCTGACAGCCGCCGCCGACCGCCGCAGCCGCCCGCCTCCATCGTCTGGGGCCTTGGCCTTTGCTCCTTCGGGCTGCCTTCCCCTCCCCTTCTCCCTTGCCCCTTGTCCTGCTTCTTCAGAAGGTAACACCTCTGAGGCTCTGGGGGCTAGGCTGCAGGCGCCCGGAGACTTCCTTTCCCGGTTAATGGGTGGCGGGGATGGGGCGGAGAAAAGGAATTAAGGAGGAGGGCAGAGGACAGGAGAGTGATGGAAGGGGGCGGCTAGGGAAGATGCAGTTCTGTAGGTGAACCCAGCGCCCCAGTGCGCTGACCCGTAAGTCCAGCCATCCCCAGGACTGGATCCCGGGCCTCCCCAACCCGGCCGCCCCTCCATCGGCCCTGTTTTTCTTCGAAGAAGGGAAGGTGAGAGTGCGTGTTCTCCTCTACTTATTTTCGTGCTCACACGGATGAGTGCTAGGGGGACGCATCAACATCATACATTCTTACTACAAGTATTTTCACATTTGTTTTCATAGACATCGGAAACTAGTTACTTTGAGGAAGAATATCGTACGTGCAGGTTAGACTTTCTGTCTCAACAGTTAGGGTCTGGTGAAATAAGATCCTCACTGTCTTTGGAGGTCTTGCAAACACGTTCGGGAGTCTGAGCCACTTCCCTACCCCGATCCCCCACCCCGCAAAAGCGTGCATGCAAAGACGAGATCAGTGACAGGGAATTCCACAGTGTTATCGTTAAATCCTCCCCTTTTACCCGTGATGACCCTTGCAAGTAGAAGCCTCAGTACCCTGAAAGTTTAAATTTTGAAAGCCAAAATTTTGAAAAGAATATAAAAACTGTTCACATTACTCCAGACTCCTTGACTTTTCAGTGTTAGAGCCTTTGAACTAGACCTGTCCTAACCCTGCATTCTCAGTGAAATTTAGAAAACAATCGTTTTGTTTTTCTGTATTTGACTCCTAACTAGAAAACACACATTAAAGACATTCAAAAGACTGATCACTGATACCCCCTCTTTAGAATCTGAAATTCCTTTCCAAGACGGGGACTTGAACAAGTTTGCACGAATGCTCTGTTCAGAAGACCCTTCCATCAGTGTCACAGATGAAATAACACATGTACATAGTGCTTTGAGTTACACTTTTTAAGATGCTGTTTATGAGTTCAGGGAACATTTCCACAGTATGTATGCACATAGTATGTGAAGAATAGCTTTTCTACTAATCTTTTGAATATCTGAATGTTTATTCACCCTGTCTGCTGATTTGTAGTATTTTATGTATGTGAAGATTTTCCACATCTTTTCTCCTCACCGGTTTATCACTAAATTGAACGTTGTGAACCTTTTTAAAGGTTCTTCCTTTATCTACCAATAATTAGGCATCAAGTTTATGTGTGAAGTAATGTTGCAAGCATTTGGGATAAAATAAACAAGACACATGAGATTTCTGCCCTGATGGCGCTTAAATTCTGGTGGAAAAGGGAAGAGACAGTAAATATGAAATAAAAATTTCAGAGAATGTTAAGTGTTATGAAGGAAATAAAACACAAGAGTTGTGTTAGTGATAGAGAAAAAAATGTGTGAGGCACCTTTGACCTGACACCTGAAATGTGAGGAGTTTTTGAAGTCTAAGGGAAGAGTGTTCTTGACAGAGGGAAGAACAAATGTAAAAGTGAGGTGATATGGAGCTTGAATCCCTTCAGCTGAAAGAAGTTCAGTGAAGGTGGATCCTAGTAACTGATAAGAGGGTTAGATCTTAGCCAGGGACCAGATCATGTAAGATGTTATAGTCCAAAGAATATTTCTTTTGTTTTTAAAGATTTGTTTTGAAAGCTAATGGAGTTACCGTACTTTTTTAAAGGGGGGAGTGGTGTGGTTTCATTTACATTTCAGAGAGATCATTCTTTCTATAGGGAATATTAGATAAGAGTAGAAGAGAAGCTGGAAGGCTTGCTGGAAGTATGTGGCAGATTTGAATAGGAGGGGCTGTGGAGTGTAAAAGGATTTTTCTGATAATCTTAGGGTTTGGATGAGAGTGCATTTGATGGAGGTATAATAATTTCTCTTTGGCTTCAGCAAGTAGAAAATGGTCCTGTCATGTACTGAGATGGGAAGAAGATGAGAGGACCAGGTTGTTATATGGGGGTGTGGTTGTGTTAGACTTACTAAATGAGATCCATTACAGATTCAAGTGGAGGTAGAAAGTAAGTCGTTGGATATACAAGTCTAGAATTAAGTGGCAAAGGTTAAGGACTCATTCATTCATTCAGTAAATGTTTTTTAAGCTCCAGCTGTGGTGCAGGCAGTGTGAACATAGTAGTGGGTAAAAAAAAAAGGACAAAAGGCTCTCCCTTCATGGAACTGGGAGGCAAAATGATTAAGAGCTTTGGCTGCTAACCAAAACCTTGGCAGTTAAAAGGTGCTCCGTGGAAACCCAATGGGGCAGTTCTCCTCTGTCCTGTAGGGTCATTATGAGTCAGAATCAACTTGATGGCAGTACGTTTGGTTTTTGTCTTCTGGAGAAAATGGAAGAAATGGGAATCATCAATGCTTATCTGTTTATTATATTTATGTTTTGGATAGAAGCTGTATTCACATGGTCCAAAATTTAAAATGTGCAGAAGGATACAGAATTAAAAATCTCCCTCCACTTTTTGACTCTTGTCACTTAATTTTATTTTGCTTCCAAACAGTGGTAGCCATTTCATATGTATCCTTCTGAAGATATATTTTGTGAACATAGAACCAACTACGTACATGTTGTTTTCCCCACTTAGTAAAAACGGTGGTGTATTTTACCTACTTTGATACCTTGTATTTTTTTTTAGGAGTTGTACTTTTTAAGTGAAAAAGCAGAATGAGATTACTTAAAGAATGTAGAACAGAGGAGTCTGGGGTACTAGCTTTTCCTAACTTGCTGTTTGAGTTTTTGACTTACAAATATGGAGTTTTTAAAGTGTCACCTTTTGTGAAAATTTGTGCAGAGAAGTTTTCACTGTTTCTTTTGTATTTTACATTTCTTATCTGCCTGTTTTCTTTATAGGTTGAAAAAATGTTTGTGGTTAATAACAATGTTTCATGTATGGAGTCTCAGTTACATTCAAGTAAATTAGTGATAGAATCAACCCTCAAATCATGATACTTGGAAGACCTTTGTCTGGCTGATGTTAAATTTTGGAAAAACAAGCAGAAATCTAAATTATTATCATGAGATTTATAACATTATTGCTATATAAGATATGAGGACTGCCAGTTAAGTTCGTGAACTCATCCTAGAAAGAGTGTTACATACTTCTGCTGAATATCACTATGTAGGGTCACCTTTGAAGTAGTCCCATTGGGAAGCTATGCACCAATGCCAGTGTCTAGTCCACCCTTCAGAACTGTTTTGGAACTCTTTCTGAGATGACCATCAGAGCTGTCATTATATTACTCTCGATGCCCTGTCTTCCAGATGTCTCCCTTTCAATATTTCCTGTATCTTTGGGTAAAGAAAAAAGTCATTAGGGGCCAGATCTAGTGAATAGATTGGGTATTCCAATAGAGTTATTTGTTTGCTGGCTAAAAACTCCCTCGCAGACAACTGTACAGTTAAGTTTGTGAACTTGCCACTGTATCACCATGTGCAATGGCCATTCCAGAAAGAGTTCTAAAATTGCTTTGAAGGGTGGACTAGGTGCTGGCATTGGTGCATAGCTTCCCAAGGAGACTACTTCAAAGGTGGCAGTAGTGATATTCAGCAGTGAGGTTATGTAGCACATAACAATTAAATCTGCAAACTTAATTGTCAGGCCTCTTATGTAGTGAATCCTTAATAACCAGTTAATCAGAATATTCAGAGTAATGTGGCTTTTTGCATAGGTTTGGATCTTAACAGTGGTGTCTTACACTGCAGATAGCATAGCCAGTGTTAACTCTATTTAAGAAGACATTGAAACTTTTGGGAGAACAAACTTAATGGAACTGCCATGTTTTCCTGTGTCTCACAAGTTTTCCGCCTTTGAGAGTGTTTAGTCTTAACATCCTTTTTCCTTTCCTTGTTTTTGTGGAACATACATGTGTTTTTCTTTGCTGACAGGTTTCTGCCTTACACGGTTCCAGTTTTTGCAGGTTTTATAGTACATAGTTCATCTGTATGTTACCACCTTGTGTTGCGTTTTTAATTGGACAGGCCTTGGGGAGCTCTGGTGGTATAGTGGTTGAGAGCACTGCTGCTAACCAGAAGGCTGATCCTCCGGCCACTCTTTGGGAACCCTAAGGGACAGTTAGTGCTACTGTGTCTTACAGGGTTGCTGTGAGTTAGAATTGACTTCGGTGGCAGCAGGCTTGGATTTTTATTTTTTGGTTTATTTAAATACTAGAACTGTGCAGTTCCTCTGAATCTTAGAAACCTTTTGAGACAATGAGTAGTGTTAGCATCATGATGTTGGCATCTGTGCTGATTTGGGGTTACAGACAACACCTATTGATTGGGTACTTGGAAGGAGATGAAATTTTTTTTTTTTTAGGTAGCTTTAAATGTGATTATTTTGAAGAATTAAAAATCCATGCTCATATGTGCTTTACAGAATTTATAGCATTTTCTGTATTAGTTGGCATTTGATTTTCAATTAGCTGTCTTTAGCTACCTACTTTCTGTGTAAATTGATCTACCTATTTTTTCTGAGATTGTTTTTAAGAGTTATTCAGTTCAGTGATGACCTCTTATTTTATTCCTTTTTGCCTGAGATTAAAGTAAGCAGCTACCTGGTGGTGTAGTGGTTAACTGCTGCAGTTCAGATCCTCCAGGTGTTCCTTTGAAACACTGTGGGCAATTCTACTCTGTGGGGTCACTGTGAGTTGGAATTGACCCAATGGCAGTGAGTTTGGTTTGGGTTTTATCTAGCTACTTTCTGTAACCCTTGATAGAAAATATTGAATAGAACTTTTTTTGAGTGTTAAAAATGCTCACTACTGTTGAGTTGATTCTGACTCCTAGTGACCATGTAGAACAGAGTAGAAGTGCCTCATAGAGTTTCCAAGGAGGGCCTAGTAGATTCGAACTGCTGACCTTTTGGTTAGCAGCTGTAGCACTTACCCACTGTACCACCAAGGTTTCCTGCAGTGGGCACTACTAATTACTGTATGTAAAACTACTGTGAGATGCTTGCAGTAAGTGTGTTAAGCTTGCTTAAACTCTGTAAATGTATAAGTGTTAATGTCCTATTTGAAGATTAGTTATCCAAAGCTTTTTCTTTTACATGCTTTTTAACATAAATGATGTCACTTTTTAATCATTGAATTACAGCCTAATTTTTTGTGTTAGCATCTTCATAATTATCATTTTTCCTTTTCTTACATGGCTGTAAGCTTCTGGAAGGCAACATTGCTAGCACCTTGTAGAGAATTATAGTAAATAATAAAAGCTAAAAACCAAACCTGTTGCCATTAAGGCAATTCTGACTCATAGTGACCTTACAGACCTTAGAACTGCCTTATAGAGTTTCCAAGGAGTACCTGGCAGATTTTGAATTGCCAGCCTTTTGGTTAGCAGCCATAGCACTTAACCCTCTATGCCACTATAGTTTCCAGTACTCAGTTGGAGCCCTCTAACTCAGGATTTAAGTTTTGTTGCAGTGTAGGTTGCTTTTCAAAGAATGAAATATTGATTTTACCCTGTGTAACTATCTTTTGAGTTTTCAACTTTATTTTAGGGCAGTTGAAGAAAATACTTTTTTTTTAAATATTGTTTTTGTAGTTATTTTAGACATTCAGAAAAGTTACAGAAATAGCAGAGAGACCTTGCATGTGTGTGTAGATACATAAATAGATACACATATACATGTATGTGTGATTCACCCACCTTTCTCTAATGTTAATATGGAAATAACAAGTGATCAAAACCAGAAAATTAACATTGGCAAAACATGATTAAACTATAGATCTTATTAAAATTTTACCAGTTTTTTTGTATTAATGACCTGTTTTGGTTTTAAGTTTGAGTTCAGAAGTGGGCAGAAGTTGTTGTGTTTCCTTACTCTCTTCCAAGCTGTGGCAGTACTCCAGTCTTTTCCTGTCTTTCATTACCTTCACACCTTTGATGAGTGCTAATCAGCTATATCATGGAATTCTTCCAGTTTGTGTTTATCTGTTATTTTCTCTTGGTTGAATTGAGATTATGCATTTTGGGCAAAATGTGTTATAGTATATTTGTCATGGGGTACAAAATGTTGATATGTCTATTACAGATGATATTAACTTCCACTTGGTGAAGGTGGTATCTGCCAAGTTTCTCTACTTGTAAAATTACAGTTTTTCTCTTTGTCATTAATATCTTGGGATATACTTTGAAACTCTGCAGATATCCTATTCTCAAACATTTATCCACTAATTTCAGGATTTGGTAGATCTTGCCTACAGGAGTTACAGTGGTATTTATCTAATGATGTTTTTATACTTTTCTCATTTCCTTCTACATTTATCAGTTGGAATTCTATTAGAAAGAACTGACCCTTCTTCACAATGATTTTTTTTTTGTTATTTATTTACACAGTAATTTATTTGTATTGATATGGACTAATGGATATTTATTTTATTCTTTAACATTATTCCATCGGTGTTTATTTTGTTGATTAAAATACCCAGCTTTGGTGTTAGGAACTTCTTTAGGTTGGCTTCTTGTCCTGTGAATGCCCCATCATTATCTTTTCAGTGCTTCCTTGGTTTTGGGGACCACAGTATTTTTCAGATTCTTCTAGTGTTTTCTCTGTTTCAGCCCAGGAAACAGTCACTGCTCCATGGAGCCTTGGTTCTTTTTATTAGAGAATCATATTTAGAAACCAAGATCTGGTTGCTAGGTGTGCTTATTGCCACAGGGATGTTGTTACTCCTAGGTTTTGTCATTGAAAAGATCCAGAAATACTAGCTAGTTCATATGCACACACACATCTATGTTTATTTCTATATCTTTTAATTAATGTGTTGTGCATGTGTATTGAAAATGATTGGTTCATACTGGTACACCTGATTCCAGTCCAACCCTACAGGATTTGTATTACCCTGCACCGTTATTTCTAACTGCTTTCTTTATAGAGGGAACGTTCCTAACAGTCCTAAGAGTCATGTAAATAACCAGGGCTTTGAAGCAGTTCTCTGTAGTTCAGTCATGGCTAGGAAGGCATCATCGGAACAGACTTGAATTTTTAAAATTAAGATCAACTGGAAAGATAGTCAAAATGAAAAATTATGGGTCTGGAAGCCATGGTGGAAAACTTAATGTCCATCTTAGAGAGCAAGGACAGCATGCATGTTACATAGCAACCAAATCTCTTGCCTTTGGTTTTTTTAATTTTTTAAATTTTTTTATTATGACTGAGTGAAAATGTACATTCCCATCTAAATTTACATGCTTACCTATATGCAGCTTTTACTGCTCTCCCTGCCTGGTGACAACACACTGTTCCTCTCTGCTCCATACATGTCTCATCCTCCCAACGGTCTCCTTTCCCCTCCTCTCCGCCAACTCCCCTTACTCCAGCCAGAGGTCAGCAGGATGATATCCTATAGATGCATAGAACCATACAGTGCATCCAATATATGGTCACTATGTGTCACCAAGTCCAATCCATTCGTGTCGGAAGAGTGGACCTTCATTATGATTTATGGGCAAGGACAGCATCAGGCCCAGGGGCCATGCTCCCAGAGGAACCCTGAAGCCGCAGGACCATCAATTGAGGTCTTTTAGTGGAGATCTCAGGGTGCACCCCTTTTTATTCTTGTGTTGCCAGTGAAACTCAACTTAGTAAGCTCCATCGCGGCTGTCACTGGTGGTGGCCGAGCACCATCTGGTTCTTCTGGCCCCAGGTCTATGTAGGCACCCACTCATGTGGGTCTCTCTATCTTCTGGGTTGTTTTTACCCCATGTCATTTTGGTCCTTGGTGATCATCCGTTCCTGCTGAGTTGGGACCATTTGCTGTGCCCTCGGATGGCAGCTTGGCAGCTTTTAAGACTCCAGATGCCACTCACCAATGTGGGGTGCAGAGAGCCCTCTTAGCAAAACGCTAGTTGTGCCAATTGGCCTAGATTTCGCCTGAGAGCATGGTCCCCCGCCCCCGTCCCAGCTACTCTGTCCTTGCAATATTGGGTTAAGATGGAAGGAGTATTCAGGTGATGTTGAGGTCTGCTTAATATTGTTCTTGTCTCTAATGTGTGCTATTACCAATTTCACCCAACCAAATTTCTATCAACTATCTAATCTAAACCCTCCCCCCTCGGCCTCCCTCTCTCCCCTCCCTTGCAGCCATCAAAGTCTTTTCTTCTATATATAAGTCTGTTTTTGAGATCTTATCGTAGGGGTCTCATACAGTATTTGTCCTTTTGTCACTGACTCCTTTCACTCAATGTCTTCCAGTTGAAACCAGGTTATGAGATGTTTCCTGGAATCATCATTATTCTTTATCATTGCATACTGCTCCATTGAATATATATACCAAAGTTTACCTATCCATTCCTCTGTTGCTGGGCATCTGGATTGATTCCATCTTTTTGCTATCGTGGACTGTGCTGCGATAAACATTCTTGTGCATGTGTCCGTTGGTGTGAATGGCCTTGATTCTGTAGGATATATTCCAAGTAGTGGAATTACTGGGTCAAATGGTATATCTATATCCATTCTTTTAAGGAAGCGCCAGATTGCTTTCCAAAGAGGCTGGACCATTTTGCAACCCCACCAACAGTGTAGGAGAGTTCCACTTTCTCCACAGCCTCTCCAGCATTTGTTGTTTTGTGTTTTTTGGATCATATAGCCAACCTTGCGGGGGTGAGGTGATATCTTATTGTAGTTTTGATTTGAATTTCTTTAATAACTAAAGATTGTGAACATGTCCTCATGTGTTTTTTAGCTGCCTGGATCTCCTCTGTCGATTAAATCCAGGATTTTTTTTTTTTTTTAATGTATGTGATTAGTGTCACTTCCTTAACAAAAGAATGGGATAACGAACATTGCAGATCATGTTAGTACAAAGAGAAGATAGTAACCCTTTCTAATACTGAAGATCAGGCTTGGAGAAACATGCTTACTTAATGTTTTGATTAGTGAAATGATTGGTTGGATACAGCTTTGTCTAGTATGCATGCCGAAGTGAGCTTGTCTGCCACTGAGGGGCTCATTCAGATTCTCTCACGTACCTCAACTATGTATGAAAAATTTTAAGGCTATTTAAGCTAGTTTCCTTAGATTTTTAAAAAGTGAGAATATAAGTGAAAAGACTTTAAACCTCTGGCCATAACAGCTATGTGAAAACTTGGAAAATGTATAGTCTTCATGGATTGGTGGAAGACTGTAAAGAAGTTGTTTAATTCTGGTGAGGTAGATTTATTTTGGAATCAACCACCATCTGTAAGTTTTATTTATTATGGTTTAAATGTATTTGTTATCTCTCATTCCACCTCTTTTGGGAGGCTTTACTGTTTATCTCCTGCCTACTATACTTTTTGCCAACTAGGATTGATTATAGACTACTGCATCTGTCTTTATTTTTTCTCATCTCCTTGTTAAAAAATAAACAAAACTGGAAATTCTTAATAGGAGTGTCACATGATGGAAACTGACATTAGCTTTACTGCTACAAAAAACATTGTACCCTGAACCTCCAAATAGTAAAGATATCACTTTATTATATGTAATGTTGCGTTCATTCAGTACAGCACAATTACAGTGTTTAAATACATTCTTGGAATTTGTTTTAATATGAAGGAGTGGCAGCATATTTTTGTCTGTGAGCATCATGTGGCAGAGCAACCAGTGAACTAATTAGATTTGCAGTAAGCTTATTAGCTTTGGGTCTATCTGTATAAATGGAAAATAATGTGTGGTTAATAATACTGTTTATTGGGTCTGAAATATCTTTTGTTAGCTATTATATTTACAGTGTAGCCTGTTCTAAGCTCACTGAATGGGACTGAAAAAAACATGTTTCATTATCTTGACTTACTTGAAGCAATTTAGGCCACTGTTTTTATTTTGTTGGTAATTTTGGGGACTGTCACATTTTTATAGCCAGTAACAGTCAATATTGAAATGATGTGTCATCTAGGAGGTTCTTTTGTTTTCTTCACTAAACTGAGAGGCACAGCATTAAGTACCCATTTCACTTAATGTATATTTTTGGAAGGTAGTTAAAATGTGGTATACCAAAAAATGTTTTATCAGTAGTTAAGCTGTAGGCACACTGATCAGTAAATTAAAATAAGACAGGAGTGTGTATTTTACTAATACAATTCATATTTCAAATAAAGTATTAGTTATGCATGAACTTTAGGTCCATACCTAAAATGGAATTTTGTGAGATACTGTAACTGCATTACCTACTGAAGTATAATTATCTAAATCACTTATTTGTATAAAAAATGACTAAATGAGGCCTAGTATCAGCCCAAATTAAAATCCATCCAGTCTTGACATGGTTATATCTTTCTGGTTTTACTATGGTAGTGACTTGTTTTTTAGAACTTCTTTCTGTAGAGATTTTGTCAGGGTGTGTTGACACTTAATGCTTTGAGACAGTGCCATGTTGTTTTGGAGCTCTGTTACACCTCAGAAACCTGAAGCTTACTGGAAAGTTATAGCTACTCAGAAGGAGAAGCAGCAGCTTAGTGAAAAAGCAATTTAAGTATTCTGAGGAATGGAGTGTGTGTAGTGAGAGGTGAAACTTAAAAAGCAACAACTTATGGAAAAGAACCTGTCTGTCAGAAATCGAATAGTTTGTCAATTTGTTTTTCCAGATTGCTTCCCTATTTTCAGTTTTACCTTAGGTTACCTAGCTATTTTCGTAAAACTGCTGATTTTGAACTCTTTGTTGTTAGAAGGTTAGTAAAATTTGTATTGATTTATGGTAAAGGTTTTGTGTTCGAGTGATACATTAAGAAGAAACTACTGAAGATTTTTTCTTAAACTGTGAAATATTTGATAAATGCCAAAGATTGTGAGTTAATGTTTTTCAGGATGCTTCAGCAGAGGGTATGAGATAATCACATTTGCTCTTGGAAAGCTCCTACTGGCCGTGGGGTGGCATTGTACAGGGGGTGAAGTGGAGTGCAGGCACATCATATGGGAAGCTGCTGCGGTGGTCCAGGTGAGGGAGGATGGCTTGGGATAGGGTGGGAGAGTGGGAACTGGAAGAGGTGGGTGGATTTAAGAAACAGAAGATAGAAGTGCTCTGGTGACAAAATGGTTCATTGCTCGACTGCTAACTGAAAGGTCAGTAATTTGAACCCACCAGTGGCTGCATAGGAGAAAAGACCTGGTGATTTTTTGTTGTCAAGATTACAGCCTCAGAAACCCTATGTATTAGCTCTGCATTATTATACAGGGTCACTGTGACTTAAAGTCACTTGGCAATACCCAGCAACACTAGAAGATTAGATTGATTTGGAGAAGAGGTTGAAAGAGAGGAATCAAGAATAATCAATAAGATTTCTAGTTTGAAAAGCTATGTGGATAGTGATAATCATTTACTGAGATGTGGATGTGGAATACTGGAAGAAGATAGATATGTTGACTGAGGGGTCCGTTACATGTGGAACCATTCTGGTCTTAAGAGAAAGATTTGGGTGTGATGAGCTGAGAATTGGTAGCTGTAGCCCTGCAGAATGCATGAAATCCAAGGATTTGAAAGGTAGAGCCCGATACAGGCTCCCAGGTCTAGCCATTCTATATAAATACCAGATGGTTGTATACAAGGTCTGACAGTAAATTCTCAAACTCATCCTAGAAACAGTGCTACGTATCTCATTGCTGAATATCACTGTGTTCACCTTCAAAGTACTCCCCTTGGGAAGCTATGCGTTGACTCCAGCGCCTAGTTAACCTTACAAAGCACTTTTTCTAGGATGAGTTCTTGAACTTAGTTGTCAGACCTCCTATAACAACAGCTTTGATAGACATTCCAGAAAGAGTTCCAGAATTGCTTTGAAGGGTGGGCTAGGTGCTGGCGTTGGTGTACAGTTTCCCAAGGGGAGTACCTTGAAGGTGGCTGTAGTGATATTCATCAGTGAGGTGTGTTTCATTTTTTCTAGGATGAGTTCACAAACTTAATTGTCTGACTGTGTATCATAGGGTGTGTTTTTAAATATCCTAAAAAACCAGGCCCACTGCCACTGAGTTGATTCCAATGCACAGTGACCCTGTAGGACAAAGTTCAGCTGTCCTTTAGGATTTCCAAGGCTGTAATCTTTATGGAGGTAGGCTGCCTTTTTCCTGCTGAGCAGTGTGGGGGATCCAGTCTTTGCCTTTTTTCATTAGCGGCTGAGCCTTAACCTCTGCACTAGCAGGGCTCTTCTTTTAAAAAATATGATAGCTATTAACTATTAGCTAATATTAACTCAGATACTGCACTGAATCCTCTGTTTCTCAAGCCTTCCTATTATGGAAACCCTGGTGGCATAGTGGTGAAGTGCTACATACAGGTCAGCAGTTCAGATCTGCCGGGCACTCCTTGGAAATGCTAGGGAACAGTTCCACTCTGTAGGGTCGCTGTGAGTCAGAATCGACTTTACGGAAATGGTTGTTTGGTTTTATTACCGCTCTGGAAATCCTGGTGGCCTGGTGGTTAAGTGCTTTGGCTGCTAACCAGAGGGTCAGCAGTTCACATCTGCTAGGCGCTCCTTGGAAAGTCTGTGGGGCAGTTCTACTACAGGATCACTGTGAGTCAGAATCGACTGGATAGCGTTGGGGTTGGTTTGGTTTATTACCTCTCTGGAGTCCTGATGGCACAGTATTTAAGAGCAAGGCTGCTAACCAAAAGAAGCCAAGAAACATACTCTTTGCTAGCATCATTTTATGTCTTATCATCTAGTCCAATCCATTCTGTTTTTCTGGTGGAGGATCTCTTCCACAGAGTTCTGAGAAAAAGGTGCATGAAAGGAAAATTACTTGAGGCCACTGCATTCTGGTCTCACTCAATTGATAGTTTTCCTTGGTACCAAGTTCTGCATAATTAGTCATTTCCCTGTGAGACTATGGAAAGCATTGCTTTATATTACCTTCTATCTTCTTGTGCTGCTCTAATAAACCTTAATGCTTTCTGATTTGTAGACTTTGTGACCTGCTTTTCTTGGCTGCAAACTTTGGGATCTTTCTTATCTCTAGTGTTCTAAAATATCATAAAAATATGCCTTGGTACTGATTCTTAAAATCAAACATGCTTGGTATTCAGTAGGTCCTTTTAATCTGAAAACTCATGTTGTTCAGTTCTAGGATTTTTATTAATATTAACTGAATGTTAAGTATCTTGTATTGATACTTTTTTAAATAGCATTTTTCTTTTTCTGATTTGTGTTATGTGCTTGCTTGTGCTTTATTTTTTAAAAATACTAATTTTTTTAAAGCATTTTTCCTCTGGAAGAATGCAAACACATGGAGTGGAAGAATAATGTAATACTCTTCTCCTCCATATACCTGTCATTCAGCCCCAAGAGTTATCAACTCCTGAGCAAGTTATGTAATTTTGAAGTAGATCCCATACAGCATACTGTTTACATTTGTAAATATTTTAATGTAATGATATAAAATGAGGTAGACTTCCATTTTAAAAAAATAAGCTAATTTGATAATTACTGTTAAAAAAAATTGAGAAATCCTAGTGATAAAGAGGTTGAAGTACTTGGTTCTTAACCAAAAGATTGGTGATTCAAACCCAGCAGACACTCAGGGGAAGAAAGGTGTGACAGTCAGCTTCTAAAGACATTTATAGCCTTAAAAACTCAGGTGGGGGCCGTTATGTTCTGCCCTGTAAGGTCACTGTGAGTTGGAATCAGCTCAGGGAAGTGGGTTTGGTTTTGCTATTACAAGAATTAGTAATTTTTTAAGTAACCTATCTGTGTGCAAATTTCTAGTAGTCTTAATTTTTTTTTAAAAATTTGTTTAAAACTGGATCCAAATAAGATCTACACATGATGATTGATTACTTCTCTTCCCCCTCCGCATTTATTTTTCTCCTCTTGTTCTCTCTGCCATAATTTTTAGCAGGGCATCCCTTTAATAGTGAATAGTTTATCAGTGAATAGTTCATCATTAAAGCAACTTGAGTAAAATGAAATGTAAAATTTTGAATTTAATTTTAATTTCTAAGTTTTTAATTATGTGACAGAAGACTATTTCATCATAGTTTCTGGTAAAATTCTTTTGGTACCCTTATAATAACTTAGTGTTAACTTAGTTTTGGTGTGTTTCACTGCTTTTCTCTTCTTGGGTAGAGTTTCCATCCACCTGAGCATGCATCATCACCACCACTACTATACATTTATTGGTTTCAGCAGAGAAGTCTGAGTCTAATCAGATGAACAAAGCTAAAATGTAATCTGTGAAACCATTAAAATTATAAACAGTGTATATGATGTGTTCCCATTTTTATAAGAGGATAAAACTTACTTGCAAAGAAAGTTGCTAGTTTTCTGGCATATAGTTGCGAAATAGTTCCTGTCTTTAAGAAACACTCAGAGTTCAGGGTAGTTACCTGCTCTAATAGACATTAAGTGTCAAGTTTTCAGGTTATGTAAGATCCAACTTTTGTAGCTTACTGGTGGGCCCAGAAAACTTTCTTAAAGGCACATACTCCTGGACCACGACTTAAGTGGGAGTTAGGTGAATGGGTAGGAGAGGGAAGGTCAGGAAAAGAGAAATATTTTAAGTAGGCCATGTAGGATAAATGCAGCATACATGAAGCAGTCTGCTGTGTTTAGTGACCTCCGAATAAAGAGAAGTTACTGGATTGTGGTGTCAAGGAAAGGAGTCCTATGAGGAGAGGGAGTTGTAGAGGTGCTCTAGCCTGAGCTCAGACTATGGAAGTCTGATGTGCCTTGTTGCTACTAGTAAGCCTAACCTGAAAGCTATCTGTTGTGGGTACAGGAGTGAGATTGTTAACTTTTTTGTTTAGATACGTTGTTTTTGTGCATCTGATCAGGATAAGACCTGTGATTCTAACCTTCTTGAGGTCAAGAACTGTGTTTTTTGGTCACTGTATCCTCAGAGCCTAGAACAGTACTTAACAAAGAGTAAACATTCAGTTAGAATCATTAGTAAGGCATTATAGTTACTCTAAAGCAGTTGACAAGGATGGCCTTTAGTACAGATCTGCGTCCTGACTTCATTACTGACTAGCTGTGTGATGTTGAGCAGATCTCTTAGTTACTCTTTGACTCAGTTTCCTTATGTAGGAAATGGAAAGAACAGTGGACCCTATCTCTTTAGGTTGTGAAGATGAGTGTGTATGTGTGTATATAATGGCAAGCCAAGATTAATGCTAACTGAAGCTGCCAAGAACCTGATCTCAGGGCTTGTAGGGTTGCGTGGGTTTGGATGGATGCAAAACTTACTCAGGAGCACAGTTGGACAGGATGTGGGGAATAGTGGAAAAGAAACGAGTCAAGGTTGATTTCCTGATTTTTAGAGAACAGGAGACTGATAGGTTCCCCCACAGTAGGTGTAGCTTTTTTATGTTGAGAAAAAAAGGTGTTGATTACATGTGTCACACTCCTTTGGGTATGTGTTGGATTTTTCTGAGAGTCCTCTTCTTTTTCCTCGTTGGAGTCTGTTCTTGAGTTCTTCTCAGATTGGAAACTAATAAGGGTGCAGGGCTGTCTTCAGTTTGTGGTAGTTACGGCTGTACAGCTCTTCTTTCTTTTTCTCTTTACACATCTTTGCTACCTTATTTTTTTCTCTACTCTCTTCTCACAACATAGGAGCTGAGAGCAAGGATGTTTCATCCTTGTTTGGCCTTGGCTACAGACTAGGTTGGTGTTTCACAGTCCTAGTATTAAGGGAAAACTTTGGGGAAGATACTACCTCGTATGCCAGAAAATTGTTCCGTTGTGCAGTTAAGTTTGGAAGATTTCTCTTTTAATTCTGTTTTGCTGTTACAGTGTGTACAGGATTTAAAATCCAGCTTGAAACAGTGTCTGTAACTTTGAGAACTTGTATTTCAGAAGTTAGCTAACTATGAGAATGCAGCTTGTCTGTTAGATAAAAGGAGTCTTGTGGCTCGCCTATAGGAGAGTTAGTTTACCTGAGCCAGAGTTCTGAGCTGGAGTAGTGCTTTTAGTTACAGGAGTGGGACTGAATACTCCTGAGAATCTCAGAAGGTAGTTTCAACCCTGAAATGCCTTTGAATTTTTTTTTTAATCTTAGTAGTTCATGTGAATTTTGATTCATTTCTGTTTGTTTTAATGCAAATGTAACTGCTCCCTAGTCTTTTACCAAGACTGATGTTGTAGTAGGATAAAACCTTTCATTTTCTTATGTCTTCTAATGCTTTTCGCATAAATTCTCATTCCTCAGTTTAAGAGTGTAAACCACAAGGATTGGGGCCCAAGCCTTATTACTGAGTGTGTCCTGTGTATTTCTTACAATGATGATTGGCTTTTTGGCTACCTGCATTTCAGCTTCTGTCCCTTATCACATTAAATTAGGCTTCTTAAATCTTGTGAAGCAGCACTGTTGATCATAAATAATTTGTATTAAAAACTTTTCACCTCCTAGAGTTTGTTAATGAATGCACGTTTTCTACAGAATTCATTGTGTGGGTAGTCATGCAAAGATGGTAGCCAATGTTGTTTGAACTGTTTCCATGGACCATGTTCATTTCATGTCCTTTTCATATGTTATTAAGTATGTGGTGTTTTAAAACAGATCTGAGCTTGTGGAATACATGCTAACATTGTTGTTATTTTTAATTGACAGATTTCAACACTAAACTTGCACAATGTCTTTGAAGCCAAGAGTAGTAGATTTTGATGAAACGTGGAACAAACTTTTAACGACAATCAAAGCTGTTGTCATGTTGGAATACGTCGAGAGAGCAACATGGAATGATCGCTTCTCGTATCCTTTCAGTGAATTTTGGTAGATGTTCTGGAATTGATAAACTTGTTGAAAAGTGAGAGCAGGTTTAAGTTCATATAAATCAAAGAAATTTCCACTGTAACCATTCATCACCTGTTTTGTGGAAATCTGCAAACTTAGATAATCTTTCATTCAGCAAGCACTTAATACGTGCATTACTTTAGGTACTACTTTAGGCATTAGGAATACAGTTGTTCACAGAAGAAACCTCTGCACTTTCATTTTACTAAGGGGAATAAATAGCCAAGAAACATATCAAGAGTAAAATAAACACATATATCTTATGTCAGTGCTTCTTACGACAACCAGTGATGAATACTGTAGAGAAAAATAAATGAGGACGGGGCACGGAGAATGTTTGGAGTGTGTATATCTTTCATTGAGAAGGTGATCAGCCAAGGTCTGTTTCCCCAAGGAAGGCAATGTTTGAGCAGAGACTGGAACAAAGTGAGGAAGCAAGCCATACATATATAGGCAGACAGAATAGCAAGTTCAAGACTGTGAGATGGAAACATGCTTCACAGGTTTCAGGAATGGCAAAGATAGTGCACTGAGTGAAGGAAGTGGTAAGAGATGAGGTCAGAAAAGTAGCTAGAAGCCGGATCATAGGGGTTCCATAGCTTATGGTTAGGGTTTTGGATTTTATATTAAGTGTGACGGGAAGTCTTGGTTAATGAAGGGCAAGATAGTGACATAATCTTAATCATCTATAAGTGAAAGTTGTTTAATGCTTTCGTAACTTTTTGGAAGAAATTTGTGATCTGTGTTAAATTGGGAATTTATCATAATAGTCTAGGTAAGTATTCATATATTTGACCACATCATTTTTGGCCCTAGAAGTTCTTTTGTGCATGCAGAATACTTTTGTTCCTTGTCTTTCTGTCTGTCTTTTTCCAAAGAACAGAAATCCACAGGATTAAACATATTAAGATTAGAAATAATTTTGTTCTTTATTCTTAACTGAGAGTTTAAGCAAGAGCTAGAATGACTGTTTTACGTCTTTGTAATTTTTAAAAATGGATTCATTACCTACATTTTTTTAATTGGGAGACGTTATATAGAAGTACTGATCTGTACTTTCTGTGGGATAGTCTGAAACCCAATATCCTGGTTCCTTCCTAACAGCAATCTGCTGGACCCACCAACTTGGTGGTTGCCTTTTGGGTCGGGGCATGTGTTCTTTCGGAAAGCTTTGATCTTGTAACAGTGTTTTAACTTGTTTTTAATACTTAACTCAGTTGTTTATATGAAGGTGAATGTTGAGGCAAGAACAGTGAAGTTCTTTCAGGTGGGAAACCATTTAATTCATTACAACTGAAGTAGGTAATAAGGAACATTTGTTAGGCTACCTGTGTTCTGAGCATTGAAAGAAGATAGGTTGGTAACATTTCTGCAAGGCTTCATAGTTTGCAAGAGCTTTTACAATTATTAGCACATCTGATAGACCAGACAAACTTTTCAGGTCAGTAGGATGTATCATAATTACTGTCTTTATGTAACAGATGACGAAACTGATATTCAGAGGAAAAAGGACTCTTTTAAGGTCATGCAGGTAGTAATTGATGAAGCACAAACTTGAATACAAGACTTCTAACACCTGCGCTTTCCAGTAGATCTGGAGGATAATTGTTAAGGATTCTGTCTTTGAAGAGCTTATTATTATTTTGTCTCTTAAACTAGATAGTTGGTTTTTTCCGGAGAATGTCATGGATTATTTTGTGGCAAGAATCTTAAAAATAGAGAAGAGTGTTAAACATGTGAAGTTGGGCTACGCAGGTACATAGGTGTTTTTAAGAATAAAAGAGCAATGAGAGAAGAATTGACCATAGAAGACCATAAGAAGGAAGATAAACATAAGGTAAAGAAAAACAGAAGAGATAGTTAATTGCTTGCTTCATAAATGTCTTTGCAGTAGCTGGCATCCCTGGAAAATGACCGTTTCAGTTACTGTAATTTATGAGAAGTGGTTCAGTTTTTTTTTTTATAATAAATAAATGTTTCAGGTTTTGATGCTATTGACTCTCTGTTGAAACTAATAACTGCAAAAATAGTAAAGTTAAATTTTATTCTAGAGGATAAAGGACTGTTTTACTGTTGTTGCAATGTAAAATTCTCTCCTTTTCCCTTCCATTTGCCTAAGAATATGAGGTTAAGTTCTGATCCACACATCTCCTAAGTAGAATTTTAGAAGTCGTAAAACTTCATGTTGATGTTTTCTCTGTGTTCTTATTAGTCTGTTCTGGGACATTCTTTTTTGTGAGTTGATTTTTGACCTTTTTCAGAGCTGATTTTGTAGTTGTCAAGACTCCTGTGTTACATTTCTTGAAATGGTATGATACATCTTTGTTGTGCTTTACAGCTGCCCCTATAATCCCCCTTAATAAACTATATATAAACCCAATTTTATTTACTACCAGTCTTGTCATCTTCCTCTCCATCTGGAAGGACTATAACAACTGTAGTACATCCCTCTTTTATTATGATGACACCATAGTTTTCATGATGATCACCGGATTGCTTCTTTCCGTATCAAAGCTGTGATTGACTTTGGTGCCTTCCCTAAAAGAGTAGAGTATTGAGTAGTGTGTCATTCTAAAATATAAAGTTAGTGGTTTCGTTCTTCTAAGCCAGAGCCAAGAACTACTTTCAGCATTTCTTGTAGTTTGGGTTTGGTTTTTACAAAGTCTCTGAGTTTCTGTTTATCTGGGAATGTCTTAATTTCATTTTTGTATTTGAAAGATAGTTTTGCAGGATATATAATTCTTGGTTGGAAGTTCTTCTCCTTAAAGGCTTTGAATGTGTCATGCCAGTGTCTCCGTGCCAGCATGGTTTCTGCTGAGAAATCTGATGAGAGCCTACAGGGTTTCCCTCTGAATGTTAGCTTTGCTTTGAGTCTTGCTGCCTTTAAGAGTTGCTGCTTATGTTTCATTTTGTTAAGCTTAATTATAATATGTCTTGGAGTCTTTCTTTTGAGATCTATATTGGGTGGCGTATGATATGTATCTGAGATGTCTATATTCTCTTCCTTCATGATTTCTGGGAAGTTTTCTGTCAGCAGCTCAGCAGCGATACTCTCTGTGTTGTCAGGTGTCTCACCCTGTTCAGGGACTTCAGTTAATCAAAGGTTGTGCCTCTTAATAGAGTCCCACATGCTTCTTAATGCTTCTTCATTTTTCTTGTTTTTTTTTTCTGATTTCTGCTCATAGGCGCTGGCATCAGTAGCTCTGTCTTCCAAGTCAGAAATTCTTTTTTCCATTTGTTCCATTCTGTTTTCTTGGCTTTGCATGGAAGTTTCTGTGTCTTTGATTTTGTTCTTGATCTGTTGGATTTCAGAGTACTGGTGTTCCATCAGATTGAACAGCTTGTTGAATTTTTCCTTTTTTCTGCTGCATTTTGTATAAGGTCTAGAGGGCTCTGGATATAGTCATTTTGTATTCACTTTCTGATGCTTTCATAAAAGTTTCTTCATCTGGAAAACTCCTTGGTTGCTTTGTTTGGGAGCCTTCTGAAGCCATTTGTGATTTCTTGTAGGCCATAAGTGTCTGTTGCTTTTTGGGTCCCCTGTGAGTATGTAGAGGCTGGAAGAGATACTGTGAGGATAGACTGCGGATGGTTCTCTAGGCTGTCTTAAAATGTAAAGCAAAAGGTATCTGACCACTTCCCAAGTCAGTCAGGTTTTCAGGTGTAGAGGTCCCTCTTCCCAACTGGCAAAGTAAGCACCTCTATATCCAACCCCAGATGATACAAACTAGAATACAGCGGTGCTACTACCCTGTTCGCCTCTGCTGACAGGGCCTAGCCTTAGGCGACACTGTGTAAAGTACTGCTTTTGTGGTAGAAAAGCACTCTCTTGTGGGCAGGCTCTGGCTCCCAAGCTAAGAATTAGGTCCAGCTGTGGCCACTGTATCCAAGATGGCGTCCTCCACACAGGCAGCAGACAGAGGGGCTACAGGTGCTGAAAGGTAGTGATTCCTCTGCTTCTATTGCAGGGCCTGCAACGTAGGTGGCACTGGGAAAATTATTGCTTTTCTGTTGGAGAAACGCTGTCCTGTTTGCAGGCGCTGGCTCCCAGGCTAAGAATTAGGTCCCGCTGAAATCTTGGTACCAACATGGCATCCCGCACACTGACTGCATAATTCTGTACAAACCCTGCTGTGGCAGGGATGAGATGACAGGCTGAAAGCATCTAGATTAACAGAGTCCTAAGCCTGGCTTTCAAATTATGGGAATTTTGCCTGGCTATCCACCCAGCAGCGCGTCTGAGTCTAGCCGCTAGGCAAGAGCCAGCTTCGCCCGCCGGCCAAGACAGAGAGAAAAAAAGTCAAAATGCTGCATTTACCTTCAGTCCGTGAGAGCCAGGGCTAGCCAGAAGCGGGAGTCAGCGAAAGAGAGGAGGTTTTACACTCAGTAGCATGAAGTCCCAATTACCAGCCCTGTGCCGTGTCCTGAGGCTGATTAGGTGATCAGAAGGCTCCGTTTGATTATCAATTCAGGTCTTGGTTTCCAGAGGGATATAGGGAGACACGTGCTTAGTCCTCCATCTTGACTCCGCCCTAGCAACTCAAAATCGTAAAACTTTAATATTTGGAAGTAAAACAAAACAAAAAAGCACCCCAAACCTTATATACCACAATGTATATTACTATTTGATCTTTTATAAACGACTTTATTTTTTTGAGTGAGACGTATGAAGTCTAACAATTAAGTCCGTGAATGTAATTGTTCTAAGTGCTACATACCTCATTGCTGAATATTACTATGGTCATCTTCAAAGTATTCCTCCTCGGAAGCTATACACCAATGCCAGCACCTAGTCTATCCTTCGAAGCAGTTTTGAAGCTCTTTCTGGAATGACCTTTGTGTACAGTGGCACAGTAGCAAATTCATGAACTGAATTCTATAGTTGTCTGTGAGAGAGTTTTCGCCAGTAAACAAATAAGTGCATTGGAACACCCTCCATACTCACCTAATCTGGCCCCCAGTGACTTTTCTTCTTTACCTGAAAATAAAAGAAATATTGAAAGGAAGACATTTGGATGACATTTAGGACATCAAGGGTAATGTGACAACAGCTCTGATGGCCATTCTGGAAGGGTTCGAAAATTGCTTTGAAGGGTGGACAGGGATGCTGCCATAGGTGCACAGCCCAAGGCGAGGGCTGTGAAGGTGAACGTAGTAGCACAGTGATACTCAGTAATGAGGACAGTAACACTTTTTGTAAGATGAGTTCATGAACGTGTCAGACTTTACATAATACATATATGGAGGAGTTTGTAAGATATGAATTTACATGTACAGTTGAATAAGTAATTAGAAAGCAAACACCTGCAACATCATCACACAAGTCAAGAAATAGTACGTTACCAGCTCTCCCCAGTCCTACTTTTAACCCTACTCCTAGGGCCTTTCTCAGTTCACAGCCCCACTCCTTTCCCTTGGAAGTAATCATTGTCCTGACATTTGTGCCCATGGTTTCCTTTTTGAAAAGAGTATAACTGCTTATGGAATGGTGAGCAGTGACATGATAAATTGAGAAAAGATTGACATTGTCAAGAATTTAATTTTACTTGCATCCACAATCAATTCCTATGGAAGAAGAAGTCAGGAAATGCAAGTATGCATTGCCCTGGGCAAATCTGTTGCAAAAGACCTTTATAAAGTGTTAAAAAGCAAAGATGTCACTTTGAGGACTAAAATGTGCCTGATTCAAGCCCTGATTTTTAAATGCCTTATATGCTTGGGAAAGTTGGGTAGTGAATAAAGACCAAAGAAGAACTGATGCCTTTGAATTAGGGTGTTGTCAAAGAATATTGAATGTACTATGGATTGCCAGAAAATAAACAAATCTGCCTTGGAAGAGGTACAGCCAAAATGCTTCTTAGAATGGTAAGACTTTGTCTCATGTTCCTTGGACATGTTAGCAGGAAGGACCAGTCTCTGGAGAAGGGAATGATGCTTGGTAAAGTATAAGGTCAGCAAAAAAGAGGAGGAATATTGACAAGATGGATTGACACAGTGGCAGCAACAGTGGACTCAAACACCAAGTTTTGTGAGGATGGTGCAGATCCAGGCAGTGTTTTATTCGGTTTTACATAGGGTCACTGTGAGATGGAGGTGACTCTGTGATACCTAAAAACCCAAAACAATGTTGATTTTTTCCCCTGATTTTGAAACTTATGTAAATGGAATCACACTGTGTACATTATTTCATGCTTCAGGTTTTTCTTTCAATGTACATGTGACATTAATTTGTTAGGAAAGGACATTTTTTCATTTTATCTTATAAATAACCTTGGGAGGTTTGTATGGTTAGCCTTAATTTAGGGTTGAAAATATCGTGGGCTCCCCATCCCCAAAGCCCACTGCTGATTCCAAGTCACAGTGATCCTATAGAGTAGAACTGCCCCATAGAGTTTCCAAGGAACACCTGCTGGATTTCAACTGCTGACTTTTTGGTTAGCAAATGTAGCACTTAACCTATGTCATCAGGGTTTGATTTGCTGTATTGTAAGATACTACTAGGGTAATGGTGCCAAAGTCTTTGCATCCTCTTGAAATGGATATAAGAAAGCTTGGTCTACTTTGAAATGTCTAATCTGTATAAGTGTGGTAAATACTGACTTTCTCTCCAAAAATAATTATAAGCTCCTTGAAGGCAGTCATTGTAAGCTGTTTGGTTCCCTGCTATATTCCCACACCTGGTTTGATAGAGGGCTTGTGATACTCTTTTCCTGTTGGCTGTTGGCCATGAGTTGCCCCAGCTACCTGTTGGTCTCCAGTTTTTACATGTGGCTCTTGCATCTTCAGCACCAGCAGTGATTTGTCAAATCCTTCATGTGCTTTGAATCTGACTTCTTGTGCAGCTAGCTAGTGGTGGAGTGGAGATAGGGAGAGTCTTAGTTTAAAGGGTTCATAGGATTACATTAAGCCTATGTGTATAATGCAAGATAATCTCCATTTATGGTTAACTGACAGTAACTGTAATTAAAGTATTGATTCCCTTTTGCTGAATAAAGTAACGTAGAAAACATGGGTGTGACATATTTATAATCTTAGGGATTAGGTTGGGGAACATTGGGAAGCCATTGTTAGAATACTGTCTGTGTCAGGTAATAATGATGCTCACAAGAAAAACTAAGGAGTTTCCCATTATGTCTGTGTATGTATCAGGTGCTTTCCTAAGGTAAAATAGAAGCTAGATGTAGACAGCACTGTTTCCCTGGGTTAAAGTTCTTTGGCTCTTTGGCTTACTTTTATTTATAGCTCTCTGTTTATATAGTAGCTATTAGGACAAATCCTCAAACTCTGTTAGTAAAATATAGAAACTGTCATACTTAAGGACAAGTTAGATTCTATATAGGTCTGTGTGGATTCAAAGTGATGAAGCTAGCAAGATTTCAGATTACCCTTCCTGAGCATATCTCTCCCAAATAAGAAAGCTGGGAGACAGGCATACTGTTGTCCTCATTTTTAACTTACATTCTGTCTGGCATCTTTTCCCAACATAGATTGGTTTAAACTACGTTGAAAAATGTTAAGGCAGGTAATAACTTCACAAGTCGTAGAGGGACATTTACCTTGATACCTGCACCTGGTACCCTATCATTCTTTCTGAGATTGTGCAAATTGGAAAGGGTTTTGTCTGCAGTCATCTCTGGCTCTGGTGCATCAGTGACATTTTCTCCATATTCTCTTAAATCAGGCTAATAGAGATTTGATGTAGATTTTATAGATACACACTTCAAAATTTTTCTGTTTTATCCTACGATTCATGATTTCGTAGATACTACTTTTTTTAAATGTTGCATTTTTTGTTCTTTCTCTTTTGAGATGCTACTATCTGTGTTCCTTGTCTTACAATTTTCTATTTTAAAATAATCTGTGTTTTTATTTCCATTGTAAACTCATTTTTTATCTTGTTATGTAATAAACCTAACAGTGTTAAGACTCAAAATTAAGCTCAATCTTAGCCAGCCAGGCAAGTGCCGTCGAACTCAATCTTAGGGAGTGCATTTTGATAAAGAAAATTAACCAAAATAACCTTGCTTCTGGTTGGCCAGTATTACTTTTTAGTTGTAACAGAGTATTGAACTTTTTGTCTAGAACACAGCTTTGTTTTCTGACTGTGAAAATTTAAGTAGAAACTTTATAAGTAGAGGGATTTTTGTCTTCTGCCCCGCCCTCCCCACCCTCCCCGCCCTCCCCCACCCTCCCCACCCTCCCCCACCCTCAGGAATGACTTAAAACATGACTGTTTATGCCAGAGAGTATTTCCAACCTCCAGTTAATGCCTTTCTTTTAAAATTTTTTTTAAGTGTGTTGTCTATGACCAAATTATACTTGAATGCTAGAGGTTGACAATGCTATTCTTGAGAACTCTACCTATGGGCTCAACATTTCTGGAGTCATTGGATATTTGAATAGATTAGAGAAAAAGAAAAGATCAGAAAGTATCTTTTTAGGTCTTGTTAGATGCTGTTGAGTCCTCTCCAACTCAAAGTGGCCCTATTTATACAGCAGAACTAAACACTGCCTGGTCCTGTGCCATCCTCACAGTTATTGCTATGCTGGAGCTCGTTGTTGCACCTGCTGGGTCAGTCCATCTTATCCTTGCATCTTAGTCCCTTTTGTTGACTGTCCACTAAGCACAATGTCATTCTACAGGTACTAGTCCCTCATGATCCCGTGTCCAAAGTACATGAGATGAAGTCTTGCCGTTTCACTTCCACGGAGTACTCTGGCTGTATTTCTCAGTTTTCTGTGTTCTTTTGGCAGTCCATGGTATATTCATTTTTCACCAACACCGTAATTCAAAGGCATTAGTTCTTCAGTTTGCCTTATTCACTGTCCTGCTTTCACATGTGTATGAGGCAATTAAAAATATTTTGACTTGGGGTCAGGTGCATCTTTGTCCTCAAAGTAATATTTTTGCTTTTCAGCACCGCAAAGAGGTCTTTTGCAGCAGATTTGTCCAATGCAGTACATTATTTGATTTCTTTATTGTTGCTTCCATGGACTTTCACTGTGATCTTTTAGGTAGTTGAGTATCTAAATTAGCTGGGACCCAAAACTTATGAATTAACACTCTTTTTTAAGGTTGACTCTATTAATTAAAAAAAAAGTGTAATAATATATGAATATGTTCTCACTGAAAAAGTCAAACAGTGAAGTAGTATGGGATGAAATGAAATGGGTAAGTTTCCCAGTTCTTCCTCTGCCATGCAGATCATTCTCTTAGCAGAAGGTAAGGTCTATGATAATTAGTCTTTCTAGTCAGTTTTGTTTACATGTATATACAGTGGACATACTGAGGTAGTAATTTTGGTTTTGTAAAGCATTTGGTACATCATTTAGTATAATCATGTTAAAATCATGGTATTGAATCATCTAAAATTTTTCAGTACTGTAGTAAAATATGTGTTGTAGAAATAAATCTTTATATAGCTTAGTCCTCAAAGTGATATCTGTGCTTTTTAGGACTTTCAAAAGGTCTTTTGCAGCAGATTTGCCCCTGTGCAATGTGCTGTGTGATTTCCAAGTAAAAGGAAGTCCTTGACACCTTCAATATTTCCTCCATTTATCATGGTGTTGTTTTTTTGTCTAGTTGTGAGGATTTTTGTTTATGTTGTGGTGCAGTCCATACAGAAGACTGGATTTACAGCCTTGGAAACCCTACAGGGCAGTTCTGCTGTGTCCTATAGGGTTGCTGTGAGTTGAAATCAACTTTGGTGGCAGTGGAATAATGTCCATTTTATGGATGTATCACAGTTTATCTATTCACCTATCAGAGGACATCTAGGTTGCTTCCAGGTTTGATCAGTAATGAATAAAACGTAAAAACATTTTGTGTTCACATTTTTTATAGACACATATTTGCAACTTACTTGAGTAGTACGAGTAACTAGGAGTGTAACTGCTGAATTATATGGTAAAACCATGTTTCACTTTGTAAGAAACAGCTAGACTGTTCACGTGTTTTTGCCGTTTTTTCCTGCCATCAGTGAATGAGAGTTGCTGTTGGTTCATACTTGGCTAGCATGGTGATGTTGCTTTCTTTTAGGCATTTTTTAGATGTGTAGTGGCAGCATCTTGTTTTAGTTTCCAATTCCCTAAATAGCATTTGTTGTTGAACATTTTTTAACAGGCTTATTTGCCATCTGTGTATGTTCTTTGGTGAGGTGTTTGTTGAGGTGTTTGGCCCACTTTTTAATTGGGTGGTTTTCTTACAGTTGAATTTTGGGTGCGAGCGCATTTTCCATATCTTTTGCAAGGATTCTCGTCCTGTATGTGATTTATCTTTTTATTCTTTGCAGATGTAGTCCTGTCAGCCCTCCAACTTTGTGGACTATTCTGAGTTTTTAGTTTTACATGTAAACTTCAGAATCAGTTTGTTGATTTCTGCAATGTAATTTGGTGGGGGTTTTGATATATTTTTTTTTAATTAAATTTTAGTATAATATTCTAATTCACTCATAAATGTAGAGGTGAATTTTCACCAAGTGAGCATGTTTATGTGTATCCAGTAGATAGAACACTCCTAGCGTCTTAGAGGAGACCTAGTGGTTAAGAGCTATAGCTGTTAAACAAAAAGTTGGCTGTCTGAATCTACCAGCCACTCCTTGGAAATCCTGTGGGATAATTCTCTTCTGTCCTATAGGGTTGTTGTGATGGACCCTAAGGTACACAGCAGCAAAGCATCCCAAAATCTCTGTTTGTCCTCCTTCTCAGTCACTAAAAGACAACAATTCTGGACTTGTAACACGTTTAATTTTTTTTTCCCACATTTAAAAATTTATTTATTGTGATTAAGTGAAAGTTTACAATTTGCCATGTAAAACCCCAAGCACCTGCCTCTGTGGCATTCCATCTGCTCTCTTCACCCTGTGACGGCACAATCTTCTTTTCCACGCTTCCAGCATCTACTTGACCAACACTTGTCCCCTCCCCTCTACCCTCTCCTCTCCCCTCTAAAAAGAAACCAGTGGAGCAGCCTCAGACATATATATAAAGCATAAAGTACACAAATTGCTTGCATCACTCTGTGTCCAGTCCATTCTTTTCCGAAGTGTTGGCTTTATTACTGGTTTCAGCTCTGTGCTAGCAGCAAGACAAGGGGCCATGTTCTCAGGGAACCCTAGAGGGTGTCAGATCATCAAGTCTATTAATAGAGTTGAGATCTGCACACCCCTTGTCTCATGTTACGTCAGAGACTTTATATTGTCTTTCCTGTCAGGGCTGTCTTTGGTGGTAGCCGGGCACCATTTACCTCTTATGTTCTCCAGCTGATGTCATCTCCTAATCATAGGACCTTTTGTCTCCTGGGCTCACTTTTCCTCATGTCTTTGATGTTCTCAAGGTGGGCAGAGACTGATTGACATTCCTTAGATGACAGCTATCTGATATTTGAGACCCCAGGTGACACTCATCAATAAGGGGTGCAGACCACTCTTGTAGAAAAAGACTAGTTACGCCAGTTGACCTTGATGTCCCCTGAAAACATAGTCCCCACACCCTTGTCCCTGCTACTGTGTCCTTTTAAATGTAACACATTTAATTTTGATAATCTTTTTGTATCTGATTTTCCTCGGGTAACTGTGATGAACGATGAGATTGGATTTAAATTTCTATGGTCAAACAAAACAAAAAGCCCTTGGAGATTTATATTGTACAGTAAGTTAGACTTTTTATTTTTAAGGAATTTATAGCTGCAAAGTAGAGGGGTTCCAAACTGGATATGGAAGCTCAAATATATTATTTTGAAGCAGCTGTCTTCTTTGTTGCTATCTTACTCCCTCCCCACTTAACCAAACCACTATCAATTCTCTGCAGAATTTATATCCACAGGTATTTTTAAAGTTTTTTTTAGAGGTGGTATGTATTCATATCTTTACTTTCTTTGTGGAAAGTCCTGATGGTGCAGTGGTTAAGTGCTAAACTGCTAACTGGAAGGTCAGTGGTTTGAACTTAACAACTGCTGGGGAGCAGTTCTGCTCAGTCCTCTTGGGCTATTGTTAGAATCAACTCAGTGGCACACAATAACAACTTTCTTTGTAGTACAGGATAATATTTTGACGTGTTATTGCTGATAAATAGTTCTTATGTCCTGTTCTTTTACTTAGATGATATTCTAGTTTACAAAGTTCTGCTAGTGTAAGTTGATTTAAAATAATTGTAATAGTCTCTTACTGTTTCTCTTTTTTTTCCATAAAATCTGGCACAGTGATATTACACTACATAGATTGTGTTTTTGCTGCACCGTTTTTCTTTTTTTTATTTTATGCAGTGATGTATTAATGAAAAGATGTCTGTATATAAGTGAAACTGTTAGTTACTAATTGTAATTAAAAATAAATACAAAGTAACATAGAAGGAAGATGGGAAAGCATAACTGAAGTCTACCAGGCAGTCTGAAGTAGAGAGAGTTGTTGTCTCTCTCCAGAGTAAAGGTACTTGGTAAATAGAGCATTTGAGATTGATTCCATATCTTTTCCTTTATCAGTCATTTTGTAAGTGCCTGATGTATACGAGGAACTGTGCCTAGGGCTGGGACTGTAAAGATGAGAAAGAACAAGCAGTATTTTCTAAGAGGTTTAGACGATAACGTGAATGACAAAATATAAACAATTTCTGTGACATTATGCGTAATGCAACAAATTGTTTACACCTTTGTCATTCTACCCCAATTCATCTTATCTTTGCTATGTTTGAAGCATAAATTTTTATTTTGTAATATTTCCTGATACTTGCATTAAATATAAATAATTGACTCTAGCCTAAACAATCAGCATAATTTTTAGAGTGTATCCTCATCTCTAGCTATACTGGCCTCAGATTACTTTGTGTGTACTTTATCTTCTACATATGATTAGAGATCAGTTGTTTATAAAGCACTTGAAGTTGATTTAGGTCTTAAAGACTTCAGGTTAGGAAAGAGTTTATTAAACCCTTATCTTAGACCTGAGGAAGTGACAATCAAGAGAAGTTAAGAGGTTAAGAAACTTGGCTGGTAAATGGTAAGCCTTCAGTTCCATTTCGGTTTCTCTGACGCCTGGTTTAGGGCTCTTTGTACTACATCATGCCTGGTGACAGACTTAGTTGCTGTTGCAGAAACTTGATTAATTAGTTGATATTGCAATCATTATTCATACTATGTTTCTTCTAATAGAATAAATACTGAATGAGCATAGACTAGAATGTCCTTAGTACAATGATGTAGGAAGATATGTTAGATGGTTATTTTTTTAATTGCTTTGTTTCTCAGATTTGCTCCAACATATCTGTGTCTTGTGATGTTCCATAGCTCTTTGTTGGTATTGCTCTTAGGTCCATTCCTAGGTAAACCTTATTTTGTAACTTTGTAAATAAATAGATTTCCAGAATCCTCCTCTGATTTTAGTCTCTGAGAGGAATGATTTTCTTCACAATGCCTTAAAATAATAGAGTCTTGATATATATTTCGCCATGAGTCGGATCTGACTTGACGGCACTTGACTGGCTTGGCTGATATATATTTGTTGAATGAATGAATCTTCAATCTTAACAGTATTTTTTTTAAAGAATGGTTATGTAGTTTACCTTGGTTTATATGTATGTTATAATATATAATATACAGACACACACATATATATGGTAGGCCTAAAGTGCAAAATAAATTTTTGATTTCTAATGCTCAAATTGAGTTAAAGCTCATGTTTTAAAATTTGATGAATGATATAAAAACCTTAACAGGTTAACTAGAGATATCTATGCTTTATGTGTGGCCTACCCTGAACCCCTTGGAGAAAGACTTTATACAGAAACAAAAATTTTTTTGGAAAATCACGTACGGCATTTGCATAAGGTAAGGAATAATACATGATGTAAATATATTTATAGTTGCATAATTATTTGGCTGACTCACTGATTTTTTATCAATGCTGAATTTAGCATTAAGTTCAAATTATTTGCTTTTAAACAGTGTTTTTAAAAATATGTATATTTAAGATATTTTCTCAGTCACTATGTTCTTAAAGTCTCTGAGGTAAATTAGTTTTCTCATGTCCATATAACTAGTAATTAAAGGAACAGGGATTCAGGTAAAGGGTTGTTCAACTTTAAAAGGTACTTCTAGATGATACGTGTTGGAACTAGGTTTTCTGTTGCTCTTAATTTCCACAGTTTTTATACAGCTCATTTGAGGGGTTGTGGAAATGGTGTCAGTTTCCATAGTGTTATTCAAAGCAGTAAATATTTAGATGATAATATACTTCTGTAACTAGCTGATGGATCAGAAGTAATGAATTTGAGAAAATACTTGGTGCAACTAGAGTTATGTTCTTCTGTTTCAAGTTGAACTTAGTAAGATACTGTAGCCCATGGATAGCATCATACCACAACATTTTATCCTTTTAATCTTGGAGAGTGAAATGGTTTACTTTTTATTATGGATGCTTTGCTTTCATTTCTGAAACTCATTTTTTTCTTCTAATTATCTCATTGTTACTAATGGTAGTTAAATTAGAATATAATTTGGAAATATGATTTACAGTGCTTGAATTATTTGTTATTTTAGAACATTAATTGTTGATGTATTTTATAGCTTACAAGTGAACATGATTAGTGATTCCAAAAAAAAAAAAAAAACACTTTTCCTGTTTACACAGAGAGTTCTGGAGTCTGAAGAACAAGTACTTGTTATGTATCATAGGTATTGGGAAGAATATAGCAAAGGTGCAGACTATATGGACTGCTTATATAGGTAAGTATGTTTTTAAATCCTTGAAATCTAAACAGTATTGGCTGCATTCAGTACCCGGAGGAATACTTTATTATTATTATCATCTATTACCCTTTGCAGTAACTGAAACACTCCATTCTAGTAGAACTTTTTTTTTTGCTATGGGAAAAGGTCTGTTATCTGCTCAGATGGCTGTTTGGGAGTTAGGCAGTAAGTGGAAAGTTTTAATGTGAAAAGTAAAACTATTTAATGGCATGGCAGTATTTCTGCAGATTGTCTGATAGCTACAGCACATATTAAATCTTGATAGATTCAGATAATTAGACATGGTGGAGTAAGTCTAAGCCTATATCCCCTACTGTGTGCTCTTAATTGGCTCTAGGATTCAGTATTTCATTTTTCCAGAAACCACTGTTGATCAGAGTACTTGATAATTTTCATCTTTGAAGTTCATGATATTTATTGACTCTGCTACCCCATCCTCTAACCAGACAACAAATCCGTTGCTGTCTAGTCAGTTCCAACTCAGCACCCTTATAGGACAGAGTAGAAGGCTCTATAGGATTTATAGGGAGTGCCTGGTGGATTTGAACTGCCATCTTCTGGGGTAGCATCTAAGCTCTTAACCACTGTGTCACCAGAGCTATTCCCTATCCTCTAGCCATATTTGTTTACCATGGTCTCTTGCATTTTCCTGCCTTTTCTCATGCTGTTCAATATATTTGGAATACTTTCTTCCTTTCTCTGAATGAATTAGTTCTGGTGCCTTTGCCAGTGTTTCTGTCTGAATGTTCCTTCTTTCTACCCAATCTTCTGTTTAGATGCGCCACCCTATATGTTTCCATAACACTGCTTAACAGCATGTTCTGATTCTCTAGCCTGTTCATGTTGGCCAGTGGAAATGACTACCTAGTTTTGGAAGGCAGATATGTGTTTATTGAAGTAGTACAGTGAGTAAGTAAGGAATATTGGCATTAAGCATCTGGGCCTTTCACTCTTGGACATAGGATGTCCTCTGTTGAAATGTTTTGGCTTTTGTTGAATATGCTGATAATTTTGCCGTGTGCGTATGGCTTGGGTACTGCTTTAGTTTCTCACTAAGGAGAAACTGAGGAGTCTAGTTGGGTCTCAGAGCATTTTCTGTATAATTACACTATGTGTGGCAGGAGTAAATGAATCACTAGAAAAAGACACCGTGTTTTGGTAAATTAGAGGGCTAACAAAAATAAGGAACAGCCTCAGTCAGGTGGATTGATGTAATAACTGTGATAGTGAACTCAGCCATGCCGATGAATATGAAGATGGTGTAGGACTGGGCAACATTTTGGTCTCTTATACGTAAGGTCACCATGAGTCGAGCCAACAGCAACAAACAATAAGATGCAAGTGTATCACATGTGACCTGCCGTGTTTGTTTTTCTTTGGAAGTGGGCCTTGTCCTCACTAGTGTGTCTTCCCTGAGGGTTTTTATAAGAGAACTGGAGTTTACTCACTCTAAGGTATCTGTTTAAAAATGGAGCTTACTCTCATTAGCCTAGTCCCTTTTATTCTCAAAAGAGCTGAAAGTGATAAAACCATAAACCAGGAATTTCTGACAATTGAAAGGTTTAACTGTGGCTTTAGCTTTACCTAATGCATCCTGACATGTGATGTTTTTTATTTCATTTACCAAGATGAGCCACTCATAAACAGAACTTTAAGAATTCCCTAGCTAAGTTGTAGGGGAATTTTAAAGGTAAGAGTGAGAGTATATACATGCTTTTACTATGGATGAGTGAGCCTTTGGGTATATAGATGTCATGGGAGATGTAAGATTGTGCCATGCAGCGGGATCCCTCTTTACTGGAGTTGATTCAGTAAAGATCTAAGTTACTTTTCTCTTAGTTTTCTAGAACACAATTTTCTTGGTTTTCTTTCCTCTCTGTGTACCAAGAAATAATACTTGCTATTAGTGAACTTACACTAAATGTTACAATATACATACATGCATACAGTATACACACACACGGACATATATATATATATATACACATGCACACACACATGCACACACACATACACGCTCTATGAGGTAGTTGGTGTCTCCATTTTTACAGATATGGAAACCAAAACTCAGAGAGATTAAATGACTTTGCTCACGATCAGTCACCCAATAAAGCAAAACGGCAGAATTTGAATCAATATAGATCTGGTTTCAAAGCCCATTCATTTAACTGTTCATTCTACCAGTCTCATTTCAGACACACTCATGTGGTCGCACAAATACATTTTAGTCTCATCTTTTTTCTAATACTATGTATTCTTTCTGGGATGATCTCAGTTATTTCTGGTATTAGCTACAACCTGTATTTGATAACCACCAAAATACTTGTTTATCCCAGGCAGATATTCAAGCTAAGTTTTTTAGCATTTACTCACACACTTGCCCCACCTATTACCGGTTTTAGTTAACGATAGTACTGTATATCCAGACATGTAAAACAGAAATCTCAGTTGTACTTAACTTAGGGTTCTGTCTGCCTGATATCCTATTAGTGTTACCCTCTAAGCATCTCCTAAATAGTCCTTTCCACTTCTGTTGTAGCCCAGGGCTTGCATCATTTCTCATGTGGATTGTTAATAAAGTCTCCTGTAACTGGTTCCCCAGTCTTTGATTTCTTTTAATATGTTCTAGTTAGTAATCTTCTGTGTTATCTTTTCTGAAGTGCAAATTTGATCACTGTCGAAAATCATTTAGTGACTTTCCATAATCTGATGCCTCAGAGATACAGCTTACAGAGTAGTTTGTTTAACCCAGCCATGGTGGTGTACTGCTTAAGTACAATGGCTGCTAACCAAAAGGTTGGCAGCAGGAATCTACCAGGTGCTCCTTGGAAACTCTATGGGACAGTTTTACTCTGTTCTGTAGTGTCACTATGAGTTGTAATCAACTCAGCAGCAATGGGTTTGGGTTTTTCGGTTTATATGATGTTGTTACCACTTGAATATAGTTGATAGTAATCAGATGAGTACTGCTTTATAGTTAGGAGACTTTTTTCTTGCTGGGCTGTCAGGTTATCCAAACTATCTTTTTGTTGTTGTAGAGTTGATTTCAACTCATGGCGACCCTATAGGACAAGTAGAACAACCCAGTGTTTACAAGGCTGTAATCTCCATGGGAACAGACTGCGGCCTGTATCTTTCTCTTGTAGAGTTTGGTGGGTTTGGTTAATAGTCAAGTGCTTTAACCACTGTGCAACCTACTCCTTTTTCTAGTCATAATGTATAATAAGGAGATCTGTGATGTGAAATTAAAGGAGGAAAAATAATCAAGGTTTTGGTGCAAAAGTATTTGAATGTTATTCTTACAAAGTAATTTCTTGTTTTTTTTAAAAATTCTTATTGTTTTATATAGATGGATAGGTGACTTTGGGATTACGATCATAAGGAAAGTAATAACCTTCTTTTCTCACCTTCGTCAGTAGCTCTGCATGTCTCTTTACTACTAGATCCGGCTGACCTGTGGAGTGGAGTACTTGATAATAAACAACTCTTATAATCTAGTAGGTATTAGCATGAGAACGTCTCTTGTAATGGAATTTTCTAAAATATACGGAAATAATCAGATTTCGTAGAGGCTTCAAAGTTATGTTAGGTTATTAGTTCTTGTCAAGTACTCTTTTGTGTTACTGTTACTATTCCAGAAGAGTATAGGATACTTTGTTGACAAGATAAACAAAAACACTTCCTGTTACATTATATCTGAGCAGAAGTCAAGTATTGCATCTGTGGTAGAGTATAATACTTTGTTCTATGATTTTTATATATTTATGGTAAATACATATGTAATTAATAAATTTGATTGTAAAATACTGTAGTGACTTATACAAGAAGTTAAAAATGGTGTCCATATACAATAGGAAATTGTAGCTTATGTCTTTAAATTGTAGATTATGTCTTTAAATTATTTTAAAAGCTTGTCTATCAAGTTTAAACTGGCAAGTAGAAAAGGAATGAGAAAGATAGTACATAATACAGTTAACATAATATAGTTTAAATTTTATTTCTTATGGGAAAGACAGTAGTGCCTTGCCCTATCAGATGATATTAAAACATAGAAAGGTACATTAATACAGTGTATTGGCTCATGAATATACACACAGATCTTTGGAACGATACAGAAGCTAGACGTAACAGCTGCTTCTTCAGAGTTAACAAACCATTATGCTAAGAAGTTTAAATGTTAGTTATAAAGGAGCTACTATAGCATTCTAAATTGGAAAGTAGTACCCCACAAGGACAGTTTTTAGATCAGTTGGAGATTCTAGAAACTGGAAGTAGAGACCAATAATAAGAATACTGGAACTAGATCAAGCAGAAAGTAAGTAAGTGGTGTTGGAAATGAAAGGGAAGGTAATAGAAGGACATGAAAAGTGACTGATCAAAAAAGACAAATAGAATGATGAGATAAAAAGTGACTCTAATGTTCTAGGTGAAGTTATTGGGATTGCCAAAAAGAAACTGGTTTGGAGGCACAGATACATACAGGAAGGCATATATAAACTGTTAAGCCTATCACTGCTAACAGCAGTTCAGATTTATCAGCTGCTCTGCAGGAGAAAAGATTTGGCATCTGCCTCTGTAAAGATTACAGCCTAGGAACCTATGGGTCAGTTCTACTCTCACATTGGGTCACAACAAAAAACAAAAAAAAAACAAACCCACTGCCATAGAGCCAGGTCCGTTTCATAGCGATCTTAAAGGTCGGAGTAGAACTGTCCCATAGAGTTTCCAAGGAGTGCTTGGCGGATTTGAACTGCCAACCTTTTAGGTAGCAGACTAGCACTTAACCCCCTGTGCCACATCGGTTTCTGGGTCACAACCAGTTGGAATCAAATTGAAAGCACACAGCAAGAACAGTCAAGATAAGACAGTTGTCTCTACTAAGGGAACGTGTGCCGTTGTTGAAATGTTTGTGTTCGTATATTTTAAGGAGCCCTGGTGGTGTAATGGTTAAGCATTCAGCTGCTAGCTGATTGTTTAGCAAATGAGTTTGAATCCATGAGGTGGGGGTGGATGGGGATTTGGCAGTTAGCTTCCATGAAGATTAAGGCCTTGGAAACCCTATTGGACAGTTCTCCTCTGTCCTGTAGGGCTGCTATGACCTAGAATTGACTTGATTGTGATGGATTTGGGTTTGTGTGTTGTACCAGATGTCTGAGCACTGTTTGGGTAGTGATTACATATTCCCCCAATCTTCCCCGTGTCTTGCATGATACTGGCATATAGTACACACTCAGTAATACTGAATGAGAGTGGAAGAACTCCTTAGCTTCTGTGTTAGCTCTGCCACTTATTAGCATATTGACTTTGAGCAAATTTGTTAACCTCTCTGTGCAGCATTTTCTGTTATGTAAACTGGAGATAGTAATAGTACCACATACAATATTTAGTCATAAAATACTTAGAGAGCTGTGCGTGACATGCAACACGGGCTCATAAACTGTTAGTGATTACTTTTATTTTCTGGTATTCATGGCTTTTATGATTGGATTTCAGGCTACCTTTTCATGTTTGTGTTCTAATGTCTTTTGATATTCATGCTTTGTGGAGTGTTAAGCCATTTCTCTATTCACATATTTTTTGTGAATGTGACATTTACCTAATATTGTTCTGGATGCAGTCTGCAAGACACAATCCTTGCTTTGCCAACCGTGTGTTCCAGAGAAGCGGTGTACAAAGAACAAGTCAACAAAAATAGTAGTATTTTGTAGAGTGGCAAATACTGTGAGGAAACTAGTTGTATTTTTGGTAATTCTTGGAGCTGGGGAGTTGAGGCTAGTTTATACTGGGGTCTGTGTGTTTTGGCTGAGACCCTAAGACAGACTAGCCATTAGAATATTTGAGATAGGACATTTCTGGCTGAAAGAATAGCTAGGAGAGGCCATCCTACTTGGCCGTGTACTTCTGTTTCTCAGTCCTACTACCCTCTGGTCTCAGCTGGAAAGCATGGCTGGAAACCCAGCATGAAATTAGAAGAGTGTCAGTGAGAGTGGAGAGGAAAGGGATAAATGGGCATTTTGAAGAAAATGCAGTGATTTTATAACATATATGCAGAGGCAACTAAAAATCACATGAAATATCAAAATTGGAAGCCTTCAAGTTTAGAGGCTTAAAGTTGTCAGTATGGCTGTGAAGCTTGTGTAAAGTTGTGGGGTAACTTTTTAGCATCTCCCAAAATTGTTGGTAGAGGTGTACAGTTGAAACTTTTATTATCTTTGCTTTCATTTGTAGTTATCTATAAGTGTTAAATGTATTCTTCAGTTTATTGCAGTGTCTTTTAATATAATACAGATGTTATGATTGTTGCCTGAATAATACTTGTATGGTTGCTATTAAGTACATACTGGCAGAACATTGCAATTGAATAGTTACAGGTAGTCAGTATTAAAGGTAACACAGTAGAATCCAGAGTGGTAAAAAATGAGTCTTTGAGCATTACAGGCTCTTACTGTACACTTTTTTCCTACTACTCAAATTTTTTTTTTTTTTTTAGAGCTTTGTCTATATCTGTTAATTCTTAGAGTTCATCACAGCTACTAGGCTATATTAAAATGTTTTTTAATCTGTTTTCATCTGGTATGCAAAGTGATCTTGTATTTTCTCAGTTTTGCTATACTCTTCTTACTGTCTATAGAAATCTGTTCTGTTCTTTTACGTAGTGATTTTGGTTAAAAATGAAGTTATATTTGTTGATGAAGAGATACAAATTACAGAGCTGACTTGGGTTTGATCTTTTTTTTGTTTTTGTTTTAAATAGACTTCATTTTTTAAAGCAGTTTTAGGTTTTATAGAAAAATTGTACACAAAGTACAGAAAGTTCCCATGTGTTCCCTTTCTTTCGGCCCACAGCATCTTCTGCTATTTACATCTTGCTTTATTGTGACATATTTGTTACAGTTGACAAAGCAGTGTTGATATTATTGTTATTAACCAAAGTTCATAATTTACACTGGGTTTCATGCTTTTTCTGGGTTGTTCTTTATGGGTTGACTTCATCTTTTTCAGTGTTCGTTTTGTGTTTTTTGACATTCTTGTATTATGTGTTTGTTTTGATACATTGCATTGGTATTTTGCTTTGCAGCTGCCCCTGTAGTCCCCCTTATTATTCTGAGTTTAAACCAGACTTTAACTTTTGTGTATCTTTTTAAATTCCTCTCCATGCGAAAGAGTTATAACTACTGTAATGTGACCTTCTTTTTAGTATGGTGATGTCGTTGTTTTCATGATATGATCTCTGGTTCTCTTCTTTTAATATTGTGGCTTTGTTTGAGCTTTGTGACTTCCCTGAGTAGGATTCTGGATGCTGTGTCCTGCATTGCTTCTTTAAGTGTGCACATTTTGTTTTTGTTTTTTAAAGCAGTGAGTTTCTTTCAGTACGTGTAGTTTTTGGTTTGGTTTTCACAAAGTCTCTAAACTTCTGTCTATTTGCAAATGTCTCAATTTCATTTTCATTTTTGAGAGACAATTTTGCAGGATACAGAATTCTTGGTTGGAAGTTTTTTTCCTTCAGGGTTTTGAACATGTCGTTCCATTGCCTTTTTGTCAACATGGTTTCTGCCTAGAAGTCAGATGAAAGCCTACAAAGCTTCCCTCTGAATGTTAGCATTGCTTTAAGCACTGTTGCCTTTAAGAGCCTCTCTTTATGTTTCATTTTATTAAGCTTGGTTATAATATGTCTGGGTGTCTTTCTTTTGGGGCCTGTTTTTGTGGTGTTCGATATGCATCTTGGAAATTTATGTTCTCATAGTTTCAGGGAAGTTTTCTGTCAGCAACTCTCTAGGAGTACTCTGCATTTTCGTCTATCCCTCCCTGTTCAGAAACTCCAATTATTCATAGATTATTCCTCTTAGTAGAATCTCACATGTTTCTTGATGCTTATTCATTTTTCTTATTTTTTTTTGTCCCTGATTTTTCCTCATAAATGCTGGTGTCAGTTGCTGTGTCCTCAGGCTCACTAACTCTGGCTTCCAACTCCTTTGTTCTACTGTTTGGGCTTTGGATTGAATTGTCTAATTCTGTAATTTTATTATTGATCTGCTGGGTTTCAGGTCATTGATGTTCCACCCGTTCAGATATTTTCTTAATTTTTCGTTGTGTTCTGCTGCATTTTGTTTAATCTGTAGGAGGGCTCTCTATAATTCTTTTTACTGAACTTCCAATAGTTTCAGAAAGGCTTCTTCACCTGGGAAGTTTTTTGATTCTTTATTTTGAGAGTTTTCTGGAGCGATGGTGAACTCTTGTTTCTTTAAATGGTTAGCTATGGATTGTTGCCTTTGGGCCATCTGGAAGCTGTTTGGATTGTCTGGTATTGCCTCAGCAGGAGCTGAGGCATAGTTTTAATGGGGAAGTTGGTTACCAGCTGCGTCTTTGTACTCTAGTGACTGACTCCAGGTTGACTCTGGGGACAGCAGGCTGAGTCTTCTAGCTGGCAAAGACTGTGCCCTACTTTTGGAGTCACTCGGGGGCCATCTTCTGTCACTGTGATGTAGATCAGTGAAGGGTCCAGGCGATGCTGAGGTCCACTCAGCTGTCAGTTTTCCAGGTGATCTTGTCTTAAAAAGATACTTTGCTTACTGCTTAGTAGCAATGAGCTGTCCAACTGCTGCTGAAATTAGTGGGGCACTCAGATGTGGCAGGTCCTGTCTTCTGGCTGATAATGAAAGTACCTCATATGCCATCCCCAGATGCTGTGACATGGTTCACAGTAGGGGGGGTTACAGCCTTGCTGCCATCCTCTACCAGGCCCTACCCATAACTCTAGAGGCTCCACCATCATAAACACAGCTGTTCTGCTAGAGTTGCACTTTCGAGGCAAGCCCTGCTTCTCAGCATGAATGTTAGCCTCAGCTAAGGCCTCTGGGTAGGTGAATCTACCTCCCAGCTGACCATGATGGCTTCCCGTCCGAGCTGCCCTTACTGCTGTGAAATAATAGAATCTATGGGGCAGCTCAGAAATGAGAGGGTAGAGGGTGAGTGGCACCCTCAGTCAGCAGCCAGGCGCTCAGTATGTGGCTGTTTTAGTCAGCTAGTGCTGCTCTAACAGAAATACCACAGAGTGGATGGCTTTAACAAAGAAAGATTTATTCTTAGACAGTCCAGTAGGCTACAAGTCCATATTCAGGGTGTCCACTCCAGGGGAAGGTTCCCCCTAGTCTGCTGTGGAGGAAAGTCTGGTATTGCATCAGTCTTTGTCCAGGGAGCATCTTGGTGTGGGAACCTAAGGTCTGAAGGATGCACTCTTCTCCCAGTGCTGCTTACTTGATGATGTGAGATTCTTAATTCTCAGCCTGCTTCTCCTTCCTTTTATCTCTTGCAGGATGAAAGGATTAAGAGTGGGGCAAGCCATACTCTAGGGAAATTTCCTTTACAGTGGAGTAGAGAGATGATCCTATGAAGGGATTTACAGCCCCACCCTAATCCTTTAACATACAGCATAGGAAAACCACAAAATGGAAGACAGTCACAAGATACTGGTAATCATGGCCCAGCCACATGGCTACACATATTTTGGGGGGGACAAAATTCAATCCATGTTAGTGGCTATCCGACACACAGTCTCTCTGCTGCATTATACGCTGTTGACTTAAGCACTACTGTTCAGCATATTAGCCAGATCATACCCAGTCTCCTCCTCCCAGATAACAAAGACGGTGTCAATACCTGCAGTCATCCCAAATGGTGAGTTAGCTGAGGCAGGACTCAGCATGTGCTGTCTCATGTTAAAGAGAGGTAGTTTCCTGTATACTGGGGCACGTAGTCCAATCTGACAACCCTATGCCAGATCGTAGGGCTCCCTGGATGTCCACACTATTCCATTGTATTATTAGTCCAGGTGTTAGTTCTGAGAGGGAATTGAAAAAGACATGTGTCTAGTCAACCATCTTGGCCCCACTCCCAGGGTTCATACTTTCTGATAGGCAGTTCTACAGATAATGACAAATTCATGTCATGTATCCATCATTATATTATCTTGCAGAATAGTTTCATTGCCCTTAAAAATTCCTGGTGCTCTACCTATTCGTCTCTCAATCCTAAACCCCTAAGCAACCACTATGCTTTTTACTCTCCGTATAGTTTTACTTCTTCCAGAATGTCATACAGGTAATATCAACTACGTGAGCTTTTTCAGACTGACTTCATTCATTTAGCAATTTAAGTTTTCTACATGTCATTTTTGTGTCTTTTTATCACTGGATAGTGTTTTATTGTATGGATGCCCCAAAGTTTGTTTATTCATTCTTCTATTGAAAGACATCTTGGTTGCTTCCAGTTTTAAGACAATTTAACAATAAAACAGTTGTAAGCATTCACATGAAAGTTTTTTTGTGGGTGTACATTTTCAACATGTATCCATCAGTTTGTCATACTGTGGTGGCTAGCATGTTGCAGTGGTGCTGGAAGCTTATGCCACTGGCATTTCAAATGCCAATAGGGTCACCAATGGTATTTGACCAGGTTTTGACTAGGTTTTCAGCAGTCCAGTCTAATCTTTCTCTGAAGGATGGACTTTGGGAATGGTTTTAGTGTGGGTTAATAGGACATCTGAGGGTCATGGTTTTGGGGTCCCTCCAGTCTCATCAGACTGTTAAGTCTGGTCTTTTTACATGAATTTGAGTTCTGCTCTGTACTTTTTTCCCAGTTTGTCAGGGACTGACTTTCTGTTATATTTCCTGTCAGACTAGTTAGTCACTGGTGGTAGCTAGGTACCATCTAGTTCTCCTGGTCTCAGGTTGGTTAAATCCCTGGTTTATGTGGCACTTTTTTCTCTTGGAATAATATTTTCCTGGTGTCTTGGGTGTTCTTGTATTTTACTCCAAGTGGTTTGAGATCAGTTGATGCATCCTAGATGGCAGCTTGCAAGCTTTTAAGACCCCAGATGCCACTCACCCTGAATGGGATGGAGAACATTTTCTTCATAAACTTGATTATGCCAGTTGACCTAGATGTACCTCAAAAGTATGTTCCCCAACTCCTAGACCCAACTCTGCTGTCCTTCTAAGTGTTTGGTTGTATTCAGGAAGCTTCTTAGCTTTCGATTCAGTCTAGTGGTGCTGGCTTCCTTTGTATTTTGTATTGTCCTTCACTTCACATAAGATGATTCTTATCTGCTATCTAGTTAGCAAATACCCCTCTCCCTCTCTTCTCACTCTCATAACCATCAAAGGATATTTTCTTTTGTGTTTAAACTTTTTCCTGAGTTTTTATAGTAGTGGTCTCATACGTTATTTGTCTTTTGCAACTAACTAATGTCACTTAATTTAATGCCTCCCGGATTTATCTATTCTTCGTTTCCATGTAACAGTTTTACTCTGGACTTATCATTGGACTTTTTGCAATAGTTTATAACCCTGAAATTGTTGTTCTAAAGTTACAAGTCATTTGCTTCCCTTCTAATTTTTGACATAGCGTGCAATGATACTGTATTTGTTTTTCAGGTATCTCAATACCCAATTTATTAAAAAGAATAAATTGACAGAAGCTGACCTTCAGTATGGCTATGGTGGTGTAGATATGAATGAACCACTTATGGAAATAGGAGAGGTAGGAAATTCTTTAAGTGACTAGTGAATATAATCGTGTTTATTTGATACAGAGACTTTTTTTGAAAGAGACTGAGTTCAGTATTGTAAAAAATCAAGTATATAAGTATTACACATTACATTCATAAAATACTGTAATGATTTCATAGTAATTTCAGATAGATGAGAGGAATAGAAGGAATGATGGTGATTTTAGTAGCTAAATTTATGATGGGTGCATGACACTGAGGTCTGTGTGAAAAACTCATTTACACCATGTGGAGACTCTGATTGTTAACAGGTGCTAAGGTTGTGGGCATAAAGGAGCTCAGACTAGAACACAGATATTATTGTAAACATTTATTATAACTTATGTTGGGCAGATGACAGAGAAGTCTGTGTATGAAGTTCATTTACACAGTGTGGAGACTAGTTGTTAAGTGCTGAGATCATGGATGTACAGGAGCTCAGACGAGAACACAGATGTTAGTGTAAACGTTTATTGTAACGTGTGATGGGCGGATGACAGATCTATCTATGAAGCTCATTTATACACAGTGTGGAGACTCGGATTGTAAACAAGTGCTGAGGTCATGGACGTACAGAAGCTCAGACGAGAACACAGATTCAGTGTTAAGATGTGTATTATAACTTACAATGGGCAGATGACAGAGATGTCTGTGTTAAAAGCTCATTTATACAGTGTGGGGACTCCAATTGTTAATAAGTGCCGAGGTCGTGGATGTACAGGAGCTTAGATGAGAACATAGATGTTAGTGTAAGACACTTATTATAACTTATGGTGGGCGGATGACAGAGGTCTGTGTGTGAAGCTCGTTTACACACAGTGTAGAGACTCCAATTGTTAACAAGTGCTGAGGTCATGGATGTACAGGAGCTCAGATGAGAGCACAGATGTTAGTGTAAAACATTTATTATAACTTGTAAAGTAAAGAAATTCAGTATAAGACAATGAGATAGATAGTTCAAATGATTTGTTGAAATATTTAAGATTTAGTTCAAAGAAGGTGTAAAGATTATAACCTGTATTGTGTATACTGATTGTAAAAGAAATACTCTTGTCCAAGTTTATTTTATAATATTTATTGAATAGCTAGACAGTAGAAAACAACAGATGTAAGTTTCCCGTACTTATGAACCTTGTAAATTCAGGAAAGGAAGCAGATGCCAAATACGTATGAAAATTAAATTGTGGTGAGCAGTAGTTGCTGTTAATTAATAGGGTTACAATGGAAGGTTTTACTTAACATTTCCGTTATCACCAGTATCACCGAGCTCACTCCTCTTTCCAGAGGCAGTCACTGTAAACAGTTTGGTTTGCTTGCTTTCTGAAATTTTCATGTGCATTTGCATACAAATGTGTATACATACCCACATAGTAATTTTGATACTATGTTTTAAACTTAATGGTATTGTGTATACATATAGTCCTGCAGGTGGTATTTTTTCTTTTTTTTAAATAACTGATGTACTTACTTATATGTAGGTTTGTTTTTTGTGCAAACTTGATATTTAGTACTAGGAATTTAAGACAATTTATTAAACCATTCTTAGTTACTAGCTTTCTGTTGTTACAGACAACACTACAGTGAACATCATTGTTCATTTGTTCATTCATTAAATATTTATTGAGCACCTCTGTGTGTGGGAACTTTGTTACATGATGGGAATATAGCAGTGAGCAAATTAGACAGAAGACTTACATTCATGGAGTTACATTTATGTGTAACGTCTTTTGTACGTAAGCAGAAATTTTCATAGAATGGGTAACTGGAAGTGGAGTTTCTAGGTAAAAGGTAGGCGCATTTGGAGTTTTGATAGGTCCTACTAGCTTGCCCTTTCTGCAGAGCTTTACCAGTTTGCTCTCTGCTCCTTGTAGAAAGACTCATGCTTTTACTTAGAAACACAGTTACCAGTGGATCAGTATAAAGATACTCCAAGGAAATAGAACTAAGAAGTAAGAAACAAATCAGTGGATGAGGTTAAGTTGGCAACAGAGGGGCAGTCAAATGTTGGTACCTGGATAATTTGTAATGGGTGTGGGAAATAGTGTGTTGGAGTTTAAAGACTTAAGTGTGAAAAACAAAACTTGACAACTTTTAGAAGGCAACACAGGAGCACACTTACCCCTATGACTTTCGGATAAAGAGAAGGGATTTTTCAAAGACACGAAAAGAACAAATGCTAAAGGAGCAAAATGATACATATGAGTACATCAAGGTAAATAGCACATTTTTACTGAAAAACCCTATGAAGGAATTGAAGAGTCAAGTCCCAGTGCACAAAACTGATGAGATTAGTTTATATATGTACGTGTGTGTGTTGTATCCTAGGTTTCATTAAGAAAAAGATAAATGTTAATGAAACAATGGACAAAAGAGATAAATAGGCATTTCACAGAAAAAACCTAGATGGAGACTGAACAAAACCATGCTCAACCAGTTCCACAGTGAGATACCACGTACATTGACCAGATGAACAAAGTTTTACTAAAGCCTGTTCATATGTGTTGTTAAAAACTCACGGAACGCATCAAATGTTTGTAGGAATATAAATTGATAAAACTATTTTAGAAAACTTTTTTGTTTTTTAATTTTAAGTAAAGCTGTTCATTTGTCTAGTCCTGTAGTTCATCATCTCTATTTCTAAGCACACACTAGGCAGTGTCTCAGTTGTAAGCACCAGAAGATGTATGTAAGAATAGCAGTATTATTCTCAGTAGCAAAAAACCGGGAATCCCAAACGTGTCTTCATCAGCAATATAAAGGAAAAATAAATGGTGGTGTATTGTACAAGTAGTACACTATATAGCAGTCCTAATGATTGAACTAGAGCTTTTCCATTTGGATGCTGTCCAATAACAGAGTTAAATTTTGAAGAATATATGCAGTATTATTTTGTTATTGTGACCAGAGTAGTCACCTTCAACCATATTCTATGGGGATATAAACAAGGAAATGATTTAACACCAAATTTAGGACAGTGAAGGGAAGGGAGGGTGCACTTGGTAAAGGTAAAAATGAAGTTGTATTTCTTAAACTGGGTTATGAATAAATGAGTTATTATTCATTAAATTGATTTAGCTTATGTTTGTATCTTTCCTAATTAAAAAAAAATCAGCCAACAGCAAATCATATTCTTTTGTTTAACATAATTTATTATTTCTGCCATGACCTCATAGATAACACATGCCTTATGCATCTGTAGCCCCTCTATGATGTGAAGCATATATCAATCAGTGAATTAAGATTTTATAAAGATCAATTGTCTCTGAGAGATTTTTAATTAGTAGTAAACCTTTAATCTGATCTTTGTGTGAGTCTGATATACTGGTAATTATCATTTTATATTAAAATTTTGTTTCTTTTATTTGCATCCGGATTTTAAGTTTTGAAATATTCACTATAAATACTTCTTTTGATGGGTATTTTTACTTTTAAAAAGTCTTGAATAAATGTTGAAAACAAATACTAAGTGATTCAGCCTTGTAATTTTTACTTTTCCTGACAGCTAGCATTGGATATGTGGAGGAAATTGATGGTTGAACCACTTCAGACCATCCTTATCCGAATGTTGCTTCGGGAAATCAAAAAGTGAGTACTGACCTTTATTTTCCTATGTCAATTCTATTTTGCTGTTTGATGTAAATTAGAAATAGTGTACCATTGCCTGGCTACTAGTTAGAGTTTTCATACAAGGAGTATTTTGTCAGTGCAGCATGGGTTCCCAGTATGAAGGATAGGTGTTAAAAGAAAAAGAATCACAAAAGAGGGTAAGGGATGTTTTTATTTAACATTAATCCCAAGTAGAAAGATGGGAATGATTACTAATTTTGTTTTAACAAGTTGTCATTCCCTTATTAAATGATTCCACTGTTTCCAAGGAAGGTGAAATGTAGATAAAAGGCAGTAGGGTGAAACGAAATTTTTTTCCCTTCCTCTTCTCTCTGCTAAACTGTGATGAGCTAAAAAAAGAAAACTAAAATGATTTATAGGATCTAGTGTAATTTCTTTTGCTAAAAAATGCTTTTTTCTTTATGTACATTTCAGCTATTCTATATTAAAAACGTAATGAAAATATTATAATTTTATAAATACTTTTTACTCTATCATAGTTTAATTTTGGGGCTGTCAGAAGTGGGTTTGATTTAAAAAGATTAAATCTGAAAGAAAAAATAGTACAGGATATTAATTCTGCAGAAGGCACCAAAGATCTGTGATCTGATCAGAGAGTATTAGGCCAACTTATATTTTTGCTGTTACAATCAGCCTCCATTAAAAGCATCATTTGACATGTTTTACTAATTTATCATTTATTCTTTAGTCAACTCAATTAGGTAAGTTATAGTGCATTTTACAGCTAAGTGAACCAAGACTTAAGAATTAGACATGGCAACCGCATGTTAATAAGCACTGCCTAAGAAACTATTCGCTATCCTATTTAATCCTCAGAACCCTAGGAAGTAGGTACTATCACCATTTTCTAAACGGAAGATGTAAATAGTGGAGCCCTACCTGGGGTGGGACATCTCTAGCCTCCTTTTTTTTTAACTCTAGGGCTTTTTGATCTGTGTTTGTCTAACTCCGAATGTGCTATGCCTGTCTTTTTAATTCACGGAATATTTCTTGTACTCTTAGTTCCGGCACCTTTACCTTAATGATTTGTGTATTGTACTTTTTAGAAGGCTTTGTGTATCCTAGTCTTTCCACACATATTTCTTTATTTGATTATAAGAAGATGGAACAAGTTTTTTTTTTTATTATGACTGAGTGAAAATGTACATTCCCATATAAATTTACATGCCCACCTATATGCAACTTCCACTGCTCTCCCTGCCCAGCGACAGCACACTATTCCTCTCTGCTCCATACATGTCTCATCCTCTCAGCAGTCTCCTTTCCCCTCTTCTCCACCCATTCCCATTCCTCCAGCCACATGTCAGCAGGATGATATCCTATAGATGCATAGAACCATAAAGTGCATCCAATATATGGTCACTCTGTATGGCCAAGCCCAATCCATTTGTGTCCGAAGAGTGGACCTTCGTTATGATTTGTGGACAAGGGCAGCATCAGAGCCAGGGGCCATGCTCCCAGGGGAACCCCGAAACTGCTGGACCATCAATTGAGGTCTTTTAGTGGAGATCTCAGGGTGCACCCCTTTTTATTCTTGTGTTACCAGTGAGACTCAACTTAGTGAGCTCCATTGCGGCTATCACTGGTGGTGGCCGGGCACTGTCCAGTTCTTCTGGTCCCAAGTTGATGTAGGGACCCACTCATGTGGGTCTCTCTATCTTCTGGGTTGTCTTTACCCCATGTCATTTGGTCATTTTGGTGAGCATCGTTTCTGCTGAGTTGGGACCATTTGCCCTCGGATGGCAGCTCGGCAACTTTTAAGACTCCAGATGCTACTCACCAATGTGGGGTGCAGAGAGCCCTCTTAGAAAAATGCTAGTTGTGCCAATTGCCCTCAATTTTGCCTAAGAGTGTGGTCCCCGACCCCTGGCCCCGGCTACTATGTCCTTGCAATATTGGGTTAAGATGGAAGGAGTATTCAAGTTATGTTGAAGTCCACTTAATATTGTTCTTGTTTCTAATGTGTGTTATCACCGATTTCACCCAACCAAATTTCTACCAACTATCTAATCTAAACCCTCCCCCCCTCGCCCTCCCTCCCTCACCTCCCTTGCAGCCATCAAAGAGTCTTTTCTATACATAAGTCTGTTTTTGAGATCTTATGATGGGGTCTCATACAGTATTTGTCCTTTTGTCACTGACTCCTTTCACTCACTCCTTTCACTTTCCAGTTGAAACCAGGTTATGAGATGTTTCCTGGAATCATCATTATTCTTTGTCATTGCATAGTGTTCCATTGAGTATATGTACCATAGTTTACCTGTCCATTCCTCTGTTGCTGGACATCTGGGTTGATTCCATCTTTTTGCTGTTGTGAACTCTGCTGCGATAAACGTTCTTGTGCATGTGTCCGTTGGTGTGAAAGGCCTTGATTCTGTAGGATATATTCCAAGTAGTGGAATTACTGAGTCAAATGATATATCTATATCCATTCTTTTAAGGAAGCGCCAAGTTGCTTTCCAAAGAGGCTGGACCATTTTGCAACCCCATCAACAGTGTAGGAGAGTTCCACTTTCTCCACAGCCTCTCCAGCATTTGTTGTTTTGTGTTTTTTGGATCATGGCCAACCTTGTTGGGGTGAGATGGCATCTCACTGTAGTCTTGATCTGAATTTCTTTTAATAACTAGAGATCGTGAACATGTCTGCAGGTGTTTTTTGGCTGCCTGGATCTTCTCTTTAGAGAAATGTCTGTCCGTCTCCTTTGCCCATCTCTTAATTGGGTGATTTATCTTCTTCTTATTTATATTTTGGAGTATCTTATAGATTATGGAAACCAGGCATTGGTCTGACATAGAGTTGCCAAATGTTTTTTCCCATTCTTTAGGTGGCCTTTTAATTCTATTAATAAAGACTTTGGATGAGCGAAAGTGTTCGATTCTTAATAGTTCCCATTTATCTATTTTCTCTTCTGTGGATTGTGGTTTGTTTGACAGATTTTGAAGTCTGTCTACATTGTGTATTAAAACTTCCATTGTTGTTCTTACCTTTTCTTGGATGAGCTTTATCGTTTTAGGTGTGATATTTAGGTCTTTTATCCAGTTAGAGTTGGTTTTTGTGTAAGGTGTAAGATATGGATCTTGTTTCAATTTATTGCAGATGGATATCCAATTTTGCCAGCACCATTTGCTGAAGAGATTGTTTTTACCCCAGTTTAATGTCTTAGGGCCTTTGTTGAATATCATCTGTTCATAGGCAGATGGTATCATCTCTGGGGTCTCAATTCTGTTCCATTGATCAGTTAATTAGCCTTTTGAAATAAAGAGCTGATAAACTCATAGACTTCCACGTGTTGGCTTGGTTTCTAGTCATTGTAAAACTTACTTTATTAAAGCTTGAATTGCCTGCCTCTGACAAGTTGGTGGCCAGGTCTTTTCGACACCACCCTACTTATCTTTGATTGCTTTCCCATGAGCTGGTTTGTCAGAGTGTTCCAAACCTACCTGTGCAGCTTGTTTCCCAGACCTGCTGTCAGCTGCTCAGAGGATAACTTCATTCTAAAAGTGAGTAATGCACAGGTGCACCTTTGAAAACCTTTTAATATTCTAATCTTTGCTTCAATTTCATTTTTCTCTGTAGAGGTAATCTCTGTTAGTTTTTAGGTAACTGTCTTTCCAAACCTTTTCCTTTCAGTTTTCATGTCTACAATTATCTTTTTTTTTTATTTTTAGCATATAGTTTTTTCCTGTTTTTGAAAAACATAAATGATATCTGTTATACTAATTATTTTCCTTTGTTCAGTGGTGTATTTTGGCAGTTCTTCTATGTTGTTACATATAAAATTCTACCTAATTCTTTTGAAATTGCTTTTTGATAATTAGTACGGTTCTGCTTCATTTTGTTAAATGCTTCTAGCGATAGACATTGAGTTGTTTCCAGTTTTTCTCTTACTACATATTTGCCTTAGAAGCCATCTAGTATATGTCTGTCATGCATATAGATAGATGTTTGTTAGTGATCATAGACTGTGTGTGTTTAAAATTTTGCCTGTATGTATTCTGAAGTCCCTGTATTTTTTACAAGCAAAGTAGGAAAATACTTGTTTCTTTACATACTGACTAGTACCTGATATTATCAAACTAAGAGTTTTGCCCATTTGAGGATGAACAGTACACCTGAGTTTCCAGAGCCTTTGTGCAGTAGGAATGGGGAAACCTGCAAAGTCCTGTCTGGTGCGGTGCTGCAGTAGTCTTCTAAGTGTAAAGGTTTCCAGTTCTTCCTGGGATACCTTCTCCACTCAGGCACGATACTTACAGCTACAGCATGGATACAGTATTGTTGTTTGTTGCCTGGCTTTAGAGATCGTCATATTGTTTATGATTATTCTCTCCAGTGCTTTAATTTTGTCAGCCTTTGGTACCGTCCACCTTTCAGTGCGTGCTGCTTCTCGCCTGTCTCCCTTCTTTTTCTTTCCACGCCTGTTTGGTAGCAGTTCTTGCCTTGTGTCATTCTGCTGTGGTTCTGGTTTTCTGTTCTACCTGTCTTGTTTCCATCTTTGTTCAGTCTCAGCAAGTCCATGGCTGTGACAGCAATGGAATATTGAAAAGTATTCTTATTGATATTTCTGAAATTTAGAGTGGGACCAGCAGAGTGTATTTAGTTTGCTAGAACTCTGCTGTTTCAAATGTGAAGTAAATGAAGGTTACGCCAAGAGAGTAATTAGCCCATATTGGCATGTCAGTGTCAGTACTTTGAGAATTCCCCAGCCTAGCTTTTAATGACAATCCCGGGCCTTGTCTGTTTTCTAAGTTAAATGCTCAGTTAGTTGCGTTTAAAACCTCAGTTATAAAATTACAGTTAGTGCTTTTTTGATCTTTCAGCTTTGCTGTTGTTAGGTATTGTCGAGTCAGTTCTGACTCATAGTGACTGTACGTACAACAGAATAAAACACTGCGTGATCTTGCGCCATGTCCACAGTCATTTTTATGCTTAAGCCCATTGTTGTGGCTGCTGCATCAGTCTGTCTCATTGAGGGTCTTCCTCTTTTTCACTGACCTTCCACCCTACCAAGCATGACGTCCTTCTCCAGGGACTGATCCTTCTTGACAGCATGTCCAAAGTGTGTAAGATGCAGTCTTGCCATCTTTGCTTCCGCAGAGCCCTCTAATTGTACTTCTTCTACAGCAGATGTTTGTTCGTTTGGTGGTCTGTGGTACATTCAACATTCTTTTCCAACACCACAGTTCAAGGACATCAATTCTTCTGTCTTCTTTGTTCTTTTTCCAGCTTTCGTGTGCATATGATGTGATTGAAAATACCATGGTTTGGGTCAGGTGCACTTTAGTCTTCAAGGTGACATCTTTACTTTTCAATACTTTAAGCAGGTTTTCCCAATGCAGCTTTACTCATCTTTAATATGTTGAAAATATTTCCATTTCATGCCTATCAATATTTCAAATACTAATGTTTATTGATTATTTACTCATATAGTAGGCATGGTACTAAGTGCCTTTTTGGATTATGCTCAACCTTTCTCACTCACCCATGAAAGAGGTACTGTTTTTATTTGCATTTCACAGAAGAGGAAACCTGTAAATACTGAGACACTGAGTGAAATCTGGGTAACTTATTAGTACAGCCAAAACTCATCCTCAGGCAGCCTGATACAGAAGTACTAATTTAAACTACTGGGCTGAACTGTACCTGTTACTCCCTATCATTTCAGCTGAGTGGTTTCATTCACTTGCTAATTTTATTATGACTGTGTGGGTATTTTCCATACAGTTTGTTTTATGATTAAATAATCAGCCATATTTCTAAATACTCTTAAAATTCTTTTGTCAAGGCTCATCCCTTGGGACCATTGTTCATAGATGAGATCATAGTTTATTCAGTGGTCTTGTAAATTACTTAGCATTATTATGCAATTTATTTTTTTATTTATAAGCCTAATAGAAATACAGCATGTATGCAATCATTGTGCATAGTACTTTTTTGTATAGTTATAAAAATACATGGTGATCTTAAAGATTGTGTGATTATGCCTAATAGGTTATTAATGCAAATGCAGTTATACTTAGATTGTTAGGTGCCGTTTAGTTCTGACTCATAGCAACCCTGTGTGCAACACAAGGAAACTCTACCTGTTCCTGTACCATCCTCGTAATCATTGTTGTGCTTGAGCCTGTTTTTGCAGCCACTGCGTCAGTCTGTCCTGTGGAGGGTCTTCTTCAGTTTGCTGACCCTTTATGGAGCATGATATCAATCTCTAAGGACTGGTTCCTCCTAATAGCATGTTCACAGTACGTGAGAAAAAGTCACACCATCTTTACTTCTAAAGAATATTCTGACTGTACTTTTTCCAGTACAGATTTGTTTGTTCTTCTGGCAATCTGTGGTATATTCAGTATTCTTTCTCACCACCGTAATTCCGAGGTATCAGTTCTTCTTCAGTCTTCCACATTCGTTGGCCAGTTTCTGTATGTATTTGAAGAGATTGAAAACACCATGATCTGGGTCAGATACACCATAATCCTTAATGTGACATTTTTGCTTTTTAATGCAGCAGGCTTTTTTTGGTTAGCACATTTGCCCATTGCATTGTGTCGTTTGATGTCCTGGCAGCTGCTTCAATAGATGTTGATTGTGGATCCAAGTAAAAGGAAATCCTTGACAGCTTCCATCTTTTCTTTTTTAACATGATGTTGCTTATTGGCCCAATTGTGAGGATTTTTGTTTTCTTCATGGTGAGGTGTAATCCATACTGAAAGCTGTGGTCTTTGATCTTCATCTGTAAGTGCTTCCAGTCCTCCTCACTTAGAGCAAGCAAGGTTGTGACATCTGCATATCTTAGGTTGTTAATGAGTCTTCTTCTAGTCCTGATGCCATGTTCTTCTTCATGTTAATCTTAGGGAGGCCAGTTTAGCTATTAAGCACCATGAAATAACAGTGTTTTATCCTTGACAAATACAGACAGCCTCTAGCTGTTTCCAGGTATTCAGAATGTACTTGTAAACATGAAATGTGAATATGCCCCACAGAATGTCTAACACCTGAATGGGAAAACAGTATCTTTTCTTCAGTTCATCTAATTACTGTTCCCTCACACACACAAGCTTACGTCCAAGGCCGTCTAAGATTTTCTGGATTCCAGTTTGTAGGAGTCTTTGGAGATCATTAACAAATAGAGGAGTCCTAAGAATAGCAGGAGTAGAAGTTTGAACTGTGTAACGAAAATAGAGTTTATTCCTGAAGAGAATTCTGGGTAACCTGGTTTTCCAAATATTCAGATAGTTTTCATTGTTGATTCATTTTTGCTTAGTCTGGATAAACTTTAAAGAAAAAGGTAATGTGTCCCAAATAGATTTAGATAGCTTAGATAATTATTATGGGATTGAATTTGTGCTTAAGAAGGAACCACTGGAAGCTGAGCAGAGGAAAGGAGCTCATTATGTGCAAACTTAGGTGAACTCATTTTCGCTTTTTAGTAATATCAAGGGATAGAGTTTGTATTTCAGACTAACAAACTTACTATACCCATACTAATTCATGTACAAAATATCCAGATAATTAAAGAAAAAATGAAAGAAGATTAGAGGGATGTAGAGCCAGAGAGGGATACTAATACTTGAAGTAATTGCCTCAGTGCTTTTCTTAAATGTTTAGAACATCTGTGTATCCTAGTATATAAAACAAGAAGCTTTCCTGGTAACATTTCACGTGGCTCTCTTTATAAAGTAATTTAAAAATTTTGAAAGTTGAATGGAAGACTACCAATAGTCACATGAATCTTTGACCTCACAATGGTTTCTTTTGAGCATTAGTAATTCCCAACCTAGGGCCAGACTGTTTTATTGTGGCTTTAAGTAAACTGGTATTTTTGCTTCTGTTGTTGTTTTTAATTTTATTTTCCTTTTTCTATAACTCAGAAAAGCTGATATTCACCTACATTTCTTACTTGATTATTCAGAATGTCATCTCAGTAATGTCATTGAGTGGGAGCTTACCAGATGTCACATGGATTATTGAGATGATTTTAAAACCTTTTGTAATTGTAACCAAACCAAAAAGAAAAACAAAACCTGTTACCAGGAAACTGCTGGTAGATTCAAACTGCTGATCTTTTGGTTAGCAGCCAAGCTCATAACCACTGGCTTCTAGAGCTCCTGTAATTGGAAAGGAATATAGAAATACTAAAACCGATTGTCTCAGTTTCCAAATAGAAAATTACATTTGTGCTTGAATGGAAAACAGCTCAGCTCCTCTAGGAGGACTCTTAGAAGAACTGAAGCTGCTAGTGATATGTTATACAGAGTGATAACGTTATAGTGTATCACAATGAGTGATACCTAATGTAGGATATATCAGTGAAGATGCATTATGTAAGATGTACCTTTGAGAAATATGTACTATCAAATTACTATAGACATTCCTGTGATGCCACAAATACTGGCATTCTCAGACCAAACCCTCTAATAATAGAGCTTAAGACACCATTCTGTAACTCATGACTCTTAATGGGCTCATATCTACTTTACTAAAATTAGAGAAGTATCATCCCAGTGTTGACGTTGTATTTTGAATTTTGCAATTAGTTTTTCTTTAATTAAAATGTCATCTAATGTCAATATTAACTACTATATTCTTGTGGTATGAAAAAACTTGTTTTTACACATCATGCATGCATTGACCTTTTGAATGCTTTATCATACAATTTGATTAGATCAGTGGAGCTATTAACCATGTTTTGACGTACTTTGGTGACTTTTAATAGATGTTAGCATTCTTAAGAATATTTTGTGTTGTACCTTATTTTAGCGATCGAGGTGGAGAAGACCCAAACCAGAAAGTAATCCACGGGGTTATTAACTCCTTTGTTCATGTTGAACAGTATAAGAAAAAATTCCCCTTAAAGGTAAAAAGCCTCTTCTGAAACATAAATCATCAGACCTTTAATTTCATAAGTTTACTTGTAGTTTTTTAAATGTAATTTTAATTTATTTATTTAGTTTTATCAGGAAATCTTTGAGTCTCCCTTTCTAACCGAAACAGGAGAGTATTACAAACAAGAAGCATCAAATTTATTACAAGAATCAAACTGCTCACAGTATATGGAAAAGGTAAGAAATAAGACATATTATGTAAAATATACCTGTTATATATGAGGTGTCTTAGTCATCTAGTGTTGCTATAACACAGATACCAGAAGTGGGTGACTTTTACAAAGGGAAATTAATTCAGTCATAATCTAGTAGGCTGCAAGTCTAAATTCAACACATTAGCTCAAGGCAAAGGCTTTATGTGTTGGCTCTGGAGGAAAGTGTTTGTCATCAGTCTTAACCTGGACTGGGAGCTTCTGAAGCTCAGGAACCCTGAGTCTTTTAACTCTGCTCCCAGTATTGCTTTCTGGTGGTCTGTAGTCTCTGCTTGGTTCCCTTTCCTTTGTAGCCCAAGAGATTGCTTCAAGGCACAATATAGTCTTACACATTGAGTCCTTTGTAACACAGATACCACTCATCCTTCCTCATTAACCTTAGAGGCAGGATTTACAACATATATGAACGCCACACAGTAACAGGAATCATGGCCTAGCCAAATTGATGTACGTATTTTAAGAGAGACACAGTTCAGTCTGTGACATGAGGTGTGATTTTAGTTGACATTAATTTCCCTAGTTAGTACTTCTGTTTTGGTGGGAAATGTTCTGTTTTTTTATAACTCTGACAATACCTGTCATTGCTCTTGCTGAGGGATTTTTCCATGATGAAAAGCACTATTCTAGTTTTCATCATGGTTCATGTTTTTTGATAAATCCTGATTGTTAGAAGTTTTCTTTTCTTTAATGCTATTATTTATTTGCAAAACAATAAACTGGATTGTGTGCTTAGTATGTGTGAAAGAAATATGGTAAGTGCAGAAGCTAGGTATTTGGATTTTCTCATTTTTGGAGAAATGAGTAGAGATACAAAAATTCTACTTAGATAGGTCAGTATTTGTCTTTTAAGTTCTTGTAAAGCAAAGAAATACTGCTATAAAAATTTTATTATTAAAGCAATGCATTATTATATTTCCATGTATATTTTGTTAATAGCCAAGCCAGCCAAGTGCCGTCGAGTCGGATAGTAGTAGAAGAATGATCATAAATTCTATCGTCATACAAGATATGTGAGATATTTTCTTTTGCAGTGTTGGATTAGAAGTGTTTCAGTATTGAATGATTTTTGTTAGTTTAACCAAGAAGGGTGAAATGTTACAAATAGAACAGCTGTAGAACATAGGTCAGGAAACATCAGTATTTACTGATAACTATGATATATTTGCAAAAGAGATGGTCTGGGAGTCAGAAGTTGTTTAACTCTATTCCTGCTTTTGCCTCTAATTAACTCTGAGTTCATGAACAAGTCTTTTAGGCCTTTTTTCTTTCCATCTAGTCAGTGCAGGTTAGAACTAGTACGTAGTTCTTAGCCCTTGTGCATCTTAGATTCTTTAGAAATGCTCCAGATCTAGTCTTAAAATGTAGACAGAATGATACACAGACAACCTATTATATCTAACTTTAAGGAGCCCTAGTGACAACAATGGTCTAAGTGCTTGACTACTAACTGAAAGGGCCGTGCTTTGAAGCCACTCCACGGGACAAAGACCTGACATGTTGCTGTAAGGATTACAGCCTAGGAGTGTCTATAGGACGGTTCTGCCCTGTCACGTAGGGTCACTGTGAGTTGAAACTGACTTGACAGCACACAGCAACAGTAACAGCATTCCTTGCTCTAACATAGAGGCCATTGGAATTAAATTATGTTTGGAAGATAGTGTTCATGTAAGTAGATCAATTCAGGACATGGTAGTGAACTTGAATAGCTTCCACGGAGTCCTGGTGGCACAGTGGGTAAGGACTCAGCTGCTGACCAAAAGGTCAGGAGTTTGAATCTACCGATTGCTCCTTGCAGATCTTTTTGAGGAGTTCTGCTATGTCCTATAGGGTCACCATGAGTTGGAATCGACTCAGGAGCAATAAATTAGTAGCTTCAAGTGCTAAAATCCTATGATTTGATCTGTATACATTTCATTAGTTAAAAGACTAATTAGTGTAGCTTACCTACTTTTGTTTCCATAGTTCTTCTCTAGTGTTTTTATTTTCTGTCTGGCTGCTGGTGGTTTTATAGCTACAGGACTGCTAGTTAAGTTCATGAACTCATCCTAGAAAAAGTACTACACACCTCATTGCTGAATATCACTGTGGTCACTTTTGAAGTACTCCTCTTGGGAAGCTATGCATTGATGCCAGCTCCTAGTCTATCCTTCAGAGCAATTTTGGAACTCTTTCTGGAATGGCCATCAGAGCTGTTGTTGTATTACCCTTGATGTGTTGAGTATCATCCAGATGTCTTCATTTCAATATTTCCTTTCTCTTTGGGTAAAGAAAAAAGTCACTGAGAGCCAGATCAGATAAGTAGGGAGGGTGTTCCAATACAGTTACTTGTTTACTAGCTGAAAACTCCCACACAGACAACTGTAAAATTAAGTTTGCAAACTTGCCACCATGCCACATTCCAGAAAGAGATCCACAATTGCTTTGAAGGGTAGACTGGGCCCTGGCATTGGGGCATAGCTTCCCAAGGGGAGAACTTTGAAGGTGACTGTAGTGATATTCAGCAGTGAGGTATGTAGCACTTAAAGGAATTAAGTTCTCGGACTTGTCAGACCTCGTGTTTGAAGCCCTGCATTCTGGCACCCCAACTTTATGTATTCCAAGATAGCATTTTGTGCCCTGTCTTTCCTTACCTTCCTCAGGCCCATCCTCTACTTACTGTTAATCTAGTAAGCTGATTAAAGCCACTTGAATAATGCTATAAGTAATTAGTGGTCTTAATTCTCTTATGTACTGTTTTTATTTAAAAAGAAAATTTAGGTGACCAAAATAACTCTTAAGTTGATGAAATGTGGTGAACAACTTTTTAGTCTGGTACATTGTTGCTTGCTCTTGATTTCTGTGACTTCGCCCTGTACTCTTGCTTCCAGAGAGTAGCAGACTCTCCTCTCTTGAGCCTCATTTTCCTCAAAAGGCTCTTGAAAACAATACAAGAAAGATATTTCCCCTTCCTTTATATGTTCCGTTTCTTGATACCCAGTTAAGCTGAGCAACTCCAGTTACATAGTTTCACATTACAGAGTGTTTTCTCAGTCTGCTTATATTTGTAAATACATGTGCTGTGCTAGCGAAGTTTAAGTTTTCACTGCATTGATGTTGTAGTTTTGTTTTGATGTACGAATTAGTTACCTCTATTCTTAATAGCTAGTTCTTGTTAATCAATGTATTTGTTGTAGCTCACTGCTTTTTTATATAAGGTAAACCTTGGTAAAGGTCTGCTTGATTCGGTTGATGTAAATTATTCCGAGTTTCATTCCTAAATATTCATATACAGGTAGTCAAAGACAGTCGGATTTCATACTGATGACCCTGACATAAGTTGTTTCAAAGTTAAATACCTTTTTTTTTTAAGTTTTCATTATTATCGCTATAACCTGCTTTATGGCATTGTTTTGAACAGTAAATTATAATGTTGAACATTTGCAAATTATAGCATCACCAAATTACGTGAGACAACATTGTATGTAGTTCGTATTACTATGTGCATAAAAAAGAGTGATGATCACAAATGCAGGTCATTGTAATTCGAATATATCATAAATCAGGGACTATTGCACTAGCCATCTGTTTTGGTTTTTAATAATGTATGCCTGCTTTTGCTGTTGCATACTGGGTTGTTTACATAATAAAATGATTAAGTCTAAATGAAGACAGCATACAGACCATTTAACTTTAGTTCTTGTGTTTAAGATTGTGGTGATATGTAGATGGTAGCTAGTAGCTTAAATATTTTAAGTGATTTATAAATTGTGGGCTTAAATTGGCTTGTTACCTTCACTGTGTTTGGAACCTCTGGTGGTATAGTAGTTAAGTGCTACCTATGCTATCCAAAAGTTTGGCAGTTTGAGTCCACCAGATACTCCCTGGAAACTCTTTGGGGCAGTTCTACTCTGACCTGTAGGGTTGCTTTGAGTTGAAATTGACTAGATGGCAGTGGGTTTGGGTTGTTTTGAGATGACTGTGTTTAATTGAGCCACTACAATATGACTGCCTAATTTACTTACTGATAGTACAAGTTTTTCATCATAGTAAGAACTAGTAGTTCATAACTATAAGATTATATTTCTGTAGGTTCTAGGTAGATTAAAAGATGAAGAAATTCGATGTCGAAAATACTTACATCCAAGTTCATATACTAAAGTGATTCATGAATGTCAGCAACGAATGGTAGCAGACCACTTACAGTTCTTACATGCAGAATGTCATAATATCATCCGACAAGAGAAAAAAAATGGTAAGTGATACTAGATATAAATTAACTTCTAAACTCATCTTTTAGATTAGCTACTAGCCACCTTAGATTGAAAACATACTTTAGTAATGGTCTTGAAAATCTTTAAAATACATTTTGCAGATTAGCAATAGTGTATTTTGAATGACTGCTTTGGAAAAATATATTCTTAAGTTAAAAGATCTAATTTTCTTAATACATTAAGAGTTCTTAATAGTAGTGAAAGGGCAAAAGATACGAAAGGAAGTACAAACAGATTTTAAATATATGAAGAGATACTTAGTCTTACTTATGATAGGAGAAATACAAAATAAAATTACACTGACATACCAGCCGTGAACATTGAAAAGTGGAAAGTGGAAATTTTTAGGAAAAGAATATGGCATTATCATAGTTATCAGAGAGGGAATATCTATGACAAGAGATGTGTCAGACCCACACAGAAGACTAAACATTATTTAAAACAACATTGGTATGTAGATTCTGTACAGTCTAATGAATATCCAAGAATTTTCTTTCTTCCTTTGTTTTAAATTGTGAAAGTTACAATCTTGCCCTAAGAACAGCCAAGACAATCTTTCCAAATATGATGGGGAGCATACTTTACAGGATAGCAAGACTTATCATAAATCACAATGTTGAAGATATAGTGAGACGCTAGTGTGTGCATAGACAGTTACAGCAATGGAATAAAATAGAGCATTGAGACGTAACCCAACTATATATAGATACTTGATTTAAGGGGACACTGCAGAGTAGTGGGTGAGAGACAGTCTTTCCAGCACAGTGGTTAGTGATCAAATGGGTGTAGGATATTTGTAACAGTGAAAGAAGGTTAATATCCAAAATGGTCAAATGAACTAGCAGTACAGAATAGAAGGTATCCAAATGGCTAAATATGCAATCTCATTAAAATAGGAACTGTGAATCAAAATCACATTGACATATCAGTATACAGGCAGTGTCTTCACATAAAATTAAAAAAAATGAAGATAAGTGTTGGCAAGCATGTAGACTAGTAGAAATTTGTCATACACTGAGGTGGAAGGTAAATTGATACAACCACCTTGAATAAGTATTTACTACTGAAGTTAATATACACATAGCTTTTTGCTGATGTTAGGTGTATCGAGTCAGTTCTGACTTGTTGGAACCCTGTGTACAACAAAACCAAACACTGCTTGGTCCTGTGCTGTCTTCACAGTTGTTGTCATACTTGAGCCCATTGTTGCAGCCAGTATTTCAGTCTATCTTGTTGTGGATTTTCCTCATTTACACTGACCTTGTACTTTTCCAAGCATGATGTTCTTCTGTAGGGACTCGTCCCTCTTGATAACATGTCCAAAATATGTGAGACAAAGTCTTGCTGTCCTTGCTTCTGAGGAGCATTCTGATTGTACTTCTTCCAAGACAAATGTTTGTTCTTCTGGCAATCCACGGTGTATTCACTATTTGTCATTAGCACCATAATTCAAAGGTGTTAATTCTTCTTCAGTCTTCCTTTTTGATTGTCCAGCTTTCACATGCATATTAGGGAATTGAAAATATCATGGTCAGGCACTTCTTAGTCCTCAAGGTGATAAATTTTCTTTTCAACACTTTAAAGAGATATTTTTGCATTGTGTTTCATTTCTTGACTGCTGCTTCTGTGAATGTTTATTGTGGATCCAAGTGAAATGAAATCCTTGACGATGTGGGTCTTCTCTCTGTTTATTGTAATTGCACCTGTTGTAAGGATTTTCGTTTTCTTTATGTTGAGGTGTAATCCATATTGACGGCTGTAGTCTTTGGCCTTCATCAGTAAGTACTTGAAATTCTCTTCAGTTTCAGCAGGCATGGTTTTTTTTTTATCTGCATAAGGCATATTGTTAATGAGTCTTCCTCTAATCCTGATGTCCTATTCTTCATATAGTCCAGTTTCTCAAATTATTTGGACACACATCTTTCCTAACTTGAAACCACACAGTATCTCCTTGGTCTGTTTGTATGATTCGTCCCTAGGGTTATATACAGTATATACAGGTTACTGTTGAGCACAGTTAAGTGTTTTTGAATATCCTTTCCTCATAGTGTTATTCATAATTTGCTATGATCCACACAGTTGAATGCTTTTGTGTAGTCAGTAAGACACAAGTAAACGTCCTTTTCTAGTATTCTCTGCTTTCAGCCAGGATCCATCTGACATCAGCAGTGATATCCCTGATTCCATGTCCTCTGGTGGTTTACTATCAATATACTGCTGCAAACTCTTTTGAAAAGCCTTCAAAATTTTTCTTGTGTGTGATATTAATTATTCTTTGTGAACAATATACTTTGGAAAATTGTGTTTTAAGATCGAAAGAAAAACCAGGAAAATGTATTTATGTACTTTATATCACAAGATCTAAATTTTCTTAATACAGTAAGTGTTTAATAGTAGGAAGAAAGGGAAAAAGATAGTAAAAGGAAATACAGATTTTAAATACAGAAAGAGAAATGTCCAGTGTCACTCATAATATCATCTTGTGACCTAGAGATTCCACCCCTAGGTATATCACTTGCTGCCCAAAATACATGCACATATGCAAAAAAAGATATGCAAGAATGTTTGTAGCAGCATATAATAATTCCAAACTGGAAACAACCCAAATATCCAAGAAGATGAAATGAGTAAGTGAGCAAATTGTAACTACAAACAGCATATGGATTATATGAAGAAGAACACAGCATCAGGATTGGAGGAAGACTCATTAACAATCTGCAGTATACGGGTGACATAACATTGCTTGATGAAAGGGAAGAGGACTTGAAACACTAATGAAGATCAGATACTATAGCCTTTTATATGGATTACACATCAACTTAAAGGAAATGAAAATCCTCACAACTGGACCAATAAGCAACATCGTAATAAACAGAAACTAGTTTGTCAAGGATTCCATTTTACTTGGATCCATAACCAATTCCGGTGGAAACAGCAGTCAAGAAATCAAATGACACACACTGTACTGGGCAAAATCTGTTTTAAAAGGCTTCTTTAAATTGTTGAAAAGAAAGACATCACTTTGAGGACTAAGGTGTGCCTGATGCATGCCATGGTATTTTCAGTTGCCTCATTTGTGTGTGAAAGCTGAACAGTGAATAAAGGAGACTGAAGAATTGGCACATTTGAATTATGGTTTGTATGTAGAATATTGAATATACCGTAGACTTAAAGAAGAACAAACAAATCTGTCTTGGAAGAAGTACAATCAGAATGCTCCTTAGAAGCAAGGATACTTTGGACATGTTATCATGAGGGACCAGTCCCTGGAGAACATTGTGTTTGGTAAAGTAGAAGGTCAGCATAAAAGAGGAAGACCCTCAGTGAGATGGATTGACATAGTGGCTTTAACAGTGGGCTCAAACTTAGCAGGGGTTGTGAGGATTGCACAGGACCAGGTAGTGTTTAGTTCTGTTGTACAAAAGGTAATCAGTAGGATGGTGCCTAACTGCGATGTAGGTGAACCTTAGAAACACTATCTTGAACAATAGAAATCAGTCATGAAATAATACATATTGTATGATTCCACTTACTTTGAGTTCAAAAACAGATGAAACTAAAGTGGTTTAGTAGTTGTGATAGTGGTTAGCTTTGCAGAGGAGCAAGAAGAGTACGTAGTGATTGGGAGAAGGCTTGAAGGGGACTTCTAGGGTATAGATAATTCTAGAGTATAGGTAATTTTGTTTCATACTGTTAGTGGTGATTACATAGATGTGTGTTGTTTGTTCGCTTGTGATAATTCACTGATATAAACACTTAAGATTTTTGCACTCTTTATGTGTGTTGTATGTACATCAGTCAAGTTTAAAATGAAAACGCTACACAGAGACATCATCTTGACCTCTCAGTGACAAAGATCAAAATGTTGGCTAATACGTTGTTGGCAAGGGAGCAGCTGGGTGTTGGGAGTGCTATTTAAACTATGACACAGCAGTTCCACTTCTGGGGATTTATAACACAGATATTCTTATCAGCATACAAATTATTGCAACATTTTAATACTAAGAGATTGGAGACAACTTAAGTTTCCACTGAATGTTAAGTGATTGTAATATATCCGTATAGTGGCTCACTATGCAGTTGTAAAATATGAACACATTCTGTATCTGTCAGCATAAAAAGATCTGTAAGTTAAATTGTTTTGCAGTCACAAATAATAGATAAAATACACTGTACTAATTGTGTTAAAGGGGCCAAAAGGAAGAATATGTATATTTGCTTGAATTGGCATACAGCATTTGGAAAGATACTAAACCACAACAACATTGTTTCCCTGTGTGGAGTGGGACTTGGTGACTGGGAGACAAGAATGTCAGGGCATTTTATGTCCTGTTTTGTACTTTTGCTTGTTGAACCATGTAGTACATAATAAAGTAAATTAAAAATATTTTGTGAAATTTTTGGAAAGTTGAATAATTTTTTCCCCCCCTCAGACATGGCAAATATGTATGTCTTACTTCGTGCTGTGTCCACTGGTTTACCTCATATGATTCAGGAGCTGCAAAATCATATCCATGACGAGGGCCTCAGAGCAACCAGTAATCTTACTCAGGAAAATGTGAGTTGTGTAAGAAACTGGAAATGTTTTCTGTTAATCAGATTTATTGTGGTTTTTCTTTTGACTTTACAGCTTTATAAGACAAATCAATTGTCTTTGTTAAAATTATTTTAAACTTGGAGGTTGTTGGATTTATCTTGTGATTACCAGATTATTATAATATCACTAGATGAAGTGGACTACTTCTTAGCCATGTTAGTGTGTTGACTTAGCAGTTGTTGTTAACTGCCTCTCTCAGAAAAATAAGTCGGCTGTTTCTGAATAAGTTTCTTCACAGTTTCATTAATGCTTAGTCAGTCATTGACTTAATGGTGTTAATCAGTGACAATACAGACAGTTTGAAATTTTAGTAATTTATGTATTCTCTGAATTTGGTTGTTCATGAAGCAAGTTTAAATTAAAACAATCTTCCCTAAGTATGTTTGTTACCTAAAATATCTAAAACAGTGATCTTCGTATTCCTAATACTCACTTTCTCAGCAGTATCCTACTGGTCAAATGACTGTTTGCAGCAGGTGTGTTTCTGTCATTAACAGTTTGTTGAACTCCCTTCTTTGTTATTACTGATGATGGCTGAGGAATAAGATACAACATGAAATATGACTTCTGTATCTTTCTAAAGAAGCATATTTGCTCCTTATCGTAATACAATAATGTGTGCATAGACATCATTGCCCAGAGGCTTTAGTTAAGAGCTGATAACCTTAGTTGTCGATTTGCTCTTCTAGCAAATAATTTATTGTATATTCTTGTCAGTTTTTATGTTCTGCCACAACAGAATGCATACATTTTCCATTTTGCAGAACTTTTAGCTTGTATTACTTAGGTGTATTGGTTTGTACTGTTTTTAGGTTTATTAGTTTATATTATTTGGTTTATAGCTTCAGGGTGTTGAATGGCACTGGGCATACAGGTGTGGAGTTTGGTATCAAGGACTGAGAGATGGAAATATGGGAAAGAGAAAGCCGTAGTGCATTTGTGAGAGACTAAGATGATTTTAGCTGACTTATTTAAGTCTTAGGAGTGAACTTCTTCATAGTTCTCTTCGTTAAGAGAGGAAACTGAGCTTTGCACCACTAGATATTTCTTCTTCTTAGCTGTAAAGAATTTTACTCCCCAGGTCCAGGGGCCTGCATTCTTAGAGATACTGACTCTTTAGGCTTCTACCCCCTTTCAGCCATCAGTGGCTGTGAAGGCAGTTTTTGTTTATGTAACTCTATATAAAAGTGATAGGCATGGCAGTTCAGAGATTGTATCTTGTAATCCTTTAAGTTACGGTATTCCAATAGGGAAAACTGTTTTTGAAGGGTCCTTCTGTCAGAGGAAGCTATGCAGTCCTGCATTCTTTATATTGAATGTCAAACTCATTTCAATGGCAGCATAAAAAATTTTTGACTGCCTCTTAGCTAAAACATTTTCTGAGTGTACATGTGTGCGTAAAATATAATTTGGTTGGGGAAAAGTCTTAATTAAGCAAATCCGTAGTAAACATGATTTTATCACTGAACTTCTTAAAATGTGATTTTGTACTTTGTATTTCATATTTTCAGATGCCAACACTATTTGTGGAATCAGTTTTGGAAGTACATGGTAAATTTGTTCAACTTATCAACACTGTTTTGAATGGTGATCAGCACTTTATGAGTGCACTGGATAAGGTAATGTTCATATTTTGTATGTCTGAAATTCTTTTTGTTTCATCATCATCCTTAGGTAGTTTCAGAATTAGGGCTTTAATTATGAGATCTCTGATCCAGTTGTGCAGATAAACCTTGTAATTAATTTCATTGTGAAAGTTCAAATAGAAGTAATAACTCTTAAATTATTAATGGGATGGTTACACTGAATATTTTATGAACTTCCGTGATTGTTAATAAGGGAAATTGCTCTAGTAAACTAATACTGTCTAAAGAGTACATGCATAATGTATATATTATTTAATATGATTTTAATTTTAGAATCTCCTACTTGAGTACTTGGGGCTATATTGAATAACATTTAAAACAAAATAAATATGCAGTAAAACTGAGAACTGAAACTGCCTTTTTCCTGTGAGACTGTTTTTCCTGGTCTCACAAGTATTCTGCCTTTAAGGGAGAGTTGCTGTAGCCACGTTTTTTATTCTTCTCTCTAAGTGAAAAGTAAGAGTTTTCCTCCTCTGACAGGGTTCCACTTTACCAAGGTTCCAGCCTTTGCAGATTCTACTGTATTTTTATAAACTTGGATTTTGGTATTTTGTAAAGAAGTTGTGCTTAAAAAGATGTTGTAAGGTAAAAATAGTTTATCTGAGTTCAGTTTTAGTAGTGAGTTTTAAAAAGTATCTTTCAGTAGAAGTAGAATATGTAATTACTATGTAATTATTTTGAGGAAAGGAGCCCTGGTGGTGCAGTGGTTAAGTGCTCAGCTGCTAACCAAAAGGTGGGTGGCTTGAACCCACCAGCCACTCCACAGGAGAAAGATGTGGCATTCTATTTTCTAAATATTGCAACTTTGGAAACACTGTGGGGCAGTCCTGTTCAGTCCCATAGTGTCACTATGACTTGGAATCACCTTTATGGTAGTAGGTTTTTTTTTTTTTTATCATGAGGAGTATATTTACAGGAGCATACCATGTGTTAGATACAGAAGTGCTACTAACAGACTGCCACTAAGATGCCAGATTCCTTGTGGTATGGTGTCTTTTAAATGTAGGTAGCATACATTTAACCACCTGTACCTTTAACCTTTGGCTGGTGGCTGATTAATTACTGGCCTGTTTTCTATTTAGGCCCTTACATCAGTAGTAAATTACAGAGAACCCAAGTCTGTTTGCAAAGCACCTGAACTGGTAAGTTTGGTGATTGCTTAAAAATATTTGAAAAGACTTTATTACAAAGTAAAAACCGAAAAGAATGTTTAATTGATATTTTCAGCAAACTAGATAAAGTTAAATTACTGAAAATAAAGATGATTATCTACATAACATGTAATTTGGCCTTTATTTAAGCCATACAATACACCATATACTGTAGCATTTTCTTAAGTAGTAACTAAATAACGTACCATTATATAGTTTAGGTTTTACAGTATGTTTGCTTTGAAGTAACTTACTTGTGCTGTTTCTCATGGAAATTTTATTTTGTATCTAAAGGAAATCTGATCATAATATTTTAGTGACCTTTAAGGAAACTTACAAGCTTGTTGTAAGAAAAAGAAAAGGTAGTTGTTTAGTGTCAGAAAATTATATTTGATTACCTTATGTCAGTGCTTTTATTATTAGTCCCTAAATGTTGATTTGATTTTTCCCATTTATAGTTAAAAAGAAAACTATTCTATGACATATGCTTTGGAAGTTCTTTAGCTTATGTTCATGTTTTTTAAGCATGTTTTAAGACAGCAGAGACTAAGTTTACTGCTCTTTGTTTTATTTTATTGCTAATTTGCATCTTTTGTGGCACGATGTATATAAGGTCCTTTTATGAGACTTATTTTCAATTTCTTTTTGAGCTTGCCAAGTACTGTGACAACTTACTAAAGAAATCAGCAAAAGGGATGACTGAGAATGAAGTAGAAGACAAACTTACTAGCTTCATTACTGTTTTCAAATATATTGATGATAAGGACGTTTTTCAAAAGGTAAGCTATAAATTAAAAAAGTTTTATTTGTACTTTAGTGAGCTTTATTTTTGAAATCATCAAAGAGGACATAATTTTTTTATTTATAGAATCATACTATTTACTTTTATTTTTTGAATATTTTATTGTACTTTAAGTGAAAGTTTACAATCCAAATCAATTTGCCTTACAAAACCCAGCACACACACTGCTTTGCAACTCTAGTTGCTCTTTCTACACACTACTCCTTTCCCTGTACTTCTTGTGTCTATTCAGCCAGCTCTAGGCCCATTCACTGTCTCGTTTGAGCTGTGGACAAGGTGTGCTCAGATGGCCTCATGTATGCACTTAAGCAAAGAACACACTCTTTGCTAGCGTCACTCTATATCTTAAGAATCTACTCTAGTCTTTGTCTGGTTTCTGCTCTGAGCTAACAGAGTCTAGGGGCCAAGTCCTTAGGGGACCCTCCAGGCTGTCGGACAATCAGGTTTGGTCTTTATTTTATAGAGTTCTAGTTCTTCACACTGTTTTTCTTCTGCTACCTTAGGAATTTTATATTGTATTGCCTGTCAGGAGAGTGGTAGCTGGGCACCATCTAGTTCTTCTGGTTTCATGATGATGTAGTCTCTGAATCATATGGCTCTTTCTGTCTTCTGGTCTTATATTTTCCTCATATCTTTGATATCCCTCATTCTCCTCTGCTTCAGGTGGGTTGAGACCAGTAGATACTACTTAAATGGCTGCTTGCTAGCTTCTGAGACGCCAAATGCTGCTCACCAAGATGGGATGGAGAACATTTTCTTAGAAACAGGCTTAGTTGTGTGACTTGACCTACGTGTCCTGTGAAACCGTGGTCCTCAGACCCTTCCCTTCCTGCTCTGACCTTCAAAATGTTGGGTTGTATTTAGGAGACCTGTTAGCTTTAGGTGTAGTACAATAGTATTAATCTCCCTTCTACTACATGCTGTCACTTCCTTCACTATGCAACCCAGTTCCTATCTACTATGTAATCTGTGAATACCCCTCTTCTTCCCTCCCCGCCCTTGTAACCATCATAGACTATTTTTTCTGTGTGTGAATGTTTTCTTGAATGCTTATAATAGTGGTCTCATACAATACTTGTTCTTCAGCAGCTGATTCATTTCACTCAGCATAATGTCTTCCAGATGACTCTGTGTTATCAGATGTTTGCTAAGATCATCATTGTTCTTTATCACTACATAGTAGTCCATTGTGTGAACATACCATAGTTTGTTTATCCATTTGTCTGTTGATGGCCACTTAGGTTGTTTCTTTCCATTTTTTTGCTGTTGTAAACAGTGCTACAATAAACATTGGTATGCGTGTATCTATTCATGTGACGGCCCTTAATTCTTAATTCTCCAGGATGTAGTCCAAGAAGTGGGATTGCTGAATCATGTTATATTTCTATTTGTAGCTTTTTAAGAAAGCACCTGGATGCCTGGAGTGTGTATTGTTTGGTAAATTGTCTGTTCATATTTTTTGCCCATTTTTTGATTGGACTGCTTATCTTTTTCTTGTTCAGGTTTTGAATTACCCTGTAGATTATGGAGATTAGACACTGATCAGATTTTTGTTAGCAAAACTGTTTTCCCAGTCTTTAGGTTATATTTTTACTCTTTTGGTAAGTCTTGAGGTGAGTATGAGTGTTTGATTTTTTAGGAATTCTCAGTTACTAATTTTCTTTTATGGTGTTTATGTATTAGTAATGTTTTGTAGACTGTATATGTCATATATCAGGGCTCCCAGAATTGACCCTATTTTTCTTCCATTGTCTTTGTTGTTTTAAATTTTATGTTTAGGTATTTGACCCATTTTGAGTTAGTTTTTGTATATGGAATGAGATACCTCTTGTTTTAGTTAGCTAGTGCTGCTCTAACAGAAATACCATGAGTGGATGGCTTTAACAAAGGAAAGTTTATTCTTACACAGTCCAATAGGCTGAAAGTCCAAATCGAGTGTCCGCTCCAGGGGAAGGCTTTCTCCTGTGTCAGTTCTGGAGGAAAGTCCTTGTGTTGCATCAGTGTTTGTTCAGGGAGCATCTCTGTGCCGCAGCCTCAGGCCTGAAGAATGTGCTGTTTTCCTGGTGCTGCATTCTTGATGGTGTGAGATTCCCAATTCTCTGCTTGCTTTTCTTCCCTTTTATCTCTTGTAGGATAAAAGGATTAAGGCTGGTGCAAGCCATGCTCCAGGGAAACTCCCTTTACAGTAGAGCAGGGAAGTGATCCTATGAAGAAATTTACAGTCCCACCCTAATCCTTTAACATACAGCATAGGAAAATCACAAAATGGAGGACAATCGTAGACTACAGGGAGTCTTGGTCCAGGCAAATTACTACACATATTTTTGGGAGGACAGAATTCAATCCATGACACCTATTGTATTTCATATTTTTGCAGATGGATGTCTCGTTATGCCAGCATTTGTTACAGAGACTGTCTTCTCAGCACTATGGACATTGGGCCTTTGTCATATATCAGGTGCTCATAGGTGGATGATGTTACATCTGATTTCTCATTGTTTTCTTACTTTCGCCAGTGTATGTGTTTCTACACCAGTACCAGACTGTCTTGACTACTGTGGCAATATAATAAGCTCTCAGGTCAGGTAAGGTGAGGTCTCCCAGTTTGTTCTTCTTCAGTAATGCTTTACTTACCCAGGGTTTCATCTGTTTCCATTTGAAGTCACTGATTTGATTGTCCATCTCGTTAAAAAATTCATTTGGTTTTTTTATTGGAATTTCATTGTATCTATAGATCACTTTGGGTAGAATAGGCATTTTCGTGATGTTAAGCCCACTTACCCATGTGCAAAGTAGATGTTTCCACATATGTAGGTCTCTTGGTTTCTTGCAGTAGAATCTTGTAATTTTCTTTGTATAGGACTTTTACATCACCAGTCATCTTTATTCCTAGTTATTTGATATTTTTGAGAACTGTAGTAGATGATAATGATTTGGTAATTTCCACTTTAACAGTCTCTTTGTTGGTGTAAAGGAGTCCAACTGATTTTTGTATGTTTGTCTTCTAATAATTGACTGAACTCTTCTGTTAGTTCTTTGTGAATTCTTTAGGGTTTTCTGTGCGTAAGATCATGTTGTCTGCAAATAGAGGTACTTCTACTTCTTCCTTGTGAATTTTTTCTTTTTACTTTTATGATTAAGTGAAGGTATACAATCCAACTCAATTTTGCATGCCTGCCCCCCTACAACTCTCCCTGCTCTCCCCACCCTGTGACAGCACACTCTCCCTTTTCACTCTTTACTAGTAGTATCCTCCCATGAACACCTGTCCCCTCCTTTCCACCCACTCCCCTCACCTCTAGAAAGAAACCAGTAAGACAGCTGTCTATAAATGTATAAAACCACAAAGTATATATAAGGCATGCTCATTCTGTGTCCCCGAGTCCAGTCGGTTCTTAGTCTAAAGTGTTGAACTCAATTCTGGTTTCAGATCTGGGCTAGCAGCAAGTCTAGGGGCCATGTTCCCAGGGAGCCCTCCCGGATGTCAGACCCTCAGTTCTGGTCTTTTAGTAGAATTCCTGATCTGCACAGCTCTTTTTTCATGTTATGTCAGGGTCTCTACATTGTGTCCCTTACCAAGGCTGTCTTTGGTGGCAGCCGGGCACCATCTAGTTCTTGTCTCCTGCTTATATAGCATCCCAGTCACGTGGGTCCTTCTGTCTCCTAGGCTGATTTTTCCTCATGGCTGTGATGTTCTCAGGTGTCATCTTTTCCAAATGTTACATCGGATTTCTCATTGTTTTCTTCTGTGGTCTGTGTGTCTGTTTCTATACCAGCACCAAACTATCTTGACTGCTGTGGCAGTGTAATAAGTTCTCAGATTGGTGTTCTTCAGTTGGCATCTTGCTAGCTTTTAAGACTCCTAGTTACCACTCACAAATATGGGGTGCAGAAGACTCTGAGCAAAAGGCTACTTATACCAATTGACCTCATTGTCCCCTGAAAACATAGTTTCCAGACCCTTGTTCCTGCTGCTTTATCCTTTGAAATGTTGGGTTGAATTTAGAAAACCTTTTAGATTAGCGTGTAGTCCGTTTATGCTGACCTGCCTTCTACTGAGTGCTGTCACACCCTTCACCTAACCCAATTCTCATCTAATCTGTGACCAATCCTCTCCCACTGTCCCCACCCTTGTAGCCATCAAACAGTATTTTCTTCCATGCATAAGTCCTTTTTTAATACCTTATAAATGGTGGTTTCATGCAATACTTGTCCTTTTGCCACTGATTGATTTTACTCGACGTAATGTGTTCTACTTGATAACCAGGTTATGAGCTGCTTCTTAAAATCATCATTGTTCTTTAACATTTTCTAGTGTTTCATTCTTTATATATAACGTAGTGGATCCATTCATCTGTTGATGGGAACTGAGATTGATTCCATCCTTTTGCTCTTGTGGTGTGTGCCATGATAAACATTCGTGTGCATGTATCTGTGACAGTCCTTATTTATGTAGGATATATTCCATGTAGTGAGATTACTGGATCATGTGGTGTTTCTATTTCTAGCATTTTAAGAAAGTGCCAAATTGCTTTCCAAAGAGGTTGTACCGTTTTGCATTCCCACCAGCAGTGTAGAAGAGTCCCAATCTCTCCAGCATTGGTTGTTTTTTGGATTATTGCCAACTTCATTTGGGTGAGATGGTATCTCATTGTAGATTTGATTTGGATTTCTCTAATAGCTAATGATAGTGTGCATTTCCTCATGTGTCTGCTCGCTGTCTGAATGTCTGCTTTGGTAAAGTGTCTGTCCATGTCTTTTGCCCATTGTCTAATTGGGGCATTTGTCTTTTTCTTGTTGATATATTGCAGTACCTTGTAGATTATGGAAATTAGATGTTGACTGCAGTACGTAGTTCTCATTCTCAAGTCTTTGAGTATAAGGGCTTGGTTTTTAGTAGTTCCCATTTATCTGTTTTCTGTTGTTTGTGCATTGTTGGTAAGATTTTGTAGTCTGTCTATGCCATATATTAGAACTTCTAGTGTTGACCTTGTTTTTTCTTTCATAATTTTTATCAGTTTAGGTTTGATATTTAGGTCTTTGATCCATTTTGATTTAGTTTTTGTGTAAGGTATGAGATACGGGTTTTGTTTCAGTTTTTTGCAGATGAATGTCTAATTTTGCTAACACCATTTGTTAAAGAGACTGTTTTTACCCCAGTTTACAACCTTTGGGGCTGTGTCAAATATGAGCTGTTCATAGGAGGATGGTGATACTTCTGGATTCTCTATTCTATTGCATTGGTCTGTTAAGTGTTTTTATACCATGACCAGGCTGTTTTGGCTACTGTGGCAGTGTCACAGATTCTCAGGTCAGGTAGTGTGAGGCCTCGCACTGTGTTTCTCTTTTTCAGTAGTGTCTTACTTATCTGGGGTTTCTTCCTTTTCCAGACAAAGTTGGTGATTTGTTTCTCTATTCATTAAAAAATGACATTGGAATTTGTATTGGAATTGCACTGTATGTGTAGATTGTTTTGGGTGGTAGACATTTTCACAATGTTAAGTTTTCCCATCTGTGAGCAATGTAGATTTCTTCTCTTAAGTCTCTTGATTTCTTGCAGTGGGATCTTGTAATTTTCTCTGTATAGGTCTCTTATGTCCCTGGTTAGATGTATTCCTAGGTGTTTTGTCTTCTTGGCGACTATTGTAAATGGTATTGATTTGGTCATTTGCTCTTTAATGATCTCTTTATTGGTAAATAGAAAATCCCACTGGTTTATTTATGTTTATCTTATGTCCTGATACTTTGCTGAACTCTTGTAAGTTCCAGTCATTTATTTATGAATTCTTTACTGTGCATACAGTCATATAGTCTGCACATAGGGCACATAGGGATACTTCTTTACTGATACAGATGCCCTTTATTTCTTTGTCTTGTCTGATTGCTCTTGCCAGAACCTTCAGCACCATGTTGAATAGAAGTGATCACAGCAGGCGTCCTTGTCTAGTTCCTGTTCTCAGGAGGAATTCTTTCAGTCTCTCTCGATTCAGGATGATGTTGGCAGTTGGTTTTGCATAGATGCCTTGTATAGCGTTGAGGAATTTGCCTTCTATTCCTATTTTGCTGAGAGTATTTAACAAGAATGGATGTTAGACTTTGTCAGATACCTTTTCTGCATCAAGTGATTCTTGTCCTTTGTGTTATTATTTATGTGGTTGATCACATTAATTGTACCAGTACCAGGCTGATTTGACTATCAATGAACCAGCTCTGCATCCCTGGTATGAATCCTACTTGATTATGATGAATTATTTTTTTAATATCTTACTGAAATCTGTTGGTTAGGATTTTGTTGAAGATTTTTGCATTCTAGTTTCATGAGTAATACTGTTCTGTAATTTTCTTTTTTTGTGGGGTTCCCCAGCTTTGGTATCAGTAATACTAGCTTTATAGAATGAATTTTGGACTGTTCCGTCGTTTTCTGTGTTGTGGAATGGCTTCAGTAGTATTGGAGTTAACTGCTCTTTAAAAGTTTAATCATGTTTTTAGTGAAGCCTTCTGGGTCAGGAGCTATTTTGGTCGGTAGTTTTTGATTACTTTTTCAGCCTCTTTTGTGATGGGTTTATTAAGTTGTTCTGCATCCCCTTGTGATAATGTTGGTAGGTGACATGAATCAACACATTTGTCTATTTGCTCTAGGTTTTCAAATCTGTTAGAGTACAGTTTTTCACGGCATTCCGTTATGAAACTTTTAATTTCAGTTGCATCTGTTCTGACATCTCCCATGTCATTTCTGATTCAGGTTGTTTCCTGTCCTGTTTTTTGTGATTTTAGCCAATGGTGTATCAGTTGTGTTGATTTTTACAAAAAAAAAAAAAAGCGTTTGGTTTTGTTGATTCTTTCAATTGTTTTTCTATTCACTAATTCGTTTAGTTCTGCTCTGATCTTTATTTTTTTCTTTCGGTGCCTAAGGGATTCTTTTGTCATTCCCTTTCTACTTGTTCAAGTTTTAGGGTTAATTCTTTGATTTGGGCCCTTCATTCCAGATATGTGTAGTTATAGAGATAAATTGACCTCTGAGCACTGCTTTTGCTGTATCCCATAGATTCCGGTAGGATGTGTTTTCGTTCTCATTGGATGCCGTGAATTTCTTTATTGCATCTTTGATTGCTTCTGTAACCCATGAGTTTTTGAGCAAGATGTTGTTCATTTTCCATGAAATAAAATTTCTAACCACGTGTTGTCTGCTACTGATTTCAGCTTTTATGGCTTTATGGTCTGAGAAGATGCTTTGCAATAATTCAGTGGTTTGGATTTTGTTGAGACTTTCTTTATGTGGTCTTTTCTGCTGAGAGTTCCATGTGCACTGGAAAAGAAGGTGTACTTGTCTGTTGTTGGGTAAAAAGTTCTATATATATCTGTGAGGTTGAGTTGGTTGATTGTCACAATAAGATCTTCATATCTTTATTGAGGCTTTTTTCCTGGATGATCTGTCTGTTATTGAAAGTGGAGTGTTGAAGTCTCCTATTTTTATGGACTGATCTATCTCATTTTTCAATCTTGTCAGCATTTGTGTGATGTGTTTAGATGCTCTGATATTCGGGGCATGGATACTTAATATTGTTATATCCACCTTATGTATTGAACCTTAAAGCAAAAATTAGTGAGCATCCTTGTCCATGATGATGGATTTTACTTTAAAATCTGTTTTATCTGAGATTAATATTGTCACTCCTGCTCTTCTTTGCATGCTGTTAGCTAGATATATATTTTTCCATCCTTTGATCTTCAGTATGTCACTATCTTTGAGTCTAATGTGTATTTCTTGTAAACAGCATATAGACAGATTGTATGTTTTGATCCAGCCTGTTACTCTCTCTTTATCGGAGCATTCATTCTGTTTACATTTAATGTAATTATTCATGGGTGTGAATTCAGTGCTGTAATTTTGTTGCCTTTATTTTTGTGTTGTTGACATTTTCTTTGTTCCACTTAATATTCTGTTCTGGGTTGTTTTTCTTTATGGGTTTTCTTTTCATCCTGTTCAGTGTTGGTTCTGTGTCTGTTGAGAGTTCTGTATTGTGTTTCTAGTTTTGTAGTATTGTTAGTTTGCTTTACAGCTATCCTTCTCTTCCCCCAGTGTTCTAGGTTTAAACAAGTCTTTAACATTTGTGTATGTCCTTAACTTCCCCTCTATCTGAAATGTCTTTGAATACTGTAATATATCCTTCTTTATACTGTTAGGTTTTCATAGTTTACATGTTGAACTCTCTGTTTCCTAGTTTTAATATTTTATCTTTGATTGAGCTCTGTGACTTTCCAAACTAATTAGGATCCTGGATGGTGTGTCCTACGTTGCATCCTTGGGTATACACCTTGTGTTACTGATTTTCATAACTGAAGAACTTCCTTTAGTATTTCTTGTAACTTTGGTTTGGTTTTTGCAAAGTTTGTAAGTTTCTGTTTGTCTGAGAATATGCTAATTTCACCTTCATATATGAAACACAGTTTTGCAGGATGTATAATTCTTGGTTGGAAGTTTTTTTTCTTCAGGGTTTGTGTGTGTCATTCCATTGCCTTCTTGCCAGCAAAGTTTTGGCTGAAAAGTCAAGAATGTTCTACAAGACTTCCCTTTTTAACATTAGTTTTTGCTTAAGCAGAGATGCCTTTAAGAGGCTCTCCTTATGTTTCTTTTTGTGAAGCTTAATTATGTCTTAGATGTCTTTCTTTTGAGATCTCCCTTTTGTGGAGTTCATTGAGCAGTTTGATTAACTCTCTTCTTTAATGATGTCTGGGTAGTTTTCTGTCAGCTACTCTTCAACAATTCTCTGTGTATTTTCTGCTATCTTTCCCTGTTCTGGAACTCCATTAAAGGTATAGTGTCTTTCTTGATAATAGTCCCACAGGATTCCTAATGATTCTTCATTTTTCTTGATTCTTTTATCTGATTTCTCCTCATAAATGAGCTGTCAGTTGCTTTATCTCCGGTCTCATTAATTCTGTATTCTGTTTTCTCAGATCTTCTCTTTCAGCTTTCCACTGACTTGTCTTAACTCTGTAATTTTATTATCAACCTGCTGAATTGAAGACTTTTGATGTTCTAGCAGTTCATGTAGGTGGTATAATTTTTTCGTTTTGTTCTGCTGTACATTGTTTAATCTCCCTCCTAAGATCTAAAAGATGTCTATATGTAATTCTTTTGTATTCTATGTGTGATTATATCAGGAAGTCTTCATCTTAGAAAATTTTTGATTCTTTATTTTGGGTGTTTTCCAGAGCCATAGTGCTTTGCTTCTTTAAATGATTAGGTATTGATCGTTGTATTTATGCCACCATTATGGTGTTCCGCTTCTGTGGTGTTGCACCAGCAGAAGTTATAGCATAGCTCTAAGAAGGGAGTGAGTAAGGGCATTCCTAGACTTGGCTGCTTGCCACTGCTGCATTCTCTAGTTGCAGCTGTCTTAAGTTCAGCTTCTCTGGTGAGAGAGACACTGTCCAGCCCAGCGGTGCTGCTCAGCTTGGTGGCTGGCTTTAGCTGAGCCCACACCAGCCAACACTGTGGTGTGGCTCAGAGAAAGGAGGAGGGAAAGGTGCCATCACACTTGGCTACTAGCTGCTGCTGAGTTCTGTAGATGCAATTGTTTTGAAAACTACTTTTTCGCTATGAGAGGCATGGTCTAGTGGCAGCTGGGACCAACCAGATCCTCACAAGTGGCAGGCCTCGCCTCCTGGTTGACAAAGATGGTGACCTACTTACGGAGTCTTGGGGGTTGCATTAGTAGGCACTATGATGTGGCTCAGTGAAGGGAGCTGGAAATGGCACTGCCACACTTGGCTGCCAGCCGCAGCTGTGTTGTCTAGGCACGATTGTCTTAAAAGCAACTTTTTTCCAGAGAGAGGCAGTGTCTGGTTAGGCACTGTTGCTCAGCCTGGGAGTCAGCCCCAGCTGGGCCCTCAGGCATGGCTGACTTTGCCTTTCAGCTGGCTAAGGTGCTGTCCTACCTGTACTGCCTCTCCTGCACTGCACTGGCAGAATCTATAGTGTAGCTCAGAAATGAGAAGGGAGAAGGGCATTGGTACTCTCAGCCGCCAGCTGCCACTGGGTTCTCCAAATATGACTGTCTTAAGTATGACTTCTCTCCTGTGAGAGACATTGTATACTTAGGCACTGCAGCTCAGCATGGCAGCCAGCCCCAGCCAGGGTCTCAGGCTCAGCGGTCCCAGTTTCCTGGTTTACAAAGATGGTGTCTGTACCTGTAAGCCTCTCAGCCACTGTGCCAGCAAGTGAGACCCTTTGCACTGCCACCTCTTCTGACAAAGATAGTTTTCCCCTTCCTTTTACCCTGTCTGATCTCATGACCTTCCGCCTGATTTGGGGGTTCCAGAATGTCCACTGTGCTCTGTTCATTTGTTTTTTTCTAGTACTTAATTCTCAGAGGTAATTGAGGAGGCATGTGACTAGTCTATCATATTGGCCCTGCCCCCCTCCTTACCAATTTCAGTGCCCTTTATTTCTTTATCTTGGCTCTGGCTAGCACCCATCACAGTGTTGAGAAAAAGTGGTCACATTGGGAATCCATGTCTGGTTCCATTTATGAAGGGGAGTGCTTTCAGTCCCTCTCCTTTTAGGATGATGTAGGCTCTTGCCCTTGTTCAAATGCCCTTTATTACGCTGAGGAATTTCTCTTCTATTCTTATTTTCCTGAGAGTTTTTAATATGAAGAGATGTTAGCCTTGGGAAATGCTTCTTTGCATGAACAAATCAAATCAAGTGATTTTGTTTTTTATTTACGTGATTGATTACGCTGGTTGTTTTTCTAATGTTGAACTATCCCAGCATCACTGGTATGAGTCCCAGTTGCTCATGGTGTATTATTTTTTGATACATTGTTGAGTTCTATTAGCTAGAATTTTGTTTAGGAGTTTTGCATCTACGTTTATGAGAGATACTGGTCTGTAGTGTTAAGTGCTATGTCTGCTAACCAAAAGGTCGGCAGTTCACATCCGCCAGGCACTCCTTGGAAACTGTGGGGCAGTTCTACTCTCATATATGTGATTTGGACTCAACTTGACAGCAGTTGGTTTGGTTTTTTGTTTTTTTATTGTTCTGTAGTTTTCCTTTTTCTGTGTTGTCTTTACCTGGTTTGGGTATCAGGGTAATGATGGCTTCGTAGAAAGAACTTGGGAGTATTTCACCCTTCTCTGTGCTCTGAAATACCTTTAATAACAGTGGCGTTTACTCTTTTCTCTAAAAGTTGAGTAGAATTCACTGGTGAAAATGTCAGGGTCAGGGCTTTTTACCCTTCTTTTGTTGATAGGCATATCTGCTTGTTCTACTTCTGTTTGTGATAGTTTCAGTAGATAGTGTGCTTCTAGAATCTTTCCATTTCTTCTGAGTTTTCTAATTTCTTAACAGTTTTTCATAATATTCTGTTATGATTCAGTTGGGTCTGTTTTGACATTGCCCATCTCATTTCTTATTTGGTTTATTTGCTTTCTCTTCTGTTTTCCTTTTGTCAGTTTGGCCAATGGTTTATCAATTTTGTTGACTATTTCAAAAATACCAGCTTTTGGTCTCATTAACTGTTTCGTTAGTTTTTGTGTAATTCATTCAGTTCTGCTCTAATTTTTTTATTATGTACTTTTTTCTGGTACCTGAGGGCCTCTTTTGCTTATTGCTTTCTGTTTGTTGATGTTTTAGGGTTAATACTTTGATTTGGGCCCTTTAATTTTTTTTAGATATGTGAATTTTATTGAGATGACCTGACCTCAGCCCAGATTTTGCTGTTTCCAGTAGATTCTGGTAAGATGTGTTTCCATTCTCATTTGATTCTGGGAATTTCTTGATTTCTGCTATAATTCAGTCATTTTTGAGCAAGGTGTTGTTTAGTTTCCATGTGGTTGATTTTTTTGCCTTTCCATTTTGTTATTGATTTGTACTTTTTTGACTATGGTCTGAAAAGATACTTGGTAATAAATTTGTTTCAATACTTTGAATTTTGTTAAGAATTGCTTTGTGGCCTGGTATGTGGGCATTTCTGGCAAATGTTTCATGTGCATTGATAAAGAAAGTATGCTACTTGGCTGCTGTTGGATAGAGTGTTCTGCACATGTCTATGAGATTAAGTTGGTTGATTATGGCATATAGATCTTGTATCTCTTCACTGAGCTTTTTTTCTGAATGTTCTGTCCTTCACTGAAAGTAGTTTGTTGCAGTCTTTGACTATTATTGTGGAGCTGTCTATTACTGTTAGAGCTTGTTGAATGTATTTTGGAGTGCTTTCCTTTGGTGTGTAGGTAGTTATTTAATACAGTTATGTCTACCGTGAATATGGACCTTTTAAGCATCATGTAGTGCCCTCCTTTATAGAATATGGTAGATTTTACTTTAAATTCTATTTTGTCAAAGATTAATATTGCCACTTCTGCTCTTTTCTGAATGTTCTTAGCTTGATATCTCTTTTTCCATCCTTTGAGCTCAATTTGTTTGTATTTTTAAGTCTAAAGTGTGCCTCCTTTACGCAGCATAAATGGATTGTATTTTTTCATCCATTTTGCCACTCTGTGTCCCTTGATTGGTACATTTAGTCCATTTTCATTCAGTGAAACTTACTGTTATAAGTTTAGTTATGTCATTTTGATGCCTTTTTTTGTGCTTTGTAGACAGTTCCTGTGTTTAATTTTCTGAGCTGAGTCTTTTTTCTTTGTGTGCTTTTATTTCATCTTTTTCTATGTTGGTGGTTTTGTATTTGCTGAGACTTAGTGTTTTTCTTGTTTTTTATTTTGATGCATAGAATTTGTAGTTTCCTTTGTGGTTACCTTAGTATTTATTCCCGCATTTCTAAATTTAAATCAGTCTGTAATTTCTTTATATTTCCTTGGTATTCTCTCCATGTGAAAGATCTTTGACTATATTTTAAGTTCTTTTTGTGTTACAGTGTTTTTCATGATGACCTCTCTGTTTCCCTAATTTCATTGTTTTTGTCGTTATTTTTGTGATCCTCCTATTTGGTGTGATATCCTGTTGCTGTTTTGTGTTCTGATGTTAGGGCGTTACCTCGTGTTACTCATTGTCCTTTGTAGATTATCTTTCTTTTGTCCATAGCTACTTTTTAAAAATAGATATTTTATTGTGCTTTAAGTAAAAATTTACAGTCCAGATCAATTTGCCTTTTAAAAACCTGAACACATAGCACTATGCAACTGTAACTGCTTCCCCCATGACAGCACACTCCTCCTTTCCACCTTTCCCATATCCATCCAATCAACTCCTGTCCCCCATCTCATCTCTCAAGAGTAGCTACTCAGCCTCATATATATATTTAAGTCAAAAAGTATATTCTTCACCAGCATCACTGTGTCTTACAGTCCAGTTTAATCTTTGTCTGAAGAGAGGCAGAGAGGTATTCATAGGTCAGATATTAGATAGGACTTAGGTTAGAGTTGATTTAGATACTGGTTTTACCTATGGCTCAACAGAGAGACCAGGGGCCATATCTTCAGGGAACTCTCTAGTCAGCTGGACTGTCAAGCGGGGCCTTTTAATAGAATTCTAGTTCTGTACACCCATTTTTCTGCAACTGTAGTGGGTGCTTACGTTGTATTCCCTGTCGGAGCAGTCATTGGTGGTGGCTGTGCACCATCTAGTTCTTGTGATCTTATACTGGTGTAGCCTCCAGATCACATGGTACCTTCTGTCTGCTGGGCTCATATTTTCCTCGTATCTTTGATGTCCTCCAGGTTAATTGCAACCAATTGATGCTGCTTAGATGGCTGCTTACTAGTTTTAAGACCCAATTCTACGACACTTGGCTGGCTAGCAATGCCAGTCACCAAAGTGGTATACAGAACATTTTCTTTAAAACAAATCAGTTACACCAGTTAACATAGGTGTCCCCTGAAACTGTTGTTGCCAGAGTCCCCTCCCTAAAATTCTGTCTTTGCAAATGTTGGGTTGTGTTTAGAAAACCTTTTAGATTTTGGTGTAGTCCAGTTGTGTTAACCTCTCTTCTGCTGTGTGCTATTAGTCCCTTCACCTAACCTAAGTCCTGTCTAGTATCTGACCTATGAATACCCCTCTGCTTCTCTCCCCACCCTTGTTAACCATCAATGATTATTTTCTTCTGTGCTTAAAGATTTTTTAAAGTCCTTATAATAGTGGTCTCATACAGTATTTGTGTTTTACATCAGACTAATTTCATTGAGCATATTGTCTTCCAGATGACTCCAAGTGTGGAGATGTTTCCTAAAACCATCATTATTCTTCAACATCGCATAGTGTTGCATTGTATGAATATACTACTGTAGTTTGTCAGTCCATTCATTTGTTGATAGGCACATAGGTTGATTCCATCTGTTTGCTGTTATTGACAGTGCTACATTAAACATTGGTGTGCATGCATCTGTTTGTGTGACAGCCCTTATTTCTCTAGGATATATTCCCAGAAGTGGGATTGCTAGATGATAGGGTATTTCTGTTTCTTTTTAAGAAATCACCAAATTGATTTCCAAAGTGATCATACCATTTTACATTACCAACAGCAGTATGTAAGAGTTGCAGTCTCTCCACAATGTCTCCATTATTTATTATTTTGTGTGTTGTTTTGGATTAATGCCAGCCTTGTTGGGTTGAGATGGTATCTCATTATAGTGTAGATTTGGATTTTTCTAATGGCTGATTACTGTGCATGTTTCCTCATATATTATAAGTGTCCTGGATGTCTTCTTTTGATGAAGTTCCTGTTCATAGCCTTTTAAATCAGATTCTTTGTCTTTTTCTTCCTGAGGTTTTATAGTACCTTGTAGATTATGGAGCTTAGACTCAACAAATAAAGTTTAAGTGCATAACATTTTAATAGTTTTTGATAATTATGCTTCTTTTTAATTTCTTGATGGTGTCTTTGGATGAGCATAACGTATTTTTTCTTTTTGGATGTAATATTTAGGTCTTTGATCCATTTTTGGTTAGTTTTTGTGCAAGGTATGAGATACGGGTCTTGCTTCATTTTTTTGCAGATGGATATCCAGTTATGCTAGCACCATTTGTTAAAGAGACTGTCTTTTCCCTGATTTGCAGACTTTGGATCTTTGTCATAGGTAGATGATGTTCTATCTACATTCTCTATTCTGTTCCATTCATGATGTATCTGTTTTCATACCAACCAGACTGTTTTGGCTATTGTGGCAGTTTAGTATGTTCTAAAGTCAGATAGAGTGAAGCCTCACACTTTGTTTTACTTCTTCAGTAATGCTTTACTTATTCAAAGTTTCTTCCTAATTGACGTTAGAAGTTTTATTCATTTACTGCAATTAATAAATTATAAAAAATTATAAAGGAGAAATAATCACACACAAAAATATAAATAACCAGAATTAACCTGGAAATAAAAATCCTAAAGTGACAAATCAACAGAAGAAAAGAGCTACTATTTTAGGCATTAAGTTGGTGATTTGTTTCTCCATCTCATTAAAAAATGTCATTTGAAGTATGTATTGGAATTGCATTGTATCTGTAGATCACTTTGGGTAGAATAGACATTTTCACAATGTTAAGTCTTCGTATCCATGAGCAAGGTAAGTTTCTCTACTTATGGTGGTCTGTTTTGGTTTCTTGCAGTAGAGTCTTGTAATTTTCTTTGTATGAGTCTTTTACATCTGTGATTAGTTTTGTTCGTAAGTATTTTATCTTCTTTGGGGCTATTGTAAATGGTAATTATTTGGTGATTTCCTCTGTGATGGACTCTTTTTTGATGTAAAGGAATCCAGTTGATTTTTGTATGTTTGTTGTATATCGTAAGACTTTGCTGAACTCCTCTGTTAGTTCCAATTTTTTCAGAGGGAGTGGAGGAGAGTCTTTAGGGTTTCTTGTGTTTAAGATTGTATCATCTAGAAGTGGAGGTACTATGACTTCTTCTTTATCAATTTGTATGCCCTTTATTTCTTCATTTTTCCTGATGGCTCTGGTTAGAACCTCCAGGACAGTGTTGAGTAAGAGTAGTCACAGTGGGCATCTTTGGTTCCTGTTCTTAAGGAAAATGCTTTCAGACTCTCACCACTTAGGATGATATTGGCTGTTGGCTTTGCATAGATGCTCTTTGTTTTGGTGAGGAATTTCCCCTTTATCCTTATTTTCCTGAATGTTTTTAACGTGAATGGGTGTTGTACCTTGTCATTGGATTTCTGCATTAATTGGTAAAATCAAATGGTTCTTGTCTTTTGTTTTAGTTATGTGGTTGATTGTTTTTCTAATATCGAATCATCCCTGCATCCCTAGTAGGAATCCTGCTTGGACATGGTGAAGTATTTTTTTGATATATTGTTGAGTTATATTGGCTAGAATTTTGTTGATGATTTTTGCATCTAAATTTATGAGAGAGATGGTGTGTAATTTTCCTTTTTTGTGCTGTCTTTCCCCAAATTTGGTGTCCAGGTTATACTGGCTACGTAAAATAATTTGAGAGTATTTTATCCTTTTCTATGCTCTGGACTGCCTTTATTAATAGTGCTGTTAACTCTTGTCTGAAAGTGTGTTGAAATTGCCCAGTGAATCCGTCAGGGTCAGGGCTTTTTCCACTTGGGAGTTTTTTAGTTACCTTTTCAGACTGTTCTTTTTTGATGGGTTTATTTAATTCTACTTCTATTTGTGCTGGTTTTGATAGGTGATGTGTTTCTAGAAATTGCTCTGTTTCCTTTAGTTATTTAAAATTTATTAGAACAAAATTTTTCATAGTATTCTGTTAAGATGCTTTTAATTTCAGTTGGGTCTGTTGTTATATTGCCTATCTCATTTCTTACTTAAGTGATTTGGTTCCTCTCCTGTTTTTCTTTTTTTAGTTTGGCCAGTAATTTACCTGTTTCATTGATAGTTTGAAAAAAAGCAGCATTTGGTCTTGTTGTTAACTCTTTCAGTCATTGGTCTATTCTCTGTTTCATTTAGTTTCTGCTCCAATTTTTATTATTTCCTTTCTTCTCTTGCCTGAGGTGTCTTTTGCTGCTCTCTTTCCACTTGTTCGAGTTGTGGAGTTAATTCTTTGATTTGGGACCTTTCTTCTTTTTAAATGTGTATATTTATTGAGATAACTTGACCTGTGGGCACTGCTTTTGGTGTTTCCAGTAGATTCTGCTAGAATATGTTTCTGTTCTCATTGGACTCTATGAATTTCTTTATTTTATCCTTGATTTCTTCTGTAACTCATCAGTTTTTGAGCAAGGTGTTGTTTAGTTTCCATGTGTCTGATTTTTGCTTCTTCTCTTTTTCTGTTGTTACTTTCAGCTTTTATGGTTTTCTGGTGTGAAAAGATGGTTTGGAATATTTTTAGTACTTTGAATTTGTTAAGGATTGCTTTGTGGCCTAATATATGGTCAGTTCTGGAGAATGTTCCATGTGCTTTGCAAAAGAAAGTATACTTGTCTGTGTTAGGTGGAGTGTTCTGTGTATCTCTGTGAGATCAAGTTGGTTGATTGTGGCTTTTACATCCTCAGTGTCCTTTATTCTAGATGTTCTGTCTGTCACTGAGAGTGGTATGTTGAAGTCTCCTACTATTGTTGCAGAGTTATTTCTGTTTTCAATGGCAGCTAGAGTTTGTTTTATGTATTTTGGAGCTCTTTCCTTGTGTGCATAGATATTTAATATGATTATGTCCTCCTTGAGTATTTATCCTTTGATTATTATATAATGTCCTTCCCTCTAAAATTTGGTGGATTTTGCTTTAAAGTCTGTTTTACAGAAATTAATTTTGCCACTCCTGATCTTTTTTGAATGTTGTTAGCCTGGTATTATTTGTCCCATTCTTTGAGTTGTGATGTGTTCGAGTCTTTGAATCTAAGATGTGTCCAGCACATAGGTGGTCATTTTTTTTTTTTCCCTAATCCAATCTACCACTTCTCCATCTCTTCGTTGGTGCATTTTGTCCATTTACATTCAATGTGATTATTGATTGGTATGAGTTTAGTGCTGTGATTTTGATGTCATTGTTTGTGTGTTATAGACATTCCTGTGTTCTATTTAATTTTCAGTGTTGGGTCTTTTTTTTTTCTTTAGGTGTTTTCTTTTCATCTTTTTCAGTGTTTGTGGTTTTGTATTTGCTGAGACTTCTTTTTTTTCTTGTTTTTAATCGCAAGTTAGGATTGATAGTTTCCTTTGTGATTGCCTTAATGTTTACCTTTAGTTTTCTAAATGTAAGCTAGTCTTTATTTTTTTTATAATGCTTTGACTTCCTCTCTACATGAAAGATCTGTGACTATATTTTCTTTTGGTTTCCTCTTCTTTATTTTAATGTTTACATAATGACATCTCTGTTTCCCTATTTTCAGTGTTTTGCCTATGATTAATTTTTGTAATTCCCATATTTGATTTGATGTCCAGTTGCTCTCTTCTGTGTTCTGGTATTGGGGTGTTACTTAGTGTTACTGATTTTCTAACCAAAGGGTTCCTTTTAGTATTTTTTTTTGTAATTTTGTTTTGGTTTTTGCAAATCCCCTAAATTCCTGTTTATCTGAAAATGTCTTAATTTGGCCATCATATTTGAGAGGTAGTTTGTTATCAGTCATTTTCCTGCAAGACTTTGTATATGCTATTACATTGTTGTCTTTCCTGTATGATTTCTGCTAAGTAGTCCAAGTTTTGTCTTACAGTTGTCTTTTGTAGATTATTTTTCTTTATCTCTAGCCACTTTTAAAAATGTCTCCTTATCTTTAGTTTTTGTGTGTGTGATTATAATGTACTTTGAGATCTACCTGTGTAGAGTTTGATGAACATCTTATCTTCTCATCTTTCGTGATACCATGGAAACTTTCTGTCAGCAAATCTTCAACAGTTCTCTCTGCATTGTGTGTTCTCTTTCCCTGTTCTTTTACTCTAATCACTTGCAGATTTTTCCTCCTCCTAGAGACCCAAATAGTTCTTAGTGGGTTTTTTTTTTGTTTTTATTTCTTCTATCTGATTTTCCTTCAAATATGTTGATGTCATGTGGTTCATCTTCAGTCTCAGTAATCTGGGCTTCCACTACTGCAGTTCTGCTCCTTTGACTTTCTATTGAGTTGTCTAATTCTTTAATTTTATTATTAATTTTCTGAATTTTTAATTCTTGTTGTCAGTGCTTTCTTGCAGCTTGTTCAGTTTGTCATGGTGCTGTGCTGCGTTTTGCCTCATCTCTACCCTCATAAAGAGTTCTCAGTATTAATCTTTTGTATTGTACCTCTGAGAATTTCAGGAAGTTCTCTTCCTCTGGAAAATTTGATTCTTTGTTTTGGGAGCTTTCTGAAAAAATAATGGCCTGCCCCATTAAACACTTTGATATGGACTGCTGTTTCTGAGCCATCAGTAAATTGTAGTTATTTCTATTATGCTTGCTTATTCTGTTCTAGCTTCTTATTTTAAAATGTACAGTTTACCTTTCTTATGTGGATTCAGCTCAGCTGTCCTAGTGGTAATTCACCAAGTGTGTGGTTCATGCTCTTGACTACTGTCATAGATAGTCAGAGGTTTATGCTATAGGCTGTCTGGGATATCTGGCTGCAGCTGCTGAGAAAGGCAGGGGGCTGACAGCACTCCTTGAGTGTGAAGATAGGATATCCACTTATGTTTGAATCTAGTTGAAGGAACAGTTTTTGTTCTGATTGTCCAGCTTCATGGAATGGGCAGAATCCCATCCTCCAAACTCACCCCAAGTTTGTTAAATTGTTTTCCCTCAGCATCTTGGAGGATGGTTCAGGACAGGCTCAAGGAGTCCTACTGTCATCTCAGTACTGTTATCAGTCTCCAGAGTCAGGTGCAGTATACAGAAAGAAGGGGGAATGGCTCAGGGCTAGCTTAAGGAGTCCTATTTCCAGCTAAGCTAATGACATCAAACTCCCAAGGCATATGCAGTGCACAAAAGGGAAGAGGGTATCTCTGGGAGAAAGAAGAGAGATCCAAGCCAAAGGATAGTTTAGATCCGTGCGTGCGGTTGTGTATACATGAACACTTAGTTTTAGGTGATCTGGTGCTGTTTCCCACTGGCTGTGCAGGTGGGAGTGGACCCTCCAGGCAATTTCTCCTGCTGAGGCAGATCCACCGCTTCACTTCCATGGCTGTGGTAGTGTGTTGCAGGCCTTGCCAGCTGAATTCATACTGCTTCTGGTTGTCCTTTGAACAGGTATGGAGAGGGCACTAGCCAGATCAATAGCTGCATACCAGGTTCCAGGGGATATATTAATTTGCTTAAGCAATGAAACGACATCTGGAAAAGCAGCTGCAGTGGGGGTCACCACCTGGTTAAGTTTGTGATAATCTACTGTCATTGTCCAAGACCTGTCTATTTTTTGCACAGGCCAAATAGGCGAGTTAAACGAGGATGTGGTGGGAATCACCACCCCTGCAGCCTTCAAGTCCTTTATGGTGGCAGTAATTTCTGCAGTCCTTGCAGGAATGTGATATTACTTTTGGTTCACTATTTTCCTGGGCAGTGGCAGTTCTGGTGGCTTCTATTTGGTTTTTCCCACTATAATAACCCTCACTCCATTTTTCAGGGATCCGTTATGGGGGCTCTGCCAGTTACTGAGTTATCTCTATTCCAATTATGCATTCTGGAATTTGGGAAACACTACAGGATGGGTTCGGGGACCCACTGGACCTACTGTGAGATGAACATGAGCCAAGACTTCTTTAATAACCTGACCTCCATGTTATCCCCACTTTGACTGGTGGGCCACAGTGACGTTTTGGGTCTCCTGGAATTAGTGTCAGTTCAGAGCCAGTATCCAGTAGTTCCCAAAAGCCTGATTACTACTCTAGTAAAAGGCCATAGATCCCTTTGGGGAAGGATGGGAGAAAGATGGCCATATCACTCTCCTGGAAGGTCATATCTGTGGAATCCTCTGTACTTCTGGTGCTACTCTTTCTTCTCCATTATTCTGTCCCATTTCGTAGCTTTCCCTTTGATTTTCAGGGCTCTTCAGATGTCATGTATACTGGATTTAATTGTTATTTTGGGTCTTTGTTGTTAGGGGTCACAGGAAGCATCTGACTACTCTGCCATCTTACCCCTGCCCAACATCAGGAAGTAATCTTAAAAAAATTTTTTTTTAATGTAGTTCTATGCAAGAATGTTGGCGAAACGTTTAATTCATGGGTTGTCTATGTCTATGGATTCTGAAGAGGCCATGATCAATAAATTAAAGGTAATATAATCCTTGGATCCAGTAATGTCTCTCCTAGAATTTATTTTATTAATACACAAAGGCATTAATTGTAGTTTTGTTTGTAGTAATAGGAAATAATTCATCAACAGGAACTAGTTAAGTGTGTAATGGTATATTTATACAGTAGAATATGCAAATACCATATTAAAAGGACAAAAGATATCTGTATATTAATATGGAAGGACCACAAGATAATAATTGGTTAATAAACCCCCAAGTGCCCCTTTAGGTAGTAAGTATTTGGAGTGCAGTAGATTTCAGTCCATTTTTATATCGTTTTGGCTTACATGAAAATAATAATTGATTTATATTTTACCCTGAGTTACTCAGTAGTCGAAATTTTTCCAGGTAACATTGCATATAATGCATGCTCCTTCTTAAATGTGTCAAAAATTAACATAAAAAAAATTTTTTAAGTAGTGTTGACAGAACAAAGACTTAAATTCCAAGAGTATAGATTCATATTTATGACCTCCCAATGACAGTTTAAAATAGTTTATAAGATAAAATTTTGTCATTACTCAGTAGATAGTATTAAAAATATGCTGAAATACTCACTGACTACTGACTTTGGAGTATTCCCAGTAATTTTTCCAGTGTAGTTGATACTAAATGTTAAAAAGTGTCTTACGTGTAATAACAGAACATTTTGCAGTGTTGAAATGAGATATATGGATTTATAGAAAACATGTTTTAAAGGAAGATTTATTGTATTACAATTACTTGTTTTCATTTAGTTATTTAATGGCTGTTCAGTCATCTAGTGCTGCCATAACAGAAATACCACAAGTGGATGACTTTAAAAAGAGAAATTTAATTCTGTCATAGTCCTGTAGACCACATGTTCAAATTTAGGGCATCAGCTTCAGGGAAAGGCTTTTTCTTTTGGCTCTAGCAGATGGTCCTTGTCCTCTCAGCTGGGAGCTTCTGAAGCTCAGACACTGTGTGTGCTTTCCCAAGGATGAGCTCTGCTCTTGGCACTGCTTCTTGATGACATGAGGCCCCCAGTACACTGCTTGCTTCCCTTTCCTTTATATCTCGGTAGATTGCTTCAGGGCACAATATCATCTTAAACTTTGAGACTTGCCCCACCAACAAAACTGCTGCCCATCCTTCCTCAATAACATCACAGAAAGCAGGGTTTATATCGTACAGGAACATCACACTGTACCAGGAATCACGGCCTAGCCAAACTGCAACGCTCATTTTGGGGGAACACAATTCCATCCATGACAGTGGCCTTTAAAAAGAAAGGAATTTGTTTTGAGTGGATGCTTGATTTATGGCATTCTGCCGTATGGGGTCCCTTTGAGTTGGAATTGACTTGATGGCAGTGAAATTTTTTTTTCGTTTTAGTTTTAGGTGTAGATGTACAAAAAGGGCATTTACATTGAAGTAGTAACCAATTTTTAGTAATCCAATATGGTTTATCCTTTTTTCTTTGCAAGTCATATATGTTTTTAAAAGTACTCTTTTATTATTTTTTTAACAGCAAGCCTGTGGTTATGAGTTTACCAGCAAGCTACATCGGATGTATACAGATATGAGTGTCAGTGCTGATCTCAACAATAAGTTCAACAATTTTATTAAAAACCAGGATACAGTAATAGATCTGGGAATTAGTTTTCAAATATATGTTCTACAGGTATGAATATAGGTTTTATTGTGAATGTATTGTAATTATTTCACGTACTCTGATAAGAAGAATTAATAAATAAATGTGCAGTTAGATATTTTTTCAGTTGATCATGTTTTCCAAAGTTAACATTTGCAATTGGATATTCCATAATAGTAATATTCATGGGCTTTATCAAAATTTTTAGGGGGGGGGAGATGTTTTAGTTCATATATCGTATTTTAAATATTTATTTTCAAGTTAGATGATGTTAGTCTTTTTTTTTGTTTTTTCTGGTTAGGCTGGTGCATGGCCTCTTACTCAGGCTCCTTCATCTACATTTGCAATTCCCCAGGAATTGGAAAAAAGTGTACAGATGGTAAGTTTTCAGAAAATTTGTTAGAGTGTCTCAGGTGTTTTAATAATTATTGTAATACTATATTCCTTTAAATATTTTTGTAATTTTGTGAGAGTTCGTGTGATACAAAAATATGAGTTTGCTCAGCTGCAGCCTCAAGACATAGTCTTCTACAAGATTACCTCCCCAGGGCTGCCTTCATTTCTAATCAGCTGACTACTAACTTGTAGTTTCCACAGCCACCTTTCAGTATCTACAATTTGGTAGAATGACTCACAGAACTAAGGAAAGTACTACCTTAGAGTACAGCTTTATTATATTGAAAGGATACAAAACAGAACTAACCAAAGAAGTATTTGGGCAAGGTCTGGGAGGGTCCCAAATACAAAGACTGCCAGTTAAGTCTGTGAGCTCATCCTAGAGAAGAGTGCTACATAGTTCATTGCTGAATATCACTGCAGTCATCCTTGATGTTCTCCCCTTGGGAATGTAGGCACCCACGCCAGCACCTAGTCCACCCCTCAAAGCAGTTTTGTAACTCTTTTTCTGAAATGGCCATCAGAGCTGTCATCGTATTACCCTTGATGTCCTGAATGTCATCCATATGTCTTCCTTTCAATATTTCTTTTATTTTGGGGTAAATAAAACAGTCACTGGGGGCCAGATCAGGTGAATACAATAAGGTGTTCAGTACAGTTATTTGTTTACTGTCTAATAACTCACTGATAGACAGCTATACAGGTAAGTTCACGAACTTGTCCCCTTGCCACTGTGTACAATGGCCATTTCAGAAGGAGTTCCAAAATTGCTTTGAAGGGTGGACTAGGTGCTATCATTGGTGTGTGGCTTCCCAAGGGAGTACTTCATATGTGACTGTGGTGATTTTCAGCAATGAGGTATTTAGCACTTAACAATTAAGTTCATGGACTTAATTGTTGGACCTCATACAGAGCTTCCATTGTCCTCAAGGAGGAGTTAATGCTCTTGAAATTGAGGAGTCACAATGCTCCAGGAGTATTGCCAACCATGAAAACTCACCTGAGCTTTCGTGACCAGAGTTTTTATCAAGATTGTATTATGTAGACATGGTTGTGTGAATTATTTGCCTAGTGGTAGAATTTAAACTTTAACCTCCTTTTATTCTTGGAGATCAGGCTGGTAACATACATCTCAGAGCTCTAGACTTCTGATCACACATTTGGTGCTTCTGGCATGGCCAGCTCCCATCCTGAGTCATATCCTTAGTGTAAATTGTGGAGGGGCCCATCATGAGTCACCTTGTTAGTATAAGCTATCAAGTGTAGGCCAGGGAGCCCATTATAAATAACAAAGACACTCCAGACACTTGAGAAATTCCAGCAATCTAAAGATTATCAAACTGGGGACAAAAAAAGATCAACCAAAGTTGTTATTGTACAGGAATATATTCATGAAATTATTGTCAGTCTTTTTTGAGAAGAATGTTAAATAATTATAATTACTGATATTAAAGCAAATTTATGGCTAACATGGAAGAGACTGGGAATTCCAAAACACTTAATTGCGCTCTTAAGAAATCTGTACATTGATCAAGAAGTTGTCATGTGTGCTGTCCTGCTGGTCTCTTTCTAAATGGAGAGAAAAAAGTTGAGGGGATATGACAAATACAGAATAAAAAGGAGAAGTGTGCTGTCACCGGGGAAGGAGAGGAGAAGGCTTTGCAGATAGGCGGGCATGCAAAACTAATTTGGATTGTATACTTTTCACTTAATCACAATAGGAAAGACAAACAAGCAGTCGTACAAACAGAACAAGGGGATACTGCCTGGTTTAAAGTCAGAAAAGGTATGCAGTCGGGGTTGTATCCTTTCACTGTACCTTTTCAGTCTGTATGCTGAGTAAACAATCCAAGAAGCTGGATTATTTTAGGAAGAATGAGGCATTAGGGTTGGGGGATGACTCATTAACAACCTGCATTACACAAATGACATCATCTTACTTGCTGGAAGTGGAGAGGATTTGAAACACTTATTGATGAAGATCAAAGACCACAGTCTTCAGTATGGGTTGCACCTCAACAGCAAGAAAACCAAAATTCTCACAACTGGACCAATAAGCAACATCATCATAAATGGAGAAGGGTTGAGCTTGTCAGGGATTTCATTTTCCTTGATTCCATAATCAATGCCTGTGGAAGCAGTAGTCAGGAAGTCAAAAAACTATTGCACTGGGAAAATCTGCTGCAAAGCACCTCTTTAAAGTATTAAAAAGTAAAGATGTCACCTTGAAGACTAAGGTACACCAGACCCAAGCTGTGGTATTTTCAGTTTCATCGTATGCATGCAAAAGCTGGACAGTGAATAAGGAAGACAGAAGAATCGATGCCTTTGAATTGTGGTATTGGAGAAGAATGTTGAATGTACCGTGGACTGCCAAAAGAACAAACAGATCTGTTTTGGAAGAAGTACAACCAGAGTACTTCTTGGAAGCAAAGAAGATGAGACTACATCTTGCATACTTCGGACATGTTGTTACGCGGGATCAGTCCCTGGAGAAGGACATCATGCTTGGATGAGTTGAGGGTCAGTAAAAAAGAGGAAGATCCTCAACAAGATGGGTTGACACAGTGGCTGCAGCAATGGGCTTTGTCATGAAACTATTGTGGGCATGATGCAAGACTGGGCTGTGTTTCGTTTGTGTTGTGCATAGGGTTGCTATGAGTTGAGACTGACTCAATGGCACCTAACAACAATATTAAAGCTAAAACCCTAAGAGTGTGATATAGTTCTTTGTCAGATGTGTCTCTTAATAAACTGTCTGTTCCTAAGGAGTTATAAATTATAAAAATTTTGATACCTAACACTAAAAAAAAATGACTTTCCAATTTTCTTTATAATCTTGAGCCAAATTGTGTGTCTTCTCTTCCCTGCATATAGTAGTTATTTTTACTTCTGCACTGTAATTTAGGCAAATATGTGAAATGAGAAATATTCTAGACTAATATATTAAAGCTAGACATTTAAAGGGAAAATTACTTGAAAACATGATTGAGTGGAAACCCTCTATTACTTACCAAACAACACTTAAAATAGCTTTCAGTTTTTATCAGTTTTATTGAGATCTGGTTCACGTGAAATGCAGTTGACCCATTTAAAATATACATTTTAATGTATGTTGAGTATATTCACAGAGTTATGCAACCACCACCACAATTTTGAACATTTTCGCTTCCCCAGAGGAAGCGTCTACTCATTGGCAGTTCCTGGAGACTCTCATGCTGTAGCATGAATGAGTACTTCATTCTTTTTATTGCTGAGTAATATTCCATTGTCTGGATATACTACATTTTATTTTTCCATTCATCAGTGAGTAGACATTTATGTTGTTTCCACTTTTCTGGTACTAGCGATAATGCTGACATGAACATCTGCATACAGGTTTTTGAGTGGACAAGTTTTCATTTTTCTTTAAACTGACCCTTTTTGAGTCTCTTAACTTATCAGAAGAATCTTCCTGTTTCTTCATTGGATGAACATTTTAGTAGTAAATTTCTAGAGGAACTTTTATGAGCCTTTAATAGACTTTATTTGGACTGGTCCACAGTGAGTTATGCCTGGATGTATTACATTTAAAATGAAAATGCCATTTAATTACATTATTTCCTAGAGCTGTGCACAGTGGGTAGTTTGGATCCTTTTATTAAAGTTTTTTTTTTTTTTTTTTTTTTTAAGACAACACAATGCAGCTCAGGAATCATAATCTCTGGGTTTGAATGTTTATTCTGCTGTTGACCAAGCTCTGCAGCTTTAGGCAAATAGCTTTCTAAGTCTCTCTTAACTGACAATATTATTACCTCAGAGTGGTGGTATGACGATAAAATTTGGTAGTGCATGCGAAGTAGCTAGGCTCGTGTATCGTAAGTGCTCAATAAGTGTTAGTTTATGATAGAAGCGATATTATATTCACAATGGTGGTAGTAGATTAGAATATATAGCCTGCCAAGTAGATTTCAGAATACCAGACATAAGTTAGACTTTCAGTATAGAAGTATAGGACTTCTTGCATCTTCTGTGAAGAGGGATTGAAGTACAAACCATATTATAAACCCTATGAAGAAGAGCAGTCACCAAACAGCCCTTTGGGTATGCTCCTAGGCTGTTGTGGAGTTTTCAGAAAGGATGGGTGTGAAGTAGAGGCATGGCATAGGGTAGCCAGGTGAAACGTTTTGATGTATTTATGACCAGACAAGAGAAAGAATATTGTCTTCGCTCTTGATGGTCTTCATACTTTTCTTCTTAAGACTACTTCTACATTCATAATTTAGTGAGAGTACAGGCCAGCTAACTTTGTGTCCTTCCCTCTCTCCTTGAAATAACTATTTTCAAGTAATCATTTTCTAACTCTCGTGAACAGTATATGTATGACTTCCATTAGATTTCAGTTTGCTCATTTACAAATAGGAATCAGGTTTCTAAGTATGAAATTACGTAAGTACAAGAGTATTATTCTCTTTGTTTGGATTTTTTATATCTACCAGTAGAGGGAGTTTGCCCTTAATTTTTTTTCCCTAATAACTCTGAATTTAATTACCTAGGAATGAAAATCCATTTATATACTTAGTCCATTGCTTTGTGTAAATTAATTTAGGGATCACTTCCTGTTTTTACATTTTTAATCTTAGCATAGCTGTTTATAAAAAGTTACTTTTATTTTACTCATTAGTATCTTAAAGTTACCTTATGTGTAAAATGGAAATTATAAGGATGGTGCAGGACTGGGCAGTGCTTCGTTCTATGTGATCAGGTCACTGTGAGTCAAAAGCAACTTGATGGCACCTAACAACAGCAAATCTTTAAAAGTTACAGAAATAAAGCTATATTAAAGTAATTATTTTTATATATTAATCCAGTAAGTGTTAACTGTAATATTTCTTTTGTACCAGGCTTACAAACCTGACTAATATTCAGTATTCAAAGTGGTATACATTGATGTAACTCTAGAGTTGAATAAACCCATTGAACAAGAATCATTTATTTTTCAGATCATTGGAGTTCTATTTAATTGCCCTTAAACAGCATTTTTAAGGTGCTTTTAGGCTGGTATTACTTTAAAATGAGAAAGTTAAATATATTTCTTACTTAATAAACTTTGATAACACAATTATTTAACTATATAATAAGGGAGGTTTGTACAACTTTGGTCTTTGAAATACCAAATTAGTTTACAGTATTCCCATTTGAAGCTCAATCAGTTTGTTCTTGAACATCTATCGATAGGGGAATCTTTTAGATTGGATTTGAAATTTAAAGATGAAGGAATATTTTCCTTTGCCATATGATATTATCAATAAAATTTTAGTAAACAGAGCTAGTTGCTGGGAACATAAATGGGTAAAACATGTACCTTCACAGCTTAGAATCTGAAAGTGAATTTTACACTTAAAGTAATTTATAAAAAATGTTTTTAGTGTTCAGTTTCGTATTTTTAAAATGATTTGACACTTAGCTTGGCTGGCTTATTTTGCTTGGGTCCACGCATTCATTGCAAATCATGAGTTATTTAGTAGAAGTTGTATTGACAGCCCTGTTAAATCCATTGCTGTTATGTCAGTTCCAACTCATGGTGACCTTATAGGACAGAGTAGAACTGCCCCATAGATTTTCCAGGGTGCTGCTAACTGGTGACCTTTTGGTTAGCAGCTGAGCCAGCTGGGCTCCATTGACAACCCCCCAAAAACCAAAACAAACCTATTTCCATTAATTCAGTTCTGACACATAGTGACTCTTATAGACGAAGATACTGTAGCATTTCCAGGGATCACTTGGGGGATTGAAACTGCCAACCTGTTGGTTAGCACCCACACTCTTTAAACCACTATGCCACCAGCATTTCCTTGACAACCTAAGAGGTTATTAATTAGTCAAAGTATGCTTCTAGAATCCCTGAATAGCATATTTTTGTTTGTTCTTGTCTGGATTAGACAATCTTTTGTATTCCAAACACTAGTCATTTTCTAGTGATCATGCAAAGGTGGCTGTATTTGTAGAGTGCTAACACTACTGTAGGGAAAAACATACTGAACAAGTTTCAGCTCCTCTGGACTAGTGAAACTTGAAATAAACTGTTAATTGGTTGCTTTAGTTAAACTAAAAGGAGAGCTTGATATGCATAGAAAGCTTTAGATATACTGAACATTGCACATTATGCTAAAATTTGTTCACATTCTGAATTGTGACATAGATGTTTTTCAGTTTTGTAAATGAAGTTGATCTTTTATCTTTTTCACATCTCAGTATCATTTTCCCACTGTATGTTATATACTAGCACTTTAAAACATAGGAGTTCTGTGTTTTGGACTGAGGTCCTACAGTTACATATTCAGTCCAGGGAAAGAATGTTTAGAGTTTCAAAGCTGAATTAATAGAATGTTAAATTTAATTATTCACAATAATAGTAACTAAACAATATGCAAGGAGAAGTACTCTGAAACTTTGTTTGTATTCGTGTTTTACTGAATATAGAAGTTAAATCATGGATGTCACTTTATTGACAACCATGCAAATATTAGCCTGTCACTTCAACAAGAATGTTGGCAGATACATTAGAAATACAGGTATGATTTATATTTCATATGGAAATGTATGTGGTGATGATTTTGGTCAGTAGTTATCCAAAAGTGATAATGAATTACAATGTCATTTCTAAATTTATATGAAACACAAGTAAAGTTTGCAGTGCTGTGGTTTACGGGAAGAAAACAGTGGACAAAATTGTCATTGAAAAGACCTGGGTTAATACTTGTGTCATCTTGGCCAAGGACTGCATGGATGTGTCCCTCTCATCTGTAAAATGAGAAGGTATACTGGACGTGCTATAATGTTCTTTCTATCATGAATTTTTTTTTAAACATTTGTAGCATGGTCATAGTCAAATTAGCTGTAATAGTTGAAAATAATTTAAAACTTTTTTTTTTTTTTAGTTTGAATTATTTTACAGCCAGCATTTCAGCGGAAGGAAACTTACATGGTTACATTATCTTTGTACAGGTAAGATGTATTCAACTATATGTGGTTTTAATAGAATTCAGTTGGTATGATTAATAATTTAGAAAAATTTCTTGTAACCTAACTATAGTTTTTGGAAACCTTGGTGGCATATTGCTAGCTAAAAAATCAGCCATTCAAATCTGCCAGGCACTCCGTGGAAACTGTGGGGCAGTTCTACTCTGTCCTGTAAGGTCGCTGTGAGTCAGAATTTACTCGACAGTGTCTCCCTTTCTGATTACCATTAAAGCAGCAAATGAGTTCAGGTGTAGAACATTTTAATAGTATTTTATATTTATGGTGCTTATAATATTACTGCTAAATAAGGGAATTTCTAAACTATATAATGGTTCATTACACTTCTCTAAAAAACTACTTTTTTGAGACATTAGGAATTTTATGTAGAAACTCAAATTTAGTGAGTCTAATACTCCCAATAGCCTATTCTAAGCATGCCACATATCTTGGCAAATTTCAGTAACTATTATAGCATCATAAGGAGACCTAATTGTTTGATTTTTATTTGTGGCACTATAGTGAACTGTAATAATAAATATTTTACACAGAAAGTCCCTATGTCTAGTAGTTTCTGATTTTGGAAGTAACTTGAATTAGAATCTCATCTTTCCTTCTTTCTGAGATGGTGGGGTCCACTTAGTGATTCTAAAGTTAGTGCCTGAATAAGCATAGATTATACAGTTGGTATTAGTTGCCTGAATGTCTTAGTCAAAGCAGACACTCAGATTTTCTCACTTTTGCTAAAGCTGTGCTTTGATGTATGTGGAATGAGCATTGTTCTTTCCTGAGAATCAAAGATTGCATATGTTACTGTCTCTTAGAAATGTATAGTAAAACTCAAATCTTATTGGTTGCCATGATCCTCACGTAATAAAAGAAATTTCATCCAGTAACTTTAACACTTGCCATTTATTTGACTGATGTACATCTTGTAAAATGGTGGCATATTATGGTGATATATATTACATTATTTAGTTGAGTTTATTTTTCGACTAGTTGGGGTTTTAAGTTTTTTGATATTTTGTGAAATAAAAGGTGGTTATTGATATCTTGAGTAGCCACTTAGTAGGTGGCCTGTTGTGAATGGTTTCTGCTCTTATTTAGTAATTACAATTGATTTTACGGGGGAAAAAATTGCTAGGCCAAGATTTCAGGTACTATGTCTTCTAAGTAAGCTGGTAGATCTTAATGTAATTGAGTTTAATTTACTTTTACCACTTCTGAGTTTTTATCTCAGGGAGTTAAAGCTGTGTTGTTTATTGTCATTACCTTAGTAATAATAAACAGGTTTATTATTTTCTTGGTGTCCACCACCTAGCAGTACACAAGAAAAAAGAGGCAATACATAGTTTTCACCATTGGAATTTGTCCTGAAAGAAAACAACTTGCTTCAGTTTTAGAACTATAGTACTAGTTCCCAAGCTGGTTTTGGGGCCTTGTTTATTCTGTCTTGTTTTAGGGGCATGTGTCTGTCTGTATGTGTTTGTTAATTAAAGCCAAATAGTTCTGTTTTTGGTTTTGGAAGAGATTAAGTTCTGCATTTATTTGTTGTTTTGCATCACTAAAGGCACTGAAAGAAACCTATGATTTATCAGTGGAACTGTTGAGTACAGGTTTTATTTTGTTTTTTAGTTACTTATTTCATAAAAGGTTATCAAACACCCTCCATACCTAAGATACTTTTCCTGTAGTACCTGCATTTGGCTTAAGACCTAAACTCAAGGGCTTCTTTGTAACATTGACATTAATCCTGGTCTGATCAGTCGAAATCCTATTCTTTGAGAATCTGTATCACTTATACTTAACATGTAATGAAAATTACTATTACCAGTCCATTTCTATACTCTTAGCTTATTAAAATCCAAGAAATAGTTTGAAAATTTTTTTTTTCTTTTGTATTTAAGCCAAGCATCCTTGTAAAGATCTGGAGGGCAGGATATTTGGAAAAACATAAAATCAGAAGAATTAGGGTTAAATATTAGCTTACCAGTTACTGGTTTTGTAACCTTGAACAAGTTCTTTGAGCCTATTTTCGTATCTTGTTTAAATACTTTTAAAGTCAGCCCTCAAAAAGCTGACTTCTATAGCTTAATAGTTAGCCTCCAGTGTTTCGAACACTGATGGAGAGGGAAACGTGGGGTGATACAGCCACATAGAATAGTGGTGGCAATAATGGTGAAGGAGGGCTTCTAGGCAGATAACGTTTAAATTTGGTTTTCAAGGATGAATAGGATCTTTCAAGATAGGCAAAGAAGAATGTGGAGTGTGTGTTACTAATGGAGGTATGAACTTTCAAAAGTGAACAGGCTACCACAGCAAATGTGACAAATGTGAAGGAGAGAAAGCTTAATGCTTCACTGGACTTATGACTAGGAATTTTAATAGAACTATGCTAGGAGAAAAACTTGATGAAGAACGTACTTGAAATAATTGTACTATCTGACTATAAATAAAGTTTTGTGACAGACCAAGAAATTGAGAAATGATGAGCTCAAGGGGCCTGATAACACTTTACCAGATACGGAATTTTGTCACTTTTGGTGGTAGCCACCAATGTAAAGTGACTTTTTCCCTTTTTCAATTATCAGGTGAACCTGAGGTATGATAGATACCCTGTTCCACAAACACTAATGATTTTAGTGTCCATTGGTAATCCTTGCCCAAATCAGTTATTTCAGTATTGGTTGCACAATGATCTACCATTCCATCATCATATATTAGCTGGCATTCTTCTATAAAGAAAAGTTTGTCTTAGGAGATGAGGTTGCCAACAGGTAATTAGGGAGCAACTCGAATGAAAATGTTGTAAAAATTTTGCCAACTGTTTCCTATGCTTGTGAATGCTAGTTCAGTTATGATTGGCTTGTTTTTAAAAATATGTGTGTATCAACGTTATCTTTTAGTTTGGAGTTTCTTAGAGTTTACCAACCTGTTCACCAGGTTACCATAAATTACCTTCTTTTGTCGTATTCCTTTTGTGAACATATGGCACTAACTTAAAACAAATCATTCAAATCTGGAATTTCCTTCCCTACCCCAGCTGCTTCTCTACCCTTCTCCAGTCTTTTCATTTGTAAGCTGGCTAAGAAGAAAAGGTTGCTGAAAACAGTGACACAGGTCCATGTACCACAATCTCTGATAATTTATTGAAAAATAGCAAGGAAAAAACACAATGTAAAATGAATTAGTTTTTAAATATTGTAGAATGAACTCAGCATAAGTAAATGATACTTCTCCTCATTCTTTGGGTTCTGGTGGTGGTAAAAGATTATTTTTGTGGCAGAAGATTCATTCTGTCCTCAAACCCATGTCAGTGTGTTACAGCATCAGTGTTACAGAATGAGTTGAGCCCATGACAGTCAGTGTCATGTCATGAGGTCAAAAGTGTCTGTTTTTTTTTTTTAATTGTGATCGAGTGAAAGTAGTATACAATCCAAGTCAAATTTGCATGCCCAACTATCTACACTTCCCTCTGGTCTGCTTGTCTGGTGACAGTACACTCATCCTTTCCATTCTGTACATGTCATATCCTGCTAACAATCTCCTATCCCCTCCTCTCCACTTTCTCCTCTGCCTTCTGGTAAGTGACCAGTGGGACAGCATCTTGTAGATACAGAGAACCATAAAGTGGACACAACATAAATGGTCACCTTATGTTCCCGAGTCTAATCCATTCGTGTGCAAAGAAAAACTACCCGATTTAAGTGGGATAGTGCCACTTAATCATCTTGGTGTTTCTGGCGTATGATTAAGCAGTCATTACACAAATGATGTAATTGAATTGATGTCATAGTGTGTTCCTCACATTTCTCAAACTTAACAGAGAGCCTTTGAAGTACTCTTTATACTACTTTCTAGTGGTAGATGTCTAATGATTATTTTTTTATTTAGGCCTTTTGTGTAAGAGATTGTAATTAATGTATTAATTTTCCTTTCATGAAAGTTCAGAGATGAGAAATTTTTCCTTTCCAAAGGATTTTGAAAACTATTTCTGCTTACCAGTCTTTTATGTTGGTTAACATGAATTAAGCCAAGACACAATTAATAATAGTGATAAAAGCTAATGCGGGGATCTGGGGCAGGTGATACTAAAATGGCAAATTGAATTCTGTCCTTTAAAGTCATTAATTACATAGTAAATAAAAAAAGCATAAATGTTTTATGAAAGTTACTAATTATGGACTAACAGAGAAAATGCCATTTTTGGAGCAGTTCATGTGAAATGCAGCTCTGTTGATTTAAGATGTAGAACCTTGAAGTCAGTTCTCTTACTTGTTTAGTTTATAATCCGTTTAAAAGTTAAAAAAAAAAAAAAAACTGGCTCTGTGTGTGTGTGTGTGTGGGCGCGTGTGTGTGTGCGCGCGCGCATGTGTGCACATGCGCGTGTGTTTGCTGTGATCTCTAAAGCACAGTTTTATGATTTAGGAATCTTTGATTTGCATTGTTTACTTTTTTCCCAAGTTGTTTAGAGACTACATTGTATCAGTAGTTGTTGTTAGAAGCTCTTGAGTGTGACATTGTCATGTTGCTGTCTCCTCAGGATGTTGTAGAACTGTAGTATTTTTAAGAATGCTCATAGACCTCAGCATACTTGAACCTTACCTGGGATTAGAACAGATGTAGAGAGCACATGAGATTGTTGGTAGTAGCAGTCTCTCTCCTTTGTGTTGTCTGTCCATCTCTCCTCCTTCTTCCATCTCCTTTTATCATCCCGTCCCCTACCTATTTACCCTTCTAGGATGTTATTTAAACCTGCAGGTGAAGGCTGTAGTAGCTCAACCCTGATTTGTACTACATGCTCAGAACCGATAATCTTCCTCTCCATCCAAAAGGGGAGAGGAAAAGAAACAAATGATTACATTGCTAGTAGATAATGCTAACAACAGTTTAGTTGGTCCCTATTTCTCTCTTGTGGGAGAAAGTGTATGAAATAGTGATTACTCAAATAACTTTGAACTGTCTCTTTGAATGATAGGTTTACTGTCACAGCTTTTGTTTTAATTGTAGGTGAAGTTAAAATGAACTATTTGGGCAAACCATATGTAGCCATGGTCACAACATACCAAATGGCAGTTCTCCTTGCCTTTAACAACAGTGAGACCGTCAGCTATAAAGAGCTTCAAGACAGCACCCAGATGAATGAAAAAGAGCTGACAAAAACCATCAAATCTCTACTTGATGTAAAAATGATTAATCATGATTCAGAAAAGGTGTGTGGCGATATTTCAAGGAATTTGTGTGTTATAAACATTAAAACTTTTTCTTAGGGTGTTCACAGTTTTAAAAGTCAGAATATATTTGCTAATGTTCTGTGAGCCTTGGAAGATGCTTGAATCAGTTACATTACTCTACTGTGAGCTCTTGATAGCTCTGAATTTGAAGAATTCACAGAATGCTATGAAACTTAGTGTCTATCTATATGCCTTTTATAGTGTTAGGAAGATTTTTTTGTCTTATACTATAACATTTTAGTAAAAAATCATAAAAGAATGTTCATTAGAGGGTGTTGATTAATTGAGGTTTTACAACTAGCGAGTCATAGATTTTTTTGGTTTTTTTCCGATGTGTTTAAAACACCTGTTGTTTCTTCCAGTTTTGACTCATGGTAACTCTGTATGTGTCACAGTAGAACTGTGCTCCATAGGGTTTTCAGTGGCTGTTTTTAAGAAGTGGATCAGCAAACCTTTCTTCTGAGTGGACTCCAAACTCTGTCCTTTTTGCTAACAGCTGAGTGCATTAACTGTTTGCACACACAGATTCCTCCATGTGTTTAGTTACATGGTTCTGGAATAGTAAATGGCAACTTATTGATTTTATAAACAGGTTTAGAAACCTGTCATATCTATCTTCCAAAATATAATAATCATATCTGTTTGTAGTCATGGAAACCCTGGTGGTGTAGTGGTTAAGTACTATGTCTGCTAACCAAAAGGTCAGCAGTTCGAATCTTCCAGGCACCCCTTGGAGACTCTATGGAGCAGTTCTACTCTGGCAGTAGGGTCTCTGTGAGTTGGAATTGACTCAGCAGTGCTGGGTTTGATGTTTTTGTTTTTGGTAGTCATACTTACAATGTATAATGCCATCCTAAGTGCTGTCAGACTCCTTTCTTTCAGGACTGAAAAAACTATATCCATCGTGAGAATTGCAGACCAATAGTATATTCTTTATACCTTTTTTCTCTAGTAACAAGTGTTTGTTTTTTTAATAGCATATCTTAATGTTTACATGGTTAAGAAAGCAACATATGTGGATTAAGTATCCTGCTTCCAATTTATTGTGCCAATAAGAAAAATTCTGGTTGATAGACATTATTTTGTTGAAATTAAGAGTCTACAACTTCTTTAAGCAGTTTGTTTTGCTTATATCTCTAAGGCTATGATGAGATTTTATTGTCGATAATTAAACCACTCGAAGTGGCATATATCCTAGAACTCAAGCAAGTTAGCAATTAAGTAAAAGTATACAATCCAAATCAATTTTACTTGCCCACCTATGTGCAGCCCCTTCCGCTGTCCTTGCTCAGTGACAGCACACTCCTCTTTCATTCTATACTTGTAGTATCCCCTTAACCAGCTCCTGTCCCCTCCTCTCCACCATTTTCTCTCCCATCCAAAAGGGACCAGTAGGACAGCATCCTATAAATGCACAGAGCCGTAAAGTACACACACTGAAGGGGCACAATGTGTCCCTGAATCCATTCCATTACTGTCTAAAGAGTTGACCACAGATCACTTGCTTCTCTTCACAGAGTGAATAGAACATAGACGGAAGGGTAAACCTTGTTAGAATCACCCCTGGGTCAAGGTGAAAGGGTGGTTGTGGGCCACTTGAAACAGCTTTCATCTATAGTCAGATGATTTATTGCAAAATTTTTTTTTAATGTGATCATTCAGTTTTTCATAATGGAGAATGATGGAAAAATTAGGATCCTGGATATTTCATAAAAGTTGAAATGTGTAATTTTGCTTGTTTAATCCAGTGAGCTTCTCTCTTGTTTTATCTCACAGGTAATGTATATAGTAGTTGGACCAGGAAAAAACCTTATTCCTAAAATCTAAATGGACTAAAGTTCCAGTAAATATAAAATTAGATAAAAATGGTTTATGCTTGTTTGACAATAAACAGTTGTTTGTCTCTTAAATCTTTGTAATGTGAGCAGTGTGAGAGTGTAGATTTTTTGTACTTCATCATTTAATTTCATTTTATTATTGGCAGCAAGCTTTTATTTAATGATCTTATTTTTTATAAAGCTATGCATTTTTTTAAATATAGGAAGACATCGATGTAGAGTCATCATTTTCATTAAATATGAACTTCAGCAGTAAAAGAACCAAATTTAAAATTACTACATCAATGCAGAAGGACACACCACAGGCAAGTGCTTTTAAATATCCTTTCTTTTGAAAATGTTTAAGCATTGTATCTTTTAAGGGATAACATTGAGATGGGAAACCCTGGTGGCTTAGTGGTTTAGAGTTTGACTTCTAACCAAAAGGTCAGTAGTTCAGATCCACCAGGTGCTGCTTGGAAACTGTAGGGCAGTTCTGCTCTGCCCTGTGGAGTCACTGTGAGTTGGAATTGACTCTAGAGCAAGGGGTGGTGGTTGTTTTTCTTTTTTTTAACATTGTGATAAAGTAAAACATTTCACTGCAAAATTAATAATACAATAACACATCTTTTCTGGTTCTTTACATTTACTAAATTCATAAACAGAAATCTCTCCTAGTGTTTTAGTTTTTAAAAGAAGATAGTAACGAATATCTAGGAAAAGGTTCTAGCTTAGTCACATTTGATCTTAAACTATATTAAAATGTGTAGCTTTGCTTTCATTCTCTCCAAAAAGTCTTACCTTGCCAAAGCTAGCCAAGTGCCATAATATAATCTCCTTCTTTTTCTTTAATTTCCTTTGTTGTTGATGTTGCCATTGACTGGGTTGTTTCTCATGCCAGTCCCATGTATGCAAAGCAGAACTGCTCCATAGGGTTTTTAGGGCTGTGACTTTGCAGAGTCTTCTGAGTTAGCTCTGGGTGGGTTCAAACTGCTAACCTTTGTAACTTGTAGTTGACTGCTTAACTGTGCTACTCAGGCTCTTCTCATTTATAAAACAAGAGAAACTTTTATAGCCAGTTTGTGTCAGTGAAAGGTAGGCATATAAGAAAATGCTTTTCAAACTTTAATGTACAAGTGAATCACCTGGGGATCTTATTAAAATGCATATTCTGATTTAATCGGTCTGGAGTGGGGCCCAAGACGCTGCATTTCAAACAAAGAACCGGCTCAACCCCAGTTTGAGTAATGAACATATGCTGCTGGTGATGCTTTTAAATCAGCAATGATTATTGCTGCTTCCTGGGATAAACTAGTCATATCATTTAAGTTTCCTGATTGCATCCTGTGTGCCACCCTGTCCTTGGACTCATTATAGGATATGAAGGTGTGTAATGTTAGGCCCTCTCTCAGGAACTTACCTACCCCATGGGGGAGACAAATATTAGTTACTTGCCATTAAATTTGAACTCTAAATTGGTCATGGTTCTCCTCCCACCCCCTGCTAGTGAATAATAACTGGTGTTATATGAGTTGTATTTTACCTTTTAAAAGCTGTTGTGAGTAATGTTATGTGGCATTACTTGTTTGGATGCCGTGCTTCTACTGTGTGTCTTTGAGCTCTACAGAGAAGAGCCTTTGTGGCCCATCCTTCTGGCTTCCCTACTTGAGCCAAACAGAACCCTTTACATTTCCCTTTGAAGCTTGATCCAGTATGCGCTCATAGCCAGTTAGTCATTTTGCTACAACCTCACCTAAAAGCGTCACGGCACAGAGTCTGTAATCGTTGAAAGGACAGTGGTCTGGAAAGGTATTGCTGTGTCATTTTAGTCTAACTTTATTGCATATTTATATTAATGATACAGTTAACTTTTCTCTAATAACCTTCCAATTTTAACCATAGGTATTATATATAATCCTCTCTAAATGATGCTGTGTGATACTGAGTACAACATAATTGGATAATTTGATACTAGATATTAATTAGAGTTTTATTTGAACTCACTGATAAAATGAATTATAGATTAGTTTAATGACCTGTCTCATTTGCTAATTTTTGTTTTTCTGTAAAACAGGAAATGGAACAGACTAGAAGTGCTGTAGATGAGGACCGGAAAATGTATCTCCAGGCTGCTATAGTTCGTATCATGAAAGCACGAAAAGTGCTTCGGCATAATGCCCTTATTCAAGAGGTAAAAAGGGAAAGGTGTCCTCAGGACTTCCTGGAGTAGTGTATGCTTATCAGTGTTGTGCTTTCTCTTAAATGATGGTACAGAAAGAGTATCTCTGTACAGTGTAAAGAAAAGAAAGGCTTCATTACTTAATGAAAATAGTAGTCAAAATTGCAGGGTTAAATTTCCATTTGCTTTAGCTTAAATTTACAGTTCTAAAACTCACCATTTCATTGAAATTTCTGTCTAGCTATTGAAATTTGACCACATCAGGTATTAATTCGTTCTGTAAATACACAAGTGTTTGCCATATGATGCATTACTATATTGATCACTGGGGATATATGTGATACAGAACAAGACAAGACAGTGTTCCTGCCCTTTTGGAATTTACAGTCTGAGAAGTGCATTATTGAAATGACATGCAAATAAAGTACTGTTAACATTTACTGAAAGAAAAGTATGCAACACTGTGAGAACATAATGTAGAAGTTCCAGCTTAGGAATTGTTAGGGAAAGTTTTCTTGAGAAGTTGTGATTTGAGCTAACAGTTGAAAGTTAAGCAGAGGTTAGGTGGAAGCTTGGTTAGGGGTGGGTGTATAAATATTTGCATAGATTAGTTTACAGTTTCATTTAGTTATATGTGACTATTACTAGATTGTGCTATATCTGTGTTCTGCGTCTTAATTCTTTCATAACAAAGGTTAAGCTTCTTTACTTTGTACAGATTGTTTTTGGATGTTATGTTAGAATTACCTGTTCTCTCCCTCTGCACAGCTGTGCTCAGTTTTTAAAATTTGATATTATCCATGGTACTCACTTGCTGTATCATGTCCATCTATTTATATGATTTTATTGTGTTAATGTAATTTTATTTTTATTTCAAGTATCTCTTTCCTGAGTAGATTTGGTTTGTTGAAACCTCAGTAAATCTAAATTCCTTCATAGCTGATTGATAAACAGTAATTTGTAGGTGATTTAGTGTTACAAGTTTGACCTCTATTTCTTTCTTACACAGGTGATTAGCCAATCAAGAGCTAGGTTTAACCCAAGTATCAGCATGATTAAGAAGTGTATCGAAGTTCTGATAGACAAACAGTACATTGAGCGCAGCCAAGCGTCAGCAGATGAATACAGTTACGTAGCATGATGCTGTACCCTCCCCGCCGGGTGCAGGAAGACCATTGCCGTCACCGTCTGGTGTGCCTGTGGGAGACAGCAGGCCTGCGCCTCCTCATGTGGTCATTTGGCAGCCCCTGTTTCTCTGCTGTTTACAACGTCACCAGTGCCATGTCATGAGCGCCAAGGAAAATGCCTATAGATATTTCAGGCTCATGTCATTGTGACATTTCTTAAAACTTTATTAAAAGAATGAATGAAGTATTGCTGAAATGTGGAAATTTGGTTGGGAACCATGCTTTTTCTCCCTTCATGTTTGCAGTTGATGTGTGTGTGTGGTTTTTTTTTGTTTTGTTTTTTTTTTTAAATGTATCTTAAAGGACATAAAATTAAAAAATCCTAAATATTGTAATATGACAGATAACCTAATAATTGTATCTACATTAAAATGACAAACATGATATTGCTGCTTGTCAAATAAAAAAAAATTTAAAAAATTGAATGCTTTTTTTACGTGGATGGAATGTCAGGCTGGCTGTGGAATTCTGTATGTGAGTGTTGGTGAGTCATCAAAAAGGTGATGCAGCTTTAGTTGCATTTTTATTTGAATGGTTTAATTCACTTGTACTCCTTAAATCCTACATGAAAAATGTCTCAATTATTGTTCCTGAATGTATAAGAAAATACATTCAGTGTAAAGAATGCTTTATTTTTATGGATTAGAACTACATTGGCTATAACCATTTGAATATTGAGGATTTAATTCCATCAAGAGTTTCTGGTGATGTGCTATGTACACAAAATGTGAGCAGAATATGTGGTTGACCTCAAGTCTGGCATAGAAAGAGCTTTTCGTTCAAAAGTCATCTCGTTTCTGTTTTCGTAATATATCAATATAGCTTAATACCCCAGGTCTGTTGTCTTGCCTTTTACCTTCCTTGAGTCATAGAGGATCCTGCCTCTTCTTAGTTAGTACTCTATCATGCCTTTCTTTCTTTAACTCTTCAGAGACTAGATGCGATGGTATGTCATAGGTGTGTTTGCCAATCCAGAGCCTATGTATCCTTTTTAATCTGTTTAGTGCATGACATTAGAAGCCACTTATACAGAGATGTGAAGTTCCATCATTTTGTTTCATTTATTGACAGCAGTATTAAGGTAGCCCAAAACCAAAGCTATTGCTGTTGAGTCTATTCCAACTCACAGAGACCCTACAGGACAGTGTAGAACTGCCCCCACAGTGTTTCCAAGGCTATAATCTTTACAGAAGCAGACTGCCAAATCTTTCTCCCATGAAGCAGCCAGTAGGTTCATACCACTGACCTTTCAATTTATAGGTGAGCACTTAACCACTGCACAACTATGGATGCTTTTAGGTTACTTGGGTCTATTTGTCATGTTTATTATTTATCTACCCCCTCCCCCAACATATATACCTTTTTATTAAAGCTTTTACTTTTATTCAATACATCCCAGACAAATTGACTTGTAATACTTGAGTTGTTCAGTTTTTATCTCTAAAAGATAGCAAATCTGTTACTGTCAAGTCAGTTATGACTCACAAATAAAGGCTTTTTAAGAAGGAATAACTACAATGACGTTCTCAATACCTAACAAACAGGTACCACAAGTATGGTCTAAATAAATAATAATTACATAAATATGCTTTAATAGACACTGCAAATACTGCTTATTGTAAAAAAGTGGCTTTTATAGTTGGATTTGTTTGCACTTTTTTTTTTTTTTTTTAACCTATCACATGTTTTAGAAATCAGGTTATATGCTGTATTTCTCATTTTACCTTTCTTAGGAAAGAAGTAATGGCAAACTATATAAATATATACATATAAACTATAATATTGTATATTTGCTGTCAAAAACCAAACCCTTGTTTTGGTGACTTCATTGATGAAGTTTTCAGAATTGGTTCTTTTTTTTTCTTAAATGTGTATAAGTGTTAAGTCTTGTCCTGGTACCTAATACCAAGAAAGTATATTGAAAAATGGGCAAAGTCTTGTACTGAGTTGTACAGAAATTACAATGAAGCACATAGGACATGCTTGTGAATGAGGAAGTTACAGAGGCCAGATTATGAAATCACCAATCAGAAAAGGAGCAACATTCAGAATTCATTTCCTTCTCCTGAGGAGAAAGTAGTGAAGAAATTACAATTTTGTCATTTTGGCTGGGCAGTTGAAATCATCACTGCCTGGTACCAGCCTACAGAGCTCAGTATAACTACTTAGAAGATCCTGTCACGCAGCACCAAGTGCACAGGTGACAAGATTCAAAAGGCTGTGGGAAGGGTTTTCTGTGCTGTGTGTCTTTGACAACAAAAACAATGTGAGTAAAAATTCAAAAGTTTTTTGAAAATGATGAACAGTGAGCTAGTTAATGTGTAAACAGTGTATTTTACAGTTAGGTGATGCAACCTTTGAACACTATTTGCATTTGAAACCAAGAACTTTAATACTGTAGCTACAATTTATACTAGGGTTCAGTCCAATATTTTATGGTAATTTGCTTTAAATATAAACAAAAGTATACACTTTGGGAATTTTATTTATATCATATGATTTTAAAAAAGATGCTGCAATGCTATAAAATTTAACTATTTTTTTACATTTATCGCGTGCAAGCCATGTGATAGGTACTATTTTGTGTTATTTTGTTTGATGTTCAGGTAGTCCTGGTAGGTGGACAGTGTTTCTCTTCTGTAGATGGGGAACCTAAGTGAGGAAATTTTTCCAGGAGTCGTTGCTGTCAATTGCAGAGAACTAAATTTAAATTTAAATCTCAAAAATGTATATCTAATAAATGAGTGAGTATGTAGATGCATAGTTTGTTAGGTGTCCTCAGGTTGATCATGACTTAAAGTGACCCTGTCTGCAACAAAACTTCCCAGTCCTGTGCTGTCCACACAATAGTTGTTATGCTTGAGCCCATTGTTGCATCTACCTTGTCAGTCCATCTCGTTAGCTTTTCCTCTTTTTCATGACTCTCCTTTACCAGGTATGGTGTTCTTCTCTAGGAAGTAGTCCCCTCCTGATGATAACATGTCCAAAGTATGTGAGACAAACTCACCATCCTTGCTTCTAAGGAGCATTCTGGCTACTTCTTCCATGACAGATGTGTTCTTCTGGCAATTGATGGTATACTCATTATTCCTTGTGCACACCGTAATTCAAAGGTGTCGATTTTTGGTCCTCCGCATTCACTGTCCAGCTTTCACTTGTATATGATGTGATTGAAAATACTATGGCGTGCATCAGGTGCACCGCAGTTTTCGAAGTGGTATTTGCTTTTCAGCACTTTAAAGAGATCTTTTAGAGTTTGCTTAGTGCAATGTGTCATTTGATGTCTTGACAGCTTCCATGGGTGCTGATAGTGGATCCAAATAAAATCAAATCCTTGAGAACTTCACTCTTTTCTCCATGCATTGTGATGTTGCTTATTCGTCCGTTTGTGAGGATTTTTGTTTTATGTTAAGGTTTAGTCCATACTGAAGGCTGTAGTCTTTGATTTTCATCAGTAAGTGCTTCAAGTCCTCTTCACTTTTTAGCAGGCAAGATTATCATCCGCATGTCATGGGTCGCCGTGAGTCGGATCTCACACGATGGCACTTGGCTTGGCTGGTCATGGGTCCCTACTGAGTCTTCTCCAGTCCTGGTGCACTGTTGATTCTATACTTACGGTCCAGCTTCTTCAATTATTTGCTCAGCATGCAGATTGAATAAGTGTGGTGAAAGCATACAACTGATGTACACCCTTCCTATCTTTGAACCTCACGGTATCCTCTTGCGTTAGAACGACTGCCTTTTGGTCTATGTACAATTGAGTGCAATTAAGTGTTCTGGAATTCTCTGTACTTGGCAGTGTTGTCCGCAACTTGTTGTGACCCACATACTCAAAAGCCTTTGCCTAGTCAGTAAATCACTGATGAACAATCTTTCTGGTATTCTCTGCTTTCAGCCAAAATCTGTCAGACATCAGTAGTGATGTCCCTCATTCCACATCCTTTCCTGAATCTGACTTTAATTTCCAGCAGTTCCTTGTCAACAGTACTACTGCAACTGTTTGAGTTATCTTGAGCAAAGTTGTACTTTCATGTGATAATGATATTGTTTGGTAATTTCTGCATTGTGTTGGATCACCTTGCTTTGCAATAGGAGCAAATACAGATCTCTTTTAGTCAGATGATGGAAACCTGGTGGTGTAATGCTTAAGTGCTATGTCTGTTAACCATGAGCTCGGCAGTTCAAATCTCCTTGGAAACTCTGTGGGGCAGTTCTACTTTGTCCTATAGGGTCGCTATGAGTTGGAAACGACTCAACGGCAGTGCCTTTTTTGGCATTTCCAATCAGATGACAAGGTAGCTGTCTATAATTTCTTAACATAGATACCTCCAACGCTTCATCCATTTGCTGAAGCTTCTAAATTAGTATTCTGTCAATTCCTGGAGTCTTGTTTTTCAGCAATGCCTTCAGTAGAGCCTGGACTTCTTCCTTCAGTACCATCTGTTGATCATATGCAGTCTCCTGAAATGAACTGACCAATTCTGATATATTTACTCTGTATTTCTTTCAATATTGCATCTGGAGGCTTGAATTTTTTTCAGTTCTTTTAGCTTGGAAAATGCGAAGTGTGGTCTTCCCTTTCGATTTTCTAACTGTGGGTGTTTGCACATTTCATTATAATACAGACAGAATAGCCTGAAAGGTAGGTGGAAATAACTTCATTTGATGCATGAAATGCAGTTTCTCTGACTTTTCAGAATAAAACTTTGTTTCTAGTTAAATAATCTGCAAATACCCACTGCTATTGAGTCAGGTCCAACTCAGTGACCCTAGCGGTCAGAGTAGAACTGTGCCCCATAGAGTTTCCAAGGAGCGCCTGGTGGATTTGAACTGCCAACCTTTTGGTTAGCAGACGTAGCACTTAACCACTATGCCACCAGGGTTTTCAATCTGATAATAAACCATATTTCATTTTAAGATATTTACAACATTCTAAATATACATGGTTAAGGGATTTGGCTCCCAGCTAATGCATGGCAAAGGATATTTGTGAATTTAACATTCACAGGTAGAACTATAAAACATTTATTTCACAGTGTAATACTTAAACCTGTGACTTGAAAATGTTTTGAGCTGTGTAGCAGCAATGGATAATTTATTGAGCTCTAATTTTGGATCCCAGGACAAAGTCTTGGATGAACAAGGGCAGAGTAAAGATGTCTCAAATATTACTCCTAAGGACTATTGCACATAGGTTGTAGCTAAATGAATGGACTCTAATATGATGGGACACAATGGCTGAAGATTCTTGTGTTGATGAAACTTACCTAAGGCCAAAGCAGTTAATCCTTACATGAGACATACAACCCCACAGCCAGAATTCATTATACGTAGTATTTGCTGATGGGGAGAAATGATCATTTTCCTTTGTGATGACTGTACTACCTAGGAAATTCTATGAGGTGGGTTTTTTGTTTTTTCTTTACCCCTATTCAGGATCAGGGCTTTTAATTCTGTAGTTTCAGACCTGTATAATCGGCCTCCTTCACTTGGATATCTCAAAAGTTCAGGGGCATTGTGTCTAAAACCAAACCCACTGTCTTGCTTCTGGTAAGTGGCATTCTGTGTGAAAGCAGAAAGTATGCATGTCATCCTTGAGTCATCACCTTTCCTCACCCAATTCCAAACCATTACTAAGTCCCATCAATTTTATCATCATTACCGTATTGTTCACCTACAGAGGGTAAGAACTTGGCTGTTCACCGAAAGGTTGGCAGTTCAAGTTCACCAACTGCTCCTTGGAAACCCAATGGGGCAGTTCTACTCTGTTATATAGCATTTTTATGAGTCTAAAATTGACAGCAATGGGTTTGGTTTGGCTATATTACTGCCAAGAGGTAGTGGTGGTTCAGTGACAAAATTCTTGAGTTTTATACGTGAGACCTGGGTTTGAACTGCAACCAGTTCACCTCATATGCCACCACGTGTCTGTCAGCGAAGGGTCACATGTTGCCATATTGCTGAACAGGTCTCAGCAGAGCTTCCAGACTAAGGCAGACTAGGAAAATTGGCCTGGCAATCTACTTCTGAAAATCAGCAGATGAAAACCCTGTGGATCACCTCAGGCATCATTTAATTCTGTTGTACATGGAGTCACTATGAGTTGGAGGCTGAATCAGCAGTAACAAAGTAACTCTGGCCAGCAGTCAGGTATCTCATACAATAATCCAGTTAACAAGACTGTTTTCTATACTTTATCCTCTTGACAATGATTTTAACTACACAAAGATCTCTTCCAAGTCTAACACTTGTAATCACAGAACAGTATGAAAGTCATCTTGATCTCGATTACTTTTTCTAAATCTCATGATAATAAAAGCCTCCTGGAAATGAAAAAAAAAAAAAACAGTAACATAGTAGCACCAAAGCCTCCTAACTAATCTCACACTATCCTTTATTAGCCCTCAAGATTCCATTCTTCACATTAAAACAAGCTAATTTTTACTAAAACTTGCAAACATTTTTATGAAATAGTTCACAGCACTGAGACAAAATGAACATTTGTATGTACAAATGTAAAATTATATATATGTGTATACATATGTATACAAACCTTGTGTGTTTTACACTAATGCACCTGCATTTGTTTGGATGGCTGTGCCCTCCCCCTACAAAAGCAAAAGGCATGTGGTATTTGTGTAAAAAATGGTATATTCACACACATGTAACATGTACATAATAAAGCATAACAAAATGAATACTCATGTACCCACCCCTCAACTCAAAACATTATTATCAATTATTATTGAATGTAAATATAACCAAATCACATCCCTACTTAAAATCCCCATTGTTCAGCCATATTGATCTTTCAAATCCTAAATTCTGGCTGCTGACTCTCAACTCCAGATCTTTGCTGTTGGCTTCTGTTTAGAGTATTCACATCCACCTTCATTCTTTGTCCTTTTAACTTCTCTTATGCAATCCTTCTGATAGTACCCAGAACTTTCCTTCATAAGCACTTACTACATCTATAAGGGTGTATATGTGACTGCTACAAGAGTAAAAGCCTGTGGACATAGATGACACAGACATCTTTTTTGCTCACGAATGCAGCTCTTGTGTCCAGCGTAATACACTGGCACCACTGTTTGATAGATGAAGAAACGAAAAAAGAATTACCTGAGCCACAAATAAGGGTAGAGAATTTTGGTCACTTATAGACATTCTAAGATTTGTCTTTCTGTACTTCTGGGAGTGGTCTTACTCGCCCCGTTTTGAGGTTAGGATGGATTCACAAGAAGTAAGGTAATTGAGTCAAAATTGAACCTGCCATATGATTATTTCTTATATTTATGAATCTTTGTCAAGTGGTTCAGCACTGCTTTAGAAGGAGAAATAATGTTTTTCATCCTCTGGTAAGCTTAAAGATAACATTTATCAACAAAAGAACCTTTGAGAACCAACTTGTGGAAAAGAATAAGAAAGGAAGATTTTTGTTGTTTTCTTTTTTCCTTCATTGTTAGTAGTTTAATATTTATAGTTACAGTAACTGAAGAATTTCAGCAAGTGTTGAAGTTAACAGTCCTAAGGAGAGGGTGAAATTAGTGAATTGGCCGGATGGGTATTTTCTTAGGGAGAACTTTGATGTTTGGAGGAAAAAGGTACAACTTTTCTGTGACTTTTATAAGCAGCTCTGTTTAGGTTTAAACTAGCTTGTGTGACTACCCTCATATAGCTCTCAATCTTGTATTGGCAACCTCAGGCCTTAAGATGAGTTTCGTTTGTTTTGTCCTCGAGGGAAGGAAGGACACACATAATATGCAAAGATCTGCTTTAACCCGCTACCTACTGCCATCAAGTTAACTCTGATCATAGATAGCAACAGAGTAGAACTGTCCCACAGAGTTTCCAAGGAGTGCTTCATGGATTGGAACTGCCAGCTTTTTGGTTAGCTGATGTGCCACTTAACCACTACACCCCCAAGGGCTTCCAAGATCTACTTTAGCTGAAACAAAACCAGCTTAGTACAAATATTCCCTAACATATGGCCTAAGGAGGCCAGTGATGCAGCAACACTACTCTGATCTGAGAAGAAAAGTTAATTCACTGAATAGTAGAAAAAAAAACTATTTTAGATTTTAGTCTGTATGCTGTTGAAGTGACTAAATTCAAATCAATGCTACACTGTTGAATTAATATCTGAGATGCCTTGTTTAGGTGGTAGACTTTAAAATAACAGTCTAAATTTTGATAGCCAAGAAAGATGATAATTTCTAATCACTTGGTAAAAAGGCTTGAGGAACATATGGAAACATGTGGTATAAGAAGTCAGGAAGGTATATGTGCTGTCATTAGTAAATTATATGTTTGACCCTGATTTGGGCTGTCATCCATAAAGCAGGGAAGTGAGCCACCCAAAGAAGAGGTATCCATAGCCAGCCACCCCCAACTTTTTGCTTTTTTGCAGGCTGGCATTGGCCCCTTTCCTAAATGAAGACAGCCAGTTTGTATTTCTTAGGAGGTATACTTTAGTTCTAAAAAAGTCAGATCAGGCTCAGGAATGAATAGTTTTCTGCACTTGACTCCATCTGGTTAGATGTGGAAGCTCGGAGATGATTTGGGAGTTCTTAAAACAACCAAATCTGGGGTTCTTTGGGACACAGATATTAAAGATAGGGAAGGACTAGAAAGATAACCACTTGTTTTATTTTCTTCCTTACTAGACCATCAAAACTTCCAGGGGTGACTCAAAAAAGGGCAAGTATTTGGTCAACTGAGGAATCTCACAGGACACAGCTGAACACAGCTGTTCCAGTGCTATGGTTTTTGAAAGTACATGTGAAAAACACAATGAAGTGTGATGTGAACTCAAAATTAGGGTAAGCTCTTTTCTTCTTGAAGTTTTCACTTTCTGCTTTGTTTTGCCTTTCGTAGATATGTTGACTTTTATAGCTTGCTCTTAACTCCCTTTATAAGTAAACCAGGTTGCTTTAAATTTAATTTTTTTTAAAGAGCTCTTTTTGTTTGATGTGTTTTATGTTTTAATTAAATTCCATTTTGGTTTAAGGAGTAGCTCTGGGTGATGCAAGTGGTTAATGCTCTCAACTGTTGGAGGTTTGAGTCCACGCAGAGGCACCTCAGAAGGTGACCTACTTCAAAACAGTTAGCCATTTGAAAATCCTATGGAGCATGGTTCCACTCTGACACCCATCGGGGTCACCAGGAGTCAGAAGCAACTCAGTGGCAGCTAGTAAAGGCTAACTTTTCCTTAAAAAGGATTAGAGAAAACAGTTCTCAAAGAATCACTATTTAAAAGATAAGGAACTTATACATAAACAAACAAACAACAACAAAAAAGTACCTACCCACAGGCATTGTTTGGCTCTTTTGGAGATAGATTAAGTTTTGTATTCAATCCATTGTGTGCCTATAAATGTCACTGTTGCTGCAAGCAGTCTTTACTTCCAGCTCCTCTGCATTTTACTGTAAATGCTCACATTTGATCATTACATACCAGGAGAAAATGAGGAGGACTCAGAGAAAATCCACCACCTTCTGAAAAAAAAATTCTGAGACTTCTATTAATTGTGAGTATGTGGCATCATGTCTGCATATAAAGTAAGGTAATCACTGTAGATAATATATGAAATAGAAAAACCTTGTCTAAATCCTAGCATGCATCTGTTCTCAGCATGAACTCTTCTGACATCAAAGTCACTGCCACCTCCCCAGGGAGGCTCTTCAGTCACTAATGTTTTATTGCCTCTCCTTCTGTCCTCCCCAGCTCCTCACACTGCGTTCCATTCCCCAAACCCACATACACTGCCAGACTACTTTGTCTGCCAGCATACCAAGGTCTTGGTGCATGTTGGGTACCTACAAAAAGAAATCATAGTGCTCCTTATGCTTCTCCACACATTCCCACTGGCCAAATCCACTGAACCGGGCTTTAATCAAGCTTCCCCCGCTACTTCCCCTTAGTTTATGCGTAGTTACTCAGCTTTCCTCTAAGATTGGGGCCTTCTCCAGAAGCCCAGAGAGTGATGGAGTGCTGGTACCATACCTCCTTCCTGTTGTGTCCTGTCCACCCCACCCCCACACCCAGCTGTTATGGTACTTTGAGGAAGGACCTTTAAACTTTGCCCTGGCATCCCTTGCTGTTATTCTCTACTCACTGGATTGGAACACCTGGCACCAGTGATTGTGTAATCATAATGATATTCTCTGAAACTGGACTTTGGGATGCCTAGAAGCCCTTGCTGAAGTTAGACTAGTTACATCTGATTTTTCATTCTCTGATTCCATTTCTTCTTCAGAAACCTGTTCACTACCTAGCTCCTCTTACATCTTATGCCCAAGCCAACTCATGGGTTTTAGTTTCATTCTTTGAAACACGAGAGAATAAAGCTAATCTACTTGCTGTGTAGTAATTCTCCCCAACTTCTTTCCTGCAAGCTAAGCATCCCTCATTTATGGTGATTTCTAGTGGTGAGCACTTTAGCTCCCTGAAGTCCTGCTGGGTAATACCATTTGTTAGAACCAGATTAATTATGGCTCATACTTTACTGCTAATGACTATAGGCAAAGACAACTTTAAATAAAAAGTTTGTGTCGTGTTTAAGTGAAAGTTTACAATTATAGTAAGTTTCTCATACAAAAAGTTATACATACCCTGCATGCAACCCCAGCTACTCTCTCCACCCTGCAACAAACAGTACGTTCCTCCCTCCAAGCCATTCTTCTCATGTTCATTCAGCCACCTCCTGTGCCCCTCCATTGTTGCCTCTTGTCTCAGAGCAGGAGCTGCACAGTCTCCTATGTGTACCCAAACCAAACACACCCTTTACCAGTATCATTTTGTGTCTGATAGACAAGTTCAGTCTTTGCCTGAAGGTTTATCTTCCAGAATAGTTTCAATTGTCGGTTAACAGAGAGCTCAGAGGCCATGACTTCCAGGGACCCTCCAGTTTGTCAGACCAACTCTGGTCTTTTCATTGGAGTTCAGGTCATGCATCCCATTTTTCTCCTGCTCCATCAAGGACTCTTTGCTGAGTTCCCTGTAAGGGCAGTCTTTGGTGGTGGCAACATACCATATAGTTTTTCTGGTCTTATGTTGATGTGGTCTCCGGTATGTGTGGCCTGTTATGTTTCTTCAGCTTGTACTTTCCTTGTGTCATTGATGCTCTCCTTTTCTCTAGATAGGTTGGGACCAATTAATACTTCTTAGAGGCCCACTTAGTAGCTTTTAAGACTCCAGACACCACCTGCCAAAGTGGGATGCAGAACATTTGCTTAAAAAACTTTGTTATGCCAATTGACATAGATGGCCCTGGAAGTCGTGGCCCCCAGACCTGAACCTGGCACTCTGTCCGTGGAAGTATCTGGTTTAGAGTACTTCTAGGCTTTGGGTTTAGTTCGTTTGTGCTGACTTTTCCTCTGATGTGTTGTTTCTCAAAGGAAACTTTTTTAACAAGAAAAGTTTGCTGTTGAATCCAGACCCTAATTCTGCTTGTTTTTGGCTTAGAAGAAATCGTTTTCTATGTTGTGCAGCAGAAGCACTCAAGGAGGCCTCCCAGTTCTCCAGGTGACAGGATAAACGCCCCCTCTATGATCCAAGTAAAAGTAATCTCCAAAATCCCTGGAGAAATTTCATATCTGAAAGACAAAGCAACTAATGCTACCCTGTTTTTTCTAGAAGAAAAGGAACTGCGGGCAACTTACTCCCTGATTTTCTTGTTATTACTTGTTGTCTTAGTTACCTAGTGCTGCTATAACAAAATACCACAAATGGATAGTTTTAACTAATAGAAATTGATTTCCTTACAGTTTAGGGGGCTAGTAGTTCAAATTCAGAGCATTGCCTATAGGGGAAAGCTTTTGCTCTGTGCAGCTTTGGAGGAAATCTTCGATTCTTCACCTCCCAGTTTCTTGGAAATCTCCATGTGTCCTGGCGTCTATCTCACCCCATCTCAAGCTTTGCTTGCTTGTTTAATCTCTTTTAGATCTCAAAAGAGATTGACTCAAGACACACACTGTGCTAATCCTGTCTCATTAAAATAACAAAGACAACCCATTCCCGAATGGGATTATAACCATAGACATAAATGTTAGGATTTACAAAACATTTTGGGGGGAAACACAATCACAATTCCATCTGTAACGATTGCTGTCAAATCATCTCTGACTCATGGTGACCTTATGTACAACAGAATGAAACATTGCTTAGTCCTGTGGTATCTTCATAATTTTTGATAAGTTTAAGCTCATTGTTAAGCCTATAGTTGTCAACAAATCAGAGAATTTTCCTCTTTTTTTTTTTGCTGACCCTCTACTTTACCAAACATTCTGTCCTTTTCTAGCAAGTGGTCTTTTTTGATGACATGTCCAAAGTAAGCAAAACAAAGTCATACCATTTTTCCTTCTAAGGGGGCACTCTGATTGTTTTTCTTCAAAGACTCATTTGTTCATTTATCTAAAGTCCATAGTGTTTTCAATAGTCTTTGCCAATATCATAGTTCCAAAGCACCAGTTCTTTGGTCTTTCTTATTCATTGCCCAGATTTTGCATGCACGTGAAGTAATTGAAAATATCATGACGTAGGTCAGGAACACCTTAGTCCTCAAAATGACATCTTTGATCATGTAACATCAAATCATCATCATGGTAAATGGAGAAAATATTAAAGTTGTCAGTGTTTACTTGAATCCACAATCAATACCTGGGAAGCAGTAGTCAAGAAATCAAGTAAGAGGTGGAGTCAATACAATGGATGAGACAAAAGTCCCCTTAATTCCCTCTGAAAACTAAGGCCTGGATTAATAATTAAACAGAGTCTTCTGGACACTCAGTGAGCCCTAGGACATGGCATAGGGTTGCCACTTTGGACTATATGCCACTGAACAAGACACATCTTCTCTTTCACTAACTCCTGCTCTTGTTGAATGCCAGCTCTAGCAGAGTGAAAGTAACTGAAGATTTACCTTTTTTTTTTTTCTCTGTCTTAGCCTGCAGGCAGGCTTGGGCTTAACCAGCAACAAAGCTCAGCCACACTGCTAACAGGATCAACAGGTGGAACAGCCACATTCTGAGAGCCCAGTTGTGGATTCTGTGCACCTCAGCCCCTCCACTCTCTCTTTCCAAACCTCCATCACTGATTAGGCTATTTCATAGCAGGTGGCACAGCTTGTGTGGGATGCCATCTTGTTCGACCAGAAGGCAGAGTTACTCAAGCGGAGGCCATAGCAGGGGCTAATTCCCAGGCTGGGAGGCAGTGCCAGCTCAGGCAGCCCTTTTCCAAAAGAAAAGCTGTGATCAGCACCACCCTTAGAGGTGGGGCCCGGCAGCAGATGACAGCAGGGCAGTAGCCTTTCCATACATTGAACTAGTTAAAAGCATCTGGGGCTGCATATAGAGGTGCTTACATTGCCAGCTGGGAAGAGAGGCTTGTACACCTGATAGCCTGACTGGTTTTGGAAGCTGTCAGATAGCTTTTACCTTTCAAACTAAGACTATGTAGAGAAATAACCATGGTGCGTACTGACAGCATCTCTTCCAGCCTTTACTGACCCACATCACAGGGTCAGCTGACAGCCTCCCCTCCATAAATAGGGCCATGTCTTTGCCAATCAGGAGGTGGAGCCTGCTACCCCAAAGATTCCACTGGGCCCAGTCACTGGAGGACATAAAGGTGATCAGTAATCACCTTCTTTCTCAGACTGTGCTTCAGATCCTGTTAAGGTAACACTGGAGAAACTAAACAACCTTTAAATTCCCAAAAAGCAACAAACCTTGGCCGAAAGCATAAAGAAAAATCCATGGCTCCAGAAAGCCACCCAAAGAAAGAACCAAATAACTTCCCAGATGAAGCAGCCTTGCTGAAACTATCAGAGATTCGGTACAAAAGGATTACATACAGAGCCCTTCTAGACATTATACAAAATGCAGCAGAACAAAATGAAAAATAAAGCAAATGATGGAACACCGGAATTCTGAAATCCAACAGATCAATAACAAAATCAAAGAAATAGAAAAATCAATTCAAAGCCAAGAAAATAGAATTGAACCACTGGGAAATAAACTTTCTGCCCTGAATACAGAGCTACTGATACCAGCATATATGAGGAGAAATCAGAGAAAAGAAACAAGAAAAAAGAAGCATTAAGAAACATGTGGGACTCTATCAAGAAGAACAATATACAATTAATTGGAGTTCCTGAACAGGGAAGGACACAGTGTTGTTGAGCTGCTGAGAGAAAACTTCCCTGAAGTTATGAAAGAAGAGAATATAGATACCAAGATAAGTATCAAACACCACTCAATATAGATTCCGAAAGAAAGACACCAAGACATATTATAGCCAAGCTTAACAAAACAAAATGTAAATGGAAACTCTTAAAGGCAGCAAGACTCAAAGCAAAGCTAACATTCAGAGGTAAGCCCTATAGACCTTCATGTGACTTAGCAGAAACGATGCTGGCATGGAGGCAAGACAATGACGCATTCAAAGCCTTGAAGGAGAAAAGCTTCCAACAAAGAATTATATATCCTGCAAAACTTTCTATCAAATATGAAAATGAAATTAAGACATTTTCAGGTAAAGAGAAACTCAGAGACTTTACAAAAACCAGACTAAAACTACAAGAAATACTGAAAGAAGTTTGTGGCTTAGAAGAGCAAAACCATGAACTCCATATTTTAGGAGGCAATACAGGACACATCATCCAGAAACCTACTCAGGGAAGGCACAAAATTCAATCAAAGCTATAATATTAGAAGATGTGACTCAGTGATCATATCATGAAAACAATGATATCATCTCATTAAAAAGAGGGATGTAATACAGTAGTTTTAGTCCTTCCAGATGGAGCAGAAGTTAATAAGATACGTAGAAGTTAAAATTGGGTTTAAACATAGATTATTAAGAGGGATCATAGGGTTAGCCAGAAAGCATAATAACGATGCAACATACAAATCAAGAAACATAACACAGGAGTTTCAACAAACACAAAACCAACACTGAAGAGGGGGAAAAATCAACCTGTAAAGAAGAATGTCCCAGAAGAGAATATTAAGAGCAATAGAGAAAACATCAACACAAAAAGGAACACATCACAATGACAGCACTAAACACATACTTATGAACATTATGCTGAATGTAAATGGACTGAACATTCCAGTAAAGAGACAGAGAATGACATCTTGGATCAAAAGACATGACCCAACTATATGCTGCTTACAAGAAACTCACCTTAAAGATATGATATAAACTGAAAATTAAAGGAAGGAAAAATACATACTAAGTTGACAATATACAAAGAAAAGGAGGTATGGCAATATTAATCTCAGATAAAATAGATTTTAATGTTAAATTCACCATCATGGCAAGGATGGATACCATTGCTGAAAGATTCAATACATAAGCAGGACTTAACAATATTAAATATTTATGCACCCAATGCTAGAACATCTAAATACATCAAAGAAACACTGACTACATTCAAAAATGAGATAAATCACTCCACAGTAACAGTAAGAGACTTCAACACTCCACTTTCAGTATTGGACAGATCTTCTAGAAAAAAGCTCAATAAAGACACAGGAGATCTTATTGCCACAATTAACCAACTAGACCTCATCGACAAATAGAGAACTTTCTATCCATCAGCAGATAACTACACCTTCTTCTCTGGTGCATATGGAACATTTTCCAGAATAGACTGTGTGTTAGGACATAAAGCAAATCTCAACAAAATCCATACCATTGCATCATTGTAAAGCATAAAAGTTGAAACCAGTAGCAGAAAAAACATAGATAAAAATTGGAACTCATAGAAACTGAACAACATCTTGCTCAAAAAAACATGGGCTCTAGAACAGATCAAGGATGAAATAAAGAAATTTACGGATTCCAATGAGAATGAAAACACTTCCTACCAGAACCTATGGTATACAGCCAAAGCAGTGCTTCGGGGTCAGTTTATCTCTATAAATGTATACATTCAGAAGGAAGAAAGAACCCAAACCAAAGAACTAACCCTATAGCTTCAACAAGTAGAAAGAGAGCAGCAGAGGAACCTCTCAGGCACCAGAAGAAAATAGATCATAAAGATTAGAGCAGAACTAAATGACTTAGAGAATAGAACAATTGAAAAAAATGATAAGATGAAAAGCTGGTTTTTTGAAAAGATCAACAAAATTGACAAATCATTGGCTAAACTTACTAAAGAAAAACAGGAAAGAAAACAACCCAAATAAGAAACGAGAGGGGAGTTGTTACAACAGATCCAACAGAAATCAAAAATATCATAACAGAATACTGTAAGGACTGTACTGTAAGAAATTTGAAAACCCAGAGGAAATGGACAAATTGCTAGATTCATATCACCTACCCAAGTGATCACAAGGTGAAACAGAACAACTGAATAAACCCATCACAAAGGAGGAGATTGAAAAAGTCATCCAAAAAATAACAACCAAAAAAAAACCCTGGCCTAGATGGCTTCACTGCAGAATATAACTAAGCTTTTAGAAAAGAGTTAACTTCAACACTACTGTGACTATTTCACAGCCTAGAAAGAGATGGGATACTCCCAAATTCCTTCTATGAAGCCAGCATAACCCTGATACCAAAGCCAGGGAAAGAACCAACAAAAAAGGAGAATTACAGACCAATATCACTCATAAACCCAGATACAAAAATCTTCAACAAAATCCTTGCCAATAAAAACTCAACAATGTATCAGAAAAAAAGTTCGTCACAACCAAGTTGGATTTATACCAGGGATGCAAGGCTGGTTTAACATTAGAAAAACAATGTGATCAACCACATAAATAACACAAAAGATGAGAATCACCTGATCTTATCAATTGATGCAGAAAAGGCATTTGACAAAGTCCAACACCCATTCATGCTAAAAACTCAGCAAATAGGAATAGAAGGCAAATTTCTCAGTGCAATAAGGGCCATCTATGTGAAACCAACCGCCTTCATCAACCTCAATGGAAAGAGACTGAAAGAACGGGAACTGGATAAAGATGCACACTTTCCCCTCTCCTATTCAACATTGTACTAGAAGTTCTGGCCAGAGCAATTAGACAAGACAAAGAGATAAAGGGTGTCTGAATCAACAAAGAAGAGGTAAAACTCTACCTGTTTGCAGGTGACATGATTGTATACACAGAGAATCCTAAAGACTCTATAAGTAAGTTACTCAAACTAATAGAAGAGTTCAGCAATGTATCAGGATATAAGATTGTCATGGTTTGAATTGTGCCCCCCCCAAAATATGTGCAGCCACATGGCTGGGATATGGTTCCCAGTATCTTGGGACTGTCCTCCATTGTGGTTTTGCTAAACTGTATGTTAAAGGATTAGGGTGGAGCGGTGAATTCCTGCATAGAATTGCTTCCCTGGTCTGCTGTAGGGGGAGTTTCTCCAGAGTGTGGCTTGCCCCACCCTTAATGCCTTCAGTTTGCAAGTGATAAAAGGAAGAAGAAACAAAGAAGAATTGAGAACCTCACTACCCTCAAGCAAGCAGCACCGGGAGCAGAGCGTGTCCTTCAGACCAGAGGTTCTTGAGTCAGGACACTCCCTGGACAAAGACTGATGCAATACCGGACTATTCTCCAGAGCCGACAAGGGGAAAGCCTTCCCCTGGAGCGGTCATCCTGAATATGGACTTGCAACCTAACCGGACTGTGTAAGAATAAACCTTCCTTTGCTAAAGCCATCCACTCTGTGGTATTTCTGTTAGCTGACTATAACAAAGATAAACATAAGTAAATCAGTAGGATTCCTTTATACCAACAAAGAGATCCTTCAAGAAGAAATCACCAAATCAGTACCATTTACTACAGCCCCCAAGAAGATAAAATGCCTAGGAATAAATCTAACTAGAAAAATAAGAGATCTATACAAAGAGAACTACAAGACTCTACTGCAAGAAACTAAGAGAGACTTAGATCAATGGAGAAACCTATCCTGCTCATGGATAGGAAGACTTGACATTGTGAAAATGTCTATTTTACCGAAAGCAATGTACTTATGGAATGCAATCCCAATACAAAGTCCAGTGACATTTCTTTAATGAGATGGAGAAACAAATCACCAACTTTGTTTGGAAAGGGAAGAAACCCCAGATAAGTAAAGCACTACTAAAGAAGAAGAACACACTGGGAGGCCTATCACTACCCAAATTTAGAACCCATTACACTGCCACAGTTGTCAAAAATAGCCTGGTACTGGTACAAAAAGAGACATACAGACCAACGGAACAGAGTTGAGACCTCAGAGCTGCCACCATCCTCCTATAAACAGCTGATATTCCAGAAAGACCCTAAGATTTTTTTTTTAATTATGACTGAGTGAAAACATACATTCCCATCTAAATTTACATGCCCACCTGTATGCAGCTTCCACTGCTCTCCCTGCCCAGTGACAGCATACCCTTCCTCTCTGCTCCATACATGTCCTATCCTCCCAAGAGTCTCCTGTCTCCTCCTCTCCACCGACTCCACTTCCTCCAGCTAGAGGTCAGCAGGATGATATCCTATAGACGCACAGAACCATAAAGTGCATCCAATATATGGTCACTCTGCATCGTCAAGTCCAATCCATTCATGTCTGTAGAGTGGACCTTCGTTATGATTTATGGGCAAGGGCAGCATCAGGGCCAGGGGCCATGCTCCCAGGGGAACCCTGAAACTGCTGGACCATCAGTTGAGGTCTTTTAGTGGAGATCTCAGGGTGTACCCCTTTTTATTCTTGTGTTACCAGTGAGACTCAACTTAGTGAGCTCCATCATGGCTATCACTTGTGGTGGCTGAGCACCATGCGGTTCTTCCAGTCCCAAGTCGATGTAGACACCCATTCATGTGGGTCTCTCTATCTTCTGGGTTGTCTTTACCCTATGTCATTTTGATCCTAGGTGATCATCCGTTGGGACCATTTGCTGTGCCCTTGGTTGGCAGCTTGGCAGCTTTTAAGACTCCAGATGCCACTCACCAAAGTGGGGTGTAGAAAGCCCTCTTAGCAAAATGCTAGTTGTGCCAACTGGACTCAGTTTTGCCTAAGAGCATGGTCCCCGACCCCCGGCCCCAGCTACTCTGCCCTTGCAATATTGGGTTAAGATGGAAGGAGTGTTGAAGTTATGTTGAAGTCCGCTGAATATTGATCTTGTTTCTAATGTGTGCTATCATCGATTTCACCCAACCAAATTTCTACCAACTATCTAATCGAAACCCTGCCACCCTCACCCTCCCTCCCTCCCCTCCCTTGCAGCCATCAAAGAGTCTTTTCTTCTATATGTAAGTCTGTTTTTGAGATCTTATTGTAGGGGTCTCATACAATATTTGTCCTTTTGTCGCTGACTCCTTTCACTCAATATAATGTCTTCCAGTTGAAACCAAGTTATGAGATGTTTCCTGGAATCATCATTATTCTTTGTCATTGCATACTGCTCCATTGAATATATATACCAAAGTTTACCTATCCATTCCTCTGTTGTTGGGCATCTGGGTTGATTCCATCTTTTTGCTATTGTGGACTGTGCTGCGATAAATATTCTTGTGCATGTGTCCCTTGGTGTGAAAGGCCTTGATTCTGTAGGATATATTCCAAGTAGTGGAATTACTGAGTCAAATGGTGTCATGGTTGGAATTGTGTCCCCCCAAAAATGTGTGCAGCCACGTGGCTTGGATATGGTTCCCAGTATCTTGGGACTGTCCTCCATTGTGTGGTTTTGCTAAACTGTATGTTAAAGGATTAGGGTGGGCCCGTGAATTCCTGCTGTTGGGGGAGTTTCCCTGGAGTATGGCTTGCCCCACCCTTAATGCTTTTAGCTTGCAAGGAATAAAAGGAAAAAGAGACAAAGGACAGTTTGAGAACCTCGTTACCATCAAGCAAGCAGCACCGGGAGCAGAGCGTGTCCTTCAGACCAGAGGTTCTTGCGTGAGGACGCTCCCTGGACAAAGACTGATGCAACACCGGACTTTCCTCCAGAGCCGACAAGGGGAAAGTCTTTCCCTGGAGCGGACACCCTGAATATGGACTTGCAACCTACCGGACTGTGTAAGAATAAATCTTTCTTTGTTAAAGCCATCCACTCTGTGGTATTTCTGTTAGAGCGGCTCCAGCTGACTAAAACAAATGGTATATCTATATCCATTTTTTTAAGGAAGCGCCAGATTGCTTTCCAAAGAGGCTGGACCATTTTACAACCTCACCAACAGTGTAAGAGAGTTCAACTTTCTCCACAACCTCTCCAGCATTTGTTGTTTTGTATTTTTTGGATCATGGCCAACATTGTTGGGGTGAGATGGTATCTCATTGTAGTTTTAATTTGAATTTGTTTAATAGCTAGAGGTCATGAACATATCCGCACATGTTTTTTCGCTGCCTGGATCTCTTTTTTTTAGAGAAATGTCTGTCTATCTTCTTTGCCCATTGCTTAATTGGATGATTTATCTTCTTATTGATATTTTGTACTACCTTATAGATTATGGAGATCAGGCGTCAGTGTGACATAGAGTTGCCAAATACTTTTTCCCATTCTGTAGGTGCCCTTTTAGTTCTATTAATAAAGTCTTTGGATGAGTGAAAGTGTTTGATTCTTAATAGTTCCCATTTATCTATTTTCTCTTCAGTTGATTGTGGTTTGTTTGACAGATTTTGGAGTCTGTCTATGTTGTGTATTAAAACTTCCAGTGTTGTTCCTACCTCTTCTTGGATGAGCTTTATCATTTTAGATTTGATATTTAGGTCTTTTATCCAGTTTGAGTTGGTTTTTGTATAAGGTGTAAGATATGGATCTTGTTTCAATTTATTCCACATGGATATCCAATTTTGCCAGCATCATTTGCTGAAGAGATTGTTTTTGCCCCAGTTTAATGTCTTAGGGCGTTTGTCAAATATCAACTGTTCATAGGTAGATGGTGTCATCTCTGGGTTGTCAATTCTGTTCCATTGATCAATCTGTCTGTTCTTGTACCAGTACCAGGCTGTTTTGACCACTGTGGCAATGTAACATGTTATAAGGTCAGATAATGAGAGGCCTCCCAGTGTGTTCTTCTTCTTTAGTAGTACCTTACCTATCCAGGGCTTCTTCCCTTTCCAAACAAAATTGGTGATTTGTTTCTCCATCTTATTAAAAAATGACACTGGAAAATGTATTGGGATTGCATTATATAAGTAGATTGCTTTGGGTAAAATAGACATTTTGACAATGTTAAATCTTCTGATCCACGAGCTGGGTAGGTTTCTCCATTTATCTAACTCTCTCCTGGTTTCTTGTAGTAAAGGCTTGTAGTTCTCTTTGTAAAGGTCTGTTATTTCTCTGGTTAGATTAATTCCTAGGTACTTTATCTTCTCAGGGGCTATAGTAAATGACATTGATTTGATGATTTCTTCATTAACACTCTCACTGTTGGTATAAAGGAATCCTACTGATTTACTTATGTTTATCTTGTATCCTGAGACTTTCCTGAACTCTTCTATCAGTTTGAATAGTTTACTTATAGATTCTTTGGGATTCTCTGCATATACAATCATATCATCAGCAAACAGGGAGATTTTGACTTCTTTTCTGATGCAGTTGCCCTTTATTTCTAGGTCTTGTCTCATTGCTCTGGCTAGAACTTCTAGTACAATGTTAAATAGGAGAGGTGAGAGTGGGCATCCTTGTCTAGCTTCTGTTCTCAAGTGAAAGTCTTTCAGTCTGTCTCCATTCAGGATGATGTAGGCAGTTGACTTTGTATAAATGGCCCTTATTGCATTGAGGAATTTTCCATCTATGTCTATTTTGCTAAGAGTTTTTAGCACGAATGGGTGTTCGACTTTATCAAATGCCTTTTCTTCATCAATGGACAAAATCAGGTGATTCTTGTCTTTTGTGTTATTTATGTAGTTAATCACATTAATTGTTTTTTTGTTGTTGAACCAGCCTTGCATCCCTGGTATGAATCCCACTTTGTCAGGATGGACTGTTTTTTTTGGATATGTTGTTGTAGTCTATTGGCAAGAATTTTGTTGAACATTTTTGCATCTAGATTCATGAGTGATATCGATCTGTAGTTCTTCTTCTTTATTGGATCTTTCCCTGGCTTTGGTATCAGCATTATGTTGGCTTCATAGAATGAGTTTGGGAGTACTCCATCCCTTTCTATATTGTGAAATAGTCTCAGTAGCATTGGAGATAACTCTTCTCTAAATGCTTGGTAGAATTCTGCAGTGAGGCCATCTGGACCTGGGCTTTTTTTTTGGTTGGCAGTGTTTTGATGACATTTTCAATCTCTTCCTTTGTGATTGGTTTATTAAGTTGTTCTGCTTCATGTTGTGATAATTTGGGTAGGTGGTATAAGTCAAGGAATTTGTCCATTTCCTCTAGGTTTTCAAATTTGTTAGAGTACAGTCTTTCAGAGTATTCTGTTATGATATTTTTGATTTGTGTTGCATCTGTGGTGACAACTCCCCTCTAATTTCTAATCTGGGTTATTTGTTTCCTTTCCTGTTTTTCTTTAGTAAGTTTAGTCAGTGGTTCGTCAATTTGGTTGATCTTTTTAAAAAAACAGCTTTTGATCTTTTCAATTTTTTCAATTGTTTTTCTATTCTCTAATTCATTTAGCTCTGCTCTAATCTTTACGATCTGGTTTCTTCTGGTGCCTGAGGGGTTTCTCTGTTGGTCTCTCTCTACTTGTTCTGTACCTGTAGGGTTAGTTCCTTGATTTGGTTTCTTTCTTCCTTCCAGATGTGTGCATTTATGGAGATAAACAGACCTCTGAGCACTGCTTTGGCTGTATCCCATAGGTTCTGGTAGGAAGTGTTTTCATTCTCATTGGAAGCCATGAATTTCTTTATTTCATCCTTGAATTCTTCTATAAACCATGTTTTTTTGAGCAAGATGTTGTTCAGTTTCCAAGAGTTCCACTTTGTATCTATGTTTTTTCTGCTATTGATTTTGACCTTTATGGCTTTATGATCTGAGAAGATGCTTTGCGTTAACTCAATGGTATGGATTTTGCTGAGAATTGCATTATGTCCTACCACATGGTCAATTCTGGAGAATGTTCCATGTACACTGGAGAATAAGGTGTAGTTGTCTGCTGATGGGTGGAAAGTTCTGTATATATCAATGAGGTTTAGTTAGTTAACTGTGGAAATGAGGTCTTCTGCATCTTTACTGAGCGTTTTTCTAGATGATCTGTCCAGTATTGCGAGTGGAGTGTTGAAGTCTTCCACTATTATAGTGGAGTCATCTAACTCTTTTTTGATTGTAGTCAGTGTTTCTTCGATGTACATAGGTGCTTTGATAGTAGGTGCATAAATATTTATAATATAGCTAAGTCTTGCCTGTGTACTGAACCTTTCAGCAATAGTGTCCATCTTTGTCCATGATGGTGGATTTTACATTAAAATTGATTTTGTCCAAGATTAGAATTGGCACCCCTGCTATTCTTTGTTCATTGTTAGCTTGATATATATTCTTCCATCCTTTAATTTTCAGTTTATTCCTATCTTTAGGTCTCAAGTGAGTTTCTGGTAGACAACATATGAATGGGTCATGTCTTTTGATCCAAGATGTCACTCAATGTCTCTTTACTGGAGCATTCAGTCCATTCATATTCAATGTAATTATTGTTAGGTATGTGTTCAGTGCTGCCATTGTGATATGTTTATTTTTGTGTTGATGTTTTCTCCGTTGTTCTTATTAGTCTGTTCTGGGTCATTCTTTTTTGTAAGTTGATTTTTCACCTTTTTCAGAGTTGTTTTTGTAATTGTTGACACTTGTGTGTTACATTTCTTGAAATGGTATGATACATCTTTGTTGTGCTTTCCAGCTGTCCGTATGACCCCCCTTAATAAACTATATATAAACCCAATTTTAATTACCACTAGTCTTGTCATCTTCCACTCCGTCTGGAAGAGGAAGACTGTAGTACATCTATCTTTTTAATATGATGGCACCATAGTTTTCATGATGATCACTGGATTGCTTCTTTCTGTATTAAAGCTGTGATTGTCTTTGGAGCGTTCCCTAACTGAGTAGAGTTTTGAGTAGTCTGTTGTTCTCAAATATAAAGTTAGTGGTTTCGTTCTTCTAAGCCGGAGCCAAGAACTTTCAATGCTTCTTGTAGTTTTGGTTTGGTTTTTACAAAGTTTATCTGGGAATGTCTTCATTTCATTTTTGTATTTGAAAGATAGTTTTGCAGGATATATAATTCTTGGTTGGAAGTTCTTCTCCTTCAAGGCTTTGAATGTGTCATGCCACTGTCTCTGTGTCTACATGGTTTCTGCTGAGAAATCTCATGAGACCCTACGGGGTTTCCCTCTCAATGTTAGCTTTGTTTTGAGTCTTACTGCCTTTAAGAGTTGCTGCTTATGTTTCATTTTGTTAAGCTTGATTATAATATGTCTTGGAGTCTTTCTTTTGAGATCTGTATTGGGTTGTGTACGATATGTATCCGAGAAGTCTATATTCTCTTCTTTCATGATATCTGGGAGTTTTCTGTCAGCAGCTCAGCAATGATACTCTATGTGTTCTCAGGTGTCTCATCCTGTTCAGGGACTCGAATAAATCGAAGGCTGTTCCTCTTAATAGAGTCCCACATGCTTCTTAATTCTTCTTCGTTTTTCTTGTTTCTTTTTTCTTGTTTCTGCTCATAGACGCTGGCCTCAGTAGCTCTGTCTTCCAAATCAGCAATTCTTTTTTCCATTTGTTCCATTCTGTTTTCTTGGCTTTGCGTGGAAGTTTCTATGTCTTTGATTTTGTTCTTGATCTGTTGGATTTCAGAGTACTGGTGTTCCATCAGATCAGCTTGTTGAATTTTTCCTTTTGTTCTGCTGCATTTTGGATAAGGTCTAGAAGGGCTCTGTATATAGTCATTTTGTATTCACTTTCTGATGCTTTCATAAAAGTTTCTTCATCTGGAAAACTCCTTGGTTGCTTTGTTTGGGAGCCTTCTGAAGCCATGGATGATTTCTTGTATGCCACAAGTGTCTGTTGCTTTTTCAGTCCCATGTGTAAGTGGAGGCTGGAAGAGATTCTGTGAGGATGGACTGAAGATGTTTCTCTAGGCTGTCTTAAAATGTAAAACAAAAAGTATCTGACCACTTCCCAAGTCAGTCTGGTTTTCAGGTGTGGAGGTCCCTCTTCCCAACTGGCAAAGTAAGCACCTCTATATCCAACCTCATGTGATACAAACTAGTTCAGAATACAGCAATGTTACTCTCCTCTTGGTCTCTGATGACAGGGCCCAGCTTAAGGTGACACTGTGTAACGTACTGCAAAGCACTCTCCTGTAGGAAGGCTCTGGCTCTCAAGCTAAGAATTAGGTCCAGCTGTGGCCACCGTATCCAAGATGATACCCTCCACACAGGTGGCAGATAGAGGGGCTAAAGGTGCTGAGAGGTAGTAATTCCTATGCTTCTGTTGCAGGACCCCCACCATAGGTGACACTGTGTAAATTACTGCTTTTCTGTTGGAGAAACACTGTTCTGTTTGCAGGTACTGGCTTCCAGGCTTAGAATTAGGTCCCGCTAAAATCTCCACACCCAACATGGCTTCCTACATACTGGCAGTGTGATTCCGTACAAACCCTGCTGTGGCAGTGATAAAAAGACAGGCCCAACATGACTAGATAAACAAAATCCTAAGCCTGGGTCTCAAAATATGAGAATTTCGCCTGCCTATCCCCCCAGCAATGCGTCTGAGTCTAGCTGCCAGGCAAGACCCAGCTCCGCCTGCCGGCCAAGGCAGGGGAAAAAAAAAAGTCAAAATGGTGCGTTTGCTGTCAGTCTGTGAGAGCCAGGGCTACCCATGAGCAAGAGTCAGTGAGAGAGGAGGTTTTTCGCTCAGTGGTATAAGTCCAAATTAACAGCACTGTGCTGTGTCCTGTGGCTAATTAGGTGATTAGAAGGCTCCATTTGATCATCAATTCAGGTCTTGCTTTCCAGAGGAATATAGGGAAACATGTGCTTAGTCTGCCATCTTGACTCCTCCCCCTCTAATTTTTTTTTAGTGATACATAGTGAAGTTATCTTAAGGATCCCTGGTAGTGCAGTCGTTAAACACTTGACTGCTAACCAAATGGTTGGTAGTTCAAACTCACCCAGTGGCTCTGTGAGAGAAAAGACCTGGCAATCTAATCCTGTATAGATTACAGCTTAGAAAACTCTATGGGACAGTTTCACTCTGTCACATGGGGTTGCTCTGAATTGAAATGGACTCTGGTGCCTAGTGACCAAAACAATGTTATCTTACATTACTGCAATACATTTGTTAAAATTAAGAAACCAATATTGGCATATTACTGTTAACTAAACTTAGGGCTTTATTTAGTTTTTCAAGTTTTTCTGTTAATGTTTTCTTTTCTTCTAGGATCTAATCCAGAAAACTCAATTTTTCTTTTCTTTTCATGACCTGGACAATTTTATTGAGTCCTGGTAGTACAGTGGTTAAATCTCAGACTACTACCACAAACAATAGCAGTTTGAGTCTGTCATTTGCCCCTTTGAAACTCTGTGAAGTAGTTCTGCTCACTTCTGTAAAGTCTCTCTGAGCTAGAGTTGACTCGATGGCAATGAATTTGGTTTCTTGGTTTTAGTCAGACTAGATTTTATTTTAAAATCTTTGCTTGCTCTGAAGTTACAAAGAAGTCACCTATGTTTTCTTCTAAAAGTTAATTTTTGTTTCTTTGGGCATTCAAGTTATTAATGTACTCAGGAATAATTTATATAGTATTTTTTATTTTATGACATTTTATTATTATTTTTGGTCTGTATAAATAGCCTTTATGGGGTTCGTTTATCACCGACCAGCCTCTTTTTCCCAATGATTTGCCATGTCAAATCTGTAATATATTAAAGTTCTTTATATATATGGTTCTGTTTCTAGGCTGTACATTTTGTTTTATTGGTCAATATGTTGCTGTGCCAGTAATACAATTCTCTTAACTTATATAGCTTTGTTAATAAGTTTTTATGTCTGGTACAGAAATTCTCTTCAAATTCTTTTTATTCAGAAGTGTCTTGGATATTCTTTACTTTTTCTAATAAATTTTAGAATTGGTTCTTTATGTTTTACACAAAAAATTCCGTTGTGGATTTTGATTAGAGTTGCATTAAATTGACAGATTGTGTGAAATCTTGGCATTTTAAAGTTATATCTTCCTGCATAAACATATAGTATTACTACATTTATTTAAGTCTTTTAAAATGTATTTCAGTAAAGTTACATAATTTTATACGTATGGGGCATGTATTTGTTAGATTTGTTTCTAGGTTCATTAAAAATTTTGTTACTATTAAATGGTGTAGTTTTAAAAATGAAATGCTCTAATTGAATACAATGAATACAATGTAATTGACTTATATATCGAGATTGTATCAATATGTAAACTAAACTCTTCATATGATATTTAATAATTTATTTGTCCATTTTTTTTCAGTTCACTATGAAGACAATAATATAATAAAATAATAATGGTTTCACTTCCCGTCTTTCAGTCCTTATGATTTGCTTGAATTTCTTTTTCTTGTCTTATTGTGCTGACTAGGACATGCTGAATAGAAATGGTGATAGTAGACATCTTTGTCTTTTTCCTGATTTTAAAGCATATTATTCTTGCTAGTTTTTTAAATCAAACTTATACTGGCCTCAGAAAAGAGTTGGGCAGTCATGCTTTTTGTTTATTCTTTAGAAAAGTTTATATAAAATTAGAATGAGCTGTTTCTTAAATAAGTAATCTTGCCTATTAACCTTAACAGCTTTAGTGTTTTCTTCATAAGAAAATGGCCAGTTTCTCAAATCCGTTATATTGTTTAGTAGGCCACTAATTTTACAAATGAAAACATATTTTTACTATTTGTTTTGCTAATTAGCAAAGTCTTTCCTACTGATCAAGATATGTATAGAGAAGCCTTTGTAGTAGCTGGCTGTGTTATGTGGCCTTTAGGTCAAATGTTAACTGACCACTCTTGAAGAACAAGTTCCTTATTAAAGGAACTAACTTCCCCTTAAGTGTAGCTTAAACCAACACACATGTACAAGCACACATGCACATGTATGCATGCATACCCACCTGCTCACACACATATATTCATTACCAATACATTTATATCATTTTGTCCACGCTGAACTATGTTAAAGAAAATTACAATATTTTAAAGTAAATTTTTTCTCTGTGTGTGGATTTCTACAAATGAATCATGGAGGGGGGCAAGGCCAATGTGCCATAGTAGTAGCTGCTTCCTGTGATCCTTCTAACAACAAAGACCCAAAAGAACAAATGAATCAGTTATGGGTGACATTCTGTGAGACCTGAGCATCAAAGCAGAAGTTGAGATATCAGACTTAGCAAAAAGAAAGGTAATGGAGATCCAGAAGTACCTAGTACTGACCATACCTGACCTGGGTATGAGCTGCAGCCAGTGCAGTGGCATTTTGAGGCTGTCTTCCTCAGTGGGAGAGATGGAGCAGTGGAGACTACACTCGTGCCTCTAGAACCAGTGAAAAGTGGAACTTGATTGCTAAAAGCTAAATTGCTTGCAGCTAACCTACCACACATGAATCTCAAACTTTCCTTCAGGATAAACCTCTCTCCACTTTTCCTAGGGCCACCTCTCCCCTTCTCTGTACTGTGCCCCACTCTTGGGTCTAACACCATTACCTGAGCATGAAATAGGGCTCCTTGTACATGCTGGTGTCATCTTCTAGACTCAGAGAGAGAACAATTTGCCAAACAGGGGAAAGGAGGGGAAAAAACCCTCCCAACTCACCTAAGCCAGAAATAAAGGGCAGAAATAGTTCCTTTGCAACAGGCATAAAGGGACTGCCTTCCTCACAGACACTCATGGACAGCTGTCAACCTCCTGCCTATCTCAACATGTACAGTCAGATATCTGTGCCTACACAATCATCCCAGAATTGAGGCAATAGAAGACGAAATTAGATTGAAGATAAAACATGTGACACAAGTGTATTTGAGGAAAAATCAGATAAAATAATTTTTAAAAATTCAAGAAACAGTAAGAATGATGAGGGAATCTATCTAGAAGAATAACATATGAGTAATGGAGCACCAGAAAGGGGGACAGGGGATAATAGAAAATACAGAGAGAATTGTTGAAGATTTTGTGACAGAAAACTTTCCTTGTAGTGTCGAGAATGAGAAGATATCTATCCAAGATGCTCATTAAACACCACACAAAGTAGGTGCCAAAATAAAGACACCAAGAGATACTATAAACATACATTCCAGAACTAAAGAAAAAGAAAGAGTTTTAAAAGTAGCTAGGGATAAATGAAAAATAATCTACAAAGGAGAGACAGTAAGACTAAGCTTGGACTACTCAGCAGAAGCTGTACATGCAAGAAGGCAATGGGATGATATATACAATGCCTTGAAGGAAAAGAAATTGCCAACCAAGAATTACATATCTAGCAAATAAAATCTGTCAAATATAATGGAAAAGTTAGGGCATTTCCAGATAAACAGAAATTTAGGGAATTGGCAAAAAACAAGCCAAAATTACAAGAAATACCCAAAAGAGGCCTTTTTAGAAAATCAATAAAACATCAGATAACAACCCAAAACTAGAACACATAACAGAGCAATCAGATATCAACCCAGATAGGGAAATCACAAAAATAAATCAATGCCAAAACACTGAAAATAGGAAGAGATGTCATTATGTAAAAGATGAAACATTATAACAAAAAAGAGAGGCTTATATAAATGTAGCCATAGACCTTTCATATGAAGAGCACATCAGCGTGATATAAGGAAATAACTGGTTTAAATTTAGAAAAATAGGGGTAAGTATTAAGGTAACTGCAAAAGAAATTAACAATCCTACACACCAAAATAAAAAACAAGAAACACATGAAGTCTCAGCAAATACCAAACTGACATGAATGAAAACACATTAAGAAAAATAAGTACAGAAGATTAAGTGGAACAAAGGAATTGTCTATAATGCGCAAAAAAGACATCAAAATGACAACACTGAAGTCGCGCCTATCAATAATTATGCCAAATGTAAATGGATTAAATGCACCAATAAAGAGATGAAGAGTGGCAGATTGGACTAAAAAACACAATCTGTCAATATCCTGCCCGCAGTAGACACATGCTAGACTTAAAGACTTAAACTAAAACTCAAAGGATGAAAAAAAAATACATCAAGCAAATAACATTTGAAAATAAGTAGGAGTGGCAATATTAATTTTTCATGAAATAGACTTTAAAGTAAAATCCACAAATGATAAGGAAGAACACTATATAATGATTAAAGGGTCAATACTCCAGAAGGATGTAACTATATTAAATATTTATGCACCCAAATATAGGGCTCCAAGAGACATAAAATAAACTGTAACTGCAGTGAAAAGAGAAATAGACAACTCCACAATTATCTTAGGAGACTTCAACAGATCACTTTTAGTGAAAGACAGCACATCTGGAAAGAAACTAAGACATGGAATATCTAAATGTCAAATCAAACAACTTCATCTCATAGACATACACAGAACACTGTACCCAACAGCAGCCAAGTATACATTCTTTTCCAATGATCAGGGAACATTCTCCAGAACAGATCACGTATTAGGCCATGAAACAAGTCTTAACATAATTCAAAGCACTGAAATATTACAAATCATCTTTTCAGACCATAAAAAGTAGAAATGAATAACAAAAAAAGCAAGGAAAAAAAACCAAACACATGGAAACTGAACAACTTTCTATGGAAAGGAATGAAGCCTTGCATAAGTAAAGCATTACTGAAGAAGAACAAAGTGGGAGGCCTTACACTCTAACTTTAGAACCTGTTTTGTTGCCACAGTAGTCAAAACAGTCTGGTAGTTACTGGTACAAACCAAATACATAGACCAATGGAAGAAAATTGAGAATCAAGACATAAAAATTTCCATATATAAGCAGCTATTTGACAAAGGACCAAAGTCCTTAAATTGGAGAAAAGACAGGTCTCTAACAAATGGTGTTGGCATACTAGATATCAAAATGCAAAAAAATGAAATAAGACCTGTATCTCACACCATGCACAAAAACTAACTCAAAGTGAATCAAAGACCTAAATATAAAATTGAAAACAATAAAGATAATGGAAGAAAAAATAGAGACAATGCTGTGAGCCCTAATACATGGCATACACAGAATACAAAGCATTACTACAAACACCAGATGAAAAAATAGGCAATTGGGAGCTCCTCAAAGTCAAACATGTATACTCATCCAAGACCTCACCAAATGATTAAAAAACAGCTTACAGAATAGGAAAATCCAATTAGTGTCTAATCTCCAAAATCTACATGATACAGCAAAACCTCAATAAGAAAAAGACAAATAACTCAATTTAAAAATAGGCAATGGATATGAACAGTGACTTCACCAAAGAAGAAATCCAGGCAGCTAACACATAAGTGAGGAAATAAGATCCTTAGCCTTTAGAGAAATTCAAATCAAAATTGCAATGAAGTATCAATCTCACCCCAACAAAAATGGCATTAATCCAAAAAACAGAAAATAATAAATGTTGGAGAGGCTGTGGAGATCCTGGAAAACTTATACATTCCTGGAGAGAATGTAAAATGATACAACCACTTTTGAGATCGATTCAGTGATTTCTTAAAAAGCTAGAAATAGAAATATGATATGGTCCAGCAATCTCACTATTTGGGTTACATCCTGGAAAAATAAGAACTATCACACAGATACACACACACACCAATGTTTATTGCAGCACTGTCTACAATAGCAAGATGATGTAATCAACCTAGATGCCCATCAACAGACTATTCATGCTATAGAATACTATATGACGATAAAAAAAAACAATGGACTTGGGGAATGTCTTGTAACATAGAGGAATCTGGAAGACATTATGTTGAGTGAAATCAGTCAGCTGCAAAAGGACAAATATTATATGAGACCACTTTTAGAAGGACTCAAGAAGAGGTTTTACACTGAAAACAGTCTTTAATGTTTACAAGGGTTGGAAGAGGGAAAGGGTTATTCATTAATTACATAATAGATAAGAATTAAGTTAGAAGAAGGGAGAGGCAACACATAGTGAAGGAGAAGTCAACACATCTGCACTAAACCAAAGGCTAAGAGGTTTCCTAAACATAACTCAGCACTGCAAAGGATAGAGTAGCAGGCGCAGGGGTTTGGGGACCATGGTTTCAAGGATACCTAGGTAAGACATAACAAAGTTTTTAAAGAAAATGTTTTGCATCCCACTTTAGTGGGAGGCAATTTGGCCTTGAAAGGTAGCAAGAGTCCATCTAAGAAGCATCAGTTGCTCCCAGCTCACCTGGATCAGAGGAAAATGAAGGACATTAAAGACATAAGGAAACTATGAGCCAAGAGACAGAAAGGGCTGCATAACCAGAGACTACATCAACATGAGACCAGAAGAATTAGATGATGCCTGGTCATCACCAATAACTGCCCTGACAGGAAACACAAGAGTCCCCAAAGAAGCAGGAGAAAAATGAGTTACAGAATTCGAACCCCATTAAAAAGACCAGACTTGATGGTGGAACAAACTAGAGTGTCCCCAGGAAGACAAGACCCCCTGGGCTCGCTCTTGGCCCAGAGCTGAAAACTTTCCTGAGGCCAACTCTTCACACGGGGATTGACTGGACTGTGAGACATAGAATAATACTGGCCAAGATTGTGCTTCTTGGCTTAGGTAGATGCCTAAGACTGAGATGCTCCTACCCAGGGGTGAGATGAGACGGTAGAGGGGTACAGGAGGAACGGAGATGACAAATATAGGGTGGAAAGGAGGAACGTGCTGTCCCAGTGTAGAGCAGCAGGAATTACATAGCAGTGTGTATGTAAGTTTTCGTATGACAAATTGACTTGGACTGCAGAATTTTACTTAAAGCAGAATAAGATATTAAAAAAAAAATCAAATGGGTGATTCTGGAATGACTTTTTATGACACCAAGTTAACTTCTAATCATTTCCTTCCTGACTTGCTGAAACATGAATATGTGGAAAGAAAAGTTGTCAGTGAAGCGTAGATTAGCTCTATGAGAAAGAAGAAGAAAGGCAGGCATCTACTGCAAGCCTGAGTGGGTTTTCTTAGGCCTTTCTTAAGATTCAAGATGTGAAAAACAGATTGAACTCCTGGTCTGAAAGATAAGATGAACTTCTTGGAGGAAATGTCAAAAATTTAAGAAATCAGAATGAAACCTTCTAAAATCATTCTTTTAGTCATGTGACAGTTATTGACTGGTCTGCTGTGTGCAAACACCCACCACATTTAACCAAAACGAATAAATATGGTACAGTTCTTGTCCTCAAGCAACTCACAGTTTGGGGAGGAGTAAATGGATAATTACATCTGCCAGAGTATTACAGGAGTTGGAGGAGGGGTGATGAAATCATTCACTAAAGTCAAAATTAAGCCTGGAGATAACTCATGGAACATAAACAAGATTTCGTTCTCAGTAAAGAATAAGTGGTGACATCTACTTTTACTGCCGGGTCTGAGCTGAGCTATCTAATACCCAGTTTTCTTGCCAAGGCCAGGAATAAAATCTAGACAACATGTGAAAAGGAAATTTTCCTAAAAGCATCAAATAATTAAAAAGATAGTGAAAACTCACAAGAGGACAAGTTCAACATTTGAAAGAAGTAACTTAGTGGCTGAGTGGCACTTGTGACAGCCTCTTGTAGGTCAGAGGACACAAGATGGTCTGCCAGGACAAGGCCTTGTGTACTCCCTATGCTCAGAACCGGCATCTTCAAGGCCGCACCTTCGGAGTGAAGAAAAACCTGTGGTAACCATCACATGCACTGCGGCCTGATTGTCCAGAGAGTCTCAAGCACTGGAGCTCCTACGACAGTTAGAAACTCAAGAAAATTATCTCTGTGGGAAAACTACATCATCCTTGGTCTCATTTGTGAATGATTGTAAAACTATCATGATAAACACAAAATCACATACAAGCCACTACATGAAGGGACCAAGGCCAAATAAATTTAGAATTAGTACAAACAGCTGCAACAGACTCACGTGTGTTGTCTATAGCAAACAAACAACCCATTGCCATGGAGTCGATTCTGACTCATTGTTGCTGTAAGGACAGAGTAGGGTTTCCAAGGAGGGCTGGTAGATTGGAACTGCTGAACTTTTTGGTCAGCAGCTGAGCTCTTAATGATTAGGCCACCAAAGCTCCATGAGTAGTCAGTAACCCCAAAATGGACTCTGTGTACTGGGCCAGAGCTGTTCATTTCTTTACAGCAGGCTAGGGCCCATTAGCAAAAAAGCTTGCAGAAACCAAACTTAAATTTTTGTATATCCAGTTTCTTTAGAGTAAGCACAAATAGTTATTGTTATTTTAGTTATTTAACACATCCCTGCTTAGCAGAATCCATGAAACTGTGAACAGCATCTGCTAGCCATAGATAAACCCTATAGTTAGATGTATGCCCTAGGCATAGTGGTTAAGTGTTATGTCTACTAACCAAAAGGTTGGCAGTTCAAATCCACCAGCCAATCCTTGTAAAATCTATGGGATGGTTCTACTCTGACCTATAGGGTCTCTGTCAGTCAGAATTGACTAGACAGCAGTAGGTTTGGTTTTTGGAATAGTTAGATATAAGGAGTTGGTGCCTGGGTGGTACAAACCATTAAGTGCTTTTACTACTAATTGAAAGGTAGATGGTCCTAACCAATACAGAGGCACTTTGAAAGAAAGGCCTGACCAGCTTCTGGAAGATCATCCTGGAAAACCCTACAGAGTCCAGCTCTAATCTGCAACACATGGCATCCTCCTGAGTCAGAACCGCTTTGATCGCAACTGATTTTTAGCTTTACAGTTACAAGAACCACAAGATGCTGCTGTTCTTCAGAACTCTCTGACCTAGAGACTCCCAACTTCGTTATTCTGGGTCCTCTAGGAGTTCTCTTGCCTTCTTCACCTTTTGGTGACCCCAACACATTTGCAGTTGGAAGTGTGCTGCTAGGGACTTGGCTTATTATGGAACAACTGTTAGCATGTTGGCCCCAATATACGGCTTGTTTGCAACACTGCCATCTGGTGGTCACATTTTTTTCATGCTAAGCCCTGAAAACACCTGAGCTCACTGCAAAGGATGTTCACTCACTGCAATCATTAGACATAAACTGTAAAACAGCTGCATTTGTTGTGTTTATGGAGATAAAATTCATACCTTAAAATTTTCAGCAAGGAACTAAAACTATAAAAAATGACATTATGTATTTGTAGCCCTTGTGGCAAAGTGGCTGCTAATCCAAAAGTGAGTAGTTTGAACCCACCATCCAGTCCACAGGGGGATGACATTCCAATTTGTATCCATGAAGATTACAGCCTTGGAAACCATTTGAGGCAATTCTACTCTATCTTACAGGGTTGCTATGACTCGGAATCAACTCGACAGCAGTGGGCTTGATTTTGGATTTAAGTGCAAACAGGAGAAAAAAACACACAATAATTTAAATGGTGAAGTTTAATATAAAGAACTACTAACCACAAGAGGATTAGAGTTATGAGGCATTGGCTAGAGACCTCTAAACTGTATAGAAATAGAAGATATAGGGAGCAATCACTAACATTAGGACTGAGATAGGGCACTTAAGGAAGAGTCCTCCCCTACCCACGGGGATGAGATCTGATTTGGTTGGGGACGGCATAGCTGGCTGTGGCCCACTGCATAGCAGAAAAGTCACTGTGATGTTGCACTGTTAGAACTTACTAAAAATTTGACTTCCAGGACTTGTTGGAAAGTCACCCTCTGGAGTGCTCGGGAAAACTGTTTACAGGGAGAATCTTACTGGAAACACTCAGCTACAGAACTTCAGGTGGGACATGCTGGGTTCACTGCTGGATCTGGTCCTGGAGAAGCTGCATGTGCTGTAGTAGCTGAGTGCTGGAGAAGCTGCATTGATGCAGGAAGAGAGCTCTGTGCTCTGCAAGATCCTGAGTAACAAAATCAGAAAGAAAAATGCTTTCCCTACTGTGTGTCTCCATCTTCCCTGCTAAGAAAACTTGAATGCCAGCTGGCATAAGAAAAAAAATATTTAAGGGATGGGATACATTTTTCACAAAATAGTCTAAAAAAGGTGAATTTATGGCTGAGAGGCAGTAAACTTACCACTGTCTCAAGAAACAGTAAAACATTTTAGAACTGAAAAGTAAAACGGTAAAGATTAGAAACACAATGATAGGTTTAGCAGCAGATTTGACCCAACTGAAGAGAGAATTGGGGAACTGGAAGAGAGAGTAGAAGGATAGATTTTACAGAGGAGAAGGTAAGACAGGCTGAGGACAAGATTAGAGGATTCTAAACCTGGCCTGTCCAATATGGAAGTCACTAGCCAATGTAGTTATTTAAATTTTAATTAAAAAAAAAAAAATCATTCTTTGATCACATCAGCTATGTTTCAAATGCTCGATAACCACAGTGTTGAGATAGAATATTCCTCTCATTACAACAAGCTTATTAGACAGTGCTGGCCTAAATATTATGAAGATAATTTTAGAAGAAAAGAATTTACGTATTTAGTAGTTAGAATTTTTTAGGAGATATTGAACAACACAGCTCTTACAAAGAGATTCTTAAATCAGGGCTCACGTAACAACTAGAGAGAGTCACAAGGAGGAGCCTAAACCTGAGACAGAGGAAAAAGAAAACCCATTACTGTCAAGTAAATCCTGACTTACAATAATCCTATAGGACAGAGTAGAACTATGCTACAGTTTCTAAGAAGTGCCTGATGGATTCAAACTGCCACCCTTTTGGTTAGCAGTTGAGGCACTTAACCACCATACTACCAGGGTTTCCAAAGTGATTAAAATAAGCAGGAAAGTTCTTAGATGGAGCAGATGGAGCTATTTTCAGCTTTCAGCCACTAAACCTAAAATTTGGTTTTCTTTTGCATCCCCCAATCCTTTTTCGTTACAGTAAAGAGAGTTTTTCTTTTTTGTCTTATGCTCTGGAACCATTCATCATTACCTCTACTTATTTTTGTATATTTACTTAACCTTCTTGACGGGAGCTTTCTTCTCTATCTGTGTTCCTATCTCAGTTACTTGATTAACATTTGTCTCCTGACCCACTAACATGTAAGCTCTCTGAGCAAGTATATCATCTGATTGGACCATCTCCCCATGATCTGGACTCATATGGGGCCTGATCACACAGGACGTTCACACAGAATGGGCCTGTTCACAGCACCCCCGTAGCTTAATGTTCCAAGTTGTGCCTTTACTGACAACATGTCATTTAGCAACTATCTTTTTTTCAGCTATATTTATAAAATGAACTCTACTTAAGAATTCCACAATTCTTCTAATCTCTGAGACTGTCCAGTTAGGGCCTTAGGAAGAGGGTGAAGAGAATAGCAGTCTTGCCTGTCCTGCTTGTCATACCATCTTTTTCAAAGGAAGTGCTAAAAAGATCTGAACCAAGAAGGTAAGAAAGAAATGAGTTAAATTTAACAGAATGCCTACTAAGTAATAGGCTGCTTGCTTTCCTCCGCCATGTCACTAACAGAACACTTTGGAGTAGATACTATTGTTCTTTGTCTTACAGATGCGTGAACTGAACCTTAGAAAACTTGAGTGATTTGCACAAGATCACCAGAGTGAGGCAGAGCTGAAGGTGACTCCCTGCCCAGGTCTGGTCAGACGGCACCAGACAGACACTTGGACAGAGCATTCATTGCTGGCAACAGCCTTGGAATTTGAAGTTGGCCTCTTCTCCCTATGGAATGTAAGGCCTTGAGCAAGCTGTTTAACTTCATCGAGCCTCATGTTCCTCACTTGTAAATGAGCCACGTGTGATAACTCCTCCTCTGTACTCAGGCACAGATTTTGCAGGGCTAGGTATCCCCATGTGTATCAGCCTCTGCCATTGCCTGTTCCCCAGTTTGATATGAGTTGGAATACTGGAAGACTGAGAGGCAGATAGCTTATGAGGAAAGGCACACCTCACCTGCACTGACAACTCTAGAGGAGGATAAGACCATCCATACACGTCTTTACCACTTGACATACATGGTATGTTAATGGCAGGGCATCCCTCTAGTGCATTGGCCAGTACAAACCCCTGCCCTTTTTACCCTTCATACCTCAAGGGCATTCCTATGTTAAGCAATAGCTAATCTTTCTATCTCAAGTTCTAACTTGGACAATATTTGTCTTTTTCTGTCTTATTTGGATACCTTGGTACCGAAGAGGCTGAAGGTGTTCCAAGATCTCTGTGGCCTGTCTCTGTTCCTACTGCCTTTAAATTCCCTCCCATCTGTTTCATAAGTTATTCTTGTATTCTTTTTCCTTCCAACCTCTTAATATCATTCTTTCAGCCTTTTCATTTAGAAATCCTACTTATTCTCCAACACTCAACAAGGCCTTCTCCCCTGATTTTTTTTTTTAACTCGAGTTAAAAGCTCTTGTTGTAAATGCCTACAAGGCCTTCTCCCCTACTTTTATAGATCACGGAATTTGATCATAAATTTTTTTAGAGCGCTGTTCTCAGTCACCTGAGTATAAAGACTTGAGTGAATGAAGAACTGGTACTTTTTGTGGTCTTATTTCCTCTCCTGCAGCGGTGAGCAATTTTAAACCACATTGAAACATCTTTCTCCCCTTTGTTCATTTCTCTCAACTCCTCTACTGACCACTTTTCTCTGTCCTCCCTTCTTTCTTCTCAGAGCTCAGAGCTCCAAAGGCAGAGTGAGGCTTTCTGGTCAGGTTGCTGTGGAGACGGCAGACATAACGTACATGGGCACACTGTTCCCAGACCATCAAAGCGGAAGTAACCAGAACCTCCCTTCAAACTTCCTCTAGAATGCATTCACTCTTAAGAAAACGGTTCTCAAACCTGATGTTTCCTTTTGTGTTTTAGAGAAAGTCTTAAGGGAGCTTCTCTTCCCCACCCCCCCAGTTGATCCTCCATTTCTCCAATCAGGAATGTAGTCTGAACCTAAGCTACTCCTTAGTCTGGAAGGACCACCAGTCGAGATGACACCCAGAACGTTTGGCCTAGACGCAGGCCAGGAATGCCCTCAGGGCACTTCCTCATTGCAGTTTTCCTCCTCACCCCTACCTTCTACTCTACTTTTGAAACAATAATACTCAGCTTTGTGGCTGAGTTATAGGAATTCCCTGACAGTGACAGTCTGGCCTGTGGTCACACGTTTGAAAGATGACAGAAAGGGTTCAACAAGAATAAGAGAAAGAAAACTGGTACTTACGAGCATCAACCATGGGGATAGTACAGGTATTGAAAGACCTCAGAGCATGTTCGTGAAACCGTCTGGGTATTCTCAATCATGGAGTTGAGCTCTGACTCCAGAAACTTCCCAGAAAACCTTATTCCCTGATGCTACACTATCCAGAGTCTAACAACATGGGTGAGTCTCTTGGTGGAGGCCATCACAATCTTGAGAAGTTCTAGGCCCAGAGACCTCATCACTACTAAACTATGCTCACGTGGATTCTTCTTGCCTTCAAGGATTTCTCACAGGATTGACTCTAATTAGCCAGCTGAATCCCCTGTCCCTGCCTGATTCTCCTTTGTTTCACAAACCTTCCTGGTTTAGAGTTTGGCTTCCTCAGTTGGTACTAATTTCACCTTAACAGACATTCCCCATGCTTCTGAGAGAGTTGTGTTCACTGCTTTCAAGGAGCTTTTACTTTCGTAGTGAAAATAAGACACATTCACAAAAAGGAAACTGTAGAATGTGACCAGCGCTTCGCAAATAGAGAAGCAAAGAGTTACTGGCATGTAGAAGAGGAATTAGTTCAGGTGAGTAGAGGAAGGAAGGACCAGGAAGGGAAGACTTCTAAGAGGATGTGGCATTACTCTGGGCTTTGAAAAACAAGCATTATTTTAGGAAGCCTTGAGGGATGAAGGACGTGTGGCAAAGCTAGAGTATGGCTAGAGAATCACTGGCTTCCCAGTATGACTGAAGTACAAGTGAGGGTGACGGTAAGACTAGAAAGGAAGTTTGCAGTGACGTCACTGAGCATCTTTGTGCCAAGCTAAGAATCTTGAACTTTTGTAGATAAAGGGGAACCAGCCAAAAGTTTTGAGTCAGGGAATATCCAAACCACAGTCTGGGAGCGATTCTTATCACACTATCTGTCAGCAACTCTACATCTGTAGTCTCTTTAGAATCCACCCAAGTCTCTCCATCTTTAGGGTCACCTACAACCTTTGTTCCTGCCACCGTCTTCTCTCACCTTATTTATACAATAGTCCCGTAACCAGTCTCCCAGTCTTCAAATTCCTGTCATGTTTCTCACTCCCAATGTGTCCCCCCACAGTAGTCAGACTAAAGGTAGTCCCTGGGTGGCACAAATGGTTAAGTGCTCGACCTATAGCCAAAACGTTGGCAGTTCAGATGCACCCATAGGCACTTAAGAAGGTAGGCCTGACAACTTGCCCCTCAAAAGGTCACAGCTTTAAAAGCAGGGAGTGTACTTCTGTTTTACCGACGTGGGTTGCTGTGAGTCGGAATCAACTAACAACAGACAGACTGGTCTTTCTAGAAGTGAAAGGCCAATCGTGTCAATCTCCTACTTTGAGATTTTCATATTACTCTGCAGGTAAATATTGTGAGTTTGTGTACCTGTCCTTTTCCTCCTTCCTTTGTCCTGCCATTCTTGCTGACAACACTAAGCTCTCTCATTCTGCAAACCCTTCCTCAGTTCATTCACTGGAGATTCATCTCAGGAGTTACATCTTGCAGAACACCGTTTTGATTTCACCCCAGCTCCTTTCTCTTCAACTTCTCGTGATTTGTGATACTATAGCATTTATCATACAGTGTTGAATGGTGAGCTGATTTATTTTTCCCCTGCCTTTTGTCTTATTTTAGCACTCATGCTGTCACAGAGTGGGTGCTTGGGGATTAGATAAAGGTACCCTGAAAGATGAATAAATGACCACTTCTTCTCTTGGTTAAAGTCTTCTGCTGGCCTGCAATACACACATCCTTGAGCAAGGCAGTGTCTGCACAAATGATCTGCTCCTGTTTCTCTCCTCCCTGCCATTGTTTTTCTTCCCAGATCCTGTCCAAGGAAGTGACTGTGGTGTACTAGAAAGAGCACTTGTTACTACTTGGTTTAGTACACCCGACATCCTTTTTAAAAAAAAAAAAAAAAAAAAAAACAGCTGTGTAAAGAGCTTGGTATAAAACTCCAAGTGGCATTTTATTCTTGCCACTTTCCTGTATTTGTTAGACTTTCTATATTTTATAAGGAAACACTGCTGGCATAGTGGTTAAGAGCTGACAGTTCGAGTCCACCAGGCACTCCTTAGAAACTCTATGGGGGCAGTTCTACTCTGTTCTGTAAGGTCACTATCAGTCAGAATCAATTTGACAGCAGTGAGTTGTTTGTTGTTACATTTCATAATGGAGAAATACTTTTTTCTTTGCTATGAAGGAGCACTAGATCAAGACTCAGAGAGGTGGGTTAAGGTACTGAATAGCAGAAGAGTCTATATTGCATATATCATTTGTATAAAAAAGGAAAAAAACAGATGACAAATACATATTTATGAATTATCTCCAGTCGGCAGTTTGAATCTGCCAGGTGCTCCTTGGAAACTCCATGGAGCAATTCTATTCTGCCCTGTAGGGTCACTATGAGTCTGAACTGACTCAGTGGCACTGGGTTTAGGCTATTTCTGTATGGATAGATAAGAAATAAATCATGTTGAGCACCTCCACAGGAGGGAGCTAGTTGGCTGGGAGTGTGGGAATGGAGACTTTTCACTACAGTCCAAAATTATAAATTTTGAACTTGGTGAATGTGTTACCTATTCAAAAAGTGAAGTAGAAATAAAGAGCTGAACTTGAAGTGTAACCCACTAGATAGGGTCACTATGGTCAAAAGTGTCTCAGTGACAGTGGGCAAGGGCAGACACTCCTTGAACCCTTACTTCCCTCATTGGTAAAGTGAAGACAATGGCCCCTAAGTCACAGGTTGTCGTGAAGAGCCAGTAACACGCGGGTGTCCTCAGTGCCACCCGGAGACACAGATGACAAAGGGATGGGTTCTCCTCTGGCTTCCCAGTTTGCTGAGCCCACCCTCCTCACCCATTCTTGTCCTCCAAGTGAAGCTGACAAGGCCAAAGCCTTGTGGCTGCCCACCAGCCCCCGTCTCCCAGAATTGTCAAACTTGGCTCTTTGCCTGTTGGAACAGAGCTATCGACATGAAGGAAAAGCCATGCTTGTAGGCATTTCAAAGCAGCCAAACAGCTTTTTGTTTTCTCAGGCTTTCAGCTTGCCAGCTAGTTTCCACACTTCAGAAATGTTTTGGGTCAGCACTACAGTTTTCAGCCATACCAGGCTCATTTTGTTTCCCGACTACTTCCTTATAATAGCTCTGGGAAAAACTGCATTGGCGCTTGTCCCAAACTACGTTCCTGACATTGCAAGCTGCATTCAAGATGGTGTCTTTGGACAGTACTTCGAAAAGTTGAAATCCACTGCAACATGCTAGGGTTTGGTCTGGAGAAAAGAGGGGCTGCTTGGGCTAAGTTTCTGCAGGCTGTCATCACTGTGACCTTCCAACCGCTTGAGGCAGGAAGAGGAGCTTAACTTACCACAGCTCTGCCTGTTTCGATAACCCTGCTTTTCTCAGGGTGTTTTCTCCTTTATGTGGATATTTATTGAGTGTTGATGAGAAGTATGATGATGAATCAGATTCTTTGTTTTTTTCCCCAGTGTTAAGGTTGCCAGATTTGCCAAACAAAAACACAGGATGTACAGGTAAGTCTAAATTTCAGATAAACAACAAGTAATTTTTATTGTAAGTGTGTGCAGTGTGATATTTAGGACATAGCTACACTCATAATTATTTGTTACTTTCTCTGACATTCGGGTTCAATTATGTGTCCCATATTTTCTCTGGGAGTGTTACCTATGAGTTCTCTTTGATTCTGCACAGGGGACAAAATCTCCATACCTCTCACTCTCTGTTCTGGTCCTGTCAGCACCCACTTGGACCCCAAGATCAGAACCTAAAAGGGGCCCCAACGTGCTTCTCTTTTGTTCACGTACTCCCTCCGGAACTATGTGTTTTACCCACACTTTCTGACTTGCACTCTTAGTTCCTGTCTTACTTACTTTTTCTGTAGGCTCCTGCTCTGCTTGCATCCAGTGATTGGTCCATACTACTCCTTTGGGGCTGTCTGATTATCTCCTACTTAATATATCTGCAGTTTCCCTCTTAGAGTTCTTTGCTTGCATCCTGAGGAATAACTAAGTCTGATTCAGCCCAGTTCCTGAGGCCTTGTGTGGCTCTGGGTCCTTTGATGCTACCACTTATCAGATCTATACTATCTTCCTATAAAGGTACTATCTGCTGCCTTGATATTGGGATTCAGCTCAGAGAGGAATTGTATAATAAATGCAGACTAGAGGTTATACTTCCACAAAGCCACTGAGACTCTATTATCTAAAACCATGAGTGGCTTCCCAGGGCAAAAATAATTCTAACACCATCTCTGACGAAATCAGTCTTTACTCTCCCAGCCTCTCTCTTCCCACCTGCCACACCCCGCTGTGCTGCAGCCAAGCATCCTGGCTCTGCACACCTCACTTTCTGTCAGTCAGTCCAGCTGCTGTGCAGTGGGGCAACCTTTACTCATGCCCCCTCCCTGCCTGCTGATTCTAGCCTGCTGAGCCTGAGCTATGTGGCCTGACCCATTCCTTTCTCCTCCTTGTGAAGACTGATCCCATTGTGCCACAGCTGAGTGACTTAGCCCCACATCCCTCCCTTCCTGATGGCACTCTACAGGTGCCCTTCAGCTATGTGTCCTAGCCTTTTGCCTTTCTTACCAATGCCTTGGCACCTTTGCATCACAGGTGAGCAACATCCCCTGTCCATCTGAACAAGGTAGAGCTATCATGCCACAGACAAGCAAGTGACAAAACATGTCCAGCCCACCCACCAAGACATACCAAAACAAGACAAATAAGTAGAACAAAAGAAACAAACTTACAATCAATGATGAAAACAATGCCTAAATATCTCAGAGATATCAGACAATACAAAAATATATTAAAAAGTAAGACAAGATGGCTCAAATACGTGACCAAAATAAAGAATCAGGTGAACTTCTGGTAAAACAACAGGCAGTGGAACTACGTGATAGGAACTTCAAAAGATGAATAGTTGGGGTTATCTAAGAGATTAGGAAAGAAATCAAGGAAAACACAGCTAAACCAAGGGAAAAAATAAACAAAATCATGGAAAACACAGACACAACCAAAGAAACCATAGCCCAAATCAAGAAAAACAAATCAATAGAAGTATTCAGGAAAATAACAAAAGAACACAATGTCCAAATAAATAATTAGAAATCATACAAAACTAGAAAACTAGAAATCCAAAAGATTAACAACAAAATTTCTGAATTGGACAACTTATTTGAAGGTTTTAGGAATAAATTTGAAACAATAGGAGACAGAATCAGCAAGATTGAAGGCAAATTCAGATACTACTTTGAAGAAATATTAAGGAAAGAATGAAGCAAAATGAAGAAATCCTGAGAATTACGTGGGACACAATCAAAAGCAAAAATTTGCATATGATCAGAGTTCTAGAACAGAGGGAGAAAATGGATAACACAAGGATTGTTGAAGATTTGTTGGCAGAAACTTCTCTAAAATCTTGAAAGACAAAAAAACAAACATCCAAGAAGCCCAGTGAATACTGTATAGGATAGCCTCCGAAATAAAGTTACCAAGACCTATCATAATCACACTTGCTAAAACCAACAACTAAGAAAGAATCCAGAGAGCCGCTTGAGAAAAATAAAGTCATTTACAAAGGGGAAATGATAAGACTAAACTCTGATTACTAGCAGATACTACGCAGGTGAGAAGGGAATGGTATGATAGATACACACACACATGCACACACATGTATGTATATATAAAACCTAGGATGGCACTGGGTTTTTTGGACTGAAAGAGAAAATATTGCTGGGGAAGAATAATACAAGGACTGCCAATGAAGTTTGTGAACTCATCCTAGAAAAAGTGCTACATCCCTGACTGCTAAATATCACTGTGGTCACTTTTGAAGTGCTCCCCTTAGGAAGCTATGCACTGACGCCAGCACCTAGTAAACCCTTCAAAGCAATTTTGGAACTCTTTTTCTAACCTACTGCATGTAGATGTAAAACTTTCCTTTGGGATAAACCTCTCTCCTTTTTACCTGCTGTTCTCTCCCCACTCCCTGCTCTGCACAGCACCCAAGCTGACTCCAGAGACTAATGCATCCTGTGAGCCAGAAATAGAACCCCTTATATGTCTTCAGCCATTCTCCTGGCCTTGGAGAGGGAATAAATTAACAAACAGGGGAAAAAAATAATCTGCTGGCTCCCTAAAGCCAGCCACTTAGGGCAGAAATAGTTCCTTTGTCTGGGCACAGGCATAAGGGATCCACAAGATTTAAGTGCCTTTCACCCCTGCATAGATATGTGTGGGTCCACTACAACAGCTGATGCCTTCATGAGCACTGTACAACTGGGCATATACCTGATCCCTGATTTTACTGCACCAGGTATATACCTGGTGGGAAGGCAGCTGTCTGGCATTTGATACCACTCTGCCTATCAAGGAGGCTCCTCACCTGCCATAGCAGGGGCCTGAGGGTTGGCCACTATCCCCATATCAGCTTGCTGCCAGAGACAGAAGTCCACAACTATGTGGTGCCTCCCAGTCTTTATAGCCAACATCATTGGGCACCCATAGTGTATCTGCAAACCCGTCTACTTACACATATCAAGGAAAAGGACATGCTTTACTCACAGACACTTGGGAGCAGCTGTTAGCCCCTTGTCTTGCTCACTGTGTGCAGCCAGGCACCTGTGCTTATGCCAATCACCATTGCCCATCTAGGACTAGGGGAGAGTCTGCTTCACACACTTGATGATTAAGTACTTTGATGCTGGAGCTGAATCTATACCAGAATAGCAAACAAACTCTTTGGCTCATACATCTAGTAACAACTCTAACCACGTGATGACAGGTTATTAAATATTCAAAGGCACCAATAATCAAACTAGATCATATGACCAGCCTATTTGGTCATTTCAAAACAAGAAGTTAGAGCTCCACTTTACCTTTTAAACAGGATTCTCACCTACTCACATCAAGGACCTTCAGATTGGTGACTCCAGACATACCACCTACACATCAGAGACAGGGGTCCAAGAATAAATAAATTAAATTAATACAACAAAGTACCAATGGCTCAGAGGCAACAGTCAATATCAAATAACTTAGAGAGGCAGATCACAGTGGCATCAGAAAGCTCCCAAAACAAAGAATCAACAAATTTTTCAGATGAAGAAAATTTCCTGCAATTATCAGACATGGAATATAAAATATTAACACATAGAATTTTTCAAGATATCAGGCAAAATGCAGTAAGGCATGATGACAGAACAGCTGCAAGAAAGTGTAGAGAGACAAAATGTAGAATCTCTGAAGATTAGTAATCAAATTTCAGAGTTAGGAGCAGAATTAAGGAATGGAATCCATAACCACTAAAAATCAAGATACCAACATATTTCAGGAAAAATCAGACAAAAGAATTAAAAAAAAGAGGAAATACTAAGAATGATGTGGGACTTTATCAAGAGGAATAATCTATGAGTAATTGGAGTACCAGAACATGGAAATAATAGAAAATGCAGAGAGACTTGCTGACGATTTGTTGACAAAAAACTTCCCTGAAATCATGAAAGATGAAAAGATCTTTCATATGGAGGGTCAAGTCAAGGTGTTACAGAGAAATAAAAAGTTAGTTTAAATTTAGAAAAAATAGCGGTAGATATTAAGGTAACCACAAAGGAAATTAACAATCTTACACGTGAAAATAAAAAGCAAGAAAAATCTGAAGTCTTAGCAAATATAAACCCAATAACAATGAAAAAGAGGAAAAGAAGATACATAAAGAAAATAACTAGCACAGAAAATTAAGAGAACAAAAAGAATTGAATACAATATTCCCCAATAGGCTAAGCTCATACCTGTCAATAATTATGCTGAATGTAAATGCGTTAAATGCACTAATAGAAAGCGGTAGAATGTATAAAAATCTGTCTATATGCTGCCTACAAGAGACACATCATAGATTTAGAGACACAAGCAAACTAAAATTCAAAAAATGGAAAATATAAATCAAGCAAACTACATTCAGAGAAGAGCAAGAGTAGTAATATTAATTTCTTAAAAAATAGACTTTAGAGTAAAATCCACTGCAATAGATAAGGTAGGACATCACATAATGATTAAAGCATCAATACACCAGGAAGACATAAACATATTAAACATTTATGCACCTAATGACAGGACTTGTAAATGCATAGAAAAAATACTCTAACAGCATTGAACAATAATAGTAGGAGACTTCAATACACCACTTCTGATGAAGGACAGAACATTCAGAACAAATCTCAGTAAAGATATAAAAGATACAAATGCCACAATCAACCAATCTGACCTCATAGACATATATAAAACACCTAATGACAGCCACCTATAGTTTATTTTCCAATGCACATGGAACATTTTCAGGAATAGACCATATATATACTAGGCCATAAAGCAAGCCTTAACAAAAGCTAAAGCATTGAAATATTACAAACTATCTTTTCTGACCATAAAGCTATAAAAGTAGAAATCAGTAATAGAAAAAGAAAAGGGGGGGGGGAACCAAAAAACAAATACATAGAAACCAGACAACACCTTACCCCAAAACCACTGGGCTATAGAAGAAATCAATGGTGGAATAAAAAAATCACAGATGACAATGAAAACACATCCTAATAGAATCTTTGGGACACAGCAAAAGTAGTGCTCAGAGGTCAATTTATAGCAATAAATGCATACACCCAAAAAGAAGAAAGGGCCCAAATCAAAGCACTAACACTGTAACTCACGCAAGGAGAAAAAGAGCAGCAAAAGAAGTCCCTGTGCGCCAAAAGAAAGCAAATAATAAAAATCAAGGTAGAACTAAATGAATTAGAGAATAGAAAAATAATTGAAAAGGATTATCAAGAACAAAACCTTGTTCTTTGAAAAAGTCAACAGAATTGATAAAGGTGAAATCAACTAAAGAAAAGCAAGAGAGGAAACACATAACTTGAATAAGAAATAAGATGGGCAACATCACAGTGGATCCAGCCAGCCAAGCCAAGCCAAGTGCCGTCTAATAATAATAAAACATAATGGAACACTATGAAAAGTTGTACTCTAAGAAGTGTAAAAACTAGAGGAAATGAACAAATTTCTAGAAACATGCTACCTAACTAAACTAACACAAACAGAGGTAGCACAACTAAATAAACCTCTAACAGAAGAGATTGAAAGGGAATTAAAAAACTCCCAAACAAAAAAGAAGTCCTGGCCCTGACAGCTTCCCTAGAGAATTCTACCAAACTTTCAAAAGAGTTAATACCACTATTATTAAAGCATACAAAGGGATGGAATACTCCCAAATTCATTATTTGAAACCAGCATAACCCTGATAACAAAACTGAGGAAAGATACCACAAAAAAGGAAAATTACAGATCAATATCTCTCATGAACTTAGATTCAAACATCCTTGACAAAATTCTAGCCAGTAGTATTTGACAACATGTCAAGAAAATAATAAAGTGGGATTCATACCAAAGTTGCAGGGATGGTTCAGCACCAGAAAGACAAACAATGTAATCAGCCACATTAAAAAAGCAAAAGACAAGAACCACATTATTTTATTAACTGATGCAGAAAAGGCAGTTGACGAAGTCCAACACCCATTCATGTTGAAAGCTCTCAGCAAAAAAAAAGAAATTCCTCAACACAATAAAGGGCATTTACACAAAGCCAACAGTGTCTCTCCTAAATGGAGAGACACTAAAAGCATTCCCCTTGATAACGGGAGCCAGATGAGGATGCGCTTTATTACCACTTTTATTTGATGTCAGCTTGCCAGAGCTGTTAGGTTAGAACAAGAAATACAGACATCGAAAGTGACAAGGAAGAAGTGAAAGTATCTCTATTTGCAGATGATATGACCTTATACACAGAAAACACTAAAGAATTCCGCCCCCCCCCCCCACGCACACACACCAAACTACTAGAACTAATATAAGAGTTCAGCAAACTATCTGGATACAAGATAAACATGCAAAAATCAGCTGGATTCCTCTACACCTACAAAAGAACATCAGAGAGAAAAATCACTGAATGAGTATCATAATAGTCCCCAAGAAAATAAGATATTACGAATAACCTAACCAGAGACATAAAAACCTATACAAAGAGAATAATAAGACGCTACTGCAAGAAACCAAGAGAGAATCCCCAGAAGTGGAGAAAAATACTTTGCTCATAGATAGGAAGGGTCAACATTGTGAAAATTTCTTTTTTTACCCAAAGTGATCTATAGACAACAACACAGTCCCAGTCCAAACACTGGAAAAGAAAATAGATAACTGGAAACTCCTAAAAATCAAACACTTACACTCATCCAGAGACTTTACCAAAAGAGTAAAAGGAAAACCTACAGACTGAGAAAACTCTTGAACACCACAAGTCCAGTCAGTGTTTAATCTCTAAAATCGACAAGAATACTGCAAGATGTCAACAACCAGAAGACAAGTAACCCAATTCAAGAAGTGGGCAAAGGGCACGGACAGGCACTCTGCTGAAGAAGACACTCAGGTAAGTAACAGATATGTGAGGAAACACTATCACTAGCCATTAGAGAAGTCCAAATCCAACCTGTGATGAGATGTTGTCTTACCCCAACAAGGCAGGCCTTAACCCCCAAAACAAAATAACAAATGTTGCAGAGAGTGGAATACTTATACATTGCTCATGGGAATGGAAAATAGTACACCACTATGGAAATCAATTTCATGCTTCCTTAAAAAACTAGAAATAGACATACCATACACTCCAGCAATTCTATTCCTTGAACTATATCTCAGAGAAATAAGGGCTGTCACACAAATGTATACGTGCACAACAATGTTCATCTCAGCACTGTCCCCAACAGCAAAAAAGATGGAATCCACCTAAGTGCCCAACAATAGACGAATGGATAAACAAATTATGATAAATTCATACAATGGAATATTATGCAATGATAAAGAACAGTGATGAATTTGGGAAGCTTCTTGTAACACGGAGGGATCTGGAAGGCATTGCGCTGAGTGAAATTAGTCAGTTGCAAAAGGACAAATCTTGTATGAGACCACTATTGTAAGAACTCAAAAAAAGGTTTAAACACAGAGGAAAACAGTTTTTGACCATTATGTGAGTGGGGAGGAGGTGAGTTGTGTGCACTAATTATTAGATAGCAGACAAGAAACATTTTAGGCGAAGGGGGGACAACACACAGTAGAGTAGAAGTCAGAATAATTGGACTAAACCAAAAGCTAAGAAGTTTCCCAAGTACAGCCAAACACTTTCTGGGACAGAGTAGCAGGGACAGGTTTTGAGGACCATGGTTTCAGGGGACATCTAGGTCAATTGGTATAACAAAATTTATTAAAAAAAATTTTCTGCATCTCCTTTTGGTGAGTGGTATCCAGAGTCTTAAAAGCTAGCAAGTTGCCATCTAAGAAGTATTGATTTGTCCTGTCAGTCTTGGAGCCAAAGAGAGTGGAAAACATCAAAGACATACAGAGAACAGGAACCGAAGAGACAGAAGGCAAAAACCCATTGCTGTCAGGTCAATTCTGACTAACAGTGACCCTATAGGACAGAGTAGAATTACCCTGTAGAGTTTCCAAGAAGCCCTTGGTGGATTTGAATTGCCGACCTTTTGGTTAGCAGCTTTGGACTTAACCACTATGCAACCAGCACCTCCCAGAGATAGAAAGGGCCACATAAATCAGAGACTATGTCAGCATGGCAGTGAAAGAACTAAATGGTGCCCAGCTAACACCAATGACTGCTCTGACCTGGGGATTCAATAAAGAGTCCCTAACGGGGGGGGGGGAGGGGAAATGTGGGGTGCCTGTGTCAAACTCTAGTAAAAAGGCCAGACTTGATTGTCTGCCGGACTGAAGCATCCCTGGAGGACATGACCCCAGACTCTCTGTCAGTACAGAGCTAAAATCATTCCCAAAGCCAACTCTTCAAAGACTGAACCGGTCTATAAGAGATAAAATGACACTGGTGAAGAGTGTGCTTCTTAGCCTAAGTAGATACAGGATGCTAACTGGGCAGCTTCTGTTCAGGGTGAGATGAGAGGGCAGATGGGGACGGGGCTGGTTGAATGGATGCAGGAAATATAGGGTGGAGAGAAGGAGTCTCCTGTAGTGTAGGGAGAGCAGCTAGGGTCACATAAAAATGTGTGTGTGAGTTTACAAGTGAGCTGTTCCTTAAAACACAATTAAAAACAAAGAAGAAGAAAGACATCAGCCCTAATTAATGTCCCTATAGTTTGCCATCTAGGGCTTGGGGCTTCTAGAGCCTGAGCTCAGACCTGAGGAAGAAGCCTGTGCTCGACCCTGGCAACGGAGCCCTGGAAGCGGACTGGGCCAGCCTCAGAAAGAGGAGGGGCCCAGGGACAGGCGACAGCTGGCAGCACTGAGAGGACTGACCCCACAGGTCAAGAGCGACCCATAGTGGAGATTGAAAAAGAGGTCCCCCTCTCTTCTCTAAAAAGAAAAAAGCTAAAAGAAATACTAAATCACTAAAATGAGAACAGTATATAACAGTGTTTCTCTTCCCCTAGATTCCTTTATATTAGTTGAATTGAACACTCCTGGAGGCTGGGTTGCAACTAGTTAGGTAAGCATAGTTTGAGGGTTAAACAATGATAACAAAGGCCTGTGCCTTGGATACTTTTAAGTGGCTCAAAGTGAAAGAAAAAGGCAGTGAATTCCCCTCACTAAGCTGATGGTGGTCCGGGAAAAAAGATGTTCTCTGAGACCCTGACTCAAAGCAACCCTAAACGACAAAAAGAAGTGCCTCAAAGAGTTCCCAAAGAGTGCCTGAAGAATTTGAAATGCTGACCTTTCAGTTAGAAGACCTAGCGCTTAACCATTACACGCCAGGGTTTGTAGGGTTGCTATGAGTCAGAATTGACTCCACGGCAGTGGGTTGTTTGGGTTTAGTTTGGTTTGAGACCCTTACTAAACAGAAGAATGATGTGTATCAAGTTTCCAGTGTCCTTTCCCAGTTTACTGCTTCCCCACCCAGTAGCCCTAGGCCCCACAGTGAAACATACAGCTGTGAAAAAAAATTCAAACTAGATTTTCAAGTCCCCTTGGGTTCCCAGCCCTGTTTACACTCCTTTCCAAGTGGTTAAATCAGTGATTCCCCAACCCTGACTTGAGGACAATTCTAGAAGTCTTTCAAGTAAGAACACACCTTGTATTCTCTCAGAGTGTGCACTTCGAGAGGAGAAAGATGTTGTGCAATCCAGCAGACAAAACTCAGCCCAATTCCAGCAAATAGGCCATGGCAATCAAAATACCATCACATATTTGTGTTACACCTTGCAGTTTCTACAGCGCTTTCGGATTACTGGGTTAATGTCTAAACTTTTAAATCAACACAGAAAACGCCTGCTACAGCCTAAGTGTGGCATTAGTGGTTAAAATCTGTGCACTCCTTGGGCACAAAAGGATGGGTTTGTAACAGCTCATCTGAGAGGTGTCAATTTCTGTCGACAGCTGGCACAGGCGATGCTTGGAAGGAAGGTCGTAACAAAATTCTGAGCAGCAGCGGCATTGTTTGAGGGAGGCAGACACGATCATCAAAGAGAAAGGATGGGAAGGCAACTCCACCCCTCTTTCCCACTGAGCCTGAGCTCTAGGTAAGTTAAAACCCTTGGGGCTGTGTAGGCAGCTTGCCAGGTCTCCTGGGAAGTAGCTAGCCTTGTGCTTCGGTCCTTAGCTGAAAACTTCAGTTTGGCTGGTTCCCTGCTCTTTGTTTTAGAGTGGGAAAAGGAAGTCATTAAGCCCCAAAGAGTTCAGTGTCTTTGTTGAGGACTTGTGACTGCCAGTGCTGTTTTCCTCATTTATCAGAACATGTTCTGCCTCTACAGCACAGCTAGCCGTCTGACAGGGGCGGCTGGTGAGGATTCCTTCTCTGGAGACCACGGAAAGAAGGTGGGTGGGATGGTAGCCTGGACCTGGCTGAGCCACCCAGAGAAGCAGGGAGAGTCAGCAGGTAAACTGCCCTGCCTGGGGATAAGAGACTGGCGGCAGCACGTCCGCTGGGCTGCAGTGGAGGACAGCTTTTCTGGAAAGCTGTTTTGGGGCTTTGCTTCAAGGAACACAGAACACTCCACACCACCTGAATCCACAGCCACAGCAACTTTTCTGTTTTTCTGGATCAGACCCTTGATTCTCCAAGCTGTCAGGTGGTAAGGGGAAGAAGCACTTTAGGTTTCCTACGTTCTTCCAGTACAAGAGCTCCCACAAGTCTAAACACATTGCTAATAAAACATTTTTACAGTACTTTACACGTTACAAAATGTTTAAGCGAATATCAGTTCATCACTTGTTGCTAGCTGCCATCAAGTCAGCCATGATTGGTGGTGACGTCATGTACCGTGGTACTAAATGTGACCCGGTCCTGCACCGTCCCCATGATCAGACTGTTGTGATCCAAAGTGTTTTCATTGGCTGATTTTCAGGCCTTTCTTCCTAGTCTGGCTTAGTCTGGAAGCTCCATAACATTCAGCATCCAAACAGTACACAATTCATTGAGTCTCCCAAATAACCCTGTGAGGTAATAATCTTATGAAACCTACCACATGGTGGCAAATACTTCATCAAGTATTCTGTGTTTGTGGACCCTTACAGAGGGAGGATTATTCTTTTCCCTGCTGTGTGGATGAAAAGATGTGAGGGTAAGTAAGGAATAGAGCTATTGAGCAGAAGGCCCAGACTGAAATCCAGATCTGTTTTATTCCAGTCTCACGCTCTTAAAACTACCTGGTAGATAGCCTTTAGGTATAAATATTAAAACTGGGTTGTTATATTAACTTCCTTGGGCCGCATAACAAAGTACCACAGACTGGGTCCTTAAGGTTGTTTTAGGAAATACATTCTATCAGAGACTGCAAGTCTGAATGCAGGATGTCAGCAGGGCTGTGCTCTCTCTGAAGGCTCTAGGGAAACTTCTGTCCTTGTGTCTTCCAGCTTCTGGGAACCTCAGGCTTTTCTTGGTGGATGGCAGCATCACTTCAGTCTCTGCCTCTGGCTTCACATGGTCATGTCTGTCTCTGTGTCTCATCAAAAAAAAGCAAAGCCACTGAGATGGTATAGGACAGGGTAGAATCGCCACATAGGGTTTCCGAGGCTATAAATTTTTGCAGAGGCCGACTGTCACGTCTTTCTCCCATGGAGTGGCTGGTGAGTGCATACCACCCACTTTCTGCTTAACAGCTAAGCACTTAACCACTGCATCACCAGGGCTCCTTCATTCTTGAAAGAACACCACTCTCATTGGATTACTCTAGTATGACCTCATTTGAACTTAACTTACCCTGTTTTCCAAACAGAGTCAAATTCACAGGTTCTAAGTATTAGGACTTCAACTTATCTTTTCGAGAGACACAAATCAACTTATAATAGTTGCGTGCAGGAAACAAGGGTGACAGTACCAGTGTACCTGCATCCACAATAGATTGATACTTTCATCGTAAAGCACTACCATGGAAATAAGAGGACTGAGAACAAACTTTAAAATAAAAAAGTCATTGTGATTAAGTGAAGGTTTACAATTCGTGTCAATTTGTCATATAAAATCCCAAATACCCACCTCTGTGCAACTCTGTCTTCTCTCCTTGCTCTGTGACAGTACACTCTTCCTTTCTATTCTTTACTTCCAGGGTCCACTCAACCAATACTTGTCCCCTCCTCTGCACTCTCTCCTCTCTGCTCTAAAAAGAAACCCATTGAACAGTCTCATGTATATATTAAACCATAAGGCACACACGCCACCTGCATCACTCTTGTCCATAGTCCAATCCAGTCTTAGTCTGGTGTTGACGTCAGTACTAGTTTCACCTCTGGGCTAGCAGCCAAGTCCAGGGGCCATGTTCTCAGGGGACCTCCAGAATGTTGGACCATCAAGTCTAATCTTTTAATAGAGTTCTAGGTCTACATTACCCTTTTTCACATGCTACATCATGAACACTACGTTGAGTTTCCTGTCAGGGCTGTCTTTGATAGTACGGCCAGGGACTATCTAGTTCTTCTGGTCTCATGCTGATCTAGTTTCCCAATCATATGGACTGTTCTGTTTCCTGGGCTCATATTTTCCTCATACCTTTGATGTTCTTGGTATTCATCTGCTTCAGGTGGGTTGGGACAAACTGATGTTCCTTAGATAGCAGCTTGCTGGCCTTTAAGACCGCAGGCACTGCTCACCAACATGGCATGCAGAACAATCTCTTAGAAAAAGACTAGTTATGCCAACTGACTTAGATGTCCCCTGAAATCATGGTCTCCAGACCCCTGTCCCTGCTATTCTGTCCTTTAAAATGTTGGATTGCATTTAGAAAACCTTTAGCTTCCGGTGTGGTTCAGTTGTGCTGACCTGCCTTCTACTGAGTGCTGTCACTCCCTTCATCTAACCAAATTTCTATTAACTATCTAATCTATGAATAACTTTCTCCCTCTCTCTCCACCCTTGTAGCCATCAAAGAGTATTTTCTGTGCATAAGTCTTTTCCTAAGTCCTTATAGAAGTGGTCACATACAATATCTGTCCTTTTGCAGCTGACTGATTCCACTCAGCATAATGTCTTCCAATTGATACCAGGTTATGTTTCCTAAAAGCATTGTTGTTCTTTATCATTGCATAGTGTTTCATTGTGTAAGTATATCACAGTTCATCCATTTATCTGTTGATGGGCCCTTAGGTTGATTCCAACTTCTTTCTTTTGTGGACAGTACTGCAATAAACATTTGTGTACATGTATCTGTTCGTGTGACAGCCCTTATTTCTGCCGGATATATTCCAAGCAGTTGCTGGATCATATGGTATTTCTATTTTTAGCTTTCTATGAAAGTGCCACACTGCTTTCCAAAGAGGTTGTTCCATTTTACATTCCCAAAAGCAGTGTAGAAGAGTTCCAATCTCTCTACAGCCTCTCCAACATTTGTTGTGTTTTTTGGATTAGTGCCAGCCTTACTGGGGTGAGATGATATCTCTCTGTAGCTTTGATTTGGATTTCTCTAAAGGCTAAATGCTCTCTAAAGGGAGCGTTTTCTCATGTGTCTTTTGACTGCCTGAATGTCTTCATTAGACAAGTGCCTGTCCATGACCTTTGCCAATTGTTTAACTGGGTTATTTGTCTTTTCTTGTTGATACTTTGCAGTATGTTATAGATTATGGAGGTTACATGTCAATCAGATACATGGGTGCCAAATATTTTTTCCCAGTCCACAGGCAGCCTTTTACTCTCTTAATAAAGTCTTCAGTGTTCCCACTCATTTATTTTCTCTTCTGCTGTTTGTAGATTGTTAGTAATATTTTGTTGTATGTTTAAGCAATGTACTAGAGATTCCAGTGCTGTCCCTGTTTTTTCTTCCATAATTTTAAATTCGATATTAGGTCTTTGATCCATTTTGTGTGAGTTTTTGAGTATAAGGGTCTTGTTTCACTTTTTTTGCAGATGGATACCCATGTTTCCCAACACCATTTGTTAGAGACTGTTCTTTGCTCAGTTCAGGCCTTTGGGCCTTTGTCAAATATCAGCTGTTCATAGGTCGATGATATTATTTCTGGGTTCTCTATTCTGTTCCATTGATATATATATATCTTTTTGTACCAGTACCAGGCTGTTTTGACTACCATGGCAGTGTAATAGATTCTGAGGTCAAGTAGTATGAGGCCTCCCACTGTGTTCCTCTTCTTCAGCAGTGCTTTACTTATTCAGGGTTTCTTTCCTTTCCAAACGAAGTTGGTGGTTTGTTTCTCGAACTCATTAAAAAATGACACTGGAATTTGTATTGGAATCACGTTGTATATATAGATTGCTTTGTGTAGAATAGACATTTTCACAATGTTAAATCTTGCTATCCATGAGCATGCTAGGTTTCTCCACTTAATGTAAGTTTCTTTTGGTTTCTCTCAGTAGGGTCTTGTAATTTTCTTTGTATAGTCTCTTACATCTCTGGTTAGATTTATTCCTAGGTATTTTATCTTCTTGTGGGCTATTGTAAATAGTATTGACTTGGTGATATCCTCTTTAATGGTACTTTTGTTGATGTAAAGGAATTTTACTGATTTATTTATGTTTATCTTGTATCCTGATACTTCGTGGAACTCTTCTATTATTTCTGGTAGTTTATTTATGGATTTTTTTTAGGGTTTTCTGCATATAAGATCATATCATCTGCAAATAGAACTCGTTTTATTTATTCTTTTCCAATGCAGATGCCATTTCTTTACCTTGTCTAGCTAGAATCTCCATTACAACGTTCAATAAAAGCAGTGACAATGAGCATATTATTTAGTTCCTGTTCTCCGGGGGGAATTCTTTCAGTCTCTCTCCATTCAGGATGATGTTGGCTGTTGGCTTTGCATAGATGCCCGTTACTATGTTGTGGAATTTCTCCTGTATTCCTATTTTGTTGAGAGTTTACAACATGAATAGGTGTTGAATTTTGTCAAATGCCTTTTTTTATCTTTTGTTTTATTTATATGGTTGACACAGTAATTGTTTTTCTGATGTTGAACCATCCCTGCGTCTCTGCTATGAATCCTACTTGGTCATGGTGAATTATTTTATTTGGTATGTTGTTGAATTCTATTGGTTAGAATTTTTTGCTTCTAGGTTTATGAGAGATAATAGTGTGTAATTTTCTTTTTTTGTGCTATCTTTACCAGATTTTGGCATCAGGGCTATGTCAGCTTCATAGACTGAATCTGGGAGTGTTTTATGCTATGAAACACCTTTAGTAGTATTGGTATTAACTCCTCTCTAAAAGTTTGGTAGTATTCTCCAGTGAAGCCATCTGGGCCAGGACTTTCTTTGGTTGGTAGTTTTTTGATTATTTTTTCCAACTCTTCTTTTGTGGTGGGTTTATTAAGTTGTTAGACTTCTGTTTGTGATAGACTTGGTAGGTAATGTGATTATAGAAACTTATCCATTTCCTCTGTGTTTTCAAATCATTAGAGTACAATGTTTCATAGTATTCTGTTATAATTCTTTTAATTTCAATTTGGTCTGTTGTGAAATCACCCATCTCATCTCTTATTCAAATTATTTGTTTCCTCTCCTTTTATATATATATATGTACATATATATATATTATTTATTTATTTATTTTGTGATTTTGGCCAGTGGTTTATCAATTTTGTTCATCTTTTTTTTTTTTTTTTTAAAAAAAAACAACTTTTGGTTTTCTAAATTCTTTCAGTTGTTTTTCTATTCTCTAAGTCAAACTTTTCTTTTTAATTGTGTTTAGGTGAAAGTTTACAACTACAGTCAGTTTCTCACCCGAAAACTTATATGCACTTTGCGCTGTGACCCTAGCTACTCTTCCTGCACTGTGACAACGTATTCTTCCCTGCCAACCCATGTTTCTTGTTTCCATTTTACCAGTTCCTGTAGCACTTTAGTATTCCCTCTTGCCTCTGAGAAGGAAACTGTCCAGTTAGTCTTCTGTGTGTGCAAAAGCCAAGAAATATACTCCTTGCCAGTATCATTTTATGTCTTATATATCAGTTCTGTCTTTGTCTGAAGAGTTGGCTTCCAGTATCCTTTTAGTTCTGGGTTAACAAAGAGTTCAAAGGCCACGTCTTCTGGGGACTCTCCAGTATTTCAGATCACCAGGTTTGGTCTTTTTGTAGATTTTGAGTTCTGCATCCTCCATTTTTCCTGCTCCATCAAGGATTGTTTGTTGAGTTTCCTATAAAGGCAGTCTTTGGTGGTGGCCAGGCACCATCTAGTTCTTCTGGTCTCACATTGTTGTAGTCTCTGTTGTATGTTGCCTTTTCTGCCTCTTGGGCTTGCATTTTCCTTTTGCTATTGATGCTCTTCTTTCTCCTTTTCTCTAGATGGGTTGAGACCAATTAATGCTTCTTAGATGGTCACTTGCTAATATTTAAGACTCCAGATACCACTCACCGAAGTTAGATGCTGAACATTTGCTTAAAAAACTCTACACCACTTGAACTAGATGTCCCCTGGAGCCATGGTCCGCAGACCCCTGACCCTAGTTCTTTGGGTTTAGTCCCTTTCTGTTGATTCCTCTCTGCTGTGTGTTGTCTCTTGCTTCATCTAAAATGGTTCTTATCCATTATCTAATTAGTGAATACCCTCTCACTTTTACCCACCACACCCTTAAAACCATCAAAGGATATTGTCTTCTGTGTTTAAAACAATTCTTGAGTCCTTATAATAGTGGTCTCATACAGTATCCGTCATTTTACAATTGACTAATTTTCCTCAGCATAATGTCCTCCAGATTCTTCCATTTCATGAGATGTTTCCCAGATTCATCACTGTTCTTCATCATTTCATAGTGTTCCAAGGTGTGAATATACTGTAATTTGTTTACCCATTCTTCCTTTTATGGACACCTAGGTCGAGTCCTTGTTTTTGCTAGTGTGAATAGTGCTGCAATGAACATTGGTGTGCATATATTTATTTGTGTGGCAGCTCTTACTTCTCTGAAATATATTTCAAGAATGGGGATTGCTGAATCATGTGGTGTCATGGATCAAATTATGTCTACCAAAAATAGGTGTAGCTGGGCCTGTGATTTCCAATATTCTATGATTGTCCTCCATTTTGTGATTTTTCCTATGTTGTATGTTGAAGGATTAGGGTGGGACTGTAAATCCTTTCATAGGATTACCTCCCTGCTCCACTGTAAAGGGAGTTTCCCTGGAGTATGGCTTGCACCACCATTAATCCTTTCATCCTACAAGAGATAAAAGGAAAGAGAAGCAAGCAGAGAATTGGGAACCTCACACCATCAAGAAAGCAGCACTGGGAGAAGAGTGCGTCCTTCAGACCTGAGGTTCCTGCACCAAGATCCTTCTTGGACAAAGACTGATGCAATAGTGGACTTTCCTCCAGAGCTGACAAGGGAGAAAGCCTTCCCCTGGAGTGGATATTCCTTTGTTAAAGCCATCCACTCTGTGGTATTTCTGTTAGAGCAGCACTAGCTGACTAAAACACATGCTATTTCTATTTCTAGCTTTTTAAGGAAGCACCAGATCAGTTCCAAAATGGTTGAACCATTTTACATTCCCACCAGCAGTTCAACACAGCTTTTCAACATTTGTTAATTTCTGTGTTTTGGATTAATGTCATCCTTTTGGGGGTGAGGTGACATCTCCTTGTAGTTTTAATGCGAACAAATCTAAACGTTTTAAAAGAAAACAAATACAAGGTAAACCGTGAGAGAAAACAATCTTTGTACTGGAAACACATTCTGGAGAGATTCAGAAAGGCCCCTTCTTCTGTACTGGACAAAGCTATTCTTTCTCTAAGGAACTCTGTTGTTATAGTAGGTAAACTGCTAGGCTGTTTAACTGACAGGTTGGCAGTTCAAACCCACCAGCCACTCACTGGGGAGAAATATGTGGCAGTCTGTTTCAGTAAACATTACAACCTTAGAAACCTTGTGGAGAAGTTCTACTCAGTCCTATAGGGTTGCTCTGAGTTGGGATAGATTCAACTGCAACAGTCTGTTTTTTTTTGTTGTTGTTGTTTGTTTTAATGCTTTCCTTTTCTCTTACCTCTGGCTTCACTCTGCTCAGCACCTGGACCCACCTTGTTTATTCTCATCAGTAAATACAAAGTCTGATAAGTAAGCCCATAATCTTAATTGTTCTAAGTCCTACATACCTCTTTGCTGAATATCACTGTGGTTGCCTTGGAAGCACTGCCCTTGGGAAGCCATGCACCGACACCAGTGCCTAGTCTACCCTCCAAAGCAATTTTGGAACTCTTCCTGGAATGACCATTGCACATGGTGGCAAGTTGGCAAGTTTGCAAACTTAATTATATAGTTGTCTGTGAGGGAGTTTTTAGCCAGCAAAAAAATAATTGGAGCACCTTCCCTACTCACCTGATCTGGCCCCAATTACTTTTTCTTTACCCACTGATAAAAGACATACTGAAAGGAAGATATTTTGATGACATTCAGAACATCAAGGGTAATACAACAACAGCTCTGGTGGCCATTCCAGAAAAAAAGTTCCAAAATTGTTTTGAAGGGTGGACTAGGTGTGGCATCAGTGCGTATCTTCCCAAGAGGAGTACTTTGAAGGGGACTGTAGTGATATTCAGCAGTGAGGTATGTAGCACTTTTTTCTAGGATGAGTTTGCAAACTTAATTGGTAGTTCTCATACCCATGGGGCAGAAGTAGCATGTTTTACTTGTGATGTGACACCCTGAGGGACAGAATGGTCAAGAGGCCTTTCACAAGAGAGGAATGAGTAACTGAGCAAATGGCCAAGGTAAGAAGAACTGCTCAAATGACTGGTAAGACCAGCTGCACAACTTAGCAAAACATGTGATTTATGCAGTTTTAGGTATTTGTCTCAAATAATCTAGTCCTAAGGGCATATTGAATGTTTAAGGAAAGAATTGAGGGGGTAGAGCCAAGATGGTGGAGTAACAGCATGTCCCTGCTAAGCCCTTGAACAACTAAGATCCTCAAAATTTAGGAAAGTCATGAAATATAGCAATCTAGAAGGACTAAACTGTGCTCAGAGAACCGTAAGTACAAAGGGAGTGAAAGAAAGATCTCAAGAACCCTGAGCCACCTCAGACAACAGTGCAGCCTAGGAGGAGATTCTCTGAGAACTGAAGGCAACCTGGGTGGGGAGAAAACTTGCCTCAGTGAATCGTAGCAACCAAATGGAGCCACAAAATGAGCTGGAGCAACCTTGAATTTGACTAAAGAAACCTGCCCCTGCTTAAGCATCACAGCTGCAGCCCACAGCCCAGATGTGATGACTCCCACACAGGTTAGAACCGAGACATGACTGGCTGTTGGTCAGTGTCTCAACAGACCCACAGGCCAGGTGGCCAGGTGCTGACTCAGAGTGGCAAGGGGCCAGGAGGCCTTGGCAGAAGGAGCAGGAAGACAGGGTGAGGAACATGGGGACAGGAGGCCAGGTTGGCCAGAGTCCTGGGACAATAGGGCGGGAGAGGGCAGAGCTGGCGGAGCATGTAAGTGAGCTCTTTAGCGGGCCTTAGTACTGTGTGGGACTTGGAGGCCCAGGTTCAGGCACCCCATGGCTATGGAGGAGAAGATCGTGGGACCTGGGGAGGGGCAGAGTGAATAGCCCTGCAGCTGGCAGACCTGGGATCAGCCTTGGGGCCAGTGGGCCAGGAAGCTCTGGGCTCCCATGGCCTGGGTTGGGGGACTGACAGAGCACACCAATGGCTGAGAGAGGATTGGAGCCATGTGGGTCAGTGAGGCCTGGGCTCAGGCAATAAGACATGTCCAGAGTGATGCCTTTAGCAGCTGGGCGGCCATTGGAACCATGTGCCAGGGAGATCTGGGCTCAGGTGACTGTAGGGGAAGGGCAGTGAGCACCAGCAGCTAGGCAGCCATTAGTACTGTGTGCACTGGGAAGGCTTTGGCTCAGGTCAACCAGGAGGAGGGAAGAGAGTACCCTAGCACCTAGGCAGCCATTGGAACCAAATGCACTGAGGTGGTTTGAGCTCAAGTGGCCTGGGGGGAGGGAAGTTATTACTCTAGCGGCTGGGCAGCCAGTGACAAGGCTCCAAAATGTACAAAGCAAACACTATTTGCACTGAAACAGAAATAGATAGCTCCACAGTAATAGCAGGAGACTTCAACACACTACTCTCAGTAAAGGACAGAACATCTCCCCAAAAGCTTAGTAAACATGCAAAGGATCTAAATGCCACAATCACACAACTTGAACAAACAAACATACTTGGAACACTTCATCCAACTGAAGCCAAGCATACTTTCTTTTCCAAAACTCAGGGAACATTTTCCAGAATTGACCACATACTAGGCCACAGAATGATACTCAACAAAATTCAAAATACTGAAATAATACAAAGCTTCTTCTCAGACCACAAAGCCATAAAACTAGAATCAGTAACAGAAAAAAGATGCAAATTAAATAAAAAACATGGAGACTGAAAAGCATCTTAAGAACTACTGAGTAGTAGAAGAAGTCAAGGATGCAATAAAGAATTTTAGAGAATCAAATGAACATGAAGACACATCCTACCAAAATCTATGGGATACAGCAAAAGCAGTGCTCAGAGTCAATTCATCTCAATAAACGCATACATCCAAAAAGAAGAAAGGATAAGAATCAGAGAATTAACTCATCAACTTGAACAGCTAGAAAGATCTCAGAAGGAGAACCCATCAGGCTCCAGAAGAAAACAAATTATTAAAATTAGAGCAGACATAAATGAAACAGAAATAGAAAAATGATTGAAAGAGTAGACAAGTCTAAAAGCTGGTCTTTCGAAAAGATCAACAAAACTCATAAGCTACTGGCCAAACTGACAAAAGAAAAACAGGAGAACAAATAATCTTAATTAGAAATGTGATGGATGGTATCACAACAGATCCTGCTGAAATTAAAAGAATCACACAAGAATACTATGAAAAATTATACTCTATACTCTAATAAATTTGAAAACCTAGAGGAAATGGACAATTTTCTGGAAATTACCACCTACCTAAACTAGTAAAATCAGAGATAGAACAACTAAACAAAGCCATTACAAAAGAAGATATTGAAAAGGTAATTAACAAAAAAGCCCTGGCTCTGATGGCTTCACTGCAGAATTCTATCAGACATTCAGAGAGGAGTTAATACCACTACTTTAAAGGTATTCCAGAGTATAGAAAAGGATGGAATAATCCAAAATTCATTCTAAGAAGCTACTATAACCCTGGTACCAAAACGAGGTAAAGGCAGCACGAAAAAGGAAAATTACAGACCAATATCTCTCGTGATCTTAGATGCAAAAATCCTTAACAAAATCCTAGCTAACAGAATTCAACAACACACCAAAGGAAAAAAAAAGTTCATCACAACCAAGTAGGATTCACACCAGGGGTGCAGGGATGGTTTAAGATAACAAAAGCAACTAATATAATCAACCACATAAACAAAAGACAAGAATCACCTGATTCTGTCAAACAACACAGAAAAGGCATTTGATAAAGTCCAACACCCATTCACATTAAGAACTCTCAGAAAAATAGAAATAGAAGGGAAATTCCTCAACATAATATAGGCCATTTACACTAAACCAACAGCTAACATCTTCCTTAAGGGAGAGAAGTTGAATACATTCCCCTTAAGAACAGGTACTAGACAAGGATGTCCATTGTTACCACTTCTGTACAACATTGTTCTGGAGGTCTTTGCTGGAGCAATTAGACACGATAAGGAAGTAAGGGGCTTCTAAATTGGCAAAGAGAAGTCAAAGTATCACTATTTGTGGGTGATATGATCTTATACACAGAAAACCCTAAAGAACCCACCAAAAAACTACTGGACAAATAGAAGACTTCAGCCAAGTATCAGGATACAAGACAAACAGCCATAAATCAGTGGGATTCCTTTATACCAAACAAGAAACAGCCAAAGTGGAAATTACTAGATCACTAGCATTTAGTATAGACTCCAAGATGATAAAATACCTGGGGATAAATCTAACCAAAGATGTAAAAGACCTATACAATAGAAACTGAAGTCCCTACTGCAAGAAATGAAAAATGACTTATACAAGGGGAGAAATCTACCTTGCCCCTGGACAGGAAGGCTTAACACTGTGAAAATGTCTTTACTACCCAAAGCAATCTACATATACAATGCAATCCCAATTCAACTTCCAATGATATTTTTTAATGAGATAAAGAAGCGAATCACCCACCAACTTCGTATGGGAAGGAAGGAAGCCATGGATAAGCAAATTATCACTAAAGAAGAGGCACACCCTTTCTGACCTTAAAATCTACTACATTGCCACAGTAGTTAGGATAGCCTGCTACTGGCACAAAAACAGATACATAGACCAATGGAACAGAACAGAAAATCCAAATGTAACTTCATCCACTTATGAACAGCTGATATTTGATAAAGGCCCAAAGACAGTGAATTGGGATAAAGACAGTCTCTTCAACAAATGGTGTGGGCATAACTGGCTATCCACCTGCAAAAAAATGAAACAAGACGCTTATCTCACACCATGCAAACTAATTCAAAATGGATCAAAGACCTAAATGTAAAAGCTAAAACAATAAAATTCTTGGAAGGAAAAATTAGGAAGATGAGGGAAGTGCTAATTCATGGCATCAACAGTCTGCCAAAAAACCACCAACATCTTCATTCATCAGAAACAAAAATAGATAATTGGGAACTCTTAAAAAATTAAACATTTATGCTCCTCCAAAGCCATCAAAACAGTAAAAAGACTACCTACGGAGTGGGAACAAATATTTGCCCACCACACTTCTGACTACCATCTGATCTCTCTAATCTACAAGATACTGCAAAACCTCAACAAGAAAAAGATGAACAACCCAATTAAGAAATGGGCAAAGGACATGAACAGGCACTTCACCAAAGAAGACACACAGGTTTCCAACAGACACCTAAGGAAAGTTCACAATTGCTAGCCATCACAGAAATCCAAATCAAAACTACAATGAGATGTCATCTCACCTCAACAAAGATAGCAATAATCCAAAAAAAATAGACTAATAAATGCTGGAGAGGACGTGGAGGGTTTGGAACTCTTCTACACTGTTGGTGGAACTGTAAAATGGTTCAACCACTATGGAAATTGATTTGGTGCTTTCTTAAAAAACTCAAAATAGAAATACCATATGATCCAGCAATCCCACTCCTTGGAATATATCCCAACGAAATAATGAACACCACTCAAACAGATACTTGCACACCAATGTTTATTGCAGCTCTCTCCACAACAGCAAAAAGTTGGAAACAATCTAGATGTCCATCAACAGACGAACGGTTAAACAAACTGTGGTATATTCATACACTGGAATGCTATGTAATGATAAGAAACAACAGTGTCAGCATGGGACCATCTAGAGGAAATTATCCTGAGCAAAATTAGGTAGACACAAAAGGACAAATTTTGTATGAGACCATTATCGGAAGGACACAACTAACCATTTAAGCACAGTAGAAATCAATATTTGATGGATACAGGGTGGGGTGGGGGGGGAGATGGATTTTTACAAATTAGATAGTGGTTAGCATTAGGGATGGGTACAGGATATGACAGCATGCACTAGAAGTGGGGTACTCACAACTACTGAACTTGAAAATCAAATTGTTCTCTTACTGTGGACCACCTCCTTGGAAGAACAGATATATAGGGTCTGGGATCAGGGGTCCATGCTCTCAGGGGACATCCAGACTAATTGAGACACCCGAGGTTTTTTTCTCTCTCTCTCTCAAAAGATACCACTGCACTTACCACCTGAGTGAGTAGTGACTGGGGTCTAAAAGCTACCAAGCTGCCATCTAAATAGCACTAAGTGGTCCCAATCCACCTGAACCTGGAGCAAATGGAGGACATCAAGGACAGGAGAAAAATATGAGCCTACCAGAGGGAAGGGGCCATATGGTCCATAGCCTGCTTCAGCACGGGACCAGTAGAACTAGACAGTGCCCAGCCACCATCAATGATAGCCCTGATGGGGTACATGGAATGCAACTCCAGAAACAGCAGGTGATGGAGTAGAGGGCAGAGCTAGAACTCTACCAAAAGACGACACTTGATGGTCCTTCTGAACGGAGGGCCCCCTGGGAGTGTGGTTACTGGACTGACTCTCTAACTGCATCCAGCAGCAGGGCCAGCTCCCCAGACAAAGACTGACCTGGACCATACGGAACATGAAGTGATACTGGAGGCAGACCTTTAAAAATAGAGGGACACTTTGCTGGAGCCGGGTTGATTGGGTGATGAGGACCGGACCTTTCTCAAAAGGTCACAGGAAGTTCCGAACAAAAGGGGAAGCATGCTGTCACATGGGTGGGGGTGAGGGATGGGGCAGTAAGAATAAAATAGAGGTGAAAGTTCTGGGTGTTACATGGCAACATTCTATAGACTTTAAAATTATTCTTAACTCACAATAAAAGAAATGAATTAAACTTGCAATTATGGAGTACATCTTATGTTCATAGTTCTTGTGACTACATGTGTAACATTCACATGTACTATGCATTATTTTTTTAATTTTTTTATTTGTTTTCTTTTTTATTTAACATGACTGAGTGAAAATGTACATTCCCGTATAAATTTACATGCCCACCTATATGCAGCTTCCACTGCTCTCCCTGTCCGGTAACAGCACACTATTCCTCTCTGCTCCATATATGTCTCATCCTCCCAACAGCCTCCTTTCGACTCCTCTCCACCCACTCTGCTTCCTCCAGCCAGAAGTCAGTAGGATGATATCCTATAGATGTATAGAACTATAAAATGCAACAAATATATGGTCACTCTGCATTGCCAAGTCCAATCCATTCCTGTCCAAAGAGTGGAACTTTGTTATAATTTATGGGTAAGGGCAGCATCAGGGCTTGGGGCCATGCTCTCAGGGGAACCCCGAAACCACTGGACCATCAAATGAGGTCTTTTAATGGAGATCTGAGGATGTACCCCTTTTTATTCTTGTGTTGCCAGTGAGACTCAACCTAGTGATCTCCATCGTGGCTATTACTGGTGGTGGCCGGGCACCATCCGGTTCTTCCGGTTCCAAGTCTATGAAAGCGCCCACTCTTGCGGGTCACTCTGTCTTCCAGGTTGTCTTTACCGCATGTCATTTTGGTCCTCAGTGAGCATCCGTTCCTGCTGAGTTGGGACCATTTGCTGTGTCCTCGGATGGCAGCTTGGCAGCTTTTAAGACCCCAGACGCCACTCGTCAATGTGGGGTGCAGAGAGCTCTCTTAGCAAAACGCTAGTTGTGCCAATTGGCCTCGATTTTGCCTAACAGCATTGTCCCCTGCCCGCTGTCCCAGCTACTCTATCCTTGCAATATTGGGTTAAGATGGAAGGAGTACTCAAGTTATGGTGAAGTCCACTTAACGTTGTTTCTAATGTGTGTTATCACCGCTTTCTCCCAACTAGATTTCTAGCAACTATCTAAACTAAACCCTCCCCACTCGCCCTCCCTTTCTTCCCTCCCTTGCAGCTGTCAAAGAGTTGTTTCTTCTATACACAAGTCTGTTCTTGAGATCTTATCGTAGAGGTGTCATACAGTATTTGTTCTTTTGTTGCTGACTACTTTGACTCAACATAATGTCTTCCAGTTGAAACCAGGTTATGACATGTTTCCTGGAATCATTGTTATTCTTTATCATTGCGTAGTGCTCCATTGAGTATATGTACCATAGTTTACCTATCCATTTTTCTGTTGTTGGGCATCTGGGTTGATTCCATCTTTTTGCTATCGTGGACTGTGCTGCAGTAAACATTCTGGTGCATGTGTCCGTTGGTGTGAAAGGCCGTGATTCTGTAGGATATATTCCAAGTAGTGGAATTACTGGGTCAAATGGTATTTCGATATCCATTTTTTTAAGGAAGTGCCAGATTGCTTTCCAAAGAGGCTGGACCATTTTGCAACCCCACGAACAGTGTAGAAGGGTTCCACTTTCTCCACAGCCTGTCCAGCATTTGTTGTTTTGTGTTTTCTGGATCATGGCCAACCTTGTTGGGGTGAGATGGTATCTCATTGTTGTCTTGATTTCAATTTCTTTAATAACTGAAGATCGTGAGCATGTCCGCATGTGTTTTTTGGCTGCCTGGATCTCCTCTTTAGTGAAATGTCTGTCCATCTCCTTTGCCCATCGCTTAATTGGATGGTTTATCTTCTTCTTCTTGATATTTTGTAGTATCTTATAGATTATGGAAATCAGGCATCGGTCTGACATAGAGTTGCGAAATATTTTTTCCCATTCTGTGGGTGTTCTTTTAATTCTATTAATAAAGTCTTTGGATGAGCAAAAGTGTTTGATTCTTAATAGTTCCCATTTATCTATTTTCTATTGTGTTGATTGTGGTTTCTTGGACAGATTTTGGAGTCTGTCCTCATTGTGTACTAAAACTTCCATTGTTGTTCCTACCTTTTCTTGGATGAGCTTTATCATTTTTGGTTTGATATTTAGGTCTTTTTTCCAGGTGGAGTTGGTTTTTGTGTAAGGTGTAAGATGTGGATCTTGATTCAGTTTATTGCAGATGGATAACCAATTTTGCCAGCACCATTTGTTGAAGATACTGTTTTTACCCCAGTTTAATGTCTTAGGGCCTTTGTCAAATATCAACTGTTCATAGGCAGATGGTGTCATCTCTGGGGTCTCAATTCTGTTCCATTGATCCATCTGTCTGCTCTCGTACCAGTACCAGGCTGTTTTGACCACTGTGGCAGTGCAGTATGTTCTAAGGTCGGTTAATAAGAGGCCTTCCAGTGTGTTCTTCTTCTTTAGTAGTACCTTACTTATCTGGGGCTTCTTCCCTTTCCAAACAAAATTGGTGATTTGTTTCTCCATCTCATTAAAAAATGACGCTGGAACTTGCATTGGGATTGCATTATATAAATAAATTGCTTTGGTAAAATACACATTTTCACAATGTTAAGTCTTCCTATCCATGAGCAGGGTAGGTTTTTCTGTTTATCTAAGTCTCTTTTAGTTTCTTGTAGTAAGGGCTTGTAGTTCTCTTTGTAAAGGTCTGTTATTTCTCTGGTTAGATTAATTCCTAGGTACCTTATCTTCTTAGGGTCTATCGTAAATGGTATTGATTTGATAATTTCTTCCTTAACAGTCTCGTTGGTATAAAGGAACCCTACTGATTTACTTATGTTTACCTTGTATCCTGAGACTTGGCTGAACTCTTCTATCAGTTTGAGTAGCTTACTTATAGATTCCTTGGGGTTCTCTGCATATACAATCATATCATCTGCAAACAGGGAGATTTTAACTTCCTCTTTGGCGATGCAGATGCCCTTTATTTCTTGGTCTTGTCTAATTGCTCTGACTAGAACTTCTAGCACAATGTTGAATAGGAGAGGTGAGAGTGGGCATCCCTGCCTACTTCCTGATCTCAAGGGAAAGTCTTTCAGTCTCTCTCCATTCAGGATGATGTGGGCAATTGGCTTTTTGTGTTGAGGACTTTGCCATCTATGCCCATTTTGCTAAGAGTTTTTAACATGAATGGGTGTTGGACTTTATCAAATGCCTTTTCTGCATCAATGGACAAAATCAGGTGATCCTTGTCTTCTGTGTTATTTATGTGGTTAATCACATTGATTGTTTTTCTGGTGTTGAACCAGCCTTGCATCCCTGGTATGAATCCCACTTGGTCATGATGGATTATTTTCTTGATATGTTATTGTAGTCTATTGGCAAGAATTTTGTTGAAGATTTTTGCATCTAGATTCATGAGTGATATTGGTCTGTAGTTCTCTTTCTTTGTTGGGTCTTTCCCTGGCTTAGGTATCAGGGTTATGCTGGCTTCATAGAATGAGTGTGGGAGTACGCTATCACTTTCCATACTGTGAAATAGTCTCAGTAGTATTGGAGATAATTCTTCTCTAAATGCTTGGTAGAATTCTGCAGTGAAGCCATCTGGGCCCAGACTGTTTTGGTTGGCAGTGTTTTGATGACATTTTCAATCTCTTCCTTTGTGATGGGTTTATTAAGTTGTTCTGCTTCATGTTGTGATAATTTGGGTAGGTGGGATGAGTCAAGGAATTTGTCCATTTCCCCTAGGTTTTCAAGTTTGTTACAGTACAGTTTTTCGTAGTATTCTGTTACGATATTTTTGATTTCTGTTGCATCTGTGGTGACAACTCCTCTCTCATTTCTAATTTGCGTTATTTGTTTCCTTTCCTGCTTTTCTTTAGTAAGTTTAGCCAGTGGTTTGTCAATTTTGTTGATCTTCTCAAAAAACCAGCTTTTGGTCTTTTCAATTTTTTCAATTGTTTTCTATTCTGTAATTCATTTAGCTCTGCTCTAATCTTTATGAGCTAGTTTCTTCTGGTGCCCGACGGGTCCCTCTGTTGTTCTCTTTCTACTTGTTCAAGCTGTAGAGTTAGTTCCTTGATTTGGTTTCTTTCTTCCTTCCGGATGTGTGCATTTATGGAGATAAACAGACCTCTGAGCACTGCTTTGGCTGTATCCCATAGGTTCTGGTAGGAAGTGTTTTCATTCTCATTGGAAGCCATGAATTTCTTTATTTCATCCTTGATTTCCTCTATAACCCATGTTTTTTTGAGCAAGATGTTGTTCAGTTTCCAAGAGTTCCACTTTCTATCTATGTTTTTTCTGCTACTGATTTCAACTTTGATGGCTTTATGATTTGAGAAGATGCTTTGCAGTATTTCAATGGTATGGATTTTGTTCAGCATTGCATTATGGCCTATCACATGGTCAATTCTGGAGAATGTTCCATGTGCACTGGAGAAGAAGGTGTAGTCGTCTGCTGATGGGTGGAAAGTTCTGTATATATCAATGAGGTTTAGTTGGTTAATTGTGTCAATGAGGTCTTCTGTATCTTTACTGAGCTTTTTTCTACATTATCTGTCTAGTAATGAGAGTGGAGTGTTAAGGTCTCCCACTATTATTGTGGAGTCATCTAACTCTCTTTTGAGCGTAGTAACTGTTTCTTTGACGTATTTTGGTGCTCTGATATTAGGTGCATAAATATTTAATATAGTTAAGTCTTGCTTGTGTACTGAACCTTTCAGCAATAAATAGTGTCCATCTTTGTCCATGATGGTGGATTTGACATTAAAATTGATTTTGTCTGAGATCAGAATTGCCACCCCTGGTCTTCTTTGTTCATTGTTAGCTTGATATATATTCTTCCAACCTTTAATTTTCACTTTGTTCCTATCTTTAGGTCTCAAGTGAGTTTCTTGTAGACAACATATGGATGGGTCATGTCTTTTGATCCAAAGTGACACTCGGTGTCTCTTTACTGGAGCATTCAGTCCATTCACATTCAATGTAATTATTGATAGTATGTGTTCACTGCTTCCATTGTGATATGTTTATTTTTATGTTGATGTCTCCTCTGTTGTTCTTATTAGTCTGTTCTGGGACATTCCTTTTTGTGAGTTGATGTTTTACCTTTTTCAGAGCTGGTTTCATAGTTGTTGAGACTCGTGTATTAGATTTCTTGAAATGGTATGATACATCTTTGTTGTGCTTTACAGCTGCCCCTATAATCCCCCTTAATAAACTATGTATAATCCCAATTTTAATTACTACCAGTCTTGTCATCTTCCTCTCCATCTGGAAGGATGGTAACAACTGTAGCATATCCCTCTTTTTATTATGATGACACCATAGTTTTCATGATGATCACTGGATTGCTTCTTTCCGTATCAAAGCTGTGATTGACTTTGGAGCCTTCCCTAAATGAGTAGAGTATTGAGTAGTGTGTCATTCTAAAACATAAAGTTAGTGGTTTCATTCTTCTAATCCAGAGCCAAGAACTTTCAGTATTTCTTGTAGTTTGGGTTTGGTTTTTACAGAGTCTCTGAGTTTCTGTTTATCTGGGAATGTCTTAATTTCATTTTCGTATTTGAAAGATAGTTTTGCAGGATATATAATTCTTGGTTGGAAGTTCTTCTCCTTCAAGGCTTTGAATGTGTCATGCCATTGTCTCTGTGCCACCGTGGTTTCTGCTGAGAAATCTGATGAGAGCCTCCAGGGTTTCCCTCTGAATGTTAGCTTTGCTTTGAGTCTTGCTGCCTTTAAGAGTTGCTGCTTATGTTTCATTTTGTTAAGCTTGATTATAATATGTCTTGGAGTCTTTCTTTTGAGATCTATATTGGGTGGTGTACGATATGCATCTGAGATGTCTATATTCTCTTCCTTCATGATTTCTGGGAAGTTTTCTTTCAGCAGCTCAGCAATGACACTCTCTGTGTTCTCAGATGTCTCACCCTGTTCAGGGACTCCAATTAATTGAAGGTTGTTCCTCTTAATAGAGTCCCACATGCTTCTTAATGTTTCTTCATTTTTCTTGTTTCTTTTTTCTGATTTCTGCTCATAGTTGCTGGCATCAGTAGCTCTGTCTTCCAAGTCAGAAATTCTTTTTTCTATTTGTTCCATTCTGTTTTCTTGGCTTTGCATGGAAGTTTCTATGTCTTTGATTTTGTTCTTGATCTGTTGGATTTCAGAGTACTGGTGTTCCTTCAGATCAAACAGCTTGCTTAATTTTTCCTTTTGTTCTGCTGCATTTTGGATAAGGTTTAGAAGGGCTCTGTATATAATCATTTTGTATTCACTTTCTGATGCTTTCATAAAAGTTTCTTCATCTGGAAACCTTCTTGGTTGCTTTGTTTGGGAGCCTTCTGAAGCCGTGGGTGATTTCTTGTATGCCACAATTGTCTGCTGCTTGTTGGGTCCCATGTGAGTATGTAGAGGCTGGAAGAGGCACTGTGAGGATGGATTGCAAATGTTTCTCTAGGCTGTCTTCAAATGTAAAGCAAAAGGTATCTGACCACTTCACAAGTCAGTTAGGTTTTCAGGTGTAGTGATCCCTCTTCTCAACTGACAAAGTAAGTGGCGCTATATCCAACCCCAGATGATAACAAACTAGTTCAGAATACAGCAATGCTGCTGCCCTGTTGGCTTCTGCTGACAGGGCCTAGCCTTAGGCGACACTGCATCGAGTACTGCTTTTGTGATAGAAAAGCGCTCTCTTGTGGGCAGGCTCTGGCTCCCAAGCTAAGAATTAAGTCCAGCTGCGGCCACCGTATCCAAGATGGTGTCCGCCACACAGGCAGCAGACAGAGGCCTAAAGGTGGCGAGAGGTAGTGATTCCTCTGCTTCTGTTGCAGGGCCTGCAACATAGGTGGCACTGGGAAAATTACTGCTTTTCTGTCGGAGAAGCACTGTCCTGTTTGCAGGTGCTGGCTCCCAGGCTAAGAATTAGGTCCCGCTAAAATCTCTGTACCAACATGGCGTCCCGCACACTGACTGCAGAATTCCGTTCAAACCCCGCTGACACAGATATAAAACGAAAGGCTCAAAGTGGCTAGATTAACAGAGTCCTAAGCCTGGCTCTCAAAATATGGGAATTTTCCCTGCCTATCCCCCAGCAGCGTGTCTGAGTCCAGCTGCTAGGCAAGACCCAGCTCCGCCAGGTGGCGAAGACAGAGAAAAAAAAATTCAAACTCGTGCATTTACCTTCCGTTCGTGAGAGCGGGGGCTAGCCAGGAGCGAGAGTCAGCAAAAGAGAGGAGGTTTTTCGCTCAGTGGTATGAAGTCCCAATTAACAGCCCTGTGCTGTGTCCTGGGGCTGATTAGGTGATCAGAAGGCTCCGTTTGATTATCAATTCAGGTCTTGGTTTCCAGAGGGATGTAAGGAGACGTGTGCTTAGTCCACCATCTTGACTCCGCCCCCCTTGATTTCTTCTGTACTATGCATTCTTGTCTTAAATACACTTTCCCAGCCTATAGGTGAAAATAATTATGCAAACAGTGATATTGACTGTCTTTTTGGCTGTAGCTAACCAGCACACAGACCCATACATGCTCTTACAATTTGGCAGTTTATTGGTATATTTGGAAATCACAGCTACAGCTGCATAAGCTACAGATTGACTGTTTCAATTCAGAGATGGTTTAGCTGCTTTATTTTTTCATATTTTACTCTGAAAAAAGACAACTCTAAAGTCTTTGTGATCAAAAAGCACGTTTCGGAAAAGTCTTTTTTTCCTTCCTTAAATTAATCCTGTCTGGTTGACTGCTTGTAATTTATTTCAATATTGTTGTCATGTATAGCTAGATCTGGGTAGAAAGAACTGCCAAAGTCTTTTTTTCCTTCCTTAAATTAATCCTATCTGGTTGACTGCTTGTAATTTATTTCAATATTGTTGTCATGTATAGCTACATCTGGGTAGAAAGAACTGTCAATCCCTAGAGTACCATACGCATCATAGGCAGTTAGGTCATTCTGCATTCACACTGACAGTTACAGAAGTGAAAATCTGGAATTTAGATTCTACTTCATTTTCTGCAGTTGTGGTGTTAAAGCAAAATCTATTTTTGTTTCAGAAACTAAATACATGTAAAAAATTAGGCGAAAAGATAGTTGTCACTGTTCATATGTAGCTTCAAAAACTGGAGAATATTCTTAATATAATATTTTGGTTTCACTTAGTTGTTAGCTTCCATTACTAGGTTTGGTAAAAGAAATGTGTCTGGAAATTGTTTCAAAAATCAAACATGATGAATCACATCACTGAACTGTACATGCAAAAAATGTCGAAATGGCAAATGTTTTATCTATACATATTACCACAATAATAACAAGAAAAGAATCACGTATCACATAATCTTAGGATAATCTTTCAAGAGTCAGGAATGATCTTCAGACTTTACTTTTTCTCCTTAAGGCCTGGGAGTTTGCTACATGCATGTGACTTTGCCTACTAATATGTTTATGATGATTCAGGTAGATTTAGGCTGCTGTGTGTCTTTACAAGGTTTACATCCTTTGTAGCATAGACAGTACTACATGAGTGGTTCCTAACACTTTAGTTAACCTATATTGATGGCAAATCCATTCTTCCAGTTGCCCAGGTTAAAAATTTTGGAATTATTTCTGACTCTTTTGTTGCACATCCAATACCCAAGTCATTGGGAGGTCCTTTTGGTTGAACCCTTGGAATACATCCAGAACCTTACCACAGCTCACTGTTTCCTTTATCATTATTTTCCAGGTGCTGGTTTAGCTCACTGGCCCCCATCTATCTCCTTTGACCTCTTTCAGTCTATTTTCTGCACAGCAGCCAGAGTATTCCTTTAAAACGTGTTAGATCATGTTACTGCTCTGTTTAAGTCCTGCCATAGCACCTATCTCCTTCAGAGTAAGAGCTCAGGTCCTGGCCCTGGCTGACCATACCCCTGGTTTGTACTGCACCCTTCCCTCTCCTTTCCCTCTCCAGTCTCTGTCTTCTCCTGTGCTCTGCTGCAGCCACACCCTCCTCACAAGCCGGGGCTGCTCGGAGGCCTGTGAGCTAGCCCCTCAGCCTGGGACGCCAGCAGGCCAGTAAGCTAGTGCCTGCCTCGGCCTGGGACGCCCAGGGACCTGGGAGCTAGCCCTTTCCTCGGCCTGGGATGCTCTTCTTCTCACTTACTATTTGGCAGCTCCTCAAGTCTCTGCTGAAACTTCACCTGGTGGAGTAGTGGTTAGGTGCCAGGTCTGCTTATCAAATGGTTTACAGTTGAATCTGCCGGGTGCTCTTTGGAAGCTCTGTGGGGCAGTTCTACTATGTCTTATAGGGTTGCTATGAGTTGGAATTGACTTGACGGCAGTGGGTTTGGTGGTTTGGTAAGTCAGACCAATTTGGACCAATCTGATTTAACACTGCAGAACTGTCCTGTCCACAAAACCTCTCCCCTAAACAGTACCCCAATGTCCCTCACCTTACTCTACTTTTTCCATGACACTTACCTCCTAGCACACTGTATAAAGTTTGCTGATTTATTATGTTTATTGTTTCTTTTCTTCCCTCACTGGAAGGCAAGAGTCATTGTCCACGTTTTTCACTGTTGTCAGGAGATGTCAAGTTCTTCTGATTCATAGTGTCCCAGTGTACAACCCAACAAAACACTGCCTGCTCCTGTTCCACCCTCCCTATTACTGTTATGTTTAAGTCCAGCGTTTTTTCCACTGATGCATCCTAAAACTCTGCAATATGGTACCCTGTCTGTAGCCGAGGACTGACAAGTACTTGTTGGGTGAGTAAACAGAATGCCTTGCTGTGATACCTGTTAGAGCTGCCTACCATCACAGAGCTGGTAAAACCTTCAGGACTAACTCCAGCCTGATGCCCTCTCAGGCTGGACCATGCTCTGTCTCTCACCCAACAAGGAAGGTACAAGGGCTCCATCTCTGCCTTTAGCTAAGTCAGTGGGTCTTGTAGATGCATGCATAGGAGTGCCTGTTAGATTTCTTTGCCTTCTTCTCTTTTTAGCATCTTCGGTTGTCACAATCCCCAGCTTTTAAATTTTGAAAAACATTTTTGTTGTAATGATAAATACAACTCTTTTTCTAACATGGATTATTTTATTCTCATTTGAGAGCTTTCCCAAGGTCACAGTAGGTCTGGCCTTTTAAAAAGCTACATAGATAGTACTGTGTGGCTTCAAGGATCTGCAGAAGCCCAAATGACCCTGCAATATTTTCCTAGTAGTGGGGTGGCACCTAGTAGATTAAATGGGTTCAAGGCAAGGGGTAATTGAAGATTTGTGATAACCTCCGACAAAATGTACATCTTTATAGGTCATTTTACCTTTTACAGTTAGTTTTAACAGTACTTAACTAACTAAACCTAAATAATGGGAAATACTAAGGAAGGAAATAATTTTCTTTAGGATGCAATTCCTGTGTCTGGTCAGGTCACAGAAGGTGAGAAAAAGCAAACCAAACCCATTTGTGTTAAATCAGTGCAAATTCACAGTGACCTTACAGGACAGAGTACACAGGTGTCATTTTATAATCACAGTATTCCGCACCCAGGCAACTCTACATATGGATCTGACAATTAAGTCAGCAAAACTTAATTGTTCTAAGTGCTACATACTTTACTGCTAAATATCACCATGGTCACCTTCAAAGTGTTTCCTTTGGGAAGCTATGCACTGATGCCAGCACCTAGTCTACCCTTCAAAACAATTTCAGAACTCTGTCTGGAATGGCCATTGCCCAAGGTGGTACAGTGGCAAGTTTGTAAATGTAATTGTATAGTTGTCTATGAAGGTATTTTTAGCCAGTAAACAAGTAACTGTATTAGAACCCTCCATACTCACCTGATGTGGCCCCCAATGACTTTTTTCTTTGCCTAAAGATAAAGGAAATATTGAAAGGAAGATATTTTGAAGACAATCAGGATGTCAAGGATGATAAGATGACAGCTCTGATGGTCATTCTAGAAAAAATGTCCCCAAATTGCTTTGAAGAGTTGACTAGCCACTGGCACTGGTTCTTAATATTTTAGAACAGAAATCATTAGCTTTCCAAGGAGAGTACTTCAAAAGTGACCACGGTAATATTCAGCAGTGAGGTATGTAGCACTTTTTCTAGGATGATTTTGTGAACTTAATTGCCAGTCCTTGTAGAACTGCCCTATAGGATTTCCAAGGCTGTAAATATTTATGGAAGCACCGACAGAGCAGCTGGTAGATTTAAACGGCTGACCTTTTGGTTAGCAGCCAACCTTTAACCACTAGGCTCTCAGGGCCTCTTAATGTAAGGGGAACGGCAGGCCAGGGAGGGAGGTGGTGGTGGTGGTGGCGTTGTACCCAAAGATTGGTCTCATCTTCCAATCTCCCTGAGGAGGGCATGTCCCTGCCCTCAATGTGACTCAATTTAAGAAAATTAATATTTTAGAACAGAAATCTCACGATGAAGATTAGCATGGAGCTCTTTTAAAGAACAATTCGTAAGGGGTCAAACTGACAACAACAATTTGAAAGGTCAGATAATATGCTTAGGTGGCACTGAATTTATGTTAACTGAGCAGGAACAATTCAGAAAAGGAAGGTGAAGATGGTTGTTAGAACTTGGAGAAGGTAATCCGTGTCACTGGTATGGCCATTGTGATGGTTAATATTATGTGTCACCTTGACTAGGATATGATTCTCTGTGATCTGATATGAGCAGCCAATCAGTTAGAAGAGGAGTTTCCTTGGGGATGTGGCCTGCATTCATGATGTAAAGGAAAGTTCTGGTACAGCTTGCTTGCTGTCAATCCTGCATCTGTCTCATTGTCTTCTGACTTTTGGTTCTTGGAATGTGAGAAGTCCTTAGCCTGCCATTGACTGACCTGAAGATTTTGGATCTGCCAGCTCTTGCAGCCCGGTAAATCAGCAGCCTGCTGCCTGACCTGCCAGCTTTGAGATTGTCAGCTCCTGCAATGACATGAGTCAGGAGAAGCTTCAGCCCTCCACCTGAACCATGGATTTGGGACTTGCCAGCTGCCACAAGTGTATGAGCCATTTCCTTGAAATAAATGTCTCTTCTCTTTCTATAAATACACACTTCACTGCTTTGCTCCTCTCGAGAACTCAGCCTAAGACATACATGTAGCAGTTGTTGAATTGGTGTATATTTTTAACAGCAATAAAATAGACAGACAAGCAGGTAGAGGAAAAGTGAGCACATTATAGTTTCTGTTTGAAGGATGGATTTCCCTCAAGTATCTCTGAATGATTTACAGGAAATTTAATGTGAAAGGAATCGTTTAGCCACAATCCTTCATCCTTCAATCCTCCTTCAAAGCACTCCTAAGCTTAGAGCTTTTCTGCAAGATGCGTACATACACTTGACTTCTATAAGAATCAGGAATGGAATATTGTTGGGCTCCAGATGTGAGTTGACTCAGACATGGAGCTTAGGAGCCAGTGGCATATAGAAAGCACTTCCCCTGCTATTGAGAGGCTGAATTTGTGGTAGTATAGGTAGCATATGCTCCTTTCCTCCATCTGTGGTTCTGATATAAGTCAAATACCTCATTTGTTTAGTTTTCATTATTATTGCCTTTTATTTTCCATGTCTATAAATCCAGCAGTTTCAAACAGTAAATCATAAAATTGAACATCTGCAAATGAAAATTTGAGAATAATAACTTCAGTGAATTTTGGCTAGTGATGAGACATAAAAAAAAGTTGTACATTATAAGTTGAGGACTACCTAGATATCTATATCTGTATCTATATCTGTACCTGTACCTATATCTGTACCATGTATCTTTATCTGTGTCTACCAAACTACAGACCAACCTCTTTACTTACCTACCTGTCTACCTATCTACATGCCCATTTATACAATTTAATATAAGCATATCATTGTTAAAAGCTAACAAAACAAAACACTAGTCCAGCTATCAAAGGCCAGATGAAATTGGATTAAGTAGAAACAGACAAGAAAGGTCCAAAGTCTTTGAGATTTACCTGAATGCATTTACTGTTAATAAGATGTAAAAAGTTAACTGTTTTCCCAGAGACAAGGCTTTCTAACTCTTTTCCAGATGGTCTTCGGACTAGAGTAAAAGCCCTCTGTAAATCCCATTAGGAAGCGGGCAACAGAAAACGTAACCTGTGTAAAATAAGCTGTGAGTTATGACATGTTTAAAAATCGGTGGGGAAGGGAAATGTAGTCACAACGACAAGTGTGTATCATGGGGCAGGAATCAGGACCAGAGTTGCTGTGTGGGTTCTGTGACAGAGGTGGCTGTCCTGGCAGCTGACACAGGTCCTCTTGTGAGCTTGGCAGAAAGAGTAAAGCCATTCCCACAATGGGAACTACAGTTTCAGCAGGCTATCTACTTGATATAAATACCCTTTAAGGCTATCAGATTTCCTTTGTTCTATCTTTATACTAGTGAGTAACTTTTTTATCTTCATTCGAGTTTCCAAGTGAGTTTTCCTACGGAGGAGAGATGACACAGTGACTGGTTAAAACAAATACTGGTCTTACGCATGTTTCCCACGGAACATGAATAAATTAACATTTGATAATGCCTGTACTCAGTCTTGAGTGAGTCTAAGAAGATGTGTACTTACCCACACATGGCAGAAGTATAAAAATGCACACATGCTTCATATCCCCCTAGAGTATGGCAGCCATAGAAGTCAAAAGGTGGGTCATTACACTGAAGAACACTGTATCTCCCTTTGCATTCTTACTTTCTAGAATTCTCTCACTTTTCTTTCTGCTGTTCCTAGAAAGGCAAGTACTGGGAAAACCATCCTGTCTCTTAGTTCTGCTTTTGTATAATCTAGGTATCTGTTTCTCAGTCTTCTGGGTATATCTGAATCACACATGGATTGCTAGAATTGATATTCCAGCTCTACCCCTTTCCATTCTGATCAGTCAGCCCAGGGTGGGGTCCAAGGATTGACCTCAGGAGTTACCTGGGCCGTGCTGGGGAGGGGGTCTGCAGGGCCCTATTGCCCTTGGTAGTTACTTCTCCCCGTGCTCTCGCATGCTGCTTCAGTCCTGATTCTGGCAGGAGACTGGACGGGAACAAGAGGTTCTTGCTGACTGATGAGCGAGGAAATTATGCTCTCTGGGGAAAGGTGAGTGGTGTCTGATGCAATGCCCAAAAGCAGTTTATGACTTTGTCAACTGGGATTTTTGAGAGAGAAAGAGAACAACATTTTAAACCACCAAGAACAAAAGGTGGGAGTAACAGCAGAGGAAAAGTCGTCAAGTCAAAGATACTGAAATGACAGGTTACGTTTCCAACAAGACCTGTTTCCTCCCAGAATCTTGTTTTCCTTGGTGCTGACTGATGACATCTGCAATTGTGGCCTTTGGTGGCGGCTCCAGAACAAGTGTTCTGGGCGGAAAGGAAAAGGCTTCTTTGAGAATATGCAGTTAATTTGTATTTGGGGTAGAGGTGGCGCCCAGTGCAAGCTCTTCTGGAGCTAGTCAAAACAGTAACTTCCGTTCCAATTGTCCAGTGTAGTGTTTTCCCAGAGGAAAAGCTGATGCTTAAAAGAAACATTTTCTGGCATTTTAATAGCTGGAAGTTTTGGATCAAACCCAACCCAGCCCAGTGCCACTGAGTCCATTCCGACCCATAACTATGCTATAGACGGGCTAGAACTGCCCTGTAGAGTTTCCAAGGAGCACATGGTAGATTCGAACTGTTGGCTTTCTGGTTAGCAGCCATAGCCCTTAATCACTATGCCACCAGAGTTTGCATTCATATCAAAAGGCAGATGGAAACGTTACTGGATGACAAATGATTAGGGAAAGCCTGAATTCACTTCTGCTCGTTTACTGACAGCTCACAGTGGTTAAATGACAAGGTTTAAACGGACATGATTCTAGCCTCTTTCTGAAAAAAAGTCCACAATAAAGACACGGCTGAATAGAAAGCAGCCATAAAGGCACATACACTGACACTGATGTATCACTGGGAAACAACAAGATACCCTGATTCTGTGACATGGTTAGAGGGGTTTGGAAGAGAAGGGTGAGGAGTCAATAACAATTTGGAGAGAAAAGAGACCGGAAAATTAAAGGATATTTCTTCTCCCTGAGACAGAGAGGATTACAATCATGAGCTTCAGAAACCTCTTGCTTAGACTGAATCCCGGCTCCTCCTGAGTGAATGAGGAACACAGACAATTTACCTGAACTCCCCAAGCTCTTACTCTATACCTGTAATTTAAGAGTGATAATGCTACCTACTACACAGGGGCTGTTTTAAGTACTGAATTAGTTAGGAGACTTTAAGAGTTCAGACGGGTGCCCGGAGGACAGTCAGTACCCCACGGGAGTAAGCTGTTGTTAGGAAATAGTGGGAGCAGGAAAGAGAAAACTCACTTTTGAATAGGCCTAGGTATTGTAGGTGAAAGGAAATAACAGCTTCTGTCTTTAAATCAAGAAGAGAAGGTTAAGGAAGCAATCAGCTTGTTATTGTTAGTTGCTATCGAGTCAGCTCCTACTCATGGTGGCATCACAGATAACATAACAAAACATTGCCTGATCCTTATGTCATCATTATGGTTGTTGATATGCTTTGAGCCCATCTGCCAGTTTGTCATGTAGTGACTTATGTATTGCTGTGACACTGCAAGCCAGGCCATTGGTATTTCACATACCAGCAGGATCACCCATGGTGGACAGTTTACAGCTGAGGTTCCAGACTAAGACAGACTGGGAAGAAGGACCTGACCATCTACTTCTGAAAAGCAGCCGTGAAAACCCTGTCGATTACAGCAGAGGTAGCCAGCTAAAGATTAATGGGTTGTCTCTTTCATCATTTTCCCTTTCTTTTAGTCCGTTTCCCACAACATACAAACATGATGTAATTGTTTTCCATAAATAGAAACCTTTCCTTGACCCACAAACTCCTCAATTACCGGTTGTTTTCCTTCTTCACTTTACAGCAAAACCCTGTGAAAGAACCGCCTCTGTATTACTTCTCCAGGGTGTTCCTGGGACCTTGTTTTTTGCCAGTGCCTATAGTGCAGCTTGGATTTCTTCCCTTGGTACCATCAGTTCTTGATCTACGCTACCTCCTGAGTTGGTTGAACATGGACCAACTCTTTGTCACCACATCACATTTTATGTAGTTTTCTGTTGGTCTATTGTCTGTCTTCTGCTGTTAAAGTGTATGAATGTAGGAGTCCCTAGGTGGTGTTAGCAGTTAACGCAGTCAATTCCCAACTGAAAGGTTGGAGCCTTCAGTCCATGCAGAGGAGCCTCTGATCTGATGAAGGCCCAATGATCTACTTTTGAAAAATCATCCATTACAAACCCTACAGAGCACAGTTCTACTCTGACACACAAGGAATCACCAAGTGTTAAGATCAACTCACCTGTTTTTTTTAAGTTTCACTATGACCAGGATTTTTCTGTTTTGCTCATTACTGTATCCCCAGGGCCAAGACAGTGTGGCATTTGGTAGTACTCTATACTCACTGAGTGAAGATCCTCTTTAAATTTTGTTTGGAAAACACAAACCTAATATTACATTCTTTAATACTGATGTACATAAAACCAAAAAACCCACTACTGTTAGGTCAATTCTGACTCACGGTGACTGTATAGAGAGTAGAAGTGCCCCACAGAGTTTCCAAGGGGCGCCAGGCAAATTTGAGCTGCTGACCTTCTGGTTGGCAGCCACAGCACTTAACCACCACACCACCAGGGTTCCCACTGACGTACGTAACAGATTTTAAATAAAGATTTTTACTCTTTGAAGGATCATATCTTTTAATCAGCCCCATAGGTGGCTGAATCCATGCAATTTGAGCCACAGAGTTGCCTCATTGCAGAACGCTCCTAATTGCAAGTAAAAGTCTGAGAAGGAAGGGGTAGAAAAGAGATTCTTGCATACAGAAGTTTACAAGTCTTGAGGGAAAGTAGGGAACCTTGATGCCTTAGTGATTAAATGCTACTACTGCTAACCAAAAGGTCACCAGTTTGAATCAACCAGGCGCTCCTTGGATACTCTATGGGACAATTCTACTCTGTTCTATAGGGTTGCTGTGAGTTGAAATCGACTCAGCGGCACTGGGTTTGGTTTTGTAAGGAAAAGTAATGTTATTGTAGTGTTATGAGTTGAATTACACTCCACAAAAATGTGTTTTGTTGTAAATCCTAATCCCATACCTGTGGTTGAAGCCCTGGCGGCACAGCGGTTAAGAGATCAGCGTATCTACCAACCTACCCTCGGACACCGTGTGAGGAAGGTCTCCCCTGTCCTAAAGGGTTGCAATGAGTCAGAACTGATTTGTCAGCAATGGTTTGTCTGGTTCGGTTTTATATCTATGGCTGAATTCCCATTTGCCAATAAGTTGTCTTTTTTTTATGTTAATGAGGAAGGATTAGTGTAGTGTGTGTCTTGAGTCAATCTTTTATGATCTAAAAGAAATTAAACAAGCAAGCAAAGCTGAGGGGAGAGAGATCTCAAGTCACATCAAGATCACCGAGTAGCAGAAGCTCAGAAAAAAGACAGCACTGGCAGGGAGAGAAAGCCTTCTGTTAACACACTAAATTCAGATTTTTGACCTACTAAACTGTGAGAAAATACATTTCTGTTTGTTGAAGCCATCCATTTGTTGTGTGTGTGTGTGTGTGTTTTAATAGAAGCACTGGATAACAAAGACAAGCATTTTTCAATTTTTTTCACTATTCACTTATAATTATTTTTGTTTTTTATTACTGTACTTTAGATGAAAGTTTCCAGAACAAAGTAACTCCTTGTTAAACAACTGGTACACATATTGTTCTGTGACTGTGGTTATCAACTCCACGGCGTGTTAGTGCTTTCCCCTTCTCAACCTGGCCTTCCCTATTGTCAGCTTTTCTGTCTTCTCCTGCATTCTCATCCTTTCCCCTGAGCTGGCATGCCCCTTTAGTCTCCTTTTGTTTTATGGGCCTGGCTATTTTTTGGCTCAAGGGCGATCCTCAGGAGTGACTTCAGTACCGAGCTAAAAGGGTGTTCAGGGGCCATAGTCTTGGGGTTTCTCCAAAATCCATTAGGACAGTGAGGTATTTTTCTGTGAAGTACATTTTAGTCTACATTTTTCTCCAGTTCTCTCCAGGACTTTTCTACTGTGATCCCTATCAAAACAGTCGGTGGTGGTAGCCAGGCACCACCCAGCTGTGCTGAACTCAGTCTGGTAGAGGCTATAGCACTTTTGGTCCATCAGTCATTTGAACTAATCTTTCCTTTGTGTTTTTAGTTTTCTTCATTCTTTCTTGCTCCAGACAGGGTGAGACCAGTGGAGTATCTTTAATGGCTACTCACAAGCTTTTAAGAGCCCAGAAGTTACCAAAGTAGAATGGAGGACATTATCTTTATAAACCATGGTGTGCCAGTTGAGGTGGGTGGTTCCCGAGACCATGATCCCCACAGCACTCAGCCCAGTAATTCTGTAATTCAGTTTGGATGTGTCTATGGAACTTCCATGACCTTGCCTGGGACAAGCTGTGCTAGCTTCCCCAGTGTTGTGTACTGCCTTACCTTTAACCAAAGGTATCACTTATCTGTTAGACCAGAATTATTTTTAAGAAGTCACAATTTAGAGTACTAAAGGATGCTTTCAAAGAGAAATTGTGACAAAAGTTCATCTGGGGACAAAAATCCTCAGCTTCTCACTTTCTAACTGGTAACTAAAAAGACTTTCTTAGGAACATGGCAAGTTTGCCTTTTTCTGGAATTAGAATATCCCTTGGAGAAACAACATGGGTTTCTCACCACATCAAGGTTTCCTTGGGGTTTACTTGCCAGAAAAAGAAAAATTACTGAGAAAAGCAGTTGTTACGATATGTCCCTAAGGAGCTTCTGGGTAGCACAGTAAAGCAGTTGAGCACTTAACCAAAAGTCTGGAAATTTGGGTTCACCTAGGGGTGCACTGGGAGAAAATCTGGTAATCTACTTTCAAATCATCAGTCATTAGAAACCTTAATGCACTCTTGCAACTACCACCCTGAGATAATCTTTAAACCTTTAATTCAAATATCCCCTGAAGTCTTCTTAAAACCAAATGATCATTTAGTTTAACTAGAAAAGAATGTCTGTCTTGAGCACTGTGCTCTTTTAAGATCTTTCTATACAGGATCAAAATGAGGAAATTTAGGGGCAGTGAGATTATGTTAATGGCAGAGGAACAATTCAAAGAAGAAAGGTGAGGTTGGTCATACAACTGGAAGAATGTAATCAATGTCGCTGAACTGCATGTGTATGTAGAAATTGTTGGTGTATTTTCTGTAGTGTATGTTCTCAATGATAAAGTCAAATATTAAAAAAAGAAAAGAAAACCTTATGAAGTACGATTCTATTCTGACACAATTGGTATCACTACGAGTCAGGATAAACTCTACAGCAACAGTTTTTTTTTTTTTTTTTTTTAAGTGATGTTTTCTGGGTGCCCCACATGGGCCTGCTGAGAGCATTTCCCCAGGGGGCTTGCTGCAAGCAGTCTGGTTTCCAGGCTTCCGGATCTTTCTGCCAAGCCCACCCTGACCCCTGTGAGGAAGCCTGAGAGGCTCATGGCTACAGCCAAGTGTTATTAGAACTTCATGTACCAATACCTCCTGCGGAGACCACTGGTGTTTTTTGGCTTCAGAACCTCCTCTCCAGCAAAAGTCTCCTATGAAACATTTAAAATGTTATAAGGTCACAAAAAGATATTATTTCTGGCAAAGAGGCAGGAGGAACCAGAGGCTATTGATGAGGGACGTCTCCAAGGAGTCCAGCTATGGCCGGGCCCCACACTCCCCACCTCAATGCAGAACTTACCTCTGCAGCTAGGGCCTCTGAGGCCAGAGTCTGCAGTCTGCTAGCTGCGACAAACCATGCTATCCCTCATTCCCATCGATGAAAAGCCTGGTTATGGAAAGGCAGGTCTCTGAACTTGGCTCCTGCCAGCTCTTGCCATCCTGGCAAAGGTGCATCTAAGGTATGGGAGGTACGGTACGTACCCTGGGCGTCACTTGGAGGGATTGGCAATGAGTAGTTTCTGCTGGCCATAGAAGTTTCCGCCACTGCTGGCTGTGAGAGATCATTCAACAAGTTAACAATAACTGCTGTAGGAGTTATTTTTCCATAGGTATGCCTCTGGCTTACTTTGAGATCTGATTAACCAACCACAACTTATCCCCTTCAAAATTATTTCCCTTGATGGATGCCTTTACTCATTTCTAAACACTTCTGAAGTAGGCTCCTAAGCAACTGGTGATTTCAACTATACGCATTAAAAAGGCCAAACCTGTTGTCATGGAGTTTGTTCCGAGTCATAGCAACTTTACAGGACAGAGAAGAACTGCCTCATAGAGTTTCCAAGGAGCACCTGGTAGATCTGAACTACTGACATTTTGGTTAGCCAGTATAACTCTTAGCCACTTTGTCACCTTCAACCATAGATGGCACAGAAAGAAAACAGATGCCAGATGTTTACATAGCTCCTGTCTTCAAGAAACATGAAGGGTTTCACATCCATGGTTTTGAAAGAGATACCCGGACTCCAAAGGCCCAGGTTGCTTTCTGTCAGTTCATATGGAGGGAGATAAATTATTTCTTTAGCATTATTTAATATATTACCTATTTTTGTCTCGGCAGTATACAAAGCCAAAACCACACCCACTGCAACTGAGTCGATTCTAGCTCATAGCAATCCTATAGACAAAGTAGAAGTGCTCCATAGGGTTTCCAAGGGACACCTGGTGGATTTGAACTACCAAACTTCTGGCTAACAGCTATAGTACCTACTTAACCACTATGCCACCAGCTTTCCAAGCAGTATACATACACATGCTTTAAAAAATTTAAACAGCACAGAAGGCTTTGCTCCACTTCTCTCTGCCCTCCTCCCTATCACTCTCTCCTCTCTTACATAAATGCATTTTTTTCAACCGTCGCTATTACCCATTTCCAAAACGTTTTCATACCAAGTAGAAAGTCAACACCACTTAAGCAGTAACTCCTTATTCCCTCCACCCCCACCCCCCATAGCAATCACTAATCTGGCTTCTGTCCTTGTATGTCTGACTTGCTTCACTCAGCATAATGTTTTCAAGGTTCATCCACATAGTAACATGCATCAGAACTTTACGTTTCTTTATGATGAAATACCACTCCATTGTGTAGGTATGCTACATTTTACTTACCCACTCATCTGCTGATGGACCGTTTTGGCTCTGGTGAATAGCTCTGCAGTGAATATTGGTGTCCAAGTGTCTGAGTCCCTGTAGTAAGGAGTGTGTTTTTAATTTTACCTTGTCATGGTTAACATCAAAATTTTCCTTCAAAAGCAAATTAGGACGCCTGTTCTCTGTCTATAGAATTATTTCAAAAATTTAAATCAAATAAACAGGGTTTGTAATGTAAATGTCAAGGGTTTTTGAGTTTAATTCTCTGAGGGTTGTGTCTATGTGTGGTTATGAAACAGAGCTACCCTTTTATCTCCTGATCATGCCCTTTGGGGTGGCCCAAGTCATGCAGGCAGTGGCAGATTTCATCATGTGAAGACTTCTCCTTCTACACGTATCTGCATGGCATGGAACCAGGTTTGCCAGGCTCAGCACAGAAGTTGTGTAATTACCTGGGAGGTAGTTAACTATGTCTTGTCTATAGCCTTGTAAAAATCAGGAAGAGTTTGATTCCACAGCTTAATCATGTTGAGGTCCATTAGGTCTGTTCCAGATTCCTGAGCATGAATTTTAGGACAAGGAAGCTGGTGGAGATGGTAATCCGGGCTTCTTGTTAGTGGTCGGTTCCTATCATCACCATCAGAAACCCTGGTAGGTGGTGGTTAAGTGCTATGTTTGCTAACAAGAAGGTCAGCAATTCAATCCATTAGGCATTTCTTGGAAACTCCATGGGGAAGTTCTACTCTGTCTGTAGGATCACTACGAGTCAGAATTGACTCAACGACCGTGTTTTTTGTCTGTTTGTTTTTTTGTATTGCCATCACCATGGGTAAGCAGCAAAAAATAGATAAAATAATACTGCTACTCATAAAAGGTATTCTAAAGCCTTTAATAGAAAAAAAATACTTCAAAAAAATGCAGAAATTCCTCTCGTCAGTTATTGGTTGTCAGGTACCTATGCTCAGGGCACCATGAGTCGGATCCAGCTTGGTGGCACTTGGCTGGCTGGCACACTCAGGGCACACACAGTGAACACCAACAAGACCCCAGGGGCCTGCTTTCGTTGTCAGACCAAGGGATGAGAAAAACTCTCTCAGTTCTACACTCAGAAGGACCCTGGCTTTGCCCCTTACTAGCTGTTGGCTGTTGGTCGAATTACTTAATTGTGTAAGCCCGCTTCCAAAGGTGTAGAGGGTACCACGTTACAGAACTTGCTAGGATAATATTTAACAGGATAATGAGCCTGAAATGCCCAGTGTACTCTGTTGTGTAGTAAGGAATGAATAAATATCAGCTCTTTCCTCTCGTCATCTTCCCTCTATCCTGCCCAATCCGAATTAATGCTTCTGCCCTTTCCTCTATTGTTAGCTGCTGTCGAGTCAGCTCTGATTCATGGCAACTCGACATACAACAGAACAAAACGTTGCCCAGCCTGTGCTACCGTCACAATCATCGATATGCCCAGGTTTGTTGCTGGAACCTAGGGGCTTCCTCTTCTAGTACTGTATTGGATGATGTTCTGTTGTGATCCATAGCATCTTCACTGGATGATTTTCAGAAATTGATCACCACCCTTTCTTCCTAGTTCTAGTCTGGAGGCGTCTCTAAAACATGCCTCCTTTGGGTAACTCTGCTGATCTTTGCTAGACCAGTAGCACAGATTCCAGTGTCATAGCAACACACAGACCACCACCGTGTTACAGACTGAGAAATGCGTGGTGCTCTGTACTCTATGTCTGTCTTCTTTCGGACAGGGTCAGGTCAACAGCTGCAGACTAACCTTGTCTTCAAACACATTTTTTCAACTATAGTTTCTGGAAAGAATTCCACCTGTCTCTCTATCCTGCTTTTGCAAACTGCAAGTCTGGAGTTTCAAGACACTTTATACCTTTCCCACATGGGCAAAATTAAGTAGTACTTACTTTTTCACTTCTTGATGTGCAGTACTATGAGCACTTAGAGAAATGCGTGTGAAAATCTCGTTCGGTGTAAGCTAGTGAGATGGAGGGAGACTGAGGTGATAAATAGTCAGTTATTTTAGGGTTGTCTAGTAAGATGGAGATCCCAGAATGTGAGAGCAAGCGTGTACTGGTTCCACAGGGTGAAGCATGATTCTACGGACCTCATTTTAGTGTTAAGGGTTAATTTCCTTGGCCCAGTGTCAAAAAATAAGAAGGCCTTTGTAAGACCTCTGCAGCTTCTATGAAGAAGCATCAACAGAAGTGGTACTAGAGATAATACAGCTATCTCATCTACAGTAATTGTTGCTAGGCACTGTTAAGTTGGTTCTGATTCATAGTGATCCTGTGTACCACAGAATCAAACACTGGCCAGTCCTGTGCCATCCTCACAATTGTTGTTATGCTTGAGCCCATTGTTGCAGCCACTGTATGAATTCATCTTGTTGAGGGTCTTCTTCTTTTTCACTGTCACTCTGTTTTACAAAGTGTAAAACAGGGACAAGTCCTTCCTGGCAACAGTTCCAAAGGATTAAGATGTAGTCTTACCATCCTTCCTTCCAAGGAGCATTTTTAATAATTGTCATATATATGTATATGTATACATATACTTTTTTTCCAGTAAATTCTGACACATTGCAACCCCATGTGTTTCAACAGAGGACTGTGTTTTGCAGGGTTTTCAAGATTTTTTAGAAGTACAGTGCTAGGCCTTTCTTCCCAGGAACCTCTGGGTGGACTTGAACCTCCAACCTTTTGATTAGTACCCAAGTGTGTTAACTGTTTGTGCTATGTGTGGACTCAGTATGTAGACATATATACATACATGTGCCATCTATGTGGTATATCAATCCTACTTCACCTTCTGATACCAACGAAGGGAAATCCATCATCTATTTAATTCACTTCTGTTTCACCTGTTCCCAGCCCAGTAGCACATGCAGTATTTACCCTCTGACCTGATTCCAAGGTAGGTCAGACCTCACTGCGGAGGTCTGCCATCAGCCTTGTAGACAAAATCATGAACCCCTGTAAAAGACAGGCTGAAGCATCTCACCTGTGACATGTTTTCTAGCCTACTGCCCTTGATATTATTTGGCTTCCTAATTAAATTTTCTTCAAAAGGATACCCCCTCCTCTCCTGGCACAAGGATCAGGGGAGATGCCTGCTGAGAGGGGCCTTTGCTACCCCCTCGGTTTATGAAATAATATTGGAAAAACCTAAACAGGAATTTCTGGGGAAAAGAGCTCAGAGGAATGATTTCTAACACAGCCAGCTTGAGAGCAGCGAGGCCTGTCCAACCCCTGCGAACTTCTCCCAGCTGCTCACCCCTCCCTTCACATGAGATAAGCAAGCTTGCAAGGAGGCCCTGAAGGGCTTTCCAGAGACAGCTCCCCTCCCTCTCTTACCCAGCTCTTAGATAGCAAACATCTTACTTCAGGAAAATAACTAGATTCCCAAGTTTATTATATTTGGTATCGGCAAACAGACAAATACTAAAGAAATGCCTCTCTTAGAGTAGTTTAAGAGAAACTTAGAATAAGGGACGGTGGACACCCATTGTCCTTGCAGGAAGAGATAAGGAAGAGCAGAGAAGGAACAAACAGAGACTGTCAAAGTATAACTTTTAAGATGGGTTTGTTCTCTCTTCCTGCTTAGGTAAAGTTAATAGAAGTTCTAGGATTAGTTTTGCTTCAGCGGTTAATTATAAATCACAAATAGGCCTGTCTCAGACCATTCTAGAGGGCCCTAATGGTTAACATGAAAAAGAATGACAGAATGTTTGCTCTTTACTAACTAACAGAGAAGACCCTAATAGTCAACAAGAGAAGAAGACCACTGTCTCTAACCATTGTTTAGGAGATCTTAATAGCTAACATGAAAAGAGACACTAGTCTCGGACCATTATTTAAAAAACTCTAGTGATTAACATGTAGACACCACGAGGGGTTAGTTTTTTGTTAGCCGATAATGATGGGTCGGTTTCTTGTTAACCAATAGTTTATATCATAAAGAAAATAGGGTGAACACTATGTCACCTCACCCATAAAAAATAAAGACAGACAGCTCCTCTCTCTCTTGGTCGGGCTGCCTTGAACCAAAAAACTCTTTCCTGTCTCTATTCATTTCCCGCCACGCCTCTCCCTCCCTCCGTGTGGGACCCTGAAAAGTGTTGGGACTGGCTCCCGGCACCTCACAAATGAAAGGGCAAAGTTCTTCACACTGTTAAGTCTGCCTGAGACTTCAGACACCATCTGCAAGCTTGGGAATCTCCACAACACCTCATTTTTGAGTTCTTGACTACAAATTTAAGGTTTCCCACTGCTCCTTTAGGATGCTGACAACAAGCTCAGGAGTTTCCAGGATTCCTTACATTTCAGACCTGCAAGTTACAAATTTGAGGGTTCATTCTAGGCCCTGGAATACCAACCATAGGCTCAGAGGTATCTAGGCTGGGTCTCGTTACTTCCTTAGGTCTGATAATATGCTAGGATGACTCATTGAACTCGTAGAAAGTGCTGTGTTTAGGATTGTGGTTTTACTACGACAAAAAGAATACAAATGAAGAAATTCATAAGGTGAAGTCTTCAAAAAGAATACAAATGAAGGATTCATAAGGGGTAGGTTCGCAGTGTACAGCTTTCAGATCCTGTGAGAAAACCCATGGAGCCCCTATATCCAAAACCTTTATTGGGACCTTTTTACATTGTCATGATTGACTGAATCATGTTCGCCTCCCCTGAAGTAGGCCGGTATCATGTGATGGGTCTCTCTGGCCCAACCAGCCCCCACCAAAGAGTCACCTCACTAGCACAATCTGTTAGGTAGCTATGGACTGGAGCCCTCACCAAAGACACTTCAAACACTTGGGAAATTCCAAGGTTTTAGAAGTTCTCAGAACCAAAGACAAAATTTGGGTAATGTTAAATTCTTTACTCCATACCCTTTTTCCATTTAAAACCTAGCAACAATAATTGAGATAAAGGAACATTAGTAATAGACATCAATGCAGACAAACAATACACTGAAAGGTACCCTCATCACTAAGTTAGCTGCGTATTTGGAATAAGCAAGAAAACTGCTTTTTAGCTTTTTAACCCATGTGATTTAAAATAATTTTTTTTGTTGCAGTAAACATATAGGTAACAAAACATTTACCATTTCAGCAATCTTGACACATATAGTTTAGTGACAGTAAGTATGCTTATCATGTTGATGAGTGATGTGTAAAGTTCTATATCTCTTACTGTAAACTCACTGACATACAGGAAACTCTCAAATCACCTTTGATCTTCAAGCTTGTCTTTGCAATAAATGAATGAAGAGTAGTCGCAATTAAGTGAAGACTAGTAGTTGTTCAGATTTGGACATTCAGACACTGTATTGTTTTAGCCTTTTTGGTATGTCAGTTTCCTTTTATGGCAGTTACCAGAAGTCTCTTTTTCTTTTTTAATAAACTTTTTACTTTAGAACAGTTTCAGATTTATGGAGTTATTGTTAAGATGGTGTCATGGATTGAGTTGTATCCCCCCCAGTATCTGTCAACTTGCCTAGTTCATGACTCCCAGTACTGTATGATTGTCTACCATTTTGTCATTTGATAAGATTTCCCTACATGTTGTAAATCCTATCACTATGCTGTCATGAGATAGAATAGTGGCAGTTACAATGATGAGATATACAATTTAAGACAGTGTCTTATGCCAATCTCTTTTGAGAAGTAAAAGAGAGAAATGATGTGCGAAATATGTATACCTCATACCACTAAGAAAGCAGCACCAGGAGCAGAGTTTATCCTTTGGATCTCGGGTTCCTGTGCTGAGATGCTCCCAGACCAAGGGAAGATTAATGAAAATGACATTCCTCCAGAGCTGACCAAGAGAAAAAAACCTTTCACTGGGGCTGATTCTCTGGATTTGGACAGCCTACTAGACTGTGAGATAATAAACTTCTTTTTGTTAAAGCCACCCACTTGTTGTATCTCTGTTATAGGAGGACTAGATGGCTAAGATACTGTAGAGAATTCTCATCTATTCCCTGCTCAATTTCCCTTATTGTTATCTTATGTAAGAATGGAACATTTGTCAGAACTGATTAAAAAAGAACATTGACACAATGCCAGCCAAGTGTCATCGAAAATATTATGCACTAAATTTCCTAATTTATTCAAATATTTTTAATTTTTAATTTCAAATCTAATGATGCTTTCTTTTTTTTAATTCCAGGGTCCTATGTAGGATACCACTCTTCATGTCTCCTGAGGCTCCTCTTGACTATGAGAGTTTCTCAGACAACTTGTTTTTGATTACCTTGATATTTTTGAGAAATCTTGGTCAGGCATTTTGTAGAATGTTTCTCCATTGGAATTTGTCTGATATTTTTCTCATGATTAGACTACAGTTATGAATTTGGGGGAAGAAGGTCATAAAGGTAAAGTGCCATTCTCATCTATCAAGGGCACAAGCTAGCAATATGACTTACAACTGCTGATGCTGATTTTGATTGTGTGGCTTGGGGTGGTGTTTAACAGGTTTTTCCCCTGCCACGGATTGCATTGAGTCACACTAAAAAATGTGTGCAGTAATTTGGCTGGGCTGTGATTCCCAGTATTGTGTGATTGTTCTCCATTTTGTGATTTTATTATATTGTAAATCCAACTCTCTGCCTGTGGTTAATAGGCTGGATTTATGTTAAAGAGGATTACAGTGTGACTGTAAATCCCTTCCTAAGTTTCCCTCCCTGCTCCAATGTAAAGAGAGGTTTCCTGGTGCATGCCTTGCACTACCTTTTACACTTTTGTCCTACAAGAGATGAAAGGAAAGGGAAGCAAACAGAGTTGGGGACGTTATACTATTAAGAAAGCAGCACCAAGAGCGGAGAGCTTCCTTTGGACCTGAGGTTTCTGCACCGAGATGCCCCTTGACCAAAGACAGGCTGATGCAACACAAGGACTTTCCTCCAGAGTCAACAAAGAGAGAAAGCTTTCCCCTACGGCTGACAACCTGAATACTGGACTAGGTAAGAATCAAGATTTCTTTGTTAAGGCCATCCTCTTGTGGTATTTCTGTTACAGTAGTATCAAATGACAAAGACATCTCATGTAAAGTTATTCTGTTTTCCCCCTCTTTTTATCTTCTTTTTATTTTTATCACATAGAAAATACCTCTGTACTCACTAAACTCATTCCCGGTGTTGTCTGCTTATTGTTGTTAGGTGCCATTGAGTCAATTCTCACTCACAGTGACCCCATGAACAACAGAACGAAACATTGCCCAGTCTTGCGCCATGTCCACAATTGTTTTTATGCTTAAGCCCATTGTCAGTCCATCTCGTCAAGAGTCTTCCTCCTTTTTGCTGACCCTCCACTCTACCAAGCATAGTATGCTTCTCCACGGGCTGATCTTTCCTGACAGAATGTCCAAAGTATGTAAGACACAGTTTTACCATCTTTGCTTCCAAAGAGCACTCTGGTTGTACTTCTTCCAGAACGGATCTGTTGGTTCTTTTGGCAGTCCATGGCATATTCAGCATTCTTCTCCAACATCACAATTCAAAGGCATCAATTCTTCTTCTGTCTTTTTTGCTCATAGTCCAGCTTTCACATGTGTATGATGTGATTGAAAATTCCATGGCTTGGATCAGGCACCTTTTAGTCTTTAAGGTAATATCCTTACCTTTGATTACTTTGAAGAGGTCCTTTGCAGCAGATTTTCCCAGTGCAATGTGTCTTTTGATTTCTTGACTGCTGCTTCTAAGGGCATTGGTTGTGGACCCAAGCAAAATGAAAGTTGTCTACTTACTCATAGTCATTAATTACACAGAAGTTTTTTATGGAGTTAAGAACATTGTCTCTGAAAATTCCTAAGGACAACCTTTTCTAATACCATTAGCATGTCTGCTAGCACATTCTGTCTAAGGTTTGGTGGGTAGCAGTGGTCATATTTTGGCAGGAACACAAAGGAAAAGAAAATTCTCAACATGAAAACTCTTCAGGCATAGAATATATTCCTGTGGATCTTTGAGGTAATAACCATCGTTATAATTTTCTCCCTATGCTACAGATAAATTCTACTACTAAAAAACAAAAAAATAGTTAATTCCCTGAAGTACTTCAAATTGAACAGTGTTCTGCATTCTCCTATATTAAATATATCTTCTCCAGCTGCTAACCAAAAGGTTGGCAGTTTGAATCTGCCAGGTGCTCCTTGGAAACTCTATAGGTCAGTTCTACTCTCTCCTATAGGATTGCTATCAGTCAGAATCAACTTGATGGCAGTGAGTAATGTTTGCTGAAGACTTATCATATTCTTACATGCTTTCTTATCTACTGGAAACACAACTATCTGATATAGGCCAGCATTTTCACTCCTGTACCCCAACAGATTCCTGAGAGTGGAGCTAGATCAGATGGAAGAACCAGTGGGCAGATGGCTGGGAAATACCTCGTAACTACAGTCTGTATCTGTCAGGTTTGGTTGTGGTCACCTTGAAGACTAAAGTGTACTTCACCCAAGCCATGGTGTTTTCAGTTGCCTCATATGCATGTGAAATCTGGATGAAGAATTAAGGATGACTGAAGGAGAATTGATAACTTTGAATTATAGTGTTGGAGAAAAATATTGAACACACCACGAACTGTCGAAAGAATGAGCAAATCTGCCTTGGAAGAAATAGAAACAGAACACCCCTTAGTACCAAGATGTCAAGAAGTCTCACAAACTTTGGACATATTGCCCGGAGGGATCAGTCCCTCGGATCAGAAAGGGTCAGTGAAAAACGAGACACTCGGATTGACACAGCGGCTGCAACAGTGGCTTAAGCCTAACAACAATTGTGAATATGGTGCAGGACCAGGCAGTGTTCCAATTTGTTGTACACAGGGTCACTACAAATTGAAACTGACTTGATGACACCTAAAAGTGACTTGATGGCTTAAAGGATCTTTGGGAGGACAGAAGAAATAGACTCCATGCCAGGTTTCCATGAAGGACCCTTGAGACCACATTCCAGCAGTAGGAATCAGGGAAATCATTATCCTACCAGCATCAGAGAGCCACCTGCAGAACTGAAAAGACTCCTCTCAGGCAGCTGTGCTACTCACATCAACTCAGTTACTGTCCACATCAGCAAATTGGAGCCCTTGCGCTCTACCTCTAACACCACTTAATTCGCTCTGCCTCCAAGTCTTGATGAATACATTTAATTTAGCAGAACCTAAATCTCATCTAGAACCCTAATTGCCAGGGAACTTGTGCAATGTCCTTTCACATTCTGGCTTCCTTAAAAGGCACACTAGAATGAAGGCAGAGTATACAGAGTGAGCAAATTCAGTTTACGTGACATGGCCTTAACAATGTTACTCCTCAGATGGGTGGGACAACCCCCAAACAAGATATTCTAGGCAAGGCCGTTAATAGGAGGGGACTAGTACATGCCAGAAATCAAGCACTGGAGATTCATCAAGAAAAGTTAATGGAACAAGATTGGCCATGATCCAAAAAACACAAAACAACAAATGCTGGGGAGGCTGTGGAGAAAGTGGAACCCTCCTATACTGTTGGTGGGGTTGCAAAATGGTCCAGCCTCTTTGGAAAGCAATGTGGCTCTTCGTTAAAAAAATGGATATTGATATACCCTTTGACTCAGTAATTCCACTACTTGGAATATATCCTACAGAATCAAGGCCTTTCACACCAACGGACACATGCACCAGAATGTTTATCGCAGCACAGTCTACGATAGCAAAAAGATGGAATCAACCCAGATGCCCAACAACAGAAGAATGGATAGGTAAACTATGGTACATATACTCAATGGAGCACTACGCAATGATAAAGAATAACGATGATTCCAGGAAACATCCCATAACCTGGTTTCAACTGGAAGACATTATGTTGAGTGAAAGTAGTCAGCGACAAAAGGACAAATATTGTATGAGACCTCTACAATAAGATCTCAAAAACAAACTTGTGTATAGATCAAAAGACTCTTTGACAGCTGCAAGGGAAGGGAGGGAGGGAGGGGGGAGGATTTAGATTAGATAGTTGCTAGAAATCTGGTTGGGAGCAATCGGTGACAGCACACATTAGGAACAAGAACAACATTAAGTGGACTTCAGCACAACTTGAGTACTCTTCCATCCTGACCCAATACTGCAAGGATAGAGTGGCTGGGGCAGGGGGCAGGGGACCATGCTTTTAGGCGAAATCGAGGCCAATTGACACAACTAGCGTTTTGCTAGGAGGGCTCTCTGCACCCCACATTGGTGAGTGGCGTCTGGGGTCTTAAAAGCTGCCAGGCTGCCATCCGAGGACACAGCAAATGGTCCCAACTCAGCAGAAACGAATGCTCACCGAGGACCAAAACGACATGAGGTAAAGACAACCTGGAAGATAGAGAGACCCACATGAGTGTGTGCCTACATCGACTTGGGACTGGAAGAACCAGATGGTGCCCGGTCACCACCAGTGATAGCCGCGATGGAGCTCACTAGGTTGAGTCTCACTGGCAACACAAGAATAAAAAGGAGTGCTTCCTGAGATCTCCACTGAAAGACCTCAATTGATGGTCCAGTGGTTTTGGGGTTCCCCTGAGAGCATGGCCCCTGGCCCTGATGCTGCCCTAGCCCATAAATCATAATAAGGTCCACTCTTTGGACATGAGTGGATTGGACTTGGCAATGCAGAGTGACCATATATTGGATGCACTTTATGGTTCTATACACCCGTAGGATATCATCCTGCTGACCTCTGGCTGGAGGAGGGAGAGTGGGTGGAGAGGAGGGGAAAGGAGGATGAGACATGTATGGAGCAGAGAGGAATAACGTGCTGTCACAGGACAGGGAGAGCAGTGGAAGCTGCATATATGTGGGCATGTAAATTTATACAGGAATGTACATTTTCACTCAGTTATATTAAATTTTAAAAAAAGAGAGAAGTTAACAGGTTGCACCTGGTAGATAGAGTAAGCTACATAGTCATAGTCTTAAATCCAGCTAGCAAAGGGACTGAGAATCTGCAGTATTATAAATTTGGAATCTAAATCAAATTAGAGTTAGAATGTAAGTTTTATTTTCCATGTTCTTTGTGGTTAATTATTGGTAATGGCTTCCTGGAGCATGATATTAAGAACTTTCCAAATTTAATTGTTATTACAATCCTATTACTCCAACTTCTATTACTACTACCTCTGCCGTAAGTGCAGTTATGAACGACTTGTGTAAAGTATTTGCCCTCATTCTCATGCTGGTCCAGGACAACAATAATAAGGTTGATCTTAGAATCCTCAAGCTCTTTGCCTATGTCCAGGAACAAAGAGAGCAGTGGCAGCAGAATGAACCTAGAGCTAGAATTAGTTAGAGAGCACTCAAATAGAATGAGAAAGTGAGAGGGCAAAGCAAGTTTGCTTCTTAAGGAGGAAAGTGGTAGTGGCTGGAGGATGTCTGTGCATACACAAATACAAGCAAGATCATAATATATTGCGAAATAATATGCAAAGTGGCAACTATTCATCCTGAAGTCGACAATCCAAGTCATTTTCTTTTTCACAATGGGACAACTGAACAATTTATTTATTTAAGTAAAAACTGAGGGTAGTTGACTCAAGGAGTCCCTGGGGGGTGTGAACACTTCAGACCTTGGCTGCTTACCAACAGGGTGAAAGTTCTAGCTCACTCAGAGCTATCGTTAAAGAAAGGGTAGGCAATCTACTGCAGAAAAATCAGCCACTGACAATAACTGCAGAGCACGGTTCTACTCTGACACACACAAGGTAGCCGTGAGTCAGAGTCAACTTGACAGCAACAGGTGATTTCGTTGACTCAAATAAAGAAAAGCTTCATCTTGACTTGGTTCATAGTCTCAGTGATGTCAGAACTGACAAAACTGTGTTGGCTTGGCTTGTTTCTGAAATGCCAGACGTCAGCAAGGTTACTGGAACAGCTTGAGCCCCACATCCTCCAGAACGATTTTAGACTGTGGTTGAGAGAGTATAGAATCCTGCCTGCACTAATACTGTTTTCAGACAATTAAGCAAAAGGGCAACATGAGTTACAGTGTTTTAAAAAACCATCTGTACAAAATTACTAAAACTAGAATAGGCTAGAAGAAGTTCTATGGAAACTGGTTCTAAATAACGCTTAAGGACAGTTTGTAACTAAGTATTTCCAATTGTTTGAGGATGCATGAAAATTTGTTCTCTAAAGTTGTCCAAACATTCCACTGTCAAAGTTATTTTTACCTTAAATTCTCTCCCTGGCTCTTTTTCCTGTCAGTTCTCTTCCTTTTTTCTGACTTCCAGTTTTTTAATGTTTAATACTGTTTTCAAAACAACAAATACATGCTTAGGATAAAAACAATACAGTAGAAGCATATAAAGAAACACATGAAACCTCTACCCTCACATTCAATGCCAGAAATAACTGCTGTTAACATATTTAAAAAAAAAATCTTGTTTGCAATAAATAAAACTTTATATTCCTTTATATGCATATACAATGCACATTTTTCTCTCAAAAAGAAATTTCTTCAAGTTTGTTAAATAAGCCAAGAACAGCCCAGTGAGAATAGTTTTTTTAAAAGTATGGTTTTTATTTATTTCTCATACATATGCACACAACTTAGTTTCTTAGTGCTGCTATAACAGAAATACAAAAAGTGGGTAGCTTTAACAAACAGAAATTTATTTTCTCATTTTAGGAGTCTGCAAGTCTGAACTCAAGGGCAGGTCCCTCTCTGTCGACTCTGGGGAAAAATCTGTTTCCTTCAGGTTCTTTTCCTTGGTTTCTTGGTCATCTCCATGAGACACCAGCCTTTCTCCAAGTCTAATCTCTTCCTTTTACGTCTCAAAAGCGGTTGCTTTAAAATATATGCTATACTGACATGCCCTCATTTAACATAATAAAGAAAATCTTGTTCCCATATGTGGCTATGTCGGCATATATAGGACTTAGGATTCTGACACATATGTTTGAGGGAACACACGTCAATCCATAGCAATGTATAAAATACAACCTTTAAAATGATCCAACTTAAAACTTTTTATGAAAAGAGAAAAAAATTTAAATCATGGAATACTTTTAGAACTACCCTTACCAGTTGTCTTGGTTATCTAGAAACATAAAACCACAAAAGTGTGCTTTAAAAAAATTTTTTCCTCATAGTTTGTTGTTAGGTATCACTGAGTTGGTTCCTACTCACAGCTGTGTACAGCAGAACAAAGCTCTGCGTCGTCCTCATAACTGTTATGTTTGAGCCTACTGTTGCAGTCACTTTGTCAATACACCTCACTGAGGCTCTTCCTCTTTCCACCGACGCTCTATCAAACATAAGTTCCTCTTCTTCCCCCATCATTGCATCTAAGTCACATTCTTTTCCTTTTTGTTGTCGTTGTGTCTCCGGTGGAAGTTTACAGAGCATGTTAGTTTCTTATTAGACAGTGCATGTATTGTTTTGTGACATTGGTTACCAATTTTCAGGTGTCAACACTCTATCCTTCATGACCTTGGTTTCCCCATTTCCTTTTGTCTAGCTTTCCTGTCCCTTCCTCTCTTTCCTTTCTTGACCGTGGACTGGTGTGTCCATTTAGTCTCGTATACGTGGTTGAGCTACATCTATTGTTGTTTGCTCTGTGGGCCTGTCTAATCTTTGACTGAAGAGTGAACTTCAGGTGTGACTTTAGTACTGAGTTAAAAGGATGTCTGGTGGGCTTTGGCTGGTGGGCATACTCTCAGGTTTTCTCTAATCTGTCAGACAAACAAGTCTGGGCTTTTTTGTGTATGTGAGTTTAAATTTTGTTCTACGTTTTTCTCTAGCTGTATCTGGGACCCTCTATTGTAATCCCTATCAAAGCAGTCAGGATGGTAGCAGGGCACCATCTTTTCGCTGGACTCACTTTGGTGGAGGCTGTGGTAGTTGTGTTTCATTAATCTTTTGGGCTAATCTTTCCCTTGTGTCTGGTTGTTTTCTTTATAGTCCCCTGTTTCAGTTGGGGTGGGACCAGTAGACGTACCTTAGATGGCCACTCATAAGCATTTATAGGCATCAGGTAAGGAGGGTAACAGCATCAGATAAGGAGTGTGTTCTAGTCAGCTAGTGTTGTTCTGATGAGATGCCACAGAGTGGACGGCTTTAACAAAGGAAGGTTTATTCTTATACAGTCCGGTAGGCTACAAGTCCAGATTCAGGGTGCCCACTCCAGAGGAAGGCTTTCCCCCTTGTTGGCTCTGGAGGAAAGTCCGCTATTGTATCAGTCTTTGCCCAGGGAGCATCTTGGCGCAGGAACCTCAGGTCTGAAGGACACGCTCTTCTTCCAGTGCTGCTTTCTTGGTGGTACGAGGTTCCCAATTCTCTGCTTGCTTCTCTGTCCTTTTATCTCTCATAGGATGAAAGGATTAAGGGTGGGGGCAAGCCATACTCCAGGGAAACTCCCTTTACAGTGGAGCAGGGAGGTGATCTTATAAAGGGACTTACAGCCCCACCCTAATCCTTTAACATACAGCATAGGAAAACCACCAAATGGAGGACAGTCACAAGATACTGGGAATCATGGCCCAGCTACACAGCTACACATATTTTGGGGGGGACCAATTCAATCCATGACAGAACCCCAAAAATCACACCTTTGAAACATGTAACACACTCATCCCATATGATAGAAGTCTTGAATCAGTTCCAAGTTCAAAATTCTAAAATTTCTTTACTTCTATGAAACCTAGAATTCAAGCTATCTGCTTCTAAAGGTACAATGGGAGAACAGCCACAAGTTAGACATTCCATTCCAAATGGGAAAAATTGCAGGGCAAGAAGGCATTAACAGGCAACAGGCAAGTCAGCAGAACTCATTGCATTAGCCTTCAAAGCTTTGAAAATATTCTTACATTTTCTGAGACATTCTACACAATGGCCCTGCCCTCCAGACTCTAGGTATTGGTCACACTCTCTGGATTCTGAATGGAGACCCCCATCCCAGTACTATAACTCTGCTATCAAGGCCCACTTGGACAGAAACTCTGCCCCATCAGCTTTAGCCAAAAGTGCATCAGCTTTAGGTGCACCCTAAGTCCAAGTGAGTGACAATTTCACCCTTAGAAATACAGGACACCATGGTTCCACCCTTTCAAATCCCTGAGGTCAGGGTCACACCTTTTGAGACTGTGGCAGCTCAGCTTCTCATGCTGTTTGTCTCTTCAGCTTCTGCTTCCTATGACCACATGGCCTGGGCCTCAGGCCCACATCTGCCCTGGTGGGGTAAGTGTTCCAAAGCTCCATAGCTTCCACTGGTTCAAGTGTCTGGGGGCATTCCACTCAGCTAGGAAGCCTCCTTCACAAAGGCATTCAGCTCTCTGGCTTTGTGGTCAGCAAGGCTAGCTCCACCTATTCAAGTGACCGAAGGCATCCTGCTCCACAAGGAAAACTCTGTGCACAGGCACTTAGCTCTCTCACTCTGTGGGTCGGCTCCAGTGCTGTCTCTGGGTCTGCTGCTGCTGTCAGTCCTCTGCTGCTCTACTCTCACCATTTGTACCTTCTTCAGTGTTAATGATTCTCTTCAGTTCCTTATGAATCTTCTATGTATTTGCAGTTTCAAAATCGCTTCCACATTTTAGGTGTTTGTTAGAGCAGCACCCACTCTCAGTACCAAATTCTGTTCTAGTTAGCTAGTGTTGTTCTAACAGAAATACCACAGAGTGGATGGCTTTAACAAAGGAAAAGTTTATTCTTACACAGTCTGGTAGCCTACAAGTCCAAATTCGGGATGTCCACCCCAGGGGAAGGCTTTCCCCCTTGTTGGCTCTGGAGGAAAGTCTGATATTGCATCAGTCTTTGTCCATGGAGCATCTTGGCACAGGAACCTCAGGTCTGAAGGATGTGCTCTTCTCCCGGTGCTGCTTTCTTGATGGTGTGAGGTTCCCAATTCTTTACTTGCTTCCCTTTCTTTTAATCTCTTGTAGGATGAAAGGATTAAGAGTGGGACAAGCCATGCTCCAGGGAAACTCTCTTTACACAGTGGAGCAGGGAGGTGATCTTATGAAGGTATTTACAGCCCCACCCCAATCCTTTAACATACAGCGCAGGAAAATCAAAAATGGAGGACAATCACAAAATATTGGGAATTATGGCCCAGCCACATGGCTACACATATATTTGAAGGGACACAATTCAATCAATGCAGGGGGTAACAGCATCGGGCAAGGGCGATAACAGCATCAGGTAGGAGGGATAACAGCATCGGGTAAGGAGAGTAACAACATCAGGAAAATAGGTGACAGCATCAATTAAGGAGGGTAACAGCATCAGAGAAGGAGGCAAGCACATCAGCTAAGGAAGGTAACAGCATCAGGGGAAATAAGAGCATAAAGTAAGGAGGGCAAAGACAGAGGGAGCAGACCCCACTCATCTGTCAGTGGAGGCTTGCTTGTTGCTTTGATGCTGAAAGCTATGCCTCTGATATGTAGGTACCAGCAGGGTCACCCATGGTAGGCAGGTTTCAGCAGAGCTTCCAGACTAAGACAGACGAGGAAGAATGACCTAGCAGTCTATTTCTGAAAAGAAGTAATCAGAGAAAACCTTATGAATAGGAGGGAAACATTGTAAGATATGGTACCAGAAAACTGAAACTGAATAAAATCAGAACAAGTCCACGAGAGCCAAAGTATGACTTTGAGTATGTCCCTCCTGAGTTTAAAGATCATCTCAAGGACAGTTTTGATGTGTTGATCATTAATGACTGAAGACCAAATGAATCATGGAATGACATCAAAAATATCATCCATGAAGAGGGCAAGAGGTCATTAAAAAGAAAGGAAAGAAAGAAAAGACCAAATTGGATGTCAGAAGAGACTCTGAAACTTGCTCTTGAACGTCGAGCAGCTAACGTAAAAGGAAGAAATGGCAAAGTAGTAAAAGAAGATTTCAAAGATTAGCTCTAGAAGACAAAAGAAAGTATTATAACGACATGTGCAAAGAGCTGGAAATGGAAAACCAGAAGGGAAGAGCACATACTGCGTTTCTCAATCTGAAAGAGCAGAAGAAAAAATTCAAGTCTCAAGTTTCAATAGGATTCTACTGTGAAAATATTGAATGACTCAGGGAGCATCAAAAGAAGATGGAAGGAATACAGAGTCATTATGCCAGAAAGAACTGGTTGCTGTTCAGCCATTTGGGGAGGTAGCGTATGATTTGGAACCAATGGTATTGAAGGAAGAAGGCAAAGCCACGTTGAAGGCATTGGCAAAAAACAAGGCTGCAGGTGTTGATGGAATATCAATTGAGATATTTCAACAAACAGATGCAGTACTGAAAGTGCTCACTCTTCTATGCCAAGAAATTTGGAGGACAGCTACCTGGCCAACTGACTGGAAGAGATCCATATTTATACCCATTTCAAAGAAAGTGATCCAACTGAACATGGAAATTGCTGAACAATATCGTTGATATCACAGACAAGTAAAATTCTGCTCAAGATCATTCAAAAGTGACTGCAACAATATTTTGACAAGGAACTGCCAGAAGAGAAGAGAACAAGGAACAAGAGATATCACTGCTGATGTCAGATGGATCTTGGCTGAAAGCAGAGAATACCAGAAAGATGTTTACCTGTGTTTCATTGCCTATGCAAAGGCATTCAACTGTGTGGATCATAACAAATTACAGTTAGCATTGCATAAAATGAGAATTCCAGAACACTTAATTGTGCTCTTAAGCAATCTGTGTACAAATCAAGAGGCAGTCATGTGAACAGAACAAGGGGACGCTGCATGGTTTAAAGACAAGAAAGGTGAGCATCACGGTTGTATTCTTTCACCATACCTTTGCAAACTGTGCCAAGCAAATAATTTGAGAATCTGGACTACATGAAAAAGAACGAGGCATCAGGACTGGAGGACGAATCATTAACAACCTGAGTTATGCAGACGACACCACCTTACTTGCTGGAAGTGAAAAAGATTTGAAATACTTATTGATGAAGATCAAGGACCACAGTCTTCAGTATGGATTGTGCCTCAACATCAAGAAAACAGAAATCCTCAGAAATGGAGCAGTAAGAAACATCATCATAAATGGAAAAAGGATTGAGATTGTTAAGGATTTCTTTGGATCCACAATTAAAGCCCATTGAAGCAGCAGTCAAGAAATCAAAAGATGTATTGCATTGGGAAAATCTGCTGTAAAGGATTTCTTTAAAGCACTGAAAAGTAAAGCTGTCACCTTGAAGACTAAAGTGCACCTGACCGAAGTCACGGCATTTTCAACCGCATCATACTCATGCTAAAGCTGGGCAATGAAAAAAGAAGAAGAAGAATTGATGCCTTTGAGTTGTGATATTGGAAAAGAAAGCTGACTGTACCATGGACACCAAAAGAACAAGCAGACCTGTTCTGGAAGAAGAACAGCCAGAATGCTCTCTGGAAGCAAAGATTGCAAGACTGTATCTTACGTATTTTGGACATGCTGTCAGGAAGGATAATTCCGTTGAGAAGGACATCATCAGGCTTCGTAGAGTGGAGAGTCAGTGAAAAAGTGAAAGACCCTTGATGAGATGGATTGACACTGTGGTCACAACAATGGGCTTAAGCACAAGACAAGGTAGTGTTTCATTTTGTTGTTCATAGGGTCGCTATGAGTCAGAACCAACTCAACAGCACCTAACAACAACAACAAGCTTTTAAGTAGCATCTGTGCTACTCACCAAAATAAGATGTGAACTGTGTTACGCCAGTTCAGCTAGATGTCCACTGAGACCATGGTATTCAGCCCAGTAATTTGATTCCTATAGGAATCTGGATGTCTATGCATCTTCTATGACTTTGCCTTGGTTTCCCCAGTATTGTGTACTGTCTTACCTTGAGGGACATTCTGACTGTACTTCTTCCAAAATAGATTTGCTCATTCTTCTAGCTTCAGGTGAAAGTTTACAGAACAAATTAGTTTCTCATTCAACAATACATTGTGACATTGGTTGCAATCCCAGTCATATGTCATCACTCTTTCCTTTTCTACATATATTCAATATTTCATGGTATATTTAATATTCTTTGCTAACACCCTAATTCAAAGACAATAATTCTTCTGCAGCCTTCTTGATTCACTGTCCAGCTTTCACGTGCATATTTTGTTGTTGTTAGGTACCCTTGAGTCGATTCCAATTCATAGTGACTCTGAATAGCAGAATGAAACACTGCCCCATCTTGTGCCAAGTCCTCAATCATTTTTATGCTTAAGCCTGTTGTTGCTGCCACTGTGTCAATCCATCTTGTCAAGTGTCTTCCTCTTTTTCACTGACCCTCCACTCTACCAAGCATAATGTCCTTCTCCAAGGACTGAGCCTTCCTGAAAACATGTCCAAAGTATATAAGACACGGTCTTGTCATCTTTGCTTCCAAGGAGCACTCTGGTTGTACTTCTTCCAGAACAGATTGGTTCATTCTTTTGGCAGTTCGTGGTACACTCAATATTCTTCTTGCACATCACAATTCAAAGGCATCAGTTTTTCTTCTGTCTTCTTTGTTCATGGTACAGCTTTCTCATGCATATGATGCAATTGAAAGTACCATGGTTTGGGTCAGACACATTTTAGTCTTCAAGGTGACATCCTTACTTTTGAATACTTTAAAGAGTGCCTTTGCAGCAGATTTTCCAAATGCAATGCATCTTTTGATTTCTTGACTGCTGCTTTCATGGGTGTTGGTGGTGGACCCAAGTAAAATGACACCCTTGGCAACCTCAATCTTTTCTCCATTTATGAGAATGTTGCTTACCGGTCCAGTTGTCAGTATTTTTGTTTTGCTAATGCTGAGATGCAATCCACACTGAACACTGTCATCCTTGATCTTTACCAGTAAATGCCTCTAATCTTCTTCATTTCCAACAAGTAAGGTGGTGTTGTCTGCGTAACACAGGTTGTTAATGAGTCGCCCTCCAATCCTGAAGCCTCGTTCTTCTTCATATAATCCAGTTTCTCAGATTATTTGCTCAGCATACAGATGAAAAATGTATGGTAAAAGCACACAACCCTGGCACGTGCCTTTCCTGACTTTAAACCATGTGTTCTCTTGTCCTGTTCGCACGACTGCCTCTTGATCCATATACAGACTCTTTAAGAGCACAATTAGATGTTCTGGAATTCCCATTCTCTACAACATTAGTCATAATTTAGTATGATCCACACAGTTGAATACTTTCGCATAGTCAGTAAAACACAAGTAATCATTTTGCTGATAATTTTTCTTTCAGCCAAGATCCATTTGACGAGAGTGATGATATCCCTTGTTCCCCATCCTCTTCTGAATCCAGACTGAATTTCTGGCAGTTCCTTGTCAATGTACTGTTGTAGTCACTTTTGGATAATCTTGAGCGGGATTTTACTTGTGTGTGATATCAGTGATGTTGTCCAGTAGTTTCCACATTCAGTTTGGATCACCTTTCTTTGAAATGAGCATAAATATGGATCTCTTCCTGTCAGTTGGCCAGGCAGCTGTCCTCCAAATTTCTTGGCACAGATGAGTGAGCACTTTCAGCACTTTATCTGTTTGTTGAAATATCTAAATATCTCACATGCATATGAGGTGACTGAAAATACCATGGCTTGGGTCAGGCACATCTTTGCCCTTCAAGTGACATCTTTGCTTTTTAAGTAAAATGGACTTTTGAAGAGGTCAAAAACCACTGCATCATTTTTTTCTTTTCTTTTTTAGTTTTTTTATTGTCATTTTGGGTGAAAGTTTACAGAACCAATTAGTTTCTCATTCAACAACTTACACACAAATCGTTTTGTGACATTTGTTGCAATCCCAGTCATATGTCAGCACTCTTCCCCTTTCTATCCTAGGTCCCTCAGGTACATTTTTCCAGTTTTCCTGTCCTTTCCTACCATCTTGTCTTTTCTTTGGGGTAGATGTTGCCCATTTGGTCTTGTATACTCAATTAAACTAAGGAGTATGTTCCTCGCTTCTGTCGTTGTTTGTTTCATAGGCCAGTCTAATATTTGACTGAAAGACAGACTTCAGGAGGGGCCTCAGTTCTGAGTTAGAAGTCTCAGAAGTTTTTCCAGTCTCTGTCAGACCAGTAAGTTTGGTTTTTCTTGTGAATTTGTATTTTGTTCTACAGTTTTCCCCACTCTTCACTGAATCCTCTCTTGTGATCCCTGTCGGAGTAGTTGTTAATGGTAGCTGGACACCATCTGGTTCTTTTGGGTTCAGGGCTGGTGGACTCTATGTTTCGTATGGTGCATTGGCCTTTGTACTAATGTTTTCCTTAGGTCTTTGATTTTTTTTCTCTTTGTTCTAGATGGGATAGGATTAATAACTGTATCTTAGATAGCTGCTCCCAAGCTTTCAAGGCCCCAGATGCTACTCATAAAATTAGGTCTAAAACATTTCCTTTATTAACTATTGTATGCCATTTGACCTAGCTGTTCTCTGAGACTGGTCTCCAGCCCTCAGCCCTAACAACATAGTCCTTCAAGTTGTTTAGCTGTGTCCGTAAAACTTCTAGGACTTTGCCTTGGTCAGGTTGTACTGATTTTCCCTGTATTGTGTGTTGTATTTTCCTTCACCAAGTTAAGACTTGTCTACCATCTAATCTAAATGCCAAACCCACTGCAGATGAATCGATTCTGACTCATAGTGACCCTATAGGGCAGAGTAGAACTGCCCCATAGAGCTTTCAAGGAGTTCCTGGTAGATTCAAACTGCTGACCTTTAGGTTAGCAGCTGTAACTCTTAACCACTACTCCACTAAGGTTTCTGTTTACTATATAGTTAGTGACTATTTGATTTCTTAATTGTTTTTTCCATAGGCACTGATTGTGGGTCCAAGTAAAATGAAATCCTTGACAAATTAAATATTTCCTCTGCTTATTACAATGCTGTTTAATGGTCCAGTTGTGAGGACTTTTGTTTTTTTGATGTTGAAGTGTAATCCATACTGAAGGCTTAGTCTTTGATTTTCAGCAGTGTTTCAAGACCTTTTAGGTTTTACAGAGCAAGGTTTTGTCATCTGCATATCACAGATTGTTACTGAGTCTTCCTCCAGTCTTGATGCTACTTTCTTCTTCATATAATCCAGTTTCTCAGACTATTTGCTGAATTGAAACTCAAGCCTTATTCAGAAAACAATGGATGTAGAGCCAAGGATATCATTGCTGGTGTCAGATGGATCTTGGCTGAAAGCAGAGAATATCAGACATATGTTTACTTGTGTTTTATTAACTATGGGAAAGCATTTGACTGTGTGGATCATAACAAATTATGAATTATAGGTAACACTGTGAAGAATGAGCAGACTACTTAATATTGCTTGTGAAGAAACTGTACATAGACCAAGTGACAGTCTTTGAGCAGAACAAGGGAATACTGGGAGGTTTAATATCAGGAAAGTTGCGCATTAGGGTTGTTTTCTTTCTCCATAGTTATTCTTGGAGTTTAGGAGACTAGAGTTTCAAATTCAGGGTGTTACCTCTGGGAGAAGGCTTTCATTCTCTATCAGCTCTGGAGAAAGAGCCCTATCTCATTAGAGCTTCTGTTTCTGGGCAGTCTTCACTTGGCTTGGCATCTGTCTTCTCCTATGTCTCCTCTTGCTTGTTTGTTTTTTTTATTATGACTGAGTGAAAATGTACATTCCCATATAAATTTACATGCCTACTTCTATGCAGCTTCCACTGCTCTTCATGCCCAGTGACAGCACACCCCTCCTCTCTGCTTCATACACGTCTCATCCTCCCAGAAGTCTCCTTTCCCCTCCTCTCCACCCACTCCCCTTCCTCCAGCCAGAGGTCAGCAGGATGATATCCTATAGAACCGTAAAGTGCATCCAACATATTGTCACCCTGTGTCGCCAAGTCCAATCCATTCCCATCTGAAGAGTGGACCTTCATTATGATTTATGGGCAAAGGCAGCATCAGGGCCAGAAGTCATGCTCCCAGTGGAACCCCGAAGCTCCTGGACCATCGATTGTAGTCTTTTAGTGGAGATTTCAGGGTGCACCACTTTTTATTCTTGTGTTGCCAGTGACACTCAACTTTGTGAGCCCCATCGTGGCTATCACTGGTGGTGGCTGGACACCATCTGGTTCTTTTGGTCCCAAGTCGATGTAGGGACCCACTCATGTGGGTCTCTCTGTCTTCTGTGTTGTCTTAAAGGCATGTCATTTTGTTCGTCGGTGAGCATCCATTCCTGCTGAGTTGGGACCATTTGCTGTGCCCTCAGATGACAGTTTGGCAACTTTTAAGACCCCAGATGCCACTCACCAATGTGGGGTGCAGAGAGCCCTCTTAGCAAAACACTAGCTTTGCCAATTGGCCTTGATATCCCCTGAGAGCATTGTCCCCTGCTCCCTACCCCAGCTACTCTGTCCTTGCAATATTGGGTTAAGATGGAAGGAGTACTCAAGTTATGTTGAAGTCCACTTAATATTGTTCTTGTTTCTAATGTGTGCTATCATCGATTTCACCAAACCAAATTTCTAACAAATATCTAATCTAAACCCTCCCTCCCCTTGCCTTCCCTTCCTCTCCTCCCTTGCAGCCATCAAAGAGTCTTTTCTTCTATACATAAGTTTGTTTTTGAGTTCTTATCGTAAGGGTCTCATACAATATTTGTCTTTTTGTCGCTGACTCCTTTCGCTCAACATAATGTCTTCCAGTTGAAATCAGGTTATATGTTTCCTGGAATCATCATTGTTCTTTATCATTGCATAGTGCTCCATTGAGTACACAATACCATAGTTTACCTATCCATTCTTCTGTTGTTGGGCATCTGGGTTGATTCCATCTTTTTGCTATTGTGGATTCTGCTGCAAAAAACATTCTTGTGCATGTATCTGTTGGTGTGAATGGCCTTGATTCTGTAGGATATATTCCAAGTAGTGGAATACTGGGTCAAATGGTATATCTATACCCATTTTTTTTAAGGAAGCACCAGATTGCTTTCCAAAGAGGCTGGACCATTTTGCAACCCCACCAACAGTGTAGGAAAGTTCCACTTTCTCCACAGCCTCTCCAGCATTTGTTGTTTTGTGTGTTTTGGATCATGGCCAACCTTGTTGGGGTGAGATGGTATCTCATTGTCATTTTGATTTGAATTTCTTTAATAACTAAAGATTGTGAACATGTCCACATGTGTTTTTTGGCTGCCTGGATCTCCTCTTTAGAGAAATGTCTGTCCATCTCCTTTGCCCATCACTTAATTGGATGATTTATCTTCTTCTTATTGATATTTTGTAGTACCTTATAGATTATGGAGATCAGACATCAATGTGACATATAGTTGCTAAATATTTTTTCCCATTCTGTAGGTGACCTTTTAATTCTATTAATAAAGTCTTTGGATGAGCAAAAGTGTTTTATTCTTAAGAGTTCCCATTTATCTATTTTCTCTTCTGTTCATTGTGGTTTGTTTGACAGATTTTGAGTCTATCTATATTGTGTATTAAGACTTCCATTGTTGTTCCTGCTTTCTCTTGGATGGCCAGCCAGCCAAGTGCTGTCGAGTCAGATGAGCTTTATCATTTTATATTTGGTATTTAGGTCTTTTATCCAGTTTGAGTTGGGTTTTGTATAAGGTGTAAGACATGGATCTTGTTTCAATTTATTGCAAAGGGATATTCAATTTTGCCAGCACCATGTGTTAAAGAGATTGTTTTTACCCCAGTTTAATGTTTTAGGGCCTTTGTCGAATATTAACTGTTTATAGGCAGATGGTGTCATCTCTGGGGTCTCAATTCTGTTCCATTAATCAATCTGTCTGTTCTTGTACCAGTACCAGGCTGTATTGACCACTGTGACAGTGTAATAGGTTCTGAAGTTGGGTAATTAGAGGCCTCACAGTGTGCTCTTCTTCTTTAGTATTACTTTACTTATCCAGGGTTTCTTCCCTTTCCAAAAAAAATTGGTGATTTTTTTGTCCATCTCATTAAAAAGTGATGCTGGAACTTGTATTGGGATTGCATTATACAAGTTCTTCTTGCTTGTTTAGTCTCCTTTATATCTGAAAATATATTGACTTATAACACATCCTGTACTAATCCTGCCTCATTAACATAATAAAGACAACCCATTCACAGACAGGATTATAACTATAGATAAGGATTTACAACACATATTTTGGGAGAACACATTTCAGTCATACTCAGTACTGTCTATGCACCGAATCACAATCTCATACTCAAAAGTAAGCATATGTCAGCTCAAATTACTGAAGAAGTCTGTTTGTATTTCTTGATGACATAGTTACTGCTACCTGCTATAATCCTTGTCTCTTAATAAATTGTCTACTACTTAAACAAATGATGATGTAAATTAAATAAAAAACTAGCTCCTGAATTACATTTTAACAAAGAATGCTCCAGGGTATAAATGATGGCATCATAATTCATGCTTAATGCACTGTCTAAGACAAGCCCACGAAACTGGGATTGCCATTAGGAACAATTAGCTGAGATGGTATCACTCATAGCCCGGAGTCATCTTGTATGTTTTATTGTGTGATTCTGAATACATTCCCAAAGCTCTAAAAAGTAAAATCAGCATACAGTTAAATTGCTTTAAAGTGCCTTGCTAGATCACAGATTTAATCAGAGTCCCCAGATGCTCTGGACCATAAAGTAAGTTCTGTCCTCATTAACACAGACCTCATCACAGTTGCCTTGCTCCACTCTATCTGTTCATGTCTATCTGCAGCCAGAGGCACTTCAGATTTAAGCCATCATCTACTTCACAAGAAGCATGCATTCTGATAGAGGGGCATTTTGAAAATTTGAGGGCTAGTTCTTTGGTATTAGAAATTGGTCTGTTAACCAAATATTTTATTAACGTTTGCTTCCACTTTGAATATATTATTTTGATAGAAAGTTTCTGTCACCCATTGAAACACTTAATTTGTGACTAATTCGCATGACTTAAGGTGGTTCATCAGCTTTGGCCTCAGAAGCAGCACAGCCACACTGCACACCATGTGAGTCCTTAGGGAATTCAGATGGTTTTCCTTGTAGATACCTCTTATCAGTGAGTGAGTTCTGATGAACAACGAAATGACCAATGGCCATCAGAAATCTCTGTCATGAAATCATGTCTCTGTTTGCTATAGGCCCACTTTTAATATTAGTGCTGAAGAAAAGGCAGAATGAAAAGTAGATAAACCAAAAAACCAAACACACTGCTGTCAAGTTGATTCTGACTTATAGTAACCCTCTAGACAGAGTGGAACTGACCCATAGAGTTTCCAAGGAGTACCCTGTGGGTTTGAACCGCTGACTTTTTGGTTAACAGTCATAGCACTTAACGATTACACTACCAGAGTTTCCAAGAAGCGAATACACAATCAATTAGAAGAAATACAATCTGAATCCTCCTGAAGTGAGGATGGTGAGGCTTTGACATGCTTAGTTTGGACAAGTCATCAGAAAAGGCAAACTTCCCATTCACACCAACTGATACATGCACACGATGTTTATCACAGCACAGTTCACATAGCTAAAAGATGAAATCAACCCAGATGCCCAACAACAGAGGAATGGATAGGTAAACTATGGTATATATACTCAATGGAACACTATGCAATGATAAAGAACAATGATGATTTCAGGAAACATCTCATAACCTGGTTTCAACTGGAGGACATTATGCGGAGTGAAAGTGATCAGCGACAAAAGGACAAATATTGTATAAGGCCCCTACTATAAGAGCTTAAAATCAGACTCATGTATAGAAGAAAAGACTCTTTGACAACTTCAAGGACAGGGAGGGCAGGAGGGGGAGGGGGGAGAATTCAGATTAGATGTTAGAAATTTGGTTGGGTGCAATCAGTGACAGCACACATTTGTAAGAAGACAATATTAACTGGACTTCAACACAAGTTGAATCTTAATCCAATATTGCAAGAACAGAGTAGCTGGGGTGGGGGGCCAGGGACCATGCTCTCAGGGGAAATCAAGGCCAATTGGCACAACTACTGTTTTGCTAACGAGGATTCTCTGCACCCTACAATGGTGAGTGGTGTCTGGGGTCTTACAAGCTGCCAACCTGCCACCTGAGGGTATAGCAAATGGCTCCAACTCAGCAGGAACTGATGATCACCGAGGTCTATAACAACATGGGGGAAAGACAACCCAGAAGACAGAGAAACCCACATGAGTGGGTGTCTACATCGACTCGTGACCAGAAGAACCAGATGGTGCCTGGCCACCACCAGTGATAGCCATGATGGAGCTCACTAAGTTGAATCTCACTGGCAACACAAGAATAAATAGGGATACACCCTGAGATCTCCACTAAAAGACCACAGTTGATGGTCCAGGGGCTTTGGGAATCCCCTGGGAGCGTGGCCCTTTGTCCTGATGCTGCACCTGTCTGTAAATCATAATGAAGATCGACTCTGAGGATAGCAATGGATTGGATTTGGCAATGCAGAGTGATCATATTTAGTGGGGACTTCATGATTTTATGTATCTATAGGATGCCGTCCTGCTGTCCTCATACTAAAGGAAGGGGAGTGGGTGGAGAGGAAGAGATAGGAGACTGTTGAGAGGATAGGACATGTATGGAGCAGAGAGAAAGAGTATGCTGTCACTGGACAGAGAGGGCAGTGGAAGCTGCATGTAGGTGAACATGCAAATTTATACGGGAATGTACATTTTCATTCAATCATAATAAAAAAAAAGGAAAAGAAAAGGCAAATTGCTAGAAAAGGGCATCCTGCTTGGTGACATGGATTGAATTGGGTTCCCCCCTCCCCCCTGTATGTCATCTTGGTTAGGCAGTGATTCCAACTATTGTATGCTTGTCCTCAATTTTGTGATTGTAATTTTATGTGAAAGAGAATTAGGGTGGGATAGTAGCACCGTTACTAAGGTCACATACTGGATCCAATATAAAGGGAGTTTACCTGGAGTGTGGCAGCACTGCCTTTTGATAAAAGGAAGGGGAAGCAACCAGAGAGTGGGGACCTCATACCACCAAGAAAGCAACACTGAGAGCAGACGATGTCCTTTGGACCTGGGGTTCCTGTACAGAGAAGCTCCTAGTCCATGGAAAGATTGATAATAAAGACTTTCCTCCAGAAGCTTCCCTGGAGCTGACACCCTGAATTTGGACTTGTAGCTTAATAGACTGTGAGAAAGTAATTTTCTCTTTGTTAAAGCCATCCACTTTTGACATTTCTGTTACAGCAGCACTAGATGACTAAGATACTTGTTAAAGTAAAATGTTAGTGAAAACAAGAAAAACTCAATGCAATAGACTGACACAGTAGCTGTAACAATAGGTTCAGACATATCAATGATCATGAAGATGGCACAGAACGAGTCAGCATTTCATTGTTATATATGGAGTCACCATGATCCAGAGCTGACTCAAGGCAACTAGCAACAACATATAGTGCAAGGCGGAGTGTGTAGTTGTGTTGCTTTAAAAAAAGAAAATAAAATGGTAATAAATTCAGGGTTTTCCCTAAGGTTTTGAGAACATACTTCAAGTAGGGATTACAACCAATGGCCCCAAATAATTTGTGTATAAATTTTTAAATGAAATTTAAGTTTACTTGTGCGGTAACTTTTACCTTGTAACACACACATACATTGTCTTAGGCTGGGTTTCCTAGGGAAGCAAAACCAGTAACACGTGTAGGTACAAGGAAAGATTTATAATATATAGATAGATACAAATATAGGAAACAGCTCACATAATCACAGAAGCTGAATGTCCCAAGCTGTGGCACAAGCCTCATGTGGCCACAGAAGCTGAGGAACCCAAAGTCAGCAAGTCAGAGACCAGAGTTCTAGATCACCAGTTGTGTAGGTCAGTGGATCCCAAGCTGGTGGCGAGATGAAGCGACAGAGGCTGGCAAAACCAGGATCAGCAGGTCAGGGAGCAGGAGCAGGCAGAGGCTGGTGAACCCAGGATCGGCAGGTCAGGGAGCAGGACTCTCAAGTGCCGACTGTAAGGAATGATGAGTCCAACAGCTGCTAGGTAAGTCTCGGAACCAGATGCTGGAACAAGAGAGCAGGAGCTCCTGGCCATGTGAGTGACCAGCAGCTGTAGTAAAAGGTCACAAGATGAGAGCCGAGGGGCAGGGAGCCACCAAAAACCCCACCCTGCCACTTAATACGGCAGCCAAATATGGAGCAGCCAAGTTGACATAATCCTGACCACCACAGTCCACCCCTTGTCAACTTGGCATCTGCACACATCTCACCTTACCATGCACAGTCTCTGAAGAAGTACAGTTACAAAGTCATGCTTATGTCAACATGATATAACTAACACATGTACAACTGAAAGTGCATTAGCCCATTTACATCTTATGTTTCATAGGTAAACAAAATATCCAATATATGCATACAAAGCAGGAATACTCATAGCAATTACAGTCTTCGTTTCTGCAACTGGTCGTGTGGCCGTAACTGATATTTAGAACTACCTTCTTCTACAACCCATTCTGTATTCCCTTTGCCCTCAGTAAGCACCTCAGCTGGTCGTGGTTCCTTGGCTGGTGAGGTGACCCAAACCTTCATTCCTGAAGGGTCTGGGCTATTATCATTCATTTTGGAGTTGGGTTGCTGTAGTTTTCCATTGACCTTAATCACAGGACATGGTAGTACTAAGAGGCATCCTAAGGGATATCCTGCATTCCAAACATACTCTTCTTTGCTTCCGTTATGTAATGCCAATCCAATTTCATCTTCATAGTCAGGATCAATCGCACCAGCCAGTATTGTAACTCCCTTCTTTGTCTGTTGATCCAGAGGTACAAGGAGCCCAAAATGCCCCGGTGGCAATTTTAGCTTCCAGTTGAGTGGAATCGTTGATGTGTCTCCAGGTGGCAGCATCCCTCCCTTCAGAACTAAGACATTTAATCCTGCAGAACATAAAGTCATGGGGACAGGAAGCAAAAATCTTGCAAGTGGGTCACTAGGGGTAACAGTGAGTGTTGCCACTCTCATTTCCACCTCTTGATTCCTGGACCCATGAATCCTGGTGATAGGAGAAACAGCACCGTATATTGGACGCTGGTTTAGAGCATACACAGCCTCCTGGAGAACACTTCCCTAACCTTGCAAGGTAGTGCCACCTAGCTGGCAGTGTAATTGTGTCTTCAGGAGACCCTTTCATCGTTCTATCAAGCCAGCTGCTTCAGGATGATGGGGAACATGGTAAGACCAGTGAATTCCGTGAGCATGGGCACTTCTGCATGGGCACTGCCACACTTCATTTGCTGTGAAGTGAGTCCCTTGATCAGAGGCAATGCTGTGTGGGATTCCACTATGGTGGATGAGGCATTCTGTAAGTCCACGGATGGTAGTTTTGGCAGAAGCATGTCGTGATGGGTAGGCAAATCCATATCCAGAGTAAGTATCTATCCCAGTAAGGACAAAACGCTTTCCTTTCCATGATGGAAGTGGTCCAGTGTAATCAACTTGCCACCAGGTTGCTGGCTGATCACCTCGAGGAACAGTGCCATATCGAGGACTCAGTGTTGGTCTCTGCTGCTGGCAGATTGGGTACTCAGCAATGGCTATAGCCAAGTCAGCCTTGGTGAGTGGGAGTCTATGTTGCTGGGCCCATGCATAACCACTGTCCCTGCCACCATGACCACTTTGTTCATGGGCCCACTGAGCAATAACAGAGGTAGCTGGAGAAAAAGGATGATTGGTTCCTACAGAATGGGTCATCCTATCCACTTGATTGTTAAACTCATCCTCTGCTGAGGTTACTCTTTGATGAGTATTCCCATGAGACACAAATATTTTCACTTCTTTGGCCCATTCAGAGAGGTCTATCCACATACCTCTCCCCCATAAATCCTGTCTCCAATCTTCCAATCGTGTTCCTTCCAAGTCCCTGACCAACTGGCCAAGCCATTGGCCACAGCCCATGAATCGGTATACAGCCGCACATCTGGCCACCTCTCCTTCCAAGCAAAGTGAACAACCATATGCACTGCTAGAAGTTCTGCCCACTGGGAGGATTTGCTTTCACCACTGTCCTTGCAGGGGGTCCCAGAAAGGGACTGTAGTGTTGCTGCTGTCCACTTTCGAGTAGTACCAGCATATCGCGCAGAACCATCTGTAAACCAAGCACGAGTTTTCTCTGCCTCAATCAGCTGGTCATAAGGAATTCCCCATGAGGCCATAGATGCAAACTGGGAGACAGGAGGTAATGTTACAGGAGTGGAGACCATGGGCATTTGGGCCACTTCCTCATGCAACTTACTTGTGCCTTCAGGTCCTGCACTGGCCTGATCTCGTATATACCACTTCCATTTAATGACAGAGTGATGCTGTGCTCGTCCAACTTTATGACTCTGTGGGTCAGACAATACCCAGTTCATGATAGGCAGCTCAGGACCCATGGTGACCCGGTGCCCCATGGTTAAGCGTTCAGTCTCTACTAAGGCCCAGTAACAAGCCAAAAGTTGTTTTTCAAAAGGAGAGTAGTTATCTGCAGAGGATGACGGGGCTTTGCTCCAAAATCCTAAAGGTCTGCACTGTGATTCGCCAATAGGGGCCTGCCAAAGACTCCAAACAGCAGCTCTATCTGCCACTGACACCTCAAGCACCATTGGATCAGCTGGATCGTATGGCCCATGATAAATAGGCTGAAGTAGCACACCCAAATGAGGAATATGTTGCCTCCAAAATCCAAACAGACCCACTAGGCGCTGTGCCTCTTTTTTAGTTGTCGGAGCAGCCAGGTGCAATAACTTATCCTTCACTTTAGAAGGGATATTACGACATGCCCCACACCACTGGACCCCTAGGAATTTCATTGAGTTGGAAGGTGCCTGAAGTTTTGTGGGATTAATTTCCCACCCTCTAGCATGCAAATGTTTAACTAATAAGTCCAGAGTAACTGATATTTCTTCCTTACTAGGTCCAATCAGCATAATGTCATCTATATAATGGACCAGTGTCACATCTTGTGGAAGAGAGAAGCAATCAAGGTCCCTGTGGACTAAATTATGACATAGGGCTGGAGAGTTAATGTAGCCCTGAGGCAGGCAAGTGAAAGTGTATTGTTGGCCCTGCCAGGTGAATGCAGACTGCTTCTGGTGATCCTTGGAAACAGGTATGGAGAAGAAAGCATTAGCCAGATCAATAGCTGCGTACCAAGTACCAGGAGATGTATTAATTTGCTCAAGCAGTGAAACTACACCTGGAACAGCAGCTGCAATGGGGGTTACCACCTCGTTAAGTTTGCGATAATTGACTGTCATTCTCCAAGATCCATCCGTTTTTCACACAGGCGAAATGGGCGAATTGAATGGGGATGTGGTGGGAATCACCACCCCTGCGTCCTTCAAGTCCTTAATGGTGGCAGTAATTTCAGCAATCCCTCCAGGAATACGGTATTGCTTTTGGTTCACTATTTTCTTAGGCAGTGGCAGTTCTCATGGCTTCCATTTGGCTCTTCCCACCATAATAGCTCTCACTCCACTTGCCAGGGATCCAGTGTGAGAGTTCTGCCAATTGCTGAGTATATCTATTCCAATTATGCATTCCGGAACTGGGGAAATCACTACAGGATGGGTTCGGGGACCCACTGGAGACAAACATGAGCAAAGATTCCATCAATAACCTGACCTCCATATGCTCCTACTCTGACTGGTGGGCCACAGTGACGTTTTGGGTCTCCTAAAATTAGTGTCAGTTCAGAGCCAGTATCCAGTAGTCCCCGAAAAGTCTGATTATTTCCTTTTCCACAATGAACAGTCACTCTAGTAAAAGGCCGTAGATCCTTTTGGGGAAGGGCAGGAGAAAGATTAATAGTATAAATTTTTGGCAGCGTATCAGAATTCTTCCTCAAAGGGACCTGGCCTCCCCTTCATTCAAGGGGTTGTGGGTCCTTAAACTCACTCAAGTCTGGGAACTGATTGAGGGACCACGACTCTCTCTTCTGGCGATTTGAGTTAGGCTGCTGTTCACCTGACCTAGAATTCATCCGTTCATACATATCAAGTAAATACTTAGTAGGCTGATCATCTATGGCACTGCTAGGGACACCATGACTAAGGAGCCAGTTCCACATGTCCGCACGAGTCAGATTATTACGATTACTATTTTGCCTCTGCTGTCCATTACTGTAAGCACGCCCACCTCGTCTTTGTCGACTGAGTGCAGCCACTTGACCCCTACCACCACGGGATCCAGTCAGCCCCATTGTAGTTAGGTGTCTTAATTCAGCTAGGGCAGCTCCCACTGTCATATCTGATTTACATAAAATGGCAATCACAGCAGTCTTCAAGGATCCCGGAGCTCCCTTCACAAATTTGTTTCTCACAGTTGTGGTAAAAGTTGTGTCCTCTGGACATGCTGTGTGTGGATTTGAAGGCCTAACTGAATAAATCCACTCTAGCATGCCAATTTCCCTAAGCCTTTGGATACCCTCTTCTACAGTACCCCAAGACAAGTCTGGCAATTCAACTTGATTTAGTGTAGGCCACCGCATCAGCCATGCTTCAGCAATCCAGTCAAACAAACTATTAGGTCCTCTCCTACCTTCTCGAGCTGAAACACTGAATGAAGAATCTGTGCTCAGTGGACCCAGGTCAAGAAATTCAGACTGATCCAGCTTTATGTTCCTTGCACCATTATCCCACACCCTTAACAGCTATTCCCAAGCATATTCCCCAGGTTTCTGTTTGTATGTGTTAGAAAAGTCAAATAGTTCCTTTGGAGTATAGTGTATCTCCTCCTGGGTCACACTTTGTACTTCACCTTTTGGAGCCTTCTTGGACTTAAGTCTAGTTACAGGTCTAGAAGCCAAAATCAGCAGTGCTGCAGTGTTTTTAGAATCTTCAGCACGCTCTTGTGAAGCCTCTGCCTTAGGCCGTGCCCCAGGCAATGGCTCTGGCAGGCGCTCTTCAGAGGCAGGGGTGCTACAGCTAATCTCATCAAGTTGGAGCGGAGGGGACGGAGGGGATAATGGCTTTACTGGGTGGGGTGGTTTCGCAGACAAAGGTGAAGTAATCCCTTCACATGGATGTGGTTCAGCTGACCAGTGATTTACTGGAAGTGAGGGGCTCAGTGTCCCCAGCTTCCGTATCATCCTCCCATATGTCTCCATTCCAAGTTTCAGGGTCCCATTTTTTCCCAATCAATGCCCTCACTCTAATTTCAGATACTTCTCTGGATTGGCAATTGAGCTGGCGTTGCAATTCCACCACTCTAACGATAAGCATCTGGGTTTGGCTTTCAGTTTCGGCTCTGCTATTACAGGTAATGAGGTTTTCTTTTAAAGCACAAGCAGAAGCTTTGAGGTCTTCTACACGACATGAGACCTTTGATTCCAAGGCCCTGAGCTCATCTTTTTCCTTCACCAGCTTATCTAATGCAAGTAGGACCAGCCAACCAACTTCCTTATACTGCTCATCCTCACATAATTTCAAAAAGTTATCACACATATTTTCATCCTGAGGGTCACCTTTCATCAATATCTGATCTATTAGTGGGGCTATTTCGCAGATGTGTACTTCCACTTCAGCCCACGGACTAGCAGGGCACTTTTTACTGGTAGGAGCAGAGTTAGCAACAGTGTTACTATTAGCCAGACTCAAGAACCACTTGAAAGGATTCATTTTTACAATTTTGTTTCCCTAGAACCACTCCCAGTACCAAGTTTTCTTAGGCTGGGTTTTCTAGGGAAGCAAAACCAGTAATACGGGTAGGTACAAGGAAAGATTAATGATACATAGATAGATAGAGATATAGGAAACAGCTCACGTAATCACAGAAGCTGAATGTCCCAAGCTGTGGCACAAGCCTCACGTAGCCACGGAAGCTGAGGAACCCAAAGTCAGCAAGTCAGAGACCAGAGTTCTAGATCACCAGTTGTGTAGGTCAGTGGATCCCAAGCTGGTGGCGAGACGAAGCGACAGAGGCTGGCAAAACCAGAATCAGCAGGTCAGGGAGCAGGAGCAGGCAGAGGCTGGTGAACCCAGGATCGGCAGGTCAGGGAGCAGGACTCTCAAGTGCCGACTGTAAGGAATGATGAGTCCAACAGCTGCTAGTTAAGCCTCGGAACCAGACGTAGTAAAAAGTCGCGAGATGAGAGCCGAGGGGCAGGGAGCCACCACAAACCCCGCCCTGCCACTTAATACAGCAGCCAAATATGTAGTAGACAAGTTGACATAATCCTGACCACCACATACATCAAACCTCTCCCCATTCTCACTTCGTCAAAATCTTTTTCTCTCTCTCTTAGAACAGTTATCCCAACCCTCTTTGTAAAAGTCTCACTTTCCATTTGACATCCTAATAAAAAGTAGGGATTCTCTTGTGGAGAGGATTCTCCTAATGGGCTGAATTTTTGTAAGGGCTAATAGCTTCCTTCTTGGTCAGTTACAGATATCCCATGTTTTCCAGTTGGAAAATTGTGAGTCTTAAGATTGAGGAGTTTTTCAAAAAGATTTTGCCATTTTTGCAAATTAGAAAATCAGTAAAATGAGTGTACATTAAATTGGTACACTGGTGCCAGCAGTAGAGCTGTGCTTAGACAGTGATAAGAAACAGCTGCACAGGAGAGATCAGAGGTCAGAGACTATTATAGAGTCTCTTACGTTACCTCAGCACAAGATGATAAGGAAACTATATTTGAGGATCATGTTCCAGTGAAACTGACAGAATTTGGCAGCTGAGAGGACAGGGGTAAGGGGATGTAAAAGTCAAGTAGTGAGGCCAAGGCCTCAGTGACCAGAGGAATAGTTTTCTAGAACACCTGTCGCAGCATGAAACCACAGCCCCATGAGCACTTTAGTCAGATTCTACTGTCCTTTGCCCTGATATCCCACATTAACTTAATAACCAAGGCTAGGATCAGACCAGGCTTTTGCAGATGAGCCTGGCCCTCATCCAAGGCTTAAGTGCATCCTTCTTTTTTAATTGATTTTTTTCATTGTGTTTTAAGTGGAAGTTTACAATTCAAGTCAGTTTCTCAAACGAAAGCTTCAACACACTTTGTTATGTGACCCTTGCTGTTCTCCGTACACAGTAACCCCACACTCGTCCTCTTCACCATCCTCTTCAACCAGTTCCTGGCACCTTATGCCTTTTCATCTTACCTCTGGACCGGAGCTGCCCGGTTAGTCTTCTGTGTCTACTTAAGCTAAGAAGTAAACTCTTCACCATCATCATTTTGTGTCTTATATACCACTTCGATCTTTGTCTGAAGAGTTGGCTTTAGAAATGATTTCAGCTTTAGGCTAACAAGAAGTCTGCGGGGCTTTCGGAGACCCTCTAGTGTGTCAGACCATCACATCTAGTCTTTTTATGAAAGTTCTGCACCCTGCATGTCCATCAGAGGCTCTTTGTTGAGTTTCCTAAAAGATCAATCATTGGTGGCAGCCAGGCATCATCTAGCCCTACAGGTCTCATGTTCATGTTCTCCCTGGTTTACGTGGCCCTTTCTTTCTCTTGGGCTCATATTTTCTTTATGTCTTTAGTGTTCTTCATTCTCTTTTGCTCCAAGTAGGTTGAGACCAACTGTTGCTTCTTAGATGGTTGATTGCTAGCTTTGAAGACCCCAGACACCACTTATCAAAGTAGGATGCAGAAAATTTTCTTAATAAATTTTGTTATGCCAATTGACCTAGATGTCTGCTGAAACCATGGTCTATAGACCCCTGCCTCTACTTCTCTGTCCTTTGAAGTGTTTGGTTACATTTAGGAAACTTCTTAGCTTTTGGTTTAGTTCAATTGTGCTGACTACTCCTCCACCATGTGTTGTACCTTCCTTCATCAAAAATAATTCTTGTCTACTGTCTTGTCAGTGAATATTCCTCTCTCTCCCTCCTCACCCTACAACCATCAAAGACTGTTTTCTTCTGTGTTTAAACCTTTTCTGCAGTCCTTATAATGGTGGTCTCATGCAATATTTGTCCTTTGAGCATTGAATAATTTTGTTCACAACTTTGAATTGTGGTCTTGGAGAAGAATATTGAATAATACCATGGACTGCCAAAAGAGCAAATAGATCTGTCCTGGAAGAAGGAAAAACAGAGTGCTTCTTAGAAACAAAGATGGTGGGACTGTGTCTTATGTACTTTGGACATGTTGTCAGGAGGGATCAGTCCCTGGAGAAAGACATCATGATTGGTAAAGTAGAGGGTCACTGAAGAAGAGGAAGACCTTCAAGGAGATGGACTGGCACAGTGGCTGCAACAATGAGCTTAAGCATAAAAATGATTTGGGGCATGGCACAAGACTGGGCAGGGTTTAATACTCTTGTGTACAGAGTTGCTATGAACAGGAACCAACTCAACAATATGTAACAATGGCAACAGTAGCTTCACTCAGCATAATGCCTTCTAGATTCCTCCATGGTATAAGATGTTTCACAAATTCATCTTTGTTCTTTATCATTGCATAGTATTCCATTGTGTGAATATACCATGGTTTGTTTATCCATTGATCTGTTGATGGGCACCTAGATTATCTTCATCTTTTTGTGATTGTGAACATTGCTGCCATGAGCAGTGGTGTGTGTATCTATTTGTGTGGCAGCTTTTATTTTTCTAGGATGTATTCTGAGGGGTAACCTTGGTGGCAAAGACATTAAGAGCTATGGCTGCTAACCAAAAAGCCAGCAGTTCAAATCCAGTAGACATTTCTTGGAAATGCTACAGAGTAATTCTATTCTGACTTATGAGGTTGCTGTTTTAGTCCAATAGTGCTACTCTAACAGGGATGGCTTTGAAAAGAAAACTTTTATTTGTCGCAGTCCAGTAAGCTGAAAGTCCGAATTCAGGGTGTCAGCTCCAGGGAAAGGGTTTTTTCTACTGGCGGTGGAGGAAGGTTCTTGCACTCAGTCTTCCCTTGGACTGGAAGCTTCTGAGGTGCAGGGGCCCCACTCCTTTCCAAAGGCTCCTGGCACTGTTTTATTTCTGATGATATGAGGTCCCCAAATCTGTCTGCTAGCTCCTCTCTGTTAAATCTCAAGAGACTGCCTCAAGGCACAAAATGAACATACACATTGAATCTTGCTCTACCAAGACAACTGCCACCAACCCACACTCATTAATATCATAGAGGCGGGAATTCCAACATGGAGAAACATCACACAGTAGGAGGAATTACGACCCAGTCAAACAGCCACAGACTTTTTAGGGAACACAGTTCAATCCATGACAGTTGCCATGAGTTGCAACTGACTCTATGGCAAGGGGTTTAATTTTTTTGTTGTTGTTTGTATTCCAAGAAGCGGGATTGCTGGATTGTATATTTCTAACTTTTTAAGATAGTATCAAATTGATTTCCAGAGTGATTGTACCATTTTACACTCCTGAAATCATTGTGTAAGTTGTTCCAGTCTCTCTAGTATTCAATATTCTGTATTTTGGGGAAATTAATGCCAGGCTTGTTGGGGTGAGATGGTATGTCTCTGTAGTTTTGATTTGCATTTCTGTAATGGCTAATGACTGTGAGCATTTTCTCATGTATCTGTTTTGATGTCTTCTTTGATGTAAATGTCTTCTTTGATGTAAATTTCTTTTTCCATCCTTGATTTTTTTCTATAACACAGTTTTTGATCAAGATATTGTTCAGTTTCCATAGATAGGAATTTTTTCCCCTTGCTTTTTCTGGTCTTGTGTGGTTTTATCATCCGAAAAGATGTTTTGTAATATTTCAACGATTTAAATCTTGTTAAGACTTGCTTTACAGCCTCTTTTGTGGTCTATTCTGGAGAATGCTCCATGTATGTTGAAAAAGAAAGTTTACTCATGTGCCATTGGGTGGAGTGTTCTGTATATGTCTATGAGATGAAGTTGGTTGATTGTGGCACTTATGTCTTACATGTCTTTCTTGAGCTTCCTTCTGGTAGTTCTGGCCTTTACCAAAAGTGATGTGTTGTAGTCTTCTACTATTTTTGTGGTGCTGTCTGTTTCTCTTTTCAATGCTATTAGAGTTTGTTTGATGCACTTAGGAGCCCCAGCATTGGGTGCATAAATAATGTGGTTATGTCCCTCCCAGTGTATCTACCTTGTATCCATTATGTAGTATCTTTCCTTATCCATTGTGATGGATTTTGTTTTAAAGTCTATTTTAGCAGAAATTAATATTGCCACTCCTGCTCTTTTTTGAACATTGTTAGTTTAATATGTCTTTTTCCATCCTTTGAGTTTTAGTTTGTTTGTACTTTTAAGCCAAAGGTATGTCTCCTGCAGGCACCATATAGAGGTGGGCAATATTTTTTAATCCAATCTACCACAGTCTATTGGTGGGTTTAATCCATTTACATTCAGCATGATTATTGATGAATACAAGTTTAGTGCTGTCATTCTGATGTCTTTTTGTATGTTGTAGACAATTTCTTTGTTCCACTTAATTTTCTGTGCTGGGTCAGTTTTCCTTATGTATTTTCCTTTTACCTTTCTCATTGCTTGTTTTTTATTTGCTAAGACTTCACATTTTTCTTGTTTTTTATTCTAGTATGAAGGATTATTAGTCTCATTTGTGTTTACCTTAAGATTTACCCCTATTGTTTAAGATTTAGATCAGTTTTTTATTTCCCTGTATCACCTTGATTTGTTCTCGATAGGAAAGATCTATGATTACATTTTTAGTCCCCCTTTTTTGTTATAACGTTTTAATCTTTTACATAATGACATATCTGTTTCCCTATTTTCAGTATTTTAGCTTTGATTTATTTCTGTGAAGTCTTTGCCTGTATTGATACCTGGTTGAGCTGTGCTGCATTCTAATCTTATCATCTGATGTTATTGATTTTCTAACTCCCTTTGATATTTCTTGTAATTTGTTTTGGTTTTTCAAATTCTCTAAACTTCTTTTTGCCATCATTTTTAAAAGACAGTTTTGCTGGTGACTTTTTTTCAATCTAGGATTTATATATGTCAGCCCATTGCTTTCTTGCCTGCATAGTTTCTGCTGAGTAGTCTGAGCTTAGTTTTATTAGCTCTTCTTTGTAAATAACTTTTCATTTTCCCCTAACTGCTTTCTCATTCTTTCCTTATCATTAGTTTTGGCAAGTTTGATTATGTCTTGCTGTCTTTCTTTTGGGATCTATCTTGTGTGGAGTTTGGTGAGCATCTTAGATAGATGTCTTCTCATCTTTTATGATATTAGGAAGTTTTCTGTGACCAAATCTTCAAAAATTCGCTCTTCATTGTCTACTATTTCCGTCTCCTCCATTCTGGTACTCCAGTCACTGCTAGATTATTCCTCTTGATAGAGTCCCACATAATTCTTAGTCTTTCTTCCTTTTTTTACATTTTTTTAATCTGATTTTTCAGATTAAAATTAAAGGACTTGGTGTCAAGTCCTTTATCTTCAATCTCATTGACTCTGGCTTCCATTTCCTCAGTTCTGCTCCTTTGACTTTTTATTGAGTTGGCTAATTCTGTAATTTCATTATTAATCTTCTGAATTTCTGTTTGTTGTCTCTCTATGCTTTCTTGAAACTTGTTCAATTTGTCATTATGCTTTGCTACATTTCTCCTGCTTCCTTCCTGGCTGTGAAAAGTTCTAACTATTATTCTTTTGTATTGTACCTCCAATAATTCCAGGAAGTTCTTTTCATCTGGAAAACGTTTTGTTTTGGGAGCTTTCTAATGCCACTGTGGTCTGCCTCTTTAAGTGCTTTGATACTGACTGATGTCTCCAAGCCACCAGTAAAATGTTGTATTTATTTTATGTCTGATTACTGTGTTCTAGCTTCTTGTTGTGTTTTGTTGTCAAGTAACCAAATGGCTGGTTGAGTGAGCTAGTTTGATCGTTGGTGACTTTGAATTTCTAATGTTCTGTCACCAGGTGGTTGAAGCTCTTAGTAGACATGTGAGCCCTGGAATCCATTTACTTTTCTTGTATGTGTTTAGCTCGGGTGTCCATGTAGCGAGTCACCAAGTGTGTGGTGCACGCTCTACCTTATAGTCCTAGATGGGCAGGGGTGATTTGTGTAGGCATAGGTGTCTGGCACTGAGAAGTGCAGCAGACTGACAGCTATTTGTGGGTGTCTCAGAGGAAAGCATGTCTCTGTTCCTTAAAGTGTGTAGGTGGGGTAGTTCTTGCAGCTGGACTATGGGTGCTTGATGTTATGTGAAAAGGTGAGAGATATTCAAGATAAATGGACCCCTTATACCTGTATCTAGGCAAAGGAATTGTTTCTTCCCTGAGTTTCTGACTCAGGAGAGTTGGCAGATTATTGTTACTTTTTCCCCCTGTTTGTTAAATTGGGAGAATGGTTCAGGGCATGTGCAAGGAACTCTACTTCCAGCCCAGGGGATGTGTCAGTCTGTGGAGTTGGTGCTTTGCAGAGAAGGTAGAGGAACAGCTGGTAAAAGGGAGTGAGGTTTATCCTAAAGGAAAGTTTTAGATCCATGTGTGGTAAGTTAGATGCAATCTGCATAGCTTTTGACAACTGAATGCCATTTTTTCACTGATTCTAGATGCACAAGTGGGCACTCTTGCTGTTTGGTCTCTCCTGCTGTGTCTGTGCTTTCTGCTGCCAATCCACCTGCAGGGTGCCAATTCCCATCATGTCAGGTCTGTCCAGTTCTACGTACTTCTGGACTTACTTTCCCTTCCCTGTCACTCTGTCCAGTTCCTCAACATTCTCTTTGATGTTCAGGGCTCCTAGAATGCATATACAATCAATTCTTTTTTTTATCTTTGTTGTTAAAGGGATCAAAAGGAGCAGCTGTCTACTCTTACATCTTATCTCTGACTCCTTAAGCGCATTCTTGGGAAGTCCCCTTTGCATTCCATGATGGATTATCTCCTGTGTCTCTCAAAGACCACTCAGCTCTATGTCTCACTCTAGCTCCTCCCCATCCTGTACTCCTCTTTACATAGTAACTTTCCCCAAGGCTGCTGTCTCAGTTTCCTCCGATTATAAAGGATTTCTACCCCAACAACATAAAATGCCCCCAATAAGGTCATCAGGGATGGTCCTGTGGCTAAATGTAATGAGAGTATTTCTGATATCCTCTTAAGAGACACTCAGCATAACCTAGTGGAGATATCACCTCCTTTGCTCACCCTCCCTCCTTCATCCTGCCTCTGTAAACCTGTTTCCATCATCTCTTGTCTCTTTCCCTTCCTCTTCTTCTTATCTCATCTTTTTTTCTTGACCCTTCTTCTCTCCTCATTCCCTCACTTCTTCCTTCCCTTTCTTCCTCCCCTTTCTTTTCTCTGTTGTTTCATCTGACTTACTTCTTCTTTCCTACCATTCTTTTTCACACACACACCCCATTTCCATGGCACCAGGCTTCTGGTTTTCCTCTGTCTTTGCCACTGCTTCTTGGTTTTTTGTTGGTAGTTTCTTCTCAAAGCTTATTCCCAGGTCATTTTCTCTCCTCCCTCCACCCTTGTTCCCCAGGGGATTTTTCTAGTTCTGTCAGCATACTGTCAAGGCCCAAATGTATGTTACTAGATCTCTTCTTTGCACTGTTAGCCCATGTATCTTGCTGCCTTGGTTGCATCTGCACTTGGCTGTGTTGCAGGCATTTCAAATGGAACATGTCCCAAACTTTGTGCCTTGCCCCTTCCCTCACCCTTCAATTTATTCTTCCAAGGGTCTCTATTTTTCATGTCCTCCATGTTAGAGTCATCTTGACATTTTTCTCTTCTCTTAGCTAGTTTATTAGCAAGTCTTCCTGATTTTGCTGCCAAAAATCAGTGTTAAATTAGTCCAGTCTGATGTTTGTCGTTTCCACTGCCCTGTTCTAATCCAGGAAATGATAATTTTAAATTGTGCTTTAGGTGAAGATTTAAAGAGCAAATTAGTTTCTCATTAAACATTTAATGCACATAGCATTTTATGACACTGTTTGCCATCTCTGCAATGTGTCAATACTTTCTCTTTCTCCACACTGGGTTTCTCATTTCTGTTCATCCCCTCCTGTCTTCTCATCCTTGTCCCTTGGCTGGTGTGCCTATTTAGTCTCATACATGGTTGAGCTATGTGTAGTGTTGTTTATTTTATAAAGCTAACAGAAACCTGTTGCCATTGAGTCAATTCCAACTTATAGCTACCTTATAGAACAGAGTAGAACTGTCCTCTAAGGCCATGAAACCATTTCCACCCTAGACTGCTTACTGTATGAGCTTCCTAACTGAGCTCCCAACTTGATCTCTTGCTACCCTACCCCAACCCACTCGCAATGCACTACGTACCAAGCAACTGGAGAAATCCTTTAGGAAGAAAATATAGTTATGCCCACCTCTTTCTAAAAACCTTAAGAGATCTGTTGCGTTTGAAATAAAATATAAAATCCTTCACCAGTTTTCAAGGCCCCAATATGGTCTTTTCCTGAATTGGCAGCCTCACCTTGAGTCACTTTCTCTTTGCTAATGATGCTTAAGCCACATCAACCACTTCCTGGCTCCTCAATTCATCACACCCTCAGGGTCTTTGCAAGCACTGTTCTTTATTCCTAGAAATCTCTTTTCCATGCTCTTTGCCTGCTCATCTCTAATCTGTCTTTAAAATCCTAGTTTAAATGTCAGAGGACTGTCTCTAACTCTTATACTTTCCCCATTTAATCCCTACATAATCTATCAGCATAATCTACATTTTTCTCTTGATAGCTATTATCATATTTTGCAATTTATATATTTATTTGCATGAGTATCTGTTTAATGTCTGTTTCCCTCTTCATCATGTGTGCTCCATTCATGTTTTTGTTCATAATGCTACATCTTGGCTCATAACAGGGACTCACAGAGTTGATGAATTCATGACTACTAATGTGACTTTATTGCCAAAAAGAACATTTCAAGATTTATCCTGAAATAGATGTTATCAATGACAGTATAATATCCATATGCCTATAAGGAAGACCAGTTAATAGAATATAACTATTATCCAAATTTAAGCCCAGATGGCTAAAGCCAAAGATGAAAAAAATTGAAGATTTTTTCACCTTCAGCATTCTGAAATTGATCAAACATGCAATCAAAATGAGTTGATAATTACTAGCAAATGCAATGTGAAAGTTGGAAACAAATAAGTATTGGTAACTGGAAAATATGATCTTGGTGATAGAAATGATGCTGGAGATCTCATGATAGAATTCTGTAAGACCAATGACTTATTCATGGTAAATACACTATTTCAATCAAGTAAGTGGCAACTATATGTGTGTACCTAGCCACATGGAAAACACAGGAATTAAATCAGCTGCATCTGTGGGAGGAGATGATGGAAAAACTCAGTATCATCAATCAGAACAAGTTCAGGAGCTGACTGCAGAACAGATTATCACTTGGCTATATGCAAGTTCAAGTTTAAGATAAAGAAAATTAGAACTAGTACACTAAAATCAAAATAGAACCCTGAGTATACCTCACCTGAATTTAGAGACCATCAGTTTGACACACCGAACACTAGTGACTGAATACAGATGAATTATGGGATGACATCAAGGACATCATATATGAAGAAAGCAAAAGACAATTTAAAAATATAGAAAAGAACAAGATGGATAATAGAAGAGACTCTGAAATTTACACTTGAACAAAGATTAGCTAAAGTGAATGGAAGAAATGACAAAGTAAAAGAGCTGAACTGAAGGTTTCAAAGTGCTGTTCAAGTAGACAAAGTATTATAATGAATTGTGCAAAGACTTAGAGGGAAGAATGCACTTGGTATTTCTCAAGTTCAAAGAACTGAAGGAAAACATTAAGCTTTGAGTTGAAGGATTCTATGGGCAAAATATTGAACAACACAGGTAGCATCAAAAGAAGATGGAAAGAACACATAGAGTCATTGTACCAAAAAGAAGCAGTCAATACTCAACTTTTCCGGGAAGTAGCATGTGGTCAAGAGCCGATAGTGTTGAAGGCAGATGTCAAAACTGCATTGAAGGCATTAGAAAGAGGATCTAGAAATTAATGGAATAGCCATTGTAGTGTTTCAACAAATGTGTGCAACACTGGAAAGTGCTCCCTGGTTAACACCAAGAAATTTGGAAGACAGCTACTTGGTCATCCAACTGGAAGAGATCCATATTTGTGCCCATTCCAAAGAAAAGTGACTTAACATAATGCAGAAATTATTGAATAATATCATTAATTACATATACAAGTAAAAATTTGCTGGAGCTTATTCAAAAATGGTTGCAGCAATACGTCAACAGGGATCTGCCAGAAATTCAAGCTGGACTCAGAAGAGGTTATGGAACAAAGGATATCACTGCTGATGTCAGATGAACCTTGGCTGAAAGTAGAGAGCGTCAAAGAGATGTTCACTTGTGTTTTATCAACTATGCAAAGCCATTTCACTGTGTGACTCATAACAAATTGTTGATAACATTGTGAAGAATAGGGATTCCAGGATACTTAATTGTGCTCATGCAGAACGTGTATATAGGCCAAGAAGCCATCATTAGAACAGAACAAGGGGTACTGTGTGGTTTAAAGTCACAAAAGCTGTGTGTTAGGGCTGTATCCTTTTACCATACTTACTCCTTCTGTGTGCTGAAAAAATATCCAAGAAAATGACTATATGAAGAATGAGGGATCAGGATTGGAGGCAGACTCATTAACAATTTGCAATATGCTGATAACACAGACTTGAGGTACTTACTGATGAAGATCAAACGCTGTAGCCTTTGTTATTTATTCAACCTCAACATAAAACAAATGTCTTCACAACTGGACCAATAAAAAATGTGATAATAAAGCAAGGAAAGATTGAAGTGGTCAAGTATTCATTTTACCTGGGTCCTTAATCAATGCCCATGGAAATCAAAAGAAGCATTGCATTGGGTGAATTTGCTGCATAAGATCTCTTTAAAATGTTAAAAAGGAAAGATGTCATCAAGGTGCACCTGACCCAAATCACAGTATTTTCAACCACGTCACATGCGTATGAAAGTTGGACGATGAATAAGTAAGACTGAAGAAGAATTGATGCCGTTTCAATTATGGTATTGGCAAAGAAAACTGAATATGCCATGGACTGCCTGAAGAATGAGCAAATCTGTCTTAGAAGAAGTACAGCTAGAATGTTCTTAGAAGTGAGTGGCGAGACTTTGTCTCATTTACTGTGGATGTGTTACCAGGAGGGACCAGTTGCTGCAGAACATGGTTGGCAAGATAGAGGTCAGCAAAAGAGAGGAAGATCCTCAACAACGTGGACTGACACAGTGACTACAACAATGGGCTCTTATGTAGCTACAATTGTGAGGTTGGCACAGGACCAGGCAGTACTGAGTTGTTATATGCAGGGTAGCTATGAGTCAGAACTGGTTCAAAGACATTTAACAACAACAATGTGACATCTGATTCATTCCAATGCTTTAGAAATGACTTCATTTATCTAATTAAGTGACATGGTACACTACTTCAGTGACCAATGTGTAAATCACCCACGTCCTGAGATAGACATTCAGTTTTCTCCAAATGGTTGAACTCTTGCTCCAATGCTCCCTGTTAACCCAAATACTTGCAGAATGAAAAATAAACTCACCAGGTCATTATGAGCTGGAAATTTAGACTAAGTTTACCCACTACTGCTGAGTTGATTCTGACTCAAGTGATCCTATAGGACAGATTAGAACTGCCCTTGGAGCTTGTAAATTTTTATGGAAGCAGACTGACACATCTTTCTACTGAGGAGAGGCTAGTGGGTTTAAGCTACTGATCTTTTAGCTAGCAACTGGGTGCTTTAACCACTGTAACATCAGGGCTCCTTAAGACAAAATTTACCTATCTACTCTATAACACAGTTCTTGTCATCTTTATTTTCCTTTTCTAGCTTGTCTACGTCTTACAATTCTTTGGCTTGCAGTAAAATAAAATGCCACAAGAAGCATAAAACAACCACCTTAGTGGGATCATTATGATTGATTTTTTTACTTCCTGGTAACAACCTTTTTAAGGATGTCCTTGCATTTTGCTACCACTGCTAACCACAAGGTCGACAGTTCAAATCCACCAGGTGCTCCTTGAATATTCTGGGGATCAGTTCTACCCTGGCACCTAGGGTTGCTTTGAGTAAGATCTGACTCAACGGCACTTGGCTTGGCTTTGGCTTGCCTTTTACTGTCTTGTCACAACACTGAGAGTTTCTATGTGTACAAATGCCAAAGTCACATGGATGCATATACCAAACTGAATTTACAAAACCTCACCTCATTTGTTTAAACAAACATCCTCGTTTAAAACTGCACTGAAACTAAAGGTTGTCACTAAATGGGCACCTCAGAGCTAAAGAGGAAAGGTCAATGCTGCTGCCAGTGGGAAAGCCAACATTACATTGGAAATGGGTCCATTTTCAGTGAAGGCTACATTTCCCTGCAAAATCTGGCTCTTGGAGAGATTATTGTCTTCTGTCTTCAGATGGTTCAGCAAAATCAAGACCACTAGTCAGGAAACCCATACTTTTGTTCATTTCTAACCGAGGTTATCTTCCTCCCAGCGGAGTGTCAGGGCCCTCGCCTTTGGCCTGGGCTAGATAGCAGCAGATGATGTTACTCTGAAGTTGCGGCAGGTGCTGAGCAAAACTAAATGACATTACCAAGGAATGAATGAGGGCAGCAGTGGTTCAATGGTAGATGTTTCATCTTTCATGCAGGAGACACAAATTTGGTTCCTGGTCAATGCACCTCATTGGTCAGTGGGAGCTTGTAACACACACGCTGTGATCCTGAACAAGTTTTACCAGCGCTTTCAGATTAAGGCAGACTGGAAAGATAGATCTGGTGACCTATTTCTGAAAATTAGCCAGTGAAAACCCTGTGGATCATCACAACGGTCCAGCTTACAGTTTATCATGGGGGTGATGTGGAAACGGGGGATAGTGTTTTTGTTGTTGTTGTTTGTTTGTTTGTTTGTTTTCCATTGTCCACAGGGTAGGGGGGGTTGTCATGAGTTGAGGCCAATTCAATAGCAGTTATCAACAGGGACAAAAAGACAATACCTACAGAGACCAAGGATTATGAAAAGCAAAGCTACCACAACATTTTGCCTAAAGAAGGCATATATTAAAAAAGGCAACACTACAAACTAATTGAACTTAGAAAATTGCCCAGAAAATGTGTTCAGGTGAAATTGCAATGCCTCTTGACCTGTCCGGTGTACTTTCCAAATGGTAATGGCTGATCAAGTATTCAGAAAAGGCTGCTTCATCTCCATCTAGACCACTCTTGAAGAGCTACTCATTTGTTTCAGATGAATACAGCAGAAAATCGAAAAGCAAATACCCTCTCTGCCTTCTCGAGCTCCGCCGATGGCCCTCAGCCCAGCCTTCCAACACAGACAGAAGCAGAGCTGCCTGTATTCAATCCTGTGTGAAGGTGCTGCCGGCCAGGTGTGGGCCACGCCAAAGTCTATCTGCCCTCAATCCCTTACCTTCACTCTTATCAATTGTTGGGCATTCCACCATGAAAGATATTCCTCTGGGATTTCTTAGTGATTTTACAGCAGGTGCCATAAATATACTAATGTGTGGCCTGGGAAAGGAGCCCTGGTGGTATAATGGTTAAACGCTCAACTGCTAATCAAAAGGTTGGCCACTTGAAACCCACCATCTACTCTATGCAAGAAAAATGTGGCAGTCTGTAAAGACTACAACTTGGAAACCCCAAGGAGCAGTTCTATTCTACCCTACAGGGTCACTACGAAACAGAATTGACTCTACAGCAATGGGTTTGGCATGAGGTTTGTAGTCTGGGAGGGTAATATTAAACATGCCGTTTTTGTTATGCCAGATTCAGTGATGAAATTCACAAGCTGCTACTCTTAGAAACAGGGGAGTGAGCAGGAAACACTTATTGTAAGAGACTGGGGAAGACATAAGCGTGTGCACTGTTTTGTGAAGCACTTAACTGGGGAGTGGCTTAGTGCCTGGGTGGTGCAAAGGGTTAAGGCATTTGACTGTTAACTAAAAGGTTGGTGGTCTGAGTTTACCAAAGTTGTGTCAGTAGAAAAGCCCAGCAATCTGCTTCTGGAAATTAGCCACTGTAAGGTCTGTGGAGCGCAGCTCTACTTGGACTAACACAGGGTCCGCATGAGCCCGAGTTGACTCAACAAACATGTTTTTAGTTTCCTAGCAACATCATAACAAAAATACCCCCAGGGGGTGACTTTAAAGAAACTAATTTTCTCACAGTTTTGAAGGCTGAAAGTCCAGATCAGGGATTTGGCCGTGCTGATTTCCTCTTTGTTGGTAGTCCCCAGTATTCCTTGGTTCCTTGGGCAACCTGATATGGCACCTGTCTTCGCCCACATCTATCTAATCTGCCGTTGTTGTAAATTGGAAGAGATTAGATTTAGAATTCACCCTATTTGAGTGTGATCTAATTAATACAACAAAGAAAACTCTATTTCCTAATAGGATTACATCCACAGTATAAAGGCTAGGATTCCATCACATATTTGGTGCAGGGGAGCACAATTTAATCAGTAACAGGGAAATAAATAGAATGTTTAGGGGGAGGCCGGGAGAAAGCACCCAGAAAGGGTGAGAGGAGTCCAGGGTCTCTAAAACTTAAACCACAGGCTTGGCAAATTCCTAGAAGGCAGTTGTTGCTGTCATGAAATTTAATATTTAAAAGATTCTATTGCTTGTAATTCAGTTTAAGCAGCATCCAGTTACTTGTTTGTTTGCTGTTAAAACTGTCAAATCCTGGGCACTGAAAGCTGATGGATAAACAGAAGTGGCTTATGCATAACACTTCAGCTCAAGTTCAAGGACAATTACAATTCTTTGAATAATGAAGCAGTTTTTTTAGCTACTCTAATAAGGTGTTGTGTTTTTTTCATTTAATCTCTTATGAAGAAATTCGGAAAATCAACATTTTTATTTCCTTCAGAATGTTTATGCAACATTTAATTATAATGTGTTCCATGCCTTCAGAAAGTCTGCTTACTGTCAGTCTGTCTAGCTCTGTGTTTCCTCCAAATGCATAAGTAAGTAGATGAGGGTCAATGTTGAGAAAAAAGACACATAAACGTGTGATGGGAAAATCAGAGAACGGATGAGGGTGGTGGTCGACCAACATGATGAACTATAAATAGGAAGATTATTGAAATGGCCAATGTTTTATTACATATATGTTTACCATCATAAAAAAAGACATAGTTGCTTCTTAGGTCAATAGGCCCTCCTTGAAGACTAGCAGTTAATTTGATCTGCTGACCTGAAATCAAACAGAGGAGGACGAACGCGGAAGGGTCTTGGCTGGGTGCACGGCGCCCAAAGAACAACTTATGATTACCCACGGGGGAAAGCGCTCAGAATGCAAGTGCTGCCCACAGCTAGGCTCTCCATGGGGACGTCTACACTGATCCTTAGCCCCTACCGGCTGGCCTCCACCTGCGGCTGCCAAGGCCGGTCAGGATCCTCGGAGTATCTCTTAACCATAGAGGTTCCCAGTCTCCTCATCAAACTGAAGGAGGAAGCATGGTGGGCCAGGCTCGGTGTGGACCTTCTGATGAGTTTTTGAGTGAAAAGATACAGGCGTGTATATATTAGCAGGGCGTGTGTTCTATGAGCAGGTGGAACCTCTAGAGGGTCGTGAACTTGAAGATTCATTCATTCATTTACGGGACTCATTTGTCAAGTGCTTCTTAGACAGCAGCAATAGCTTCTACTTTCAGCTCACGGTGACCTTACATAGAACAGAACACAACGCTGCAGTCCTGCAGCACCCTCACAATCACCAGAATGTCCAAATCCATTGTTGCGCATTGTACCAGTCCACTTCACCGAGAGTCTCCCTTTACCTCACTGGCCGTACTTTGCCAGTTGTATTTTTCTCTAGTGACTGATTCCTCCTGATGCCAAGTCCAAAGCAAGTGAGTCAGACAATGTACCACTGTGATCCATAGGTTTGCACTGGATAATTTTTGGAAATAGATTGCTAGGTCTTTCTTCCTAGTCTGTCTTGCTCTGCAAGCTCTGCTGAAACCTGTCCACCAGGGGTGATCCTACTGATATTTTGAAATATTGGTGGCATGGCTTCCAGGATCATCCAAACCCACCCACTGCCGTCAAATTGACACTGGATCATACTGACCCTATAGGACAGAGTATAACTGCCTCACAGAATTTCCAAGGAGCACCTGGTGGATCTGAACTGCTGACCTTTAGGTTAGCAGATGTAGCACTTAACCACTACACCACCAGGGTGCAAACCACCACAGCATGACAAACTGACAGGTGAATGGTTTCTAAATTGATGCATTCATTTGTCAGTAGACACAAGCAATTTATTTGTTTAACTAGATGACATATGGTTTTGGAAACTGACAAAATAGCTCCATCAATTTTTTCTGCTATTGACAGTGTATTTTTTTTTTTTTTGGTTTTGCTGTCATTCTCTAAGTTTACATAATCAATGAAACAAATCAAACCAAGCTCTGATATGCAGTGTTTGCCAATTTCCGTGATAAAATACTCCCACCATGGCTGATATCAAGCTGTGTTGTAGGACAGTATTATGTAGTATTTCTACTGTACATAGAAGATTCATACAGTAAAGGTGTTATTTTTTTAATTTAATCTCCCATAAATAAATTTGGAAAATTGACAATAGCAAAACGCAGTCAATTAGGAAGTGATGAGTTTTGAGTATTTATTGCCTCTGTTTTTAATACAATTTGTTTAAATAGAAATTTACACCACTTACCTTTTAATAATGGCTGTATTCAGCAGTCAGTTTGCAAATTCCTGAAAACGGGCTTTCCTGAACAGGAGTAATATGTGTACCTCCTAACTCATCTCCTTGCTTCTGCTCTTGGTCCTGTAGTCTCTTCTCAATGTGGCAGTGGGGTGATCCTGTTCATGTGTAGTCAAGATATGTCTCTCCTTTGCTTAAAATCCTCTGCTGGCTTCCAGACATCACTGGGTATGATTATACCTGGGATGTCTTATTGTTCCTGCTTTTTTTTTAAACAAGACACTGTACTGAAAATGAACAAAGGACTACTTTTTATCTAAGGAAGACAGTGAGATGATTCTTGGTTAAGAAAAAATACATTCTCTAGAGTTCACATGTCCACCAAAAGACATATACAGAAATGTTCACAGCAACTTTCTATTTTTATATGCAGAATAGTTCAAAAGTGAAGTAACTCAGATCTCCTTATTGAGTAGATTAGACAAACAAAATGTGGTATATTTATATGTGGAATACGACTTAGTCATGAAAGTGAATAAACTTCAACCGCATGAAACAACATGGGTGAATCTTACACACATAAGGCTGAGTGAAATAAGAAAGACTTAAAAAATACTGTTTGGGTCCATTTATATAAAATTCAGGAACAAACAAAACTAATCCACAGTATTAGAAGTCAGAATGGTGGTTACTTCTGCAGAGGTGTTAAGTGGGAGACGGGTGAGGAAAACTTCTGGGGTACAGGAAATATTCTGTGTACTGATGTGGGTGGTAGCTACATGAGTGTGTACATATGTAAAATTTGAGCTTCATATTTAAGATTTTTTTCACTTGACTGGATGTGTGCTATACTCTAAGAAAAACTAACAAAGTGTATATCTTTTCTTTCTAAAATTATACTTTTAAATTTCAAAAACTATAGGCTTGAATATAAAATGATATCACTATGGAAAACAGTTTAGAGGTTCTTTAAAAAGTTAAACACAGAATCACCATATGACCCAGCAATTCCACACCTAGATATATGCCCCAAAGGAGCTGAAAGTAGGGATACAAACCAAAGAGATATATATATATACCAATATTCACTGCAGCATGATTCCCCATGGCCAAAAGTGGAAACAAGCTAAATGTTCACTAACAGGTGAATGGATAAACAAAGGATGGTATATTTATACAACTGAATATAATTCAGCCATAAAGATAAGTTAATCTTTTTATGGTGATTAAGTGAAAGTATATAATACAAATCAATTTTGAACACTGCCTCTCTGCAGCTCCTTCTGCTCTTCTTGCCCAGTGACAGCACACTCTTCCTTTTCATTCTATACTTGTATCCTCCCAACAATCTCCTGTCCCCTCCTGTCCACCCTCTTCTCTTCCACCTAGAAAGAGACTAGTAGGACATCATCCTATGCATAGAACCATAAAGTACACAAACCATATGGTCACATTGTGTCCCCAAGTCCAACCCATTTTTGTCTGAAGCGTTGATCTCAGTGTTTTCCTGGGTAGAGGCAGCAGCAAGTCCTGGGGGATCCCACCCCCACCCTGGCTGTTGGACCATCATTTGTGGTCTTTTGATAGAGTTCTTTTTCTCAAGTTGCCACAGGGACTCAAACATTTTGTGCCCCATCATGTCGTCTTCATTGGTGGTTGGACACCATCTGGTTCTTCTGGTCACATGCTGATACACTTTCCCATTCACATGGATCCTCCTGTCTCCTGGGCTCCTTTTTCCTTGTGTCTTTGTTGCTGTCTCTGATCACCTGTTCTGGATGAGTGGGGACAAATTGGTGCATCTTAAATGGTAGCTTGCTAGCTTTTAAGACCCCAGATGGAACTCACCAATATGGGATGCAGAAGATTTTTTAGCAATAGGCTAGTTACACCAATTGGCCTTGATGTTCCCCCAAGAGCATGGCCCCCAGACTCCGCCCCTGCTGCTCTATCTTTGCAGCATTGGATTGAGGTTACACGAGTTTTCCCTTTATGAAATCTAGTTAAGTTGATATACTTTCTACTGTGTGCTGTCACCTAACCAAATTTCTATCAGCTTTCTAATCTATGACCAACTGTTTCCACTCCCATGTAGCCATTGAAGAGTCTTTTCTTCTATACAGAAGTCTGTGTTTAAGTCCTTAAAGTAGGGGTCTCATACAGTATTTGTCCTTTTGCACTGACTCATTTCACTCAACATAATGTCTTCCAATTGAAACCAGGTTATGAGATGCTTCCTAATATCATAGAAATTAATTTCTGATGCACATTATGAGATGGATGAACTTTGAAACCATAACACACTTTTTCCATAGAGTTATATCATGATTGGGACTTTCATAAACCCACTACAGTTTAAATCAAAATTCTTCTCTCCAATATTCCTTATCAGGAATGACTGGTAGAGTATATGTCCTGGGCATCCCTTGAGGACGAGTGCTAATGAGCAGTTTCTATTGTCCATTGCAGTTTCCACTGTCAGCTAGGTGATCACCCGGCAATTTGAAAGAATTGACATAGGTGCTATTTTCTGCAAATAGGCCCCATTAGGCAGTAGGGGCTTGTGAAGGAAACCAGAACAGCTCAAACAAAATTAAGATGTCCTATTTACTTTAAAGTGGTACTGATTTAAAATTCATGACTTGGTTTATGGATTGTCTTTAGCAGATTAACAACTCTTAATAAATTTTCCTTTCAGGTTCTTAAACGAAGACTGTTGCTTATTACCCCTTCTTGTTGAATGAAGCTCAGTGTCTACCAACTAGTTCTGTTCACGCCTCCTGGGCCTCACTGGTGGTTTACATTCTCAAAACTAGACACAGAATCTGTCCTGGCACCTCTGTCACAATCCTGTTGCTATCAAGTTAATTCTGACTCACAGTGACCCTACAGGACACAGTACAACTACCCTGAAGGGTTTCCAAGGCTGTAATTTTCACAGAAGCAGACTGCCACGTCATTTTCCCACTGAGTGCCTGGTGAGTTTGATCTGCCAGCCGTTCTGATAGCAGCTGAGTGCTTAACTAGTGTGCCATCAGGGGCCCTTCTGTCACTACAGCAAGGACAGAAACACAACTTCTGATCAGCTGCACTGCTAGATATTCACTCAGGTGAACTGAAAACTTACATCCATACAAAAACCTGCATGCAAATACTTATAGCAGCTAAAATTCATAATTGCCCAACCCTAGAAGCAACCAAGATGTCCTTCCACAGGTGGGTGTGAAACAAAAGCTTTAGACACCTTGATTTTAAAAAGAGAAATGAAAACAGACAGCAAAGATTTAATTCTCTTTGCAAATTTTACTTGTCTTTTTTTCTGTCTTAAAAATTCCTGGCCCTGGCAGGAAGTCACACATTAACCGACAGGGGCCACGGAAATGATGTGTTTGCTGTTTTTACAGCTTTTTTGGAAATATAAAAACAGATAAAGAGCCAGTGGAAGACCCAAACACCAATGGGGACACCCTCCTCTGCTACAGATGACAACAGAGAGCAGTCCAGATCCCTGCTCCTGATGCACGTCTTCAAAGAACCCCAGAACCCCTGAACAGATCCCTGTGTTCACCCCTAAGCAGTTACATTGTTTCCCTTGGGGTGGCACCAAGATCTATATTTATATTTCTATGTATCCCCACTTCCTTATATACTCCCAGCCCCACCTGACGGTTAGCAGTTTCTTGGTGGAGAGAATCCTCCCTACTTCCCATGACTGCCAGCACACAATAGTAAACTTCTTTTTGATCACTCACCCTAATAGTTGTTTCAGAGACTGGCTTTTTAGGGCAGGTAGTGAGAATCTGGAGTTTTGTCTGATAACAAGTGGATAAATAAACTATAGGACAGCTTTGCAATGGAATGCTATTGAGTTATAAAAAGGAATGAGCTATTGATTCACACACAACATGGATGAATCTTAAGTTCATTTACCTAAAGAAGCCAGACCCAAAAGGCTACATACGTATTTACTGTATGATTCCATTCATGTGCCATTCTGGAAAAGGCAAAACTCCATCCCTCTGGAAAAGGGACAGATAACAGATTAGGGTTACCAGGGACTGAGGCAGGGGACAGTGATTGAATACAAAGGGACAGGGGATTTTTTAACCAAAATATTGGCAGTTCAGATCTACCAGGTGCTCCTTGGAAACTCTATGGGACAGTTCTATTCTGTCCTACAGGGTCACTATGAGTTAGACCTGACTTGATGGCAGTGGGTGGGTGGGGTAGGGAAACAAAACCAATAAAACAGAGAGAGAGAGAGAGAGATTTTCTCAAGGAAATGGCTCATGCAGTTGCAGAGGCTAGGATGTTCCAAGTACGTGGATCAGAAGACAGGTATCTCCTAATTCATACATCTGCAGGGGCTGGTGAACATAAGATTGACGGTTCTGAGAGGAGGTAAGGTACTAGTTCTAGTCCTGAGAACCAGAGGTCAGACAAACAGGAGCCAGCTTCAGGATTCAGAGTGAGCAAAAGCCACAAGCCTTGCCAGAATATCCAGTTATATCCAATCTAGGCCACATGAGCAAGGAAACTCTTTTTCAACTGACCAACTGCTCACAGCAGATCCCTTCATGGAGGTGGTCACCTAATATCAGTCTCACCATGGGAGTGATCACAGCATCATGTAACTATCAAACCACTGAGAGTCATGGCCCAGCCAAGGTCACGCATCACCTTAAGCATCACAGCCACAAAGAATGAACTTTAATATACACAATTTAAAAAAACCAACTAGGAGTTTGGGAGATCCCAGAGTGGAATGCAGACTTCAGTGAATGAATCTAATATAATTATATGATATAATGCTGTTGAAAGAGGTGGGGAAAAAAGAGCTGATCTAAGTTACTTTTGGAAACAGGTGTTTTGCCTGGAATTGTCAGGATAAAGACAAAAGGAACTATACATAGATACTGCCCTCCAGCCACTAAGTTGTTTCTCATGGGGCGGGGGCAGGTTAACAGGGCTGCAACTGCTTCACTTGTATAGTGGTGTTGAACAAATGAGCAGAGATAGTGGATGGCCAGGGCCAGCATTTTTTTTTTTAATTTTTATTTAACATAACTGAGTGAAAATGTACATTCACATGTAAATTTACATGCCCACCTATATGCAGCTTCCACTGCTCTCCCTGTCTGGTGACAGCACACTATTCCTCTCTGCTCCATACATGTCTCATCCTCCCAACAGTCTCCTTTCCCCTCCTCTCCGTCCACTCCCCTTCTCCAGCCAGAGGTCAGCAAGATGATATCCTAGAGATGTATAGAACCATAAAGTGCTTCCAATATATGGTCACTCTGCCTTGCCAAGTCCAATCCATTCCTGTCCAAAGAGTGGAACTTTGTTATAATTTATGGGAGAGGGCAGCATCAGGGAAGGGGTCCATGCTCTCAGAGTAACCCCAAAACTGCTGGTCCATCAATTGAGGTTTTTTAGTGGAGATCTCATGATGTACCTCTTTTTATTCTTGTGTTACAGGGCCAGCATTTTTACTGTCAGAGTGGGGCATGACAAAGAAGAATAGCTACAAGGAACCCCGTGATGCTGGATCAGAGTTACAGACATCAGCATAAACTTATACGTAGCCTAATATATATCATACTTGCACAGTAGGTAGATACAGAAATAATTGTTGATTTGTGTGTACATATGGGTTAGTGGTTATGTATGTGTATATGCAGACATATAGTATGTTATATACATAAACCCACTGCCATAGAGTACATTCTGACTTGTAGTGACCCTATAGACAAAGTAGAACTGCCCTATAGAGTTTCTGAGGGGCACCAGGTGGATTTGAACGGCTGGTGTTTTGGTTAGCAGCTGTAGCACTTAACTACTATGCTACCAGGGTTCCTTTATATATGTATGTACAAACATGCTCCGACCCACCGCTATTGAGTGGGTTCCAACTCAGTGACTCTATAGGTCAGAGTAAAATTGTCCCATAGAGTTCCCAAGGAGTACCTGGTGGATTTGAATGGCTGACGTTTTGGTTAGCAGACTTAACAGCTGTGTCACCAGGGCTTCCACATATGTGCACGCACATGGATATATATAAAACCAAGATTCTAACTTATACGAACCTTATAGGACAGAGTAGAGCTGCTCCCAAAAGATTTCCAAGGAGCAGCCGATGAATTTAAACTGCTGATCTTTTGTTAGCAGCCATCGCAAAACCAACTCATTACCATCAGATCTCCAACATATGTATATATGTGAGTGTGTGTACGTATGTGTATGCATACATATACATGTGTGTGTGTATATATATATATATGTATGTGTGTGTGTGTGTGTTGTTGTGAAGTGCTGTCAAATTGGTTCCGACTCATAGCGACCCTGTGCACAATAGAAGGAAACATTGACGAGTCTTGCGCCATGTCCACAATCGTTTTTATGCTTAAGCTTATGGCTGCAGCCACTGTGTCAATCCATTTTGTTGAAGATCTCCCTATTTTGGGCTGACCCTCCACTCTACCAAGCATGGTGTCCTTCTCCAGGAACTGATCCCTCCTGACAACAGGTCCAAAGTATGTAAGACATAGTCTCACCATCTTTGCTTCCAAGGAGCACTCTGGTTGTGCTTCTTCCAGAACAGATCTGCTTGTTCTCTTGGTAGTCTATGGTACATCTAATATTCTTCTCCAACATCACATATATACATCTATATATAGAAAAGAGTTCCTGGGTGGCATGAATAGTTGAGGTGTTTGGCTGCTAACAGGAAAATTTGAGGTTTCAGTGAACACAGAGGTGTTTCAAAAAAATTGTCTCGTGATCTACCTCCGAAAATTCAGACATTGGAAGCTTACCAAACACAGTTTTACTCTGGCACACTTATTTGTGTTGTTGGGAGTCAGAATGAACTTGATACCAACTGGTTTACTGGTTATCTACCTGTCTGTCTACCTACCTAACTACTTATCTATCACCTATCATCTATTGCCCAAGATCCCTGTGGCACACTTAAGATCCCTGGTGAAGCACTCAGCTACTAATTGAAAGGCTGGTGATTCAAATGTGCCAGCGGCTCCCTGAGAGAAAGGAGCCAGTGATCAACTCTTGTAAAGATTACAGCCTAGGAAGTCCTATGAGACAATTCCACTCTGTTGAAACTTGCCTATTATTGAGCAAAATATCTTTGGAAACCTTTATAACATAATTGGAACTGGGTAGCTGAGGACTGACATGGGAGGAAGATATACTTTTGACTATGAATCTTCTGCCATATGCACGTATTTTCTTTTTTTTTCTTTTATTTATTATGACTGAGTGAAAATGTACGTTCCCGTATAAATTTACATGCCCATCTATATGCAAATTTCGCTGCTCTCCCTGCCCAGTGACAGCACACTGTTCTTCTCTGCTCCATACGTGTCTCATCCTCTCAACAGTCTCCTTTCCCCTGCACTCCACCCACTCTCCATCCTGCATCCAGAGGTCATCAGAATGATATACCATAGATGTATAGAACCATAAAGTGCATCCAATATATGGTCACTCTGCATTGCCAGGTCCAAACCATTCATGTTCAAAGAGTGGACCTTCGCTATGATTTATGGGCAAAGGCAGCATCAGAGTCAAGGGCCAGGCTCCCAAGGGAACTCCAAAACCACTGGACCATCAATTGAGATCTTTTACTGGAGATCTCAGGGTGCACCCCTTTTTATTCTTGTGTTGCCAGTGAGAATCAACTTTGTGAGCTCCATCGCAGCTATCACTGGTGGTGGCTGGGCACCATCCAGTTCTTCTGGTCCCAAGTCGATGAAGGCACTGACTCATGTGAGTCTCTCTATCTTCTGGGTTGTTTTTCCCCATGTCATTTTGGCCCTCGATGAGCATCCATTCCTGCTGAGTTGGGACCATTTGCTGTGCCCTCGGATGGCAGCTTGGTGGCTTTTAAGACCCCAGACGCCACTCACCAAAGTGGGGTGCAGACAGCCCTTTTAGCAAAATGCTAGTTGTCCCAAATGGCCTCGATTTCACCTAAGAGCATGGTCCCCTGCACACTACTCCAGCTACTGTATCCTTGCAACATTGGGTTAAGATGGAAGGAGTATTCAAGTTGTGCTGAAGTCCACTTAATATTGGTTTTGTGTCTAATGTGTCCTATCAGTGATTTCACCCAACCAGATTTCCAGCAACTATCTACTCTAAACCCTTACCCTCGCCCTCCTGCCCTCCACTCCTTTGCAGCTGTCAAAGAGTTTTTCTTTTATACACAAGCCTGTTTTTGAGATCTTATCGTAGGGGTCTCATACAATATTTCTCCTTTTGTCGCTGACTGCTTTCGCTCAACATAATGTCTTCCAGTTGAAACCAGGTCATGACATGTTTTCTAGGATCATCATTATTCTTTATCATTGCGTAGTACTCCATTGAGTATATATACCATAGTTTACCTATCCATTCCTCTGTTGTTGGGCAATTGGGTGGATTCCATCTTTTTGCTATCGTGGACTGTGCTGCAATAAACCTTCTTGTGCATGTCTCCATTGGTGTGAAAAGCCTGGATTCTGTAGGATATATTCCAAGTAGTGAAGTTACTGGGTTAAATGGTATATCTATATCCATCTTTTTAAGGAAGTGCCAGATTGCTTTCCAAAGAGGCTGGACCATTTTGCAGGCCCACGAACAGTGTAGGAGAGTTCCACTTTCTCCACAGCCTCTCCAGCATTTGTTGTTTTCTGTTTTTTGGATCATGGCCAACCTTGTTGGAGTGAGATGGTACCTCATTGTAGTCTTGATTTGAATTTCTTTAGTAACTAAAGATTGTGAACATGACTGCATGTGTTTTTTGGCTGTCTGAATCTCCTCTTTAGAGAAATGTCTGTCCATCTCCTTTGCCCATTGCTTAATTGGATAATTTATCTTCTTATTGATAATTTGTAGTATCTTATACATAATGGAGATCAGGCATTGGTCTGACATAGAGTTGCCAAATATTTTTTCCCATTCTGTAGGTGGCCTCTTAATTCTATTAATAAAGTCTTTGGATGAGCAAAAGTGTTTGATTCTTAATAGTTCCCGTTTATCTATTTTCTCTTCTGTCGATTGTGGTTTGTTTGACAGATTTTGGAGTCTGTCTACATTGTGTATTAAAACTTCCATTGTTGTTCCTATCTTTTCTTGAATGCGCTTTATCATTTTAGGTTCGATATCTAGGTCTTTTATCCAATTGGAGTCAGTTTTTGTATAAGGTGTAAGATACGGATCTTGTTTCAGTTTATTGCAAATGGATATCCAATTTTGTCAGCACCATTTGTTGAAGATACTGTTTTCACCCCAGTTTAATGTCTTAGGGCCTTTGTCAAATATCAACTGTTCGTAGGCAGATGGTGTCATTTCTGGGTTCTCAGTTCTGTTCCATTGATCCGTCTGTCTGTTCTTATACATATACCAGGCTGTTTTTACCACTGTGGTAGTGCAGTATGTTCTATGATCGGGTAGTGAGAGGCCTCCCAATGTGTTCTTCTTTAGTAGTACCTTACTTATCTGGGACTTCTTCTCTTTCCAAACAAACTTCGTGATTTGTTTCTCCATCTCATTAAAAAATGATGCTGGAACTTGTATTGGGATTGCACTATATAAGTAGATTGCTTTGGGTAAAATACACATTTTCACAGTGTTATGTCTTCCTATCCATGAGCAGGGTAGGTTTTTCCATTTACCTAAGTCTCTGTTAGTTTCTTGTAGTAAGGGCTTGCAGTTCTCTTTGTAAAGGTCTGTTATTTCTCTGGTTAGATTAATTCCTAGGTACTTAATCTTCTTAGGGGCTATAGTAAATGGTATTGATTTGATGATTTCTTCTTTAACAGTCTCATTATTGGTATAAAGAAATCCTATTGATTTACTTATGTTTGTCTTGTATCCTGAGACTTTGCTGAACTCGTCTATAGTCTACTTATAGATTCCTTGGGATTCTCTGCATGTACAATCAAATCATCAGCAAACAGGGAGATTTTTACTTCTTTCTTGATGCAGATGCGCTTTATTTCTTGGTCTTGTCTAATTGCTCTAGCTAGAATTTCTAATACAATGTTGAATAGGAGAGGTGAGAGTGGGCATCCTTGTGTAGTTCCTGTTTTCAAGGGAAACTCCTTCAGTCTCTCTCCATTCGGATGATGTAGCCAGTTGGCTTTGTGTAAATGATCCTTATTGCTTTGAGGAATTTTCCGTTTATGCCTATTTTGCTAAGAGTTTTTAGCATGAATGGGTGTTGGACTTTATCAAATGCCTTTTCTGGATCCATAGACGAAATCAGGTGATTCTTGTCTTTTGTGCTATTTATGTGGTTAATCACATTAATTGTTTTTCTGATGCTGAACCGGCCTTGCATCCGTGTATGAATCCCACTTGGTCAGGATGGATTATTTTTTTGATATGTTGTTGTATTCTACTGGCAAGAATTTTGTTGAAGATTTTTGCATCTAGATTCATGAGTGATATCAGCTTGTAGTTCTCCTTTTTTGGCTGGGTCTTTCCCTGGGTTTGGTATCAGGGTTATGCTGGCTTCATAGAATGAGTTTTGGAGTACTCCATCCCTTTCTATACTGTGAAATAGTCTCACTAGTGAAGGGAGTCAAGATGGCAGACTAAGCACACATCTCCCTATATCTGTCTGGAAACCAAGACCTGAAATGATAATCAAACGGAGCCTTCTGATCACCTAATCAGCCCCAGGACATGGCACAGAGCTGTTAATTTGGGCTTCATACCACTGAGCAAAAAACCTCCTCTTTTTCACTGACTCTTGCTCCTGGCTAGCCCTGGCTTGCACAGACTGAAGGTAAATGCATCATTTTAATTTTTTTTCTCTGTCTTGGCCGGTGGGCTGAGCTGGGTCTTGCCTAGCGGCTAGACTCAGAGGCACTGCTGGGGTGACAGGCAGAAGAAGTTCCCATATTTCGAGAGCCAGGCTTAGGACTCTGTTAATATAGCCACTTTGGGCCTGTCTTTTTATTTCTGCCACAGCAGGGTTCCTACATAATCACACTGCCAGAATGAGGGACGTCTTGTTGGGTACAGAGATTTTGGCAGGACCTAATTCTTAGCCTGGGAGCCAGCGCCTGCAAACAAGACAGTGCTTCTTTGACAGAAAAGCAGCAATTTACACAGTGTTGCCACCGGTGGGGGCCCTGCAACAGAAGCGGAGGAATCTCTACCTCTCGGCACCTTTAGCCCCTCTATCTGCTGCCTGTGTGGAGGGCGCCATCTTGGATACAGTGGTCACAGCTGGACCTAATTCTTAGCTTGGGAGCCACAGCCTGCACACAGGAGAGTGCTTTTCTACCAGAAAAGCAATACTTTACACAGTGTCACCTAAAGCTGGGCCCTGTCAGCAGAGGCCAACATGGGAGTGGCATTGCTGTATTCTGAACTAGTTTGTATCACCTGGGGTTGGATATAGAGTTGCTTACATTGCCAGTTGGGAAGAGGGACCTCTACACCTGAAAACCTGACTGACTTGGGAAGTGGTCAGATACCTTTTGCTTTACATTTTAAGACAGCCTAGAGAACCATCTGCCGTCCATCCTCACAGTATCTCTTCCAACCTCTACTTACTCACATGGGACCTAAAAAGCAATAGACACTTATGCCCTGCAAGAAATCACCCATGGCTTCAGAAGGCTCCCAAACAAAGCAAACAAGGAGTTTTCCAGATGAAGAAACTTTTATGAAAGCATCAGAAAGTGAATACAAAATGACTATATACAGAGCCTTCTAGACCTTATACAAAATGCAGCAGAACAAAAGGAAAAATTAAGCAAGCTGTTCAATCTGATGGAACAACAGTACTCTGAAATCCAGCAGATCAGCAACAAAATCAAAGACATAGAAACTTCAATGCAAAGCCAAGAAAACAGAATGGAACAAATGGAATAAAGAATTTCTGACTTGGAAGACAGAGCTACTGAGGCCAGCATCTATGAGCAGAAATGAGAAAAAAGAAACAAGAAAAACGAAGAAGCATTAAGAAGCATGTGGGACTCTATTAAGAGGAACAACCTTCGATTAAGTGGAGTCCCTGAACAAGAAGAGACACCTGAGAACACAGAGAGTATTGCTGCTGAGCTGCTGACATAAAGCTCCCAGAAATCATGAAGGAAGAGAATATAGACATCTCAGATGCATATCGTACGCCACTAAATACAGATCTCAAATGAAAGACTCCAAGACATATTATAATCAAGCTTAACAAAATGAAACGTAAGTAGCAACTCTTAAAGGCAGCAAGACTCAAAGCAAAGTTAACATTCAGAGGGAAACCGTGTAGGCTCTCGTCGGATTTCTCAGCAGAAACCATGCTGGCACGGAGATAGTGGCAGGACACATTCAAAGCCTTGAAGGAGAAGAACTTCCAACCAAGAATTATATATTCTACAAAACTATCTTTCAAATATGACAATAAAATGAAAACATTCCCAGATAAACATAAACTCAGAGACTTTGTAAAAACCAAACCCAAACTACAAGAAATACTGAAAGAAGTTCTTGGCTCTGGCTTAGAAGAATGAAACCACTAACTTTATATTTTAGAATGACACACTACTCAAAACTCTACTCAGTTACAGAAGACTCCAAAGTCAATCACACCTTTAATGCTGAAAGAAGCAATCCAGTAATCATCATGAAAACTACGGTGTCATCATATTAAAAAGAGGGAGGTACTACAGTCGTTATAGTCCTTCCAGATGGAGAGGAAGATGACAAGACTGGTGGTAATTAAAATTCGGTTTATATATAGTTTATTAACGGGGGTCATGCAGACAGCTGGAAAGCACAACAAAGATGTATCATACAATTTCAAGAAATGTAACACAGGAGTCTCAACAACTACAAAAGCAGCTCTGAAAAAGGTGAAAAATTAACTCGCCAAAAAGAATGTCCCGGAACAGACTAATAAGAACAAAAGAGAAAACGTCAACACAAAAATAAACATGTCACAATGGTAGCACTGAACACATACCTGTCAATAATTATATTGAATGTAAATGGACTGAATGCTCCAGTAAAGAGACATTAAGTGACATCTTGGGTCAAAAGACATGACCCATCCATGTGTTGTCTACCAGAAACTTACTTGAGACCTAAAGATAGGAACAAACTGAAAATTAAAGGATGGAAGAATATATATCAAGCTAACAATGAAAAAAAAAAGAGCAAGTGTAGCAATTCTAATCTCAGACAAAATCAATTTGAATATAAAATCCACCATCGTGGACAAAGATGGACACTATTTATTGCTGAAAGGTTCAGTACACAGGCAAGACTTAACTATATTAAGTATTTATGTACCTAATACCAGAGCACCTAAGTACATCGAAAACACTGACTACACTCAAAAAAGAGTTAGATCACTCCACAATAATAGTGGGAGACTTCGACACTCCACTCTCATTACTGGACAGATCATCTACCAAAAAGCTCAGCAAAGGTACAGAAGACCTCATTGGCACAATTAACCAGCTAAACCTCATTGATATATACAGAACTTTCCACCCATCAGCAGACAACTACACCTTCTTCTCCAGTGCACATGGAACATTCTCCAGAATTGTCCATGTGGTAGGACATAATGCAATGCTCAACAAAATCCATACCATTGAATTACTGCAAAGCATCTTCTTAGATCATAAAGCCATAAAAGTCAAAATCAATAGCAGAAAAAACATAGATAGAAAGTGGAACTCTTGGAAACTGAACAACACCTTGCTCAAAAAAACATGGATTATAGAAGAACTCAAGGATGAAATGAAGAAATTCATGGATTCCAGTGAGAATGAAAACATTGCCTACCAGAACCTATGGGATACAGCCAAAGCAGTGCTCAGAGGTCTGTTTATCTCTATAAATGCACACATCTGGAAGGAAGAAAGAAACTAAATCAAAGAACTAACCCTACAGGTAAAGAACAAGTAGAGAGAGAACAACAGAGGAACCCCTCAGGAACCAGAAGAAACCAGATCATAAAGATTAGAGCAGAGCTAAATGAATTAGAGAAGAGAACAACAATTGAAAAAATTGAAAAGGCCAAAAGCTGGTTTTTGGAAAAGATTAACAAAATTGACAAACCACTGGCTAAACTTACTAAAGAAAAGCAGGAAAGGAAACAAATAACCTAAGTTAGAAACGAGAGGGGAGTTGTCACAACAGATCCAACAGAAATCAAAAATATCATAACAGAATACTATGAAAGACTGTACTCTAACAAATTTGGAAACCTAGAGGAAATGAACAAATACCTTGACTCATACCACCTACCCAAATTATCACAACGTGAAGCAGAACAACTTAATAAACCCATCACAAAGGAAGAGATTGAAAATGTCATCAGAACACTGCCAACCAACAAAAGCCCAGACCCAGATGGCTTCACTGCAGAATTCTACCACGCATTTAGAGAAGAGTTATCTCTAATACTACTGAGACTATTTCACAGTATAGAAAGGGATGGAGTACTCCCAAACTCATTCTATGAAGCCAGCATAATCCTGATACCAAAGACAGGGTAAGACCCAACAAAGAAGGAGAACTACAGACCGATATCACTCATGAATCTAGGTGCAAAAATCTTCAACAAAATTCTTGCCAATAGAATACAACAACATACCAAAAAAATAATCCAAGTGGGATTCATACCAGGGATGCAAGACTGGTTCAGCATCAGAAAAACAATTAATGTGATTAACCACATAAATAGCACAAAAGACAAGAATCACCTGATTTTGTCCATGGATCCAGAAAAGGCATTTGATAAAGTTCAACACCCATTCATGCTAAAAAGTCATAGCAAAATAGGCATAGACGGAAAACTCCTCAATGCAATAAGTGCCACCTATACAAAGCCAATTGTCTACATCATCCTGAATGGAGAGAGACTGAACTAGACAGGATGCCCACTCTCACCTCTCCTATTCAACATTGTACTAGAAGTTGTAGCCAGAGCAATTAGACAAGTCCAAGAAATAAAGGGCATCTGCATCAGCAAAGAAGAAGTAAAAATCTCCCTGTTTGCTGATGATATACTTATACATGCAGAGAATCCCAAAGAATCTATAAGTAAACTACTTAAACTGATAGACGAGTTCAGGAAAGTCTCAGGATACAAGATAAACATAAGTAAATCAGTAGGATTCCTTTATACCAACAACGAGACTGATAAAGAAGAAATCATCAAATCAATACCATTTACTATAGCCCCTAAGAAGATGAAGTACCTAGGAATTAATCTAACCAGAGAAATAATAGACCTTTACAAAGAGAACTACAAGCCCTTACTACAAGAAACTATGACAGACTTAGGTAGATGGAAAAACCTACCCTGCTCATGGATAGGAAGACTTAACATTGTGAAAATGTCTATTTTACCCAAAGCAATCTACTTATATAATGCAATCCCAATACAAGTTCCAGCGTCATTTTTTAATGAGATGGAGAAACAAATCACCAATTTTGTTTGGAAAGGGAAGAAGCCCTGGATAAGTAAAGTACTACTAAAGAAGAAGAACACATTAGGAGGCCTCTCATTACCCGATTATAGAACATACTACACTACCGCAGTGGTCAAAACAGCCTGGTATTGGTACAAGAACAGGCAGATGGATCAATGGAACAGAATTGAGAAGCCAGAGGTGACACCATCTGCCTACGAACAGTTGATATTTGACAAAGGCCCTAAGACATTAAACTGGGGTGAAAACAGTATCTTCAACAAATGGTGCTGGCAAAATTGGATATCCATCTGCAATAAATTGAAACAAGATCCATATCTTACACCTTACACAAAAACCGACTCCAACTGGATAAAAGACCTAAATATCAAACCTAAAACGATAAAGCTCATCCAAGAAAAGGTAGGAACAACAATGGAAGTTTTAATACACAATGTAAACAGACTCCAAAATCTGTCAAACAAACCACAATCATCAGAAGAGAAAATAGATAAACGGGAACTATTAAGAATCAAACACTTTTGCTCATCCAAAGACTTTATTAATAGAATTAAGAGGCCACCGACAGAATGGGAAAAAGTATTTGACAACTCTATGTCAGATCGACACGTGATCTCCATAATCTATAATATAGTACAAAATATCAATAAGAAAAAGATAAATCATCCAATTAAGCAATGGGCAAAGGAGATGGACAGACATTTCTCTAAAGAGGAGATTCAGGCAGCCAAAAAACACATGTGGTCATGTTCACAATCTTTAGTTACTAAAGAAATTCAAATCAAGACTACAATGAGATACCATCTCACCCCAACAAGGTTGGCCATGATCCAAAAAACACAAAACAACAAATGCTGGAGAGGCTATGGAGAAAGTGGAACTCTCCTACACTGTTCGTGGGCTTGCAAAATGGTCCACCTCTTTGGAACGTAATCTGGCACTTCCTTAAAAAAATGGATATAGATATACCATATGACACAGTAATTCCAGTACTTGGAATATAACCTACACAATCCAGGCCTTTCACACCAACGGACACATGCACCAGAAGGTTTATCGCAGCACAGTCCACGATAGCAAAAAGATGGAATCCACCCAGATGCCCAACAACAGAGGAATGGATAGGTAAACTATGGTATTGTGTACTCAGTGGAGCACTACACAGTGATAAAGAATAATGATGATCCTAGGAAACATCTCGTGACCTGGTTTCAACTGGAAGACATTATGTTAAGTGAAAGCAGCCAGCGACAAATGGACAAATATTGTATGAGAGTCCTACGATAAGATCTCAAAAACAGACTTGTGTATAGAAGAAGACTCTTTGACAGCTGCAAAGGAGGAGAGGGAGGGAGGGCAAAAGGGGGAGGGTTTAGAGTAGATAGTTGCTAGAAATCTGGTTGGGTAAAATCAGTGATAGAACACATTAGAAACAAGAACAATATTAAGTGGACTTCAGCATAACTTGAATACTCCTTCCATCTTAACTCAATGTTGCAAGGACAGAGTAGCTGGGGTAGGGGGCGGGGGACCATGGTCTTAGGCAAAATTGAGGCCAATTGGCACAACTAGCGTTTTGCTAAGAGGGCTCTCTGCTCCCCACATTGGTGAGTGGCATCTGGGGTCTTAAAAGCCACCAAGCTGCCATCTGGGGGCACAGCAAATGGTCCCAACTCAGCAGGAATGGATGCTCATTGAGGGCCAAAATGACATGGGGAAAAACAACCCAGAAGATAGAGAGACCCACATGAGTCGGTGCCTACATCAACTTGGGACCAGAAGAACTAGATGGTGCCCAGCCACCACCAGTGGTAGCCACGATGGAACTCACAGAAAGGATTCTCACTGGCAATACAAGAATAAAAAGGGGTGCACCCTGAGATCTTCACTAAAAGACCTCAGTTGATGTTCCAGGGGCTTTAGGGTTCTCCTGGGAACATGACCTTTGGCCTTGATGCTGCCCTTGACCATAAATCATAACGAAGTTCCACTCTTTGGACACGAATGGATTGGACTTGGCAATGCAGAGTGACCATATATTGGATGCACTTTGTGGTTGTATGCATCTATAGGATATCATCCTGCTGACCTCTGGCTAGAGGAAGGAGAATGCGTGGAGAGGAGGGGAAAAGAAACTGTTGGAAGGATGAGACCTGCATGGAGTGGAGAGGAGTAATGTGCTGTCACCGGACAGGGAGAGCAGTGGAAGCTGCATATAGATGGACGTGTCAATTTATATAGGCCAAGCCAGCCAAGTGCCGTCGAGTCATAGGAATGTAAATTTTCACTCAGTCATATTAAAGAAAAAAAAGAAAGAAAGGAATAGTCTCAGTAGTATTGGAGATAGGCCAAGCCAAAAGCCAAGTGCTCTTCTCTAAAACCTTGGTAGAATTCTACAGTGAAGGCATCTGGGCCCAGGCTTTTTCTGGTTGGCAGTGTTTTGATGACATTTTCAATCTCTTCCTTTGTGATGGGTTTATTAAGTTGTTCTGCTTCACGTTGTGATAATTTGGGCAGGTGGTACGAATCAAGGAATTCGTCCATTTCCTCTAGGTTTTCAAATGAGTACAGTCTTTCATAGTATTCTGTTATGATATTTTTGATTTCTGTTGGATCTGTTGTGACAACTCTCCTCTCATTTCTAATTTGGGTTATTTGTTTCCTTTCCTGCTTTTGTTTAGTAAGTTTAGCCAGTGGTTTGTCAATTTTGTTGATTTTTCCAAAAACCAGCTTTTGGTCTTTTCAATTTTTTCAGTTGTTGTTCTCTTCTCTAATTCATTTAGCTCTGCTCTAATCTTTATGATCTGGTTTCTTCTGGTTCCTGAGGGGTTCCTCTGTTGTTCTCTCTCTACTTGTTCTTTACCTGTAGGGTTAGTTCCTTGATTTAGTTTCCTTCTTCCTTCCAGATGTGCCTATACACATATTTTCTGTTCATAGAATAAACAATTCAACAAAAACTAAATAAGTGGAAAAACAAAGCAAAGCAAAACTGTAGTTTTATTTTAAGGAGTCAAAAATACAGAAGTTTAAAAGGAAACCCAACCATTCTTTCTACCCTTTCTTTCTCCTCTTTCCAGTGTTAACAGTTTTCTCATTATTAATCTTTTACTCATTTTTTAAAATTGATTTTTACATTTTTATTGTGGTAAATATATAGAGCAAAATCTTTGCTATTTAAACCATTTTTGTGTATATAATTCAGTCATCTTAATTATACTTTCCATGTTGTGCAACCATCACTACTACCCACTTCTGAAATTTTCCATCACCTTTGTTTTAGTCAGGTAACGCTGCTCTAACAGAAAATATCACAGAGTAGATGGCTTTAACAAAGGAAAGTTTATTCTTACATTGTCCAGTAGGCTACAAGTCCAAATTCAGGATATCCATTCCAGGGGATGGCTTTCCCACTTCTCAGCTCTGGAGGAAAGTCCAGTATTGCATCAGTCTTTGTCCTGGGAGAATCTTCGTGCAGGAACCTCAGGTCTGAAGGATATGCTCTTCTCCTGGTTCTGCTTTTTTGATAGTGTGAGGTTCCTAACTCTCTACTTGCTTCCGTTTCCTTTTATCGCTTGTAAAATGAAAGGATTAAGGGTGGTGCAAGCCACACTCCAGGGGAGCTCCCTTTAGAGTGGAGCAGGGAGGTGATCCTATGAAGGGATTTACCGTCTCACCCTAATCTTTTAACATATAGCATAGGAAAACCCCAAAATGGAGACCATCATAAAACATTAGGAATCATGGCCCAGCCACATGGCTACACATATTTTTGGGGGGACACAATTCAATCCATGACACCTTAACAGAAACTGAGTGCTCTTTAAGCAACGGCTCATGTCCCACCCCACCCCTACCTGCCCCTGGTAACCACAGATAGACTAGCCTCCATGCATTTGATTATTCTAGGTGTTTGTTTCAGTCATCTGGTAATACTTTAACAGAAGTACCACAGAGTGGATGGCTTTAACAAAGGAAAGTTTATTCTTCACAGTCCGGTAGGCTACAAGTTCAAGTTCAGGGTGTCCAGTCCAGAGGAAGGCTTTCCTTCTGTTGGCTCTGGAGGAAAGTCCTTCTGTTTTTATCAGTCTTTGGTCAGGGAGCATCTTGGCAGAGGAACCTCAGGTCTGAAGGGCACGCTCTACTCCCCATGCTGCTTTCTTGATGACGTGAGGTTCTCAACCCTCTGCTTGCTTCCTTCTCTTTTTGTCTCCTGTAGGGTGAAAGGATAAAAGATTGTACGAACCACACCCCAGGGTAACTCCCATAGCAAGGGTTCTGCAGTTCTGCCCTAATCCTCTTTTAACATAATCATCCTAGCTATCAGCCACAGGCAGAGATTAGAATGTATAGCACAGGAAGATCACAAAATATTGGGAATGATGGCTCACCCAAAGGACTACACACATTTTTGGTGGACACAGTTCAATATATGACAATATTTCATATTAAGCTTCTGTTCAGTCATATTTTTTTAAGTAATATTTTATTAGGTTTTAGGTGGAAGTTTCCACAGCAAATTAGGTTCTCATTTAACAATTTTTATACAAATTGTTCCATGATGGTGGTTCTAATTTTCACAATGTATCAGCATTCTCACGATTTCCATTCTGTTGTTCTTTCATTAGTGAGTTTCCCTTCCCCTCCTTGCCTTCTCATGTTGCTTTTGGGTAAATATTGACCATTTGGTCTCATATAGTTGATTGTTTAATGGAGCACATTACTCACAGCCGATATTTTTTATTTTATAACTCAATCTATTATTTGGCTGAAAGGTGACCTCCAGAAATAGCTTCAGTTCCAAGTTCAAAGGTTATCTTAGGGTGATTGTCTTGAGAGTTCCTCTAGTCTTGATAGGTCCAGTAGATCTGGCTGTTTTTAAGAATTTCAATTTTGTTCTCCCTTTGGTTTCCCACTCTATCTGTGACCTTCTGATATATGCTTGGTTGGAATGGTCAGCGGTAGTAGCCAGATACCATCTAGTTCTCCAGGTCTGAGGTTAGAAGAGACTGTGGTTCAGGTGGACTATTTGTCCTGTAGACTAGTTTTCTCTTTCAGTTTTTTATTTCCTTCATTTTTTTTTTTGTTCCAAATGAATAGAGAGCAATAGTTATATCTTAAATGGCTGCTTGCAAGCTTCCACTTGTTCTTGTTGCTTATGAAAACAGGTACAAACATGATCTGTCTAATTCCTGTTCAAGAAAAGAGCCAGAGTCCAGCTTTTTCTCATCATCTTTACTGGTATGGTCTTGGTCCAAGGCATGATCATCTTTTATTGGTATTACTGCAGTCATCTCTTAACCTGTTTCCTTGCTTCTGCCCTTGTGCCTCTACAGCGTATACTCAATGTGGTAGCTAGGTAATTCTGTTAACATGTAATCAGTACATGTCTCTCCTTTGCTTAAATCCTTCAGTTGACTTCTTAGTTAACTCGGAGCAACAGCCAGTCCTCACAGTGGCTTCAAGGTCCTCTATCCTTGGCTACACTTTCCCTATGACTTTATCCTTTACAATCTTTCATTTTTTTGAATGGGACTCTGATCTCAGGGATCTCTGTACTTTCTTCCATGTACCAACATTCTTGAGCTTGTAGGTATTTTTCCTCCAAAGGTAACATGTCTCCCCCAGATATCAGCATTGACTGCCCTTACACTTCTCTTCAGGTCACTCCTCAATGGTATCTTCTGAGTCAAGTGTTCCTGGACAAAACACTAGTAAGTAAACACTAACCCCACTGTAACATTACCTGTTCCCTTACCTAACCTATGTCTCTTCCTCATTCTTAGTATCTTCTGACATTCTACACATTCACTTCTTTGTTGTTTGTTGTCTGGATTTGTTCCATTTTGAAAAATGAAAAAATGAAAAATGAACGAGTGAATGTAATCTCTTTGTGTTCTTTCTTCCTGTAAGTATTCTGCTGTGGTCTGATTTTAGTCCAGCAGTCTACTGATACGAAGTTAAAGAGCCTGTTTTGCAAAACATAAGCAAACAAATCTGTCAGTGACCACCATATAGGCTCCGTGGGATTTTTTAGACTGTGGGGCATGTAGAACCCAGGAAGTAGTGTCAGATAATAGATGATGAGAACTGGGCCCTTATTCTTGTCTTCTTTATGCTTTTATCTGACAAGCATAAGACCAATGACTACTGTGCTCTCATCTTTCAAGGCAGAATAAATACAGGCGAATTGCATATCATTATCAAAAGATTGGCGCAGTGAATCGGAGTGCCAGCTGCCATTGGCCATGTTAAAATGGAGTGTTACGGTGTTGTAATTCTGATAACTGCAAACCCATCTTGAAGCAAGTGGGAATTAATGAAGAATGAATCTCGTTAAGTACAAAGACTTAATCAGATTGCTTCAGATGGCACTTGGCTGGCTCATCAAACTCCTTCAAATGTCAGTTACTGTTAGCCTGGGAGACACAGGGGAAATGAACCTCCCTTGATGTGTTCTAGATGGGCAGCTGTGCAGAGCAGAACAAAGCTCCCACTCCGTCATACTTTCAGCTGCTGATGGAAAATGAGAAAGGCTCTGTGGAATGACACCGCTGTATTTCTGAGGCCCTGCGCACTTAATGACAGCTAGGGGGACAAAACAATGACACCAAAAAAAAACCAAACCCGTTGCTGTCAAGTTGATTCCAACTCATAGGAACTCTATATAGCTCCAGCTGTGTGGTAGCGGGCAAGTCTCTCACTTCCCATCACCCTGTAAATGCAGATAACAGCATTTAGAGAACTGCCCCGTTGAGTTTCTAAGGAGCACCTGGTGGGTTTCAACTGCTGACCTTTTGGTGGGTAGTCACAGCACTTAACCACCACCAGGGTTTCTGAGCCGACAAAAGGACCCCTTAAATGCATTAGTGTCTTGATGAGCCTGATCTTGCTACTCTGAGGGCACAGGTCAGACTTCTCAGGAAAATGGAATGAGCAGAGTGGATGAAAGGGGTGGAGGTGGAGAGCTACTTCTTTCCTGGAGCAGCTGTGAGGCCCGTGCAGGAGGTAGTAACCCTGGAAAACAACTGATTTACAAAAAGGAAAGCAGCTGAAAAGAAGGCCTCTGAGGAGTCACTGCCCCAAATAGCCACCAACCTGGCAGGCCTAGGAAAGCAGGGCTCCCTAAGCTGAGCTGCCAGGTGACAGCTGCAACCCCAGCCCCAACAGACCATCACAGGGTCATTTTCCAGGGCCAGAAGCTGGAAAAGTGTAGCTGGTGGCCCTGGTTCAGCTGTTTGGGTAATTCCGAGCATTTGGCCTCACGTCTGGTGTCAGTGATTTGGTTATTGTTTTACATATTTCATTCCACATTGGGTGTTTGGAGATGAAGTCAGACCCGAAAGACCTAGGAAGCACGGAGAAAGGACCCCCTTCTCAGCAGGTCCCACTGCCACAAAGTCAATATGCTGCTATGACTCCTATAAAAACTCTTCAAATTGTGGCCACGCCTCTTGGTCCTCAGAATGCATGACGCTTCTCTCCCTAATAATCGCTGTATTATTATAGGCATTTCATTCAATTTTTACAGTGGTCCCCATGCCCTGGCTGCCTTTCCACTGAGGTTTGGAAATACCGGGAACAGCTTTACTGCTACACTTCTCTCCAGAAGTAGTTATCTGTTGGAACATTGGGTTTTTAATGCCAGTCTCACCTAATTTAGTAGTAGCTCTGTGAAAAGAGAAGATCTCTAGTGCTGTACTCAAGCCCTAAGAGTGTATAGTAAGATGAAAGATAATTAGTACCCATGCAATACTACATTATTATTGCCAGGTGACACATGGGAAAGGGAAGGAGCAGGAAATGACTCTTAGTACTTCACAAAGTAGCGTGTTTCCTTGCAAAGAATGCTGGACTTGGAGCCAGGAGACATAGGTATGTGTTCAGGTTCTGCTTCTAGCAAGCTATATGGTAGTGGGTAAGTTTCTCACTCCTCATCTTCCCCTGTAAATGTAGATAACAGCATTCCTCACCTGGTGCACCATTGTACAAGGTCGGTTGTGTGAAAATATTGGAGAACTGCACGAACTAGCACAAACAGCACGCAGGTGTCCTTGTTGTGGAGACAGTAAGACTTTCTGTTAACGTGTCCCTGTCTTCCCGCGCCGGCTTTACCTTAACTGCCTTCTCCTGGTTGCCTTCCAGATTCTGCTCTCCTTGAGTGTCAGCTAAAATTCTTTGGTCCAGGACAAGTCTCACTGCTCTCCATCTCCTCTGTGTGTGTACACGTACATACACACGTAGATATGTGTAGATGTACAACACCTATATGTTACATATATAATAGAAATAAACATATTTTTCCTATCACCTACCACCAAAAGGTCAGCAGTTCAAATCCGCCAGGCCCTCACTGGAAACTCTGCAGGGCAATTCTCCTCTGACCTATAGAGTCCCTGTTAGTTGGACCCAACTTGACAGCCCTGGGTAATTTTGACCGTGGCTTGCATGTTGCTGTGATGCTGGAAGCTATGCCACCAGCATTTCAAAGACCAGTAGGATCACCCATGATGGACATGTTTCAGCAGAGCTTCCAGACTAAGACAGACTAGAAAGAAAGTTCTGGTGGTCTATTTCCAAAAATTAGCCAATGAAAATCCTAGGAATCACAAAAGCATATTGTCCAATATACTGCTGGAAGTCAATCCTCCTAGGCTAGAAATCACTCAAAACACACAGCTGCTGCAACACTGGATTGACATGTACCTAGTGCTGGTATTTATGGCCCATGCACACAGTGTAGCTCTAAGGCATGACACTGTGCTAGTCTCTGTCTCCCTGAATAGATTCCTAAGCCTCAGAGCACAGAAAGCATGTTTTATGTATATAAACTAGGTATAAGTATATACATACAGTTTATGTGTATACAAACTATGTATATGTATACACCCAGTATGTACATATACCTAGTTGGCAGGATTCAACAAATACCTAAACATCTATTTTTCTGATCATAAAACTGAGATAATGTTTTAAAATTTTATAACAAAAAATGATTAAAATGGCAAGTTCTTTGTTGTGTGTATTTTACCACAAAACCCAGAAATATAACAGTTTTAAGGTGAGCAGAGCTGTTTCCTCTGGACTGGCCTGCCAGCCCCAGCTAGCACTTTTTGGACCTGGCACTCAAGGAACCAAATCAAAGCTTGGAGGTGGGAACAGCAAACACCAGAGAGTTCCATTTTCCAGAAACAAGGGACTTATTATGACTTTTCTTTTAATTCTAAAATATCTACTGAGCTTTCACCACGAGCCAAATACTATTTATAAGATCTAATGGGACCATCCTTAGTTGCAAAGTGAGTTTTAAAAGCACAGTAATCACAGTATTTAAGATGGTAAAGAAATTTTGTTTTCCCAGATTTGACTGGCTGAACCCACCCATGTTCCAGTTTCCCGCTAGTTGCATCCACTGAGCCTGCTATTGACAAAGCTGTACCCACAAGGCTTGTCTTTGTCACCTCCCATTTAACTACCCTAAGTCCCTCCCCTGGGGTCTAAAACCTTTCTGCTGACTGGAACCTCCACTGCTGAGTCCTGAACACAAATTCAGACACTTTTTATTGTCAGTTGCTGTTGAGGTAACTCCATCTCCATGTAATAATATGTACTTCTAAGAAATCAAGACACATTGCATTGGGAAAATCTTCTGCAAAAGACCTCTTAAAAGTGTTGAGAAGCAAAGATGTCACCTTGAAAACTAAGGTGCACCTGACCCAAGCCCTGGTATTTTCAGTTGCATCAGATACATGCAAAAGCTGAAAAATGAATAAGGAAGACAAAAGAAGACTTGTTGCCTTTGAATTGTGGTGTTGGAGAAGACTATCGGATATACCACAGACCCCCACAAGAATAAACAGATCTGTTTTTGAAGACGTGCAACCAGAGTGCTCCTTGGAAGCAAGGATGGCAAGGCTGCATTTCACATACTTCGGACATGTTGTCAGGAGGGACCAGTCCCTGAAAAGGACATCACATTTGGTGAAGGAGAGGGCCAGTGAAAGAAGAGGAAGACCCTCAACAAGTGGCCGTAACAGCAGACTCAAGCATAATGACCATGGGCAGGCACAGGACTGGGCAGTGTTTCATTCTGTTACGCATAGGGTCTCTACGAGTCAGGACCGACACAATGGCATCTAACAACAACAGCTTTGTAAATTTGGTGTGGCAATTAAAATCCACAACCTAGAAAAATGTTCCCAATAAATGCAAAGTAATTATTTACTTCTGGTGAGTTTCGATGATGTGTTGGTAATAGAGTAGCTCTTAGGTACTGCGTCTTCCTTTCTCTATTTGGAAGACATGCTAAGCTCACCCTATGTGACAAGCACTGTTCTAAGCAGTTGGTATGTATTCATGTATGCATTTCTCATGTGTATCAACAAGATAGATGCTGTCATTATTATTCCAGTTTTACAGATAAGGAGATAAATGGAAGCACAGAGAGGGGAGGTAACTTGCCCAAGACCACACAGTCAAGAAAGGGACAGAGCTGGGATTCCAACTGAGGAATCTGGCTCCAGAGCCTACTGATGGAATCGTTCTTCTGCTTCGCTTCTCTCTAGTATCTATAACCCAATAGGATAACAGATCATTTTAAAAAGATTATCCTTGAGATACAAAAAAAGATTTTGGAATAACTCTGTACCTAAGTCTTTTTTGGAGTCTTTGAGTGGTGTGAATAGTTACTGCGCTCAACTGCTAACAGAAAGGTAAGAGGCTTGAGTCCATCCACCCAGAAGCCCCTGATCTACTTCTGAAGAAACAGCAGGTGAAAACCCCAGGGAACACAGTTCTACTTGAACACTTGTGTGGTCACCATTAGCCAGAGTCAACATGATGGCAATTGTCTTTTTTATTTAACTACCTCCAGGGTTTAACTTCCGCTCTGAAAACAACAACAATCCCAAACACTAAGTCAAAGCTTACCATATAGACATAGCGCCTTGCATATCAATAAGCAGCAATTTTATATTAATACATGATAATAAAATATGGAGTTAAGTAGGGGAGGGGGGAAACTCTAGACATTAGTGTGGCTGGGATAGCTTCCTAGTAACCCACCCCTACGTTTTTCAAGTCAAGGCTCCTGGTTTATTAGGTCTTGGACCTTTTGTGAGCAAATGGTGTGTGGGCTCATGTCAGGCAACCACATGTGAATGAGTCAGAAGCACTTTTGCAAATCCAAGCTGTTTGTTAATGAAATTGAGAAGTTAAACACATGCAGAAGTATCAACACTGCCACTCAGAGACCATGTAGACACATCTGATGTGGAACTAAAGCACTCGGGTGAGGAACTCTCGAACATTTGTTGTGTCCCTGTTTTCTTTCTTGTCTGGCAGTATTGAAACAGAAACTGTAAGTCTGCTCAACACACTGATTTTGGCTAACAGTATCAGGGGCTAACCCGAACAGGGCCAAGCTTCAAAGAGCTCAGATTAGAGTGAAAATTGAAAACAGCATTTGTTATGCGGATGTGGTGGTTTGAAAACAGTACCTCTCTCTGCCAGCAAATGTGACTTTTCAATATTTGAAGCCTGAGCTATTCTGAAGGTTTGTAAGTTGGAGTTCTATAATTCCGTCTTCATGAACCTGAGAGCATATTCCATAATAGTCTGCTGAGCAAAAGTTCTTTTTATTGTCTGTGTAGGAATCCTGATTCGTGCTGGATTCAGTCAGAGTAGAGGATAAATCACTTTAGATCTTCTGGATTTCTGTTTTCTTTAAAGGGCACTCACTTTATTTCCGATTCTTGTGAAGCAGCCAGATACACTGACCCAGAGCCTTCTAGTTAATTCTGACTCCTAGCGACTCTATAGGACAGAGCAGAACTGCACCCTGAGGTTTCCAAGGAGCAGCTAATGGACTGGAACTGCTGATCTTTTGGTGAGCAGCCAAAAGCTTAACCGCTGCACCACCAGGGCTCCAAGGCGGCCAAATACGTAAGTTTATGTAAAAATAAACTCACCGTCTAGGAACCAACTTTGCTTTTCACTCCGAGGAGAGAATAAGAGCATCCAAAAATTTCAGGTTTTTTTTTTTCTTTTCTCCTGTTTTTGCAATTGCTTTAGAAGTAAATTACTTGGGAATAAACATTTGCTTCCATTATCCGTAAACGACTGGAAAATTTTTCCAGCTGGCGTATTTTGTGTCCTCTCAGAGCCCGTTGCGTGCTGTTTTGTGGATAACTAGAAGCCTTCGTGGCGCAGGGGCTAAGCGCTCAGTTGCTTATCTAAACGTCAGTGGTTCTAACTCAGCAGCCGCTCTGTGGGAGGAAGATGTGCAGTCTGCTTCTGTAAAGATTGCAGCCTAGGAAACCCTACGGGGCAGCTCTGCTCTGTCCTATAGGGTTGCTGTAAGTCAGAGTTCACCCCATAGCAGTGAGTTTGTGTTTGGTTTTTACAAATAGCTAGTTTTTGGAATGGAGAAGAATGTGTAGAAGCAACCAATAACCTTTGGTCTTCCGTAAAGAGTATTCATTGCCCGCAAAATTTGCTTTCTTCTGGGCAAAAGGAGTTGTTTTCCTTTCAAAGGGAGCATAGCAGGCTGGGTCAGAATGCTTTACTAGGACGCAAAGGACATTTGTATCCAGTATTAGAAAAAGTAAAACCAGTTTCTGTCTGGCATTTATAGGCGCAAGTAAATATCATTTCTAGAGGACTTTCCTGAAGATCTCCGTACTGTTTCTCTATATGACATTTTCCAGTTGCCATTGAATTGATATTGATTGTATTCAGTTCAGTTGATTCAGAGTAGCGCTGTTCTTTGTAGCGTTTTCAGAGGCTGTGATCTTTGGCAAGCAGATCACCAGGCCTTTCTTCCAGGTTGCCTCTGGGTAGAATTTTCACACTGGTGGCTTAGTGGTTAAGAGCTATGACTGCTGACCGAAAGGTGAGCAGTTCGAATCTGCCAGGCACTCCTTGGAAACACTATGGGGCAGTTCTACTCTGTTCTGTAAGGTTACCACCACAAGTTGGAGTCAACTTGATGACAACAGACCTAGTTTGTTGCTGTTGATTTAGTTAAGCATTTAACTGTTTGTGGCTCCCAGAGACTTCAGATATTATACCACTTTAGCTCTACATAAGAGATGCTAAAGGAAATGTTTACCATTTGAACGACCTGATTATCTGCTCAAAATGATAAATGAAAATTGATTTTTTTAAGAAGCCAGGTAATGTGTTCCATGTGCATTTCTTTATCATGCTGGAGTAATTTGGACATATGGGCATTAATTTGAAAATATGCCAGGATGAAACTATGAGGTAATAATTTTTAATTAACAGTTAAAATGATTTTCTGTTTTTATTTTTCCGAATTATCCCATAAACCAGTAGCTGAAACACGAGGCCAGGTGATTAGCCATCAAGGATGGCAATACTCTAGAAACCAACTGTCTTTTAATTTTGACTCAAAGAGAAGCCATAAGGTTTCCAAGGCTGGACATCTTTACAGAAGCAGACTGCTACCTTTTTCTCCCTTGAAGCAGCTGGTGGTTTCAAACTGCAGACCTTTTGGTTAGGAATTGATTAACTACTGTGACAGTGCTCTAAGAAGCTGAAAGTTCAGCTTATGAAAGTCAAGCTATTGATTAATAACTATGCTGAACACCTTCCTTATTAGTTCAGTCTGAGCTGTTAATCAAGTATCAGCCAAATTGTTCTAGTTAATAGCTTAAACAAAACTTTTCAAGGTAAAGTGTTGAGATAGTTTTCTCAACTGTCACCTTTCCTAGACATTCTTATTTGTGAAGCGTCTTTGCTAGGGTTCATTTCTGGATATTATGATGCTGCTATTTTGCAGCATGAGTGGAGCTCTTTAAATCCCTTCTAGATACCATCTAGTAATCAGTTGCCGTAGAGTTAATTCCAACTCTTATGAACTCAAAGTGTCTCGGAGCAGAACTGCGCTCCTTAGGGTTTTCAATGGCTGTGATCTTTCAGAAGTAAATTCTTAGGCCTTTCTTCTGAGGCAACTCTGGGCAGTCTCAAACCTCCCACAGCCTAGCAAATTAACTGTTCCCCCTAACCAGGGACTTCTCTGGCTAGGAACAGGGGCTATGTGAGACTTGAGCTCTAACAGGTCTAGTGACAGTGAGAGGAGGGCTGGAGAGGCCAGGCGGCTGTCAGGGATGGCAAGGCTGGTGGGCCTGCTCCTTGTATTCTCTGGTCAGCAGCAGGACTTCCTCAGTAGGCCTGCAGCGCCCCAGTCTACTAATCTGGGGTTGGGGCTGCTCTTCCTCTGAACATTTGCCTTCCCCAGAATCTCTTCCTCACATTGCTCTAGTGTGTACTTTCTGGTTTTGAGTTGGGCTGTTGGCTCTAGGTCAGGAAAGTGTTTTCTGTTTCATGATGATGCAGTAAGACCTTCTTTCTGCTCCTTCATACACATCCAGGGGTGATATTTAGAGAACAATCAGTGGGCAGTGGGCAGATGCTCAGTCAACACTGATTGATCGATCAGTTGATCGACTGACTGACTGACGGAGAGCGTGAGTGAGCGAGTGAATGAGTGTAGGGCTCACGCTTACGTTCCAGAACCAAACTGCTTTTGGCTGAAGTCCCTGCGGCAAGGTCTAAGAATAACTGCACTAGTCTAAGGAGGTGGTGATTTATAACATGAAATTGAGAAATGAGCTACGATGGAATCAACTTATAAGTCTAGAAATACACTTCATCCCAAGAAGTATAGCTCTGAGAAACTGGCGTTTGCATGCTGAAGTCCAGAGGGACATCAATACACTCAAGGCTTCTGGATTAAAAGTCATGGGGGAAAAGAGAGTTCAACTGTGGTGGCTCCTAGACCAATCTGTAATTTTCTGTGGCTCAAGGCCATGTGCAACCAAACAAAAACAAGTGTCATAGACTGACTGGTTTCTTGCTGAATTAGCCTGTCAGAAATATGGTAGTTTTTTCCTGTGAGCTCTGTGATGCCCTACTTGATGAAATCTGTGAATATGCACCTTTGAACAACACAGAAATTATTACTCCACTGGTAATTTCTAAATGGCAATGTTTGTCTTCATATTTAGGCTTAATGTTGGACCTTAAGGATCTGATTTCATTATGAGTCACTCGCATTTCTAGCTGTCGTGCCTAACTTATTTGGAGCTGACTCAGTAAATGTATGATTTTTTATTTTTTGTTTCTATTATGTCTGGCAAAGGAAACCTAGGTGGCATAGTGGTTAAATGCTACTGATGATAACCCAAAGTCCAGCAGTTCAAATCCACCAGATGCTCCTTGGAAAGTCTACGGGGCAGTTCTATTCTGTTCTATAGGGTCACTGTGCATCAGAATCGACTTGATGGGAATGTGGATATGCTTGGCAAAAAAAATTGCACAGAGAGGATGTTCTTTATGGGAAATTTTTCTTATATAGTGAGAGACAACATGGTCAGGCTAATTACTAGGTTAAGCTTGTCCCTTATCAAGGTCCACTGATTAATTTTAAAGGTTGCCAACAATTGAGATTCTTAGGAATATCTAACCAGGCTCATGAGTACTCTTAAGATACAAGTCTTATGATAACCACATTCTAAGCCTGATGAGTAAAAACATTCCATGTAAAGGCCCACAAAAGGACAAATTATAGCACGCATGTACATATATATATGTATGTACATATATATATATATATATATAGTTTTAGCTGAAACCCTATAATTTTTTTGTACATAGATCACACAGTAATGCTTTAGGCACTGGTGGAATGGGAGAAGTAAAACATGTTAGAATGGTTTGTAGCATACTTAAATAAAGTTTAAAAGAAAATCCATGCTGATCAGTAATGAATGTAGATACACAAGTTCTAGTGTACTGTTTTTGAGTGAATTGCATTCAGATGCATAGGACTTCCTTGGAATCGTCAAGGCCTTCTTTAGCTATAAAAATATGATCCTTTGGCAGGAGATTCCAACATCATGTCATAGGTACCTCCAAAACTTGAATGTTCAATTAACCAGTTTTCCTTATGTGATAACATAAAGATCTGATCTGTCACCTCTCATTTTTGTCATTGGCAGAATGTGACTGTACTGTAACTAAAGAGACGTCTGTTAACAATTCATAGTCTCCATGTAGCCCGTGGTTTTATAGGAGCTTCATCAGCAACTCTGATTAATTTTTTTTAAGTTAGCTCATGGATGTGGGAAAGAACTCACCTCACTGCTGGGAGTTCCGAGGAAGAATCTTCTTCCAAGGGTGGGCTGGGTCTCTGAGCTCTGCTTCGCTGGGGTCTGTGAGTGAGTGGGGCAGTAGTAGACAGTGGAGCTACGGACCTTGGGCCTGAGATTTGATGCTTAGAACTGACTCTCCTGCCCGGTCACCCTACTTTCTTTAATGTCCTCTTTCTCTCACAGAGGAGTATATTCTGACTTGAGAATATACTCAAATAATACTTATATTATTTGCATATTTTTCTTGTGGAGAAATATGTATAATGAAACATTCACCATTTCTGTCTTTCTCACATGTGCAATTTGGTGACATTAATTAAGTTACCATATTGTACAGCCATCATCACTGTCCTTTTCCAAATTTTTCCTTCACCCTTAACAGAGACTCAGCACATCCTCTCTTCCTCCTGCCCACTTCCAGTAATCACTAGTAAACTTTGAACTATTCTAGATAATTCATACAAGTGGGATCATGTAGGAGGAATGTTTCTGAAAATACAATACTGGAAGAAAAGAAAAGACACATACATTGGAACTAAAGGAAACAGTTCAAGCCTTGGATTCACATGGACAAGTCTGCCAGTCCTCATTGAGATGACTCGTTGTTCTGTGTCCTTGCTGTTGGCTGTGTGCCTTGGAGTTGATCTGACTCATGGTGATCCTGTATGGTGAATGTGGGGCGTCCCTTGGGTTTTTTTTTTTTTTTTTTTTTGTGGCTGTAATCTGTATGGGAGTTGATCACCCAGCCTGTTCTCCTACAGAGCTGCTGGTGTGTTCAAACTGCTGACCTTTATGTTCGCAGCTGAGTAACTAACCACTGTGCTGCCGGGACTCCTTTCTGTGCCCTTAAGGAAATTAACTGATTTTCTAGTTTCCATATTTTATGAAATGAAAATAATAACGTCTGCCTAGATGAAGATGGTATGATCTGTGTAATGATCCTGGGGGGAAAAAAAAGAGGGTACCTCTCTCTCTTCCAATTGTGGGGCTATTTAAGGGAAGCTCTATTTCGGGCCTGGTGTTTGCCTAAACCCATTCAGAAGATTGGTTTGTCTTATTTCTCTTTTACTGTTGCCAGAAGACAAACAAACTGTAAACTAGCATTAAGGGTTTTTTTGTGTGTGTGCATGTTGTTTCCTCTCTGCTTAAATACCTGGATGGGTCTAAGAATAGAAAGAGACTTTTGGGCTACTGCCAGTTTTTGGTTGTGTGGGTTTCAGAGTTGCTTGGTCTCTTTGACCTTCAGTTTATTTATGTAGTGATTAGTATCTAACTTGTAGGATCATTTAGGTATGAAAAATAATATACATAACATGAATGATTGCTGTTGTTTTTATTTTCAAATTGCTTAATATTTCTAAGAACAGTCAGCAGTGCCCAAAGGACGCTATCCCCAGAGAAGAGTGGACAGACTAATTATGTGAAATAGTGATAACCTCAAATAAAAAGAAATAACTTCCTTTGTATGTACAGTTGTTTTCCAAGACCAAATATTTCCAAACCATTGAGTTATCTACATGTGATTTTACTTACGTACTCCATGGGTGGACAGGAAATTTAAATCCTAATCCATACTCATCCCTAATAATGTGTGCTCTGAAAATATAAACACATTTTAACAAGCAGATCATTACAATAATTATATACATACAGACATTCATATATATACATATATACACACACACATATAAAGACCAAATACGTGTAGTTTCAGAGTTATTTGATTTTCTTCACTACAGTCTTCTCTTCTCTCGTATTTTATATTCTTCTTTTGTATTTTATAGGTTTTGTAAACTACGGTGAGACATAAGGTTTTTTATTGCTAGCCAGTGGTACTCTAGAGAAGGATGAGGGAAAAACTAACTTTCTGGATAAGTTGTTACTTCTACAAGTCATAGAATACCTGCTCCAGCCCTTGGCACTCGAGGGCCAGACTCGGTTTTTCAGAAAGCTGCTGAGACCCAACTGACGGGCTTTTGGGGCCTTCTCAGGACACCTCCATTGTCTCTGAGTCCCAGACATCAGCCACTCCGGTTTCTATTCAGTTTCTCAGATGGGCTCTCCACAGGTTTCACTAGATGCCTTGCTTGCGAAGTTCAAATGCTGAGCATTTGGGTTGCAAGAGTCCAGGCTCCGAAGGGTCTCAGAAAAGAGAACATGTGATGACGGAAGAGGAATGCAGGTTCCCATCAGAAACTAAGTTTGCTTACAGAAATACAAAAAGTTTTCTATTTCCTCTGCAACTGAGTGGCAAAAATGATTTACACCTATTTTTGTAGGGGAAAAACGTCACAAAGTTCAGTAAAGAAAGTTTTATCTGGTATATATTCAAAAAGGCAAAAGTGGGAAGCAGACAAGCATGGTGCCAGAGCTAATGTCTGTCGAAATCCAAGGACTACAGCGTAAACAAGAGCGGGAAGATGGACAAGCATGTGCCCAAACTATGCCTGTCCAAGTCTAAGGAACAGTATAGAACCATCTGTATATATTAATTTTACAACTGGGCAAAATCACTGAAAGTTTCACCTTGTCACAGAGTGCTGAGAAATTGTAATCCTACATTTTGAATGGTCTTTTTTAACAATCATTGATACAGCTTTCAATAATGACAGTCAGGAGGGTTTTCATTGGTCCAACACATTTTTATTCACTAAATGATAATAGAAAAAGACTGGAAAGTCTTGAGTTTTTTGGTTGTGTGAAAGATTCCCTAAAAGACGTTTTCTGAGATTATCCTGTCTATTGTCTTCCTACATCTGGGCCCAGTTGATGTATCCTGGTGAGTTCTGGGTCACATTCTCTATGCTCAAAGACAGGGAATGATGATTTCAATACTATTTCCTAAATCATTCCCACTTTTTTATCTGAAAGTGGTGATACCACATTAATGATTAATACCTGGACTTTGTTGAGTTCCTAGATGGTGACTACAGCAAGTTTTTAAACTCATGACTCTGGTTTTCTACTGGATATGCCATTAAGTAAAATTGATGTTCTTATCAAGTTCATTGCCAGAATAAGCAGACCCAATGTATATCAGCATTTTAGCCAGAGGCCTTCTTTTGCCCCTTGAGTATATAAGAAAACTGAAAATAAACTTTATTATGCCTAATGCTATCAGGATGTGGACTAAGAATATTACTAAGTGATCTAGCCCATGTACTTATTCCTGATGGTAACTAACAAAATAAATCTGTTGTTTGTAAGGATGTTACAGTGTGTAACCAAGTAGCTTGGTATCTAATTCTATGTGTTTCTTGTCTATAGCACAGACTACACTTTCTTGGGCTAATAAAAAACCCAAGGCTATTCTATTATCTTATGTCAGTTTGGTTTATGAGGTTAGAGATCACTGTTGTGTTTCCATCCCACTAGCAACTTCATCTGTGTTTATCCCATAGTGATTGATAAATTTCTTAAGGATTTCTCCAACTGAACTATACCATGAGTGGGAATTAAAGCTACCAATCACACCCTGAGTGTTGGACCAGTGAAATGTCTTCTAACTCTCATTTTACAATCTGTAACAATTTAATGCCCCCTTTCTAGTATTTACTAGCATTATTACTGTGAATAGCTAAAAGTAGCCCTAAAGTTCCCAAAGTACTCTTCCCAAGCATTTCCCAGGAATCTAAACAAGAAATTGTCAACATAATTTTACTGTCAGTTGGGAAGGGACCATCTAAATTAATATAGCTGAATCTACTGAGAGAGGGAGAAATAGCTCTTAAGAAAGTATCACTTAAATTCCAGAAGTCCTGGGTGTGGGGCTTGTGGACCTGTGAATGAGTGAATGTAAACAGCTGCAAACGGCTGGAATGCATGACATCAGACCCTCACAAATGAGGGGTCCAGCCCACTGAATGTAACTCTTGTACCCATGCCCAGGCCGACATGCTTTCCTCCTTCAGAGGTGAATTCACCTGAGGAAGTAGCCTTTGCTATGCTGTTTTGGTAAGAAGACACCAGTTTGCTTTGTGAGGAACTTCCCAAACCCGGTTCAAATCAATGCTGGCTTTGCTACACTTATACCTGTTCTGTTCACTAAATAAAAATGAGCTGTATAATGCCTAAACTAGTGTTGGGGCATCAGAGATACCAGCTCTCTGCCTCCCCCTATAGAAGTCTTGGAATAAGTCCTGTTTCTAAGGGGAAGGTAGAAGTCCAAATGTCTCTATCCGGTTCCAGCCCAAGGACTCTCCCTCATCCCCACATAGAAATCCTTGAGATGAGCATGGTTTCTAAAAAGAGGGTAGCTTCTTCCCATGTAACTTAATACTAACTGCTCATTTAGGGACTCTTTAAGTATACCGTACCAACGGGAATGCAATATGGAAATCTGTATACCTGTAGTAGCCAATTAGGAGGATGTATGGAAATTCCTTTGCTTTGCTGGAGAGACATGTATATATAGGTATGTCTGATAATGAACTGTGTGCATGGCTATTTTTCAGACTAGAGTCCATCTGTGGCACCATAGGCTAATAAATGCCTTTTCCTCTACAAAGTGGTGTTCGAGGGGCTTTCTGCTGTGTGGGCTGAACTTATCTTTTTTCCTGCTACACTACCACACAGAAATATATGCTTATGGAAGCAACACAGAGAGTTTGTCTTGAGAAAATAGAAAATACAGGAAGATGTACATGTGATGAACAAACTGTCATTAGAGAAATAATGATTAGTAACCTCACCTGTTGGAGGTCTCTAGTAAATCTATCTGAAATATATTGTGTTCTTCCCAAGGGCAAGCTGCTCCATCTTTGGTTTACCTATTACCAGTCATGGGCCACTTTCTCAGAAGCAGAAGTGAAACCTAAGACAAATAGAGTCTGAACCATGAGGTTGATCTCGTCTAAGAACCTGATTCCTTTAAGATAAATAATTTTCTGTATAGCAAGAGTGTGAGAGTTTGATTACAAACACTAGTCAAGTAATTCATACATTGTCTTGAAGAATAATTAAACTGCTTACTAATTTACCTTATAAATAGTTCTTAGTCTGATCTTTGGAGTCAGTTTCACAAGACAGACTGAATGCCCAGAGTAAAACAGCCTTGCTCATTTATCTGGACAATTGTTTGACTCAAAGTGGCTTCAGGAACCAGTTTGTTTTTTTGTTTGTTTGTTTGTTTGTTTGTTTCCCTCAAAGCTCCAAGTTCAAAAGGGTATCCAAAGGCAGTAGCCTGTGTGGGTTACTTCAACTTATATGAAAGCCAGAAATCTAGATTTCAGAAGAATTACATACAACTCTTTTGTGGTTCCCTCTTTTGGATCATGATCTTGTTATAGAATCTTTGATTAAAATGCTCAATAAATGTTAACTGAACACCATATGGTTTTTAAGATCCCAGGTACCACACAGTGAACTAGGAAGTAGAATAGAAAGATAATAATATTAGGCCAATTGTCTAAAATAACCAATAAAACCATGACCCTAAGGTCTTTGAATCAAGGAAAAAAAACCTTATGAGGTATTTGTCTATAAATAAGCAGCATCAGGAATTGCTTTTTACATTTGCCCCAGCAACTGCATTCTGTAAAACCTCAACTCGTTTATTAATATAAATACAGCAACATTTATCTATTGAGGCACAAACTGTTTCTTGATAGAACTAATAGGAAACCTAATACTATTTTAATTTGTAAAATCATAGCTCAAATTTCAGGCACTTCTCTGGGTTATGATATTTACAACTTTGCCAAGTTTACTAGTAGGAATGTCTAATTCAGGAATCACAATATCTAAATTCATTAGTTAGGTAATTTTGGAGAAAGGAAAATTGTTTCTTATATCCAGAAAGTAGGACCTTAAAACAGCAGCAATATTCCCATGTAAAACCCATAGTCTCCCTTAGTTTATTCAGTCTTCTCTAGTTACTTTCTCTGCATGATTCCAGACCAGACACAGTCTGGAAACCCATCGGATTTTGCACAGGAGTTCTGGAAATCTTGATTGAGTCTAGTCAGTCTTTCTCATAAGTGCAGTATAGTCCATCTTTTTGTTGTAATAATCTGGTCAAAACTTTTTAGCAAATCAGAAAAGTAAATACTTATCTGTAGATGACAAAACTTAAGATTGTTGTAATTAATTTACAAAAATCAATACTCTTAATAGTGACAGCCCTGAAAAAAACTAATTACAAGCATAATGTAAAGGTCAGATAAAATCAAATCAGTTAAAAGATTTTAGAAAATAATATTTCTAAATATAACTATTAACCATAATTTTAAAGAACTTCAGATATAATACACAGTAATACTAAGGCATAATATCATATAGTCAGAACATACCAAGAATATACATTTTAAGATTATCAAGTCTCTAAATACCTAAATAGTAACAATAATAATAATAAAAAACTTCATAGGTAAATGATGTGAATTGCTCAAAAGTGTTAGCTTTGATGATGCTGTATTAAAAAAAAAATGAAGTTACAACCAAGTTAGCAATTAAGAAATAATAATAAAATTGTGACATAGTGTTATGTATTTGTTGTCTATTAGGCAAAAACATAAGAGGAAGTACTAACACATAGATTTTAACCCAAAGAGAATTATGCATTTCTCTTGATTTAAACATGTCCATGTAATTTATTACATAAAACTTTTTAGCACATTTCTTTTTTATTTTATTTTTATTTAGCATAACTGAGTGAAAATGTACATTCACGTATAAATTTACATGCCCCCCTATAAGCAGCTTCCACTGCTCTCCCTGTCCGGTGACTGCATACTATTCCTCTCTGCTCCATACATGTCTCATCCTCCCAACAACCTCCTTTCCCCTCCTCTCCGTCCACTCCCCTTCCTCCAGCCAGAGGTCAGCAGGATGATATCCTGTAGATGTATAGAACCATAAAGTGCTTCCAATATATGGTCACTCTGCATTGCCAAGTCCAATCCATTCCTGTCCAAAGAGTGGACCTTTGTTATAATTTATGGGAAAGGGCAGCATCAGGGCCAGGGGCCATGATCTCAGAGGAACCCCAAAACCGCTGGACCATCAATTGAGGTCTTTTAGTGGAGATCTCATGATGCACCCCTTTTTATTCTTGTGTTGCCAGTGAGACTCTTCTCTGTGAGCTCCGTCATGGCTATCACTGGTGGTGGCTGGGCACCATCCGGTTCTTCCGGCCCCAAGTCGATGTAGGCACCCACTCTTGTGGGTCTCTCTGTCTTCCCGGTTGTCTTTACCGCCTGTCATTTTGGTCCTCGGTGAGCATCCGTTCCTGCTGAGTTGGGACCATTTTCTGTGTCTTAGCACATTTCTTTATGAAAAATATTTGTGACTGTCCATGAAGTTTCAGAGTTCCCCAAAGTTTATTATAAGTTATCAAGAATTAACATTTAATTTATGTAACCAAAGACCTTACAGTGAAAACCTTAGCTTTTTTTTTTTTCCTCAATCTATGCAGGTTGTTTTTAGATTCTAATGAGAGGTCAAATCTTTGCCTTCAAGATAGATTACTCAAATAATAAATTAACTCTTCAATTCAGAAATCAAAGGGTATTTTGTTATGCAACAGTTACGTGCCATGTAAATTAAAGTTCCTAAAACAGTCTCATAAATTAAGCCATTACACTTCAGTCTGAGAAAGTTTTGACCATTTCAAATAAATTTCATTTTCAATATAGCTCTTAAATGTTGTCTATGTTGCGTGTCTTACAGTGTATCCCTTTTTAATAGCAAAAATGAACCCATTAACAGACTTAAATATGTATATTCTTTCCCTTGTGGCATAAAAAGCAAAATTATATAAACTTTAATTATGACCAATATCTATTAACTCAATTTATCAATAAGTTATCTAAAATGTCTTGAAAATTACTCTAAGCCTGTATATCATAAAACATAACTGTAATTGAAATAAAGTCTGTTTTAAGTATTCCAAGTTTTCATTCAACTTTTATTATTTCTCATGTTTTTCCTGATCTAAGTTCAGCTTTTAAAGGCTTTTATTAAATGACTTTGAAAATCCCAAAGTCTCTGTTCAACTCTCCAATTCACTTACAGGGATACAATTTTGAGTCTCTGTCACTGCTAAGTATGTTTTCCCAGATCATTTCAGATGTGTCTCAGTGTTTCCCTACAGTAAACACAACCTATTTACAGTTGTTTTGTTGTTATTCACTCAGTTTCTGATAATTATAGCAAAGCAGCAATTCTTCTCTATCTTCTTTTTGTCTTAAAAGATTGAAAAAGTTGGAAAGGGTTTTTCAAAAAGCTTCCCTGGAGCTATATGATGCTGGAGCCTGGGGTCTAGGGAGGCCTGATTTTGCCCTGTCCTCCTTATAGCGCTGCTGTGAGCCAGAATGGGCTCAGTGGCAGCAGGATTTTATTGGTTCCCTACCTCCCATTTTTTAACTCCCAGTAGAAGGCAAGATTAGGTCATTAAAAATTATTTACATATGTTTAAGTTCACCTAGGCATTTCAAAAAGCAAAAGATAGCGGATTTCTTTTCCTTTACTGTTTTGGAACTGCTAATTTTACTTTAAAACAAAATTATCCTTTTTTCTTTAAATAAAATGCATTTCTTATAAAACCTAGCTTAAGTTACTTAGAAAAGTTTTTAATTTTAAGAGTTACATACAGAACATAAATGTCCTTGTTTATTTTTCAAACAGAACAAATTATATCAAAGTTTCTCAAAGTAGCTGTTAAAAGTCTAAATTATAAGACAGACACAAGATGCAGTTTTTCTTGGATGAGGAAAGAACTGAGGTTCTAAGATAGTCTTACAAAAAGACAGCGGTTCTCAGCCATGGCTACTAACCTAATACAAGACAGAAACTTAAGCACAACTTGCTAGACCAGAAGAAAGCTCTTAGGACAAAAGCAACAGCAAGACCGCGTAAACTCACTAAGCAATACCACACAAAAACGAGCATATGCGGATCCTAGTTTCTTAAAGTGTATGTAACAATTTTTGGTAAGGTCAACTCAGTTTAACCGAAAAAAAAAACAAGTTCTTAATAAAACACTAATTTGTCAGACCCTCAGGTGGAGGAATATTAGACCTTTTGACAAAGCTGAACATCAGTTTCCCTACAGAGAAAAGAAGGAACAACAGAAATCAAAGCTTATTTTCCCAAAATGGTGACTGGAATTCCAAATTACTTCTAGTATACTCATCGAGTATATTCATTTTTAAATATGAACCCCAAACCAGTATAGTAAGGAGGAAATCCAGGTTCATTTATCAAAGATATTAAGCTCTAAGGTTTAAACATGTAATTACCTTCTTTTTGAACTTTGTTCACTCAGTTGGCTAGAGACCTAGTCTCTTATTTTAAACCTTAAATATCCCAATTTCTCCAACTGAAAAGTACTGTAAATCTAATGATGATTTTAATTTTAACGTTCTGACTCTTCACTGAGAAATTATATCATCACTTCTCTCTAAATTTCATAGCATTGGTCAGGAGCTGCTGCCTCTCTCTGTGAATATGGCAAAGCAGCACTGTTTTTCAAGTTTTCTCCGAGTCACAGAAAGGTCTGAATTTTGTGACTGATGATAATCCAGAGTGCTTTGAAATAATTACACCTTTAATGTTTCAAATGCCTGAATCTGGATCAAAACCTCAGTTTACCAAGAGTTACAAATGTCACTGTTAACCGAACAGTTGAGCAAAAATCTAAAAGAGGCTCTCCTTAATCAAACGACTGATTTTTCAGACAAATATGCCACACAAAATCTAAGAAAACAAGACAAAGAGAGCAAAAACGAGTAAGCAGAGCTCATTTTCTGAGAGCACTTACCCTGTCAGTGTCAAAGGGACATGGAGTGGGAACACATGGGTCCAGAAGACAGGACCTCTCTTTTGTTGGCTTCTATTCCCCAGTCAAGGTCTCCTCAAGCTCCACTGGATTCATGGCTTCAGAAATCCTGCTGACTACACCATTTACTGCTGTAGGGGAAGAAACACCACAGTTTAGTAGAGCAAAAAAGTTTTATTTGGTATATATTCAAAAAGGCAAAAGCGGGAAGCAGACAAGCATGCTGCCAGAGCTGTCTGCCCAAATGCAAAGACTGTAGAATAAAATAAGAGGGAGAAAGTGGGCTCGCATGCTGCCAGAGCCACGTCTATCCAAGTCCAAGGAATTTCACAGACCCGGCAAGAAAGGGAAATAGGACAAGCATGCTGCCACAGCCATGTCTGCCCAGATCCAAGGAATGTTACAGAGCCATCAGTATATATTAATGTCACAACTACACAAAACCACTGAAAGCTTTACTTTTTCACAGATTGGCTAGAATCTGAGATTCCTCATCTTGAGTTGTCTTTCTTAACAATTGCTGGTACAGCTTTCAGTAATGACAATCGGGAAGATCTTTGTTGATCCAGCACATTTCTATTCACCAAATGCTAACAGAGAAAAAAAAGACTGGAAAGTCTTGAGTGTTCTGATAATATGAAAGTTTCTCTAAAAGATACTTTCCAAGATTATCCTATCTATTGTCTTTTTATCTCAGGGCCCAGGTGATGAGCTGTTGTAAGTCCTTGAGAGCCCAGCTGGGTCACATTCTCTATGCTCAAAGACAAGAAACAATGATTCCAGTGTTGTTTACTAAATCATTAGTGTGGGCAGGCCCCCAAGTGTTCAAAAACCACTGTGTGGTAGGGAAGCCTATTAAGGTCTTTTTGCTGAAGATGTGTTTTGTTTGTAAATAAAGTAAGAAAGAACACCAAGTTAGTAGGCAGAGACATGGATTCTTGTCCCAAGATAGGTGGCCTTGTGGAACCACCCAACAGTCAATAAGTTGAACTGGATGACTTTGAAGGGGCCTGTGAGATTTTCAAGTCATTTCCCTGTCTAGGTTTCAGCAGCATGTGGGTTAGAGCTTTCTGACATTTTTTTCCGGGGAATAAATCTTATTCTTTTTTGATATTGCCTGTCTCAGGTTCTTCGTTGTGCAGCGGTTGAGAGAGAACTCAGACTGCTAACCAAAAAATCAGGAGTATGAATCCACCAGACACTGTGTCCTATAGGATTGCCATGAGTCAGAATCAACTCAATGGCAATGAGTTTGGTTTTTTATCTTAGTTTCTTAGTGATGCCACAATAGAAAATACTACAGCTGGGTGACTTTAATGAACAGAAATTTATTATTTCACAGTGAAGAGGTTAGAAAGCACCATTTCTAGGGGAAGGCATCTCCTCTTCGGTGGCTCTGAGGGAAGGTCTTTGTCTTTTTTCAGCTTCTGTTCCTCAGTCCTTTGGCAGGTTCATGAAGCATGCCATCTGTTTTTCCCTGCTTGTGCTTCTTTTGTGCCCAATCTGATCATTTTATACCACAGGAGTGATTGGTTCGAAACACTCTGCACTGACATAGTCTCATTCATATCACAAAAAAATCCCCTATTTCCAAATAAAATTATATCCACATAATTCTGGGGGATACATACATTACCCCACAGGTTTAAATGATCCCCATGTGCTGAATGAGCACACATTGACTGATGGAGAAGAAAAGTCTTCTGAGAAGATATTAATGTTATGTCGACTCGACGGCACTTGGCTGGCTTTGGTTAACTTGTAGTAGCTCCTGTAGGAGACGTTCTGTGGAGAGAAGTTTCCACGTCCACTGAGGTGTGTGCCAGGTTCTCATTTCCTCTACTACTGGGCTGATGCAGTTTTTTAAAAAAAAATATTCTGGACCAGTACCTGTAAGTGCTGCAGCATTTCTGTTAAGGAGCACACTGTTACTCTGTCTCTCTCTTTCTGTCAATGTGTCAGTTTAGGATGTTTTCAGATGCAGATAAAAAATATAGTCCCAATTTAACTGCCTAAAACAATTAGGTAATTTGTCACCCTGCTGGGCTGGTGCTTGAGCACTGTCTTTAGGGATCCACGTTCCCACCATCTTTGTTCCTCTGGCCTCAGTGTGAACTCTGGCTGCTTCACCTTGCGTACACAGGCAACAGCTGTAGGCCCAGGCTGTGTATCCCGGTACAGCAACCTTGGGAGAAGAAGAAACGATCATTCTTCCACCCATGACTCTTTATAAACAAGAAAATGTTTCTTAGAATCCCCTCCCATCCCCAGAAGATCTCCTCTTACAGCACATGTGGCCAGAAACAGGGCATAGGTACATCCCTAAACGAAGTCTTTGGCAAGGGAAATGGAGACACTAGAACTGACTCAAAATAGTCAAGTTTCACCCATGAGTCGCAGAGCGGACGAGTAGACAAAATTAGGCCTCTCCAATCTTTGACAGCTACCAGAGTGGGGAGGGAGGGAGAGGGTTATTCACAGATTAGACAGTTGATAGGAACCCAGTTAAGTGAAGAGAGCGACAGACAGCGTGGGATAGAACGGAGGGCAGCACAACTGGACTACACCGAAAGCTAAAATGTTTCTAAAATTCAATCCAACATTTTAAAGGAAAGAGTAGAAGGGATAGGGGTCTGGGGACCATGGTTTCAGGGTAGTACATCGATGTCAATTGGATCCTGGAGGTCTAGGATGGAAAAGAGGAGCATGCTGTTGCAGGGTGAGGGGAACAGATAGAGCTGCATAGGGGCAGGTATTCAGGGTTTTGTATGGCAAGTTGACTTGGATTATAAACTTTCTCTTAATCACAGTAAGAATAAAATTAACCAAAAAACAGAGCTCTCCTGTGAAGAACACCAAAGACATAAGGAAAATATAATCCCAAGAGAGAAAAAGGGCCACTTAAACTAGAGGCTATATCAGCAGGAGACCAGACAAACTAGAAAGTACCTGGCTACCGCCAAAGACTTTCCTGACAGGGAACAGAGCAAAGAATCCCTGATGGAGTGGGAGAAATATGGGATGTAGAATTCAAACTCTTTTAAAAAGACCAGATTTGGTGGTTTGATGTACTGTAAGGTGCCCAAAGACACGGCCTCTGAAGTGTTTGTTAGCACAGAAGTGAAATCATTTTTGAAGCCAGCTCTTCAGACAAAGATTGGACTGAATTGCAAGACATAAAATGATACTAGTGAAGAGTGTTGTTCTTTGCTGAAGTAGATAAAGGAGACTAACTGGGCAGCTCCTGTCTGCAGGTAAGTTGAAAAGGCAGAGGTGTACAGGAGCTGCCTGAATGGATGTGGGAAATACAGAGTGGAGAGAAACGTGCTGTCACAGTGTGAGAGTTCAAGTAGGGTTACATAACAAAACGTGAGTAAGGTTTTGTATGCCAAACTGACAATAAAGTAAAATACACAATATTTTATTGTGTATACATAGATAAAATAAAATAAGTACATGAAATAAAAACATTTAGGGCTTTCTTGGTGAAGAAGAGGGGGCAGTGGCTGTGGTTAGCCAAGCAGTAAGAAATAAAAATCCAAACCTGTTGCCTTCAAGTTGACCCCTACTTATGTCAGCCCATGTGTGTCACAATAGAACTGTGTTCCACATCGTTTTCCATGGCCAGTTTTTCAGAAGTAGATCAACAGATCTTTTCTCCCCAGGTACCTCTAGGTATGTTTATACTGCCGATCTTTTGGTCCATTTATTTGTATCATCCATGGAGTACTAATTACACTGTGTGAAACATCTCTAATTCGCTTTAGAAGTGTTTCTGTTCTTATTCACAACAGTAACTTTAAAAAAAAATTTTTATCATGCTTTAGGAGAAAGTTTATGGCACAAATTAGTTTCTCATCAAATGGGAGAAAAATTAAAAACAAAATTCAAATTCATGTAAAAAGACTTGACTTATTGGTATGACAGAGGCTGAAGGAATTATGACCCTTAGATGCCCAGCTAACTCAGAACTGGTCACTCCTGCAGCCCATCCTTCAACCAAAAATTACACTCGCCTAGAAAACAAACAAAAACATGCATGAAGATTGTGCTTCTTAGTTCAGTCATGTATATGAGACCAAATGGGCAACACCTGTCCGAAAGCAAAGAAAAGAAGGTAGGAAGGGACAGGAAAACCAGACGAAAGCAAATAGAAAACCCAAGGCAGTAGAGGGAGCGTGCTGACGCTTTGCCGGGATTGCAACCAATGTCATAAAACAATATGTGTGCCAATGTCTAGATGAGAAACCAATTTGTACCATAAACTGTCACCGAAAACACAGTCAAAAAATATACATTCAGGTACATAAATTGTTTCGTGACATTGGTTGCAATTCACACGATGTATTATCATTCTTTCCCTTTCTCTTTTCATCCTGGGCTCTCCACGTCCCTTTGTGCGGTTTTTCCTGTTTTTGCCTGTTGTCGTGGCTTTGGGGCACGTGTTGCCCATTTGGTCTCATATGCTTGATTGAACTAAGACGCATGTTCTTCATGCGTGTTGTAGTTCGTTTACGCACCTGTCTGACCTTTGGCTGAAGGATGGACTTCAGGAGTGACTTCAGTTCTGAGTCAGCAGAGTGTCTGGTGGCATTGTGTGGGGAGTTCCTCTAATTTCTGTCAGAGCAGTAACTCGTGTCTTCTTTTGTGGATTTGAATTTTGTTCTACATTTTTTTAAGAATGGTATCCATGAGACTTAACTGCTTTCAGTTCTGCACAAAGAGGGAGCAGCTTGGTCCCTACTGGTTTTTTTTAAGTCTTATAAGAGACATGGTGAGGCTGCCTTCCTGTTAAATCCTAGGGACTTGAGCCTGTCTTTGAGTGTTCTCTCTGGTCCAAGGCCCCACTGTGTTCATCTGACTGTATGTCTGTGTAGCCTCCTCCTTTGTAACCTATTTTCTGGAGTGTAGACAGGTCTGGAATTTTTGTTTCCACTCCAGCTTTACACATTGGATCTCACTCCTGTCAGAGGTAAAGCACTAGCACTAGCTGTGGTTGAAGATACAGAGTCATCCTTACCATTGGCTAATGATGCTGAGACTGTTCATAAATATGTCTCAAGGCAACATAATGATATTATATTGCATATTTATTTGGCATATGCATTTGTGTCATGTATCTATTTATAAATAAATATATAAATATGTCTCATGTACCTAGGACACCAATGTGATCTCTTACATGTGTGAATCATACTTGGGATGTTCTACAAAGATGAAAGCTATTTGAGTGCTACCTGCTCTTTATGAGCTGAGCTCAGGTGAGTGTTTCTTTACCTTGAATATGTTTATGAGATGAAGGCAGTGGAGTTTGTGATATATGTCCCCCACACCAAAGTATCTTCCAGTTTTGCAGTAAAGGCAGTGTGAGCTATCACTGTCATTGTTTTAAGAACGGACCTTGCCTCCTGGCACAGTCCTAGGCATTCTGAACTAACTGTATCCCAGGTTGATACCTACCCCAGATTTCGAAAATGATCTTTGAAGAGCTCTATTTTTCACTTTAATTTTCATGTCTTCTATCTTCTGTCCCAAGTGGTAATTGCTGTTGTAATCTGCCAGCACTCTCAGAGCGAGAGCCAGGCTCAAGTCTGAGCTTGCCCTGTGCAAATTGGCTTTCATTCAGTGTCGTTCACTGAGTCCAGCAAAGCCCCATCTGAAAGGAGTTGAGGATGTACCTTTTCTCTCATCCTGATCCAGCTGGGACCTACGAAGACGTTAGCGCTGATTCTTTGTGATTCTTTGTAAAGCAAGGCTGAAAACTTCCCAATTTTCTGTTTTTTATCTTGTCTCTGTCTATAAACTGGCATTGTTTTCTTTGAAAATTTCCCGTAAAACCACACCCTCTCCCTTTACCCCATCCTGTTTTTAAAACAAATAATTCTGCCTATATGCTGCATCATAGCCCATATCACCCAATGGAAGGAAAAATGAAGAGAATAACTTAAAAACCAACGAAGAAGCATATCAAAGAATTCTTGGGTGTGTGAGCATTCTAACATTTGTAGTCCTCCACACCCAAGCCTGGCAGAAGGCTGAACTCTGGGAGTGTCTGGGAGACATGAGCCAGTGCCTAAAAATGGTGTTCAGGGGTTGGAGTTGACAGGAGTTCCGTGAAGCTGGATCTGACCCAGCCTGTGAGCAAGTCAAGCCTGGAAGAAGAGAAGTGTTTAAGGAAATTGCTCCATGGTGTAGTCTTGAGCTATCAAGTTCCCTTTAGAATTCATGGACACACTTTCTTCAGGTTAAGGGCAGGAAGAGGCTGTCAGCTAACCAGTAATTCTTGTCAGATAGATCCAGGCTTACAAGCATGTCCTCAACCAGGCCCAGCCTAAAAGAGGAGAAAACCCTGAAATACTGGCTATTCAAGTATGTACTGAAAAGCTGGCAAAGATGACTTTGACAAGGTGCTTATAAGAGTATGTTGATTTTATAAATGTCACAACTAAAACTGTATTAGAAATAAGCAACAAGTTGCTGTTGAGTGGACTCTGACTCATGGCGACCCTGTATGCATCAGCGTAGAACTACACACCATAGGGTTTTCAATGGCTGATTTTTCAGAATTAGATTGCCAGCCTTTTCTTTCAAAGCTCTTCCGGGTGAATTTGAGCTTCTAACCTTTATAGTTAGCGGCTGGGCATGTTAACTGGTAGCAGCACCCAGTGACTCCATGGTAGCAATACCATATGCTACGTGGATCCCCAGCCTCAGTGCTAAAAGGCTAAGCTGACTGTTAGAAGTGCATAAATCACCCTCTTTATTATAATGAAAACTAAATGCTTATTAGCCCCCCGAAATATCCCTCCTTTGAACAGGTTATGCTATTTCAAATGCTCAAATTGTTCGCTTTAGGAGTCAGGTAATCCACAATTAAAACACAAACCTATTATCCTGCCCAGTACCACAGAAAGCCATAATTACCTCTTATAGATAACGGAAAATGTGTTTGAGTTGGCTACCAGAGGAGGGGAATGAGGCAAAGAGGGGCAATTTTGAGGGAAAGGACTGGAACTGCCTGGAATGATCTGGTATCATCTAAGGAGAAGAGGAAACAGGGGAAGTGAGAGGCTTTAGGCAGCCTGGTGAGGAGTGAGGACTGGGAGGGAAAGTACTTTGTGAGCAAGTGTGTTAAAGGGCCCAGTGTTTGGGTCATGCGTCAGGGAGAAGGACTCAGATCCAACACCCAGGACTTGTTGCAGATAACTGGTCCAGGTTGGGTGACTGTATCAGAATGCATTTTTAAACAGTAACCACAAAATTACCCCCAATTATTTTACACTTAATTTGTTGAAAGTTATGTATTTTTTACAGTTTTTGCATTAACAAATTAGATTAACTTGTGGTTTTCATTCTTTTTTGTGCACCCTCTCTCGGGTTTTGAAGTCAATGTTATATTTCATAAAGCAGTTTAGGAGTTTCCCTTCTCTTCTAAGCTTTAGAAAGATGTAAGTGTAAAGATTTGTTTGAATTTTCTAGGGAAAATAGCTAGGCCTGGTATTTTTGAAGAAACTCCTTGACAACTTTCTCTGTTTCTTGCATGGAAACCAGTATGTTTTAATTTTCTTTCTCTTTTGGGGGTGCTTTGACTAAGAAAACTGTGCTTTCATCCAGGTTTTCAAACTGGCTTTTGCAGAGTTAAGTAGTTTCTTATGATTATTTCAATGTAATATATTTTTGTAGTTGTTTTTCCCTTATTTATTTTGTATTATTGTTTTTTCTACTCTTTTTGTTTATCTGTTTCTTTGTTTTTCCTCCAAAGCCCTGGCTTACTTTTATTAATTCATTTAACTCTCCATTTTTTTCTGTTTTCTAACTCAGTAAATTCTACTCTCTTTACTTTCTTCTTTTTACTTTCAGTTTATTTTGTTGTTCTGTTATAACTCTTAGCTAAAATGCTTGTTTCACTTTTTTAAAATTAGTTTAAACATTTAAGCCTGTGAATTTCCCTTTGAATACTGTACTAATAAGTAGGAAATTTAGTACTTCTGTTATTGTCCTTTGATAGGAGTTTTACAATTTAGGTTGTATTTCTCTTTCTTTCATGAGTTAAGAGAGTTTTTTAAAAAATTAAAATTCTCTTAAGATACTATTTTAAAATGTTATCTAATTAAAAAACAATAATTTATAGTTTTATTGCATAGTGATCAGAGAATATTGCCTATATTATTTCTACTTTTTGGTATTTATTCTTTTTTTTTTTTTTTTTGGTGGCCTAATATGTAGTCAGTTTTTCTGAATGCTCTATTGTTGAATATGCTTGAGGGGGAAAAAAAAAGATTGCTCCCTAAAGGCAACGGGAGATCACACACACACACACACACACACACACACACGTCTGAACTACCATATTTAACGTATGATGTTGCATGGGAGATCAGTGTTACTTCTTTTACTTTTGTCAGCTTGATTTGTCATAGATTGAAGAGACAGGAATTAAATCAGCATGTTTCTGTTTAGTTCTCCTTTTATCTCCTTAATGTCAAGTTTTTGAAAACTGCTGCTTTGTTATTTGGTACTTAGCTATTTATAACAGTTACAATGTTACTGTGAAGTACACCCATTAGCAGTAAGGATGTTTTTATTGGTCTTGCTTAATCATTTTCTCTGGCCTGAATTCCAACTTACCTGGAATTAAAACCATGAACTCTACTTTCCTTGGTGTACTTTCCCCTAACCCATTTTTAACCATCCCATTATTTTCAATATTCTGATTTGTTTTAGACGTGTCCCCTTATATAATAGTTAGGGTTTGCTTTATGGTTTAACCTGAAAGCATTTTTCTCTAAGTTGGAACATTAGTCCCATTTTTATTTGTTGATGTAGCTAAGATATTCAAGGAGCTGCATCCGACTCAAAGGCACTTGGCTTGGCAGCTAAGATATAATTAATCTTAGTTTTATTATATTGTTTTATATTACAATTTACTTTTAGGTTTTCTTTTTTTTAAGCCAATACTCGGTCTCTTTTGCTTGTTTACCTTTGCTTTGATTTTTTATTTGTAGTTCTTCTTATATTTAAAAAGATATATTTAAAAGATACATTAGTCCTTTTAGTTATTTTTATGATGACATCTTTATATAATACTCTTAACCCTCTATTTTTTTTTTTTTTTTTTAGGAAGTATCCATTAGTTCTCCACCTGGGTGGTGTAAATGGTTACGTGCTTGACTACTAGGTGCAATGTTAGAGGTGGGAACCCACCGGGAGAACCCTCAGAAGACTGGCCTGGAGACCTGCTTCTGAAAGGTCACTGACTTGCAAAGCCTGGGGAGTAGTTCTCCTCTGCACGAGTAGGGTCCCCAGGAGTTGGAATCAACTTAACAATGATTACTAACAACAAATAAGCAGTGATAAAACTAGTACATTCTCTTTTCTCCTCATTCTTCTACCACTGATATTAGACAATAATAGAATATTTAGGACCACTAATCTTTGTTTTGTTTTTTTATTGTATTTATAGTTTTATTACTTGAGTTGTTAGTTTTTCTGTCAGTTAGGCTCCAGGAAAACAAAATCCCACTGAGAATTTAAAATAGAGTAATTTTGATCTAGAAAGCTGGTCACCCAGGTGGTGGAACTGCTAAGAAGTCAAGGGGGTTCTGAAGAAACCCAGAGATGAGCAACAGTAGAAAGCTGGTTGCTTCTGGGTAGAAGGGAGGAGGTAGTGTTTCCAGAGTTTAGGGACCAGGGCCACCACCAGGTAGGAATCACAATGTAAAGAAAGCTTGTGTCACGGGAGCTCCAGAGACTCAGCTGTTGCTGGAAACATTGCCTGAGGTGACAGTCTTTCTCCTATTTCCCAGTCTTCCACTAGTGCCCAGCCAAAACCTGGAAACACAGGGATCTATACTGGTAGAGATCAGTCCCTTTGCTATATTGAGCAGAGCAGCAAAAGGGTGAGGAATGGAACCGAGAGCAAGCAGGCTGAGGACCAGCATAGCTTTAAATGACTTAGAGCACGTCCTTCTGACTTGAGGTTTCTTCCAGAGCCAACAGAGACAGTGACTTCCCTGGAGATGGCATCCTGAATTTGAAATTCTAGCCTACTGGACTGTATGAGAATAAACTTTTCATTGTTAAAGTATCCACTCACGATGTTTCTGATAGAGCAGTACCACACGACTAAGACAAAATTTAATACCAAGACAGAGAGTAACAGATACCTGGATTGTGAATGTATTTTTGAAACCAAATGGATAGCAGACTCAGAAGGAACCAAGGAAACTGAAGAAGGCACAGATGATGAGAAACAAGCAGCAGAAGACCACCATGAGCTGCAATAGTGGACAGGCAACAGCAGAAGCAGACCAGCAGAAGGCAGCGCTGAAACTAACCCATGGAGGAGGTTTCCTGATGGAGGTGGGGTACCTCTGGGGTTAAATCGATAGAGCTTGGCCTGCTGACCCACAGAGCTAGAGAGCTGACTGCCTCTGTGCAGGTTTCCTGGCAGAGTGGGGTGCCTCCGGGTACTGAAGTCAGTGGAACTAGAGAGCTTTGGAACACTTGCCCCAGCAGAGCAGTGGTAGGCCTGAGGCCTGGGCCTGGAGGCCATAGGAAGCAGAAGCTGAACAAAGGAGGAACATGAGAAGCTGACTTGCTTCAGTCTCAGTCACGGCTATAACCTCGGGTGTTCCTAAGGGTAGAGTTGCCGCTCCAGTGGACTAGGAAAATGATGTGCCTAAAGCCAAGGGGAGCAGAGTTGCTGTCCCAGCGGGCTTGGAATGGGAAACTTATATCACAGGTCTGAGGAGTCTCCACTCAGAAACTGAAGAGTGTGGCCAAACCTAGAGTCTGGAGGGCAGGGCCATTGTGTAAAATGTCTCAGAGAACGGAGTATGATTTTCATAGCCTTTAGGACTAATGTAATGTACTCTGCTAATTTGCTTGTTGCCTGTTTTGCCTTTTTTCTCCCATTTGTAATGGAAATGTTTAGCTTGTGCTTGTCTGTTCTGCCACTGTATTTTGGAAGTAGATAAGTTGTATTCTAGATTTCACAGGTAAAGAGGAATTGCTTGATTTTGGACTTGGATTTAAGATTTTTGCTATGACAGGGTGAGTATGTTTTATGTGTTACAAGGATGAGCTTTTTTTTTTAGGAAAAAAAGGGTGGAATGTCATAGATTGAACTGCGTTCCCCTGAAACTGTGTGTGGCACCATGATTCATGGTATTGTGTGATATTACTATATGCTGTAAATGGTGCCTCTATTATGTTAATAAGGGAGGATGGGCAGCAGCTGTGTTGGTGGGGCAGGACTCAATGTGTAAGATTTTATTGTGCCTCTTGGAATATAAAAGAAAGAATCTAGCAGAGAGATTTGAGTATCTCATACCAACAAGAAAGAAGGCAGTGCTGGGAGCTGAGCACAACCTTTGGAGAGGACCAGAGTCCTTGTACCTAAGAAGCAGCAGACTCCACCCTTAGACAGTCCTGAGGTTATGGCCATACATTTTGAGACTGAGGCAAGTCAGCTTCTCATGTTCCTCCTTTGTTCAGCTTCTGCTTCCTATGGCCTCAAGGCTCAGGTCTCAGGGCTACCACTGCTCTGCTGAGGCAAGTGTTCTAAAGCTCTCTAGTTCCACCAACTTCAGTACCCAGAGGCACCCCACTCTGCCAGGAAACCTGCACAAAGGCAGTCAGCTCTCTAGCTCTGTGGGTCAGCAAGCCTAGGTGTATCGATTTAAGTGCCCAGAGGTACCCCACCTCCATCAGGAAATCTCCTCCATGGGTCAGTTTCAGTGCTGCCTCCCGCTGCTCCACTTCTGCTGCTGCCTGTCCACTACTGTAGCTCATGGTAGTCTCCTCCAGAGCCAGAAAAGAAAGCCTCACCCTGGAGCTGACACCCTGCTTTTGGACTTCTAGCTTACTAGACAGTGACAAATCTCTATTTTTAAAATCATCCACTTGTAATATTGTTAAAGCAGCACTCCTTAACTAAGACACTCTACATCCCTACTGACACTTAGAGTTTTCAAGTCTTCTTAACTTTAGGCATTCAAGTAGTGTGTGGAAATATCTAGATGTTGTTTTAATTTCTCTGATAACTGCTGCCATTCAACATATTTTTGTGTGTATTGATTATTTGTATATTGTCTTTTATGAAGTGTCTGTTCAATTTTTTTTTTTTTTTTTTTACCATTTAAAAAAAATTGAGTTGTCTTTTCTTACTACTGAGTTTCACATACATACAAGCCCTCTGTTGGATATATATTTTGAAAACATTTTCTCCCAGTCCTTAGCTTTTATTTTTGTGTTCATAACTATGTCCTTTAAGACCAAACATTTTAAATCATAATGAAATCTATTTTATGAATGTTTTCTTTTATAGGTTATGTTTTCAAAGATTTTTGAAAAATCTTTGCCTTATCCAATGTTACAAAGATTCTCTATTACATTTTCTTTGAGATACTTAATAGTTTTAGCCCATGGAATTAAGTCAGAGTTCCTCAGTTTGGGCACTATTGACATTTTGTGTTAGAAAATTTTTTGTTCTGGACAATTGCCCTGTGTGTTGTAGGACAATTCCTTGCCTCTAGCTACTGGATTCCAGTAATATATCTCCCCAATTGTAACAACTTAAAATGTCCTTGGATATTGATAAATACAACCTGAAGGGAAAGGATTGCTTCAGTTAACAATCGCTGACTAACAGCTGTGGTCATTTTACTACTTGTGTGTGTGTGTGTGTGTGTGTGTGTGTGTGTGTGTGTGTAGTGTAGAGGTTAATTTTTTTCATGTAGATGTTTAATTCTTCCAGAAACATTTACTGAAAGATTGTCCATTCAACATCAAATTACCTTGCCACCTTTGTAAAAAATCAATTCCTTGGATAAACCTCACTTGATCATGGTGCATTATTCTTTATAAAAGTATTATTGTGATTAATACCTATGTAACACAACATTTGCCATTTCAACAAGCTTTGCATGTACAATTCAGTGACATTGTTCAACCATCACCCCTAACAGAAGCTCAGTGTCCTCTGTCATCTCCCTTTTACCTACCTCTTGACCATCCCTGGTAACCACCAATAAACTCTGATCTCTATTCTTGCTTATTCTATTTCATATAAGTGGGACTATACAATATTTTCAATTGTGAGTGACTTTTTACATTGTTGGATTCAATTTGCTACTCTTCTCTTAAAAAGATTTGCATCTATATTCATGAAGCATACTGGGCTGCCAGAAACCCTGGTGGCATAGTGTGTTAAGTGCTGCATGCATCTGCCAACCAAAAGGTCCGCAGTTCAAATTTGCCAGGTGCTCCTTGGAAACTCTACGGGGCAATTCTATTCTGACCTAAAGTGTTGCTATGAATCAGAACTGACTTGACGGCAGTGATTTTTGGTTTTTTTTTTTTTTTTTTTTTGGTAATGGTCTGCAGTCTTCTTATCTCAGTATCTTTGGTTTTGAAATCAGGTTAATTTGGAGTTACAAAACAGTTTAAAAGATTTTCCTTCTCCTCCAAAAGAGCTTACATGGGACTGGTATTATTTTTTCCTTAAATATTTGCTAGAGTTTACTAGAGAATTTATACTCACCTGGAGTTTTTGTTATTGAATATTTCTAATTATTCATTTAATTTCTTTAATTGACATTACATTACATTTCTTTTTAATTTCTTTTTGGCTCATTTTTTATTGTATTTTTTTAAAACACATTTGCACACTTCATGTAGGTTGTCAGATTTATTAGCATGAAGTTATTTGCTGTATTTACCATCTTTTAATGTCTATAGGATTTTTTTATTCCCTAAAATGATTGTTTGTGTCTTTTCTTTCTTTTTGTCATTCTCAGTGAAAGGATTATCAGATATGTTGGCCTTCTTAAATAACAAGCTTTAGATTGGATGGATTTTTTTCTACTATTGTTCTGTTATCTATTTCACTGATTTCTAGTCTTTATTATATTCTTCTTTCTGTCTGCTTTAGTTTGATTTACTCTTTTTTTTTCTAGTTTTTTACAAAGAAGTTGAGGTATTTTAATAGGCATTTAAATGTACAGATTTCCTTGTAAGCCCTATTCTGACTGCATCTGTGGGAAGGGGATGAGGCACTCCAGCCTTTCAAGGTTATGTGTTGCATGATATATCTTTCTCTATACAACGATTTCAGTTTTTCTGTGTCTTTGTATTTAAATGTATCTCTAGTACAGAACATTTAGTTAAATCTTATTTCATTTTAATAATCTTGACTTTTGAATGGGTTCTTTAGTCTACTAATCTTTGATATAATTATTAAATTTACCAAATTATTTTTAGTTTTGTACTTATTTTTACTTTCCTTCCTTTTCTTCAGCTATTTGAATATTTTTAGCATTCCATTGTAATTTTCCTGTGAGTTTTCTTTGCTACAATTCTTTGCATTATTTTTAAGGATTTCCTCAGAGGTTATAGTAAACATTCTTTTTTTTTTAAATTTTTATTTAACATAACTGAGTGAAAATGTACATTCACATATAAATTTACGTGCCCCCCTGTATGCAGCTTCCACTGCTCTCCCTGTCCGGTGACAGCACACTATTCCTCTCTGCTCCATACATGTCTCATCCTCCCAACAGTCTCCTTTCCCCTCCTGTCTGTCCACTCCCCTTCCTCCAGCCAGAGGTCAGCAAGATGATATCCTATAGATGTATAGAACCACAAAGTGCTTCCAATATATGGTCACTCTGCCTTGCCAAGTCCAATCCATTCCTGTCCAAAGAGGGACCTTTGTTATAATTTATGGGAAAGGGCAGCAGCAGGGCAGGGGGCCATGCTCTCAGAGGAACCCCCAAACCGCTGGACCATCAATCGAGGTCTTTTAGTGGAGATCTCATGATTCACCTCTTTATTCTTGTGTTGCCAGTGAGACTCCTCTCTGTGAGCTCCATTGTGGTTATCGCTGGTGGTGGCCGGGCACCATCCAGTTCTTCCGGTCCCAAGTCGATGTAGGCACCCACTCTTGTGGGTCTCTCCATCTTCTCGGTTGTCTTTACCACATGTCATTTTGGCCCTCAGTGAGCATCCGTTCCTGTTGAGTTGGGACCTATAGTAAACATTCTTGATTTTTCACAGGTCACTTACAATTATTAATGTATTATAAACGTTTTTCTAAAATATAGAAAATTGCAAATTTGTAGATCCATATTCCCCTTCCAGGAACCCTGGTGGCGTACTGGTTAAGTACAACATCTGCAACCCAAAATGTCAGCAGTACAAATCCACAAGGTGCTCCTTGGAAACTCTATGGGGCAGTTCTACTCTGACCTCTAGGGTCGCTATGAGTCAGAATCAACTTGATGACAGTGGGTTTTGGTTTATTTTTCTCCCCATGTTTTATATTATAATTGTTACATGTATTTGTTTATTTACATTATAAATCCCTTAAGACAGTGTTTTGCTTTAATCCATTACATGGTTTTAAAGAAATGAAGATGAAAGCAGGAGAAAAATAGCTTTTTGTATTTCCGCAGGCATTTAGCATTTCCAGTAGTCTTCATTCTAGATTCAGGATGTGTTTTTGCATCTAACATGATTTCTTTCCTTTCTTAAAAACTCCCTTTAAGTTTTCTTACAGTATAGGTTTGAAAGTCATATTTTCTGTTAGCTTTAATTTATCTGAAAAATATTTTTATTTAACCTTCATTTCTTAGGAATGCTAACCAAAAGGTTGGCAATTTGAATCCACTAGGTGCTCCTTGGAAACTCTATTGGGGAGGTTCTACCCTGTCCTACAGAATCATTATGAGTCAGAATCAACTTGTCAGCAATGAGTTTTGGATTTCTAAGGAATGTTTTTGATGAGTATAAAATTTTCAATTGACAGTTCTGTCTTTTAGCACCTTAAAGATGTTTTCCATTCTCCTCTGAGCTTCATGGTTTTGATGAAAGTCAATGATTAATAGGATTGTCATTCCCTATGTAGTTTTATTTTTCTCTTGTTCCTTTCAAGATCTGCTCTTTGACTTTGGCTTTTAACAGTCTGATTAGGATGAATTTCAGCATGAACTTATTTGTGCAAAGTCTGCTTGGTGTTTGCTTATCATGTGGTATCGGCAAATTTCCACATGTAATCAAATTAAGTAAAATTTTACTTTTATTTCTTCAAATATTTTTCTGCCCCATTCTTATTCCTCTCACTGTGTTCCAATTATGCAAATATAATTTGACTTATATGACTTAACAATTATTTGAGTTTCTTTTCAAAATTTAAAGAAAATTATTTTTCTATATCTTCTTCACCATAGATAATTTTCCTTTTCTTAAGTCTTCATAAATATTTTACTTAATCTAACACATCCAAAATATTGTCCTTCCAATATGTAATCAACATAAAAAATGTGCTGAGATATTTTACTACCTTTTGGTATTAAATCTTCAAAATCCAGCACATATTTTACAATTCAGACTAGACACAATTTTTTTATTATTGTACTTTAGACAAAGGTTTACCAAAAAAAAATTAGCTTCTCATTAAACAGTTAGTACACACACCGTTTTGTGACATTGGTTAACAACCCCATGATATGTCAATACTCTCCCTTCTCTAACTTGGGTTTCCAATTACTGACTTTCCTGTACCCTCCTACCTTCTAGTCCTTGATCCTGGTCTGATGTGTCCCTTTTATGGACCTTTCTAATCTCAGTGACTTTATCACTGAGTTAAAAGGGTGTCAAGTGTCCATATTTTCAGGGTTTCTCCAGTCTACATCAGGCAAGTAAGTCTGATCTTTTTTTTGTGAGTTGGAATTTTGTCCTACTTTTTTTCTCCAGCTCTGTCTGGGTTCCTCTGCTGTGTTTCCTGTCAGAGTAGTCAGCGGTGGAGATTACACACCCTGAATAATTTTTGTTGATTTAGCTTGAAGTTTATTTAGTCTTCCTATGTTGTGGCCCTTTGGATGTAAGCCTGTCCATGACAATTTTTATTTCATGTGTTCTGTATTTCAGCTTTCTTATTTCTTTGGGGAGATTTTAGTTCATTGAATGAAAACATGTTTTCTTTTACTTCATTGATGATAATATACCATAGACTTTAAGATCCTGTTTGTGAGGCAGGAGAGGCCAAGGTGTTGGAGCAGTAGATGCTTCTCATGATCTCTCTTACAACAAAGACCCACTCAAGGTGAATCAGTTATATATGACATTCCAGGGGCCTTGAACATCAAAGGTAAAGTTCAGAAACTGGACTGAGCAGCAGGAGAGGGAGAGAAGTTCAGAAGCAGTGAGGAGTGGCCGCTCCTGACTCGGCAGGACTTGGCAGCCCTGACTGGGTCCGCTGACACCAGTGATGGAAGGTGTGCAGTGGTGTTCAAAAAGCATTTTTTACATCGGAAGAGACTTTTGCAGCTGAAAGCACACTCGCACCTCAAGAATTAGTGAAAGTGACAGTAGATCAACAAAAGATAAGTAATTTGAGTCTAATCTACCTCTTTAGTATCAAAAACTTTCATGCTTTTAACTACCTACCCCTGTACTGGGATCCAGCCAACTCCAGAGACTGATGCATTCTCTGGGCCAGAAGTATGACCCTTACATGCCCTGAGCCATTTTCCTAGCCTTAGAGAGGGAACAAAGTTAATAAACAGGAAAAAATAATCTGCTGCTTCCTCTAAGAGAGGAACTCAGGGCAGAAAAATTTTCTTTGTCTAGGCACAGGCACAAGGGGCCCACAGACGGTGAATGCCTTTCACCCCTGCATAGACCGGTGTGAGTCCACTACACAAGCTTATGCCTTTGTGAGCACAATACAACAGGATATATACCTGAACCCTAATTTTACTGTGTCAGTGGTATGGTGGAAAGGCATGCTCCCGACATTGTACACCAAGCTGCCTATTAAGCAAGGTCTTTACCTACCCATTGCAGGGGCCTGAGGACTGGTGGCTGCAACCATTCCACCTAACCACTTGTGACAGGAATCCAAGAATAAGTAATGCCTTCCAGTCCTTACAGTCAACAGTACTGGGCACCTATAGTCTGGTAGCCAAACCTACCCACCCACATGCTATCAGAAACAGGGACACGCTATCCTCACAGGCACTCAGGGGTGGTTGTCAGCCCCTTCCTTGCTCAGTGTACGCAGCCAGATACCTGTGCCTACACCAATCAACCCTGCCCATTGAGGACTGTAGACGACAGCCCTCACTACACACATGGTGACCAACTACCTGGATACCTGAGCTAAATCCATACAGGAAAAGTAAACACATTCCTGGGGTAACCAACTCAGTAACATTTCTCACCATCTGGTAACAGGACATTTGCACTTCAAAGGCATCATAGTCAAACTAGCTTAATGACTAGCCTTTTTTGGCACACCACAACAAGACAAGAAGCTAGGACATAGTAAACAGACATAAAATAAATAAATACAATAACTTATTGAATTGCTTGAATACAACAGTCAATATCAAATCACATAAAAAGGCAGATCACAATGACTCCATAAAGCTCCTAAAATAAAGACTCAAGAAATCTTTAGATGAAAAGAACTTCGTGGAACTACTAGATACAGAAAACAAAAGATTAATACATAGAACTCTTCAAGATATCAAGAAAGAGATCAGGCAAAACCCAGATCAAGCTAAGAAACATACAGACACACCAGTTGAGAAACTTAGGAGGTTTAAAGCACAGCATAAAGACAAACTGAACAGGATGCAAGAATCCATGGAAAGATAGCAAATCAAAATTCAGAAACTTGGTAATTTCAGAAATAAACAATAAAATAGAAATCGAAGAAGCAGAACCGAAGCAATGGAAGTCAGAATTATGAGACTGCAGATAAAGTACTTGACATCAACATATTTGAGGACAAATCAGGTAAAGAATTTTAAGAAATGAAGAAAGCCTAAGAATTATGTAGGGCTCTGTCAAGAGGGATAATCTATGAGTGATTGGAATACCAGAGCAGGTGAGGATAACAGAAAATACAAAGAGAATTGTTGAAGATTTGTTGGCAGAAAACGTCCCTCATGTCATGAAAGATGAGAAGGTATCTATCCAAGATGCTCATTGAACTCCACAAAATGTAGATCCCTAAAGAAAGTCATCAAGACATTATAATCAAACTGGACAAAACCAAACATAAAGAAAGAGATAAATGAAAAATAATCTACAAAGAAGAGTCAATATGATTAATCATGGACTACTCCATAGAAATTATGCAGTCAAGAAGACAATGAGAAGACATACACAAAGGTGAGAAGGAAAAAAAAACTGCCAGCCATGAATCTTAAAACTACAGTTTATCCCAATTAATTAAAAATGCTTGCCTCAAACATAGCACTCTCATGAATTATCTCTGTTTGTGTAAACTGACAGCAGTTAATGTAGAAAACAGATGCAAATTTTAAGCGACAAGAGCCTAAATTAGTAATGATGAAACAATGCAGACAGAGATAGAATGATGACACAGTGTAGGCAACCAGTGTTATTGAACTGCTCATGTAGAAACTGTGAATGGATGTATGTTTAGTTGTGTGTATTGCCACTAAAAAATAAATAAAATACATTTTTAAAAAACTTCTGTCCTTTGAAAGACATTATTAGAAAATGAAAATACAATTCATAGATGGGGAGAAAATGTTTACAGCTCATATATTTAACAAAAAAAAAGTATCCAGAATATAAAATGACTCTTAGTAACTCAATAATGAAAAGAAAACCAACTTACTTTAAAGATAATTTGAATGGACACTTCATAAATGAAGAAATCAGGATAGCCAAAATGCACATGAAAAGATGCTCAACATCACTATTCATCACAGAACTGAAATTTAAGCCACGAGGAAAAGCCTCTACCCGCTACCAGAATGGCTAACAGAAAAAAACTAAATGTTGGTGAGGATGTGGAACAACAGGAAGTCTCATACATCGCTAGTGGGAATGTCAAATATGGTTTAACCATTTTGGAAAGCAGTTTAGCAGTTTCTTATAAAGTTAAGAGTATACTTATTATAACCAAACAAAAAAACTGAACCTGCTGCCATCAAGTTGATCCTAACTCATAGTGATCCTATGACCTAACAATTCTACGTGTAAGTGTTTATCTGGGAAAAACAAAAACATACACCCACACAGAGACCTCTACATGAATAGTAGCTTTACTTACAATAATCAGAAAATAGAAACAACTCAAAAGTCTATGAAGTGATAAATGGATATACAAATTGTGGTGTATCCACCCAGTGGAACATTACTCAGCATACAATGTAAAAAATTATGCAACAATATAGATCAGTATCAAAAATACTATGTGGAGCGAAAACAACCATACACAAAAGAAAACTTACTATATGACTACATTTATGGTAAATTCTAAGAGAGGCAAGACCAACATAGAGTTAATGTCTGGGTCTGGGTGTATATGTTGGGAGGGAGATTCTCTGCAAAAGACAAGAGAGAACTTTTTTTTTGTAATTTAATTTTATTTTATTTTTAATTTTAATTTAACATGACTGAGTGAAAATGTACATTCACATATAAATTTACATGCCCACCTATATGCAGCTTCCATTGCTCTCCCTGTCTGGTGACTGCACACTATTCCTCTCTGCTCCATACATGTCTCATCCTTCTAACAGCCTCCTTTCCCCTCCTCTCCGTCCACTCCCCTTCCTCCAGCCAGAGGTCAGCAAGATGATATCCTATAGATGTATAGAACCATAAAGTGCTTCCAATATATGGTCACTCTGCATTGCCAAGTCCAATCCATTCCTGTCCAAAGAGTGGACCTTTGTTATAATTTATGGGAAAGGGCAGCATCAGGGCCGGGGGCCATGCTCTCAGATGAACCCCAAAACCGCTGGACCATCAATTGAGGTCTTTTAGTAGAGATCTCATGATGCACCCCTTTTTATTCTTGTGTTGCCAGTGAGACTCCTCTCTGTGAGCTCCATCATGGCTATCACTGGTGGTGGCAAGAGAGAACTTTTTGTAGAAATTTTCTGTGTTTTTTCAGATGTTTACAATTTATCAAAACACTTCTGTTTTTATACTTTAAATGAGTACATTTTGTTGTGTGTAAATTGTATCTCAATAAAGTTGACTTTTGAAAAGACCAAGTCTGATGTCTTTTTGCTAGGTGTTAAGTGCATAGGTGGAGTTTTGACCCTAAAGTAGTGAGAGTAGGCAGGGACTGTGATTGTCCAGTTCTGTCTGTAACTAGGGTTAAGTTCTGTCTTCTCAAGCAGAGACACGAGGGAGTTGAACTGACTACAGACCTAAACCACATTTTCTCTTCAGTGATAACACAGCCAATACCTGCCAAAGCACTGTATTTAAACATTTATTTCTGTCTCCATCCCTACCCCCCCATGCTAGAATGTAAAAGTGTACCCAAGCAACATTTTTCACCTGCTTTTGTTTATTGTACTTGACACATAGCAGGTCTCGAGAAGATGTAACATTTCCACCATTCTCCCAGCCCATTCTCCACATAACAGTCTGGACAATTTCTTTTAAAGGTAGCTTTTAGCACTGTGGAAACCCTGGATGCATAGTGGTTAAGTTCTGCTAACCAAAAGGTCAGGGGTGTGCATTTTCCAGGTGTTCCTTGGTAACTCTATGGAGTGGTTCTATCTACTCTGTCCTATAGTGGCAGTGAATTGGAATTTGACTTGACAGTATTGGGTTTGGTGTTTGACTTTTTAGTCATTTCAGTTCTCTGGTGTCATCTTTTCGATAGATTTCCATAGCTCTTAGGGCTGAAAAATGTCCCAAATTCTTGGTATTGTTTATAAGGCTTTGCCATTCTTTCCAGTCTCATCTGACACATTTTCCTCCTCACTACCTGTCTCAGGGCTACACTCACCTTGTATTACTCTTTGCCACGGAGTCAGTCCTGACTCACTGAGACTTCACAGGACAAAGTAGAAGTGCCCGATAGGGTTTCCCAGACTGTAATCTATGGAAGCAGACTACCATATCTTTCTCTCACGGAGCAGCTGGTGGGTTTGAATCACTGCTCCAACAGAGGTATTCACTTTACATTAACTTAAGTCAGAAATCAGACTCATCGCCGCTGAGTTGATTGTGACTCATAACCATCCTACAGGACAGACTAAAACTGCCCCACAGGGTTTCCAACACCGTAATCTTTACAGAAGCAGACTGTACATCTTTCTCCCTCTGAGTGGCTGGTGGGTTTGAACTGCCGACCTTTTGGTTAGCAGCCAAGTGCTTTCGCCACTGCAACTGTTCCCGGATAGAACTTAGGACTTACGTTGTTTTGTTTGCACAGAAGCCTTTTCCTCCCACGTACGACTCATTCTTCAGGCTTTTTTGGAGTAGAACATTTCAGGCTTCCCTGACTTCCTGTTCTCCAAATTCAAACATGAATAAAGAAGACTGAAAAAGAATTGATGAGACCTTCCTCCCTCTCACTTTAGCCTGTCTTTTAGCCACATTACTTATCATGGTTTAAAATGATCTTCTTCCTGTATGTAACTGGTTTGACTTGCTTCACCAGCTTGGGGTAAAAATGAAGTCATGACTCTCTATTCCTCAAGTTAGAACTGTCTTTGGTTTTCATATGCCAGATTTCCAGGAAGCTCACTATCTATGGAGTTCTCCTCCCACTGAGTTGTCCAAGAACTTCAGGGAATTACCCAGTTCAAAGGGGTCAGTCCTAATCCAAAAAAATTTGACAAGAATAAGTTCAGTAGTCTGTTCTAACTGTTAATTGCTTCTGTTGCTGTTGCAATTGGCCCTGTGTAATTCACTACTGTTAATCTTTGTTCAACCAGAGCTCATACTGGTCCTTTCAGTTCTATTTAGGTAAAACAATGGCCTGGTGTAGTGGTCAAGTGCTACGGCTGCTCATCAAAAAGTCAGCATCTCAAATTTTCCAGGTGCTCCTAGGATACTCTGTGGGGCAGTTCTACTCTCTCCTGTAGGGTCACTATAAATTGGAATTGACTCAATGGCAGTGAGTATTTTTGTTGTTGTTAATCCTGGTTCCCAAATGACGCTCATTGTGTAAGGGTAGATGGGCTAATGGGGGCTGTCACCTCATGACTACACAGGTCCTAGCACTGAACCCTCCTCTCTTTGTAGTATTTAACCATGGCATAATGCTATTGAACAAAAAAGTTGTGATGGAGTTTACTTTGACTTACGAGGTCCCCAAGCATGCCAGAATAAAACTGTATTCCACAGGATTTTCAGAAGTAGATCTCCAGACCTCTTTCGAGGTACCTTTGGGTGGGTTTGAATCATTTACACCACACATCGACTCCTCAGATTCATTAGGATCCCATTTTAGTGGTTTGTACCTGTCATGCATTGAACTGTGTCCCTCAAAAATGTACATAGTAATGTCACCAGGCCGTTGATTTCCAGTACTATGCGATTGTCATTCATTTTTTGATTTTCTGCTGCTGTATATCCTAATGTCTGCCTGTGGTTAATAGATTGGATTTATGTTAAAGAGAATTAGGGTGGGACTATAAAGCCCATCCTAAGATCACCTATCTGCTTCAGTGTAAACAGTTTCCCTAGAGTGAGACTTTTACCCCCTTTTACCCTTTTATCCTACAAGAGATAAAAGGAAAAGGAAGCAACCAGAAAGTTGGGAACCTCATGCCATCAAGAAACCAGACCAGGAATACAGCACATCCTTCAGACCTGAGGTTCCTATACTAGCATGCTCTCTGATCAAAGAATGAAGCAAACCAAGGACTGTCCTCCAGAGCTGACAAACAGGGAAAGTCTTCCCCTGGAGCAGACATCCTAAATTTGGACCTGTAGCCTACTGGACTGCATAAGAATAAACTTTTCTTTGGTAAAGTCATCCACTCATGGTATTTCTGTTAAAGCAGCGCTAGCTAACCAAGACAGTATCCCTTCTGCCTCCACTTTAGAGAGCAGCAAATTCTAGGTATAACTTTCACTAAGAGTCCCACTATGAGATTAAGCTACACCTATCTGGCATTCTGAGAACTTGGCCTGGGAGCACACTCTTGCTTGGCTTTCTCATCTTTCTACTTTGTTCTGCTTCCTCTACTCTCTCATCCATCTTTTTTGGGACCACATCTTTAATACATCTCCTGCTAATGAATCTTCATCTGAGCTTCTGCTTCTGGAGAACTCGATCTAAGACATTATGTGTTCAGCTTTAGAGACCCTGGCTATCCCTTTCTGCTAGCAGATCTGCTGAAGTCATCTCCGTTATAGCCAGTTGCCATCAAGTTGACTCTAACTCATGGTGACCCCATGTGTGTCAAAATAGAACTGTGCTTCACATGTTTTAAAAATGGCTGATTGTTTGGAAGTCGAACATCAGATCTTTCTTCTGAAGCACCTCTGGGTGATCTAAAACCTCCAGCCTTTCAACTAGCAGCTGTGTATGTTAACCATTTGTGTGACCCAAAGACTTTATCTTAACCTGGTTTGCATTTTTGGTTTTTGGCTGTTGTTAGGTGCTGTAGAGTTGGTTTTGACTCAGAGTTACCAGATGTACAATAGAACAAAACACTGCCCAGCCCTGCACCTCTTCATGACGGTTGTTATGCTTGAGTCCGTTGTTGCAGCCGTGTGTCGGTTTACAGCCTTGAATATCTTCTTCTTTTTCACTGACCTTCTACTTTACCAAGCATGATGTCCTTCTCCAGAGACTGACCCATCCTGATAAGATGACCAAAGAATGTGAGACTTGGTATTGCCATCCTTACTTCTAAGAATTGTCCTGGCTATACTTCTTGTAAGATATTGTTCTTCTGGCAGTCCACGGTGTATTCAGTATCCTTCTCCACCACTATACTTCAAAAGCTTCAATTTTTCTTCAGTCTTCCTTTTTCTTTGTCCAACTTTCACATCTTCTGAGGCAGCAACTGAAAACACTATGGCTTGGGTCAGGTGTACCTTAGTCCTCAAAGTGACATCTTGCTTTTTAGCACTTGAAAGAGATCTTTTACAGCAGATTTGCCCAAAGCAATGAGTCATTTGATTTCTTGATTGCTGCTCTGATGGGTGTTTATTGCATATCTAAGTAGAATGAAACCATTGACAAATTCAACGTTTTCTCCATTTATCATGATGTTGTTCATTGGCCTAGTTGTAAGGATTTTTTTGTTTCTTTATGTTGAAGTACAATCCGTACTGAAGTCTGTAGTCTTTTATCTTCGTTATAAGTGCTTCAAGTCCTCTTCATTTAGCAAGTAAAGTTTTATTATCTGCATATCACAGGTTGTTAATAAGTCTTCTTCCAGTCCTGATGCCCTGTTCTACATAGAATTCACCCTTTTGGACTATTTGCTCAGCATGCAGGCCAAACTAGTATGGTAAAAGATTACAACTCTGACACATACAGTTCTTGACTTTAAGCCATGCAGTATCCCTCTGCTCTGTTTGAATGATTGCCTCTGTGTCTGTGTACAAGTTCCTCATGTGCACAATTAAGTGCTTGGGAATTGCAATTCTTCACAGTTTTGTCCACAATTTATGATTCACATGGCTGCATGTCTTTATATAGTCAATAAAACAAAAGTAAACACCTTTCTGGTATTCTCTGTTTTCAGTCTTGATCCATCTGACATAAACAATGATGTCCCTTGTTCCACATCCTTTTCTGAATCCAGCTTGAATTTCCAGCTGCTCCCTGTCAGTGTCCTGCTGCAGCTATTTTGGGGTTGTTGTTAGGTGCTGTCGAGTCAGTTCCAACTCATAGCAACCCTATGAACAACAGAACAAAACTCTACTCCATCTTGCACCATGTCCACAATCTTTTTTATGCTTAAGTCCATTGTTGCAGCCACTGTGTCAGTCCATCTCATTGAGGGTTTTCCTCTTTTTCACTGACCCTCCACTCTACCAAGCATGATGTCCTTCTCCAGGGACTGATCCTTCCTGACAATATGTCCAAAGTATGTAAGATGCAGTCTTGTCATCTTAGTTTCCAAGGAGCACTATTGTTGTACTTCTACAACATACCTGTTTGTTCTTCTGGTAGTCCATAGTATATTCAACATTCTTCTCCAACGCCACAATTCAAAGGCATCAATTTTTCTTCTGTCTTCTTTGTTCCTGGTCCAGCTTTCACATGCATAGGATGTGATTGAAAATACCATGGCTTGGGGCAGGTGCATTTTGGTCTTCAAGGTGACCTCTTTACATTTGAATATTTTAAAGAGGACCATGGCAGCAGATTTTCCCAGTGCAATGCATCTCTATTTCTTGACTGCTTCCACGGGCATTGATTGTGGATCCAAATAAAATGAAATCCTTGACAACCTAAATGTTTTCTACATTTTTGTCGACGGCACTTGGCTTGGCTTAGCTCAGTAAACTTTTGTTTGTGTGTGAGAAACTTTTAAATAAAGGCTTATTTCAGAATTTAGAAAAGAAAACAATTTCCCTCTACCATGTGTTTACTACCTACATAACTGTCTCCCCTGGTTGTCAGCCTCAGGTCCTAGGTTTACAATGCAAAGCCAGTGCTTTCAACCATTCTTACCATACACTAGGCATTCACTAAGTATTTTTTATTTATTTATTTTTATTATGACTGAGTGAAAATGTACATTCCTGTATAAATTTACATGCCCACCTACACTGCTCTCCCTGCCTGGTGACAGCACACTATTCCTCTCTGCTCCATACATGTCTCATCCTCCCAACAGCCTCCTTTCCCCTCCTCTCCACCCACTCTCCTTTCTCCAGCCAGAGGTCAGCAGGATGACATCCTATTGATGCATGGAACCATAAAGTGCATCCAATATATGGTCAGTCTACGTCACCAAGTCCAATCCATTCATGTCCGAAAAGTGGACCTTCGTTATGATTTGTGGGCAAGGGCAGCATCAAGGCCAGGGGACATGCTCCCAGGGCAACCCTGAAGCTGCTGGACCATCAATTGCAATCTTTTAGTGGAGATCTCAGGGTGCACCCCTTTTTATTCTTGTGTTGCCAGTGAGACCCAACTTAGTGAGCTCCATCACAGCTATCACTGGTGATGGCCGGGTGCCATCTTGTTCTTCCAGTCCCAAGTCGATGTAGGCACCCACTGATAGGGTCTCCCTATCTTCTGGGTTGTCTTTACCCCATATCATTTTGGTCCTCACTGAGCATCCACTCCTGCTGAGTTGGGACCATTTGCTGTGCCCTTGGATGGCAGCTTGGCAGCTTTTAAGACCCCAGACACCACTCACCAATGTGGGGTGCAGGGAGTCCTCATTAACAAAATGCTAGTTGTGTCAATTGGTCTTGATTTCCCCTGAGAGCATGGTCCCCTGCCCCCTGCCCCAGCTACTTTGTCCTTGCAGTATGGGGTCAAGATGGAAGCATCCAAGTTATGCTGAAGTCCACTTAATATTGTTCTTGTTTCTAATGTGTGCTATCACCAATTTCACCCAAACAAATTTCTACCAACTTGGCACTTGGCATCTAACCTAAGCCCTCCCCCCTCCCCCTCCCCTCTCCCTCCCCCTCCCCCTCCCTTGCAGATGTCAAAGAGTCTTTTCTTCTATACATAAGTCTCTTTTTGAGATCTTATCATAAGGGCCTCATATAATATTTGTCCTTTTGTCACTGAGTACTTTCAGCATAATGTCTTCCAGGTTATGAGATGTTTCCTGGAATCATCATTATTCTTTGTCATTGCATAGTGCTCCATTAAGTATATATACCAACCCATCTGGGTTGATTCCATCTTTTTGCTATCGACTAAATATTTATTAAATAGCTGAATGAGTCACCAATTTCTGAACCAAAGAATGTCCATCAGTAAACCTAACGAGAAAGAAAAGGAAAGGGCTTCTGCAGGTGTCCATCTGATCTGGCCAGGTTTTCCAAAAATTATCTCAGCTTCACCTTTTTCTGGTCTCTGATAAACTTTAACAGAAACTATTATTCCCTTGTGCTGACCCTCTCTTGAGGTATCAGCATAGCAAAACCTTTAAGGGGCTTTAGGTTAGGCCTCAGCACATGCCTCACTCTTAGTCCACTCTTTCAAAGTTAGAGCTTCTACAGTCACAGTTTTTACAATCACAGTTGCATGTTTACCAGTCAACACACACAACTGAATCTTATAGTCATACAGCATCTCTCCACCAGCTCGATTCCCTACCTACTTATCTCTCCCAGACCCAGCTGGAAAAGAAGAATCTATTCAGTGTGAATCCTTCCTTTGCCCCCTTCAGTGTGAGCACCCTCACAAAGTATGTAAACTAACCACTTTACACCTTCATCAGTCTGTTTTAGACAGCTGATGTTTAAATTATAGCACCTTGTCAAACCAGTACTCTGAGCAGACAAGCATGTTTTTGGATATGAAGAATTTTCTATTCTGGTTGGAACTCTGAGCATCTGCATCCATAAGCAAAGTCCAGTCCAACACAGGCCACCAAACTGCAGCAATCTACGTCAACTCAGGGTGTCAAACATGTTTCCCTCTCACCATTTACTCAGGATCTGGTTAGCATATCCCCACCCTCCATGGGCTAGCTCAGCAGGTACCAACTATATGCTCAAGAAACCATACCACCTCCTGTGCTTCAGACCAGCTGACTCTCTCTCTCTCATCCTTAGCCACCTGGGCAACATCAGCAGGTGCCAAAGGAACATATCTAAACTTAACTCATTTCTTTATTGCTGCACCTCCCCTACTTCCATGTAGCTCAGGGACCCAGGTGGTCATACCAAGTGAGAAAAACCAAGAAATATATTCATTAGCTCACTTTAACTTTCTGTCCTGGAATATCGTTCTTCTGACAGGCACTGACATTTTCTACCTCAGTGGATCCAAGAGCAAGACTGCTGGCCCACAGCTCAAAAAACAAAACAGTTTCCTTTTTTTAAATCTCCTCTCCTCTCTCAGCAATTCTAGGTGGATCTGCATATCTTTCAAATGTAAATTTCCTGCTCCCAAGTTTCTGGGTGGGCTCAGGTTTTCAGCCTATAAACACAGTACACTGGACTACTGCATTGAAAAGAAAAATTTATGTTGATTTTTGGGTAAATCTGAGTTCCCCTTTCAGTAAACCCAGCTGAGTATTGGCTGAAGGTGGATGTCATGGACTGAACTGTGTTCCCCCTAAAATATGTGTCAACTTGGCTATCCCATGATTCTCAGTGATTTGGTAGTTATGAAATGATGTAGACAGGCTATTACATAATGATGTAGTCATCCTCTGTTTTGTGATCTGATGTAACTACTGTCTGTTTTGTGTGTTGTAAACCCTAAAATGTCTACAAGGCAGGATTAGGGAGGGATGGTCACACCTTACTTAAGTCACCACCCTTACTCACAGCATTACTTGTGTTTATACCCTTTTTAGGTCATATCTTTTATCATACTGTTGAAATGAGACATAAGTGACTGCATTTTGAAGAAGGGTGCAGTAAAAATTCAAGGTATTAAAGAAAGCCCAAGGAGACAACTTAATAGCAGAAAGTACCATAGGGTAATCTCACCTTTGTCTTACAAAACATCTGTCACAAGACAAAGCCTGGGGACAGCCTTGCAAGTGACCCCTGACCTTGACCACATTTTACAACTAACAGGAATTCCAGATGGTCTTAACCAATCAATGTAAAGGTCAGTTCCCCTCCCTGCTTTGTAATCTCACAAGTTAAATACTGGGTGCTGAGGAAGCTCGGGGTTGCCTCCTTACTCTGCGTAGTTTGGAGTGCGTCCCTGGTGCACCAGTCTTTTTCCTATTGGGCATATATTTAATAAAATTTTACCTTTAAAGAAATTCTGGGTCACATCTTGAAATCTGAACCCCAACAATACAAAAGATAAAAGCAGAGATACGAGTGAGTGAGTAAACAGAGAAAAGGGACCTCGTTACCCACAAAAGAAGGATTGAAAGTGGAGCTTGTGCTACAGACCAAGCATCGCTGTACTGAGTATCCTCTAGACCCAGTGGAAGGTTGATGCCAAGACACATGGAGATCTCCAAGGAATACTGGGCCCACAGATGTTGAAAGGAGACAAGAACTTTCCTCCAGAGACAACAGAGAGAGAAAGCTTTTCTCCTAAGCAGGTCCCATGCTTTTAGTGCTCTATTCTCCTAAACTGTGATAGAATAAATTTTTGTTTTTTATAGCCATCTACTTGTCATATTTCTGTTATAGCAGTACTAGGTAACTAAGAAAGGGGAATTATACTCTGTTTTTTAATACTTAATATTCGTTTCTATCATGCATTTAGGTCTTTTTGCAATGCTTGGCAGGGAAAACATAATACCATCAGATAACAGAAAACTTTGTTAACCTCGGAATTTATCCCATGCATGTGACTTCTGGCTTCTTGCTGGGCCAAACCAGAAGATACTGGTCCCCAATCAATCGTCTTGCTTAATCTATTAGGCTTTCACCTCAAGATACTCCAGACGTGGCTTTCCTATTCTTAATTTCTCTGTCTGCTGCTCCAACATAACTAACATCTCTTAGTTTTCTTTTACACATTACAGATAACAATAACCAAAGTAGCCAATCAACAATCAAATGTTTCACATTCCACACCCATTCACCCTTTGTCTAAAAGATTCCATGCTTCCGTGAATCAGAAGCCATTGCAATGAATCCCATATCTGACACCAACCTTAAAATGGTAGTATCAGAAGCCATTTAATTTCAGGATAGGACAGGAGAAGAACCATCAGTCCCAAATTCCTGTGGTTCCTAATGAGGTGGAAGTTAGACAAACTGTCATTTTCATTTGTGTTCACCAATTCTAACACTAATCATCTTCCCCATGGTACTCTGTACTTTTCTATTGGACTCTGAAATTCATTGCAATAGCCACAGGGGACTCACAGACCATATTCAGAATTACATGGTTTATTAGGGAAGTAACAGGTTACAACTCAGAATTAGAATCAATTTGGAAATAACTGGATGCAACTCAAGAAGACAGTAAAAACAACTTCCAAACAAGACAACTCTCAGCTCACTCCCACCTATACCTGCGAGCAGGCCCTTTGCTCCTGCCTACTATCACTGGGCTCTGCTGGGCTCTGGTGCTACTCTGCTGCTTCTCACTACTTCTTGCCACTTCTCACTACAACTTGCTGCTAATGTCTGCTGTATACCCAGTACTGTTATACTGAGACTAATGCAGCAAATCAAAGAGATTTAAAATTAAGAGCTGTGGAGGAAACTAAATCAAGGAAGGTAGTTTCAGAACGAGCTAGAGGTAGTCTGAAAGGACTCAGAAAGAAGAGACATTTTGGTGAAGACTTCAAGGAGTCAGAGGACAGTTCCAGCATCTTGTAAAGGCATGTTCCAAGAGGTGGGAATGGTATGTTCAAAGGCTCATGCCTTCTTTGCCATGAGACTGGAAGAATTAAATGATGAGCTGCTACCACCATTCAACATTTTGTTCAAAGATTCTATAGAAAAGTCCTGATCAAAAGAGGGAAGACACAGGGGCAGCCAAGCCAAGTACCACTGAGTCGGATCTGACTCGTGGTGACCCTAGGGGCCAGGGTAGAACTGACTCCCAGAGTATTCACAGGGCAGAATTTTAAAATCTGAGCTGTAGGAGCTGGATGAATCCCCAAAGCTATTACCCTGAGATAATCTTTAAATTTGAACCTCAAGTAAAAAATACTCCCTGAAGTCTTCTTAAAATGAAATAAAGTTGTTGTTATTAGATGCTGTTGAGTTGGTTTCAACTCACAGTGACCCTATGCACAACAGAATGAAATGCTGCCTGGTCTTGCTCCTGCCCACAATTGTTTTTATGCTTAAGCCCATTGCAGCAGCCACTGTGAAAATCCATCTCGTTGAAGGTCTTCCTCTTTTTTGCTGACCCTTCACACTACCAAGTCTGACGTCCTCCAGGGACTGATCTCTTCTGACAACATGTCCAAAGTATGTAAGATACAGTCTTTGCTTCCAAGAAGCACTGTGTTTTTCCTTCTTCCAGAACAGATCTTTTTGTTCTTTTGGCAGTCCATAGTACATTCAACATACTTCTCCAACACCATAATTCAAAGGCATCCATTCTTTCTCTGTCTTCCTTATTCATTGCCCAGCTTTCGTGTGCATGTGGTGTGATTGAAAATACCACGGCTTGGGTCAGGTGCACCTTAGTCTTCAAGATGACATCTTTACTTTTCAATACTTTGAAGAGATCATTAGAAGCAGATTTTCTCAATGCAATGAGTCTTTTGATTTCTTGACTGCTGCTCCCATGGACAGTGATTGCTGAACCAAGTAAAATGAAATCCTTGGCAATCCAAACCTTTCTCCATTTGTAACAGTGTTGCTTACTGCTCCAGTTGCAAGGATTTTTGTTTTCTTGATATTGAGGTGCCATCCATAGTAAAGCCTGTGGTCTTTGATCTTCATCAGTAAGTGTTTCAGATTCTCTTTACTTTCAGCAAGCAGGATTGTGTCATCCGTATAACACAGGCTATTAACAAGTCTTCCTCCAGTCCTAATGCCCCTTTCTTTTTCATATAGACCAACTCCTAGGATTATTTGCTCAGCGTACATATTGAGTAGATATAGGGAAAGGATACAACTCTGGCACACAACTTTCCTGACTTTAAACCATGCAGTGTCCCCTTGTTCTGTTCACACAACTACCTATCGACTTATATACAGATTCTTCAAGAGCACAATCAAGTGTTCTGGAATTCCCATTCTCTGAGATGTTACCCATGATTTGTTATGATCCACACAGTTGGATGCCTTTGCATAGTCAATGAAACACAGGTAAACCTCTCTCTGGTATGTATTCTCTGCTTTCGGCCAAGACATACCTGATATCAGCAATGATATCCCTCATTCCATGTCCTCTTCTGAATCTGGCTTGAGTTTCTGGCAATTCTCTGTAAATACACCACTGCACTGCTTGATGGCCATTCCAGAAAGAGTTCCAAATTGCTTTGAAGGGTTGACTATGCACTGGCATCAATGCATAGCTTCCCAAGGGGAGTACTTTGAAGGTGACTGTGGTGATATATAGCAACGAGGTATGTAGCACTGAGAACAATCTAGTTTGTGGACTTAATTGTCACACCTCATATACAGAATACTCCACCCAACAGCAGCCAAATACATTTTCTTTACTAACACACATGAATAACAGTGTTCCAGACAAAATTCAAATTCACACACAAAAAAACCCCAGACTTTACTGGTTTGACAGAGGAGGAACCCTGAGTGTATAACTCCAGACACCCTCTTATTTCAGAACTGAAGCCACTCCTGAAGTTCATCTTTCAGCCAGGGATTAAACAAATGTATAAAACAAATTACAAAAAGCAATTCTATGAGACTGGCCTCTCATGTAGGCAATTGCAAGGCATGGCCCTCCCAGTAGGACCACAAACTGAACAACCTCCTGGTTAGACCAATTCACTCAGTGCTGTTGGGGTTATTACAAACCAGTTATGTGTTCAGCTAACCAACCAATCTCTGCAAGTCATTTATGTGATAGTAAACAGACCCACAACTTTTAAGACTGCAGGCTGACTAATCATTTTGGGAGAATTACAAATGTAAGGCCAGAAAGCCCATGTAATAGAAGTCCATTGCACTGCATTACCTTTTTCTGGAAAAAAAAAAAAAAAAATTCTTAGTAACAAGGGTGTTGTTTTTCCCTCACAGTGAATGAACAACCCTGTCTTTTGTCTTAGTTATCTAGTGCTGCTATAACACAAATAGCACAAGTACATAGCTTTAAAAAGAGAAATTTTATCCTGCCACAGTCCACTAGGATACAAGACCAAATTTGGGTCTTTTCTCTGTTGGCTCTAAAGGAAGGTCCCAGTCATCTGAAACACAAGGACCCCAGGTCCAAAGGATACCCTCTGCTCCTGGCACTGCTTCTCTCGTGGTAGCATGAGATGGCCAAACCTCCGCTTGCCTCCCTTTCTTTTGTATTCCAAGAAATTTTCTCAAGGCACAATACAGCTTTACACATTGAAACCTGCCTCCCAGACACAACTGCCACCATTCTCCTTCATTAACATCATAGAGGCAGGATTTACAACCTATAGGAACATGAACAACATACAGGAAAGTCAGGAATAATAATCTAGCCAAATTGCTACACATACTTTTGGGGGGACACACTTCAATCCATGACATCTTTCATTTGTTTCTCTGTATTTCATGCACCGCATGTTTTTTTTTTTGTTTGGTGTTTTTATGTTTTAAGTACTGACAAAGGAACAGAGAACCACAGATTGTAAATACATATCTATAAAACCATTCATTATCCTAAGTGTGAATAACAGTAGTAGTACAAATTATTGAACTGATCATATGTCATTGAATTTTGTCAACTTTCTAATATTCCTTACTCACATTTCATGTCAACATGTTCTTTGAATAATCAAAAAGCAAACTCAACCTGTTGCTGCTGAGTTGATTTCAACTCACGGAGACCTCATGTGTTAACGAGTAGAATGGCACAATAAGGGTTTCTTAGCTATAATCTTTATGGAAGCAGATCAGCAATTCTTTAATCTCTTGGAGCCCTGGAGAGAGCTCAAATCACCAGCCTTACAGGTTAGTAGTTGAAGCTGAAACCATTTGTACCACCCAGGCACCTATGTTCTTTCAGCAGAACAGGCACTTTTATTATTATTATTATTATTTAATATGACTCAGTGAATATGTACATTCCCATATAAATTTACATGCCCACGTATATGCAGCTTCCACTGCTCTCCCTGCCTGGTGACTGCACACTATTCCTCTCTGCTCCACACATGTCTCATCCTCCCAACAGCCTCCTTTCCCCTCCTCTCCATCCACTCTCCTCCCTCCAGCCAGAGGTCAGTAGGATGATATCCTATAGATGCATAGAACCATAAAGTGCATCCAATATATGGTTGCTGCATCTCCAAGTCCAATCCATTCCTGTCCGAACTGTGGACCTTCGTTATGATTTATGGTCAAGGGCAGCATCAGGGCGAAGGGCCATGCTCCCAGGGGAACCCCTAAACCACTGGACCATCAATTGAGGTCTTTTAGTGAGGATCTCAGGGTGCACCCCTTTTTATTCTTGTGTTACCAGTGAGACTCAACTTAGTGAGCTCCATCGTGGCTATCACTGGTGGTGGCCCGGCACCATCCGGTTCTTCTGGTCCCAAGTCGATGTAGGGACCCACTCATGTGGGTCTCTTTGTCTTCTGGGTTGTCTTTCCCCCATGTCATTTTGGTCCTCAGTGAGCATCCGTTCCTGTTGAGTTGGGACCATTTGCTATGCCCTGGGATGGCAGCTTGGCAGCTTTTAAGACCCCAGATGCCACTCACCAATGTGGGGTGCAGAGAGCCTTCTTAGCAAAATGCTGGTTGTGCCAATTGGCCTCAATTTCACCTAAAAGCATGGTCCCCTGCCCCCTGCCCCAGCTACTCTATCCTTGCAATATTGGGTTAAGATCGAAGGAGTACTCAAGTTATACTGAAGTCCACTTAATATTGATCTTGTTTCTAATGTGTGCTATCACCAATTTCTCCCAACCAGATTTCTAGCAACTATCTAATCTAAACCCTCCCCCCTTGCCCTCCTTCCCTCCCCTCCCTTGCAGCTGTCAAAGAGTCTTTTCTTCTATACAGAAGTCTGTTTTTGAGATCTTATCATAGAGGTCTCATACAATATTTGTCCTTTTGTCGCTGACTACTTTCACTCAACATGATGTCTTCCAGTTGAAACCAGGTTATGAGATGTTTTTTGGAATCATCATTGTTTTTTTATTATTGCATAGTGCTCCATTGAGTACACAATACCATAGTTTACCTATCCATTCCTCTGTTGTTGGGCATCTGGGTTGATTCCATCTTTTTGCTATCGTGGACTGTGCTGCGATAAACATTCTGGTGCATGTGTCCATTGGTGTGAAAGGCCTTGATTCTGTAGGATGTATTCCAAGTAGTGGAATTACTGTGTCAAATGGCATATCAATATCCATTTTTTTCTAATGTGTGCTAATATCCATTTTCTAATATCCATAAGGAAGAGCTAGATTCCTTTCCAAAGAGGCTAGACCATTCTGCAACCCCACCAACAGTATAGGAGGGTTCCACTTTCTCCACAGCCTCTCCAGCATTTGTTGTTTTGTGTTTTTCTGGATCATGGCCAACCTTGTTGGGGTGAGATGGTATCTCATTGTCATCTTGATTTGAATTTCTTTAATAACTAAAGATCGTGAACCTGTCCGCATGTGTTTTTTGGCTGCCTGGATCTCCTCCTTAGTGCAATGTCTGCCCATCTCCTTTGCCCATTGCATGATTTATCTTCTTCTTATTGATATTTTGTAGTATCCTATGGATTATGGAGATCAGACATCCATCTGACATAGAGTTGCCAAATATTTTTTCCCATTCTGTGGGTGTTCTTTTAATTCTGTTGATAAAGTCTTTGGGTGAGCAAAAGTGTTTGATTCTTAACAGTTCCCATTTATCTATTTTCTCTTCTGTGGATTGTAGAGTCTGTCCACATTGTGTATTAAAACTTCCATTGTTGTTCCTACCTTTTCTTGGACGAGCTTTATCATTTTAGGTTTGATATTTAGGTCTTTTATCCAGTTGGAGTTGGTTTTTGTATAAGGTGTAAGACATGGATCTTGTTTCAGTTTATTGCAGATGAATATCCAATTTTGCTAGCACCATTTGTTGAAGATACTGTTTTTACCCTAGTTTAATGTCTTAGGGCCTTTGTCAAATATCAACTGTTCATAGGCAGATGGTGTCATCTCTGGGGTCTCAATTCTGTTCCATTGATCGATCTGTCTGTTCTTGTACCAGTACTAGGCTGTTTTAACCACTGTGCCAATGTAGTATGTTCTACAATCAGGTAATGAGAGGCTTCCCAGTGTGTTCTTCTTCTTTAGTAGTACCTTACTTATCCGGGGCTTCTACCCTTTACAAGCAAAATTGGTGATTTGTTTCTCCATCTCATTAAAAAATGTCACTGGAACTTGTATTGGGATTGCATTATGTAAGTCATTATATAAATAGATTGCTTTGGGTAAAATAGATATTTTCACAATGTTAAGTCTTCCTATCCATGAGCAGGGTAGGCTTTTCCATTTATCTGAGTCTCTCTTAGTTTCTTGTAGTAAGGGCTTGTAGTTCTCTTTGTAAAGGTCTGTTATTTCTCTGGTTAGATTAATTCCTAAGTACTTTATCTTCTTAGGGGCTGTAGTAAATGGTATTGATTTGATAATTTCTTCCTTAACAGTCTCGTTGTTGGTATAAAGGAATCCTACTGATTTACTTATGTTTATCTTGTATCCTGAGACTTTGCTGAACTCTTCTATCAGTTTGAGTAGTTTACTTATAGATCCTTTGAGATTCTCTGCATATGCAATCATATCGTCTGCTAACAGGGAGATTTTACCTTCTTTGTCGATGCAGATGCCCTTTATTTCTTGGTCTTGTCTAATTGCTCTGGCTAGAACTTTTAGTACAATGTTGAATAGGAGAGGTGAGAGTGGGCATCCTTGTCTAGTTCCTGTTCTCAAGGGAAAGTCTTTCAGTCTCTCTCTATTCAGGATGACATGGGCAATTGGCTTTGTATAAATGGCCCTTACTGTGTTGAGGAATTTGTCGTCTATGCCTATTTTGCTAAGAGATTTTAGCATGAATGAAAACATCAGGTGATTCTTGTCTTTTGTGTTATTTATGTGGTTAATCACATTAATTGTTTTTCTGATGGTGAACCAGCGTTTCAACCTGGTATGAAGCCCACTTGGTCATGATGGATTATTTTCTTGACATGTTGTAGTATGCTATTGGCAAGAATTTTGTTGAAGATTTTTGCATCTAGATTCATGAGTAATATTGGTCTGTAGTTCTTCTTTGCTGGGTCTTTCCCTGGCTTTGGTGTCAGGGTTATGCTGGCTTCAAAGAATGAGTTTGGGAGTACTCCATGCCTTTCTATACTGTGCACTAGTCTTAGTAGTACTGGAGATAACTCTTCTCTAAATGCTTGGTAGAATTCTGCAGTGAAGGCATCTGGGTCCAGGCTTTTTTTTGGTTGGCAGTGTTTTGATGACATTTTCAATCTCTTCCTCTGTGATGGGTTTATTAAGTTGTTCTGCTTCATGTTGTGATAATTTGAATAGGTGGTATGATTCAAGGTAGGCAAGACCCAGCTCCACCTGCTGACCAAGACAGAGGAAGAAAAAGTCAAAACGGTGCATTTACCTTGGATCCGTGAGAGCCAGGGCTAGCTAGGAGCAGGAGTCGGTGAAAGAGGGGAGGTTTTTTGCTCAGTGGTATGAAGTCCAAATTAACAGCTCTGTGCCGTGTCCTGGGGCTGATTAGGTGATCAGAAGGCTCTGTTTGATTATCAGTTCAGGTCTCAGTTTCCAGAGGGATGTAAGGAGACGTGTGCTTAGTCCACCATCTTGACTCCGCCCCCTCAGAACAGGAACTTTTTTAAAGCCTAGGTTAAACAATGTTCATTGTCTGACCAAAACCAAACTGAACCTAATTTTTTTTAATTACTGACCATAAATTGAAACCAGCATTGTCTTTTCCCCCAGAAAATATAAAGTGATAAACAGCAAAACTACCACACAATCTATTTCATTTTGTAAAAGATTTTGGGATAGGAGAAAGAAAACAAACTTGTCTTTTCAGTTTTGCATTGTGCTCTTCATATTCTGTCATTGTTGTTGTTATCAGCAAATGGACAATATTAGGAAGGTAGTAACAAGGAAAAAAAGAAAGTGACCCACAATCTACCTATGCAGTAAACCTTGTAACAGTGTGAGGGGAGGGTGGCAGGGGATGGTGCTGCGTGCTCCTCTTATGGATTGCGTTGTGTCCCCTCAAAGGAAATGTTGAAGTCCTAATGCCTGTATCTATAAATATGACCCTGTTTCAAAATAGGACTTTTGTCACGTTATTGAGCTCCTACCAGAAAAGGGCGGGTCCTAGACTAATCACTTCTCAAAGGTGTCTTACAAAAAAAAGCAGACTAGATACAGAGACACATGCACAGGGGGAAGACAGAGGCCTTGTGAGAACTCATCTATAAGCAACGGAACACCAAGGTTGTTGGCTGTTACTAGAAAGTAGAAGACACGTGGCAGAAGGAATCAACATGGCTGAGACCCTGATTTGAACTTGTAGCTTCCAGAACTGTGAGAAAATTCATTCCTGCTGTTAGTATACCTGTTTGTGGTGTTTCTATTATGGCAAAACTAACAAACCAAGAGAGTCCCTTTCCATTCCTGTTCTACTCACTGATAACTTTTGATGTTGGCCAAAGTATATAGATTCTCTGAGCTTCAATTCCTTTTTTAATAATATAGTCTCATTTCTCTCTCTTTCACACGCTATATTAAACCTTGGGAAGAGAGAAAATGATATGCCATGGTTACCAAAAACCTCTCTCCTTAACATTCCGGGATACGCAGTTGATACAAATTTGCCTGCTGAAAGTGAAGAGGGCTTGAAGTACTTACTGATGAAAATCAAAGACTTCAGTAGGGATTACACCTCAATATAAAGAAAACAAAAATCTTCACAAGTGAAGCAACAAGCAATGTCATGATAACAAAAATTGAAGTTGTCCAGAATTTCATTTTATTTGGATCTGCAATCAACACCCATGGAAGCAGCAGTCGAGAAATCAGATGATGTTATCTCAATGGGATAATCTGCTGCAGAAGACTTCTTTAAAGTGTTCAAAAGCAAAGATGTTGCTTTGAGGACTAACATGCACTTGACTGGAGTAGAACTGACACTATTACATTATGGTGTTGGCAAGAAATACTGCACATAACAAAAACAAACCACTGCTACTGAGTCAATTCCAACTCACAGAAACCCTACAGGACAGAGTACAACTGTTCCACAGAGTTTCCAAGGAGTGCCTGGCAGATTTGAATTGCCAATCTTTTGGTTAGCAAACGTAGTGCTTAACTACTACTACACCACTAGGGTTTCCTGAATATACCCAGGACTGCCGAAAGAATGAAGAAACCTGTCTTGGAAGAAGTAAAGCCAGAATGCTCCTTAAGAGTAAACATGGTGAGAATTCACCTCGTGTAGTTTGACCGTGCTATCAGGAAGGACAGGTCCCTGGAGAAGAATATCAAGTTTGGTAAAACAGAGGGTCATTGGAAAAAAAGAAAGATCTTCAGAGAGGCAGACTGACACACTGGCTGCAATAATGAGCACAAACATTGTGAAGATAGTGCAGGACTGGACAATGTTTTGTTGTGTTGTACATAGTCACTATGAGTCACAACTGATTTGACAGTACATAACAACAACAAGAAAAATAAATGAGATGAATGCGAGAAGAGACGAATGAGATAAGAAACAGAAAATGAAGGCAAATAGAGGAAACATTAAATCAAGGGGTTGGATGATGGTAAGAAACCTCCTGCCATACTGCTGTAGAGTTAATTCTGACTCATAGTGACACTAGGACAGGGTAGAAGCGCCCTACAGGGTTTCCAAGACTAGAGCTTTATGAAAACAAACTGCCACATCTTTCTCCTCTGAGTAACTGGTGGGTTCATACTGCTGACCTTTTGGTTAATAAAGTGCTTTTGGTTTGCAACCCATTGCCTTCTAGTTAATTCCAATTCACAGTGACTTAAGTAAAACCAGACCCACTGCCATCGAGTCAGTTCTGACTTGTAACAACCTTATTGGACAGAATAGAACTGCCCGTAGAGTATCCCAGGAGCATCTGGCAGATGTGAACTGCTAACGTTTTGGGTAGTAGATATAGCACTTAACCACTACATGACCAGGGTTTCCATCTAGAGCCTATTAAAAGGAAAGCTACCAGGGAGGATGCAAACTTACTCACTTCTTTTCTGTTTTACTCTCTTCTTGTTTCCTCTCCTTTCTAATGTTTATACTCAGATTTCTACAGGGAAGCTTAAGAGCAATTTGGAAATAAGAAAGACAACACCAGGTGGCAAATAACAATTTAATTCTCCTTGCCAAAAGAGCTAAAACTTAGATGACTTTTTATTATAAAAGCTGAGGGTGGAGGTAGGCAAGAGACTGGAAAAAAAAAGATATAGAAAAGACCATTAGGAATGAATCATGACAAAGGCAATGCAATAACTGTTAGAGCTCTTCTAAGACATAGTCTCATTTCTCTCTTTTTCATCCTACTGCCTTCTAGAAAATTGGTTATACAGGCATTTAAGAAATCTTCTCTTGAACAAATATTTACACAGGAGTGCTGTGTTGACATTGTGTGCCTTTGGCTTTCGCTTAGCAGTCTGATGTATCTTAGAACATGTGAGCAGAGAAGGCAGGCCTGCCATGCCCATGAGAAGGGAGCCCCAGCAAACAGCTGGTTTCAGAGACAGGTTCAAGAGCTAAATGAGCCCTCCAAGCCAAGTGTGGTACTATTTATTTTGAAAATATGATAAGGAATCTGCTTCTGAATTCTTTTGTGCATTCATGATCTCTTTGGTTTTCATCCAGTGGAAAAATTGGATGTTATGGAAGCCTAAAATTATACTATTAAGATGTTGTTGTTAGTTGCCACAAAGTCAGCTCCAGTTCATGACTACCTTGTGAATAATTGAAACAAAATGTTGTCAAGTCCTGTGCCATCTTCATAATCGTTGGCATATATGAGTTGACTGTTGTGGCTATCACAGAAAGTCATCTCATGAAGAGTTTCCCTCATTTTCACTGGCACTGGGAAACCCTGTCGTATAGTGGTGAAGTGCTACATCTGCTAACCAAAAGCTCAGCATTTCAAATCCACCAGGCTCTCCATGGAATCTCAATGGGGCAGTTCTACTGCTAGGAGTTGGAGTCCACTCAGCAACAAAAGGTCTGTACTTTACCAAATGTGACCACCTTTTCTAGCAATTAGATTTTTCGTATGATGTATCTAACGTGAAAGCGTCAAAGTCTTGCCATCCTTGCTTCTAAGGAACATTATGATTGTATTTCTTTTAAGACTTATTTGTTGTTCTACTGTCAGCTCATGACATCGTCAATATTTCTACATCAATATATTGAAAATCAATGTTGAATATATGCATGGTAATATTAAAATATTAAGAAAATAATAAATATATATCATTTAAGATAAGTCAGGGATTTATGGTTGACGTGATTATTTCTGCTGTTAATACCCATTAGAATCTTCAGTCTCTCTTTTCATTGCGGAGACCTCTGAAGCTTTATGTCTTTGTTATTGCTACTGAGACTCCATAGCAAAGTCTTCTTCCTCTATGAGGACTCTTTCTGCAACGGGCAATGTGATTATGGAGGAAAACTCCTAGGCTGATTCTACCTAACCTAAATTATAGTAGGAAATACTTGTCTCAGTTTTGTTTTTCAACTGTCGCACTCTTTTTTTTTGGTGAAGGGAAGTGGTGTAGATAGAGGGAGGTAGAATTGTTCCCTTCTTGGAAGTATCTTAGTATAAAAGACAGAACATATAAAGATGAAATAGAGATGAGTTTGCTAACGTTTGGACTCTAGGGTTTTGTCTGAACCAGATCCTCATCATGAAATAGGTCATGCAGAGAAACTCACACTAGAATTGCTCTTCTCTGAAGCTCCTTTGGGGGATGGCCTTATCCTTTAATGAGTCAGAAATGCTGTGCGCTTTACTTCATTCCTGTTGCTCCTTCTGACAAAGTAGGCTGCATATACCACAACAGGAAGACACCCTTGAGGTCTTTGGACAATGAGTCCTTACATGCCTGGTTGCTAGTTTTCCCTGTGTGTTTTGTGGGAAGTCAGCCTTGTCAAAATATGGACCCCATTAAGTTAGGAATAAAGACCTCACACTATTTGGAATGTTAATTTATTGTTATCAGGTGCCATTGAATCAGTTCCAACTTAAAACACCAGTATGTACAACAAAAAGAACAAAACACTACCTGGTCCTGTGCCAGCCTCCCAGTTGTTGCTACATTTTGAGCACACTGTAGCAACTGTGTCAATCCTTCTCATTGAAGGGCTTCGTCTTTTTTGATGAGACTCTACCTTACCAAGCACAACGCTCTCCAAGGACTGGTCTCTCCTGTTAGTACGTGCAAAGTACATGAGACAAAGTCTTGCCATCCTTGCATCGAAGGAGAACTCAGGCCATATTTCCTCCACAATGGACTTTTTCATTTTTCTGGCAGTCCATGATATAATCAATATTCTTCAGCAACACCGTAAGTCAAATGCATCAATTCATCAGTTATCCTGATTCAACGTGCAGCTTTAACATGCATGTGAGGTGGTTGAGAATATTGTGTCTTGAGTCAGGTGTCCCTTGGTCCTCAGAGTGACATCTTTGCATTTCAACACTTTAAGGAGATCTTTTGCAGCAGATTTGACCAAAGCAATCTATCCTTTGATTTCTAGGCTGTGTTTTCCATTGGCATTGATTGTGAATCCAAGGAAAATTAAATCTTTGACAACTTCATTATTTTCTCTGTTTATCATGCTGTTACTTGATGGTCTAGTTGTGAGGATTTCTGTTTTATTTATTATGTTGAAGCATAACCTGTATTGAAAGCTGTAGTCTTTAATCTTCATCAGCAGGTGTTTCAAGTCCATTTTTTTTCAGCAAACAAAATTATGTCGCCTGCATATCACAGGTTGTTAATGAGTTTTCCACAAATTCTGATGCCCTGTTCTTCATATAGTCCAATTTCTCAGATCATTTATTTAGCATACAGGTTGAATAAGCATGGCAAAAGCATACAACCCTGATGCACACTTTTCATACTTTATATGTCTTTCTAAGGTGTGGAGTTTTTGCCTTTTCCTACAGGCAAGAATGAGCTGATAAACTGTCTTTACAGCCCTGCAGTGTGCAGAATGTTTTGGAGACAAAGGGCCAAGAGAGGTAATCACACTTAGTTAGATTGCTGTTGGAATAGTTCCAGGGACCCTGCTGAGGTGTTAAGGAAGATGATGGCAGAGGGAATGTAGAGGAAGGAAAGAAAGAATCAAATGGTGGGACCTTGGTGATGCTGGATGAAGGAGAAGAAAAAAGGAACATTTTCGTAGAGACGGTACTTGAAGGAAAATCAACTGGAGCTGTCCTGCTAGTAGGAATGTGAATATGGAACTCAGAGTAACTAAAAGCAGCAAGAGTGAGAGCTTCTTGTCTCTTGGTGCTGTGCTAACCACTTTATACAGATCATTTCACTTAATCCTCATAGCAACCCTGTGAGGGGGAGTATTACTATCCCCACTTTAGAGCTGCTGGGAAACAAGGACACAGAAGGGTGAAACAAGCTGGCCAAGTTGACACAACTCTAACTAGCCAGCTGTATCCGGAGCTCATGTCCATGTTGCTCTTGTCCTTCATGTGCATCTGTGCCTTCCTGGAATATCGAGTTGCAATTTCAGTTTGAAGGTTTGAATCGTTCCAGAGTTTGGGAGGACAGGATAGATAGAGCCACCAGGGCCTTTTTGCATCAGGGACTGTGGAACCCCAGACCAGTAAGCAATTGGAGGGGACACATGGGGCCAGAATGAAGAGACAACTCATGATGTCCAGCTCATACCCTTTCCCAGGAACTTGTGCTGGAGCCCTGAAGAGAGCACATGGTTCAAAAGGAAGGCCTTCTTCACTTCCGTCTCCTAAAGAGAATGAAGAACAGTCTGGCAAATGTCAGAACACACTCAAGGACACAGAGGGCTGAGGAGTAAGCTGGGTGGCTGTGTCATCCAGGGTGGATAAAGAGGGCCACGTGGCCCTGTCAGAGAGCACTGACTGTTAGCAGTGGTTCACTGAAATTCTCAGCTTCCATGCAAGAGACCCAGATTTGATTCCTGGCCAATGCATCTCACGGACAGCCACCACCTATCTGTCAGTGGAAGTTTGTGCGCTGCTACAGTGCTGAACAGGTTTTAGTCAAACTTCTAGACTAAGATGAACTAGGAAGAAAAGTCTGATGATCTACTCCCCTAAATCAGCCAATTAAAACCCTATGGATTACAAAAGTCCAACCCTACTGTGCGTGGGGTCACCATGAGTCGGTGTGGCTGACTTGATGGCCACTGATATCAACTTGACCCTGCTCGGAGTGTTTGGGGTCTTAGGAGTCATCTGAGAGGATTACAGGGTCCAGCTGGAGGAAAACAATGCCTCTCTTGTTGTAGCAAAGAGAGTTAAATTATCAAGCAGAACCATGATACTCCTGGGGCTTCTCTGAACCACTGAGGAATAATTTGCCAAGACTGGAGTTCTTACAAGGCTGTGGGCGGGACAGAGTCACACACATATTGCTTTGCTATTTTAACCTTATTTTCCCCCTCCAGCAAGTGCTTGAAACACTGGTTATGCAACAAATAACAGCAGTAATAGCCAACATTTGTTGGCTGCCTACTCTGGCCCGGGCAGGGCACTGAGTGTTTACATACATAGTCTTATTTAACCCTGAAAGAATACTGTGTGGCAAATGCTATTATTATCCTTTTTAAACATGAAAGAGTAGAGCCTGAAGAGAGATGTCTAAACTCTGTTCAGAGTGAAAAGTTTATGAGTCAAAGATCCTAAAGGGTTACTGTAATCATTGCCCTTTTCTTACTGAACTGTAAATCCCAGGCTTGAATATATCTTTTACTAAGTGTGAAGTGACTTTACGGAGTCCGGGTGGCATAGCACTTAAGCGTCTGACTGCTAACCTAAGAGTGAGCAGTTCAAATCAACCAGTCAGTCCTTGGAAACCCTATGGGGCAGCTCTCCTGTGTCCTGTACAGGTTACTATGAATCATAATCAACTTGACGGCAACAGGTTTACAGTTTAAGGTGACTTTGAAGATGGTCAACGTGCTCTCCTTTTCCAATTAAGTCCTAACTTTGAAATTTGTTTTCTCGGCTTGTCTAGGGCACCAGAAAGGTGCAAGGTGACATCACCACCAGATCAGCATCTGAAGACATTTTGGCTCGTTTAAAAAATAGAGATTTTGAGTGTGCTTTCTTAATTATATGTGACTATTTAAGCATGCTGAGTGAAAACCCTGGGTAGACAGCTCATACTGCATTTCTTTTTTCAAATAAGCTTTTCAGTCTTGCAGGCTGAGAGGATTCTGTTCAAAGGGTGTACACTGTGAATCACAGTTACAAAGGAAGATGACAAACAGAAGTCTCAGCCAAGCAATCTGTAAAACTGGATTGCTGACAGAAATCTAAGAAAAACAACCAAACAAGAAAACGCAGTTCAGTGCCTTGATGTAACCTGAAGTAATGCATGGAAGGAGTCCCAGAATGAAGTGGTTAGGTGCTGTGAGGGAGGCAGAGGTTTTAAGAGGCAATTTGTCTTGAAAAGCTGAGAGGGCATGGATAATCTGATCCTAAAGCACACTGAACAGACTTGAGGGGGTCGAGCTTGCTTACATTTCGTAGGCAAGCTGTCTTTAACCAACAAACTCCTTGCAGCTGAGTCCATTCCAATTCACGGCTATGCTGTAGGACAGAGCAGAACTGCCCTGTAGGGTTTCCAAAGCTGCAATCTTTATGAGGCAGACTGCCACATCTTACTCCAAGGGAATGGCTGGTGGGTTCAAACAGCTGATCTTTTCTTTAGCATCCGGGTGCTTAATCCCTGCACTAGGAGATCTCCTGAAACTGTCCTTACCTGCCTCTAATGGCATGTGCATGGGGCCACTACTGGTTCGGGCAGCAGAATTCTTGCCTTCCATGTGGGCACCCAGGGTTCCCACACCTCATTTGCAGACACCACCCATCTGTCAGTGAGCACTTGTGTCTGGCTATGATAGTGGAACTGGTTTTAGCAGACGGTCCAGACTAACATGGACTATGAAAGGTGTATGTAGCACACAACTTCCAAAAACCAACCCGTGAAAACCTTATGGATGACAGCAATCCAGTCCTCAATCAATCATGAGGATCATGCAAGACCAGGCAGTATTTCATCCTATTGTGCATAGGGCTGCCATAAGTTGGGGATTGACTTAAGGGCAGCTAATAAAACAAGGCATGTCCAGTTTAAAATGAGCTGTACTGAGTCCCCCTAAAAGATACATTGAAATCCTAACCCCTATACCTGTGAACGTGACCTTGTTTGGAAATAGGGTTGTTGATGGTGTTATCAGTTAGGTTCGCTGAGATCATACTGGAGTAGGCTGAGTGGAAGACAGATGTAAACAGAGAGGGAGAGACAGACATCTTGTGGCCCTACAACCCAAGCCACAGAACACCCGGGACTATGAGGAGCTAGGAGAAAGGCATGGAAAAGATTCTCTCTCAGAGCCCTCAGAAGGAATCAATGTGACCAATACCCAAGTTTGCTCTCCCAGCATCCAGGACTGTGAGACAGTAAGTTCTTGTTCTTGTAAGCCACTCAACTTGTGGTATTTTGTTACAACAGACCTAGGAAACTGATATACACCGAAACTGACACACACGGAAATAGGGAACTGAGTATTTCTTCAATTAGATTCATGTTTAATTTCACTAACCCGATCAATACAAATCTCTTTACAATATTACATTTACATATTTCATGATGTTACTCATTATCAATAATAATAAACCCAAAAGCCCACCAGTGTTGATTCAGTTCTGACCCTATAGACAGAGTAGAACTGCCACACAGAGTTACCAAGCAGCTCCTGGTGTATTTGAACTGCTGACTGTTTGGGTAGCAGCCATAGCACTTACCCACTATGCAACCAGGGTTTTCTCCAATAATAATAATAATGATAATTAAGTATAATAATTGCTGACACTTACTGAGCTCTCTACCTTCAAAATCTATCCAGAGTCTCCACTTCTCATCTTCTCCACAGCCACCCTGGCCTAAGCTTCCTTCTTCTGGATTGTTGGGCTACTGCATCAGCCCCACTGCTCTCCTGTCTTTACTCTTGCTCCCTTGCAGATTATCATCAAAACTGCAGCCAGTCAGGATCATCCTTCTCAAACTGCAGTCAGATGTTGCAGTTTCTCTGCTCAAACATCTGCGAAGGTGCCAATCCATCTGGAGTGAAAGCCAAAGTCTCTGCAGTGGTGCCAGGGCCCTCATAAGCTGGCCTTGTTGCTTCTCTGGCCTCCCCTACTGCTGCGACCCCCTCATTCAGCCTGGGCTATCTGGCCTGATCTCCACTCTATGAATGTGACAAACATGTTGTTACTTTAAGGACTCAGCACTGGCTGTTCCCTCCCAGGTATTTGTATCACCTGCATCATCCCGTAAGACCAATTGCCCTCAAGGGGGCTCCAACTCGTGGTGACCCTGTGTGTCAGAGTACAGCTGTGCACAAGCGCTTTCAATGGCTGATCTTTTGGAAGTAGATGGCCAGGTCTTGCTGCCAAGGTAACTCTTGGTGGACTCAAACCTCCAAACTTCCAGTCAGCCCCTGAGTGTGTTAACCATTTGCATCACCTGGGAACTCTGCATCACCTTGTTTCAGTCAACTTGTGCTGCTCTAACAGAAATACCAGCAGTAGATGGCTTTAGCAAGGAAAATTTATTCTTACACAGTACAGTAGGTTACAAGTCCAAATTCAGCATGTCCACTCCAGAGGACAGCTTTTCTTCTGTTGGCTCTAGAGGAAAGTCACTCTGTTGTTATCAGTCTTTGGTCGGGGAGCAACCTGGTGCAGGAATCTCGGGTCTGAAGGACATGTTCTTCTCCTGGTGCTGCTTTCTTGATGGCGTGAGGTTCCCAACTCTCTGCTTGCTTCCCTTTCCCTTTATCTCTTGTAGGATGAAAAGATAAAAAGTGGTGCAAGCCAGACCCCAGGGAAACTCCCTTTGCAATGGAGCAGGGAGACGACATTATGAAGGGATTTACAGCCCCACCCTAATCCTCTGTAACATAATCTACTCTGTTAGCCCCAGGCAGAGATTAGGATTTACATCAGAAAATGGAGGGCAATCACCCAAGACAGGGAATCCTGGCCCAACCAAATTACTACATGTAGTTTTGAGAGGACACAGTTCAATCCATGGCAACCCTGTAGTCTGCCTTAATGTCAACTGTCAGAGATGCCTACTGTGTCAATACTATTAAAAGTTGCCACTCCCCACACATAGTTACTTCCCACTCTTTTTTCCAAAGCTTTTATTATCCCACCATACTAAATAATTTACTGTACTCATTTATGATATGTATTGTCTATCTGCTCCACCCTGAATGTAAGCTCCACGAGGGCAGGGATTTCTGCCTGTTTTGTCCATTGATGTATTCACTGTATCTAGACTAGTGTCCTTGGATCCCTGGTTGGTGCAAATGGTTCGTACTCAGCTACTGACTGAAAGGTTGGCAGTTCTAACCTATCCAATGATGGCACTGAAGAAAGCCGTGGCAATCTGCTTTCCTAAAGATTATAGACAATAAAACCCCATGGAGCTCAGTTCTACTCTGTAACACATGGGTTGTCATGAGCAGAAGTCAACTCAATGGCAGTGGGTCTAGTTTGGGTTAGAATAGTGCCCAACACACGGTAGATGAGACAATCACTAAACCTCTGTTGAACGGACGGACAGACGGACGGACAAACGAGTACAAGCTTGCACTTTACCTGGCAATATTGTCTAAGTGCTTTATGCTTATTGACTCAAGCAATTTTTAACAGTCCTGTGAGGTAAGCATTTATTGTTATTCATGTTTTACAGATGAGCAAACTGAATCCCAGAGAAGTTAATTAGCTTGTACAAGGTCACATGGTCATAAGTGGTAGAGCTGGAAACAAACACAAGCAGCCTGGCTCTGGAGCCAATTTCTCTAAATTGCCTGCCTTCTTGGTAATGCAACTGGCTTTCAGGATTTACATACTCACGTTCAGTTTTTCTTTGATCTCCCTACATTTAATTTCTTATAATGCTCTCTCCCTCTCTTCTATTTTTAATTCTATGGTAATTTAATACAGGCAAAAAAAAAAAAAGCAAAAGCCAAGTGCCGTCAAGCATGTTTACCATTTTTAAGTATACAATTCAGTGTTATTGAAAAAAAAACTGAGTTCTGTCAACATGTGTCTGTCATTTTGTCATGCTGTGGGGGCTTTCGTGTTGCTGTGATGGTAGAGGCTTGCCACCGGTAGTCAGATACCAGCGGGATCACCCATGGCAAACAGCTGAGATTCCAGATTAAGACAGACAATGAAGAAGGACCTGGCAGTCTTCTGCGAAGAATTGACCAGCAAAACTTTACAGATAGCAGCAGAACATTGTCTAATATAGTACCAGAAGATGATCTCCCCTACCTCTCCCCAACTTCCCCAGCTGGGAAGGCACTCAAAAGATGACTGGATAAATGCTGTCTCCTCGGAGGGAAGGTGACCTTAAAGGCATGGATAGAGTCAGCTTTTCAGGGCCTTCATTTGCTGAGGTAGCGAAACTCAAAATGAGAGCAAACATCTATTAATAATCAGAACATGGAATGTATGAAGTATGAATGTAGGAAAATGGGAAATCATCAAAAATGAAATAAGATGCATAAACATTCATATCCTGGGCATTAGTGAGCTGAAATGGACTACCATTGACCATTGCAAATAAATCATGTATAGTCTACTGTGCTGGGAACCACAACATGAAGAGAAATGGGGTAGAATTCATCATCAAAAAGAACATTTCAAGATCTGTCCTGCAGTACAACATTGTCAATGATAGGATGATATCAATATGCCTACAAGTAAAACTAGTTAATATAACTATTATTCCAGTTTGCACACCAACCATTTGGGCCCAAAATGAAGAAAATGAAGATTTTTACCAGCTTCTGCAGTCCAAAATCGATTGAACATGCAACTAGGATGCATTGATAATTAGTGATTGAAATGGGAAAGCTGGAAACAAAGAAGGATCAGTAGTTAAGACATACAGCACTGGTCATAGAAAGGATACCGGAGATGGCATAATAGAATTTTGCAAGACCAACAATTTCTTTATTGCAAATACCCTTTTTCACCACTGTGAATGGTAACTGTATACATGGACCCCACCAGATGGAATACACAGGGATCAAATCACTGACATTTGTAGAAAGAGATGACAGAAAAGTTCAGTATCATCAGTCAGAATAAGTCTGGGACCAAGTATGAAACAGACCATCAGTTGCTCATATGCAAGTTAAAATTGAAACTGAAGGAAATTAGAACAAACCATGAGTGACAAAGACCTTGAGCATATCCCACCTGAGATCAGAGAACATCTCAAGAATAGATTTGGTGTGTTGAAGAATAATGACTAAAGGCCAAATGAGTTGTGGAATGACATCACATGAGAAGAAAGCAAGAGGTCTTTAGAAAGACAAGAAAGAAAGAGAAAACTAAAATGAATGTTTGAGGAGACTCTGAAATTTAAGAAATGATGAAATAAAAGAACTGAAGATTTTGAAGGCCAGTATCTTAGTCACTTGATGCTGTTCCAACAGAAAACTGCACCAGTAGAAGGCTTCAAGAAAACATGTTTTATTGTTACAGTCCAGTAAGCCACAAATCTGTTCACAAGCTGTAAGTCCATTCAATATGAGAAATCATCACAATCTAGTAGACTCAGAGGCCAAATTCAAAGACAGCATTCTGGCACAGGACCTCAGGTCCAAAGGATGCACTCTGCTCTCAGTGCTACTGTCTTGGTGGCATGAGGTTTCCAACACTCTCCTCAATTCTCTTTCTTTTTATCTCCCAAGAGATGACCTCAGCAAAATCCAAGCTTGTCAGTTGAGTCCTGCCTCACCAACAGAGCTGCCACTCATTCTTCCTCACTACCACCATAGAGGCAGCATTGACATCACATGGGAAGATCACGTGATATTCGGACTCATGGTCAAGCCAAATCAATATACACATTTTTAGGGAGATACAGTGCAATCCATGACAGCTAGCTCAAGGAGACAAAGTAAAGTATTATAATGTATTATAATGACACGTGTAAGGAACTGGAGCAAGAAAACCAAAAGGGAGAGATACATGTGGCATTTGTCAAGCTGAAAGAACTGAAGAAAAAATTCAAGTTGCAATGGTAAAGGATTCTATGGGAAATGATTTGGAACTATCAAAAGAAGATGGAAGAAATACTGTCATTTTACCCAAAAGAACTGGTCGGCGTTCAGCCATCTCGTGTGGTAGTACATGATCAGGAACTGTACCAAGGGAGGGAGTCCAAGGTGCATTGAAGGCAGTGGTGAAAACAAGTATCCAAGAGTTGACAGAACATCAATTGAGATGCTTCAACAGATGCAGTACTAGAAGTGATCACCCATCTATGCTAAGAAGCCTCTAAGAGAGCTACGTGGCCAATGAACTGAAAGAGATCTATATTTATGCCTGTTCCTAAGAAAGGTGATCCAACCATACATGTAAATTATCAAACAATATCATTAATATTATAAAGTAAAATTTTGCTGAAGACCAGTCAAAAGCAGTTGCAACAGTATATTGGCAGAGAACTGCCAGAAATTCAAGTTGGATTCGGAAGTGGATATGGAACCAGGAAAATCATTAGTGATCTCACCTCCAGACAGGAGCTGCCCATCTAGTCTTGTGGGTCAACTTGAATTAAGAAGCTCACTCTTTACAAGTATCATTTTATGCCTTACATTCCAGTCTACTCTCTGACTGAAGAGTTGGCCCTGGGAATGATTTTAGTTCTGGGCCCACATAGGATCTGGGGACCATGTATTCTGGGGCCCTTTGAGTCTCAGTCAGATGATGAAGTCTCATCCTTTTACTACAATTTGTGTACTGCAATATAGTTTTCTCTTTTTCTGTCAGATACTCCCCGTTATGTTCCCAATCAGGACACTCATTGGTGGTAGCCAGGCACCATCTAGTTCTTCTGGTCTCACACTGAAGGAATCTCTAGTCTATGCAGCCCTTGCTGTTTCTTGGGCTAGTATTTTTCTTGTGTCTTTCATTTTCTTCATTTTCCTTTACTCCACATAGGTAGGGACCAGTTGATGAATCTTAGATAGCTACTTTAAGACCCCAGACCCCACTCACCAAAGAGGGATGCAGAACACTTTCTTAATAAAGTTTGCTGTTCAGTTGGCCCAGATGTCCCCTGAAACCACGGTCTGTAGACGCCAGCTCTTGTTACATTGTCGCTCAAAGTATTTGATTCTGTTTAGGAAAGTTTTAGTGTAGTCCAGAGGCACTGACTTCCCCTGTATTGTGTGCTGTCCTTCCCTTCACCTAAGATAGCTCTTGTCTCCTATCTAGTTAATGAATGTTGTTCTCCCTCCCTCCTCATCCTCCAGTCATCAAGGAATATTTTCTTCTGTGTTTTAATATTTTCTTGAGTTCTTATAGTAGTGGTCTCATGTAGTATTTGTCCTTTTGTGACTAATTTCATTCAGATTGATGCCTTCCAGACTCATCCATGTTATGAGACGTTTCATAGATTCATTGTTGTTCTTTATCATTGTGTAGTATTCCATTGTGTAAATATACCATAACTTGTTTATGCATTCTTATTGATGGTCACCTACATTATCTTTTACATATTTATATCTCTCTCTATTTTTAGTGTTTTAGCTTTGCTTTAATTTTGTAACTTCCGCGTCTGGATTGATAACTGGTTGCTCCGTCCTGTGTTGTAGTCTTAAGTTGTTATGTGATGTTCCTGATTTTCTAACCAGAAGATTCCTTTTGGTGTTTCTTGTAATTTTAGTTTGGTTTTTACAAATTCCTTAAACTTCTGTTTATCTAGAAATGCCCTAATTTTGCCATCATATTTAAGAGATAATTTTGCTGTATATGTCATCTCATTGCCTTCTTGTCTGCATGGTTTCTGCTGAGTAGTCAGAGCTTCTTCTTACTGGCTCTCTTTTGTAGAAGAGTTTGTTTATCCCTAATCACTCTTGAAATTTTTTATCTTTGGTTTTGACAGGTTTGATTATAGTATCTCCTGATTACTTTATTTTGGGATCTACCTTGTGTGGGGTTTGATGAGCTCTTTGGATAGACATTTTCTAATCTTCCATGATATCGGGGAAGTTTTTTGCCAAAAAATCTTTAACAATTTTCTCTTATTGTCTGTTATTCCCACCCATCCCTCCTTTTCTGGTACTCCAGTCACTCACAGGTTACTCCTCTTGATAGACTGCCATATAATTATTAGAGTTTCTTTGTTTCTTAAAATTCTTTCACAGATTCTTCCTCAAATAAGTTGGTGAAGTTGGTGTCAAGTGTTTAATCTTCAATCACATTAATTCAGACTTTTATCGCCTCAATTCTGCATCTATGACTGTCTGTTGAGTTGACTAATTCTGAAACTTTATTGTTAATCTTTTGGATGTCTGTTTTCTATCTCTGTACAGATTCTTGCAGCCTACAAGATTTGTTATTAAGCTCTTGTATAACCATTTTAAGTTCCTCTGTTGCTTCATCTGTGTGTTCCTGCCAGTTTCTCCTGATATGGAAAACACATTCTGAGTGCTGCTGCTTGCCTCACCCTGCTTGCAGTAGCCCATTTGACCTGCAGGGTGCTGGTGCCAGCCAAGTCTGATCTGGCAGCTCCTCACTGCTTCTGAAACATTACTCCCTTTCCTTGCTACTCAGTTTCATTCTTCAGCTTTGTCTTTTATGTTCAGTGTTCCTAGATTGTTGTATGTAATCAATTTGCTTGGTTTTCTGTTTTTGTTTTTTTTGTTGTTGTTGTTATTTGTTTTAAGAGGGACCACAGGAAGTATCTGACTTACTCCACCATCTTGGCCCCACCTCCTAGTGATCCATTTTTTTACATGTAGATGAAACTTATATTTTACTCTTTTTTATCCATAGGTTACTTAATATTCACATTGTTTACCAGTGTGACTTGGCTTACTTTAAGTATAGGGAAAAAATTAATAAGAGTGGACAATGGAAGCATTATGTTACAAAAAACCTTAAATTTTATGTTTTCTTTTAAAAGGGTATATAGCAAGTCAAGTGCCAATGAGGATGATTTTTTCCTATAAAAATGTATTTATATGCAGTTTTTCAAGATGCTACAGTCTTTTAAAAATCATTTAAAAAGTAGATAATACAAGGCAAATTTGCCTAGGCCATTATAAATCTAGGTTTTTATTTTTAATTTTTATATAGCCTTAACAATTCCTCAGGCCAACTTTATCTTTTTAAAACACTAAGATATGTGTAAATGATGTTGTGGTTAAGTAAGTGCCCAGTTAACAACAGAGGGATAGCAAAATCATTACTTTACTATAAACTGCTGACTGTGCTAAATTATCTTTCTTTTTCAAGATAATTTTCATGGATTGCATTTTGACCCCCCAGAAATGTATGTATTGATTTGCCTTGGCTATGAGTCCCAGTATGGTGCAATTTCTCCCATATGTTGTGAATCCTGCCTCTGTGATATTGACGATGGGAAATGGGCAGAAGTTGTGCTGGTGAGGCAGGACTCAAGTTACCAGCTGTGAGATATAAGGGAGAGATGCCAGCAGAGAGAGTTGGGAAGCTCATACCACCAAGACTAAGAACAGAACACGTCTTTTGGACCTGAGGTTCTTGTGCCAAGATGTTCTCATTGGACTTGGACTCAGCCTACTGGACTGTGATAGTTCTTCTACTGAATGGACTTGTAATTCATAAATGGATTTGCAGTTTACTGGATCGTGTCAATAAAGTTTCTCTTCATAAAGCCTTCCACTTGTGGTGTTTTCTGGTGGAACAGTGCCAGGTGACTAAAACAACACTCCTTATAAATTGGGGGCATCTAAGCTTACTCAGGAAACCCTGGTGGTGTAGTGGTTAAGAGCTATGTCTGCTAACCAAAAGGCCAAGAGTTCGAATCTGCCAGATGCTCCTTTGAAACTCTATGGAGCAGTTCTACTCTGTCATATAGGGTTGTTATGAGTCAGACTTGACGCGATGGCAGTGGGTTTGGGGTAACCTTACACACCAAGATAAAGAAAACTTGAGGATAACTCCTGTTTTGCCAAAGTATTCTATAAGTTTGCTGAAGGCTTTTTTTCAATAGTCACATGTTGTTTAACTTGCACATTAAAACTTCCTGTGTGATAAGCTCCCCATTCCAAAACCCGTCTTCTCTGCCCCATTTGCTTTTATCACATACTGACACTTGTCCCAGTTAGTGAAAGCCATACTCTGACCATCACCATTCCCATAAATTGGTTATTCCTTTCCCATGTAGAGGAGAAAGGTAATTTTAAAAAACAGTTGTCAGTGAGTTCACTCTAACCCATGGGCAGCACCACATGTGTCCATATAGTCTTCAGTGACTGATTTTTCAGAAGTAGATCACCAGTCCTTCTGGAGTACCTCTGGGTGGACTCAAATATCCAAGCTTTTGGTTAGCAGCTGAGCACCTTAACCATTTGCACCACTCAGGAATTCAGAGGATAGTCATAAGAAGCAATAAAACTTTGCTGAGTTTGTGACTGTCTTGTTAACATTTCTTGGGTCTTCTGATTATATTCCAGAGGCACTTAGAAGTGAGGGAGACATGGAGCCCTTCATTATTATACCAAATCCTCACAGAAAGCTAATGATTTTGGAGGTACAAACTTTCCGGAGAGATCTTAATGATCATCTCATACATCCTGCAATTCAGAAACTCTTTATTTGCTAATTTATTACTGAATTAAGTTAGTAGATAAAGTTACAATAGCACTTTTAAATTCTTTTAAAAACATTGTGTGTTCTACTGGCAGTAGTTTTATGATTAATATGGAAAATATGACTATATAATTTGTGTCTATCTCATATTTAGCTGACTTAGTGGAAATAATCCTTTGGAATTACATGAAGCCTCTGTTTTTTGGACAGCTTCTCAATTTGACTAATACACTCTGACAGTGCAGATGTGGGGATCTGAATTTGATTTGAATCTTTGGAGAAATAGACAAGGAAATTGTCCTGTCGCAAATTCCATTACTATTATTATATACTAATTTAGAAGGCTCTCTCTCAAAAGAAAGCAATTCATTTCCTGCTTCAATTTTTCAGACAATAATCAGAACCTGGTTGAATATTATGCCTAAAATGAGACTCATCAGCAACTTGTTTTGCAACTGTAGAGACTTCTATATCTTTTCAAATAGAGAGACTCTGAAAAGTAAACGTCTGTTTTTGCTACACGACACAATTTTCAAAAATTTTAGTTCTGTCAAGTATTCTGATTAAAATAATTTTTTAAAAAAATCTTTTGATGTATCTTATGGTCTTTTGATTTAGTCTAAGGATAATTAAGTGCTTGTAGTAGACCTCAAATTTTTCTAATTCAGATCTCTATGCCTTAAATTTTTAGGGTGAAGACCATGTTCCTCTTCGGAATTTTTCCTAAAATTAACTTGCCAAGCTAACCCCTTCCTTAAGGAATATTTCCAAACATCTGCTGAAATCCATTGCCTTCTACATGGGCTGCACAGGCCTACGCAGTCTTTGAAGGGCAGTCCTCTTCCTTGGCCACATATCTTCACTGATCTAAAATCGAGCAAATGTCGCCTATCCCAGCTTTTTGCAGCAAGGGGACTTTTTATTTTTTTTTTTTAATGATATGAATGTATTTCTTTCTTTTTTTTAAATTGTATTTTAGTTGAAAGTTTACAGAACAAACGAGTTTTTCAGTAAACATTTAGTACACACATTGTTTTATGATGCTGGTTAACATCCCACAACAGGTCAGCACTGTCCCTTCTCAACTCTGAGCTTTTTATTACCAGCTTACTTGTCCCCTCTTACCTTCCAGGCCTTGCCCCTGGGCTGTCATGCCCCTTCAGTCTCATTTTGTTTTATGGGCCTGTTCAATCTTTGGCTAAAGGGTGAACCTCCAGAGTGACTTCATTACTGAGCTAAAAACATTGTCCAGGGACTGTACGTATTCTCAGGGTTTTTCCAATCTCTGTCAGGCCAACAAGTCTAATCTCTCTTTTTGAGTTAGAATTTTGTTCTGCATTTTTCTCCAACTGGGACCTGCTGATATAATCCTTGTCAGAGCAGTCAGTGGTAATAACTGGGTACTATCTAGTTGTACCAGACTCACTCTGGTCATCCCCATTGTAGATGGGACCCATTAGTCCTTTGGACTAACCTTTCCTTTGCATCTTTAGTTTTCGCCATTCTTTTTTCCTTCCAAAGGGCTAAGACCAGAAGAATATCCTAGATGATTACTCACAGGCTTTTCAGACCACAGACAGTACTCAGCAAAGCAGAATGTAGAACATTTTCTTTAGAAATAATGTTACACCATTTGAGCTAGATGTTCCTTGAGACCATGGTCTCCACAAACCTAAGCCCAGCAATTTGATCCCTCAGGTAGTCTGGACACATCTATGGAGCTTTCATAATTTTGCCTTGTACAAGTCGTGGTGACTTCCCAGTATTGTGCACTGCCTTATCCTTCACCTAAGTTACCACTTGTTTACTGTCTATATGGTGTTTTTCCATCCTTACCTCTCCCCTCCTCTAAACCATCAAAGATTGTTTATTTTTGTGTGTAAACCTTTCCATGAGTTTTTACAGTAGTCATCTCATATAATGTTTGTCCTTTTAAGATTGACTTGTTAGACTCAGTATAATGTCCTCCAGTTTCCTCCATGTTATCAAATGCTTCACAGAGTTACCACTGTTCTTTATTCTTGCATAATATACCATTGTGTGTATATATCATGTTTGCTTATCAATTTGTATGTTGGCGGTCATCTAGGTTGATTCAATCTTTTTGCTATTATTGTATTCTATCTTCTATTATGTTTATTTCTGCTTTAATCTTTAATATTTCCTTTCTTCAGGTGGCCATGTGTTTCTTTTGCTGTTCTTTCCTTATTTGTTTGAGTTGTATAGCTAATGTTTTGATTTTGTCCCTTCTTTTTTGATGCATACATCTATTGCTATAAATTGACTTTGAGGACTACTTTTGCTGTGTCACAAAACTTTTGGTATAATGTGTTTTTATTATCATTTGATTCTAGGAAGTTTTTATTCCATATTTGAATTCTTCTATTACCCAGTGTTTTTCTATGTAACTGTTTTTTTCCATGTAACTGATATTTTTCCTTTACTCTTCCCAATGTTATTTTCTACTTTGATGGCATTGCGGTCAGAGAAGATACTTGTATTATCTTAATGTTTTGGATTTTGTTGAGAGTTGCTCTGTGGCCTAAGATGTGGTCTATTGTGGAGACCATTCCATGTGCATTAGAGAAGAATATGTAATTAGCAGCTGTTGAGTGGAGTGTTCTATATGTGTCTAACGAGGTCAAGCTGGCTAACTGTGGAGTTGGGGACAGTTTTGATCACTGAAAATTAAATGTCTCCAAATGCTTATAACTTTAATAATGAATATTTCACAACACAATAAATCACAAGTTTTAAGTAGACTAAAGTGTTTAGTAAAATTCTAAAAAGAAATCTACAAGTAATATCCTGATATGGCTCATTTGTCTTCCCACTGGAAAAATTAGTAAACCATGGGCTAAACTTACAAAAGAAAAACAGCAGAAGATACAAATAACCTGATTAAGAAATAAGATGGGAGATGTTATAACAGACCCAGCTGAAATAAAAAATATCATAATAAAATACTATGAAAGGTTGTGCTCTAACAGGTTTGAAAACCTAGGGGAAATGGACCAATTTCCAGATTCATATGACTCACCAAAATTTGGAAAAGTAGATCAACTTAATAAATCTATCACAAAGTAAGACATTGAAAAAGTCATCAAAAATCTACCAGCTGAAAAAAGTCCTGCCCCAAATGGCTTCACCGGAGAGTTCTACCAAACTTCTAGAGAAGAGTAAACTCCAATACTAGTGAGGCTATTTCACACCATAAAAAAGGATGGAATACTCTCAAATTGATTCTATGAAGCCAGCATAACCTTGATACCAAAACCAGGGAAAGATCCCACAAAAAAAAGAAAATTACAGACCAGTATCACTCATGAACCTAGATGCAAAAATCTTCAGCAAAATTCTAGCCAATAGAATTCAACAGCACATAAAAAAAAATTATGATGATCAAGTTGGTTTTATCCCAGGGATGCAAGGCTGGTTCAACATCAGAAAAACAATTAATGTAATCAACCACATTAATAACACAAAAGATAAGAATCACTTGTCAATTGATGCAGAAAAGGCATTTGACAAAGTTCAACATCCATTCATGCTTAAAACTCTCACAAAAATAGGAATAGAGGAGAAATTCCTCAATGTAATCAGTAGCATCTATGCAAAGCCAAATGTCTTCATCATCCTGAATGGTGAAAGACTGAAAGAATTCCCTTTGAGAACAGGAACTAGACAAGGATGCCCACTCTCAGCACTTCTGTTCAACATTGCGCTAGAAGTTGTAGGCAGAGAAATTAGACAAGACAGAGAAATAAAGGGCATCCATATTGGCAAAGAAGAAGTAAAAATCTCCCTCTTTGCAGATGATGTGGTTGTTTATACAGAGAATCCAAAGGAATCCATAAGTAAACTATTGGAACTAATAGAGGAGTTCGGCAAAGTATTCAGATACAAGATAAACATAAGTAAATCAGCAGGATTTCTTTATACCAACAGTGAGATTATTAAAGAAGAAATCACCAAATCAATTCCATTTACCATAGCCCCCCAAAAGATAAAATACCTAGGAATAAATCTAACTAGAGAAATAAGAGATCTTTACGAAGAGAACTACAAGACCTTACTACAAGAAACCAAGAGAGACTTACATAAATGGAGTAATCTGCCCTGCTCACGGATAGAAAGACTCAACATTGTGAAAATGTCTATTTTACCCAAAACCATCTACTTATATAATGCAATCTCAACACAAATTCCAGCGACATTTTTTAATGAGATGGAGAAACAAATCATCAACTTTGTTTGGAAAGGGAAGCAGCCTCGGATATGTAAAACACTACTGAAGAAGAAGAAGGACACACTGAGAGGCCTTTCACTACCTTGCTTTAGAACCTATTACACTGCCACAGTTGTCAAAGCATCCTGGTACTGGTACAAAAAGAGACATATAGACCAATGGAGTAGCACAGAGACCTCAGAGGTGTCACCATCCTCTTATGAACAGCTGATATTTGACAAAGGCCCTAAAACTTTAAACTGGAGTAAGAACAGTTTCTTTAACAAGCAGTGTTGGCAAAACTGGATATCCATCTGCAAAAAATTGAAACAAGACCCTTATCTCACACCTTATATAAAAAACAACTCAAATTGGATAAAAGACCTAAATATAAAATCTAAAACCATAAAGCTCATCCAAGATAAAATAGGATCAACAATGGAAAGATTTAACATACAATATAGATAGACTTCAAAATCTGACAAACCACATTCACCAGAAGAGAAAATAGATAAATGGGAATGTCATGGATTGAATTCTGTCCCCCTCCAAAAATAGATGTAGCCATGTGACTGAGCTATGATTCCCAGTATCTTGTGACTGTCCTCCATTTTGTGGTTTTCCTAAACTGTATGTTAAAAGATTAGGGTGGGGCTGTAAATCCCTTCATAGGATTACCTCCCTGCTCCACTGTAAAGGGAGTTTCCCTGGAGTTTCCCTTGCCCCACCCTTAACCCTTTCATCCTGCAACAGATAAAAGGACAGAGAAGCAGGCAGAGAATCGGGAACCTCACACCATCAAGCAAGCAGGACTGGGAAAAGAGCGCATCCTTCAGACCTGAGGTTCCTGTGCCAAGATGCTCCCTGGACAAAGACTCATGCAATACTGGACTTTCTTCCAGAGCCGACAAGGGGAAAGCCTTCCCCTGGAGCGGACACCCTGAATATGGACTTGCAGCCTACCAGACTATGTAAGAATAGACCTTCCTTTGTTAAGGCCATCCACTCTGTGGTATTTCTGTTAGAGCATCCTTAGCTGACTAAAACAGGGAATTACTAAGAATCAAACACTTTTGTTCATCCAAAGACTTCATCATAAGAATTAGAAGACCACCTACAGAATGGGAAGAAATATTTGGCCACTCTATGTCAGACTGACGTCTGATCTCCATAATCTATAAGGTATTACAAACTATCAACAAGAAAAGGATAAATAATCCAATTAAGCGATGCGTGAAGGAGATGGACAGACATTTCTCTAAAGAGAATATCCAGGCAGCTGAACGACACATGCAGAATTGCTCACAGTCATTAGATATTACAGAAATTCAAACCAAAACTGCAATGAGATATCATCTCACCCCAACGAGGTTGGCCATGATCCAAAAAACTCAAAACAACAAATGCTGGAGAGGCTGTGGAGAAATTGAAACTTCCCTAAACTGCTAATGGGATTGCAAAATAGTACAACCTCTTTGGAAAACAGCCTGGCACTTCCTTAAACAGCTGGAGGTAGATATACCATTTGATCCTGTTATTCTACTGTTCGGAATTTATCCTTCACAAACAAAGGTCGTCACACAAACAGACACATGTACATGAATGTTTGTTGCAGCACAGTCCACAATAGCAAAAAGTTGGAATCAACTCCAGTGTCCATCAACAGATGAAAGGATGAGCAAACTAGGGTACATATACTCAATGGAACACTATGATATGATAAAAAACAAGGACAATTTTAGAAAACATCTCGTAACATGGTCTCATTTGGAAGACATCATGCTGAGTGAAATCAATCAGTGTCAAAAGGACAAATTTTGTATGAGACCCCTGTTATAAGGACTTAACAAAAGAATTATCCACAGAAGAAAATGACTGTGTTGGCTACATAGGTGAGTGGGGGCTGAGGGTTTATCATAGATGAGTTAATTGATGGATGTTAGAAATCTTATTATTATACTGTAATTCCCTGTTTCCCTTCTTTGTTGCTGCTGTCCCTGAGTAGCTATTGGAAAAGTGCCTAGTACATGGGGGATGTGCAGTGCAAGCGTGTAGTTTGAATGATTTCATCTTGTACCAACCTTTGACTTTTCATGCTTTCTTGGAACAGAGAGGCACTACCCAACGAGTGTTCCATGAAACATGAATTTCAAATTATATTAATGAACCCTAAAAATGTAAAAAAAAAAGAAAAAAGAAAAATAAATAAATTAAAACATAAATTTGGTTACATTTTAAAGATTTTATACTTTGTAAACATCTTAATGGCATCACCCAAAAAAAGCTGGTGTTGGTCCAAATTAATCAAAATTAATGACATGATTTCATCCTCTCCAGTTAATAATTCCATACAAGTTAATAAAATTTAAATTTACCAGTCTGTGTATACTATTAATTTCTATTTAATTTATTATTTGTCTAAACCATCTTCCACCACATACAGAATCTAAGTGGAGAGAGTCTTGGTTTCCCCTTTCTGTCACCTTTTTGACCCAATAAATCTGAAGACCTTCTGACTGTGACTCCAAAATATTTCTCATATATTTCTCCCACATGTCTACCCTATAACCTTTGATTATCAGGCTTTTCTGAACTCCTAGAGGGAAAATGGGATAACCTTAAAAAGGACCTTTCATTTTTCACTCCTGTCCCCCCATTTGGTTTTTGTCCTTGGTTCCTAAAAGGTAACTCTAAGTCCAGGGCTGGATTAAGACATGTGAGGGTCCTAAAACCAAATCAAACCAAACCCAATGCTGTTGAGTCAATTCCAACTCATAGCAACTCTATAGACCAGAGTAGAACTGCTTAATAGAGTTTCCAAGGAATACCTGGCAGATTCAAACTGTAGACCTTTTGGTTAGCAGACATGACAGTTAACGATTATACCACAAGGGTTTTCATGAGAAGGTCCTAAAAACAGATAATCTATGATACCCCCTTTTCTGCTGTCTCATGTATTTGAATAGGATATGTAAATTATATAAATACATGTATACACGTATGTGTGTGTGTCTTCGATATCCATGATGTAACTTTGTAAGTGGAACTGTAGTGTTAGTGGTTGAATGCAAAAATAACACATGCCATTATGGTAGAATAAAATGACTGGATTATAAAATTTTTAGTGGATGTGAGGTCCTAAGATTTCTACTATACACCTCATTTTCTACAAAAGAATATTCTATATATTCTACAATAAAGAAAATGAATCACTGAACTTAGCTGTTTCAACAATCAACGTAAAGTTCTGATGCTCTACCACAATGAAAATCTGGCTTTTACCGACTTCTCTTTAAGTGGCCCATGTCATAAAAGAAAATTTAATGATCAGAAAGCAAATGCTATAACAAATTACTATATTTTATTTTTAGATAATCTTTAATCTGACACGTTATAATTAAAAACATTTTCTTCTGTTCTTGAGTCTTACAAATTCTTCTATGTTTCCCTTAAAATTAAGCTGCAGAACAATATCTACACTCATATGTGACAAGGATAGTGAATTAAGCCTTTCTGGAATCACTGTTGTATGATAAAGTTTTTGAGTCTCTTTAGGGATGAAATTGAGCAGTGTGTTGTGTAGTTAGGAATTTCAACCTTGGAAAACAGGCACTGTATTTTATCATCTGTTATATTATCATATATGCCTACATGAGTAAAATTTGTCTTTTCTGACTCTGTAAACTTAGTTCTCCTATAAGAAAGAAATTGTCACTTTTTCTACAAAGGCTTGTGTTAAAACCATTGAGACATGGAACATTCTCCAGAATAGACAACACATTAGGCCATAAAGCAAGTTTCACCAATATCCAAAGCTCTGAAATATTGCAAAGCATTTTCTCAGACCATGAAGCCGTAGAAGTTGAAATCAACTGCAGAGAAAACATGGGTATAAACTCAAACTCATGGTAACTGAACAAGCCCTTGCTCAAAAATTGCTGGGTTATAAAAGAAATCAAGGATGCAATGAAGAAATTCATGGAATACAGAAAAGCAGTGCTCAGAGGTCCATTTATGTCAGTAAAGGAACACATCCAAAATGACGAGAAGGCTCGAATCAAAGAATTAACCCTACAACTCCAACAAGTAGAAAGAGAAAAACAAAAGCACCTGTCAAGCAACATAGGAAAACAGATAATAAAAATGAGAGCAGAACTAAATGAATTAGAGACTAGAAAAATAATTGAAAGAATTAATGAAACCAAAAGCTGTTTTTTTGAAAAGATCCGCAAAATCAATAAACCATTGGCCAAACTCACTGAAGAAGAACAGGAGAAGAAACAAACAACCTGAATAGGAAACAAGATGGGTGATTTCACAACAGACATAATCAAAACTTAAAGAATCCTAACAGAATATTATGAAAATTTGTACTCCAATAGATTTGAAAACCTAGAGGAAATGGACAAATTTCAAAAATAACATTGCCTACCAAAACCAACACAAACAGAAGGAGAACAACTTAACAAACCCATCACAAAAGAAGAGATTAAAAAAGTAATCAAAAAACTACCATCCAAAAAGAAGTCCTTGGCCCAGATGGCTTCACTGGAGGATTCTACCAAACTTTTAGAGAAAAGTTAATTCCAATACTACTGAAGTTATTTCATAGCATAGAAAACGATGGAATATTCACAAATTCATTCTATGAATCCACCATAATCCTGATACCCAAACTGGGTAAAGATAGCACAATAAAGGAAAATTACAGACCAATATCCCTCATGAATTTAAATGCAAAAATCCTCAGCAAAACTCTAGCCAGTAGAATTCAGCAACGTATCAAACAAATAATTCATCATGATCAAGTAAGGTTCATATCAGGGATGAAAGGATGATTCAGCATCAGAAAAACAATTAATGTACTCAGCCACATAAATAAAACAAATGATAAAAATCAATTGATTTGATCAATTGACACAGAAAAGGCATTTGACAAAGTCCAGCACGATTCATGTTAAAAGCTCTCAGCAAAAGAGGAATAGAAGGGAAATCCCTCACCATAATAAAAGTCATCTAAGAAAACCCTGATTGCATAGTTGTTAAGTGCTATGTCTGCTAACAAAAAGGTTGGCAGTTTGAATCTTCCAAGTGCTCCTTGGAAACTCTATGGAGCAGTTCTACTCCATCCTGTAGGGTCACTGTGAGTCAGAACTGACTTGATGGCTGGAGTTTAGTTTTAAGCCAACATCCAACATTTTCCTGAATGGAGAGAAACTGAAAGAATTCCCACTGAGAACCAGACAAGGATGCCCACAGTCACCACTTTTATTGTACTGGAGGTTCTAGCCAGAGCAATCAGACAGGATAAATAAAGGGCATCCACATGAGTAAAGAAGAAGTAAAAGTATCTCCATTTGCAGATGATATATCTTATACACAGAAAACCCTAAAGAATCCATAAATAAACTACTGAAACTAAAAGTTCAGCAAAGGATCAGGATATATGATAAGCATAAAAAATCAGTAGGATTTCTTTACACCAACAAAGAAGCCATCAAAGAGGAAATCACCAAATCAATATCATTTACAATGGCCCCAAAAAGGATAAGATACCTAAGAATAAATCAGAGATGTAAAAAACCTATACAAAGAAAATGACAAGACCTTACTACAAGAAACCAAAAGAGATTTACATAGACAGGGAAACCTACCTTGTTCCTGAATATGAAGACTAAACATTGAAGATATCTCCTAGATGCAGCATAATCTATACATGCAATGCAACCCCGGTACAAATTCCAATGCCATTTTTTAATGATATGGAGAAACAAATCACCAACTTAATTCAGAACGGGAATTAACCCTGGATAAGTAAAACACTGCTGAAGAAGAGGAACATAGTTGGGAGACCTCACACTACCTGACCTTAGAATCTACTACACTGCCACAGTAATCAAAACAGCCTGGTTCCAGTAAAAAGACAGATATATAGACCAATGGGACATAATAGAGAATCCAGAAATAACACCATCCACCTATGAACAGCTGATATTTGACAAAGGCTGTGAACTGGGGAAAAAAACAGTCTCTTTAACAAGTGGTGTTGGCAAAATCAGATATCCATCTTCAGAAATCTCAAACAAGACCCGTATCTCACACCTTGCACAAACACTAACTCAAAATGGATCAAAGATCTAAATATCAAATCTAAAACAATAAAGATTATGGAAGGAAAAATAAGGACAGCACTGGATACTCTAATGCATAGCTTAAACAGACTACAAAATGTTACTAGCAATGCACAAACAGCAGAAGATAAAATAGATAAATGGCAACTACTAAAAATCAAACACACGTGCTCTGCTCATCCAAAGAGTTCATCAAAAGAGTAAAAAGCCCGCCTGCAGACTAGGAAAAAATTACTTGGCAGCCACATATCTGATCACTGTCTGATTTCCATAATCTGCAAGGTTCTGTAAAACATCAGCAAGAAAAAGACAAATAATCCAGCTGAACAATGGGCAAAGGATAGGGGCAGACACTTCTCTGAAGAAGACACCCAGGCAGCCAAACACCCTTGAGAAAATATCCAAGATCATCAGCCATTAGAGAAATTCAAATCAAAGCTACAGTGCAATACCATCTCACACCAGCAAGGCTGGCATTAATCCAAAAAAATGTAAATGTAAAATGGTACAACCTCTTTGGAAAGCAGTTGGAGCTTTCTTAAAATTCTAGGAATAAAAATACTATATGACCCAGCAATCCCACTGTTAGGCATATACCCTAGAGAAATATATATATATTTCTTCCACAATAGCAAAAAGATAGAATCAACCTAGGTGCCCATCAGCAGATGAATGGATAAACACACTATGGTGTACTTACAAAATGGAACACTATGCAGTAATAAAGAATAACAATGATTTTAGGAAACATAACCTAGAATCAACTGGAAGACATTATGTTAAGTGGAATCAGTCAGCTGCAAAAGGACAAATATTGTATGTGACCACTGTTTTAAGGACTTAAGAAAAGGCTTATTTATCTACAGAAGAAAATACTCTTTGATGGCTACAAGAGTGGGGGGAAGGGACAGGTTTATTCATACGTTAGATAGGGAGTGACAACAGAAAGAAGAAGGCAGGTCAGCACAACTGAAAGACACATGATCTAAAAGGTTATCTAAATACAAGCCAATATTTTAAAGTACAGAGTAGCAGGGAGAGGAATCTGGGGTCCAAAGTTTCAGGGGATGTCAAGGTCAATTGGCATAACTAGTCGTTTTCTAAAAGATTGTTCTGCATCCCATATTAGTAACTGATGCCTGGGGTCTTAAAAGCCAGCAAGCTGCCATCTAAGGAACATCAACTGGTCCCAACCTACCTGGAGGAGATGAAAAACAAGAACATCAAAGACATGAGGAAAATAAGAGCCCAGGAGACAGAAACATCCACACGTTTGGGAGGTTACGTCAACATGAGACCAGAAGAATTAGATGGTGCCCAGCCACCACCAAAGACTACCCTGACAGGGAACACAATGTAGACTCCCTGATGTAGCACAAGAAAAAAAGGGAGTGCTGATTTAGAACTCTATTAAAAGACCAGACTTGATGGTCCAACAACCTGGAAGGTCCCCTGAGAACACGGCCCCTGGACTTGCTGCTAGCTCAGAGCTAAAACCAGTACAGAAACCAACACTTCAGACAAAGATTGGACTGAGCTGTGGGACATAGAGTGATGCAGGTGCTATGTGTACTTTATGATTTAGTATATGTATATGAGGCTGTACAATTGGTTTCTTTCCAAGAAGGAGAGGAGAGGTTGAGGAGGAGGGGATAAGTGTTGGTTGAGAGGATACTGCAAGTAAAGAGTGGAAATGTAGAGCGTGCTGTCACAGAGTGAGGAGAGCAGATAGAGTTGCCTAAAGGTGGCTGTTTAGGGTTTTATACGGCCAGTTGACTTGGATTGCAAACTTTCACTTAATCACAATTATGAAAAAAATCGAGATAAGCCTGCATTAAATCTTTGGATGCTTCTATGCATTCTTCATCAGGTATATCTACATTATTTAAGAAGGAAAATCTATTTGAAAAAATTTCACACACTTCATTCAAGGTTCAAGTGTCATTTAATACACAATGCAGACAGACTTCAAAATCTGTGAAACAAACCACAATCAACAGAAGAGAAAACAAATAAATGGAAACTACTAAGAATCAATCACTTTTGTTCATCCAAAGACTTTATTAATAGAATTAAAAGGCCACCTGCAGAATGGGAAAAAAATATTTGCAACTCTATGTCAGATTGATGCCTGATCTCCACAATCTATAAGGTACTACAAAATATCAATAAGAAGAAAATAAATCATCCAATTAAGTGATGGGCAAAGGAGATGAACAGACACTTCTCTAAAGAGGAGATCCAGGCAGCCAAAAAAACACATGCAGACATGCTCACGATCATTAGCTATTAAAGAAATTCAAAATCAAAACAACAATGAGATACTGTCTCACCCCAACAAGGTTGGCCACGATCCAAAAAATACAAAATAAAAAATTCTGGAGAGGCTGCAGGGAGACTGGAACTCTCCTACACTGTTGGTGGGATTGCAAAATGGTGCAACTTCTTTGGAGAGCAGTCTGTCACTCCCTTAAGAAAATGGATATAGATATACCATTTGACCCAGTAATTCCACTGCTTGGAATATATCCTACAGAATCAAGGCCATTCACACCAACTGATAAATGCACACAAATGTCCATCGCAGCACGGTTCACATAGCAAAAAGATGGAATCAACCGAGATGCCCAACAACAGAGGAAATGGATAGGTAAACTATGGTATCTATACTCAATGGAACACTATGCAATGATAAAGAACAACTATGATTGTAGGAAACATCTCTTAATCTGGTTTCAACTGGAGGACATTATGCTGAGTGAAAGCAGTCAGCGACAGAAGGACAAATACTGTATGAGACCCCTACAATAAGAACTTAAAAACAGACTCATGCATAGAAGAAAAGACTCTGACAGCTGCAAGGGGGGGGGAGGGTTTAGATTAGATAGTTAATAGAAATTTGGTTGGGTGAAACTGGTGATAGTGCACATTAGAAAGATCAATAACAACTGGACTTCAACACAATTTGAGTACTCCTCCCATCTTAACCCAATATTGCAAGGACAGAGTAGCTGGGCCAGGGGGCCAGGGACCACACTCTCAGGTGAAATCGAGGCTAATTGGCACAGCTAGCATTTTGGTAATGAGGACTGTCTGCACCCCTCATCGATGAGTGGCGTCTCGGTTCTTAAAAGCTGCTGAGCTGCCCACATGAGTATGTCTCCACATTGACTCATGGCCAGGAGAACCAGATGATCCCTGGCCACCACCAGTGATAGCCATGACGGAGCTCACAAAGTGGAGCCTCACTGGCAACAAGAGAATAAATAGGGGTGTACCCTGAGATCTCCAATAAAAGACCTCAACTGATAGTCCAGGGGCTTCGGAGTTCCCCTGGGAGCGTGGTCCCTGGCCCTGATGCTGCCCCTGTCCATAAATCACTTTTCTGACAGCAATGGATTGGACTTGGTGACCCAGAGTGACCATATTTTGTGGGAATTTTATGCTTCTATGCATCTATAGGATGTCATACTGCTGACCTCTTGCTGGAGGAAGGGGAGTGGGTGGAGAGGAGGGGATAGGAGACTATTGGGATGATAGGACATGTATGGAGCAAACAGGAGGGGTGTGCTGTCACTGGGCAGGGAGAGCAATTGAAGCTGCATATAGGTGAGCATGCGAATTTATATGGGAATGTTCATTTTCATTCAATCATTAGAAAAAGATTCAAATGTGTTGATGATGGGTATGTGGTTATGCAAAACTGATCTCTGGCACTTAGCACTTCTGAAGCCCTTCCATTGTTTACTTGTTTCTTTCTAAGAATTCTGTGATGGCAGACCGCTTGATCATCAAGCTCTGTGTCCTGCAAAACAGACAATAAGAAATAAAACTCACTTGATACATAGATTAAAACTTTTTGTGTTAGATACATACTAATATTATCAATATTTTGGGGGATGTTTGCTATGCTAGTATTACATTAAATTATACATTACCCTTATATTAAATATATGCTAGACTGCATCCACATATATGTTAAACATATTTTAAAGTTATAAATATTATTGTTTATAAAACTGAGCACATAACGCAGTACATAAATGTTATACAGTTAAAAAGTAACTTGATTGAATTCTTTGCCATGGTTGACTTATTTGAATTCCCTCATTTTTGTATGTCATTTGGGATTGGGACTTCTACTGGTTATTTACCAGGAGTGCACAAGAGTATTCTTGTGTTTATATCATAGCAAAGAGCATTGCTGGCCCTCCTGGTCAGAGATGGTGAGTCAACAGATGTTGCTATGCAAGACAGTGCTGACAAAATGCATCAGAGATGTGTTATTAATATAAGTCATCTTTGCACACTAACTGCTCATGTTGGATCCAGTTGCACCCTGGGTGCACGTAGCGAGGGTTAAACTCAACAGCCCATAGCCATCTCTTGTTTATTAGAAATACATAGTATATTCCCAGGAGACCTGCTGAGATAAGGAGTTTCAATTACATGGGAGGAGACCTTAGGACATATATGTCAGTGAAGGTACTGAAGTAGCAGGGGCCTCCTAGCTAAAACAGCCTTGTGTGTGGGTGCCCTTGTGACTCTTCATGAACTTTATTTCCAGCCATTACATTCTCATGCACTAGAGTTGATATCTATTTCGCTTTTAGTTGTCTAGTTGCCTTTTACCTTGGTACTAGCTTTTCCTTGTGTCCTAACTGCTTGGCATCAATTGGTCTTTGCTTTGGACAACTGGTGCTCCTGTTTTGTTGACATTCTAAGCGTGTGCTTATTGGGCAGGTAATCCATCCATGTCTAAACCCTTTGCCTTTGCCACATCTGGAGATTTGTGCTAATGACTGGGGGCTGGCTTGACCCAAAAGACTACCTTTTTTTTGTACTGATACTAGCTAACCTGAAGGTAGGGAGAGAGGCTGATTTAATTCATCATGATGACATAATTAAGCTAATAAAGGCTCTGGTCAGGAAAGTTCCATGGGCTTCCTGGTTGGTGGAAGAAAACTGATGAACAAGGGAAAGTAGAGTGTTCTTTAGGGTATGGAAGCTCCATGCTGGGGACCTTCCCAGAACTCAATCTATGTATTTCGTCCTTTGTATCTTTTTCCTTCCAAAAAGCTATAATAAGAGCAATACAGCTTCTATAAGCAGTATGAACTGTTTTCAGCAAATTATTGAATTCAAAGAAGTGGTAAGAGCCCACAAGTCATAATTTAGAGAGCCTAGAAGAATTCCCAGGCTTTTAGCTACCATCCTGAAAGGGTATTAGGAAAATCCCATGTCTGTGGCCAGAAGGTTAGAAGTGATAGTGTCATGTAAACCCCCAAACTTGCAGCTGGTGTCTGCCTTTTTGACAGTCTGGAGGATGGTATCTTTTTTATTTGCCCAAGCTGACCTAACTCTGAGTAGGTAGGGTTAGAGAAACAGCTGCAGTGACACAGCTGGTGTTGGAAGTGGCACACCTGCCAAAGTCAGTTTTCCACAAGGCCACCAGAATAATCGATTTACTTAAATTCTAAATGTAACCCTGTAATTGTGTTTCCCCAAAAGTGTGTGTATTAATTTGGCTAGGCCTTTGTCATGGATTGAATTGTGTCCCCCCAAAAATACATGTAGCCATTTGTTTGGGCCATGATTTCTGTGATTGTCCTCCATTTTGTGATTTTGCTGTACCGTATGTTAAAGGATTAGGGTGGGACTGTAAATCCCTTCAAAAGATCACCTCTCTGCTCCACTGTAAAGGGAGTTTCCCTGGAGTACAGCTTGTGCCACCCTTAATCCTTTCATCCTGGAAGAAATAAAAAGAAAGGGAAGCAGCCAGAGAATCAGGAACCTGACATCATCAAGCAAGCAACACCAGGAGAAGAGTACATCCTTCAGACTCAAGGTTCCTGCACTAAGATGCTCCCTGGACAAAGACTGATACAATACCAGACTTTCCTCCAGAGCCGACAAGGGGGAAAACCTTCCCCTAGAGCAGACATCCTGAATTTGGACTTGCAGCCTAACAGACTGTGTAAGAATAAACTTCCTTTGTTAAAGCCATCCACTGCGTGGTACCAAAACAGAATTTGGTACCAGGAGTGGGGTGCTGCTCTAGCAAATACTTAAAATGTGGAAGCCATTTTGAAACTGTGAGTAGATGGAAGATCCAGAAGGAACCGTGGAGAACTGTTAACACCAAAGAAGGTGCAGATGGTGAGAATCGAGCAGCAGAGGATGGGCAGCAGCAGAGCTACAGGCAGCCCTGGAGCCAACCCATGGAACAAGAGAGCTAAGTGCACAGAGTTTTGTTCTCAGAACAGGGTGCCTCTTGGCACTTGAATTGGTAGAGCTAGTCTTGCTGACCCACAGAGCAAGAGAGCTGAGTGCCTTAGTGCAAGACATTTACCAGCGAGAGTGGGGTGCCTCTGGGCACTTGAATCAGTGGAGATACAGAGCTTTGGAGCACTTGCCCCAGCAGGGCAGATGTGGGCCTGAGGCCCAGGCCATGATGCCATAGGAAGCAGAAGCTGAAGAGACAAACAGAGTGAGAAGCTTACCTGCCTCAGTCTCAAAAGATATGGCCATGACCTCAGGAGTTTGAAAGGGTGGAACCATGGTGTCCTCTGCTTGTAAGGGTGGAATTGCCACTCAGTTGGACTTAGGGTGCACCTAAAGCCAATGGGGCAGAGTTTCTGTCCCAGTGAGCCTTTAAGGCAGAATTGTAGTACAGGGATGAGGGTCTCCACTCAGAATCCAGGGACTGTGGCCAATATTTATAGAGTCTGAAGGGCAGGGCCGTTGTGTAGAATGTCTCAGAAAATGTAAGAGTGTTTTCAAAGCTTTGAGGGCTAATGTAATGAGTTCTGCTGACTTGCCTGTTGCCTGTTAATGCCTTCTTGCCCTGTAGTTTCTCCCATTTGTAATGGAATGTCTAACCTTGCCTGTTCTGTGATTATAGCTTTGGAAGCAGAGAGCTTGTGTTCCAGCTTTCATACATATAAAGGAATTTCTGAATTTTGTACTGGAACTGATTAAGACTTCTGTCATATGGGATGGATATGATTTTGCTATGATGGGATGAATGTGTTACATGTTTCATTGATGTGGTTTTGGGGGTGTGAAAGGGTGGGGTGTCATGGATTGAATTGTGTCCCTCCCCCCAAAAAATATATGTAACCATTTGCTTGGGCCATGATTCCCTGTATTCTATGATTGTCCTCCATTTTGTAATTTTGCTGTGCTGTATGTTAAAGGATTAGGGTGGGACTGTAAATCCTTTCAGAAGATCACCTCCCTGTTCCACTGCAAAGGGAGTTTTGCTAGAGTATGGCTTGCCCCACTCTTAATCCTTTCAACCTAGAAGAGAGAAAAGGAAATGAAGCAGGCAGAGAATTGGGAACCTCACACCATCAAGCAAGTAGCACTGGGAGAAGAGTGTGTCCTTCAGACCCAAGGTTCCTGAGACAAGACGCTCCCTGGACAAAGACTGATACAACACTGGACTTTCCTCCACAGCCAACAAGGGAGAAAGCCTTCCCTTGGAGCAGACAACTTGAACTTGGACTTGTAACCTACCGGAGTTTGTAAGAATATACCTTTCTTCGTTAAAACCATCCACTCTGTGGTATTTCAGTTAGAACAGCACTAGCTGATTAAAACAGCCTTGATTCCTGGTATTGTGTGATGTTCTTACCTGTTGCAAAGCCTGCCTCTAAGATGTTAAGTTAGAAGGAGAACAGGCATTGGTTGTGTTAGTAAAGCAGGACTCAGTGTGTAAGATTCTATTGTGCCTCGTGACAATCTCTTGGTATATAAAGGAAAGGGAAGCTAGTAGAGAGTTGGTGCCCTCATACCATCAGGAAAAAAGAATTGCCAACAGAGAGTATATCCTTTGAAACGGACCCAGGGTCCTCGTGTCTCAGAAGCTCTCCATTCAGGGGAGGACTGACGACAAGGACTTTCCCCAGGGCCAGCAGAGAAAGATTTCCTTCGGAGCTGATGCCCTGTATTTGGACTTGTAGCCTACTAGACAGTGACAGAATAAAATTTCTCTTCTTAAAGCTATCCTCTTGAGGAATTTCTATTACAGCAGCAGTAGATGACTAAGACACCCTGTTACACCACTGCTCCTTGTAATAAATGAGATAATGCCCAAGTTTAATCACATGGCACATCAAGCACTCTGGAGATATAGTCATTGCCTTTCCGTCTCAGTTGTACCATACCTAAAGCAATAGAAATTTTCGAGTTGTGTACTTTAGTTCCATTATGTACCACAGCTCATCTAGACTGTCTGTTTGGAGCAGGCATAGATTCTTAAACATATTCTTTTATGCAGGAATGTGCTACTAGATCAAGAGCAAATCAGCCTATGTCTGTTGGGGGCTGCTTCTCAGCAAACTTGGAGCTGTGGGGAAGCCACATTACAAAGGGCTTTGTGGATGAGAATCAGAAAGAAACCAAAAAACCAGTTCCCAGAAGGTGGAGATCAATCCTATCCCCCAGTTCCCATTTCTCCATCATTTTTGACACCAGCTGCCCACACAGCATTCTCTCTCTCTGTCCCTAGCCAAGTGGTGCTAGGTGAGACCTTTACTTTAAGAAGACACCTTCCCTGTGTTCATCAATTGACTGAGAGGATACACAGAACTCACAGAATATACTTATAACTACTGGTTTCATTATAGTTGAAGACTATAAATTAGGATCATCATAAGGAAGAAATATACAGGATAAGTCTGGGAAGGTGCTCAGTGTAGAGTTGCTGTGTCTCAGAGATGGTACATCACCTACATTTTGCTAATCAGCAAGTTCCCTGAGCCTTACTGTTTCTAGTTTTTACTGGCTAGTGCTGCATAGTAGTTAAATCATGTCCCCTGAGGCTAGTTGATATTGGCCTCCAAAGTGAGTTTTCAACCCTCACTCAACAGCACAAATTCTGAGGTATAGCTTGGAAATCCCAGACCAAAGCACCCCAATTACTCCAAGGGTTGTTTCCCTGAAGTCTAAAACAAAGTCCTCCTTACTTAGGATAAAACTAGATACTTTACCCCACATGTGTTCTATAGTGGGAGTTGGTTGCAAAGAAAGAGGAAGGAAGAAAAGGGGAGAGCACTGTGTTCTCTCAAGCACTTAAAAGCAGATAATTTCAGTCTTCTACAAACTCCTCTGCAGAATAGAAAAAAATCTAAGACTCTAACTCATCTATTGAGGACATCATAATCTTGCTATCAAATCAAGACAAGGACAGTATGAGAGAGGAAAATTGCCAGCCTATCTTACCCGTGAACATGGATACAAAAGTCCAAGACAAATTTTTTTTAAAAAATTAGTTTTACCCCAAGATTGATTTAACACCACAAAAGTAATTAATGTATTTTCCACATTGACACATAAAAGTATAAAAGATATATAGCCATCTGTATAGATGCAGAAAATGCATTTGCTAAAATTCAATATCCATGATAAAAATTTTTAGCATATCGAACATTGAAAGGAATTTCCTTCTACACAAAATTAATTCCTAATGACAAAAGATTTAAAACATTTCCTTAATGATCAGAATTGAAACAAAAAGTGTTTATTATTATTTCTTTTACTCAGCATTCCACTGAAGGTCCTAGCCAATAAGAAAAAGAAGTAATAGACCTAAAAATTAGCAAGGAAGAATAAACCTGTTATTTATTGGTGATCTGATTGTCTGCTTAGAAGACCCAAAAGAATCTATTTAAAAATTTGTTAAAATCAATAAGTAAGTTTAGCTATGTTGCTGGATACAAAATCAATTCACAAATGTCAGTTGCAATTTTAGATACCAGAAAAAGGTAGTTAGGAAACATAATTTTAAAGAAGATGGCATTTATGGTAGCAGTGAACAGTATGAAGTCATTAGGAAGAAATGTTTCAGAATGAGCAAGCCCTTTATGAAATTTAAAAAAACTTCATGGAACAACATTAAAGAAGTTCTAAATAAATGCAAGGATGTATTATGTTCGTAAGTGGGAAAATTCAACATCAATTTTTCCTAAGCTGATCAATGCATTGTAGATCAAGTTTCCAAAAGGATTCTTTCTTGCCCAAACTAGAACTTGATAAACTGACCTTAAAATGTATGAGGCAGAGTGAACGTTTAAGAATGTTCAAGACAGTTTGGGTTGTTATATTAAGAGACTTGTGATACAGCTATGGTAATAAAGACCATTACAGGTTGAATTGTATTCCCCAAAAAATGTGTGTCACCTTGGCTACTCTGTGATTCCTGGTATTGTGTCTACTATTTTGTGATCTGATGTAACTGTCCTATGTGTTATAAATCCTAACCTCTATTGTGTTCATTAGACAAGATTAGAGGCTGTTATGTTAGTGAGGTGGTGCACAATCTACAGGATTAGGTTGTATTTTGAGTCAATCTCTTTTGAAATATGAAAGAGAGAAGGGAGCAGAGAGGACAGAGACATCTTATCACCAAGAAAGAAGACTTGGGAGTAGAGTAGGTCCTTTGTTCCCAAGGTGACTACACTGAGAAACACCTAGACTCAGGGTAGATTGATGACAAGGATATTTCAGCAGAGCTGACAGAGAGATAAAGACTTCCTAAGAGCTGGTACCATGAATTTGGACTTTAAGCCTCTTAAACTGTTAGAAAATAAATTTCTGTTTGTTAAAGCCACCTACTTGTGGTATTTCTGTCATAGCAGCACTAGACACCTAAGACAGAGATCCAGACACCAAGGAGAAGATCCAGAATCAGGCTAATTGCCAATATAGAAACCTAATTTATGACTGGACAGGGATTGCTGATGTGTGAAAAAAGGATGGACAATTTAATAAATGTTATTCAACCAATTGGCTGTCTATGCAGAAATGTATTGAATTCCTTTCTCACACAGTAAAAGCCTGTGATTGAGAAATTAAAGACTAAAATTGAAAAGTGAAATAAAGAAAAAAATTGGAGGATAATTAGGAGAATAGATTCATGACCTTTGTTAAATTTAGATTTTTAAAACAATACAAAAAAAAAAACTAACAATGAAGAAAAATGTTGATAAATTGATAAAACTGCTCCACAGAGTTTTCAAGGAGGATCTAACGGATTTGAACTGTGATCTTTTGGTTAGCAGCTGTAGCACTTAACCACTATGCACCATGGTTTCCAAATTTATGATACGTTAAAATTTAAAATGCTTGTTAATTAAAGGACAACTTTAAAATAGTGAAAAGACAAGCCACAAACAGGGAGAAGATATTTGCAAAATATGTTATTGACAAAAATTAACATCCAAAAATATGTAAATTAAACATGTCATTGGGGAAAGATGAAAAACTCAAAAGAAAAATGAAGCAAAAGGCATGAAAAGCTACTTTCCAGAAACAGAAAGAAGAGTGGCCCATAAATTTGTGAAACGATGTTCAACATCATTTAGTAATTGAGGTAATGCAAATTAAAGCCACCAATGAGATACTATTTCATGTTCACTAAACCTGTAGAGTCTCTCCACTGATTGTTAGAGAGAATGTGGAGAAATGTAAATTTTTGGACATTTGTGGTCATGGTACAAAATGGTCAGAACAGTTTGAACAACAATTTGGCAGTGACTAGTGAAGCTGACATGGGTAGAACCTATGACCAAGAAACTCTGTTCTTAAGCAATATATCCTGGAGTAGTTCCTGCAAATGTGCGCCAGGAGCCATGCACAAGAAGTTTATAATACCCTTGTCCATAAGAGCAAAACACTGGAAACAACCCAAGTGTTCACAAATAGTGGAATGGAAAATCTTGGTTAGACAACATCACTTGATGATGGTAGAGAGCTAAGCCCTTTCTATAAGTCAGACTGTCCTGCTTTATTTGCTCTGTCACTGGGAAAACAACACACCAATGAAAATTTTATTATTCCATTTTTTCAAATGAAGAAGTTGAGGCCAAGAGAGTTTAAGTTGTCTATGATTAATAGATGGCAGATCAAGGGTCCAAATCCAGACTGGCTGGCACCAAAGTGCTTTGATTGCCCAGTGATGCCCAGACTCCAGTTTGGCAAGCCCTCATCCAGACACTCATCTACCCGGTACTTCCCTGAATACCACACTCCTGGAGTTTTGACCACAGCCCACCTTGGCTCAATCATGTATGATGGTTGCCAAGATACAGGGAATCTGTTACACTGTTCTTGTGTTGGCTAAATTAGAAGTCGCTTTATTTTTCCCTATTTGAAATTATTACATTTTCTCCTCCTAACTAAAATGGTTATCATCGCTATTTTAACACACAAGCCATTGCCTCAAACAAAAAAGTACTGTGGGAATAAATATGATCTTTGTAGGACAAGCAAGCTGTGTTTAAGTTTTTTTATATTTTCTAAAGATTCTTTGGAGTTCATAAATAAGTCTGTGTGTGTATGAATTTGTATTGCAATCTGCTTGAGGGCAAGAATTGTGTTTGTTCCTTCTTTGTATTTCCTTTACAATTCTACAGAGCTCTGTTTGCAGGAAAGATACTTAAAAATGGAACTGCTGCCTGGTGATGAAAAGTGTTTGTGGTTTTGTGGAAAGCTAAGACTTTTACTGAATTTCCTCCTTTCTAGGGTAGGAAGAACTCCAGGGAATGAGAACTTTATTGGATTGGACCCTTGATTGAAAAAGCCTTTCTCCCATTTTTAACATCAACCTGGGAAATGAACAATTACTGAACTTTAAAAATATGCTATTCTTCACCTATGTATGCTACACAAAAATCTATTATTGTCTGAGAGTAAAAGGCTCACTTAAATAGAATTTACTTCCAGTAGGGAACAAAATTTCAAATTAACTTTTAAAAGATTTGAGATTTATCCAGAGGGGGCAGGGCCAAGATGGTGGACTAGATAAACATCTCCTCAATTCCTTCTGAGGACTGAGGCTGGAATCAATAATTGAACAGAGCACTCTGGACACTTAGAAAGCCCTAGGATATGGCATAGGGTTGTCAGATTGGATTATGTGCAACTAAATGGGAAATTACCTCTCTCTGATGAGGCAGTGCCAGCTGAGCCATGCCCCTGCTGACTCACCACTTCGGTGGACTGCAAGTACTGATGCCGTCTTTGTTATCCAAGAGGTGAGGGATGGACATGAGCCAGCAAATATGCTCAACTGCAGTGCTAAAGTGAACAGCACGTGGTGCAACAGAGACAGTGCATGGGATAGCCACATTTTGAGAGTCCAGCTGCTGAATGAGGACACCACTGCCCCTCCAACCACTCTTTTCTGAGCTGCATCATAGATTCTGCAATTTCACATCAGGGAGGGCAGACTTGGCTGGGACACCATCTTGGTCAGCTGGGAGGCAGAGTCACCCAACCAAAGGCCTCAGCAGGAATTAATTCCCAAGCTGAGCAGTGTCAGTGTGGAAAGGAATTTTCCAGCAGAACAGCTGTGCAAGACAGTGTTACCTTATGGGAGTGGCCCGGCTGAGAATGGCAGCAACGCCATGACCCCCTCCCCAACTGGATTATGTTATACCATCTGGGGATGGCTGAACAGGTGCTTCTGTTGTCAGCCGGAAAGGGGGTCTGCCACACTCATGGCCTGAATGATTTCAGCAGCTGTCAGTCAGCTCCTAGCTTCTTGAAATAAGACTGCCTGGACAAATAACTGCTGAGCAGCCTGGCAACATCTCTTCCAGTCTTTGCCAACCCACATAATATGGTCAATTGAAAGCCCACCAGTGAATACATAAGTAGGGAGAAATCTTTGCCAGCCAGGAGGCAGAGTCTGTCACCCCAGGCAGTCCACTGGAACCAGTCACTGGAGTACACAGAAACAGCTGGTGACCAATTCCCTTCTCAGAACTATAACTCAGCTCCTGTTGAGGTAACTCCTGAGAAACTAAGCAGCCTCTAGATGGCCCAAAGGCTGCAAACCATTCCTAACCATTTAAAGAAACAGTTCACTACGGTTCTGGAAAACTCCCAAAATAAAGAACCAAAAAACTTCCCAAATGAAGAAGGTTTTCTGAAACTATCAGAAGTCGAATACAAAAGAATTACATAGAGAGCCCTCCTAAAGAGTAAGCAAAATGCAGCAGAGCAAAACTAAAAAATTAAGCAAAATATTTGAACCAATGGAACAACAATGATCTGAAATCTGAAATAACGAAATTACAGAATTAGACAATTCAATCCAAAGCCAAAAGAACAGAATTGAGGAGGGAGAAGTGACCTTGAGGACAGAGCAGCTGACACAGGATTTGTGAGGAGAAATCAGAGAAAAGAAATAAGAAAAATGAAGAAGCATTAAGAAACATGTGAGATATTATTAAGAGGAATAATCTATGATTAATTGGAGCTCCAGAAAAGGGAAGGATAGCTGAAAACACAGGGAGTGTTGTTGTTGAGTTGCTGACATTAAATTTTTCTGAAATTATGAAATAAGAGAACATAGATATCCAAGACATGTATTGAACACCACAAAAATTACACGTCCCCAAAAGACACCAAGACACATTATAATCAAGCTTAATAAAATGAACCATGGACAGGTGCTGTTAAAGACAGTAAATCTGAAAGCAAAGCTAACACTCAGAGGGTAGCCCTATAGGCTATTGTCTGACTTCTTGGCAGAAATGATGTTGGCAAGGAGGCAGTGGGATGACACATTCAAAGCCTTGAAGGAGAAAAACTTCCAACCAAGAATTACATATCCTGCAAAACTGTCTCTCTAATATGAAGATAAAATTAAGAAATTTGTACATAAACAGAAGCTTAGAGACTTTGTAAAAAACCAAAGCAAAACTACAGTAAATACTGAAAGAAGCTCTTTGCTTAGAAAAGCAAACCCATTAAGTGTACATTTAAGGAGGCAATGCAGGACACAGCATCTAGAATCCCACTCAGTTAGGGAAGTCACAAAACTCAATCAAAGCCACAAAATTTAAAGAAGGGAACCAGTGATCACATCATGAAAAGTATGACACCATCGCACTAAAAAGAGGGATGTACTACAGTAGTTACAGTCCTTTCAGGTGAAGAGGAAGTTAAAAAGGCGTAGAAGTTAGAAGTGGGTTTAAACTTAGAATATTAAGGGGGGGCATAAGAGTAGCGACAAAGCACAATAGCAATGCAACATGTCAAAACAAGAAATGTAATACAGGAGTCTCGAACACAAAATGAACACTGCAAAAGATGAAAAGTCAACCCATGAAGAAGACTGACCCAAAACAGAATATTAAGAGCTACATAGAAAACACCAACACAAAAATAAACACATCACAATTACAGCACTAAGCACGTACCTATTGATAATTACAGTGAATGTAAATGGACTGAATGCTCCAATAAAAAGACAATGAGCGACATCCTGGATCAAAAGACACAACCCGTCTGTATGTTACTTACAAGAAACACACCTTAGACTCGAAGATATGAACAAATTGAAAATTAAGGTATGGACTAATATATACCAAGCTAACAACATACAAAGAAGAGCAGCTGTGGCAATCCTAACTTCAGATAGAATAGATCTTAATGTAAAATCCACTGTTGTGGACAAGGGTGGTCACTATTTATTGCAGAAAGGTTCAATACACAAGCAGGACTTATAACAATATTAAATATTTATGCACCCCATACCAGAGCATCTAAATCCATTGAACAAACACTGACTACATTGAAAAATGAGATAAATCTCTCCACAATAATAGTTGGAGACTTCAACATTCCCTGTTCAGTAATGGACAGATCATCCAGAAAAAAGCTCAATAAAGACATAGAAGATCTTATTGTGACAGTTAACCAACTAGACCTCAGTGACATGTACAGAACTTTTTATCCATCAAGAGCTAAGTATATCTTCTTCTCCAATGCACAAGGAACATTTTCCAGAATAGACCATGTCTTAGTACACAAAGCAAGTCTCAATAAAATTGAAACCACTGAATTATTGCAAAGCATCTTCTCAGACCGTAAAGCCATAAAAGTTGAAATCACTGGCAGAAAAAACATAGAAATTTGAACTCATGAAAACTGAACAACACCTTGCTAAAAAAGCCATGGGTTATAGAAGAAATCAAGGACAAAATAAAGAAATTTATGGAAGCAAATGAGAATGAAAACACATCCAACCAGAACCTACGGATACAGAAAAAGCCATGCTCAAAGGTCAACTTATCTCTATAAGTGCTCACATTCAGAAGGAAATAAGGACCCAAACCAGAGAATTAACTCTACAGCTTGAACAAGAAGAAAGAGAGTAACAGAGGAATCCCTCTGGCACCACAATAAAACAGATAATAAAGATTAGAGCAGCAATAAATGAATTAAGAGAATAGAAGAACAATTGAAAAAAATTAACAAAACCAAAAGCTTGTTTTTGAAAAGATGAACAAAATTGTTAAACCACTGGCTAAATTTACAGAAGTAAAACAGGAGAGGAAATAAACGATCCAAGTAGGAAACTAGATGGGAGATGTCACAATAGATCCAGCTGAAATCCAAGATATCATAACAGAATACTACAAAAGACAGATTTGAAAACCTAGAGGAAATGGACAAATTTCTAGATTCATATTACCTACCAAAATTATCACAAGGAGAAGCAGAGCAACTTAATAAACCCATCAGAAAGGAACAGATTGGAAGAGTCATCAAAAACTAATCAAAAGAAGTCCTGGCCCAGATGGTTTCACTGGAGAATTCTATCACATTTTTAGAGAAGTAACTCTTCTTTCTAACTCAATACTACTGTTTTAGTCAGCTAGTGCTGCTCTAACAGAAATACCATGAAAGGGATGGCTTTAACAAAGGAAGGTTTATTTTTACACTGTCTGTTAGGCTACAAGTCCAAATTCAGGATGTCTGATCCAGGGGAAGGCTTTCCCCCTTGTAGGTTCTGGAGGAAAGTCTGGTATTATATCAGTCTTTGTCCAGGGATCATCTTAGTGCAGGAACCTCAGGTCTGAAGGGTGCGGTCCTTTCCCAGTGCTGCTTGCTTGATGGTGTAAGGTTCCCCATCCTGTCCATTTATTTTTATCTCTTCTAGGATGAAAGGATTAAGGGTTGGGCAAGCCATGCTCCAGGGAAGCTCCCTTTACAGAGTACCAGGGAGGTGATCCTATCAAAGGATTTACAGTCCCACCCTAATCCTTTAACATACAGCATAGGAAAATCACAAAATGGAGGACAATCACAAAATACTGAGAATCATGGCCCAGCCACATGGCTACACATATTTTTGAGGCTTTCTAGCAAGAGTAGGGTGTCTCTGGGCACTTGAATTAGTGGAGCTACATGGCTTTGGAAGACTTGCCCCTGCAGGGCAAATGTGGGCCTGAGGCCCAGGTTATTAGTCCATAGAAGCAGAAGCTGAAGAGAAAAAGAGTACGAGAAGCTGAGCTGACTCAGTCTCAGAAGATACGACCATGACCTCAGGGGGTTGAAAGGGTAGAGCCAGGACTTCCTGTGTTTTGTAAGAGTGGAATTGCCAGTCAGTTGGGCTTACAGTGCACCTAAAGCTGATGTGGCAGTGTTTCTGTCCAAGTGGGCCTTGAAGGCAGAGTTACAGTACAGGGATGGGAGTCTCCACTCAGAATCCAAGTAGTATGGCCAATACCTTGGGTCTGGAGGGCAGGGCCATTGTGTAGAATGTTTCAGAAAGTGGAAGATGATTTTCAAAGCTTTGCCTATTAATGCCTTCCTTTCCTGCAATTTCTCCCATTTGTAATGGAATGTCTAACTTCTGCCTTTTCTGCCACTGCACTTTTGGAAGCAGATAGCTTGCATACTAGGTTTCACAGAGGTAAAAGAGTTTTTGTATTTTGGACTTGGAACTGATTTAAGACTTCTGTTATATGGGATGGACATGATTTTGCTACGATGGGATGAATGTGTTACATGTTTCAAAGATGTGATTTTTGGGGTGCCAAAGGGTGGGATGTCATGTACTGAATTGTGTCCCCCCAAAAATATGTGTAGCTGTGTGGCTGTATTCTATGACTGAACTCCTTTTTTTGTGATTTTCCTATGCTGTATGTTAAAGGATTAGGGTGGGGCTGTAAATCTCTTAGGATTACCTCCCTGCTCCACTGTAAAGAGAGTTTCCCTGGAGTATGTCTTGCTGCACCCTTAATCCTTTCATCCTAGAAGAGATAAAAATAAAGGGAAGCAAGCACAGAATTGGGAACCTTACACCATCAAGCAAGCAGCACTGGGAAAAGACTGCACCATTCAGACCTGAGGTTCCTGCACCGTGATGTTCCCTGGAAAAAGACTGATGTGATACCAGACTTTTTTCCTGAGCCCACAAGGGGGAAAGCCTTCTCCTGGAACAGATATCCTGTATTTGGACTTGTAGCTGTTGGGAAAAGGGTGACCCCGAACAGAGGCAAAGACACACCAGTCCAAGAGTCCAGGAGGTTATTGGAAGAGAAAGAGAGCAGGGTCTGAGCTGAATGACTCAGCCCACTCCTTCCTAGTGGAGCAGTTCTTTTATAGTTTCAAAGTTTCACTGAAGTAGTGTGGGGTGAGGCGGGTTTATGGTTTGATAAAGAAAGAAAGAAAAGTAGCAAGAAATTCTGGCTAGGGGACTTATGGTCTGAATAAAGAAGAAATGTTGATTAGAAAGAGAAGGGCTAAGGTTTGTTTATGCTCAAGATTTCGATAAGTAAAGAGCTTTCAATTAGGAAGGTGGGGAAGACAGGTTTCAAGTTATTTATGGTTATACTGGGTGGGGCCTACCAGGCTGTTTTCAAGATGACGGCAGTTCTGATCATTGGATAAGATGACCTCCCGGAAGCACAGAGTCCTCTCCATGACCTCTCTGAATTTCAAGGACATAATTTCCTCAGTAGCCTACCAGACTGTGTGAGAATAAACTTCCCTTTGTCAAGGTCTCATGGTACTTCTGGTAGAGCAGCACTAATTGACTAAAACAGGGTACACAATTCAACCACGACATCCCACCCTTTAGCACCCCCAAAATCACATCTTTGAAACATGTATCACATTCATCTCATCATAGCAAAATCATTGTCCATCCCATATGATAGAAATCTTAGATCAGTTCCAAGCCCCAAATTCAAAAATACCTTTACATTTATGAAACCAAGAATACAAGCTCCGCTTTCAAAGCTACAATGGCAGAACACACACAAATTAGACATTCCATTACAAATGGGAGAAATTGCAGGGAAAGAAGGCATTAACAGGCAACAGGCAACAGGTAAGTCAACAGAACACACTACATTAGCCCTCAAAGCTCTGAAAATACTTTTCCATTTTCGGAGACATTCTACACAATGATCCTGCCCTCCAGGTATCGACCACACTCTCTGGATTCTGAGTGGAGACCCCCAGCCCTGTGCTACAACTCTGCATTCAAGGCCCACTTGGACAGAAACTCTACACCATTGGCTTTAGGTGCACCCTAAGCTCAACAGAGTGGCAATTTGACCCTTACAAACATAGGCCACCATAGTTCCACCCTTTCAAACTGCTAAGATCATGGCCATATGTTTTGAGACTGAGGCAGGTCAGCTTCTCACTCTGTTTGCTCTGTTTGTCTCTTCAACTTCTGCTTCCTATGGTCTCATGGCACGGGCCTTAGGCTCACATCCCTGCTTGGAACAAGTGTTCCAAAGCTCTGTAGCTCCACTGATTCAAGTGTGCGGAGGCACCCCACCCTTGCTAGAAAACCTCCTGCACAAAGGCATTCAGCTCTCTCGCTCTGTGGGTCAGCATGGCTAGCTCCGCTGATTCAAGTGCCTGGAGGCACCCTGCTCCATGTGGAAAATGGTGTGCACATGTACTTAGCTCTCTTGTTCCATGGGTTGACTCCATCATTGCCTCTGGTTCTGCTGCTGCTGCTACTGTAAGTCCTCTGCTGCTTGTATCTCACCATCTATGTCTTCTTTTGTTCCTTCTGAATCTTCCATCCATTCACAGTTTCAAATGGCTTCCACATTTTAGGTATTTGCTAGAGCAGCACCCCATGCCTGCTATCAAATTCTGTTTTAGTCAGCTAGTGCTGCTGTAACAGAAATACCATGCAGTGGAAGGCTTTAACAAATGAAGGTTTATTCTTACACAGTCCAGAAGGTTACAAGTCCAAATTCAGGATGTCCACTCCAGGGGAAGCCTTTCCCTGTTGCAGGCTCTAGAGGAAAGTCTGGTATTACATCAGTCTTTGTCCAGGGAGCATCTTAGTGCAGGGACCTCAGGTTTGAAGGACACACTCTTTTCCTCGTGCTGCTTGCTCGATGGTGTGAGGTTCCCAACTCTGTGCTTGCTTGGCTTTCCTTTTATCTTTTCTATGACAAAAGGATTAACGGTGGGGTAAGCTATGCTCCAGGGAAATTCCCTTTACAGTGGAGCAGGGAGATGATCCTATGAAGGGATTTACAGTCTTACCCTAATCCTTTAAAATACAGCATAAGAAAGTGACAAAATGGAAGACAATCACAAAATACTGGGAATTATGGCCCGGCCACATGGCTATAGACATTTTTGGGTGGACACAATTCAATCCATGACAACTACTGAGACTGTTTCACAGCATAGTAAGAGATGGAGTACTCTCAAATTCATTCTCTGAAGCCAGCATAACCCTGATACCAGAGCCAGGGAAAGATCCCGCCAAAGAGGCTTGGCAGTATCACTCATGAACTTAGATGCAAAAATCTCCAACAAAATCCTTGCCAATAGAATTGAACAACACATCAAAAAAAATAATTCATCATGACCAAGTTGGATTCGTACTAGTGATGCAAGACTCGTTCGCCATTAGAAAAACAATTAATGTGATCAACTACATAAATAACACAAAAGATAAGAATCACCTGATTTTGTCAATTGATCCAGAAAAGGCATTTGACAAAGTCCAGCACCCATTCATGCTAAAATCTCTCAGAAAAACTGGCATATAAGGGACATTTCTCAACCCAAAAAGGGGCATCTACACAAAGCCAGCCACGTACATCATCCTAAACAGAGAGAGACTGAAGGAATTCCCTTTGAGAACCGGAAATAGGCAAAGATGCCTGCTCCCACCACTTGTATTCAACATTGTACCCAAAGCTCTAGCCAGAGCAATTAGACAAGACGAAGAAATAAAGGGCATCTGCATCGACAAAGAAGAAGTAAAAATCTCTATATGTGGATGATATAGTTGTATATGCAGAGAATCCTAAAGAATCCACAAGTAAACTACTGTAACTAATAGAGGAGTTCAGCAAAGTATCAGGATATAAGATAAACATAAGTAAATTAGTAGGATTCCTTTATACCAACAAAGAGATCATCAAAGAAGAAATCACCAAATCAATACCATTTACTACATAGCCCCAAGAAGATAAAATACGTAGGAATAAATCTAACTGGAGAAACAAGAGACCTATACAAAGAGAACTACAAGAACTTACAGCAAGAAACCAACAGAGACTTACGTAAATCGAGGAAGCTGCCCTGCTCATGGATAGGAAGACTTAACATTATGAAAATGTCTATTTTACCTAAAGTGATCTACTTATACAATGCAATCTCAATATAAATTCCAGCGATATTTTTTAATGAGATGTAGAAACACATCACCAACTTTGTTTGGAAAGGGAAGAAACCCTGGATAAGCAAAGCACTACTGAAGAAGAGGAACACAGTGGGAGGCGTCACACTACCTTAGAAGCTATTACACTGCTTCAGCCATCAAAACAGGCTGATACTGGTACAAAAAGAAACACACAGACTGATGAAACAGAGTTGACACTGCAGAGATGCCACCATCATCTTATGAACAGCTGGTATTCGACAAGGGCCCTAAGATTATAAATTGGGATAAAAACAGTCTCTTCAACAAATGGTGCCGGCAAAACTGAATATCCATCTGCAAAAAATTGAAACAAGACCCATATCTTACACATTAACAATAACTGACTCAAATTGGATGCCAGACATAAGATACCTAAATATCAATCCTAAAACGATAGAGCTCGTACAAGAAAAAATAGGGTCAACAATGGAAGAGATTTACTCAAAATTAAACTGAAAAGCTTGAAAACCTTTTAAAATTCTACATTCAGAATTGACATTTAGAAAGTTTAGATTCTGCTATATAGTAAATAAATGCATGGTTTTTGAATAGGCAAAGAATGCATGAATTATTTATTGGGGTAAGTGAATTTTTCTGACTATACTGTATAATACAGCATCCTTTGCTTCATGGTTGATTTTACAGTCTGATTAGAAAAATAATTCCTTCTAATTAAATATTTCCTAGCTTTATCAGCTTTTCCCAAGTCTCCTTAATTCTTTGATGCTCAAATCATTGTTTTTGGAAGCCCCTATCTTGCATCCCCTTGCAAATTTTCTCTTCAATTATAGTCTCCCTGCCAGATCCTCACTGGTCAACAGCTTTGTCTGTTATTGGAACACTTCTACAATTTGCTTCTGTGAAAACCTACCTGTTGCAGAATATTGCAGTTTCACTGTGCGCAAGATTTTTGTTGGAGTTTACAACTCCCAACAATCAGAGTGCTAATGACGATGAGTTTGACTAGAATAGAGACATGACTATGAAGTGGGAAAAGATATTATGATGATCACCAGTACTGCTTCATTAGTGGCCCATTTTAAAATTTGTGCTTCCTTAAGGTGTAGAAGGAGTCCCAGTGGCACAGTGGGTAAGCACTTGGCTGCTGATAGAGCAGTTAGGGTTCAAATCCTTAGGAGGAAAATGTGGCAGAATGTTTTCCTAACAATTTCAGTCTTGGAAACCATTTCTACTCTGCCACGGGTGGTTTCTAGGAGTTGAAACTGACCTGATGGCAATGAGTTTGGTTTTGAGTTAGGCTATGTTAAATACTTAACTTGCCAAAAGTTTGCAGTTTGAACCCCCTTGAAGGTGTCTTGGAGGATAGGCCTGGTGAACTACTTCCAAAAGATCTCTTGAAAACCCTGTGGAATGGTTCTACTCTGCATATATTAGGTCACCATGAATCAGAATTAACTCAACAGCAACTGACAAACTGTGTAACGTTAGAGGTAAGAATACCTTACCCACATTTACAGGAAGACGTGGAAGGAAAGTAGAAGAAAGAGTGGTAGCAATCAGAATGATTTAGAGAAAAAGTACTCACTTTTGTTTCCTTTCCTACTTTTCATTGTTCAGAATTCTTTCTTTTTTATTGTACATTTTGCTTTTGTTGTATTTTTTGTTAAAAAAATATGTATAACACAACATTTGCCAATTTGACATTTTTCATATACACAGTTCTCTTCAGGTTTCCTATGTTCCTTATTCCTCAAAAATCTGCTTTCCCTCCTGTTTCTCAATCACGAACATTTCCTTCTCTTCCCCCTGGCCCTAAGCACTGAGGGCAAAAGAAAGGAAGCCTGGAAGAACTTGAAGAATGAAAGTACTTTTAAAGATGCATTTGATCATTACATGATGAGATGGATTTAGGAACTGGGAAAAAGAAAGTAGGACAATTGTACCTTTATTTACCATCTCATAATTGAAATTCTCAGAGCACCCACAGGGACCAGGACATAGCTCTGGGGAGCAGCAATTGTAATTATGGCTCTTCGTGGAGTGCTGCCATGCCACCACAGTCTCTTTGTCCACCACCTACCCCCCACCACTCAGCACCTACCCTCTAAGCCTATCCCTGCTTCCAGCCCAGCACCATCTCCTGTGCTACTATTGAAAACCAAAACTTAGGTTAGATTACCTTTGAGTTCCAGGAATACTGTCTTAAACCAGAATGAGATTCTTTTACATCTATAGGTTATATGTCACCTAGATTAATAACAGAGATCTATTTGCACTGACATGCAAAGATGTCCAACATAAGGTACATTAAGTGAAAAAACAAATTGTAAAACTGTGTCTGTAATATGATTAAATGTTGTTTAGAGATTATGTTTACATGTATACATGGAATCAGATGTTAAAATACAAGCTTTGACTGAAATCACTGAGATATGATCAACATCATATTAGATACCAAATGGAGTGTAAGACAGGCTGCCTTGGAGGAGTCTTCCAAGTAAATACTGAAAACTGGTTCTGGGACCCTTGCATCCTCTTGCCCATTTGGAGACTAAGTGTTTGTACTGAAATTTGTTTGAAGAGTTCTTCTCCCAAGGGTGAGGGGCAAAGAAGTGCTGTGGCCTTTATCTCAGCTCTAAAAAGTCCTTGTAGGCCTTGGTATATTTCTCTTGAAGTTGGAGAACACCATGGATTGATGCCTAAATTACGTCTGAGAAGGCTCAAGTGGCTTGTGGCTGGTCAAAGAGACAGTAGACAGTCAAGTTTGAGAAATGTGTGCCCACCAGTGACTTCACTGTTGGATAAGGAGTACATTACTGTTTCTCATGGATCCTGGGCCAAGGGAGAGAGCCCTTGTGAAACCATGTTAATATTAAGTCCAGAATACCTGTCAGGGCAGGCTAAGGGCTTCTATCAGTGAGTCTGAGTGAGAAGTGGGCCCTCAGAGGTCCAAGGGCTCAAGTGGGTTGCAGCCAGCTGAAGTAGAGACTTTACCTAAGGCTCCTGAGGACTAGCAAGAAATGTCCAGACTGCCTTCAGAAATACCTCAGAGAGAAAATGCTGAGTCTTAGTACCAGTCAGTCCAGAGAGTGCAGTCAGCAGCCAAGCACAAAAGTCCCTGTCTGTCCCCTCACTTCTCTTCCCCCCTCACTTGTTTTACTAAGTGAGGAAAGAACAAAAAAACTAAATCTACTGCCGTCAAGTCAATCCTGACTCATAGCAACCCTATAAGACGGAGTAGAAGTGCCCCATAGAGTTTCCCAGGAAGCTGGGATTTGAACTGGCTGATGTGAACTGCTGACCTTTTGGTTAGTAGACACAGCACTTAACTACTACTGCCACCAGGGCTTCCAGTAAGTGGGGAACAGAGTAAATAAAAAAGACCAGCTTCCACCATCTACACAAACGCAAACTAAATCCACTGTCATTAGGTCCATGCTGACTCATACTGATGAGCAAAATCTTGGACTGGATCCTGAATTTCTGATTAGAGATGATATTTTGCAAGACAGTCTAGCATCTAAAAATTAAACAACAAAATTGTTATACCTGCCAAAATTTCAGCCCATGCAGAGGAAAATTTTCCCTCTGAATAAACTTTCAAGCGATGGGGGAGATAAAACTAAAGCTGAGCTTCTGTTGCATTCCTCTGTTGTGGCTGATGGAAAGACCTCCAGAGAGAGGCTATGATAACCTCTGACGATCTCTAGGCGTGGGGTCATGGGAGTTGTCCACTTTTTCTCTTATCTGTTTCCATTTCTTGTGGATATTTGAAACAAAGTGTGGTTACTTTCTTTCGTAATCAGAGAGGCCATGATGATAAAATCATGCTATTTGGATGCTTCCATGACATGAGTAAAACCACGATTCGTGAAAATGAGAGCAAGATGAAAAATGAACTGGCAATAATCAGAGCGAACAATTGTAAAGTGTTACATTTTACAAAACATTTTCATTTTAATAATCTCATTTGACTGTTGCAGCCATCCTAGAACTAGGTATTTGAATTATTCATACTGTACAGATGTAGAAACAGAGCATCAGAATTCTTGGTTGCTTAACTTGGTCAACAACACTGCCAGTGAACTGAAGGCTAAATTCGGGTCTTCTGGCTTTAAGTCCCGTAGTCTTTCCATTTCACAACACCAAATGCAGTACTGCTAATATATTTAGTTGCCAGAAAGTACTTTCCCAGCCCATTGTAATGTACGGCATACGGTACCTTGGAGCATATGAGATTGTAAGGCCATATTTACCAAAACTAAAACCCATGGCTGTCGAGTCTATTCCTACTCATAGCAACTCTATAGGACAGAGTAGAACTGCCCCATAGAAGTTCCAAGGAGCACCTGATAGATGTGAACTGCTGACCTTCTGGTTAGCAGCTGTAGCACTTAACCACTACACCACCAGAGTATAGCTTACATTAATAATACTCTTCTGAACTTACTATAGTCCACTTTCCTCCCTCTTTATACTTTTAATACCTCATTTTACTTTCTCACCTTCAAACTGATATTCCTGCTGATTCCTTTATCAACGATTCCACGATGTTTCCACTATTACAGTATCAAACTTCAATTATCTCAGATTTCTTCTTCTAAAATTATTCTGTGCTTGATGATTAGTGAGTTCTTTTGAATGTTTCCTAGAGGAAGTCACCTGACTATGATCCATTCCCACTACAACCCACCCCCCTTGGTTCAAGTATGCAATTTGCTAAGTGGTATGTTGCCACTCATCTATTTTTAAACTACTCCTTTCTAGAAGCTTTCTCTGACCACAGAGATTCCTGGCCTCTGTGCTGTCATTGTAAGCTATAACCCTTATAACAATGGTGCATTTACCTCAATCTCTGCCACCTCTTCCCAAGAAAGAGACATCCTTGAGGGCAGAGATTGTCTTGCTGTTTTGTTGCCATTACTTGTCATAGAGACAGCTGCCATCAGTCACCTCTGACTCACAGTGACGCCACGTACAGCATCATGAAATGTTGCCCAGTCTTGCATCACCCTCATAGTCACTGGCATGTTCTGGTCCACTGGTGTAGCTATTGTGCCAATGCATCTCACCACAGCCTCTCTTGGTTCTCTACTTTATCAATATAATGTTCTCCTCTAAGCCCTTGTGCCATAGTGGTTAAGTGCTACAGCTACTAACCAAAAGGATGACAGTTCAAATCCGCCAGGTGCTTCTTGGAAACTCTATGGGGGCAGTTGTACTCTAGCACGAGGGTTGCTGTGAGTTGGAAACAACTCAACAGCAACGGATTTTGTTCTAGTGACTGATCACTCCTGATGACGGGTCCAAACGAGCGAGTTGGACAATGTTGTATTGTGATTCATTAAGTTTTTACTAGTCTGTCTTAGTCTGGAAGCTCCTTTGAAACTTGTCGACCATGGATGACCCTGCTAGTATTTGAAATATGGTGGCACAGCTTCCTGCATTATAGTAACATGCAAACCACTACAATATGACAAACCGATTGACAGGTGGCGAAAATATGAATGCCCGATAAAAGGTGAGTTAATGAATTTTTCGTGAAAGATCCAAGGACCAATAAGGATGCCTTTGGAGCATGTGAAAAATGGTTGTGCAGAAGCAGAAGAGATGCTGGCTGTCAGGAGAGGGAGGCAGGTTGCTCAGGTACCAGCTTCTGGGGAACTCAACTGTTGAGAGGGTGTGGGGAGAGAAGGAATAGGAACATCTTTCTGGGCAGGGGGAGAGAGTTGAACTGGCTTCAGTGCTGCAGCCTACAGAGCCCCACTTACTCTGGTTCTGAGCACCGTTGGACCCATGAGGAAAGCTTCTAAGTGTCTTTGACAGAAAGCAGGGTGAGTGAGTTCAGGGCTGCCAAGGCTAGGAAGGGGAGAACAGTAGTGCCCCAGCACAGTGGAGACAGTAGAGATATCACTGTGACAGGCAGTGGTTGGGACCAGGAGAGCAGCAGAGTGGGCATAACTGGATGTGGAGAAGCTGCTCACAGGCCCATTAGCTCAATTCAAAGAGAAGTATGCAGTACATACCTGCATGTGCAGGAGCATGGGTTGGGGTGGACAGATAAGAAAGACTGGAGACCTGAAACTCTGACTGTTAGTTCCCCCACTGAATTGCTCTTGGTTACTGCTTTGCCAGGATGGTGAGGCAGGGAGGATGTCCCCAGCAGATCCAACTCATTTTCCCACCTGACATATTTACTATCCCATATTTACTATCCTTCACAGACTCCTCTCTGGCTCTTGGATAAAAGTCAAAATGTTGACACTAAAGGGCTACCATTATCACTACCTAAACATACCTTTTGCTTTCATCTCCAAGAACCCTCCACTTTGTTAAGGCTTGTCGAGTCATTCTCTGCTTCTCAGTAAGACTCACGTGTTTTGCCTCGGTGCCTCCTCAGTGGGAATCACAGCCTCAATTACTCTCAGTACCACCTCTAGTCCACAGGGAACAAAGGTAGTTGTTCTGGGTTCCATACTGTTGCTGGACTGAGCAGAGACCCAGGGAAGCAAAGGAAGTTTGCACACACATCCACATGTATGTGCACACATATACAGGCACATGTGCATACACGAGCATATGCACACGTGTACATTCACATACAGACATGTGCACACATGCATGCACAAATGAATTGCACACACTCCTCATTTCCCATGGCCACTTCTCGGGTTGCAGTCAGTGTCCATTTTGAAGTTTTTGAGGTATTTTATTCTCCATCAAGTGTACTTTTGAAATTCATTGTAACCTAATTTCAATTATGTAAAGCCAGGTGGGGATATAATTTATTTTAGGTTTGCTGTCCAGTATTCTGGGCCCCTCATCTCCCTAAGAAAGACAATTCCAATTATCCCTTACATAATTTGTTCAACACAACAATTACGAACCTTGTAGGTACTGGGCAATTTGCTGATTTCTAGTTGCTAACACTGGGTAGGATGTAATGCCCTGGAGATGTGGATCTACATGAGAGAGGTTCTCAAAGTTAAGAGTGCATCTCAGCTACCAGGGATGCCAATTAAAATACAGGCTTCTAGGTCCTATTCCAGAATCTCTGTCTCATGAGATCTAGGATAGGGCTTGAAAGTCTCAATTTCTAACAAGATCCTGGGTAATGCTTTTGCCTCATAACCAGGGATTATATTCTAAGAACCACTGCTGTCAACCAACAATTATTCTAAGATACTAGATACTAGTTACAGATACAAGATACTAGAAAAGAATCTGATGAAGGGTAAGCATTTGCATTCATTTTGTTCATGGCTGTGTCCCCAGGGCCAAGAACAATTTCTGGTACATGGTAGACATACACTAAATGTTAGTCAAATGAACAATAGAATTGCTTAAAAAATATAGAAGCCTGCAAGTGGGAGAAGTAGCTCTGTTGAAGGATTTTGATGGCAGCTTCACAGTGGTGTTAACACTGGAAGATAAGCAGATTTCAAAAGAAAACAGCCCATGCCTTGGCATGGAGCTACAAGGATATGAAATACTTGAAGCACAGAAATCTTCATCCATCAGCCATTCTTTAGGACTTTGGTCACTTTACTTCTGGCCAGATAACTCTATGGGGACATTTTCTTCTTTCAGATTACTACAACAAAGTCAGTATTTCCTAAACTTGCCTGATCCTAAGAATCGTCTAGGATGCTGTTTAAAAATACCCATTTCAGGGCACCACATTATACCTGCTGAATCAGAATTTCAAAGGGACAGTCATGGGAATCTGTATTTTTTTTTTTAACAACCTTAAATTTTTATGTATTGCACTTGGCTTGGCTGGCTTTAAAATAAAATATAAAGACTTATCTGTAGAGGTATATTAGTTTTCCACCGCCATGTAACAAATTGTCACAAACTTACTGGCTTTGAATAATATACATTTCTTTTCTCATAGCTTATATGGGTTGGGAGTCCATGCATGGCTTTACTGAGTTCTCTGCTCCAGCTCTCACTGGCAATAATCAAAGAATCAGCTAGGCCATATTCTGGAGGCTCATCTAGAGAAAACACCAGCTTCCACACTCTGTCTGGTTGTTGGCAGAATTAACTTCCTGGTAGTCATATGACTGAGGTCTCCAGCTTCTTACTGACTATTGGCTGGAGGCTGCCCTCAAGCCCTGCAGGCTGCCCACAGTCTCCTGCCACTCGGCTTTCTCCACTGGCACTCTACAACATGGCAAATTGCTTCTTGAAGGCCAGCAGAAGAGTTTTTCTCCAGTCTGCTGTTATAATTGAATGTAATCACAAGAATGAAATCCTATCACATTTGTCATGATGAACTGGTTAAAAGTAAATCAACAGGTTTTGCCTGCACTCAAGGAGGTAGGGTTATAAAAGGTTATAATTCACTGGGGACTACTTTAGGGTGTACCCACCATAACAGATAAGGAAATGGAAGGTCCTAGGGATATTTATGGAGGTCCTATGGAGGATGAGAACAAACGTGGAAGATGTATTTCTTACTTCCAGCCAAACTTTCTACTCTATACTGTCTCTAACCTCCTAATCATCATTTGATGTACTAAACCAGGGGTTAGTAATTTTTTTCTGTAAAGTGTAAGATACCAAATATTTTAGACTTTGTTGGTCAACTGGACTCTGTTGCAGCTATCCAACTTTGCTGACAGAGCATGAAGCCTACCATAGACAATATGTAAATGAATGACATTGCTTGTTTTGCAGTATTCATTGATTTAATGCAAGTTACACATGTTACAAAATATCATTCTTGTTTTTGAGGCTTTTTCACCAACTATCTAAAAATGTGAAAACTGTTCTTAGCCTGCAAGGTATAATGAAGCATACGGAGGGCTGGATTTGGCCTGCAGGCCATAGTTTGTCACTGTCCACTCTAAGAGGACAGTTGTGCTGTCATGAGTGCTTGGCTTCTCCCTAGCTGTGAGAAGGGCAGGAACCATGCTTTACACATGGATCTACTGAGGAGCTCCCAGAACAGCGCTATACACGCACTTAGCATTTGCTAACTACTGGTATTCCCCAACTTACACTAGGAATCCATTCTGACGGCTGAGCTGTAAGTCAGTTCTGATATAAACTGAGTACTTCTTTATTTTTTAGCTTTCATTATTATTGCTTTTTGGCTTGGCTCCTTATTGCTTTTCATTATCAGTATCTTTGTAGACCTGATATTTATTCACCTTAAGTTCTGGAAACATTGCATATAAACTCACAAATACGTTATTAATACACACACAGATCCATAAAAACAACACACAAACCACAAAAAAATATGGCTGTAAGTGCAGTTCATTGTAACTTGAATGCATCCTAAACTGGAGACCATCTGCATTAAAATATACACAGCCACACACCCTCCACCCACACCCCGCCCCCCACAACTCAGGATCATAGTAACCACGCTGCTCTCTGAAGTGAAGACGGTGCCACACATCACTAAATGAATTTTTTTCCCTTAGTAACAAATATTTTGCTGGTGCATTAGTGATTGAAATTGATTTAACAACCACAGGTTGAGCACCTGTTAGGTACTAAAGCACTATTATAGACACTGAAAATTGCTGGTTAACAAAATAGACACATTCTCTGCTCTCATAGGGCTTACATTGTTACAGGAGAAATGGGTAACTTATTTATAAACAGGTAATCATGTAATACATATTATGGATTGAATTGTGTTACCCCCCCCAATATGCATCAGAATTACCTGTGGATGTAATTTCACTTAGAAATAGGGTTTTCGTTCCTAAGTTAGTGAGGCCGTATGAATATAGGGTCTGTCTTAAACTTAATCATCTTTGAGAAATAAAGACAGCCTATTAAGCACAGAGAAGGAAACACCAATGGGAGAAATATAAAGGCCATGCAGAGATCACCAAGGAACGGTCAAGGTTATAGAAGCTGAGTCATGAATCTTCCTCAGAGCAGAGGAAGCCTTCTTCTCCTAAAGCCACCACGCTGAATCTGGATTCTAGCATTCTAAACTGTGAGAAAATAAATTTTTGTTCCTTAAAGCCATCACTCATGGTACCTCTGTTACTGCAGTACTAAGAAACTGAGACAATCTATTAGTGCTAAGAGCTGTAGAGAAAAAGCAAGCAAAGAGGACAGAGAGAGATAAAGGAAAGTTACTGTTATTCTATGCTACAGGGTCAGGAAATGCAAAGATAATACTGAACAGACACCTGAGACACATGACAGATGAAGCCAAGCAGATGATGGGAAGAAGAGCACTCCAGACTGAAGCCACAGTTTGTGCAAAGGCCCTGAGGAGGGAGTCTGCTTAGCACATTTAAGGGTTAGCAAAGAGAGCTGTGTTCCTAGAGCAGAGAGAACTATGGAGAATAAAAGAAAAGGCTTGGGGATGGAGAGTAGGTCATGTAGACCCTTGCGAATAATTATAAGGGCTTTGGCTTTATCTCTGAATGAAATGGAAAAAATTGCAGGGTTCTGAACAGTGAAATGAGATTGCCTGCTCACAAGTTAACACATGATAGAAGGGCGAAACCACAGTAGTATAGTCTGTGGCTATTTTGTCAGCACAAAAACTTCTTGTGTCTATGGGTTCTGGATTGAGGACAGTGATCCCACTGAATTCTGCTCCACTCAACTAAAGATCTCAGCTGCCAAAACATGCAGCCTCTGCCTAGACTCCAAGTGGATGAAATTCCTAAGCACCAGAAAGAGCTTTTGAGATGAACTCCTAGATTAACAGAGTAACTTGACAGAGGAAGGAAGGGTGAGTCAACCATATAAAATCAGGAAAATGTAGCAGTAGAATTCTTCCCTTCCATGTGGGAAACCCAGGTTTGATGCCTGGCCAATGCATCTCATGTGTAGCTACCTCCTTTCTGTTAGCGGAGGCTTGCATCTTGGTATGATGCAGAACAAGTTTTAACAGACCTTCCAGACTAAGATGGACTAAGAAGAAAGGCCTAGTGATCTGCTTTCAAAAATTAGCCAGTGAAAATCTTCTGGATCACAGTGGTCAGATCCAAAGTAAATGGAGTTAGTAAGAGCTGGGGACTGTTTCCATGGCAATGAACAAAAACAACAAAGAGAATCAGCAGGGCTGGATGAACGTAGGGCATACCTGAGTTCTTTCAGAGAATGCCAGAGGTTCCAGGCACTGGGTTTCATTGGGAAATAATGCTCCTACCCTCTTCAGACATAGGATTCCAGTTCTGGTGACTTCTGGGAAAGAGGACTTCCTACGTGGGAGGCATTGGAGCAGCGTTGATGAAGTTCTCAGGCTTGCAAACCAGGTACATCCATAGACCACCAAGACACCGAGAGATGCTCTCCAGATGGCTTATTTAACTCTACAACCCTGACTACGATTAAGCTTTTCCTGACTTATCCTGATTTTTTCAACATTTGAGAATTTCAGCCATTTAACTTTCACAAGTTCAAGCAAAAAGTATACTGCTCCAATTACCAATCTCAGTGCAGCTTGTTCTTTTTCTCTTAGCCACATCCATTGAAAAGTCTTTATCCCTACCAGAGGCCATTTTAGCTGAGGTGATTTCAGTGCTGGTATCAGACTTGATGTGAATTAATTTCATCCTTCTGCTCCATCAGTCATTATCACCCCATGTTAAGTGTTGTCCAGGTAAAGAGAACTTCACTTCTTAAAGAAACTGTTTAAAAATATATCCTTGATCTGCTTCTTTCTCATCTCAGTTCTTCAAAGATTCTTAGAGAGAGGGAAAAAAAATCTTCCAGGGCTTTCCGTTCAGGGTAAAACATGACCACCTCAAAGAGAAGGCTGAATGATCTTCTACCCAGTCAAGAATTCTGGTTTAGAGTCTGACATTCCACAAATAACAGCAAGCTCACCACCTGCACCTCTGGTTTCCTTAGCAACACTGAAAGCAAGCACTCTAAGTCTCCTCAGAGAACCTGACTTTGAACTTTGTTTTCAAAAGTTCTGGTGAAAGGATTGGGGTTCATCAAGTACCACATGGAAATACCTTCCCTAGATCACCAAAGTCTCCAAATTCTTCTCTGGACAAGCTGAGCCATCCAGAAAGCAGGGGGCTCAGACAGTTTTATCTTGGCCCTCTTGCCGATTTGTCTGCAGCTCAGTTGAATGTTAATATGCCTAGCTATGCTAGTCCTTGTGGCTCCACTCTCCTCTCTGCTGTGTGCCCTGGTGGGCTGATTATTACAGGCTTCATCCACAGCTCCCTGTTGTTTGACTTTACAGCCTGGGACTGAAAGGGGGTGGGGACAATTTGCCAATTCTGGCTCAAGTAACTCTAAAAGACAAAGCAGAGCCGCCCTGTAAGTTTTCCAAGGAGCAACTGGTAGATTTGAACTTTTGACTTTTGGGCTAACAGTTGTACCTGTCAACCACTGTGTGTTAGTGTTGTGGAGATAAATAAGCCATCTGGGACTATCTCTTTGCTGGCCCGAGACCCTCATTAGTATTGCCCCAACCCACCCAAGGCAGGAAATCTTCTTCCCCAGAAGTCACCAGAACTAGAACCTGATAATGTCTGAAGGGGTGGTTAAATGGTAGAGGCACGACTTCCCAGTGAAAGCCAGTGCTCAGGGCCTCTGGCATTCTCCGAAATAACTCAGGAAGACCTGTGTAAATCCAGGAGGGATTTGATTCGAGGGTTTGGGGTTAGTGCACTGGACCACAGTGGGGGCCAAAAGGATGGCAGGAGACTACGCTCAGCAGGGAACCCAAGCCTCTTAATACTTTTTGGGGCTTGTGACACTGGGAGCATCCAGAACGGGCACAGTTAGCCTGGACCCTCGTTCTATCAGGGTAGGTACAATTACCCAGGCATTGGCCACATACCTTCAAGAAGTTTTTGGAAACTGCAACAGGAAAACAAGAATGTGGTAGATACATACCTTGGTGATGGTAGCTGATGGACTGATTGAGGACACTCTAAGAAACAACTCTGGAGACCAAATGAAAAAATAAAAGCAAAACACAAGCAACAACAAAAACAGCCCTAGACACAAAGAGGGATTAAATGGAAGACTTTTATGTACAATTGTTGAATGGGCAACTAATTTACTCTGCAAACTTTCACTTAAAACACAGTACAATATTAAATATTGACAGAGGAAAACAATAGCCCTGGCATATTTTGATGAAGTCTGTTTGGGCAGAAGTCCTAAATGACGTAAATGATTAAAACGCTCAGCTGCTAACCAAAAGGTTGGCAGTTCAAACTCACCTAGAGTTGATGTACTTCTGAAAGGCCATAGCCATGAAACTACCCTGCATACACCAGTTGGTGATGAGTTAGAATCGACTTGAGGACAACTTTTTTGTGATGTTTGGGCATGTGGGGACTTGGATATGTATGGTCGGTTGGGGCATAAAAGTAAATATGGCTCCATTCTGTAAGCACATGCTGGTGAGTCAGGGAGCACTTGGATTACGTAAGATTCTAGGATCAAGACAAGAGCCCTGGATGCAGATGGTAAAGGAGAAGGCTTGAGAAAGTCTGGCAGGGCCTAACCTGTCCTGCACCATTTTCTGGACCACGTCACTACCCTGTGTTTGTCGTGACTGATGGCTGCTCTCATTAGGTGTGGGTATTGTTAAGACTCATGAGTGGGATCCAACTCAACGGCACTTGGCTTGGACTCCTCACTTTAGTCATTTCTTTTTCTGTGTCTTTCCTCTTTCTTCTCAGAGTTATTCACCTTTATAGTTCTTATGATGTGCTTTATTAGAAGATTGGAGTTTAGTTTTAGATTTGTGATGAAAGCTGCACAGCATTATGGAAGCACTACTGTGTGGTACCCTCTGTGTAGTTCTCATTTCCCTCAACACCTTTGTCTTATCCTAAAATACAGCTATAATATTGTGTGACTCACATCTGTGTTCAAGTTCTCCTCTATCCTCCACATTCATTCATACTTTCACTCATTCATGCCTTCATCAAACACTTAATGGGTAACTACAGTGAGACACTGTAAGAGGTTCTGAGGAAGCACTGTGAATAACACAGAGTCTATCTTCCAGGAGCTCAAGCCATTCATGAGTAAGTTTCTTGATAATGCATGTGGCTTCCAGCCTCAGCAACTCCTTCCTCTAGATCTGTGCGGCTCAGCGTGGTAGCGCTTGCAGCGTGGCTGACCCAAAGTGAGATGTGCTGTAAGTATAAGCCACACATTGCACCATTATTCATTTAAAAAAATTACATGTTGAAATAACGATGACACATCAGGTTAAATGAAATGTATTTAATTTCAATTTAAAATTATCAGTGTGGTTTGCATTACATTTATCTTGGAAAGTGTTATTGCTCTAGATGGTCTGTTTCCTTCTTTCTCTAACAAGGAGTGAGTTGTGTCCTCTCGGCACCTCTGGTATCCACAATATGTGGCACCCATTGTACTCCTGCAGCCCTGATGGTACAGTGGTTAACAGTACAGCTGCTAACTAAAAGGTTGGCTGTTTGAATCCATCAGCTGCCCCTTGGAAACCCTATGGGACAGTTCTGCTTCGCCCTATAGAGTCTCTATGAGTCAGAATTGACTTGATGGCAACAGGTTTTTGTTTGTTATTTTATTGAACTCTCCTATGTACAATGAAACTCTGTTGACATATCTGAATCCTGTATCAGACTACATGCTTTTTGAGGGAGGAATTATATACCCACCCTAACATGCAGTGCCTGTCATGTTCACCTGGGCAACGAGTATTTGGTGATGGAATGAGCTAATTCTTCTCTTAAACTGAACTTGCCAGTCCTGGTGGTAATGTGATTATTTGCTTGGCCGCTTGGTGGTTGGAATCCACCAGCCACTCAGCAGAAGAAAGATGTGGCAGTCTGCTTTTATAAAGATTACAGCCTTAGAAATCAAATGGGGCAATTCTACTCTGTCCTATAGTGTTATTGAGTCAAAAATCAACTTGATGACAATGTGTGTGTGAGTGTGTATGTGTGTGTGTGGTGAGGCATAGGAGTCACTGAGCACTTAACACTTAAGTCAGTTAAGTGCTTGACTGTTACTGGAAATGCTGGCAGCTTGAACCCATATGGAAGACAGGCCTGGTGATCCTTTTCTGAAAGGTCACAGCCTTGAAAACTTACGGAGTTTTCCACACATGGGGTTGCCATGAATTGGGGTCAGTTTGACAAGACCTAACAACAGGCATGTGAGAATAACACTATCATACTAGTCAGCACTTAACATGTGTGTGAAAAGCTGCAGTGATAACTTTAAATAATCTTCAAATTATTACTGAATTAGAAAAAACAAACCCTGTCTTCTGTATTCTTAATTACTGATATACTATGGGTAAGATGCAGGACTATACGATACCATCTCTGCATACATATATGTTTATTTCAAGGTGCATGCAAGTGCAGTTAGATACCTTTGAAGTTATAGAGCATGTGGTCACATCTGCCCATTCACAGATAAGATCCAAACCCCAGATGGAATTTAATGAAGTCTTGAAACTGTCTAGGGAATTCAAAACCAGTGGAATTAATTACCTGTAGAAGTACAAGATAAGGGGTCATCTTTGGCCTGAAATATGCAGAATTAACAAAAAATCTAAATAATAAAAAATATTTGTATAATGCTTAACACTTGATTTTGCATTTAAAAAAAATCTGCACCTCAGTGGAACTGAGTTTTCTTTTTCTGCTCACCTCAGGCTTTCAGGCTAGGAGCAGTGTGGTCAAGTGGACCATTTTACAGACAAGAAGGTATCTCAGCCCTAATATGTATGGTCAGATTTTACAGAAAGTGTGCAGTAGTGAAAGTAAGTTCACTTGTCCTGAAATTCTACGAATGTAACTCAAGACACCCAAGTGTCTGACACTTAAAATTACACAGCAGTCATTCTTCATTAGTTATTAACATAAATAGAATCACCGCATCAAGATAAAGTAGATTTAAGTAAAGCATTAAGAGCTTATTTGGTTACTTGAATAGATTTTATATAGTTATTAATCCTGCAGACCATATTTTAGAGAAAAAAAGTGTGTCAAATTATTGCATAATGGAAGGAACTGATGTGAATGAAGTTGTACGAATATACTCTTTTTGAACATTCCCCTCCCTTCCTAGAACCACCATGAACACTTTGCTGGCACTTAATATTTAATGTCTTGAATTCTACTTATTGGTGCAGCTATCTTCTAACCACTAGACATCTTGCTGATCTTTATAACTCTATAGTATTTAGCCAGAGGACTGGGTGATGCAATCAGTTTCCAATCAGCTGCTAACGGAAAGGCTGTCAGCTTAAACCCATCCAGCGACTCTGTGGGAGAAACACCTGGCGATCTGCTCCTCAAGACTGCAGCCAAGAAAATCCTATAGAGAGCCTCTGCTCTGTAACACACAGGGTTGCTGTGAGTCAGGGCCAACTCCACAACAGCAAACAAGGAGTTTTAGCTAGTGCCTTCCACTTGCAAGGTCTTCAGTAAATGTGTGTGGAATTGAATTAAAGTGAATTGACTACAGCCTAAAGGTCAGGATTTCTACTGTCTCGTTTCTCCTCCTAGCCTGGTTACTGACTAGTCGCATCAGCAGTCCATGTATTTCTCTGAGCCTTGGGCACCTCCACCCATTTGTTCTGTCCCCATCACCATCACCGTAATCATAATTACATTCTATCCTTTGTTGGAATCTGTCACCCTTTTTCTACACTGTAGTAACAAGTATTAAGTATTTTATTTCATCATCACGATATATGAGGTAGATATTATCTACTCCATTTTACAGCTGATAAAAGTGAAGCTGGAAAGACAGTCACCTCTAAAGAACTACTGAATCATCAAATCAGTGCCTGAACACAGATCAGAGCAGTCTGTTCCTAAACTAGCCTTTCAATTAGAAAGATTTTCAGGATTGGTCCAAACTAGTATACCCTACTTCCATCCCTCCTGCCCCATATTTGTTAGAAACAACACCTATAATTATAAATAATCATTGTTGTGAGGCCAAGTATTAATATGAGAAGCAAAAAGACCTCAGCAAGGGTTAACTCATCACAGCTGTCATAAACTAAATTATTAGGCAGAAATGTTGAAAGTTGCAGCCAAATAGGGGTTTGACGAACGTTACATATAATTGTGAAAGGAAACCAGAACTCTGTTTCTGGAGTGTCTCAAGCTTCCTCTGTGACCTCTGGCAAGCAACATCGTCACTTCATCAATATCTTGGTGTAAGACGGTGATAACCAAACGCAACACCTATTTACTTCACTGTTTTGCTAAGAAAGGTAACTGCTTGTTGGTCCGAGGCTGTGATGAGAGTGACAAGTGTGCTGTTTTTATATAACAAATTGCACTACGCCTGGGGCAGTGTGGAATTGTGGAAAATGCAGGGATTTCTCTCTCGATTCTTTGCTTTAAAATGGGAGGTGAAGTTGCATGCGTTGGTTGATAACCAGCAATTCCTGCTCTAAAAGCTGAAAATGTCCACTGAGCTTATGTGAGCTATTATTGGTGCTACATATCCGAGAAACATCTGGCAGCAATGAATTTACTATCATTTGACTCGGAGTCAACAAAAAAATCTCCGCTGACATTTGCCGTTCTTTAAGCACAATAACATAGTTATTAGGAAATCATAGGTCATAACCAAGACAGTGATGAACTTCAGATACTCTTCAAACTCCGTTCGCATTATTTTAAATGATTTCATTTACCGCATGTAACTAATTATGGAGTTGCCTTCTCAGCCAGAGGTTTGTCTGCCTTAAGCACTCACTAGCATATCTTTGGGATCCCTTTGCACAGCTTTTCCCCAAGGCATTCTGAGTATGTTGTTCATAGATTTGCGTTAGGATCGCTTATGTTGCCTAATTTTTAAACAGACAGAACTCTGAACTGCTGATGTATATATAATTCTACATATTTAAGTGAGTGGGGTCGTGGGGGGCAGGGGTCACAGGAAACTTCAGGGTAAATTACGGCCTCAGGAGAGAGACTGGGTCCACTCAGAGCTTCACCAATCTCCCGCAGAGCACACGAATTCATTTCTGCTCTTACTGCGTATGACAATCTCTGCTTCGCCTCGCAGCGCAGCGATCCATAGCAGAAGCCCTGCTAGGCTGCAGGCCGAAGAAAGGCTTTCGGGACGTCAGGCCACATCCGCCTGAGGAGAAATCACAGCTGGAACAGCCCGACAGAGGAGCTCATTTCCGATCTCCTGGGAACGTGGTTACTGTTCTTTTCAAAACAATCTCCCTGTTTTGAGTTTGATGCGCCGAGTATAAACGCTTTCCATAGAAACGGCTGCACCCCAAACAGTCCTTTCTGAGGAAAGGGATTAAAAGTGACAAAGAAAGGAGGAGGGCGCTTTGGAGAGACCCCTCGGGTTGTAGAACTGGCGATTCCCCAGGAGGGGCTGGAAGGGCTGGAAGGGCTTCAAGTTCCTCAGCGTCTTCTGGTCGGTGAAAGGTTCTGGGAAGGGGGGGACCCGGAGCCGGGGCTTGGGGGGTTGTTCCCTGGGGGAAAGGAGGCTGCTGCAGGACGGCCAACCCGCAACCTCTCGGTGCCCTGGCCTCCTACCTCCTGTGGCGCCGTCGAGGGAAAGGGACACAAAAACAAAGCACCAGCCTGCATTAGCGGGGTGAGAGATCCAGCCGCCCCACTCCGGTCCTGCCGGCGCCCACGCCCCTCCGGGGGGGCGGGGACGAGGTGAGCGCTGGGCGGTGGCAAGGCGCTCCGCCTCCACGGCGCGGAGTCCGCGGCCCGCGCCGCGCCTCCCCCTTTGCCGCATGTGAACAGTGTTTTGTGCCTCGGCGCTGCTCCTCCTTCTCTTCTCCTGCGCGCTCCCCTCCCCCAGAGGCCGCGAGTGAGAGCCAGCGCCAGAGAGCCCGAGCCGCCGCCGCCGCCGCCGCCGCGGAGCGCACCCGAGACACCGAACAGGTGGCCGGAGGCTGCGGGCGCCGAGGAGAGGGCGGAGGGCGGAGGGCGGCCCGCAGATAGCAGCGAGAGCCCCGGCTGCGCGGGCCTCCGGGCGCCGAGCATGCGAGCCGAGCGGCCCCCCGGCCGCGCCGCCGCCTCGAGCCCCTAGCCGCCGCCGCCTGCGCCCAGGCTTCTCTTGTGCCGTCCTCGTCCCGCCGCCGAGCGGGGCTCCGCCGCGCGCCCCTTGGGGGTCTAGCAGCCCTGGCCCAGTGGCCGTTCCAGCCGAGGGCTCAGCGAGAGAGCGCGCGCAGGACCACGGCGGCGGCGGCAGCATGAAAGTGACGGTGTGTTTTGGAAGGACCCGGGTGGTCGTGCCGTGCGGAGACGGCAACATGAAAGTTTTCAACCTTATCCAGCAAGCTGTGACCCGCTACAGGAAGGCCATTGCCAAGGTGAGGGGCTGGAACTGGGCGCGCGGAGCCGCTGGAAGGGCGAGGGTGGAGGGTGTCGGCGGAGTGGGGAGAGGAGAGAGGGAGTGCCGGAGGAGGAGGAGGAGGAGGAGGAGGAGGAAAGGCGCTCGGGATCAATATGGCGCTTCCTGGAAAGGGGGAGGAGGGAATGCCGAGGGGGAGAGGCGGGGAAAGGGAAAGTGCGGCGGGCTGGACGGGCCTGGGCAGGGCGCCCGGCCCGGGATCCCCGCGCTCTACCCTCTCCGGAGTTGCCGGGCAGCCTGGAAAGTTTTCAGCGCCAGGCGGGATGGTCGGAGTCAGTGGGGCAGGCGGGTAGCAGAGGGAACCGCCACACTACTGCGACCGGGACCAGCTCCAGGGGCCAGGGATGGCGAGGGTACGGGCGCCCTGGCCAGACCCCGCGCTTCACCCCCCGGCACAAGGGGCCGAGCACTGCCGCCCCTCGGAGCTGCCGGTTCTCAGCTGCAGTGGCCGGCAGGGCTGCTGGGCAGAGGAGGGCCGTGCCGCGCGGGCTGGCGCCGATTACAGCTTGCCTTCCCAGAGCCTAGTGAAAAACTCCCCAAACTAAACGCACCGAGGACACCGGGAACATCCTGGCGGGACGCCTCTCTCCCTGGCCGTTGGCTACGGCCTTTGAAATCCAGCCCGAGGCCTTTTCCTCGATTCAGGCCCGGTGGGCAGAGATTGGGGAAAAAGGAACTTTTTGGTGTGTGAAGAGTTTAGTTACTCCTTATGCAACTGAGAGGAGTTGTGTTGCTTCTCCCCACTCTTTTTCGCCGGGTTTGAAGATGAGCAGTAGGGGAACAACCAAAGCGATGAGCCTTTTTCTCCCACCGGACTGCGGCTAGGGTTGCCCTCTGCAGTGTGAGTCGTGGTGGGATGGGCGGAGTGTCTCTGGCTTGGGGTAGGAAGGGCGGTCTTAAAGAAGGACACGCTCTCCCAGTCGCCAGAGAGCTTTGACTGAGCAGAGAATCTCGGTTGATTAAGTGGCTCGGGTGCTGGGCCCCTTGCAAAAGAACAATCCTTGGATCGCTCGCCGAATTAAAAAGTTTTCCTGATGGGAGCTCAGCTGTCACCTGTGTGGGACTAGTTCCATATGGGGCTGGTACTGTTTGGCCAACGCCTGATTTCGAAGTTGAGTGGATGTCCCTTTTTCTTAGTAGAGTGATAACATTGTTTCCACTTAACTGCATTCCTCTACAGTGTGTCAGAAGTGAAAAGGCATATTGTTAAATTGTTTTATCCGCTGTCCGGCCCACCCCAAAATTTCTCTCAAGCACCTTAGGATACTTCCTTTGGGATGTGTATGGTAAAGTTTGGTGAGAGGCATCTATGCTTTTGTGTTCCGCATTTGTTCCTGATGGCGGAGTGGTCTGGCTCCAGTGGGTTTTGGATTAGCAGATGAGGGAGAAGGTGACTTTGAAAATCAGTGAGTATGTGGAGGGCGGATTCAGAGCTCAGTGAGGCATCTTCCCATTTTAAAATTACGAGAAAAGATTTCACTTTATTTTAAAGTGTGCATTGAGAAAGAATTTACTGCAATACCAAACATTTAACATTTTAAAGATAAATTTGGGGCAAGTTTATAAAACAGTAAAATAAAATCAGTGGGGATTGGCCTATGATTATCTTGCAAAGCTGCTCAAAAAAAAAAAAAAAACAAAAGATTCTTCAATAATGATTTCCCACAACCAAATAAGTCATGAAAGAAAAGAGGAATACAGTCATGTATACTCTACAGTATGCTTAAGTTCCTGAGAAGGGAGAAGGTGATAAACATTTGTTTTAAACTTTAGTAATTATATGTGTTTAAAGTTAGCATTATTTCATCATGTACACAATGGAGATTGGTTGAATGGCCAATTTGGGAGATGCATCTCCCCCCAGAATCGATAAACAACAAATGCCTGGTTGAGTCAGTTCATTGCACACAAATTTTAAGCAATTTGTATGTCCAAAGCTCTGTTCTAGGAGCTGGATATTCAGAGGATCCTGTTGCCTGCTGTATAGAAAACGGATTGTTAAGGTGGAGGACTAGAGGCTCTAAGGTTCTCGAGGTAAAGGCTAGTGGCATGGACCAGAGTGGTAGTGTGCAGTGGATAGATGAGGATGTATCTGATGGTTAGGTTAGTTGCAAGGCCTTGGTGACAGATCTGTTAAAGCACTTAGCACCAAGCAAAAGGTGGGCAAGACATAACCACTAGTGCTCCCGGTGAGAAAGAAGTGGCAGTCAGCTTCCATAAAGGTTTACAGGCTTGGAAACCCTATGGAAAAATTGTGCTCTGTTCTACAGTGTTCTGTGAGTTGGAGTCAACCTCACAGCAGTGGGTTTGATTTTTGTTGTTGTTGCTAATAGATCTGAGCTTGGTTCTTGAATATTAGTGATGGTCATTTTACAGTGACCTGGCAGAGCTGCGGCAGTGCAGTTCCCTCAGGGGAGCTCGTGTAGCCATCATCAAGAGAAGGGGCCTGTTACTGAGTTTTGAAGAGTAAGCATGAGATTACCAGATGTAGAAAGAAGGGTGATTCTCAGAGGATGTTGGGGAGGACAGCACTGGGGTTGGATATAAATGAGAGGGAAAAGTCAAAGATAATTCTGGGAACTCCAGAACAATTATTAATAATTTAAATAACTGTGGGGTTCCCAGAATTATTTAAATGCTCTTTCAGTGAAACACATGGTTCACTTGACTCACAAATTTGCAAGGGTCTGAGTGACTCTTTTCTGAGCCCATTGGTAGTTTTCTCTCTTAAACTACCAGGTAATGATTAAGCATAATCTTTAGCTTGTCTTCCTGCTTCCTTCACCCTAGTTAAAATGATTATGAAGTCAACCCATATTAACACCTGTTTTAACTTTTATTCTTTTATCTTACTTTCCTACTCGTTATTTAATAGAAGAAAATTCTCTATAACAAATTTGGTACCTGGGTAGCTGTAGAGTGGTGTTTATGTTGCTAGGTGACATGTGGTGGTTAACTCCCATCTGGTAGGGAAAATATCAGAAGATCCTATTTATGGCTTTGATAAAAATCAACAAAGCCAAAAAAAAAAAATCCCGACCACTCACCATCGCTTTCTCTGTAGTAAGCATTTTGTAGTATGTGGAGTCATTTTTGGTATTATGCATGAATTATGTATTCTCTTCAGGTTAAGCAAATTATTTTTCTGGAAAGTATGGTGGAATAATTTAATACCAGAAATATCTCCAGTAAGCAGATATCTGAAGGCAGTACTTAGTCATATGTAGCCTTTTTCCCCTCTGGTGAAAAATGTTTTTTGTGGTTATGATCACTGACAGTTGACAATGTTTTGGCTCTTTGCCCCTTTCCACCCACCCTCATCCAGATGCTTTTTGAGGAGGATGTAGAAAACCAGTTTACATAGATCTTTCCCGTGAATGCTTAGAGCTGGGAGGACTGACAGACTGTATATGTCTGTTCCTGCCATGCCTGGGGCCTGACTCACCTGTGACTCCCGGTGGACGTAGGGTGCTGACTACCAGCAGCAAGCACACTGTTTGTTGGGGGCAGGGGGCTGCTGTGTCAGGCTATGTGAAGAAGTAAGACTGTGTCCTTGTACTCAAGAATATAGCCTAGTTTAGGAGGCAGGGTGAATGTGTAACACTATAAATAACAACAGGCTGTTGCATGTAATTGGCAACAGGGTGGGAATGATGGCTTGTGGATTTCAGAGGTGGGAGCAGCCATTGTGGAGTAGGATGGAGAAGATTCCATTCTGTCACTGGAGCTTTTGTTGGCTTAGACTGTGGGAAGGCAGACCCTGATTTAGGATAGTGCTGCTTTCCTCGTTGGTGGAGTGATGGTCCCTGGGGGATTCTGGTTCAGTGGGTCTGCACTGGGGTCCGAGGATGTGAGTCTGGGGAGCATACGGTGGAGCAAAGGCATCCTAGGAAGGAGAACAGTGTAAACAAAGCTGATTCAGACCACCAAGCCCAGTCAGTTGGGTAACTATGGAGGATTTATGTCAGTTTGGTGGGTTGTGACTGAGCTAAGGAGGACTCTGGATATCCATTCAAGACAATGGGGCTTTTTACTACTAGGTGATACAGAAGTCACTGGGTTACTTGGGTAGGGCTGTAGTGTGGACACGGTCCCCTAGAAAGGTGAATTGAGCAGCTGTTAGCATGGGATATGCTTTCATTCTAAAGATGTGTTGCTAACTGGCTGATGGGTGGAGAGGGCAAGTGAGGGGAGTTGGTGGAACTTAGCTTGCTCTTCATATCTAATAGCTGTCGTCTCAGGGATGTGGTAGGAGCTTTAGATTGGGTGTTGGAGACGAAGATGTATTAACTGTTTAATCTTGGGGAAGTCGACCCTTCAGAGCCTCATTTTTCTTATCTTTAAATTGGGCTAATCCCTCTTAGGGTTAATGTGAACTTTCAACAGATTGATGAACAAGAAACTTTTTAGCGCTGGCTGGGGTGTAGTAACTGCTCAATGAATATTGTTTCATTCACAAGTGTATTTTGTTCACTAAATAGCTTTTACTCCTTGGAAACTTGCTTAAGTATCCCAGTCAGTATTCCTGCTTGGATTTTTTGTCATTGCAGGCATTGTGAAATTAAAGAATAGGTAACAGTGTCAATATTCATTTAAGTACCATCACGGAAGGGCAAATATTGTGTGTGTGTGTGTGTGTTTCTTGTGGGGGTTGATAGAGAATGTGAAAGCCACTGGTATTTGCTTTATTATAGGTTCATTGTCAGGCCTCTGTTTTTGGCAATTCTTTACCTCAAACAAGAAAACTTAACATCAATTTATTGTTACTGTTTGTAAAATGACAACTTGAATTTATGGACAGTAACTATAATTGCGGCTTTGAAAATTTTTGTCTTTAGGTACTGTTGAATTCCAAATTTATATGTCGTTATTTTATTTTTTAAATCTTATAGTCTGAGATTTTTCTGTGCAAATAAATATATGCCTGTGTATGGAAACTTAGTGAAACTTTCACAGAATTGGGTATGTATACTGTTGGCAAGTGGTGAATGTGAGTGGAATAGTTGTGGAGGCAACATTAAAAATTCTGCTTGGATATTTAACCTGTTGGAAGATTGTTCCATCTGTCCTGGGAGGTCTTTATCTACTTTCAGAGTGGGATGTGGCATTCTTGGGCAGAACGAATATTCAGTGCACTCACCGGCTGACCAAAAGGTTGGAGGTTCGTGTCTACCTATAGAGGTTCCCTGGAAGCAGCAACTGGCACTCTTACTTCTGAAAAATCAGTCACTGAAAAAACCGAGTGGATCACAGTTCTATGCTGTCACTAATAGGGTTTCCCTGAGTAGAAATCAACTCAAGAGTGAGTGGTTTTTAGAGTTTGGATGAAGAGGGGTGATGCTGAACGTGCAATATAAAGGCGAAGTCCTCTTTATTTTGTTAAAGATGGAAAGAAATATTTAAAATTGAGCGAGGAAGGTGCTTCCCATAAGTAATTTTGCATGACTGTATCCATCCTCACTCAGGGGGGTATTTCCATACCCATGAGCTGTCCTCATTAAGTACATATAATGTTCTTCCCTTGCTGTTAACTTCTTGAGCGACAGTCCTATCTGGGAACAAGGTCAGTGGCCAAAGAACAGGGGGTTAGTAAATTTAGAAACAATTACCTAATTTTGGTAGCTTTTTTGCTTTACTTGGAGAATAGAAAAAACAAAGCTTTATGAAAATACAGAGTTCATTGATCAAAGTAGAAATGTGAGTTTTTAAAATCTTTGTCATTATTTCAGTCTCTTAAAAAATTTACATTTGGAAGGATTATATAAAAATTATGTTTTTCATAGGTGTATCTTTTTTTAAAATTTTTTATTTAATATAACTGAGTGAAAATGTACATTCCTGTATAAATTTACATACCCACCTATATGCAGCTTCCACTGCTCTCCCTGCCCAGTGACAGCACACTATTCCTCTCTGCTCCATATGTGTCTCATTCTCCCAACAGTCTCTTTTTTCCCTCCTCTCCACCCGCTCTCCTCCTCCAGCCAGAGGTCAGCAGGATGACATCCTATAGATGTATAGAACCATAAAGTGCATCCAATATATGGTTGCTGCATCGCCAAGTCCAATCCGTTCCTGTCCGAAGTGTGGACCTTCGTTATGATTTATGGTCAAGGGCAGCATCAGGGCGAGGGGCCATGCTCCCAGGGGAACCCCTAAACCACTGGACCATCAATTGAGGTCTTTTAGTGGGGGTCTCAGGGTGTACCCCTTTTTATTCTTGTGTTGCCAGTGAGACTCAACTTAGTGAGCTCCATCGTGGCTATCACTGGTGGTGGCCAGGCACCATCCGGTTCTTCTAGTCCCAGGTCGATGTAGGCACCCACTGATGTGGGTCTCTTTGTCTTCTGGGTTGTCTTTGCCCCATGTCATTTTGGACCTCGGTGAGCATCCGTTCCTGCTGAGTTGGGACCATTTGCTGTGCCCTCGGATGGCAGCTTGTCAGCTTTTAACACCCCAGACGCCACTCACCAACGTCGGGTGCAGAGAGCCCTCTTAGCAAAATGCTAGTTGTGCCAATTGGCCTCGCTTTCGCCTAAGAGTATGGTCCCCTGCCCCCTGCCACAGCTACTCTATCCTTGCAATATTGGGTTAAGATGGAAGGAGTACTCATGTTATGTCCACTTAATACTGTTCTTGTTTCTAATGTGTGCTATCACTGATTTCACCCAACCAGATACCTAGCAACTGTCTAATCTAAACCACCCCCCGCTCCCTCCACCCCTCCCTTGCAGCTGTCGAAGAGTCTTTTCTTCTATACACAAGTCTGTTTTTGAGATCTTATCATAGAGGTCTCATACAACATTTGTCCCTTTGTCGCTGATTGCTTTCACTCAACGTAATGTCTTCCAGTTGAAACCAGGTTAGGAGATGTTTCCTGAAGTCATCGTTGTTCTTTATCATTGTGTAGTGCTCCATTGAGCATATATACCGTAGTTTACCTATCCATTCTTCTGTTGTTGGGCATCTGTGTTGATTCCATCTTTTTGCTATCGTGGACTGCGCTGTGATAAACATTCTGGTGCATGTGTCCGTTGGTGTGAAAGGCCTTGATTCTGTAGGATATATTCCAAGTAGTGGAATTACTGGGTCAAATGGTGTATTGATATCCGTTGTTTTAAGGAAGCGCCAGATTGCTTTCCAAAGAGGCTGGACCATTTTGCAACCCCACCAACAGTGTAGGAGGGTTCCATTTTCTCCATAGCCTCTCCAGCATTTGTTGTTTTGTGTTTTTTGGATCATGGCCAACCTTGTTGGGGTGAGATGGTATCTCATGGTCGTCTTGATTTGAATTTCTTTAATAACTAAAGATTGTGAACATGTCCGCATGTGTTTTTTGGCTGCCTGTATCTCTTCTTTAGTGAAATGTCTGTCCATCTCCTTTGCCCATTGCTTAATTGGATGATTTATCTTCTTGTTTATATTTTGTAGTATCTTATAGATGATGGAGATCAGGCGTCGGTCTGACATAGAGTTGCCAAATATTTTTTCCCATTCTGTGGGTGTTCCTTTAATTCTATTAATAAAATCTTCGGATGACCAAAAGTGTTTGATTCTTAATAGTTCCCATTTATCTATTTTCTCTTCTGATGATTGTGGTTTGTTTGACAGATTTTGGAGTCTGTCCACATTATGTATTAAAACTTCCGTTGTTCCCACCTTTTCTTGGATGAGCTTTATCGTTTTAGGTTTGATATTTAGGTCTTTTATCCAGTTGGAGTTGGTTTTTGTGTAAGGTGCAAGATATGGATCTTGTTTCAATTTATTGCAGATGGATATCCAAATTTGCCAGCACCATTTGTTGAAAATACTGTTTTCACCCCAGTTTAATGTCTTAGGGCTTTTGTCGAATATCAGCTGTTCATAGGCAGATGGTGTCATCTCTAGGGTGTCAGTTCTGTTCCACTGATCGATTTGTCTGTTCTTGTACCAGTACCAGGCTGTTTTGACCACTGTAGCAGTGTAATATGTTCTAAAGTCAGGTAATGAGAGGCCTCCCAGTGTGTTCTTCTTTAGTAGTACCTTGCTTATCCGGGGCTTCTTCTCTTTCCCAACAAAATTGGTGATTTGTTTCTCCATCTCATTAAAAAATGTTGCTGGAACTTGTATTGGGATTGCATTATATAAATAGATTGCTTTGGATAAAATAGACATTTTCACAATGTTAAGTCTTCCTGTCCATGAGCAGGGTATGTTTTTCCATTTATCTAATAAGTCTCTCTTAGTTTCTTGTAGTAAGGGCTTGTAGTTCTCTTTGTAAAGGTCTATTATTTCTCTGGTTATATTAATTCCTAGGTACTTTATCTTCTTAGGGGCAATCGTAAATGGTATTGATTTGATAATTTCTTCCTTAACAGTCTCATTGTTGGTATAAGGGAATCTTACTGATTTACTTATGTTTATCTTGTATCCTGAGACTTTGCTAAACTCTTCTATCAGTTTCAGTACTTTCCTTATAGATTCCTTGGGATTCTCTGCATATAGAATCATATCATCTACAAACAGGGAGATTTTAACTTCCTCTTTGCCATTGCAGATGCCTTTTATTTCTTGGTCTTGTCTAATTGCTCTGGCTAAAACTTCTAGCACAGTGTTGAATACAAAAGGTGAGAGTGGGCATCCTTGTCTAGTTCCTGATCTCCAGGGAAAGTCTTTCAGTCTCTCTCCATTCAGGATGACGTGGGGAATTGGCTTTGTATAAGTGGCCCTTACTGTGTTGAGGAACTTGCCGTCTGTGCCCATTTTGCTAAGAGTTTTTAGCATGGATGGGTGTTGGACTTTATCAGATGCCTTTTCTGCATCAATGGACAAAATCAGGTGATCCTTGTCTTTTGTGTTGTTTATGTGGTTAATCACATTAATTGTTTTTCTGATGTTTAACCAGCCTTGCATCCCTGGTATGAATCCCTCTTGGTCATGAAGGATTATTTTCTTGATATGTTGTTGTATTCTATTGGCAAGAATTTTGTTGAAGATTTTTGCATCTAGATTCATGAGTGGTATCGGTCTGTAGTTCTCTTTCTTTGTTGGGTCTTTCCCTGGCTTAGGTATCAGGGTAATGCTGGCTTCATAGAATGAGTTTGGGAGTATTCCATCCCTTTCTATACTGTGAAATTGTTTCAGTAGTATTGGAGGTAACTCTTCTCTAAGTGCTTGGTAGAATTCCGCAATGAAGCCATCTGGACCCGGACTTGTTTTGGTTGGCAGTGTTTTGATGACCTTTTCAATGTCTTCCTTTGTGGTGGATTTATTAAGTTGGTCTGCTTCACATTGTGATAATTTGGGTAGGTGGTATGGAATTGGTCCATTTCCCCTAGGTTTTCAAATTTGTTAGAGTACAGTCTTTCGTAGTATTCTGTTATGATATTTTTGATTTCTGTTGCATCTGTGGTGATAACCCACCTCTTATTTCTCATTTGGGTTATTTGTTTCCTTTCCTGCTTTTCTTTAGTAAGTTTAGCCAGTGGTTTGTCAATTTTGTTGATCTTTTCAAAAAACCAGTTTTTGGTCTTTTCAGTTTTTTCAGTTGTTTTTCTATTCTCTAATTCATTTAGCTCTGCTCTAATCTTTATGATCTGGTTTCTTGTGGTGCCTGAGGGGTTCCTCTGCTGTTCTCTTTCTACTTGTTCAAGCTGTAGGGTTAGTTCGTTGATTTGGTTTCTTTCTTCCTTCCAGATGTGTGCATTTATGGAGATAAACAGACCTCTGAGCACTGCTTTGGCTGTATCACGTAGGTTCTGGTAGGAAGTGTTTTTGTTCTCATTGGAAGCCATGAATTTCTTTAATTCACCCCTGATTTCCTGTAACCCATGTTTTTTTGAGCAAGCTGTTCAGTTTCCAAGAGTTCCACTTTCTGTTTATGTTTTTTCTGTTATTGGTTTCAACTTTGATGGCTGTATGATCTGAGAAGATGCTTTGCAGTAATTCAGTGGTATGGATTTTGTTGAGCATTGCATTATGGCCTATCACATGGTCAATTCTGCAGAATGTTCCATGTGCACTGGAGAAGAAGGTGTAGTTGTCTGCTGATGGTTGGAAAGTTCTGTGTATATCAATGAGGTTTAGTTGGTTAATTGTGGCAGTGAGGTCTTCTGTATGTGTACTGAGCTTTTTTCTAGATGATCTGTCTAGTATTGAGAGTGGAGTGTTGAAGTCTCCCACTCTTATGGTCGAGTCATCTAACTCTTTTCAGTGTAGTCAGCGTTTCTTCGAACTATTTAGGTGCTCTGATACTAGGCGCATAAATATTTAATGTAGTTAAGTCTTGCTTGTGTACTGAACCTTTCAGCAATAAATAGTGTCCATCTTTGTCCACGATGGTGGATTTGACATTAAAATTGATTTTGTCTGAGATTAGAATTGCCACCCCTGCTCTTCTTTGTTCATTGTTAGCTTGATATATATTCTTCCATCCTTTAATTTTCAGCTTGTTCCTATCTTTAGGTCTCCAGTGAGTTTCTTGTAGACAATATATGGATGGGTCATGTCTTTTGATCCAAGATGTCACTTTACTGGAGCATTCAGTCCATTCACATTCAATGTAATTATTGATACATATGTGTTCACTGCTGCCATTGTGATGTGTTTATTTTGATGTTCATGTTTTCTCTGTTGTTCTTATTAGTCTGTTCTGGGATGTTCTTTTTTGTGAGTTGATTTTTCACCTTTTTCAGAGCTGGTTTTGTGTTTGTTGAGACTCCTGTGTTACATTCCTTGAAATGGTATGATACATCTTTGTTGTGCTTTACAGCTGTCCCTATGATCTCCCTTAATAAACTATATATAAACCCAATTTCAGTTGCTACCAGTCTTGTCATCTTCCTCTCCATCTGGAAGGACTATAACAACTGTAGTACATCCCTCTTTTTAATATGATGACACCATAGTTTTCATGATGATCACTGGATTGCTTCTTTCTGTATCATAGCTGTGATTGGCTTTGGAGCCTTCACTAACTGAGTAGACTTTTGAGTAGTAAAGTCGTTGTAAAATATAAAATTAGTGGTTTTGTTCTCTAAGCCAGAGCCAAGGACTTCTTTCAGTATTTCTTGTAGTTTTGGTTTGGTTTTTACAAAGTCTCTGAGTTTCTGTTTATCTGGGGATGTCTTAATTTCATTTTTGTATTTGAAAGATAGTTTTGCAGGATATATAATTCTTGATTGGAAGTTCTTGTCCTTCAAGGCTTTGAATGTGTCATGCCACTGTCTCCTTGCCAGCATGGTTTCTGCTGAGAAATCTGATGAGAGCCCACAGGGTTTCCCTCTGAATGTTAGCTTTGCTTTGAGTCTTGCTGCCTTTAAGAGTTGCTGCTTATGTTTCATTTTTTTGAGCTTGATTATACTATATCTTGGAGTATTTCTTTTGAGATCTATATTGGGTGGCGTACGATATGCATCTGAGATGTCTGTATTCTCTTCCTTCATGATTTCTGGGAAGTTTTCTGTCAGCAGCTCAGGAACGATACTCTCTGTGTTCTGAGATGTCTCACCCTGTTCAGAGACTCCAATTAATCGAAGGTTGTTCCTCTTAATAGAGTCCCACATGCTTCTTCATGTTTCTTTTTTTCTGATTTCTGCTCATAGATGCTGGCCTCAGTAGCTCTGTCTTCCAAGTCAGAAATTCTTTTTTCTATTTGTTCCAGTCTGTTTTCTTGGCCTTGTTCTATGTTTTTGATTTTGTTTTTGATCTGTTGGATTTCAGAGTGCTGGTGTTCCGTCAGATCAAACATCTTGCTTAATTTTTCAGTTTGGTCTCCTGCATTTTGTATAAGGTCTAGAAGAGCTCTGTATATAATCATTTTGTATTCACTTTCTGATGCTTTCATAAAAGTTTCTTCATCTGGAAAACTCCTTGGTTGCTTTGTTTGAGAGCCTTTTGAAGCCATGGCTGATTTCTTGTGTGCCACAAGTGTCTGTTGCTTTTTGGGACCCATGTGAGTATGTAGAGGCTGAAAGAGGTACTGTGAGGATGGACTGCAGATGTTTCTCTAGGCTATCTTAAAATGTAAAGCAAAAGGTAGCTGACCACTTCACAAGCCAGTTAGGTTTTCAGATGTAGAGGTCCCTCTTCTCAACTGGCAAAGTAAGTGCCACTATATCCAACCCCAGATGATATGAACTAGTTCAGAATACAGCAATGCTACTGCCCTGTTGGCCTCTGCTGACAGGGCCTAGCCTTAGACGACACTGCATAGAGTACAGCTTTTCTGATAGAAAATTGCTCTCCTGTGGACAGGCTCTGGCTCCCAAGCTAAGAATTAGCTCCAGCTGCGACCACTGTATCCAAGATGGTACCCTCCACACAGGCAGCAGACAGAAGGGCTAAAGGTGCTGAGAGGTAGTGATTCCTCTGATTCTGTTGCAGGACCCCCAAAGCAGGTGGCACTAGGTAAATTAGTGCTTTTCTGTAAGAGAAGCACTTTCCTGTGTGCAGGCGCTGGCTCTGAGGCTAAGAATGAGGTCCCACTAGAATCTCCATATCCAACGTGGCGTCCCGCACACTGACTACGAAACTCTGTACAAACGCAGCTGAGGCAGATATAAAATGACAGGCTCAAAGTGGCTAGATTAACAGAGTCCCAAGCCTGGTTCTCAAAATATGGGAATTTCGCCTGCCTATCCCCCCAGCAGTGTGTCTGAGTGTAGCTGCTAGGCAAGACCCTGCTCGGCCCACTGGCCAAGACAGGAAGAAAAAGTCAAAATGGTGTGTTTTACCTCCGTCAGTAAGAGCCAGGGATAGCCAGACGTGGGAGTCAGTGAAAGAGAGGAGGTTTTTCGCTCAGTAGTATGAAGTCCTAAGTAACAGCCCTGTGCCATGTCCTGGGGTGATTAGGTGACCAGAAGGCTCGGTTTGATTATCAGTTCAGGTCTTGGTTTCCAGAGGGGTATAGTGAGACGTGCTTAGTCCGCCATCTTCACTCTGCCTTGCCAATAATCCATAGCTGTATCTTTTTATGTCATCTTTAGGTGGCTTCTGTAGGTAAATTTTACTTTTCCTTATTTCTTTTCCACTATCAAATGATACTGGTATTTACAAATAGGAGTTCAAGCTCCACATCCAGATGACTTGGAAGATCATGGTTAAGTGCTATGGCCACTAACCAAAAGGCCAACAGTTTGAATCCACCAGGTTCTCCGTGGAAACTCTTTGGGGGAAGTTCTACTCTGTTCTCTGGGGGCTCTGTGAGTCAGGATTGAATCAACCAATCAGCTTGAGCTTGGAGTTCTCTTAAAAAATACTGCATGGCATATATCCAAGAGAAATGAAAATGTTCCACACAAGAATGTATATCTAGATGTTTATAGCAACATTATTAATTTAGCCAACAAAAGGAAATAACTCAAATGTATACCAACTGATAAACAGATAAAGAAAATGTGATATGTGCATGTGTTGGCGTATCATCCAGCAATAAAAGGGAATGAAGTACTCATACATGCTACAGCATGGATAAACCTTGAAAACGTTATGCCTCATGAAGGAAATGAGTCACCAAAACTACATACTGTATGACTATCTATGTGAAATACTCAGAATAGGCAAATCCATTGGGACAGAAAGTACATTAGTGGTTGCCTAGGGCTGAAACATGAGGGGAATGGTGAATGGCTATTGATTGGTGTGGGGTTTCTCGTTGAGATGATAAAAATGTTCTAAAGTTAGAGGTCGTGGTTTCATAAGTCTATGAGTACAGTCAAAATAATTAAATTGTACATTTAAATAAGTAAATTTTATGGTATGTGACTGTATCTCAGTAAATACATTGGAAGAAAATAGACTCTGTAAGCCACTATCAACAAGATTCCATGCTTAGATGTTTCCTATTTCTCAGGGTCTCTTAAAACATCATGGAGTTACGGGTCAGAGATGTTCAGAAACCTCAAGTGTATACTGATGGTCTTTAGTTTTCCAAATACTGTGTAAACCCTGTCTGCTCAATCTGTCCTGTTTCTGTTCTGTAATCTCTTGGTGGCTGAGCCTGCAAGTCAGCAGGTGTCCTTGTTATGTTCCCAAGCCCTCCACCTGCAAACTTTATAGGCTTCGTGAACTCTTCACCTGTTCGTCAGCCAGAGATGACTCCTGCCCACCTCATGAGGTGCATGTACTGCTACTGCCTTTGTTGCAGGAAGGCTGATTTGCATGCCCTACAAATGTCCATCTTGGAAGAGCGTGTTCATTCTTTGGTTTTGGCCCCCAGTTGCTCAGTGTTATGGCAAATTCTGCCACACTCCTTGAGCCTCAGTTTCCTCATCTTGTTGCTGACCCACTTTTTTCTTTTTTAATATGTGTATGTTTTTCTTCAAAATTATTTTGTTGTTGAGAATATATACAGCAAAACATACACAAATTCAATGATTTGGATTACTTCTTTGAATCATAGTCATTCCTGCCCTCTTTTTCTGAGTTATTCCTCCCACATTAACATAAAGTCACTGCCCCTGAAAATTCCCAGTTAGTCTTTTGAATTGCTGTTGTTAGTTGATTTGATGGCATCAGGTTTGGTTTGATTTTGTTGGTTGTCAGTTTGATCCTGTATAGATTTTTTGCTGACTGACTTTGTGTATTCAGAACAGTGTGGATGATTTCCTGCCCTCAGTTCCCTGAGCTACACAGAATGCTTCTAAATCTGTTCAGTTGGTTATGGTGCTCATGGGGTATGAGTGACATACAATGGCATTTTAGAGAAGCAGAGAACAGAATGTTTTCACCTCCTTTCCCACCTCCCGTGAAAATATTGTGCTTTCCTTTGAAACAATGGTCTTTGTCTCCTGGGTCGTACTCATTCTCTTGAGAGCTAGGGTAACCTTTACCTAGAGTGTCCTTCAGGATTCCTTATCACCTCAAGAAGAATATCTTTTTCAGGAAAATCATATGTCCAGAAGTGACTTAGTAAGATCATTCTCTTTGTGTATTATCACTAGATCTATAATTTGTTGTCCTTGAGTTGGCTCTAACTCATAGCATTCCTGTAGGACAGAGTAGAACTGCAACATAGGTTTCTAAGGAGTGGTTGGTGGATTAGAACAGCTGACCTTTTGGTTACTAGCGTCAGCTCTTACCCACTGTGCTAGTAGGGTTCTCAGATATAGGATGTATGTATGGATGGCGTAGTGGTTAAGAGCTACAGCTGCTAATCAAAAGGTTGGCAGTTCAGATCTGTCTGGTGCTCCTTGGAAATTTTCTGGGGCAGTTCTACTCTGTCCTGTAGGATTGCTATGAGTCAGAATTCCATTCAGCAGCAGTGGGTTTGGTTAGGGAAGAATGAATGAAGGCTGAATCATCTCAGTTGGGAACTGAAATACTTGCATCTGTATTTCTGGAAAGGCCCCTTTGAGATGTTCTGAGATAAAACTCAATGTTTCCTTCTTGAACACTTCGGGAAACGAATAGCTGTTTGTCTACAAAACCTGTAATTGCTTAATAGTCCGAATCTGTTTTAACAACAGACTGAAAGAACACAGAGAGAACTGTGCCATTTCAATTTAGGTGGTTGATATGAGGTTTTTATTTTTTATTTTTATACAGAGCAAATTGGCAAATCTTTTCATGTCTCTGTTTAATTTTATTTTCTAAAATCTAGTCATAAGTTCAAAAATTGAAAAGATAATCTTTTCCAGGGAGTGCATATTCATATACCACAGAGGCATTTAAGATGTATAATTTATAATTCTGATACCTTTGTGCACACTCTTCTGTGAGTAATGGTTAGCAAGATTCCTGCCCTGGAGGGTTACACTCTAAACCCAGATTTCTGTTATTACAGTTGGCAGCACCTGCAGAACAGGGAGGAAAGCATGCAAGATATTAGTTTCTGACATATGACCACACGGGATATGACAATCACTGCATCCATTAAAATTGGATGTAAGATTTAGTATCTGTACCACTTTTCCTAAAATCTTTCAAACAAATCAGGTAGGTTTATAAGTCAAAGTGCATCATGTAGGAATTGCTAACTGTTTAAATAACTCTGTCTGAAAGACCATGGCATTACATCGTTTCTAATGTATTTTATATTATCAAGGGACTTGTGATCAGGAGAATGTCTTAATGCGGAGACTTGGAAAACAAAACCTTAAAGTTTTTAGGATTGAGTGAGTTTTATCTTTTGTATTTTTGGCTCATTGCCAGAAACATAGGTCTTTGCAAAAACAGCATTAGCTCCAGTGGATAGTTCAGTTGTGGTTGTTTGCAACCCTAGGAGGCAGGCGTCAGAGTAACAGACTCTGGACCATGATTTGGAAGACTAGCTTCCTGCATTTCTGTTTCTGAGAGCAAAACTACAACTCCTAAGCCCAGGATTCTTTGCTTCTAACTCCATCTACGTCATGGGATTGCTGTCAAGGTTAAAGGAGAGAATGTGAAAAGACACTGTAGAAAGTAAAGCAAAGTAGATGTTAGCTATTACTGTTCTTTTGTTTTTGCTGAGAACGGTGGCCAGCTATTAAAGATCACTTGCCGACTCGAGGGAACTTGGCTGGCTTGGCTGAGTAAGATTTTCTAATTTTTTTCATCCTTATTAGAACTGCACTAGATGTTCTGATTTGCATGGTAAAACTTGTCTTCTTCTTCTTCTTCTTTTTTTTTTTAAAATTTACTCAAGGATGCATTTGTTCCATAATTTAAAAAAAAAAAAAAAAGCCAGTGACATTTGTTTGGATACTCCATAGATGTCCATAATGGAAGAAGTTTTTTCGGGTTTTGGTTTTGGCCACTGGTAGTTTTGCTTTGGCAAATCCTAGACACTCTGAGCCTGAGTTTTCCTGGCTCTAAATTTGGGTATGTTACATCAATCACCAATATTGATGTAATGTAGATAATGTCCACTCCATATAACAGACTTTTGGTGAATATTAGTTCTTTTTCTTTCTTATCAGGTTTTTAACATAGATCACCTCAATTTCAGTGAATAATTTGTGAAGTCAAATTGCTTTCTGTTTGATTTGTAAAACCGAGTCATTTTTCAAGATAAACTGTAAGTAACTTTTTCTTTGAAAAGTGCCATAATAATCCCAAGTGTTAGTATTTACTAATTCTCTTGGAGATAGTTCTAGATCCAAGAATGTTCAGATTGTCCAGTAGTTAAAACTGATCCTTTTACAGAGAAGGAAGATTGAGCTTGGCCAACTCCCTTAGCAGTGTGGGTTTTCCTATTAACCCTTGTTACTTTCTAAAGTAATTGTAGCTATCTAACTGTTGGATGAAAGGAAATTACATAGTTTCTTTGATGTGTCTAAAATATTTTAAAAGGCATTGGTTATACATTTTCCATTTTTTTAAAATTTCTTTTGAAAGAGTAAAACTGGAATCTGTAAATATGATTGATGTTTCTAAAATGCACAGATGTTGTGAAGACCTTCAGCAGTTATTAACCAGCAGTAGTTCTGAGAATCCCCGAAGCTCAAAGAGATAACCTCAGTTATAAAATAAAACTGGAAAGTCGACATTTTTGTGACCCCTCTAATCCTGTGTTATATGAGTTTCTATAGTTCATGTGCTCATAACACTCCTTACTCTTCTCTAGATCTTATGATGATTTGGGGCAGCTAAATGAGCAGTAAAGGAATGTGGAACATTATCTGCTTTTGTAGGTAGTTGTAAGGGTTGACAGATAGATGTGTCTTTTGAAACCTTAGTTCAGCTAAAGACACCCTTTGCCATCAACTGAAGACTTCACCCAGGAATTGACCTACTTATCCTACCAAATGTGGAGTGATGGCTTTCAGACTTCTTCAGCTTCTGGGTGTGGCAGTATTATTACTTCAGACTTGCAGTACTGTGTACACTTTACTTCATGTTCAGAGTACTACCTCCTCTCATCTGTTTTTCCCCTACTGCAACACTGAATATTGTTTTCCCCTCCTTGAGAAACATTTTATTAATTGAAATAATGGTTCTTCCCTCTTGCCGTAAGTGGTTAGAGAAGTTGCTAAGTAGTCATTAAAATAATAAAGCTTATCTAGTTGTGCAACTTTCCTATTTTGACTCTGTTCCCTTATAGTATTTGTAAACATTGTTTCACATAAGTGGGTTGGATATCCAAAGTTTTAGTTTGAAACAAACCTAGACTGATTGATGTGGAATCGGTTCTGACTCACAGATCTTGTAGAACTTAGTTTGAAAGGCAGGACATGAAAAAAAGATATAACAGTGTGGGAGATTAAAAAGTAGAACAAAACCCACTGCTGTAGAGTTGATTCTGACTCATAGTAATGCTACAGGGCAAAGTGGAATTGTCCCATAAGGTTTCCTAGGCTGTAATCTACAGAAGCAGAATGTCCACATCTTTCTCCCGTGGAGAAGCTGGTGGATTTGAACCATTGACCTTCCAGTTAGCAACTGAGCCCTTCAACCACTGTGTCACCAGGACTCCTGATGCAATATTAGAATTTATGGATTTCTCACTGTTCATTGTACTTTGCTAGTGAAAGAGGGACGTGGTGCTATTAAAACTTTCCAGAATACCCAAGGATTTTGTCGTGAAACTGTACAAAGTTAACTAACTTCAGGTGAGTTTTTGACAGATCGTAGTATCTGTTTGATAGGTGGATGGGGTGGGGTTTTAGTCTCACCTAAGTTCAGTTTTTAGCATCTATGAGAAAGGAACCTGCTACCTTCAACAATTCAGGTGATGTTTTCAACTCTATGTTTGCTGTTGGTGCCATAAAACTTTTGAGGTCAAGACTGACACTCAGAAGCTCTTGCACACGAGATACGTATCAGGGTATTGTTTATCTTCCTATCTGCTTGAGGAGTTACTGTAGAAAGTACGTTTAGCATTGATGTCTGTCATTTTTCTGAGTCCTAAGTATTGATGAGTTTTAGAGCAGTAAGAGGAAAACCAAGAGATGTTGTAAGAGTAATAATAACCATAATTATCAAGATGATGGCTAGCACATAAGGGGTGTGTTGTGTATTGGGCCCTGTGTGCTGACCTGAGTGCCTTATGTGTTTACATTAATCTAAGGGGTGGAGGTATTGATGCAGCCTCAGATTTTTAGGTAAGGAAATGTGGGCTAAAGAGAACGAGGAGGGAATAGCTATAGATTGCCCATCTGATATGTGGCTTAACCTTGTTAGGCAGACACGTCTGACTGCAGAGTCTGCACTTTGATGCATAACATCATGGCACATTGATACGGCCTCTGCATTTTAGGCTGCTTTAATTCCACGAGAAAGATTAAATAGTGTCCATAGGAGAAGAATGGCTGTGTTCTGACTTTAGTTTGTTGGAATGGATTTAGGGAAGGAGTCTACCTTTTGTGTGATGTAGACATTAGTGAGGGTCATGAGGCTTGGCTGTCTTTGACAGACCCTTGCCGCTTCAGTGTGGTCTGTGGAAGCTTGTTCTAAATGTAGACTCTTGGATCCTGTCCTAGACTTACTATATCCGAATCTGCATTTTCACAAGATCCCTCAGTTGCAACCATAGCAGTTGTTCTCAACTTTGACTGCAAGGTGGTAGAACCACCCACCTGTTTAAAATGCTGTTTCTCAGGTGCTAGTGCAGTGTGAGGAAAGCAGAACCTCTGGGATCAGTTTTGAATATTGATATTTCTACAAAACTAGAATGGGGAGCCACTGGTCTAGAGCACCCAGGAGATACTTAGAGGTTGGTGCCTTATGTGATGTGGCTGTCACTGAGGGTTCCAGAGCACAAGCTGAGAAGATCAGGCAAGTTGGTCCAGGACTGATCACTTGAGTGGCAGTGTGACTTTCTATACATTTTCATTTCTGAGGTTTGAAGTTGCCCAGTTCTCCTGTCTGTTGATTTCATTGAGTTTATAGAAATGATGGACAACGTATGTATTAGGTAATCCTTAGGCTTTGGTTGTTAACTCATAAAGCATATCTAGTCTGAGTACAAACACACACACAGAGATACTGGACTAAAAAGAAATGGCTTAACAGGACCAAGAAGAGCAATCAAATAGACAGCACAGGCGGGTAGTAATGAATGGGGAAAGGCCAGGCTACTTTCATTATGTTGTGAGTGAGATTATTTCCTCTGTATATCATGATATATAGAAATAGGAAATGTAAGATTTTAGTTGTTAGTAAAGCAAGAAAAAGGGGTTTGTGGACAGTGAACTAAATAACTTTTGCTGTTGTTTCTTTTAGGCTTGTTTGTGGATATGTGTTTATCTCTTGAGGAAAAATAATATGAATGAAGATTGTAAGCATGCTTTTACAGGCCAGGAGCAGATTCCTTTCACACAATTTTACCCTCCCCTTTGCTTATTACTGGAAACCCTAGTGGCATAGTGGTTAAGGGATTTGGCTGCTAACCAAACAGCTGGCGGTTCAAATCTACCAGGTGCTTCTTGCAAACTCTTCAGGGCAGTTTAACTCTGCTCTGTAGAGTCACTATGAGTTGGAATCTTGACAGCAGTGGGTTTGGTTTGGGTTTTTTTTACTTTGCATCTTATAATGCTCTTGTTGAATCATTCCTGTCCCTGCACTAGAGTCCCAAGGCCTGATGGTTACTGACAAATACTTTCTTCTGGCCATAGCGCATCATGAGCCTCAATGTGATTGGAATGATGTGTTTGCCCATAGATTATTTTCTTTCCTGTCAATAGAGCCCCTTGGGTCCTATGTTTTGATATGTGGCATTGTTATTGTTGATGTTAGTTGCTGTTGAGTTGGCTTTCAACTCATGGCAACTCCTTTCACAGTGTGCTGGCGTGCTGCCCATTTCTGTATTGTCCCTGTGACCGGTTATGGACCGGGCCATTGTGCTGCATAGTGTTTTCAGTGGGTGCTTTCAGAAGTAGATCACTAGGCCTTTCTTCTAGTCTATTTTAGTCTGGAGAAGCTCTGTGGAAACTTGTTCAGCATCATAGCAACATTACAAGCCTCCACTGACAGATAGGTGGTGCATGACACGCATTGGCCAGGAATTGAACTGGGGTCTCCCACGTGGAATGCAAGAATTCTACAATTGACCACTGAAGTCCCTGGGGAATTGTTAAGGATCTGCTAAAAGTAAGGAAAACAGGCCAGGTGATCAAGTTGTTAGTAATACAGAATTTGTCAGCCTTTGTTTAGATGGCTTGCCTAGTAAGGCTGGGCTCACAAGGTCCCTCCTGTGGGTAGTTTTTCCATTTTGCTTTCATCAACCCCTTTCTTGTCTGCTTTCAGTCTCATGTGTACTTAAAAGCTAAGAACCTACACAGTGCCAGATTAGGCACTCATTGTGCTTGTGGAATGATGAGGAGAGGTCATTAAAAAGAGGAAATTATTTCCTCAAAGATTCTTTCGGAGCTTCAAAGTGTGATTCTTTAAAATAATGTTTATAAATACTGTCTTCAAATATGTTGTGATTATAGACACTAATACAAACTTTTACAAATGTGATAGAAATTATTTTAGTTAGAAGTATAATGTGGTTTATAACAATGTCCATGCAAAATTTTTTTAAAAAAATTTATTCAGTTTCAGAAAGCACTTAACTATAAATTGATTAGCAAACATGTTTCGAATTTAAAGTGTATCTAGGTAAACCATCCCACAACTTAGTGGCTCAAATCAACAGCTAATCACATCTCATGATGTTGTGAGTCAGGCATTTGGGCAGGGCTCACTTGGGTGCTTGTTCTGCTCCACTTGGCATTGACTGGGGTTACTTGGTATTCAGCTGGCAGGTGGCCTGGTCCAGAGGGTTTGAGATGACATCACAGCTCTGCTTCCTGGTGGGGATGGCTGGAAGTTTTGGCTCACTGGGGACTGTTGACTTGAGTGACATGTGCTCTCTCCAGTATAGGGGTCTTAGGGTAGTTGGACTTCTTACTTGGTGGCCTGGGATTTCCAGAGAATTTTCCAAATGCCAGAAAAAGGAAACTGCCAGTTTTTTAAGACCAAGAAACCAGCATAGTTTCATGTTTGTTGTACTCTACTTATCAATAAACAGACACAAATTCTTCCCAGGTTCAAGGGTGTGAGACATGGATTCCATTTCTCAGTATGAAGAGTGTCAGTTGTGCCATTTTTAATCTGTCATAGGCATGAATGTGTGTGTTTGTGTGCATGCATATAATGTCAAACATTCTTCTCATTGTTTTATGACATGTTTTAAAGTTGTCCTTTTCTTCATCTGAGCAAGAGCTAGTAAAACATATATCCTGAACATTTGAAGCTGACGAACCTAAGTAGTTTGTGTTCATACTTCACGAGTTCAAAGATCACACAGCTTTCTGAGGCTATAGGGTAGAAAGAGATAATGATAATAACACTTGAGGTTTATGTAGCAGCTTCTCTGAAAGAGTCAAAGAACTGTGGTAGTCAGTCCTTATTTCTTGGAATGTTCTATAAGGTAAGCAGTATCATAGTGTATCCCAGGTTTACACACAGATAGATGAAGGAGGTTAGATTATTTTGCCAGGCTACTAATGGATCTGACTCGACAGCTTGGACTAATGGATAGTATTTGAAAGGCTGCCTTTCTAATGAGCTGGCTATTGGAGTAAACTCAAGTATGAGTCTACCATTCTTAAATATAATTCCAGAAAATGACAGACATTGAGTGGTACATATGACAATGTCTTAAATTTTATACCCTTTACCAAAAAAAGTGTCATGTTTAAAGAAACATTTGTTGTTTGTCTAATGGGATTTTTTTTTTTTTTGGTGAACAGTCACTATTATAATACAAAGGATGTTTAATTTTAGTGAATTAAACTCTACATGTTCAGCAAAGAGAAAGAGACAGACAGTAGCAGGAATAAAGATAGTCATGTGGCTGTTCCACTGAGCGAGTGTGTGACCTGGATTGAGAAACATCAGAGTTGGGAATGTCCTCTGAGTGGTGTCAGTTCTGAGAACATCTTTGTGTGCTTGTGGACAATTAAGTGGAGTTGTCAAGGATAATATAACCATGTGTGACTTTATTTTATGCCTGCCCTTTAGAGCCTAACCTTTGAGTAAGATGTGTCTTCACTGTAATATGCTAAGTTTGGTATTGCTCATTCATTCTGCTTGAAATGAGGTATTTTTCATCTAATTGACAGGTGTCAGGCTTTGGAAACAAACAGCTGCTAGTCACATTTTTTATTGATAGCTCCTGGTTGATGAATAATTGCCCTGTGATGAAATGATCTGTCGTACATATGTGTATTTCTGCGAGCACGGACTTCCTAAGGGCAGCTTTCTTCAGAACGCCAAGGGTCTGTATGGCTTTCCTATAAAATTTAGAGATATCAACCTGAAAAATAAATGATTGAAGCCTACCTTTTCCCTGTTATCCCCCATCCCTTTTCACCTTACCCCAGTTGTGACAAAACTTACTCTCTCCCTGTTGGCTCCAGTTGTGTGCTGTGTTTTCCGGTTCCCTCACCTGTGTATGTCCACTTGACCTTGTCTTTCATCTTGCTTCTCCATTCTTTCATCCGCATAACTGCTTAAGCAATCTGTTTTTTCCTCTGAAAGCTTCCAAGTCTCCCTGTTATTCCTAGGGAAACACCTTCCCCCAAAGGGCATTCGAGGCTCCCTGCCCTCACCTGTGCGTTCTTCCTGGTCTACCTCAGGTCCCATAGAGCGTTGCTGTCCGCCGCAGTCTCAGGTCTGCATATCTCCTGGTCCTCCCCAGTGTCTATCAGAAAGATTAAAAACTAGATATGTTGAATTACAGGGATATACAGACTCACTGTGCAAACATACCCTCTTTGAAAGGAAAGTACCCCAACAATCATGAGTGGGTGATTACATGTTTTATTACTTGTAATAATTAAAAGTGAATGAATGTTTAAGGATTTCTTAAATGTACCTTCTTTAGTGTGGGTGCTTTTTCTAGCAGTGTATCTCCGTGAAAAATCCATAGCATTCTCCATCTATACTGCTGACCACTGTGGTTGGACTCACTGGATTTATTCCACTCAAATGCCACTCTGCAGATTAGGGGTAGACTTGCCAGTTCCAGGTGGTAGATGACTTATCATAAAGTAGATAACAAAGGGTGAAATGAATCCTTTGTGGAAAAACAGAATATTTTTAAACTGCAGGGTAGCTATGACTAATACTTTAGTTAACTGAGAAGTACTCCTCTGGCTGTGCATAGCTAGAAGTTGTTTTTTTCTTCTTTCTTTCATCTTTTACAGTTAAATCTGAATAAATATTAAAGTACATTTTGTAGCATGAGCTATACTCAGATGCAGCCTGGTGGTCCGATGGTTAAAGCGTTGGCTGCTAACTGACATGAAAGGTCAGTGGTTGTAACCATCAGTGACTCTGTGGAAGAAAAATGTGGCTGTCTGCTTCTGTTAAGATTTACAGCCTTGGACGTCCTGTGGGGCAGTTCTCCTCTGTCCTTGTGATTGCTGTCAGTTGGAACTGACTTGCTAGGGTGAGTTTTTTGGTGAGTATTCAGTGTTGATGATAGTAGATCATTTGCTGCGGTGGTAATGAAAACCTTTTTAGTTGAGTGAGCAAAGTGTGCTGGTGGCTTGAACTGGGTCTGGAAATACAGATCTTGTCTTCCTTCTAAGAGCTGGGCAGATCCCTGTGCAGCATCCTGCCTTTACTGGCATTCTCAGTTTCAGTGTTGGGCAGAGTGTGACATCCGTGCAGAGTCTACATGAACCTCTGTGTCTCTCCATACAGAAATGGATGCGTCCAACCCCAGAAGGAATCTGAGGAGAAGTTTAACAAAATTTACAGTACAGTTGTAAATGCAGGAATCATTAAAAGAAGTCAAGAATTAGCCCATAGGATAGCACTGTAGAGTTTGTTGGCACTGGAGCTAGACTTGGTCATGTCTGCCATTTTTGTTCTGCAGTAAGACGTAGAGGTGGCTTTCTGATTGGTGTGAATTATGTTGGCCCAGCCCTCTTGTGTTCCCGGGATAGCATGTGTTACTCAATTTTGTCTCTTTGCAGAAAGACTAGGCAGTCTTTGAAGAGCTTGTCACTTAAATCAGCATACAGCACTGGCTTAGACCACAGCTTCCTGAGGAAGAGAGCCTGGCCTGGCCGTCGGCTGTGTGGGAAAGGCCTGCTGAAAGCTAGCAAGTGTTGGGGACGGCTCCTGCACTGTCCTGCTCCGATGTTTAGCGTCCGTGCTGGTAGCAGCACACTGTGTCAGGAGCTCTGGAGACTGCGGTTGGTGGTTGCCCGCAGCTTAGTGGAGCATCTAGGGATCTCAGGTTGTAAACACTGTGGCCAACTGCCCTGTCTTTGCCAGTCAGGGTCAGCAGACTTAGCAGATCTGAATTGGCTGCGGCTTCCTGTGTAACTGCTCCCCTGCAGTGACAGGTACAAATTTCAGTGTCCCTCACTCAGGATAATATCAAATGCTATAAAATGCTAATGCCTTTCTGGTCAGATTTAGAAATTTTTATTTTTTTGATTTATTTTATTTTTATTTTGATTGAGTGAAAATGTAAATTCCCATATAAATTTACATGCCCACCTATATACCGCTTCCACTGCTCTCCCTGCCTGGTGACAGCATATTATTCCTCTCTGTTCCATACATGTCTCATCTTCACAACAGTTTGCTGTTCCCTCCTCTCCACCCACACCACTTACAGTGATTTATGGGCAAGGGCAGCATCAGGGCCAGGGGCCATGCTCCCACGGAAATTCTGAAGTCTCTGAACCATCAGCTGTGGTCTTTTAGTGGAGATCTGAGGTGCACCCCTTTTCATTATTGTGTTGCCAGTGAGACTCAACTTTGTGAGCTCCATCACGGCTGTCACAGGTGGTGGCCAGGAACCATCTGGTTCTTCCGGTCCCAAGTTGATGTAGGCACGCATGCATGTGAGTCTCTCTGTCTTCTGGGTTGTCTTTCCCCCATGTCATTTTGGTCCTCACTGAGCATCCATTCTTGCTGAGTTAGGACCATTTGCTGTGCCCTCGGATAGCAGCTTGTCAGCTTTTAACACCCCAGACGCCACTAACCAATGTGAGGTGCAAAGAGCCCTCTTAGCAAAACGCTAGTTGTGCCAGTTGGCCTCGCTTTTGCCTAAGAGCATGGACCCCGCCCCGTGCCCCAGCTACTCTATCCTTGCAATATTGGGTTAAGATGGAAGGAGTACTCATGTTATGTTTAAGTCTACTTAATATTGTTCTTGTTTCTAATGTGTGCTGTCACTGATTTCACCCAACCAGATACCTAGCAACTATCTAATCTAAACTCTCCCCCCTCCCTCCTTCCCTTCCCTCCCTTGGAGCTGTCAAAGAGTATTTTGTTCTATACACAAGTCTGTTTTTGAGATCTTATCGTAGAGGTCTCATACAATATTTGTCCTTTTGTCGCTGACTGCTTTCACTCAACAGAATGTCTTCCAGTTGAAACCAGGTCATGAGATGTTTCCTGGAGTCATAGTTGTTCTTTATCATTGCGTAGTGCTCCATTGAGTATATGTACCGTAGTTTACCTATCCATTCTTCTGTTGTTGGGCATCTGGGTTGATTCCATCTTTTTGCTATTGTGGACTGTGCTTCAATAAACATTCTGGTGCATGTGCCCGTTGGAGTGAAAGGCCTTGATTCTGTACAATATATTTATTCCAAGTAGTGGAATTACTGGGTCAGATGGTATATGTATACTCATTTTTTTAAGGAAGTGCCAGATTGCTTTACAAAGAGGCTGGACCATTCTGCAACCCCACCAACAGTGTAGAAGGGTTCCATTTACTCCACAGCCTCTCCAGCATTTGTTGTTTTGTGTTTTTTGGATCATGGCCAACCTTGTTGGGGTGAGATGGTATCTCATTGTCGTCTTGATTTGAATTTCTTTAATAACTAAAGATTGTGAACATGTCCGCATCTGTTTTTTGGCTGCCTGGATCTCTTTTTTAGTGAAATGTCTGTCCATCTCCTTTGCCCATCACTTAATTGGACGATTTGTCTGCTTCTTGTTGATATTTTGTAGTATCTTATAGATTATGGAGATCAGGCGTCGGTCTGACATAGAGCTGCCATGTATTTTTTCCCATTCTGTAGGTGTTCTTTTAATTCTATTAATAAAGTCTTCAGATGAGCAAAAGTGTTTGATTCTTAATAGTTCCCATTTATCTATTTTCTCTCCTGATGATTGTGGTTTGTTTGACAGATTTTGGAGTCTGTCCACATTGTGTATTAAAACTTCCATTGTTGTTCCCATCTTTTCTTGGATGAGCTTTATCGTTTTAGGTTTGAAATTTATGTCTTTTATCCAGTTGGAGTTGGTTTTTGTATAAGGTGTAAGATATGGATCTTGTTTCAATTTATTGCAGATGGGTATCCAATTTTGCCAGCACCATTTGTTGAAGATACTGTTTTTATCCCAGTTTAATGTCTTAGGGCCTTTGTCGAATATCAACTGTTCATAGGCAGATGGTGTCATCTCTGAGGTCTCACTTCTGTTCCACTGATAGATCTGTCTGTCCTTATACCAGTACCAGGGTGTTTTGACCACTGTGGCAGTGTAATATGTTCTAAAGACAGGTCATGAGAGGCCTCCCAGTGTGTTCTTCTTCTTTAATAGTACCTTGCTTAACCGGGGCTTCTTACTTTTCCAAACAAAATTGGTGATTTGTTTCTCCATCTCATTAAAAAATGCCACTGGAACTTGTATTCGGATTGCATTATATAAATGGATTGCTTTGGGTAAAATAGACATTTTCACAATGTTAAGTCTTCCTATCCATCAGCAGGGTAGGTTTTTCCATTTATCTAAGTCTCACTTAGTTTCTCGTAGTGAGAGCTTGTAGTTCTCTTTGTAAAGGTCTGTTATGTCTCTGGTTACATTAATTCCTAGATATTTTATCTTCTTAGAGGCTATAGTAAATGGTATAGATTTGATAATTTCTTCCTTAACAGTCTCACTGTTGGTATAAAGGAATCCTACTGATTTACTTATGTTTATCCTGTATCCTGAGACTTTGCTGATATCTTCTATCAGTTTGAGTAGTTTACTTATAGATTCCTTTGGATTCTCTGCGTATACAATCTATCATCTACAAACAGGGAGATTTTAACTTCCTCTTTGCCAATGCAGATGCCCTTTATTTCTTGGTCTTGTCTAATTGCTCTGGCTAAAACTTCTAGCACAATGTTGAATAGAAGAGGTGAGAGTGGGCATCCTTGTCTAGTTCCTGATCTCAAGGGAAAGTTGTTCAGTCTCTCTTCATTCAGTATGATGTTGGGGAATTGGCTTTATATAAATGGCCCTTATTGTGCTGAGGAATTTGCCATCTATGCCCATTTTGCTAAAAGTTTTTAGCATGAATGGGTGTTGGACTTTATCAAATGCCTTTTCTGCATCAATGGACAAAATCAAGTGATCCTTGTCTTTTGTATTATTTATGTGGTAATCACATTAATTGTTTTTCTGATGTTGAACCAGCCTTGCATCCCTGGTATGAATCCCACTTGGTCATGAAGGATTATTTTCTTGATATGTTGTTGTATTCTATTGGCAAGAATTTTGTTGAAGATTTTTGCATCTAGATTCATGAGTGATATCGGTCTGTAGTTCTCTTTCTTTGTTGGGTCTTTCCCTTGCTTAGGTATCAGAGTTATGCTGGCTTCATAGGATGAGTTTGGGAGTACTCTATACCTTTCTGTACTGTGAAATAGTTTCAGTAGTATTGGAGATAACTCTTCTCTAAATGCTTGGTAGAATTCCGCAGTCAAGCCATCTGTACGCGGAGTTTTTTTGGTTGGCAGTGTTTTGATGACCTTTTCAATCTCTTCCTTTGTGATGGATTTATTAAGTTGTTCTATTTCATGTTGTGATAATTTGGGTAGGTGGTATGAGTCAAGGAATTGGTCCATTTCCCCTAGGTTTTCAAATTTGTTAGAGTACAGTCTTTCATAGTATTCTGTTATGATATTTTTGATTTCTGTTGCATCTGTGGTGACAACCCACCTCTCATTTCTAATTTGGGTTATTTGTTTCCTTTCCTGCTTTTCTTTAGTAAGTTTAGCCAGTGGTTTGTCAATTTTGTTGATCTTTTCAAAAAACCAGTTTTTGGTCTTTTCAGTTTTTTCAGTTGCTTTTCTATTCTCTAATTCATTTAGCTCTGCTCCAATCTTTATGATGTCGTTTCTTGTGGTGCCTGAGGGGTTCCTCTGCTGTTCTCTTTCTACTTGTTCAAGCTGTAGGGTTAGTTCGTTGATTTGGTTTCTTTCTTCCTTCTAGATGTGTGCATTTATGGAGATAACAGACCTCTGAGCATTGCTTTGGCTGTATCACGTAGGTTCTGGTAGGAAGTGTTTTTGTTCTCATTGGAAGCCATGAATTTCTTTAATTCATCCTTGATTTCCTTTATAACCCATGTTTTTTTGAGCAAGATACTGTTCAATTTCCAACAGTTCCTGTTTCTATGTATGTTTTTTCTGCTATTCATTTCAACTTTGATGGCTTTATGATCTGAGAAGATGCTTTGCAGTAATTCAGCGGTATGGATTTTGTTTAGCATTGCATTATAGCCTGTCACATGGTCAATTCTGCAGAATGTTCCATGTGCACTGGAGAAGAAGGTGTAGTTATCTGCTGATGGGTGGAAAGTTCTTTATGTATCAATTAGGTTTAGTTGGTTAATTGTGGCAAGGGGTCTTCTGTATCTTTACTGAGCTTTTTTCTAGATGATCTGTCTAATATTGAGAGTGGAGTGTTGAAGTCTCCCAGTATTATGGTGGAGTGATCTAACTCTCTTTTGAGTGTAGTCAGTGTTTCTTCAAAGTATTTTGGTGGTCTGATATTAGGTGCATAATTATTTAATATAGTGAAGTCCTGCTTGTGTACTGAACCTTTCAGCAATAGTGTCCATCTTTGTCCACGATGGTGGATTTGACATTAAGATTGATTTTGTCTCAGATTAGAATTGCCACCCCTGCTCTTCTTTGTTCATTATTAGCTTTATATATATTCTTCCAACCTTTAATTTTCAGTTTGTTCCTATCTTTAGGTCTCAAGTGAGTTTCTTATAGACAACATATGAATGGGTCATGTCTTTTAATCCAAGATGTCACTTTACTGGAGCATTCAGTCCATTCGCATTCAGTGTAGTTATTGATAGATATGGGTTCAGTTCTGCCATTGTGATGTGTTTATTTTTATGTTGATGTTTTCTCTGTTGTTCTTATTAGTCTGTTCTGGGACGTTCTTTTTTGTGAGTTGACTTTTCACCTTTTTCATAGCTGGTTTTGTGTTTGTTGAGACTGCTGTGTTACGTTCCTTGAAATGGTATGATACATCTTTGTTGTGCTTTACAGCTGCCCCTATGATCCCCCTTAATAAACTATATATAAACCGAATTTTAATTGCTACCAGTCTTGTCATCTTCCTCTCCATGTGGAAGGACTATAACAACTGTAGTACATCCCTCTTTTTAATACGATAACACCATAGTTTTCATGATGATCATTTGATTGCTTCTTTCCTTATGAAAACTGTGATTGGCTTTGGAGCCTTCCCTAACTGAGTAGACTTTTGAGTAGTATGTCGTTCTAAAATATAATGTTAGTGGTTTTGTTCTTCTAAGCCAGAGCCAAGAACTTCTTTCAATATTTCTTACTGTTTTGGTTTGGTTTTTACAAAGTCTCTGAGTTTCTGTTTACCTGGGAATGTCTTAATTTCATTTTTGTATTTGAAAGATAGTTTTGCAGGATATATAATTCTTGGTTGGAAGTTGTTGTCCTTCAAGGCTTTGAATGTGTCGTGCCACTGTCTCCTTGCCAGCATGGTTTCTGCTGAGAAATCTGAAGAGCGCCTACAGGGTTTCCCTCTGAATGTTAGCTTTGCTTTGAGTCTTGCTGCATTTAGGAATTGCTGCTTATGTTCATTTTGTTGAGCTGGATTATAATATGTCTTGTAGTCTTTCTTTTGAGATCTATATTGGGTGGTGTACGATATGCATCTGAGATGTCTGTATTCTCTTCCTTCATGATTTCTGGGAAGTTTTCTGTCAGCAGCTCAGGAACGATACTCTCTGTGTTCTCAGATATCTTACCCTGTTCAGGGACTCCAATTAATCGAAGGTTGTTCCTCTTAATAGAGTCCCACATGCTTCTTCATGTTTCTTCATTTTTCTTGTTTCTTTTTTCTGATTTCTGCTCATAGATGCTGGCCTCAGTAGCTCTGTCTTCCAAGTCAGAAATTCTTTTTTCTATTTGTTCCATTCTGTTTGCTTTGCTTTGCGTGGAAGTTTCTATGTCTTTGATTTTGTTCTTGATCTGTTGGATTTCAGAGTACTGGTGTTCCATCAGATTGAACATCTTGCTTAATTTTTCATTTTGTTCTGCTGCATTTTGTATAAGGTCTCGAAGGGATCTGTATCTAATCATTTTGTATTCACTTTCTGATACTTTCATAAAAGTTTCTTCATCTGGAAAACTCCTTGGTTGCTTTGCTTGGGAGCCTTCTGAAGCCATGGCTGATTTCTTGTATTCCACAAGTGTCTGTTGCTTTTTGGGACCCATGTGAGTATGTAGAGCTGGAAGAGGTACTGTGAGGATTGACTGCAGATGTTTCTCTAGGCTGTCTTAGAATGTAAAGCAAAAGATATCTGACCACTTCACAAGGCAGTTAGGTTTTCAGGTGTAGAGGTCCCACTTCTCAACTGGCAAAGTAAGTGCCACTACATTCAACCCCAGATGATATAAAGTAGTTCAGAATACAGTAATGCCACTGCCCTGTTTGCCTCTGCTGACAGGGCCGACGACGCTGCGTAGAGTACAGCTTTTCTGATAGAAAATTGCTCTCCTGTGGACAGGCTCTGGCTCCCAAGCTAAGAATAAGGTCTAGCTACGGCCACCGTATTCAAGATGGCGTCCTCCACACAGCCAGCAGATAAAGGGGCTAAAGATGCTGAGAGGTAATAATTCCTCTGATTCTGTCGTAGGACCCCCAAAGCAGGTGGCACTGGGTAAATTAGTGCTCTTCTGTTGGACAAGCGCTGTCTTGTTTGCAGGCGCTGGCTCCCAGGCTAAGACTGAGGTCCCACTAGAATCTCTGTATCCAACATGGTGTCCTGCACACTGGCTGTGAAACTCCGTACAAACCCCGCCGAGGCAGATATAAAATGACAGGCTCAAAGTGGCTAGATTAACAGAGTCCAAGCCTGGCTCTCAAAATATGGGAATTTCGCCTGCCTGACCCCCCAGTAGCATGTCTGAGTGTAGCCGCTAGGTAAGACCCTACTGCGCCCGCCAGACAAGACAGAGGAAAAAAAAAAAAGTCAAAATGGTGTGTTTACCTTCAGTTTGTGAGAGCCAGGGCTAGCCAGGCGTGGGAGTCAGCGAAAGAGAGGAGGTTTTTCGCTCATTGGTATGAAGTCCAAAGTAACAGCCCTGTGCTGTGTCCTGGGGCTCATTAGGTGACCAGAAACCTGCGTTTGATTATTAGTTCAGGTCTTGGTTTCCAGAGGGATAAAAAGAGACGTGTGCTTATTCTGCCATCTTGACTGTGCTCCAACTTTTTTATAATTATGTTTGATTGATTTAGCTGTAACTTGATATTTCCTGCTTCTTTTTAAATATAACATTCATCCTTTTCTCCTTTCATTGTATCCCTGACTTCTGATTTAATTACAACTACTGCTTTGAGTAAGTGCTGATTCTTTAGGTGGGTGGATATTAGAAGTTAATGTCCAAAGTGGAAGGTACTTAAATCAGAGCCATGAAAAGCTTGCTAGCCCTATCATGGGGCAGTGCACACTTCTGAGTTTCCATTTTCTGTCACTTGCTGTTAATCCCTCTGTGGTGCAGTCAGTGAAATAATTTTAGCTTCTTTTTTCCCTTGTTTGTACATTAGCATGATTACTGTGCACCCTCCTTGGGGACCTGGCTGGTTGGTAAATTAGTGCTGGTAGAGGAAGTAGAAAATACAAGAAAATGTGTGAGTGTGTTGCATTTGGATAAATACACCCTTCAGTTTGTTTTATTCGATTTTGTCTTTTAAACGAGAGTACCACCAGCCATCCCACTACAGTGTAGAAACTACACACTCACCCCAGATTACAGATCCCATAGTATGTCACTGTTGTCTTTGAAAGCATGTAAGTCTTTAATGAACGAGGCAACTTCCAGATTCATAAATAATTAACTAGGAATATGATAAATTTTAGCCAAGACCAAGCTGCCAGGTATTTCAGACAGTCTGCTCTCTTCAGAGTCCCTGAGCTGTCATCACAGAGCTTCTACAGAAATGTTGGTTTGAGTGAATAATCAAATTTTTGTAAAAAATTTTCAGCATTCATTGTTTATAATAAAGTAAATGCAGTTTTTTGGGAGTGTAAAATTTGGAAAGTTCAGAGATTTCAAAGAAGATAATAAGTAGATAAATACTATATAGCTGTAGTCTAGTTGAGCCCTACTCATGGTGACCTAGTATGCAACATTAGGTCCTGGCTTGTCGTCCTCACAGGTGTTGGCATGTTGAGAACCCTTGTTTTGGCCACTGTGCCAGTTCATCTCACCAGTGGTCTCCTTTGGTCTTGCTGGCTGTCTGCTTCACCAGTGATGATGTCCACCTCCAGCCATTGGTCCTTCCTGGTGATGTGTCTAAAGCAAGCGATCTGGACACTGTACTTTTGTTATCCATAGGGTTTTTGCTGAGGGATTTTTGGAAGTAGATCATTAGGCCTTTCTTTCCCATTTTAGTGTACAAGTTCCACTGAAACCTGGTTACCGTAGGTGTTTGAAATCCTGGTGGCATAGCTTCCAGTATCACAGCAGCACTCAAGCCACTACAGTACAATAAATTGCCAGATGAGTGGTAGAAAGAAGATAGTAAGTCATGCATAATTTTATCACTTACAGTAACTCTAAAATGTAAGTATTTCTCCTCTTTTATTTTTACTTTGTATGTTGGTATTATATGAATGCAAATGCTTTTTTTAAATAATTAAAATCAGTAAAGCATGTACAATTGTACCCATATATTTTACTTAATATGTTAATATTTTCCCATATGTTTAAAAATTGTCATAATCATTTTGAAAGGCCATGTAACATTTGATTATATGAATATAACAATATTTATGTATTTGTTATGGAAAATTTAGTTTTTACCATTTAAAAAATCCTGTATTTTTGTGTCTCTGTGTGTTCATTCCTGTGTGTATCTTTCCAGGTGCATACAGTTTAGTCCATGGTTTAGTCTACCCATGCACATGGCCTCTTTTGACTCATAGTGACCCCATCTTACAAGTAGAACTGTCCTGTAGGGTTTTCTATATGGAAGCAGAGCACCAGGTCTTTCTCCTATAGATCTACTACTGGATGGGTTATAGGGCTTTGAACTGGTTCAGTCCTTTTTGCCTGCTGCTGAGAATTTACCTTTCTGTGCTACATATACTGAATGAGAATCTATATTTTAACATGACCCTTGGGTGATTTTTAGGTATCCCCAGGTAATAACCTGGGATTATGTTAAAATATAAATCATCAGGTAATTATCTGGGGCAGTCAGTACATGGTAGTTGCCTGGGGGTAATTGATTTTATATCCAGTATTTAAATCCTTCCATGTTAATGAGTTGAGTGATGGATTGGTAGATGAAGGTAGTTTGTATTGCACATTCAGGGAAACACAAAGTACTTGTGTGAACTAGGGTTCTGTGTCAAGAAGTTGGAAAATCAATGTTAATATATAGTTGTCTACTCTGGAGACTGTTACGTGAAGTGGAATTCGTGGACTTCCTAATTTTCCACCCATCCACATGGCCAGTGAGTCTCTTCTAAGCCCTTTAAATGAGTTTGACACAGTTCATTTTTGTGACTGCCTGTGGGATGCCCCTTTGTTGTACCTTAAATGGCTGCATGGCATTTTTCACAACTTCTTTGCTGATCTCACTGTATGGTTATGAAAGTTATCTTCTAGACTTTAGCATTTTATTTGCCTTTTGGTCCTCAAATTTTTACATGTGGGAATTGTGTCTTTGTTATTATTGTATACGTGGGTCAGAATCTGCTGGATGTCAAGTGGCTTGGGTTTTTTTTTTGGATACTGTTCATATGAATTGAATTTTTATCTTTTTATTTTTGCAGTGCCTGATATAATTGTTTTTGTTGAATCTGTATGATTTGAGAAAAGAAAAAGACAGCAGTTTTTCAGTTACAGGTGGATGACGGTACTCATTTTTAAACTAATTGTTTTAAAGAACTTTTTAAAGGCTTTAAAACTGTGTGCATGTATATGAATAATTTTTTTGTATTTTCTTCCACTTAAAATAATAATATGTATTAATTTTTTTTAAATACTCTGCATACTATTTTTGGACTTAAAGAAACAAGTCTATATGTAATATCTGAAAAAAAGTATATGCAGAATCCTAAAACTGATTTGAAAGTTTTTAAAAGACTTAGAAATGAATTGTAATTGTTGGGAATGGAGAAATTTCTTATAAATGGAAAGAGGAATTGGATCAGTATGTGCATCTTAGTGGAGACCTGTTTTCTGTCACACAATGACAGTCGCTTTTCATTCCTTTCTGATCCCCAGATGAGATGCATCTGACTATAGTTACTTAAAATTGCCGTTCATAAAATTGGTCATTCCTCCCAGATTGCAGTGGTGTTTATAATGCTATTCCAAATGCCTTTGGAGTTGGCGTTTTTCTCCTTAGTTTCTGTTGAGTCAATTCTGGTGCATGGTAAACCTGTGTGTGTCCAAGTAGAACTGTGCCCCACTGGGTTTTCGGGTGTTTTCTTCTTCAGGAGTAGATCTCCAAGGACTTTCTTCTGAGGCTCCTCAGGGTGGGCTTTAACCTTCCACCTTATGGTTTGCAGCTAAACATATAAACCTTTTGCACTGCCCTGGGATGCCAGAAGACTTCTGCAATTCCATAATCACCTCTTTGCCATTTCCCTTACAAGTTCCATATTGCTGTAAAACTTGCACTTTAATATCCATTGGGATATGGGATCTCTGTGTTTTGGGGCTAGTCCAGCATTGTCACTTGCCCACCTTTTGTTAGTGGTTTTGGGTCAAAGCCTTTACCAGTAAACAAAACATTTGACAGAAAGAGTAAGTAAGTTATTTCAGGTGCTGCTCACCTGGGATTGCCCAGTGGCAGTGGGCACATTGCCTGAGGATATTTGCAGTTTGGAACTTTCCCAGAGCTCCAGGCAGAGCCTTACAGGATCACTTGGTTGGATGAATGTTCACTGACTATGTGTTTGCATGAGAAAAAGGTAAATTGCCAGAGTTTTGTTCATTATTATATATATATTTTGTTCATTCTTTGTTGAAATTATTTCAGTGATTAACAGCATTGTCATAAATACTGATAAGGACAAGGATGTTTGGAGAGGGGAAGAATGCAGATAAGATGATAGCTAAAAAAAAAAAAAAAAAAAAAAGAGATTTCTTTTGGCTTTTCAGCCTCTACAGGGATATGGATCTCAAAGTGCAAAAGAGTGAAAATTATTAAATTCATGATTTGAAATTTCTGGAGTTATGAAAGAATATGTGATGCTTCTGCAGGTTTTTGGAGATTGACGTCACTTGACAGTTGAACTACTATTTTTTAAAAGAATAAAATCATTCCTCATTTGTGAGGTTAACAAAAAAATACAACCTAACACCCCAAGTTTGGTAGGTATGTGGACTGAAGGATTAACATAAGCACTTTTTCCCATAAAAAAGAGTCTTTGAACTCTTTGTGTAGAATTTGATGTATAGAATGTTTGTATATCACTTAGTTTAACTAAATTGTTTCACGTTTGTTCCTACAAATTAAATAAATTCCAACATTCACTTTAACCTTATTCAGTACTTCTGAGGCAAGGACACAACTTAGCTAGTGAGCAGATTTTTGATACCAAATTTTGAAAGAGGATTTTGACAGATGACAATCAGAAGTAACGAATGCTAGGATAATTGGTTTAGTATATTTTAAGAACATTTTCATGCTAGTGAACAATTACCTTCTCACTTGAAAGAGTGGAAAAGTTTAAGATGCTTTTCCAAAGTTCCACAATGTTGAAAGCAATGAAAAGTCTTTAAAAGTAAATTTGAAAATACCTGGAAAAAGTTGATCTCCATATAGCCCTGCTGATTTGTTAGTATGCAGATCTTTACTGGCTAAAGAGAAAGGTCCTAAAACGTTTTGGGTGCTTTTTCTCTTACAATCTCATGTGGGGCTAGAGTTTAAAATTTTTTGATGTATGTTAAATGTAGATTATGTTTTAATCTACTGCTGATTTACTAACATACTTTAAGTACTAGCATAATGGTTATAAAGACTACATCAATTTCAACAGACACTTAAAAGATGCAAATTTTATGTTTAGTGAGCTTCCAGATATTTAAAAGAATACATGCAATGATTTGAATATTATACTGAACCAATAGTAACGTTTTAGAGTATTGAGATTATGGGTAATTTTGTCTTTTTTCGTGAAGTTTTTATAGTGTTTCACATATTTGTGGTAGATTAAAACTGTAATCTGCTTTTAATATTGTGCTGGGGGACTTCTTTTTTTTTTTTATTTAATATGACTGAGTGAAAATATACATTCCCGTATGAATTTACATACCCACCTATATGCAGCTTCCACTGCTCTGCCTGTCCGGTGACAGCACACTATTTCTCTCTGCTCCATCCATGTTGGGGGACTTCTTGCATTCTTAAATAATTAAAATATGCTCTGTGGCAAAAATATTCCCTGTCAAAATGGAAGCCTATCAGAAATATTTAAAAATCCAAATACGTGTACTTTAGATAATGTTAGAAACCAAAATTTCCAAGGATTGGAGTTGTTGTTGGGTGTCAGCAAGTTCCTTCAGACTCCGTGATCCCATATGATGGTAGAATTGTCCCATAGAGTTCTGTTGGTATAATCTTTCCAGACGTAGATCTTTCTCTTGAGCACTGGATGAGTTTGAGTCACTAGTTTTTAGGGTAACGGCTGAGTGCTTACCTATTGTGTCACCAGGCCATTGGCATTGCAACATTCAATATGTTACGGTCTCAAACTAACGCTCTCTCTCTCTTTCACTGTCTTTGTTCTTACCTATTGTCCCTTGGATTAAAAAAAAATTTACTGTGACTCAACCAAATCTTACAGTACAGACATGCTGAAAAGGTATGTTCAAGTTTCAAACTAAGTAAAGTTTAAAACCTTTTCTAACGTTTGATTATGTATATTCACTTTAAGTCATTCTTGGAATAAAGGTAGGATATAGAAGGAAAAAAAAAAGAACTTTTAGAAGAAAAAAAAAAAGAACTTTGTAAGCTGTTGGGTAAAGGTAGCAATGTTCTATGTGTAGGGGAAATAATTCCTACGATTGAAAGTCTTCCAGTCATCCATAGTGGAGTGGTCAGCTGTTAAAATGCTTTGATGTCCTTGTGAGAATTGCAGTTATTTAACAACAACAAAAAGATGTATGGCTGATATTAACCTGGAAAATATTATGAAAGGTAGAGAATTTCTCAGTGAAGATATTGTGTGTCCTAAGCTTGGTTCAGTGTATCTGGCTCCTTGGAGGGTGTAATTGTCATCCAGGTTGCATAGGCAGCCTTCCTAAATACTGATTCCACTACCCCTTGGAGGGTAGACGCTGCCTCTTCTTTCTTAGGACCTTTCCAGATTTTTAAAGGGGATTTTAAGGCTTGACAATCTACTTCTGAAAAATCAACCAGTGAAAACCCTATGGAGCACAGTTCTACCCTGACACACGTGGATTACCATGAGTCAGGACTGACTTGATGATATGTGGTAGATTTGGCTGGTTGGTTTGATTTTACTGCACACATCTGCAGCTTTTCTCACATGATTTGGTCCAGTATGTTTGAGTTATGCAGCGTCTTTAAATCAGGCCTCCATAATTTGTTGGTGACTGTTCTCTGGCTGTCTTACAGTTGGGTTCAGAGGCCATTTAAGATAATTAGAAGGGAGAAAAAGTGCTAACAGTCAAGTCAAGATGCATTCCCTTACTGTCTGCTTTGCAAGTTAAAAATATCTTAAAATTATAGCAACTGTGTCATGACTTCTCACTAGAAGTCAGATTTAGATATCACCTTTTAGAAGGCTTAAGCACCAGGAGGGGAAAAGTCCATTAATAATAACAGTTCTGTTTTTTTGAAAAGTTCAAAAACGTCTCCATTGATGAGCGTGTGGACCCTGTAGTTTCATTTTGAAATGTCTAGTACACTGTTTTCTATTTGTTTCAGGTATGTGACTTTTCTCCTTAAGGAACTGTGAACTCCTGTCTGGTTCACAGGGGCAGTAATTTTTATCTTTTACACTGCATATAATGATAAGCTCTGTACAGTTGAAATTGTTAATTTCTATTCATCTTTCTCTTTCCCTGTACAAATTTTTGCTGGAAGATCCACCCAAATTTAAGTGCAAATAATTGAAGTTAAATGTATAGGAAAAGGTGTAGTGTATGTAGAGAATCTGTTCCAATTCTTTTAATATTGTTACAGGACCATACTACCCTTTCCTAAAAAGAATGTCAGTTTGTTGGTTTTGTGAGTTCTTTTCTTTTACTTTCTTTTTGAATGAAGGTATTGGCTTTGAAGGAAAGCTACAGTCAGGTGGACTTCTTTCCTCTACTCTTTTTTTTTGAATGTGGAAACCACCAGGAAGCAATTTAAAAAAGAAGAATGGAAAGTGACTGAGAGGAGACAGGAAATACCAGTTCTCCTTGCAAGAACTGTTGTCTGTCCATTGACTGTATGGTTCCAGGTCAGAGGATCAAGTAAAATACTGCAGCTGCATTCTGAAAAGGGATGAGTCTTTTAACATGATCAGCATCTTCTTCAGCTGTGCAGGCTTTCAGACATATTTGGAATCATCCAGAAGTCTTGATTTATACCCATTTGACCTATATACAGTGGGAGTCCAGGTGGGTTAGATGGAGGAGAGATGGCTTCTCCAAATCCGCTAATGTCTGGAAGCTTTATTTGGATACTGAGTGGGAACTGAGAAGGGTGGGTTGGGAGAGTGATCTCTTACTCTAAATTCAAGGAAAGTATAAAGCTAAAGGAAGTACATCCCTTCAAATATATTAAATCTCAGATTGCTTTTATGCCCTCTTCTATCTTGCAATTTTGCCTTAGCATTGAGGCTCAGCTCTTTTTTATGTGTGGCACTGTGAGTGTTTGTTTTCAGTATTTTCTTATACAGTGTATTGTATTTCACATCTGCACTGATTATTGTTCTTTGTTAGTTTAGTAGCCTTATTTTACACAGGAAAAGTAACAGCAATTTTGAATCACAGCTCTTTTCCTTTGTATTTTAAAAAGTACAGCTTCTGTAAAAACCAGCAGGAGAAAAGAAGGGGCGTGCTGTTGTCCATGGGGATAAAATAGGGATGAGACCAAAGAAGAGTAAATTTCTACTCAGCAATGATTTTATTAATGTGTTCCAATATCATTTCAACAGCAGAGCAGGAGTTCCTCCTCTTGTGATTCCTGATGACCTTCAAGAAGTAATTCCTTAGGACATCACTTGTATGACATATTTCTTATTAAAGGCTTGTAATAATTACATGTTTATTTGCAGAAAACATTTCCAACAAAAATTTATTAATAGTACAAGCAGAGTGCTACGCATGTTCTTATAAGTTGCTATTTCATAGGTCACATCATTCCAGAAATACTTTGAGAGGGCTATTGAACTAAATCCCCATGAGTTCTACCATAATTCGGTGCTTGGTCTTACAGAGAATAATCTCAAAGCTTCTGAAAATCTCTGCCTGTACTTCCATTCCTGAAGAGCATTCAGGTGTGAGGAAAGAAACGGAAACAAGCAAAGTAGATATTGATTTTTGAGGTTAGCTTTGTCAAAGGCAAAAGAAATGTTATACAAACTGTGACTCATTAACTTTAAAGCCATTAGTATAAAGGATGTACCCAGTCCCCCCAAAATGCACTGCTGTTGAGTCAATTCTGACTTGCAGAAACCTTATAGGGCAGAGTAGAACTGTACCATAGAGTTTCTAAGGAACACCCAGTAGATCTGAACTGCTCACTTTTTGGTTAGTGCACGTAGCACTGAGCCACTATACAACCAGGGTTTCCAGAGGATGCACAGTTAAATTAATTTCATAAGAATCTCCATGGGTATTACTAACAGGCGTAAGGTATTTTATGGGAAAGAAAGAAGGAAGCTGATGGAGTGAAAAGAAATAGAATATGGTGGTGAGTGATACTGTTCACAGTGAATTTCAGGGATCAAGTCAGTGGCATTAATAGCATGCTTTACCCACTCCTGAGCATCTAGGTTTTCAGCTCTAGGTTATGAGAAGACTCAGGAAAACCACTAAGGAATTTGTCTGTGTGTTGGCATTTCTCTGCAGTGGGTATGTCTTTGATTTTGCACAGTGAGAGAGCCATGTTCGATTTCTTCATGATGGTGTTTTACAGCATTGCATTGTCTGTAACTGAAGTGTAACCAATAAACGTTTTCTGCTCTATCTTATGTAGTTTAGCGTCTCACTTCCTAACAGTTGTGAATCCAGTGATTCCTTGTAGACAATTCAGAAGTCTTGTAGTTGTTTTATATTATTTGGATAGTGACTGGACCTTTATACACATTAATATTGTTTGGTTATAAGTATCAAGAGCTTGATATATTTGATCTGGATTGAACCAGGTTGAACGTTTAGGGATACTGACCATCCATCCATAGTTCCATAGTTCCCCTTCTCACTCATAATAAATTATTTGAAGATTGTTAAAAATAACTGGTTGATGTATGGCAACCACATTATAAAAAAGGGCTGGTTTGCTGAGCAACTGAAGGCTCCCAAGGTGTTAAGTGCCTCCCACTCTTTGCTCACACTCCAGGATTTCACTTCAGTGTGGTTATTTTCCTCTTTTCCTTCCCTCTCCCTGAAGCTTATTAAGTTGGAGATGGAACAAGTTTTGGAGGTATCTGGACATGGACTTATTTTGGCCCCATTATGTCTTACTGGTGAGACCTGGGGCAAGGTAATGTCTGAGTTGCTTTTTTAAAAATGAGATCATATTAAGCCAACCCATGTGCCGTCGAGTCGGATCTGACTCATGGCAACCCTTTAAAAGATATTGGGAAATACAGATCTAGCTCAGGGCCTTGCATGTGGTGGAGCACAGCAGAGGTTTCTTCCTGACCCACGTCCTTGGGTGAGGCAGGCACTGCTCGTCTTAATTTTCTGGGCTCTTTCCTGTTCTCCCTGATCATTCCTCAGAGAATCAGTTAATTATTAGGTGATTCATTAACAAATGCTTAATGAGCATTTCCAACTGTTTTCCTAGTGTTAGCTATGTGAAGCTACTGCTAGTCCACTGAGAATGATGAGTATGTAGGAAATAGTAGCAAAGGTGAGAAATAGGGTTGGAGACATATGTACAATGTGTTGTGGGACACAGGGATGGAGGGAGAGACCATATGGAGAAAGTGACATCAGAGAGGAATCTGGATGAGTGTGCCTAAAGAAGAAAGAAGGTGGAGTGAAGGGTTCGAGGGACCAGGGATAGGGGTCTGTTTGCCACACTGATGAATTTGCACTTGCTTTTTCACAAGCAGTGGGGAGTCTTTGAAAGTTCAAAAGTGGGAAAATGACACCGTGACTGGAGTACAAAAAGACCTGAAAATTTTCTCCTTGTTTACTTACTTAATTTTTGGAAAGAAAAGCCTGTAATTTTCTGCTCACATTGTTATTCTTTTTCAAGCTTGAAAATTCTTCTGTTGTGAAAAAGATCAAGGAAAAAACATGGCTGAGTAGTTCCCTGCAATCTCCAGACTGCAGTGATTTCTTCTTGGCATAAAATATAGCTAAAGCCTTACTTTTGTAGGCTTTAGTGGACTTCTGCTAATTCTGTGATTTATCTCCCTGACAAGGTTCTTTGTGGTTCGTGTATTTTTGCTTGTTTCTTGGCCATGTGCCTGTCTTTTCACCAGGAAACCGTGGTGGCGTAGTAGGTTAAGTGCTACCCTGCTAACCGAAAGACCTGCAGTTCAAATCCGCCAGGCACTCGTTGGAAATTCTGTGGGGCAGTTCTACTTTGACTTCAGGGTCATTATGGACCCAACTCCATGGCAGTGAGTTTTTTTTTTTTAAATGTACATCATTTTAAAAATTGAATTTCTCTTAGTCACATTGATAGCTTTGGGGGTTGCTGACTTTTCTTTCTCTGTTTGCTATATTTGACCATCTCCTGTGCCACAAAAGCAGTAGTATCTTTTAGGTGTGATATATTTCTTCTTGGACTTCTCAAAATTAATCATCTAGAGTCTAAGGATAGTGTCATGCTGTGCACACAACTCCCTTGTCTTGTTATGATTACTGCCAAAGAAACATACTGACTTCCAGATTTCTTGACTTCTGGCATGATCAGTTGTTTTTTTGGTCAGAATTAAGGATAAATTTTTATTTTCTTCCCATTTTCCCAAAATTTATATAAGAAGCCTATATTATTTTTGTAAATGAGCATAGTGTTTTCAATTTAGAAGAACAAAGTTAGAGGATGATAACTTTGCTTGTTGCTTCTTCTGAGTTAGGTGAAAGGTTTTGATTACTTGCTTTTTAAATTCTGGAATGATATGTAGAGGTTTCTCTTATGCTCTGTCTTGATTCTGTGCAAAATTTGTGGATAAAGAATAGGAGAGTTCCATCTGCATCTTTGGTTTGTTTAGGCAGTAAGTAGCAAATTCCTGTGGTATTGTTGACTCTGTTTTGCTTCCCTCTTATTTACACCTACATGTCTTCATGCGTCCACTTGTATATTACACAGTTTTTCAGCAGAATGTACTTTTGGTGGACAGCCTTCACTTGGCTGACCAGTCTCGGTGCTGAAAAGAGATTGACTGTTTTGATGGCCCATCTGGGTCTAATGCACAGAGATGCCTCAGGGTAGAGTACTGCTGTATTTGGAGTGTCTTCTCTGTTACATTTTTTGAACTTCCTATGTAGTATACTGCTTCTTTTTCAATTTCCGAGAATAATGGAGTTTTCAACTTAATAAAAGTCCCTCTCTGTTTATCAGACTTGTGAGGTTTAATGTCTTCTGGTTGTATTTCAAGTTGTATTTATAGCAGTGATTTCCAGGGAACAATTACTACCAAATGTTTAATATCAGATGCAGGTCCTTCGGGGATTCTTCCAGGCAGATTCCATTCTTGAGTATTCCATAGACCCTTCATTTTCAGAAAAACTAAGTAAACTTTTGAGTTACTGATGCTTGGTATCCATAAATGAAAAGTTAGTGTGTCACTACATTTCAGTGGATGCTTGTGTGCAGTGTTCTAGAACTGGGGAGTCACTTAGTGCCTGGGAAGTTTACAAAACAATGACAAATGTGTACATGTAGTTTCAATTCAGGTAAGTTTTGAGAAGGACTGTTTTATCAGTATATGATCAGTGTGATCTTGAATTGATCATGGTTTTCAACTGATGCTTTTCAGTTATAAATTAGTTCCTTTGGTTTCATCATGATGAATTTACAGTAGCATTGTGTCACGTGCTTTTAACTTATGCTAATTCAACATGACTGTTTACTTAAAAATAATTAGCAATATGTTTTTCAGGCAACATTTCCTTAAATACAATCCGGACTCACTTAGCAGCAGTCTTTTTTAACACTGTAGGAAAAACTGACGCCACTGGAATTTGGATGTGAATGATGTACAATACATGTGCTGTATCCTATGGACTGTTTAAATAACTTTCAAGGATAATTCTATTTGAACCTTAGTTTTAGAACACAGGCCTTGCATAAAAGGCCACTCCATGCAGTTTGTTGTGAATTGTTTGGCCAGATCCGCAAGGTGTGCTGGTGCGTTTTGTTTTGGGCTTATAATTTTCTAGTAATGAGTAAGTAAGTATGCTTTTCTGATAAGTTATAAATAATTCATGACTCTATTTCTAAATAGATCATTGTTTGTTTCATCCTCAGTTTTATTTACTTAATCATGTCCATTTCTGTCATTGAGTTTGTTCTCTATTGGCCGTGTTACATAAGTTGAAGAGCTTCTAGTTTAATGCAGAGCACATTTTATTTCCCAGAGATGGGAGTATCGGAGTAGTGACATATTGGTTTACTTCTGAGCATTCATCCACATGATCAGTAATAGAATTAAGTCTCTACTCTTATGTTTCTAATACGAAAGCTTATACTTATGCTTATAGGGCATTTTGACTCTGTCAAATTAATGAGAAGAACGTTAAGAGCCCAATGAGTGCTTGACCAAAGGACCCAAATGGACATTTCACAAAGGAGGGAATTAATCAGTAAAAAGCCACCACAAAACATTGAATAAACCTTGTATTCAAAGATTCGGAAATTAAATTTTTATCTCTTCGCCTATAAAACTGGCAAAGCAAAACCACATAATATGCCCCGTGCTGCAAAGCTGTCCTAACCCAGTGCCTTTCAACATTGCTGGCCATGCTGGGTAAATATCCATACTTTTTTGGAAAAGCAATTTGGAAAGATTATGAATATCTGCAAAAGTGATCATACCCTTTCATCCAGTGCCTTGTTCTCTATGATACTGCTTTTTCCTAGGAAATTGAAATTCTAGCCGAGGATATTCAACTCTCAAACCCAAACTCATTGCTGTTGAGTCAGTTCAGACTCATAGCAACCCTGTATAATAGAGTAGAACTGCCCCAATGAGTGCCTGGTAGATTTGAACTGCTGACCTTTTGGTTTGCACCTGTAGCACTTAACCACTACGTCACCGGGGTTTTGATATCAATCCAGCAATATTCAAATTAAGAAATAGTCAGAATCAATTCAGAGTTCCACTAAACCAAAGTTTATCCGTTACAGGAAACACCATGCAGCCACTAAATGAATAGGAAGATTTTACAGCAAAGAAAATGAAATTGGGTTAAGTGAAAACAAGGTGCAAAAGTGTACAGACAGTGTGATTAGAACAATGTAAAACAGGCTGTAACTAAGGCGATATACCCAGATGTTATTTGTTGAGAGGTGGAGAGTTAATGATGTTTTATACTTTTTTGTTTATAATGAAAGTCTTCATCAAAGTAAGGAAAGGATCAGGTGAAATTATGGTACAATGAAAATAAGATACTGGGATTAAGAGAGTAGACCTTGTTTTTAATTGTTAAAGAGTGTAGTAGCCTCTTCTGGTGTGCTTTTTAATTCGTTTGAAGTGTAATTAGGTATTGTTTTTCTAGATGCCTGGAATGAATGAGAAGTCATTTTGGTAATTGAAGTGCCATGTTAAGGACATATTTTAAAGCTGAGATTCAGTTTGCTGAGTGTGACAGTGTTTATGAAGGTATTTATTGCAGCCTTCCTAGCACTGAGAACACAAGTTATAGAGACATGTAGAAATAGATTTCTTTTTTACAAGTACTATAGAGTGAATTTTTGAATTATCAATTACTTTGATTCTTACCCCTCATTTTAATGCTTTGGAATCATTTTCATTTACTTTGTTTGCAAAGTATTGTTTTATGTGATGAGTTGGAATGACTTAACAGCAGTGGGTTTTTGGTCCTATATGCTGGAGATAATTGTCAGTTGATACCAACATACATAAAATAAATTTACAACTAATATAGTAATGACTTATAATTGTAGAAAATGCCCGGTATTAACTGACCTTTTCTGTAATGAGCAAAGTTTGAAGGTATTCATCCACTCTGCAGTAAATAGCTGTGATCACATAATTTAGGCCAGAGGTTGAAATTCGCATAAATGCCTACTCATGCCATGCAAGTGCATCTTAAAAGCCAGCGAAGAGGCATGTGGACTGCATCCATTGTTGACCTTACAGTTACTTCTTTTAAATCTGTACATACTGTCCTTAATATAAAAGAAGCACAAAACTACTTTATAGAGAAAGTATTGCTTTAGTAAAAAAATATTTGGAAACTTCCTTGTGTGTGTTACTTATTTTTTACTGAGGAGTCAGTGTCTAAATCATCACTGGCACATTTTCTGCGTTTTTGCTTGTGTGCAGTGTGTGTATGTTTTACAGCAAGGGATACTTGAGTTTACAACCATGCTGGTTGGTTATTCACAGCTTGTGTTGTAGTTGAGTGCTTTGAGAAGGAAGCACTGCCTGTGCTGCACCGTCCTCACCGTCTGTGCCATGCTTGAGCCCATTGCTGCAGACACTGTCAGTCCATCTCACTGAGATTCTTCTTTTTTGCTGACTCTCTTATTTTACTAGGCATGATTTCACCCAAGGACTAGTCCCTCCTGATAAAGTATCGAAAGTATGTAAAACCAAGTCTCACCATCTGTGCTTTTCAGGAACATTCTGGCTGTACTTTGAAGATAGATTTGTTTGTTTTTTTGGCAGTCTGTGGTATATCATTATTCTTTACCGTGATTCAAAGGCGTCAGTTCTTCTGTGTGAGTTATTCCTTGCCCAGCTTTCATCCAAATAAGTTATGCTTTGGACATATTTTTACCTGAATTTCTTCAGCTCTCCCCTTTTTGTTTTGAGTACTTTGGTTCTTAGTGTCTCTTTGCGTGAGCTATGAAAAAAAGAAGCTTGCTTCCCTTATTCAACAAATATTTATTGAGTCTTCTACTAGGTACCAGGACTCATGGCCGACTTGACGGCACTTGGCTGGCTGGCTGGCAGGTACCAGGCATTTGGTGAGATGCTAGAAATACGTAATACCCTAGTCCTGTTTTATTCCTAAAGGATATTGTACAAAATAAGTTTAATCTGTATTTTTGGAATATAACATGACTAATTATTAGACTTCAGTTTTAAACATTAGTGAGGGATACACTGCTCTTTTAACATTTAATAGAATAAAAGATGTCAGTGAATGCTCATTTTTTCTTATTTGAGAGAATCAAAAGTTCACAAATTTCGACTTTAGTGGTTGGGTTTTGGTATCAATTGAAAAGGATTTTCTAATGATCTAATTCCTGATAATCTACCGTCAAGAACTCAGCCATTGAGCAAATGCTGTGGAGTGCTGCTCCACTCTGCCGCACTGTGGGGTGAGCACGGCTGTGAGCTGACTGAATGGTGGTGTTGAGAAAATGGTTTAAATATTGGCGGTCCTCCGGCAAGTTACGACAGTTTAAAGAAATTGTACTGCAGAAATCTCTTTCAGGAAATGTTTGGATGTTACCTGTAGGTACACGATTCTGATGCTGGGATCCTCTCTCTCTCTCTCTCTCTCTCTCTCTCTTTTTAAAAATTATTATTATGATTGAATGAAAATGTACATTCCCATATAAATTTATATGCCCACCTATATGCAGTTCCCACTGCTCTCCCTGCACGCTGATGGCACACCCCTCCTCTCTGCTCCATACATGTCCTATCCTCCCAAGAGTCTCCTGTCCTCTCCTCTCCACCCACTCCCCTTCCTCCAGCAAGAGGTCAGCAGGATGACATCCTATAGATGCATAGAACCATAAAATTCCCACAAGATATGGTCACTCTATGTTGCCAAGTCCAATCTGTTGCTTATGGAAAAGTTGACCTTCATTATGATTTATGGGCAGGGGCCAGTGACCATGCTCCCAGGGGAATCCTAAAGCCCCCGGACTATCAGTTGTGGTCTTTTATTGGAGATCTGAGGGTGCTGTTGATTCTCTTGTTGCCAGTGAGACTCAACTTTGTGAACTCTATCATGGCTGTCACTGCTGGTGGCTGGCACCATCCAGTTCTTCTGGTCACGAGTCGATGTAGAGATCCGCTCACGTGGGTCCCTCTGTCTTCTGGGTTCTCTATTCCCCATGTTGTTTTTGTCTTCGGTGGTCATCCGTTCCTGTTGAGTTGGGACCATTTGCTGTACCCTCAGATGGCAGCTTGGAAGCTTTTAGGAACCCAGACGCCGCTCACCGATGTGGGGTGCAGAGAGTCCTCATTAGCAAAATGCTAGCTGTGCCAGTTGGCCTTGATTTCCCCTGAGAGCATGGTCCCTGGCCCCCTGCCTCAGCTACTCTGTCCTTGCAGTACTGGGTTAGGATGGGAGGAGTACCCAAATTGTGTCGAAGTCCAGTTATTGTTGATCTTGTTTCTAATGTGTGCTGTCACTGATTTCACCCAAACAAATTTCTGTTAACTATCTGATCTAAACCCTTCCCCTCGCCCTTCCACCCTCCCCACCCTTACAGCCGTCAGAGAGTCTTCTCTTCTGTGCATGACCCTGTTTTTAAGTTCTTATCGTAGGGGTCTGATACAATATTTGTCCTTTTGTTGCTGACTACTTTCATTCAGCATAGTGTCCTCCAGTTGAAACCAGGTTAAGAGATGTTTCCTGCAATCATCATTGTTCTTTATCATTGCATGGTTTTCCACTGAGTATATATACCGTAGATTACCTATCCATTCCTCTGTTGTTGGCCATCTAGATTGATTCCATCTTTTTGCTATTGTGGACTGTGCTGCGATGAACATTTGTGTGCATATATCAGTTGGTGTGAATGGCCTTGATTCTGTAGGATATATTCCAAACAGTGGAATTACTGGGTGAAATGGTATATCTAGTTCCAGCTTTCTAAGGAAGCACCAGACTGCTCTCCAAAGAGGTTGCACCATTTTGCAATCCCACCAACAGTGTAGGAGAGTTCCAGTTTTTCGCACAGCCTCTCCAACATTTGTTGTTTTGTGTTTTTTGGATCATGGGCAACCTTGTTGGGGTGAGATGGTGTGTCATTGTCATTTTGATTTGGATTTCTTTAATAGCTAATGATCGTGAGCATGTGTACATATGTTTTTTGGGTTCCTGTATCTCCTCTTTAGAGAAGTGTCTGTCCATCTCCTTTGCCCATTGCGTAATTGTATGATTTATCCTTTTTCTTATTGATATTTTGTTGTACCTTATAGATTATGGAGATCAGGCATTGGTCTAACATATTGTTACCAAATATTTTTTCATGTTCTGTAGGTGTTCTTTTAATTCTATTAATAAAGTCTTTGGATGAGCAAAAGTGTTTGATTCTTAGTGGTTCCCGTTTATCTATTTTCTAATTATTGTGGTTTGTTTGACAGATTTTGAAGTCTGTCTGTGTTGTGTATTAAACATTCTATTGTTGTTCCTACTTTTTCTTGGATGAGCTGTATCATTTTAGATTTGATATTTAGGTCTTTCATCCAGTTGGAGTTGGTGTTTGTATAAGGTGTAAGATATGGGTCTTGTTTCAATTTATTGCAGATGGATATTCAATTTTGCCAGCACCATTTGTTGAAGAGATTATTTTTTCCGCGGTTTAATGTCTTAGGGCCTTTGTCAAATATCAGCTGTTCATAGGAAGATGATGTCATCTCTGGGGTCTCGATTCTGTTGCATTGATTTATCTGTCTGTTTTTGTACCAGTACCAGGCTATTATGAGTACTGTGGCAGTATGATAGTTTCTAAGGTTGGGTAATGAGAGGCCTCCTAGTGTGTTCTTCTTTAGTAATATTTTACTTATCCGGGGCTTCTTCCCGTTCCAGACAAAGTTGGTAATTTGTTTCTCCATCTCATTAAAAAATGTCATAGGTGGAGCTCACAGAGAGGAGCCTCATTGGCAACACAAGAATAAAAAGAGGTGCATCATGAGATCTCCACTAAAAGACCTCAGTTGATGGTCCAGCGGTTCTGGGGTTCCTCTGAGAGCATAGCCCTCGGCCCTGATGCTGCCCGTTCCCATAAATTATAACAAAGGTCCACTCTTTGGACAGGAATGGAATGGACTTGGCAATGCAGAGTAACCATATGTTGGAAGCACTTTATGGTTCTATACATCTCTAGGATATCATCTTGCTGACCTCTGGCTGTAGGAAGGGGAGTGGACGGAGAGGAGGGGAAAGGAGACTGTTGGGAGGATGAGACATGTATGGAGCAGAGAGGAATAGTGTGCAGTCACTAGACAGGGAGAGCAGTGGAAGCTGCATATAGGGGGGCATGTAAATTTACATGTGAATGTACATTTTCACTCAGTTATGTTAAATAAAAAAAAAAAAGTCATAGGAATTTATGTTGAGATTGTTTTATAAAGGTAGATTGCTTTGGGTAAAATACACATTTTCACAATGTTAAGTCTTCATGAGCAGGGTACATTTTTCCATTTATCCAGGTCTCTCCTGATTTCTTGTAGTAAGGACTTGTAGTTCTCTTTGTAAAGGTATGTTAGGTACTTGATCTTCTTAGGGGCTATGGTAAATGGTATTGACTTGGTGATTTCTTCCTTAATAATCTCACTGTTGGTATAAAAGAATTCTACTGATTTACTTATGTTTCTCTTGTATCCTTAGACTTTGCAGAAATCCGTTTGAGAAGTTTCCTTATGGATTCTTTGGGATTCTCTGCATATACAATCATATCATCTACAAATAGGGAGATCTTTAGTTCTTCTTTGCCTATGCAGGTGCCCTTTATTCCTCGGTCTTGTCTAATTGTTCTGGCTAGAACTTCTACAGTGTTGAATAGGAGAGGTGAAAGTGGGCATCCTTGTCTAGTTCCTGTTCTCAAGGGAGACTGTTTCAGTTTCTCTCCATTCAGGATGACGTAGGTAGTGGGCTTTGTATAAATGGCCCGTATTGCGTTCAGAAATTTGCCGTCTATTCCTATTTTGCTGAGCGTTTTTAGCATGAATGGGTGTTGGACTTTGTCAAATGCTATTCTGCATCAATAAACAAGATAAGGTGATTTTTGTCTTTTGCAATATTTATGTGGTTGATCACGTTAATTGTTTTTCTAATGTTGAACAAGCCTTGCACTCCTGGTATGGCTCCAATTTGATTATATTTTTGATATGTTGTTGTATTCTGTTGTCAAGAATTTTGGTGAAGATTTTTGCATCTAGATTCATGAGTGGTTTTGGTCTGTAGTTCTTTTTTGTTGAGTCCTTCCTTGGCTTTGGTATCAGGGCTATGCTGGCTGCATAGAATGAATCTGGGAGTATTCCATTCCTTTCTATACTGTGAAATAGTCTTAGTAGTATTGGAGATAACTCTTCTCTAAAAGCTTGGTAGAATTTTGCAGTGAAGCCATCTGGGCCAGAGCTTTTTTTCATTGGCAGTTTTTTGATGACTTTTTCAATGCTTTCCTTTGTAATGGGTTTATTAAGTTGTTCTGTTTCACTTTGTGATAATTTTGGTAGGTGATACGAATCAAGGAATTTGTCCATTTCCTCTAGGTTTTCAGATTTGTTAGAATACAGTCTTTCATAGTATTCAGCTATAATATTTTTTTTACTTTTATTTTTTTAATTTTTATTTTTATTTAACATAACTGAGTGAAAATGTACATTCACATGTAAATTTACATGCCCCCCTATATGCAGCTTCCACTGCTCTCCCTGTCTAGTGACTGCACACTATTCCTCTCTGCTCCATACATGTCTCATCCTCCCAACAGTCTCCTTTCCCCTCCTCTCCGTCCACTCCCCTTCCTCCAGCCAGAGGTCAGCAAGATGATATCCTATAGTTGTATAGAACCATAAAGTGCTTCCAACATATGGTTACTCTGCATTGCCACGTCCATTCCATTCCTGTCCAAAGAGTGGACCTTTGTTATAATTTATGGGAACGGGCAGCATCAGGGCCGGGGGCCATGATCTCAGAGGAACCCCAAAACCGCTGGACCATCAATTGAGGTCTTTTAGTGGAGATCTCATGATGCACCTCGTTTTATTCTTGTGTTGCCAGTGAGGCTCCTCTCTGTGAGCTCCGTCATGGCTATCACTGGTGGTGGCTGGGCACCATCCGGTTCTTCCAGTCCCAGGTCGATGTAGGCACCCACTCTTGTGGGTCTCTCTGTCTTCTCGGTTGTCTTTACCGCATGCCATTTTGGCCCTCGGTGAGCATCCGTTCCTGCTGAGTTGGGACCATTTGCTGTGTCCTTGGATGGCAGCTTGGCAGCTTTTAAGACCCCAGACGCCACTCACCAATGTAGGGTGCAGAGAGCTCTCTTAGCAAAACACTAGTTGTGCCAATTGGCCTGGAATTCGCCTAAGAGCATGGTCCCCTGCCCCCTGCCCCAGCTACTCTATCCTTGCAGTATTGAGTTAAGATGGAAGGAGTACTCAAGTTATGTTCAGCTATAATATTTTTGATTTCTGTTGGATTTGTTGTGACAACTCCCCTCTCATGTCTTATTTGAGCTATTTGTTTCCTTTCCTGTATTTCTTTAGTAGGTTTAGCTGGTGGTTTGTCAATTTTGTTGATGTTTTCAAACAACCAGCTTTTGGTCACTTGAAAGATTTCAGTTGTTCTTGTATTCCCTAATTTGTTTAGTTCTGCTGTAATCTTTATAATCTGTTTTCTTCTGGTCACTGAGAGTTTCCTCTGTTCTCTCTCTCCTTGTTTAAGCTGTAGGGTGAGTTCTTTGATTTGGTTTCTTTCTTCCTTCCAGATGTGGGCATTTATGGAGATAAACAGACCTATGAGCACTGCTTTGGCTGTATCCCATAGGTTCTGGTAGGAAGTGTTGTCATTCTTGTTGGATTCCATAAATTTCTGTATTTCATCCTTGATTTCTTGTATAACGCATGTTTTTTTGAGCAAGATGTTCAGTTTCCATGAGTTTCACTTTCTATCTGTGTTTTTTCTGATATTGATTTTGACTTTTATGGCTTTGTGGTCTGAAAAGATGCTTTGCAGTAATTTAGTGGTATGGATTTTGTTGCAAATTGCTTTATGTCCTGACGCATGGTCTATTCTGGAGAATATTCCATGTGCATTGGAGAAGAAGGTGTGGTTGTCCACTCATGGATAGAAGGTTCTTTATATGTTGATGAGGTTTAGTTGGTTAATTGTGGCAATAAGGTCTTCTGTGTCTTTATTGAGCTTTTTTCTAGATGATCTGTCCAATATTGAGAGTGGAGTGTTGAAGTTTCCTGCTATTATTGTGGAGTGATCTATCTCCGTTTTGAGTGTAGTCAGTCTTTCCTTGGTGTATTTAAGTGCTCTAATATTAGGTGCATAAATATTTAATATTGTTAAGTCCTGCTTGTGTATTGAACCTTTCAGCAATAAATAGTGTCCATTCTTGTCCACCATGGACATTAAAATGAATTTTATCTGAGATTAGAATTGCCACACCTGCTCTTCTTTGTTCGTGGTTAGCTTGATATATATTCTTCCATCCTTTGATTTTCAGTTTGTTCCTATCTTTAAGTCTGAGATGAGTTTCTTGTAGGCAATATATTGATGGGTCATGTCTTGTATCCAAGATGTCACTTGAAGTGTCTTGACTGGAGCATTCAGTGTAATTTTTGATAGGTATGTATTCAGTGCTGCCATTGTGTTATGTTTATTTTTGTGTTGATGTTTTCTCTGTTGTTCTTATTAATCTGTTCTAGGACATTCTTCTTTGTGAGTTGATTTTTCACCTTTTTCGGGGTTGGTTTTGTGGTTGTTGAGAGTCCTGTGTTACATTTCTTGATATGCTATGTTGCTTCTTTATTGTGCTTTACGGCTACCCCTATGATCCCGCTTGATGAACTACATATAAACCCAATTTGGACTGCTACCAGTGTTGTCAAATTCCTCTCCATCTGGAAGGACTATAACGACTGTAGTACCTTTCTCTTTTTAATATGATGGTATCATAGTTTAAACGATAAGATTGCTAGATCATTTCTTTCACTGTTACAGGTTTGATTGTGTTTGGAGCCTTTCCTAACTGAGTAGGATTCTGCATAATGTGTCCTTCTAAAATATAAAGTTAGTGGTTTTGTTCTTCCAAGACAAGAGATTCTTTCAGTATTTCTTGTAGTTTTGGTTTGGTTTTTACAAAGTCTCTTGAGTTTCTGTTTATCTGGGAATGTCTTAATTTCATTGTCATATTTGAAAGATAGTTTTGCAGGATATATAATTCTTGGTTGAAAGTTCTTCTCCTTCATGGCTTTGAATCTGTCATGCCACTATCTCCGTGCCCGCATCGTTTCTGAAGAGAAAACTGACGAAAGCCTGCAGGGTTGCCCTCTGAATTTAGCTTTGCTTTAAGTCTTGGCTACCTTTAAGAGTTTCTGCTTATGTTTCATTTTGTTGAGTTTGATTATAATATGTCTTGGAGTCTTTCTGTTGAGATCTATATTGAGTGGTGTTCAGTATGTACCTTAGATATCTATATTCTGTTCTTTCATAATTTCGGGGTAGTTTTCTGTCAGCAGGTCAGCAGCAATACTCTCTGTGTTCTCAGGTGTCTCGCCCGGTTCAGGAACTCCAATTAGTTGTAGGTTGTTCTTCTTAATAGAGTCCCACGTGCTTCTTAATGCTTCTTCATTTTTCTTGTTTCTTCTTTCTGATTTCTCCTCATGGATGCTGGAGTCAGTAGCTCTGTCTTCCACATCAGAAATTCTCTTTTCCATTTGTTCCATTCTGTTTTCTTGGCTTTGAATTGAAGTTTCTATGTCTTTGATTTTGTTTTTCATTTTTTGGATTTTCAAATACTGATGTTTATCCAGATTGAACAGCTTGCTTAATGTTTCATTTTACTCTGCTGCATGTTGTATCAGGTCTAGGAGGGCTCTCTATATTATCCTTTGTGTTCACCTTCTTATAGTTTCAGAAATGCTTCTTCATCTGGGAAATTCTGAGATGATTCTTTTGGGGGCATTCTGATGCTATGGGTGATTTCCGGGTTACTTTCTTCTCCAGTTTGTTGCTTTTTCGGCTTCATGTAGGTCAATAGAGGCTGGTAGAGATGCTGTGAAGGTGGCCTACGGTTCTTTCTCTAGGCCATCTTAAAATGAGAAGTAAAAAGTATTTGACAACTTTGAAAGTCAGTCAGGGTTTCAGGTGTATATGTCCCTCTTTCCAGCTGGCAAAGCACTTGTATATTGAACCCCAGATGTTATACCCTATCTCAAAATACAGAAAGGCTACTGACCTGCTGGCCTCTGCTGTTGGGCCCCAGCTGTAGGTGATACTGTGTAGAATTCTGCCTTTCTGCTGGAAAAGCGGTCTCTTCTGGGTAGGCACTGCCTTCCAGCCCAAGAATTAGGTCCAGCTTAGGCTTATGTATGGATGTCTCAGCCTCCCAACAAAACAAGATGGCGTCCCACACAAACTCAGCAGCTTGCTGGACCAGGCTCCCAGCGTAAAGGGAGGCCCAGAGTGCTGAAATGCCCAGAGTCCACAGCCCCAGGTGACGCAGTGCAAAACACCACCTCCCTGCTGGCAATGTGCTCTCCTCCTGATAGGCGCCACCACCCAGCCTAGCTACCAAGTCCGGCTGGGGCCTCTACCTGGGCTTCTCTGTTTCCCAGTGGACCAAGATGGTGTCCCACACAAGTGCATCTGTACGGATACCACATGCTGGAGACAGAAAGATAGACCAGGGGAGCCTATATGTATAGAGTTCAAAGTCAGTCTCTCAGAACATGGCAATTACGCTTGCTGGTCCCAACAGCAGTGTGTCTGAGACCAGCAGCAAGTCAAGTCCCGGGTATGCCCACTGGCCAGCCAAGCCAAGTGCCATCGAGTCAGATCCTGCCAAGACAGGAAAAAAAAATCAAAATGGTGAATTACCTTTGGTCCATGCAAGCCTGTGCTTGCTGAGAGTGGGGTCAGTGAAAGAGAGGAGGTTTTGCGTTCAGTGGTATGAAGTCCAAATTAACAGCCCTGTGCTGTGTCCCAGGGTTCACTAGGTATCCAGAAGGCTCCATTCAATTATCATTTCAGGTCTTGGTTTCCAGAGGGATTTAGGGCGATGTGTGTTTAGTCCATCATCTTGACTCCACCCACCCCCGCAGTCCTCTCTTAATAGCTCTGTCATAAGCTGCCCTTTGTCCTAGTCCCCATTTTCTTGAGCATCTCCTATTCCTTGCTTCTTTCCCTTTCTTTCCTCAGAAAAGGGCATGAAAACCTTTGAGGATTGAAGCTGTCCCTGAATTACAGATTAATGTGTGTAATTGTCATTTCCTATAACACCATGAGAAAGATTGATAATGTTATGTAGTAAGAATCTTTGCCCCATTTTTGTCATAGAGAGTTATTTAATAATGACCCAGAGTTTCAGTTCAGAAATTGTGTTTGTGATCATGTACATCAATTTTCTTATCTATAAATTATAAAATTAACCTGTAAGGTCCCATCAAACTTGAAAGTTTGTGATTATTTGCTTTTATGGTGATCACATGTCCGGTATTTTAAGGAAAGCTCTTATGTGAAATCTGAGGAATGATTTCAGGTCCTGTATGTCCTTATTTTTGTTGTGCAGATTTGATCATTTGGATGTTACAACATGATTCTTGGCACTTTATCACTGTCACCTTTGGAAGGCCTGAGTTTATGACTTATTGTTGTTGATGTTTAAAGTTGTTGCTCTATTCCTCTAGAGCAGTACTTCTCAATTTGACATGCATATGTGTCACCGGTCAAGCCAAGCCAAGTGCCGTCGAGTTGGATCTGAGGAGCTTGTTAGAATGTAGTTTCTGAATCGGTGGGTCTGGTAGGAGGCACAAACAGCGAAGCTATGGGCTACCAGTCAGAAGGTTGGCAGTCTAGATCTACCTGGAGGTAGCTGAGAAGAAAGCACTGGCCCCTGCTTCTGAAAGGTCATGACCTTGCAAACCTTGTGGAGCAAATGTTCTGCTCTGCACAATGTGGGGTTGACATAAGTCAAAATCGACGGACATTAACTGTTTTTATTATTGTTGTTGTTGTTGTCGTTATTATTACTTGGTGGGGGGTAGAGGGAGGGACCTGGGACATTTCAAATAAGTGCCAAGGTTATGGCAATGCTACCTGTCCTCATGCCCTCAGGAGTATGTCAGCTTTGTAGGAAGCACAATTTTACTTCAACTACGTCTTTTAAAAATTAACTTATTTGTTGTTGGTGAGAAGGACTTGCATTCCTTTAGGTTGTTAGTGTTATTTTAATACTGCTGTGAAGGCACATTTTGTTTGTTCTGTGTTTTCCGTTATTACTGAAACATCAAAAAGAATATATTTCACTCCTTTCTTGTGCTTCCATTATAGAAATACTAATAATTTTTGGAAAAAAAGTAAAATTTACATTTTGAGTAGGGACACTTTCTAAAGTTCAGTAAACTTACATGCTTAATAACAGCTAAAAAACACAGTAAGCTTCTAAATGATGTCTGGTAGGGTGCAGTTCAGACTGGATTCTGGAAAAAATAAGCAGGTTTTGTTTCTGTAGTTTCAAATAAAGTGGCTGCTTTTAATTTTCATCATGACAACACAGTGGAATAAAATGTCTTGTGAAAAATATGAGTTGGATGACTGAAATTTGGAACATCAGTGTACATCTTTCCTGTTTTGTGCCAAATGATTTAAGAAAGTGGTTGTTGTTATATAAGAAGGTAATCATGGGCAAAGAACATTTTTCTTTGGGAAGTTGACTTCTGAATATATCCTTGTTAGATGAGTATCTATAAATAGGTCTTCCAAGTAAGGAAAGACAAAGATAGGTAAGAGTGAAAAATAGATTGCCAAGCCAGCCAAGTGCCGTCGAGTGGGATCCGACTCATGGCGACCCTATTAGGTAAGCATTAAATAAGTATTTTTTCAGTACTCATTTTGATCAAATTGCTTGTACTTTTCGGTAAATTTTACTCTTTATTGCTAACATTTAAGGTACTGTATTATTTTAATGGATGTGTGCCTTAAACATTGGCCAGCCTTATTTAATTAACTGATTTCTTAAGAATTCAATTTTTTAAATTATGATCGAATGAAAATGTACATTTCAATATAAATTTGCATGCCCACGTATGTACAACTCCCACTGCTCTCCCTGTCTGGTAATAGCACACCCTTCTTCTCTGCTCCATACATGTCCTATCCTCCCAACAATGTCCTATCCCCTCCTCTCCACCCTCCCCCACTTCCTCCCCACTCTTGCAGCCATCAGAGGGTCTTTTCTTCTATGCTTGAGTCTGTTTTTAGTTTCTTATCGTAGGGGTCTCATATAACATTTGTCCTTTTGTTGCTGACTACTTTCAGTCAACATAATGCCCTTCAGTTGAAACCAGGTTATGAGATGTTTCCTGAAATCATTGGTGTTCTTTGTCATTACATAGTGTTTCATTGAGTATATATACCATAGATTACCTATCCATTCCTTTGTTGTTGGCCATCTGGGTTGATTCCATCTTTTTGCTATTCTGGATGGTGCTGCGATGAACATCTGTGTGCATGTATCAGTTGGTATGAATGGCCTCATCTCTGTAGCATATAGTCTGAGCAGTGGAAGTACCATGTCAGATGGTATGCCTAGATCCAGCTTTTTAAGGAAGTGTCAAATTGCTTTCCAAAGAGGTTGCACCATTTTGCAATCCCACCAACAGTGTAGGAGAGTTCCTGTTTTTCCACAGCCTCTCCAGTATTTGCTGTTTTGTGTTTTTTGGATCGTGAGCAACCTTGTTGGGGTGAGATGGTATCTCATTGTTGTTTTGACTTGAATTTCTTTAACGATGGTGAGCATTTCTGCATGTGTTTTTTGGGTTCCTGTATCTCCTCTTTAGAGAAGTGTCTGTCCATCTCCTTTGCCCATCACTTAATTGGATGATTTATCCTTTTCTTATTGATATTTTGTAGTACCTTATAGATTATGGAGATCAGGCATTGGTCTGACATATAGTTGCCAAGTATTTTTTCCCACTCTGTCGGTAGCCTTTTAATTCTATTAACGAAGTCTTTGGATGAGCAAAGTGTTTGATTCTTAATAGTTCCCGTTTATGTATTTTTCTCTTCTGATGCTTGTGGTTTGTTTGACAGATTTTGAAGTCTGTCTGTGTTGTGTATTAAATGTTCTGTTGTTCCTACTTTTTCTTGGATGCGCTTTATTGTTTTACATTTGATATTTAGGTCTTTTATCCAGTTAGAGTTGGTGTTTGTATAAAGTGTAAGATATGGGTCTCGTTTCAATTTATTGCAGATGGATATCCAACTTTGCTAGCACCATTTGTTGAAGAGATTATTTTTTCCGCAGTTTAATGTCTTAGGGCCTTTGTCAAATATCAGCTGTTCATAGGAAGATGGTGTCATCTCTGGGGTCTTGATTTAGTTCTGTTGATCTGTCTGTTTTTGTACCAGTACCAGGCTGTTTGACTACTGTGGCAGTGTAATAGGTTCTAAAGTTGTGCAGCAAGAGGCTTCCCAGTGTGTTCTTCTTCAGTAGTGCTTCATATATCCAGGGCTTCTTCCCTTTCCAGACAAACTTGGTAATTTGTTTCTGCATTTCATTAAAAAATGCCACAGGGATTTATATTGGGATTGCATTATACAAGTAGATTGCTTTGGGTAAAATAGACATTTCACAATGTTAAAGTTTTCGTGTCCATGAGCAGGGTAGATTTCTCCATTTATGTTAATTCTCTCTTAGTTGCTTATAGTAGGGACTTATAGTTCTCTTTGTAAAGGTCTGTTATTTCTCTGGTTAGATTTATTCCTAGGTACTTTATCTTCTCAGGGGCTATGGTAAATGGTATTGATTTGATGATTTCTTCCTTAATAATCCTCTTGTTGGTATAAAGGAATACTGCTGATTTACGTATGTTTATCTTGTATCCTGGGATTTTGGTAAACTCTTCTATTTGTTTTAGTAGTTTACTTATGGATTCTTTAGGATTCTCTGTGTATACAATTATGTCATCTGCAAATAGGGAGATTTTTGCTTCTTCTTTCACAATGTGGATGCCCTTTATTTCTTGGTCTTGTCTAATTGCTCTGGCTAGAACTTCTAATGCAGTGTTGAATAGGAAAGGTGAGAGTTGGCATCCTTGTCTGGTTCATGTTCTCAAGGGAAACTGTTTCAGTCTCTCTACATTGAGGATGATGTAGACATTTGACTTTATATACATGGCCCTTACTGCATTGAGGAATTTGCTATCCCTGTTTTGCTGAGAAGTTTTAGCATGAATGGATGTTGAACTTTAGCACGTGCATTTTTGCATCAGTAGACAAAATCAGGTGATTCTTGTCTTTTGTGTTATTTATGTGGTTGATCACATTAATTGTTTTTCTAATGTTGAATTAGGCTTGCATTGCTGGTATGACTCCAACTTGGTCATGATGGATTATATTTTTGATATGTCGTATTCTATTGTCAAGAATTTTACTGAAGATTTTTGCGTCGAGATTCATGAGTGACATCAGTCTGTGTTTCTCCTTTAGTGTGGTTCTTTCCCTGGCTTTTGTACCAGGGTTATGCTGGCTTCATAGAATCAATTTGGGAGTATTCCATCCCTTTCTATACTGTGAAATAGTCTCAGTAGTATTGGAGATAACTCTTCTCTAAACACTTGGTAGAATTTTGCAGTGAAGCCATCTGTGCCAGGGCTTTTATCATTGGCAGTTTTTGGATGACTTTTCCAATGTGTTCCTTTGTGATGGGTTTATTAAGTTGTTCTGCTACACCTTGTGATAATTTTGGTAGGTGATATGAATCAAGGAATCTGTCCATTTCCTTTAGGTTTTCAGATTTGTTAGGATACAGTCTTTCATAGTATTCTGCTATGATATTTTTGATTTCTGACAGATCTGTTGTGACAACTCCCCTTTCATTTCTTGTTCGGGTTATTTTTTTCTTTTCCTGTTTTTATTAAATTTCGCTAGTGGTTTGTCAATTTTGTTGAATCTTTCAGAAAACCAGCTTTTGGTCATTTCAGTTTTTTCAATTGTTTTTCTGTTCTCTAATTCGTTTAGTTCTACTGTCATCTTTATAATCTCCTTTCTTCTGGTGCCTGAAGGTTCCTCTTTTGTTTTCTCTCCACTTGTTCAAGCTGTAGGGTTAGTTTTTTGATTTGATTTCTTTCTTCTTTCCACATGTGTGCATTTATGGAGATAAACTGCATTCTGAGCACTGCTTTCACTGTATACTGTAGATTTGGGTAGGAAGTGTTTTCATTCTCATTGGAATCCATAGATTTCTTTATTTCATCCTTGATTTATTCTGTAACCCATGGCTTTTTGAGTAAGATGTTACTCAGTTTCCGTGAGTTCCACTTGCTGTCTATGTTTTTTCTGCTGTTGATTTTGACTTTTATGGCTTTATGATCTGAGAAGATACTTTGCATTAATTCAGTGGTATGGATTTTATTGAGAACTACTTTATGTCTTGATACATGATCTCTTCTGGAGAATGTTCTATGAGCACTGGAGAACAAGGTGTAGTTGTCCACTGATGGATAGAAAGTTCTGTATATGTTGCTCGGGTCTAGTTCGTTAATTGTGGCAGTAAGGTTTTCTGTGTCTTTATTGAGCTTTTTTCTAGATGATCTGTCCAGTATTGAGAATGGAGTGTTGAAGTCTCCCACTATTATTGTGCAGTGATCAGTCTCATTTTTTAGTGTAGTCAGTGTTTCTTCAATGTATTTAGGTTCTCTAATATTAGGTGCATGAATTTAACATTGTAAAGTCCTGTTAGTGTATTGAACCTCTCAGCGATAGTGTCCAGTCTTGTCCACGATAGTGAATTCTAACTTAAAATTGATTTTATCTAAGATTAGAATTGTCATACCTGCTCTTCTTTGTTCATTGTTAGCTTGATATATATTCTTCCATCCTTTGATTTTCAGTTTGTTTCTGTCTTTAAATGTGAGTGTCTTGTAGGCAACATGTAGGTGGGTCGTGTCTTTTGATCCAAGATGTCACTCAGTGTCTCTGTACTGAAGCATTCAATCATTTACATTCAATGTGACTATTGATGCTGTGTTCCGTGCTGCCATTATCATATGTTTATTTTTGTGTTGATGTTTTCTCTGTTGTTCTTATTAATCTGTTCTAGGACATTCTTCCTTGTGTGTTGATTTTTCACTTTTTTTAGGGTTGGTTTTGTGGTTGTTGAGACTCCTGTAGTATGTTTCTTGATTTAATATGTTGGATCTTTATTTTGCTCTGTGGCTACCCCTATGATCCCGCTTAATAAACTACGTAGAAACCCAGTTTTAGTTACTACCATTTTTATCAACTTCTTCTCCATCTGAAAGTAGTATAATGACTGCAGTACATCTCTCTTTTTAATATGATGATATCGTAGTTTTCATGATTTGATCACTGGGTCATTTGCTTGACTATTATAGCTTTGATTGAATTTGGAGCCTTCCTTAAGTGAGTTGGGAGTCTTGCTGCCTTTAAGAGTTTCTACTTATGTTTCGTTTTGTTAAGCTTGATTATAATATGTCTTAGAGTCTTTCTTTTCAGATCTGTAGTGAGTGGCATTCAGTATGTATCTTGGATATCTGTAGTCTCTTCTTTCGTAATTTCTGGGCAGTTTTCTGTCAGCAGCTCAGCAACAATACTCTCTGTGTTCTCAGGCATCTTGCCCTACTCAGGAATTCCAGTTAATCGTCGATTGTTCTTCTTAATAGAGTCCCCTATGTTTCTTAATGCTTCTTCATTTTTCTTGTTTCTTTTTGTGATTTCTGCTCATAGATGCTGGAGTCAGTGGGTCTGTCCTCCAAACCAGAAAGTCTGTTTTCCATTTGTTCCATTCTGTTTTCTTGGCTTTGAATTCAAGTTTCTATGTCTTTGATTTTGTTTTTCATCTGTTGGATTTTCAAATACTGATGTTTATCTAGATCGAACAGCTTGCTTAATTTTTCATTTTGCTCTGTTGCATTTTGCATATGGTGTAGAAGGGCTCTATACATAATCCTTTTGTATTCACCTTCCGATAGTTTCAGAAAGGTTTCTTCGTCTGGGAAATTTTTAGTGCTTTGTTTTCAGGGCTTTCTGAAGCCATGGATGATTTCTTCTTTATGCTTTTCTCCAGAATTTGTTGCTTTTTTGTATCATGTGAGTCAGTAGAGGTGGGAAAAGATGCTGTGAGGGTGGACCGCCGTTGTTTCTCTAGGCCATCTTAAAAGGAAAGGTAAAAGGTATCTGACAACCTCCAAAGTCAGTCAGGTTTTCAGGTGTACAGGTCTGTCTTCACAGCTGAGAAAGTAAGCACCTCTATATCAAACCCCACATGTTTTAAACTAGCTCAAAGTACAGAAAGGCTACTGGCCTACTGGCCTGTGCTTTCAGGCCCCAGCTGTAGGCAACAGTGTGTAGAATCCTGCTTTTCTGCCAGAAATACACTCTGCTCTGGACAGGCACTGCCTCCCAGCCCAGGAATTAAGTTCAGCTCGGGGCTCTGTAAGGGTATCTCTGACTCCCAGTTGAACTAGATGGTGTCCTGAACCAGGTGGTGTCCTGCATAAGTTTGCTGCCTGGCTGTTTCCAGGCTACTCTATGTCTTGGGTGAAAGGAGAGCCCAAAGGTACTGAGATGCATAGAGTCCACAGTATCTGTTGCCGGGCCCCAGCTGTGGGCAACACTGTGTAAAAAATACTGCTTTTCTGCCAGAAAAGTGCTTTCCTGTGGGTAGGCAGTGCCTCTAGGGCTTCCGTATGGTTGTACCTGCCTCTTGATGGAACAAGAAGGTGTCCTGCTCAAGCTTGGTGCCTGCCTCCATAGAAGCTACGCACAAAGAGAGGCCAAAGGTGCCGAGATGCACAGACTCCGAAGCTGGACTCTCAAAATCTGACAATTTGACCTGCCGATCCCACTAACAGTGTGTCTGAGGTTATCTTCTAGTCAAGTTCCATTTCTGCCCACTGGCTAAGACAGAGGAAAAAAAGTTAAAATGGTGAGTTACCTTCAATCTGTAAAAGGCAGCTCTGGTGAAGAGCAGGGTCAGTGAAAGAGAGGAGATTTTCCTTTCAGTGATATGAAGTCCAAACCCAATGCTGTGTCCTAGGGCTCAGTAGGTGTCCAGAAGGCTCTGTTTAATTATCAGTTCAGGTCTTGATTTCCATAGGGATTTAGGGAGACATGTGCTTAGTCCACCATCTTGACTTGACCTCCGATTTCTTAAGAATCCGTAAGGATATATGTGATGAAACTCAAGCTGTTGTCCTTGACATGCCCTTTCACTTCCACTTCTGAGTATCAAATCAAACATTTCTAAGTTCTGCTATGATCATCACTTAGTGATTGTTTTCCATTCATATTGTTAGTATACCTGAACCCCTGAGGAGACAAACTGAATTTTGCGAGTTTTTGTTTCCTTTGTCATAATGTTGTGGGGACCCTGGTGGTGTAGTGGTTAAGTGCTATGTCTGCTAACCAAAAAGGTCAGCAGTTCAAATCTGTAGGTGCTTTTTGGAAACTCAGTGGGGCAGACGTGCTGTGTCTTATAGAGTCACTATGAGTTGGAATCAGCTTGACAGCCATGGGTTTTTGGTTTGGTTTGTCATGAGGTCTAGCCTGGTTGTATGTGTCATGACTGTTCTAAAGAGTTTAATTAGTTCAAGTTGTAACAGTCACCTATGCTTAGTGGAAACAAAAAAACCATTCACATGTGAGAATGTCAGCTGTCTATTGCAGTACTGATATTCCTTGCAGTGACAGGTCTGATGGACACAGGATTACCCAGCCTTTTTGCCTGCCCACTGTTAGAACAGCCACTTCAGTAACAAATGTGGAAAATTTTGCTGTACATGGAGGGTTTTAGGAGGATTACTACCTTGGGAGGGTGGGCTTCAAACCTAATTTTGTGCAAGGTCAGGAGTCAGAGTGTCTATTTTGTGCCAAATGCTGTAATTGAATGTAAGTTGAGGTTGGGTTTTAGTATTTATTTATGTTACAGAACTGACCAAATTAGAGTTAGTTAAAGCAGAAAATGCTTACAGGTCAGAATCCTTGCATTTTGCCAGTCAGTTGGAGATGGATATAGACTGTCATTTTGTCATACAGTGGTGGCTTGCATGTTGCTGTAATGCTGGAAGCTGTGCCACTGGTATTTCGGATACCAGTAGGTTCCCTTACAGTAGATAGGTTTCAGCAGAGCTTGCAGTCTAAGGCGCATTAGGAAGAAGGGCTTTGGAGGGCTCCTTCTGAAAAGTAGCCAGTGGAGACCTACTGAATCATACAGAACTTGCCTGCTTTGAGCACATTGTCAGGTGGGAACAGTTGCTGGAGGAAGATACCGTGTTTGATAAAGAGAGGGCCAGTGAGGATGAGGGACACCTTTGGTGAGAAGGATTAGCACACTAACCTCCATAGTGGACTCACACATGCTCATGATGTGATTGTGAGAATGATGTAGGACCAGGCAACACTTCTTGCTATTGTGTAAGTTCATTATGAGTCAGAGTCAACTCTATGACAGCTAACAACAGCAACCGCCACTACCACTTTTGAGTTTTTTGGTCTTTCCCTTTGTGAAGGGATACTTCCTTCTAACTGCCAGTCACTGAGCTGAAGTTATTTCCTTCATTGCTTTACCCTGGTCAGCTGTTAGTAAACACTGTCATTTTAGTTGGTTGTATTTCTGTGAAGCTCTGTAATAGAAGATTTGAGCTCATCCTGTTGATAAACTCCTTTGTTTCTGCTTAAAAGGACAGGATGTTCATTTCTATCAGATCATGTCTTTTAAATATACCTGCCTGGACAAGTATGTTTCTTTGATTAAGCACTTACTGCTTCATAAGATAACACTGCGAAATTGGAATGAGTAAGTGAAAATGTTTCCTTGGCAGGCATTAAAACTAGACACCAGAGAAAAGCCAGAAAGTGTTTCCATGATGTACATGGGTAGAACTAACATTTTTCTTTCTCAGTTTTATGTTATTTTCTGTAAAAAAACTTTGAACTAGCAACATGGTAATGGAAATACCCTGCTGACTGCTCTTGTAGTAATCTTGATAATGGAAATAATAGCAGCAGCAAATGTTAACTGAATGTGCACATGTTTTAGGCAATGGCTCCCTTTGCTCTCACCATGACCCTGCCTGGTAGATTTCATTATTGCTGTTATCTTCAGAAGATGAAACTCAGGAGACAGAGCAATGTGAGGATAACCTGCTAGGACCCGGCAGAGCCAGGTCAGAGCCACCCCTGTGTCCGTCCTTTGTGTTTCCACTGCCACGCCTGTGTCTTCAACATCAACAGTTGCTTATGCCACATTTGCTTTCAAAGGTTAGGACATTTTATGAAAATCATAGATGGCTTCCCTATTTTAGAATTCTCCAGTAGGTTTTTCTTTTCCCAGAAGAGTGTTCTAGTTCCACTCCAGAACAAACACTAAGTGTGGGAAGGTTATAATTGTGTGTATGTTTGTTTTATAAATGTGTGTAACTAAAGAACACTGGATGCAGTTTTCTACAAAGAAAAGAATAAACTAAGGATTTATTCATGATACAGTTCTCAGTAATCATTCTATCAGGGCTAATGACTGCCGATGCATAAACTTTTTTTTTTTTTTAAAAGACCTTTGTGTTATTTGGAGTATTTCATTGATCTTTCCTTTTTTCATGGTATGTGAAGTGCTAAAAGTATTGTGCTAAAACATCTGAGAAAAATGGGATTCAGTGGTATGATTCTCTTAGCTTTGAAACAATGTAATGGATAAGAGGTCAATTTTATATTCTTGTATTGCTATTTTTCCTCAATAATTATCTTGATTGTTTGGTTAAGAAGCCCGTTTTGACCTGACTGACCTTTCCAAGTCCCCTCCTCCCTTACTCCCTCCCTGAACACACACTCGGATGGTACAACTTTGCCTGCTGAAAGTAAAGAGAACTTGAAGCTCTTACCATGAAGATGAAAGACTACAGCATTTAATATAGATTAAACATTAACATAAAGAAAACAAAAATCCTCACAACTGAATCAGTCAACAACATGACAAATGGAAACAAGATTGAAGTTGTGAAGGATTTCATTTTACTTGGATCTACAATCTCTGTCCATGGAAGCAGCAGTCAGGAACTTAAATGATGTGTTGCATTGGAAATATTCTGCTGTAAAAGACCTCTGTATGGTATTAAAAAGCACAGATAACACTTTGAGGCCTAAGGAGCACCTGACCTAAGCCATAGTATTTACCTTTTCTCACATACATCAGAAGCTGGATAGTGTATTAGGAAGATCAAAGAAGGATTGATGCATTTGAATTATGGTGTTGGCAAAGACTGTTGAATATATTATTGACTGCCAGAATAAGGAACAAATCTGTATGGGAGGAAGTACAGCCAGAATGCTTCCTAGAAGCAAGAATGACAGGACTTTGTCTTGTGTACTTCAGACATGTTATCAGGAGGGAGTCCTGAAGGAAGACATCATGCTTAATAAAGTAGTGGGTCAGCAAAAAAGGGGAAGATGTTCACTGAGATGGAGTGACGTAGTGGCTACAACAGTGGACTCACACATAGCAATGATTGTGAGGATGGGGCAGGACTTGGCAGTGCTTCCTTCTATTGTACACCAGTGTTAGGATGTGAACTGACTGGGCAGCATCTAACAATGGTGTACATGCTCACTGCGTTTCTTTTCTGCTTTGCTTACCCTGTTATTCTTCAGTGACCCTGTAGTACTTCCACAGTGCTTACACAAAAACATGTTGTTGTAAATATTTTTGCCCATGTGTATCCCTATTAGACCATGAATTCTTTGAGAGCAGAGGTTCCTGTTCACCTTTATATTCCTAATGTTCATATTTAGCAGATGCCAAAATAAATGGATGAGTTAATGTATGTCTGCTATGAAGTTGGGGTGGGCTTTTGGGGGGGGTAAAAGGAACACTTATAATTACTGTAATGTTTGTGAATAACTATGCTATGATGGATAGAGTGGTTCCCCACTCCTATTTTATAGATTGATTTACAGAAATGAAGTAACTAGCCAAAGACACGCAAAAAATGGAAGGGGAATACAGGAAGGGGATTATTTAAGCCTTCAGATTAGGTAATTTAAACCTTCATATTAGATTATTTGAGAGCACCCATAGAGTAGCCAGTGCTGACTGAAGTGTTCCAGGGGATACAACATAGGGTGGTCATGTGCTGGACTTCAAGGGGGCTTACATTGAAATGGCAGCAGAATATACAGCTACAAAGCCCAAAATAATTCTAAGAGTGTATCTGTAGTGGAGGGTGAGGGCTAATGGAAAAGTACTTAATGAAATTTTGGACGGGGGGTGAAAAAGCAGGACCTTAGTTCTTGTCCAGAGTTGAAAGAAGGCACTCAGAATGGAGGATGTAAACTTGAGGATGGTGGAAAAGGGTAAGGTGGTAGAATGAGCACAGGACTGGCTACATTCCTCAGCAAAGCTAAATTTGGTATTACATTTTCAGGGTATATGGGTATGCCAGTGAAGACAGTATTTTAATGGAGAGCTTGGTTAGAAGGCTGATTAAATAAGTGATAAGAGATTTGATCCTGGCATTGGCCTGGGAGCCTGGCTGTTGTGGTTGTTAGCCTGGTCAGGCAGGTAAGCATGGCTGTTGTCTTAGTTTCCTAGTGCTGCTGTGTAACAAATAACACAATAAAGCCCCCAAACCAAACCCTACTGCCTTTGAGTCGATTTCAACTCATTGCAACCCTACAGACAGAATAGAGCTGCCTCTTAGCATTTCCAAGTAGTACCTGGGTGATTTGAACTGCTGACCTTCTGGGTAGCAGCTGTAGCACTTAACCACTACTTCACCAGAGTTTCCATTACCACAGTAGGAGGCTTTAAAGAACAGTGACTTATTGTCTTACAGTTCTAGAGGCTAAAAGTCTAAATCAGGGTCTTGGTTGTGTGGATTCTTTCTTCATTGGTAGCCCTGGGTTTTCCTTGTTTCCATGGTGTCTTGTCTCAGAGCTGTCCTCTTCTGTGTATATTACATATATCTTACTCTTTTTTTGTAACTCGGAAATGGTTAGATTTAGAACTCGTTCTACTCAGATAAGGCTATACGTGGTGGCCAAGTGGTTAAGTGATTGGCTGCTAATTGAAAAGACATTAGCTTGAATCCATCAGCCACTCCGTGGAAACCCTAAGGAGCAGTTCTGCTCTGTCTTGTAGGGTTGCTGTGAGTTGGACTGGACCATAATGGGTTTGGTTTGGGGCTCTGGTGATACAGTGTTTAAGAGCTTGACTGCTAATCCAAATGTTGGCAGTTTCAATCTACCAGACACTCTTTGGAAACTCTTGAGGGGGCAGTTCTCTATTCTCCTATAGGGTGCTATGAGTTGGATAATCAGCTTGATGGCAGTGGTTCTTCTCAGATAGGGCCTAATTAACAAAACAAAGAAAATCCCATCTCCAAGCAGGATTACATTTACAGTTAAACAAAACTACCAGTTGCTGTTGAGTTAACCTGACTCCTGGTGACCCCGTGTGTGTCAGCGTAGAACTGTGCTCCATGGAAAAATCATGGCTGAGTGTTTGAAAGTAGATTGTCAGGCTTTTCTTTAGTGATGCCTCTCAGTAGACCCAAAGCTCCACCCTTCCAATTAGCAGCCAAATGCGCTCACTGTTTTTGCCGTCCAGGAACTCCATTTACAGGTACAGTGCCAAGATTTTAAAGCATATTTTGGGGGACACAAATGCATAATAGCTGTCACGTGCAGTATGACTGAAAGTTAACCAGCATGGAGTTTACTGAAGTCCTGACTTTATACATCCCCTAAATACTTAGGGAGGCTCTTAACAGTCATTAAGAATTTGCTGCTAATCAAATGGTCAGTAGTTTATATCAGCCACTGCTTCTTGGAAGCCCTATGGGCGTTCTACTTTGCCCCACTCAGGAATGCTATGAATTGGAATAGACTCCACTGCAGTGAGTATGGATTTTTAAAAAACAACAACAGCAACAAACCCCACAAAAAACGAACAATAACAGCAAAGACACAGGCAGACAGCTACAGCGAATAACTTGGAGCAAGCAGTATGTGGGTGAACCTGTTGATAAGAACAGTTTGGCAACAGTGACATCACTTTGAGGCTAAGATAAGGTGGCAAGAAGTGGCAATCAAGGAATTTATTGATGTAAGCCTTGAAAAGGAGGCAGTGAACATGAGTGTTCCTCAGGTGTGTTGAACTGTAAAGTGTGTGCATTAAGGTTAACGATGAACTGGAGTTCAGTCCTGGGAAGTAGATGTTTCTGTTACGTCTGACACATCAGGGCATCGCATCCCTGAGAGCTGTGCTGTTGTGCCCGGGCGGAGCGGCACCCTGAGAAGGCCTGACAGGTTGTGGCATGCACACAGGCTTCAGCCAGGGCGGGAAGCCAGGGACTCAACCATTTGCCAGGCTTGACTGCCCAGTGATGAGAGAATAAAAGTTGGTCAGGGCCCAGCCAAGTGGTCCTCCTGTTTTCACCCTATTTGTGGCATTCTTGGAGTGTTGGATAACGTTTCTAGGGCCATATATGGAAAACTCTGACCTTGGAAGAGTCCTGGAGTGCTCAAGTTTTGGTGAGGGATGAAGCTGATAGAATAAGGAAACTAAGTTGGTAAAGAATTTCAAACAAGAAAAGTTCTAAGCCTGTGTTTTTAAAAACAAGCCCATATATTTTACAGAGATTAGAATCTCATCCCTTAACATTTTTTATTTCCACCTTTTTTAGAAATCTGTGTCATTTTTTAATGAAATTGGAAGTCACACTATATGATAGTTTCCTGCTTTTTAAAACACATTATTATTATTAAATATTTCTGATGTTCTTAATGGCTTATGTATTTCTTTTGTGTGGATATAATGTTTAGTGTCTAACTCTTCCTGAATGTTTCCACTTGTGTTTATAAAATAACACTCTCTGAACTTGTTTTCATCTAAACACTTGGCTAGATATCCACTATTTGTTTTAGATTCCAGAGATTACACCACCTTTGTCTATTCAGGGATATAACTTTTCATTTCTAATCTGTAATTTCTAAAATTAAGCTAAATTTGTTAAAATTTTTCTCCATTTATTTTTTTAAAGGAACTCGTCTCCTGCTGCCCTTTTTCTCTCCTGGTACTTTACTAGGGGAGAGTTTCAGCTGCTGAACTTGTATCAAGAAATACTTTGGATTGCAACAGTAATAGGCTTGGCACTATTTGTCAGCCAACACCCCAAAGAGACCTCATGCCACCTTTCAAGATGTTTCTGCTACTTGTATTAACAAGAAGTCATTTTTGCAGCAGCCTCTCAGCTCCATTAATGAGGTTGAATTTGAAAAGACTCAGAGTGAGTTAAGTCTTCTGAGGATGCTGGGGACTCTGGACCACTCTGAGGGCTTGTGCTGAGTTACTGATGCCATTAGAGCTGTGTTGCCATTCCTTGCTGTGCCCTGAACGCACTCTTTCCGAGGAACAAGAATAATTAATTAAGGAGTGACATTAACCAAAATGCTGTGCTGGCTAAGGTAGCACTCAACCTGCCCCCCGTGTCTTGTTCTGGTATAGCTGAAGGTAGCTTATGTGTTTGATTCCATGCTGTTCTCAGACAGACCAGTTGCCTTTGAACCATTTCTAACTCATGGTGATTCCATGTGTGTCAGAGTACAACTGTGCTCTATAGGGTTTTCAGTGGACGATTTTTCACAAGTAGATCACCAGGCCTTTCTTATGAGGCACCTCTAGGTGTACGTGAGCCTCTGAGCTTTTGGTTAGCTGTCAAGCAAGTTAACTCTTTGTGTTACTCAGGGACTCCCCATGAAAGCAAGTGCTCGCGTTTTTCTAATTTGTGCTGTATCCCAGGATCTGGGCTGTCACAGATGCACAATGTGTGCTCATTTAGTGAATTCCAGAGGTGTTTTACTGCCTGTAGAAACAGTTGCAGATTTCTATCCTCGTCTTTAGTTTGTTGCAAGCTGCTTCCTCAGACTATCTTCAGGAATTATGCTGGCCCCCAATTCCATGCGTTGCTGTTTCCTGATTATGAGGTGTGCTGCTGCTTGTGGGGGTTCCTTTTGCTGTAGTGTCTCCTGTTGCACCAATACTTCACATGGGGAATTATTGAGTGATTAAGCTGTAGCTCAGTCATTCATGTCTTCCACATGGTCTGGGCTGTATGTCCAAACTGGTTCCTGCCCCTTTGAACCCCTTGAAGCCGTTACAGTTTTCTGGCATTACTTTCTGGTGTTTTAACCAGGTATGTCATTGTTTGACCTTTGGCTCTTTATGGCCAGGGACTGGACTCTAACTCACCCGAAGCCGGTGGCACAGTGCTTTGTGCTCAGGCAGTGAAGGGTCACTGCAGGTTCATCTCAAATGTTCTCATTTCTAATAGTACTGTCTCTTTATTTTTCCTCACCTCTGATAATTTTCTCAGCATCTCTCATTGCACATGTAAAGTTTAACTTGAATTTTTCTTTTCTTTTTTTTTTTTTTTGTAAACTGTGTACTTAAAATATTCTGTCTGGTAGGAACTCTTGGCTGATATCTAGTCTCATTAGAATGGTTACCCGTACTGTGGTTTTTCCATTAACTTTTGCCCCAGGAGTTTCGAATCAGTTTGGGATTGGTAGCAAATGTGGATAATTGTTTCCTCATTAGGAGTCAGGTTTGACACTTGCTATTGAAATGTTGTGCTGTCTGGGATATGAAACAGATGGTCACTTACGGAAGAACAGATGTCTGTGTTGAATCAGAGTGTTTTCATCTACTCTTGTACCTTGAAGTATTTCCCTTGGCAAACACCCACTTCTGACCTGCTTGTTTCAGCTTTGGGTGATTTTTCCCTAATAAGGGACTAAATAGACCCTTACAGAGATGTATGATAAAATAGGAGTAATAAGACATAAATAATTCAATTTGGTTATTCTGCAGTGCTTATTTGGAAGCAATGCAATGTCTTGATTGATGAGGCAATCAGTAATTCATTAATACAGTTAACATGACTTGTTAATTCATAACTTTAAAAACTAATTTCAACTAAATGTAGTTTTATTCTTCTGGTGGTATCTGTGAAGCGGTTCAGAGCACTGTCTGTAGCCAGGCTGTCTGGGTTTGAAACTCAGCTTTCTCGTAAGAGCTGATTTCTTGGCTGCTGCTTCCATGGACATACGTCATTATCATCTGAGACATAAGGACTCTCACTGCTCCTGATTTTAGTACAAAGACTGGAAAAACCTCAGTATATTTTAAAAAGTGCCCCTCTGGAACCTATGCAGAGTTAAGCTAATTTAGTTTTGTTTCTCATCACATTATTTATTATAGTTACATTATTTAACAATGCAGTGCCTCAGTCTTCTCATCTATAAAGTGGGCTTAGTGTGATAATTGTTGTTAGGTGCTATTGAGTTGGTTCTGACTCCTGGTGACACTGTTCTCGATACAGTGAGACACTGCATTGTCGCCATCTTCACAGTTGTTGCTATGTTTCAGCCAGTTGTTGTAGCCATTGTGTCATTCACTGTCCTTGAGGTCCTTCCTCTTTTTAGCTGACCTTCTACTTTCCCAATCATGTTGACCTTCTCCAGGGACTGGTCTCTCCTGATAACATGTCCAAGGTATGTGAGACAAAGCCTGCTGTCCTCACTGCTAAGGAGGTTGTATTTCTTTCAAGATAGATTTGTTTGTTCTTTTGGCAGTCCACAGTATATTCAGTATTCTTTGAAATAATTCAAAGGCATTAATTCTTCTTCTGTCTTCCTTATTCGTTGTCCAGCTTTCTCATGCCAATGAGATGACTCGTTAAAGTGATGTCTTTGCTTTTAAAAACTTTATAGAGATCTTTTGCCATAGTTTTAGGGTTACAGTGAGGACTACATGAGTTAGTAAATGGAAAGCATCATGAACACTGTCATGGATTGAATTGTGTCCCCCCCCCGCCCATATGTGTAGCCATGTGGCTGGGCCGTGATTCACAGTGTCTTGTGACTGTCCTCCATTATGTGGTTTTCCTATGCTGTATGTTAAAGGATTACGGTGGGGCTGTAAATCTTTTAGGATTACCTCCCTGCTCCGTTGTAAAGGGAATTTCCCTGGAGTATGGCTTGCCCCACCTTTAATCCTTTCATCCTATGAGAGATAAAAGGACAGAGAAGCAAGCAGAGAATTGGGAACCTCGTACCACCAAGAAAGCAGCACCGGGAGAAGAGCACGTCTTTCAGACCTGAGGTTCCTGCGCCAAGACGCTCCCTGGACAAAGACTGATGCAATACCGGACTTTCCTCCAGAGCCGACGGAAAGCCTTCCCCTGCAGTGGACACCCTGAATATGGACTTGTAGCCTACTGGACCCTGTAAGAATAAACCTTCCTTTGTGAAAGCCATCCACTCTGTGGTATTTCAGTTAGAGCAGCCCTAGCTGACTAAAACAAACACTTCCTGGCTCAGAATCACTTACAGAAGTGTTAGCTGCTGTTAATTCGTTGTTGTTAGTTGTGTTTAAGTTGGCTTTGACTCATGATGACCTTACATATGACTGAATGAAACAGTGTCTGGTCCTGTGCCGGCCTTGCTTTTGTTGGTAATGTGTGAGATCATTATTACAGCAATTATGTCAGTCCATCTGATGGACGTCTCCCTCATTTTCCCTGACCTCTCTTTGCCAAGCATGCTGTTTTTCGTTAGTGGCTGGTCTTCCCTGATGTCTTGTCCAAAGTAAGCATGGCAAGGTCTCACCATCCTGGACTCTGAGGAGCATTCTGGCTATACTTCTTTCCAAGCTGATTTATTTTTCCTTCCGGCAGTCCACAGTATATTCAGTATTCTTTGCCAACACCTCAATTTGAATACATTAGTTCTTTGATCTTCCTTTTTCATTGTCCAGCTTTTATAGGCGTATGAGGTGGAAAATACCATGGACAGTTAGGTAAGGTGCACTTTAGTTGTCAGAGTGATGTCTTTGCTTTTTAAAACTTTAAGGATTTTTCTTCCCCAGCTTATTTGCCCATTGCAATACATCATTTGATTTCTTGACTATTGCTTCAGTTGATGTATATCATTATCATCATCCAAGAAGTCAGAACTCTCATTCCCCTAATTTCAGTACAAAGACTAGAAAAAGCTCAGTATGTTTTAAAAAGTACCTGTCTGCAACTTATGCAGAATTGAACTGATTTGCTTTGTTTCTCATCCTAAAATGCTAGTTGAGCCAGCTATTCCCTAACCCACTGCCACTGAGTTGATTCCAACTCATAGTGACGGGTATAGGACAGAGTAAGACTGCCCTGCAGAGTTTCCAAGGAGTGCCTGGCAGATTTGAATTAGCAACCTTTTGGTTAGCAGGTGCAACACTACTCATTATGTCAGGAGTGTTTCCAGCTGTTGCCTAGATACACATTATGTTTCTGGATTGCCTTTACTTAAAAGAGTAGTAGGATTTTGGACATCTTGTTTAAGCAGTTACTCAGCTCTTTATATTCTTCTTTGTTTGAGTATAGAGATTGAATAAAAACAGAAAACCAGTATATTGCATTTGAACTGTAGTTTTTGATTTGGAGCCTTTTAAAATTGGTCTATATGACTTTTGGCCCACATAAGATTGATGGTGGAGGAGGTTTTAAAGTCTAATACTGACAATTTGTGTTTTGCATGCTAAGAATTCTGAAGACCTGACCCTGCCCTTCTAATGTTTATAGCTTGATTGGAAGGTGAAATAAGTATGATTATTAACAACCCAGGACATTTATAAAGCCACATGCACTTTTTATCTTACAGCACTTCGCTTTAGTGCTATGAGCTGGCCCTCTGAGAAGTGCAAGACAGGGTATACTGTCTGAGGACAATGTTGCACAGAAATGACATAGAATACGAAACCCTGCTCCCAGTTGCATCCTCTGTTCCTGCAACAGATTCTACCATTTATCTCTTCACATGTTGCCCTCGCCTTTTGACGGGGTACAGTTTTACCACCTTTATATTGCTCTTTATTAGTGAGAACACTGGAATTTTCCTTCTCAGAAAGGTGTCCACCCTCTACAGGTTTGGGCCTTCACAGACACTGCTGTAATTGCAGATTCAGAGAAGTTGCTCTGGTAGTAGAGAGAAGCTCTGTGCACTCTCACTTTACCAAACGTGACTGTACTGTATGTCACCGTTGCACAGTGTCAAAGCCCGGAGATACATGTTGGTCATTATCGTGCATGTATGAGGATTCCTGTAACCGTCTGTTCAGTCGGGGTACAGGGCTATGTGAGGATTCACAGAACTGTCCAGTCAGGGTACGGAGCTATTCCATCATGTAAGATCTCTCTCCTGCGCTACTTCCTCAAAAGTCACACGCCTCACCTCCTCACCTCAAACCATCTGTGGCCCCTGACAACCACTGATCTGTTTTCCACCTTTGTAATTTCACCCTTCAGGAAGTTATATTCATGGAATTATATAAAATGTTACTTATTGAGATTGCCTCTTATTCAGCTTAGTGTTGAGATCCATATAAGTTTTGTATGTATCAACAAGCTTTTATTTAACTCTCCCTTTCCTATAAAGTAAAAGGTACAGAAAAAAAAGAGCATACCCTACAAGTGGTAAAAAATAATGCCCTAACTGTAATATAAAAGACAAAAAAAAAATTTATAAAATATGTGTTCTGACAAGTGAAGACTCACTTTGATCACATTGGAAGGTACAGTGAGGTCTTCAGTATGAAATCACTGAGGAGTGCCACAGCAGGTCTGTGTCTTTGGGCAGTCAGTTCACAAGTCACATTGCTTCCGGAATGGTGACCAGTTCCTAGAGAGTTCCAGGTAGTCTTCCCCTACTTTACACAGTAGCTGCATTCCTCAAGTATTCAGTACTATTAAAACTGGACAAAAAATACGCTGTGAATATGTGCAGAGAAGATTTTAAGGGTAAGGCCTGAAAATTATGGTTAATGGAATGTCTAGTGGGACCTTTAGATGCCTTGTGGGATGCGAGAGAATCTCTTCCTTTAGTAGTGGTCCCTCACACTGCAGGGTGTCTGACATTCCCTGACTTCTTCCACTAATACTCTGCAGTGTGCCTTACCTTGTGACAACCTGGATTTCCAAAATGCCACCTTCAAGTATCATGAATCTAGGTGGACAACTACACCTTCTTCTGATGGAATCTGTTCAGTTTGTGCCCGCATTGGAGAAACAATTCTCAGTGTATGCATTGTTAGTTTAAACCCAAATGATAATATTGATATTTTGAGGTACAGTGTTTCTTATTTTTAACAATATGATGTGTTCTGGGTGTATGTGTATTGCTAAGTAAAAACTGAGGTACTTTAAAGGTTGTGATTTGAATGTACCCAGAGGTGCCTTAGAAGAAAGACCTGGCAGTCTACGTTTGTAAAGATCACAGGCAAGAAAACTCTGTGGAGCTCAGCTCTGTTCTGTAACACATGGGAGTGCTGTGTGTCAGAGGCAATCCAAGACAACTGGTTTGGGGTGGCCCATGTATGTGTATAAGCCACATAAGAATAAATGTGATGGGTTTTGAATTAAACAGGGCAGGGTGAAACTACTTATGTAAGTGGAAGCACTTTTGAACCCTATCTGGAAGACCCCTTCCATCTCAGTTTATTGGCTACAGCACATGTATTTCTTTTGGCTGCAGCATTTGTCTTACGGAGGAGCCACCCTTTTCTTAAGCAGAAAAGTAATAGCCATTTTTCTGGATAACAGTGCATTGCGGAGTATAAAATACTACAGAGGTAACAAAGGAAGATGTCTGGCTTTTCTTAACATTGATTCTCCAGAAAAATCTGCTCATTTTCAGTGTCGTGGGGTGGTAGGAGGGGGGCTATAATTTTGTGTGACTTTAGAAGATATTGCTTTCCACTGGAAATCTCATAGGAGTTTGATAATTTGGCTGTACTTCTAAAATGTTCCACTGATCATTTCTTAGAGTAGAAAAATAATAAATTCATTTTGTTTAGTTTTGGTCTAGCCTAGATAAACTGAATGTATGAGTAGCATTTTGTTTATCTTTTAAAAATAATACATGCAAATTGGCACTCTTTTCACTTATGGATGTCATCTTTTGTCATTTAAAAAGTGTTCCTTTTAAATGAAGAGTTTGCTGTGCTGCTTATATTTATGAGCATTTGGGGTAAGAAAAGGAGTTATCTTTGATTTTAAACTTGTAAAAGCGTTATTAAAAATAAAGCTTCACATGTTTTAAAAAAAAAAAAAGACTGAGTACCTCAATGAATCTGTACTTGTTTTTTAAGTTTGATTAACTTTATACCTGAATAATGTGCTATTTTTTGTGACAAGCTAATATATAAAGATAAGTGTATCATCCAATTTATCTACTGGTACACAACAAATCACCCCAAAGTTAGAAGCTTAACATAAGAGACACTTATTACCTCCCCATTTCTGTGGGCCAGAGTGTGAGGTATGGCTTGGCAGTTGTCTGTCTCACAGTCTCTTATGGGGCTGTGGTTATCTGAAGGCTCAACGGGTTCTGGAGAATCGGCTTCCAAGCCAGTGAGCTTTGCTGTTGCTAGGCCTGCAGTCCTCACCACATGCACCCGAATGTCGTCTCAGCGTGCAGCTGGCAACCTGAGAGAGAGCCTGAGAGCACCCAAGACCGAAGCCGTAGTCCTTTCATGATATGTAGCACTGTATTCATTAGAAGCAGATCAAGGGCAGGGATTACACAAGGGCGTGAAAACTGAAACACGGAGACCACCAGGGGCCATCATGGGGACGGCCTGCCACATTATCAGTAGACACTCAGTTGACTCATATGGCAACCCATGTGTGTCAGAGGAGAAATTCTCCGTAGGGTTTTCAGTGGCTGATCATTTGGGAGAAGATTGCCAGGCTTTTCTTCTAAAATGCCTCTGAGTGGACTGAAACCTTCAGCCTTTCAGTGAGCAGCCAGGCAAGAGGGTAACCATTCACACTAGCCAGGGATTCTGCCTACCGTGTTGAGTTTGCTTATATAATATGACTTGCGAAAAGTTAGAAAACATGTTGCTACATGTATACCTAATGTAATATGAAAGCCTTTGATAAGTAAACTTATGTTTACTAAAATGATTAAAGAAATCCTACTGTAAGGAAAAGGAACTGTTTTTTCATAAATTTTTGAAGCTGATCCTTACAGTGGTGAAGAAACAGAAAGCTTAGCAATTTATGCAAAAGTTAAACCATAAGGTGATTTTTCTTTTTTACTTCATATGTGAGGAGACCATGGTGTTATAGTGATTAAAAGCTACGGCTGCTAACCAAAAGGCTGACGTTTCAAATCCACCAGGTACTCCTTGGAAACTCTGTGGGTCAGCTCTACTCTGTCCTGTAGGGTCACTGTGTGGTTAGAATCAACCTGATGGCAGTGGGTTTAGTGTTTTTTGTTGTTGTTGTTTTCTTTTTTTTTCCCGCATGTGAAATACAGTGACTTGTGAATTGCCACCATGGCAATCCTCTGGGTTTTACCTCCTCATTGGTATGCTGGCTGAAATCCTTGTACTTTAGGATGTTGCCTGCTCAAAGAATTGTACTGTAGATTTGGGCCAGGAACTTTTTTGGAATTGGCTGCCTCTACATCAACTCTGGCTTTTTTTTTTTTTTTTTTTTTTTAATTTTAGTAATTTTTCTGCATCTTCTTCCACTGGCTTTAAATTAGTTTGCTGGCTGTGTCATTCTTGTCTGAGGCGGAAGATTTCAGTAGTTTTTTTCCCTTTGCTCAAGTGTAGACTAGCTGGCAACCACTTGTGGAAATAGTCTGCGTAGTGCTAACTAATATCATGGTGTGCTGTGTTCAGTGATGTTGTATGTATCTATTACATTTGTTCATAGTTTGTTATTTGCTACTGAGGTCCAAAGTTTAGGTATTTGAAATCCTTTGCTTTTAAGTCTCTGTTGTGAAGCTCTGATGGTGAAGTGATTGAGAGCTCAGCTAAGCAGAAGGTCGGCATCCGCTCCTTGTAAGTGCTGTGGGGAAGTGGGCTTGGCTTTTTATTTTTTGTATAAGCGTGTGTTACAGTACTCTTCTATGCTATGTTAGACTTCTTTGGCTTCTAGTTAAAAGAGAATAGTAGAGTCTTTTGTATACAATGCTCATTGTGTTACATGTAGTTTTAGTACTGAATTCAGATTAATGAAAGCAGTGGCAGAATTTTTCATCTTTATTTTATTTTTTGTTTATTTTTAGTGCCTGAGATCCTTTTATTTTTTTTCTGCTTTCTGCTCTTCTTAGTTGTAACTGAGTAGCAGAACTCATCCTGTCTTTATCCATTGTTTCCGTAACTGATTCTGTCTGACACAGTCTCATACCATAATTTGATTTAGCCGTTTTGGTCTGCCCCGTTAAAATGTATGAAATGGGGAATTTCCAGTGCTGTCCAGCTTCCTTGCTACCTTGTCACCATTGCAGACCTAAGGAGCTTAAGGGTGTGCCTTTTCAGCGTTCAGACTTGGTCATGTTTGGGGCAAGAGGTGTTCTGGTGGAGGATAAGGGTTCTTTGGTGAATGAGTGACAGTGAGATTACTCTAGACTCAGTACTTCCAGGATTAAAACATTTCACATGTTTATACTGCCTCTCAGCTAAAGTTCCATGGTACTTGACTGCCTCAACTAGAAAATGACTCATTAGTTGTAGTTCAGCCAAGAATATGAGATGATAAAGGCAAAAGGAAATTAATCAGTGAAACAGTGATTCCTGTAATCACAATATGAGTGTCGTAAAATCCTTCATTTCAAAGCTAGCTACCGCTGCTGTCAGTTGCCATTAGGTTGATTCCTATTCATGATGACCAGTGTGGACCACAGTAGAATTGTGTGCCATAGGGTTTTCAGTGGCTGATTTTTTTGGAAGTAGATCGTCAGGCCTTTCTTTCTAAGCACCTCTGGTCTTCTGACATACTTCTGGGTGGACTCACACGTCCAGCATGTTTGTTAGCAGCTGAGTGTGTTAATCATTTGCAGTACAAAAAAGCCAAGCCAAGCCCCTTGCCATAGAGTTGATTCTGACTCATAGAGACCCTGTAAGACAGAGTGGAACTGTCTCATAGGGTTTCTGAGGAGGGGCTGGTAGATTTGAACTGCAAGCCTTTTGGTTAGTAGCCATAGCTACTAACGGTTACCCACCGTGCAACCAGGGCACATCGGCACTCCTGTTTGTAGGCTACTGTCTTGTAGATTGTTGAGATACATTGTGTGGTGTGGTGGCTTTAAAATTAAACTCTGACATTAGAAGTTGTACTACTGTATTTAGGAAAATTACTTAACCTCCCTGAATTTGGGTCTTCTGATCCATAAAATTTGAAGACTACTACTTGCGATTTGCTCAAGATTAATGAGAATGGATAAAATAACATCTGGTATGGTAGTTGGTGGGTACACCAAGAAAGATTGGTATGATTTTAAAACCTTTTTTTAATACTCACCTGGTACTTCCTAGCCTAACTTTTCCCTTATTGTGTGAGGCTCTGTTAAAGTGGTTCATGTAAATAACTAGCATTTTTTAGCTTTTGGCAGTTGAAGCAGATATTTGGGAAACAGAATTATTAAAACACTGGATGCATATGTTGTTACTGGGTGCTGTTGATTCTCACTCACAGGACATAGAACTACCCCATAGGGTCTCCTAGGTTGGAACTTTTGGGGGAGCAGATTGCTAGGTCTTTTCTCCTGTGGAGAGCTTGGTTGGTTCAAACCACCAGTGTTTCATTTAGCAGCAGAGTGGTTAGCAGTCGCTCCTCCAGGACTCCTTTTAGCGCTTACCCAGGGAGAGGACTAGACGTCTTTTAGGAGTAAAGGCCCAAACTGTGCTTGTAACTGTGTTGCTATTAGGGAGATCGGTTTAGTAAATTACGTCTCCAGTCTAGAATGGCAGCTGCATCTTGGCGGCGAGGTGAGTTTTCACCATGCAGCCCTGCGGGATGCTGGCTCAGTGTGGCTCACAGGGGAGTGTCAATTAACATTCTACAGCAAGTTTCAGCCAAGTGTGCCTTCACGGGGTTAACTCAGAGCTAGAATTGTGGTCTGGTTCTAGTTGTACAAATGCGATTTGGAATTGTTTTCAGGACACTCCATTCTCAGAGAGAACTTCAGAGTGTCAGAGAGTAGGTAAGGAGTGGCAGGTAGATGAAGGACAGGTTGTACCAGGTCAGATACTCTCCTTACTACTGTAAGTGTGTTAACCACTCACTGTGTTAGATGAGTATATTTGTGCCCTTGGGCCGCTGTAACAAAGTGCCACAGAGCGAGTGGCTTGTGACAGTACAGCTCTGGAGGCCAGCAGTCTGTAATCGGTGATTGACTGTGCCAACTCTTTCTAGGGGCTGTAAGGGACAACTGTCCTACATCTCTCTCCTAACTTCTGCTGATGGTTGTGATGTTTGGTGGTCCTTGGCTTGTAGATGTGCCTGGCTTTGCCATCACATGTCTGTTTTCCTGCTGTGTTTTCTCCTCTTTTATAAGGATGCCACTCTTAATGAATTAGGATCTAGCAGACTGCAGTCTGACCTCAAGTTAATTGACAGCATCTTCAAAGACTATTTCCAAACAAGTTCATGTTCACAAGTACCCAGAGTTGGGACTTCAGTGTATCTTTCTGGAGGACACAATTCAGTCTATAACAGTGAGACAGTAAACTTAATTTTTGTGTGTGTGTGACTTTTAATTACTTTTAAAATTTAGTCTTGTTCACTGTATTTGCAATTTATCATGGAGGTATTCTGGTAAAAGTGAGAAAGTTTTAATGTAATTGAAGTCTCACAAAGGATTTAAAGTGGTATCATGAAGTTTGAAGCTGGCTTTGAGTTAAAAAATGGAAATACCAAAAGAATCAAGTAAAAACTTTTACATATATTCAAGAAATTATGGTTTTACTTTGCTCAGAGCTCTCCTTTTAAGAGACAGTAACTTCTTGTGACTTGAGTCTAAAATCTGAAACTCGGAATCATGCATAAGGGTAAGTAGATGAATAAAAAGAGAAAAAGCAACAAATGAGAGGCTTTATTAAAAGTATTTGTCTGTAATTTTACTCTGGTAGTTCTCTAGAAACTACAGGCTTTATATTATAAACATTTTATTGGTTCAAAATGACAGAGGTTGTCTTTAAACAGGTGAAAGATTTTGTGCTGGAGGGAGGAGTAAGGGGTACTCTCTTCTTGTACAGTGACATCAATCCAGAGTAGGATCCTAATCCCTTAGTTGGTTTTGTTTACCATCCTATTCAGAGTTAGGTGTTACCCCTTTGAATGCAGGATCAAAGCAAAATGAATGAAAATCAGTTGCCTTCGAGTTGATTCTGACTCATGGCAGCCCCATGTGTGTCAGACTGGAACTCTGTTCTGTGGGATTTTCAAAGGCTGGTTTTTTGGAAGTAGATCACCAGGCCTTTATTCCTGACCCCAAAATATATGACTGTACATCATCTTTTCTACAATGGAGAAGCTCACAAGGCCCCGGAGCACAGCCCGGGGGGCCACTGAGTACAACATTTTGTTCCTGTGTTCTTTGAGATAGGTAAACATGGCCTTTCTTGAGCCTTGGGATTGATCAGTATTATTCTGTTGATTCACCATCATTAATTTAGTTATGTAATTACCATAATTGGTCAAGACAGATTGGGAGTAGTTTTAAAACACCATGTTGTACAAGTTCAGTATGGGATGTTTTCTTTTTCTCATACAAATTCTTATTTGAATGACAGGTCTTTGGTTGTCCATGTCTTTGAGGACAAATTGTTCTCAGAAATCATTAAATAAGGGAACTGCTAAGAGGCTGTTGCAGGTACTGATCTCAGAGGCCAGGCTGTTACAACCAAATAAGTGGGCCCAGGTCAACTCCTCTGTTTTGATCTCATGAGCTGCAAAAATAAAAACCCATTGCTGATGAATTAATTCTGACTCATAGCAAGCAACCCTCTGCGACAGAGTAGAAGTGCCCATGATGTTTTCAAGGAGCGCCTGGTGGGGTTGAACTGCCGACCTTTTGGCTAGCAGCCATAGCATTTAACCACTGTGCCACCAGGGTTTCCTTCAGCTGCAAACTGAGCCTCATTAAATGAGAATTGCCTGCTGTCGGTCTTGTACCATGTGCTACTGCTACACGACTATACCTAGCAGTTCTTGGAGAAGCTGTCAGCCTATCCTTTGCTTCACTGAGAAATTGTATCTTTGCAAACTACATCTGTTTAAAGGACCTGAGAAAAAATGACAGTACCATTTTGACTGAAATCGGCGTTTTTTTTTCCTGTTCTTATCTCTTCTGACATCTTTGGTTTTAACTGAAGTGTCTTCCATCACTATTTTGTAATGAATGACATTGTTTTTTTTTTTTTGAAGGGGGAAGGTTATTTTCCTGAGACTTATTTGTGATGAGATGTTTGTGTGTAATTTCAGTCTGGATTGTCTGTAATCTAATGCAGTCTGTGTAAGCTCTTGAAAACTCGTGTGGGTTTGCTTCAAGCTGTCCAATTTGTTCAGAGAAGCTTAAAATTTAGAAATATTAGCCGAAGATGGAAAAAGAAAATCTGTTATTTGGTGAGATTTGACAAGTATATTTATGATTTGAGAAGGATGGATTTATTGCAACAAGCATATTTATCATTCACGAAGTATTTGAGTAAATATATGTGTAGCCTTGTAGCCACTGATGGATAAATATGAAATGCAGCCCTTGATTTCAAGGTGCTTGGTTAATTTTGGGCGATAAGGTACAAGATACAAGCTATTACGTAAGCCAAGTAGTTGTGGAAATAAACATTTATGACTTGGAAGGACTTTTATTGGTACTGTGAACAGATCCTTGCATATTTCTCAAATTAATAATCAGGCAACACAAAAAACTTAATGTACTGAGCTAGGATGACTATTTGTTGTCATTTACCCCGCTACACTAAAGATACTTAAGATACTAAAGATACTTACCAAAGAAAAGTATTGTGCTTTCAGTGAAAGTTTACAATCCCAGTCAATGTGTCATACGAAAGCTTACATATACATTGCTGTGCACCTCTGGCTGCTCTTCCCACCCTGTGGCAGCATACTCCTCGATTCCACCGTGTGTTTCCCTTGTCTGTTTAACCAGCTCTGTCCCCTTCTGCCCCCTCATCTCACCTCTGGACAGGAGCTGCCCAGTTAGCCTCTTGTATCCACTTAAGCCAAGAGGCACACTCCTCACCAGTATCATTTTGTGTCTTATAGTCTAGTCCAATCTTTGTCTGAAGAGTTGACAGGTGAAGCCACTTTTGAAGATTTTCATTACAAACATGATGATTTTGTTTTTGCTAACATGCCAGAAGCCTATTTGAAGATACTTTGTAAACTAGCTTAGATCGGAAGTATTTGCTCCCTTCTGAGTCTGTACTTTTGATTTTGTACGTGCCCTTTCCCTGCGCACTGTGAGGGAGCTTTGGCAGCCCCTCCTCTCCTTGGTGACCTTTGGTGTCCATAATTCTCTGCATCTCACCATGGCTAGATGCTGGATTGTAGAGAGAGAAAGATTTAAAAGCAGCAGTTCTCTTGAATTTTATTCATTAAATGTTTGAAAGCCTGGTATTCATAGAACATTTTGCTGGGCCATTTTGCAGATGATCAGCTGGAACACATAGTCTGCTCTCAGGGAGTTTACCACCTCATACCACTTAGTTGCAGGTTAGCCACCTGTGACCCATGGTAACCCCTTATGTCAGTAGAGCTCTGCTCCACAGGGCTTTCAGTGGCTGACTTTTCAGACCCCCAGGCCTTTCTTCAGAGCAACCCCTGGGTCGACTTGAACCTCCAGCCTTTTGGCTCACAGCTGAGTGTGTTAACCACCCAAGAAACTAAAAATCCCCATTCAGAACATTTTAATCATATGGCTCAGTGAAGGTTGTATTTCATAGTGTGAGATGCTTGTTGTATGCAGTTTGTTAAACACTGGGTATTTCCAGTAGGGTTTAAAGGAAGGGGAAAGTGGAGAAAATGTATTGCCAAATCAGTAATCTAACATTTGTCTTTTAACCTTCCGTTCTTGGTCTAGAACATTTGCTTTCAGGCCTCTGCTCAAAATTATTGTGTTCTGACTGGCATTCTGATGCAACTATTGATAAATAGCTACATGTTTACTTTGCAATACTGGGTACTTTGGCAGGCAAAAAAAAAAAAAAGAAAAAGAACAATGTAACCAGAGTATGCATTGCACTTTCCAACTGCTATCCGCCTGGTTATTTTTTTGAAATCTGTTGTCTATGCCTTTGACATTTTAAATGGCTGCGTTCCAGGGCTTCCTTGGTGGTGATCTGGTCTGGCATCAGGGAATTTCAAAGGTCAGGTTAATTGGTATAGCCAGTTGTGTGTGTCATCTGGTGGGTCCTAGGTTGGCACTGGCTTGCTTATCCTTCTGGGTATGCCCGGAGCTGGTTTGTGAGTTTCTCAGAACATGTGTGAAGCTCTTTGTTTCTGTTTGTCAGTCCAGATACCCTTGGGTAGTGGGTCATATGTCACCCAGTACCTCTTTCTCAGGATGGCATATGTAAAGAAGACAGCTCTCAAGGTGGGAACCAGAGCTGGAGAGAAGCAGAGGGACTTTGTGGGGGCTGTGAGGACAGCACCCTGAGGGCAGGTGATCCTGGGCTGGGACACAGCAGTAGCCTGAGGTGACTAAAGTACCTCAAGGAGTTTTTTTACCTGCTGCCTTGGCCATTGTCTTCCAGTACAGACTATCTCATGACTGAAGATTTGGGAACAAAGCGAGTGGTAGAAGACAAGAATTTTCCATTCTGTCTTTGAGAACATTCTGTTCGTATTTTGATGTAGTAAGGACAGACTTTCTTCAAACAAAGGCTTTTGGCTGAGGAATTCCTAGACAGCCCCTGGCTCTGTAAATGGAGATGATAATCACAAATCACAACAATTGTTGAATCCCAGTCTTTTTAGTTTTCCTTGTGTGACAGAATAGCACTTCTTTTTCCAGTTAGGGCAGCTGTCTGTTCTCAGGCGTAGTGTGCCTGGTCTGGTACAAGCTTTGAGTTTGAGTACTTTGTAAAAAGATTTTATAGGATTATATATTTTATGTAAATGACCACACGATCACACGAGAAGTTAAAATGCCATGACTGATCTTTATGCAGTCAGCTTAGACTTAGCTTCAGACTTTTTTTTTGCTTGTTTTCTACAAACAAAAAATTATTAGCTCTTGGTATGGCTTCAGGGAGTCCTGGTGGCATAGAAGTTGAGCACTTGAAATACTCCAGCTGCTCTTTGGAAACCTTCATGGGGCAGTTCTGCTCTGTCCTGTAGGGTAGCTATGAGTCAGAATTGACTTGATGGTAGTGGGTTTGATTTTGCCTTCAGGAACATTTAAATGACTTTTCTTAAATATTTGGAACATAAATAATACGAGGGCTGGTGACTTGTGTCGGTATTGCCATGGTCTGTGCTTGATGTCCGTACAACCTGCTGACTTGAAGACATTTCTTTTTTTTTTTTTTTGTACTTTCAATGAGGGTTTATATTGTTAAACAGTACACATTGTTTTAAGACATTGGTTAACTCCTTAACAGGTCTACAGTTTCCCTTCTCAACTTTGGGTTCCCTATTACCAGCTTTTCTGTCCTTTCCTCCTTTCCAGTTCCTGTCACTGGGCTGGCGTGCCCCTTTGTTTTGTAGGTGTCCACTTTTGGGCTGAAAGGTGATTTCATGACTGAGCTGAAGGAGTCTCTGGGGGCCACATTCTCAGGCTTTCTCCAGTCTCTGTCAGGCCAGAAAGTGGGGTCTTTCTTTTTGAGTTAGAATTTTGTTCCACATTTTTTGAAGAGGTTACTTTTTTCTTCTCTTAGTAAGAATTGAACTTGAGATGAGAAGGAGATGGCCTTTGCCATCTGTTCTTTTTTTGGCTGTTTTGACACTGATTAGAAGATAAGTTGTTCTATCCTTGTGAGTTTTTCCCATATATTGTGGTTGTACAGATACGTTACATGTTGGGGTTTTAACAGAAAAACCTTGCACCAAAAAAAAAGATTTGTGAAGAAAATTTGGCTACAGTGTAGTATCTTAGGAAAAGCATTAATTAGCAGAGTAGGAAAACTGAGTGTCTGAGATACATAATAACCAGCACCACCTCCTTGTCTTACAAGCATTAAGCACTGTACAAATTCAAGGTATTTGTGTCGTTTTAACAAGAATCATCATCATCACAGCAACTGTTTCTATTTATTAGGTAATTACACATGAGATACTGGACTGAGGACTTTTACTGCCTTTCATACTTACAGCGACTCAGTGAGGGTATTGTACTCATTTTGCAGATGAAGGGGAAGACTTAGAGAAGAGGCACAGCTTCCCCCAGTGTACATAGTCAGTGTGTATGCAGGTGATGGCGAAGCCTGCACTTCTCTCTGTGCCTCACACTTTCAGTGTGTGGTACAAAATAATACAGATAAGAAAAAAAAATGCTTCTTATGCACCACCAAGAAAAATACCATTTGATGTAAGTGGAAACACATTCAGAAAATTTGAGTGGAACAGGCAAAAAGTAACCCTCCATCCTCTAGCCCTGCGTCCTTTCTGGAAACATAAGTATGTTAATTGTGCTTTCTGTGTAGCCTCACCATTTTTTAGATATTCATCTGTATGTGAAGAATCCTAGGGGGCATGGTGGTTAAAGTTGCCTGGCTGCTAACTGAAAGGCCAGCAGTTCAAACCCACCAGCTGCTCTGTGGGAGAGAGACGTGGCAGTCTGCTCCCGCAAATATTTACAGCCTTGAAAACTCTAAAAGGCAGTTCTGTTTTATAGGGTATGAATTGGAATTGAGTTGATGACAGTGGGTTCAGTTTCTTGTTTTTTTTTGTAACGTCTGTGTGCATTTATGGAAACCCTGCTGGGCATAGTGGTTAAGGGCTACCTCTGCTAACCAAAAAGTCAGTAGTTCAGATCTCTCAGGTGCTTCTTGGAAACTCTATAGGGCAGTTCTGCTCTGACCTATAGGGACACTATGAGTCAAAATCAACTCAGCATCAGTGGGTTTTTAGTGTGTATTTATGAGAGAAAGAGAATGAATGTGTGTGTAAAAGAATGAATGTGTGTGTGAGAGAATGAGGGAGTCTGTGTCTTAATGTTTGTGTGAGAGAAGGTATGTGTTGGGCAAGTGAAGGAGAATGAGGCTGTGTGTATGAGAGAGAGAGAGAATGATAGAAAAAGGTGAGAGGACAGGACAGGCAGAATGGAATCCAGTGTTGGTACTACCAGAGGTGTATCTGTAGATTCCTGTAAAAGCAGTTACTGCATCATTTTTCTTCATAATGATTTTCTGCTTTTGCTTAAAATGCCACTTTTTAAAAAACTGAATTAACATGGTCAGTTTAATTAAGTGTTAACTTACTGTTTTATAGGGTCGCTATGAGTCACAACTGACTCGACGGCACTGGGGGTTTGGTTTCTTTTTTCTTAGTGTTATGATAACTCAGGTTATTTTGAGATTTCCAGATATGCCCTTTGGTCTCATGCAAACAATGATAAATTTGCCACCTTGCTGTCTTTGTAGTATTTACTTTTCTTGTTTAATTTCACTGGCTAGCATTTGCAGTGTAATTTAGTTAATAGTAGTGATCATGGTTAGCTAGGTACTAGAGTGCATGATAATGCTTTGATATAAGAACAAGATCTATCATAAAGACCATGTAACTGCTATGTTTATAATTTTGGGAAAACATAAAGGAAAACATGAGAAGAATTAAAATACAAAACACATGGGGAAGCTAGAACTAGAGTTTGGAAAAGAAGCAATCGAAACTTCCAAGGAAGGAATCTCAAAATCAGCCCAGATTTATGGATTGCACTAGAAGCCATTGTGCTGTTTGTTGATTCTGTGGGTATTTGTCCACCAGCTACTATCAGGCCAGTGCTGTATCTGACAGAAGCTATGAAAATAAATAAGGTGGCATCCTTTCTGAAGTAACTGGGACATGGAATTGTGTTAGATGTCATCTGACTCATAGCAACACTATAGGGGAGTGTAGAACTGCCCCATAGGGTTTCCAAGGAGCAGCTGGTGGATTTGAACTACCAACCTTTTGGTTAGCAGCCATAGTTCTTAAACACTATACCACCAGGGTTCTGGGATTTGAAGAGTCATAATGAATCAGAGTGGACTCAGTACAGTGGCTCCCAGGGTTTATGAAAAGGTAAGAGAAAGAAAAATTCTGTGTGATCAGTGCAGCAGAAGCCTAAGTGCTGTGCTCTTTTGGAAGAGGCACTGATTGCCTAAGGACTTTTATTCCCTTTGGCTACTGCCTGCTCTGCACTGAGAACGGTGCCTGGCAGGGAGTAGGTGCTCAATTATACGTTAAATGAGTGCATGAAGTCACTGCACTTTGTGAACCTTGGCTGGTATCTTGGAGGAGATAAAGTAGTGTTTTGCTGGTAGAGTGAGTGAGGGAAGAGAGGAGGAGGCTGCCAGTTGAGATTGGAAGTTTTACCCAGAGACCTGCCGTACCATGACACAGGGTTCTGGGGCATGTTGTATCTGCTGGGGAAGTGTGGAGTGTTCAAAGGTGCATGGGCAGTGTGTGGGGATGGTACGGAATGGGTGGCTGCAGACTTTCCTGACTGGTTCTTGTGGTTTGGATTGTGTCTTTCCAAAATATGTGTCGACATCCTGGCTCTCTTTCCTCTAAATGTGATCCTGTGTGGAAACGGGATGTTCTGTTTTATGTTACTGAGTTCAGATCAGTGTAGGGTGGGTCCTGCAACTAGTCACTTATGACTTATAAAAAGTGTAGATGGAGACACACAGAGAGGGATATAGATATCATCAGAGGATTGTCTAGAAGCAAAGAAATTCTGGCAGCCACCAGAAACTGGGAGAGTCGCTCAGAAAGAATCTGCATGATCAAGTCCCTGACTTGGACTTTTGATTTACTCGGTGTTAGAGATAAATTCTCTTGTAACTATTTTGAAAATTATGTTAAGGCATTTTTTTCTTTTCCCAAACAATACAGCTATTCTGAGAGACCCCTTGTGTTCCAAATTAATTTTCTGAGGAATATGCTCTTTGTACTCTTTTCTTTTCATGAGGTAAGGTCACAAAGTTCACCAACAGCAGTAAGATCATGTCATTTGTATGGGGAATAAAGTATGTTGGCTGGCTTCAGTCTTCCATGTTGGAAGAAAGGATGTAATTCTAAAGAAACAGTAAGTTTTATTGTGAGCAAAGGGTATTTTTAGAGTTCCTTAATCTTTTAGTGCTCATGAACAATGTGCTTGTGTATCTCATTTCTGTGTAGATTTTTAGCACAGGACTGTTTAGAGAAGTATATTTAATAAACAGATTTATGGAGTGGACACTGATATTTTTGGTCCAGATGCTGCACCATTTATGGAGTTTGTGTATATTCTTTAATTTGTCCTCACACTGATTCTATAAAAGAGACTATAATCCCTACTTGGATGGAAGATTACATTGAAGCCCAGTGAGGTTAAGTGGTTTGCATGATCTCTCAGAGCCTGTAAATGAGAGAGGTAGGATTGGAACCCAGGAATGCGTGACTCTGAAAGGAGTTCTTGGCTGGGATAGTGGGAAGTCAGGATTCAGGGCTGTGGGGTGACGGGACCACTTATGGGAGAGTGTATTTTGGAGTGGGACATCTAGCATTGTGTGGAAGAGGATAGAGGAGGGTGGGACAGAGGAAGATGAAGGTTTCTCCCTGTTCTGAGAATTTGGGACACTATTATTTATATCCAGAAGTGAGATTGTACATGCTAAAGGTAAGATTTATGGGAGCTTGTTAGAGGAACATAGACCACACACGATCAGTTAATGCAGGCTATAAAAAGCAACTTAGGAAAGACTTTTATGTTGGAACTTACAGTGTTAAATGTGAATGTAAATTGTTAACACTGAAGTGATTTTTGTCACTAAACCTATTAACACAGTTTGTAAATCATGCATTTCTCATAATGGGAATCAGAAGAGGAGGAGCTATGGTAAGCCTTATGGTTATATTAGGAAAGGGTTTTGGGTGTAAAACACTTGAAATTTGCAAACTGTTAGGCATATTGGCTAACATTTTTTCAGAATTCTAATTGGCTTTTTAAAAAGATGTGACTTTAGTTCCATGAGTCGGACTGACTTGATGGCACTTGGCTTTGGCTTAGTTCTCTACTTTTTAAATAAAAGTATTACATAGGATGGTGTTTTAGTCTCTTTGTTCTTATGTAATGTAAATGCCCCAAGTGGGTGACTTCCAAGGACAGGAATTTGTTCTCTCAGAGTTGAGAAGATTAGAAGTCTGACTTGCAGAAGCCATCTCTAGAAGGAGGCTCTCCGTGGGCTCTGGGGGAAGGGTGTTGTCTTTTTCAGCTCTGTAGCTTCAGTGTTCTTTACTTCTTAGGCTGTCTTCATGTGGCACTCATCCTCTCCATTTGTGCTTCCTTCTGTGTCTCCTCTGCTCTTGTTAACTCGTAAGTGATTAGGTTTAGGACACATCCTACACTGATGTGGACTTAGTAACATGAGGGGAACCCTGTTCCCAAAGGGAATTATATTCCCAGGTATAGCAGTTAGGACTCCAACACTTCTTTTGGGGGACACAATTTAATCCTTAGCAGATGGCTATTAAACAAGACTTTACCAGTATGTTAAAATATTAGCAATGTTTGGAAAATTAAATATTGAAGAGTTATGCACATGGATTCCCAAGGTGATTCCTTCCAAGTCAGGGCAAATCATCCTACTAAAAATTATAATAGAAGGTGTTATTCTTGCTGTAGTTTTGATTTTTGAACAGTAGACCCTTAGAGGACAACTGAGAATTTTACACATAAAATTTTTAAGGATTGATAACCACCGCATGAGTGCATATTTAAAAACATTTTTTTAAAGATGTAGCAATAGGAGGCAAGTACAGGATTGCTGAGTTCTTTGTATGAGAAGATGCATCTGAGAACTTACAGGCTGAGCATGAAAGGAGGCCTGGGCTGGGCTCAGGAGGTGATGATTCTGGCCCTTGCCTCACTGCCAATCATGGGTGTGCTCCAGAGCCTGTGTATTTTATTATTATTATTATTAGTTTAAATTTATCTCTGTGAGTCTAGTTTTTCTAATTTATAAAATGATGAGTTTGGCTGTTAGAATGTTGCTATTAATTTTCCTCTACCACCTATCTGTCAGTTTGCAGTATTCTGGTGGCTTGAGTATTGCTGTCATTCTGAAAGCTATGCTGGCGGGGTTACTTGGAGTAGGCAAGTTTCAGCAGAGCTTACAGACTAAGACAGACAAGGAAGAAGGGCTGGTGATCTTCTGAGAATTAGCCATTGAAAATCTTAGGGGTCACAACAGAGCACCGTCTGGCTCACTTTCTTTGGGATGTGTCATTCGGAAAGACCAGCCACTGGAGGCAGACATCATATTTGGTAACATAGAGACCCAGGTAGGGGAGTCCTTCAGTAAGATGGATTGGCTCAGTAGCTTAATGGGCAGAGATAACGCCTGTGATGCTGAGTGTGATGCAGGCCTGGACAACATTTTGTTCTTTTTGTATGTAAGGTTGTCATGAGTTGGAGTTGACTGGCTAGCAGCTAACAACAGCATTTAATTTTGGGGGTCAAATCCAAGACCATATATGCCTGGATGGATACCTCTTCTGTATGTGGTTTGAGCATTGTGTTAAACCTATCCACATCTGCAGACTGGGGACCAAGAGGGGAAAGCTTGCACTGGGGGGCAGTTGTTAGCCAGCAAGCACGGCTCTTTTTAAAGACTTCAGAGAGGGTAGCTGAATCTCTCAGAGGAGGTCCCTACGCTCTGGGTATGTACTCTTTTCTTGAAGTCTGCAGACCCTCTTCTGACCCCTAGAGTTCATTGCTAGCAGTTGCAAAGAGCAGTGCTTGGTGAGAAATTTTCTAAACTTTTTATCAGATACCAAAAACCAAACCAAACCCATTACCCTTGAGTCTGACTCATAGTGACGCCATAGGACAGAGTAGAACTGCCCCATAGGGTTTCCAAGGAGCGCCTGGTAGATTCAAACTGCCAACCTTTTGGTTAGCAGCTGTATCAGGTTTTTAAAAATGTTGCATTGAAATATTTATCATGTCTGTTACATCACTGTGAGTCAGAATTAACTTGATGACAGTGGGTAGCAGTGCTGAGTTTTTGGTGTCTTTTCAATTTTGTGCCAAGGCAAGAGTGCCTTCTGTGTCTTACCAGCTTTTCCCAAATCACTGTCTTGTGAAAACCCTGTCCTTTATTATGAAAAATGGTTATCAAAGTCATTTAGAGCTATTCCAGTGATAATGCTGATATCATGGATGCTGTTTATGCTGACTAGTTGCAATTGTAAAACCCTAACATAAAAGCATAGCTGTTAAAAACAACAACAACAAAAAATACTGTCACCAAGTCAATTCCCACATGTAGTGATCCTATAACACAGAGTAGAACTGCCCTATAGAGTTTCCAAGGAGTGCCTGGTGGATTCAAACTGCTGATCTTTAGGTAAGCTGCTTGTAGCATTTAACCGTTAATGCCACCAGGGTGTCCACATAGCCAGACTATAATAATGCAACCAGTTTTGTCCTTTGGGGGCAAAAATAATGTTTTTTAGTTTTTTCAACAAAAGTAAATCATAAACAACTAGATATTAGGCTAACTTTTACAACGTTTATTACTTTAGAGATGGTAGATGTAGTATCTTTGTTATTGAATTCCTTTTAATGGTGAATGTGTTTTAAAACTGGATTTCTTAATGATAAATATTGCAAGATTTGCGTGGATAATACAAATCTTAAAACATGGGTAACGTGAGAAGGAGCAGATAGGGCTATCTGGCTTTTTGTGTTGTATCTATGAAATTGAGTGGTTGGACTGTTTACTGTGATTTTCATGTGACATCATGGAGAGCCATCAGCCCTGACCCAGAATACAGGGACTGAGGTTGAGTAGAATGGAAAGCCCAGAGATCCTGATGCTTTGTCATCTTTGGGTTGGCCTGGACCAGCATTTGCTGCTGCTTTCTCAGGCCGAGTATCTGGGGATCTCTTTGGCAAGCAGAGACATGTCATTAACTCTGAGCAGTTTTACAGGTGGCTATGGGTGTTGAGGGCATCTGTGACAGGTGCCCAGTTCTGCTATATGTGGTAGGGGAAGAACCACAGTGGGCGGACACAAGGAGCACCTGGCCCTGGGCAGTGTAGACTAGTCTGTATCCCCCAGGCTCTGTGCTCTCGCAGACTGACTCCTGCAACTTTGGCATTGCTTTCGGACAGCTGAGGGTGCAGGTGAGTCTTCATGTTCAATGGAACAAGTCAGTCCAACTTCAGATATTGTTTACCAGACCATGGTTTGCTGTGGTAATTGTGGGATCTGTCACGGTTTGGTAGGTATCTGTGTGGCTCAGAGAAAGGGGATTTCAGATAAGGGGGAGTTTGGGTACTTTCCCTTGTGGTTCTGTGCTTTAATATTAATTGGCAAGAGATGTCAGAACCTAAATTTAGTTTACATTTCAATTCATTTTGAAATGCAAGCTCACAGTGTGAGCTTCTGTGTGGTCGATGTTACTGGTTAATTTGGGGTCCTGTTGGTTTCTGTCCAGTGGATTCTGACTCATGGAGACTGTGTGTGCACAGAATAGAAGTGCTTCATAGGGTTTTCTAGACTATGACCTTTGAGAAACACATTGCCAGGCCTGTCTTCCAGTGTGCCTCTGGGTGTGTTTGAACCTTTTGGCTAGCAGTGTTCGTGCCACCGATGGCTTCCTGGGTTCTTATGAGGTTACACTTAATTTCACATTGCACATTTGGTTATATGTTCAGCAGTTCTCTATCAAAGAAGTTAATTTGAAGTTGTGCCAACACCTTCTGTTTTAAGAGGATAAAACTAAATTGGGTCATTGGTTATGAGCAATGCTGAGAAGAGGTTCCTGAGAAAACCTGTCACATGGTAAAGGCAGCAGCGGACCAGTATCATGGCTGCAGGTGGGATTCTGCCAGGCCCAGTTCTTCCTGTGTTTGTGTTGTCATGGAATGGAGACGATCCTGGGGGTTTTCTGATTGGGAGGGAAGTATAAGAAAACATAGTAATAATGAAAAGATTGTGACAATAAAATTGACATTAAAATGTTCTGTATCTGCTAAATCCAGTGCTTTGCCCTAGGCATAAAACATGTGAATTGGTAACTCCCCTGATCTAGGTGTTACCTTCCTTTCAAGAGGCAGGTGAGGCTTGGTGATTTGACTAGGTGGCCAAGTGGGACTAAGAGTCCAGGACTGTGTAGTCCAAACTTCTTGCTGGCAAGACAAGAGACTGAAGTAGGAACATGTGACCCACAGTTCCTGATGGGTCCTGCACAGCCTGTCATTCCTCCTGCTGGGTATAGATTCGTCATGGTAGCACAGGGAGGTCTGCCTCTGTTGTTTCCTTTCATCTTTTGAAAAATTGATCTATAAAAGTAATATATATCAGACTTCTGGCCAACATGGCTCCACAGACAGATGCATGATGCCATCCCTCCACAGCAGAGACCTGAGAAACTATGTAAAGTGTCAGTCTTGTAATGTGAACTGGTCAATGAAGAGATCAAAATAGCAGCCCCAAACAAAAGAAAATAGGTAACTGACAGAAAACAGAGAGTGAGAAGAGATACAAGAAAAAGTCCCATATCACCTAACCCAGCACAGATTCGCCATCTGGATGCCTGTCAGAGGTTGGCAGACAGGGACCGTGAGAGACGGGACTTATGAAAGTCTTAGCAGAAGGCAAAGCCCCTAGTAACAAGCAAGGATTCTTTCCCAGCCTCCTGTCTCCTCCCCACTGCTGTACCTCCGATACCTTCTGGCTTGCTGCAGTGGGTCAGCTGTCCGGGAAGTGCAGCTCCTGTGGTGCTTGGATTCACCACACCCGTGCTGGAGATTCACAAATGGGGAGTACAAGAAAGCACCTTTAGGATCTCCCAGCAGGACACAGATCAGCACCAGACGTGTCCTGCTGCACCATAGCTGAGTGACTGGCCCTGCCTGTTGGACAAGGAGATAAAAAGACTCCATGACCACAGATGAGCAAACAACAAAGAAAACATAGCTTGCCTGCTCTGACATAACCAAGTAAGACAAAAAAGCAGGATGAAACAGATTTATATCAGTTAACAACAACAACAAAAAAACCTACTGAATGCCCCCAAAGACTGAAGACAATATCAAAACTTACTTATTATTATTTTTTAAAAAGGTTCCAGTAGATGCTCAAAATAAAACACCAGATAACCTTCAGTAACCTTCAGATAACCTCCAGTAGAAGAAAAGGCTCTAGAATTACCTGACAGGGAATTTAAATCTCTAGTATTCAGAGCTATCTAATAGTTGAAGCAAAAAGCAGACAAAAATGAGGAAAAAATACACAAATTCATGCAAAAGAGTTAAGTTCATGGAAAAATTCTTGAAAATAATATAGGGACAAAAGGCCAAAATCAATTCAAAACTAGCAGCATGCTAAACTAACTAGCAGTCATACAAAATAATAAAAGTCCAGAAGGATAAACAAGAACATTTCAGAATTGAACAGTCTCATGAAAGGGCTGAGGGGCAGGTTTGAAATGATGGAACACAGGATCAGTTAAACTGAAGGTAAATGCTTGGATATATCTCTGAGGAAATATCAGAAAAAAGAATGGAGAGAAATGAAACACTGATTATCGATACAATCAAAAACAAAAATTTTCTGGTGATCAAGTTTCAGAACAAAGAGAAAAAATAGAAAACACAGAGAGAATCATTGAAGAATTGCTGAGAGAAAACTTCCCTAATATTATGAAAGGTGAGAGGCTGAACATCAACGAATAAATGAAGCTGAACGAACCCCAGCTAGATAGACTCTAAAAGAAAATCACCGAAGTATGTCGTAATTATACTCTCTAAAAACAAAGACAGAGAAAGTTCTTAGAATGGCTCCAGGGAAAGAAAAAGTCGTATACGAAGGAGGAACAATAAGGTTTGGCCCAGAATATTCAGCAGAAACCATGCAGATGAAAAGGCAATAGGATGACATATATAGAAACTTGAAAGAAAAAAAATTGCCAAATTCTTGTTCAAATGTGATATGTGAAAGCCAAACCAAACTTGAAAGAATTATTAAAGAGAGTCCTTCAGCCTGACAACAAACAATATCAGACCACAGCCTGAGTCTAGGACTCAAGATTGTACTAGCCAGATACTAACCTAGGAAATCAAATTTCAAAGACTATCCAAAGCCAAAAGAGTTACAAGAGAGAACCAGAGAGGCTAACCTGTAAACAACAACATCAGAACAACAGACAAGAGACTAAATGGTGTTGATATTTTGTTGTTACATGGCATCAAGTTGATTCTGACTCACAGCGACCCTGTGAACAGCAGAACGAACCACTGCCCAGTCTTATGCCATGTCGGCTATAATTTTTATACGTAAGCCCATTGCTGTGGCCACTGTATTAATCCACCTTGTTAAGGGGCTTCCTCTTTTTTGCTGACCCTCCACTCTACAAAGCATGATATCCTTCTCCAGGGACTGATCCTTCCTGACAACATGTCCAAAGTATGTAAGATGCAGTCTTGCCATCTTTACTTCCAAGAAGCACTCTGGTTGTTGTACTTCTTCCATGAGAGATCTGTTTGTTCTTTGGGTGGTCCACAGTACATTCACTATTCTTCTCCAACACCACAATTCAAAGTCATCCATTCTTCTGTCTTCTTTGTTCATGGTCCAACTTGCACATGCATGTGATGCAATTGAGAGTACCATGGCTTGGGTCAGGCGCACTTTAGTCTTCAAGGTGACATCTTTACTTTTCGATACTTTAAAGAGATCCTTTGCAGTAGATTTTCCCAATGCAGTGTGTCTTTTGACTTCCTGACTGCTGCTTCCATGGGCATTGATGGTGGACCCAAATAAAATGAAATTGTAGACAACCTCAATCCTTTCTCCGTTTATGACAGTGTTGTGTGCTGGTCCAGTTGTGAGGCTTTTTTGAACTTTCTAATGAAGTTGAAGGCAGGGTGCTACTAAGAAATGATACACTGGTTCAAACCTAGGAAGACAAGGATAAATTTCAAGGTAACCACAAAGAAACTTAATAAACCTACTCATTAAAATAAAAAAGGAAAACATAAAGTCTTAGTAAAAACAAAGTCTACAAAACAAAAGAAATCCACAAACGAAAGTAATTCAACTCAGGATAGTAAGAGGAACAAAGAAAATGTCAGCATACACACAGGTGCAAAATCACTACAAAATGACAGCAACAAACTCAAACCTATCAACAGTTAAACTAATGCAAAGGACCCAAAATGCACCCATAAAGAGACAGTGGCAGAATGAATTTAAAACAAAAAACAGGATTTATCAATATGTTGTTTACCAGAGACACTGTAGAAACAAAGACACCTGATACTAGTATAGTGACAGGTAATATTCACCAGTGGAACAGAATTGAGATCCCATGTGTAAATCCATCTTCCTGGGGTCACGTGGTCTTCACTGAGGGCCTGAAGTCCACTAAATGGGGAAAGAAGGTCTTTTTAACAGACGGTACAGGCAGAACTTGATGCCATTTCATATTATGGAACAAACTGGAAGGCATTATGCTGAGTGAAAGAGTCAGTCACAGCAGGACTGGTGTTGTGTGAGACCACTACCATGAAAACTCATGAAAAGGTTTACACAGAGACAAACAATCTTAGATGGTTACCAGGGAGTGGACAGGTGAGCATGGCAAAAAGAAAAAAAAATGTTGTGAAGTGTTTTAGTTTTTTGATGGTATTGCACATTAATTATTTTTTAATTAAAAAAAAATTGCAAGGCACGTGACGATGAATGATGAAGGAATGCAGTCTTCTCTTACCAGTTTTACTCCTGTGTGATGACCAGTGAGAAAAGCGTGCTCCCTTTTTGTATGCTGAGAGAGAGAGGGAAGGGTCAGTTGTGGGGGTGGGGGGTGTGGGGAGACTGTCTCTGAAGTTTTCTGGTTGGAGACCAGATTTGCTAGTTTCTGGGTTTATTTAGGTCAGAGTAATAACACTTGATCTCACAATGGACTTTACTTATAACCTGCCAGGATGTTTTATAGACAGGAAAAATGAAAAGCATAACTTGGGCTGTAAGCTCTGTGAGGCTGGGCAATGTTGTTTAGCAGCAGTGAAGGCAAGAACTAAGAATCAGGAGATTGGGAGTAGCCATGATTTAATACACTAGATTCAATTAATCTCTTTGTTTCCTTGCTGTGTTATACAGGGGACAGATCAAACAATAAGTCGGGTGTGTACAAGCTTAATTGTGTTTCCTTGTTAGTCTGTAGTGCACAATTTCACATGAGTTTCACCACTTGTGGTGAAAAACTGGGGAAATTGTTCATTACAGATTAGTAGGTAAGCACAAATAAAAACCTGTGTACTTTGGTTGTCCATAATTTGTTATAATCTACACTGTCAAATACCTTTGCATAATCAGTCAAACATAGGTGAACATCTTTCTGGTGTTCTTTGCCTTCAGCCAAGATCCATCTGACATCAGCAATGATATCTCTGGTTCCACATCCTCTTCTGAATCTACCTTGAATGTCTGATATTTCCCTGTCAGTATACTGTTACAGTCGCTTTCAAGTAATCTTGAGCAAAATTTTACTTGTGTGTAATATTAGTGATATTGGTCAGTAATTTCCACATTCGGTTGGATGACCTTTCTTGTGAATAGACGTGAATATGGATCTCTTCCAGTCAGTTGGCCAGGTAGTTCTCTTCCAAATTTCTTGGCAAAGAGGAGTGACTACTTCCAGCGTTGCATTCATCTGTTGAAACATCTCGGTGAACACTGTACAAATTTCTGGGACCTTGTTTTTTGTCAGTGCCTTCAGTGCAGCTTCCGCTTCTTTCTTCAGTGCCGTTTGTTCCTGATCATACGCTACCTCTTGAAATGGTTGAATATGGGCCGGTTCTGTCTGGCCTAATGACCCTGTGTATTCCTTGCATCTTCTTTTGATGCTTCCTGAGTCATTTAACATTTTCTGTGTAGAACACTTCATTGTTCCAACTTGAGGCTTCAATATTTTCTTCAGTTATTGCAGCTTGAGAAATGCAGAGCGTATTCTTCCCCTTTGATTTTTATCTCCAACTCTCTGTACATACAATCCACACATCACTGTGTGGGCCGTTAACAAATTATGGATAACATTGCAAAGAATGAGAATTCCAGAACAGCTAATTGTGCTCCTGAGGAATTGTACGTGGGTAAAGTGGCAGTCATGCGAGCAGAACAAGAGAACACTGCATGGTTTAAGGTCACGAATCGTGTGTGTCAGGGCTGTATCCTTTCACCATACCTTTTCAATCTGTATGCCAAACAATCTAAGAAGCTGAGTTATATGAAGAAGAATGAGGCTTGAGGATTGGAGGATGACTCATTAACAACCTGTATCATGCAGATAACACAAGCTTGCTTTCTGAAAGTGAAGAGGATTTGAAACACTTAGTGATGAAGATTAAAGACCACAGCCTTTGGTGTGGAGTCCATGTCAACTTAAATCTTCACAACTGGGCCAGTAAGCAACATCATGATAAATGGAGAAACAATTTAGGTTGTCAGGGATTTCATTTTAATTGGTTCCCACGGTCAACACCCATGAAAGCAGCAGTGAGGAAATCAAAAGACTCATTGCATTGGGAAAATCTGCTATATAGAGACCTTTGTAGAGTGCTGAAAAGTAACTATGTCATCTTGAAGACTAGGGGGCATCTGACCTAAGCCAGAGTCTTTGCAGCCACATGCATGCAAAAGCTGTACAATGTGAATAAAGAATACCAAAGAAAAATTGACACCTTTGAATTGTGGTGTTGGAGAAGCAAATTGAACATAACATGGACTGCCAAAAGAGCAAACAGATCTGTTCTGGAAAACGTAGCCCAGAGTGTTCCTTGGAAGCAAGGATGGTGAGATTGCATCTTCCAGGTGTTGGACATGTTGTCAGGAGGGATCAATCCCTGGAGAAGGACATCATGCTTGGTAAAGTAGAGGGTCAGTGAAAAACAAGACCCTCAAGGAGACGGATTGACACAGTGGCTGCAACAATGGGTTTAAGCATAAAAATGATTGTGGGTGTGGTGCAGGCTGGGGCAGAGTTTCTTTTTGTTGTGCATAGTGTGCTGTGAGTTGGAACTGACTCCATGGTACCTAACAACAACAACACCTTGGTTGTTGGGTAATCTGTCCCCAACTGCATGTAAAAAGGTTGATAGGAAGACTGAGACAACAGAAGTAAAAACACCTTGAAAACCTTTAAGATGCAATTCTTATGTTTGACAGTGGTGATGAATGTTGTGTTGTCACTGAAACTACTCATTATGAATTTGCCCTATTATTATGCTGTATACTTTAAAGGAAACCCTAGTGACTTAGTGGTTAAGTTATATGGCTGCTAACCAAAAGATTGATAGTTCAAATCCGCTAGGTGCTCCTTGGATAATCTATGGGGCTGTTCTCCTCTGTCCTGTAGAGTTGCTGTGAGTCAGACTTGGCTTGATGGCAATGAATTTATACTTTCATAGATTTTATGATGCTTTATTTTTCTAATGCTTTCAAAACCTTAACAACTGTCCTATGAGTTTAAAAATGAAAACCAGCAATTATTTTTTGGATTGAAGTGTGTCAGTCACCTTTTGTGAACTTCCCTGTGTTGTATATGCTTTGTTGATGTCTAGCAAGCTGTAAGGGTATCTATGTAGAATGTAAACCCACACTGATTTCATGCATGATAAGGGTTAATAACGATACCAGAATCCTCCACCCAGGGCTTGGGGTACCACTGTGGCCCTGACCAGTAGGTAAAGATCTACTGTGTCCGGTTGCTGGTCCATTTGCAGATGGCTGGCTTATTTGTACAGGGCTATCTCTTCTGCATTGACTGGGAGGCTTATTTGGGACTATTCAGAACTATTAAAATTCATAGTGTCAGAATTATGTAACTGGGAATTAATTGTTCTCTGTTTTGTTCTGCAAGGATTTTTCTTTGAAATTAAAAAAATAAAGATTGGCCCTTTAAAAACACAACAGTGAGATTTTACATAGACAATAACATTCTAGGTTTGACAATTTATTATTCTGACATTTATTTCTAGGTTTGGAGATTTAATTTTGAGTCATTTAGCCCATCTCAAATAGATTTGTTCCATTAAGCCATAGGATTCACCCTCGGAAAAACCAATTTTGTGTAAGCGAAGTCTGTTGTCAGTGATTTGAGACATATAAAATATTTCCTGCCCACCATGTTGTCAATGTAGTGATATTTCCCTCCCCCTAACTCATCCTAATGTATTAGCAGAATTAGGAAGTCAAGTTACACATTTTAAAACTTCCCAACCATGGTTTCCTCTACTTGGAGTAGTAGAGTTAAGTGATCTTCTTGTGCTGTGAAGTTGGGATCTTGATTTGCAGGGAGAGATGGATAGAAAACAGTTAGTTCTTAGGATATGAAGGAATCTGGGGGGTGGGGAGGAAATGTTTGAAGCTTCAAAACAGATTGACATGAGGGTGGAGGAGGCCTGGGGAGATGAAAGGTAGATAGAAGGGGTGGGAGGTATGAGATGGGTGGGCTGGAGCCAAGTGAACAATTCCGTACTAAACACACCTTAGATCACCTAATGCTAGAAAAATCCATTCTGATATAGCTGGCAATGATGAGTAACAAAGACAAGCTGTCAAGTGGTGCTGGCACTCACTCAGAAGGCAAATAACGTTGAGATCCTGGGACCATGGAAGTGGCGAACCTTAACGACAAATGCGTTTAGCAACCTGTGACAGCAGGAGACTAGATACACCATTACATTTCTTTGACACTCATTTTGCTTTTGGAGTTTTCCGGCCTCCTTGAATTAAGCATTCACTCAGACAGAGAGAGCTGTTCGAATCATGTCTCGCCCCTTAGGGCGTTTTCTAATGTGAGGCATCTGCCTCCCTCCCTGGACCTTGCACTGATAGCAGCCTGGGAACAGCGGGTGGCACTGGGAGTGCCCTGGCTTCCTGGTTGTGGTGTCACATATCCTTAGGCTTCTCTTTCAGGAGCCCCCTCGGGGTAGCTGTCTTCTTTTGTCTTTCCTCTCTCTGAAGTCACCACCTGACACCTTCCCTCCCTATCCTCTCTTCTGTGTGAGTCTGCACCCTGGGCAGTGTGGGTGAGATACCTACCCCCTGCCACACCCCTCCCGCCACCGTCACCTCCTCTCTTTCTTCTTCCATGGCTAACCACTTGTCCACTCTGAGGTCCCTGCTGTGTTTTCTTGTCACCTATCTGTTCCTAATTTCTCAGAAAGACAATAGAACAGTTTCAAGTAAGGTTCAAAAAATAATTCTGTTTTATGTGCGGAGACCCTCTGTATATAATACACAGTTCAAGTTAAAAGAACTGTGCATGGTGGCCTTTTTATTCTGTTTTCTCGCTTTAGCAATCATCAGAGGTCATGTAAAATCATTCTGGAATCTAGCTTACAATGCATGTACCAGTTTAGGAAAAGAGTCAGAATTTTCTTAGTCACTTTAGAGCTGTCTGGAGAGCCATTTAGGTCAGACACTTGTTTGAGAGGAGCCCTGGTGGTACAGTGGTTAAAGAGCTGTGGATGCTCACCGAAAGGCTGGCCTTTGAATTCACTGGTTGCCTTTTGGAAACCCTGTGCAGCAGTCCTACTTTGTCCTATAGGGTCACCATGAGTTGGAATCAACTCTATGGCAGTGCGATTTTTGGTGGTGGTTGGGAAAAGGAGAAGGTGCTACGAAGAGAGTGATCTCTAGGGATCATGGTACACAAACAGAGGGGTTGTCCTGGGCAATCTTGAAGGCCTTTCCAGGCAGCGTGTTACTCTGTCTTTTCTGCCACACCACCTTTGAGGTTTCTACATTTTAATTATTGTGTGTTCTGTGAATATTCACCTTAGACAACCCTCAGCAGTCCTTGAAATTGCTGATTACTTCCCCTTTTCTTGAGTAGATGTAGATCCAGTATTTCTGTCAACTGCATTAAAAAAAATTTAAAGAAGTTTCTAACATCAAAGTTTTATTGAATCTATGTAAAATATATTTCAGAGCAAGAGATACACTGTTGCAATAAAAATGGAGGTAAATTAAAACCAGATAAAATATTTCATATGGAAAATATTTTGGATTTGGAAGTAATGCATTTTAGTATTTTTTGGCAATTTTTTTTTTACTGTGATATTTGCCATCTTAACCTTTTTCAAATGACAGTGACATACTGTTCATCATGTTGCTCTGTCATCATCGTTATCCATTTCCAGAGTTTTGCATCACACTCAGTAGAATCTCTATCCCTAAGCAATAAGCTGCCCGTTCCCCCTCCCTCCTGCTCACCCCTGGTGACTGCAAATAAACTTTGGTCTCTATATACCTGCCTGTTCTAGATATTTTGTTTAATTGGGATCATACAATATTTGTTCCTTTGTGACTGATACTGTTCAGATTGTTTTCAAGGCTCATCCATGTTACAGTGTATATCAGGATTTCCTTTCTCTTTAGAGCTGACTAATATTCCATTGAGTAGATTCATCACATTTTGTTTGATATATTTACCTGTTGATGAATGTTTAGGTTGTTTCCACCTTTTGACTTCTATAAATAGTGCTCTACTGAAGCTGAGTGTGCAAGTATTGGTTTGCATTCCTGCTTTTTATAATTTTGAGTGTATACCTAGGAGTAGAACTACTGGATTTTATGTTACCTGCATTTCAAAAATAAACTTTTTATTTTGGAAGGAATTTAGATTTATTGTAAAGCTGCAAAGACAGCACAGAGAATTCCCTTATTCCCCTTGTGCAGTTTCCCCATTGTTAACGTCTCATACTACGACGAGTACATTTGTCAAAATTAAGAAACCATTAGTGATGTGTTAGCTAAACTCCAGATATTTTTGAGTTTTCACCAGTTTTAGTATCAATGTCCAGCCAGTTGCCAGATGCACTTTAATAAAAACTTTACATAAATTTCAGTAATTGGTAATTCTGTTGAAGGGGTGATGGAGGCAATGAGTTACTAAATATAGTATTTCCTTACTGATGTTTGTAAGTATTTAATTCAGGTATACCAGTCATAAGCATTCACCAAACACGTTCATTTGAACTTGTTCCCAATTTTATGTCTTGTACAGCATTCATTAAGTACTTTATATTTACAAATAAAATAAAGAAAGGTTTGCATGGAATGGCAGTAAGCATCCTTCTGTTTCACTGAGATGGTGGATATTTCATTTTGATGTGTCATGGAGCTGATTAAAGCTGGGATTCTGCCTGTGTGACCCAGTGGGTCCAGTACTAGGTTTTCCAGTAGCACTGTACTTGCCAAAGCCTGATCACTCTCTCCAGCAAGGAAAGTGTTTTTTGTAGATTATGGAGACATGCATCATGCAAGGCATGTGGGAGGCTTTGTCGGGTGCAGAGAGAGAGAGAGAGAGAGAGAGAGAGAGAGAGAGAGAGAGAGCGCGTGTGTGTGTGTTTGAATTCCCACTAGTGGGTTAAACTGTCATAAAAAAAGAGAGGGGATTAGTTGTAGATTAGACAGTTGATAGGAATATGATTAGGTGAAGGAAAGTAGAAAAAAAAAAAAAGAAATAGAAAATGTCCAAGTGCACAGCATGTAGTGAGACCTATAGCCTCAGGATGAAGTTCAGAGTGCTTATTATACAAATATAAAGATCTGGTCTAGCCCTTCTCCTAGGTGTTTGCTTCATATGTACCCTTTGTTCTAGGCTCTCCACTTTGCTTGCTGTCCCATGCTCCTGGGCGGTGGTGTGTTGCTTTCTTGTGTTCCAGTGTTCTTGGACAGGAATTATGGTGCTTTTCTTTCCCCTGCTTGTTGAGAGAAGGAGGCTGTGACTTTGACCTCTGGCTGCAGAGTAAGTGCTGCTCAGTAATGCTAGTGACTGTGTCTCTCTGAGTTGGTGGTGGGATTCGGAGCTACCTGCCTGACTTCACCTCTTTTTTAAGGGAAAATGTGGTCAAGCACCTCAAAAAAAGAGCTTTTAACTGTTAACAGTTGCATAGAAGTAGGAAACCCTCTTTACCTGACCTTGTAATTACAGAATAAACTTTGGCATCTGTTAAAAACTGAAAGGCAAATTGTATGAGTGAGATACATTTTACCTTACCAGCTGTTAGCTCAGCCACCTAAATAAACACGCTGTAGAATGAATTCTTAGACCAGGTAAACAACATGAACCTCTGTCTCTGTCTAGCCATTCATGCTTCTCTGGCTAGATCTGGATGTTCTCAGATGGGATTGTGGAGAGTCTGGAAGAATAAATGGGTAATTGCTTCCAATCTTCTGGCATATCTGAAGTAACCTATTTCCAGAAATTAAAAATAATTCAGTCTTACTCAGTTATGTTAAATAAAAATAAAAATTAAAAAAAAAATTCAGTCTTTCTTCTGTGTAGTGGTTACCTTAATGTATATATACACATACACATACATATATATATGTATAGACAGTAGGGCAGAATTACTTATTTGGACAACTTATTTCTACCTCTTTTCTTGTATACCTCTAGCTGATCATGAAACAAATCACCTGTAATCTGGATTTAATTGAACTGCTGTTACAAATGCACAGGTATAGCTAACCTTTCAATGGAAACTATTCACACATTCATTCCACAGACATTTAGGAAGCACATACTCTATGTTAAGCCCCATTCTAGTTGTTGCAGCTGCAGCAGGTCTTTTAGCAGTTGGTTTATAGTCTAATCTGATGGATGAACACAACCAGTTGCCACTGAGTGGGTTCCACTGACCCCATAGGACACAATAGGATGGCCCTAACCAGCTTTCCAAGGTGCAACTGGTGGATTCATACTACTGCCCTTTTAGTTAGCCATCCAGTTCTTAATCACTGTGCCACCAGGCCCACTGAAACAGGGAAGGTCTGGGAGGAGCAGGCTTGAGGGACTTGAGAAAGTTGTGCCTGGCCATGCTGATTTTGATTTGGTTTTCTACTTTAAGACCAGAATTCTGTACTATTTTCTCATAAGTAAAGTCATTATACCCTCTTTTTTCTTTTCTAAGTCTTAAAATATTGTTTTATTTTGCTGCAGTTAAAATTGGCCAGCTTTGTTTTTCTTTGTTTAGTCACTGGAAACCCTGGTGGTGCAGTGGTTTAGGGCTATGGCTGCTAACCAAAGGGTTGGCAGTTCAAATCCACCATGAGCTATTTGGAAACTCTATAAGGCAGTTCTGTCTACTATGTCCGATAGGGTTGCTATGAGTCAGAATTGACTCGATGGCACTAGGTCTGGCTTTTTTTTTTTTGGAAATTAAGAAGATAAAACATGCACAGATATTACATTATCAAAATTATGCAAGTATCATGGAGATGATATAAGGTAGTGATGGGCACCGTGCAGCTTCTTGGTATCATAGGCCTTGGTTGTGCCAATCTGGAGGACTGATAGATTGCCAGCAACTGCATTTAGCTGGATAGGAGGTAGGGGCAAGAGGGTTCCCCATGGAGAGTACAGCCCTCCAGTGGGGTGGGCTGTGTCAGGGACCCAGGGGACTTACCGATATAATGTTATAAGTCTTGTTACAGCTTTTGCTCAGAGGAAGAAGTAATATCTGAATTAAAACTGTGTATGTCAAATACTGATCTCTGAACAAAGGTATGCATGCTGAAGTGATTAGAGGCAAAGTATACTGATGCCTCCAACTTCAAATGGATCAAAATAGGAGAATAATGGGGGATAAGTATCAAGCACTTACTTGACTGTTAACTGAAAGTTGTCGGCTCAAGTATACCCAGAGGTGCCTCACAAGAAAGGCCTGGGGGTGTACTTAAGAAACGTCAAAAATCCAAAACCAAACCCACTGCCATTGAGTCAGTTGTGACTCACTGTGACCGTATAAAGGGGAGAGTAGAATTGTCCCATAGAGTTTTCAAGGAGCGCCTGGTGGATTTGAACTGCTGACTTTTTGTTTAGCAGATGTAGCACTTAACCACTACTCTGCCGGGTCAAAGCTGTTAAGAATTCTGTGGAGCACAGTTCTGTCCTGAAGCCTGTAGGATCACCATGAGACGAAACTGATTCTACTGCAGCTGGTACAGAGGAGGAATAGATGGATAGATTTGTGATGAAACAAACATGGTAGACTGTTTTTAATAGAATCTAAATAGTAGAAAGAAGTGTTCATTGTATAATTCTTCCAAATTATTTCTGTAGTGTTTGGATAGTTTCATAATGAAATAGTGGCAGAAAAATGTTTTGTATTAAAAGGATTGTGTTACATCAGTGAAGTAAACCTGGTGTTGAAATAAAAAATTGATAATCTTTGAGTGTATGTGTGGTAAGATTACTTAATAAAAGTCACTTACGTTTGTAATGCAGGATGTTGATGTAAACAGATATTTTCACAGTTTGAAAATACTGACCTCAGGCATTTTCTTTGTAGTAAGATGCATTAGTGGTATGAGACTCCAGAGAGATACTACTTTCTGCAACTCTCAGCCTACCTGTAGTTAAGGAAGAGCTAGAATAAGTCAGTGAGGTTCTGAGTGTCTAACAAGGAATTTTTTATTCCAGGATGTATTGTTGAAAAATTTTGCATTAACAATTAGATCAAACCATCACCACTGACTATTGTTAATTTTCAGCAAAAGAAACAGAAAATTTTCAGTGATGGGAAAAAAATGAATGACTGTGTATTCAGTCACAAATAATTTTATTTGCTCTTAAAAATTATTTATGAGACAGAAAATCAGAAGAAAATGGCCTTTACGACACAGAGTGACCGTATCATGTGTACACTTTATGGTTCTAGACATCTATAGGATGTTATCCTGCTGACCTCTTACTGGAGGCAGGGGAGTGGGTGGAGAGGAGGGGATAGGAGATTGTTGGGAGGATGAGACATGTATGGAGCAGACAGGAAGAGTGTGCTGTCACTGGGCAGGGAGAGCAGTGGAAGTTGCATATAGGTGGATGTGCAAATTTGTATGGAAATTTACATTTTTCAGTCATAAAAAATGGCCTTTAGATTATTTTTTTTAAAAGGCTTTCTCTGAGTGTCACTGACTCTATGACTCAATATGATTTTAAAGTCTTAATTACATGTGGGAAATATTTGGGAAGAAAGCACATGAAAATCTGTCTGTAATTTTGCCATTCCAGAAAGAGAATTTATATCTAATTGGTAGTATATACCCTACGTAAGATAATTATTTTTTTAAACAATTGAGATTATGCTAGGGTTTGCATTGCTTAAAGTCATAACAGGCAAAGGATCCCCACATCATCTATAGCTTACTTGGAAAAGAGAGAAAAATGAAGTGGATTGTTTCATTTTTTTCTTTTATAAAAGATGTGATGAGAGTACTTCAGAACAAAAATTTGCATACATCTGATTTATTTGCAAAAATCTTGGAAGCCTACTTGGTAAGGATAGGTAGCATTTTGAAAGGCATTGTTGATGAAATCAGAAAGATGGAATAGTTAAAGTATAAGCTAAATTTGCGTGTTGGCAGGCAGATTGGCTGAATTGAAACAGATCATTTTGAGGAGGAGGAGTTGGAGAAGAGGCAGAAAATTTAGATTGGTGATTGGTTTATATTGGAACTTCCGTACCCAACTGAGTCTGGATTGCAGTTCTTACCTAGTGAGAAAGCCTATAATCGTCACTATGTAATAACACATTTTAAAAAATGCCTCCGTCATATCCTATTGTATAGGATATATAACTTACGTAACCATTCTTTTAATGATAATGATTAATATTATTTCAAATATTCTGCTATCAGTGTTCTGTTACAAAGATGCTACATGTATCTTAGACACCTGTTCTTTTGTGGGGGAGATTTTCGTAGATAATACAGCTGAGCTGCTAGGGCAAAAGAAGTGCACATCATATATTTTATTAGATATAGGCAAATTTCTCATTAAAAATAATTTATGCTATCTGCTACTTATGAATACTAGTTATTGCTATTTTTGTCAGTTTGTTAATAAAAATGTGGTATATATTTTTGGTTTCATTTCCCCTAGTAATGAGTGAGTTTCACTATCTTTTCACATTTGTAACTTTCTCAAAACTTTTTTATATATCCATTCTTCTTGTGGGATATTTTTCTTATTTGCCCTTTAATGGTATTAACTGTGCTGCATGATGAAAATATGTTTTCTCCCACTTCTTTGTGTTTTAACTTTTTTTTAATGGTGTGTATTATACCTTGTACAGGACTCTCAACTTTTTTGCCTTTTGGGTTTTACATCTAGAGTGTGGTTGAGGAAATCTTCACCCTAAATTGCAAAAAATATTATCGACGGCACTTGGCTAAGTCTAATAACTTTAAAACTAATAAAACCGCAACCCAGTAAAAGTCAAAGGAGGCACTTGTGTGAAAATTGATTTAATTCAGTCATTATTAACTAGTTGAAAGTTTAAAAATATTTGCATTTTATATGGAAGTCTTGGTGACTACCTTTTTTTGCTGTCTTTTGATGCAATATAATGTGTTTTCTAGACTCAGAAGTTCACACTGGAAGCAGTCAGGCATTCTTACAGAGGCCATCGTTTCTAGAAGATGAGCCAAAAGGTTAAATTATCCATCCATGGCTGTTAAGTTAAACCCTGATAGTTGTGTACTTCATGTTAAAAAATGTCCTGTGAGTGATACCACTTATATCTCAGGCCGGGGGATAGCCCTGAGAATAATTTTGTTCAGCATTTTAAGAAATTACCGAAGACTTGATTATTCTTTAATTCTTATTTCAGCTTCAAAGCGGTACCTAGTAAAATTGTCCAGAACAGTCCCTGATATTGACAGATGGAGATGAGGGGAATGGTGGATGTGGTTTAAGTTGGAAGACTCATTTCTCCTTTCCCATCCTTTTAAATTCAATCTTTCCCTGGGGATGGATCACAGACAAGTACACAAAGAAGGCAAGCGAAGTACAGTGAGCTAGTGGGGCTGTTATCAGATTGCTTTTTGCTTCTTCTCGACAGCACTTGGCTTGGCTGGCTTTTGCTTCCTCTAAGAGACTGTTCATTGCATAATTGTTGGTGTAATTTCTTTAGTGTAGTTTTAATGAAGTGGGGTGTGTGTGTGTGTGTGTTCATTCACTTGCCACATTGGTTTATGGAATCAGGTAGTTCTATTTTAAATTAAGTTGTACTATTTAAAAATGTTCAGCTTCTTTTGACATGTAGAATAAATACTTCAAATTCTTAAAACATTTAGTACTTTTTATAACATCAAAACTTTAAAAGAGCACTGCCTTCATTATTTTAAAGGGCTTAATGTATGAGGATGATTTCAGGATTTTGCATGATGTGAAAAACCAGACTGTTTCGCTAAATGTGATAGAAACTATTTTTAACTTTAATGTGTTTTCTGAAAATTTGGGATTTTTGGTTGCTGCTTCTAGGTAAAGAGAAATAAAACCAAAGAAATTATATAAATGGTTGTATCCTACTGGAGTTGTTGTAAGACAATAAATAACCTTTTGCTGTAGCTTCATTGACAAAAATAATATGATGTATTGTGGTGCAGCAAATTACTTAATATTGCCCCTTTAGCCACAGTCGTTCCAACCCCCAGACAGTGCCTGGGTAGGAAAACACATAGGAGATGCTTGTGGACTACCAAGGGAATTGAACAGCTAGCTAGTAATGCAAATAAGGTGCATAGCACTCGTGTGGAAGATGGGACCATGCAAATCAGGTATGTGGAACCTTAACAAGGGGATTGGTTAGTTTTGTCACTTACTAGGCTTAAAACAGAGCCACTTCCACCACACTGTTTTTATACTTGACACCAGGAATGAGATTGCAGTGAGTCCAGAATCATGGAAGCATGGGATTTTGTGAGAGAAAGAATGAAGGGATACAGGAAGTAAAACCCACGACTTCGATCGTTATTTTGGTGGTGGTTGTCTGTAATGACCGAGAGGAAAGCAAGAGATTTGCTACAACAGGAGGGAGAAAAGCTACATATGGGGTACCTTGGGGGGCAAAAACCAGGCCAGAGAAGCAAGATAATTAATGGGGGGCCAGGTCTTCTTGTTCCATCTATCCTGTGGCCCACATCCATGTGCATAAGAATAGGAAGGTAGTCAAGGTGTGGAAAGGTGACACTGGAATGTTTTAAGAAGGGTTGTGTGTTTGTTTGAATGTGCTATGTATATTGTGTGTAAAATGGAACTAAATGTATCATTGAACTAAATGTTGAGTATTACAGACTATGGAGCACATGTAACTCCACATTCAGCTACTTGATTGGATATGCTAAAAAAGGAACTAGAATTTGCCTTAAAGAAACACAGGCCGTTGGTTTAAGTGCAGTAGCTGTGAGTAGAGTATTGGGGCTCAGTATTTATTAATTGCTGGTATTCTTAGCCAAGATTTTCCAAAAAGTCTCTACCCTCATCAGCTGTATAGTCTAGTGTTGTATTTTGTAAAATCTATTCTTTTAGGGACACAAATGTCCATTGTTAATCTTTTCAAAAGGGCATAAATGTATATACCTTTACATCAGTGGTTCTCAGTCCTGGCTGCATCAGAAATACCTGGGTGAGCTTTATTAAATAGATACCCACCACATCAAGCCAGTCTAATCAAATTAGGAACCATGTGATGCTAATGTGTAGTCAATGCTGGGAGCCACTGGTCTCCACCACGTAGCACCCAAACTGAGAATTGTTACGAGAACAACTTACTTTGCAAATGAGCAAATTTTCTAGTACACTCAGGACATTACTTGCTTGAACTAGACTAATTCATCTGTCTTGAGTAATACTCATGTAGGTTTTACAGTACGCAATACCAGTCTACACAGTGGAAGAAGGTGGGTACTTTGGGGAAAATCTTGGCTGAGAATACAGCAACTAATAGGGATAGAGCAGTGACTCAGTACTTAATATTTTAAGTGCTTTAAAGGTCTTGGTACATTTCATCCTTTTAACGGCTTCATTCTTTTTGTGCTCTTGTTATCCATAGTTTTCAGATGAGGAAACAAAGGCAGAGAGAGGTTAAATACTTGGCTCCAGTTAGATCCAAAGCCTGTGCTGTATTGCTTATTCTGAAAGCACTAACTCTTGCTTCGCGTTCATGATTAATAGAGAGCACATGTCTCATGGAACTGTTTTGAAAAGCTTGAACATTTCTGCTGCTTGAGTATTTGCTCAACAGTAGATCTTTGCCCTTTGGATTACAGTGGACAGAATGATGGGCAGGAGATCTAGTGGACACCTCTGCTGTCTTTGACAGTGAAGCAGTGCTTACTTACCTGCAGAGCTATCCCCACCCCTTTGGTTCTTTGTCTCAGGGTCAGTAACAAATCGTAGAGGTAAAAATGAGACCGACTTGCAGTCATTTCTGATTCCTGATCTTAATGAAAATTGGACAATTTAGAGTGTGTGTGTATTCACTGTAATATTTCTTGTGGTTCTTTATTGAGATTTTTTGGGGGGGGCTGGGGAACAAAGATGTATGCAGCATTGTTCAATGTTTACTGTGATAATAATCAAATTATTTTATATATTGTATTGAGGCTAGGACCGGGGTGGCTTATTGTATATAATTTATCTTGACCAGCAAAATTAAAAGTTTAGATGAGCTTTTAAAAACAACTTGTTATGTAAGAAAAGCAGAGGAATGTAAACAACAGTGCTGTCTCAACCATTACAAGAGATCAGGTATTTGTAGACACCTTAACAGAACGGCACTTGGCTGGCTAACAGAATGGACATGATTTGGAAGGCAGTTTTAAGTGCATGAAAAGAGCCATAAATCATGATGCGCAACTCTATTGATTTCCCCCCTCCTTAAAATGTGTTTTATGTAGAAAAATATTTTAAACCACTCATAGAATTAGTTTTTCAGCACCCTTGAATTGCCTGTTCATTTTCTCATAAACACATGAGTTTACTCTGATTTGTCCACTAAACCATTTCCAAAACACATTCATGTGTTTTTGCCTTGATGGGAGAACTCCAGGTTCTGTACAGAGAAGGGGAGCCTGTGTGCTTGGAGAGCCTCTCTGCTGGTTGCTTTGTGTTTCAGTAGTAGCAACAAATCTTTCAACACTCCTGGACCTACCAGTCAAGAATTGAAACAATGTATGCATTGGGAAAATTGTTGTAAAAGACTTCGTAACAGTTTTTTAAAAGCAAAGATGTCACTGTTTTCAGTTGTCTTATATGCATGTGAAAACTGGACAGTGAAAAAGGAATACAGAACAATGCTGCTTTCTAGTTTTGATGTTGGTAAAGAATGTTGAATACACTGTGGACTGCTAGAAGAATGAAGAAATCAGTATTAGAAGAAATGCAAGCAGAATATATTCCTTAGAAGTAAGGATGGCGAGACTTTGGCTACTTCAGCTGTGTCCTCAGGAAAGACCAATCTGTTTGGTGAAGTAGAGGGTCAGTGAAAATGAGGAGGACCCTCGGTGAGATAGATTGGCACAACAGTCATGACACTGTACTCATACATTCCAACCACTGTGCAGATGGCCCAGGTCTGGGCAACATTTCGTTCTGTTACTCATGTTTCTATGAGTCTGAGATGATTTGAAAGCTGCTAACAGAAATACCGATTGGAATCTGCAACAGGTGGTGGTGCTACCAATTAAAACTTTCGGCTGCTAACAGAAAAGTTGGAGGTTTGAGTCCACCTAGAGCTGCTTTGGAAGAAAGGCTTGGTGATGTACTTCTGGAAAATCAGCTGTTAAAAGCCCTATAGAGTACAATTCTATTCTGACACACACTGGGCCTTTGTGAGTCAGAGTCCACTCAGTGACAATTGGTTTTTCAACAAACTCATCACAGATGCATAGTTTAGGAACAGAGACTTTAAAGGGGCTCAACAACCTTGCCCCCAGCAGGCATTCTCCACTGTCATTTGGCCCGTAGTTTGAGTAACACACCAAAGTCTGTGCAGACAACCCCATACAAAGAAACTGGATCCTGTGCCTGGGCCTACGTCCTCATCCTCCTCCAGCCGGCAGGCCTGCAGTGCCTCTGCTGCACTGGGGTGGATACGTGAGCAGGTTGTGAAATTCAGTGTATTCGTAGAAAATACAAAATTTAGGAAGGTGTTCAGTGTTTTCCCCAAGCAGGGAACTAGCTGTAGAAAGAAGCAAAGTAAGACTGAGATTTATTACCATGATCTAATTGGTATCTGATACATTTAAAAAATTATTTGAAACACTTGGCAGTCTGAATTGAAAGAAATTAATGTTCTTATCTGTGACAGTCACTGACTTTAAAACTGGGGAGTCAGCTCCAGCAGCTAAGGTACCGTGTTCCTTAAAAGGAACCCAACAACCAGAAAGCATACTCACTTTGACCTTGTGTGTGTGTGTGTGTGTGTGTGTGTGTGTGTGTGTGTGTGTGTGTGTGTGTGTGTGAAAGAGAGAGAGAGAGAGAGAGCTGTGATTTAATGTCTTTTCCTTTTTAAGTTTTATAGGAGTGGTGTCAGTGCTTAGGTGTTGGACTGCTAACCGAAAGGTTAGTGGTTCAGACCCATCCAGAGGTATACTGGAAGGCATGGTGATCTGCTTTTCAAAAGTCACAGCCTTGAAAACCCAGCAGAGCAGTTGTACTCTGTACACTTGCAGTACCCATGCGTTGGGATTGACTCAATGGAAAATTAACAACAAGATTTTGTAAGAGATGCTTGAGTCAAAGATATCCTGTACCCTTTAAGTTAGCATATGTACCTGACAAATGAAGCATTTGCCTTTAGCCAAGCCTTAGTGAATTGTGGTGTTGGATGAGTGTATTGAATGTACCATGGATAGCCAAAAGAACAAACAGATCTGTTCTGGAAGAAATCCAAGCGGAGTGTTTGTTGAAAGCAAGGATGGAGAGACTGCGTCGTACACACTTTGAACATACTGTCAGGAGGGATCAGTCCCTGGAGAAGGACATCATGCTTGGTAAAATCAGGGGTTCAGCCCAAAAGAGGAAGACCCTCAGGGAGGTGGACAGACACTGTGGCTGCGGCAGTGGGCTTAAGCATAAAAATGATGGTGGACATGACACAGGACTGGACATTGTTGCGTTCTCTTGTGCATGGTATTGTGGGTCAGAACCAACTTGAGGGGACCTAATAGCAGCAACAACAAGCCTTGCGAAGAAGAGTTTGTTCTTTGGAAGGTGGTTTTAAAAATGTTTGTGATATCCCAAAGGGCAAATATTTTTGAGATTGAGGCCTAAAATAGCTTTTACAATACAGAACGGAGGACTTCTGTGGCAAGTGCACAAGGAAGTGTGAGGCCTGACGTGTTCCAACAGGAGGAATGTATGTGATGACTATATGAGGTACAATTTTGAATATCAAGTCTATCATTAGCCTTGCCCTCAATGGAGATTAAGTGACCAAGCCTGTTCTTCAGCCCTCACTTGCTGTAACACCTCCGTGGATGTAGTCTGTGATTGTAGTTTACAGTGATCTGTTGCGAAAGTTTTAAACTAGGTTTATTATTGAAACAACTTACAGTACGTAAACACTAATTTTTTTTTTCCTGTGTAAGGATGTCAAGAATGACAGGATGATGGTGGAGAAAATTCTACTTATTACTGTTGAAAACTTTAAAGCTGTTGTTTGTTCTAGTGTTAGAGTTTTCATAACTCCATGCTTAATTGAAGGTCTTGGTAAAACAAATATACCCATTTGTATGCTTTTGCGTAATGTTCTACTTGTGTCCTTATCAGATAGCTAAATCAATGTCCGTGTTAGATCTCGCTTCATAATTCAGAAATGCTTGGAATCTGACAACTTCACGAGATGCAGGTTTGTGGGCTCCGGTTTGGGATTTTAGACATGCACACTCACGTAGTTGAGTACCCTGGTGATGCCAGGTACTCTGGGAACTCTTGCTCCTCTCCTCAGTCTCCTGTCCTCAGCCCATTTCAGTCTGTTCACCTTGGGTGCCACCAGCTGTTGTGAGGTTGGAGAGAAAGTGTCAGCTCACTTCTGTATCCTTGTATGGCCCGGGGATCAGGTGTTGGATTTAAACATTCCTGCAGTGTTTGCCTCTATTGTGTCTCTTTTTTTCACATGGTTTACTTTACACCTTATTCTTTACATAACGATTTCACTCATTTCAAAGATAGGCTGGAGGCACAGGGAAGAAATAAATTGACTTGAAGATGTGGCTTCTGTTATTTTTAGAATGCAATTCCCTCAGCTCTGAAATTGATTTCTTTTCGTTGCCATTGGTCTTTCTAAAGAGCAGTGGTGCTTAAAATTTATATATAACCACAACAATTTGATTTCAGTATCATTTTCCTTTAGGTAAGCTTTTTCAAGGGTACTAGGAATATTTGATATGGATTTAGAATAAATTCATCTCCGGACTCAAGGTGTTTCTTTTGCCTTTTCTGTTTAATGGATGAAAAAGTGTTTTTACTTCATAGCTTTTTGTTTACTGAGAAGGGCAGTCCTTAAAGACAAATTATGTTATTTAAGATATGGTGGATTTAGCATTACTAAGTAATTTAGAAACTCCTTTATGACCTTAAAAGTAGACTACCCAAACATCTGCCCTCTCTGAGTTTTATTCTAGATGAGTTGAGAAGAATTTTTAACGTACTACAGAATGACTCGATGGCACTTGGCACTTGGCACAGAATGGCCCATTTTCAAAGCTTTATTTCAAAAGAGTAAGAAAGAGAGAAAAGAGAGTGTCAGTAAAACCACCCTAGATTTAGTTACTTGGAAATAGTTGAATTTTTTCTTAATCTACGTTGTACAACAAACTGAAGTTCTGGTGCCAATATAGTTGTTTGTGTGTTCATCAAAAATAGAGACAAGTTTTTTCAAGAATGTTGGATAATGATAGGGTAGACCCATATGGGAATAGAAGCAGAGGCTTTTCATCAAAACAAATACTCACCAAACCACATAGGATTTGTTTTGGGAATTGTGTGGCAGCATAGATTTCTAGTGACTATGGGCTTCTAGTATTTACATATGTTTTTGATATGAGGATATGCTATTTTTCATATGCCAAGCCAAGTGCCGTCGAGTCGGATCCGACTCATGGCGACCCTATATGAATTAAATCATATATGTGATATTCATTGAACATCTTGAAGTTAATGAATACATACTTCAAATGTCAGGTTGGTTCAGGATTCGAGGTGGGTAGAATGATAGGAGCAGGGTTGAGGATTATGTTAGAGATACCTGACTGGTGTACGTATGGTATTAAGCCAGTCTAAAAAAAGTGGTTAAGTGTGTCTTTTGCATTCACATGAATGGTGTATGGCCTCAACTGGCAGATGAGTTTTGTGTTTTCCCTGTCTAGTCTTGCTGACATGCTGATAAGCAGGAAGTGCTGCTGCAGTACACCCAGTGAATGTTTTAAGGAATGGTTAATCAAATTGGAAGGATGAGATTTTTATCCAGAAAGGGTTTAACTTGACAAGGTGGGAGGGGGCAGAATGAAACCCCTAAATAATCACCTAATCTTTGAAAAAATTTAGAACTTAAAAGATTTTGATTTGGGGTCTTTGGAATGATTTTTTTCTGCCTTTTGAAATCTGAAATTGCATGTTCAGATTTTGCTCCAACTGGGAGCATGTTCTGTTGTTTCAGCAGTTGTTTAGATCAGACGTGATGCTTGGTAATGACATTAGAATCAGAGCATCAGTGATTTTCACAAAGATCTAAAAGGCTGTGTCCTGGACTCCTCCCAACAAGGACCCTGTGTGTGGCTGGCCCCTCACTTGTCCTGGAGGAAAAGAGAAGAGTGACATAAAAGCGGACGTGCCCCTCACTTGTCCTGGAGGAGAAGAGAAGAGTGACATAAAAGCAGAGGTGCCCATGGGCGCTAACACATTGTGTATGTTTGGCCTCCTTAGTCCTGAGGTGGTGCAAATGGTTAATGCACTCAGCTGCTGCCCAAAAGTTTGGAGGTTTTGAATCTACCCAGAGTTGCTGCTGAAGGGATGCCTGGTGATCTATTTCTGAAAAAATCAGCTGTTGAAAACCCAATGGGGCATAGTTATACTCGGATACACATGGGGTTGCCAGGAGTTGGCATCAACCTGGAAGTAACTGGTGATTGGTTTACCTTTGTCTTGAGATGTCCCGCTGATTGAAATGAAGTGATGATTCCTTTATGCAGTGCTTTTTGTTGTCTGTGTTTTATGAATTTTTTTGGTAACTCCTGTAGCATTTGGTTGGCATTTAGTTTTTATTATTATGTGTTTTTATTATTACTTGTTGAACTTTCTGTATACCTATGACTTGCCTCCCCCAAACAAAAGCCTTCCAGATATAGGCCTTACTGAGACTTGATTGTTTCTCCTTTTCCTCAAAACATTGTTTCTTTGAGAGTAAGAGTGTTAGCTGGTTAATTGATGAGTACAATTTGATGTGTTGTTCTGTTTTTCCCACTTGTGGTTACAGTGGGTAATAAGTGTAGAATTTTTTTCAGCCGTTAAAACCAGTTGCCACCTAGTGAGTTCCAACTCATGGTGCATAGAACTGTGTTCCATAGCGTTTTCATGGCTGTGACCTTTTGAAAACAGATCACCAGACCTTTCTTCTGAGATACCTCTGGGTTGGTTTGCATTGCTAACCTTTTGTTTAATAGCCAAGCACTTAACTATTTGTGCAGGAACTCACATCATTGCTACCTATTACTGTTGAGTCAATTCCAACTCATAGTGACCCTATAGAGCAGCGTAGAACTGCCCCACAGGATTTCCAAGCAGCAGCTGGTGAATTCCAGCTGCTGACCTTCTGGTTAGCAGCCAAGCCCCTAACCACTGCACCACCAGGGCTACTTATGGACTCTGAAAGCCTCCATTGGATGTACTTCCATGTGCTTGGTTATGACTGATGGCAAGAATCTTTTTCAAAATCTGGATTAGACTTGTGGCCTTGCTCCTGTAGTATGTTTTTTGCCCTAACTGGTGCACAGTTGTGTTTCTAATGCTATCAGCAGAGTCTGGGTTTGGAAAGCCATTTCAGGTGGATATTATCAAGGGTTAAAACTCAAACCCAGTGCTATCAAGTTGATTCAAACTCACAATAATCCTATAGGTCGGAGTAGAAACGCCCTGTAAGAGCTTCTTAGGAGCACTTAGTAGATTTGAACTGCCAACCTTTTGGTTAACAGCTGTAGCACTTAACCACTATACCATCAGGGTGTCCATCTATAGGGGTTCAGACTCTTAAAACTACAACTGAAAGAAAACATGTTTATTATGACAAGAAATGTGGGAAAGGTTAAGTAGTATAATTTTATAATAGGAGTTACTGTTCAGAATCAAGTTACAGCAGTGATGGGAATGACTGTCTTATTTCCACATATTACAGTTGCCTGGAGTAGCCTAATTTCTATGATAAAGCATCATAGATGGCTAGGGCGGTATCTCAGCTTCAGAGATACTCAAACTCAGTCACTTTCTATGCGTAGGGCCTCAGTGGCCACCAGGATGAAATGACTTGTGCAGTGCTGGCCACTTAACCCCACAGATCAAAAAAAAAGAAAGCCCACTGCCATCGAGTAGATTTAACTCATAGCAACACTGTAGGACAGAATAGAACTGCTCCCATCGAGTTTGCAAGGAGCATGTGGTGGATTTGAACTGCTGATCCTTTGGTTACCAGCCGTAGCACTTAACCGCTGCACCACCGGGTTTCCAAGCTGGTGGCTTAACCCTATAGTCACTTCATTGCCTTTTTGGATGGCTGCTTGTAGATGGGATGTGCAACCACTATTTGCCTTTCTCTTGAAAGCCTGGTTTTGCTTCAGTTCACTCTGTCTTTAACGCTTACAGACTAGTTTCACTTTTATTCTTCCCCCTTCTTGCCTGATAAGTCTCTAGTAACCAGTTTTATTGTTTGATGTAGTCCCTTTCTTATTTTAATTACTAGTTGTATAATTATGTTTTGCTGAGTTCCTGTAGAGCTTGTTTGTTTCTTTGCTTCCTTGAAGGATTTTAATCAGAAACCATACGTTTAAGTATACTAGACAGTGTTAACCGTACAGATGAACTGTGTTTGTATTTGCTGTGGTTTCTGTTTTAGAGCATAGATTTTGCTGTTTTTAAGCTGTTGTTTTTTACCCCCTAAGACACTATGTGCTATGATTTCATGAAAGGAAAGGATTAAAGGCACAGGTAGCTAAATTTCAGATATCTCACAAGGGAAAATTATATGGGGACAGAGAACTAACCTTGTATTTAAGCAATTAGGAGATTATCCAGCGTTACCATACCAAATCTCCTTTACGTAGATTCCATAGACTATCTTGGAGCCCTTACCCCTTTTTGAAAAAAATTCTTCTATTTTCACATGGATGCCAATATTTGAAATTAACCAGTTGAGTCCAAATAAAGTCTTGAGTCATATTAAGGCCTTGTAAGAAAAATCTAAGTGCCCAAAATTTTTGAAATAAGGACGTGAGTAAGAAACTAAACACTGACCTTTGCTTGAGATGAGTGTAAGTGGTAACATGGATCAGTGAATGCTGGGAGGTTGGGGGTGGTGAGCTGTGTTGGACAGAGATTCCTGTTGGGGACTGTTAGACCAGAGGCTCAGGAGGCAGGATTGTTCACTGCTGTGACCGCTATGTATAGTTCAGTACCTGCCCTGTCGTAGATGTTCCATAAATATTTGTTGAATGAACAAATAAATGCTGCCTGTAGACCCTTTAGACCCCTAGTGGCACATGGTTAAGACCTTTACTGCTAACCAAAAGGTTGGCAGTTTGAATCCACACACCTCTCTTTGGAAACCCTATTAGGCAGTTCTCCTTTGTTTTGTGGGATTGCCATGAGTCAGATCCAACTTGATGGCAATTTTTTTTTTTTTAAATACTCATTGGTTGATTAGTTATAAACTGTGCAGATGTTGTAAACATTATTTTAAGGGCTGTAACAAATGGGGTGTAAAATAAAGTAGGGGCAAAGGTTGATACCATAAACAGATACATTTAAGCCAGGTATTGAAATCCAGGTAAGATTTTCACCAGTGAAGAAATGAGGACAGCTTTCCAGGGTGGTCTAAACAAACAGTATGTTAGACCCATAGACTAGATAACTCACATCTTGGTGTATGTACGTGTGTGTGTGTGTGTGTGTGTGTTTGTATTCTCCCCGTTGTCTGCCTGTGTCTGTCTCCTAACTACTGAAAAGCTTTCCTATAAACTAAAACACTTTGTTATTGCCTGTAAAGGTGTCCATGTTAGTCAGACTTAGGAGCATCATCTGGTCTTTGGGAAATCTTTGGCAGATACCATCAGGGATCCCTCCTTTGTTGGTGCTAGGAGTATCCTGGGCGAAGCAGGAGCCCCACCTCTTGCATCAGCAGTCCTGAGGATACTTTATGAACAGGCCCGTCCACCCTCCAGGGTGCCTGTGGTCTGAGCTGCACTGTAAGTGCTGCCGGTCTGTGTCCACTGTCTGTGGGTTACAGTGGTGATGTTGTGGTGCTGTGGAACCCAGTCCTGGATGCCAGGCTGTGTGGGATGTGCTGGATTTGAGTGCAGGGGCCATAAGGAACAGCTGGGTAGATGTTCACCCAGACTTCCAAACAGGAAATCAGAGGTAGGCAGAATTCCTTTGTCAAAATCTGTTATTTAATTAATCTCCTTTTTGAATTAGCTTAGGAGTACTTCTTTTTATTCATTCATCTTTACTGTACCAAGCTTATGGAATTAATCATGCATAATTAGCTAATTTGAGAGAATTTAAGAAAAATTGGAAGGTGATTTTTGGGCAAGTAATGTGGTAAGAAGAAGTGGCTTTGGGGTCAAATATTTGTTTTAGAATTCAGCACTGTTTAGAATTGATCATATTTCAGTGAGGTTTGCTTTTCAGGTCAGAAAGTTCCTTTTGATCTGAGTCAACATCTCTTGTTTGCTAGTTAAGAATAAATAGGCAGGGCTGTGTTTTTCTTTTGTTATGCTGGACGAGTACGGCTCTGTTAGGTTTGTTATTTTAGATTATTTTGTAAATGCTAATGGAACAGTCAACATTTTAGTTAACTTTGAAAGATCTCACACAATGTAACAGTTACTGTGCTGTGGACATGTAGCACACAGAGTGTGTTCTGCCAAACTGGATTTTGACTTTTGTGAGGTGGCAGTGACTCTATTTTATGTTTATGGATTGATTTTTTTTGCAGATTGGAATCCAGTGCAGCCTGGGGCATGACTGGCATTTTATGCTTCTCAAATCTGTGTCTTTGATAGACCTTTGTTAGATAACCTTGCCATGAGTCAGATCCGACTCGATAGCACTTGGCTTGGCTTTGGCAATGTCTTAGGCTGGGTTTTCTAGGGAAGCAAAACCAGTAACAAGTGTATGTACAATGTAAGATTTATATATATAAAGTACAAGGAAAGATAGATAGATAGATAGGTATAGATATAGGAAACAGCTCATGAAATCGCAGAAGCTGAATGTCCCAAGCCCTGGCACAAGCCTCACGTGGCCATGGGAGCTGGTGAACTCAAGGTCAGCAGGTCAGGGACCAGAGTTCTAGATCGCTGGTTGTGTAGGTCGGTGGATCCCAGGCTGGTGGCAGGATGGAGTGGCAGAGGCTGGCAAACCCATGATCGGCAGGCCAGCGAACAGGACTCGCAAGCGCCAGCTGCGAGGGTTGATGAATCCAACAGCTGCTAGTTCAAGTCAGGAACCAGACACCGAAAGAAGAGAGCAGGAGCTGCTGGCTACGTGAGCAGACTGGCAGTAGTGGTGGAAGGTGGAGAGATGAGAGCTGAGGGGTGGGGAGCCACCACAGAGCCCGCCCTGCTGCTGGACACAGCAGCCAAATGTGGAGTAGCCTAGTTGACATAATCTGGACCACCACACCTAATGAACATTGTTTCTTCATATCAAAGCTAGTAAAGTACACTAACTAGTGGGTGTTGAAATGTTTTCATTTTTACAATTTTAGGTAAAAAAAGGAGGAAGGGGCTTTGTCTTGGTCAGGTGTTTCAGTTTCTCTTTTCCAAATGTGTTTCTCTGGCAAACCTGGCAGTCTCCGCCTGGAAGAGGCGCTGTGTCATAAAGAACATAGTACAGATTTTAAAGTTGGATTAATATCTGAGTTTAGACATTTTCCTTCTATGCAGGAGACTCATGTTCGATTCCTAGTTAGTCCACCTCACGCACCTCACCACTGTCTGTTGCTGGAGGCTTATGGGTTACTGTGTTGCTGAGCACATTTCAACTGTTTCCAGGCTAAGACAGGCAAGGAAGACAGGCAGTGGACTCGCAGAAATCAGCCAGTGAACACCTGGTGGATCACAGAACCCAGTCTGCAACTCATCATGGGAATGGTACAGGACTGGGCAGTGTCTCATTCTGTTCCGCATGGGTTACCACAAGTTGAGGCCGATTCCTGACAGTTAACGTTAACAGCTCTTCAACTTGTAATGGTGTCTGTGACCCAAGAAATCAGGTTTCCTGCTCTCCTTAGTGCCGTCACCAGCAAAAGGGAGCTGAGAACATCTACTGGGCAGGCATTTTGTGAACACAGAGTCAAGTGTGACTGTGAGTGGTTCCTGAGAAGTGCTCAGTGATTGGAGCTGACCCCTCCATGGAGTCAAAGGGAGGGAATGGACAGATAGGAGGAGAGCACCACTGGTTGTCTACTTGCGTGATACTCATGGTGGCAAAGCTTGCAAACAGAGATTTTGAGTTCTGGGGCAGACTATCCTGGTGGTCCATGTTGTTTCTTGGAGATCTATGCTTGGATAAGGAGCCCTGGTGGTACAGTGATGAAGAGCTAAGGCTGCTAACCAAAGGTTGGCAGTTCAGATCCACTAGCTGCTCCTTGGAAACACTAAAGGGAAGTTCTGCTCATTCTATAGGGTCACTTGGAATTCAGTTGACTAAGTGGCAACAGGTTTGGTTTGCATGCTTGGAGAGAAGGATCCATGGGTAGTATAAATGGTTAAGGACATGACTACTAGCCCAAAAGACTGCTGGTTCAAACCCATCGGAGGTGCCTGAAGACAGGCCTCACAATCTGCATCTGAATGATCTTAACCTTGAAAAATCTTTGGAACAATTCTACTCTACACAGCTGGGGTTGCCATGAATTAGAATTTAGTGGTAACTAGCAACAATAGCAAGCTTGGATATGCTATGGATCAGTCACTGTCTCGCATAATTTTGTCCTTCAGGAAAGCCTTCTATTCTCTGTTTATCTGGCCATCAGGTAAAAATGAATAAAACTAATAAGATGAGTCTTTTATGTAAAAGCCAGAGAGGTTACCAAAGTCTAACCCTGAAACTTACGAGGAACAGATTGGAAGCTTGTTAGTTGAGCTTCTGGGAAAAATGAGAGGATATATAGATCACATATAAAGAACCATTTGTTTACAGTGTAGAATAGTACAACTAGTATTAGATTTGAAGTCAGCAAAGAAGGTTCTTGTTCAGCCTTTCTATCTGTCAGCTGTCTGATTCAGCACAAATCATTCAGGTGTATTTAATGATGTAAGAAAAGGATGATGGGTGTATGTAGTAGGGGTGCCTTTTCATGTAGATATCTGTGTAAATGTAGGATGTTTTATATTATACCAAGTTAAGTGAATCAAGGCCTTATATCCATTTATGTTTCCTAATCTTGAAGTGGAAACCCTGATGCTGTAGTGGGTAAGTGTCACAGCTGCTAACCAAAATGTTGGCAGCTCAGATCCACTAGGTGTTCCTTGGGCCCCGTGGCGTAGGTTTATTCTGTCCTATAGGGTTACTACTGTGAGTTGCAGTTGACTCATGGGCAACAGGTTTTTTGTTTTTTTTTCTTTAAATCTTGAAGTAGACACCCTGGTGGCATAGTGGTTAACAGACAGGCTGCTAAACAAAATGTTACTGGTTTGAACCCATCAGCTGCTCCATGACAGAAAGGTGTGGTAGTGTGTTTTATAAAGATTTTCAGCTGTGGAAACCCTATAGGAAGTTTTGTAGTATGAGTTGCAACCAATGGGACAGCAATGCCAAGCCAAGTGCATTGAGTCGGATCCGACTCATACAGCAGTAGGGTTTCTTAATCTAGCAATGGGGGCAGTGGCAGGGAAGAACTGCTGTAACAGAAGCTCCATTCAATTACGTCATCTCCACCACTGAACATCAAGTGGATTGTGACTCATGACGACCCCATGTGTGTCACAGTAAAGCTGTGATTTTCGAAATTTTCGGTACCTGAATTTTAGGGAGTACATTACTAGAACTCTCTTCTGAGGCCCTTCTAGGTGGACACGAATTGGCAACTTTTCACGCACACACATCTGGGGGCTCTGGTCTTCAGGAAATTCTGATGGTACTGCCTCACTGCCTGCACCTCTGTGCTACTCCCCGAGTCACCAAGACTTCACCAAGTTAGACTTTTGGTTGGCCTTCCTTAGGCTGGAGTGTCGGCAAGTTTATCCAGGTTTCAAACCACTTCTGCCCAGCATTCCAGGCCAGGCATGTTGGTGACACACCCTCTGTGGGTGAGAATGGAGGTGTTTACATTGGAATTAGGGTTTCTTTTTCATAACAAGGGAAAGTATCTTGATGTCTTCTTTCCCCTCATCAAGGTGGTATCTGGAATGTAAGCTAGAATAGGCACCACACAGCTTTTCTTGAGCGAGCCCCATAAGTCAGAAGATAAAAGGGTAAGTGGGGAGCATTTTTCCTGAATATAACAGAGCACAGATATGTGTGTGGCATTTCTCTTGGCACTTAGGAGAGCACAAGCCTGTGTTTATTCATTATAGTTTCTGGGAAACCCTTGTGTAAATTCATTCCTTTACTGAATAGGATTATTATTTTTTTCTTTAGTGCCCTCTTTGTACAGTGCTCTGCTTTGTTCTTTGTTCTGTGCTAAAAATAAGAAGCATAACATGGTTCTTTGGGAACCTGATCTAGAAGATAAAACACCATGATTGTATAAGGAAATATGCTCTTAAATGACACGTTTAGTCTAGATAAATACTTCACAGTTGGAGCGCATTTCAAGAAGAAATGGTTTTTCAGTTAGATTTGGAAAAGTTTGGGTAGTTGGAGCTGAGGGGATGAAAGTGTACTGGATGTGTGGAATAAGATGAACAAAAGCATAAGCAGTAATTGATTCATTCAACACATTCTATTTGAGCATCTATTGGTACTATTTTGTTTGCTTATTTTTCTTCCATTTTTAAAAAATATATATATATTATTATGACAGAATGAAAATGTACATTCCCATATAAATTTGCATGCCCACCTATATGCAGCTTCCACTGCTCTCCCTGCCCGATGACAGCAGACTGTTCCTCTCTGCTCCATACATGTCTCATCCTCCCAACAGTCTCCTTTCCCCTCCTCTCCACCCACTCTCCTTCCTCCAGCCAGAGGTCAGCAGGATGATATCCTATAGATGTATAGAACCATAAAGTGCATCCAATATATGGTCACTCTGCATCGCCAAGTCCAATCCATTCATGTCCAAAGAATGGACCTTCATTCTGATTTATGGGCAAGGGCAGCATGAGGGCCAGGGACCATGCTCCCAGGGGTACCCCAAAATCACTGGACCATCAATTGAGGTGTTTTAGTGGAGATCTCAGGATGCACCCCTTTTTATTCTTGTGTTGCCAGTGAGACTCAACTTGGAGAGCTCCATCGTGACTATCACTGGTGGTGGTTTGACACCATTCGGTTCTTCTGGTCTCAGGTTGATGTAGGCAACCACTCATGTGGGTCTCTCTGTCTTCTGGGTTGTTGTTTTGGTCCTTGGTGAGCATCTGTTCCTGCTGAGTTGGGACTGTTTGGTATGCCCTCAGATGGCACTTTGACAGCTTTTAAGACCCCAGACGCCAGCATGAATGTGGGGTGCAGAAAGCCCTCTTAGCAAAACACTAGGCAAGCCAAGTGTTGTGCCAATTGACTGTGATTTGAACCCAAGAGCATGGTCCCCTGCCCCCACCCCAGCCACTCTGTCCTTGCATTATTGGGTTAAGATGGAAGGAGTACTCAAGTTATGTTCAAGTCCACTTAATGTTGTTCTTGTTTCTAATGTATTCCATCAGTGATTTCACCCAACCAAATTTCTACCAACCCGACTCGACGGCACGTGGCTGGCATCTAATTTAAATCCTCCCCACCCCACACTCCCTCTCCCTCCCCTCCCTCCTCTCCCTTGCAGCCGTCAAAGAGTCTTTTCTTCTATGCTAAGTCTGTTTTTGAGTTCTTATCGTAGGGATCTCATACAAGATTTGTCCTTTTGTCACTGACTACTTTCACTCAACATAATGTCTTCTAGTTGAAACCAGGTTATGAGATGTTTCCTGGAATCATCATTGTTCTTTATCATTGCATAGTGCTCCATTAAGTATATATACCATAGTTTACCTATCCATTCCTCTGTTGTTGGGCATCTAAGTTGATTCCATCTTTTTGCTGTCGTGGACTGTGCTGTGATAAACATTCTTGTGCATGTATCTGTTGGTGTGAATGGCCTTGATTCTGTAGGATATATTCCAAGTAGTGGAATTGCTGGCTCAAATGGTATATCTATATCCATTTTTTTTAAGGAAGTGCCAGATTGTTTTCCAAAGAGGCTGGACCATTTTGCAAGCCCACCAACAGTGTAGGAGAGTTTTACTTTCTCCACAGCCTCTCCAGCATTTGTTGTTTTGTGTTTTTTGGATCATGGCCAACCTTGTTGGGGTGAGATGGTATCTCATTGTCGTTTTGATTTGAATTTTTTTAATACCTAAAGATTGTGAACATGTCCGCATGTGTTTTTTGGCTGCCTGGATCTCTTCTTTAGAGAAATGTCTGTCCATCTCCTTTGCCCATCGCTTAAATGGATGATTTGTTGTCTTCTTATTGATGTTTTGTAGTACCTTATAGATTATGGAGATCAGGTGTTGGTATGACATAGAGTTGCCAAATATTTTTTCCCATTCTGTAGGTGACCTTTTAATTCTATTAATAAAGTCTTTGGATTAGCAAAAGTGTTTGATTCTTAATAGTTCCCATTTATCTATTTTTTCTTCTCTCGATTGTAGTTTGACAGATTTTGAAGTCTACATTGTGTATTAAAACTGCAATTGTTGTTCCTGCTTTTTCTTGGATGAGCTTTATTGTTTTAGATTTGATATTTAGGTCTTTTATCCAGTTGGAGGTGGTTTTTGTATAAGGTGTAAGATATGGATCTTGTTTCAATTTATTGCAGATGGATATCGATTTTGCCAGCACCGTTTGTTGAAGATACTGTTTTTACCCCAGTTTCATGTCATAGGGTCTTTGTCAAATATCAACTGTTCATAGGCAGATGATGTCATCTCTGGGGTCTTGATTCTGTTCCATTGATCAATCTGTCTGTTCCTTTACCAGTACCAGGCTGTTTTGACCACTGTGGCAGTATAATAGCTTCTGAAGTCGAGTAATGAAAAGGTCTCCCAGTGTGTTCTTCTTTAGTAGTACTTATCTGAGGTTTCTTCCCTTTCCAAACAAAATTGATGATTTGTTTCTCCATCTCATTAAAAAATGATACTGGAAACTTGTATTGAGATTGCATTATATAAGTAGATTGCTTTGAGTAAAGTAGACATTTTGACAATCTTAAGTCTTCCTATCCATGAGCAGGGTAGGTTTTTCCATTTATCAAAGTCTCTCTTAGTTTCTTGTAGTAAGGGCTTATAGTTCTCTTTGTAAAGGTCTATTATTTCTCTGATTAGGTTAATTCTTAGGTACTGTATCTTCTTCGGGGCTATTGTAAATGGTATTGATTTGATGATTACATCATTAACAGTCTCACTGTTGGTATAAAGGATTCCTACTGATTTACTTATGTTTGTCTTGTATCCTGGGACTTTGCTGAACTATCAGTTTGAGTAGTTTACGTATAGATTCTTTGGGATTCTCTGCATATACAATCGTATCCTCAGCAAACAGGGAGAATTTGACTTCTTTGTCGATGCAGATGCCGTTTATTTCTTGGTCTTGTCTAGTTGCTCTGGCTAGAACTTCTAGTACGATGTTGAATAGGAGAGGTGAGAGTGGGCATCCTTGTCTAGTTCCTGTTCTCAAGGGAAACTTCTTCAGTCTCTCTCCATTCAGGATGACGTAGGCAGTTGGTTTTGTATAAATGGTCCTTATTGCATTGAGGAATTTTCCGTCTATGCCTATTTTGTTAAGAGTTTTTAGCACAAATGGGTATTGGACTTTATCAAATGCCTTTTCTGCATCAATGGACAAAAGCAGGTGATTCTTGTCTTTTGTGATATTTATGTGGTTAATCACATTAATTATTTTGTGATACTGAACCAGCCTTGCATTCCTGGTATGAATCCCACTTGGTCGTGATGAATTACTTTTTGAATATGTTGTTGTATTGTATTGACAAGAATTTTGTTGAAGATTTTTGCATCTATGTTCATGAGTGATATCGGTCTGCAGTTCTCTTTCTTTGTTGGGTCTTTCCCTGGCTTAGGTATCAGGGTTATGCTGGCTTCATAGAATTAGTTTGGGAGTACTCCATCTCTTTTTATACTGTGAAATAGTCTCAGTAGTATTGGAGATAACTCTTCTCTGAAACCTTGGTAGAATTGTGCAGTGAAGCCATCTGGGCCCAGGCTTTTTTTGGTTGGCAGTTTTTGATGACTTTTTCAATCTCTTCTTTTGTTACGGGTTTATTAAGTTGTTCAGCTTCACGTTGTGATAATTTTGGTAGGTGATATGAATCAAGGAATTTGTCTGTTTCTTCTAGGTTTTCAAATTTGTTAGAGTACAGTCTTTCATAGTATTCTGTTACGATATTTTTGATTTCTGTTGGATCTGTTGTGACAACTCCCCTCTCGTTTCTCATTTTGGTTATTTGTTTCCTTTCCTGTTTCTCTTTAGTAAGTTTAGCTGGTGATTTGTCAACTTTGTTGATCTTTTCAAAAAACCAGCTTTTGGTGTTTTCAATTGTTTTTCTATTCTCTAATTCATTTAGCTCTGCTCTAATCTTTATGATCTGTTTTCTTCTGTTGCCTGAGGTTCCTCTGTTGTTCTCTCTCTACTTGTTCTGTACCTGTAGGGTTAGTTCCTTTATTTGGTTTCTTTCTTCCTTCTAGATGTGTACATTTATGGAGATAAAAAGACCTCTGAGCACTGCTTTGGCAGTATCCCATACTTTATGGTAGAAAGAGTTTTCATTCTCATTGGAATCCATGAATTGCTTTATTTCATCCTTGATTTCTTGTATAACCCATGATTTTTCGGCAAGATGTTGTTCAGTTTCTAAGAGTTCCACTTTCTATTTATGTTTTTTTGCTATTGATTTCGGCTTTTATGGGTTTATGATCTGAGAAGATGCTTTGCAGTAATCCCATGGTATGGATTTTGTTGAGAATTGCATTATGTCCTAACACAGGGTCAATTCTGTGGAATGTTCCATGTGCACTGGAGAAAAAGGTGTAGTTGTCCGCTGATAGGTAGAAAGTTCTGTATATATCGATCAGGTTTTGTTGGTTAATTGTGGCAATAAAGTCTTCAGTATCTTTATTGAGCTTTTTTTCTAGATGATCTGTGCAGTATTTTGAGTGGAGTGTTGAAGTGTCCCACTATTATTGTGGAGTGATCTAACTTTTTTTTTGAGCGTAGTCAGTGTTTCTTTGACATATTTAGGTGCACTGATGTTAGGTACATAAATATTTAATATAGTTAAGTCTTGCTTGTGTATGGAACCTTTTAGAATAAATAGTGTCCATCTTTGTCCACGATGGTGGATTTTACGTTGAAATTGATTTTGTCTGCGATTAGAGTTGCCACCCCTGCTCTTCTTTGTTCATTGTTAGCTTGATATGTATTCTTCCATCCTTTCATTTTCAGTTTGTTCCTAACTTTAGGTCTCCAGTGAGTTTCTTGTAGACAATATATGGATGGGTCATGTCTTTTGATCCAAGATGTCACTTGGTGTCTCTTTACTGGAGCATTCAGTCCATTCACATTCAGTGTAATTATTCACAGGTATGTGTTCAGTGCTACCATTGTGACATGTTTATTTTTGTGTTGTGTGTTCTCTGTTGTTCTTATTAGTCTGTTCTGGACATTCTTTTTTGTGAGTTGATTTTTCACCCTTTTAGAAGCTGGTTTTGTAGTTGTTGAGACTCCTGTGTTACATTTCTTACTATGGTATGTTACATCTTTGTTGCGCTTTACGGCTGCCCCTATGATCCCCCTTAATAAACTGTATATAAACCCAGTTTTAATTACTACTAGTCTTGTAGACTTCGTCTTCATCTGGAAGGACTATAAAGACTGTAGTACATCCCTCCTTTTAATATGATGACACTATAGTTTTCATGATAATCACTGAATTGTTTCTTTCAGTATTCAATCTATGATTGAGTTCGGAGCCTTCCCTAACTGAGTAGAATTCTGGATGATGTGTCGTTCTAAAATACAGAGTTATGGTTTTGCTGTTCTGAGCCAAAGCCAAGAACTTCTTTCAGTATTTCTTGTAGTTTGGGTTTGGTTTTTACGAAGTCTCTGAGTTTCTGTTTATCTGGGAATGTCTTCATTTCATTTTCATATTTGAAAGATAGTTTTGCCAGATATGTAATTCTTGGTTCGAAGTCCTTCTCCTTCAAGGCTTTGAATGTGTCATTGCCACTCTCTCCAAGCCAGTGTGGTTTCTGCTGAGAAATCTGACGAAAGCCTACAGCCTTTCCCTCTGAATGTTAGCTTTTCTTTGAGTCTTGCTCCCTTTAAGAGTTGCTGCTTTGTTTCATTTTGTTAAGCTTCATTATAATATGTCTTGGAGTCTTTCTTTTGAGATCTATATTCAGTGGTGTACGATACGCATCTGGGATATCTATATTCTCTTCCTTCATGATTTCTGGGAAGTTTTCTGTCAGTTGCTCAGTAACGATACTCTGTGTTCTCAGGTGTGTCATCCTGTTCAGGGACTCTAATTAATCGACAGTTGTTCCTCTCAATAGGGTCCTACATGCTTCTTAATGCTTCTTCACTTTTCTTGTTTTTGTTTTCTGATTTCTGCTTATAGACGCTGGTGTCAGTAGCTCTCTCTTCCAAGTCAAAATTTTTGTTTTCCATTTGTTCCATTCTGTTTTCTTGGCTTTGAATGGAAGTTTCTATATCTTTGATTTTGTTCTTGATCTGTTGGTTTTCAGAGTACTGGTGTTCCATAGGATCGAACAGCTTGCTTAATTTTTCATTTTGTTCTGCTGCATTTTGTAGAAGGTGTAGAAGGGCTCTGTATATAATCATTTTGTGTTCACTTTCTGATGATTTCATAAAAGTTTCTACATCTGGAAAACTCTGGTTGTTTTTTCTGGGAGCCTTCTGAAGCCATGGATGATTTCTTGTATGCCACAAAGGTCTGTTGCTTTTTGGGTTTTGTGTGAGTAAGTAAAGGCTGGGAGTAATACTGTCTCAATGGACTGCAAATGTTTCTCCAGACTGTCTTAAAATGTAATACAAAAGGTATCTGACCACTTCCCAGGCAGTTAGGTTTTCATGTGTAGAGTTCCCTCTTCCCGACTGGCAAAGTAAGCACCTCTATATCCAACCCCAGGTGATACAAACTAGTTCAAAAGACAGCAATGCTGCTGCCCTGTTGGCCTCTCCTGACAGGGCCCAGCCTTAGGCCATAGTGTGTAAACTACTGCTGCTTTTCTTGTGGAAAACTGATCTCCTGTGGGCAGGCTCTGGCTCCCAAGCCAGGTCAAACTGTGGCCACCATATCTAAGATGGTACCCTCCACATAGTTGACCGATAGAAGGGCTAAAGGTACTGAGAGGTTGTGAGTCTGCCTCTTTTGCTGGTCCCCCACCGTAGGCTACACTGTGTAAACTACTGCTTTTCTGCTGGAGAAGCGCTGTCCTGTTTGCAGGTGCTGGCTCCCAGGCTAAGAATTAGGTCCCGCTATAATCTCCATATCCAACATGGCGTCCCTCACCTAGGTGCCACATTTCTGTACAAACCACGGTGTGACAGAGCTAAAAAGCCAGGCCCAAAGTGGCTAGGTGTACAGAGGCCTAAGCCTGGCTCTCAAAATATGGCAGTTTCACTTTTTTATCCAACCAGTAGTGCATCTGACAGTAGCTGCTAGGCAAGACCCACATCTGCCCTCCAGCCAATACAGAGAAAAAAAGTAACAATGGTGCATTACCTTCAGTCCATGAGAGCCAGGTATAGCAAGGAGCAGGAGTCAACGAAAGAGAGGAGGTTTTTTTGTTCAGTGGTATGATGTCTAAATTAACAGCCCTGTGTCATGTCTTGGGGCTCACTAGGTAACCAGAAGTCTTCGTTTTATTATCAGTTCAGGTCTTGGTTTCCAGAGGGATATAAAGAGATGTGTCCTTAGTCCACCATCTTGACTCTGCCCTGCTTATTTTTCAACACATAGACAGTCACTTCTGCTAAGGCAGCATCAAAGGAGTCCTGATAGTACAGTGGTTAAACACTCAGCTGCTAACTGAAAGGTCTCGTCTTCCAAACCACCAGTGCTCAATGGCTGAAAGATGCAGTAGTGGGCTTCCTTAAAGGTTTTAATTTTTCTTATTATAAAGTGCCATAAAGTAGGTTCCAACTCCCAGTGACCCTACAGGACAGTGTAGAACTGCCCCATGAGATTTCCAAGGAACAGCTGGTGGATTTCGTTAGAAGCCAGGCTTCTAACCACTATGTATGCCATCCGGGCCTTGGAAACCCTGTGAAGCTCTATCATATTGGGCACTTGTGAGTTGGAATCAACATGACAGCAATGAGTGAGGCACTATCAAAGCCTGGAAGAGTGGAAGAATTAGTGTTGGGACCTATGGAAAGCAAGGAAAAGCGAGTCTGGGAAGAGGTAAATAGTTGGCCAAGATGTTAGGTTTTGATGCTTGTAAATTGTTGATAATGTCTCATATCAGAAGACAGTGACATGATAAAATGAGTGTTTTATGAAGATAAATGTGGTAACAAAATATAAGGCAGACTTGAAATGATAAATAGTTTAGAAGCAAGGGATGAATTAGAAGACTGTTACTTACTGAGAGCAAGAAATGGAAGTATAGGAAAGGAAGAAATTTGTTCACTGGTTATTTAAGACAATGCAATTAAAAAATTATGTATTCGTTATAGAAAGTCAGCAAACATAAGCTGTTACTGATACTTGTGTATAACAGTTCTTATTTTCCGCCTATCCTTGTGTGTGGCACTCCTTTCAAGTTGAAGATGAGGTGATAAGGTTATGTAATATTTTGTGAACAACTCTTTTAGTTTGCTGTATAGTGTTTCATTGGATGGTTGTACTCAACCAGTTTTTTTGTTGAATATATAGCTGATTTGCAATTCTGTGTTATTGTTAACATATAATTTAATACATATATTGTGATGATAAGACTTTCTTTATAATTTTAATTACTAGGTCAGTTGATGTCTACCACATTAGTATCTTAATGCATGATGCTAAATTGCACTCCCGATGCCAGCAACCCCCACCAAAATGTGATAATTGAGAACTCAGGATCTATGTGTGAGAATGATGGCTTCGCTGTACCCTCATGAACCTTGGGTCATTACATTTATTATAAATGAATCTGTTCTCCCAGTTTGTCATGAAAAACTCAAACAGTAGATGAGAGAGTTTTACCAAGTGCAGCTGTGTCAGTTGACCTCTGCTTGGGTTTGATGGTAGGTGGAATGGAGGAGGTGGGAGGCCCATATGACCGATAGCCTCCAGTTAGATCTCTGCTCTGTCTGTGTCTTAGGTCCTGTTTCTACAAGCAGCCTGGTCTCATCTAACATTACAGCTTCTGCCCCACAGAACTGTGTGGTGCCAGATTCTGCCATTAATACTGGCCTTGGGTTTTGGTGCCACTTTCTTTTATCCCTTCAATCTAGAGATGTAACAGCTTTTTCCTGTTGCTAATCTGTTGGCTCTTCCCTCCTCATCCTGGTTTGGAGTGTCAACTCTTCCTACAGCCATGTAACCAATTTTCTACATTAATTTCACTTTGTTTAAAGTACTTGGGATGTTTTACATGTTCCTGGCTGCAATCTGATAGATACTCATTTATGTATGTGTGTGTGGGTGTGTATATTCTATATTGAATACATGACATTTTAAATACTTTGGTGCACATCACCTAAGAATAAGAGTATTACATATCCACAAAATAATTATCATTCTAAAACAGTTAATAAATTTTTATATCTACTATTGAGTTCATGCTGAAATTCCCCCCAGAGTATCTTTTGCAGCATTTTTTTTTTTTAAGGCTCTGCCAAGCATTCTCATCAAGACTCACACTTTGAATTTGATTAGCCTTTTTAGTCTCTTTCATGTAGAAGAGCCCTCAGGTTTTTTGTTGTTGTTAGTGACAGACTTTTAAACATATTATTCTGAAAAATTTCTAGCCTACAGAGTAATCGAATGAATCACTGCTCTGCCTGGAAACCTGGATTCACCAATTGACCTTTTGCTGTGCTTGCTTTCATTCTGTGTGTACATGTGACTGCACATTAGTAATACTGATCTTCTGTGTGTATGTTGAACTGCTTGAGACTATATCACAAAGATTATGACACCTCACCACCAAATACTTCAGCATACATCCCTGAAGAGCACAAATACTGTTTTATATAATCGTAGTAGAGTGATCGCATTTGTGTAATTTGCCATTGATAATACTTCTTTAACTGATATGATACATATTTCTTCATTTGTTCCAGTATAGTCCTTTTTCACAATTTTTTTTTTCTCTCTGGATGCAGAATCCACCAGATTTGTGTTGCACTTTGCTGTCATGTGACATGGACATATTTTCAAGCAAATCAGTGAAGCTGGATTATAAGAAGTCCCACATTCTGAAGTTGCCTAATTGTTTCCTTGTGGTGTCATTTAAAGGACTGTTTCCTTGTGGTGTCATTTAACTGGCTTCCCTGTTCCCTGTATTTGTTGCAAAGAGGAAGTTAGATTTATGGCTCAACTAGGTTAGATCTGAAGAGGATAGTGCTGCCGGTAGGAATGGAGCAGTCAAGAAGTTGGATTTATGGGGAAGATAAAATGTAAATAAAATAGATCTTGGTAAAAAACACTGTTCAATCACCGACTGTTCCTAATTGGACAACCTTTTACTCAGTGCATAAAAATTTCCTGGACAGCTTTTACAACATGCCCCTTGGGGGATTTTGGTTATTCCCAAGGTGACCTGCAGTGAGAGGTGATGTTTGAGGTCTAAGTGTTGGAGGGCTTTAGTCTAGGGATGTGGTATTTATGATCATTCACACAGAGTTGAGAGCTGAAACCAGGCAGAGTTAGAAACTTTGTCCAATAGTGAACACTGAAATTTGTCTGTTGTGTTTACTGTGGGAGAAAAATTATACTTGTTCATGCAACCAGTTTTATATAAATAGATAAAATATGCTTAAGAAGTATGGGTGAAAACATTAAACCTATGAATTTATGAGCTAAAACACAATATACAGGAAAAACACAAAGTGTTCTAGAGTTTTTCCTCCCCAAATTTGAAATCACTGGTTCTGAGTGTGTGTTCGAGACATCTGAAGGGCTTCTTGAAACACAGATTGCCAGCCTCAACTTGAGACATTTCCCCAGTAGCTCCAGTGTGGGGCCTGAGCATTTTCATTTCTAGCAAGTTCCCAGGTGGTGCTGATGTGTCTGGTCTGTAATCTCAGGGTGGAAACCACTGCTTTAAATTGTGGATGAGATTAGAACATGCAGTAAAATATTTACGTACATAGTTTTTAAATTTCATTGTTATTTTCCCCAACAGCCAAGACTATTTTATTAAAAGAAATATTTTGTGGGCCTCCTCACTATGTAAAATATTAAAAAATGAAGCTATTGGGGGTTGTAGGGAGAAGCCAGAAATTCTGATGCTGCAGTCTGAAACCATCTGTGTTAATAATGAGAGAGAGCTTGAGAATGACTCAGCAGACCTGGGTTGAAGTTCCAGCTTGTAACATTTATTACTTGTGTGCCTTTGTGCCAGCTACTTACTTCTCTGACTCTCTGTTAAATAATGTAAGTACATGCATTGTTAAGGTAGTAAACCACTGCAAATCTGACTGGTGGTTATTGCTATTTTCATTCCTGTTTTGGTTCTGTCCCAAGCCAGCTCTGTGATATGTGGCTGTTCCCTCAGTGTATGTGCAGTGGGGGAGGAATTGAGAAGTACTCCTTGACCAAAGTCATCACTGTATTCTTGTGGAGGTTATGTATGAGCTAGAGGTCAGCTAACAACACCACCAAGAAAGGTCAATAATGGGCTGATTTCCTCAATAGAATAGAATAACATGTGACACTGGGAGAATATGCACTAGCTCTAGGAAAAAACTGCTAGAAAGTTATTTTTGGAATTTGAAATTCACTTTCAGTTTTGTGCTGACCTTTTCTTTTTTGACTTGGTAAATTAAGTCATATACCCTTAAAAAGAAGAAACAGGTTTTTGGTCTCCTCATTTTTGTTCAGGTCATTATTTCATTGTTGAACAGCAGCTGTGATATCTGACCATCTGTCTCTCCTGGCTTTAGAAGGAAAGCAGCACAGACAGTGTTAAGTAGTGGAATTGAAAATGGTTTCAATTTCTGTTAAAAGAGGAAGTTTTGAAAAGCAAGCTGTTTACGTTAAGAAAGGCCAAAACTGTGTGTAGCACATCTCTCTTGAAACACTAGCGATCCATTCTTTAAAAATATTACTATGATGAAGTGAACGTTTGCAATCCAAGTCTATTTTCCATATAAAACCCCAACTGCCCGCCTCTCTGTAACTCTGTCTGCTCTCCTCATCCTGTGGGAGCACACTCTTCTTTTTCACTCTTTACTTCCAGTATTGATGCAACAAACACTTGTTCCCTGTTCTGTATCCCCTTGTCTCCCTGCTAAAAAGAAACCGCTTGGACAGCCTCATGTATATATGTATTTTAAACCATAAAGTACACATACCACATGCATCACTCTGTGTCCCCAAGTCGTAGCCATTCTTTGTCTAAAGTGTTGGGTACAGTACTGGTTTCATTTCTGGGCTAGCAGCAAGTTTGGGGATTGTGTACTCAGGGGACCCTCCAGATTGGTGGACCATCAATCTTGGTGTTTTAATAGAGTTCTAGGTCTGCACATCTCTTTTTCTTGTGCTTCATCAGAGACTCTACATTATGTCCCCTATCAGGATGTCTTTGGTGGTGGCCGGGTACCATCTTGTTCTTCATTTTTTTTTTTTTAAAAGAAGACCTTCAGAACATATTGTCAAAATGTGTTGTTCTTGGCATAAGTAAACTGGAGAGCTACCAAAAGAATCTATAATGAAGCACCATTCATATTGATTATGTAAGGGCTTGTATTTTCCAACTCTTGTATTTGAATTTTTATGTGTTTACTGTCATGTTTCTGTGTAACCTGCTGATATTGTGACTTCTTGCTTTTTTGGTTTGCTGTCATCTTTTGACTTACCATGGAAGACCTATACCTGTTTCACTGCTCATATGCCTCTAGTCTTTGACTTATCGCTGCTTCTTGGAGATCACTCACTTTTTTTTCCTCTGTCTTCTCTTTGCCTCATTTCTCCAGTGTAGTTGTAATTTTGGCTAGATAAGTATCTAACATTCACACTTTCATTTATTAAAAGGTGTTCATAGCTGCACCGTATTTGGTACCTTGATTACTTTCCTTTACAATTTTGTTTGTTTGTTCATTTTCCTGGAGTGAACAATGTTTTCTTTTTGGTTGGTCTTCTATGAATTTACAAATTCAACTTCACCTCTGCCATTGGATACTCCTTCAGCCTCTTCTTAAGGACATCTTGTTTGGAGCTTCTGACTTGTTCCCAAGTGGATCATTTGCCCTCTGTACCTGATGAACAGCTGACATTCTGGCATCTTCATTCACCATCACGTTAGGAGTTCTCTGTACTTCTCTTCTGTCTTATATCTGCTACGTGCCGTGGCGTCCTCATTCATGGTTCATTTCCTTGTTTTGTAGGAGCACGTCTTGCAGTAATTTTCAGATAAAGTTGCATAGAGGGTAATATACTTTTGAAGATTTGCGTTTCTGAAAATGTTACTTTACTTTCATGCTTTATGGATTGTTAAGTGACATATAAAGTTTTAAGTTGGGGACCGTTTTTTGCCTCGAGAATCTTGAAGTCCCTGTTCCATTATCTCTATTGTTCTTGAGAAGTTTAAACCCATTCTGATTCTGCATCCCTTCCTTTTGGCTTGTATTACACTTTCTGAAAATGTTATTTTATTTCAGATCTTCTGTTTGTCTTTTGATGTGCGTTGGTGTGTGTCTTTTTAATTGTGTTGGATTCTGTCTCTGGGCCTTTTTCAAAGTAGAAAATCACATAGTTCTGGGAGATTATCTTGAAATAATTTTTTTTTCTATTTTTCCGATTCTCTTTTTCTAGAACAACTATTACTTAGTGTTGACTTGATTGGTCTGTTAATTTTATCACCCTTTTTCTCTTATTGGAAACTTAGCTGGCACAGTGGTTAAGTGCTATGGCTACTAACCAAAAGACTGACAGTTTAAATCCACCAGGCCCCTCGTTGGAAACTCTTTGTGGCGGTTCTACTCTGTTGTGTAGGGACTGTGAGTCAGAATCTGCTCAACAGCAAGTTTTAGTTTTCTCTCTTACCACCCATCTTTGTCTTTTTTCCTCTATTTTCTGGGGAGATTTCTTCGTCTGCTTTCAACTTTTCTACTGAGTTTTTATTTCCTGCATTTTAATTTCCAGGAACTGGTTTGTTGTTAATCTTTGAATTCCTATCTTTCTTCCCCCTTTCTTATCTTCCTCTGCAACCTGGGTGCTATATCTTCTCTAAATTCTTCAGGTATCAATGATACATTTTTAAAAAGTCATCTTTTTTAAAAATCTGAATTATCTGTTTCTTTAATGTTATGTTTTTCTGTTTGTTTTGATCTCTTTTCCAGCCTACAGACTTTTCTCAGAAACTTGTTTCTTGGCTATGGACTCCTATAGGGTCGATGTGAGTTGGAATTGATGGCAATAAGTTTGGAACAAGAATATGCAAGCCCTGGTGGCTCGGGTTAGGAGCTGTGACTGCTGACCAAAAGGGTGTCAGTTCCGATCCACCAGCCATTCCTTAGAAGCCATGTGGGACAGTTCTGCTTTGTCCGTACAGGGTTCTATGAGCTGAACTGATTTGATGGCAACAGGTTTGGTTATCTATTATGAGTTTTAAATGTAATTTAGGAGCCATAGTGGTGCAGTGGATAAAGTAATTGGCTGCTAACTGAAAGGTTGTTGGTTTGGACCTACCAATCTGTTGTGCAGGAGAAAGTAATGGCAATCTGCCTTGGAAATTGCATGGCACAGTTCCCCTCTGCCCTGTAGGGTCCTTATGACTCAGTGGCAGTGCTTGCCCCCTCCCTCCCAACAGTAAGTGAGGCTCCCTAGGTCCTGTGAAAGGTTGGTGATTTGGGCCCACCCACAGGTGCCTTGAAAGAAAGATCTACTTCTGAAAAATCAGCCATTGAAAACTGGAGTGCAGTTCTATTCTGCTACATGTGGACTCACCATGAGTTGGAATTGAGTCAGTGGCAGCTGGTTTTTACTGGTCCACAGTATGTTGGAAACACTCAGTGTAAGCAAGGACTCAGAGTACCCTAGTGAGTGTCACGGAAGGGTCAGTGAGTGGTCAGATTCTCCTGCTTTTTCTCTTCAGGTGGTCAGATGTCCAGGGAAAGATCTTGTAGTGGTGTGCCTGGATGGTTTCAGGCTGCCAGCATTCTGGGCCTTACCTGCTTCTTAAATAGACTCTCAGTCAGTCCTGAGAGTGTTCTTCCTATCTTCATTCTTTTATACTATTCTGTTATGATGCTTTTGATTTCTGTTGTTATCTGTTGTGACATCTCCCATCTCATTTCTTACTGGGGTTATTTGTTTCCTTTTCTGTTTTTCTTTAGCTTAGCCGATGGTTTGTCAATGTAGTTGATTTTTTTAAAAAAACTAGCTTTTGGTTTTACCAATTTTTTCTATTGTTTTTGTGTTCTCTAATTCAATTTGTTCTGCTCTAATCTTTATGATCTATTTTCTTCTGGTACCTGAGGGATTCCTCTGTTGCTGTCTTTCTACTTATTCAAGCTGTAGGGTTAATACTTGGGTTTGGGACTTTTCCTCCTTCCAGATGTGTGCATTTGCGGAGACAAATTGACCTCTGAGCACTGCTTTGGCTGTATCCCATAGGTTCTGATAGGAAGTGTTTTTATTCTCATTTGAATCCATAAATTTCTTTATTTTATACTTGATTTCTTCTATAACCCATGGGTTTTTGAGCAAGGTATTGTTCAGTTTCCATGAGTTCTGATTTTTATCTATGTTTTTTCTGCTATTGATTTTGACTTATATGGCTTTATGGTCTGAGAAGATGCTTTGCAATAGTTCAGTGGTTTGGATTTTATTGAGATATGCTTTATGTCCTAACACATGGTCTATTCTGGAAAATATTCCATGTGCACTAGAGAAGAAGGTGTAGTTATCTGTTGATGGATAAAAAATTCTGTATCTGTCGATGAGGTCTAACTGGTTAATTGTGGAATAAGATCTTCTGTGTCTTTACTCAGGTTTTTTTCTAGAAGATCTATCCAATACTGAAAGCAGAGTGTTAAAACTGTACCATTATCATTGTGGAGTAATGTATCTCATTTTTCAATATAGTCAGTGTTTCTTCAGTATATCTAGATGCTCTAGTATTGAGTGTGTAAATATTTAATATTGGTAAGTTCTGATTGTGTATTTAACCTTTCAGCATTAGATAGTTACTATCCTTGTCCAGATGGTGCGTTTTACATTAAAACCTATTTTATTTGAGACTAGTATGGCCACACCTGCTCTTCTTTGTATATTGTTAGGTTGGTATATATTGTTCCATCCTTAAGTTTTGAGTTTGTTCATATCTTTTATTTATTTATTTATTATTTTAATTTAACATAACTGAGTAAAAATGTACATTCACGTATAAACTTACATGCCCACCTATATGCAGCTTCCACTGCTCTCCCTGTCCGGTGACTGCACACTATTCCTCTCTGCTCCATACATGTCTCATCCTCCCAACAGCCTCCTTTCCCCTCCTTTCCGTCCACTCCCCTTTCTCCAGCCAGAGGTTAGCAAGATGATATCCTATAGATGTATAGAACCATGAGTTTGTTCATATCTTTAAGTCTAAGTTATGTTTATTGTAAGCAACATATGGATGGGTCGTGTCTTTTGATCCAAGAAGTCACTCGTCTCTTTACTAGAGCATTCTGTGTGTTTACATTCAGTGTGATTATTGATAGGTATATGTTTAGTGCTGTTATTTTGATGTGTTTGTTTTGGTGTTGGTGTTTTCTCCATTGCTCTTAATATTATGTTCTGTGTCATTCTTTATGGGTTGATTTTTCATCCTTTTCAGTGTTGATTTTGTGTTTGTTGAGACTCTCATGTTATGTTTCTTATTTTGATATGCTGCTACCCCTATGATCCCCCTTCATAATCTAAGTTTAAACCCAATTTTAACTTTTACATATCTTATTAACTTTCTCTCCATCTGCAAGGACTATACTGTAGCATAGCTCTCTTTTTAATGTGATGAGATCATAGTTTTATGATATGATCACTGGATCCCTTTTAATATTGTAGCTTTGATTTAGTTTTGTGTGTTCCTTAACTGAGTAGGTTTCTGGATGTTGTGTCCTGCATTGCTTCCTGAAATATACACGTAATGGTTTTGTTTTTCTAAGCAAAGAGCTTCTTTCAGTATTTTTTGTAGCTTTGGTTTGGTTTTTGCAAAGTCTAAGTTTCTATTTGTGAATGTCTTAATTTTATCTTCATATTTGAAAGACAGTTTTGTAGGGTATATCATTGTTGGTTGGACGTTTTTCACCTTCTAGGCTTTGAACGTGTCATTCATCTGCCTCCATGCCTACATCGTGTCTGCTGAGAGATCAGATGAAAGCCTACAGGGCTTCCCTCTGAATGTTAGCTTTGCTTTAAGTTTTGCTGCCTTTAAGAGTTTCTGTGTATGTTTCATTTCATTAAGGTTGATTATAGTGTGTCCTGATGCCTTTCTTTTAGGATCTGTTTTTTTGTGGTGTTTGATACACATCTTAGATATCTGTGCTCTCTTCTTTCATAATTTCTGGGAACTTTTCTGTCAGCAACTCAACAGCAGTACTCTTTGTGTTTTCAGGTGTCCCTCCCTGTCCAGAAACTCCAATTAATCATAGATTATTCCTCTTGATAGAGTCCCACATTGTTCTTAATGTTTCTTCATTTTTTCTTATTTCTATTCTCTGATTTCTCCTCATAAATGCTGGTATTAGTAGCTCTGTCTTCAAGATCAGTAAATCTAGTTTTTAGCTGTTCGGTTCTGCTCTTTTGGCTTTGAATAGAGTTGCCCAGTTCTGTAATTTTGTTATTGATCTGATGGATTTCGGAAGGCTAATGTTCCATCACTTTGAACAGCTTACTTAAGTTTTCATTTTGCTCTGCTGCATGTTGTCTAATGTCTAGGCGGGCTCTCTGTATAAATCTTCTGTACTCGATCTCTGATAGTTCAGAAAGTCTTCTTCATCTGGGAAGTTCTTTGATTCTTTATTTTGGGAGTTTTTTGGAGCCATGTTTGGATGTTTCTTAAAATGTTTGGGTAGGGTTTCTTATTTACAGGACATGTAGAGGCTGTTTGGTTTCTCTGGTGTTGTTTCAACATGAGCTGAGGTGCGGTTCACAGAAGGAACTTGGTCACCAGCCACCTCTGTGTACTTCAGTGACTGGGCCCAGTGGACTCACTAGAGTAGCAGGCTCTGCCTCTTGGCTGGCAAAGACACAACCCTACTTATGGAGCCACTGGGGGCCACTGGCCAACCAATGACATGGTCAGTGAAGGCTGGAAGAGATGCCATCGGGCTGTACCGCAGTTATTTCTGTAGGTGGTCTTATTTTAAAAGGTAAAGGTTGTCTAACAGCTTCTGAAATCAGGCCATCAAGTGTGACAAGCCCCTTCTTCTGGTGATAACACTGGTTGATAACAGGGTACCTCCTCAGGTATCCCCAGATGCTGTGATATAGATTAAGTAGAGACAGGCCTGTACTGTGCTGTCTTCCCCTGCCAGGGCCCATCCATAGGCTGCACTGTGCTAAACATAGCTTTGCTGCTGGAAAATTGCTCCCCAGGCTGGTACTGCTTCCCAGCCTGGGAATTAGCCCATGCTGAGGCCTCTAGTTGGCTAACTCCACCTCCCAGTTGAACAAGATGGTGTCCCAGTCAGGCTATCATGCCTGCCGCAAAATAGATGAATCTACGGTGGAGGTCTGAGAAGAGAGGGTGGAGGGTCTGTGTTGCTCTGAGTCCGGAGCTGGGCTTTCAGAATGTGGCCATTGCAACTGCTGATAACATCAGCACTGTGGCTCAGTGTAGCAGCCAGGCAAGTCCATTCTGCACCTGCTGGCCAATAAAAGGAGAAACAAAGTAAAAACACCAGTTACCTTCAGTCCATGGGAGCTGGCCAATTGATCAGGAGAAGGGCTCAGCAAAACAGAAGGAGTTTCCCCTTCAGTGGCATGTAGTCCAAACTGACAGCCCTATGCTCTGTCCTAGGGCTCAGTGGGTGTCCAGAAGGCTCTTTTTAATTACCAGTCTAGACCTTAGGTTTTAGAGGGAATTAAGGAGTTGTGTGTCTAGTCTGCCCTCTTGACTCTGACCTCTCCATCTTCATTCTTGTTTTCTGAGCTATTTGTTTTCACTAAGTATAGGCCTCTTAAGGGAACCCTGATATCCTAGTGGATAAGTGTTAAAAACAACTGCTAATCAAAGTGACCTATAGGGTCCCTGTGAGTTTGAATCAACTCAACAGCAGAGAGTTTTGGGGTTTTAAGGCCTCTGCAAGCAAAATCCTATTGCTTCCTGGGTTTCCCTACAGCCAGCTTAGGACTACACTTTCTCAGTTCTGTTAAGTGTTGTGTTGTTCTTGTTTCCCACTGTTTTCTGTCTTTATGGGATTATGTCTTAGGGGAACAAAGAAACTAAATTGTAGTTTTGGTGTGCTTTCAGGAAAGCTCAAAGTGAGCATGTCTTTGTGATGTGATGTTTTTGTCTTTCAGCCAGATGTTAGTGTTCACTATTTTCTTTGTGAAGTCTATTTCTTCATGAATCCTCACACCCCTTCTTTTTAGATTGCTCTTTCCCTGTTTTCTTCTTTCTCCTGCCTGTGTATGTTACCTTCTAGTTCTGCTAAACCTTCTTTATACACCTTTCCTAAACTTTTGGAAGTGAAAGTAATCTTTCCCTCTTCTGAATTCACAAAACTTTTTCATGTCTTTTTTTGTTAGTCACATGGCCTACCTCTTTTTAATTGTGTATGTCTTCTGTTAGCCAATAAATTTTATACTCTGTCAACCATGGCTGGTGCTCTGCCATTATTCAGTGCTTTGGGCATATGAAATAACTATATTTTTGGTCATTATGGATTGTCAGTGATCTTTTTGTATTCTTATATTTACTTTTATATTCTTTTGAAAAATGTACAGAATATTGACCACTGTTGATTCATAAATATGGTGGTGGTACTGTTAGATGCCGTCAAGTCAGTTCTGGTAGTGACCCTGTGTACAGCAGAACAAAACACTGCCCAATCCAGTGTCATCCTTACAACTGTTGTCATGTTTGAGCCCATTGTTGCAGTCACTGTATTGGTCCACCTCCTTGAGGTTCTTTCTCTTTTTTGCTGACCTTCTACCAAGCAAGTATCGAAACTCTGTTGGCTTATTGGTGAACTGCTATGTCTGCTAACCAAAAGGTCAGCAATTCAGATCTACCATGCCTTCCTTGGAAACTCTATGGGGCAGTTCTGCTCTATTATATAGAGTCTCTGTGAGTTGGAGTTTACTTGATGGCAGTAGGTCCACCCCCCCAGAGTATGATGTCCTTCTACAGGGACTGATCCTCTCCTGATGACATGTCTAAAGTATGGTTCCAAGGAGGACCAAAGCTGTACTTCTCTCAGAGCAGATCTGTTTATTCTTTTTGCAGTCCATGGTATGTTCAGTATTCTTTGCCAACACTGTCCTTCAAGTATGTCAATTCTTCTTTGGTCTTCCTTGCTCATTGCCTAAATTTTGCATACAAATGATATAACTGAAAACACCATACCTGAGTCAGGCACCTCACGATCTACAAGGTGACATATTTGCTTTTTAACACTCCAAAGAGGTTTTTTTTTTCCCCACAGCAGATTTGTTTAATGCAATGTGTCATTGGATTTCTTGATTGCTGCTTCCATGGATGTTAATTGTGGATCAAGTAAAATGAAATCCATGACAGCTTTAATCTTTTTGCCATTTATCATGATGTGGGCTGTTGGTCCAGTTGTGAGAATTTTTGTTTTCTTTACTTTGAGGTGTAATCTCTGTAGTCTCTGATCTTGCATCATTAAGTGCTTCAAGTCCTCTTCTCTTTGAGCAGGCAAGATTGTGTCATGTGCTCATTGCAGATTGTTTATGAGTCTTGTTCCAATTCTGATGCTGTGTTTTTCTTTATGTAAGTGAAGCTCTGCAGATTATTTGCTAAGCATACAGATTGAATAAGTATAGTGAAAGGATACAGCCATGGCTTACACCTTTCCTGACTTTAAACTATACAGTATTCCCTTTTTCTGTTCAAATGACTACCTGTTGATCTATGTACAGATTCCTCATGAGCACAAGTAAGTCTTCTGAAACACCATACTATTTTTAATTACAAATTACTCTTCTTGCGTCTTTCACAGACATCAAATATATAAGACTATGAACTGCATGGAAATCATGATGGCTTAGTGTTTAAGTGCTATGGCTGATAACCAAAAGGGTGACTGGTAAAATCCACCAGGTACTCCTTGGAAATATTGTGGGGCAGTTCTACTATGTCTGTAGTTTTGCTATGAGTTGGAATCAACTCTACAGCAGTGGTTTTGGTTTTTTGGTTGGGCTATGTATTATACAGGTCACAACTCATGAAAGCTTATTAAAACTTGTTGCATAATATGATGGTGCTCTTTATGGAATATAAGAGATTTCTTAATGGTGGGATAGAAGTTAGGCTTTTGTTAGCAATTTTCTTGTACTGTTTACTTTATTTCTGGGATAGAATAGCCGTCAACATTCCTTTGCAGCTTGCATTTTGTAAAACATCACCTATGCTTACACTCTCCGAAACGTTTTCTCTACCTGTGTGGCTCTAGCATTAGGCCAAATACTAACTCACATTCCTTGGTTATCTGAGTGAGAATCAGTGACTCTGAGTGGTTTTGTTTTTGTACTTTGAATTCAGATCCATCTTTGGAGGGCTTCACCTGTCCTCTTAGCATGGTCCACTCTTCAACCACTCAGGATATTCGTGGACTTCACTCCTAGTTTGTTGTTCATGTGTGATGGAGTTTTTGATCATAACTCAAAATTGTTAAGTGTTCATGCATATTTACATGGGAATGTACATTTTCATCCAATCATAATAAAAAAAAAGTGTTAAGTGTTCAAATATTCAGTTATTTTGACTTTTCCTCTTTTTTATTGTACTATCGATGAAGGTTTTCATACAAGTATTGTTTTATGACATTAATTAACCCCACAATGGGTCAACACTTTCTCTTCTTGTCTTTGGGTTCCCCATTACCAGCTCGTCTCCTCTTGCTTTCTTATCCTTGCCCCTGGGCTGGTGTATCCTTTTAGTCTTGTTTTGTTTTATCGGCCTGATTGTGGGCATGGTACATGACCATGACCAGGCAGTGTTTTGTTTTGTTATACTTTGGGTCGTTATGAGTTAGAACCAATTTGACAGCACCTGACAACGACAACAATCATTGGCTAAAGGGTGAACCTCAAGAGTGACTTCATTATTGGACTAAAAGGATGTCTAGGGCCCATACTCTTGGGGTTTCTTTTTCCTCTATCAGGCCAGTAAGTCTGGCCTTTTTTTTTCAGTGCATTAGAATTTTATTCTGCATCTTAAGTCTTTGGCTATTTTAAATAACACATTCTAAATGAGAATCATTCCTTTTTCTTATTAAGAGTATTGTGTCACATTTGTCTTTTAATGCAGTCGTGGAAATACTAATTGTAGAGTTACTGTTTAATGGTAGTTACAAAAGTGACGTCACAATTTTTTGTTCAGTTGCATTTCTAAGTGTCTACAACCAGGGCAGTAATGATTTATACTATTATTCTTAAGACTTTTTAATACAAAAGACCCTAAATGACCCCAAAGTATGCTCCACCTTTCATAAAAAAATATTTCTCCCTGGTTTTGATACTTGACTATTCCCTTGAAAATATAGCAGATTTACTGAAAGAGAATTGTGTTGACGAAAGATACCAGTGAAAAGTTCTTGAGAGACTACTGGTATCTCCCAGGGGCAAGAGTATCTTTCCTAGGCTTCATACTCTGTGAGCAGAGGAGGTCATTTTTCTGTGTCCTGTTCAGACCTGATTTCTTAGTGTAGTATGCTGTGTTAAGATGATCTCCCACTTGGTTCTCTATCTGCTAAAAGTCATTTTTATTCAGCATTTACTTATGCAGTGGCATTTAATTTTGTGCCAGCCTGGTACATGCTTTAGCATGATGTTGTCATGACTACTTGGCACAGCTGACTGTTTTATCAGGACTCCTCTGGGAGACAGGCATCAACAACTCTTGAATCTTCAGATTAGACAAGCCTTGAACATTTAGTTCCAGGATTAAAAGCCAAGTTTATAGAGTATTTTCAGAGGGGAGGGAATCATCTCTAGTGTCAGATACTGCTGAGAGTTCAATTACGATGAGGAGGCCTTACTACAGCATTTAGCAACACGGATGCTGTTGGTGATCTTGATCAATAGCTCTGGGAGTGTAGTTGGGAGGAAGCTTGACTAGGGCGGTCTTATGGGAGGAGAAGAACCTGAGACAACAAGTCTAGACAGATCTTAAAAAACAAAACAAAAAAGCTGTTGTAATACAGAGGATCAGGTAACAGCATCAGGTAAGGAAGGTAACACCATGAAGTGAGGATGGTAACACTATCAAGTAAGCAGGGTAAACCATCAGGTAAGTAGGGTAGCATCATCAGGTAAGCAGGGTAACACCATCAGGTAAGTAGGGTAGCATCATCAGGTAAGCAGGGTAACACCATCAGGTAAGTAGGGTAGCATCATCAGGTAAGCAGGGTAACACCATCAAGTAAAGTAGGTAGTGAGAAGCCCCCAATTGTCTGTCATTGGAGGCTTGCTTGTTGCTTTGATGCAGGAAGCTATGCCACTGGTATTTAGGTACCAGCAGAGTCTCCCATGGTAGACAAGTTTCAGCTGAGCTCCAGGCTAAGAAAGACCAGGAAGAAGGACCCAGCAGTCTACTTCTGAAAGGAATTAATTAGGCAGGGAAAATGTTATGAATAGCACCCTTATGTTGTCAGATATGGTGCCAGAAAGTGAGCCCCCAAGTTGGAAGACACTGGAAAGATGACTGGGGAAGAGCTGCCTCCTCAAAGTAAAGTCAACCTTAAGGACATGGATGGAGTAAGGACTCTGAGATCTTCATTCGCTGATGTGGCAAGACTCAAGATGAGAATAAACAGCTGCAAACATCCACCAATAATCAGGACATGGAATATACAAAGTATGAATCTAGTAAAACTGGAAATTGTCAAAAATGAAATAAAACACATAAACATTGACATCCTAGGCATTAGTCAGCTGAAATGGACTGGGTTTGGCCATTTTGAATCTGGCAATCATATAGTCTACTATGCTGGGAATGAAAACTTGAAGAGGAATGGTGTTGTGTTCATCATCAAAAAGACATTTCAAGATCTGGCCTGAAGTACAGTGCTGTGAGCGATAGGATAATATCCATACACCTACAGGGAAGGCCAGTTAATATGACTATTACTCAAATTTACTCACCGACCACTAAGGCCAAAGATGAAGAGGTTGAAGGTTTTTACCATCTTCTGCAGTCTGAAATTGATCAAACATGCAGTCAGGATGGATTGATAATTACTAGTGACTGGAATGCCAAAGCTAGAAACAAAGAAGGATCGGCAGTTGGAAAATATGACCTTGGTGATAGAAATAATGCTGGACATTGTATGATAAAATTTTGCAAGACTAACGACTTTTTCATTGCAGATACCTCTTTTAACCAACACAAATGGTGACTGTACACATGGATCCCACTAGATGAAATACACAGGAACCAAATTGACTACATTTGTGGAAAAAAGATGATGGAAAAGCTCCATATCAGCAGTCAGAACAAGACCAGATGCTGACTGTGGCACAGGTCATCAATTGCTGATATGCAAATTCAAGCTGAAATTGAAGAAAATTAGAACAAGTCCATGAGAGCCAAAGTATGAACTTGAGTATATCCCTCCTGAGTTTAAAGATCATCTCAAGAAAAGATTTGATGTGTTGATCACTAATGAGCGAAGACCAGACAAATTGTGGACTGACATCAAAGATATCATCCATGAAGACATCATTAAAAAGACAGGAAAGAAAGAAAATACCAAATTGAATGTCCGAAGAGACTCTTCAACTTGCTCTTGAATGTCGAAGAACTAAAGCGAAAGGATGGGATGGGAACATAAAAGACCTAAACAGAAGATTTCAAAGAGCAACTCAAGAAGACAAAAGAAAGTATTATAGTGACATGTGCAAAGAGCTGGAAATGGAAAACCAGAAGAGAAGAGCATGTTTGGCATTTCTCAAGCTGAAAGAACTGAAGAAAAAATTCAAATCTCAAGTTGCAGTGGTGAAGGATTCTACAGGGAAACTATGACAATGACTCAGGGAGCATCCAAAGAAGATGGAAGGAATACACAGCGTCATTATGCCAGAAAGAAGTGGTTGCTGTTCAGCCATTTGGAGAGGTAGCATACAGTCAGGAGCCAATGATACTGAAGGAAGAAGTCGAAGCTGTTTTGAAGGCATTGGCAAAAAACAAGGCTCCAGGAATTGATGAAATATTAATTAAGATATTTCAACAAACAGATGCAGTGCTAGAAGTGCTCACTCATCTATGCCAGGAAATTTGGAGGACAGCTACTTGGCTAACTGACTGGAAGACAACCATATTTATGCCCATTCTGAAGAAATGTGATCCAACTGAATGTGGAAATTGCCCAACAATATCGTTGATATCACACACCAGTAAAATTTTGCTCAGGATCATTCAAAAGTGACTACAACAATATATTGACAAGGAACTGCCAGAAATTCAAGCTGGGTTCAGAGGAGGACATGGGACCAGGGATATAATCACTGAGGTCAGATGGATCTTGGCCGAAAGGAAAGAATACCAGCAGGATGTTTATGTGTGTTTCATTGACTACACAAAAGCATTCTACTGTGTGGCTCATACTAAGCTATGGCTAACATTGTGGAGAATGGGAATTCCAGAACACCTGATTGTGCTCTTAAGGAATCTTTATGTAGATCAAGAGGCATTTGTGCAAATAGAACAAGGGAACACTGCATGGTTTAAAATCAGGAAAGGTGTGAGTCAGGATTGTATCCTTTCACCATAACTTTTCAATCTGTATGCTGAGCAATAATCTGAGAAGCTGGATTATGTGAAGAATAATGAGGCATCAGGATTGGAGGATGACTTATTAACAAACTGCGTTGTGCAGATGACACCACCTTAACTCGCTAGAAACGAAGACTTGAGGCATTTACTGATGAAGATCAAAGACCACAGCCCTCAGTATGGATTGTACCTCAACATCAGGAAAACAAAAATCCTCCCAACTGGACCAGTAAGCAACATTGTCATAAATGGAGAAAGGATTGAAGTTGTCAAAGATTTCGTGTTACTTGGGTCCACAATCGATGCTGTTGGTAGCAGCAGTGAAGAAATCAAAAGAGGCATTGCACTGGGAAATCTGCTGCAAAGGACTTCTTTCTAGTATTCAGATTAAGGATGTCACCTTAAAAACCAAAATGCACCTAATCCAAGCCATGGTATTTTCACTCACATCATATGCATGTGAAAACCAGACTGTGAACAAAGAAGACAGGAGAAGAATCGATGCCTTTGAATTGTGGTGTTGGAGGAGAATGTTGAATGTACAGTGGACCACCAGAAGAACAGGTCTCTTATGGAAGAATTACAACCAGAGTGCTCCTTGGAAGTAAAGGTGGCGAGACTGCATCATACATACTTTGGACATGTTGCCAGGAAAGATCAGTCCATGGAGAAAGAAGTCATGCTTGGTAGAGTGGAGGGTCAGCGAGAAAGAGGAAGACCCTTGATGAGATGGATTGAGACAGTGGTCACAACAATGGGCTTAAGCATAAAAATGATTGTGGACATGGTGCAAGATGGGGCATTGTTTCATTCTGTTGTTCATAGGGTCACTATGAGTCAGAACCAACTCTATGGCACCTAACAACAACAATAAAGAGGATCAGAGAAGGGGGTTGAAGTAGGGTCAATAGAAAGTTCTGTATTACAGTGTTAACATATATAAACATAAAACACTGACAGCTTTTAAAAGCTCAAACTTGACTCCTTCCTGACTATTATTTTTCACAATGTTGTGGTTTTAAGGAACATTAAGAGCGAGGCTGGGGAAAGACTTCTCACCTTCTTTTGTGGAAGCAATGTTTAGAAAAGGTCCTTAAAGAAGAGGATTACTGAGAAGGCACGATGGGTGGGAAAGGGCTAATCTGACTAAGAAGATAGGATAGTAGGTATTGGAGCCCAGGGTCTCACAGGGGAAGGTGATGAAGAATACAGTAGTGCCTGGCTTGATACAGGTGGTGAGAGCGAAGGTGATGGAGAAGTCGGATGGTCACAAATTCTGAAGAGTGAAATTGTGAGATTGAGAAAGTTTTTAGGTAGCTACGAATTTATTTCAAAGGGGTGACTTCAAATGTTTTATAAAGGCTGTAGTTTATGATACATGAAGAAAGTAATGCTTAGGCAGCTTATAAAAATCACAGCTTTTTATAAGCCATATTATGCAGCCAGTTGGCTTCTGTGTGATGTCAGTGTTTTAGAAATGAAAGTTGATAACTAAAGTGAATCAAGCTGTACTGCAGCTTACTTGGAGTCCCTGAGTGGTACAGGTGGTAAACGCCTGACTGCCAGCTGAAAGGTTACCGGTTTGAGTCCACCTGGTGGCACTTCAGAAAAAAGATCTGCTTCTGAAAAATCAGCCGTATAGACTCTAGGGAGTGCAGTTCTCTGACACACGTTGGGTCTCCACGAGTCAGAGGCTGATGCATGGCAACTGGTTAGAGATTGCTTGAGGGTAAAAGGAGGAAGGATATACTCGGTTCTTAGTGAATGGGGAATGATGGGAAGGAAGACCTTTTCTTTGTTCACCCCCAGGTTATAAGTATTTCTGATTATCCTTGGGAAAGTTAATACCATTTTGTGAAAAAGACTAAGAATGTAGTTTGGGGGCTTTGTTTTTTGCTGGCTCAACAAATCTAGAAATGCCAAATTCTAAAGTACTCCTGTACTCATGGAAGGAGGTTTCCTATGTTGTCCCTGGAATATACTAGTAATTAAGGAATTTATGAAAAATCAGATTGACTCTGTGAAGAAGAGGATGCCAAGGTGGGTGTGTGTGTTTTAAACTTGCTGTTAGTGTTCTGGATGAACAGTTGATTGGAGTACTGAAACTCCTTTTAAAGTAGTCCACAGAGATGAGGGTGTAGAGCAGCTAGAGGTTCTTTACATAGCAATTTGTATGGTAATGTGTAATAACCTTGAAAATTAGGGTCTGTGCTGCTTGGTATACTGGTTAAAAAGGCACAAAGACTTGTCATACTGTGTATTTATGGAAATATTCCATTGTAGTGGTTGTCAGGCATGGCTCTGTTAGAAATTTGCTCGACGAGCTTAAGAATGTGAATTCACTTTGCCCCACCCAGGAGGGCTTTTTCGTTAGCAGCCAAACTTCTAACCTGGGGTAGGCCTGGAAATCTCTGTTTAAAGTATTACTCATCTTTTGCCACTTCCTTCCCAACATTCCGTTAAAGAAACAGCTAGACCAGATATCACTTTTAGGTTAGAAAAAAGGAGTACTAACTGGAATTGAACTTAAGAAAATTTTTTTTTATTATGATTGAGTGAGAATACACAATCCTAGATACATTTGCATATCTGCCAATGAGCAGATCTCACTGCTCTCCCTGTGTGGTGACAGCACACTCCTTTTCTCCATTATGTACATGTCATAACCTCCTAACAATCTCCTATCCCCTCCTCTCCATCCTCTCCTGTGCCCAGTAAGAGGTCAGCTGGATGACATCCTGTAGATGCATGGAAACATAAAGTGCACATATGAAATGGTTGACCTGTGTCATCAAGTCCAATCCATTTCTGCCTGAAGAGTTGACCTCCATTATGAGTTATGGACAGAGGCAGCATCAGGACCAGGGGCCATGTTCCCAGGGGAACACTGAGGCCCGTGGACCATCAATTGGAGTCTCTTAGTGGAGATCTGAGGGTGCACCCCTTTTTACTTTGATGTTACCCGTGACACTCAACGTTGTGAGTCCCATCACGGCTATCACTGGTGGTGGCAGGGCACCATCCGGTTCTTCGGTCACATGTCGATGTAGTCACCTGCTCCTGTGGGTCTCTATCTTCTGGGTTCTCTTTGCCCCATGTCATTTTGATCCTTGGAGATCATTGCCTAGTTGGGACTGTTTGATGTACCTCAGATAACAGCTTAGCAGCTTTTAAGACCCCAGATGTCACGGACCAATAAGAGAAGACTCTCTTAGTAAAATGCTAGCTATGCCAGTTGGCCTCAATTTCCCCTGAGAGCATGGTCCCCGGCCTCTCATCCCAGCTACTCAGTCCTTGCAATATTGGATTAAGATGGGAGGAGTAATCATGTTATGTTGAAGTACAGTTAAAATGGATCTTCTTTCTAATGTGTGCTGTCACTGATTTCACCCAGTCCAATTTCTATCAGCTGCCTCATCTGTACCCCACCCTCTGGCTCTTGCCCTTTCCACCCTTCCAGCCATTAAAGAGTCTTTTCTTTTATGCATGAGTCTGTTTTTAAATTCTTATTGTAGGGATCTCATACAATATTTGTCCTTTTGTTGCAGACTACTTTCACTCAGCGTAATGTCCTCCAGTTGAAACCAGGTTATGAGATGTTTCCTAAAATCATCGTTGTTCTTTGTCATTGCGTAGTGTTCCATTGAGTACAGATACCATAGTTTACCTATCCATTCCTCTGTTGTTGGGCATCTGGGTTGATTCCGTCTTTTTGCTGTTGTAGACTGTGCTGTGATAAACCTTCGTGTGCATGTATTAGTTGGTGTGAATGGCCTTCATTCTACTGGATATATTCCAAGCAGTGGAATTATTGGGTCAAATGGTATATCTGTTCCATCTTTGTAAGGAAGCGCCAGATTGCTTTCCGAAAAGGTTCCAACATTTTGCAACCCCACCAACAGTGTAGGAGAGTTCCAGTTTCTCCATAGCCTCTCCAGCATTTGTTGTTTTGCATTTTTTGGATCATGGCCAACCTAGTTGGGGTGAGATGGTACCTCATTGTAATTTTAATTTGGATTTCTTTAATAGCTAGTGATTGTGAGCATCTCTGCATCTCCTCTTTAGAGAAGTGTCTGTCCATCTCCTTTACCCATTGCTTAACTGGATGAATTGTCTTTTTCTTATTGATATTTTGTAGTACTTTATAGATTATGGAGGTCAGGCGTCAGTCTGACATATAGTTGCCAGTGGTTTTTCAATTCTGTTGGTAAAGTCTTTGAATTAGCAAAAGTATTTGATTCTTAGTAGTTCCCATTTATCCATTTTCTCTTCTGTCGATTGTGGTTTGTCAGATTTTGAAGTCAGTTTACACTGTGTATTAAAATTCCCATTGTTGATCCTAATTTTTCTTGAATGAGCTTTATTGTTTTGGATTTGATATTTAGGTCTTTTATCCAGTTTGAGTTCGTTTTTGTATAAGGTGTAAGATATGGATCTTGTTTCAATTTATTGCAGATGGATATCCAATTCTGCCAGCACCATTTGTTGAAGATGTTGCTTTTACCCTGGTTTAATGTCCTCGGACCTTTGTGGAATATCAACTGTTCATAGGAGGATGGTGTTATCTCTGGGGTCTCAGTTCTGTTCCATTGTTCTGTCTCTTTCTGTACCAGTATCAGGCTGTTTTGACTACTGTGGCAGTGTAATAGATTCTAACGTAGGGTAATGAAAGGCCTTACAGTGTGTTGTTCTTCTTGAGAAGTCCTTAACTTATGTGGGGCTTCCTCCCTTTCCAAACAAAGTTGGTGATTTGTTTCTCCTTCTCATTGAAAAATGTCACAGGAGTTTGTATTAGGATTGCATTATATAAGTAAATTGCTTTGGGTACAATAGACATTTTCACAATGTTAAGTCTTCCTATCCATGAACAGGGTAGCCAGCCAGCCAGCCAAGTGCCATCGAAGTCAGGTTTCTCCAATTATGTAAGTCTCTCTTAGTTTCTTGTAGTAAAGTGTTATAGTTCTCTTTGTAAAGTTCTGTTATTTCTCTGTTTAGATTTATTTTATCTTCTTGTGGGCTATAGTAAATGCAATTGATTTTGTGATTTTTTTTTCTGTAATAATCTCATTATTGGTATACAGGAATCCTGCTCGTTTTGTCTAATTGCTCTGGCTAGAACTTCTAGTACAATGTTGAATAGGAGAGGTGAGAGTGGGCATCCTTGTCTAGTTCCTGTTCTCAAGGGAAATTGTTTCAGTCTCATTCCATTCAGGATGACGTAGACAGTTGGCTCTGTGTATATGTCCCTTATTGTGCTGAGAAATTTCCATTCTCTTCCAATTTTGCTGAGCGTTTTTAGCGTGAATGGGTGTTGGACTTTATCAGATGCCTTTTTTGCATCGATAGACAAAATCAAGTGATTCTTGTCCTTTGCATTATTTATGTGGTTAATCACATTAATTGTTTTTCTGATGTTGAATCAGCCTTGCATCCCTGGTATAATCCAACTTGTTTGTGATGGATTATGTTTTTAATATGTTGTTGTATTCTATTGGCAAGAATTTTGTTGAAGATTTTTAGTTGAAGTCTCCCACTATTACTGTGATCTATCTCATTTTTGTGTGTAGTCAGTGCTTCTTTGGTGTATTTAGATGCTGTAGTATTGGGTGCATAAACATTTGATATTGTTACATCCTGCTTGTGTATTGACCCTTTCAGGAATAAATAGTGCTGATCCTTGTATGCAGTGGTGGATTTTACAGTAAAATCTATTTGAGATTAGTATTGGCACACCTACTCTTCTTTATGTATTGTTAGCTTGATATATATTCTTCCATCTTTTAATTTTCAGTTTGTTCGTATCTTACAGTCCAAGGTGAGTTTCTTGTATGCAACATATGGACGAGTCGTGTCTTTTGATCCAAGATGCTACATGTTGTCTCATTACTGGAGTGTTCAGTACATTCACATACAGTGTAATTATTGATAGGTATGTGTTTAGTGCAGTCGTTCTAATATGTTTATTTTTGTGTTGGTGTTGTGTCTGTTGTTCTTATTATTCTGTTTTGGAGCACTCTTCTTTATCAGTTGATTTTCACCTTTTTCAATGTTGGTTTTGTGGTTGTTGAGACTCCTGTGTTACATGTCTTGATTTGATATGTTGCATCTTTATTGTACTTTGCGGCTGCTCCTGTGATCCTCCTTAAAAGTCTATGTTTAAACCCAATTTTAACTACTGCAAGTCTTGTTAACTTCTCCATCTGGAAGGAGCATAATGACTGTAGTACATCCCTCTTTTTAATATGATGATGTCATAGTTTTCATGATATGATCACTGGATCACTTCTTGTAATATTATAGCTTTGATTGAGTTTGGAGCCTTCCCTAAGTGAGCAGGTTTCTGGATGATTTGTCTTGTATTTCCTCCTAAAATATAAAATTGATGTTTTTGTTCTTCTAAGCCAAGAGTTTCTTTCGGTATTTCTTGTAGCTTTGGTTTGGTTTTTACAAAGTCTCTGAGTTTCTGTTTATCTGGGAATGTCTTCATTTCATTTTCATATTTGAAAGATAGTTTTGCCAGATATGTAATTCTTGGTTGGAAGTCCTTCTGCTTCAAGGCTTTGAATGTGTCGTGCCACTCACTCCGAGCCAGTGTGGTTTCTGCTGAGAAATCTGACGAAAGCCTACAGCCTTTCCCTCTGAATGTTGGCTTTGCTTTGAGTCTGGCTACCTTTAAGAGAAGGGAGAGAGAGAGAGAGCGAGGGGGGGGGGGGAGACAAGTTAGAGGTGCTGAGTGTACAGATTCCAAGGCCAGGCTCTCAAAATGTGGTGACTCCACTCTCTGATGTTATCAGCATTGTGTCTGAGCCTTGCTACCATTCAAACCTCAGCCCTTCCTGCCTGCCAAGACAGTGAAAAAAAAGTCAAAATGGCAATTTACCTGCAGTCTGTCAGAGCCGGGACTCAACAAGGACAGGGATTGGCAAACGAGAAGAAGGTGTCTGCTCAGTGGTATGTAGACCAAATAGACAGCTCTATGCTGTGTCCTAAGGCTCACTAGGTGTCCGGAAGTCTCCGTTTATTAATCAGTTCAGGCCTTGGTTTCCAGAGGGATTTAGGGAGATGTGTGTTTAGTCAGCCTGCTTGACTCCGCCCCCTTGAATTGAACTTTTTGAGAGCAATTCTGTGTTGTGTAGAGTTCAGTAGCTAATAGCAATGCATGCAGTTTAGTGTATTTTGACCTGAGTATAGATGTCAGAATTATTATGGATGTTTAAAAAGAAACAGCTATGTTTCTTTGAGTAACTTTAAGATGTGGCTTTACAGTAAAAATGAAAATCAAACCTACTGCTGTCCAGCTGATTTTGACTCCTGGGAACCCTACAGGACACAGTAGAGTTCCCCATAGGATTTCGAAGGAGCACCTGGTAGATTCAAACTGCCATCCTTTTGGTTGGCAAACAAATTTTTAACCACAGTACTACCAGGCTTTATGATATTTTACATCTCTCTCTCTCTCTCTCATGCACACACACTCACATGTAAGATATTTTGTGTCTCTGCCTACAATCCTGTTCACCAGAGAATGCTGAAAATCTTGTATCTTTTTCGGACATTTTACTATACATGCAAAGTCTGACAACTGAGTCTGTGAACTCATCATAGAAGAGGGTACTAGATACTTCATTACTGATTATCACTGTAGTCACTTCGAAACTACGCCCCTTGGAAGCTGTGCACCAGTGCCACCACCTAGACTACCTTTCAAAGCTATTTTGGAACTCTTTTCTGGAATGGCCATTGTGCTTTCTGGCACTGTGGCAAGTTTGCAAACTTAACTGTGTAATTGTGAGGTAGTTTTTAGCTAGTAAACAAATGACTGTATTGGAACACCCTACCTGCTCACCTGATCTAGCCCCCAAGGACTTTTTTCTTTACCTGAAGTCAAAGGAAATAGTGAAAGGTAGACATTTTGATGACATTTAGGACATCAAGGGTAATATGATGACAGCCCTGTTAGCCATTCCAGAAAGAGTTCCAAAACTGCTTTGAAGGTTGAACTAGGTGCTAGCATTGGTACATAGATTCCCAAGGGGGATACTTTAAAGGTGACCTTATAATGATGATATTTAGGAATGAAGTATGTAGCATTTCTCTAGGATGAGTTTGTGAACCTAATTGTTGGACCTCGTATTTGTATGTATGTAACTGTGTCTTTACAAAAATAGGCTTAGATGACACACATTGTTCTGAGCTTGCATTGTCTTGTTGTGCTATTGCTAACATCTTTCTGTGTCAGTATATTGAGACCTGTTTGTGGAGAATACTTGCAGCTACCACGGTTCCCAAAACTTTTTACAGATAGACTGTGTTTTTCAGACACACGATGTGCACTGCTTGTTTATTAGACTATTTCTATGTATTGTGTGAAGAAGCTTAATAAGAATTTCTTATCAGACAGTGGGAAAACCAGTATACTTGAGAGAAGTGATCGTTTCTTTTGTGGTGAGTTTTGCTGGCAGTTCTTAAATTGTAATATAATCTAAGCAGTGTCTGAGCCAGAGAGAAGAGTATGCATGAATGGCTTTATCATAAAAGAAAAAGAAAATTGACTGAACACCAAAGATAAAGAACTACTTGAATCTTTAATCAATTACAGTATTGTTTCTGTGGCCAGTTTTCTTTTGTGGGGACAAAGTGATCACATTTTTTAAATTAGTGAATTCCCTTTATGAGATGCTAACTTATTCTATTTAATATTTCTGATCGTTTGTACAGGATCCAAACTACTGGATACAGGTGCATCGATTGGAACATGGGGATGGAGGAATACTAGACCTTGATGACATTCTCTGTGATGTAGCTGATGATAAAGACCGGGTGAGTTCAATTCCAGGGCAGAGTGCCTCTGAACATGTTTTGCAAGGCTGGAAAGGGATGTGGGGATGGGGGATTATGTAGAAGTACTTTCCTTCCTGTTTTAAACACATGTGCTTTAAAGAAATTTTGGACTACCAACTGTGATATGTTATGGTTTATAATAAATATTGTGACTCTTCACTGCTTTGAACCCCAGATGAGTGTGTAGCTTCTGGCTATTTATTTCTTCTTTGATACCTGGACTTCAGAATAAATCTAGTAATTTTGAAATTGCAACCTTTTAAATAGAAATATTTAAGAAGTCTTGCAGTATCATCTTTTTGCTTGTTTAAACTTTTAACCAAACATGCATGATGCCTTTCTTGACAGATCAGGTCTTCCATTATGATTGCTGTATTATGTGCAGGTTCTCTGAGTTCTGGTCCAGCGCTGGCCCAGAGTGATCTGCCTCAGCAGCCAGTCTGTGTTGTGTAGCCGCCTTGCTAAAAAATTAACGAAGGCGTTGAAGGCATCCTCACAGTGTGTTTCTGGTTTTCAGAAAGCCACCATTTTCCCTTTGGTGCTCTGAGGGTGTTTTTGCAATGCAATGCCATTTTGAAGGTGCCAATAGTTTTGGCCTCATGAACACAGCAGCCCACAGGCTCATCAGCGTTAGCTAACACCCACCCTTTGGCTTATACTCTTTGATGGAGTGAGGAGGAGGAGGAGTGACTCTCCACGTTTTAAGAATTTGTGAAATGGTATTTTGACTGTGTATGTTGAAGTCAGCATGTTCTTCATTGTAATGAGATGATGAGACATGGTCAGGTGTAATAGAACCATCTGGCCACACTCTGTTTTGTGTTTGACTTCTTGCAAAATTGCTTAAGGGTTCTTAGTCACGTACAAATTGTATCATCATTGCTATATTGAGCTAATTTCCTAATGAATCAATCTTATCATATAACTGCTGTGATAGCTCACACAAAATGAAACCAAGCCAGTTGCTGAGTTGATTCTGACTCATGGTGACCCCGTATGTTTCAGAGTCGGACTGTGTTCTGTAGGGTTTTCATTGCTGTGACTTTTTTTTTTTAATTTAAATTTTAATTTTTATTTAACATAACTGAGTGAAAATGTACATTCACATATAAATTTACATGACCCCCTATATGCAGCTTCCACTGCTCTCCCTGTCCGGTGACTGCACACTATTCCTCTCTGGTCCACACATGTCTCATCCTCCCAACAGTCTCCTTTCCCCACCTCTCCACCCACTCCCCTTCCTCCAGCCAGATGTGAGCAAGATGATATCCTCTAGATGTATAGAACCATAAAGTGCTTCCAATATATGGTTACTGTGCATTGCCAAGTCCAATCCATTCCTGTCCAAAGAGTGGACCTTTGTTACAATTTATGGGAACGGGCAGCATCAGGGCCGGGGGCCATGCTCTCAGAGGAACCCCCAAACCGCTGGACCATCAATTGAGGTCTTTTAGTGGAGATCTCATGATGCACCTCTTTTTATTCTTGTGTTGCCAGTGAGGCTCCTCTCTGTGAGCTCCATTGTGGCTATCACTGGTGGTGGCCGGGCACCATCCGGTTCTTCCGGTCCCAAGTCAGTGTAGGCACCCAGTCTTGTGGGTGTCTCTGTCTTCTCGGTTGTCTTTACCGCATGTCATTTTGGCCCTCGGTGAGCATCCGTTCCTGCTGAGTTGGGACCATTTGCTGTGTCCTCGGATGGCAGCTTGGCAGCTTTTAAGACCCCAGACACCACTCGTCAAATGTAGGGTGCAGAGAGCTCTCTTAGCAAAACGCTAGTTGTGCCAATTGGCCTGGAATTCGCCTAAGAGCATGGTCCCCCGCCCCCCTTCCCCCGCCCCAGGTACTCTATCCTTGCAGTATTGAGTTAAGATGGAAGGACTACTCAAGTTATGCTGAAGTCCACTTAATGTTCTTCTTGTTCCTAATGTGTGCTGTCATCGCTTTCTCCCAACTAGATTTCTAGTAACTATCTAAACTAAACCCTCCCCCCCTCGCCCTCCTTCCCTCCCCTCCCTTGCAGGTGTCAAAGAGTCTTTTCTTCTATACACAAGTCTGTTTTTGAGATCTTATCGTAGAGGTCTCATACAGTATTTGTCCTCTTGTCGCTGACTACTTTCACTCAACATAATGTCTTCCAGTTGAAACCAGGTTAGGAGATGTTTCCTGGAATCATCGTTATTCTTTATCATTGTGTAGTGCTCCATTGAGTATATGTACCACAGTTTACCTATCCATTCTTCTATTGTTGGGCATCTGAGTTGATTCCATCTTTTTGCTATTGTGGACTGTGCTGCGATAAACATTCTGGTGCATGTGTCCGTTGGTGTGAAATGCCTTGAATCTGTAGGATACATTCCAAGTAGTGGAATTACTAGGTCAAATGGTATATCAATATCCATTTTTTTAAGGAAGCGCCAGATTGCCTTCCAAAGAGGCTGGACCATTTTGCAACCCCACCAACAGTGTAGGAGGGTTCCACTTTCTCCACAGCCTGTCCAGCATTTGTTGTTTTGTGTTTTCTGGATCATGGCCAATCTTGTTGGGGTGAGATGGTATCTCATTGTTGTCTTGATTTCAATTTCTTTAATAACTAAAGATCGTGAACATGTCCGCATGTGTTTTTTGTCTGCCTGGATCTCCTCTTTAGTGAAGTGTCTGTCCATCTTTGCCCATCACTTAATTGCATGGTTTATCTTCTTCTTCTTGATATTTTGTAGTATCTTATAGATTATGGAGATCAGGCGTCGGTCTGACATAGAGTTGCCAAATATTATTTCCCATTCTGTGGGTGTTCTTTTAATTCTATTAATAAAGTCTTTGGATGAGCAAAAGTGTTCGATTCTTAATAGTTCCCATTTATCTATTTCCTCTTCTGTTGATTGAGGTTTGTTTGACAGATTTTGGAGTCTGTCTACATTGTGTATTAAAACTTCCAATGTTGTTCTTACCTTTTCTTGGATGAGCTTTATCGTTTTACGTTTGATATTTAGGTTTTCTATCCAGTTGGAGTTGGTTTTTGTATAAGGTGTAAGATATGGATCTTGATTCAGTTTATTGCAGATGGATAACCAATTTTGCCAGCATCATTTGTTGAAGATACTGTTTTTACCCCAGTTTAATGTCTTAGGGCCTTTGTCGAATATCAACTGTTCATAGGCAGATGGTGTCATCTCTGGGGTCTCAGTTCTGTTCCATTGATCGATCTGTCTGTTCTTGTACCAGTACCAGGCTGTTTTGACCACTTGGCAGTGTAGTATGTTCTAAGGTTGGGTAATGAGAGGCCTCCCAGTGTGGTGTTCTTCTTTAGTAGTACCTTACTTATCCGGGGCTTCTTCCCTCTCCAAACAAAATTGGTGATTTGTTTCTCGATCTCATTAAAAAATGATGCTGGAACTTGTATTAGGATTGCATTATACAAGTAGATTGCTTTGGGTAAAATAGACATTTTCACAATGTTAAGTCTTCCTATCCATGAGCAGGATAGGTTTTTCCATCTATCTAAGTCTCTCTTAGTTTCTTGTAGTAAGGGCTTGTAGTTCTCTTTGTAAAGGTCTGGTGTTTCTCTGGTTAGATTAATTCCTAGGTACTTTATCTTCTTAGGGGCTATCATAAATGGTATTGATTTAATAATTTCCTCCTTAACAGTCTCGTTGATAGTATAAAGGAAACCTGCTGATTTACTTATGTTTACCTTGTATCCTGAAAGTTTGCTGAACTCTTCTATCAGTTTGAGTAGCTTACTTGTAGATTCCTTGGGTTTCACTGCGTATACAATCATATCATGTGCGAACAGGGAGATTTTAACTTCCTCTTTGCTGATGCAGATGTCCTTTATTTGTTCGTCTTGTCTAATTGCTCTGGCTAGAACTTCTAGCACAGTGTTGAATAGAAGAGGTGACAGTGGGGCATCCTTGTCTAGTTCCTGATCTCAGGGGAAAGACTTTCAGTCTCTCTCCTTTCAGGATGATGTGGGCAATTGGCTTTGTATAAATGGCCCTTATTGTGTTGAGGAATTTGCCATCTATGCCCATTTTGCTAAAAGTTTTTAGCATGAATGAGTGTTGGACTTTATCAAATGCCTTTTCTGCATCAATGGACAAAATCAGGTGATCTTTGTCTTTTGTGTTATTTATATGGTTAATCACATTAATTGTTTTCCTGATGTTGAACCAGCCTTGCATCCCTAGTATGAATCCCACTTGGTCATGATGGATTATTTTTTTGATATGTTGTTGTATTCTGTTGGCAAGAATTTTGTTGAAGATTTTTGCATCTGGGTTCATGAGTGATATCGGTCTGTAGTTCTCTGTGTTTGTTGGATCTTTCCCTTGCTTCGGTATCAGGGTTATGCTGGCTTCATAGAATGAGTTTGGGAGTACTCCATCCCTTTCTATACTGTGAAATAGTTTCAATATTATTGGGGATAACTCTTCTCTAAATGCTTGGTAGAATTCTGCCGTGAAGCCATCTGGGCCCAGACTTTTTTTGGTTGGCAGTGTTTTGATGACCTTTTCAATCCCTTCCTTTGTGATGGGTTTCTTAAGTTGTTCTGCTTCACGTTGTGATAATTTGGGTAGGTGGTATGAGTCAAGGAATTGGTCCATTTCCCCTAGGTTTTCAAATTTGTTAGAGTACAGTCTTTCATAGTATTCTGTTATGATATTTTTGATTTCTGTTCCATCTGTGGTGACAACTCCCTTCTCATTTCTAATTTGGGTTATTTGTTTCCTTTCCTGCTTTTCTTTAGTAAGTTTAGCCAGTGGTTTATCAATTTTGTTGATCTTTTCAAAAAACCAGCTTTTGTTCTTTTCAATTTTTTCAATTGTTTTTCTATTCTCTAATTCATTTAGCTCTGCTCTAATCTTTATGATCTCCTTTCTTCTCGTGCCCGAGGGGTTCCTCTGTTGTTCTCTTTCTTCTTGTCCAAGCCGTAGAGTTAGTTCCTTCATTTGATTTCTTTCTTCCTTCCATATGTGTGCATTTATGGAGATAAACAGACCTCTGAGCACTGCTTTGGCTGTATCCCATAGGTTCTGGTAGGAAATGTTTTCGTTCTCATTGGAAGCCATGATTTTCTTTCTCTATAACCTATGTTTTTTTGAGCAAGATGTTGTTCAGTTTCCAAGGGTTCTGCTTTCTGTATCTGTTTTTTCTGCTATTGATTTCAAGTTTTATGGCTTTATGATTTGAGAAGATGCTTTCCAGTAATTCAACGGTATGGATTTTGTTGAGCATTGCATTATGGCCTATGATGTGGTCAATTCTGGAGAATGTTCCATGTGCACTGGAGAAGAAGGTGTAGTTGTCTGCTGATGGGTGGAAAGTTCTGTATGTATCAGTGAGGTTTAGTTGGTTAATTGTGTCAGTGAGGTCTTCTGTATCTTTACTGAGCTTTCTTCTAGATGATCTGTGTAGTAATGAGAGTGGAGTGTTAACGTCTCCCACTATTATTGTGGAGTCATCTAACTGTGTTTTGAGCGTAGTCAGTGTTTCTTCGACATATTTAGGTGCTCTGACATTAGGTGTTTAATATAGTTAAGTCTTGCTTGTGTACTGAACCTTTCAGCAATAAATAGTGTCCATCTTTGTCCATGATGGTGGATTTGACATTAAAATTGATTTTGTCTGAGATTAGAATTGCCACCCCTGCTCTTCTTTGTTCATTGTTAGCTTGATATATATTCTTCCATCCTTTAATTTTCAGTTTGTTCCTGTCTTTAGATCTCAAGTGAGTTTCTTGTAGACAACATATGGATGGGTCGTGTCTTTTGATCCAAGATGATACTTGGTGTCTCCTTACTGGAGCATTCAGTCCATTCACATTCAGTGTAATTATTGATAGGTATGTGTTCACTGCTGCCATTGTGATATGTTTATTTTTATGTTGATGTTTTCTCTGTTGTTCTTATTAGTCTGTTCTGGGACACTCTTTTTTGTGAGTTGATTTTTCACCTTTTCCAGAGCTGTTTTTATGGTTGTTGAGACTCGTGTGTTAGATTTCTTGAAATGGTATGATACATCTTTGTTGTGCTTTACAGCTGCCCCTATGAACCCCCTTTATAAACTATTTATAAACCCAAATTTAATTACTACCAGTCTTGTCATCTTCCTCTCCATCTGGACGGACTATAACGACTGTAGTACATCCCTCTTTTATTATCATGACACCATAGTTTTCATGATGATCACTGGATTGCTTCGTTCTAAATCAGAGCTGTGATTTACTTTGGAGCCTTCCCTAAGTGAGTATTGAGTAGTGTGTTCTAAAATATAAAGTTAGTGGTTTCGTTCTTCTAAGCCAAAGCCAAGAACTTCTTTCAGTATTTCTTGTAGTTTGGGTTTGGTTTTTACAAAGTGTCTGAGTTTCTATTTATCTGGAAATGTCTTAATTTCATTTTCGTATTTAAAGATAATTTTGCAGGATATATAATTCTTGGTTCGAAGTTCTTCTCCTTCAAGACTTTGAATGTGTCGTGCCACAGTCTCTGTGCCAGCATGGTTTCTTCTGAGAACTCTGATGAGAGCCTACAGGGTTTCCCTGTGAATGTTAGCTTTGTCTTGAGTCTTGCTGCCTTTAAGAGTTTCTGCTTATGTTTCATTTTGTTAAGCTTGATTATAATATGTCTTGGAGTCTTTCTTTTGAGATCTATATTGGGTGGTGTACGATATGCATCTTAGATGTCTACATTCTCTTCCTTCATGATTTCTGGGAAGTTTTCTTTCAGCAGCTCAGCAACGATACTCTCTGTGTTCTCAGATGTCTCACCCTGTTCAGGGACTCCAATTAATCGAAGGTTGTTCCTCTTAATAGAGTCCCACATGCTTCTTAATATTTCTTCATTTTTCTTGTTTCTTTTTTCTGAGTTCTGCTCATAGACACTGGCATCAGTAGCTCTGTCTTCCAAGTCAGAAATTCTTTTTTCCATTTGTTCCGTTCTGTTTTCTTTGCTTTGCATGGAAGTTTCTATGTCTTTGATTTTGTTGCTGATCTGTTCGATTTCAGAGTACTGGTGTTCCATCAGATTGAACAACTTGCTTAATTTTTCTTTTTGTTCTGCTGCATTTTGTATAAGGTCTGGAAGGGCTCTGTATATGATCAATTTGTATTCACTTCCTGATGCTTTCATAAAAGTTTCTTCATCTGGAAAACTCCTTGGTTGCTTTGTTTGGTAGCCTTCTGAAGCCATGAGTGATTGCTTGTATGCCACAATTGTCTGTTGCTTTTTGGGTCCCATCTGTGTATATAGAGGCTGGAAGAGGTACTGTGAGGATGGATTGCAAATGTTTCTCTAGGCTGTCTTCAAATGTAAAGCAAAAGGTATCTGACTGGTTCACAAGTCAATTAAGTTTTCAGATGTAGAGGTCCCTTTTCTCATCTAACAAAGTAACTGCCACTATATCCAACCCCAGAGGATAACAAATTAGTTCAGAATACAGCAATGCTACTGCCCTGGTGGCCTCTGCTCACAGGATCTAGCGTTATCCAACACTGCGTGGAGTACTGGTTTTGTGACAGAAAAGCACTCTCCTGTGGGCAGGCTCTGGCTCCCAAGCTAAGAATTAGGTCCAGCTGCGGCCACCATATCCAAGATGGCGTCCTCCACACAGGCAGCAGACAGTGGCTATAGATGCCGAGAGGTAGTGATTCCTCTGCTTCTGTTGCAGGCCCCCCAACGTAGGCAGCACTGCAAAATCACTACTTTTCTGACGGAGAAGCGCTGTCTTGTTTGCAGGCGCTGGCTCCCAGGCTAAGAACGAGATCCTGCTAAAATCTCGGTATCAACATGGCGTCCCGCACCCTGACTGCGGAGTTCCGCACAAACCCCACTGAGGCAGCTACAAACCGAAAGGCTCAAAGTGTCTAGATTAACAGAGTCCCGAGCCTGGCTCTCAGAATATGGGAATTTCGACGGCCTATCACCCTAGCAGCGTGTCTGAGTCCAGCCGCCAGGCAAGAGCCAGCTCCGCCCGCCAGCCGAGACAGAGGAAAAAAAAGTCAAACTGGTGCGTTTGCCTTTTGTCTGTGCGAGCCGGGGCTAGCCAGGAGCGGGAGTCAGTGATAGAGAGGAGGTTTTTAGCTGAGTGGTATGAAGTCCCAATTAACAGCTGTGTGCCGTGTCCTCAGGCTGATTAGGTTATCAGAAGGCTCTGTTTGATTGTCAATTCAGGTCTTGGTTTCCAGAGGGATATAAGGAGACGTGTGCTTAGTCGGCCATCTTGACTCTGCCCCCTCTGTGACTTTTTAAAAGCAAATTTCTAAGCCTTCCCAGGTGCCTTTGAGTGTGTTTGAACCACCAACCTTTTGGTTGGTAACTGAGTGCATGACTTACTGCACCACTTAGGGACTCCTTGTAATAGCCCCAAACTAACAAACAAAAAAACTTGTTGTTATCAAGGTGATTCTGACTCATATTGAATCTGTAGGACAGAATCGAATTGCCCCATAGAGTTTCCAGGGAGCCTGGTGGATGTAAACTGCCAACCTTTTGCTTAGCAGCTATAGTACTTAACCACTAAACCACTAGGGTTTACATGTGATAGCTCAGGATATGTTAAACCACAGGGCTTGGAAGGTGGACACTCTGGTTCGTTGTGGGACACTTGCTCATTAGTGGCCGTTGCAGCTCCTCCCACCACTGCCATCCATTCATCCTACTCACTGTGAGCTGAGTGAAAACAGCTGTTGTGTCTTGTTCTCTGGGGCACTCCTAACAATTTGCTTGATGCCTTGCTCTTAGTGGATGTGTTAAATATATTTTCTCTCGATCTCAAAACAAGAGAGAGAAAATTTCAGATACCACATATTGTGAAAATCCATGGGTGTTTGTCTCACCAGCTCCTTGGAGTGTGTCACACTAGCTGTTTTGGGGCCAGGGACACATTGTGTCAAAACATTCAGACCTTTTCTGTCAGTTTCTAATTCACTACTGTTTCTCTTTGTACCATTTCTCTGCTTTGGGAATTTTAGCACACTGAGAATAGGATGACTTTCAAATTCATTTCCTGCAATCCACATGAAGAGTAGCATCAAGAGACTTAAATGATAGAGGCGTTATTGTGTAGTTTAGCCCCAAAGTTTTAGTGACTGTAGAGACCTCAAAAAAGCATTTGAATAGATGCCCTTTCTGAGCCATAATATTTGAGGAATAAGCTAATGTTGTATTGATCTTTCAATACTTTTTCTTCTCTCTTCTTTCCTGAAGTGGAGATGTTTTTGTTCATTTTTCTCAAGAAAAATAGTACAACTCCTTTTAAAGAACAACTGGAACATATAGGACATTTATAAAGAAGAAACATTTATCAAGAATCCCACTATTGCCCAGCAGTACCTGTGCAGTTCTTTTGGTGAGCTGTGTATCCTGACTTGTTTTTAAATTCACATATGCTCATTGTTTGTTTCTTCTTTTATATGAAGAAGCTTGCATAGTAGTATTCTTTCTCACTGTGAGTTAATCATAAATATATTTCTGTATCTATTATCCATAGCTCTACCAGTGTAGCTGCATAGTAGTTGATTTTGTTAATGTAGGGAGGAGAAAGGCAAGGGATCTGTACATCTTTGCTGGGCATTTTCTGCCTATGAGCATGAGTGATGAGAGGATCCATTTCTCTACCCATGTTTCTTTATTACTTGTGTGTACAGCTTGGCTTTCCTGTAAGTTGGTAGCATCCTGCTTCATACTTGGTTTGGTGCCTTTCAATAGACAGGACATAGAGTCCAGGTAATGAGATGACTTCACTGACATGCCAAGATCTGATGCATTGCTTGGAATGACCTGTTGCAGAAGTTTGATTGATCTGTGAATAAAGTTTATGGGATTGTACATAATCGAATTGCACTTTAGGATCCTACACTAAATTGATATGTTTGTGGTCTTAAAGTCTTAAAAGGTAAAGGTTGAGCTGTCTCATCTTCTTCCTTGTACTTCCTATCAACATGTGTGTCCTGGAGACAGTTCACATTTTGAATCAGTAGAATATCAAGATGTAGATATTCATTGACATAAGTTAAAAGAAAATTCCTTGGAAATATGTTAAGTTTTCTGGCCCATGTGTATTTTATTTTATAATAAAGATCCATGTATATTTGAAAATAATATGTATTCTGCAGTTGTTGGAGTTAGTGGTTTATAGTCTCTGGGTGGTGCCAATAGTTAACACACTCAGCTGCTAACCAAAACATTGGAGGCTCAAGTCTGCCCACCCAGAAGTGTGTCAAAATAACCACCCCCCCCCCACTGCCGTTGAGTTGGATCTACTCCTAGTGACCCTATAGGTCAGAGTGGAACTGCCCCATAGAGTTTCCAAGGCATGCTTGGCAGATTTGAACTACCGACCTTTTGGTTAACAAATGTAGCACTTAACCCACTACACCATCAGGGTTTCTGTGTCAGAAGAAAGGCATGGTAATACACTTTTGAAAAATCAGGCATTGAAATCCCTAAGGATGGGATGACACACATGGGGTCGCTCTAGTTGGAGTTGCCTCAGTAGCACCTGTTTTTTTAAGAGACTAATTACGTTAAGGTGGTTAATACTGTTGTTCATAAGGGTAATTTGTTACTCAGAAACCAAGCCCTTTGGAGTTGAGTCAATTCTGACTCATTCTGACCCTAGAGGACAAAGTACAACTGCTCCATAGCGTTTCAAAGGAGCACGTGGTCGATTTGAACTGCTGACCTTTTGGTTTACGGCTGTAGCACTTAGCCACTGCACCACCAGGGTCTGCATTTGTTACTCAGCAACTGAACATATATACTTGGTTTTTTTAAAACACAGGTAGCTATTATATCACATATTAGCCAACAGTAAGACAGAGTATATGTAATCTATTGAAATCATAGGATACTTAAAGTGTAGTTTAGATTTTGTGTTGTGGGAATTTGGTGATGATAAATCTATACTTTCTGGAAGCTTTTGTTGTATTGTCTATACAAGATAAACAAAATCTGTTAACATGAGAAAAAAATTTAAGCAAGAAGTGAAGTTTTAAGTTTTTGGATGTGCTGATTATGTATATCTGATGCTGACTGGATTCAGTTTCTGAGGAGAAAAAGGCTTTATAGTATAGTGTACTACAGACCAAAATAGTTTTAAATCAGTGTTTCATTTGTTCAGAAGTATTTTAAAAATATATAATTTAAATTGTTTTGAATGTACTTCCTAGATTAAGGGATCCACTTTAAGTAAGCTTGTAAAAAGTGTCCTTCATAATGTGGAAAAGCAATACCCAGATTTCTTGGTGTTTCAGATGCAGTGTTCAGACTTAGGAATGTGCCAGTGTCGGTTGTATGAAGTAGCTCTTTCCCACGGCTCTGAAATTTGATCACAATTTAATTATCCTACGGTGTTTTCAACTATTTTTGGCAGCTACTCCAAGGAACAGAATCTTGACACCTGTTTGCTTTTAGGTTTATCAAAGGCATTATAGCTCTCCTAAACTATACATTTCCTCTAAAAAAGGTCATGATTCATTACAATCCCCTGGGTGTATGTTTAAAATGAAGATACCCTGACCTGGCCCCAAGCCTAGGGAATTAGGAACGTCTGCTTTTAAAATCCTTTCCAGGTGGTATTTAGGCTCATTAAACTTTGGAAACCTGGCTGTGTCTTTAGATATTGCAAAAAAGTTTCTATCAAAGGTGCAAATTTTATATCCCGTTTATGGAATTGTGAACGTTTTTTCTTTTTTTGTGGAGGGAAAGTTAGGATGAGGAAGTAGTGTTTCAAATAACAGCAAAAACAAATTGAAATGAAGTGCTGACTTAACAATAATTTTTCTCATTGTTGTTTAGTTTCTGAAATTCACTATGCAACACTGAAAATGCCTTCTCCTACTTCTGGTGCCTATAGAATTCTAACTTTCGGGAATTTATCCATACATGTTTAAAATAGTGCTTACGTGGGTCATCGTGGTTCTTGGAGCAGGTTTGATTCTCCCCTCAAGATGTAAACTATTCTGATCTTACTTTAAGCAGCATTGACAGTGCAACAGTAAAGCATTTGGCTGCTCCCACCCAGCAGCTCTGTGGAAAAAAACATCTAGTGATCCATTCTCATAAAGATAGCAGCCTAGGAAATCCTATGAGACAGTTTCCTCACTCACACAGAGTCCTTAATGAGTCAAAATGAACTCAAGGACACGTAACAGCAACAGTAACATAAAAAATTTTATTTTGCTGGGGCAGTGGTGGTTCAGGGGTAGAATTCTCCCCTTGCGGGAGGGAAACCTGAATTCCTCTCCAGTGCACCTCATGCACGGCCACCACCCATCTGTTGGTAGAAGCTGGCATGTGGGTGTGATGCTGAGCAGGTTTCAGCAGAGCTTTTGGATTGAGACAGAATAGGAAGAAAGTCTACTTGCAGACGCCAGCCTGGGAAGCAGCAGCTGATCATGGCGATGGCACAGGACCAGGCAGCGTCTTGTTCCCTTGTGCATGGGGGGGCCACCGTGAGTTGGGGATGGCTAGATGACAGCCCACAGCAGGTTCTGTGCTGGGCATAGAAAAGGTGCCTTGTTTTATTTGTTACCCTCTACTTCACTTTTTTCAAATAAGTGAACAGAGAACTGTTGTACACGCTGTCATGGCATCGTCTGTACTCTTCATATTTAATTGTCACCTTTCCACTTGACATTTTGCCAAGTTGTGAAAGACTGAAATGGTTGTTAATGTTCTCCCTGGCATCATTTCAGCTGTTGGTGATGCATCTATCTAGGTGAGCTTTCCTAAGTCCCCAGCCAAGGTTTACTTTCTCTCAACTTGTTTCTGCTTTTGGTCCTCATTAGTTTTGTGAGTCTTTGCTCAGTTTTCATGAATGGGTCTAGCTCACTTCTGTGTTTCCCTCTGTGTCCTATGGTAGATTTAGAAAGACCCAGATATATTCCAGAAGAAGGATACCTGGGAATCACTTTTTTTGCTTGAGGAGCCCTAGTGGTACAGTGGTTAAGGTGCTTGACTGCTCACCAAAAGGTCAGCAACTGGAACCCACCAGATGTGGCAGTCTACTACTGAAAAGTTGATAGCCTTGGAAACCCTATGGGGCAATTCTTTTCCGTCCTGTAGGGTCACTATTAATTGAGATGAACTTGACCACAGTGGGTTTGGTTTGGTTTTGGTTCTTTTGGATGCTGATCCTCTGAGACTGACTATAAGCAGCATAAAGAGGTGTAACTGAACGTGTAGTTAGAGTGGGGAAAATGTCCTCTTTCTCAGTGAGAGGTGATCAGCAGGAAGAAAGCTTTCCTCCATTTCATTGTCTTTTATTTTGTTTCATTATAAAAACACACATACAAGAAAACATATATTTCATCAATTTCTATCTCTATACTTAACGTAAGTGGCATTGGCTTTAGTCTTCATGTTGAGCAGCCGTTCTTGCTGTCTTTTCCCAAATTGGCTTCTTTTTATACTCTTGGTGCTGAAGGTCACTGAAGTACAGTATTAAGCATTTCCTTTGCTATGACATAATGTAAATGTGTTATGACCAAGAATGAGGTCATGCATGGTCTGTCCCACATGTTTGGAGAGAGCTAGTAGGGAGGCATTTATTACAAACTTCACTCCTTTGTTAACATATTTTATCTGTATATAGTGATGTCATTTTTGTTCTCCTATGTTAATAAAATTACTGCCCCATCAGGTGTTTTATTTTAATTTGCTCTTGAACTATATGCATGATGGAATATTCAAGTAAGAAGTGTGCATTAATTTTAAAAGTTTATTTTCTACCTTTTTAAATGGTTTTTATTACCTATATGTAAATTACTGTTTTCCTTTCCTTTTTTTTAAAAAATTAAGTGACAAAAATAATCAGTGTCTGACAAGGTGATGGTTCAGTTGTGTCCTGCTTACTTGTAGAAAAAGATGTGTGGGGGTGTGTGTCTGTGTATTTACAGCCTTGAAAACCTTATGTGGTTGCTGTGAGTTATAACTGACTAGACAGAAGTGGGTTTGGCTTTAAGGTTGGGGTTTCAAGATGTAGATGCACATATCCTGTGCCACCCTGCTGCTGCAGTGGTAGAGCATTTGACTGTTACCAAAAGATCAGTAGTTCTAATCCACCAGCTACTCCTTGGAATCCTATGTGGCAGTTCTACTTGGTTTTACAGGGTCACTGTGAGTTGTAATAGACTCAGTGTCAGTGGATTTGATATTTCTTTTTGCTTTCTATGTCAAACTTGCTGCCATCAGGTCAAGTCCGACTCATAGTGACTTTATAGAACTGAGTAAAACTATCCCATAGAGTTTCTAAGGGCATAATATTTTTTTAAAGAGTTTATTTTCTTGCAACACAGTGGTCTGGAAGTCCAGATTATTTAGGGTACTGGATCCAGAGGAAGGCTTTTTTTCTGTCCACTCTGGAAGAAGGTCCTTGTGATACGTCAGTCTTTTCTTGGTCTAAGATTGTCTCAGTGCAGGAACCTCAGTCCAAAACATGCACTCACCACATAGCATTGCTTTTTGGTTGATATGAGGTCCCCCTGAGGCCATAAATCTTTATGGAAGCAGACTTCCACATGTTTCTCCCTTGGAGTGGATGGTGGTTTCAAACAACTGACCTTTGGGTTGGCAGCAGAATGCTTTAGCGACTGCATCACTAGCGCTCCCTACATAAAAGTGTTACAGATTCTCTTGCAGAGAGACCCGCTATTGTTTTTATGCTGTGAGTAGTTGTAGCCTGTACTTTTTGTAGATAAGAATGTAGAGCATGTATTTTATATGTGGGATAATGATCATTTAAATGAGTTTATTTGGTGATAGTGAAGTGGAGCTCTTTATATGTTAATAACTTCTGCTCCATTAAACAATGGATTACTGCTTATATTACAGTGAAAGTTAACAGCTTATACTAGACACAAATATAATTTAAATTTCTTTGAAGAGAGCCACTGGAAAACTAATGCACCCGGGCTCATTTTGTATGTTATTCTTAAGGACATTTATTAATGTTAGATAGTGTATTAGGAGTCTCTAAAGAGTGTATAAAGATAGAAATAAATAAAGAGAGAGAGAGAGAGTAAGGAAGTAAGTTATTCATTCCCTGAGAGGCATAAACAGGTGAGCACTATACTCTTAACCAAAAGGTTGGTAGTTCAGACCCACCCAGAAGGTCTTTGGAAGAAAGGCCTGGTAATTTCTAACAGCTTTGAAAACTATGGAGCATTTTACTTTGCATACATAGGGTCACCATGAGTCTGAATTAACTTGATAGAAGCTAATACCTGTATATATATATGTGTGTGTAAAACCATGTGTATGTGCGTTATAAAACAAACACATTGTTTTATACATATATATGTATAGGTATGTATATATAGGGGGTGTAGTGGTTAAGTGCTATGTCTGCTAACCAGAAGGTCAACAGTTCAAATCTGCAGACGCTCCTTGGAAACTCTGTGGTGCAGTTCTACTCTGTCCTGTAGGGTCGCTACGAGTTAGAATTGACTTGACAGTAGTGGGTTTGGTTTTACACATATATAGACGGAAATTGGTTTAAGGAACTGGCTCAAGGACTGTGGGGCTTGTTAAGTCCAAAATTTGTAGATTAGATGATAACGCTAGAAACTCTAATAGTCTTATGTCTGAAGTTGGTAAGACAGGAGACAATCTGAAATTCACGATAGTTATGGGCTTGAGGGCATATCTTTCTTCCTCAGAAAACCTCAGTTGTTGCTGCTGTTAGATCTTCAGATGATTAAATGAGGCCCACCGCCATGGGGAGGGCACTCTTCTGCTTTTGGAGCTCTGTTGTACAGTGGTTAAGAGCTCAGGCTGCTAACCAAAAAGTTGGCAGTTGAAATTCACCAGCTGATGCATGAAACCCTATTGCCCAGTCCTGTTTTGACCTCTAGGGTTGCTACGAGTTGGTGTCAACCCAAGCCATGGCATTGTCAGTCATATCATATGCATGTGAAAGCTGAACGATGAATAAGGAAGATAGAGGAAGAAATATGTCTTTGAATTTTGGTGTTGGAGAAGAATCTTGAATATACCCTAGACTTCCAAAAGAGGAGCCAAATCTGCCTTGGAAGAAGTCTAACCATAGTGCTCCTTAGAAGCAAAGGTGGTGAGACTATGTCTTGCGTTCTTTGGGCATACTTTGTCCAGAGAGATCAATCCCTGGAGAAGGATATTATGCTTGGCGAAATAGATGTTAGCAAAAAAGAGAAAGACCCTTCACCAAAAGGACGGACACAGTGGCTGCAACAGTGGGCTCAAGCATACCAGTGATTGTGGGCGTGGTACAGGAATAGGCAGTGTTTTATTCTGTTGTACACGGAGTCACTAGGAGTTGAACCGACTTGATGATAGTTAACAACAACTTAATTGAACTAAGAATCTCATGTGTGTTACTGTTGTTATAAACCTGTCTAATCTTTGTGTAGACTCGGGAGTGTTTTTAGTTCAGCATTAGTGGAGTGTCCAGGGGCATAGTCTCGGGGGTTCCTCTAGTCTCAGACCAGTAGGTCTGTTTTTTAGTGAAGTTGAATTTTGTTCTATATTTTTCTCCTGCCGTGTCCAGAAGCTTCTGTCAGTATAATTGGTGTTGGTAGCTGGTCTCCATCTAGATCTTCTGGGGCTTAGACTGGTGGAGGGTGTGATTTATGTGGTCTGTTAGCCCTTTGGACTAATATTTGATGTGTCTTTGCTTTTCTTCATGCTCCTTTGCTCTGAGTGTGATAGGACCAATAGGTGTATCTTAAATGGTTTATCGCTATCTTCCAAGATCCCAAACAGTACTCACCAAAGTAGTATGTGGAATATTTTCTTTATGAGCTGTGTTATGCCAGTTGATCTAGCTGTTCTTTAAGACCATGGCCCCATTAAGTCAGTCCCTCAAGATGTTTGGATGTGTCTAGGAAGCATCTATGGCTTTACCTTGGTCAAGTTGTGCTGCCTTCTCCTATACTGCGTGTTGTCTTTCCTTTCATCAAAGTTAGAACTTCTCTGTTATTTAGATAGTGATTTTCCCTTCCACTCCGGGCAACAGAAACACTAGTGGCTCTCCAGCTGCAGTGACACAACAGGACCCAGTGGCAGGGTAGAGGAGTAGGCATATAGGGCTTGGTGGGAGGGAAGTAGAAAAGAAAGAGGAAGAAAATAAAAAAAAGAAAAAGTAAATTGATGAAAAAAAAAAAAAAAACTGGCAGCAAGGCAGAGACAGTAGCCAGAGCTAGGGTATACCCAGTTGGAAGGGAGGGTAGGTGACATATGTGGTTAGCTGAGAGGGAGAAGGAAAAGAAAGGAAGGGGGGGAAAAAAAAAAAACAAAAATGGTGCTGGCAGGTGCAGGTAGGGTGAATCTAGGGTGTCAGAGGGCCAGTGGCTCTCTAGCCAAGGTGATGTAATCTGGACTGACGGAAAGTGATGAGGTTGGCATACAGAGCCAGGTGGGAGGGCAAAAGGAAAAGGGAGAAAGGGGAAGAAAAATAAAAAAAGTAGTGTGGCAGTGGCTGGCAGGTAGGAGTGTGGAGAACCTGGGCCACCGTGGGCCAGTGTCTCTCTAGCTGTGCAGTGTAACATGGCTTGACGGAAAGGCGTGGAAGTAGCATGGGGCTAGGTATCAGGGAGAAAGAAAATAGAGGGAAGAAAAAAAGTAGTGAGATGAGAGCAAGTGGGTGGGGACAGTGGAGGCAGACCTGGGGCAGTAGTGAGTCAGTGGTTCTCTAGCCGTGTGGCACTGCATGGCCCTATGGAAAAGACTGGAGGTGGTGTCTGGAGCTAAATGGGAAGGAGAGAAAAGAGGAATTAAGTGAAAAAAAAATTGACACAGCAGAATCTGTTGAGGGAGGGTGTGGTGTTCCTGAGCTGGCAGCGGGCCGGTGGCTCTCTAGCTGAGTGGCATGGGGTAGGCAATTAGGAAAGGGTGGAGGTGGCATATGAGGCATAAGGGTGAAGGGTGGGAAAGCCTGTTTCTCTGGTTATTGGCTGCTCTGGTACCTGTTGGGAGCCCTGTGTTCCCTGTCTGGGGTCATTATAGACTTGGTTCCAAGATGCCAACATTGTACCATGTTAGTTGGCAGGGCATATCTACTCTGTATCTTTCCTCATGCTCTGTTTTCTATTAGTTTCTTATTCCCTTTTGTTTTTGGTACACCTTTTTATCCTTTCTTTCGATGCTTTGGGTTTGAGGATTGACATTTGTATCTGTTTTACTTAGTTTTTTGGGTCATTGTTGTAAAGGGATGTCGTGGTGCATTGTAGGCTCAGCCCCTTCAGAACCACACTTTTAATGCAGTCATCTTTATCTTGGCTTTAGGGAAATACACATTTTGAAGAAGTGATGTTTTCTAAAGACGTACATCATCAATGAAACCTCAGTATTTACAGAAAACTTTAGAAGGAAATAAGTAAGAAGTAAGTTCCTGTAGCTTTAATAAAAAAGAATAATTTATGTGTAATACATGATCCGTTGACTTCTGATGAATATTTTAGATTGAGATTAAGTGTAACAGATGAATTCAACTCTAATGTCAGTGTGAAACCAAAGCTAACTTACATCCCTCCACTGTTCTTGACTAACAGTTCCTGAATAACAATAAAATTTATAAGACAATATATGTATTAATTTCCTTTGAAAATAAGTTTATTGAGCATCTGTAATATTCCAGGCATTGTTCTTAGCCTCAGCGTACAATGTTGAAAAAAGGGAGACATCATTCCTGCTCTCCTGGGCCCCTGGACTAGCGTGAGAATTAAATAATCAAACAAATTAAATATATAAACACTAACAAAGTGATTCTGAAGAAAAAGAATGGTTTTAGGAGGGGTAAAATAAAGTACCTGATCACACTTAGGGTAAAGCAAGATTTGCCTGGAAAACAGAAGATGATCAAGTAGAAATAGGAAGAACCAGTAGGGAAAGCTGAGGAAGTATTAGGTGATCAGATTTACATTCTAAAAACATCTACCTGGTGGCTTTGGGAAGGATGAGTACTTGGGGTAATAGAGTGGATTCAGGGAGGTCATTAGCAGGTTTGTGGTAGGAGGTGTGAGATTAATAGAGGGTGTACAGCGTAGATAGTCAGAAGTAGGTAGATTTGAGGGCTACTTAGTAGATAGAATCTGATGGTAGGACCTTTCATCAAGGTAGGGAATGCTGCAAGGTGACCAGTGGAGGGATGGGGCATCAGGAGTTCAGCCTTGCTTTTCATGAAATTGAAGTGTCTTGAACATGTCAGTTATGCAGGTGGACATTTGGGACTCAAAAGTAGAGAAATAGGTGACTGATATAAATTTGTTAAAAAACAGGTTAAAACAGCATACCAAATATGGTTTAATTGTCATAGAAATAATTATGTACACTGGAAAGAATTTGAAGGGGTATATGGAAAGTACTGATAGTGGTTGTCTTTAAGGGTGGAGTGCGTGATTAACTGTTGTTTTTTTTTAAACTCTTTGCTTTTTAATATCTCCGTAAGTCTACTTCTGCCTGATTCTGTTGTGAAGAAAGCCATTCTAGGTAACTAGGCAGCTTGAAATATAACTTAGAATAGAATCATCTTTTTAAACTTTGGTATGAATTGACATAGGCAAAAGCCTGGCCACCACGAGTGATAGCCATGATGGAGCTCACAAAGTTGAGTCTCATGGGCAACACAAGAATAAAAAGGGGTGCACCCTGACATTTCCATTAAAAGACCACAGTTGATGGTCCACATGCCTCCGAGTTCCCCTGGGAGCATGGCCCCTGGCCCTGATGCTGCCCCTGTCCATAAATCATAATGGAGGTCAACTATTGGAGAGGAATGGGTTGGACTTGGCGACACAGAGTGACCGTATCACGTGTGCATTTTATAGTTCTGCGCATCTATAGGACGTCGTTCTGCTGCTGACCTCTTACTGGGGGAAGTGGAGTCGGATAGGAGATTGTTGGGAGGATAGGGCATGTATGCAGCAGAGAGGAAGAGTGGGCTGTCACCGGGCAGGGAGAGCAGTGGGAACTGCGTATAGGTGAGCATGCAGATTTATATGGGAATGTACATTTTCATTCAATCATTAAAAAAAGTTTGATAACCTGAAATTGAAATAATTTGTATTAATAGATTTCATTAACTTGATAACTTCATTAATTTCCTTCTAAAATAGATTTATTTTAGTTAGACTCCTAAGAAGAAAACATTTAAATTAGATGCTAAGTAGAGCACTATCTGGCAAATTAATTAATTCAGAGGGATTATTGCTCAGTTTTTAAATGTTTTATGAGAACTGGTTTACATGAAGTTTGTGGGTTGGTGGGCTGGGGAGGGCAGGAGTGGGTATAGTAGATGTGGAGGTGGTGTAGTGTGTTAATGGAATAGAGAGGGAAAGGAGACTTGGTCTTCTGCACGAGTACCTAAGTGTGAGCAATAGGAGCTTTGAAGTTGGGGACAGCTGCCTGCATGGTAATGCTACTCCTCAGCCTTCCTAGGGGAAATAGTCAAGACTTTGCTTGTCTAGGGCCACACATGAGTCAAGAGGAGACAAAGCACAGTGTTTCACTTTTAGTTATTATGTGAATCTTAGGTTAGGGCATGACTTTTAGGGTATTGGCTAGAGTAACTTCAGGGCATTATAGAGGTTTTCTGTTACTGTGATATAGAAGACATCCCAGAAATGGGATAAAAATATAGGCTTGGGGGCAGTTAAATCTTATCTCTGGGACATTCAGCTAATTTTTAAGTGTGCAGAGACGTTAAGTAGGTCATTGGATATATAGCTGTGAAATTCAAAAGAGAGATAGGAGGAGGTGGAGGTATAAATTGGAGAGTCACCACCATGTAAACTAGATTAGATAGCCTTTAAAGCACGCAACAAATAGCATTTTCCAAGTGGTAAAAATTTGTAGTCATTATAACCTAATAACTTTTATTGATTAATAGTGCACACCCTTTACTTAATACTAGTCCTTAGCCATAATGGAAAATACTGATAAACTTTCATTGGAAATATAGTCCAAAAAAAAAAAAAGTGGGAATGGTACTCCCTAAATTGTCCTGCATGAAATTGAAATGTAAGAAAAAGACAATGGAGAGACAAATATTCTCCATCATGAAACCTGAGATAAAGAAAATGAAAGATGTTTTTATTGTTTTTTAAATAGGCAGAAAAACAAACCCCTTTTCTTCCTGACACAAGGAGAGTCTCCAGATTCCTAATTCATTATGCTTGTGAATATTTTCTTCTGTATTTTTCTGAGCAAAATGCAAAATTTGATCACTCCATTTCTCAGCCACTGGAAGAACAGAATGTTCAGAGCTTAAAACAAACAAACAAATAAACAAACAAAAAACATGTTATGAGGTCCCCACGTTTGAAGCAGGGATTGTGACTTGGTCCTGTCCTGTAGCCTCCTGTCTTTTCTGGTAAAGAATGGGTTAAGGAGACATCTTTGAACCTGCCGTATTTACTCTTGCTGATTCCTAGGTGTGTTACTCTGCCTTGGTTTACTCTGACAGATTACTCTTGGCCTCTTTAACTGGAGAAGGTTGTTTTCATTTGATGCAGTGGAACCTGTATCTGGTTGTCTGTGCTGAGCCTAGGGTAGACGTTAACTTATACAGATGGCTGAGGATTATTATTTGGAATGAGTTCTGTCCTACATCTCCCACTCATTTTCCATGTGTCTTCCTTTCTGGAGGACAGAACAAACCCTTGTATATCTGGGTTTTGCGTGCTGTTTATTTGGGGATCATATTATTTTGTAATTAGCTTTGGAATCGTGGTCATTGTGGATTTTGTCATTTTAATGGATTGAAATGGCAAACAGACTGAGGAGAAAACTTGCAAAACGGTATTACTCTTTTTCTGGTACTTGTTGGAAGGATTCAGTGAAGGCATTGAAAGTTTCAAGGTTGCTGACCTATAAAAGAACCACTTCAGAAATACATAGAAGGCAGGTTGGTACACAAATTTCTGATCCCTTTAAATTTCCTTTGGCATTCTAAGGAAGTTTTTCTTTGTGACTCTTTTGAAAAAGTTTCTTAATTATGAGAATAATGTAGATAACTGAGACTGAAATATTTTCCTCCCCTCCTTCCCCCTCCTTGCTGTTCCCGTGCACGCCTGATGGGTCACTCCCCTCTTCCCTTCTCAGCCCGCCCCCCAACAGGATATTTCCCTTTGATAAGCCTCACTCCTGCCAGGCAGGATGCACCCTTTTTAAAGCCTCACACCTGCCTGATAAGATGCTCCCCTCTCCCGCCGAGTAGGATGCCCTCCCCCCCCCAGAACCATTTATCTTAACCACAACATCCTCAAACAGCACTGTATCTACCCTCCCGAAACCACACTTGGGGCCATTTGTTGGAACCTGAGAAGGTCCCGTTGGCCCACTGGCATAATAAACAGCTTCTTGCCTCTTCCTGGGTGTCATTCACTTCCTCTTTTCTATAACAAGAACATTTTCTTGTAGCTTATAAACACTTATATTTTGTGCTGTCAGTCTATTTGTGGTTGTTTATTATTTACGTGTTTGTGCTTATTGATTCATTTATTTCATCAATCTAAATTACTCACTGCTCCAAAGCATAAGCTGCATATAATGTTGTCAGAAGATTCTGATGACTAATATAAGATCTTTGTTAAAATATAGTTTAATAGACCTTTTTATTACCCAAATCTCTCATTGGAAGGTTTAGTTGACTTCTATGTGTATATACGATGTTAGATTAAAAGCAAGTTATATTTTCATATGAATATTGTTCCAGGAGATTGTTTGGAATTTAACTTCTTTTTCTGAAAGAATACTTTGAGACTACTGGCTGTAAATAAGTATGATAGGAGGAGAAACTGACTGAGTGCTTTCTTCATGTTTTGCATTACTATTTATGTACTGGGCATATAAGTTTAGGCTGTCAAATAATGCATACCTCATATTTTAACAGTATTGTTTGTTAAAAATTTAAAGATTTCTTTTGTAACGTTAATTTTTGGAAGATATGTTGTAGTTACCAAACAATGACAACAATAAGTAAAAAGTAATAAAACCATTTAAAAAAATGTGATTCCCACTCTCTCTTTATTATTTGTTTTTGGATGACTCTCATGGGTTCTGTGTTACAACCATTGGGCATAGGGTAGAATGGTGATTTTTGAGTTCCAAAACCATTCAGAGAATTGCTAGTCTTGATGTCTGTGGCCCCACAAGGTAGGAACTGGAACTGTAATTTCCATATTATAGCTAAATGCCTCAAAACTGCTTCCCCTTTGTAATTCAAATTCGGCTCAAGTGAGTGATATTGATTCTAACTAGTATATGAGTGATATGTGTTTTTATAATGTCTCAATGGGTTATACAAATAGATGCTGAAAATTAGTATGTGTCATCAGTTCTGTACTTACTTTGGTCCTCACGGGTCTGCTAATTCTTAAGTACTTTTAGTTTCACTCCCATGTTTCCTTTACTTTCCTTATTAAGTTGGCAAATCAGAAAGAAGTCTGAGATGTTCCAAATGTCTAAGTCTTTTCTCCCCTAGATATCCCAGCTGTGATGGATGTTTGTTGGTTAGGAATTCTCAATAGCCCTGAATTATTTCCATGTGACAGAGTTTATATATGAGCAGTAAAATTAAGGACACAGACTAAAACCTCTTCTAGAAATGTATAAAATGTATGGAGTGATAAACAAAAGGCAGGCAGTTTGGGCTTTCCAAGCAGCTCCATGAGAGAAAGATGTGGCAGTCTGCTTTTCTAAAAATTACAGCCTTAGAAACCCAGTGGGGCAATTCTCCTCTGTGCTCTAGAGTCACTCTGAGTCGATATCAACTTGATGGCAGTGAGTTTGGTTTTGCTGTGCAAGTGGCTCACTCATTTATTATTACTAACTGAAAGATTAGACTTTTGAACCACCCAGAGGCACCTCAGAAGAAAGTCCTGGCAGACGTCTACTTCTGAAAAGTAGTCATTGAGAACTCTATGGAGCACAGTTTATTCTGAAACACTTGGGGTAAACATGGGTCATCATGAGTAGGGGTTGTCTGTTAGCACCCAGTTTATGTAGAGTTTAAAACCAAACAAACCTAAAACCCGTTGCTGTTGAGTTGAGTCCAACTCATAGCAACCGTGTATGAAAGAGTGGAGCTGTCCCATAGGTTTTCCAAGAAGCAGCTGGTGGATATGAACCACCGACTTTCTGGTTAGCAGTGTACTTGTAACCACTATGCCACCAGGGCTCTGTATAAACTATATAGAAAGTAATTTCAGGAAATAAGTGAAAAACGTCATCTGAAAGTACTGTTGCTGATTCAATTAGCAAAGCTTTTTCTCTTGCCTCTTGAAGAAGCAGGTTTAACACTGTGCTTGAATCTGAGGGTAGGAGCCTGTGTGTCAGCATTTCCTACTTGAGAGTTTAATGTGAGTCCTTGCATTGTTATTAAGGATTCCACAGCCTTGTTTATAGAAGTAGGGCGTTAACGTGCAGATCTCTGTCAACATCCAATTTGTTTAATTACACTCTACAGAGCATTTCTAAGTTCCTGTCTTAAACTCCTTCTAATGGACTTGCAGTTTCAAGCAATGCTGAAAGTAGAGCCAGTGGTGGTAGTAATGATGATGTTCTGCTTTTGTATACATGCTTTTAAATTATTAACTTCAACTCTATAAACTGTCAGGTAGAGTGATACAACTTTCATTTTTTAAAAAAATGGGACTGTGGCTTTTTAGAAGAGGCATGGCGCCTTTGGAGATTTAAGTGACAGGAATCAGCTTGGCCTCTACACAAATTGCTAGGTCATTTTGGGTATCGAAATATGTAATGGTGATGAAGAAGAAAGATACATTTTGTTTCTTCAGGCAAGATTCTGCCCCTTCATAGAGCATTGCTTCCCTGCTGGAAGCCAGCACTAGTTTTAGTACATGTGTGCGTACATGGCCTGCGTGCATGTGTATGATGTAATTTATGGATTTCAGTCAGTGACTTTGATGCCTGAGTTGTGATTTAGTCACAAATCTATATGTTGACTTCTATATATAGAATATACGGAGTGTTATAATTTAGATTTTGAAGTTAAGAGCGATACATTCTGAGGAAGTTACTGAACAGCAGTTGAAAAACAGTTACAAATTAAGGAAATTAGATGTAAGAAATGTTAAAAACTGAGTAGGAAATACAGGTTTTAAATTACATGTTTAAAAACTATCCTACTCCTTTTTTTTTTTTGGTAAATAGAACATACAGAAACCAAAATAATACTGCCTTGATCTTAAAGGCATGAGGGCAATAATTTGGAAGCCCATCGATTATTTTTCCTAGAGCAAAAAATGAAGAGAATTGGGTGAAATTTGTATTTAAATAATCTTGAAATTTGTATTGTCTAGTACATGTCATGTGTGTGAAGACAGGATACTAAGGTATGCTGTCTTCTGATTTTCCATGCCCTACTAAAAGATGTATGCAGATTGTTGCTAGAAGTTTAGTTGAAAACACAAAAATTCTGTACAAATTGGTATATACCAGTCATTGCCTCCACTATGGACAATGCCATTTCTTGTTTATGAGAAAATGCAGATATATATATATGTATATATATAGGATAATGTGAAATATAACACTGTTAATCACAAAAAAATATGTTCCAGTTAAGTGCTGTATTAGAAAACTGCGTATTGTGTTCATGCTGTAGGTTAGATTTATAGCACTCACCTTGTTTAATCAAGTGATACAATTTCCATTTGTCAACTAGCAAAATAGGTACAAACCTTTTATAAGTGGCTTTTTATCAAGACACCTCCTGCTCTTCCTTTTTTTTTTTTTTGAGAGTGTCTTGCATTCCAGGTAAACAGTAGGATGTGTATTAGTGGATAATTGGCAAGTTTTTTTTTTCATTTTGAAACATTATTTTGCTATGTAAATGTTAAAATATTGTAGAATACTATTTTTATCATTCGTGTGTTAAAACAGTTGTGTTTTTTTCTGTTTGTTTTGCTTCTCCTGGAACTGTCTCTCATTTGTAAGGAGTCAAATTAGTGAGATGATCCTAAATTTAAATATAATCGATAGTTCCAAGAGTAGCTTACTTAAAAATTTTTAATGTTAAGTTATAACTTATGTAATTAAGTGAAAACATGCATAATGCAGTATATGAAATATAAGTTAAATAAAAGATTATACAGATGTAAACCTTAAGTATTTATTACCCTCAGGTTAAATAGGCTTACTTCAAATTACACAGTATTTTTAGAGAGATTATTTGATTGGTTTGAACCATGTCGTCCTCTGTGATTATTTAGGGAAATGTTATGTAGAGTGTTAGGCTAATCACCCTCCTCCGTTCTATACTGATGTTTCTTTGTTAAGAAGTGTTCTTTACATACACATAGTGTTTACATGCTACAGCTGCTAACTTACACGCACATACACATGCACACACACGCGCGCGCACACACACACACACACAGAGTTAAAAGTCAACATTTATCCTCCGGGGATTGTTTTTATTAATTCCAAGTGGATATAACGAAGTTGTTTAGCTATCAGGTATAATACATGTGATGGATGAACTGTTGGTTAGATATGATTATGATAAAGAGCATCTTTGAGATTGAAAATGACTGTGAGTGCCTCACATACATAGTTGTCTGGTTAGAGTCCTAGAGTGCGCAGCTGGGGATGACTTTTTTGTTTACCTTTTTGGGTTGCGTTCTAACCTGTACTGTAATTTTTAGTTTGTGCCTTAAAGAAGTCTTCAGTTTTGTACTTGTTCATAAGGTGGGTGAGAAAGATAAAAACATGGCGTAACGAGAGTGCTGGGGTGAAGAGGAGAGAGGTTATTCTGAGTAAAAGCCGTATGCATCTAAACCTAGTACTTTCTAAGTAACAGGTAGTTTTAGAGTTGTATCTTTAGAACTTTAAAACACTGTTTTGAAATGTATAGCTGACTACTTTGTCCTCTGAGGAATGCTGCTTTTGAATGGTTAGTCCCACAGATTGCAGTTATTGCTGGAACAGTTGAGATTGGCTCATGAAAGAATCAATTCCTCTTCATCTAGAAATACGTATAGCCTCTTGTTTTGGCAAGCATTTCACACTTTTCTTCTTGGTGTGGTATTTAAATTTATCTTGCAGCATTATATGGTAACAGCAGCCTCTTAGTATTTTTATTTTTCTTGTTTTTTTTCCTCTGGAGTTTAAAATACTTGCTAGGTGCTGTTGAATTGGACCTTGACTCTTGACCAGCTCCATATAAAATGGAATAAAATTGCCTTGTGCCGCACAGAGTTTTCGCTGGCTGGTTTTTCAGAGGTAGATCATCAGGCATTTTTTCCTAGTTTGTCTTAATCTGGCAACTCCACTGAAACCTGTTGGGCGTAATAACACCACACCAGCCTCTGCTAGCAGATGGGTGGTTGTTGCACACGTGGTACATTGGTCAGAATTCAGGTATCCTGCTTGGAAGGCAAGAATTCTACTACTAAAACACTCACTAATGCCTGAAAATCCTTATTACTGTGATGCAAAAAATTTCTGTTTTTATTTTAACCGTGATAATTTAATGTGAAACACACAACAGCTTTTTAAAAGTGTATGTGTTTAAGATTTGAAAAATGTGGAAGAGACAGATCCCTTACGGGAAACAGGAGATTTTATGTTCTTCTCTTTTGAAGTTTGACTTGGGGTATGTCACTTTATTTTTCCCAGTTGACATTGACATCACATGGTTTGAATCTGTGCATTTGAACCTCCTGAATCAAAACTACCACTCAGAAGGCCAGAGCAGTCAACTTCTTTATCATGTATCTTCTCCTTTCTTTAGCTATGACTTTGTAACAGCAGTAACAGATACAGGCCAAATCCAGGGGCCTGTTTTTCTCTGTGTGTGCAATCTAAGCACTTCATTTGACTTGAAGACTGTAATTTTTACTAACAATAGGTCACTTCTAAAGGAGGAGCCATCAAGGCAATCTAAGCACTTTATTCGACTTGAAGACTGTAATTTTTACTAACAATAGATCACTTCTAAACGAGGAGCCATCAACAAGTACCATCCACTTAACACAGCTGCTGCCTGGTTTGTCTGTCCAATTCTGATGAATCTAGTTTCTGAGTTCAGTGTGGTAAACCTAATGGCTGCCCATCTTTTATTGAACAGTTCAAAAATGAGATAAGAATGCTTTCTTGTGTCTTCCTTTGTAGGTTATGTTTGTGAGGTCTGGCTCTGCAGACCTTTGAGGTACCAGTGATCTCTTGTCCTTCAGTGTGTTCGTCTACCTCTTGAAAGCAAGGTTGAAAACATAAACAAAACAGAGTTCCATTTGGATGGAAGTATAAAAACCCGCAGCCACGGAGCTGATTCCAACTCATAATGACCCTATAGGAAAGAGCAGAATGGCCCCTTAGGGTTTCTAAGGCTGTCATCTTTATGGAAGCCGGCTGCCAATGGCTTTTGGAGCAGCTAGTGGGTTCTAACCACCAGCCTTCTGATTTGCACCTGAGCTCTTTACCTACTGCACTGTTAGGGCTTGCAATGGTTCCTAAGTGGAATTGGATTAGAGTCAGATTTATAGCTTGATTTGTCAGATGTGAATGGATAGCACTTGGCTGGCTGGCTTGACTTAAAAGCAACAACAGAACCAGTTGCCTGGTTGACTTGTTGAAACCCTATGTACTGTGCTACATGGGATTTTCAGTGGCTGATTTTTTTGGAAGTAGATTGCCAGGCATTTTCTGAAGCACCTTTAGGTAGATTCAAACCCTAACGTTTCATTTAGGAACCAAGTACAGTAACCACTTGCACTGCCCAGGGGTGCTGATTTCCTTTCAATGTCATTGATTTTTGGAATTCTGGCCCATGGGTTGACTCAGATATGTAAATATTCCAAAATACACCCATGCATCCCCTCTCTCCCACATGCCCAGAGACAGCTTAAGATTTGCTGAATCAGAATCTCTGCTTGCGGTGGAGAGCGTAAGAGTCAGCCACTTAGTTTCCTGCCCTAAAGTCCCCAGGTGAATCTGGCCTGAACCATTGACCAATCCAATTGAAGAAATTGTAATCTGGAGAGGCCAAGTGACTTCCTGAAGATTGTATAGCCAGTTAATGGGAGGTATGAGATAAGAAGGGAGCCCTAGTGGTGCAAATGGGCACTTAAACTTTTGGTTAGCAATTCATACCCACCCAGTGCTCTGCAGGATAAACACTGGGTGATCTGCTTCCATAAAAATTAACCTACAAAAACCCTATATGGCAGTTGTGTTCTGTCATATGGAGTTGCTCTGAGTCAGAACTGAGTCTGTTCGACAACACTCGTCAGCAATGACTTAAGAACCCAGTAGCACGTTAACATATAACATGTGCTCACTTTGGTAAGAAATTCAGAGTATAGTGGCTCAGAGACCTGTGAATGTCTGGTGGTTTGGTGAGCTGGTAAGCACATGTTGGCTGATGTAAGCATGAAGTCATCCTTTGTATTCTGAAGATGCACAGGAGAAGGAACATTTCCAACTGTTCAGGTGTCCTTGGTATTCTGAAGACATACAGTTGAGGGAGTGTGTCCAACTTTGTAGGTGTGACTGTGATTGGAGACAGGAGGTTAGCAGCTAGCTACAGCTTCCGAGGAAAATGTTTAGCAGCAGTATCAGGATAAGCAAGCTGCCTTCTTTGAATCAAAACTAAATCATTCAATGTGGAATTATCTAACCCAGTCATTAATTAAGAGTCTCTTAGCCTTTCTAACACAAAGCATGGACTTGTTAACAGTCTCTGGTATTCTGACTTTGGATAATTTTTTGTAAAAATCTTTGAGATAGATACAATACTTCTGTAACACAGTGTATACATGTTTGTATGTATATGGAAATCATGATGGTATAGTGGTATATGTATATACACACACAGGAAGTCTCTGAGACTTACTCGAATTACGACCAGCCACACTTGAGACATTTCTGGTTGTGTTATTATAGTCTGGCTATGTGGAAACCCTGGTGGCATTAACGGTTAAATGCTCCAAGCAGCTTACCTAAAGATCAGCAGTTTGAATCCACCAGGTGCTGCTTGGAAACTCTATGAGGCACTTCTGCTCATTCCTACAGGGTTGCTATGAGCAGAAGTCAACGTGGTGGCAATGGGTTTGAAGTTTTTTATTTACCGTTTACTGTATACAGTGTTGTAGTGTGTACTTTTGTGATGTCATTTTCAGATGGTCACTGACAGATATTCAGTGTTACGATTTGTAAAGACACTACTAATAAAAGGCAATAGTAATGGATCATAAAAACATAATTTTCAGCATACATCAGGACTCACTTTGAATGATGCCGTCAGAATGGAACCCTGTCAGAAGTTGGGGTGACCTGTGTGTAGATTCCTCATAGGTTTTCACTTTTAGCAGAGAATTTAAAGTCAAACTGCCAATAAATTACTTTGGAATATATTTTGTGCCTCTATTTGAAGACCATCTGAGGAGTTGGACATACTGGATGACATGTTTTTTAAAATCACATTTTGATGCTGAGACTTGTAATACTCAAATAATCAAAATATAGGGGAAATAGATTTTTTTTTTTTATAAAGATTCCTGTTACTTTCAGTTAGTTTCAAACTCATGAACACTTTCTGTACCCTGATGGCAGGCACAAGGGTTAGGAGCTCAGCTGCTGATCAGAAAGCAGGTGGTTTGGATCCACCAGCTGCTCCTTGGCAACCCTGAGGCAGTTCTTCTCTGTCCTGTAGGGTCCCTGAGAGTCAGAGTCCACTCACTGACCAGAGGTGTGGGTTTTGGTTTCGTCCTCTCTTACAATGCATACATTTGTTAATAACTACATCTAGTTTTTTCTCTTGTCTACCTCCCCTTTAGAATATAATTTTTACCTCTTGTATCTACTGCTTTGTCTCTGTAACCTACAACAATGCCTAATACTTATTAGGTATTCAGGTATTTGTAAAATGAATTAATACCCAAATATCTTTGCCTTGAGTAGGGGCCCTATTTTGCAAATAAGCTTTTTTTTTCTCTTATCTATGAAAATTGAATATTTACTGCTGGTTTTATTTAAATATGACTTCATGTTAAAGGCTTTGGGCTGTTCTGTTTCTTTGAAGACATTTGTTTTGAAAGTTACAATAAAGAAATTACTATAAAGCTGACTGGGTTTTGGATTTTTTACTTTGGATGAAGAAAATTCTCCCTCTGCTTTTCTTGAGTCTTCCTTGATTTTCATCTCTCTCTTGAAGCTACACAAATAGGTGTGAAATGTGTGTCTAGACTGACTTTCTAGTTCACGTCTTCCAGAGAATATAGCAAGACTGCTGTAGTGATGATGAAATTCTGCTGAGCAGGTCCTTTAGAGTGGCAAGTGCCTCTAAGATCAAATTACAGTGACTGTTGTAACTGAAAGAAAAGGATTCTGTATAGAAAGCTTTCTTTACATTCTTAGAAACAAAATTGTTTTGATATAGTTAAGAAATTTATGTGAGATGAGGCTTAGCGTCTCTCCAGAGCTTCCAGTTTTGTTTGCTTTCCTTCTAGGTGAGGAGCTGACACTTCTTTTGATGCTGAGTTGTTTTATTACATTTGGCCTGTTAGTAAGTAGTTGTTACCCCTTAATTTGTCTTTGCTCATTAACCATTCCAAGTCACCTGAGGAAATCCCATATCCATTATTAATCCATGCAAGAAATTACAGGATGAAGGGAGAGATAAAGCCCCTTTAATGTGCTTTCCTTGTTTTCCGAAAAATCTCTCCACTACCCCTTATTTGGCTTTTGAACATTAACACAGCAGGTGTATTTTTCTTCTGACCTAGACATGACAATGGATTTTACTTTGATGTATCAATTTTTAACTGAATCTGTCGTAAGAGTCTAGTGATGCAGTGGCTCAGACCTTGGCTGTTGACCAAAAGATTGGCAGTTTGACTCGACCAGCTGCTCCTTGGAAACCCTCTGAGGCAGTTCTGCTTTGTCATGGAGGGTTGTCGTCATGGATTGAGTGGTGTTCCCCCCTACTAATGTGTGTATCAGTTTGACTGGGCCATGATTCTGGGTATTGTTGATATTCGTGTCTGTTATAAACCCTGCCTCTGTGATGTTGAAGGAGGAGGGGCAGCAGTTGGGTTGGTGAGGCAGGACGCAATCTATAAGGTTGTTGTGCTTTGAGGCAATCTCTTGGGATGTAAAGGAAAGGGAACCAAGTAGAGATTTGGGGGCTTCATGCCATCGGGCAAGAAGCAGCGTCTGGAGCACAGCGCGTCTTGTGGACCTGGAGTCCCTGTGCCTCAGAAGCTCCCAATCCAGAGGAAGGCATAATGACAAAACCCTTCCTCCACAGCCAACATAGAAAGACTTCCCTGGAAATGATGCCCTGAATTGGGACTTTTAGTCTACATTATTATGAGGAAATAAAGTTTTCTTTGTTAAAGCCATCTACTTGTGGTATTTCTGTTATAGCAGCACTCAGTGACTAGAAGCAGTTGCTGTGATGGGAATTGACTTTATGACAATGGATTGTTTATCACATTATGGCTGATATTTCCTTTGGAATAAAAAATCAATTAGCTCTGGTAGCTGAGCTGGTTTACATTCTCTGTGGTTTATCAAGACCGAGTTGACTTAGTCTAGATATGAGGCTAAAAATGTGTGGACTCATCCAGATGGACTGGTCTGTAAGATGAGTACCCCAGGTTTGTCTTACCCTACTCACCTGTGAGTGAGTGCTTATGATCCCCCAACATAAATGTTCTTCAAATATGGCTGGACACGGGGCTCCGTAAGTCTTCCTGCATTCTTCCGTGCCCATGGCTGTCAAAGCATCTGTTTGGCGCCGTGTCTGCAGGGCTCAGTGTGAGGAACAGTGTAGCCACAGAGTGCTGCGGCACGGTTGGTCTAGCCATGGTGAGTGCTGCTGCACAGTAGAAAGCTCATTTGGTCTTTTTCCCACTTCCTGTGGTTGCTTGTGGATGTTGGTAAGTGTATTTTATGAAATGCCATAGAATGACACTGGCAGTTCAGCTCATTTCTTCGTTAGAAATGCAGTTATGACTTATCTTTGTTGAAGTTAATTTAGCAAAAACATGACTTCTCCATTTACCTTGATTTCTCACGGATGATTTTTTACTTTCGTGTTTAGATTTCATTCTGGAATTTCCAGACCAGTTTCTCAACTCACATACCAATAATCATGTTGCAGGTTTGCTATTTATAATTCAATTTATAATGTTCTTAAAAGGTTTGGAATGCATATGTATATGTATATACATATACATATAACAAACACAGACACACACGTATGTGTATATGGTGAGAGTGGAGAGTTTCCTATACAACTCAAAGTCTGTCTCCAAATTAGGTCTGAAACAAGGTCTGGCTCAAAACTTTAGTTTTTGAAACTATCAGTCTCACACTATGTATGTGTGCTGTGCTTCCCGTCTTCCTGATGAGGGATGAAGGTTGGAGGTAAAGTGAGCATGCTCAGAAGTACAACAGGTGAAGACCCCTTCAGTGGACAATGGGAGGTTAGTAAGGACAGTCCAGCCTGCTGCTGATAATGGACTCTGATTTTTGTTGAGTAATTCCTATAGTGCCATCTAGAGTGTAACAACAGTATTGAGTTAACTTTTGAGCTTTGACTAACAGCATAGAGAAACCAATTCTTATGTTTTTTTTTTTTTTAATCACAACCTGAATCAATAGATAATAGGAATCAGCAGTAGTTTTCTTGCTCCTTAATAAGAAAGCACTAGTTAGTCAGCATACATTGCAGGGCTGTACATGCTATGAGTTTTTTAAAATATCATTAATGCCTAAGTAATGTACTTAAAGAGGATTTTTTTTTTGAGTGTAGGCTATTATTATTATTTAAGAAGAAATTGGAATTAGATGGTTCATTAAAAAAAAATTCTATGGTATGATTATCTCCTCAACCCAGTGGCATCCACTGGATTCTGACTGATAGTGACCCTATAGGACAGAGTAGAACTGGCCCATAGAGTTTCCAAGGAGGTTAGCAGCTATATTACTTACCACTATGCCACTGGGGTTTCTAGTTGTCTCGTAGTTTATTTGAATTGCTGTACCACTTTTGATAAATCCATTATGGGGATCTTAATTATTAATTTTCAGAAATTAAGTAGAAGGGACTTTTCAGCAAATTTTCTTTTTTAGTTAAATCAAAAAAACAAAAATAACCGCTTTTTCCTGGCAGTTGTGATTTTACCTGTGTTTCCTGTACTCAGTAGGATGCCTTTTCTGAAGAGTACTCATTTTCTGTTTCTGATACCCTCTCACACTCCTGCTTGTTCTGGTTGTATGAACAAGTCTACCTCTATACACTGATGTGACTCATTAAATGTCCCTAAAGACTACTAATTGTGTGTAAGCCATCACAGTGGAATAGTCAGGCATAATTAAGAACTCAGAAGTGAATTAGAGAAGTGTATTCAGTACTGAGCGTATTCAGTATTCATGGACAGACTCGCTTGGCTTTGCCTCTTAGTGGTGTTGCCTGGGATGATAGACTGCAGCAACCACCAGCTTGTCTAAGAAAAAGGTTTCGATTGCATTTATTATTGAGTGGATGGATGTTGACACAGCTAAACATTAGTTATAGAAAGAACTCTCTGAAGTGACTGGTGAAAAATTTTGTGGATACATAGAAGAACAGCACATCTTTAAAGCATTTGAAATGCCTGGAACCCTTCAGCTATGTGTTACAGAGTGAGCAAGTCGCCTGCGTGCATTGTGCCTGTTTGTTGCACAGTGTTTGTCTGCACATTGTCTGGAAATAGAGAAAGTATATTCATTTCCTGGTGCTGTTGTAATGGTACCACAAATAGGGTGGTCTGATAAAACAAGTCCCCCCCCCCCCACAGTTTTGGAGGCTGGAAGTTGGAAATCAGGGTGTCACCAGGGCCATGCTGTCTCTGAAAGTTCTAAAGGAAGATGCTCCCTTGCTTCTGGTGGCCTCAGGCATCTCATGGCTTGTTCTGCATGACTCCAGTCTCTGCCTCTGGCTTCACATGCTATTTTCCTTCTTTGACTGTCTTGTCTTCTCTTCTTAAAAGGACACCAATCATAAGGAAAGCAGAGCTCACCTTGATGACTTTATCTAATGATATCTATACCCACTGCCGTTAAGTGGATCCCAACTCCCAGCAGCATATAAGGCAGAGTACAGCTGTTCCATAGAGTTTCCAAGAAGTGTCTAGTGGATTTGAACTGCTGACCTTTTGGTTAGCAGATGTAGCACTTAACTGCTCTGCCAACAGGGTTTCCCTATTTCCAAATATAAGGTCACAGGTAACAGCGATCCGGGGTTCAACGTATCCATGGAGGGACATATTTCATCTTATAGCATGAGGGTAACATTATGGGAATGGAAAACAAAACAAAACAAAACAAACAACACACACCACCAAAACTGCTTCCAGAGAGAGGACCTAACCATTCGTTCTACCTACACCAAGGTGTCAGCTGAGGACCCATCCAAGCTCCTGATAAGTACGTCTCCAGTGAAGTGTGGAGGACAGCCTATGCCCCTTCACATTTCGGGCCGTGAGTCTTGGCTGCCAGTCAAAGGTGGTGAGCCTGCCCTTCTCCCCAGGGTGTTTACCTCTAGGTTCTGACTGTGGACTGCTTTTTCTGAACAGGACTTTCAGGATGAAAGTATGACTCTTCCTTTGACTGATCCTCATGCTGTGGTAAAGAACATTTGTGTGTTGTTAGCTGCCACTGAGTTGGCCTCTGAGTCATGGTAGCCCCATATGCACAGCAGGAGGAAATCATTGTGATGCGTAGTTTTTGTTGGCTGATTTTCAGAAGTAGATTGCTGGGCTCTTCTTAGTCCAGCTTACTCTGGAAACTCTGCCGAAACCTGTCCAGCATCAGAGCAACAGGGAAGCCCCCCCTGACGGACAGGTGGTGGCTGCACAGGAGATGCCCGGCTGGAAACTGAGCCACGCTCTCCAGCATGGAAGGTGAGAATTCTGCTCTGAACCACCAGTGCCCGCAGAGAACCTTCGTCACACTAGTTGGATAAAATTCCCTGCTCATTTGTGAAGGGCTTGGCCTGTGGTGCAAGCCTGTTCACCTGTGTCATCTCATTTCATTGTCAGACAAGGTGTGAAGCTCTGCAATGAAAATGGTCTCGGTAGTTGAGTAGGGTGCCCAAAGTGTGATAACTGCTCTGATCTCTGTGATTCTTTCTTTCTAAGGTGACTGAATCTAGGTGAAAACCTTTAGGTCATAATCTAGAACCACTGTGGGCCATAGATGAATAAATAGATCATGTGCACTGTCTTTTCCCCGCTACTCTATGCAGAGATGAGTAAGCTGGAATAATGGCTGTTCTTCCTGTTTACAAACTGTACAGAAGATAGGTTTTACCCTATATTTCTGCTACCACTTTGCCTGATGCTAAGTCCTTCAGACTACCAAAGTGGTACTTAGTTAATTATTTTTCTTTCACCAGTTATTAGCAGTTTGGGGCACAGAGAGGAGCACATGACTTGAAATAGAATTGTTCAGTGAAAGAGGTCAACGTGTATGAATGCCTCAAATTTCTTTGTGGGCTTGTAAATTAAGGTATTTGAAAGGAGATATGATTTCATAATAAAGTCTACCTGTATCAGTTACAGATGAATTGACTTTATCAGCATTTTGGGTACATGAAATGCATCTTTTTGTCTCTTGTTAACAGCTAGAGTAATTATGGCTTCATTTAAAAATGAGATTCTAAGTATATCCTGAAAGGCTACTTGATGCAAAAAGATGAAAACTTCTCCGTTAAAAAAATCCTCACATTTTACTATGAATCTTGTTAATCATAATCCTAGCCCTGCTGCCAAGTGTAAGCAGCAAGTTTAAATGCCAAGCCAAGCCAAGTGCTGTCAACTTTAAATAGATAATTTAATATGTGAAAGAAAATGTCTGTGGCCAGTTCATTTTTTTTTTTTAAAGTTCTGTTTTTTTTGAATGACTAGTTTATTAAATTGGTAGATTCTGGTTGTTTTAGTCATCTAGTACTGCTCTAACAGAAATACCACAAGCAGATGGGTTTAGCCAAGAAAAGTTTATTCTTTCACAGTCTGGTAGGCTACAAATCCGAATTCAGGATGTCCACCCCAGGGGCAGGCTTTCCCTCTGTCAGCTCTGGAAGAAAGTTGCATCAGTTGTGTTGCAGAAAGTTGTGTTGCTTCAGTCTTTGATTGGGGAGCATCTTGGCGCAGTAACCTCAGGTCTGAAGGACATACTCTACTCCCGGTGCTACTTTCTTTCTTTTTTTTTTGTTATGACTGAGTGAAAATACACATTTCCATATAAATTTACATGCCCACCTACATACAGCTTCCACTGCTTTCCCTACCTGGTGACAGCACACTATTCCTCTCTGCTCCATACGTGTCTCATCCTCCTCAACAGTCTCCTTTCCCCTCCTCTCCACCCACTCCCCTTCCTCCAGCCAGAGGTCATCAGGATGATATCCTATAGATGCATAGAACCATAAAGTGCATCCAATATATGGTCACTCTGCATTGCCAAGTCCAATCCATTTGTGTCCGAAGAGTGGAACTTTGTTGTGATTTATGGGCAAGGGTAGCATCAGGGCCAGGGGCCATGCTGTCAAGGCGCACCCCTTTTTATTCTTGTGTTGCCAGTGAGACTCACCTTAGTGAGCTCCATTGCGGCTATCACTGGTGGTGGCCGGGCAGCATCTGGTTCTTCTGGTCCCAAGTCTATGTAGGCACCCACTCATGTGGGTCTCTCTATGTTCTGGGTTGCCTTTCCCCCATGTCATTTTGGTCCTCGGTGAGCATCCGTTCCTGCTGAATTGGGACCATTTGCTGTGCCCTCGGATGACAGCTTGGCAGCTTTTAGGACCCCAGATGCCACTCCCCAATGTGGGATGCAGAGAGCCCTCTTAGCAAAATGCTAGTTGTGCCAGTTGGCCTCGGTTACACCTAAGAGCATGGTCTCCTACCCCAGCTGCTCTGTCCTTGTAACATTGGGTTAAGATGGAAGGAGTATTCAAGTTATGCGCAAGTCCACTTCATATTGTTCTTGTTTCTAATGTGTGCTATCACCGATTTCACCCAACCAAATTTCTACCAGCTATCTAATCTAAACCCTCCCCCCTCGCCCTCCCTCTCTCCCCTCCCTTGTAGCCATCAAAGAGTCTTTTCTTCTATACATAGTAAGTCTGTTTTTGAGATCTTATCGTAGGGATCTCATACAATATTTGTCCTTCTGTCGCTGACTCCTTTCACTCAACATAATTGTCTTCTGGTTGAAACCAGGTTATGAGATGTTTCCTGGAATCATCATTGTTCTTTATCATTGCATAGTGCTCTGTTGAGTATATATACCCTAATTTACCTATCCATTCCTCTGTCGTTGGGCATCTGGGTTGATTCCATCTTTTTGCTGTCGTGGACTGTGCTGCGATAAACATTCTGGTGCATGTGTCCATTGGTGTGAAAGGCCTTGATTCTGTAGGATATATTCCAAGTAGTGGAATTACTGGGTCAAATGGTATATCGATATCCATTTTTTTAAGGAAGCTTGAAAATGCTAATTATAGTTTGTGGCTAATGCGGATTATCTGTAAGTGGACTGATGTAGAGAAGAATGTACAAGCAGTGTAATGCCAGTTTTAAGTAAAAAGTGTCTGTGTAAGGTCCCTGAGTTCACCTTCTGTGACCTCTAGATAGCACGGCTTCAGGTTTGTAACCAGACACATAGCAGCTACCGAAAGGAAGAAGCAAGGCTTGTTTAGTCACTTAATGACATGTGACTTGGAAATTAATGGTGATATTTTTAGTGGTGGACTCGCTGGGTGATACAAGGTGTTAAGCACTGTACTACTGGCTGAAAGGTTGGTAGTTCAAACCTACGCAGAAGCACGTCGAAAGTAGAGCCTGGCAGTGTGCTCCTAAAAGGTCACAGCATGAAAACCCTATGCAGTATCTCTTCTCTGTACACGTGGGATTGCCATGAACCAAAAGGTTAGCAGTTCAAATCCTACAGGCACGCCTTTGGAAACTATGGAGAAGTTCTGCTCTGTCCTGTAGTGTTGCTATGAGTCAGGATTGACTCATCTGGCATAGGGTTTTGTTTTTTTTTTTTTAGGACTGATAGATGCTTCTGTGTCATATGCTCCCTTGAGGCTGACCCTCCTCCCTCCCCTTGCTTATATTAAATTCTCTGTTGTGATCTCCTTTCTCCTTTTTGGACCATTGTGTATATTGAACATTTTCCAGGATTAAAACCAACTAGGTATTTGAATATTTTGGTAAATTTGTTCTGAGTGATATTGTAATTTATAAGGAGTATCTGTTCTTGTTATGGAAGCCTGGTGGTGTAGTTGGAATCAGCTAGGTGCTCCTTGGAAACTGGGACAATTCTACTCTGACCTATACAGGATTGCACAGAGTTGGAGTCGACTTAACGGCAGTGGGCTCGGTTTGATTTTGCTATCTTTTAGTTGCTCTTGAACTGATTACAACTCATGGAAACCCCATGTATGCAAGAGTAAAACTGCACTCCATAGGGTTTTCAAGCTGTGAACTTTTGGGAAGGAGATCACCAGGCAAGACAGTTTTTGGGTGAGTTTGAACTGTCAGCCTTTTGGTTGGTAGCCCAGTGCTTACCCTTCTGTGCCATATACCAGGGACTCATAAAGTAGTATCTAATTATTAATTAAATGAAATTACTTAAGCCAATGATTAAGTAAGTTAGTTGCTGGAAGTAGATGTCACAAAGGGCAAAGGAGACCCTCAGTGAGATGAATTGGCACAGGAGGCACAAGGATGAACTCAAACGCACTGGCAGTCATGAGAATGACACAGGACTGGGCAACGTTTTATTCTATACATAAGATTGCCATGAGTCAGAGTTAACTCAGTGTCAGCTAACAAGTTCGTAATCAGTACTAATACAGATTTTCACGTGTTTACCACAAAGTATAAAACCTGAGTCTTTTTTAAAATTCACATGTTGCTACTTTCCTTATCATCTGCAAAAAACTTGAAGCAGGAAGCAGGAAGCAGGAGGTAGTAGCAATATGTTTAATAAAATCTTGTGGCATTTGAGGAAGATGCAAATCCAGTTAGAATAGATTATACCAGTATATATTAATGGAGCCCAAGTAGACTTTTTTGTCTTCTTTTAGAAAATGCTTTCATCACCAGATAAGTTTCAAACCACCAATAACTCTTAATTATTTCCTACCTTCCTCTCTCTTTCCTCTCCCCTTCCTCTCCCCACCAGAGTTCAGAAACTGGGAAATGGTGTTTTACAGTGTGTATGTTCTTGATCTGGCTTTTATTGTTTGTGCTTTTCCTAGGCCCTGAAACACATGGGTATTACTTGCAAAAGTTTAGGATCAAAGCTTGTGCTTGAACATAATTCTGAGCAGAATAAAGTGTGGAAAATGTGACAGCATGCTATTTCCTCCCCTTCAGCACAGTTTTGAATGTTTAATAAAAGTCTGAGTCCTCACAGCATGTTTACATGGTGCTTGCATGCATGCCTAGCTTGGTGCTTTTGCAATTTTTATGTAGCATCTGTTCCCAAATCCAAGCAGGCTAGCAAGGCCTTCATGCAGATAGCAGTAAGGGCAGGGGGTGAGGAAAAAGAAGAGGGAGTCGCTCTTGTCTGCTTGTGACTTCTCCTGCAGTCTTGAGTTATTATTCGTAATGTAAATTTTCTCTGCATTCCCAGCATGTACATAATTAATGGGAAGGATTATTCAAGGAAGTTTTGCAGCCACAAGTAGGTCACTGGCACCAGATGTTTAATTATTGTCATTAAGGAGCATTTGGAAGTACTTTGTGAGCTTTTTAGAAGTGTAACAATACGCAAATCCCTTTGGATTTTGATGGATTAGTTCCTGTTATGGATTAAATTGTGTTCCCCCGCCCCCCCATACGTTTTGTAATTTCTAACCTCTTTGCTTGTGGTTGGGGTCTTATTTGGGGATGGGATGGCTTTATTATGTTAATGAGGCAGGATTACTATTGGGTGTATCTTGAGTCAATCTGTTTTGAGATATAAAAGAAATTAAGCAGAGATGAAGGAAGACACATGCCAAGCCACATGGAAATCTCCAAGGAACCAGGACACAGAACTGAAGGGACCTTCCCCCAGAGCTGACAGAGAAAGCCTTCCCCTAGTCAGTGCTTTGAACTGGGGTCGGTAGCCTTCTAAACTCTGAGAAAATAAATTTTTGTGTGTAAAAGCCACCCACTTGTGGTATCACCAGATAACTAAGAGTTTCTTTGTATTCAGTGATGATTGAAGTGATTTGAGGCATGGTACTAGTGCCTTCTTTTGAACACCTTTATCCAAATGTCCATTGTTACCCAGTCATTTCTGTCTCATAGCAACCCTACAGAGCAGAGCAGAACTGCCCCATAGGGTTTCCAAGGAACACTAGTGGATTTGAACTGTAGACCTTTTGGTTAGTAGCTTTAGCATTTAACTACTACAACACCATGATTTCTTCATCCAGAACAGGTAATAATTATGCTCAGTGTGAAATACACGTCACTCACCTTTTTATTTGTTCCCGAATTTCCTCCAACTCTGCCAAATTTAAATTAATGTGTTTCAGTAGTGTGAAGGCTTGAACATCTATAATTACACCTTTAGTAGCGACATTTAAAATCTTTACTGATGATATATAAAATGTCCTGGAATTAAGGTCAGTTATCTGGAAACTCAAGTAAATATGGGAATGAAGTGTGTTTCAGGTAGTTTTTTTTTTTTTGCTCATGAAGGTTAAAAATAAAATACAAAGTAGGACCAGAACCCAAACCCAAACCCAAACCAAACCCTTTGCTGTCAAATGAATTCTGACCCTAGAGGACAGAGTGGAGCTGCCCCATAGTTTCCTTGGAGCGGCTGTTGGATTCGCACTGCTGACCTTTTGGTGCAGCCATGGCACCTAACTACTACCACCAGGTTTTCCACAAAATGTGATAGGCGGAGAGAAATACCATGTTACAGAGTAGAGGATACATTTACAACCAGTCTGTTACGGTTAGAAGCTTACAGGGGGCGGCAGTGGTACATAAATTTGACCAAGGAAGGGAATTAAATGACTGTTTTAACTGTTTTTTTCACTTCCAAGTGTGTATATCATGAAAATACTTTTGCTTTTTGCAGTGAGCAGGCCATTTTCAAGGCATTCTTCTCAAATGTTTGTCTTTGAGCTTGTGTAGCATTGAAAAAAAGTCTTCTTGGTTTTTGAATTCACTTCTGAGGACTCGACAGCACTTGGCTGGCTTGGCCCTGAGTACCGTAAAGAAACCTCTGTATCTGTTGTTCTTTGATATTTTCTGTCACAGCATTTCTTGTCACAGTTAAGCTTTTGCTCTGTCCCTTTCTTGTGGCTTCATTCTATGGAATTTAAAGGTCTTAACCTTTTTCAGTCTCCAGCTAGCTTTCAGGTGGACTCACTTGCTCCCCCTTGTGTCCACTCGCATCATCGCCATTCCTGAGACACTTGATTACTTGACTGTGTGACTTCATTACTATCTTTAAAAAGCCACTAAGACCAGATTCTTCAAAGTTCTTTCTTTTCATTATTCGTAGTCTTCTGCATCTTGCTGTCCTCTTCTGGTTTCGTAGTAACACCAGACACATGATCCCCACGCTGAGTCTTGTGTGGTCGGGACAAACAATACCTGTTGTTTCATAGATAACACTAAAAAAAAGACAACCAAAAAAAAACCATTGTGGAATCCTGCGCTAAAAAGACTTATAAGACAAACACTGACCATTGTGAAAAAGCTAAATGTTAAAATAGGCATTCACACAAAATATGTTGTGCGCAATTCAAATTCTACTTTTTAGGAATTTGTGATGATTCAATAAGGGGCTAAATTTACTTTTCTTATGAACAAACCTCGTCTTCAGATTGCCTGTATAATATAGGTAACATTGCAGAGTGAATATATTAAAGCATATAAAATTGCTTGATTATATAAGGGAATGGCTGTTTTCTTAAAAATAGGTTTGGATTGCAAGAACTGGACAAAGCTGATGTGCTCAGCAAACGCTGGGTAGAGTGTTGGACTCACAGAAAGCATTTGATGGGTCCTTTTTGGTTTTTGTGACAGGAAGGAATGCATGGTAATTTTTGAGTACTTAATTTTATGGTTATTCTTACAAGCCCGTTGGACTGGAGAAGGGATACTTGATACAGGCTTGAGCAATCAGGAAAAGATTGTGATTTTAGGAAGAAGAGTTGGGGGTCAAAATGTTTTGAACTTTGGACTTTAAAGGATGTGTACAGACGTGGAGGGGTACGTCACATACCTCTTGCAAAAGTCTAGCTGTTTCTAAACAGTGGAGTGTCTTTAGAGAAGAGCTTTGGAAGAACCATGAGATGGAGGATCTTGAAACCCAAACATGCCTTGAGTTTTGAAGTGCCATGTGCTAGGGGGCAAATAGAGTAAGGGAAATGGATGAAGTAGGCTTTAAGATAGGAATCTTTGTAACATGTGATACAATTTAGCAATGTAGTAGTTCTTAGGGAATTATACAGTTCTATTTTTGTGTTTTGTCCTGTCAAGCATGCATTTTTCCATAGACTCAGAGGTAGTTTTCCATAAAACAGCGAACAGTATATTTTGGATCAGGTGGTGTGGGTTCACATTCTGGGTTGGCTATTTATTGTATTTGTTGGCTGTTTACAATAGCTGTTAGTGGAGTTTTCTTTCAATAGTTCTTTGAACTCTTTACGATTTTAATGACACCAACTGTCTGTGTCTCTGCATAATTCTCCTTAATGCCATGTGATTACGTTCATATTTTTACAAAGGTTGTCAGTTTAATATTAAAGCAGTTAGTGAAGAAGAGGTATGAATTGTCTTTGTTAACTTGTGCCTTGAGTGTTAATGTGCAGTAATTTGTAACCCTTCTAGCTACAGCTTTGGATGTGTGTGTCCTCTTTCAGCCCTGCAGTCACGTCTCTGAGTAATAGAATCCACAGAAAGGAGAGTCTTCCCTCACAGAATTAGGGTCCTCTGAGGACAAGCTTCCATCTGTCCCAGGGGCTTCGGGGATGGCCTGAGTTTTGTAAGAAATATGTATGATACAACATTTCTCAGGTGTATAGTTTAGTGATGTCAATTACGTTAATTATATTGTGCAACCGCCACCCATAATTGTTGCCAAATTTTCCATCACCATCCACAAGGAACTCACTATTTCCTAAGCAGTGACTCTCCTTTCTCCCTCTCTCCCACCCCTGCTAGCCACTAATAAGCTTTGATCCCTGTAAATTTGCCTATTATTTCATGTAAGTGGATACTACAATATTTGTCCTTTTGTGATTGACTTATTTCACTCAGCATATTTTCTCAGTCCATTCACATTGTGGCAATTATTAGGACTTCATTTCCGTTGTATGCATAGGCCACCTGTTGTGTATCCATTCATTTATTGATGGTTGTTTCCACTTTGGGCTATTGTGAATAGTGTTGCAGTGAACATTGGTCTACATATATCTGTTTGCACCACTGCTTTCCAGTGTCTGGGATATTGCTATATGATAATATGTGATATGATATTTGTATCACATATATATATATCTATGATGTGATAATTCTGTGTTTAACTTTTTAGGGAACCACCAAAGTCTTCCACACCATTTTGCTTTGTATGTGTTTTTATGTAGGGTTGTCATGTTAGTCTGAGACCCTTCCTTCCTTCCTTCAAACATTTTGGTCACGATCATGGTTAGTATAATATGTTCGGCATGCTATTTTTATATTCCTGGATGATTTTTTCCCTCAGAGGAGGGAAAATTTATCAAAACAAAGAAGAAGGTAATGACAGTTATCTTGGGCACGGGGGGGTGGGGTGGGGTGGGGAGCTGAGGAAAACGCAGTGTTGGGTGTGCGGGAAAAGGCAGGTGGGATCTGTCTGCACTAAGAGCTCCTGAAGTGGAACTAAGGGTTCAGAAAAGGACAGATACCTCAATGCGTCTGAAACGGAGGCCCTTTTCCTTAAGTAGTTCTCCTGATTATTTCCTTTTCTGTGAGAAGCATAATCTGTTCTGTTGAAATGAAGCATAAGTAACTCCATTTTGAGGAAGGGAAGGCTCCAGGAAACAGCTTAGCGGGAAATAACAAGAAATACCGTAGAGTAATTACACTGCCTTGGTCTTGCAAAAGATAGGGCCTGGAGACAGCGTTGCAGATAATCGCTGGAGCCAGCCTAGTAAAACATCCACTAGCGGTTACATTTTACAACCTACAGAAATTCCATGTGGATGAAAACATTCACCCATAGCTGCATTTTGCAACTTGCAGAAATTCCATATGGCCTCAGCCAATCAATGCAAAGGTTAGCTCCCCCTCCCTACTTTGCGGTTTCACGGCTTAAGTGCTGCGCGCTAAGGAAGCCTGGGGTTGCCTCCCTGCTTTGCGTAGTTTGGAGTGCATCTCTGGTGCACCAGCCCCTTTTTTTCCTATTGGGCACATTTTTAATAAAATTTAACTTTTAAAGAGAAACTGCGTCGTGTCTTGAAATCCGGACCCTAACAGTTCCTTCCTAGATGATAAAGAACAAAGGCTCCTAACTTATCCTAACACATGTATTAGTCATCATCTAAGACCCCACACAAGTTTATTTTCCTTAAAAGTGATCCAGGTGGAGCCATTTGTCTTTTCTGTGAAACGTGTGATTCACCTTTTTTTTTTTTGGCCAGGTCGTGCCCCTCTACCTTTTTTAGAGTTCTGAGGCTGATTGGTTCAGTGAGCCCTTCTCTTTAAAGCCTCTCAGCTCATCCTTTCCTTTGCTTTGGCCACCAGTGTCTCATTTGAATTGCACGTTTCTGTAATGAGCCCTTCAAGGTTTAGGCCACTTATTCCATTTGTTACATTATACATAAGCTCTTTTGTCAAACTAAAGGATTTGCATATTGTTTGATGTGGTTGTAGTTGGCCTTGGTCTGATAGCTCTCATTCTCCAGGACTTGTGTGTGTCTTTTCTTCATATTCCGTTAAAGGTATAGGCAGTCTGCCTATTAGTAGAATGAGACACTTTTGTTACAAAAACAACATACTGTTTGGTAAAGGTGCTGTCAGTATGTCAGGCGGCTCCTGCTGTGTCCTGTCTACTAAGAGCTATACTTTTGTCAGTGAGTTGGAAGGATATCGGCAGTTTTGGAGGCTTGATGTTTCTTTCATGCCCGTTGCCCAACACCTCTTCTGGCTAGAGCACGCGAGGTGAGTGAGGTCCCTGTTTTCAACAACAGCAAAAAAGGCTGTAGAAGCTGCTTGGGCGATTGTAATCTTTTCAGACCACTTGCACACAAAGGTGTGTTCCCTGAGTGGTAGCCCGTGGATGGGAGCCAGTGTTCTCTGCCCCGCACGAAACACTCCTGTCAAAGAGGCAGGAAGCCGTCTTGCTGTGCTGCTCTCAAACATAGGAATGGAAACCCCCGATCTTTCTCACAGAGCACCATATAGGGTAGCCAGGTGCTGCTCTGCAAACATCCTTTGAGGAATTCCTGTTAGGTGAGTACATGTGTTCTAAAAGAATGGACTGTGGGAAGGACTCCTCACAAACTTCTCAGTGCCTCCAGCCAGGGAGAGATTGGATTGGTATAGCTCCATGGTGTTTGGACTCCTAAGGACAACTGATTGTATTCTGGGGCAAGTAAGAAAAATACAAATTTAAAGACTGTAATAATAGATGACATACCCCAAACTCATGCATGGAGAGGGTATGACCAGGCACTGGAGGTCAGCTCTCTGATGGACAGTGGGAGCTTATTCGGATCAGGTCTGTAATGGGCAATGTGTCTAGGCCCTGGAGGCCAGGGCTGTGATGGGCAGTGGGGCTGGGCAGTAGAGGCCAGGGCTGTGGTGGGCAGTGGGGCTGGGCAGTAGAGGCCAGGGCTGTGGTGGGCAGTGGGACTCAGCACTGGAGGCCACAGCTGTGATGGGCAGTGGAGATTAAGCAAGAACAAGTCCTGGGTGTTCATGAAACTTATTTCTTGTTTGGAGCCTAGCCATGAATCAAATAACCGATCACTAAAGAGTAACTTTGGCAAAGAAGGAGAATATATGGTATACTAGCAAAAGGTGATTTCCCTTTGACTTCTCTATAGAAAAAAAAATAATTGGCTGGAATCTAAAACTCAAGTAGGAGATAAGTGGCCAGTCAGTCTACTTACCTCTCCTCTCAAAAAAAAAAAAAAACTAATATAATTAAATGACAGTTTTTCTGAAACCTTGGTCTCTTATAAATTATATTTAAATTTCCTTGGTAAGTCACTGTACTGGATTTTGCCTGCAGTAATCCGTCAGCAATGCTCATAGTCTTAGTCACTGAAGGTCATTTCCTGGAAACTGTATGGACCCTAAAAGATGCAACAGGTGGTTTTATTCTACAGCGGATACTGTCATGGGTGGTGATCTCAATGCAGTGCCTGCCTGGAACCTGGGGAGTTGGCCTTTTTCTGTTCAGAGTGCAGAGTTTCGGTTAGTATCTAGGCTTTGTGGAGCAGGACACCTGTGCTGAAGGCCTTATAGGATCACCATATGAAGTTAGTTTTCAGGGTTTCCTTGAAGACTGCTGTGAGGCTGGTGTGATTTAGTAGAGCCCCTAAGGCTTGATAAGGAAAAGATCACGACTGCACCCCTTCTTAGGTTGGAGGTTGATGGGGAGCTTCTCTACATCGAGCTGCAAGGCAGTGAAAGGACGTAATTCCTGGTGTAAGCCCTTCTGCTCCTTCCTTAATAGATAGCAAACTCGTCCCTTTTCTACGAGTATTTCCCATGTTATGTCAATAGCAGAGCTGCTTTAAAAGACAAATTTTCTCTTAAGAGAAAGTGTTGTACACTGTTGCTTGATTCTGACATATGGCAGTCCTACAGGTCACAGTAGAACTGCCCCGTAGGGTTCCCAGGCTGTAATCTTTACAGATTGCCAGGTCTTTCTCTCATGGAGCCACTGAGTACGTTTGCAAGATCAGCCAGTAGGCTGACAGCTGTTAGCTGGTCATGTGTCCTTGTAGAAAGGAGGATCAGTTGATTGTGCATAGCATAGAAGGAAGAACACTTGGGTCTTAGGAGAATGTGTGTATCATTCTCTACTCAAAACAGCTGAAAATACATCGGAAGTTTTTGGCTATGTTGATTTTTGCCGTTTGGAATGAGAAAACTCTTACTTTTGTGAAAGGGCAGTGTCAGGAGTGTCCTATTTGTGCCCCCTGGTTCCTTGCTCACTGACTGACATATAGTCCCTTTCATCCTGAGCGGCAGGGCGACTGCACGTATTTGACCACAGTAAGGTACAGCCAAGGGATAACCAAGGGTACTTATTTTTCCCCTTTTTATTTTGTTTTCATTTTCATGTTCTTTTGTGCTTTCTGACCTAACGGCTCGTGACACATAACTTACTTAAGGAGTGAATTGGCTATCCAGAGTTCCTGAGAGTGCACCTTACTGAAGGAGTCTGGGGGCTTTACAGTTCATAAGCTCATACAGTGTCTCGTCTCTGGTCGCTTGTGCGGTAGTCTTACATATCTTTACCCGGTGGTGGTGGTACAGTGGTAGAATTCTTGCCTTCCGTGAGGGAGATCCAGCTTCAGTTGATGGCCAGTGTACTTCATATGCACCACCCCTGGTCTGTCACTGGAGGTTTCCGTGTAGTTACAGTGCTTGAACAAGTTTTACCAGAGCGTCTAAACTAAGATGGATTAGGAAGAAAGGACTAGTGAGCTGCTTAAAAAAATCATCCAATGAAAACTCCATGCATCACCATGGTCTAATCTGCAGCCAGTCATTTGATGGCACAGAACCAGGCAGTGTTTTGTTCTGGAGTTTGTAGGAGTTGGTTGGTGACTTTATGGCATAATGACATAAAAAAAACCCTGGTGGCATGGTGGCTAAGTGAACTGCAAGATTGGGGGTTAAAACCCACCAGCGGCTCCATGGGAGACAGATGTGGCAGTCTGTTTGCATAAAATTTACAACCTTAGAAACCCTATGGGGCAGTTCTCCTCTGCCCTGTAGCATTATTGTGAGTCAGAATTGATGTGACCTTCATGGTTTTAGTTTTTAAACAGCGTCACCATCATCAGAGAGTACTTGTTGGATACCGTACATTCTTAGAAGGCCAAGGCTTCTGCTGAGCTTGATTCACATAATGCTTAGCATAGCAGCATGAACTTGTTTTAAAAGATGATTATGCTTTCCTGTTTTTGGAGAATTCATTTGTAATTGGTATCTCACGTACCTGGGATATATTGTCCGGAGGGATCAGTCCCTGGAGAAGGATATCATGCTTGGTAAAGTAGGGGGTCAGCAAAAAGAGGAAGACCCCAGCAAAATGGATTGACATAGTGGCTGCAATACTGGCTGACGCTAGTGAGCGTTGTGAGGATGCTATGGGGCCAGGCAGTGTTACACAGAGGGCTGCTGTGAGCTGGAACCAGCCCACAGCACCTAACAACGTAGTAAGTTTATATCAGTCATTTCCCAGAGTGCAGGACAGAATGTTACATGATGGGCCATCCAAGATAATTGGGCTTCTTTAAAAGTGTCACTTGTAGATGTATATGCAGTGTTCTTTAAATCTCATAGTGTCAGAAGGTGTTGTTTTGGTCTTATCAAAGACTCCTAACATCATCAGCAACATAAAAAGAAGACTCACAGCAGCTCTCGGCATGTGTTTTAAGATGAAATACATCAATTTTAAAAATAAATGATAAAAGATTCATGAAGTTCTTTTAGAGTTTATATAAAGCATTTCTTTGAAGCTAGCTTTACATTGTGGCATTTATTACAGTCACTCCGCAGTTCAGCTTTGCTTTATAGGTTTTAATCTTGGGTTCACATATGTGTTTTAAGGTGATACAGCATTACATGAAGTTTTAGTCTGTTTATAAAAATCAAATGCCATCTTCCAACCCATGTGCTTGCCACATGGCACTGTCAGGATGAGGAAAGTGTTCTATTTATAAGCAAAGATATTCAGAGGATTTTAGATTTGATTTGCACATTGGGTTTACATTTGGAATCAGTGTGTCTCTGTACGTAGTTAATTGTCATCAGGTCAGTTCCAGCTCTCGGAGACCCTGTGTGTGCAGAGTAGAACTACTCCCTGGGACCTTCTGGGCGGTGGCCTTTCCGAGGCAGATCTCCAGGCTCACCTTTCAATCCACCTCGGGGTGAATTTGAACCACCAACCTTTTGGCTAATAGTTGAGCACTTAACCATTTTCGCTACCCAGGAACCCAGCTTTTTGAGCACATTTTTTTAGGGGTTGATGTAAGCTTCTGAAGCAATGCTTAAGTGCTGCCTCTCATCAGCTGTCAGTTTCACTTAGCACAAAACTGTTTCCAAGTATGTTTGTATCATTTCATGACTGAATATTTGCAAAAATGAACAAATGCTGTTATTTTTCAAATCAGTGTTAGCAGTTACTTCTTCAGCATTTTAGCTGAAAAAACAAGGCAGTTAAAGTTCCAAAGTCAGGCTGGTTAATTGATTTCATCAGGAAAAGAGGCCTTTCTGGAGTGTACGCTCTGACAGACTTGTGTACCTTTTTGACAGAATCCAGTAGGCTTGGAAGACAGAAGTCTTAAGACTTTTCTGTTTATTGCCCTGGTCATATGAAGAACTTAGAATATAAAACGACTTAGAAGTTGAATAGTACCAGTAGGGCTGCTGACTTTCCCAATGCTTTGCTCTGATGGACACTTAAAGTACCCTCCATATTCTAATTTATTTGCTCAGTAAGTGTATACCAAATATCTGTCATGTACTTCTCTAGATGCTGGGGATACAGCAAGGAAAAAAAGAACAAAGTCCTTGTCTACATGGAGCTAAAACTCTAACTTACTACTTGTTGTTCATGATAAGTAATCAATAGTGTAAAGTTATTTGTAGGATGCAGTTAATTATGGATCATCAGTCAAGGTATGGTTCTGGATATGTCCAGTTGGGGGAGTAGGTCCAGTGATAGGACCAGTTAAGTCTGGTTGGAATCCCTGGGTGGTGCAAACAATTAAGCACTCAATTAATAACTGAAAGGCTGATGGTTCATATCTATCCAGAGGCACCTCAGAAGAAAGGCCTGGCGATCTGCTTTCACAAGGTCACAACTTTGAAAACCCCACGGAGCACAGTTCTGTTGTGCACACATGCAGTTGCTATGAGTTGGAACCGACTTGACTGCAACTGGTATGTTTCTTTTGCTGTTGTTGAGTTAGGTATTGTTCAGTCAGTTTTCACTCGTAGTGACCCTGTGTGCCACAGAGCAGAACACTGCCTGGTTCTGTGCCATCAATTATTGCTATGCTTGAGCCCGTTATTGCAGCCACTGTGTAAGTTCATCTTGGTGAGGATCTTCCTCTTTTTCGCTAACCCTCTGCTGAGCATGTTGCCCAGTGCCCTCCAACCTGACCTGCTCATCTTCTGACACGGTATCAGATGGTGGTCCACTGCTTTTCCTAAGGTTTTTACTGGCTAACTTTTTCAGAAGTAGACTGCCAGGGCCTTTTTCCTAGTTGGGCGTAGGCTGGAAGCTCAAGTGAAAGCTGACCACCATGGGTGACTTTGCCAGTATTTGAATACCTGTGGCATAGCTTCCAGCATCTCAGCAACAAAAAGCCACCACAATGTGATAGACTGATAGATTCAAGATTTTTTTTTTTTGGTTTAGGTCTAGACAAAGGGAAGTTTCAGGAATAAATAACTTTCTTGCTAAATTTAAAGCATCATATTTTCTCCCTCCTTCTAAACAAAAGAGTAATGAATAAAGCTCTTTGCTTAAATAAAAGCAAATACTTGGTTTAACATTTCCAAAAAAATACCTAAATGGGAGTCAGATGGCTGAGATGCCATCTGACTTCATGCTCAGTCAGATGGCTGAGATGCCATCTGACTTCATGCTCAGAGCATGAAGAGAGTATAGAAAATTCAGAGGGAGACAGTCATTAGAAAAAGGAACATGCAATTATTGAATTAGAGCTGTGACGCAGAAAATGTTCCCATCTAAGTAATGGCTGGGGTGTGCTTGTGTGAGGAATATTCTGTGATAGACATGAAATCCTAGCAGGACTTCCCTCTCAGGTTATTAGTGGGTAATGATCATGTTCCACTTTATTGCCAAATAACAATTATGTTCTCGGAAGTATGAAGTGATATTAATGATCGTTTTCAATGAGAAATAACATTTTATAGCCTTGCTATCATTTAAACATATTAAAATATGCTGTGATTCCAAAGAACACCCTAGGGGAGAGAGATGAAAACTTAGGAGTTTAATTTGAAATGCAGTTGGGAAATTATTTGGACAGCTAAGAAAGCTTTAGGGCAAGATTTCAATAATAAAGTATATTATTTTCTAAACTATTCACGAGGGAAGAGAAATTTTCTTGAACCTGGACTTAATTATGGTTACCAAAAAAGGAAAAAAAAAAAAAGTTTAGCTATCATCTATAATAATCCAGTAGTAAAAAATGAAGGTGTTACTGATGACTATTTAGGAACTGTATAGTTTACCTTTAGATTGTGAGTAATTCAAATACAAGGAGTCTCTGATTTACGACTATCCAGTTTAGGGACAATGGATACCTTTGCATTCACTTTGAACTGACTGAAAAATTTTCATCGTAATCACCTTCTCTTGCTGCATGTACAGATTTTAAACCATTGGAAAGCCTTTAAACTTTTCTTAGCACTAAAACATGTTGCTATTGAGTGGATTCCAGCTCATAGCACCCTGTAAGCATAGAGTAGAACTGCCCCATAGAGTTTCCAAGGAACAGCTGGTGGATTTGAACTGTTTACCTTTTGGTTAAAAGCTGAGCTCTTAATCACTGGCCACCAGGGCTCTCTTTCAGTAAAGTAAGGCTAAATAAGAAATGTATGTACCTGTTCTGACTTACCTCAGGAGCAGAGCTTCTTCATAATCCAATGACTACCTGAATTTTAACCATGCCTTGTCATACTTGCTTCTTCCATGACAAATGATATTTTGACAGCATTACCAGTTGACTGTTTTGGGGGATTATGCCCTAGCTACTATATATATGTGTGTGTATGTGTGCATGTATACACACACACACGTGCAAACATATAAGGAAACCCTGGTGGCGTAGTGGGTTAAATGCTATGTCTGTTAACCAAAAGGTCAGCAGTTCAAATCTGCCAGGTGCTCCTTGGAAACTCCATGAGGCAGTTCTACTCTGACCTCTAGTGTTGCTATGAGTTGGACTTGAGTAGGCAGCAGTGGGTTTATATGTGTGTGTGTGTATAAAGTATACTTTTGGTATTAGTGATTCTCTAGACAGTGCATTGATTATAGGGATTTGTCACTGACTGACGAGGTCATGGTGGGTCAGTCATTAAGTTCTCTCCTGCTAACCCAAAGGTTGGCAGTTTGAACCTACCAGCCATTCCACGGGCGAAGCATGTGAGGCAGCCTGCTTTTCTAAAGATTATAGCCTTGGACACCCTATTGGGCAATTTTGCTGTGTGCCAGAGGGTCAATGTAAGCTGGAATCAACTTGATGGCGGCGGTGGGTTTTTTGGTTTTGGACGATGTATTGTAAGACAAAACTCCACTTGCCAAGTGAATTTTTGATCCCTGTCTCCCCCCCAACCCCCAAGCAGTCAGGGAGCGTTTAATGTAACACAAGGTGAAAGACTTCTGCCTGGTTTGCTGTCATGCCTCCCCAGTGACAGCCTTGGGGTACTGAGTCAGGCTGTCATAGAGTACAACTTTTGTGCTTTCTCTAGATTTGTTCTTGAAGCAAGCCACCTGTAAGATTTGCTGGGCTGCTTGTGTACCAGCCATGTGTGAAACATTCAACATGCGTGCAGCCTTAAGAGCGACTGCCCTCTTGAGCTGCTCTTGGCAATGTCAGCATACCAGCTGACAGTGTCTCGGCACCAGAGAGCAGACCTATGCTCTTGTCACAGAAGTCATAAAGTTGTTGGAGTGCAGAGCTGGGCCCTCAGGACTTCACTGCCGCTTGTGTGAAACAGTTTTAGAATACTAAACTTGGAGAACTCCCACTGAACTGAGTTAAGACTGTGTGTCCTCTGGGTTCCCTCTGTTTTATCAGTTTCTGGCTGCAGGGTAGATGCCTCCCCTGGGCTGAAGTCTGAGGCACTAAGGTGCTCTGCTGCTGCATTCCACTCCTGAAGCCCCACTGGGCACAGACAAGTGATTTTGAGTTTGTTTATTTGCCTCTGCAGTGTTATTTTGGTCTCTGAGTTCAACATCCAGTCACTGATGATAGCTTTGCAATGTTTTGCAGCTTGAGAAAGTGATGCAGGCAATAAATGGAATTAAAATCGGAAAATTACACATGTATGTCTACATACACACGTGTAGAAACACAAATACAATCTTCTCTATGAAGTCTCTTCTCTTTTGTATATCTTGTAATTCTTTTAGACTTACATGTCAAATTATGCTATTTTAAAATGGGGTACCCTTTATGAGGTTATTGAGTCAGTACCAACTCATGGCAACCCTGTTGTGTCAGACTTGAACTCTGTTCCATAAGGTTTTACCAGGCCTTTCTTCTGAGGACTGAAACCCTAGCCGTTTGGTTAGCATCTCAATGCTTAGCTGTTTGCTCCTCCCATCAGTGGTACTGTATAAATGTTAAAGCACAAACTCACAGGGCTAGAATTAGAGAAGGTCTCCCTGGGGGTTTTATTTATGTATTTAATGTATAATGTATAAGACTATCCTATTTGTTCAGTGGACTGATGTCCTATGTCCGGGGCCATGGAGTGGACACTAGGCAAACACCAGTGCAGAGGACAAGTGTGATCCCTGCCTAATGGTGCTTATAGCCTGCTTGTGACACAGTAGGCCCTTACAGCATGGAACTGAAGTTATCCTGTTGGGGCACGTGAAGACTTGGGTTAACCATGGGAGTGGAGATTATCAAGGAGGCTGAAGTAGCTCCCTTTACACTGAAGACATGACAAGTGGGCTCAGCAGGTGAAATGTAACAGAGGGGAATTTCAGAGCGATGGGGAAGTTGTTGAGGGGAGGCTGGGAGGTCTGTCCGGTTGCTCAGGGTTGGGAAAGATCAGCCAAGTGGGTGGACACGGGGCAAGAGGAGAGAGGCCATGACAGGGTGGTAAAGGCAGCAGGGTTGGGTAAACAAATATTTAAATGAGTGCTGGGAGCCCAGCACTAGTCCAGGTTCAAACCAACTATTATGGAATGAGTTGTGCCTCCCGAAAGGATGTGTTGCACTCTTAATCATTTATTTATGAATTCAGACACTGTTTAGATACAGGGTCTTTGACAATGGATTACAGAGAAGGGGATGAGGTTTGGCAGATTTGAGAGGCATTTTAGAAGCTCTGCTGAAACCTGTCAGCATCACAGCAACATGCAAACCTCCACTGACGGACAGCTGGTGGCTGCATAGGAAGTGCATTGACCGGGGTGGAAAGCAAGAATTCTACCGCTGAACCGCCATGCCTCTGTGCTCTGCGTAGTCCCCTAATACTTTTCAGTTCCATCTTTTTGGCAGTTAGCCAGATAGGACTTGTGTCCCTACTGAAGAAGCAAACAAATCCTAAAATACTACAGCCCATCCAAGTTTTGTTTCTGTTTTTAATTCCAAAGGATCTAGTTCTCTCAGGATGCAGGCAAATGCCTTGAGGAAGACCCCAGTTAATTTTAATTACTTTGCAGCTTTGGCCTCTGGTACTTAATGCTAGTAAGCATTCAGCATTGGAGTTCTTTCATTATAGAGTAGAGTGTGCTCATGCTCACTGAAGAACGCAGAGGAGCGTGCAAGTGACTGACCTCCTCCACACCCTTTGTGGTCCCTAGAATTAGTCATAAAGAACATTTTTTGGTGTGTGCGTTGTTCCAGAAATTTAAAGTATGCACAGAAGTGTATGTAGTGAATGCTCTGCAGTTTTCGTGTAGTTTAAATAATTTTACTGATTTTTTTGGATGAGCACTGTTTCAGTCAGCTAGGGCTGCTCTAACAGAAATACCACAGAGTGGATGGCTTTAACAAAGAAAGATTTATTCTTACACAGTCGGTAGGTTGCAAGTCTATATTCAGGGTGTCTGCTCCAGGGGAAGGCTTTCCCCTTGTCAGCTCTGGAGGAAAGTCTGGTATTGCATCAGTCTTTGTCCAGGGAGCGTCCTGACACAAGAGCCTCTGGTCTGAAGGGCGCTCTGCTCCTGGTGCTGCTTGCTTGATGGTAGCGAGGTTCTCAAATTGTCCTTTGTTTCTTTTTCCTTTTATTCCTTGCAAGCTAAAAGCATTAAGGGTGGGACAAGCCATACTCCAGGGAAACTCCCCCCACAGCAGGAATTCACAGCCCCACCCTAATCCTTTAACATACAGGTTAGGAAAACCACACAATGGAGGACAGTCCCAAGATACTGGGAACCATATCCCAGCCACGTGGCTGCACACATTTTTGGGGGGACACAATTCCAACCATGACAAGCACATTTGACCTATTCTGTTCTTTTTCATAAGTACAAAGTTTTTTTTAATATATCACAGTTTCTGTACTTTTTTCCTTTTTTTATGTAAAACCTAAATTTACATGAATTCCTCCCATGGAATACATAATTGACAATGGAATTGCAGGGACAAGGGAACGGGCAGTTAAATTTGGATAGATGTTGTCCGATTGCTGTCTCCCAAAATGCATTTTAGAAGTGCTTATGTTGATAAGCAGCCCTGTTGGCCCAGTGACTAAGGGAAAAACTGCTGCCTGAAGGGCTGGTGGTTTGAACCTACCACCTGATTCATAGGTGAAAGTTGTGCCAGTCTGCTTCTGCAAAGACTGCAGCCTTGGGAAGCCTCTGGGACAGTTCTTTTCTGCCCTGTAGAGTCTCTGTGGGTATGAACCAGCTTGATGACAATGCATATGCGTGTTAAGAGTGGTGGACAGAACATATACTGTGTCTTTGCACACACACTGCTTCAGGGGAGATTTTAGTATCATCTTTAGCTATCCACTTTCATGCTTAATTATGACTTGTTTCATAGATTAATGTGAATTTAAGATGGGAGAAAATTTTAGATATGCTAATAGCATAAAGAGATCTCTGGGTGGTTCAGATGGTTTACACTGGGCTACTAACTGAAAGGTCAGTGGTTTGAATCTACCCAGTGGTGGTGCTATGGAAGAAAGGCCTGGTGATCTGCTTTCATAAAGATTAGAGCCAAGAAAGTTCTGTAGAGCTTGGCTGTGCTGTGTAACACATGGGGTCACCATGAGTCAGAAACCAACTCAGCGATGATGGTAATGACATGAGAACTGTAGACCTAGGGAAAAACTGGAAATAACCCTCTTACAACCATATTTCATAGTTCAGATATCTCTTATAAGAATTGTGAAGAAATTTAATTTTGTTTTTCTGTAGGGAGAACTATAAATCATACAAACACTGTACAAAGATGTTTGTGGATGATTGAACTGTAAATTTATAACTGAGTAAATTACTGAGCCAAATCAAATCCCCTGAAAGCATGCGCTTCTATGGTGCTTTGTAAAATCAGGCTGAGGGAGCAAGCCTAAGACTAAATATTTGAGCTGTTTTGAGCAATTACTTTTATTTCTAAATACAAGCAGTCCCTGACATACCACACACTTGAGTTATGACAGACTGCACTAAAAAAAATTTGTTTTTTTCTTTTTCTTCTTTCCTGCCCCCTTGGTTCATCTTTTAGGGTTAATATGAGTCAGAATCGACTTGATGGCAATGGCTGTGTGGTTTTTATTGTTTATTGTTAGTAGTATGTGCTACAGATACAGTGTTGCAGTACGTGAATTGATAATGTTACCATTCACAGATGTTCAAGAGAAAGATTGAATTTATGGAGGTACTGATAATAAAAGCTAGTAATATTGAAAGCTCCAAAAAAAGGTATTCTGCTTATGTCAGAACTGACTTATGACAGAGTTGTTGAAATGGAGCCCCTTGTTGTAAGTTGGAGACTATCTGTACCAGGAAAGGGAACTTGATGGATCTTTTTCGTGTCTTTAGGGTACAATTTGTAAAGTGTCCAGCAGAGGTCACTGTGTGTTTGTGATTCTGCATTATTACTGGCAACTGAGTGAGCCTAGGATCTGTAGTACTGTCTAGAGGAAATAGGTCTGAGTCTGAGGTATCAGAAGATATCTTAAGAATGGTATTATGCTTGCTAGATGTACTGATCATTTTAGTTAGCTACTTAGAGTAGTTTAACATACTATGGGAAATATTACTAAAATGTAGCTTTGATTTCCTACTTTGCTGCCCCCCCTCCAATTTGCTTTCAGTTTTATAAAGGAAATCTTATTAGTAATGTACTTGGAATAAAGTCTGAATTTTGTAGTGATTGTAATATGTAAAGAAAAGAAACTAATTCTCTCTTGGTGGGTTCATGGCTTCCTAATGAATTTTAAATTGTCTTAAATTTCAAGTGTTTCCTTACCTCCTAGCAATGGATAATTTTGCACTTCCATTGGAGAGTCACACGGCCCACTTAACTCCACTCCTCCTCTTCCCCTTCCTTCCCCTTAACATCCACATTATCTAGATTTTTTGTCTACCCAATCAACACAGCCGTTATTGCCTGTGGACTTTGAATTGTTATTATCTTCAGTATAAGAATTATATGGTGCAATAACAGCCCCCACACATGTGCATGGGCGTGTGTTCATGTATGCACATAGTCATACAAATACATTTTTGCCTGACCTTTGCAGTATAGAAAGTTTTAAGTAGTGTGTAGACTTACCTACCTACACATTTCTGAGGTTTAATTTATGACTGCTAAGCTAATTATTTCATACCCGTTAAATAAAAATGGATTTTTGGAAGAGATCACTTTTTGTTTTTTAAGGTTAACTTCTGTTCCAATATTTTTCCTTTTATACTCACTCTGCTGATTTAAAAAAAATTTTTTTTTCCTGCATATTCCACAAGCCTTTTCTCCAGTCTTATTTTAAGAAATCATCTGCTGGCAGCAACCACAAGGGGGCAGCATGATTGCACCCCATCCAGTGAAAAATCTTTTCAGTTGGCAGGTGTGATGGCCTCTTGTGAGACAAAGCACATTATTACTAAACACTGAAACCCCCAGTGACAAAGCATTGTAGTGAATTCAAATACATGATTGGGGAAATTTTCACAGCCCTGTTGACTGGTCTCCATGGTAAGTCTTGATATACACGATCACTTGTAATTAAAATTAACACTTGTGGATGTGGAGTGAGCTATAATGTTAATGTGAAAATTTCTTGTTGAAAAACTTCCAAAATATATGGCAGGCCTTTGATAGTAAGCTTTTAAAAAATACTTTGAATAGTCATGAGGTGTAAAAAAATACTATGAGATAGTGGGGAGAAAACTTGCTCTTTGGCTTCATCTTTGGTTTTGACAATAATGGAAAATACTTGCAAATAAAGGCATATGGATTACTGTGTACATCTTGCTAAGAGACTGTTCTCGTAACACCTGACTGAGTCCTGGCTAGCATGTTTGTTGTTTCTGTAAGTAAAGCAGACATAGAACTGGACTACTCAACAGTTTAAGTCGTTGAAAATGGACATGAGTATACTATTTTTTCTTTATTTTTTTGATTGTGGTAGATAGATGTGCAACGGATATTTACTGCTTTAACATTCTTCAGATGTACAGTTCAGTGACATTAATTATGCTCATTGTGTTGTTCAGCCACCACGCTTATGTGTTTCCAGATTTTGCTATGGGTGTGATTATAGTTTTAGATTTCTTTAAGATGTCATCTGTATAACCTTGTGTCTTAGATTACCATCTTGATTGTTAAGTTCCTTTCATTTTTGGAAACCTTGGTGGTGTATACTGTGGTGAAGAGCTACAACTGCTAACGAGAGGCTGTCAGTTTGAATTCTTTAGGCACTCTGTGGAAACCGTGTGGGGCAGTTCTACTCCGTTTTCTAGGGTTGCTGTAGCTTGAATTGGTTGAATGACAGAATAGGATTTCTTTGAGGTTCTAGACACAGTGTTCACCCTTTTTAAATGCCTGAGGTAGATTTTTGAGTGTGATGTGATTCAGTAAGCGTTTGTCCAGTAGGTTTTTGTGTATAAGCTTTGGAAAATTCCTCTGCCTTCCTCAGTTATCATGTTTAGCTTTTCCTAAGCTGTGCATTGAGGTTTCTGTCCCTGTGACACATGGTCTGACACAGCCTCCTCTGTCTTACATGTCAACCACATCACTGACCCACAGCCCCAACTTTTCAGGAGGTACTGCTCCTCCGTTCTGGCATTCAGGGCCAATTAACTGTGAGCCGTAGTCCATTGTGAAGGGAATCAATTTATTCTGCTAATTGGCTGACACTGTTAGGCTTGATGGGAACTGGCACATTAGCTCCTGTATCACTATTATTTTGACTCTTTGTGAAATGACTTGAGGTGCGATTGGGTTTTTAGTTTTCCATCTCCTGCCTGGCAGAAGCCCTTGTGCAGCAGCTGTCTCAGTGAGCATGCCGCTGCATGCCTTGGGCTTTCAAAGCCACCGACCAGATGATGAGACTGGACAAACTACAAGGCAGTGACTCCATGCCTGAGAAGCAGTGACTCCGTGAAAGGTCAGGTGTGCTTGGCAAGGGCCAGCAAGAAAAGAGGTGTGAGCTCCAGGCCTTGCTGGAGGAGGGGCGACTCGCCTACGTGGGTTTGGATAACTGAAGGGATGTAGAGATTTAAAAAAATGTGCGGATACCAAGTCTTGCTGTCAGGGGAGCTGGTGCTGAGTTTGTTACGTTGGCTTAAAAAAATTGATCGAAGGTTTCAGTAAAGGCAAGGGAGCGTGTGTATCCTTCGGGCAGTGGAAACAAACCAGTAGAGTGGTTCAGTTGTTTTTCCAGAAAAACCTGTGATCTGATGTGTGTGGAGCAAGTGTAAGCTTTGTAGCCAAATAGACCTGTGCTTGATAGTCATGTCAGCCACACACTGTCAAACCTGGGGCTTTGGGGGTGGTTCTGGAACCTTTCCAGACTTTCTCAGCTCATCTACGTAATACCTATTCACATGGCTAATGGAAAGAGGAAGTTAGGCTATGTTTGTAAATATCCAACACAATGCCCGTTACATACCGGTAGGTGCTCAAGTATTAGTTTCCTTTACTGTCTTATCCTTTAAAATGGAATTTGGAAAAACAAAACTAAAATACAAATACAGTAAAAACAAAAAAACAAGTATAGTAAAAAACAATTAAAATACAAATACAAATGATAGTTGCTTGGCCCCAGGGAATGGACAGTTTATCACATTTGAGGAATGTGCTCAGAATAATTGGTAACATAATTTTTAGCTAAGTCTTGTTCTAAGTATGTTGTGTGTGTTATTTTAACAACTCTGTCAAGTTGGTGGAGTCTCTGGGTGGTACAACAGTTAATACACTTGACTGTTAACCTGAAGGTGGTAGGTCCAAATCTACCCAGAGGTGCCTTGGTGAAAACACCTGGCGATCTACCTCTGTAAGATTACAGCCATTGAAAACCTTACTGAGCTCAGTTTTACTCTGACAAGCATGAGTTTGCCTTGAGTTGAAATTGACTTGATGGCATTTTTAAAAAAGTCCAATTGGTAATCTCTTAGTGTTATCCTTGTTTTACCATTGAGGTTACTGAGGCCGGACAGTGGTTAGGGTACACTTTCATGTTCGGGAGAGCCATCAAGATTCAAACACACGCTGTCTGGCCTTAGGGTCCATGCCCTCAACCATCCTGAGCAGACAGTGTCCCTCAGAAAGGGAGGGAAGAACTAACTGTAGCAAAAAGGACCTTACTGATATTTTATGGCTATTATAATTTGAAATACTCTGCAAATATAATCGGCATGAGTGGGAAAACCAGGCTCAGAGGGAGCCTGTTACTTTGTGGTGTTTAACCTTGAACCCATTGCTTCACTTCTTTTGGCCTCGGTGCTCCTTTTCGTATAAGGGTGATCTTTAAGCCCGGGGCATCCCTCCTATTCCACGACTTTTATAGAAAACCGGGCCCAGCGTGTTTCTCAAGTGCCTTATTTGAAGGTGTTGTAAGTAGGGATATTCTCAAACTGTGTGCTCTGGAATCACTGTCACAAGTTAGCATCTGGACACCCGCTGTCGGAGCCTGTTGTTGAAGCTGGGGTTCTGCTTCAGAAGGCCTTTGTGTTCCTGGTCCCCGTACTGCCTTTAGTAATGCCATCGTGCTTTGCTTTCGTCTCATTCATATTCAGAATGTCACTTCTTTGCTTTTTGATGCCTTTTGTTCCAGCACTGTAGCCTCAATCTTAACTAGAAATCACCCAACAGATTGGAAAGGCTCCCAATTTTGAAAAATGGATTTCGAGGCTTTCAATCCGTAGTATATTTGAAAGCACCAACTTTGGAGTTCTTGCAAAAACAAAAGAAAACAAAAACTGCAATATAAAGCAGTCTTCATGTTTCACTGGGGAGAGTTTTTGTTGTCAGTTATCTGTTGTGTATGCTGAAGACTTTTTACTGTGTTTTTGTCTCTTCACTTATTATTAGGTGGAGCAGTTTTTTAGACCCCACTAACTAGCTGCTGCCTATGCTTCCATTTTCTTTCTCTTCCTTTAAACCCTGAGTTTTTCTTCTTCAATTATGAAAATGAGTGTGCTCGTGGAAAAAAATAAGAGTAGAGAAAGGTGTAAAATAGAAGATAAATAGGAATGCCCTGAATGCCACTACTCCCCCTTTTCCTAGAGGGAAACCACAGTTACCATTTTTCTGTTGTATTCCTCTGTAAATTTTCTGTACATATATAAGAATTTTAAAGCCACCCCCCGCCCCCACAAGTGGTTTCCTGCTATACGTACTGTTCTGCCAGTGTATCTTGGATATGTTTTTACATCAGCAAATACAGATTGACTTCATTTGTTAACAGCTCCTTAGTAATTAGGGGATAATTTCTCACAACTCCCTTATTTCTTTGATTCCAAACCAAGACAATTTGGCCCTTTTCCCATGGTTGTCCCTCATATTACTTCCTCTTTTCAGTGTTCTTGTAATTCAGAGCTTTCTTTAGGCACTAAACGTCATCATCTGCCTTCAATGCTTAGAGTTTCAGAGCTTCAGATGGCCTTAGCATGTGACCAGTTACCTTTTTATTAAGAAATCAGCAGGTACAGATTTGCACAAGAGGCAAGTGTAGGTAGTTGCTGAGTATGGATTGTGGGCCAAGACGTCAAGTAACAGCCACGTGTTTATAATCTCTAAACCTGAGCCTTCAAGATAGGAGAACTTCTAGGGGATGAAAGTTGTTGTTCGCTGACATCAGATTGGCCCCAGCTTGTAGCGAGCCAGTGCATGGCATTGTGATACCATAGGTTCCCATTGGCTGATTTTTGAAAGTTGATTACAAAACCTTTCTTCCCAGTCTGTTTTAGTTCGGAAGCTCGTCTTGAAACCTATTTATTGTCAAAGCAACATGGAAGCCTCTAGTGACTGTGCATGAAGTACATTGGCTGGGAATCTAACCTGTGTCTCCTGCATGGATGATGAGTATTCTCCTACTGTATCACCAAAGAAACAAACCAACTGCTGCTGAGTTGATTCCGACTCATAGCAACCGGATAGGACAGAGTAGAACTGCACCACAGAGTTTCCAAGGAACACTTGGTGGACTCAAATTGCTGACCTTTAAGTTAGCAGTGGTGGCACATAACCACCACATTACCAGGTTTCCACTGAACCGCTACTTCCTGGTTAGTTGGCCAGCAGCCTGGCTTCCCCTTAGAGTCCTCTGCCCTGCCTCGTTTCTTCTGCCTTGAGCTGTCTGCAGCCACTGGCGGCTGGGGTCTGCTCACTGTTTTGATTTAAATGGGAAGTAAAAAGACTATGCTGTAGAAAATTCACAATCAAATGATTTTTATTACCTTACATTTGAACTCATGTGAGTACAATAAATGCCTCTAAAAGCTTGCTGGGTTTATTTTGTAGAGCTGTATGTTAGTAACTTTTGTATTTGTGTACAGTTAACTTTTAATTGCATAATCTTCTCATCTTAAAAATACTCATTTTTAGCTAATACATTTCTGATTTCTCTCTAAATACCACATAAGTTAGTATTAGAAGCGTAATGTGTGGCTGTGTGGAATTCTTCATCCCCCCCCTGGTTTGCTTTTGTTTTCTTGTATGTCTTGTTACCAACTCCTTAAAACCAAAGTGTACCCCTCATGCTAAGAAAGCCTGAGACAGTGAGGGAAAAAGCAGTTGCCCTCCGTAAGCTGACTGATATTAGACTGAAGGTTTCGATAGCCTTGTAGCACGGAGTGTGGCGTTGATTCTGAGATGGTTCTCCAGTGGGGTGTCGGCAAGTGGAATCGGGGAGACCTGGGGAATGTAACATGTGATGACAACCGAGAGTCAGTTACTGAGGCTTCAGAAATGAGCTTTATTAAAAACTGTGGACGTTGTGAATTTGTAGGGCCCTCATATCGATGTTTAAATATGTGTTTAATATTTGTTCCAAGCCAAGTACCAGCCCCATGCTATGTGAAACCAGAACAGAGGTTTTGCTTCTCGGAATTTTGACACAGTGTGGTGTTGTAAGGAATCCTGATGGTACAGCAGTTAAGTGCTTGCCTGCTAACCAAGAAGAGCTCAATGCTGTGAACCCACCAGCTGTTCTACAAGAGAAAGATGTAGCAGTCTGCTTCTGGAGGATTCCTGCCTTGGAAACCCTGTGGGGCAGTTCTGCTGGGTCTTACAGGGTCAGTGTGAGTTGGAATTGACATGACAGCAACTGGTTTACAGGTGATGTTGTAAGTAGTAGGAATAAGTAGTGGGAATAAGAAAGGAGGTTCTCATTCAAACCCTGAAACATTGACCCTTCTAAGGATAGATAGGGACTGACTTCTTGGTCCTAAGAATGTTCTCTCTACAGTTGCTCCTTGCCTCTCTCCTTACCCTAATCAGTATACTTGCCTTGGTGTCATCTGTATTTTCAGGCAGTAAATGGTTGTGGTTTTGTACCGTGTTGGATTGATGGGAGGAGGGCAGCCGGGGGAGGCTGAGAAGGTGCATTTGGAAAGTTGATCACATGGACATTTTGCCTCAGTGGTTGCTTTAGCCAGTTGTGATGACTGGTGTATTTGGGATGCTGGAAAATAAGGATCCTCTTTCTTAGACACCACTCTGCTTGTCTTTGCTCACCCTGGAAGATCCTTCAAGAGAGAGGCTGTATGTGGACCTGGGATGACCAGGCCTGTTCTTGGAGTGATGGTAGCTCATGCCTATTTGGATTTTGGGAACCCAGGGCATTCCTAGAAGGACTTGTACAGTCTGCAAGGCTAGGGCAGGGTGGTATACACTTTGTTTTAAACCTCTGTAAGATCAGACAAATTTGGTCATGTATGTAAAACCTGTAGCTATTTAGTTGATTCCAACTCACAGTGACCTTATAGGACAGAGTAGAACTGCGCCGTAAGGTTTCAGAAGAGCAGCTGGTAGATTTTAACTGCTGACTTTTTGGTCAGCTGCAGAGCTCTTACCCTTATGCAACCAGGGCTCCATGTGTATGTAGAAGGGAGTCTGTTTTTCCAGTGTTGGTGACCAGGGACCAGCCCCATACTGAGTAAACACAGGGTCACAGGGAATTGAAATGTTTTTAATTTCTAAAAGCCTTGGGTTAGTATTGCTGTCTCTTCAGTGTCAGGTTGTCTGTACTGTCCTCTTCCTCCCTACTTTCTTCTTGTCAGAGGGACCATGGGTTTGGAAGCTACTCATGTATGTGGGGAATACAGGTCAGTGTGAGTGACCGCTGTGGGAGGACAGCTGCATGCCTGCAGTGCCTAAATTATCTACATGATGAGTAAGCTGGTTACGAGCTATGGCTCCTAACCAAAAAGTTGGCAGTTCACATCCGTCAGGTGCTTTTTGGAAACCCTATGGGGCAGTTCTGTTCTTTCCTGTAGGGTTGCTATGAGTTGGAATTGACTCAATGACATTGAATTTGGTTTTTCGGTTTTTTTTTAAGTGAACTTTTGGAGCCCTGGTGGTGCAGTGTAAGAGCTTCACTGCTAACTGAAAGATCAGTGGTTCAAATCCATCAGCTGCTCTTTGAAAACCTTCTGGGGCAGTTCTGCTCCATCCTGTAGTGTAACCATGAGTTGGAATCGACTTGGTGGCAAATGGGTTTGATGAAGACCACTAAGGCAGCCTGGGTGATGCAAGTGGTTTGTGATCTGCTGCTGTCATACAGATTGGTGGTGGTTCAGACCCACTCAGTTGCTCCAGGGAAGAAAGGCCTGGCAACCTACTTCTGCAAAGATTATGCCAAGGAAACCCTGTGGAGAAGTTCTACTCTGTCACACACAGGGTGAATGGCAACAGGGCTTTATGACCATCAACCTTGAAAAATGACAAGTTTGTTCCAAAAAATCCAACCTAAGGTGAATCCAAGCTAAGGGTCTCAACTATTGCGGGTACTTGTCATTTCAAACATGCGGTTATGTCAGTAAACAGTGACTTATGACATCCAGATGAGGTGTTTTTATCTTAAACATGTGAGCAGGTGGGTGGTCTGTCTTTAATGAATGGGTCTCAAAAAATGCAGTCTGTTTATGTAGTGTACACTGTGCTCAGCTGAGGACCTCCCTGGGGTGTGATTAGCAAGTAGGAGGTGCCTTTTCATTCTGGGGAGACCCTAGTGGCATAGTGGTTAAGTGCTATGCCTGCTAACCGAAGGATGGCGGTTTGAATCCACCAGGCACTCCTTGGGAACTCTGTGGGGCAGTTTTTCTCTGTCCTGTAGGATTGCTGTGAGTCAGAATTGACTTGATGGTGGGGGTTTTGGTTTCTTTCTGGGCTGCTGTAAGTAGATACAATGAGTAGCAGAATGGTATCCCAAATCTCAATTCAGTGCCCTTAGTGTGTGTGTGTGTGTGTAAACTGAAGCGGGAAAGTACCCCTTTAAGCTTGTGGATTACTACTTTGGTACATAGAATCTGAAGGACTTCCTCTTTTTTTGGCAAGGGCTGTAAAGAGAGGTCACATTAGTGTAACCTTTGCCTCTTAAGGTGTGGATGAGTGTGTTGTGGTTGGAATTTAATTTTAACAGGTTTTATCAAACTGCTAAAAGATATTGAAAATGTTTAATATGAGAGGCAGGGGCAGTAAATCACATGCAAGGCTTGTTAAAATAGATGTCCGCAGAGTATGGGTGGATGGAGCCTGTGTTTCTGCCCAGGGACTTTTCATTACTACCCCAATCAGGTCCATTATTCTCACCTCGTAACTCTGCAATATTAGATTGCCAGTATGCAGGGATTTAATGCCCCTCTCCCGCTCTTGGGGTAGGAGCATTTTAAAGACCAATTCTTTTACCCATTTATAGGTCATCTGACTGTTCACAGGGATCTTAAAAAATCATATTTGAAGGATAGAGGCAAGTAATATTAGTGTCACTGGGTGGTACTTGTGGCGCTGAATGCCGTCTCTTGAACCATTCTCACCAATAATAAATTTTTCTTTCTCATTCTTCATTCTCCCTCCCCGTTTTTTTTTTTCTCCCTGAGGAGGGAGGAGGGAACAGGGATTGCTGTCGAGGTTTTCACCTTCTCCTTGAAGAAATTAGATTTGTCCGGGGCACAGCTGCGGGCATGTCACGTCAGGGACCCGTCAGTTGTGTGTAGTCCGGCTCTCCAGGCCCTTTGTTGCCATCCTGTCTCTCAGGCTCGGTGGAGTTCCTCCAGGGCCTGACTTGTATCCATCCTGTCATCAGAGTCAGCATTGGCAAACTAAGGCCCTCAGGCCATATCCAGCCTAGCTGTTGGCCCACAGCTGCCTCCGCTCCTGTCCTTATTGTTTGTGGCTGCTTCTTACTGCAATGGCCTGCAAAGCCTACAGTGTGCACCATCTGACGAACAAAAAGTTACCAAACCCCGACACAGATTATTACAGGGATATGAAAACTAAAACCAGACCCATTGCCACTGAGTCAGTACCAACTCATAGAGACCCTATATGACGAAGTAGAACTGCCCTGTAGAGTTTCCAAAGAGGGCCTGGTAGATTTGAACTGTCAACTTTGGTTAGCAGCTGTAGGTCTTAATCACTCTACTACCAGGGTTTCTGACAGGTATGTGGTAGGTGTTGAACAGCACACACTGATATATTAAAGGTTTCCCAGTCAAGTTTTACTTAATGTATAAATAAAAGCACTCGTCCCTGGTGTTTGGGCTTCCTGTACGTTCAGTAATGTGGAGTGAAGACACATTGTCCTGTGTGCTTGGTTTCAGCCTGTACTTACTCATCATCCCATCGCATCCTTATTTAAAGAACATCTTCTGCAAGCTTGTGTACACTGCCTCTTGGTGAGAAAAGGCAGGTTGGAAAATATCCCCAAGGTGCGTGCGTGAAAATCCCTCACTGATTGTGATTACTTTTTTAATCTTTTCTAGTCCTTTTGAGTCCTGGGAGAACAGGGCAAGTTAGGACTGAGTGTGAACTTCTCCCCCCCCCCCCCGGCTGTGTTTAGATGGTAGGGCAGGTTGAGCCTGCAGAAGGACCTGGCTAATGTATGTGCCGGCGACTTTGAGCTGTTTCCTGAAGAATGAAAACGGCATCGCATGTGCACCCACTCCTGCCGTCTGCTTCCTCCTGATACCAGTGATCTTGTTTCCCATATGAAACTTTAAAAACTATTCCTGTCAAATTGCTTATAATTAAAAAGGATATTTGGTTTCAAATGTAGAGTGCTCCTTAGGCCAAGAGGAGGGGACCTGTCATTGTCTGGATCTAGACAATCTTGAAGATGATTGCTTTGGCGTCATAGACAGGTTTAAATGTCTGTTGCAGTGGTTACGGCATCTCACTTTCTGGATCTGCACAGCAAGTCATCTGCGTGTTTGAATGTGGCTAGAGAGAAGGGGCTGTTTTTCAGTGCTTGCTCCTACGTTACATGAGACATTGAGTGCGTGAGACTTGAAGGTCATGTCCTTGTTCTCCTCCTATGTTTTGTCATTTCCTTGGCTAATTTTCAGAGGTTTGTATCCAGATATGAGTTAGGGCCCTCAAACCAGTCAGGATTTTATTCTTCCTTTTATATTTTAGTCATAACAGATATATTGCACAACTCTGTGCATGGTTTCAGGGGCTGTACACTGCCAAAATACAGAGTTATGAGTTAATCTCAGAATAATGTCCAATTACAGTGTTTGTTCTCTTTGGCTCTGTTTCTTTCCTCTGCCTTCTCCAAAAAGAGATTGTAAAGGACAAAGTTTATCTTGAAACACACACGCATAGACACTCTACACACAAACACACAGCCTGAGACAAAATGAGGGAGACAGAGATTGAGAGAGATAGAGAGACTGAGACAGCTAGAGAACAGACACTTCCCCCCACGCAGAGGAAAGCAAGGCACCTAGGCAGCAAACACACACAAAGCCACAGAGAACAATCACAGAGTGTTGCCAGCTCAGCCCTCTGTTCCAGTCAGTAAACCAGTCTGAGAACAAGCACCAAGGGGACGGATGAGTCTTGTCTTCCCTTCTCTCAGCTCCTTTTGGCTTACAGTCTGAGCTGCTTGTTGCACTGAACATGATTGCAGTACTGCAGTGTTTAAAGGTCCTTCCTACTTTGGGAGGAGAAAGAATGGGTACATTGTCACTCATGAACACAAGCCAGCTGCTTTATGTTTTAGGTAACCAAACAAAGAATGACTGCTACACTGCTGGCAGTTTTTAGCAATTTTAAAAGATAATGTTGGCTAGACCAGGTTGTTTGGTGGTATTAATGGCTTAAGTGCTACCACTGCTAACCAAAAGGTCGATAGTTCAAATCCACCAGATGCTCCTTGAATGCTCTAGGGGGCAGTTCTACCTCGGCTGCTAGGGTCACCATGAGATCCGACTCGACGGCACTGGATTAGACCAGGTTGTTACTACACTGCTCACAGAGACTTAAGAACTTATCCCCAAGTAAAAATGGGACTTCAGTGAAGTCAGAGCCCCTTAGGTGGTACAGATGGTTAATGCACTTGGCTGTCAACCAAGAGGGTGGAAGTTCATGTTCACTGGGAGGTGCCTCACAAGAAAGGCTGATGAACTACTTTGCCCCTGAAATGGGAATGGGCTGTGGTCTCAGAATCCACAAGACACACTCAGTGGTTTTGCTTCTCTGTGTGTTCTTACAGTGGTAAGGTAGAAGATGGCTGACAACATCAGGGCCATTAACTTAGTCCTTAATAACTCTGCAAATTCAGAAGTTCTTACAGGGTCCCCATGGATGGCAGAATCTAGTTATGGACCGTGGACTGAGGAGAGCTTAGCATTTACATTTCTTGTTTGTCTTAGCATCCCAAAGCGTACAGCTGTGGATATGCTTGTTGAAGCATGCTAAACCATGTTTCCGCCTTGAGCCTGTAGAAGCTGATGCCCACCCAGAAGGGGGACCTGGGCTCCTACCTTGTTTGCATTTGGGACAGATGCCATGGTCTGGGACTTTAGAGTTTGGGTGGGCATTTGTTTTGGCAAGGCTGCAGTGGGATGTGGAGCCCTGGAGGGACCCAGTGCTGATGGCAGCCCTCACTCATGAGACACCAGCATGTTATGAGTGACACTGGCAAGGGGGCCAGTGCAACAAAAGGGATCAGCTTTCCTGTTTTCTGTCTAGGGAAGCCTATGGAGGGACTGTAAGAAAAACGTGTCTTCGTCACAGGCTACTTCAGGGCCTCTCTAGTGATAACTGCAGACCCTGTTGGGTTCTCTTCTAGGAACAGGTCTGTCATCACAGTGTGGAGTGTCTTAGTGCTTACTTCTGGGCACAGTATTGGTCTGTGACATCTTAGAGGTCTCACTTGTTCTGTCTCTGTTTTTTCTTTGGGCAGAGGAGCTTTTCTGATTGTGTGGCTTTGAGCAGAAATGAATCTAAGAAGACTCTGCCCCTAGTCACAGCAGGTCTTTTCTCTGTGCTTTCTACCCATTTCCCTTTCAAAATGTTGTCCTTTCCTCCCAGTGGTGGGACAAGGATCAAACTATCCTGCTAAATATGTAAAAGCTAGAGCTTATCCACTGCCTTCCCAGCATGGAAACCTGGTGGTGTAGTGGATTAAGCACCATGTCTGTTAACTGAAAGGTGAGCAATTCAAATCTGCAAGATGCTCCTTGGAAACTTATGGGCAGTTCTATTCTGACCTCAGTGTTTTGTTTTTTTTTTTAAACCTTCCCAGCAGAGACGACTTTTTCACTTTTTACACATTACACATGTTTCCCTGCCTGATACAGGAGGGCCACAAGCATTACTGTGGCGGATGAGAAGAATTAGGAAATATAGGTTTTCTCTTAAGGACCTTACGTTTTCCTGGAGACATGACGTAAAATAAAGTATACAAGGTAACAGTGTGCACATGATTAAGTGAGAAGTCCCATGGACCAGGCAGCAGGGTTAGGGGTCAGTGGAAGAGGGACAGATGACTTTGAGCTGCAGTTGTTTAGCAACCTTGTCTGGAAAAGGTGGAAACCTGATGTGGGAGGTTGAAGAATGTATTGTATGATTAATTTTGGTAAGATGTGTTTAGGAAAAATTGTTAGTTTTCAGACTTTTTGTTAACAACAGGAAGGTTTTGAATTCAAATGCCTTGTTTTCCATGAATGTTGAAGATGTGTGTAAAATTGAGCACACTATTTAGGGGAAAAAGTTTGGTGGTCTTTCAAAAGACGCCTAGAAAATTCCTGTTTTGGTTTAATAGTGCTGTTAAATAGTGCATGTCTAATGGGGATAAATAATCATATGTCTAGAGAAATCAGGTCTGCTATAAATGGGAAGCTGCCAGACGTGGAGAAGTGCCATTCCTTCACATCTGGGAACAGCCTTCGGGTTGTATGCCGTGTGCCTCTCCTCCATGTGTTAATGACAAAGCTGTGTGAAAGTATCAGTTTTCACTTTCAAGCTGTTGAAGCCCAACTTACATTCCTGTATGCTTTTGTATGTCTTTGTAGAGTGCTCTTGGAGTGGATTTTTGCAGTTTCATCACTTTCCTACTCTACCTACAGGTGCCAGAAATCCTGGAGTTTCACACGTGATTTGCAAACTCAAAGTCTCTCACACATGGCGGAATAGCCAGGAGAAGGAAAGCACCGCAGCCTGTTTATTAGACAATAAGTACATGAAAAAGCCCCTGAAAGATCTCAGTTCATACTCTGTACAGGGATCACTCCAGGAAGATCATAGGAAATAATATTAACATGGTATATGTGTGCCCCATGCACTTGGAAGTAAAACCTCGGGGACGTTAGCTGATAAATAACTCCTTTACTTCAGACATCTCTCAGGTTGTCCCGTCACAGATGGTGTCATGCAAAAATAGTCTTGTTTTTCTCCAGAGGTCTGTTTTTTAGTAAAAGAAGCACAATATCTCAAGTTTACTTGATAATCCATCCAGTTGTAATTCATTTACTTTTTTCTGTATATTTTTATGCAAATACTGTGCATGTTGTATGGTTTTTACCAACTGTGCAACTGTCCCCATCTATTTCTGTGTGTGTGCTGTGCTGCACATTATGTGTGAGGGTGCTTTATTTGTGTAGCCACATTATTTGCCCCCAAATATGGTAGCCTGACTATGTTAATTGGAACTGATATCTTGTTCACACATACAGACTCATTCTTTTCTCTAAAATGAGTTGACGATAAATAGGTTTTCTCTTCAATTTTTACGCCATAGAAGGAGGGGTGAAATTCTATTATGACACATATTATCCAACACATCCTTTTGAAAACAGCTATGAAATGGCTAGCTCTTTCAGCATAAGTTCTCCTGTGGAATTATTTTCAGACGTTTTAAAGGAGGAGCACATGATTTTCTTTAAAACTTGTACTGCCCCTCTATGTGGTAAATCCATTATATCTTAAAGCTTTGGGTATTTACGTAAAACTGCATCAACCTGCAAATCCAAAAATGATATTTATATAAAAATTATGTAAAAGGAATAATCCCCCCAAATTAGCTTCTTTAGAATAAATGTTGATCTTGAATTTCTATTCATTGAGTGTTTTCCATGTTAATTTCTATAAATGCATCTTCTGTTCTAGATGCTTATGGTAGATGTAATGTTGCTGCAGCTGGAGATGTTGGATTATTTGTTTTAACTAGATGGTCAGATGTATCTAGCACAAGCTTGATATGGATTAAGTAAAAGTGCCAGAATGATGTGTCTAGCACAAGTTTGATATGGGTTAAGCAAAATTCTCTGAATGAAAACAAGTATTAATTAATTTTCATAAAATGATTGAGAAGTCTTTTTTTCTTCATTTCACAGAATATTATGTATACCTGGGCATCATAGTTTGGCATCTTGTTTCATCAGTGTGCATTTAAAATACAAATAGGTTTGAGTATACAGTTTTTAAAAAATTAATCAGTTTTTGGTACTGTGGAATAAATATTACAAAAGAAAAATCTGACTTTTTTTGAAAACTGTAAAGTCTGCATAGTATGGTTGTATTTGTCATTATTGCAGTAGTCTTTTATGAAAGCACCTAGAAAATGGTTAAGATTTATACACAGTACTTCAGCAAGTATAGTATTAAAATAGGTGCTTAATGATTTTTATTGGAGCTGTGAAGCTCTCTGTGGTTCACTAAGGCTGTGGTGTGACTTCCGATGTTTGGGTTCTGTCTTGGTTCCAGAGTCTTTCAGGGTGTTCTTTATATGTTGAGAATGTCCAAATACATCTGTCACTTTCCATTGATAAATGTTGGCAACTGCACATCCTTGAATGTGTCTGGCCAGATTACACTTTTGTCTTTAACAAACCTTAGAGTAGACTTTTCCTGCCATCACTGTTCAAGACTTGGCTTCTCTTCAAGGTATCACCACTTAGGAAGCCACCGCCTGCCAACGTAAACATGTACCATTCTCCGCAGTGCCTGTATACCATGCTTAGATAAGTGCCCACAAAGTTCTACGTGCTTAGTCAGGGAATGCGTGTCATAATAGAGTGATCAGAGTTTTGTGTCTATTTTAAGGTTTGGGTGCTTCCTGTATATTTTTTTAAAATAAAGATTGGGAGCTCGTTCATTTTAGTTTTTGAATCAGATTTCCCACTTCTCTTGAAAGCTTCTGAGTCAGTTTAATTAAAGAATGTCCTGAGATTACAAGGTATGCTGTTATGTTTGTCGATGAGAGTTTTAATCTGATAAAGTGTAAGCTGAACAAAAATGCAGAAACACATTGCATCATGTCTATGAGGTTGTTGTAATGCACAATTCAAATTTTGAATTACTGTTTTATTCACTGAATAGCCTCACTGTTCTCTTTGATTGCCTTTTTAGTAAGAAATGATATAAGATAAATTTATACTAATATTGGTTTTAGCTCTTTTATGTATTACGGTTCTGTTTATAAAATGGGTTCTGCTTCTAACTCAGATGGGGAATGGAGAAAAGAGAGAGAATTTCTTTGTCCTTGAAATCTTTGTCATTGCAGTGACTGGAAAAGAAGCATAGAAATATGAATGGAATCTTGGATCCTAAGGAGGCATTAGTTTAACTACTTTGAGCTGAACTTTGGTCTTGGTTGTTTGGGATGCAGTTTTAGAAGTTTTAGAATCCATTGACATTTAGAGGCAAGAATTTAAGATGACCGGAGGCAGTTGGTGTCATATGCTGCGTTAGTGCTTAATATACCTGGAGATATGTAGCCTTGGTGGTTATCCAAGTGATGTGTGAGAGCAGGGTGATGGTGGTGGTGATGTGTGTTTGTTGTACCCATAGCACCTGATCTGGAGCCAGAAGCTCATAGCAGGCACTCGTTCAGTTTTGTTGAAGAAGTAAATGAAGGAATGAATCTAGAAATTCATTCTGTTATTATGCAGAAATGGAGATAGGCTTTTTTTGTGTATTGCCAGAGAGAGGACTGGGGTCCAGTGGAAGGAAGAGCCCTTTAAATTCAGAGCTCTCCAAGAGTGCCATGGGTTGGCTGGGAAGGGAGTGAGTCCAAGCAGAGGCTGAGTGATGGGAATGTTGTAGAAGGCACTCAGAGAACTTTAGTGGATAGTTAAACCAGGTGATTCTGAAATGCTATTTATGTTCTGAGACACTGCTTGGTGTTTGAGCGCCTGCTGTTCCCATAACAGTGTGTGAGTCACGGGAGAGATGTAGCCATGTGTGAACTGAAATGGCTGCTAGTACTTGGGTATTCCGGATCTCATTATGGTGGGATACAAATGAAGGGGAAGAAGTTGTCAAAGAACCAATTATAATTCTAAATAAGAAAAGGTTGGAGGTTCAAGTCTACTTAGAGGTACCTGGAGTGAAAGAACCTAGTTGTCTACTTCTAAACTCAGCCACTGAAAACCCTGCAGAGCACAGTTCTACTCTGACACACCTGGGGGCGCCGTGAGTTCCAGTGGGCTTGGGGGCAGCCTGTTCTGGCATCAGCAGGATTAGAGCACTGGTCTAGTGGGTTAAGTGCTACCACTGCTCACCACAAGGTCGGCCGTTCATATCCACCAGGCGCTCCTTGAAGACTCTGGGGGTCAGTTCTACCCTGGCCCCTAGGGTTGCCCTGAGTGGGATCCGACTCAACTGTACTTGGCTTTTTGGCAATGAAAAGATGTGGGAAGGGGGTGAGCCAGGTTCTTGGAATGATGAGGTGTGACCAGTAGACAGTGAGGGAATCTTGGAGCAGTGATGCAGGTGACGGCAAAAAGGAGGATGGGGTAATATTACTTAAAACAAAAAACAACACCAGAAAACCCTCGGCCATCAAGTCAGGTCTGACTCATAGTGACCCTAGAGGTCAGAGTAGAACTGCCCCATGGAGTTTCCAAGGAGGGCCTGGTGGATTTGAACCGCTAATCTTTTAGTGAGCAGGCCCACTACGCCACCAATATCACTTTGGTTCACAGTATTACTTTGGTTGAACTTAAATAGTGGAATTCTGAGGTGTGAACCTTGCAATTGACTGGAGGCAGAGGTACAAGTTAGATGTGTGTATTTCTACCAGACAGAAAAGTGGAATAGGTTACCGAGGTAAAAATTTTAATTGAATTGAATTTTAGACATTCAGAATTTAATACTTTGAATTTGCATTGAGAATAGATTGTCAACCAGGAAAGATGTCATAATTAAGAAGACATTTGAAGTTTTGAGACTGTTTCAGCAAACATATGCATTTACTTATCTTTTTGGGGGGGTTTATAGCCATTTACTGGAGTGCTTTTCTTGTCTGAGATGTCACCTTCTGATTTCTGTACTAATTTTGACTGACTTTGTTACTATTATTGAAGTGTTCTCACTTGCTGCCTCTATTGGTACAAGATGTCACTTGAGAAAAGCTATTTTAAGTGGGGTGGGAAAGGAATGTATTTTAGCTTTTAAAGGAGTTGCTGAGTTTTCAAGTGAAAATAAGAAGACTTTTCTAAAGGTCTTGGACACTCATGCATTGTCTGATGTTGGAAGATCTTAGGATAACAGGTTCTTGGATTGATTTTTTTCCTCTATTTTTTATTTAGTGGTCACTCCAGGGTAACACAGCTGGATACTTAGTAAGCATATATAATCGTCCGTCAACTCTAACATTTTAAAATAAAGATTAATAAGTCTTAATTTTAGAGGAAATGGGAGAAGACTTGTGCATCTTCTCTTTTTGTTAGCTCTGGGGTTATAATTTAGAAATGTCATAATTTTGAGTATCCTGTACTCTAGGGTCGCTATGAGTCGGACTCGACTCGACGGCAGTGGGTTTTTGTTTGTTTGTACTATAATAACATAATTATGGCATTAGATAATACAGTTGAGTATTGATATTTCTAAAAAGGCTATATCTAATAGTTCACAATGTGTTCCTATTTTTTTAAATTTCTAATCTGATTGCTTTTCTTTTAAAGTTTCTCTCTTCACAGTTTTATCTGAAATAAGAAATTTAGAAGTTTAAGAAATTAATTTGAGGATACAAATTTTCTCTGTCACGCTCCCTGACTCACTGAGTTTTAGCTTGTTATTCTTTCAGGGTGACTGTCACTTCTTTGAGTTTAAATTGATAAAAATCGTTCTTACTGAAAGCTGATTCTCCTCTTATAAGCTTTGTTTGAAGTTTGAGGAACAGAGGGCTGTGACTTGTGTTAAAATTTCTAGGCTACTTGTGGACAGGTGGAACTTTCAAAACCTTTTCAGTTTAAAAAATTCAACAAAAATAATTAATATTCAAAATATTTTTTAAATACTTAATAAATTTACTGTATGATTTAAAGAAATTATCTGGGTAAAACTAGATAACTAATGTTAGACAATTTCAATAACTAATAATCACCTCATTTATAGTTTATAGTTTCTTAATCAGCTTTGTTACTCTTGAACAGGAAACTTGTCCGTCTTACCTTGATTTTCTCTTAAATTTGTAGTTTTTATTCCCTTGTCTCTCTGCCTTCTGTCTGTTCACTGTGAGCAAACTTCTTAAGATTTTCAAATTTGTAGTCTGCTGAGCTTCGGCTGCTATTCTTCTTCAGAGCTAGCTTTGAAATAATTTCCCAGTGGTTTCTGCTTGTTCCTCTGAGGAAATTAGTCCTTCTCCCCCATCAAATGGAGAAGAGAGGTCATATTCAAATAACTTCTCTGTGTTAGTTGTCTTAAATACCAAGATCCTTGTATACAAGAAGGGATAGTTTTTTAAAGGAAGCCCATTTTTTTCTTTTCTCCGAATTTAGCTATTGACCAGCAAAACTAGATTCAGGGTTATTGTTTTACACACACATCGATATCAAATACATACATATACATTCATTCAATTACATATGAACATGTATGCACATCACACATTTCTGTGTTTATGGACTTTTCCTGTAAGGATGGCCTTACAGTATACTCTTAGTGATTGCTGTAATTTTAGTAACATGAATAATTTCATTCATAAAAAGAGCTGCTTAACAATAGAGCTTGGCATCATAAAGTCCACAGTTTGTCACCTCACAGTCATGAAAAACAAACTTAAAATAAGGATGAACAAAGCTGTTAGAAAAAGATGCAGAATGGTTTTAGCACAATGACCTTAAATGATTTCCTCCGTAAACGTAGACACTTAGAAGCTGATCTCCGGAGAATATGGAACAGAAGAGTGTTTTTTAAACTGTTTTTTAATTCTAAAGGAAATGAATTTGTTTGCCCGTCTCCTGTGGTGCCACACTGTCTGAATTTTCTTTCTGCTCTTAGAATAAGGAGAAAGAATAGGACGGTTCTGGCCTTGATCATCCTCTCAGTGCTGTGGGGCTGAGTAATTATGATTAATTGTAAACTGGACCACAGGAATGTCACAGAGTGGATTGTAATTCAATAAAACTTAAATGATTTTAACATTGTGTTACTAATTTATATTTATGATACATAGTGCTATTATTCCTATAAGATATACTTTTGTAATTGCACAGATGTTGTTTAGTTCAAATTTCAAGCATAATAATATGCTGTTAAGTGTGCTTTCTAATGAAAATATGGATTTATACATGCTTGTGCTTCAGAGTCTAGTCCTAAGAAAGGTGAAACTAGGAGCTGAGTAAAAAGAAGCATGTGGTCAATAGTATGTATATTCTGTTATACAAATGTTTAATCAGGAGGCAAATTTGCTTTTTTGCTTTTTTTTGACTTAATGTTCATATGCATATGTATATATTTTTTGAAAAGCAAAGTATACGTTTATGTTAATGTATGCAAATAACTTGAAATGATTAAGAAATTATGGGCTGGTTCCAAAAACATACCTTTAAATGCATTTTGAAAAATTATTTTGCATGGTGGACTTCGGCTTTGGCTGATTTGCTGTCATGTTTTTGGCTTCAGGTTTTGGATAGCTGCTGTAGAATTATGTACATTAAGTTAAAAAAATTTTATTCATTTTCCTTCCCTTTGTATAACATGTCAGTATAAATTTATTTTTTAAAATTGATACATTTTATTTTGCAGACAGTTTGAGGTTTACAGAAAAGTGAACAGAAAGCTTCTGTATACTCTCTTGCTCCCTCACAGTTTCCTCTGTTACTAACAACTTGTGTTACTGTGGCATATTAGTTACAGTTGATGAAAAAATACTGATACATTATTATTAATTGAAGTCCACAGATTACATTAGGGTTTGCTCTGTGTGGTAATGTCCTAGAGGTATTGATAAATGCATAATGTTGTGTCTCACAGTCCTAAAAATGCCCTGTGCTCCACTTTTCCAATCTTTCACCTACTCCCCAAGGCCCTGGCAACCTTTGATCTTTCACTGTCTCTACAGCTTTGCCTTTTCAGAATGTTAAATAGTTGGAATCATATAGTATGTAGCTTTTTCAGACTGGCTTTGTTAATTTGGAGAATTTTATCTATTAACTTAAAGATTAATTATTTTCAAAGAAAAAATTAATGTTCACTTGGTTGACTAATCAAGCACTCATTCAGTTGTTTTCCGTCTGTCACATGTAGAACACATGACATAAATTTGAAAATAAAGAAGTATTGATAAAGATACACAACTGGCACATGTTCATTGGACAATTAAAAAAAAATTGGAACAACCAAAAATTGCACTGAAGCCTTAAGTGTCACAAGTGAAGATGCAGGAATGATCATGGGATAAAGAAGACCTTTATAATTTTGGATATGATGTCATAGTCTAAAGAAGAAAAATATATGATGATATCAGTTGATGCAGAAGCATTTGACTAAATCCTGCATCTGTTCATAATAGTGATTCTCAGAATATCAGAAATAGAGGAGGACTTTCTCAACTTGATAAAGAGGATCTACAGAAAGCAAAGAGTTAACATCTTGTTTAATGGTGTAGAACTGATGGCTTTCATTTTGGTAGCTTCATTGTAAAACTTTGCTATTGATGATACTCCTGTTTGTGTGTCTTTGATTTAGGGAGGGTAGGAGAAGAAGAGGGAGAGAAACAGTTGCTCAATAAATAGAGGAATCCAGTGGCTAGTTTGTTCCACTGGAACCATAACCTAATGAGAATGATGAGTGGCTTTCTGCTGACTCCTTAACTCGTGCGATTGTCTTAAGATTGCATATTAATGTGGTCTCTGCAGTGAATTACATGTCTATCAATAGCCAAAACAAGTGAGTTGCTAGAGTGGCAGTTGTTCTATAGTTTTCTCTTTTTAATATAGTTGTTTAAAAGCAATACATGAATGCAGTTCACCTTTTAGTCAAAATTTCTTTAAGAAAAAGGATAAGAAGGCACTATATTTTGAAAATTGTAGGTCAGCAGCTTAAAGGGCTCATCACTCATTTTTTTCTTATCCCAGAATGAGAATACTGGTACCCACCTTGCTGTCTTGCCCTGATGACTAGGAATAACTGTTTACCCATTCCTTGTGTCCAGGTTCAATATCATAAGTCAGCATTGATAAATTTTCTGTGTTCATTGTCTCAGTAAACCTCAATGTAATCCAGTTTCCCAGATAAGGGTCCTAATTATCGAAGTTTCACTTGGCATGCCTGTCCTGTGGTTGTACACAGCACCTAAGAAACAGGGCTACAACAGTGCATGCAGACATTGTCACTGTTGTAGACAGATACACAATCTTCATTTAGAAAAAATGAGAAGAGCTGGAAATTAAGTATATTTTCACTTTTAATGTTCTGTTGTCTTAGTTGCTGTCCCATGAGCGATGACTAGTGGTGACCTCAAGCACAACAAGACGGTTGCCTCTGGTCCTGCACCGTCTCCTTGATCGGTTAGGGTTTGGATCCTGGAAGGCAGGAATGTACCACTGAACCACCAGTGCCCCCCCCTTGTCTTCTTGTTGTGTGAGTTGAATTGATTCCAACTCATAGCAACTCTAAAGGACAGAGTAAATTTGAACCATAGGGTTCAAACTTCATCTTTTCAGGAGCAGATCACCAGGTCTTTTTCTCCTGAAGAGTGGCAGGTAGGTTCACAATGTTGACTTTTCATTTAGCAGGTGAGCACTTAAACCATTGTGCCACCAGGGCCTCTTTTACTGACTTAGGGTTTTGAAATTGTGGTTGTCTTTTCTTCTTCCTGATGGAAACCCAAGTAGCATAGTGGTTAAGAGCTGTGTCTGCTAACCAAATGGTCAGTGATACAAATCCACCAGGCATTCTTTGGAAACTCCATGGGACAGTTCTCCTCTGACCTGTAGGGTTGCTGTGAGTCAGAATTGGCTCGATGGTGGAGGCTTTGGCTTTTAGCTTTTCTTCCAGAGGGGTAATTTGTCTCTGACAGATAGGGAGAAATTGAGGATATTTAAGGATTTGGGAAAAGGGTTTTTCTGTTTTAAAATTTTATATTTTTACTGCATTTTAAGCACAACTTTAGAACTCTTGGTTATATACACACATACAATTATATACATGTATTTCTAACTAGAAATATGCAGTGTTTTTATAGATGTATACTATGTTTGAAATACTTTTTTCTAAATGTCAGACATCAAACTTATTTTCCATCTTCCTGTGCATGGCTTAAAATAAATTTATCAGATTTTAGCTTTTCTTACTGCTGCATTATGCAAATTGTGTATGGGACCTCAGAGTGGTGGAGTTCTTGTGATTCAGCCAATATTCAGATTTTTCTCTAGACCTCCTCACGTTTTGTTTGGATTTGCCTTGTTAGAGGTCCAGAAGGAATGGATTTTGAAATAGTATTAATTGTGTGATTTGCCAAGTTAATTTACTAGCCATATTTGAAATTAAATTTAAAAAGCAATTGGGGAAACATAAAACTAGTCCTTGACATTTCTTTTCCGTGTTGTTGTCAGCTTGTGGGTTCTCTGTGCTCCTTTTAAAGGTACTTTTTTTTTGCCTTCCAGTTTAGTTCAGTTTAGTTAATGCTTATGTAGAAGTTGTATGTTCTTATAAAATGTTTTGTATTTCTAGAAAAAATGTAATATTTGTACTAATTTATTACCTTTCTACTTTTAGGTTGCAGTTGTTTACCAGTAAATTAGCTGTTAAACAAGGTTATGTTTCTAAAACCTTTTACTTTGTAAGATTGTGCTGGAAAACATTAAACACATTGATATTACTTTGTGCTTTACAGTAACTAGTAAACACAGAATAACTTCAAAAGCTAGAATTAATTTTCCAGGCCACCACAGATTTTTACTGTATGCAAGCAGTGAAGTGTTAATGAATGTGAGAATAAACTGGTCCATATTCTGCCTGATTTTAGATGCGTGGTTTTTTTTCCACTGTTAGGACAGAATTTGGCAAGCACCGTGAAAACAGACCAATTTCATCCCTCCTAATTTTGTTTCAGGACTAGAATGTTTTCAGCAAGTAAGTCTTTTTAAAATAAGAAAACCACCCACTTTTTCTCTTTTTTTATGAATGGATTTTCGTGGGTATTACTTACTTTAAAAGCCAAGGAAAAATTCAAAATTCTTGCATTTTTCCACCAAAACACACATGCGCATTCAATTGTGTACTTTACTCAACTGAATTGCCAGTATAAATAAGATTTGTATGTTGCAGTAATAAAATCTGAGTATTTTCTAATCCTTGTTTTAGATACTAGTCTTTAAAACTATGTAGAAGATCACCACACCTCTTGTGGATGAGTTGATCCGGACTCCTTAGCGACCCTAAAGGACAGAAGAGAACTGCCTCGTACTACCTCTAGGGTTCCAAGGCCCAGGGGTTGTAAAGGAGGGGGACGCTTGCTGGCAGACACTAGTCTGACTGAGGCTGCCAGAGGAGAGCAGGGAAGACACTTCTGCTGACTTGTTGGCTCATCAGCATCCATTCATATTGAAATGGGGTGGGAGGACACTTGTTGTCCTTGCTATAGCCCTTTTCAAAGACTATCATCTTTATGGAAGCGGACTGCAACAACTTTCTCCTGCTGAACACCTGGTGGATTTTTGGTTAGCAACCCAGCATTTAGCTGTTGTACCACCTAGGCTCCTTTATCACCACTAATGAATCACGTATGTAGAAACCTTGGTGGTGTAGTGGTTAAATGCTGTAGCTGCTAACCAGAGGCTGGCAGTTTGAATCCACTAGGCAATCCTTGGAAACTATTGGAAAGTTCTACTCTGTTCTGTAGGGTTGCTAAGAGTTGGAATTGACGGGACAGCAACAGGTTTGTTTGCTTGCTTATTTGATACAGTGTTGGGGGCCCTGGTGGCACAGTGGTTAAGAGATGACAGTAAGCTGTGGCTGCTAATCAAAGGTCAGTGGTTTGAATCTACTAGCTACTCTTTGGAAACCCATGAGGCAATTCTAGTCTGTCCTATAAAGTCACTGTGAGTCAGAATCTACTCAACTGCAGTGAGGATAAAGTGTTCAGCGATGTGATTTTGCTAAGAGTTAACAGTGATTATGAACAACACAAAAGGCTCCTACTAACATCGTCTGGAAACAACTCCTAACATGTGTAGCATATGCTGGAAATGCCAGTACTTTAGTGATGAGACTAGTTCAGCCATGATCACGTAGTTCTTCAGAGTTAACCTGATAATCTTTGTAGAGACGTACCTCTCCTTTGATGATTAACACAGGTCTCTGTTGCTCTTCATTATTTTCGTGATGCTCATAAGCTGTGCTTTGTGGCAGTGTTTCTGCTACTCTGCGTAACAGTGCTGATATTATATTTGATAATATATTTGCTATTATGTTTGATGATAGCCCTGTTCCCACCATGCCTGACCAGTTTTTGATGGGTACTGGCCCTTTTCTGTTACTTTTTTGAATAAGGGGTAATACGGTGGCAATTTCTCATTGTGTATCATGAGAGCATTTCTTAGGATAAGGAAACAATGAAAACATAAAAATATGGCTTCCTAATCAGGCATAGTTGATAACTTTCACATTGCCTGTATGTTTTTTTAAATACCGGGGTTATTGTTTAGGACTTCAGGATATTTCAATTGAGAGATGAAGAGAAAGCTTTTAAGAAGATCCCACCTGAATTCCAAAAGGCCTGGGTGCGGGGCTTGTGAGCCTGTGAATGAGTGATTGTCAACAGCTGAAAATGGCTGGAATGCATGACATCAAACCCTCAAAAATGAGGGGTCTGGCCCGCTGAATGTGAGCTCTGTACCCACACCCAGGCCTATGTGCTTTCCTCCTTGAGAGGTGAATTCACCTGAGGAAGTAGCCTTTGTTATACTGTTTAGATAAGAAGGCACCAGTTTGCTTTGGGAGGAACTTCACAAACCCCCCTGGAATCAATGTCTGCCTCACCAGATGTGTACCTGTCCTGTTCACTAACTAAAAATGAGCTGATGCCTGAATTAGAGTTGGGGCGTCAGAGATACCAGCTTCCCTCCTCTCCCCCTGTAGAAATCCTTAGATAGCTCAGTTTCTAAGAAAAAGGTAAAAGTCCAGATGCCTCTCTCTGGTGCCAGCCCAGGATGCTCCCTCTTCACACTACAGAAATGCCCGATAAGCCTAGTTTCCAGAAAAAAAGTACCTTCCTATGTAATGTAACACTAATTGCTTATCTAGTATCTCATTAAGTATACTGTTCCAATAAGAATACAATATGAAAATCAGTATACCTGTAGCTGTCAGTTAGAAAGATGTATGGAAATTCCGTTGTCTACTTCTTACTTAAGGAAATGTATAAATGAATCTGTCTGATAATGGAAAGGGGTGCGTGGCTATTTTTCTGACTTGAGTCTGACTGCAGCACTGCTGACGATAAACCCTTTTCCTCTTAAAGACAAAGTGGTGTTTGAGAGGTGTTTTCTGCTCCGCGGGCTGAACTTATCTTTTCCTGCTACGTAATGACTCTCATCTGTCTTGTCCATGCCTTAGTCAGTATGCTTTATTTTATTTCCAGTTGTCACTTACAGGAAGTACATTGTATGGTATAAGGAGACCCTGGCATCAGCAGAGACGTGGGTATAACTGGTGAATGTGTCACAAATAACCAAGAGTTTCAATAAAAGGACCCGGTGGTTTAAAATTTTGTACTTTAAAACAATTAAGTGGCAGTGGTGAAGTTTTGAACCATCCATATTTATAGAATTCTCCAAGTTGTGGTATATTTCTCTATTAAATACAAACTTCATTGTCATTAGGTGCCATAGAATCATTTCCAACTCACGGTGACCCTGTGTACAACAGAACCGAACGTTGCTCAGTCCTGTGGCATCCTCCCAATCGTTGCTACGTTGGAACCCATTGTTGCAGCCACCGTTTTAGTCTATCTCCTGGAGGATCTCTGTCTGTTTTGCTAACTCTCTACTTTACCAAGCATGTCTTTCTGCAGTGATTGATACCTTGTGGTGACATGTACAAAGTGACACAAAGTGTCACCTTCCTCATTTTTAAGATGTATTCTGACTGAAGATCTGCACATTCTTTTAGTTAACTATGGTATATTCCGTCTTCTTCAACAATACTGCAATTCGGATGCGTTGGTTCTTCTTTGGTTTTTCTTTTTCACTGTCCACAATATGAACTCCACAGCTTTTGGTAAAAGTAATAGTTTTGCAGAAAGTCTTGTAGCTCTTCCAAAGATTACTTTGCAGCAGTGTTTTTGTTCCTCTTACAGTCCATTGTGAAGTACTTTCTGACTCTTATTTTTTGTACTTGCAAAAACACTGTCAAGGGTGGAACGTAAAGTACCTAAGACTTTTGCTCTCCTGTTCCTTCACCAGGAGTCTGGTGCAACCTTAAAGGTAGGCTTATAGTTTTGAGAGTGTCAAAATGAGGATGTCTCCCCTTGTATTGTTTTGATCATTACTTTTAGAAAGCCTACGGCACACACTGCTCCATGGTTTTTGTTTTTTTTTCTTTGTTTTGAGGCCTTACAAGCTTTGCTACATTAAATTCATGGAACTTATCTTTATGTGTTGTCTATAATTTTAACCTGTTGTTCTAGCAGAGGCATCCTGCATTAAGGGTGTGAATATTAATTCATGTTAGAGTCTTATAATTGTAGATTCAGAAATGTACCTGGAGCTCTAAATCTTCACCAGAGTTGTTTACTTCAGAATGTGTCTGCTACCATTTTAGAGAAAATTCTGCCTTAACTTCAAAATTAGTCTCACTGTGAATAACTTAATTGTATTGTATATCTGTGTAGTGTCACAGATGTTGCAAATGTGAAGCCGTGGAAGCCTCGTTAACTCAGATATTACTAGGAGCCCTCAGCCAATGATTCCAACCATCATTCTTCACAGAGAGAAACTAGTGTTTCCTAAGAACTTGACTTCTTTAGGAAGTTTATTTTGTTGTTATTTATAATGGAAAAGATGATTTCCGTCTTCCTCAGTTTGTTATGGTACAAATGGCCCCAGACTTATGATGAATCACACTTAATGATGTCTAATTTTTTAGTGTTTATTACTGTTAATAATACGTACTACTTACAGTGTTACAGCATGTAATTTGCATATGTTGTTCTCAGATGCCCACTTACAGATGTCTGTATGTTTCCAACTCCCAAAGATGAAGATCAGATTTATAAAGCCAATATTAATGAGACCAATAGCAACAAAAGCAATAATAATGAGAACTAAAAAGATGTTGGACTTATGTCACAACTAATTTATGAGGAAGTGCTTGGAACAGAACCCCATTGTAAGTCAAGAACTAAACCAAAAAAGCAACCAAACCTGTTGATGTTGAGTAGATTTCAACTCATTGTGACCCTACAGGATAGAGTAGAACTACCCTCTGTGGTTTCCATGGAGCAGGCTGGTGCATTCAAGCTGCTGAACTCTCGGTTAGCAGCTGCAGAGCTCTAGTCAATTGTCAAAAGCTGAAGATGGAGCAGGGACTGGGAAAGAGCAAAGAGAAATAATGGAGAAATGACTGTGGGAGACTGTCACTGTATTGTAAACTACACTATTCTCTTAGAATTGAGAGGAGCTTGAACTCTCCTGCTCTGATTTTTGCAGTAGCCAGTGATATTTTGCTTGACTTGCCTAAAGAGCTCAGTATATGTATGTTAATCTGGGGAAGATTTTCAGTGCTAGCATGAGAAACAAATACGCACCTAAAAACAACTTATGACTCTTACTCAGGTGTTCTTGTTGATCACTGTGGGGCTGGCCCCTGTCTCATGGCTACCCCCGTGGAACCCAATAATACTACGTTGTCCTGTGCCATCCCCTGATTAGTTGTGGATCAGACTACTGTGGTCCGTAGTTTTCATTGGCTATTTTTTGGGGAAGTAGATTACCACTCCCTTCTTCGCAGTCCATCTTAGTCTGGAAACTTGGCCAAAACCTGTTTAGCATAATAGCAGTGTGCAGGCCTCTACTGACCTGCCTGATGGGCAGTGGCTTTAAATGAAGTATACAGATTGGGAATTGAACCCGGGTCTTCCACATGGAAGGTGAGAACTCTACCAGTGAAGCAAATAATTTGTTGGGCCCAGTGCAAAATGAAAATGTGGTGCAGTTTGTTTAAAAAATTATTAAAAAATCAAAGATGGTGACAACAAAGCTTTGAACCAATACTGGGGCTCTGTGCTAATGGACACCAGGAAGCCACAGGCTCTGCTCTTACTTGCAAACATATGAAAAACATACAAACAGACAAGGAAACACAAAAGATCTAAATGTTTATCTCAAAGCTTTGCTCCTATGTGTTGGTCCTTAACTCCAGTGCCTGAGAGCAGACAAGAATGTTGGTGGTGGCAGTGGTGAGCTTAGCTCTAGCTACTCTAGGTTTCTGAGTCTGATTCTTCCTTTGCCTTGCAACCCCTGGCCCTCCTAACTAACTGCAAAATGAGCTCAGATGGGTGCCATATCACACAAACAGAAATGTCTTCTATGTGCCAAAACTATGGACTTCATTCTCCCTGCCCCCTTTTCAACACATTTGGAACAGAAAAGGTTTTTAAAAAACTAGGTATCTCCTGGGGTAGTTGCCATTTGGAATTTGCGGAGATAATTATTAGAATTTGTATAAAACACTGAATACTCATTTCATTAATCCACCCTTGTTGCATTTACATGCTTTTCCCTCTCAGTATCCCAGGAAGTTACTTAATTATTTGGCTCTTCTTCTAGGTGTTGTATATTAAGAACTCCTGTCACTGGCACAGAAGTCATCACTTAAAGCCCATTGTGGGAATGTTGTCATCTTTATCATTAGTGATATTCCTGTGAAATGTTGCAGTTTTTAGCACTTTTGTGCATGCTGTGGAAGGTTGTCTGCTACTGTGGATTGCATGTATTGTGCATTTGCCCTGAAAATGATGGAATATTTTCTGGTTTTATTGTATCTTGAGTAAATGACTTTCTATGTGGGGTAAGGTGAAGCTCTGCTGGTTCTGAAATCTGTAAAATGCAGCAAACTTGGTGTACAGCCTTTTGAGGAACTTGCACTGACCCCCAAAGATTAAGATCTGTGCTCAACCGCATTTCTGAATTTCTCATCTCAGGTACATTTGCATCTATCATGGGCAACCCATACCTAGTCTTATTGTATAGAAACGTAGTTTCCTTATCCCGTAAGACATATGAAAAATCACCAACCAAGAGAAATCCTGGCAAATCATGCTCTATAGCATGATAACTTCACGAAGAGAATTGAGTCAGAGAGAGCATCTTTCTGCTTTTCTTTTTTTGTTCTTGGTTCCTCTGCTTAAGTTTTAGATGCCAGAGTTCTGGTAGTTGTTAAGAACTTGTCTGCTAACCAAAAGGTCAGCGGTTTGAATCCACCAGCCATACCTTGGAAACATCATGGAGCAGTTGTAGGGTTGCCGTAAGTTGAAAACAACTTGGCCGCATCTGACAACAGCCTAGATCCATACCATCCCTTTTGATCTCTTCTAATCACAAATCTTTACACACACACACATTATTTGTTCGTATGAACATTGGGAAGACTAACAAGAAGTGATTTGAAACTGTTGATGGACAAGCCCTTGGTTTACAGTACTGCTCTGATTATCTCCTGTAAACGTCTTGTAGATGCCTTCTGGTAGACCCATGACTTGTGTCTCTTTGATGCATATCTATGAGTGAAATTGTAGCATTGTGGAGAATGAATATCTTTAACTTGAGCAGATACCACCAGTTCTCCAAAGCAGTCAGATCCATCAGCGGTGTATGTGAGTGTGGAAATATATTTCAACTTATTGTTGGTGATATGATTGATTATCACTGTTTGCCATTTGGTTTTTTGAGACCCTTTTTGTGGAATATGAGGATTAGCCTGTTTGTTAAGGGGACTTCAGTGTAGCAGGTTTTCGGGGAAGATGCAGTCATTCTTTAGTTTCTTGTTCGTGAAACTCTCTGGGACTAGAGACATTGATGACCATCACCATGCTCTTCCAGAAGTTGTTTATAGTGCTAGTTGGTTGCTTGTTGCATGATTTTTTATTAGTTCCTGTCTTTCATTGTCCTCAGAGCAGTCGCCTAAAGCACCCCAACATCCGCACTCCTCTTTCTTTTCTCTGTAACTGCAACACGTGTGTTTTGTAGTTTCTGGTACTTTCTTTCCCCCTATTATTATTCCTGTCTCACTTCATTTCCACCTCAGCTTATTCTATGCCTTGTCTAATAGTCTAAAATGAGTATTATGGCTTCCTATATCATGATATACTCTGGTTATGAAGTATTTGGCAAGAAAGTCAGTTGCTGGAGCTCCTCCTTTTGCACATCACTTAGATAATTGTGGCTGCATTCTGTGGTTTGAACTCTGATTGAATTGGGAGCACCTTTCCCAAACACAGGGTGATGTTCATTCTCCATCCTAGCTGCGGATCTGCTTTTTGGTGGGTTGCTTTACTGCTTGCTTTCCTTTTGCATTGTTTTGCAGGGAATTAGGCAGAAGGGACAATCTTTGCAGATTAGATCCAGAATCTAGACAAGTTAATGTTGTCATTGGATGAAGGGTATTAACCCCCAGGGCTCTTAGAATGTGACAGATCATCTTTGCCAAGGGCATGGTGCCATCAAGGACAAAGATATGCTCTTAAAAGAAACAAGGACACAACTTTATTAACACCAGATCTGGGAAGCACTAGGCAGGTGGCTTTTTCTAATTTAAACTTGCAAACCAAACCTCCGTTGCTTCACTCTGGGGCACTTTGACAGTTTGCCAGAGAAGAATAATTTTAAAAGCACAACATTAATTTTTTTCTGATATACTCCCTCAGGTCCTATACACTCTGCTAATTTTGATATGCATTTGCTGCTTTAATACTTGACTGTACTTCTTTCCATTTATCTCTACCAAACTATCAGTCTCATTAAATTTTGAAAGTTACACATCACAGCACCACAGCTACATTTAGTTATAGTTAACAACACTTTTTTTTTTTCTTTTTTTAAGTATTAAGGACTTTGGGTGCATATTTAACAGTTTTTGATCTTCAGTGTCTCTTTATGTTAAGTGTATGCAAACATGGACAGTAGAGAAGGCCTTTATAAACACTGATGGGTATAGAGAGTGAAGGCTTGAAGAATTTTTAGCAGTCAATAAACCTATGTAACAGCCACCCCGATTAAGATATAGAACATTTCTTGTACTCCAGATAGCTCCCTATGCCCTTTGCAACCAACAGCCCTTCTGCTACAAGGTTCCGATTCAGCATTGTTACATGATGACTGCCAATTAAGATCGAAAACTCATCCTAGAAAAAAAGTGCTGTGTACCTCATTGCTCAATATCACTATGGTCACCTTCATTGTACTCCCCTTGGAAAACTATGCTCCAATGTCAGTGCCTAGTCTACCCTTGAAAGCAATATTGGAACACTTTTTCTGGAATGGCCATCAGAGCTGTTGTTGTATTACCCTTGATGTATCCTGAATGTCATCAAAATGTTTTCCTTTACTTTTGGATAAAGAAAAAAGTTACCGGGGGCCAGATCAGGTGAGTAGGAAGGGTGTTCCAATGCAGTTGTTTGTTTACTGCCTAAAAACTCCCTCACGGACAGCTAGACAGTGAAGTTCACAAACGTGCCCCCTTCTCAGCATGCACAATGCCCATTCAAGAAAGAGTCCCAAAATTGCTTTGAAGGGTAGACTAGGTGCTGACATCGGTACATAGCTTCACACAGGGAGTGCTTCAAAGGTGACCCAGCGATATTCAACGATGAGGTATATAGCACTTAGAACAATTAAGGTTATGGACTTTATTGTCAGATCTCAATAAAAATAAAAAGTTCCTCTTGAACTTGACACAAATGGAGTCATGCATTATGTACTCTTTGGTTTCTGGCTCTGTTGCTCATGCTTGTTCCTCTGAGATCCACCTCCTTGTTGAATGTGTTAGCCTTTCATTTGGTGCAGTGTTGTATAATTATGCCACAATTTTAGCCATTCTAGCACTGATGGACATTTAGATTGTTTCCAGTCTGGAGCTGTTTGAAATATGTGTCAACCCAATGTATTTGGCATCAGGAATGAGTAATTTTTAATATCATCTTCCTATACAACAAGATTACTTTCTCTATTATGGCATGAAACATGATAGTAATGGTCAGGAAAGAAATGTAGAAGTGAAAAAAAATTAATTATACTTCAGATGAAGGTTTAACTAGTTTTTCATTAAACAGTACACATATTGTTTTCTGACAATAGTTTACAACCATACCACATGTCAACACTTCCCCCTGTCAACCTTTTACCAGCTTTCCTGTCCCCTTCTGCCTTCTAATGGGCGTCCTGGGTTGGTGTGCCCCTTTAGTCTTGTGTTTTATGGGCCTCTCCAATCTTTGGCTGCAGGGGGAACCTAAGGAGTGACTTCATTAGTCATGTAGAAACATATTCTACATGTTTCTCCAGCTCTGTCTGAGGCGCTGTGTTGTGCTCCGTGTCAGAGCAGTCCGTGGTGGTAGCCAGGCACCATCTAGTTGTACTGGAGTGTCTGCTGAAGGCCGTTGTAGATGTGATCCATCAGTCCTTTGGACTGATCTTTCCCTTGTATGTTTAGCTTTCTTCATTCTTCCTTACTCACAAAGAAGTGAGACCAATAAAGTATCCTAGATGGCACACGCAGACTTTTAAGATCCAGAAACTACTCGCCAAAGGAGAATATAGAGCATTGTGTTTTAAACTGTGTTATGCTTGTTGAGGTAGATGTGCCTGGAGATCATGGTCCCCACAGTTTACAGCCCAGTAATTTCGTCCCTCAGGGAGTTTGGATGTGTCTGTCTATGGAGCTTCCATGACCTTGTCTTGTACAAGTTATGCCAGCTTGCTCAGTTTGCTGTGTCAGTGAAAAGTTTTACATATTGAATTTCCAAAGTTTAGCCTTGTGTATTAAAAAAATAAATATTATTGTATAAAAAGGAAAAAAAAATCAGAGTGGTTTTTAGTTATATTATTTTTTTTTAAAGTGTAAAAAATTTTTACCTATGCTGATCTGCCACACCAATGAATAACAGTTTTAGAGATTCTGATTTTGAGGTTTAGTATCTCCAATTTTGCCAGTAATATTGTCAAGGTTTGTTCATGTTAGGTATTCATGTTGAACTGACAGTATAGCCAGATTTGTCAATATACCTTTGTTTATAGTTTGGCAAAGAACACTGTTTAAAAATTTAAAAAGCAGCAACCATTATACAAGTAGTTAGGAAAATTTTCAACTCTTCTAAATGGTAGGTTTGCAAAGATTCATAAAAATCTCATTCCACAAGAAATTCCATAGATTGTAATTTCTTTGTTTCTTTGGGAGTGATTCTGTTTGGATTTTAAGTATTATTTCCACAGTTGGACTTTAAGAACAAATAAAAACTCCATTGACTGACATACAATGACAGAACTGAAATAATTCAAGTTGTATTTCTTTACCATTGCAATCAATTTGCCATCATTGTTTAATTAAAATATACAGTGCAATAAGGGAGCAATACAGTACCATAGGGGATGGAGAAGCAAATTGTACCTAGTGCAAAGTTGAGTGATTGCACATTGTTACGGAGTTAGAATGAATCTGTATAGCTGAGTACATGTGGTCATGCGTTCAGATTGAGGGACAGCTTTGTAACTGGGAGTTCTCTGAATTCCATGTGAAAAACAGCTTTTATTAAAGATCAAGCTATGAAAGTATGATAGTTTGAAACACACACACATTTCATTTCCTATACATATATTATGAAAACCGAACTGTACCATTCTTTAATACTTAGACCAACAAAATTCTTTTGGGAAAAAGTATTTTATTGCTGAGCTTGTTTGAAATTGCTAGTGCATGGTGATAATAAAACGGAAGCCAGCTTTTAGTTGGCTGTCGTCTTGTTTTCCAGTTTTCTTCCATGTAGTGTACCCCCTTGCTTCCTATACCTGGAGTGACCATCTTCCCAATCCCCCTGGAGCCCTTGATTCATACTACTACTCGGAATAAACCTTTGCATCTTAATGTTGCATACAAGTTCTTGCATCTCTTAGACTTGTACTGTCATTAAAATTGCAACATGTTAGAGTAGGTGTGTGGGTGACTTGAGAAGTTGCAGTGAAACCTTTGAGAATCTGAACTTGAGGGAAATGCCTTGTTTTTCCAGGTCTGGAAAGTTTTCCACCTTTGTCATAGTACAGTCTTACTACCACTTTTCTGTTGTTCGTTTTAGTGGGAAATATGCAAGTTTTCCTTCTCTGACAAGTTTCAGCCCTACACAGATACCAGCTTTAGCAGATTTTACTGTATTACCAAACAATTCTCCAAAGTTGTTGGATATATCAGCAATGTATGAGTTTGCTTTTACACATTCTTACTATTGTTTAATACTGCTGACTTTAGTTTTAAGTGACCATGGCAGTAGTGTTGTCCCTTATATTAGTAACTGTTTAAACTGTTTACAGTTGGTTCCCTCATGACTTTTTAGTGCTCCTTGACCTCTGTCCTTGTTTTTCACAATTGTGAAATGTATTGGTGCTTGGCAACAACCCAATTTATGTTGGAACGCAAGGTATAAAGTGAATCATGCCTGTTAACAGTTCAGTTTGTTTTGGAGAAAGAGCCTCACTTATGGACACTTCTCCATAACCTTAAAAAAAATTTTTTTTCTGTCTCATTATGAGTTTGAGAATCTAAAATGTTACATAAATTCAATGTACTATTTATTTTGTAAGATTTGAATATGAAAATATGTTAACTCAGGGTAAACAGTTCTTTGTAATAAAGTTGAAACTTTAATTTTAGCTGACATCTGGTACCAATTTTATGTTGCAATATTTTATTTCTGTTTAAAATTCCAGTTTCCCAATGTTTGTAGTGTCTGTTTTTGTAATTTCATCTTGGTGTTCTTCCTTCCAGTAGCCATTATTTATTAAGCCTTTCTTTTGCAGGAGCTCCGGACATTCCCTCTGGCTCTTCAGAACATAGTAGTCTGTTTTCCTTTTTTCATTGTCTTAAGTAGGTTTACTTGACAGCACTTGACTTGGCTAAGTAGGTTTGTACAGATATGTGCAGTACATTTCTTACCTGAGGATTTCTTTTCAACTCTTGTAGATAGGCATTCAGTGTTACTATTTTTGAGTTCATTTTGAAAACAGATAAATGTCTTCAGCATTTTGAAGAAATGGTTTCAGAGTTCTTGGGCTATGGTTGGATAGGTTCTTAAGGAGATTGAGGCAGGACACAACAGTGGCTACTTTGTTTCCTTTCATTTATTTATTTACATTGTATTTTAAGTGCAAGCTTATAACTGGAGTCAGTTTCTCATACAGAAACTTCCATACCCTTTGTTCTGTGACCCTGGCTTCTCTCCCCACACTGTGACAGCACACGCCTCCCCTCTGCCCGGTATTTCCTGTCTCCATTCAGTCAGCCCCTGTCCCCTCTGTCTTCTGATCTTGTCTCTGGACAGGAGCTGCTCAGTTTGTCTCCTGTACCTACTTAAGCCAAAAAGCATGTTCTTGGCTAGTATCATTTTATGGCTTATAGACCAGTTTAATCTTTGTGTGAGGAGTTGGCTGCTGGCGTGGTTTCAGTTCTGGGCTCACACAGACTCTGGGTGCCATGTCTTCCAGGAACCCTCCAGTCTGTGAGACCATTCAGTCTGGTATTTTTATCACAGTTTGAATTCTGCACCCCACATTTCTCCTGCTCCATCAGGGACTCTGCTGACTCCCTGTAGGGGCACTATTTAATTCTTTTGATCTCACACTGATGTAGTCTCTGGTGTATATAGGCTCTTTCTATCGCTTAGGCTTGTATCTTCCTTATGTCTTTGATGTTCTTCATTCTCTTTTGCTCCAGGTGATTTGAGACCAGTTGATTCTTTGTAGGTGGCTACTTACTAGTTTTTAAGACCCCAGATGCCAAGAGTCACTACTTTGGAAACATAACTAAATAAATAATAATTGCCATCCAGTGGAGAAAAATAGAATCATACTTTGTTTCAAAAGCAAATATTTAGGGAAGAACACTCTGTAAGTATAGTTAGCTCTTATGCTCATGCAGACAGTGATTCCCAGCTGGCTCACCAGAGGTTAACTGGGAGAGATAAGAGGTTGGCTTTTGAAAGATAATTGAGTCTTGGTTTGCATTCCCAGATATTTTGTCTTCTCTGCTCTCCATGAATGTAACCCACCTCACCTGAAACTTCATTTTCCCCTGCACTGAACATAGGACATTCTTGAAAATTGTTTTTCTAAACAAGATGTTTGTCTCTAGAAAAATTATTGTAGATAATTAGAAACATAGTAGAGGGAGTATCGTCATGCTTTCTAGGATATTAATTTCTCAGAGGAGACTTTGGGACTCCCTGGATGGTGCAGTTGGTTAGGCACTCAACCATTAGCTGAAAAGTTGTAGAGTTTTGAATCCATTCCGTGGCATCTCAGAAGACAGAGCTGATGATGTGCTTGTGAAAGGTTGCAGCCTGGGAAACTATGAAATGGTTGTACACTGCTCCCTGTGAGTTGGAATCCACTGGACAGTAACCAACCACAAGGAGGCTTTGCTGCTGTTCTCTGGCTGTCACCACAAATCCGGTGCTGCTGAGAACTCTGAATCATTCTTGGATGTTCTTATAGTAATATATCCTTAATGATGTCTATAGACTATCGACCTAATCTTTGCTCCAACTGCACACTGCAGGACCTTTCTCTTGACCATTCTGTTAGGAACTAGAGACTGGATATTCTTATACTCTAGTATATTCTTAATAATGCCTATTAACTTATTCTTTGCTCCAGCTCCACACTGCAGAACCTTTTTCTTGACCATTCTGTTAGGAACTAGAGACTTCTAGGAGGTTTTGATGTTTCTTTGATAATCAGATCCTGGAAATGTAAAATGTATCCTCTTGTATTTAAACTCTGCAGCTGCCAGTGATCTTATTTATCTGCCTAAAGCTTGCATCTCTATTCTCTTCAGCAATCACTCTGTATACTTATTTAAGCTTGAAATACTAAAAATTGCTGGAGCAGCTGCTGGTGCTTTCTCATATTGTTACATTAAAGATATACAAGCCCTTACCTTCTTTCCTTTTTCATCTTCTCAAGTCCTAGAATTGGTGAGGCAGCTGTGGCATGCATTAGCATTTTCTAGAGTTTTTAAACTTTTTGTAATGTAACAAAATGAAAGTGTATGCACAGTTACATTCAACCAAGTAAGTACATTTTCAGAAACATAGGGTCGAATAATAATCCTTGCAAACTCAGGTGCCTTCAAGGCCATCTGCCCCGATAATGCTGAATCTCATTTTCTCAGTAGTGATTCTGCAGTAGTTAGCTAAGATGTTGAAGCCTGGGGAAAAAAAGGCATTAATTTGAACAAAGTTTGGTTCTTAAAGGTAAGGTGGTATCTACTTCCTCTTATATAAGTTCTTTTGCCAGGAAAAGACTTGATATGCACCACAAGGGTAAAATCAAGCGTTTATTCCGTCCATTTATTTGGAATTTGAAGAAAGACTCAGAGAAACAAAACCAGGAGAAGGAATATTTTTTACCTCCACTAATGATCCCTTTGTATTTGAAATAACAAAGTGAAAAATAAAATTTTATGCTTTTCAGTGGGGAAACTTAATTTGTTTCACTACAGCGTGCATGGACTTTATTCGTTTCATCCACTGAAATATTTTAGGTAGGTGTGAGTGGAAAGGATCATCTTGATTAGCAATTGGAAAGTCATTGGGAACACATTGAGGATAAATTTTCAATATATAGTGAAATCAATTGGATATACAACCAAGGTGCTGTATGAATGTATTTTATATTGCTCTGTGGTAGATTTAAAAAAGTTGAGTTACAAGCAGAATATCTTTTATTCCCAGGTTTCCAAAGGATTTTTTTTTTTTTTTTTAAATTGAATACTTGGTAAATACTTATGCCATAATTAAATGTTTGGCCATGGAACTATCGTACTATAGTATTTAGTGTTTTAAATTTATTAATTTTTCCCATGCCACTGGAAAAATCTTATCCTTCCCTTCATCCCTTAAGAATGACATTTTAAAATTTAGTCTGAAGCTAATTGGACTGCTTTAACATTGGAACTGAAAGTAAAGATGGAATTTTACAAATTGTGGCTTGAATGTGAAATTTTGATAACCCTAGGAGGTGTTTTGTGTTTTAAGCTTATAAAGTTGTTGTATATTACTGAACTGTGGAATCCAACCACAAACGTAATGTGTTTAACAAGCAGATGAATTAAAAATGATAGTCATTAGGGTTATATCCTTTCACCCTGCTTACTCAATCTGTGTGCTGAACAAATAATCTGAAAAGCTGGACTATATGGAGAATGGAGGAGCATCAAAATTAGAGGAAGATTCATTGATACTTTGCTGATGACATAACCTCTGAAAGTGAAGAGAAGTTGAGATGCTTATTGATAAAGATCAGAGACCATTGCCTCCAAGATGGGTTATACTTCAACATGAAGAAAATAAAATACTCACAGCTGGACTCCCAAACAACATGGTGATAAACAGATAAAAGACTGAAGTTGTCGAGGGCTTCATTTTAGTTGGATCTGCAATCAACGACCATGGAAGGAGCAGTCAAGGAATCAGATGTTGGGTTGTATTGGGCAAATCTGCTACAAAAGACCTCTTTAAAGTGCTGAAAAGTAAGGGTGTCACTTTAAGAATTCAGGTGAACCTGACTCGTTTCAATTGCTTTGTATGCGTGTGAAAGCTGGGCAATGAATAAGGAAGAACAAAAAAGAATTTACGCCTGTGAATCATGGTGCTGGCAAACAATACTGAATACACCCTGACTACCAGAAGAACAAGCAATTCTGGTTTGGAAGAAGTACAGTCAGAATACTCCTTAGAAGCAAGGGTGGAGAGACTTCATTTCACATGCTTTGGGCATGTTATTAGGAGGGTTCAGTTTCCAGAGAAGGACATCATTCTTGGGAAAGCAGAGGTCAGTGAAAAAGAGAAGACCGTCAATAAGATGGACTGATTACAGTGGCTACAATGATAGGCTCAAACGTAGCAATGATTGTTAGGATGGTACAGGACTGGGTTGTATTTCTTTTTGTTTTACATAGGATCACTGTGAGTTGAAATCGACTTGACAGCACTTAACAACAATAGCTATTTGCTTGGCTCTGTTTTACAGGTTTTAGATATTGTTACTTCATCAAAAGATTATAATGTCCATTGGCTGATGTGTTGGTGGTTCAAGCCCCTCTGAGGTACCTCAGGAAAAAGGGCTGGTACGCAGCTGGGGTCTCCATAAGTCCAAATTAGTTTAACTGCCACTGGTTTTCGGTTTGCCTTATGTGGGAATCAGATAACTGCAGCATGCTGATCGAGATTCTGAAGCTCAGAGAAGCGCTTTGCCCGGGTGCTCCATGTTCTGGTACTCCACATTCCAGGTGCTAAAACAAGAAAGAGCCTTTCAGTATCTCTGCCTGTCTTCAAAAGACTCATGGGTAGAATAATTTTATAATTGCAACTCCTAGAAGTACTTGCTCCCCAGTTTTGAGTTTTTCTGGTCTCTTGCATAGTCAAGTGAGACTAGAGTTAAAGAACCCTCTGTGCAGACTATGATGATAAATATAGTTGTTTAAATGAGCCAAAGAACTAAGACACAATGGGAAAAGCCCATTTAGTTCATTTCTGTATAATGGAAATGAAGATATGCAATTTTATTAGAATTTCCTTTCAGCTGGTTATGAGTTTAAGTGTAAATTGTGAGTCATTTCAAGGATACATGCATAGGACAGAATGATCATATACATACTCAAAACCAGACAAACTCATTGCCTTGAAGTCATTCCAACTCATATGACCCTACAGGACAGAGTAGAACTGCCTCATAGAGTTTCCAAGGGGCAAATGGTGGATTTGAATTGCTGCTCTTTGTTAGTAGTAAATACTACTCCACCATGGTTTCCCATGTACATATAGAATCTTTGAAATAGGGAGCTTTGGTTGAATGGAAAGTCTTTATTTATGTGATATGTCTCCTTGTACTCTGTCTTTTGGCATATGAGAACCATTTTATTGCTTTCTCTGAGGTTGAGAAGGAAGCTATGTTCTGAGTGCTTCTGAAGAGGCATATGTCATAATTATAGACTATAATAAATGTAAATCCATGAAAAATGGCTTAGCTTCTAAAAGCTGACTAGCATTCTTATTAAACTATGCCCGAGTGCTCCTTTCTGGAGCCCTGATCATGTTAGAATTATCCATCTTTGTTTTGGACAGTGTGATTTTTAAAGCTTCTGCAACTCTCCAGTCTGTGGGCTTCCAGCAAGAGAACACTGTCAAAGCTTAAATGACAGAAATGAATTCCTCAGTAAGTTAAACTTTTTCAAATTTTTGCTAAATTTTAACAGTAACACTCATATAAATGATAGCTCAGGCCACACTTCATCAGTGATACTGAACTAATATTCTAAATTTGAAATGGCAGGCTCGCTGTTGCCCTGTCTGGGTAATCTCTGATAAAACATTCATCATCTCAAGGTTCTATTCAAGTCCATTGATAGAAATTATGAAATGTAATTTAGATTGAGAAATTGAATTAATGTTTCCTAATAGCCCTGAGGTATTCAGTGATTTATAGCTTCCCATGCACACTGTATCAGTGCATGAGTGCCCATGCACTTACTAATATAAGTAGGCAGTTACAAGCAATGTACAGTCAATATCATATGTGTATTAATTGTATGGCTGTGAATATTAGTGTGATTTATTTGTGTCTGTCTTCTTAACTTATCTTGCTTTTTATCTTATATTTAGTACAAAGTTGGGAACAGTTGCTGAATTTTTAAACAGCATATAAATATACCTATATACATGTGTATACATAATATATATGTAGGTATTGAGCCCCGATAGTTTAGACGTTAAGAGCTTGTCTACTAAGCAAAGGATTAACCTTTCAAATCTACCAGCCACTCCTTGGAAACCCTCTGGGGCAGTTATACTCTACCCTATAGGGTTTCTATGAGTCACAATTGACTTTATGACACCTAACAACAAAAACAACATACATAGATACAGAATTGTATGTATATTTAACTCTGATACACTGGGGCTCATGAAATTTTGTCTAATTTGATTATACTGTAAGCTATGTCTTACATGCAAATATTGATTTCCCATTCATCATTTTTCTCCTTTACAGCTCTTTCATTATTTCATGACCTTTCCTCCTTACCTACCCTAGCATTTCTATTTCAATCTTACGTTGATAACGTGTTTGTATCTTTCTCTACCCATTTCCTTTAGATAGTTACAGTGGAATGCAACTTCTCTTTGTCTTTTACTTTGTTATTGTTGCTCAGGGTCTGAACAGTGTCTTGCCCACAGTAGGCACTCAGTAACCATTTACTGAATGACTATGCAGAGTGAAAAACAGATAATAATGACCTAAGATTTCTGGGAAGTATAATTATATTGTCCTTTTGTGTCATCTTTGCCAAGTTGTCTCATCTCTTGAGACTTAGTTCCTTGTGTGGAATATACCTGAGTCTTTCAGTTGTGATAATTAAATGCTATTGTGTAAGTAAATGAGTCTGGGTGGCACAAGAGGTTTGTCATTGGCAGTGGTTGGTTGTTCCAGCATACCCAGCAACTTTGTAGAAGAAAGGACTGACAAATTGTTTCCACAGCCAAGAAAATTTTATGGAGCATTTATACACTGTAATACACAGAGCTGCTAAAAATCAGAGTTGACTTAATGGCAAACATCAATAAAATATAAGTGAAATTCCTTGTGCAGAGGCTGGCACTTAGTGTAAAAAAGTATAGATTCCTGTTCTTTTTGAAAGTGGTATCTTGTACTGTGTACTGTGGTGAACATTGTAACAGAGTGCTAATATTAAGAGGCCAGTGTATTCTAATACTACATTTTAATTAAGGCCTTGTGTCACTGACCTAGGGTCTGTCCTAACTTGTGTGCTTGTATTAGTTCTTGCCTACAAAGATACAAATAATGTATCAGGTAGTTCTAAGAAGGAAGAACTCACCTGCTGTTGTAGTAGAATTTGTTGCATTAGTAAGAGTTTCTCAAGCCAATTCAAAGTGTCATGAATTGACAGTGAGTATGTCATATTTCATCTGGATTATGGAGTAGTGCATCATAAGTTTGGAAAGTTGTCTTATATTGTACAGAGCCTTGAATTAAGGATAAATACAACTGCTTCTCACTCATTTATATGGTTCACTTCCATTGATCTGGTCATTACACAGAAATTGGTGTTACGTGAAAATGGAGGATGACTGCATCAGATCACAAAAAATAGAAGATGATTATATCACTATGTAACTGCCAGACTGAGAATGATGGCCCAACCAAGTGGATACATGAACTTAACCCTCATAGCCAGCATTATGCTTAGCTCTTACCTCAGCATTCCTTACTGTGGGGTGTATCTTATTAATGTGCAAAATAATTGAATAGTACATTTTTTTTTACTATTGTTTTAAATGTGAAATTCTGGATAACAAAATAGAATGAAGTAGCTGGCAGGTGAGGAGTAGATGTAATTTCTTGTAAATTTTGTAAATAGTTTGGAGTTCTTGAAAGTCAGATCTGTGGTAGAACTACAGGTTGGGGACATAAATTATGGAAAAGGGTATGAAGAGCTATAGAATGATGAAACTTCCTGGAGTATATTTTAAGTCTTGGTCTGTGAATACCTCTGGTCATCGTTCACTTCTTCTTTGGCACCATGACCCTGTAGCTTCTCTATTGATTGTTACCAGCTGCTTTATCTTACCTAGGAACCACTGTACCATACAACACAAGACTCCATTGTCTTGTCTTTGAAGTAGGCACATTCAGATGTTATGTTTCATAAAAATGAACACAGAGAAAATCCTGACCCTAACCTCAATTGTCAGTGATCCAATTTGTCTTATACCACTAGTTTGTACCTTGCTTCCTGTGTGTTAGATACAAGGGTTTCATTCTGTTTTTTTAGCCTACAAAGTTCATTTTTCTACTAGAGTCTTGTAATTGTTTTTATCTCTGCTGGGAAGTCTCTTCCCCAGAATTTAGAATAATGGCATACTCTTGTCTTAGAGCTTGTTTTTAATCTTGATACTCAGCAGCATCCTTCCAGACACCAAATTATTGTCCATCACATGCTCATGTTTGATTCTCATTTTACTGTGTGTTATCACTATCAGATACTATCTTTGTAGTGTGATAGGAGCAAATGAATAGGGACTTTGATTTCCCTGTTGTATCCCCTGTGTGTTTAGTGATGCATGACATGTGGTGGCAGTCCAGTGTTTGTGAAGGAATCACCCGATTACACCCAGTTTCGTGTGTCTCTCCACTCCCCCACTTACGTGTAACATAAAAACAGAAAGATGACACTAATTACAAACACTCGCTGATTCTAGGTCATGGGTAACCTTTGAACGGACAGAGAGCTAATGTTAGATTTATTTATTCTTTGGAAGGAAAGCCTAGACTCAAAAAACAGATACACCATCACCATAGATAGATGTGGAGGTGAGGAAGTGGTCATGGGCCTGGGAAGAAAGCTGGCCTTGGTGACAGATTAGTGGGCTCTGGGCTGGGAGGGAAGGGTGCTATATAGGGCTCGTTGTCTCCTGTTTCTCCTGACTCCATTTCCCAACTGCCCTGCCCACACAGACCTACCTCTGCCTCAGGAGTGGTTTCTGGTGTCAGTCAGATCTTGATGGCAAAGGAAGAGAAGGCAGATTTTATACGTGGCTGAAGTAAGGACAGCAGTAAAAGTTTTCAAGCATCTGGATCATTTGTTACATGCCGTCTCCCCATGCAGCTACTAGCCACAGGGCTTATGAGGTTAACTTCTTACAGCTAACAAACCATTTAAACAGGCAGCATTTCTATAGGAGAAAACCTGAGGGTCGTATCTAGACTCTGTGGATAGTCTCATCTATAGGTTTTGCTTGTAGGAATCACTGTAGGGATGATTCTCTGCAAATTATGGGAGGGTGAAGTTTGATTCCTGGTGGATAGAGATCTTTAGCCAGGAGTAAGGACTTGTGCTCTTGAGCATGACATCTGCTTTGGCTTAGTTTGCCTTGCTCTTTTTCAGCCTGTTTCTAACTACTCATCCCTCCCTTTGCCCCTGTGCCCTTCTACTATTTTAAGGTAATAAGTACTGCGATTGTACTGTGAGTCAGTGAAAATGGGATCAGTCATGAGATGTGTTGTTGTTGGTGATGGGTGCCACAGAGTCAGTTTCAACTCATGGTGACCCCATGTCACAAAGTAGAATTGCACCATAGGGTTTTCTAAGATGTCATGTTTACAGGAGCTGATCTCCATGTCTTTCTCCCTTGGAGCCGCTGGGTGGGTGTGCATCATCAACTTTTCTGTTCACAGCAGAATGCTTAACCAGGCACTGTCACAAGTTTCAAATCAGTGTTTGCATCTTACCTCTCTTTCCTTCCCACAAAGGGAAAATCTCAAGGTAATGGACAACAGGAAAACCTGGCGATGTAGTAGTTAAGTGCTAGGACTGCTAACCAAAAGGTCGGCAGTTTACATCTGCCAGGTGCTCCTTGGAAACTCTGTGGGCCAGTTCTACTCTGTGTATAGGGTTACTGTGAGTCGAAATCGACTCGATTGCAGTGGGTTGTTGTATGTTGTTGTAGTGGACAACAAAGGGAGGAATCACCCGGCAAACTACACATTGTATGTTCTGGAAAGAAAATAGATGCCAAGTTTTGCTTTAATTTAATTTTTCACAATTTCTAGGACTTGTAGTCAACATTCTGAGTCTTCCTATTCTTTTAGTAGTAATTTCAAATTAGGTTTGAAGCAGTGGTTGGTGAATCACCCTTAGCTGTGGAGTGCAGATAAGCCCCTCTGGCTAATGCTCCCCATGGTCCATCTTTAGGAAAAGAGAAACAACTAACAGAGACTTCAGAATATGATTTTTCTGAGATTGTTTTCATACAAGGAGTAATTATATCCAAATGTTAGTAAAACACAGTGAGGAAGATGATTGGCATTGGTAATTTACCATGTTGATAGAAGCAAATGTAGGAAATGATTCTGGTTGGCTGATGTCCACTACTTTTGTATAAGTATGGGAATAAAGATCAGGATTGGGCGATCTTGACTACCACATCATTCTTTTACTCCCTTCCTACTTGCAATTTCTGGCAGGTTTAGCTGGGAATACTCTATATTACTGATACCTTATTGTTCCTGTATCTGGAATTGCTAGAGTATTTTAATGTCAGGTGAATTGGAAAATCAAAAGTTTTATAACATTTTCTTCCAGTGGACCTGTGACACGAAGGTTGGCAAGGTAATGATCCGTTCCCAGCTATAACAGTGATGAAAATAGAAGGACATTTGAATAGATGTGGTGGTGGTTAGATTTTAACCTTGAACTCATTTTTTAATTTGTTCTGTGGCTGATTATGAATATTGTCAGAAAGCAGAAGAAACTATAGTTTTGATATGCTTTGGTTCTTCTTCAAATAGCTTACACTTTTTTCTAAGTAGTTGTGAAGCTCTAAAACTGTGAAGCCATCTTGAAATAATTGTTAAATAATTTAAGAAAGTTTTGATAGACTAGTTCTGCCTAGCTGGATTTCTCTAAGACAAAATAATTGCATTAGTTATTGCTTGATCTCACAGATTGCTTGACTTTTGAAGTGCTATATGGTCTCCACATAATCATGTATTTTTTTAGGTTATCTTGTAGTTTAATACAGTTCTTGGTAGCCTAGTGGTTAAAAGTGCTTGGCTGCTAACCAGAAGGTTGGTGATTTGAACCTGGCAGCTGCTCTGTGGAAGAAAGATGTGGCAGTCCGCCTGCATGAAGATTTTCAACCTTTGAAACCCTCCAGGCAGTTCTTCTCTGGCCTGAATGGTTGCTGTGAGTCTGAGGTGACTGGACCCTAGAGTTTTTTTTTTTTTGGTATGTAGTTTAATACATATCCTACTTCTCACACTCTGATGTGCATGTTAATGTTCTGAGGAATCTTATGAAGATACAGATTTGGATTCAGTGGGTCCTGGGTGGAGTCTGAAATTCCTGTCTAGAAAAACATGCTCACCTAGGGCCTGTGGGTGGGGCAGACAGTTAGCATAGTCAGCTTTTCTGTGAAAGTCTGGAAGCCTGGTGATCCACTTCCGAAAGATAAGCCACTGGGCACTCTGTGCAGCAGTTCTACTCTGACACACATGGGTCACCGTGATTAGGAATCAACCTGATGGCGGCTGGTTAACGTGTTTCTCTGGTGATACAGATGCTGCTGGCTCTCAGACACCACCTGAGACCGTGCACTGAGAGCGAGGCTGCGTGAGCCACTGCGTAGTTTGCATGTTTCGGTTTTCAGAGTGGAAATGTGAGTCTCTTGTTCAAGAATTAGTAAGAAGTTTGAGACAGTGACAACAGCGTGACCTCACACATGGGGGCTGTGATGCCACATCACTGGCTGGCCTGTGAAGAGGCCCTGAGCAGGGTGCTAAAGGGCCGGTGGAGGCAATCCCTGTGCTGACTTGTAAGATGATGCCTTTATTGGCTAGTGGTAAAATCCCTATGTATCAAACTAATCATGGGTTTATAAAGTGTTTGCACACAACTATTCTCAGGACATGAGAAAACATTGGCATGCAGAATGTATAAATAAAATTCCTCTTGACAGTGTAAATCTCTTTATGTACAAAACTAAGAATATTACCACAAATACTACAGTGATTATAATAAATATATAACTTGTCTTTCCTTTTTGAAAGTTTCAAGGGAATCTAGACCATGACACATGAATTTCTCTGACAAATGATAATTATGCTCCATTGTGCTTGAAGTCCTTGAGGTAATGCTGTGTCTGCCTGCTTTTTAATGGTATTATTTACCTGTGGGGGCAGCATTCATTGTGTTTTTCAGAAGTGAACAGTCGTAAAGATAATACAGAAGTTGGCTGTAAAATGCTTAAATATATATTTGGATTTATCCTTTGACTTATGCAGAAACACACTGTGGGACTCACTCAGACATCTTTAAGCCTGTCGCACTATTTCCCTGCTTCTTGTCCCTGACTTTACGTTAAGGTAAACTATGAAAAAATGGTTTTCATTTTCATTTTAGATTAGCCCAAGGAGAAAGTTGAAGTCTGATGAAAGTGGTCTGAGGTGCATTCCTATTCCTCCTACTGGATTCTCTCTTGGTGCTTTTCCAGATCTTCACTACGGAGTTCTTTTAATCAAGTAATTGTTGGAAGGAAAGTGGTCAGGTTTCCATAGGGTCATTACTTTTATATCTTTATCTCTTTCGACCTTATCGCTCATATCTTTATGTCCAGGTATCCTGTTTCTATAGTATGTCCTTCAATTGAGACTGAAAATCAATCTGCATTAAAATAATAGTTGTTACTTGATTATGACTGGGCTGTTTCCTTCTCACAGAAACTTGAGAATCATGGAAACTTGTGGAGATAGTTTTTAAAAATACAGATGCAATCTTACAGAGAATTTTGATTCTCTAGATCTGGAATGATACCCTGAGTTTTTTGAGTGAGTAATGCATTCCTGTGTCTCAGAATCCAGAGAATGTTACACCCTTTGCTCCAAGACATTCAGTTTCCTTTCTTGCAGACAGTATTAGTTTTTGTAAAATGTGTCCTTCTAGAATTAGTTATGTGCGAGAGCAAGTTTTACACAAATAACAAACCAGTGTTACTGCTTTGTACTTTATTAAAAATGTGCAAGCTATAACATCATATATTTTACAGTGCTCCAAGCAATAAGGCAGAATGGTTTGAATGATAGGACGTATGTGTGATTAGTAACCTCTGAAATCACACCCAGGGGTCGTGATCATCTTTTCTTTCTTTCCGCAGAGTAGTACTCTCTGTAGTCCTGTAGAGTTTTGTGGAAAAAAAAAATTAGAGAAAGTAATAGATTTTAGTACTAGAAATACTAAAGAATTAATAGAAGAAATTTAATAGGTTCTTTTAACAAAGAAAAATTAGTATATAGATAGTTTGATTTCAGTTTCTAATAGACTGATGGAATAAACATTAACAAGAATGTAAAAATGCCTATAAGATAATAGAACTGGGACCAAAAACTTTAAAGTAGTAATCATATGAAAACTTGATTGCCTTCCTTGATAGCTTTGTAGAATTACTTGATTAAAAAAAGGCTGTAGATTTAAATATCATGATTTTGAGAAAGCAATTTTTCTTGGATGCTCACACAACAAATTAACTGAATTAGATACAAGGGAAGGAAAATGTGAAATAAATTATCCAAAGGGTTGTGATTATTGAAAGCATACCACATTGAAGAGAACAGCAAGATAATGTGCATATTTTCTTTAATGATATGGAAGAATTAGTCAAGCAGTATATTAATGAAATCGACAGATAATGGTGACTGTAGAGCTTTTTGTCTTTATGAGCATTAGCAAGGATGAAACGGGTCAAATGTGTAAGTTTAGTATAACAGCCAAAGATGAAATAGGTGTCTTCTTTGCAAAAAGCTAACTGTTGTATCTGGGAGAAATAATCAAATAATTTACACAGGATTGAGGGAGGGAAAAGTCTAATGAGCTGATTTAGGACATGGATAGTAAAATGACAGTTGATTATTCTGTGAATTAGATATAAATCTGAATTATAAGTAATGAACTTTTTAAGTACATGTGATGAAACAGTAACAAACAGGAGTCTGTGGCATACTTTGTCAGACTAAATGACATAAACCAAGAAGTGAGAACATCTACTGTAATAAGGAAGACATTTCAAAAGGGGTGTGTCTCGCAACTGAGAAAAGGAAGGGAAAGTCGGTACATATTGTCGAGACATGCGTTAATGTTGGTGGAGTTGGAGGATGATAGTTAGTTTTCATGTGAATTATGATTTTCAATGTTCAGCTACCTGGGCACCATATACCTTTCTTCCTCAAAGTACTGTGCACCATTCACAAGAGGAGGGGCCAAGGAACTGCCATCTGAATCTGCGTTTCAGGCACCTTATCATAGTACAGGCCTTGTGAACATGTTGAGGCTGAAGCTTTGGGAAGTTGTAATGCCTCACTAAGTGTGTTACAGATGGTAATTGGCTCAAGTGGAATTAAAATCCATGGGTTTTTACTCTAACCACAGAGCTCTTTTCTACTTACTATATTGGAAGGACCCTTGAAATGAAGTCTTGTGAGACCACATCAGTTGCTCATTCTTCATTTTAGGAAGTAGTAAGTGATATGTCTACATGGACAGTCTCTAAAGCAGTAATGATGGGTTGCTCTTTGGACTTAACAAGCTCTGTTCAATAAATGTAAGTCTGCTTTTATCATGAGTTGGATCCGACTTGACGGCACTTGACTGACTTTTACCAAGAAGAAATATTTAGTTTGAAAAATTTGTTAGGTATTTCAGACATTTTAATGTCTTCAGCATTATATGTCAAGCTTAAAATTTGTATTCTGAATGATCCTAAGAATTTGTCACACTGTGTGATTTATGTTTACAAAAAATCAAACCCATTGCTGTTGAGTTGATTCTAACTCATTGTGACTCTGTATATTAAAGGCTATAATAAATACTGTGTGTAGAAATGGTAACATTATTGATATGAATTAAATAGGTAGAAATGAAGGAGTTAAAATTAGTCTCAAATTTGCATTGATTTATTTCAAAACTTTAATTTTATGGAAAGTTTTGGAACATTGCAAAGCACATTCTGCTTTGGGTAAGGAAAATGATCTGTTTGCCTTTCTTGATTAACATGGAATCAATACTAATATCATTTGTATTGTACTTTAGGGTTTAGAGAGTAAATTCACATATATTCTCATATTTCATCTGTGCATTGACCTTGAGAAAATAAGATTTCCTAATTATGTTTTGTTAATGTCTATTTCTTAGCTCTTCCTAAAACGTGGATTGATTGATCTCCATTTTCTTAATTTAGAAGGCTGAACTGATTGACTATATGATGCAACATTGAAGAAGACAAAAAAATAAAAGGCAGGAATTCTAAATAGTACAGAGCTACTCCTGTAGTTCTTTTACTTGTGTGTAATATTGTAATATTAATGACATTGCTTGATAATTTTTGAATTCTAATGGGTCACCTTCCTTTGGGTGGACAAAAATATAGATCTCTTCCAGCCACTTGGCCAGGTAGCTGTCTTCCAAATTCTCAGTGTAGAAAAGTGAGTGCCTGTAACGTTGCATCCATTTATGTATTGGGACAACTCAATTAATATTCCTTCAGCTTCTACGGTCTTGTTTTTCACTATTTAGTGCAGCTTGAAATTCTTTCTTCAGTGTTATTGGATCTTGACCATATACTACCTCCCGAAATGGAGGAACATCGGCCAGTTCTCTTTGGTACAATGATTCTGTATATTCTTTCCATTTTCTTTTGATATTTCATGTGTTATTCTCCCCATGGAATCCTTCAGTGTTGCAGCTCACAGCTTGAATTTTTTCTTGAGTTTTTTCAGCTTGAGGAATACAAAGCATATTCTTTTCCTTTTAGTTTTCTAATTCCAGGTGTTTGCACATTTCATTATACTGCTTTATTTTGTCTTCTTTAGTGGCTGGCAGTTGCCCTTTGAAATACTCTGTCCAGCTCTTTTGCCTCATCATTTCTTCTATTTGCTTTAGCTACTGTATGTGTTCCAGAACAAGTTTCAGAGTTGCTTTGGTCTTTTTTTTTAATGGCCATTTTCTTTCTTCATGTTTCAAAAACTTTTCCAGCAGTAAATCAACAGCAAACTGCTACAAATTCAAGCTGGATTTAGAAGAGGATATGAAGAAGGATATCATTGCTGATGTCAGGTGGATCTTAGCTGAAAGCAGAGAATAGCTGAAAGATGTTCATGTGTGTTTCATTGACTGTGTGGATTGTAACAAATTGTATATAATAAGATTGCAGAGAATGGGAATTCCAGAACACTTAATTGTTCTATTGCAGAACCTGTATACAGATCACGAGGCAGTTGCTTGAACAGAACATGGTTGTACTGTGCGTCTTAAAATCTTGAAAGCTGTGTATCGGGGTTGTATCTTCTCCCCATACTTACGTAGTCTGTATGCTGAGCGAATAATCCAAGAAAATGGACTATATGAAGAAGAATTTGGAATCAGGATTGGAGGAAGGCTCATTAACAACATATGATATACAGATGAGACAACCTTGCTGAGACTGAAAAGGACTCAAAACAGTGATGAATATCAAAGACCACAGCTTTCAGTATGGATTATACCTCAATACAAAGAAAACAGAAATCCTCAGAGCTAGTTCAGTAAGTAACATCATGATAAACAGAGAAAAGATTGAAGTTGTCAGGGGTTTCATTTTACTTGTTTTCTCAATCAGTGCACTTGGATGCAGCTGTCAAGAAATCCAACACTGCTTTGGGCTGGGCATATGTGCTGCAGGTGCCCTCTTTCTAGTGTTGAAACGCAGATGTCACCTTGAGAACTGGGGGGTACCTGACCCCTTTTCAGTTGCCTCGTATGTATGGGAAAGCTGGACAGTTAGTAAGACCAAAGAAAAATTTATATACTTGAATTATCGTGTTGGCAAAGAATCATGCATATGCCCTGGACTGCCAGAAGAATGAACAAGTCTGTCTTGGAAGAAGTACAGCCAGAATCCTTCTTAGAAGTAAGGATGAAGACTTCATCTCACATACCTTGAACATGTTATCAGGAGGGACCAGACCCTGGAGAAGGACAACCTACTTCGTAAAGAGTCAGTGACAAAAAGGAAGACCCTCAGTGAGATGCGTTGACACAAGAGCTGCAACACCCAATAGCTACAACGATGTACTCAAGCATAACAGTGGTTGTGGGGATGCCACAGGACTAGGCATTGTTTCCTTCTGTTGTGTATAATGTCTGTGTGAGTTGGAGCCAACTCAGTAGCACCTAACAATAACACTTCTGTAGGGATATGCTTAGCGATCTCACTCACAAGGCTGCAAAACAAAAGAAAGCAGAACAAAACCCAAATTTACCAATGAAAGCTGGAAGCATGTGTTTCTCTGATCCTGGTACTTAGAGTAGCAGCCTTCTTGGCTGTATGTTTTTGAACAGTGATTGCTTTGAATCTGATACAGAAGGACGACTTTGTTTTTCTTTCTCAGCTTTTCGTGGTTTTACTGGCATGTGCGTAAACTTTGTTTAAATTTCATAGCAATAAAACAAAAAGTACCATGTGTATTTTTTTATAGTTAAATAATTACTAAGTGTATGAGATTTTGTGTAAATCTGTTACTTTATTAGTTGGAATTAAGAGTAGTATAACAAAGTCCCCCAAATAACAGGAACAATATCTTAAACACACCAGAAGTTTTACTCTTTTATAAAGGGAGTCAAGCAGTTGAGAGTCGCGGGCTGGTATATCTGATGGCCCTTGTGTCAGACAACAGGTGGTGTCATTCTTGGCACATCACCTCATGGTCCAAGGTGGTTACCTGAGCTTCCTTTGTGACATTCCAGTCATCAGAAAGGCACTTGGCTTCCCTTTTTGGAAGTATGGAAATAGTACTTCTGCTGCTATCATGCGTTTTAGCTGCAAGGTGAGCGTGTGACTGCCCAGCTACAAATCAGTGTTTTCTTACTAAGGAGGCCGGAGAAATGGGTGTCAGTGTGGACATCTCTGAGGCTGCGTCGTGCACTGTGTATAGTACAACAGAGCGGCAGTGAAGATGCCTCACTGCCGTCAGCTGTGCTAGTTATCATGTCGGTTTATAATGCTTAATTAAAGTCTTGTTATGAACTATATATTCTTCACTTATATGTGCATATGCATTAGAATAAAGACTCTTTTCACTTGAAGAAGAATCAAGAGTATATTGGAGAGTATATTTGTTCTCATAAGTCATTTTGTAACCAATAGCTGTACCACAAGATTTTTGTCCTTCTGATTACCATGTAATTTCCAAAGCCTTTGAGCGAAAATGCAAGCAGCTAGTTGCTAGAATTGTGCTTTGTTTTCTATGTAATTTTTCCCCTTTATTCTTTAATGAATCTAAAAATTGTGTAGCTAGCTCACTATTTCTTTAGGGGTCTAAGAGTTGGCTTCAGAGAACAGACAAAAATCCTAGGAACACTTTTAAGAAAGTTATTATTTCCTTCAAATGTTATTTGGAATAGCAAAGGCCAATATGTTTTGCAGCACAACTTTTAAGACTACTGAATTGGCAATAAATTCACATAATGAAAGTTCCAACAAATCTTTATATTTCTACCCAGGCATTTCTTGGTTCTTGGTGTAAATTTTTAAATAGTTGCTATGAGCTTTTGTATTCTTTATAGTCCCTTAGTCATAAAGATAATTAGGAAAACAGCTTGCTGTTTTACAAAGGATCCCTTCTAGGTAGCCAATGAATCAACTTGTGAGTGGTTCAGTTGTCAAGCATGCCAGATAGTTTTTAGGCACTTGAGGGATTACCCGTAATACTGTTATTGGGAGGTTCTATTTCTTATCTGTAACCAGTGAAATTCCTTTTTTCCAGCACAGCTTCTCACAGCCCTGTCAGCACATCTGCTTCTTTCCACAGTCTGTTTTTACCAGCTTCAGCTCCACACCAGAAGACAGCAAGTCTCAGCTTGTGAAACACTTGGACCTTAGTTCTAGATTTCCTATTAAAATAAAGATACAGTATATGGAAGTCAGGCAGATTGATGTGTCTTTTCAGAGTTTAGCATCTAAAGAAGGGGTTTGAAAGAAGGGGTTGAGTTAAGATACTCTTTTCTCTCACTCTTGAAATTCTGTAAGTCTATGCCGTGTTTGTTTTTTTTTAAGCAACCTAAAAAAAGATTGTCTGAATCCGACTCGACGGCACTTGGCTTGGCTGGAAATGTATATTCCCCTAAATCCCTAGTAAGTATAAATTCATATTTAGTTGAGATGCTATGTTCAATCAAAGCATTATATGAATTGTTAGCTGTTAATAAGAAATTTTAATCAAGAAGTGTTTAAGACACAGAATACTTACGAGTTCAGGAATGTAAACTGATTTTTAACAGGAGATCTATGTTCTGTGACGGTAGAAAGCAAAAATACTACTCCATAGTCTGATAATATTCTACATCTGTTAGAAATTAATAATAAATGTGCTCGGTCACTTAATAAAGACAAAAGAGGCACTGAAGAGGTCACTTTATGAGTTGGAAATGAATCATGTCAACCTCCTTTATAACTTCAGTTTCATTGGTATTCAAGTAGTTCCTGTGTATTTCATTTTACTGGCAGCTGATGCTGAGGTTATGACACTGTCCTCAGTGCACTGTTTAGATGTGACTCTACTACTGTAATCATTGTTTGTGTACTCTTTGAATTATGATGTAACTCTTTCTGTGCCCAAGCTCAGTCATGATTTCAAGCTAAAAAGTCTGAAGTGTGGGAAATCCCAAATTCTTAGAATAATTTTTAGGTATAACAGCCAGGATTAATAAGTGTAGGGAATAAATAGAACCTTTTAAAAGAAATACAGTTTTACAACTCTTACCAAGAGATTCAAGTACACTTTGGAATTTTGTCAATAGGGTTTTAATTAATTAGCAGATGTACAATTCTTTTGTAAAAATGGGAGGTAACAATGTTGCATTTAATGCCTACTGAGTGGCAATGAAGTACGCTGTTTATGTGTATTTTCTCATTTAATCTTTACAAAAACTCTCAAGGAGATCACCCACTTCATAGCTGAGGCATCCCAGATGGTCCAGGGTGATTGGTGCAGGTGATGGGAAGCCAAAGGTGCAGATTGGCTTGTGAGTGCTCAGCCTGAACTCTGCATCCTCATGCCATGCTGATGCTGAGAGGTGCCAGGGCTTGTTGAAAAGTATGTTGCTTTTAAAGTAGTTTGTTAGGGCAGTGATGGTTCAGTGATTACACTGCCACCATTCATGTAGGAGACCTGAGTTTGATTGCTGGCCAGTGCACCTCTAAGACTCATCCATCAGTGCAGGCTTCCCTGTTACTGTGATGCTGTACAAGTTTCAGTGACATTTCCGGACTAAGATGGGCTAGGAAGAAAACCTTGGTGACCTACTTCTGAAAACTTGCTGATGAGAACCATTTGGACCACTGCAGTCCTATCTAGTTATACATAGAGTTACTGAGAATAGTGGCCAGCTCAGTGGCATCTGACAAATAGCAACAACAAAGTAGCTTTGTCATTTGCTTTGTTTTATCTCTAGAGAAACAGATCTCCTGAAATTGCAAGCAACTTTTCCCGTCCCTCTCTCTCATCTCTTCTCCATCAGTAGCGTAAGTTCCATCTGATGTGAGTCAGAAAAATCAAAAGTTTTATGTACATTAAAATCTATTTTTGTAGGATGTGTAGAATTAAGGGTATTGCTAATAAAACTATTCTTAGAAATGGATGCGATGGCTGCTACTTCAGGGATTGAGTGTATTTGAGAAGTTCAGTGTGAGTTGACAAGGGTATTAAGTGCTGCAGTTGGTAACCAAAAGGTCAGCGGTTTGAATCTATCAGGCGCTCCTTGGAGACTCTATGGAACAGTATTGCTTTGTCCTGTAGGGTCAGCCTGAGTTGGAATTGACTCGATGGAAGTGGCCTTGGTGTTTTTACCCCCAGGTTTCTCTATATGTTAAATAGTAATAGTAGAATTCACCTCAAAGAGTTGTAAAACTAAAATGACGTGAGGCTTGTAAATATACAGCTGTGCTGAGCACATAGTGTATGCGTCATAAATGTTATTTTCTTTTGCTGTTTTCACGTTTATTCCTGGATAAGTGTATTACTCATTTGTTTAACAGTAGCCTCTTGTTTGATTTAATGAAAATGTCAAGTTTTAATAATTATCAAAATAAGAAATGAAGATTTACCAAGCCGTTAAGGTAGGCAGTTTTACAACATCTTTATGAACAATTCTCTAGAATTTCCCTAGATGGAATTTTTTCAGGGGGGGCACCCAAGGATGATTCAGTTAAAAAATAAAAAAAAAAAAAAAGTAAGGAGTTGCTGTATTTTAGAAAACTTTGCAGCTTTTTAATCTTACTCTGGTAATTTTATTGAACAGTAATTGAAGTATTCTGAGGAGCAGTTACATTTTTCAAAAGTTTATCTTGTTATCCCTTGATACATTGAATAAATGATTCCTGTCTTCAAATGGCATAACACTCTTGATTTAAAAATTGGAAAATATATGTTATAAATTATATCATAGGTATGTATTTCTAGTCATCCTCGGGAGTATTTGTTAGGAAAAAATGATTTTTCACTCCCATTTTACTGATGGGGAAGATGAGTTCTATGGCAGTGATTTTATTAGAGCAGTGGTGACAGCTTTTGGGGTAAGAAAGACAGTGAAGAGAAAAACAGCTTTAATTCTCATTCAACTTGGATTCATTCAGCTGTGCTTTGTCGCTTTCAGCAGCATGCCCAACCATTTGAAATATTTTTAATTTTGATTCCAAGTTGTAATATAGCTCAGTGCATGTGGCTGGAAAGGTCTTTTGGGCAGAGATGCTAATTTAACAGTGTTGTCAGTCTAAATGTTCCTAAGAGGATTAAACAAATTCTGTAGTAAATAAATGGACATGCTTGGAAAATACTTTTTTGCCTCCAAGTAATTCTCTAGAAAACACCCACAAACTGCTAAACTAAATCTGTATGTATATTAATGAAACCCATCGCACATGAATGGACAGTGGCGGAAGGAACTTCATATGTAGACTTGGATTCAGCTATATGAACTGCATGCTAAGTTTCCATTAGAATTTACTTAAAGCAAAAGCAGCTCCCATGTTCATCTCCCTGAAGTCAGAAATGAAGCATTCCTCTTTGGCTTGTCATTAGTATTCTGAGCTCCATCAGCCTGCAGTTCAAACTCTTTCCCTTGTTTTTGTCAGAGAAGATGATGGAGCAGGGTTGCCTAGAAACACTTAGCCTCATGCTCAATGGGAATTATCAATCTGTTCTGTATGCTCATCTCCACATGCAGGGAGAAGATTGAGTTTTGCTGCTGACAACATTAATTGATTGCAAATTGTTTTAGTGTGAGGATGATGTTGGAAAGTAGGTTTCCTGTCATATTAAATGCATTGGATGCAGAGAGACTGTACATTGACATATTCCCCGGTAAGGAAGATTATCATAGCAGTATCTGAATTTGGATGTTTTAGTATGCATATCTTGACACTGGTCAGCTTACAGGATTATCTTTGGGTTTTTGAGACTGTTTCTGTAGTGATTTCTTCGGTTTCCAATAAATTCACACAGCCGTCTTCTTCAATAGAGTTCTGATTGGTGCAGTCAGCGGGTGACAAATCAAATTGAGGGTGGATGGAGAAGCAAACGAAATCCAGCTGTCATCTGGTTACCTATCATTCTGTGTAGTCAAAAATGCATTTGTTCCCCCTTCCATTTCCTTTTTACTCCCCTTTGAAAGACAGTCATTTCTTGCCCTAAAATGTAATGAATGCAGTGTGGGTCTATGGACGATTTAATTCGACTTCAGAGAGATTTTCAGATTCCCTGATTTGACTATTAACAGCTCTTAAAACCTGAGACAAACAGGAACCCTCCTGATGAAAGTTTATACAAGCAAATAAACAAAAACCTCTTTGAGGTAGAATGTAGTACTTTGTTTTGGATTTAGCTGTAGTACTCTGCTGCATTTAAGCAGCTTGTGTATTTAATGTATAGTATTTTTTCCATAATGAGTTTCTTCAAGGACTCCTACTGAAACTAATAGACTGAGACTTTAAGGCAGCTCTTCCTTTTACTTTCTGATCTGAACTTCCTAATACTGGCTCTTATATATTCACCATTACACATAAAAGTCACCTACAGAGATGAAAAACAAGACCTATTCTTGCCTTACTCTTTGCAGATTCTGATTTCATAGAAAATATAGATTCCTAGGCCCATCTCGGAGTCCTGGTGGCATACATACCTAACAAGAGCTTGGCTGCTAACCAAAAGGTTAGTAGTTCTAATCCTCCAGGCGCTCCTTGGGAACGTAGGTCTGCTCTGTCCCATGGATCACTATGAGTCAGAATCAACTGGATGACAAAGAGTTTGGTTTTGGGGTAGGCCCATCCCAAGAGTGCCTGGGAATTATAAACAGTCGGTGTACTAACCAAAAAGGTTAGAGTTTCCAGTCCACTCAGAAGTGCCTTTAAATAAAGACTTGGCGATCTTCTTCCAGAAAATTAAACCAAACCAATCCTGATGCCACTAACTCCATTCGAACTCATAGCAACCCATGGGACAGAGCAGAACTGCCCCATATAGTTTCCAAGGAGAACCTGGTGGATTTGACCTGCTGATCTTTTGGTTTGTAGCTGTAACAGTGTCTATGCCACCAGGGTTTTCCTCCACAAAATTAGCTATGATGAAAACCCTATGGAGCACAGTTTTAGTCTGACATACATGGGGTTGTCAGGAGTTTCAATTGACTTGATAACAGTTGGTAGGTAGACCCATTACAGAGCCTTCAGTCGGTGAGATGCAAAGTTCTGCTGATACCCAGGCATGGTTGAGAAGCATTCCTCTTTAAGTTATGAGGTATGAGATAGGAATTTATGTGTCATGCCTGAGAGTCTACATAGCAGAGAAGCTAATATTAGTCCATAGAATGTGTCCTTTGTATGCATACATAGGAAATGGGCTCCAAAAGTCTTATCTGTGTCTGTAGCGCCCTCCATTGTGCCCAATTATGAGGGCTACAACTACTACTTAAAAAATATTTCCCAAGAGTGTAAAATCTAATTAAATATTTCTATTGCAATTATAATTTCCTTTAATTTAGATTCAAGGACCCTGGTGGTGCAGTGATTAAAGCACTCAGCTGCAAACCAAAAGGTTGGTGGTACAAACCTATCAGCTCTTCCGTGGGAGAAAGATGTTGCAGTCTGCTCCCATCAAGATTGCAGCCTTGGGAACCCTCTGGGGCAGTTCTCTTCTGCCCTGTAGGGTTGGTGTGTGTTGGAATCAACTTGACAGCAGTAGGTTTGGTTTTGAGTTGTAGTTAGCACTACTAAAAATTGCTGATTATTGGTCTTAACTGTAAGTACTGCATTTCTTTGTAATATTAAGCTGTTAGAGATAAAGTAAGTGCTCTGGGTTTTTGAAACTGATTTATTAAGAATTTGTACATTCACAGATTTTTTTATTTTTTAGTTTCATTTAAAATACTTCTAAATAGGCATTTTTGTTTTATGAAGATGTTGAGATATAAGAAGTCTTATGGAAACTGCACTGGATAAAACTATTTGTCCAGTTGGCACCAGAATGTCTAGTGGCTCTGAATGGCTTCCTAGGAGCTTGGCTTTTATGACATTTGTGGCTGGCAATATTTATAGTTGTTTTTATTGTAAGGACATAAAGCTCCTTTAGGCTTATCACTGTTCCTTTGTAAAAGAATAATTCTGTGTCAGAGTCTGAGCTTTCCTGTCTGAAAGCAGCACTGTCATAAGTACTTAATCAGGGAGTCATAGTTAAAGAAAATCTTAGTAGATAATTGGGTTTAACTGTCTCACTTTTTTTAGGGAGATCTCCTCAAGTTAAGTGGCTTGAATAAAGTCTTAAATCCTGTTTCTGATGCGCTTTCGGCTGTAATGGTGCCTTGGTAGTACTGTGGTTAAGATCTTGGCTACTAACTGAAAAACTGACAGTTCAGATCCACCAGTTGCTCCTTGGAAATCCTGTAGGCAGTTCTTCTTTGTCCCATAGGGTCACTGTAAGTCAAAATTGACTTGACAATAATAGGTTTGATTTTGATTTTCAGTTGTGTTGCACAATGTAGTAACAATGTTGTTGTGGTTATTAGAGTCTGTAGAGTGGATTCAGACTCGTGTTAACCCCATGTGACAGAGTACAACTGTCCGACAGGCTATAATCTTTGTGGGAGTCGATTGTTAGGTGTGTGTGCCATAGAGCGGCTGGGTGGGTTGCAGTCTTTTGGTTGGGTGCCACCAGGTAACCTTCTAGTGACTATAATCAAACCCCAAACCTGTTGCCATCAAGTCATTTCTGACTTGTAGTGACTCTATAGGACGAATAGAGCAGCACCCTAAGATTTCCAAGGAGCATTTGATGGATTCCACCTGTTAACCTTTTGGTTAGCAGTCAAACACTTGACCCCTGTGCCACCACCCTGTAGTTACTGTGGTAGTCACCTGTTTTGGAGTCACATGACATCAGAATTTGCATGTATGTTTGAAACCTGGAAAATGCAGAGAATTTCCAGTTTCCTTGTAGTGGAAACACTGACTAGTGAATCATTTTGTGTTGTGTATTTGAAGGCCCTCAGGACATAAAGTTATGAACAAAGTCTTCATCAGGTGAGGATTGAATTGGAATCTTGAAAGATCAAAGCTGTCTGTTAAATGTAAAAGTGAATTGGGGAAGTTTTGAGATCAGAGAAGACTATGTCTTAGAGCAAATTAGCAACATTTCATTTTCATTGTTTAAAGTGGTGGTTTCTAATTCTCAGACACAATACTCTCTTAAAATTTTTTTTAACTCTGCTTCAGATAAAAATTTACAGCCGAAGTTAATTTCTCATACAAAAAATTATACACATATTGCTGTATGACACGTTTCAATCACTATAATATGCAGCACACTCCCCCTGTCTACTTCCGATTTCCCCTGTCTGTCCAGCCAGCTCCTGTCCCTTCCTGCCTTGCATCCTGCCTCTGGACAGGGTCTGCTGCCCTTTTGGTCTCGTGTGTCTGCTTAAACTAAGAAGCACACTCTTCACAGGTATTATGTTTTGTAGTCCAGTCTGATCTTTGTCTGATGAGAGGGCTGTGGGAATTTTTTTTTTTTTCCTGGGTTAATGAAGAGTATCTGGTGATCATGGCTTCAAGAAATCCACCAGCCTCAGGTGGACTTTTAAGTCTGATCTTTTATGTGGCTTGGAATTCTGCTAATTACTTTTCTCTGCCTCCACCAGGGACTGTCTGTTGTGTTCTCTGTCATGCAGTCATTGGTGACAGCTGGCCACCTGGTCTCAAGCTGATACAATCTTTGGTTTATATGGACTTTTTGTCTTTTGGGCTAACATTTTCCTTATGTCTTTGGTTTTCTTCGTTCTCCTTTGTTCCAAGTGGGTTGTGATGTATCAACAATACTCTGTCTTTATAGTAAATATCTTGTAACTCTTTTTTGGTATACCAGAGCCAAAGCCAAACCCCCTGCTGTTGAATTGATTCTGACTCATAGCAACCTTACAGGACAGTAGACCTGCCCCAGGGAGTTTCCAAGGAGTGCCAGGTGGATTCAAACTGCCTGTCTTGTGGCTAGCAGATGTAGCACTTAACCACTACACCAGCAAGGTTTCCAGTAAACTAAACCCAGTGCCTCTGAGTTGATTCTCACTCATAGTGACCCCACAGGACAGAGTAGAACTCCTTCATAAAATTTCCGTGGATTTGAACTGCCGACCTTTTGGTTAGCAGATGTAGCACTTAGCCATATGTCATCTACTGAATTGAAATTCATAGAAAATATACCCTACCTATATGTATAATATTCAGGGATATAAAAAATATAAGGTCTGAGTTCTCTTATCACAGGACATATTATCTTAACATGTAGTATTATGGAATATATTGTGGGGTAATTAATTTTCTGTCAAATTAAAAGACAAATAAAAAGGAAGTCAATAATAATGGTAATAATAAAATATAAGTTCTCAGGTATGACTAAACTGGAAAATAAGTGCCTTTGGAATTTCAAACACTCCCTGGGAGTATCCCAGCCCCTCTTGAAAGACTTCTTCTATTTTGAAGTTATAATCCTTATAATATTTTCTGAGTAGTAGGTACATGAAGCAAATACAGTTCAGAAACTTCCTGAAAGTTGGCTTTCGTGACTACAATATTTGAGCAGTCCTATCCTAGAGTGACTGCTTGTGAGTTGGAATTCTCAGGTGGTGTAAAATGGGTAACGCACCTTGCTCCAGTCAGAGACACTTGAGAAGAAAGTCTGGTGATCTATTTTAAAAAGGTCGGACAGTAAAAATTCTAGGGAGCACAGTTACACTCTGACATACTGGGGCTGTTGTGAGTTGGAGTCCACTCAAAGGCAACTGGTTTGGTGGACTTTTTGTTTTGGTATGTTAGCTTTGTAAGAACCGGTACACCCTGGTTACATCTGTGAGTACTCTGTAGGCTGTTGACTCATCTCACCTCTAAGCAGGAAGTTGAGTTCTGTTATCAGACATGGATGTACACCTATTTGAAAGGACTGAGTGTCTTGAGGAGTTATAAAGTTTTATTGAAATGTTTATGATTTTAAAATATTAGAGTTAGGAGGCTAGGCCTTTAGAAATAATCTGATCCTGCACATCCGTCTTTTTAGAATGTGAGGGAATGAACTCAGAGCAGTAGAAGGAATTCCATGAGATTTCTGTTTAAGTCAGAAGCTAACTTAAACAAGACACATACACACAATACATTTTAGCATTTTGTTAGTAAAACAGATCTTTTTCTTTAAAGCTTCAGTAGTATTTTTAAGATACCAAAAATGTTGTGTAAGGCATTTAGAGTTACTAGCTACTTGCTGTAGGAGTTGATACCTTCAAATGTTCATACTTACTACAATTTATGTGATAGTTTTCTTTGGGGAAATGCTGACTGCTTGGGTAATGCAAGAAAAAATGATTTTTTTCAGTTAACAAAAATACCTGTTGCCATTCAGTTGATTCCAGCTCATAGTAAGCTTTTAGGACAAAGTAGAATTGCCCCATAGTGTTTCGAAGGAGTGGCTGGTTAGCAGCCAAGCTCTTAACCACTGCACCACCAGTGTATGTAAATCAACATAGTTTGCTGTATTTATAAAATAACTCAAGTAGCAACTGTAAATTTGAATATACTTTTGAGTATTTTGGTGATAACTAGGAAATTAAATGACTATAAATTCAGAATGGAAGGTTCTTTACTTACTACCTGTAGGATTATATGTGTGTGCTTTACTGTTTTGAATTTTTCTGAAATTTTGTTTGAGCCTGTTGTCTCTGCTTGAAAAAAGTTAAAAAAATAAAAGTATTGGTGGCATTGAAAATCACCTCTTCCTATTGTGAGAGAGGAGTAAAGTCTTTAATAATGAAGTAGAAAATATTTATGAACTTAGCCATTGCTCCTTGTTGTCTGAGATGTGAACAGAATGCATACATAACCAGTAATCACTTTATTGTCATTCAAAGCTTAGCCAAGGATGACATTAATTTCACCTTTTTTTTTTTCCCCAATAGAATTTTTGGAAACTTTTGGTAGCATTTAATGTTGCTGGTTTGTGTTCTCTCTCTCTCTCTGTCTTTTTTTTTTTTTTTAAATTACTGTAACTTAAGCATAATAGAGACCATCGTGGCTTAGTGGTAAAGAGCTGTATGGCTGCCCTGCCAAAAGATCAGTCATAGTTTGAATTCACCATCTTCTTCTTGGAAACCTATAGACCAATTCTTCTCTGTCTGTAGGGTCTGTGAGTCAGAATCAACTCCATGGCAATTGGCTGATTCTTCTATTTTTTAAAGTGCAGTAACATGATGTATGTTGTAAATCACTTTCTCATAATTTAAAACTACTTGAAAATTAAAAACCAAGTGAATGACCTATGTAAATTGTCTTATAGTTAGATCAGCTCCTTCCCCTACCCTCATTCTTCCATAGAATGATTTTGCTTCTCGCTGCAGTTTCCGTATTTATGTGTGTGTGTGTGTGTGTGTGTGTGTAGTTAAAAACATCATTGCCATTGTGTGGATTCTGACTCTTAGAGATCCTATTGGACAGAGTAGAACTCCTCTATAGAGTTTCTAAGGAGTGCATAGCAGATTCAAGCTGCCAACCTTTGTTAGCAGACGTAGCACTTAACCACTACACCACCAGGTTTTCCAGTTTCCATATGCTGATGTTTAAACCTTAATGCAACAAAATTTTTCTTATTTGCACTGGGCTAGTATGTTATTCTCTTTGGTTACTTTGGAGAGTTCTACAAGTGATTTTCTTTTCAAGGAGATACAGTGTAAAAACCCATTGCCACCAACTTGAATCTGACTCATAGTGACTTTCTAGGGCAGAGTGGAACTTCCTGATAGGGTTTCCAGTGAGTGGCTAGTGGATTTAAACTTGCCAACCTTTTGGTTAGTAGCTGAGCTCTCAACAACTGTACCACTAAGGCTCTATAGTATAGTGGTTCCTTGGATTATTATTTATAAAATGCTATTTATCTGCCATTTAAGCAGTTTTCATACTTTGAGAGTTAGTATCAATAGAATTTTGGAATAGTATGAGTTTAGATTAGAATATTCATATTCATATTCAAAATCTTTGCTTTTTGAATTATTTTTCCCCTTTATATTATACTTTAGATGAAGCTTTACAGAACAAATCAGTATCTCATTAAACAATTAACACATACATTGTTTTGTGACATTGGTTGCCAACCCCATAACATGTCAATGCTCTCCCCTTCTCAATTTGGGTTCTCTACCAGCATTCCTGTCCCCTCCTGCCTTCTTGTCTTTGCCCCTGGGCTGGTATTAGCGTCTAGTCTCATTTTGTTTTATCAGCTTGTCTAATCTTTGACTGCAGGTAAATTCCAGGAGTAACTTCAGTGCTGAGTTAAAAGAGCATTGGGGGCTGTAACACTTGAGTTTTCTTCAGACCGTGTCAAATCAGTAAATCTGATTTTTTTTTTTTTTTTTGGTGAGTTAGAATTTTGTTTTACATTTTTCTCCAGCTGTCTGGGGCTTTATATTGTGATTCCAATCAGAGTGATCAGTACTGGTAGCCAGACACCCTCTAGTTGTGCTGGGCTCAGTCTGGTAGAGGCTGTGGTAGTTGAATTATATTAGTCATTTGGACTAATCTTCTCTTGTGTCTTTGGTTTTCTTCATTCTCCCTTGCTCCAGAAAGGGTAGGACCAGTGGAGTGTCTTATAGGGCCACTCATAAACTTTTAAGACCCCAGGTACAACCCACCAGAGTAGCACATGGAATATTTTCTTTATACCCTGTGTTGTGTGAGTGGAGCTATATGCTCCCCGAGACCATTGCCTCCGTCCTCAGTCCAGTAGTTCACTTCCTAAGAGAGTCTGGATGTATCCATGAAACTTCCATAAGCCTGCCTTGCTCAAGCTGTGGTGCATTCTCTAATACTACGTACTGTCTTAGCCACCGAGGTTAAACTTGTGTATGGTGTATCTAGTGTCCCCCCACACCGTCACTGATTATTTATTTCTGCCTGTAAACCTTTTCACGAGTGAATGTTATAATGAGTCCAGGCAGTATGTGTCCTTTGTGAACGACTGACTTCACTCCACGTAGTGCCCTCCGGATTCATCTGTGTGGTGAGATGCTTCATCGGTTCATCATCGCTCTTTATCATTGCGTAGTACTCTGCTGTGCGTATGCACGGTAGCTTGTCCATTCGTCTGTTGATGGGCACCCACGTTGTTTCCATTTTTGTGCTATTGTTAATAATGTTGCAGTGGGTATGAGTGTGCATATGATGCAATTAATTTATTATTTATAGACAGTAATATTGTGAGCATGTTTAAGTGGATATGAACTGAAGCATCTCCTATATAAAGCCACTAGAGAAAACAGTCTGGACAAGAGTTAGACAGTTGATGTTTGAGCATGGTGTCACAGAGATGTGAGAACAGGTGTCAGAGAGCTTGATTTGCCCAAATTCCAGCTGAAAGAAAATGGGGTTGTAGTTCTCATGTGCGTGACTGCACTGTCGTGCTCTAACTGTTAAGTGGCTGCATCTAAGAAGAATGGAATGATCACCCCACTGACTCTGCCACCTCTTGGTTGGTTTAAAAATAGAAAAAAAAAAAACAAACAAAAAACAACAGCAACAAAAAAGCATGCAAACTTGTTGCTGTTTTTGTTGTCATATGGTAGAACAGTGCCATGGGGTTTTCTCGGCTGTGATCTTTGCTGAAGCAGATCTCCAGGCCTTCCTTCCACAGGCCCACTGCGTGGGTTTGAACTGCTAACCTTTCGGTTCGAATGCAAAACCAACTCCACTGCCATTGATTGCAATTCATAGCGACCCTAAAGGACAGAATGGAACTGCCCCATTGGGTTTCCAAGGGGGTGACCTTTATGGAAGCAGACTGCCAAGTCTGTTTCCAGCAGAGCAGCTGGTGTTTGTGCTGCTGGCCTTCCAGTTAGCAGTCTAGTGCTTAATCACTCCACCACAGGTTCCTTTAGGGTAGTAGATGAGTGCAAATTGTGTGTGCTGTCTAGAGACTTTCTTAGTGCTTGACTCAGTGCATCATTGTTTCCGTGTGGCACAAATAGTTCAGTGTTCACCTGCTAACCAAAATGTTGGCAGTTGACATCCACTCAGAGGCACTTTGGAAGAAAGGCCTGGAGATCTCCTTTGAAAAGTCAGTCATTGAAAGCCCTGTATGTATATTAATATATAAAAATATATATATTTATTTTATTTATTTATATATATTTAAATATATTTATTTATATATAAATATAAATCTATATAAAAGTCGTTTTTTAGAACATGTTTCATTATTTATGGAAACAAATGATCTCTAAGTTAAAAAGAAAGAAAACCTATTTTTATTTTTACTCATTCAGAAGTTGTTTAATATGATTTGTGTTTTTTTAATAATTAATAGATTGACCAGTTTTTTTCTCATTGTAGAGACACTTTCAAAGTAAACAAGGTTTTGATTCCTAACAGTAGTATTTAAAATCATAATGAGTAATACTCTGAAAAGGGCATCTCATTTGCTGATAGTAGACACATTATTGTAAGACTGACTGAATAGAAGAGGGTGATTCTTATGGTTAGAGAACATCATTCATACCTGTAATAGTAACTTCAGTTGGGAGATTTTTGATTTAACTTTTATATCCAGTGATACTCCTAGCAGGATACAATGGAGGCAGGTTCTAAAACTTTCAGTCTTCACTTCCAGCCCTGAATAACAGACTTCCGGGTTGCTCAGGGTGATTACAGATGGATACTGCTGGGCAGAGATGAGAGTGCAGGCTTATTTGATTATCCCACAGGAAGAGATGTACCGAGTAGATGCAAGACAGTTGCTTTCTCTCCTTCTGAAGCCACATATCAGTAGTTCTCCAGCTGACAGAGCTCAGTTTTATTTTTTTGGATTTAGAACTTTGTAGAATGTACCTTGCAGTAAACTGATTTCATTTGCCAGCTAGATCTTACAGCAATTACACAAATCACATGATGCCGGGAAAAGATGGTTGGAGCATACATGTGAAAATGTTAATGTTAACACTATTGTGCAAGACACCTTGATAAAATGTTGATAGCATCATTTCCAGATGTAACTGCTGAATTCTGGTCTCCCTATTTTTATCTCCTTATTTAACTGAATAATGTTATTACTACTTTAAAAGCCACTGAAAATTTTCAGATTAGATTAAATTAGAAAAATGGGTGACTGCAGTATTTGCATTCATCTCTACTGGTATTGGAGCTCTGGTGGTAGAGCAATGAAGAGCTTGGTTGTTAACTAAAAAGTTTGCAGTTTGAATTCACCACCTGCTTCTTGGAAACCTTATGGGGCAGTTTTACTCTGTCCAACATAGGGCCATTGTAAGTTGGAATTGATGGCATCAGATTTGGTTTGGTTTCGGTTGGTTTTAATTAATGATTTGTAATAAGTTATCAATGGATGAATTTAACTTTTGAAAGTTTGAAATTCTAACATTTAACTTGAACCACTGTACAAAAGAACTGACAAACTGGAAAAAGGACATGCTGATTTAAATTTTTATAATATTGATAATATACCCAAAGGCTTATTTGTATGTGGTATATTAAGTTTTGAGTTAAACTATTTTTTATTATTACTTCTGAAATGAGTATCTTTATGTTGACCTTAAAAAATTTGAAGAAATTCATGGTAATATATGTCATGTTCAGAATACATACTAAATCAGTCCATCACACAATAGAAATATAAATGTTGATGTTACCACTATGTTGGTGTCTTTTTTTCCTATTGCACGTTACCTAGCAATTCTCCTTTCAGGAAAGTGTGTCTCAGCAAGATCTCGTTAACCTCATGGATTTTTTTTTAAGTGGTGTGTTGTACTAACAACTATAAATTGCATTTCCTGTTAGGAGTATTTTGTGTAGCAATCTTTCTTAACTAGTCAACACTACCCTCTATTTCCAGGTCTTTATAGAGGAAGTGACTATAAATAGCCAGAGAAGTTAAATTTTATCCTAAAATATATTTTTAAAAAATTATGGAAATATCAGAACAGCTTTAGAAATACATTTCTGTTTTACAGATTCAAATAGCACATTCAGAAAAGTGTTTTATTCATAACATTAAAAAATGTGTGCTTGGTTTTAAGCAATATTAGCTTTAATAACAATCAGATCAGTGTCTTTTGCTATAGGAGCAAATGATGCCACTAGTAAAAACACATTAATTTGTTTAATTAATATCTAGATAACCAGTGCCATCGAGTCACATCTGACTCATAGCAATGCTACAGGTTAGAGTAGCACTGCTCCATAGAGTTTAAGGGCTGAAAAATCTAGACTGATAGTTTCCTTTTGATAAGATGGAAGAAGCAATCGAATCATGGCTTTGATATTTGAAAATGGAACCAATTATGAAAAGCCAATTACGATAATTTTTTATTTCAATTTCTGAAGGTAGGGGACCCCTGCAAGCTACATGCACACACGCGTGTGTACACATGGACACACACCCCCCAGAAGACTTGGTGATCCAATTAGTGTTGTTATGTTTTCACATGATTTTAAAAACACTGTTTTTTCCACATTAGGAAAGTGAATTTCATGAAGATGTAGTAGCTTGTATTATACCTTGTTCCTGAAAGCAGTTATTTCCAAGCATACTATGTCAAAGCCTCTTTTTGAAAATTCCTAGATTTTAAAGATTTGGAATAAATCACATAAAAGCATAAAGTTTCTAAAGAGCAAGTTGTTTATGACGTTAACAAAACCATTCAGGCCATTAGGGAGGGATCTGTATTTTTTATACTTAATATGTCCTGAAGTAGAGTGACTCTGGGGTTCACTTAGATATGTGGCTCTACAATGTTAACAGGGACCCTAACTCTTTTTTTGTCTTTCCTGTCATTCTCAGCATATTGTCTCTGCCCCCAAATTCCTAAAGAGCCACATGCTGCATAGTTCAGCTATGTAAGCTATGGTATAATTTCTATTCTATGCCACAAAAGCCTTGAGAAATCTTATCTCAATAAATTACCGCAGATCTCATGGCCTACATGGCCAACAAGAGAAGAATAAAAAACCAGTTGCATTGAGTTGACTCCAACTTATGGTGATTCTGCATGTGACAGGGTGGAACTGTGTTTTGTAGAGTTTTCAGTGGTGGTTTTTTGGTAAGATAAACTAGGCCTTTATTTTGAGGTGCCTCAGGTGGACTTATACGTCCACCTGTTTGTAACACTTTGAGACTCCTAGAGAAGCATAATCCCAAAACCAAACTCATTGCTGTCCAGTGACTCAGCAAACCTGTAAGGTAGAACAGAACTGCACTACAGAATTTCTAAGGCTGTATGTCTTTGTAGAAAGTCTACATCTTTGTCTATGGAACAGCTGGTGGGTTCCAACTGCTATCATGTCTGTTAGCAGGAGAGTGCTTAACCCCGGCACCACCAGGGCTATTATCAGAGGAATAGATACCTAGAAAAAATTGTAGTTCTTTTCCTGAGGAAGGAGTATGGAATGAATACTGAGTTAATTGACCTTGTTTGTTGCATCATTAATATCTATAGATAAATTACATTTATTCATGTGTGAACAAAAAAAGCCAACATTTGTATATTTACCTGCCAGAGGATGAATTAATTGATCTCTGTATATAAAATTTTGGCTTGTCATAAAAATACTTAGAGGTAGAAACTGCATTTCATGGATAGGGAAATAGAGAGGGTCAGTATGCCAAGGTGACAGAACCAATAACTGCTGACAGATGTGTGATTCTCCAGAGTTGAAGCTGTTTCCATTATATTCTGCAATTTCTTATTCCTGTTTGGCACCAGGATATTAGATGATACTCTTAACTGTATTTTATTGTAATGTTGAAGACAGATACAGATTTTATATAAGAGCAGATTCTGTATCCAAGACACGATGTTTTATGTCCTCATAGGAGCAAATTTTTTTTTAGGAATTAGTGTTTCATTAAATATGAATGGGATATAAAAAACTCATTGCTCCTGGGTCAGTTCTGACTGTAGGACAGATTAGGACTGCTCCATAGCGTTTCTAAGGAACTGCTGCTGGGCTCAGATTTCTGACCTTTTGGTAGTGCTGAGTGCTTAGCCGCTGTGCCACTAGGGTCCAATGAATGGGGTAGAGCGTTTGTGCAGTGCTAATTAGATCTTATGCTCAGTCATATGTACACTGCTCTGTAGCTCTATGGCTTCATCAACTCATCCTAAAACACATTTTAAAGTCTAATTTTTAAGATGTTAAAACAGAAACTCAAGAGTTTTTGAGTTTTTATTTTTGTTTTAATATATTCATAAGTGAAAATGGTGGCATAAAGTACGGTTTTATTTTTAACAAGGAATGACTGTTAGTGTTGTGATTAGTACAGAATAGAATTAGTGTTTATTGAGCTATAAAAAGAATTCAGTTGTTTCTTTTTTTTTGTTGTTGTTTTTTAAGTTAAAATCGCTTTTCAGTTACTCCAGGAGATGATGATCTTTCATTTGGTTGAAAATATCTATGTTCTGCTTGGTTATTAAAGAAAAAAAAAAAAAAGGTTAAATCATCAGAACTTAAAAAATACTTCTAGGAAATTATAAACTTTAAAAAATAAAAAGGATTATCCTCAAGTAAAATTTTTGATCAGAGACTTGGAAGACAGAAAATCAGAATGGACCTTTGGAGTAAATGCGCACGTGAGCTTGGCACTGTGGATGCTTTCATTGTGTGTAAGGCCCTAGATGCTCTTACTAAGAGAAGAAATGCAATAGATTTGAGTTGCTAGTTCTGAATGTGCTTCACTGGTCACCACCAGTTGCCGTCTTGTCGATCCTTCCCTGTGGTGATCCCCTGTGTGTCAGAGGGGAACCCCTCTGTGGAGGGAACCCCTTCCACAGGGGTTTCAAGGCTGTGAAGCTGCAGAGAGTGTACTGCCGGCCCTTTCTTCTAAGGAGCCTCTGTGTAGACTCAGACTGCCTTACAAGCTAGTAACCCAGCATTTTACTGTTGGGACAGCCGGGGATTCCACCAGGGATTCCTTGTCACCCAGAATCTTGGTCTGTCTGATGTGAAAAGTGAAAGTTTAACATGGTTTCCTCACTGTACTTGTTTTTAATGAATAAGATTCTGTATGAATATAAACTGAAATTGGAACTGACAAATCAAACACTGGTTTGGGATTGAGAAGAAAAATGCAAAGCAAACTGGGAAACCTTTCGTAAAACAGATTCATGTTATTTTTGCCTTTGTAATCGCCATAGTGAAAGGCTGTTTAAAGCTGAGAGTATTTAGTTACTGGAAAACAAAGAGACTCGGAGATTGAGGTGGTAAAAGTGGTGTTTCCTGTAAGGAATTTTTTATTGTAAACAACTTCTAATTTTCTTGTCATCATTTTCTTCCCACCTTCTGAAATTTGGAAACTTGACATTAAGAAATTAGGAGTTATCAAAATAATGTTTCCTGGCCCCTCATCCTTACCCAGGATTAGAACCTGAGGCTTTGTGCACTGATACTCAGTAGCTGTGTCGCTTGCATTTACCACCAGACTTTTTTTTTTTTTTTTAAAAGCGGTGTAACCTTTCCCCATGTACTAGAGAGAACCCTTTCACTCTGAAATGCCTGAGGGAAAAGACTGAGATTAATTGGCTGACCTCAGATTCTGTTATTTTTACATGAACATGCTGAGTTCAGACTATCTCTGCAGATCAAAATGAAGACTGATGTATATTCCCTTAGCTGTGCTTGGCAACCTATATAAACATGATCCTACTTTATTTAACACTGTTTTCTTGAGGGAAAAAAAAAATACCTTAAAAGAATTTAATGTTTGTGGTAGCCTTTCTGCTATTTCTTAGCTACTTTCTCTACCTACCAAAGTACTGCACACAGGCCCCCATTGCTGTGACTTCCTGGAAGTTTTATAATAAATTCTTAAATAGATCAAAATTTTTAAACAGGAATTTTTGACAGTGTTATTATTGTTAGGTGCCATGCTTTGACTTTCAACATACAGTAACCCCAGGTAAAAGAGTAGAATCGCTCCCATAGGGCTATCTAGGTTGCAGTCTTTAAGGAGTGGATTGCCAGGTCTTCTTTCCTGAGGGCCTACTGGGTGGGTTTGAACTGCCTGCCTTTCAGTTAGTAGCAAAGCACTTACCCTTTTATACCACCCAGGAACTAAAACCACAAGTATCCCTGGGTGACCTTGAACCATCAGTCTTTCCGTTAACAGTCAAGTGTGCTATCCATTTGGGCCACAGAGATGCTGATGCCTAGCTAAAAACAAAACCAGACCTGTTGTCCTTGAGTTGATTCTGATTGATAATATCGTTACAGGTCAGAGTAGAACTGCCCCTGAGGGTTTCTACCCAGTGGCTGGTAGATGCAAACTGCCCACCTTTTATTTAACAGCCTGAGCTGTTAACCATAGGCCACCAGGGCTCTCTAATGGCTATACAAAAACCCCACTGCTGTGGAGTTGGTCTGACTCACGGCCACCATAGAGTTCAGGGTAGAACTGCCCCCTAGAGTTTCCAAGGAGTGCCTGGCCGATTTTAACTGCTGACCTTTGGTTAGCAGACATAACACTTAACCCACTATGCCACCAGGTTTTCCTCTGATATCTATACTGGCTCCTAATTCAAATGAGGCTGCTTCAATGAATAGTTTTTAAAATCTTTTGCTTTTTTTTAAAAAAAAAAAAAAAAAAGAATTATTATTTTTATTTTATGTCTTCACTAACTCATTTTAAATACCTGTTTCTCTGCAATGTGAACAATCTCAGTTTAGCTCCTAGGATTATTTTAAATAGCATCCATTGCACTCTTCCTGGCTTTGACAAGAGGTAGCAGTTTAAACCTCTGAAGTGCATTTTTGTTGTTACAATCACTTCTATTCTCATGAGTAAATCAGATCAAATTATATCACTGTCCTGAGGGTCAAGTCTTTAATTAATTATTTATTGTGTGTCTGTCTTTTGGATGAACAACTCTGTTTATTAAACTGTGGAATAGTGACTTACAGAGGCATTGACTAGTGGGCATTCGCTTAAGGAATCTTGATTTGCAGCATGTTAAGAACATAGCAATCTCTGTTGTTGATACATGTCTGCTCTCTGACTACTAACTAAGGCAACGGGGGTGAGATTCAAGTCTCTGTGTTTCAGTTTTCTTCCACAAAGTATTATGGAAGCTCTGTAGTCTTATAGCCTAAAATAGAGTTGGGCCTAAAAGGTATAAGTTTTGGATGCAGTAGACTAAATACCTCTGGTTAACTGTTTGCTAGAGATTATGAATCTTGCCTGAAATTAATGTGGGAATTCCAATTAAAAGTTCCAAATAAGAAGACAGGACATTTTACCTAAGGGTTCAGGTATAGAAAATCATAAAAATGTTGTGTCAATGACTATAATTCTTTTTAGCTTGGATCAATATAAAATATTACTTTCCTAATAAGTATCAATAAGGAACCCTGATATCATAGACAGTAGAGCAAATGACTGATATCTGAAAGGTCGGTGGTTCAAAACCCCAAGCAGCTCTGCAAGGGAAGGATGTGACAGTTTGCTTCTTAGAGATTTACAGCAGTGGAAACTCAGTGGCATTGCTGAGTTAGAATCACTTCGGCGGTACAGGACTTCAATAGTATCAGTGCAATCAAAGTGATCTCTTGTTAGACCCTGTAAGACGTGCACAGGTACATAAAATATAAGGTAGAGTATGGTATATGTGATTAAAAAGAAAGATATGGAAACAGTAGAGGGGAATTAAAAAGAGAGAATGCTTTGATATAGGCTTTGAGGAAAATTAAAGGAGGTGACTTTAGAACTGAACTTCGAAAAAATAAATGTAAACTTTTAGTTCTAAGGGAAAAGTTTATCCCAACCATAAGGAATGACAAGTATGTGGGTTTGGAAGCAGCACGTGTTTGAGTAATAAATAATTGGCTCAGTGTAATTGGAATAAAGGTAAGTGTGCCCATTTTCAGAGAAGGTAGCATTATGTAACAGAAGCTAAGGACCAGAGACTTTCTTTGGAACACTCTAGTTTTATTGTCTAACAAGCTTAGTGTAGTGGGAATCCAGGGTACTGCTAGAAAGAAGATAGAACTTATTTCTAAATTATATATGACAGTATACTTTGAAGAAATGAGTTTTATCAGTTGTTCTAAAGATCGAGGCTGTTATGCTGAGCTTCTGCTGTGATTCTTCCTTATAATTTCATATGGCTAAAACGATGAAGCAAAATTTCTGTTGGGTTGTCAGAGCCCCCAGATTTGTAACTATGTCCACTCAAATTAGTTTTATGGTAAATGAGTAGGAAATAAGTCTCTGAAATAGCAGTGCTAAGGTCATTTGGGGAAGGGACAGTAGGAGATACAATGGTTTTCTTAGTATATACAAGCTTTGACAAAGTTCATGAACTTAATGATTCTAAGTGCCGTATACCTCATTGCTGAATATCACTACAGTCACCTTTGAAGTACTCCCCTTGAAGGGCTATGCACTGATGCCAGCACCTAGTCTACCCTTCAAAGCAGTTCTGAAACTCTTTCTGGAGTGGCCATTGTGCACGGTGGCAAGGTGCTGAGTTCACGAACTTAATTGTATAGTTGGCAGTGAAGGGAGTGCTATAGTTGTCTGTGAAGGGAGTCCTTAGCCAGTTAGCAAATAACTGTATTGGAACACCTACCCCGGTCACCTGACCTAGCTGCCAGTGACTTTTTTCTTTACTCAAAGATGAAGGAAATATTGAAAGGAAGATATTTTGATGGCATTCAGGACATCAAGAGTGATACGATGACATTTCTTATGGACCTTCCAGAAAATGAGTTCCAAATTTGCTTTGAAGGGTGGACTAGGTACTGGCATCACTGCATAGCTTCCCAAGGGGAGTACTTCCAAGGTGACCATAGTGATATTCAGCAATGAGATATGTAGCACTTTTTCTAGGATGAGTTCGCAATCTTTATTAGCAGTCCTTGTGTATATGTATAAATTTTGGTGAAAATACACATAACAAAACATACACCAGTTCAACAGTTTCTACATGTGTAATTAAGTGACATTGATAACAGTTTTGTGCCATCATTCTTGATATCCTTTTCCATATTACTCACCACCACTGTCATATACTCACTCAGATTGTATTCACTTGAACCTGATGCTCTGCAAAACAAAAGCTAAATCAAGTTAACTTAGGCTGAAAAGAAATTGTTGTGTTGGTACTACAGAGATTCCTTATGATCTCAACTGCAAGAGGAAGTTAATGGAGACAAGAGCTAGAAAAGTGTTATCACTTTCCACTGAGTCCATTACTACTGCTGGTTTGTGTGTGTCAGAGCAGAACTGTGCACCATAACATTTGCACTGGCTGATTATCTGCAAGTAAATTGCCAGAGGTTTCTTCCAAGGTACCTCTGGATGGACATAAACCTCCTAATTTGTTGGTTAGTAGCCAGTCACATTAACTAACTTGGAACACGAAGGGACTCCAGAAAAACATGAAACTAAAAAAACCAAACCTGTTTCTGTTGAGCCAGTTCTAACTCACAGTGAACCTATAGGACAGGGTCGAGCTGCTGCATAGGGTTTTCCTGGAGTGCCTGGGGGACTTGAACTGCAGACCTTTTGGTTAGCAACTATAAGCTCTTATCTGCTATGCCATTCGTGTTTCCAGAAAAGCATCAGGAACCTCAAAATTACTTCTGCCCAATACCTGTTTTCTTGCTTTATTCTAGACTTGTATTTTATCCTCTTTTGCTTGGAGCAGTTTTCTTTGCTTCTTGGTTTGACTGCTTGACAGTGTTAAATTTTCCTTATTATTGATTTAGCCACAACCAAAGATCAACTGTGTGTTGTTCCTTCATCTGGGTTCCCTTGAGAGGTAATTTAGTTCATCCAGCTTGGGCCAAGTGCCAACTGTGGCCTTACCTGTGGCTGGAAGGAGGGGTGGTGGCAAATGATGCCAATGATGCTGGCAGTTGTGGGTGAGGAGGTAAAATTAGACAGAGCAAGTATGTCTATCAAGGGCCTACTCCTTGGAATCAGTGGATGCAGGTAGATAGGTAGGTATATGGGTAAGTGAAGGTATTTCTCAGAGAATAGGAGATTGCTGTTAGACTTGAATGAACTGATGTTGCAAGATACATGTGATTAGAAAAGTCTAAACATATTGAGAGAATGAATGTACAGGTATGGAACTTACATGGTCTACAACCTTAATTCAAAGCATTAAAGCTAAAATATTTATTGCTCTGTGATCCTTTACATTTAATTTGCTTTGTTCCTTCATGTTTTCTGATGAAAAAAATTTTTTTTTTGGAGATTGTTTTGCCATGCATGTGATGCTGAAGATTTTGTTTCTAATTGGATTTTTAAGCAGAAACAAACAAAGAAACAGTAACCTTTCCCATCGTTTTTTTTTTTTTTTTTCAAATATATCACTTGATGTCATTCTCTTTGAAAGGATTGGGATCATGTACTTCATGTCTTTAAGGCTAACATTTGAAATACAGATTTAGAAAGACTATTCTATGTATTCACTTTCAGTTATTTAACTGATTCTCAAATGTTTTGCTCAGTACCATCTAAATATCTGTATTTTTTCTAGATTTTTATCTTATGGGTGAATGCTTTTGACTGCTTTTTTTCATTGCATAGAATTAATGTGGTTTTAATACAGATGCATCAATTATTGCTATTACAGGTTTTTTGTTCCATTTTTAAAGCTGGCTTCTGTTAACAATGGACCCAAATACTGCAAGATTATCACTTCAAATGAAAGGCATTTGCATTGTTATTGACCTTAGTTGTAGCTAGGTCTACCATTTCTCTTGGCTTGTACTAAAACTTCTTTTAAATTATTAGGATTATCTTCTTCAGAAAACAAAGCGTGTAAATTATATAATTAATTTTCCCTGTTAGATTACTTCAGAACAAAACTTGGCTTTAAGCCATAGGCTAGACACTGTCACTTTTCATATTGGTTAAAAAAATACATTAAAACTTAGTACAAAGAAAGATCCTAAAATACCTTTATTTAGAATTTTCCACATTCTTAGAATACTGAAAGCATTTGTCAACACTTCATTATTAATATGGAGTATAAGTTAATGATGCACAAAGTTTAAAACCTCTTACATTCAATTAGAGGACCTATTAACTTGGAAAGCAGTAAATAACAATTGGCATTTACTGAATTTTAAATAGGATTTGCATGTCATATTTGTGTTTTGGAGTGCATATCCCACTTTGTGTTTTGCTGTGCAAACATGATGCTTTGAGAATGCAGTTACTTTTTAGTATTTAACCCAGAGCCTCTTCCTGATTTTAATGTGGAAGGTTTCCTCCTTATAATTGCCAACATGTTTTTCAAATATTTACACGTGATTTTTAAGGTGCTAATTGGCACTGAAATAGCTGATGGATAGTATACTCTAGGAATCACTGTTGACTTAAAGCATATCCTCTATAAATTTTTTTGTATGCTAGCCTGGAATCACTGGCATTTGTGTGTTAAATAAGAGCCTTGATGGTGCAGTGGTTAAGTAATTGCTGCTAATTGAAAGGTTTGCAGTGTGAACCCACAGGAGAAAAATGTGATGGTCAGTTTCCTTACAGATTAGAGCTTTGGAAACTTTATGAGACAGTTCTCTTCTGTCATATAGTGTCATTATGAGTTGGAATCTACTGTACAACAATGGGTTTGGTTTGGTATGTTAAATGTATCACTAGTCTAACAGCAAAATACATAAAACAGCAGTGGTAGTTTTAGTGTTTACTTTTCCTGTGTTTCAGGATGCCAGCCGTTGGTGCTGCCTCAGCTGAATCTGACAGTGTGATAACCAAGGTCTTTGTCTTCTTTTGTACAAAAATGTTGCCTATTTATGGGATATAGGGAAACCTTGATGGTGTAGAAGTTAAGTGCTATGGCTGTTAACCAGAAGGTGGGCAGTTCAGATCTGCCAGGTGCTCCTTGGAAACTCGATGGGGAGGTTTTACCCTGTCTGTAGGGTCGCTATGAATCAGCATCGACATGACAGCACCTGGCCATGTGATATGGATAGCTTCTGTGGTCCAGTGGCAGTAAAAGAAAACTCTTTCTTCTAAAGTCCAAATACTTGATTAATGTAAACTTATCTCTCATTCATGTTCCTGTCTCCTCCCCAAATTTCTTTTGTTGTCATTTGCTTTCTTTAGCATGTTCCATAAAAGCATGTATTTCAGCACTTTGAGCTTGCTCCAGTGAGCAATGCATCCTTTACCTCCATTCCTCTTTCCGGTTTCCCTAAGAACTTGCCATTCATCCAAGGTGCCATTGATGCAGTCACTCTACCCTTGGATGTGCTCACTCTGTTGTTATTCAAAGATTTTTTACAAGATCTTATTTCCTTTGAAGGCAAACCCGGCCACAAAATGCAGCTGAGAATCATAGTTCTGAGGATATTTGCTTATATTCCTCCTTGGCTCTCTCCTCTGGGGGCTCTGATTCAGTAGACTGGGGAGGAACTCTGGGAGTTCAGTTTTAAAAAGTGTCTTTGGTGGTTCTGACTCAGCAACAATGCCCGGTAGCTATTGCAGTGCATGGTTAGTCATTTGCACTGCCCTGAATCTGGATGCTGGTAGGGACAGGAACGATGAGGGCTGTTAACAAATAAAACCAGTTGCATCATGATGGCTGCCTGGGTTTTTCAGTGCACTCCATCCACCAACATTTGGTTAGCAGTTAAGTGAGTTAACTGTATGTATCACTTAGGGATTCCACTGCTTCAAGGAGTGGGTTATTGATGGCAATTTGCTCTCCTAACACTTCATCAAGATACCTCATTAGATAGACCTAGGTCTATCTTTAAGTGTCATCGCATAGCATGTTGTTGTATGTATACCACTGAACTGAGTCATACTCACAGAGAGCCTATAGGCCAGAATAGAACTGCTCCATAGGGGTTCTAAGACTATGACCTTTATGAAAGCGGGCTGCCAGGTCTTTATTTTGCAAAGTGGCTGGTGGGTTTGAACAGCCAATGGTTTGGTTAGAAGCTGAGTGCTTAACCACTACACCACCAGAACTTCTTTAACATTGTTATAATTATTTAGTAATCCTCTATATTGTTTCATGTAGTTTTTGAGATTCTAAGTGGTTGCTTTATCTAAGAGCCTATGGTTGAGTCAAGTCAATGTTGACATAGTTTTTTGTAGATGTTAGTATTGTTAGGGTCATTATTTTGATAACTTAAGTGTTTTCTCAGTCCAGTGCTGCTCTAAAGCTTAAGGCAGCCATACATGATAGTCAAACTATTTGATTCCTGAAAACTAAACTTAGGTTTCAAAAATGATTGACTATTTTTTTTTTAAATACTGAACAGTGTAATTATAGATGCTTTATAGATGACAGTGCCTAATACACAGTATTGAATGTAGATGGTCTTATGGTGCTGTATTTTTGCATTGATCTCGGCCAAGTCTTTCTTTCTTTTTTTTTTGTTAGCAGAGCACTACAGACAGACAAACAATTGAGACACGACCGTAGACCCTCGTTGTCACGCTGGTGTTTGCAAAGAATTTTGTTATTTGACAATACACTGGACAGTCTCCTTCTGCATGTGGTGTCTGATTTGGCAAGGACGAGTAGGAGAGCTCGTGACTATCCCGAAGCTGTCTTCACTTCCTTACCTGTCTAAAGCTGTAGCTATAGCCAAAACATTAGCTTATTTGCTGTTGGAAGCTTGTGCCCTACCTCCGCCAAATTACTGTCTCTTGTACCCAAATTTTGCTTGGTGTCCTGGCCACAGTCCAGGGAGCAGAGTTGAAGGATACTGGCCCACTTTATCAGGCCTGCGTTCTCTGAGTATTTCTTCTCTTTGATGTTTTCCTTGAAAATTTTTTGTGCAGATGTGCCTGACGAAATTCTCTGTCCTCTTGATCTGCCTCCAGCCTAGAGCTGCAACAAGTGACAATGAAGGTGGAGCCTGTGAATGGAAGTTGTCAGCAATCTGCTAGCCAGTGCCTGCAGACTCCAAAAAGTGATGTTCTTAATGGGTTAAAAAAAAAGCTGCTTACATATTTTGTGTGTGTGTGTGTGTGTTTGGTATTTTAGTTATTTAGCTAATTGGTTAAAAATGTTTGGTTATTCTTAAAACTTCACATGTATGAAAGTTTCAAACTATAGATAAAAAGTTGAACAACAAAATTGAGTTCCTGAGTTCAGGCCTTTCACGATGGAAGCCGTGTGTGCCATCAGCCGCAGGAAAACAAAACCACTACACTGCTTGAGAACACGGTCGTGTCTTCCCTCCCTCCTTCCCTCCCTTGCTTTCTCTTTCTCTCTTTCTAAACCTGTTTTGAGGTTTATATGTGGATAATTTTTGTGACTTTGAAACTTCATATCCAAATATTTATAGGTAACTGATGCATATTACATTTCCCAAAGAAGTTGCATATTTTTCTTACAAGTTTAGTTGGTTGAGAATTACCTTTTTTTTAGCATGCATTTCAAAGAAGATATTCAACTCTATCATGTTTCTTTTACTAGGGCTCTGCAGAACTAGACACAGGTGGGAGAATTTCTCTAGCACTTGGCAACATTGAAATTGACAGTTAGATCTCTTATTCCTGTTCCTGACACGAAGGGCGTGTTTAATACAGTACCTTGCCCTATGCCATTTTAGGTAGGGGTGTGCAGAAGTGTTCTGTTTAAGAATAATGAATCAGTAAAAAATGTGTAGAATATTTAAATAATGAAAAACATTCTGTTTTTGAAGTGAAACATTTTGATACCATACCTCACTGTTTTATTTTTAAACGAACAGTTAAAAGAGCACAACAAATATTTCTTTTCTTGTAGGTTGGGAGAAAGTCCTAATTATCTCCAAATATGGAGTAAAATACACAAGCCCTGAGGGAGGGACATTTGTTTTTCTTAAGCCTCCATGAAAATGTTTTTTCTAGAAAGTTTTTACATTGCACTGTAATTTTTTTTTAAAGAGGGATTTAGTTATTCCATGCAGGAGTGTGAGTTCTGATACATGAAAAGTGCAGAATGTTCAGCAGTGATTCGTTTAGGATCTAAATGCACTGTGATGATATACAGTGACTGGTTGATATACATGGTTGAATGCTTGTTACAAACCTATCTAGAGGCTTCTTAGAAGAAAAGCTTGGCAGTCTGCTTCTGACAAATGACAGCCACTGAAAACACTATGTAGCACGGTTCTTCTCAGTACACACGGGGTCTTCACGAGTTGCAGTTGACTCAACAACAGTGCATTACCTAGAATCATCTTTATCATGCATCAGTACATCTGGCTGCATCTAGCACATATAGGTGCTCCAGCTATTTGTTTCAAGATCAGTAAACAAACCAAGATTTTTTCACAGAGAAATAAGATACCAAATCAGTTGACAGGATTGGGTAGAGTGAGATCCTTCTTATAGAAAGGACACAGTACCATAGCCCACCTTACCCAAAGAAAGAGTCTAGGAGAACATGACATACCAAAAACACATACACCATGACTTCTCTTCTTGAAATAAAGTTTCTGACAGTAGTATTTCAATGGGATTTATTCCCCTTTGAGGATAAAACAGACCAACTAAACCAGTTGCTGCTGAATTGGTTCTGACTCATGAACTCATGTGTTTAAAAGTTGAACTGTGTCCTGTAGGGTTTTCAGTGGTTGTTGTTTTGGAAATAGTTTTCCAGGCCTTTGTTCCGCGGTGCCTCTGGGTGGACTTGAATCTCCAGCCTTTTGGGATGATAAATAACAAAAGCTCTCCAAATACAATGTTACACAAATAAGTGGAAGTTTATTTTAAGAGATGTTTATAAATGTTTCACTAAAAAAGTGATCAACAAAAAAGCAAAATTGCATGGATGTGGTGCAAGGATTGTTTAGCTTTTGAGAAAATGTAGAAAATCAACTTCTACAAGAACAGAAAGTAATCCCACATATGTCTTATTTTATATTACACATTGTGGAAGCCCTGGTGGTGTTGTGGTTAAGAGTTTAGTTGCTAACCAGAACGTTGGCAGTTTGAATCCACCAGCTGCACCTTGAAAACACCCTATGAGGCAGTTCTGCTCTGTCCCATAAGGTCCCCAAGAGTCAGAATCTACTCAGTGGGAATGGATGTGTGTATAGTGTGTTACAGGTTGTGGGCTCTTTTGTTGAGTTTCAAGAGAAAAGGTTCTCACTTGTCTAAAGTGATGGTAGGGGCTGTGGATGGAAGGAATGCTGTTTATTTTCTGTGTTAGGCTATGAAGTACATGATCGAATCTAAGACTGCCAGAAGAGAGAGTTATTTAAAGCAGACTTTGTTGTCAATTATTTGCATAAAATTTTCTTACCAAACCAAGTCAGAGCTCTCTTTGAAACACAGATCCATAGCATATCCCGACATGGCGATTAATTCAGAGTTTCTCTTATGGAAGTGCTACTATTACAAGTACATTCCGAAAACAACAACAGTATCCATAACAATGAACTCTTTGCCATCAAGTTTATTCCAACTCGTAGTGACCCTGTAGGACAGAACAGAACTGTCTCACAGGGTTTGCCAGGCCGTGATCCTTACAGACACAAGTTGCTACATCTTTCTTCCACAGAGTGGGTCCCACCCACCCACCTTTTGGTTTGCAGTGGAGTGTGTACGTACACTGCATGACCAGAGCTCTGTTAGTATGTTCTGAGGTACTGGACCTTAAAAAGATAGTACAATTAATGTATCAAACAAACCTATCGTATCAGTATTACTGGTGGATATCAGCTAAAATATATAAAAATGTCACTGTGGATGTGTGTTATGGTTATCTCATGGTTTCTTTTCAGTTTTCCTGCTCTAACATCCTCTAGAGATCTTGGGGTAGTCACTGTTAATTAGCTAGGTGTAGAAGAAGTAAGGCTCTACAGTTCGTATATTTGGATTATTCCTCTTGTATAATTGAAAATTGACTGTATGAGATGACCCAAGTTTTAACAGTAGTGAACATGAAATTAGATTTGGGATGTGATAGAGACCAAGGAAAGACTTACAGGAAGAGATGGCTGATATTTGTTCCAAGTGTCTACCAAACTAAAGCCAATCCAGAGTCTGCCTCTTCTGTGACTGTTTCTTTACCCCCTGCTGTTGGCCTTGAGATTAGAGAGAAGAATGGTACTCTCCTGAAAACTGGAGTGTTGGAGAAGGTTGTGTACAAACCACATTCATTGAGTGAATAGTGTGTTCTAGGTAAAACTGTAGTGCTCTTTGGGTAGTAAATCTCATACTGTTTCCACTAGGGATAAAACTTATTGGGGAAATGAAATAAGGCAGGGAAACTGTTGTGATACATGGTGGACATGTAGGACTGTGCAACAGAAAGTGTGAACGTTAGATCAGCTGTAAACTTGAGTCTGTGTATCAGTAGTGGTTCAGCAGTTGTTAATGAATGTCCTACAAGAATGTAACAAGTTAATAACTAGAAAGCGGGAGAGGGGAGAATATGTAGGAACTCTGTGCTTTCTCTTAAAAAAATGAAGAGATCAAGTGTGAGAGACAAAGATACCAAACATGCACATGTGCAAACAAATATGCACAAGCGCAGACATACAAATTAGAAGAAGAATGAGACTTCATATAATCTGTGGTCAACTGAGTTTCTCTGACTAAGGAATGTTACCTCTTTCAGTTAGGTTTTAAAAGTACAGCCTAGCTAACTGGTATAACCTCAGTCAACCGAATGTAAAGGGGTTACTTGATAAGGAGAAGTGGAGTTGCGTGAGGATGCCACTTTGTTTTGTAACTTGTTTGTCAATGCCTGGTTAACTTTTAGAAATGTAGACATGCAACTACATATATGACCTATGGTTTTTTGAGCAAGATGTTGTTTAGTTTCTGTGAGTTCCAGTATCTATGTATGTTTTTTCTGCTGTTGGTTTCGACTTTTTTGGCTTTATGATCTGATAAGATGCTTTGCATTAATTCAGTGGTATCGATTTTGTTGAGAATTGCTTTATGTTGTAACACATGGTCTATTCTGGAGAATGTTCCATGTGCACTGGAGAAGGTGCAGTTGTCCATTGATGGACAGAAAGTTCTGTATATGTTGATGAGGTCTAGCTGGTTAATTGTGGCAATAAGGTCTTCTGTGTCTTTATTGAGCTTTTTTCCAGATGATCTGCTCATTATTGAAAGTGGAGTGTTGAAGTCTCCCACCATTATTGTGGAATGATTTATCTCATTTTTGAGTGTGGTCCGTGTTTCTTTGATGTATTTAGGTACATAAATATTTAATAATGTTAAGTCCTGCCTGTGTATTGAACCTTTCAGCAACAAATAGTGTCCATCCTCGTCCATGATTACAAATTTTGCATTAAAATCTATTTTATCTCAGGTTAGAATTGCCACCCCTGCTCTTCTTTGTGTATTGTTAGCTTGATACGTATTCTTCTATGCTTTTGTTTTCAGTTTGTTCGTATCTTTAAGGTGAGTTTCTTGTAGGCAACGTAGGGATGGGTCATGTCTTTTGATCCAAAATGTCATCAGTGTCTCTTTACTGGAGCATTCAGTACATTCACATTCAATGTAATTATTGATAGGCATGTGTTTAGTGCAGTCATTGTGATATTTTTAATTTTGTGTTGATATTTTCTCTATTTTCATTGATCTAGGAGATTCTTTTTTGTGAGTTGGTTTTTTTACTCTTTTCAGGGTTGGTTTTGTGGTTGTTGAGACTCCTGTGTTACATTTCTTGATTTGATATGTTGCATTTGTATTGTGCTTTACAGCTGCCCCTGTGATCCCCCTTAATAAACTGTGTATAAACCCAGTTTTAATTACTACCAGTCTTATTAACTTCCTCTCCATCTGGAAGGACTATAATGACTGTAGTACATCTCTCTTTTTAATATGATCACATCCTAGTTTTCATGATATGATCACTGGATTATTTCTTTCACTATTATAGGTTTGATTGAGTTTGGAACCTTCCCTAACTGAGTAGATTTCTGAGTAATGTGTCCTGAGTTTCCTTCTAAAATATAAAGTTAGTGGTTTTGTTCTTCTAAGCCAAAGCGAAGAGATTCTTTCAGTGTTTCTTGTAACTTTGGTCTGGTATTTACAAACTCTGAGTTTCTGTTTATCTGCAAATGTCTTTCTTTTCATACTTGAAAGATAGTTTTGCAGGATATATAATTCTTGGTTGGAAGTTCTTCTCCTTCAAGGCTTTGAATGTGTTATGCCACTGTCTCTGTGCCAGCATTGTTTCTGCTGAGAAATCTGATGAAAGCCTACAGGGTTTCCCTCTGAATGTTAGTTGTGCTTTGAGTCTTAATGCCTTTAAGAGTTTCTGTTTCTGTTTCATTTTGTAAGCTTGATTATAATATGTTTTGGAGTCTTTCTTTTGAGATCTATACTGAGTGGCATTCAATATGTATCTTGGATATTGTTTTAGTCAGCTAAGGCTGCTCTAACAGAAATACCAGAGAATGGATGGCTTTAATAAAGGAAGGTTTAGTCTTACATAGTCCGGTAGGCTACAAATGCATATTCAGGGTGTCCGCTCCAGGGGAAGGCTTTCCCCCTTGTCGCCTCTGGAGGAAAGTCTGATATTGCATCCGTCTTTATCCAGGGAGCATCTTGGTGTAGGAACCTCAGGTCTGAAGGATGTGCTCTTCTCCTGGTGCAGATTTCTTGATAGTGCAAGGTTCCCAATTCTCTGCCTGCTTCTCTGTCCTTTTATCTCTCACAGGATGAAAGGATTAAGGGTGGGGCAAGCCATACTCCAGGGAAACTCCCTTTACAGTGGAGCAGGGAGGTGATCCTATGAAGGGATTCACAGCCCCACCCTAACCTTTAACATACAGCATAGGAAAACCACAAAATGGAGGAGAGTCACAAGATACTGGGAATCATGACCCAGCCACATGGCTACACATAATTTGGGGGGACAGAATTCAATCCATGACAGATATCTATATTCTCTTCTTTCATAATTTCTGGGAAGTTTTCTGTCAGCAGCTCAGCAACAATACTCTCTGTGTTCTCAGGTGTCTGGCCCTGTTGAGGAACTCCAATTAATCTTGTTCTTCTTAATAGAGTCCCACATGCTTCTTAATGCTTCTTCATTTTTCCTCATAGATGCTGGAGTCAGTAGCTCTGTCTTCCAAGTTAGAAAGTGTCTTTTGCATTTGTTCCATTCTATTTTCTTGTCTTTGAATTGAAGTTTTTATGTCTTTGATTTTGTTCTTGATTTGCTGGATTTTACAGTAGTGGTGTTGCATCAGATCGAACAGCTTACTTAATGTTTCATTTTGCTCTGCTGCATTTTGTATAAGGTCTAGAAGGGCTCTCTATGTAATCCTTTTGTATTCACCTTCTGATAGTTTCAGAAAGGTTTCTTTATCTGGGAAATTCTTTGATTGTTTCTTTTAGGGGCCTTCTGAAGCCATGGGTGTTTTCTTCATTACAGTTTTATCCTGAGTTTGTTGCTTTTTAGGATTCACATGAGTTACTAAATGCTGGGAGAGATGCTGTGAGGATGGATTGCAGTTGTTTCTGTAGGCCTTCTTAAAATGAAGGGTAAAAGGTATCTGACAACTTCCAAAGTCAGTCAGGTTATCAGGTGTAGCGGTCCCTCACAGCTGGCAGAGTAAGCACCTCTGTGTCCAACCCCAGATGTTATAAACTAGTTCAAAATACAGAAAGGCTACTGCCCTGCTGGCCTCTGCTGCTGGGCCCCAGCCCTAGGTGACACTGTGTAAAATACTGCTTTTTTGCTGAAAAGGTGCTCTCCTCCGGGGAGGTGCTGCCTCCCAGCCTAGGAATTAGGTCCTGCTGATGCCTCTGTATGGGTGTCCCCACCTCCCGGTAGAACAAGATGGCGTCCCACACAAGCTTCCTGTTTGCCTGAGTCCGGGCTACTCAATGACGGAGGCGGAACGAGAGACCAAAGGTGCAGAGATGCACAGAGTCCAAAGCCAGGCTCTCAGATTGTGGCAGTTCTGCCTGCTGATCTCACCAGCTGTGCACCTGAGACCAGCTGCTAGTCAAGTTCAAGCTCCACCTACCAGCTAAGAGAGAGAAAAAAAATGTTAAAATGTCAAGTTACCTTTGGTCCATGGGACCCTGTACTCTCTAAGAGTGGGGATGGCAAAAGAGAGGAGGTTTTCCATTCGGTGGTATGAAGTCCAAATTAACAGCTCTATGCTATGTCCTAGGGCTCACTAGATGTCCAGAATCCTCCGTTTAATTGTCAGTTCAGGTCTTGGTTTCCAGAGGGATTTAGGGTGATGTATGTTTAATCTGCCATCTTGACTTTGCCCCCTTGCAACTACATATATGAAATCATGGAAAGTTTTTATATTAAGAATTCATAACATAGGCTTATTTTTCAGTGGTTAATGGACCTCGGGAAACTCTGGTGGTATAGTGGTTAAGTGCTACAGCTGCTAACCAAAAGGTTGGCAATTCAGATCCACTGGGTACTCCTTGAAAACTATATGGGGCAGTTCTACTCTGTCCTATAGAGTCACTATGAGTTGGAATTGAGTTGATAGCAGTGGGTTTGGTTTTGGTTTTTAATAGAGCTGATAGTCAAAATTTACCAGTGGGTCATTTTTAAGCATAGTCATTGACTGACATATGTTTTCCTGTCAGCACAGTGTAGGTTTTCTTTCACTATTGACATCAGTATTTCCCTTCAAGTAACTACTTGAATAATAGATGTCTGGCCATGCATTATCATAAAGAAAAACACAACATAGCTGTCAGTTATCTATCCAACTGTCAGCTCATGCAGAGGTTACTATCACCTCTACCAGTTTTAGGTTGTTATTCTGTAGAAGGATCCCTGGTGGCATAGTGCTCAGCTGCTAACCGTAATAAAGTTTGGCAGTTCACATCCATGAGCTGCTCTTTGGAAATCGTATGAGTCAGTTCTGCTCTGTCCTGTAGAGTTGCTATGAGTTAGAAATGACTAGATGGCATATAACAATGGTAATGCTCTGTAGAATAATAATAGTTACACATAGGGTGGGTTCATAGCACTTAATAGCTTTATGTATCAATGTAGTAAATCTTGAGACTGTTTCTGCTGGTGTGCTATAGTTATCTCCAGTCATAATTATATTATAAACATTGGCTACATAATACTTATGATCTTCCCAAGGTGAAAAATGATATTACATAATTCTAGCAGATTATTTGTGGTGTTTATGTTTAAAATGTATGGTGAACATACTATGATTCTGACTTGTAATTCCCCACAGTCCTGTTTTTAAATAGTTAAGTGAAAATTCAGAAACTAAGCTGAGTAAGTGTCTCTATTTCTAAACATTTCATTTTGTAAATTACTTTTAAGTGGTAGTGTCCATTGAATTGGCCTGCTAATGTGAATGGCTGGAAGTGGAAACTTGCCTCTGACTTTTCCATAAACTGTTCAGTGCATGTCACCCAGTGCATAAATTTGCGTAAAGGTTAGAATATTTCTTTAACCACTGTGGACTAGAAAAATTTCTGTGTTTTTATGGTCAAATATTTAATAACTAAATTTTATAAAAATCACATGGTTGAGTAAGTTAAATGTTTTTTGAAAGTGCTTTTTGGCTTTTGTGTGGTCAAAAACTAAGTAGTCGGCTTAGAAGGATCCTTTCCTTTTTCAGATGATTTCATTCGTGTTCTAATAGTAATAACTGTGTTTTATCTGGCTGTCAGGGGTTCCTTTTAGAATGAACTCAAATTTTAATTTGCACATTTATTGTGTTGTACAGAAGCTTAATTTGCACATTTATTGTGTTGTGCAGAAAGAATACAGTAAATATCTAAAACAATGCATAAGTAGAGGAATGCTAATCAGTTAACTCCAGTGAAAATAAAAGCTATGTATTTATTACCAGTGAAACCCTGAAACTTGTTAATGAGATGGAGATTAGTTTTTCTTCTTTGTACAGAATTATACTCATCTAGTATATTCAGTATTTTGGAACAGTAAGTTTCATTAAAATACACTACATTTTAACCATTAGAATGCTTACTTAAAAAATTTAGACAACTTTTCATCATTTCTGTAATATTGACATTTATTATGTAACTGTAATTTGCTCAATTTGAAAATCACAGAACATATTTATTGCATTTATTTCTAATTTTTATGACAGATATAATTTTTACATAAAAAATTTGTGGTTATTATAGGAGTTTGAAAAACAAAGGGGCACAAGGTAGATTCTTGTGATTCCACAATATTAAAATGTTTAATAAAGTAATATTTTAGTGCATATTCTTTTAATTTTTTTTCTGTGTCTGTGGATGTATATTTTAATAGCTACTTGGTTAAGTGCTGTGTCTGCTAACCAAAAGATTAGCAGTTTGAATCTGCCAGGCCCTCCTTGGAAACTCTATGAGGCAGTTCTGCTCTGTCCTACAGAGTTGCTATGAGTTGGAATCAACTTGATGGCAGTGGATTTGGTTTGGTTTTATGTGGGTTTTGAATAACAGGGATTAAAGTTATTCGATTAATCTCACTAGGTACACTTGGGTTTTTTTTATCTCAATAAAACTATTATTCAGTTTTTTCTTTTACCACCCATATATAAATCTGTTTTTCCTCTGTGTAACAGTGGATTCTTGTTGATGTCTTGTCAATGTGTTTGTCTCTCTTGATGAGTGCTTTGGAGACTGAGGCATTGGTGGCATCTGACCCCCAAACCTGTCTTTTCTGTGAGTTTGAGGTGGTGCCACTTTAAAAAAAACTACTCCCCAGAGTGCTTGTTAAATTCCATCTCCTGTCTAGTCCTTTCAAGTCTGGGAAATAGACTTTTGGATTGAACTGAACCGGTTGTGGAAACTTTACCTTGTCAAGATAGCAGGGTGGCCAAGAAATTAAATCCCAATCTTGAAGTTGTAAAGAAGAACTAAATGGCCTTCCCAGTTAATAGCTTGTCTATTTTTAAAAGGTCAGAATAGCATTAATTGATGTGTGCTTTGGAAGCATATGTGGTAGATGGTTGGTCCTTACGTGGTGCAAATGCCTGGCTGTTACCTTAAAGGTTAGAGGTTGGAGTCCTGCAGGCATGTGTGGCAACCTACTTCTGAAAGATTGCAGACACTGAAAATCCTGTGGAATGAGCACTGTTCTTCTCTGATACACATGGGGTCACCAGAAGTCAGAACTGATTAGATGGCATCTGGTTTTTAACTGGTAGAAGTTGGAACCTCTTGGTTTCCTGAAATCTTTGGTAATTTATTGAGCGTGTGAGGCCAGTGATATGAAAACCAAGGGTGTGAAAGGCATTTCTTGCACGTGGTTTACAGTGGCCTTTGGCTTCACATAGCCTGTTGGAGTCTCATCTCTTCCAGCTAACAACAGTGGTTCCTTAGTCAGGTTACCTAATATCAATAGGCCATATTTGCTCCAGTGCAAATGAACATAAGGCTCCTACATCATGAAATTATTGTAAAGATTAAAGGAACTAGACCTTGATGTTGCCTAGTACAGTGTGTCCTCATAGATGTCCTAGGTAGTCTTTATTATTGTCCATTATCTTCACGTTGTGATCTTTGGACTAGGGCTGTATCGCTCAAACTTTAAGGAGCGTCCAAATTGACTGGAGGGGCATTAAGACACAGATATCTGGTCCTAGCCTAGGAGTTGCAGATTTAGTATATCTCGGATAACCCAAACCCGCTGCTTTTGAGTTGGATCTGACTCACAGCAACCCTGGAAGTTAGGGTAGAACTGCCCCCTAGAGCTGGCAGATTTGAACTGCTCATCTTCTGGTTAGCCGATGTGGCACTTAACCCACTACACAATCTGAGATAAAGTTCGAAAATGTCCACATTTCTTACAAGGTCTTGGATAATCCTGATGCTGCTGACCTAGGACCATGCTTTGAGAACCTCTGGGTCTCAGGGTATTGTAAGGGCAGATGTTGCAATGAACTGGTAAACGCTGTGAGTCTTAAAAGTCCACATGGGTGACATTTCAGGCCTTTGGCAACCTTGATATCTAGTTTCATTTATCCCAAATAATAAAATTGGAGTTGTTTTGGGTTATTCTAGTATTTTGAGCTAGAGTTACCTAGTTATTTTAGAGTCAACCTGATCCATATTTTTCAGGGTTTTTATAGCACTTAAATTTAAATATGTATAATATTGACTTAATAGAAATTGTTTCCTTAGATGTGAACTTCCTGTGTGTTACTTAGATGGCTGTCATAAAGGGAGCATTGGTGGCACAGTGGTTAAGTGCTAGTCTGCTAACCAAAAGATCAGTGGTTAGAACCTACCAGCTGTTCCATGGCAGTCTGCTTTTGTAGAGATTATAGCCTTGGAAACATGTTGGTACAGTTCTCCTCTGTCCTGTAGGGTTGCTATGAATCAGAATCAACTGAACAGCTAGGGATCGGGCTTTCTTTAATTTACTTAAACATAGGATTATTTTTCAGAATTCTAAAGTACATACAGAATTTTAAATAATATTAGGCTGTGATTTTTATTTAATTTTTCACTCATTATGAGAGATTTGTAGGTACTAAGCTCCTTTTAATAGCATTATTTCTATCAGATACTAAAACAACTGTAATTGTCAACCAAGTGTTGTGAGTTGCCAGTGATCTGCCATCCTCTGAGAATTAAGCTTCACTCATGTAATTCTTTTGGTATGGATAAGACAGAGGCTGACACTGAATATATGATGTTGGCATACTTAATATAGTACTTCTTCCACAAAGCTATTAAATTGACTTAATTGGCCTTCTGATAAAATTTATGCTTAATGCAAATGATGAAAAAATTCATCCTAGGATACTACTGCTGCTTCTAAAACAGCTCACAAGCACTGAGTTCCCACTGCTGACAGATGGCAAGCAGATCCACTTCTGTTATAAAAATAATTAGGGTTCTTTTAAATATAATGACTAAGATTTATCAGACAATGGTTAGAAACATATTTTTGACAAAATCCCTCACTGAGGAGTTTACAATTGGTCCGTCTGTTGTGTAATTGCATTTTTCCAACAGTTTGAGGAACAGTTAGAAGCTTCTCTGTGCCTTTGTGTTCCCTAGTATCCTGTTGCCATAGAGTCGGGTCAACTCTTAGTGACTGTAGAGGTCAGAGTAGAACTGCCCCATAGAGTTTCCAAGGAGTGCCTGGTGGGTTTGAACTGTTGACCTTTTGGTTAGCAGATGTAGCACTTAACCCACTATGTCATCAGTAGTGGCCCTCAGTTTCAAACAAACAATTTAAATTTTATTATAATTTGCATAAATTTGCATTAGGAATATGAAGTGTATCTGCCTCTTCTTACCTGATTTGTTCTTTTTTCTTCTTTTTATAGTCTTTCCTGCCTCGTTTGTCAGTTTTAAAAGCAGCAGTAGTATCCTAGGATAAATTTTTTCATCATTTGCGTTAAGCATAAATTTTATCAGAAGGCCAATTAATAGTTAATTTAATAGCTTTGCAGAAGAAGTACTAAATTAAGTATGCCAACATCATATATTCAGTGTCAGTTCCAACATCTAACCCTCTGGCATTTTCCAATGGTACCTTATGTGAAAATATTGAAGTATAAGCAAGAAATCTGGAAAACAAAGGATTTATCCATAACCTGTGTATCACAGGAGTTTATTGCTTTCTAGTAAAAGATTTATTATAAGTTATGAGACTGCTCTACCTCTTTTGAAGTGCTTTATTCTTTGGCTAGCTGTACAGTTCTCTGCAGTGAGAAGCCACTCCTTTTACAATCAGGAAAAAAATATGTGACTAAGTTTTAACAGGCCCCATCAACAGACTGCTCTTAGATTTATTTTTTAAACATCAGCTGGCTTCACTTTAGGCAGTGCACATGTGCACTCGTTCTTATGGAGTGAAGCATAGGGCTAGTTAAGGACCTCTGAGCTGTTTGACTGTCTCTTTGACCAGGGTTTCTCAAAATTACATTTGGGGTCCAATGATTGTGTTGTTGGGGACTGTCCTGTGCATTGTAGGAGGTTTAGCCACTTCCCTGGATTGTACCCACTAGATGTCAACAGCACTCTCTCTCACTTGTGAAAAATAAAAATGTCTGCAGACGTTGCTAGTGTTCCCTGGAGGTAAAATTGCCGCTGGTTGAGAAGCACTGCCCTATAGTTAGAAATGCACTTAACTTGACAGCCGAATGAGCAAATGCATGTGCACACACTCACATGCACATATATGTACACACACACCCTAAACAATTTCACATGATGCTTGAAATGCACATTGCTATTTTGTCTTCTCTTTTATTCCATTCTGTTCGTTCCATACCATTTTATTTAAAAACTGCCTTTAAGGATGTTTTTTCTGGATAGAACAGACCCCGTGGCACTTAATATGCACATATGCACTTAAAAGTATAGGTGAAATAATGATTGACTGTTTTCATCTTCATAGTGAGGTGTACCAAAGTTGACCTGCTTTACTTATTTTGGGCTTCTACAGATACCGCTTGTAGGATGACTCTGAAGATTGCCTGTAACTAAGGCCGCTGAGTGCCCGGTGGCCCACTTCCTTGGGATCTGACAAGCATCACAGAAGACACATTGTCAGTGGAGCAGCCTGCTTTGTTTAGGCACAGAGGTTATTCTGTCAACATGAATGGGTTGCACTTTCTTGGGCTTCAGGGCTTTGTACACAATTCTCATGTACAAGGTTTTCAATGAATTTAGAATTTATAGAATGAGAGAATTTTGTGTTGTCTTTAGGAATTAGATTGAATCATGGGCAGAAGGTTTTTTGAGTCTCACATCACAGTTTAGAGAGATTTGAATTTCTGTTTCTTTAAAAGAAAGATTGATAATGTTTGGAACCCTTGTGGTGCAGTGATTAGACCAACAGCTAATCAAAGGATCCAGGGTTTGAATCTACCAGCCTCTGTTTGGCAATCCGATGCAGCCGTTCTACTCTGTCTTGTAGGGTCTCTATGAGTTGAAATCAGATCAGTGGCAAAGGGTTTGGCTTTTCAAGTATTGTTAATCCTTCCCTTCTCTTTGTGTTTGTTTCTTATGCAGATAACATGTGTGAAATATCAACTGTACTACAGTTATGTAAAAGAATCAGGTTTCTCTTAGGCAAGAAATGAAACATACTCTCTTGTTAAATACATGTGGTAAGATTTAAAAATAAAGTTACTAACTTTATCTTCTGAAAAATTAGCTTGTATTTTCTGTGCTGTTATTTTCAATGTACTGTTTTGGAATGTTTTGATTGTTTTTTTCTTGAACAGAGATTATTTATTTTTCTTTAAAATTTTGCTTGTCTCAAGTCTGTGGGGATGTTGGGGAAAAAGTTGCTACAGTGCCTATATATTTAAGCTTAGTATTTCTATTTAGAAATGGGCTTCTGTGAAAAATGTTTCTTTTGAAATAAGTAATTTGAAACCTTGTTCTTTTTGCACAGAAACAACATTTTAACTAATACTTAGATTTCAGGCTCAGTCAAAAATTTAAAGCAGAAAGCAATGGAAATGCTACATAGTTACATCCTTGTGTGTATATATGGAGTACTTGTTGTTTTTCTTCCACAAATACTTAGAAGAAGAGGTTTTAGCAGATGGCAATTTTTGTTACCTTATGGGATTTGAAATACAGTGTGTATTGAAGCATCAGGTGTGTTGGAGGATTCATTCATTCTGAGTAAATTCTTACAGTACACCTGTTATGTACAAGACACTGTGATGTAGCAGTGGGGGTGAAAAGGGTAGCAGCCTGTGGGCTCATGCATGCTAGCTCTGTGAGCATGGTATTGAATTTAATGCGCTGGGCCGGTTTGCAGGATGCACCTGGGTGGTATGTCCACTGCATGGCAACCAAAACATTGATAAAGGAGCACTGGGGCTTCTTGGACACTAATTTCAAAACTCTGACCACTATACTGTAGTATGTGAGAACTCCTCTCTTACACAACAAGATTCTCAAAGTAGTCACGAGTACATTTTTGCCTTTTCAGCTTTGAAAGAGACTAGAGCTGCTGTATGTTGATAAATGTATAACAACTGGACCTTAATGGGTGGGTAGTAGGATTGATTTGTAATGCTTGTCAGTTTCCGTGGTGTAAATACACCCACCAAGGCCTGTTTAACAAAGATAACTTACCCTCACTGAATGTCCAGTTGCAAAGATACTTGTGGTAACACACCATCTATAGCATTTCTTATGTACAAAGTCAATAAATGTGGTTAACCTGAAGACGATGCATTGTAGTAAAACACAGTAAAATACTTAGAAAATGGTGAGTATTTAAGTATTTGTTCTCTTTCGTTTTCATTTATTTTTTATTTTTATTTTTAATTGTGTTTAGGTGAATGTATACAATCTAAATTAGTTTTTCATAATGCTGCTCTGCAGTGGCTTCTTCTCTCCTTACCCAATGACAGCACACTTCTCCTTTTCATTTATCTCCTCTTTTCCATCCTCTTCTTTTTCATCTAGAAAGAGACCAGTAGGACAGCATCCTGTAAATGCATAGAGCCATAAGGCACACACACCATATGGTCACATTGTATCAGCGAGTCCACTCCATTTTTGTCCAGAGTTGACCTCAGTAATGTTTTCTGGCCAGTGGCAGCCCTAGGTCTAGAGGCCATGCTCCCAGGAGAACCCCCAGGCTGCTAGACCATCAGGTGAAATCTTTTAGTTGAGTTCTTGAGGTACACCCCTCTTTTTCCCATGTTGCCACTGGGACTCAACACTGTGTGCCCCATCACGGCTGTCTTTGGTGGTGGCCAGGCACCATCTGGTTCTTCTGGTCACATGTGGATCCAGTCTCCCATTCACATGGGTCTTTCTGTCTCCTGAGTTCTTTTTTCCTTGTGTCTTTGTTGTCCCTGGTGATCATCGATTCCAAGTGTCCCTCAAATGGCAGCTTGCTGGCTAATGAGACCCCTGATGCCGCTGACCATTGTGGGGGATGGAAGACTCTCTGAGCAATAGACTAGTTATGCCAGTTGGCCTGGTGTCCTCCGAGAGCATGGCCCCCAGAACCCGCCCCTGCTACTCTATCCTTGCAATATTGGGTTGAGATTAGAAGAGTGCTCAGTTTGTAGTGAACTGCAGGTAAATTGATCGTCTTTCTATGGTGTGCTGTCACTACTTTAACGTAACCAAATTTCTATCACCTGTCTAATCTATGACCAACCCTCTTCCTCCCTCCCCACACTTGCAGCTATCAAAGAGTCTTTTCTTCTGCACATAAGTCTATTTTTAAGTCTTTATTGTAAGGCTCTCATACAATGCTTGTCCTTTTGCCACTGACTGATTTCACTCAGCACAATGTCTTCCAATTGAAAGCAGGTTATGAAATGCTTCCTATAATCATTATTGTTCTTTATCATTGCATAGTGTTCCACTGAGTGTATGTGCCATAGTTTGCATTCATCTTTTGGTGCGCATCTGGGTTGATTCCATCTTTTTGCTGTTGTGGGCTGTGCTGTAATTCTTGCGCATGTATCTGTTCATGTGACAGCCTTTGTTTCTGTAGGATATATTCCGAGCAGTGGGATTACCGGATTAAATAGTATATCTGTTTCCAGCTTCTTAAGGAAGCACCAAATTGCTTTCCAAAGAGGTTGCACCATTTTGCAGTGCCACCAGCAGTGTAGGAGAGTTCTCATCTCTCCAAAGCCACTCCAGCAGTTGCTGTTTTGTGTTTTTTGGATCATGACCAACCTCTTTGAAGTGAGATGGTATCTCATTGTAGTTTTGATTTGGAATTCTCTGATAAGTAATGATTGTGAGCATTTCTGCATGTGTCTTTTGGCTGCCTGGATGTCTTACTGGTGAGGTGCGTGTCCATCTCCTTTCCCTACTGCTTAATTGGGTTGTTTAACATTTCGTTGTTGATGTTTTGCAGTACCTTGTAGATTATGGAGGTCAGATGTTAGCCCAACATGTAGTTGCCAGATATTTTTTTCCATTCGGTAGGTGGTCTTTAACTCTTTTGGTAAAGTCTTTGGATAAGCATAATGTTTGATTCTTAGTAGTTTCTATTTTTCTATTTTCTGTTGATCATGCTTTGTCAGATTTTTAAGTCTAAGCTGTGTATTAGAACTTCCACTGTTGATCCTATTTTTTCTTGCGTTATTACTGTTTTGGGTTTGATACTTAGGTCTGTGATCCATTTTGAGTCAGTTTTTGTGTAAGCTGTGATATATAGGTCTTGTTTCAGTTTTTTTTGCGGATGGATATCCAATTTTGCCAGCACCGTTTTTTAAATAGACTGTTTTTGTGCCAGTTTATAATCTTAGGTCCTTTGTTGAATATCAACTGTTTGTAAGAGGATGGTGGCTTCTCTGGGGTCTCAAGTCTGTTTCATTGGTCTATATGTCTCTTTTTGTACCAGTGCTGTGCTGTTTTGACTACTGTGGCAGTGTAATAGGTTCTAAGGTCAGGTAGTGTGAGGCTTCCCACTGTGTTCCTATTCTTCAGTAGTGCTTTACATATCTGGGATGTCCTTCCTTCTGAGATTTCCAAACCAAGTCAGTGATTTGTTTCTCCATCTCATTAGAAAATGACACTGGAATGTGTATTCAGATTGCACTGTATATATAGATCACTTTGTATATATAGATCACATTTCACAACGTTAAGTCTTTCTATCCATGAGCAGGATATGGTTTATCCACTTAAAAATTCTCTTTTGGTTTCTTTCAGTAGGTCCTGTAATTATCTTTATAAAGGCCTGTTATTTCTCTAGTTATATTTATTTGTAGGTATTTTATCTTCTTGGAGGGTATAGCAAATGGCAATGATTTGGTGATTTCTTCTTTTGATGATCTTTTTGTTGGTGTGAGGAAGTCCTATGATTTACTTACGTTTATCTTATGTCCCGATACTTTGCTCAACTATTCTACTAGTTCCAGTTGTTTACTTATATATTATTTTTACGGTTCTCTGCATATGCAATCATATCAGCTGGAAATAGGGAGATTTTTACTTCTTTGCCGATGCGGATGCCCTTTATTTATTTATTTTGTCTTGTGTAGTTGCTTGGCTAAAACCTCTGGTACAGTGTTGAAGAGAAGTGGTGAGAGTGGGCATTCTTGTCTAGTTTCCATTCTCAAGGAAAGTTCTTTCTGTCTCTCTCCATTCAGGATAATGTAGGTGGTTGGCTTTGCATAGATGCTCCTTATTGCCTTCAGGAATTTCCCTTCTGTGCCTATTTTGCTGAGAGTTTTTAATAAGAATGCATGTTGGACTTTGTTGAATGCCTGTTCTGCATCAATTGAAAAAATCAGGTGATTCTTAGCCTTTGTGCTGTTTATGTGATTGATCACATTAATTGTTTTTCTGATGTTGAACTAGCCTTGCATCCCAGGTATGAATCCTACTTGGTCACTATGATCTTTTTGATATGTTATTGAATCCTCTTGGCTGGGCTTTTCTCGAAGATTTTTGCATCTAAGTTCATGAATGATAATTGTCTGTAATTTTCTTTTTGCGGGGAGTCTTTCGCTGGCTTTGGTATCAGGGTTATGCTGGTTTCATAGAATGAATTTGGGAGCATTCTATCCCTTTCTATGCTGTGAAATAGCCTCAGCAGTATTGAAATTAACTCATCTCTAAACATTTGGTAGAATTCTCTGATGAAGCCATCTGGACCAGGAATTTTTTTCATTTTTTTTTTTAAATTACTTTTTCAATCTCTCCCTTTGTTATGGCTTTATTAAGCTGTTCTGTTTCTCGTACTAGTTTTGGTAGGTGATATGAATCTAACAATTTGTCCATTTCCTCTAGGTTTTCAAATCTGTTAGAGTATAGCCTTCTGTAGTGTTCTGTTATGATACTTTTGATTTTGATTGTGTCTGTTGTGATGTCTCCCATCTCATTTCTTATTTGGGTTATTTGTTTCCTCTCCTGTTTTTCTTTTGTAAATTTACCCAATCATTTATGAATTTTGTTGATTTTTTTGAAAGAACCAGCCTTTAGTTTTGTTAATGTTTTCCAATTTTTCTTCTAGTCTCTGATTCGTTTAGTTCTGCTCTAATCTTTATTGTGTTTTCTTCTGGTGCCTGTGGGGTTTCACTGTTGCAGTCCTACTTGTTCAAGCTGTAGCGTTAATTCTTTGGTTTGGGCTCTTTCTTTATTCTGGATGTGTGCATTTATAGAGGTAAATTGACCTCTGAGCACTGCTTTTGCAGTATTCCGTAGGTTCTGGTAGGATGTGCTTTCGTTCTCATTTGCTTTCATAAATTTCTTTATTTTGTCCTTCATTTTTTCTATAACCCATGACTTTTTGAGCAAGGTGTTGTTCAGTTTCCATGAGTTCCAATTTCTATCTGTGTTTTTTTTCCTGGCATAATATGGCATTATGGTCTGAGAAGATGCTTTGCTGTGATTCAGTGGTTTGGATTTTGTTGAGACTTGCTTTATGTCCTAAAACATGGTCTATTCTGGAAAATATTTCATGTGTATTGGAGAAGATATATTTATCTATTGATGGATAGAAAGTCATGTGTATGTTGATGAGGTCTAGTTGATTAACTGTCTCAATAAAATCTTGTATCTTTACCGAGCTATTTTTTGGATGATCTGTTCATTACTGAAAGTGGAGTGTTGAAGTCTCCAACTATTACTATGGAGTGATCTGTCTTATTTTTCAATATTGTCAGTGTTTGTCCAATATATTTAGTTGCTCTAGTATTGGGTGCATAAATATTTAATATTGTTATGTCCTGCTTATGTATTAAACGTTTCAGCAGTAAATAGTGACCATCCTTGTCCATGATGGTGGATTTTACATTAACAACTATTTCATCTGAGTTTACTGTTGTCACTCCTGCTGTCCTCTGTATGTTGTTAACTTGGTGTATATGTTTTCATCCTTTGATTTTCAGTTCTTATTTTTCAGTCTAAGGTGTGTTTCTTATAAGCAGCAAATAGACGTGTCTTTTGCTCCAGGACATCACTCACTGTCTGTTTATTAGAGCATTCAGTCCATTTTCATTCAGTGTAGTTATTCATAGGTATGTGTTTAGTGCTGTCATTTTGATGCCTTTGTTTTTGTATTGTTGGTGTTTTCTTAATGTTCTGTTCTAGGTCTTTCTTCTTTATGGTTTGACTTTTCATCTTTATCAGTGTTGGTTTTGTGTTTGTTGAGACTCCTGAATTATGTTTCTTGTGTTGCTGTATCACATTGCTATTTTGCTTTGCATCTAGCTGTATGATCCCCCTTAATATTCTAAGTTTAAATGAAACTTTAACTTGTGCATATCCTTTTAATTTCTTCTCCTTCTGAAAGGGTTATGTGTAGTGTAGATATCCCTCTTTTTAGTGTGATGATGTCATAGTTTTTATGTTAAGATCACTGGTTCCTTTATTTTGGTGGTGTAGCTTTTTTTGAGCTTTGTGACTCTGCTAGCTGAATAGGATCTGGATGCTGTGTCCTGCATTGCATTGCTTCCTTAAGTATACATGTGATGTTTTTGTTTTCCTAAATAAAGAACTTCTTTCAGTATTTCCTATAGTTTTGGTTTGGTTTTTACAAAGTCTCTAAGCTTCTGTTCATCTACGAATGTCTTAAATTTCTAATTTACATTTTAGAGACAGTTTTGCAGGATACATAATTCTTGGTTAGAAGTTTTTCTCCTTCAAAGCTTTGAATTTATAATCCCATTGCCTTGTTGCCAACAACATTTCTGATGAGAAGTCAGACAAAAGCCTACAAGGATTCCCTCTGAATGTTAGCTTTGCTTTCAGCCTCACTGCCTTTAAGAGAATTGGTTTATATTTCATTTTATGAAGCTTTATTAGTTCTTTTGGCATTCAATACGCATCTTAGGTATCTATGTTCTCTTTCATAATTTCAGGAATTTTCTGTCAGCAACTCTACAGCAATATTGCCTATATTTTCAGCTATCCCTCCCTGTTCAGGAACCCCAATTATTTGTAGACTATTCCTCTTAATAAAGTCCCACATATTTCTTAATGCTTCTTCATTTTTTCTTATTTCTCTTCTCTGATTTCTCATAAATGCTAGTGTCAGTTGCTCTGTTCTCAAGCTCAGTAACTCTGGCCTCTAGCTCCTGAATTCTACTTTTTTGCATTTGGATTGAATTGTTGAATTTTGTAATTTTATTACTGATCTACTGGATTTCCATCAGTTCAAATAGCTTACTTAATTTTTCATTTTGTTCTGTTGCATTTTGTTCTGTTGCATTTGTTCTGTTTAATCTCTTGGAGGGCTCTATACATAATTCTTTCGTATTATGATACTTTCAGAAAGACTTCTTCATCTGGGAAGTTTTTTTATTCTTTATTTTGGGAGTTTTCTGGAGCCATAGTGGACTGCTCCTTTAAATGGTCAGCTCTTGATTGTTTTCTTCATGCCATCTAGAGGTTGTTCAGCTTCTCTGGTGTTACCTCAGCAGGTGCTGAGGTGAGTTCTAAGAGAGAAATTGTACATCAACTGCTTCTGTGTAAGTTAGTGACTGGCCACAGGCGGACACTCCTGGGTTGCAGGCTATGCCTCCTGATGCCCTTCTTATGTAATCCCTGTGGGTCTGTCAGCTGATGCTATGTTGTAGATCACTGAAGGGAGGAGGAACTGCTACTGGCTGCTTAGCAGTCAGTTCTCTGGTCTTATTTTAAAAAGGTGCTTTACTTCTAAGTGAGAAGCTGTCCAGCAGCTTCTGAAATCAGTCATGCCCTTAAGTGTAGCAGTGCTCTCCTTCTGGCTGACAATGAAAGGGCTTCATCTTCAGATAGTATGACATGTTTTAAAGAAGCCCCACCTGTAACTCTAGGCACCACTGTCCTGAGCATTGCATTTCTGCTGGAGAATCACTTTTCAGACAGGGGCTGCTGCTCAGTGTGAGAATTAGCACCATCTATGTCCTCTGAATGGGTGACTTTGTATCCCAGCTGATCAATATGGTGTCCCACCAAGCTGTCCTTCCTGCCATGAAACAACACAATCTATGGCACGGATTAGAAAGGAGAGGGTGGAGGGGCACTGATGCCCGTAGTCAGCAGCCAGACTCTCAGTATGTGGCCATCCTAAGCACAGTCTCTCTGCTGCACTGTAGGCTGTTTACTTAAGTACTACTGTTCAGCATATGACCAGTCTTCATCTCCTGAATAACCAAGGAGGCATCAAAACTTGCATTTCTCCCAGTCAGTCAGCCAAAGCAGGACTCAACGTGTTGCTTCCTCATTTTAGAGAGAAATAGTTTCCCCCTTACTGGCACCTAGTCTGTTCTGGCAACCTTATGCCAGATTGTAAGACTCCCTGGAAGCCCATGCTGTTCTGTTCAATTGTCATTCCAGGCCTTAGTCCTAAGAGGGAATTGAGGAGACGTGTGTCTAGTCTGCCATCTGGATCCCGTCCTCCCCATCCCAGATTTTCATTTATTTATTGTAGGTTTACATAATTTAGTTATTAATATTGACTATGTTAACAATTGCTTGCAAAATTCCTGAAATTTGAGGAACAGCTCTCCCGAGTCAGTTCTAACCAGCTGCAACACTCCTTTCAAAGCACCATAGTACCTTACCTGAAATCCCTAGTGTCAAATGTTTGTGAGAATCTAGATTTTTGGTTGGTATTATTGGAGATACTATACCGCTGGTCCTTGACTGTGATATATTTGAGTTATGACAACATGACAGTCCTTTTTTTTGTAGTAATTGTACTACAGTGAATAAATGGTCAGCAAAAACAAGGAAGACCCTCAACAAGGTGGACTGACACAGTGACTGCAACAGTGGCCTCAAGCATAACAAGTCCTGTGGAATGGCACGAGACCCAGCAGTGTTTCATTCTGTTTTATAGAGGTCGTTTGAGTTAGAACTGACTCAGTGGTACCTAACAACAACTACTGCATATTATGTTGCGTTATGCAATTTGCTGATGTCATCATATCTTTAAGTTTATATGTGATGTTTTTAACCCCCAAAGACAGAGAAAGATCAGATTTATAAATATATACTAGAAATCGATAGTAATGGAAAAGTAACCCCCCCCCACCTTAAATCAGAACAGGATTTCTCAGTCATTGGAATGGAACTTCATTTTAAGTCAGGGACTATGTGTGATAATAACTTTCTCTGTTGTGTCTCAGGCAGCGCTCAGTAATAAAAACATTAGTATTTCTGCAGTGCAGTGTGAATATTCACCAAATAAGTAAGTAAATAAATATTATAAACAGTCTTGTATCTATTCAGATTAGATTTTGCCACCAAGTGTGCTTCTTACAACCTTATGAACAAATTTTTGCTTTGGAATTGTAGACGAGGGATTATGAATCTGTATTTCTACAAATCAAGGGCTAGAAGAACATCTATGTTTATTCTCTCAGTATGAGGGCAGTGCCATTCTTGGACCTGAATTACACCCACCTTGCAAGACAGGTACATTCCCTATGTATGCTGGCTAGTTCTTCCTTTTGCTTCTTTCCCTTCGTGACTCACTGGTCTTCGTCTTTCAGTACTTAGGCTTCATTTTGTCTGCCAGGATTTTCTAGCCCCACCTTACCAGTGCTTCACTGCAGGAGTTCTGACTGTCTTCAGGGTGCCATTCTCTGTGCTGTGCACAGCATCTAGAAATACTGTTTCCATTTGGTGTTCACTGTATAATGCCAGACACTGAGGAGAGAGAGGGCACAGGATCACAAGGCGAGCCATGGACCTCGTACTTCATCAGGAAAGTGAAACCTATAGCTACTTCTCTCCATTAGAAAGTTCTGTACTTTCACCATTTCACAGCTACTTCTCAGTGGTGAGTCCCACCAGTGGGAATGCATTTCCCAGAGTACTTGGCACATTAGCTCATGTCTTACTAAAGCTTCTTTTCACTTAATTTCCATGACTGAGATAGCTTCAGTTAGATCTAATCAGTCTTTATAGAGTTCTTTGTATACTGTTATGTTCCTATCAGTAATCATCTATCTGAAAGAGTTCAACTGGTAGTCTGACAGTAGCATCCAGAAATGAAACCATCTTAGATATTAAGGGGCAATAGAGCCAGTTTCTTCTCTAGTGTCTATATGTGCTTGGTATTCCAATATTTCAACTCTCTCTTGGTTTTTAATGCTCCACAGTGAATATTTGATACCAGGGATTCTGAATTACCAGTTTAATGATGTCTTAAGCCTGATTCTCTAGAGAAGCAAAACAGGGAAAGCATATATATGTGTGTGTCTGTATGTATATAAACATGTGTGTGTGTGTGCGTGTGCATGCATGTGTGTGTATACTCATACAGGAAATGGCTCATACAGTTGTAGAGGCTGGAGTGTCCCAAGTCTGTGGATTGGGGTAGAGGCTTCTCCTGATTCATATAACTGCAGGGGCTGATGAAGCCAAAATTTGCAGGTCAGAGAACAGGGGTCTTGCTCTCATGCTGTGAAGATGTGTCAATGTCAAGATCAACAGGCAAGATTGCAGGTGAGCTGCTAGCTCAGGTCCCAAGAACTGGAGGTCAGATGAATGGGAGCCAGCTGCAGGATTCAGAGAGAGCAAAAGCCCATGAATCATGCCAGAATCTCCACTGATATTCAGTGCAGGCCACATGCCCAAGGAAACTGTTTTTGGGATGGCTACTGTCTTAGTCCTTTGGTACTGCTCTAACAGAAATACCACAAGCAGATGGTTTTAAAAAGAGAAATTTTGTTTCGACACAGTCCAGTAGGCTAAAAGTCCAAATTCAAGGTGTCATCTCCAGGGGATGGCTTTTTCTGCCAGCACTGGGGGAGGATCCTTGTCATCAGCCTTCCCCTGGCCTGGAAGCTTCTGAGGCACAGGGACTCCAGTCCTTTCCAAAGGATGTACTCAGCTGCTGACACTACTTCCTTTCTGATGGCATGTGGTCCCCAAATCTGTTTGCTAGTTTCATTCCTTTGTATCTCAAGAGACTACTGTAAGGCACAAAATAATTGTAAACAGTGAGTTCTGTCCAGCCAACACATCTGCGGCCCATCCTCCTATATTAACATTACAGAAGCAGGGTTTACAGGATACAGGAGCCTCACACAAGAAACCTCACACAATACTAGGAATCATGTTCCAACCAAACTGCCAAGCACATTTCTATACAAATTTTTCTTTTTCAGAAAATAAGTTCAATCCATGACAGCTACTCATAGCAGATCCCATCATAGAAAACCAAAAAATCAAATTAGTTGCAGTCACGTTGATTCTGACTCATAGTGACCCCCTACAGGACTGAGTAGAACTACCTCATGGAGTTTCCAAAGAGCACATGGTGGATTTCAACTGCCGACCTTTTGAGTAGCATCCATAGTCCTTAATCACATCACCGAGGTGGTCACATATCAAATCTCAGTATGGAGGCAGTCACAACATTATGCAATTGCCGAAACATTGAGAATCAAGGACCAGCCGCTTGGACATAAAATCTTAACCATCACAAAGAATTTTTCATTAATATTGTCTTTTTGTAGAGGACAACTAATGAAACAAACTCAAGTTTTTAATCACTTAATGCAGTTTAATTTAGGCATAGACCTTTCTTGGTGAAAAGTATTGTATAGATTAATTTATGTCCTTCAAAATATGTATAGGAATTCAAACTCACTATACCTGTGGATATAATCCTAATTTCTTTGGTATGTTAATTTAGTTATACCTGATTAAAGCCCCCAAAGGCAAAACCACTGCTGTCTGTTTGATTCTGACTGATAGTGACTCTATGAGACAGAGTAGAATTTGTTCCATAACGTTTCCAAGGTGCATCTGGTGTATTTGAACTGGCAACCTTTTTGTTAGCAGATGTAACACTTAATTACTATGCCACCAGGGTTTTCACATGTGATTTGGGTAGGTTCTAAATCTAGTAACTTCAGAGTTATAAAAAAGAACAGATTAGACACAGAGATACCCACACAGGAGGAAGATAGGCACCAAGTGAGGTTCACCGTGGACTACCTGGGGCCACCAACAAGGTAAGAGCTGAGATAGCTCAGTCCTTAATTTGGACTTTTAGCCTTTAGAAGTGTGATAAAATGAATTTCCTTTCTTTGAATCTACTCACTTGTATTTCTGCTACAGTAGCACGAGAAAACTAAGGTAAGTATTAGATAAAATGTCTTTATAATCTTATTGGGTAATATTCTACTTTTATTCACTTATTACTCTCAAAAGATGTCAGCAGTCTGTGGCTTTTTTCCCCTTATAATTTACCACTTGCCTAACTGTCCTTTACTGTCTGGCAGTATCGAATCGGATCAGCTTTTAGGTGGCAGCAATTTATAAATGATGTTCTTTTTCCAAAGAAAAATCAGCAGCTTATTAATGGTTTGTTTATATGAAGTTTGTTTGTATTTTTAGGTATTCTTGATGCTAATTATCTAATAAGATTTGTGTTTTAAGCATTCATTTGGCCAGTTTTTGAGTTTAATTTTTCCTTTCTTTTAAGCTAGTATTTAAAGATATAAAAACTTTTCTTATGTGTTTTGGCACTTGGCTTGGCTTACGTGTTTCAGCACTGGCATTTTTCGGAATTTACTGCCATGCTTCATGCAGGCTCACTCTTTCATGTGAGAGCTGTTTTATTGTGTTAACAGTTTCCAGCTTCTAGGTTATTGAAATGTTTAAAGCTTGTAGCAGTACATTTTCTGTGGTGTCAAAGATGAAACTGTTGATGAAGCATGTGGACCCTAAGGTATTCATTGTGTTGATCTCCCTTTGCATCCGTGAATACCTGGTCTCAGCCGTTTTACACTGGTAGTTTCTTTATTACTGATTTTCTAATACTATTAGTATTTTCATATACATTATCATTTCTCTTGTCCTTTGGTAGAGTCTTTTTTTTTTTTGCATTTATCCTCTCTGTTTTCCTTACATAGAATGTAACTCAACTGAGGGCTGACCATATTTTGGAGTAAAAGAAGGAATGAACAACTTGGAAAATTCCTTTTTTTCCCCAGAATTTTGAGTATGTGTTAGTTTTCTAGGGCTGCTGTGACAAAATAACACCAAGTGTATGGCTTTGAAGAACAGAAGCTCATTTTGTCACGATTCTGGTGGCTGGAAGTCCAACCAGGATATCAGCTATGTTGACTGATTTTGAGGACTTTCAAAGAGTAACTGATCCATGCCTCTCTCCCAGCGTCTAATGGCTGCTGGCAATCCTTGGCATTCTTTTGCTGCTTGTAGGTGTATATTTAAGTGGTGTCTTCTCCTGCAGGTGTAGTGTTTAAGTGCTACGGCTGCTAGCCAGGAGGTCAGTAGTTGAAATCCACCAGGCACTCCTTGGAAACTCTGTGGGGCAGTTTTACTCTGTCTGTAGTTTATAGGTTGGAGTCAACTTGACAATAGTGGATTTGATTTTTTTTGTGTATGTGTGTCTTCTCTTTAGTGTGACTCAGTTTCTGTGTCTTTTTCCTCTTTTCTAAGACACTGCGTAAAAGGTATTAGCATCCACCCTATTTCCATATGATGTCTAACTTAACTAGTAAAAGGTCTGTTTCCTGGATAGTGGCGATGGTTATATAGTATGGTGAATATAGTTCATGTCCCTGAATTGTACATATAAAGGTGGTTGAAATAGCACGTCATGTACATATGTATGTATGTGCACAATAAAACTAAAATAAGCAAGTTATTATATAATAAATTATATCAATGTAAAAAAAGACAAAAAGAGTAGTGCAAAGTTATAAAATCAGAAATGAAAAATGGGTGACACATATGGTTAAGCATTTGTCTGTTAGCTGAAAGGTTGCTGGTTCAAACCCACTCAGAGACGCCTTGGCAGACAGGCTGCTGATATTTTTCTGTAAGGTCACAGTTCTATTCTGCACATCCATGAGTTGGAATTGACTCAACTTTAAACAACAACAACAATGTGTCATAGAAAAGTTGGAAACAGCAGGCACACAGAGAAAAGGTTGCAAGAACATGATCTGGCTCTTTGTTTTTGCCTTTACTTTTTCCTGGGATTCGAGGCTCAGCCTTGTTCATACCAACTTTTGGGTTTACGAGATTATCGTGATCTAGATTTTTATTTAGGATGTTGATGACTAAGAGGAATGAGACTTGGAAAAACAGTATGAGTCCTTGAACTGTAGTGTTTGCCACAATTATCTTTTCTCTCCTTGATTTTATGAGTCTAAGCAAAAGCATAGGCAATGTTGACTCCAAAGACTTGCCGTGTATTAACTGCTTATATTAATTTATCTGCTGTTTTCAAAGCTATTATAAAATAGGGCAATCGTTATTAATATATCACATAATTATTGGACCACTTTTTATAGGAAAATGATTTTTCTTAAGTATTGGTAAGAGGAAGAAGAAGGAAAAGGGGCAGCAAGGGTTATAAATGAAATAGGATGCTTTGGAAACAAAATCAAGAACTCTTTAGAGAATCCACATCTGTTAAGACAAGCATATCGGTATTCACAGTAGCAAAAAGAAGGAGACAGCTTAAGTACTCATCAACACATGAATAGATAAGCAAAGTACAGTACACACACAATGAAATACTACACAAAGATTAAGAACAATGATGAATCTGTGAAGCATCTCACAATTTGGGTGAATTTGGAAGGCATTATACTGAGTGACATAAGTCAATCAAAAAGGACAAATATTGCTTGAGACCACTCTTATAAAAACCCAGGAAAATCTTTATGCACAGAAGAATAAAAACTTTAATGGTAATAAGGAGTGAGGAGGAGAAATTACTAATTAGCAGGCACGTGTTGACTTTGGTGAAGAGAAAGACAACACAGTATAAGGGAAGGCAGCACAGCTTAATCATGGCAAAGCCTTAGAGGCATCCTAGACAGATTAAAACACTTTGAGGGGCCAAGTTATTGAGGCTGAGAGTTGGGGGTTATAGTCCCAGGGGGCATCTAAGTCAGTTGGTATAACATAGTTTATAAAGAAAATGTTTTACATCCTAAATTAGTGAGTAGCATCTGAGGTCTTCAGAACTTGTGAGTGGCCATCAGAAGTGCGTATATTGGTTTCATCATGTTCAGAGCAAAGGAGATTGAAAAAAACCAAAGACACAAAGAAGATGTTCATCCATAGGACTAGTGGACCACCTGGACCATAGCCTCCAGGAGCCTGAGCCCAGGAGAACTAGATGGTGCCTGACTACCACCATCAACTACTCTGATATGGATCACAATACAGAGTTCCAGACAGAGTGGCAGAAAAATGTAAGATAAAATAGAAACTCACAACGAAAGACCAGACTTACTGGTCTGATAGATAACTGGTGGAGTACCCAAAACTGTGGCCCGTGGACCCCCTGCTAACTGAAGCTACTCCTGAAGTTCACTTTTCAGCCAACGATTAGATAGGCTTATAAAACAATAACATAGTGAGGAACATGCTTCTTAGTTCAATCAAATATAGGAGACCAGATGGTCACTACCTGCCCAAAGCAAAGCCAAGAACACAGAAGAGATGCAAAACCTGGAGAAATAGACATGGGGAACCTGGTGTGTGAAGTGAAGTGGGAAGACTGTTGACGCATTGCTGGGATGGCAACCAGTGTTACAATTTGTCCATTTTTCATTGAATAACTAATTTGTCCTGTAAACTTTCACCTAAAACACAATAAAATTAAAAAAATAAAGAAGACAAGTATATGAGGGAGATGAATTTATCTGTGTAGTGTTACTGGAGAAGCTTGGGTGGTATAGTAGTTAACTGTTGGACTGCTAACTGAAAAATCAGTCATTGGTACCCACCAGTTGCTGCTAGAAGAACGATGGGAAGTCTGCTTCTGTAAACTTACAGCCTTGGGAACCCCTGTGGGATGGTTCTAATCTGTCTTACTGGGTCACTAGGAGTTGGAATCAGTTGGTGGGTTAGGGCTAATGTCACTTGAACAAATACTTGCGTGTCTATTTTTTGTTAAGTCAAAGGACTAAAAATTAAGCTTATTAATATTCTTTGAATATCTGTTCACTACTGAAATTATCTTAGCACTGTGCTTCATAACTTTAGGTTTTATTTGTTGAAAATATGTACTGGTATGTCCTCTCTTGAGAAAGTACCAATATATTTCCTCACGCTAATTTAATTTTGGCTGATTACTAATGTATCTCCTCATGGTACTTAAATTTTACTGATTACCCTTGATTCTATGATACTTTCCCAGCTTCTATAAAACCATATTTCCTTAGGTTTACTTATACTCTCCTTTGAGTTCCTCTCAAACTTCAATGAAAATGGGATTGAAAGGTAAGACAATGAAACCTTGCAGCTTCAGCTTTGTTTACGTTTTGGTTTTCCTGTGTATTGCACATTTAGATTGAGATGTTTAATGAAATCCATAGCGAAAACTATCCCCTAAATGCTACCAAAGCCAAGTTATCTGTCTTCAGCCTTGAATTCCCCTTTGCATTGTAGACTCTTCTCCAGTTGTCTACTGGAAGTTGGATAGTGACCATGTAATCTTTGTCCGAACCTCATTTCCTTGTACTAGCCCTCTGCCGTATCACCTAGGCCACAAGCCTAGACATCTGAGATTCGTGTCCCCTTTCACAGTTCTACTCACTCATCGTGTACTAAGTCCTTTTAAATAAGCCTGATTTCTGCGTTTTAATAATTGTTTAATTGTCTTCTCATTTTGCTGACTTTGCATCAGCATACATCTTTCTAACTTCTTCATTGTTAGGCTAATGAGCTGCAAGCATTTACTTTACTAGTTGTTTTTGCACACTCTTTGCAGTCCTAAGTAGAATAAATGCAAATTAAACCAGTGTGCACTGAAGAATATGCCACACTTTTGTGGACAAAGTTCATCAACGCCCCTTGTCTCCCTTTGTTGATAGACCCAATCTCTTGGAACTCTCCCAAATGGTAACATCAGCTAACACTTATTGAGTACGTGCTGTGTTCTAGGCACTGTTCTGAGTAGTTTGTCATAATGAAGGTACACATACAACTCTACTATGTAGTATTGAGCCTTGTTCTTGTTTTGCTGCCATTGAGTTGGCACCAAACTCATACACTGTGGAACAAACAGTGTCGGGTTCTGCACCACTGCCAAAATCAGTTGCAGATTGAACCAGTCTGATAGAAAGGGCTGACACTGCCTGATTTTGATAAGTACAAGCCTTTCTTTCTAGTGTGTTGTGTGGAAGTGCCACTGAAACCTGTTCAGCATCACAGCCACAAATACATCTCTACTGGCAGATGGGTACTGGCTGTGTTTGAGATGCATTGGCTGGGAATCAAATTGGGGTCCCCTGAAGGGAAGGTGAGAATTCTACCACTGAACCACTACTTGCCACAGATAGCTAAAAAAAACTTCCTAGGGTCAGATAAGCAAGTGAGCTGTCTCTTTTAGCCTTATTCGCTTTAGGAACCCACTTTAAGGTTAGTAACGTTTCAGCAATGAAATGAGGGGTGTGTAGTACAATCCAGAGGATAAACTTGCATTCATGTCTTCTGTCAGGATTATCTCAGAATGTTTTCTGTGGAGATGCAAATGAGAGGAATGTAGAGGTTTAGGCTTTCATTAGAATATATTTTCTTTAAAAATGTATTTTTCAAAGATCTTTGTGCTTCATAGCAAAAAGATAGAAACAGCCTAGTTGTCCATCAGCAGATGAATGGATAACAAACTGTGGTACATACAGAGTCCTATGCAGTGATAAAGAACAACAATGAATCTGCAAGGCATCTCATGACATGGATGGATCTGGAGGGCATTATGCTGAGTGGAGTAAGTTAGTCACAAAAGGACAAATATTATATGAGACCACATAAGATTCATGTAAAAGTTTACATACAGAAAGAAACAATCTTTGATGGTAGTGAGGGAGATGAGAAAAGTGATGACTCTGGTGAAGGGTGTGACAGTACACAGTACTGGCAAAGCCAGCAGCCCTTGTCCAAAGCAAGGTCATGGAAGCTCCATAGATACATCCAAATTCCCTGAGCGACCAAATTGCTGTTCTGAGGTCTGGGAAGACCATGATCTGGGGAACATTTAGCTCAATTGTCATGACATAGTTTATAAAGAAAATGTCCTACCTTCTAATTTTGTGAGTACTGTGTAGGGTCTTGAAAGCATGTGAATAGTCATCTAAGGGACTGCACTGGTCTCACCCCTTTGAGAGCCAGGGAGAAGGAAGAAAACTAAAGACACAAGGGAAAGATTAGTCCGAAGAACTGATAGGCCACAGCTTCCATAGCTTTTGCTGGAATGAGTCTGGTACAACTAGACAGAGCCTGGCTACCACCAGTGACTGCTCTGACAGGGATCTCAAGAGCGGGTCCTGGACACAGCTGGTGAAAAACATGAAACAAAATTTTTACTCACACACATGGAAAAGACCATACTTACTGACCCGACAGAGACTGGAGAAACATTGATCGTTGTGGCCCCCTGGACATTCTTGCAGCTCAGTAATGAAGTCACTCCTAAGATTCACCCTTCCTCCAAAGATTAGACAGGCCCATAAAACAAAATGAGACTCAGTGGGCTTGCCAGACCAGGGCCAAGGACTAGAAGGCAGGAGAAGACAGGATTGCTGGTAATGGGAAATTCAAGGCTAAGAAGGGGAGTGTGTTGATATGGCATGGGATTGGTAACTAATGTCGTGAGACAAGATGTGTACTAACTATTTGATGAGAAGCGAGTTTGTTCTTTAAACTTTCATCTAAATTACAATTTTAAGATGGGAGGGAAGACCCCAAAACAAGGAGGCAGGAGAGCCTAGATCAGATATGGCCTTACACGGCAGGAAAAGAGATTGGATGTAAAAATTACTGACTGTTGTGAAAGATTTCATTAAGTGCCAGTTCTGCCTACTTTTAAAATATATAAATGAATAATACTTGTTTAATGGTCTGAGTTTTATTTAAATTAAATTGTTGTTTGGCAACATGATTCAGACAAGTAAATTTGAATGCACTGGCATGAGGAAGTTAGTGGCCTTTCAATCAGTTTAACTAGATAATAAATTTATGGGCAAAAAAAGAAAAATAAAACTGTGCTTGGCTAAATCTGTTAGATAGCACTGATATTTACCATTCAAAAGATTTGCATTAAATTTCATTATTGATTGTGGATTGGGGAAAATATTTAATTTATAACCTATTTCTTTTATCTGTCACACATGGGGGAGGAAGGATTGACACAATTAGTATTAATTCCTTGTTCCTTTTTAAAGAACATTGCTAAACAGGTTATACTAATGAAGAGTTGTTATAAAGAGTTTTATTATTTAGTTACTTTTTGAATAAACATGTCAGTTGATTAAAATGAGTGTGATTTAATCAGCATTGTATAATTTAGGCTGATGTCAAAGACACTGTTATCTCTCGTTTGTAGAATGTGGTCCAATAATTGTAGCAGAAAGGAATCAGAAATGGTGTGAAGTTTTTCATCTCTGCCTCTGGGTGGGTACTTTAAAATCGCATTCTTCTGTTTGGCATACAGATTAAACTGAAAGCCATTTTGTAATGTGACGTTCGCTTTGTATTTTACAAAACAAACTTATTGAACCTTGATGTTTTCTAATATTGGCTTGCAGTTGGCAGAATGAATACTGTCATTTTGTTATGTATCATTTAAAACTGAACTTCTCTTGAGAAGTTTGAACAGAAGTAGTAGGTAATAATTTGAAAATAGAACAATGTTAAGCAGCAATTCTTGGTTCTTCTACTTTGCTTTTCTTAAGTCACATTTTTTCTCTTGTATGCCCCACTGACCCCTCCAAAAAGCCTTAATAGAATCATCCGAGTTCCTCTCTGCCTTTTAAAGCGGTCAAACTGCTCTCATTTCTCTGATGATGCTTTTAGCTGGAACCTAGGATATCAGTGGGGGTCTAGTTCAAATTGTGAAGTCAGCAGTTGAAGTATTGCTAACTCCCAAGTGAGTTGCCTATACAAATGACAGGTTTCCTTGGAAACAAGGCTGACTGTTGGAGATGGAAGTGTCTGAGCTCTAAATGCCATAGAGAATGATTTGCTTACCACTTCAGAAATGTGTTATGTTGCATCATCTCTAGATCTAAAGTTGTGTTGAGATGTGTTCTGTGACTTGTGCAAATTGCGTAACTACTTCCTAATCCCGATTGATTGATGGAAAGCATAGCCAAGTTTTCCTTTCTAGCACTTTTAATTTTAAGCATAGTTTGCAAAATTTAGAACTAAGGAAGCCATCCTTCAAATTTCTATTTCAAAACAGGAAGTGTTCCATAACTGATTGCCAGAAAATATTGTCACTCACGAGACTGACAAGCAGTTTTAGTGCGCACTAGTTCTTTCACTTTTTAACAGTGGACTTGATGATGACTTGATCAGGGGACAGTATGTGTATGTCTCAGTTTTATGAGGTGGTGGTACTTGATGAAAGGCACAGGCTGATTTCACCTGTGTTTGTGAAGGCACCTGATATAGCACAGAGATCTGTGGTACCAGTTGACTAGAGAATGCAGTTTTAGACTTGCAGCTTTACTTGGAACTTCTTCCTTTCCTGTAATCTCAGCATTTGTATGTTGTTGGTTGCATGGTGTAACCGCTCGTTGGTATAAATAGCTAACAGGCTTGGCTGCTAATTGCAAGATTGAAGGTTAGTCTTAGTTCATCCAGACATACCTCAGAAGAAAGGCATGGTGATCTAGTACTGAAAATCAGTCTTAGAAAACCCTGTGAAACACAGTTCTGCTCTGAAGTTGCCATCAGCTGGCAACCACAAGACAGCAACTGTTTACCCTCCCCCACTTGGCAGTAGGATCTAGATGTGGCGGTGGATGTACAGATACAAAATTTCCAGGTCAGTGGAACACGCCTTGGCTGACTACATAAATACTGAAGAAAAAAAACAAAAACAAAAACAACTAAAACCAAGCTGTTGCTGTTGAATTTGAACTGATTCTGATCCATAGGAGCCCTGGTGGCCCAATGGTTGAAGCACTTGGCTGCCAGTGAAAAGCTTAGTGGTTCAAACCCACCAGCCACTCTGCAGGAACAAGATGTGGCAGTGTGCTGCATAAAGATTACATCCTTGCAAACAGTATAGGAGGGGTAAGTTCTACTCTGTCATATAGGCTGCCTATGAGCTACTACGTAAAAACCAAAACCAAACACACTGCTGTCCAATCGATTCTGACTTGTAGAGACCATATAAAATAGAGTAGAACTGACCCACAGAGTTTCCAAGGAGCACCTAGAAAATTTGAACTGCTGACCTTTGGGTTAGCAGCTGTAGCACTTAACCACGACGCTACCAGGGTTTCTGAGCTACATTAAAAATAGAAGAGGTCAAAAGACTGAATGGGGCCTTCGTAGCCTAGGGGCTCGGTTCTTCTTTGGTATACTCATGAAGCTGAGGCAGAAGTCTAGGAAAGGAAGAACTGAGGGCTTAAGCTTGGGCCCTAAAGACATAGTGACCCTGCCTTATGCTAACAGTGGAGCTGTTTTCCTGGGTAGAACAACCATATCAGCAGCTTCTCACCTCTTTGGTACGTGGGTCAGGAATTGGGGAGAATTGATGATAGTGGTGTAGACAATAACTGTGCTTCGTGTGTGGGAAGAAAGAGGGAAGTTTTGCTTCACCCATACTTCTCACTGAAATTCAAGCAAAATTGTAGTTAGCGCTGTGATTTTGGCAATCTGTCTATTTGTTTATTTAATAGTTTAGAATACGCCACTGAGAAGCTGATGGGGGTGTGGAGAGAGAGTTTTGTTTTGTCTTGTTTCATTAAGACATATCTGTTTTCTATATGATGTTGAGGTTTTACATTTTTTTTTAAGAAAACTTTGTAGTACCCTAGACTGTGGTAGTCACTGAAGGGATAATTCTTGAGGGATTCTGTTATTTATCATTGACTGATACAGCAGTCCCTGAACTCATGTAATGTGTATTTTTTTGTAAAGCTAAACGTTCCACAGATTAAAATGCCAGGCTGCTGAATTCTGTTTCCACATTTTACTCACTTTTAGATAGCTGTGTGTTGGAGGGTTGGCAGAGTCGGGAGAGGGATACGGGAGGCACCCATAGATGAGAAATAGCTGCCTCTATAATCTCAAGCCATGTTGCAGGGAGGCTGAGGCTAGTTTGAGGTGGAACTTCCTAGCCGAGTGGAGGAAAGTCCTCCAAGGCCTCTGTGCCAGGCTTGGCTTAGCCCAAAGGAAACTGTAACATGTTCGTGGCATTTTAAAGTTCCTTTCTAAGCTCGGGGGGGGGGGTTTTTTTTTACCATTAGAGAAATTTATTTAATTCTTAAAAGTGCTGATGAGACAGAGAATTAATCTTGCATACATAACATCTGAAGTTTGTCAGTGGCAAGCTTGAAATTCACCTTCTGTGGTAAGTTTGTTTTTATTGGTTATGGCTTGTATTACCACTATTACATGACATTAGTGGCTCAAATATGTTCTTTACTCTTGTTTTGCTTACTGGTCCAGGAAAACGGTAGCGCTGTTTAAAGGAGTTTTTAATGAACCGTGATAAGCAAGTAGGGCTCAGAGAATGACTAAGGGTTTAGTACTGACTCTATGTCATTAAAATAAGTTCAGTGATCAGAAAGCTTACAAACTGATTTCATATTTTTTTTTCCCCTGTATATATAATAATGATTATTACATCATTGTATTTGCTTCTAAGGTTTGTGTTGATTCTTTCCTAGTTTTCTTGTGGTCTCTGAGGAAGAACTCTTATGTTCATGCTAGGATCACAATCAATGCCATTTCTTCCACTTTGGAGTCAACCTGTCTATATATGATTAGGCAGTTGCAAAGTGACTTTGCCATATCTTGCTGTGAAATCTGCTTTTTATTAACACTTTTGCAGTAGTGTAATGTAGTTGTAACCTCTCTGATGGGTACAAATGGAACAGTGGCAGTTGTGACTGGGATGGGAGAGACAAGAAGGTCAGCTAGCTTATGGCAGTACACATTTGCATATGCCACTGTGGTTTGTGATTGATATACTCGAGGCGATTAGTTGAACATAACTCTTAAATCAGGAATCTAATTAGTCTGAAGGCTCAGTGGGTGATAGAGTGTGTCACCCTGAAGGAGAACAGCTCGGAAATGGAAGCATCAGGGCCAGAGAGTGTTGTAGGTAACTGTCTCACAGCTCGGAAATGGAAGCATCAGGGCCAGAGAGTGTTGTAGGTAACTGTCTCTCATTGTGATTTCCAGGTGGAGCATAATGTCTTTATTAGGTATCCGTGACTGGAGAGATGTTACCTTCTAAAAAGATGCTGATAGCTCTTGTGCAGAAAGTACCCTTTGAGTACTGAGGGGTAGTACCTTAGGATGGTGGTTTCCTGGGTTATTGAGGTAGAAATAGGAGCGTCTTGCTGTATCCTAAATGATATATTTTTGCATTACCACAGTAGAGTCTGATCCACTTTCCTTTATGTGCAATGCTTTGCTTGGCAGGGGGGGAACTGTAAAGGACTTTTTAAAAAAGACATTGATAAAGGGAATTCAGAAAGTCAAATACTTAATCTACTGTTTTTTTTCTTTAGCACAGTTTGGAGTGAAAGGGCAGACGGAATTAAGGACACTGTGTGTAATCCTGATTACAGAAATTCACAGGTAGACCTATGGAAAGGAAAAGTCGTTTTGAGATAGCAAGAGTTTAGAGTTGTACGTATGAAACGACTTCATTTCAAACTATGTATGTACCTCCAGCTACTTGACTTTCATTATTAATTTTTAGAAACTTAAGGCAGTTTTATAGTCTTCGTAATTTTACTGTGTTTTCTGTGTTACCTTCTGTTGTGCTTAGTTCTCATAGGCAAATCTACCCATTAAAACTATCTGCTGTTGCTCAAAATGAGTGTTAAATGGTTCCATCACTATTTGGGGCTTCAAAAGCATTGCTATTATAGTACTGTGTTTAAAAGAATATTGACAAATATGGCAAACAGAGTAACTTACAGGACCTGCATCTGAAACATATTTTCTGTTTTGCTGATTTTGTTTTGATACTGTAGACCAGATGATTCAGGGGAATCTGGTTGAGTCCTCGAGGTCCTTCTTTCGTTCATTAGAAGAGAGGGTCTGTCTCAGGAATTTAGAAGGTAATTTGGTTCTCCTCGTATTCTTCCACATGCTTTGGACCTTTGCTCAGGCCCCAAATTTGATGCTTCTAAAGAGTTAGAGGTTTTTATTTCATTCTCATAAACTATTTCATGTATTAGTGTTAAGTATAGGAACCCTGGTGGCACAATGAATGTGCATTTGGCTGCTGACCAACAGGCCAGGGGTTCAAACCCTCTGGCTGCACCATGGAAAAGTTGTGGCAGTCTACTTCTAAGAAGGGCAGTTCCACTCTGTCATATAGGATCACTGTGAGTTGGAATCAACTGGACAACACACAAGAAAAATGTTAACTATCTAAAGGACATTCATTAGACCTGTAATAGTCAATTTCATTCTTTTTTTTATTATGATTGAATGAAAATGTACATTCCCATAAAAATTGCGTGCCCACCAATATGCAGCTCCCGCTGCTCTCCCTGCCCGGTGACAGCACATTCTTCCTCTATACTCCATACATGTCTCATCCTCCCAACAGTCTCCTTTCCCCTCCTCTCCACCCACTCTCCTTCCTCCAGTAAGAGGTCAGCAGGATGGCATCCTGTAGATGCGTAGAACCATAAAGTGCACACATAATATGGTCACTCTGTGTTGCCAAGTCCAATCCATTCCTGTCCGAGAGTTGACCTTCATTATGATTTATGGAAAGGGCCAGCATCAGGGCCAGGGGCTGTGCTCCCAGGGGAGCACCGAGGCCTCTGGACCATCAATTGTGGTCTTTTAGTGGAGCTCTCAAGAGTGCACCCCTTTTTATTCTTGTGTGTCAGTGAGACTCAACTTTTTGATCTCCATCATGACTAACACTGGTGGTGGACGGGCACCATCTGGTTCTTTCAGTTACAAGTCGATGTGGTCACCCACTCATGTGAGTCTGTCTGTCTTCTGGATTCTCTTTCCCCTATGTCATTTTGGTACTTGGTGATCATCCGTTCGTGCTAAGTTGAGACAATTTGCCGTACCTTCAGGTGGCAGCTTTTAAGACCTCAGACGCTACTCACCAATGTGGGGTGCAGAGGGCTGTCTTAGCAAAATGCTAGTTGTGCCCATGGGCCTCGGTTTCCCCTGAGAGCATAGACCCCGGCCCCCTACCCCAGCTACTCTGTCTTTGTAACATTGGATAAGATGGGAGGAGTAATCACGTTATGTTGAAATCCAGTTAATATTGATCTTCATTCTAATGTGTGCTGTCCCATATTGCACCCAACCAAGTTTCTTTCAATTATCTAACCTAAAACCTCCCCCCGCCACACTCCGTCCCTCCCCCCTTCGCAGCCATCAGAGAGTGTTTTCTTCTGTACATGAGTCTGTTTTCAAGTTCTTATTCCAGGGATCTCATACAATATTTGTCCTTTTGTCGCTGCCTACTTTCGCTCAACGTAATGTCCTCCAATTGAAACGAAGTCATGAGATGTTTCCTGAAATCATCTTTATCATTCCATACTGTTCCATTGAGTATATACACCATAGTTTAGCTGTCCATTCCTCTGTTGTTGGGCATCTGAGTTGATACCATCTTTTTGCTGTTGTGGACTGTGCTGCAGTAAACATTTGTGTGCGTGTATCAGTTGGTGTGAATGACCGTGATTCTGTAGGATATATTCCAAACAGTGGAATTACTGGGTCAAATGGTATGTCTAGATCCAGCGTTTTAAGGAGGCACCAGATTGCTTTCCAAAGAGGTTGCACCATTTTGCAGTCCCACCAACAGTGTAGGAGGGTTCCAGTTTCTCCACAGCCTCTCCAGCATTTGTTGTTATTGTGTTTTTTGGATCATGGCCAATCGACTTGTGGGGAAATGGTATCTCAATTGTCATTTTGATATGACTTTCTTTAAGAGCTGATGATCGTGAGCATGTCCACATGTGTTTTTTGGCTGTCTAGATCTCCTGTTTAGAGAAGTGTCTGCCCATCTTCTTTGCCCATTGCTTAATTGGATGATTTATCTTTTACTTGTTGATATTGTGTAGTACTTTATAGATTATGGAGATCAGGCATCAGTCTGACATAGAGTTGCCAAATATTTTTTCCCATTCTGTAGGTGACCTTTTAATTCTATTAATCAAGTCTTTGGATGAGCAAAAGTGGTTGGTTCTTAATAGTTCCCATTTATCTATTATCTCTTGTTTGTGGTTTGTTTGACAGATTTTGAAGTCTGTCTAAGTTGTGTATTAAAACTTCCATTGTCCCTACTTTCTCTTGGATGAGCTTTATCATTTTGTATTTGATATTTAGGTCTTTTATCCAGTTTGAGTTGGTTTTCATATAAGGTGTAAGATATGGATCTTGTTTCAATTTCTTGCAGATGGATATCTAATTTTGCGAGCATGATTTGTTGAAGCGATTGTTTTTTCCCCAGTTTAATGTCTTAGGGCTTTTGTTGAATATCAGTTGTTCGTAGGCAGATGCTGTCATCTCTGGGACCTCAGTTCTTTTCCATTGATCTATCTGGCTCTTTTTGTATCAGTACCAGGCTGTTTTGATTACTGTGGCAGTGTAATAGGTTCTAAAGTTGGGTAGTGAGAGGCCTCCCAGTGTGTTCTTCTTCTTCAGTGCTTTACTTGTCTGGGGCTTCTTCCCTTTCCAAAGAGAGTTGGCAATTTGTTAAGAAATATCACTGGAATTTGTATTGGGATTGCATTATATAAGTAGATTTCTTTAGGAAAAGTAGACATTTTCACAATATTGTCTTCCTATCCATGAGCAGGGTAGGTTTCTCCATTTATGAAAGTCTCTCTTAGTTGCTTATAGTAAGGACTTGTAGTTGTCTTTGTAAAGGTATATTCTCTAGTTAGATTTAGTCCTAGGTACTTTGTCTTCTTAGGGGCTATAGTAAATGGTATTGACTTGATGATTTCTTACTTAATAATCTTGTTGTTCCTATAAAGGAATCCTACTGATTTACTTATGTTTATCTTGTATCCTGAGACTTTGCTGAACTCGTCTATTAGATTGAGTAGTTTACTTATGGATTCTTTAGGATTCTCTGTGTATACAGTCATCATCTGCAAATACAGAGATTTTTACTTCTTCTTTGCGGATGCCGATGCCCTTCATTTCAACGTCATGTCTAATTGCTCTGGCTAGAACTTCTAGTACAATGCTGACTAGGAGAGGTGAGAGTGGGTATCCTTCTCTAGTTTGTGTTCTCAGGGGAAACTGTTTCAGTCTCTCTCCATTCAGGATGATGTGGGCAGTTGGCTTTGTATAAATGGCCCTTCTTGCATTGAAGAATTTTCCATGAATGCCTATTTTGCTGAGAGTTTTTAGCATAAATAAGTGTTAGAGTTTATCAAATGCCTTTTCTGTATGCATCAGTAGACAAAATCAGGTGATTCTTGTATTTTGTGTTATTGTGGTTGATGATGTTAATTGTTTTTCTGATGTTGAACCCATGTTGCATCCCTGGCATGAATCCAACTTGGTCATGATGGATCATTTTTTTGATATGTTGTTTTATTCTATTGGCAAGAATTTTGTTGAAGATTTTTGCATCTACATTCAAGAGTGGTACCAGTCTGTATTTCTCCTTTTTTGTTGGGTCTTTCCCTGGCTTTGGTACCACGGTTATGCTGGCTTCATAGAATGAATTTGGGAGTACTCTATCACTTTCTGTACCGTGAAATAGTCTCAGTAGTATTGGAGATAACTCTTCTCTAAAAGCTTCGTAGAATTCTGCGGTGAAGCCATCTGAGACCAGGCTTTTTTTTTTTGTTGGTAGGTTTTGGATGACTTTTTCAGTCTCTTCCTTTGTGATGGATTTATTAAGTTGTTTGGCTTCACCTTGTGATAATTTGGGTAGGTTATATGAATCAAGGAATTTGTCCACTTCCTCTAGGTTTTCAAATTTGTTAGAGTACAGTCTTTCATAGTATTCTGTTATGATATTTTTTATTTCTGGTGAATCTGTTTTGACAACTCCCCTCTCATTTCTTATTTGGGTTATTTGTTTCCTTTCCTGTTTTTCTTTCGTAAGTTTAGCCAATGGTTTGTCAGTCTTGTTGATCTTTTCAAAAAACCAGCTTTTGGTCTTTTCAATTTTTTCAATTGTTCTTTTATTATCTAATTTGTTTAGTTCTACTCTAATCTTTATGACCTGATCTGTTTTCTTCTGGTGCCTGAAGGTTTCCTCTATTGTTCTCTCTCTACTTGTTCAAGCTGTAGGCTTAGTTCTTTGATTTGGTTTTTTTCTTCCTTCCAGATGTGTGCATTTATGGAAATAAACTGCCATCTGAGCACTGCTTTGGTTGTATCCCATAGGTTCTGGTAGGAAGTGTTTTCATTCTCATTGGAATCCATACATTTCTTTATTTCATCCTTGATTTGTTCTGTAACTCAGTACTTTGGAGCAAGATGTTCTTCAGTTTCTGTGAGTTCCACTTCCTATCTAAGTTCTTTCTGCTATCCATTTAGAGTTTTATGGCTTTATGATTGAGAAGATAATTTGCTTTAATTCAGTGGTGTGGATTTTGTTGAGAACTGCTTTATGTACTAACATATGTCTGTTGCACTGGAGAAGACGGTGTTGTTGTCCACTAATGGATAGAAAGTTCTGTATATGTCAGTGAGGTCTAGTTGGTTAATTGTGGCAATAAGATCTTCTGTGTCTTTATTGAGCTTTTTTCTACATGGTTTGTTCAATATTGAGAGTGGAGTGTTGAAGTCTCCCACTATCACTGTGGAGCGATCTATCTCTTTTTTGAGTGTAGTCAGTGTTTCTTTGATGTATTTATGTGCTCTAAGATTAGGTGCGTAAATATTTAATATTGTTAAGTCCTGCCTGTGTATTGAACCTTTCAGCAACAAATAGTGTCCATCCTCGTCCACGATAACAAATTTTGCATTAAAATCTGTTTTATCTCAGATTAGAATTGCCACCCCTGCTCTTCTTTGTGTATTGTTAGCTTGATACATATTCTTCCATGCTTTTGTTTTCAGTTTGTTCGTATCGTTAAGGTGAGTTTCTTGTAGGCAACAACATATGGATGGGTCGTGTCTTTTGATTGAAGATGTCACTCGATGTCTCTTTACTGGTAGAGTGTTCAGTCCATTCACATTCAATGTAACAATTGATAATGTGTTCAGTGCTGCCACTGTGATATGTTTATTTTTGTGTTGATGTTTTCTCTATTCTTATTAATCTGTTCTGGGAGCTTCTTTGTGAGTTGATTTTTGACCTTTTTCAGACTCCTGTGTTACATTTCTTGATATATAATATGTTGCATGTTTATTGTGCTTTATGGCTGCCCTTATGATCTCTCTTAATACAGTATGTATAATCCAAATTTTAATTACTACCAGTCTTGTCAACATCTTCTCCATTTGGAAGGACTATAATGACTGTAGCACATCTCTCTTTTTAATATGATGATATCATAGTTTTCATGATATGATCACTGAATTATTTCTTGGACTATTATAGCTTTTATTGAGTTTGGAGCCTTCCATAGATTAATAGAATTCTGGATGATGTGTCCTTCTAAAATATAAACTTAGTGATTTTGTTCTTCTGAGCTAAAACTGAGATATTCTTTCAGTATTTCTTGTAGCTTTGGTTTGGTTTTCACAAAGTCTTTGAGTTTATGTTTATGTGCGAATGTCTTAATTTCATTTTCCTATCTGAAAGATAGTTTTGAAGGATATATAATTCTTGACTGCAGGTTCTTTTCCTTCAAGGCTTTCAACGTGTCATGCCACTGTGTCAGTGCCAGCATTATTTCTCCTGAAAAATCTGAGGAAAGCTTATAGAGTTTCCCTCAGAATGTTAGATTTGCTTTAAGTCTTACTGCCTTTAAGAATTTCTGCTTATGTTTTATTTTGTTAAGCTTGATTATATGTCTTGGAGTCTTTATTGAATAGGGTTCGATATGAATCTTGGATATCTGTATTCTCTTCTTTCATAATGTATGGCAAGTTTTCTGTCAACAGCTCAGCAATGATACCCTCTGTGTTCTCTGGTGTCTAGCATGGTTCAGGAACTCCAATTAATTGTAGGTTGTTCCTCTTAATAGAGTCCCACATGCTTCTTCATTTTTCTGGTGTCTTTTTTCTGATTTCTCCTCAGAGATGCTGGAATCAGTAGCTCTGTCTTTGAAATCAGAAAGTCTGTTTTCCATTTTTTTAATCAGTTTTCTTGGCTTTGAATTGAAGTTTCTGTGTCTTTGATCTTGATCTGTTGGATTTCAGAGTACTGGTATTCCATCAGATTGAACAGCTTGCTTTATTTTTCATTTTGCCCTGCATTTTGTGTAAGGTCTAGGAGGACTCTCTATATATTCCTTTTGTTTTCACCTTCCGAAAGTTTTAGAAAACTTCTTTGTCTGGGAAGTTTTGAGGTGGTTTCTTTTGGGAGCCTTCTGATGCCATGGGTGATTTTGTGGCCAAGGTTTTCTCCAATGTTTGTTGCTTTTGGGGCTTCATGTGATTCAAGAGAGGCAGAGAGAGATGCTGTGGGGATCGACTGCAGTTGATTCTCTAGACTGGCTTAAATGGAGAAGTAAAAAGTACCTGACAACTTCCAAAGTCAGTCAGATTTTCAGGTGTATAGGTCCCTCTTCCCAGCTGGCAAAGTAAGCACCTCTGTATTGCACCCCAGATGTTATAAACTAGTCCAAAATACAGAAAGGCAACTGGTCTGCTGGCTTCTGCTGTTTGGCCCCAGCTGCAGGCAATACTGTGTAGAATTCTGCTTGTCTTCCAGAGAAGCAGTCTCTTTGGGGCAAGCACTGCCTCCTAGCCTAGGAATTAGGTTGAGCTGAGGCTTCTGTATAGGTGTCCCTACCTCCCAGTGGAACAAGATGGTGTCCCTCACAAGCTCGCCACCCGGCTGTTACCAGGCTACTGTTGGAAAGAGAGGCCCGAAGTGCTGAGATGCCCAGAGTCCGCAGACTTGGTTGCCAGGCCTCAGCCTCAGGCGACACTGTGCAGAACTCTGCCTCTCTGCTTGAAACCCACACTCCCCCCAGCAGGCGCTGCCTCCTGGTGTAGGAACCAAGTCCAGCTGGGGCCCCTGCCTGGGCCTCTCCTTCTCCCAGTGGATCAAGGTGGCATCCCACACAGCTCCTCATGGCATCTGTATGGCTACTACGTGGGTGAGGTAGAAAGATAGGCCAAAGGAGCCATGATGCTCAGAGTCCGAAGCTGGGCTATCAGAACATGGCAGTTGCGCTTGCTGATCCCAGCCCCAGTGTGCCTGAGACCAGCAGCTAGTCAAGTCCCAGCTCTACCCTCTGGCCAATACAGAGAAAGAAAAAAAGTCAAAATGGTGAGTTACCTTTGGTCCGTGTAAGCCTGTGTTTGCTGAGAGTAGGGTCAGCAGAAGAGATTTTGTGTTTAGTGGTAATAAGTCCAAATTAACAGTGCTATGCCACAACCTAGGGCTTACTAGGTGTCCAGAAGGCTCTGTTTAATTATCAGTTCAGGTCTTGGTTTCCAGAGGGATTTAGGGAGGCATGTGTTTAGTCTGCCGTCTTGACTCCACCCTCTGAATGTCTTTTGAATATGTAATATTATGCATGAAGAAAGCAATAGAAACAGAGTTTGCTGAGAAGATCTGTTGGCAGTATGGCTTCTGTGGTGTGTGTAGTCTGAGTCTAGAGGTCTTTGAGACGTCTTTGAAACAACTGTTTGGCTCAAAGATGTACTGTTTTACTGCAAGGAGTCCTGGTGGTGCACTATTTGAGAGTTATGCTGCTAAGCCAAAGGTCAGTGGTTCAGATGTCTACTTGCCTTCTAGAGGTGGCTACATTTCTTGGCTTGTGGCTCCCTTCTTTAATCTTCAAAGCGAACAACATAGTAGCTATCTGACCATTTTGTTTGTTTTAAAAGGTTCTCTATAATTTTGGATCCATACTTAGCTTGGGTAAACCTGGGAAATCCAGGATACTGTCTTCATCTTGAGGTACTTAGGTACTCCAACTTAAGTGAGATAGAGGACCTAGTTTTATCCTAAGTAAGGAAGCCTTTGTCCTTGGTCGCTGGGGTAATTGAGGTGCTTACCAATTTCAGGAAGTCCACTGGGTTTGCCTGTGGTCATTCAAGAAGCAGGGACCAATTATACAATAAGGGAGGTAAGCACGGGCTGTGCTTACTAATCTGTAGTAAAACAATTTCACATTTTCTACCATATCAAAGATTCTGCTTCTAGATGTGGCTGGCATCCTTCTTACAGAACAAAAGCCTCTTTTCAAATTTACAGGCCCTGGCAGGAGTGGATTACTTGTGCTTACGTACTAATCTGTAGTGATACAAAGATGTGAAATTGTTCACTACAGATTAGTAGGTAAGAATAAGTAAGTTGGTGCTTACTTCATGCACTGAATAATCTGCCCCTGTGAATAAGTAAGACCAGAACTGGCTGTAAGTGTAGGTTTCTCTGATTTCAGAGTTTATACTCTTAGCCACTTTGCTACACACAGAGGTGGACTGTCAGTTTATAGCTTCGTCCTTTTTAAAAGTGCCATGAAGATCCAAATGGTTTATAAGCATTTATGTGTGAGGATGTTATAGCAGGTTTTCTGTTGGGAGAATTCTTATGTTTCAGTGGGTTAACATGACTTTTCATGAAATAGGTGAAAAATGTGTATTGCATTCATTTATATGTGGGTTATCGTGGGTGTTATCTGAAGTTTTACCTATCTTTTTTCATGCAAACATGATGGATGAATAAAAGAGAAGAAAGACTAAATAATAACTATTGAAAAATAAAAGTGAACTTCAAAAACTGATCTATTTTGTGGATTGCAGTGGAGATTCCATCTGTTAAAATATGGATTTGATTCACATTTCACAAATTTAAAAGCAGACATTTACTTTTTGAAGGGCATGATAGAAATTTTTAATATGTAATGTTTTTGTGAAGGTCTTGTTTTCTTTGCTGTGTTACTGTATGTATTCTTGTAGAGTAGGTTTTTTAAAATTAAATACTTTTCCCAATTTAACACAAAATTACTTCATATCTGCACCTGGCTCTTAAATTTTGGTTTAGAAGAAAGCTGTAGAATTGTATGTTATTGGCATATTGCAAATCACCAACTGTGATTCTGCCACTGAAATTCAAGTAGCATTTGTTCATGACATAGTCCAGATTTCATAATACTAGTGTTTTCTAAAAAATGCTAGAGATAGTTATTGAAACTAATAATACATAAGCTTTTCCATAATGTGTGGCATTTAAAGACTCATTGTTTGTAATTTTTCAGTCTCTTTTTTCAGTTTGCAGAAAGGACTTGATTCTTATGAGGACACATGATTGTGGAAAGTCAATAACAAAACTTGAAATTCATTTGCTTCCAATTAAGTGCCAAAATGTCAAAACTTAGTACCTTCAGGGTGCGTATTAAACTGTGTATGTTTTAAGAAGTCTGATGATATTAAAGGCAAGTGTAGAGATTCAACATACCCAGGAGCCGCTTGAAATAGATACTGTAACCTTATCAGGGTTACAAAGGTACCTTGACTTTTAGTTTCCTTTCCTAAATAATTTAAAATTTAAAATTTGGTGGTATAAGAGGAATGGGTGGTATAAGAGGAATGGTGGACTCTGCTGCTAATCAAAAGGTTGGCAGCTTGAATCCACCGTCCACTCCTTTGAAACCATATAGGACAGTTCAGTTCAGTCTTAGAAGGTTGCTATGAGTTGGAATTGACTCAATGACAGTGGGTTTATAGGAATAGGTACAGTACAGGGTCATCAAACTGTCATCTTTTGGCCCAAACTTGGCTCACCATATGCTTTTGTAAACAGAGTTTTGTTTAAGCAAAGCCATACTCATTTATTGTTGCATCGATGTAATGCTTTTTTAAAGATTGTGGCCTAGAAAGCATTATGGGGCTGTTCTACTGTCACATGGGGTCACTATGAGTCAAAAATCAACTGTGCGGCTCCTAGCAACAATATACCATGGTTGCTTTCATTCTGTAATGGCCGACTGTCCATACCATCCATATGGACTGTAAAGCCAAAAATATTTACTACGTGGCCCTTTTCAGAAAAAGGTTGCCCACTCCTGTTTTTGTAGAATGTATGTGCTGCTAATACAAGGAGGGCCTTGTTGGTCAGTGTCAGAACAACAGGGTAATTTTATTGTTGAATATGAAACCTTTGGTGTATACACACACAGAAACATCATTCCATTTTTTGTGACTTACAGATTTTTTTCCACTGCTGTGTTGCCTATTACAGGGTTGAGTGATTCAACTCTTTATCATACTTTGATTTCTTCTTACCACTTCACCTCTTTCCAGGTTTTTTTAAAATCAGCTAATCCTCCATACTGTCACAGCAGGGTTCTGAAGTTCCTGCTTGTCTACCTGTTTCTGTGACCTTAAGATGGTTTTCTTTTTGTATTATATATGTAAGTGATCATGGAAATGGTGTTCAAAATGACAAAGCCATCTATGGAATGAGGATTGTGGTTATAAATACTGCTCATAGTCTGTAAGTTTATATTAAGTCCTTTAATTGATAAGGATATCAGTATTAAAAACAAATGAAAAGAACTTGATTTGGAAGAAGAAGAGGTAGTTTGCTTTGGGTTTAGCTAGTGATCTTTTCTTGTATGACTGAGCTTAGCTGCTAGGCTTGGGATTGTAGATTGAATGACCAATGGGATAGCTGTTGTTCCATAGAAGTTTACTATTATTTGGATGTTGTAGGGAGTGCCACCACTTGATTAGTTAAAAGAAGCAACGGAATGAATTTTTGTTTTTATCGTATGTCACAAAAAATACTTTAATATTTTTATTTTAGATAATGTATTTCAGCAAAGTTGCGTAAATAGCAAAGGGTATTACCATGTTTCCAATACCACTGTGCTCTTAACTAATCTATAGAGTTTATTTGAAATCTGCTCGGTTATCAACTGATGCCCTTTTCTGGTCCAGGATCCAGTCAAGGATCTCACATTGCATTTCATTTTCGCATTGTCATTTTTCCTAATCTCCTCTAATCTCAGCAGTTTCTTCAGTCTTTCTTTGCCTTTCATAACCCTAACACTATTAAAGAACATTAGCTAGTTATTGTGTAGGATGTCTCTTAGGATAAGTTATGTGTTGTTTTCTCATGATTAGATTGAAGCTATGAATTCTTGGCGAATGTGCCACAGAAGTAATGTACTTTTGGGGCACTGTATCAGAGGTCACATGGTGTTGACAAGCCTTGTCAGTAGTGATACCAACCTTGGTTAACCTTACCAGGTTTCCCCACTACATAGATACTACTTTTTTTTTCCTTTTAAATGAAAAGGTGTTTTGTTAGAAAATATTTTGAGATATGTAAATTTTTTAAAAAGTCATATTTTTATGCACTAATTTAGCATCCATTGGTAAATCTTGCCTGTAACAGTTATTACTATGTTGGTTGCCCAAATGGTAAATTTAAGCTATTTACACCAATCCTCCTATATTTATTGGTTGGGGTGCTTCATGCAGTAAGAAGACGGTACTCTTTTCCTACCATTTATTTATCTCTTCAATAATTTGTATTATGGACTACTGGACATGTATAGTTTATAATATGGAATAGAATCCAGTGCTAACATTATTTATTCTGTTTACAAATTGTCTTAGCTTTTGCTATTGGGAGCTGCTTGAAGTTGACTCCTGCCTCTATTACTTTTGAATGCTTTCTGTTTTCATTACTGGCATTGTAAGATGTTCTAGGATTGCCATGTATTTTCCCTATGCCCAGCCCTGCAGTCAGCTATTTTTCCAAGGTGTGCACATCATTACGGGGTGTTTCATCTCTTTTAAAGAGTAGTGGATGTAAGAAATATATATTGGTATACTCATACATGTATTAATTAGTGTCTCTCTGTCCCTCCTTCTTTCACTTCTCTCCTTCCTTACCTATGTACTTACAAAAGTCATGAGTTCATAGGATGCCCCTGATTCCACTCTTAACATCATAAAGATTATTCTAGATTTTACTTATTTTTAACTTCTGTTTCTCACAGTGAGAAACTTGGCTGTCATTATTCTAACTATTTTACTTATCCATTCCTGGTGTGTTTATATGCCATCATGAGAATTACTAAACTATGCACTTATGAGAAACAAATGTATCAACTAGAGTGCAATATTTGTATGACTGCTCTTGGTCTTTAGCCTTACATTAAACAGTGAAATGTAATTTATTTACAGGTTGAGTATCGGCATCATTTATATGATTCTGAGAGTCAGAGATATATAAAACATACTCAGCTATAATACTTCTTATCACCCCTACTATCTCATTCCCATTTTCTGTTTCACCTCTGTTCCCGTAAGTCTCATTCATTTCTTTTTTATTCTTCATGGAGCCCTGGTGATGAGGTGTTTAAAAGCTCAGACCACTCACCAAAAGATCAACAGTTGAAATCCAGCTGTTCCTTGGAAGCCTTATGTGGCAGTTTTACTGAGTTTTATAGGGTTGCTATGAGTTGAAATCAACTCAGTGGCATGCAGCGTCAGCATATTTCTTATGCACCAATGAATAGATAAATAAAACCAGTGCCACTGAGTCGATTCTGACTCATTTTGAATATTTTACTTCTCCTCTATCAAAGACAACTTACTATGCATACTTTTTACATTTTTCTTTTTCCACATAACAATGTAGTCTATATTTTTTAAAAAGAGGTAAGTCCACTCCCCCGTTTCTACTTTGTAGTAGAAAAGTTTTATTATTTTCATCCGTAGAATATTAGATATGAAATGTACAACTTAGAGATATAAAAGTAAAGCATTAAAATTCAAGCAAAGACTATTTCTTTGACATTTTGATTCCTAAAAATTATTTCTGGCTATATAAATACTAATATTTTCCTCCTATAGATTTACATGAATTGTAGTATGAGTTTTTGGTAGTAATTTAAATTTCTTTATTTAGACGTGTCTGTTTTCTTTTGCAGCTGGTAGCTGTGTTTGATGAGCAAGACCCACATCATGGAGGTGATGGCACCAGTGCGAGCTCTACTGGCACCCAGAGCCCGGAGATATTTGGCAGCGAGCTTGGCACTAGTAATGTCTCAGCCTTTCAGCCTTATCAAGCAACAAGTGAAATTGAGGTCACACCTTCCGTTCTTCGTGCAAGTAAGTGAAAACATTTTCTTTCCCGCACATTTCATCTTAATTTACAGAGATGTCAACTTTTGTTATCTGTCCATGCTGTTGTGAGTAGAATTCATAGTCTGCTTTTATCAGAAAATGATTAAATCTAGAACCTGGACCAATATCTTTCAAAAGAGAAATAAGCACTTTTCTGTACATTTTAATAGATGGGGCTTACTTTACTTTGAACTACCCACCCACTGCCATTGAGTTGTATCTGATTCATGGTGACCCTAGAGGTCAGAGTAGAACTGCCCCATAGAGTTTCCGTGGAGCGCCAGGCGGATCTGAACTGCCAACCTTTTGGTTAGCAGATGTGGCACTTAACCCACTACACCGCCAGGGTTTCAGTTACTTTGAACTGCCAAGCCAAGTGCCGTCGAGTCAGAATTGCTTCCAAAATCAAATAAGAATAAACAAAAAACAATAAAATAGACCCACTGCCATTGAGTTGATTCCAACATGCAGTGACCCTATAAATTGGAATTGATTTGATGGCGATGGGTGTAGGTTTTTCTTTGGTTTATTCTTACTTGCTTTTAGAAGCAGTTAAAAGCCTACTAGTTCAGTTTATTCTAACTTGCTTTTAAAAGCAATTAAAAGCCTACTAGTTCAAAGTAAAGTAAGCCCCATCTATTAAAATGTAAAAAATAGTGCAAATAAGAATAGTAAAGTTAAATTACCTAAAATTTTCTTTGCATATATTTTGCCTGAATGCTAGAGCAAATAAGCATAATTAAGGGACACTTCATATAATAAGAAAGCATAGCATCATTGATTGACAGTCAACACAGTTAAAATAGTTACTTCTGTCATTCAGCTTTATCCACAGCACAGTCGTCAGAGGCAAATTTGTCTTTAAAAATCTGAAGAGCTGCATCAGTATAAAGGTTAGCCTTGGGACATAGTGAGTCAGTATTTGGAACCCCAGCACCAAGCATACCCAAGTTTTAGGACACTAACTTGAAGAGTCACTTCTGAATTCTTCTGTCAGCCATTTCTGGAAGATTTACAAAAAACTTTGTGGAAGTTTTGCTAAAAATAACAGTCATTGCAGGTGCATAATCTTATAATTGTACAATTGCTGAGAGTAAGGAGGTCTGCATTAAGAAGTGTGTAACTTTCAAGATCATGTATCTTCAGGCAGATCTATTTGGAAACATTCCAGTTGTTGAAGAGGCATATTTGACCTTGTGTTGTTTGCAATGGAATACTTAATACATAAATGATATATGCAACGGAGGCAAGTTGTTGTGTGTTGTCAGGTCGATGCTGCCTCATATTGGCCCTCATGTACAAGAATAGAACTGTTCCATATTGCTCCTTAGGCTGTAACCGTTATGAGAGCAGATTGCTGGGTTGTTTCAGCTGTGGAGTTGCTGCTGGGCTCAAACCACTGACCTTTGGTTAGCAACCAGGTGTAACCATTGCACCCCCAGGGCTCCTTAATATAGACATAGATGATAGTGTTTAAAAGATGTAGTTTATTATTCTGAATGCATCTTTATGTCCATTTTTTGCATTGGTAGAAACCTCCTGGATTTTGGCCATTTTGCCTATAGATAGATATTTAAAAACTATTTCAGATTTCACTGTCTGTTGATAGCATATATAAGGAGCATAATGAAGGAATGATGGATTTAATATTTAGCAAACCTAATGATTAGAAATTATGTAACAGTATGTCCTAGAGAGGTATAGAGAATTTAGAAGATGCATTTTACAATAGGATATATAGATGATGCCCTAGAAGATAATGTACAGATGCAAACCAATTATTTATCACTTACTAGAATTGTTTTCTATCATGTGCACAAGACATAGTCACAAATGTGGGACAGGTAACAGTACCAAAGATTTCCAGAGAAGCTTAGACTGGAACTCACACAGTAATATGAGTTGGTTGAATTATTTTTTTTAATATGCAAGAGATTTGGGTTTGTTTACATGTACAAACAAATTGGATAGAAATAATACTTGATTAATACATGGATATGCTATTTAAAGAAACTTTTTGTTGGACTAACTTCAGGCAGGGATTTTAAAAAGGTGGGGCACGTGTAATTACTGGTATTTAAGATGGCTTACAAATGAGGTATTTCCGTTTGTTATACATAAGCTCATTAAAACTGTGATTTAGCAGCTATGTCTTTGGAATGAACCCATGTGCCGGGAAAGTGGGTTCTTTAAATCAGACTTAGAGCACATTTTAATTAAATACTAATGTGAGCATTCAAGTGCCTGAAGTTGGAAATTCGTGTCTTTCTGTTAAATATTTGGATCCTAATGTGTATCCGTAAATCCGGAATATTTTGTTGTTGTAGTTTTCTGTTGTTGAGCTTTGTATAGCTGGGTGCACCTGTAATTGGGCCGTACCTTAAAAACATTTGGAGGATAGTTAATGCATGCTGTTTTGTTAACAAGAATTTGAATGGTTTGTTTTCCATCAGTTCCTGTCTTCTGACTCCTCAGCTTTGATTTTTGCGTGTTAAACTTGTTTATGTCCTTGGCAAGTATCAGGTAATTACATGTTGAGCATCTCCCATGTACAAGATGCAGTGGTTATGTACAAGTTACCTCTTACATATAAGTTATCTGTTTTCTAAGGTAATTTTTAATATTAATCCTCCAAACATAAAACAAAAATTGAGATCTGTGCTAGCTGAGTATTTTGCTGGGTTATGAGAATCTAGAGTTAATAAGCCACAGTTCTTGCCATCATAGTACTTATGTTCCGTGGTCTGATTTATTGCTGCATGTGGTTGATCTGATCCTTACAGTGATCCTCTATGACAGAGGGGAACTGCTCCTTAGGGTTTTGTAGGCCATAAATCCTTATAGGATCAGATTGACAGGTCTTGTCTTCCCAGGGACTGCTGGTGGATTCAAACTGTCCACCTTTCTGTGAGCAGTGAAATGCTTAACTATTATAATCACATGAACAGACACAAGAATGCTTATTGCAGCACAGTCCACAATAGCTAAAACATGGAATCAACCCAGATGTGCATCAGCAGATGAATGGATAAACAAACTATGGTACATATACTCAGTGGAACACTATGCTGTGATAAAAAAACTGATGATTTTAGAAAACGTCTTGTAATGTGGTTTGAACTGGAAGACACTACGCTGAGTGAAATCAGTCTGTAGCAAAAGGAGAAATACTGTATGAGACCCCTGTTATAAGGACTTAAAAAGAGAGTTATCTACAGAAGAAAACAACTCTGACAGGTACAAGGGTTTGGGTTTAAGGGCTTATCATTGATGAGATAGTTGATAGATGTTGGAAATTCTTGCATTTACTATAATAAATAAAATTATTTAGTAAAGAAATGTAATTTAAAAGCACAAAAAATAAGTGAAACAAACCACTTAGGGAAGTGCTATCTATATAAAATGCTGCTTATGTTAAAATAAGTAAATGAAGTTGAATAATCATGAGAAATAGGTTCCTATGGTAAAAGAAAAGATTGGATGGAGGAAATGGAGTAGAAAGTAGACTTACAATGCCTTGTTTTGTAGATTTAATGTTGGGATCATATTATGTTTTGCATAATTATACAAGAAAATCAAAGTTTAAAAATGTATCCACTTGGTGGCACAAACCTACCAAGAGTAACCTACCTGGAATGACTTTAACACAGTCAGTTTGCTTTACAGCCAAAGGGAGATCTATCCCAGGAATAAAAGAACTGCCAGTAGTACAAAAGCCCTAAAACTGTTGTTGATGATGTTGGTATTGTTAGTCTTAGAGTGATGGGTGGATAATGTGGGATGGGGCAAAGGAGGGATTATTCTGATTCTGTCATTCCTGGTGTTGTTGAAGACCCAGGATTCTTGGTATGGAAGAAAAGGGATGTATATTTTAGAAGGAATTAAGTAAACATTCCTAATTGTCAATTTGAATGGAAATGTTGTCACGAATCTGTTATGATATCTATTTAAAAAAAGGGAAAAAAAAACCTAGGTATGTTCACTGATGAGTCCTAGAATCAATGACCAACCCATTAGCACCTTTCTAGTATCCTCAGTGTACTGTGGTTTGGAGATAGCTTTTTGTGTTAAAAGGAATCAGAGCTACTTGGAGAAATAAATGACTGAATTAAGTTTGGGGGCAGAAAATACAAGTGATAACACTGGATTATCTTGTCATAACAGAAAATAAGAGCCAGCCAAGTGCCATCAAGTCGGATCCTACTCGTGGTGACCCTAGAGGCCAGAGTAGAAAATAAGGAGTGTATGAAAAATTAGTTGGTTTGTGTAAAAGGACCCAGTAACCAACTTGCAACTCACACTGGTGAAAAGTGGAACAAATGAGCATCAGTAAGAATCTCAACAGGAATAAGTTCATGAATTCATAATGATAATAAATAAACAACAACAAAAAATAGAGAACCAAATAAGCCAGCCAGCATCATCAGTTACAGGTAAAGGAGACCTGGTTGAACAATGGTCAAGTGCTTGACTGCTAGCTGAAAGGTCAGTAGTTTGAACCTGCCAGCAACCTTGTGAGAGAAAAGAACTGGCAGTTTCCTCCCATAAAGATAACAGCCTAAGAAATCTTTGGGGCTGTTCTACTTTGTGATACTGGGATGCCATGAGTTGGAATTGTCTCCAAGGTACAGAACCAACCAAGCATCTAGTTTGCATACCATATACAAATGGTACTGCTGGCTGACCAACTAGATGAGGAGAAGTTTCTTTTTAGAGAAGTATTCCAGCTAATAACTGGAGATGTAATGACAGAATATCACTATTTAGTAACTCCCTAGTGGCATAATTGTTAAGGGCTATGGCTGCTATCCAACAGGTCAGTAGTTTGAATCCACCAGGTGCTCCTTGGAAACCCTGTGGGGCAATTCTGCTCCTTTCTATAAAGTCACTATCAGTTGGAATTGATTGTTGTTGGTAGTGAATATGGATGTAGATATTGATCACTAATGGTTGCTAACACTGGGGGATAAAAAAACCCAAGGAGAGACAACTACATACTGTCTGCTGCCAATTTATAGGAAATGCAGAGCACTTAAAAGTATGGCAGTGCCATGTGAGTGCAACTATCTGAGTCAAGGTTGTGCAAAACTGTGCAAGACAAATGACCCAGGTCCTTCAGTGAATCATTTACTAATAAAAGAGATGCAGAGGGGATTTACAGATTAGCAGAGATTTAACAGACATAAGAACCAGTTATAATATGTGGATCTTATTTTAGCCCTGATTAAAACAAACAAACAAACATGACACTAAGTACTCTTTGGTGGGTCGAGCACTGATTGAATATTTGAATTAAGAATTGTAACTTTTTTATTATGATTGAGTGAAAGTGTACAATTCAGTTGAAATTTGCATATTTGCCTATGTGGAGCTCCTCTTGCTCTCGTTGTTAGGTAGCAGCGTATTCCTCCTTTCTGTTCTACAAATGTCGTATCTTCTTAACCAACTAAATGCCTGGTAGGTTCACTGGCGTCCTTTGGTTTGTTCTGTACCTTGGAGACAGTTCCAGTTCATGGCACCGCAGTGTGACAAAGTGGCACAGCCCCACAAGGTATCTCTCCTCTACACCCTTGCCTCTCCCTTCTAGTAAGATGCCCATAGAACAACATCCTACACATGCATAAAACCATAAAGTGCGCAGACGATATGGCCACTCTGCGTCCTCAAGTCCAATCCATTCCTGTCCAAAGAGTTGACCTCACTAGTGGTGTATGACCAGGGACAGCATCAGGTCTAGGGGCCGTGCTCCCAGGGGAACTGCCAGGCCTTCAGTCTATCAGTTGCCATCTTTTAGCAGAGTTCTTAGGGTGCACGCCTCTTTTTCTCATCTTATCCCTGGGACTTAACCTTGTGAGCCCCATCATGGCTGCCCCTGGTGGTGGCGGGGCACCATCTGGTTCTTCTGGTCACATGTTGATGTAGTCACCATCCACATGAGTCCTTCTGTCTTCTGGGTTCTCTTTCCCTCATGTGATTGCTGTGCTTGGTAATCATGTGTTCCAGCTGACTGGAGACCATTTGGTGTACCTCAGATGGCAGCTTGCTAGCTTTCGAGACCCCAGACGCACCTCACCAGTATGGGGTGCAGAAGACTCTCTTAGCAGTAGGCTAGTTATGCCAGTTGGCCTGGATGTTCCCTGAGAGTATGGTCTCCACTCCTGCTACTCTATCCTTGCAACAAGTCCAGTTAGATTGATCTACTTTCTAAAGTGTGCTGTCACTGATTTCACCCAAACAGATTTCTGTCAGCTGTCTAATCTATAACCAATCATCTTCCTCCTTCCCTCCCTTCCCTTGCAGCTGTCAAAGTCTCTTCTTCTGTACTTGAGTCTGTTTTTAAGTCCTTATAGTTGGGGTCTCGTATAATGTTTGTCCTTTTGCCTCTGACTGATTTCACTCAGCATAATGTCTTCCAATTGAAACCACATTATAAGATGCTTCCCCAGATCATCATTGTTCTTTACAATTGCATAGTGTTCCATTGAGTATGTATAGCATAGTTTATCCATTCATCTGTTGTTGGGCATATGGGTTGATTCCATCTTTTACTATTGCTAACTGCTGCAGTCAACATTCTTGTGCATGTCTGTTTTTGTGACTGCCCTTGCTTCTGTAGGATACATTCCAAGCAGTGGGATTACTGGGTTAAATGATATATCTGTTTCCAGCTTTTTAAGGGAGCACCAGATTGCTTTCCAAAGAGCTTGTACCATTTTGCAATCCCACCAGCAATGTAGGACAGTTCCAATTTTTCCACAGCCTTTCCAGCATTTGTTGGTTTGTGTTTTCAGATCATGGCCAGCCTTGTTGGGGTGAGATCGTGTCTCATTGTAGTTTTGATTTGGGATTTCTTCAGTAGCTAATGACCACGAGCATTTCCTCATGTGTCTTTTGGCTGCCTGAATATCATCTTTAGAGAAGTGTCTGTCTCTCTCCTTTGCTCAACACTTAATGGGGTTATTTATCCTTTCCTTGTTGCTACTTTGCAGTACCTTGTAGATTATGGAGATCAGATGTTGATCTAACATACAGTTGCCAAATATTTTTTCCCATTCGGTAGGTGGTCTTTTAATTCTTTCTTTTAAAGTCCTTGGATGAGCAAAGTGTTTGATTCTTAGTAATTCCCATTTATCTATTTTCTATTCGTTGTTCTTTGTCAGATTTTGAAGTCTGTCTAAATTGTGTGTTAGAACTTATGTTGTTGATCCTATTTTTTTCTTGCATTATCTTTATTGTTTTAGGTTTGATATTTAGGTCTTTGATCCAATTTGAGTTGGTTTTTGTGTAAAGCGTGAGATAGCAGTCTTGTTTCAGTATTTTGCAAATGGATATCCAATTTTGCCAGCACCATTTGTTAAAGAGACTGTTTTTACCGCAGTTTAAAATCTTAATGGTCTTTGTCAAATATCAACTGTTCATAGGAGGATAGTGGCATCTTTGGGATCTCAGTTGTGTTCCATTGGTCTGTGTGTCTCTTTTTGTACCCATACCAGGCTGTTTTGACTACTGTGGCTGTGTAATAGGTTCTAAAGTTGGGTAGTGAGAGGTCTACCAGTGTGTTCTTCCCTCCCAGGATTTCTTACCTTTCCAAACAAAGTTGGAAATTTGTTTTTCCATCTCATTAAAAAATGTCAGTGTAATTTGTATTCAGATTGTGTTGTATATATGTAGATCGCTTTGGGGAAGAGAGATTTTCAGAATAGGAAGTCTTCCTATCCGTCAGCAGGATAGATTTCTTCATTTGTGTGAGTCTTTTTTAGTTTCTTGCAGTAAGATCTTGTAGTTCTCTTTGTATGGGTCTCTTATATCTGTAGTTAGATTTATTCCTAGATATTTTATCTTCTTGGGGGCTGTAATAAATGGTATTGATATGGTGATTTCTTTCTTTAATGATCTCTTTGTTGGTTTAAAGGAATCCTACTGATTTGCTTATGTTATTTTTATATCCTGATACTTTGCTGAACTCTTCTGTTACTTTGAGTAGTTTATGTGTTCTTTAGGATTCTCTGTACATACTATCATATCATCTCAAAATAGGGAGATTTTGACTTCTTTGCCGATGTGGATGCCCTTTATTTCTTTGTCTTACCTAATTCCTCTGGCCAGAACTTCTAGTACAATGTTTAGTAGGGGACATGAGAGTGGGCATCCTTGTCTAGTTCCCAAGGGGAATTCTTTAGTGTATCTACAAGAATTGTTACTTTTTTAAATGTGATGTTACTGTGGTGAGTCCTTTTTGAGAGTCTTGTAGTAATATATACTAAAATATTTATAGTTGAAATAATGTATCTGAAATTTATTTCAAAATTATATAAGCTAGAGAGTTGGATATTGAGAGGCTGAGTGACAACTCCATGAGTGATGTAGTATACTATCTAGTTTACTTTTGTCTGTATTCGAAATTTTCCACAACAAAGCTTATTATTATTATTTTTTAATTAGTAAGTATATCCCAAAAGTTTACTGTGCAGAGACTGCTTTTAGGACAGTTGTTTGGAATATTCTTAGCTAAGAAAGAGTGCAGATTGAATCCACATGTGGGATTAGTTTGACAGTTGGGCAAGATGGGTGATGTGTCTCAATTCTTTAACCTGTACCTATCTAGGTCAGGTTTCTTGTCAATAGAAAGTTAAATAATGTTTAAAGTCCTACCGTGATGAGGACTAGAATTAATAGAAGGTGGTAGAGTGATGCCACAGCTGATGATATTTGTTGAGCACAGACCTGTATTTTATGGATATTTACAAAGTGTCGAAAAGCGAAAGTAGAATAAACACAACTGCACCTTTTCGATGGAGTGAAGTACTTTTGTACAGGGACCCAGAGTTCATGTGCAAATCATCAAGTCCAAATCTAGTGATTCTCTTCATTTTATATTTATTTTTTTAATTCTTAAAGGCCTTGTGTAGAGGTCAAACAGTTGGAGATACACACAGGCTTTAAATGGGGACAGGATTCCTTTTAACTGCAGAATTCTGATTTTTTAAATTACCTTCTCTGGAAGTTCCAGGCATGTAAAATCCAGTTTCTTTGGAAATGGTGTATACCCTAATGATTGTGAAATTTGAGGAAATGGTATTGGTATGATGATTTCGGGAAAGAAGCTTCTGCTTTATTACATATTGTTTTATTTGTATTTTAAATCTTTCCACATTTTAATCTCTTCTAAAATAAGTCATTCTGGAGTTAATTTGTGACCATTACTGGCATTTTTTTCTGAAATGGTGCTGCTTAATTAAGTCATCAGATTACGCTAAATCTTCTAACTTTCAGAACTTAAAAAAAAAAATTGTCATAGAAAGAATGTGGTGTAAGGCGAGCTCACTTCTTGCAGACTTCTTGCTCTCTCCTTTCTGATGAGCGAATATGCAGTTGTGTCTTTCCAGGAGATCCCACATCCCTGATTTAGAGAGCCCTAGCCTCTTAATACTGATATTAGAGACACAGTATTTTATAGATTTAATTTAAGTATATATTGAAAATTGAAATAATGTTCCTATTGTACTTCCTTTTAACTTGTGAAGTGGAGCATGGCATACAAATGGTATTCTCAGTATTTCAAATAATTGTCTTCTAACTGTGCAAGCCCTATTCAGCATAGAAAACCCATCCAGTTTTGTTGTAGATGCAATCTGATTATTACATGTTGACAAGGTCATATATCTATTAATTGGATTGGAGATGGGATACAAAATTGCTGTAATTATTGTAATTTTCTAGCTAATTGCAGGGTTGGTGGTGAATATTTTACTTCTGCAAAATGAAAAACAGTATTCCATCAGAAGTTGTTTTATGGGGTTACAGCCATTTTGTTTTACATCTTTGGTGCTTTTTGCCCACAAAATATTTCTTTCTTGTATTTTTTGTGTGTATCTATTCACCTCTGGGCATCAGAATGCCGAATGGCAGGGATCGGAGAAACTGGGCAGAAGCAGAGTGCTTCAGTAGCATTCTCAGCTGCCTCTTTGTTCTGGTTGTCGCGTTACCTCCATTGTTTATTTATAAATTGGGAGTACCCTCCTTTCAAACCTATGGTAAAGGTTAGATGAACCATTCTCCTTCTTTGCTGTCAGTCACCTGTGTCCCACTCAGAAATGCTTCCTATAATGAACATTTTCTAAAAAATGAAATTTAGATAGTTTCTCTTTATTTTTAGTGAAAAAATTAAGTGAGTTATTGGTCAGCTCACTTAGTATTGTAATACAAAACTTGCTGTAGCTTAACGCTTGTTTTGCATTTTCTCTCATGCTTTTGCTTGACTTATGTGAGCTAGCTTCCTAAGCTGGAAGCCGAGCTGACATTTAAAAATAATGGTATGTACACAAGGTGAGTGTGTTTGGAGGATGGCGGGTGTGGGGTACTGTACTATTAAGGAGTGTTGGAAGCTCTCGGTAGAAGATGGTTAAAGCAGACTGATGTTTATTCCCTACTGAAATATAAACTGGAGGCGCAGGTGAAAATTGCCAAACCTAATGAGCAACTTGGCAGATAAGACAGGCCGTGAGCTCGGCAGCGGGTGTGCTGTCTGTGAACCACGTTGTTTGCTCCAGAGGACTACATTTAAACACCGTAAATAAAATCTTCTTTTTCACTGATATTTGGTATCACAAAGACATGTTTTTTATCCCTCAGATTCCAAATAAATATAGCCAGCTATATGAACAGACAGTAAATTTGGTTTTAAAACCAGTAACAAAATATAAGCAGCCACTTGCTTCATTGGACTGCACCATTTTGTCTCTAGTCTTTATGTTGGAATACTGTGACATAACACTGTTCTCTTTTCAGTGTACTGTGTTGTATACATGCTCGCTTTACTTAAGAACCCTTCTTTCTTCCTACTGAGCACATGATAATTTAGACACATGCATGCCACCTTATTGCTGGATACATCAGTGTAGTCTCTTGTATAAGAAAACAATTGGGAAAAAATTTATACCTTCGTAGAATGTGTAAGTGGGAAGGAACATTTACAGTCCCTTAGGAAACTTCGAAAGTCCTTAGGAAGTAATCTACTTTTGTATGTATATAGGATCAACAATGTATGTATGTAAACAGGATCAACAGTGGAAGTTCTAATACACAATTTAGACAGACTTCAAAATCTGACAAAGCATGGTCAACAGAAAATAAATAAATGGGAACTGCAAAGAATCAAATACTTTTGCTCATCCAAGGATGCTATCAAAAGAATTAAAAGACCACTTACCAAATGGGGAAAAATACTTGGCAACGGTTTGCACTGGACTGCTTACCTAGATGCACCCATACAGCCTTACTGCAGAAGGAAAGCCCTGGCTATTTGCTTCTGTTATGACTGCATCCAAGAAAACGCTGTGTAGTAAGTAGTTCTACTCTGGGACACCAGAGTGCACAGGGATGCCATTAGTCAGGATGGACTCAATGGCAGCTTACAGCAAAAACAAAAGGAAACTTTTATGCCCACCTCCTACTTTTTTATATTTGGGAGATTCAGAGGAGTAAAATAGGCTGTACTTAGGCTCAAGTCTTCAGATTCTAGAAAGTAGAGTTATTGCCAAAAATATGTGAATACTTATAGAACCTTGTGATTACCTTTTTGTGTTTCTTTGTGGCATGTTCAAAGATTTGACTTGGAGCCAAATCATCTTTGCAGCTCCTATTTGGCATCATTATTTCTAAGATATGGGTAATCCTCACATCTGTGATATATTTTTGAACCTAATGATTCTAAGTGATGGTACATTGGCAGCAGGGTTACTATTTTTTAGGGATTCCCTGTCCCATGTAGTCTGATACAACTTTAGTCCGTCGTTAGCGTATGATCCCAGAGTATGTGACCATCTGGAGGAAACCCTGTTGGTGTGGTGGTTAAGCATAATGGCTGCTAACCAGAAGGTCGGCAGTTCAAATCTGCCAGGTGCTCCTTGGAAAGTCTATAAGGCAGTTCTGTTCTGTTTGTAGGGTTGCTATGAGTTGAATCAACTTGATGGCAGTGGGTTTGGTGTTTTTGGTTTAGTTATCTGGAAAGGCTTGTCTGTGAATGTAGGCAGTGCCACCTGCAGGAGGGGAGAGGGATCTCCATATTCTCAAGAGATGGTGAGTCACAGCCTCCTTAGAAACGTACCCAAGCTATCTGGATCAGGATTGCTTGTGTAGAAAGCTTTTTGAATCAGTTAAAATGTCATATCATCTTAGGATAAACAGCTTTACAGATTCCTTTTCCCCACCTAATTTCTCCATTACCCAACCATTTCCCCTTTTGCTGCTTTATTGGCTGGTGACCAAAAGACTGGAGATCCGAGTCCACCTTAAGGTGCCTGGAAGAAAGGCATGGTGCTCTCCTGGAAAAAAAAAAAGTCATTGAAAACCATATGGAGCACAGTTCGACTCTGACACACATGTGGGTTGTCGTGATGGCATCTGACGGTATATTTTATGTGAATCTGAGATCTTGTCTTGTACTCTTGCCTTTTATTGGGAATGTGTGCTATTTACCCAATTGAGTTGTTTCTCAAATGCAGAAAGCAGTTACTTCTTGTTGCTGTTAGGTGCCATCGAGTCATTTCCAACTCATAGCAATGCTATGCACAACAGAACAAAACACTGCCCAGCCTTGCAGCATGTCCACAGTTACTTTCATGCTTAAGCCCATTGTTGCAGCCAGTTTGTTAATCTGTCTTGTTGACTCTCCACTCTATCAAGGATGATGTCCTGCTCTTGGGACCGATCCTTTCTGACATCATGTCCTAAGTATGTAAAATGCAGTCTTGCCATCTTTGCTTCCGAGGACCACTCTGGTTGTACTTCTTCCAGAACTGATCTGTTAGTTTTTTTGGCAGTCAGTCGATGGTACATTCAATATTCTTCTCCAGCATCACAGATCAAAGCCATCAGTTCTTCTTCTGACTTCCCTATTCATTGTCCAGCTTTCACGTGCATATGATGCAATTGAAAATACAATGGCTTGGGTCAGGTGCATCTTAGTCCTTAAGGTGAAGTCTTTATTGTTTATCACTTTAAAGAGGTCTTTTGATTTCTTGACTGCTGCTTCCATGGGCTTTGACTGTGGGTCCAAGTAAAATGAAATTCTTGAAGACATCAATCCTTTCTCCATTTATCAAGATGTTGCTTTACTGGTCCAGTTGTGAGGATTTTTGCTTTCTTGATATTGGGGTGCAATTGAAGGCTGTGGTCTTTGGTCTTTATCAGTACATGTTTCAAATACTCTTCACTTTCAGCAAACAGGATTGTGTCATCTGCATAACACAAGTTGTTGATGAGTCTTCCTGCTGATGCCTTGTTCTTCTTCATATAGTCCAGCTTCTTGGATTATTTGCTTGGCGTGCAGATTTAAAAGGTTTGGTGAAAGGATGCAACCTGACATACACCTTTTCTGACTTCAAACCACGTGATGTCTTCTTGTTCTGTTTAACAACTGCCTCCTGATCTGTATACAGATTCCTCATGAGCACAATTAAGTGTTCTGGAATTCCCGTTCCCTGCAATATTACCCCAAGTTTTTATGATCCACACAGTCGAATGCCTTTGCATAGTAAATGAAACAAAGGTAAACATCTTTCTGGTATTCTCTGCTTTCAGCTAAGATCCATCTGACATCAGCAATTATATCCCTAGTTCCACATGTTGTTCCGAATGTGGCGTGAATTTCAGTCGGTATATGGTTGCAGTAGCATTTTTAACAAAATTTAACTTTCATGTGATGTTTATGATATTGTTTGGTAATTTCTGCGTTCAGTATGTCATTTATCCAGTTAAGTTATTTGTTTCTCAAATGCAGGAAGCAGTTACTTATGCCTGAAAGTTTGTTATGGTGATATAGCAATGAATATGTTAAGAAAGTTCAAGAAAGCCCATTTTCAAATAGCAGTAAGAAGTGTACTGTCTGAATAGAAAATAATTGTGTGAAAATGTTTCTTTATTTCAGTAGACAAGATGAGACTGTACACTGGCAAATAAAAAAGATTTCTTTTTCATTCTCATGTTCCATTCCAACCAGGTATCTTGGTACTGTTTTTTATGTTAGCGCATGTCACTGAGAGATCCATATTGTGGATTGTTTTGTCATCATGAAAACCCTGCAGATAAAATCCTTTCTTCTCCTTCCTTACTATACTTGGTATAGATGTCTTGTTTACGTGTTGAAATTTGTTTTTAAATTTATTTTTTCATTCCCGTTAATGTCATGAAGTGGCTCTCCATTCCCAGTTCTGTGTTCTTTTCTGACTCCAGTATCCAGTTGGAGATGGGCTTCCTATCTCAATCACTGGGTCAGTTCAAATTGTGAAGGACTGAGGAGAAATTACACAGAGGAAAGCAAGGTGCTTGGCTAAATGCAGCTGGGATTTTTAACTCCTGCTGCTGTATCTCTGGAGCCCTGGTGGCACAGTGGTTAAGAGTTGGGCTGCTAACCCAGAGGTTGACAGTTTGCATTCACCAGCCACTTCTTAGAAACTCTGTGGGGCAGTTTTTCTCTAGAGGGAGAATTGACTGAGTGGCAACAAGTTTTTTTTGTTTAACTTTTCCTTGGAAACAAGAAGTAACAGTCTCTGTAAGGACTACATTTTAAAGGAAAACAATAAAGACAAAAAAAAAAAACCCTTAAAGTTTAAATCATTATTATCAGGTCAGTATGAATTGGAATTGACTTGATGGAAGTGTTCTTTTTTTTTGTATTAAATTCATCATATTAATTTACAAATTACTAGTTTTGTTACTATTTGAAAAATTTTTGCTGAAACATCAGCAAATATTTTAAAAATTATTGTGGTAAGTATGAACCTACTGAACCCAATGCTGTTGAGTTGATTCTGACTCATAGAGCCTCTACAGACCAGAATAGAATTGTCCCATATGGTTTCCAAGGAGTGCTGCTGTATTCAAACTTCTGACCTTTTGGTTAGAAGCTGGATATTTATCATTTCTACAGTCTTCACATGTACAGTTCAGTGACATCAACTGAATTCATCATACTGTTTAAACATCACCATAAACCAGTCCTGAATTTTCCATCTTTAATGGAAGTGCAGTGCCCCCTGAGCATTGTCTTCCTTTCCACTCCCTGCTGATCATCTGCAAACAGTTTTTCTCCCTAGGAGAGAACCCAGAAGCTACAGTGTGTGCCTACAAGTGTGGGCTTTGGAACACACCTGTTCATACGAGTGCAGGTGTGCCCCCCAGTGCTCTGCTCACGTGAGCAACCTCCTGACTTGAGAAAGGATTGTGGCCGCTGCCGCTGAAGAGAGGATCATTCTGAACACGGTCCTCTCTGTGTGTGATGTCCTACTGATGTTTGATGGCGACTTAGAAAGAATTTTGAATTTCTGTAACTCTGTACGAGGGTCTTGATCTCTGTTATGGCTCCTCTGCGGTTTTTCTCAGAAGAGTCTGAACTGACAACCTTGCTTGTTCTTGTCACCCTGTGTATCCCGAGCGTGGAATTCCCTTCTACTTACGGGTTCTCAAACACTTGAGGAAAATGTTCTGCAGCCTTCCTTTTCCATTGGCTCCAGGGGGTAAAGAATCATTATCTGTTATTTTTCAGTTCTTAAATAGAGTAAAGAGAAATGTCACAACCACGTGTGCCTGTGCTGTAAGTGTATAGCCGCCAAATTACACAAAGTGTCTTTTTCTTTCCTTTGTAGTGGTGCCTGGTAGTGCTTTATATATACACAGCTGATAGCTAGTGCAGTTGAGTGTGGAAGGAGTGTGTCACAGCATACACTGTCGGGAAAATAAAGTTATATTTTAAGATTATTCATATGTTTAAAGATTTGAGATTATAATCAGTTCATTCTAGAATTCTTAGACCAGATGTAATAGAAAAAGCAATAACAAAGGGCATTTCAGAGTGACATTCTTTTATAATCAGAGGGAGGAAATTTCGAGGTGAGAGGCAGCCACTAGGTGACTCAGTGTGTCATCACATTGAATTACAGTATCAGTTGGTTCCATGGCCAATCTACTTGTTAATTTGTTATTTAATGCATCAAAGGAGGTATATATTTTAAGTATGAAATGTGTGCTAATGAATTGGAAAAGAATATTCTGTTGCTTGGCAGAGGTGTTAAAGCCTACTGTTTTATTGTGATTTAGTCACAACAACCAGCTGGTGATCAGTTTGTATAAGTAGTATGTAAGTATCTGTGGGGCCATTTCTACTCTGACCTATAGGGTCGCTATGAGTAGGAATCGACTCAATGGCAGTGAGTGAGTTGTAATATTTAATAATAGCCATTGGTTTATAATCAGAGGGAGGAAATTTGAAGGTGAGAGGCAGAAGCAAGGTCACTGATGAATCGAAAGTACAGTCAGAACAAAACTGCACTCAATTCTGTGTATGAATCTGTGAGTCAGACTTGGGAGGTAAGGGAGAGCCATGTGGACAGGGTTTCACCCATTGTACCGCTTGCTGGTTAACCCTTTACTGTCTCTTCCCCTTCTCTAAGGTTTGGCTCGTCATCTCTTCAAAAGTGGGACATTAGTGTAGTCAAAGTTACTAGGTAGTTTGTTTTTATGTGAGTTTATGTATTGGCTTCCTATTGTTGATATAACAAATTATACCACAAACTTATGTTTAGTAAACTCCATGGCAGTTCTGTTGGTTGTGTTTCTCTTTGTAACTGGCATCCATACCTGGAAGGTGTTATATGATTATGAATATTCTTAAAAAATAGACAGCTATACTTGTTGAGTAGGCCATTCTGATTTTGTGAGTTTCTGAAATTTTGTACAGTTGAAGGTAAGCAGATAGAGTGGAGAACAAATAGGATAATTGCTGATGTATAACAGGTTTGTTTACATGTGAATTATCCTACAGATCTCGAGTAGCTCATGGCAAATATGGCTTCTGTCTTTCCCTCATAGACATTCTTTCTTTCTTGTTCACGCTCTCCCTCTTCTTCATGACTTGTTTTACTTGTACTGTAAGCATTAAAGGTTATTATAAATGCTTAATTTAGTTATTCTAGCTTTTTTCCATAAAATATCTAAAACATGACTAATTAGGATGATAAAAACTGAGGAAACATAATTTTTGTTTTTGAACCTCTGTCAGCTCCAATTCTATAGCTCTTTTAGATGTTTTTGCTAATTCTGTGGTTTTTTTTTTTCTATTAATAGTATTTTGTTGTGTTTTCAGTGGAAGTTAACACAGCAAATTAGGTTCTGATGGAACAGTGTCTGTATAAATTATTCTGTGACATTGGTTGCATTTTTGCAGTTGTCTGTTATTTCCGTTCTTGTTATTCTGTTTCTGTACCCTAGTTTCCCTGTCTCTCTTTACCTTGTTGTGTTTGCTTTAGAGTAAAATGTCGACTCTTTGGTTTCATATGGATATCTTTTTAAGGAAGCACACAGTAGTTAACAGATGATATTATGTATTTTATGAGCCAACCTGTTATTTAGCTGGTAGGTGACCTCCAGTAGTAGTTTCTTTTCAAAGTTTAAAAGATATCTCAGGACTGTTGGCTTGAGGATATACTCTACTCTCAGTTGGTCCAATCAGTCTAGACTTTTTAAGAATTGGAGTTTTGTTCTGCATTTTTCTTCCTGTCTTTGAGACTGCATTTGTTGCCCTGATCAGAATGTCCACAGTGTAGCATGCAACCCTCTAGTTCTTCTGGTCTCAGGGTAGATGAGATGTGGTTCAGGTAGTCTATTAGACCTGTATACAAGTTTCTTCTGAGTCTTTGGTTTTCTTCTTTCTGTTTTGTTCTGGACAGGTAGAGACCAGTAGTTACTTGTTAATGCAAACAGACTCTTAGACACTACTCACTAAAGTAGGATGTAGAGCATAAACTTCATGACCTATATATTATGCCAGCTGAGTTGTTTCATGAGACTATGATCCTAATTCTTCAAACTCCCACGTGGTGTTTGGTTATGTCTAAAAAGTGTCCATAACTGTGACCCCTCTGTGATTTAGTGTATGTAAATACACCTATACATGTTCACAGATGTACTCACATATACCCACCTGTAGAGATATGTGCATATATGTCTACGTATGTAACCACACACATATTTTTTGATGGTGGTGGCTTTGCATTGAACAGAGATGTTAACACGACCAAGGACAAGTTCTAATGAGTTCTAATGGGCACGTTCACTAAATGCCTTTTTGTATTACTGTACCTTAGTTTCTTTTGGTTGTGAAGAAGTAGATTCTTGGGCATTCTGAACGACCAAGTGAAACACTCCCTGATCCTGTGCCATCCTCGTGAATCATTGTTTACTTGAGCCCATGGTTGCAGCCACTGTGTCATTCTATCTTGTCGAGGATCTTCCTCTTTATTTTTTTTTTTGCTGACTCTGCTTTACCACAAATGGTGGTAAAGTTCTGGCTGCCCCTGATAACAAGTTGGAAATATATCAGATGACGTCTTTTTATCCTTACTTCTAAGGAGCATTCTGACTTCATTTCTTACAAGGCAGATTTGTTCATTCTTCTGGCAGTCCGTAGTGTATTCAGCATTCTTCCCAACACCACAACTCAAAGGCATCACTTCTCCTTTGGTAGTCATTGTTCAGCTTTCACATGCATCTGAGATGATTGAAAATCTCATGGCTTTGGTCAGGGGCATGTCAGTCTTAGAGTGATAATCTTCACTTTTTATTACTTTAAAGATATCTTTTGCAGCATATTTGTCTAATGCAGTACATCTTTTGATATCTTGACTGCTGTTTTCATGGGTGCTGGGCATTCAACAGCCTTTTAAAGAATTAAAAATTTTCTTAAACACAGCAAGTTTCTCTCTTTTTTTGGCATGTGTGTACATGTGTGTCACCAAAGTTTCCACTTTATTTTGTAGCTGGTTGTACAACTTTCTTGCATGTAAGGTTTTATAATGCAAGAATCATATCCTTGGAATTGTGACACAATACGAAGTACATAATCATTGGTAGTGAGCTTCTACGTGTGAAAATTGTTGAATGGGTGTATGTTTTGTTTATATTTTGATTCACCAAGAAGAGAAAAAAATGGAAGGAAAAAAAAGGAGCCACCTTCTTTATCCCTTTGTGCCTTTACTGGCTGACTCATTGCTTTGCATTCTAGAATACTCCCCTTTCCTCTGGGAGTAATGTAATGCTAGAGATGATTTAGAGTAGAGATGGTTTAGAGAGTACACTTTAAATTAAAATCATTTTCTGAATAGTACAACATGATAAAAGCAAGACTAGTCACATCTATTGAATATAAAATTTGAGCAAATCCTAGTTCAAAGTTATACGTGATCTTTTTGTTTAATATGCAGAGTTCTTAATACCCCTTTAATGATAATTTAAAAAAATATTTTACTGTGTTTAGGGTGAAAGTTTACACAGTGCGTTGTGTAATTGTGAATTTTATGTGATGTTGGTTAGACTTTTACAGTATGTCAGTATTCTCATTATTTCCATTTTGGTTGTTCCGTCTTCTGTTGATCTAGCTTCCCTTCTTGCTTTCTTATCTTTGCTTTCGGGTAAATTGACCATTTGGGGTCATACAGTTGATTGTTTAAGAGACTGCATTGCTCATGGATGTTACTACTTATTTTATGAGCCAATTTATTATTTGGCATCTTAAAAATCATTCAACTTGTGAGACACAGCATTTTAAGAGAACTATCTTAGTAGTTTTTTTCAGTATAATGAAATCTCTTCTGAATAAATGTATAAAGTTAGCACAGCCTATCTTAAGTAGATTCATTGAACTATAGCACAGAAAATATTATAGAAATCTTTATGCTGTATGTGACTTTTAGGCAGCTCTCTCTTCTTTTCTGGAGAAACATAATTTTAATTTGGAGGAGACTATTATGCAGCAAGACTGCTTTATATATTCCAGAAATAGCTTTAGTTCCAAGTTCAAAGGATATCTTAGGGCAATAATCAGAGGGCTTCTTCTAGCCCCTACTTTTCCAGTAAGTCTTGCTTTTTTAAGAGTTTGAATTTTGTGCACCTTTTTCCTCCCATTCTATCCAGGACCTTCTGTTCTGTCCCTGGTCAGAAAGGTCAGTAGTGGTAACCAAGTACCATTTAGTTCTTCCAGTCTCAGATTAGAATAGCGTGTGGTTTGTATGGATTGTTAGTCCTATGGACTAGTTTCTTCTTTGAGTTAATACTGATGTTTTATACACTGAATAAATGTTTTATATATTCCTCTGAACATAGTTTTATGTATACTTCAATTCTTGCACACTTTTCAAGAGTGTACCTGTGTATGGAAATATAACAGATAAGTTTGTATTTATCCTCAATTAGATATGCTTGATTAGTGGCCAATGCAATAATAGTTGCCTTAGAAATTGAGATCTTTCATTAGAAAAGAATATTGACTGAAAGCACGTCTAAAATGATGACTCTTTGTTTTATAGTTACATCATCTGTCTTCATTCACTTCCTTGATTACCAAGACGTACACTGTATCCGTGCTTTGTGTCGTACTTTATCGCTTAAAAGGAGAAACTCAGTAGTTACACACTTCATACATATAGCTCTGTAATTATGGATATCATTCCTTGTTGACTTCACAGAAAAAGTATATACTCCAAGAAAGGAAATAATCAAACCATTTGTGAACTGAATATATTGAGTAACCACTGGGGGCACAATGTCATTGTGAGAAATTTGGCTGTTAGTGACCTCACTTCATCTGTACTGACTTAATGGTTTTTGTATCTTGACATATGTTTGTTTGGTAATCACTGGTAATGAAAATGCACTTACTGTATGTGTGTTTTGCTTTCTTAAGACTTGAGAAATTCATTTCAGTGGTGTACTAAAGGTGTTTGAAAAATAAGTGTATGTGTCTGGTAGTGATTCTTTGCCTTAATTTTGTGTATTTACAAGTAAGTATCCTTGTTTATTGATTGAAAATTAATATTGATATGCTTTTTAACTTGAGATATTCTACCACATTAGAGTACTATATGATATTGTGTATAAAATTCATAGGGTATTTTTTTCTGTATGTTGATTGTATTATGTTTCTAATTAAATAAAATGTTCTGTTCTCCAAATTTAAAAAAAAACACATTATTTTAATAAACTTTGTTCTTGAAATACACACACATATGCATGCACACACTTTTCAGGGAACAGTTAACCCATTGACACTAATAAGGCTATTTGGGGAAATGGAAACAGAATGTGGTACATACTATAGAGATAAATTCAGCAAATTTTGGAACATGGGAAAGTACAAGATAAACTACCAAATTTTAATGAGTAAATTAGAGGAAATGAAGGGGGAGGAGGAATCTGAGGAATCTAAGGAAGAAGATACTTTAAAGACCTAGCAGTCAAGTACAGTATGTGAATTTAGTTTAGATGCTTATTACAGCAAGCCAGAATGTGAGAGTACATATATAAACTGATCAGAGATTTAAATAATTGATAGCATCAAGAAATTGTTGTCTTTTCTTAGTAATGATCACGGTATTAAAACCAAACCTGTTGCTATGGAGTTGACTCTGACTCATAATGATGCTATAAGACAGAGTAGAGCTGCACCATAGGGTTTTTGAGCAGTGGCTGGTAGATAAAAGCAGCTGAACTCTTAACCGTTTCTCCATCAAGGCTCCACTAATAAGTCCCTATCTACATATGACTGCATTTTATAATTTGCTCTGAATTTCTGTGGGTTTTGAGCTTCTAGTTTTTATGTTACTCAGATTTGAAATTTTGGGTTCTTCCTACATGTATATTAATCTTATTGGTAAATAAATGTGCTTCATCTTTGACAAAAATAGAAGAAATTGGACTACAGTCATACTTAATCTTTTTCAAAGTCAAGGTTCATCAAAGTAAATGGAGTTCAGGCCACATCCAGATTCGCTAATCATGTTATTAAATTTCATGCTGCATCTTAAAAGTTATTTAACTTGTGAGAAACAACATTTTAGGAGGTCTACTTTAGCAATTTTTTTTTTCAGTAAAATGACTCTCTTCTGAAAAAATGTTGTATAAAGTTAGCACAACCTGTTCTAAAATTCGTTGAATTGTAGCAGAGAAAGTGCTACAGAAATCATTATGCTGCATCTATGAGTTTAGGCAGTGCTCCCCCTTTTTAAATAAAAATGTAATCCTAATTTGGGGGATACTGTTATGCAGCATGATTGCTTTCTGTATTCGTGTTTCTATAATTTTCTACTTTGTCAACTTTTTGTCACAGAAAATTTCAAACATATCATAGATAAAAGGGAATAATGAAATTCCATGTAACCACATATCCACTCTGTTATCAATTTTTAGCCAATCTTGCTTCATCTATACCTTTCCAAACTCCCCCAAAGAGAGATATTTCAATGCAGAATCCATACTGCTTATCACTTCTGTAGATACCTTTGTATATATTTTTTAAAGTTAAAACTTTTTAATGTAACCTAATAATGTGATTGGAGCACTGGTTGCTCAATGGTTATGAGTTTGGCTGCTAACCAGAGGGTCCTCAGTTTGAATCCAGCAGCTGTTTCTTGGAAACTCTGTGGAGCACTTTTACTTTGTCCTGTGGAGTCACTGTGTGTCGGATTCAACTCCATGGAAACAGGTTTGGTTTTTGATTTGGTTTTAATAACAAAAGACAATAATTTCTTGATGATATCAGTTATTCAAATTTTGGATTTTTAAAAATATGCTGTTATGTATTGGCTTGTTTTAATAAGAATCTGAACCAAATCCACACAATCTAATTGACTGCTACATCTTTCAAAGTCTCATCTTACTTAGATTCCTCCTCCCTCTTTGTTTCCTGTAATTTGTTCATCAAAATCAGTAGTTTATCTTGTGCTTTCCACACTCCGAAATGTGCTGAATTTGTCCCTGTGGAATCTCCCATGTTCTTTTTTTCATTTCTCTAAATAGCCTTGCCCTGTTTGTGGAAAAGGGTATTCAGAATGACCGTTCTCTGGGTATATTGGTTTTATTTTATGTAAACCTAGAAGTTAGTTAAAACCGAGAGCGTTACAGGCTCTGATTTCTGCTTTCAAAATGATGTCTGGAAGTATGGTGACTTATTCTTGATGACCTGAGGAATCTTTCTAAGGACATCGATAATAATGTGTTTTCCATGCTTATTCCCGTGTTCTTTACTTGGACTCTGATTAACTTTTCAGGTAATTGTAAGACTTGTTTTTGGGAACACTCTGACTAGACATTTGTTACCATCTTATTTCGCAGGTGTCAGGCACACACTGATGGACACCTTTGCTTTCTCTCTAGTAGGTTGCATGTTTTGTGCATGTACAGAGCTATCACTGTGCTTGGCATTTATGGGAAGTCTTTTGAAGGAGTCTGGGTCATTTTTATAATATTTAATTATAATGTTAACTATACATTTTATAGGCATCCTGGGTGACTTATGCTACTACCCCAAAGAATGGTAGTTTGTATTTATCCAGAGGTGCCGTGGAGGAAGGACCAGGCAATCTACTTCTGAAAACCACAGCCATTTAGCACCCTGTGGAGCACCATTTTACTCTGAAAACACATTGAGCTACCAAGAACCAGAGCCAACTCAGTGGCAACAGATGTATTTTTTGTTTTACCCCCCTTTTTTAAATAAAATTTTATAACCAATGTTCTAAGTTTTTATTTTGGAGTACAGATAGTGGAGAAGAAATGGCATCTGAGGTAACCTGCTTTATGATTTATACTTGCCTTCAGTGAAACTGAGTGGACGAAAAAGTTTTCTAAGGTGGACTGTTTTGATGTCTTCTGTATGTAAAGTGTGAGGGAACTGAATCATAGCCAGGACTGTCAAATTTTGAGAAGGACTTTCCTAGTGTGATGCATTTTAGCACTAGCTTGCACATCCCTGAGTATAATATCAGACTGTACCTTGTATATTCCATCATGAAGTTCTGTTGTTTTTATACTTGGTATTTAAATACAGTTCATCTACTTTTTTTTCATCCACCAAGGCTGGAACCTCCATTGGTGTCTGAAGTGGGATAGAAAATCAGTGGACCATGGAATCGATATCTTTAATTGGTTGCTGTCAAGTAGACAGCTGATTTTTTTGGAAGTAGATTGCTAGGCCTTTCTTTTGAGGCATCTCTGGGTGTGTTTAAACCACCAGCCTTTCAGCTGATGGTGAGTCTGCTCACCATTTGTAAAGTAACATTGCTTGTTTTGAAACTCTGCATGTATATTTATTTCATTATCATATTTTTAAATTTCCCATTTTTAGTTATATTTATAGTGTGTTCATTAGAATCAAGCATGCTTTTAAGTTGTCAATCAATAAATAAAAATATTAATGCTACCAGTGTTACATTATTGGGAAACTTTGGAGGCACTGCCCTTGCCTTGTATTTACCCCTGCTTTAATGGATGCTGCAGTGCAGAGTGATGCTTAAGAATGCACGTCTCACCCCTGTACCCTAGGGCTTAAAAATCTTCAGTACCATCCCAAGGTTCTTGATTACAGTGAAGAACTTAGGAACATTAGTGTATTTTGCTAAGGTTTGCACAGAGTGTCTTGTGTATCTTCCTTGCCTCATCTTTTTTGACTCTACAACTAGCTGTCTGAGTCTCTGAATTTCTCTGGTGAGTCATAGGCCTGCTTGGCTTTTAGCAACCTGCTTTCCTTCTGCCTGTGAAAGCTGCTTTTCTGTCTTCATCACTCTAGGCCACAGGATTTCACTCAGATAATTTTTCTAGTGAGTTTTTCCTGAGTCCATGAACTATATTACATCGTCTTAGTATATGTTCCCATGGCCACTTCGTGAGAAAAGGAAATTTATATGGTTTCTGTAGATCTACTGGTATGCTGGTAAGTACCAACACACTCTGTAAACAGAAAAGCAACATTTTCCCATTTCCATGGTGTAAATACCCTCACCATGGTCAATTTCAAGCTACCAAGGTCATGTCACTGAACATGGAGTTGAGAATGGGTATGTGGTAGTGTACTGTTTTATACAGTTTCTACCATATAGATGCAATGAGCACATCAAGAGTATAGATAACGGTAAAAGGTAGTACAGTGATTAAGAATTAAAGAGCTTTGAGTATTTATTACTTTTGCTTTTAGTATTTACTCAATTGCAAATTTATGTAATTTAATATTTCATAAGAGCTCTCTTTAACAACCAAGTTTTGAGAAATCCTGAAAATTGAATAATGAGCTCTCATGTGCTCTTGCAGTCCCTGTTGTCAAGCACAGACAGATACATTTGCTGAGCTGACTGAAGACACTGGAGTAGTGCAGGTAAGATAGGTAGTACTGCTGGCAATTCCAACTGTAGGGAGCCTGGAGGAATTTAAGGACACTTCAGTGAGAGACACAAGAGAGAAAGGGAAGACAGGAGAATTTTAATAGTGGCTAGATCTATAGATTAACAATATTAGACATCGACCAGATTGGCTTTATAAAGTAAGGAAGGGAAAGAGAATACTCAAACAAGACTTCAAGATTTTGACCTTGATTTTATTGAAAATGTATATACTTCGGCCCCTATTGGCTTTTGTGTTTTCTGTCTTCTCATGTGTGAACTCAAATAAAGATGAAAACAAGCTGTGCTTTTTATCTGTCTTCTTAACCCCTTGTGATGACTACTGTCCTTTCTGGGATGTAGAGCAGCAGACCTGGTCATGCGTTTAATGTTAATACTGCACATGGTTTGCATCAGGTGTCCCACAGTTTAATGTGATAGGAAGGAAAGGAAAGATTCTTCTTTTGTCTGTGCTTTCTCTTAATGGCTGAGCTGTCATATCAAAGTATTTATTAACTTTTGTTTGATGTTTTAATTCAACAGATGTTTTGACATTGTCCCAACTCTGTGATAGCAGTACATTTTAAAGACTATCATATGATTTATTTATAAAGATATTAAATACTTTTGCTTTCCAAAGAGGTTTTCTTCTTTTGCTTCTTAGAAATCAAAGCAGAAAAAGAATGTGGTTTGTCAGGTCATTGTTTAATTCCTCATAAACATTCTTCACTGAGGTCAAATAATTTTTATTTGGTTTGCTTTACAGTTTCTAAGATCTTTTCATAATTTTTGTATGGATTTGATGTCCTTTTCCATAAAGGAACGTCAGTGCTCAGTTCCAGCCTTTTGGAAACTGTTACTTGAAATAAATACAAATAAATTTCTTCAGCATATACTGTTTGAACACTGTTGTCTCAGCATGTTAGGATAAATCAAATGTATATCTGTTGTTAATTTGATACTACAAAGCTTACTGTCTTTTATTTTTTTATTATGATTGAAGATTCTATATAAATTCACATGCTTACCTATATGCAGCTCACAGTGCTCTCCCTGCCGCTAACAGCACACCCCTCCTCTCTGCTCCGTACATGTCCTATCCTCCCAACAGTCTCCTATCCCCTCCTCTCCACTCACTCCACTACTTCCAGCAAGAGGTCAGCAGAATGACATCCTGTAGATGCATAGAACCATAAAATTCCCACAAGATACGGTCACTCTGCATCGCCAAGTTCAATCCATTGCTGTCTGAAAAGTTGACCTTCATTATGATTTATGGGCCATGCTCCCAGGGGAACTCCGAAGCCCCCGGACCGTCAGTTGCGGTCTTTTATTGGAGATCTGAGGGTACACCCCTATTTATTCTCTTGTTGCCAGTGAGACTCAACTTTGTGAGCTCCATTGTGGCTATCACTGATGATATCTGGGCACCATCTGGTTCTTCTGGTCATGAGTCAATGCAGAGACCCAGTCACGTGGGTCTCTTTGTTTTCTGGGTTGTGTTTTCTCCCATGTCGTTCTTGTCCTCCGTTCCTGTTGAGTTGGGACCATTTGCTGTACCCTCAGATGGCAGCTTTGCAGCTTTTAAGACCCCAGATGCCAGTCATCAGTGAGGGGTGCAGAGGGTCCTCATTAGCAAAAATGCTAGCTGTGCCAATCGGCCTCGATTTCCCCTGAGAGTGTGGTCCCTGGCCCTCTGCCCCAGCTACTCTGCCCTTGCAATATTGAGTTAAGGTGGGAGGACTACTGAAATTGTGTTGAAGTCCAGTTATTATTGATCTTCTTTCTAATGTGTGCTGTCACCGATTTAACCCAACGAAATTTCTGTTAACTATCTAAACCCTCCCCACACTTGCAGCCGCCGAAGTGTCTTTACTTCTATGCTTTAGTGTGTTTTTAAGTTCTTATCATAGGGGTCTCATACAATATTTGTCCTTTTGTCACTGACTACTTTCACTTGGCATAATGTCCTCCAGTTGAAACCTGGTTAAGAGATGTTTCCTGCTATCATCATTGTTCTTTATCATTGCATAGTGTTCTATTGAGTATATATACCATAGTGTACCTATCCATTCCTCTGATGGTTGGGCATCTGGGTTGATGCCATCTCTTTGCTATTGTGGACTGTGCTGCAATGAACATTCGTGTGCATGTATCAGTTGGTGTGAATGGCCTTGATTCTGTAGGATATATTCCAAGCAGTGGAATTACTGGGTCAGATGGTGTATCTATATCCATTTTTTTTAAGGGAGTGCCAGATTGCTTTCCAAAGAGGTTGCACCATTTTGCAGTCCCACCAACAGTGTAGGAGAGTTCCAGTCTCCCCACAGCCTCTCCAGCGTTTGTTGTTTTGTGTTTTTTGGATCATGGCCAACTTTGTTGGGGTGAGATGGTATGTCATTGTTGTTTTGATTTGAATTTCTTTAATAGATAATGATCATAAGCATGGCTGCGTGTGTGTTTTGGCTGCCTGGGATCTCCTCTTTAGAGAAGTGTCTGTCCATCTCCTTTGCTGATCGCTTAATTGGATGATTTATCTTTTTCTTATTGATATTTTGTAATTCCTTGTAGATTATGGAGATCAGGCGTCAGTCTGACACAGAGTTGCCAAACTTTTTTTCCCGTTCTGTAGGTGGCCTTTTAATTCTATTAATAAAGTCTTTGGGTGAGCAAAAATGATTGATTCTTAGCAGGTCCCACTTACCTGTTTTCTCTTCTGATGATTGTGATTTGTTTGACAGATTTTGAAGTCTGTCTGCGTGGTGTATTAAACCTTCCATTGTTGTTCCTACTTTCTCTTGGATGAGCTTTGTCATTTTAGATTTGATATTTGGGTCTTTTATCCAGTTTGAGTTGGTTTGTGTATAAGGTGTAAGATATGGGTCTTGTTTTAATTTAGTGCAGATGGATATCCAATTTTGCCAGCATCATTTGTTAAAGAGATCGTTTTTACCCTAGATTAATGTCTTAGGGCCTTTGTCGAATATCAGCGGTTCATAAGCAGATGATGTCATTTCTGGGGTCTCAATTCTGTTCTATTGATCGATCTGTCTGTTTTTGTACCAGGACTAGGCTGTTTTGATGACTGTGGCAGTGTAATAGGTTCTAAGGTCAGGTAATGAGAGGCCTCCCAGTGTTTTCTTCTTACTAAAGCCCCTTATCCTTGCCTTTCCAGACAAAGTTGGTAATTTGGTCCTCCATCTTATTGAAAAATGTCACAGGAATTTATATTGGGATTGCATTATAGAAATAGATTGCTATGGGTAAAATAGACGTTTTCAAAATGTTAAGTCTTCCTATCAATGTACATGGTAGGTTTCTCCATTTATGTTAAGTCTCTCTTTGTTTCTTGTAATAATGGTTTGTAGTTCTCTTTGTAAAGTTTTGTTACTTTCTCTGGTTAAATTTATTCCTAGGTACTTCATCTTGTTATGGACTATGGTAAATGATATTGGTGATTTCTTTCTTAGTAATCTTGTTGCTGGTGTAAAGGAATCCTACTGATTTACTTATGTTTATCTTGAATCCTGAGACTTTCCCGAATTCTTCTGTCAATTTGAGTAGTTTCCTTATGGATTCTTTGGGATTCTCTGCATATACAATCATATCATCTGCAAATAGGGAAATTTTTAGTTCTTCCTAGCTGATGCAGCTGCCCTTTATTTCTTGGGCTTGTCTAATTGCTGTCGCTAGAACTTCTACTACACTGTTGAATGGGAGAGGAGAGAGTGGGCGTCCTTGTCTAGTTCCTGTTCTCACGGGAAACTGCTTCAGTCTCCCTCCATTCAGGATGATGTAGGCAGTTGGCTTTGTATAAACGGCCTTATTGCACTGAGGAATTTTCTGTGTATGCCTATTTTGCTGATAGTTTTTAGCACGAATGGATGTTGGACTGTATGAAATGCCTTTTCTGCATCAATAGACAAGATCAGGTGATTCATGTCTTTTGTGGTATTTATGTGGTTGATCACATTAATTGTTTTTCTGATGTTGAACCAGCCTTGCATCCCTGGTATGAATCCAACTTGGTCATGGTGAAATATTTTTTTGATACATTGTTGTATTCCATTGTCAAGAATTTTGTTGAAGATTTTTGCATCTAGATTCATGAGTGATATTGGTCTGTAGTTCTCCTTTTTGGTTGGATGTTTTGCTGGCTTTGGTATCAGGGTTATGCTGGCTTCATAGAATGAATTTGGGAGTATTCCAACCCCTTTCTATACTGTGGAATAGTCTCAGTAGTATTGGAGACATCTCTTCCCTAAAAGCTTCGTAGAATTCTGTGGTGAAGTCAGCTGGGCCTGGGCCTTTTTTGGTTGGCAGTCTTTTGATGACTTTTTCAGTGTCTTTCTTTGTGATGGGTTTATTAAGTTGTTCTGCTTCAGCGTGTGATAATTTTGGCAGGTGATATGAATCAGGGAATTTGTCCATTTCCTCTAGGTTTCCAAATTCGTTAAAATACAGTCTTTCACTGTATTCAGCTGTGATATTTTTGATTTCTGTTGGATCTGCTCTGACAACTCCCCTCTCATTTCTTATTTGGGTTATTTGTTTCCTTTCCTGTTTTTCTTTAGTAAGTTTAGCCAATGGTTTGTCAACGTTGTTGATCTTTTCAAGTAACCAGCTTTTGGTCTTTTCAATTTTTTGAATTGTTCTTCTGTTCTCTAATTTGTTTAGTTCTGCTCTAATCCTTATGATTTGTTTTCTTTTGGTGCCTGAGGGCTCCCTCTGTTGTTCTCTCTCTACTTGTTCAAGCTGTAGGGTCAGTTCTTTGATTTGGTTTCTTTCTTCCTTCCAGATGTGTGTGCTTATGGAGATAAACTGACCTCTGTGCACTGCTTTGACTGTATCCCATAGCTTCTGGTAAGAAGTGTTTTCATTCTCATTGGAATCCATGAATTTCTTGATTTCTTCTATAACCCATGTTTTTTTTGAGCAAGGTGTTGTTCAGTTTCCAAGAGTTCCACTTCCTATCTAAATTTTTTTCTCTATTGATTTCGACTTTTATGGCTTTGTGATCTGAGAAGATGCTTTGCATTAATTCAATGGTATGCATTTTGTCTAGAATTGCTTTATGTCCTAACACATGGTCTATTCTGGAGAATGTTCCATGTGCACTGGAGAAGAAGGTGTAGTTGTTCACTGATGGATAGAAAGTTCTGTATATGTTGATGAGGTCTAGTTGGTTAATTGTGGCAACAAGGTCTGTGTCTTTACTGAGCTTTATTCTAGACGATCTGTCGAATATGGAGAGTAGAGTGTTGAAGTATTATTGTGGAGTGATCTATCTCCTTTTTGAGTGTAGTTAGTGTTTCTGTGATGTATTTAGGTGCTCTAATATTGGGCACATAAATATTTAATATTGTTAAGTCCTGCTTGTGTATTTAACCTTTCGGCAATAAATATTGACCATTCTTGTCCACGCTAGTGGATTTTACATTAAAATTGATTTTATCAGAGATTAGAATTGCCACATCTGCTCTTCTTTGTTCATTGTTAGCTTTATATGTATTCTTCCATCTTTTAATTTTCAGTTTGTTCCTGTCTTTAAGTCTAAGGTGAGTTTCTTGTAGGCGACATATAGATGGGTCATGTCTTTTGATCCAAGATACCACTCAGTGTGTCTTGACTGGAATGTTAAGTCCATTGACATTCAGTGTAATTATTGATAGATATGTGTTCAGTGCTGCCATTGTAATATGCTTATTTTTGTGTTGATGTTTTCTCTGTTCTTTTTAATCTGTTCTGCGACCTTCTTCTTTGTCAGTTGGTTTTTTATTGTGCTTTATAGCTGCCCCTATGATCCGGCTTACTAAAGTACATATAAACCCAATTTCAGTTGCTACCAGTCTTGTCAACTTCCTCTCCATCCGGAGGGACTGTAATGACTGTAGTACATCATAGTTTATGTGATAGGATCACTAAATCATTTCTTTCAGTATTATAGCTTTGATTGTGTTGGAGCATTCCCTATCTAAGTGGGATTCTGGATAATGGATAATGTGTCCTTCTAAAATATAAAGTTAGCAGTTTTGTCCTTTGAAGCCAACAGATTCTTTCAGTATGTATTGTAGTTTTGGTTTGTTTTTTACAAAGTCTCTGAGTTTCCGTTTATCTGAGAATGTCTTAATTTCATTTTCATATTTGAGAGATAGTTTTGCAGGATATATGATTCTTGGTTGGAAGTTCTTCTCCTTCAATATTTTGAATATGTCTTGCCACTGTCTCCGTGCCAGCATTGTTTCTACTCAGAAACCTGATGAAAGCCTGCAGGGTTTCCCTCTGAATGTCTGCTTTGCTCTGATTCTTGCTGCCTTTATGAGTTTTTGCTTATGTTTCATTTTGTTAAGCTTGATGTGTTGGAATCTTTCTATTGAGATCTATATTGAGTGGTGTTAGATATGTATCTTGAATATCTATATTCTTTGCTTTCATAATTTCTGGGAAGTTTTCTATTAGCCGCTCAGCAACAATCCTCTCTGTGTTCTCAGGTGTCTCACCCTGTTCAGGAACTCCAATTAATGATAGATTGTTCTTCTTAATAGAGTCCCACATACTTAATGCTTCTTCATTTTTCTTGTTTCTTTTTTCTGATTTCTCCACATGGATGCTAGAGTCAGTAGCTCTGTCTTCCAAATCAGAAATTCTCTTTTCCATTTGTTCCATTCTGTTTTCTTAGCTTTGAATTGACATTTCTTTTCCTTTGATTTTGTTCTTGATGTGTTGGATTTCCCAGTGCTGATGTTCCATCTGATCCAACAGCTTGCTTAATTTTTTGTTTTGCTCTACTGCATTTTGTATATGGTCTAGGAGGGCTCTGTATGTAATACTTTTGTATTCATCTTCTGCTAGTTTCAGAAAAGTTTCTTCATCTGAGAAGTTCTGTGGTGGTTTCTTTTGGGGGCCATTTGATGCCATGAGTGATTTCTCAGTTACCTTCTTATCCAACATTTTTTGCTTTTGGGGCTTTATGTGGGTCAATGGAAGGTGGGAGAGATGCTGTGAAGATGGACCACAGTTGTTTCACTAGGCTATCTTAAAATGGAAAGTAAAAAGTATTTCACAACTTCCAAATTCAGTCAGGTTTTCAGGTGTATGCATCCCTCTTCCCAGCTGGCACCTCTATATTGAACCCCAGATGTTATAAACCAGCTGAAAATACAGAAAGGCTACTGCCCTGCTGGCCTCTGCTGTCAGGCCCCAGCTGTAGGTAATACTGTGTAGAATTCTTTTTTTTTCTGCTGGAAAAGGGTCTCTTCTGGGTAGGAACTACCTCCCAGAAATTAGGTCCAGCTGAGGCTTCTGTATGGATGACTCTACCTCCTAGTGAAACCAGATGGCGTCCCGCACAAACTTGCCAGCCGGATGGGACCAGGCTCCCAGCAGAAAGAGAGTGCAAGAGTGCCAAAATGCCCAGAGTCCACAGCCTCTGCCGCTGGGCCTCATCTGCAGGCTACACTGTACAAGACACCACCTCCCTGCTGGAGAAACACACTCCTCCTGGCAGGTGCCCCCTCCCAGCCTAGGAACCAAGTCCATCCGGGGCCTCTGCCTGGTCTTCTGTGTTTCCCAGTGGATCAAGCTGGTGTCCTGCACAAGCGCATCTGTATGGCTACTGCATGGTGGAGGCAGAAAGGCAGGCCAGGGGAGCCGAGGTATATACAGTCCAAAGCCAGGGTTTCAGAACCTGGCAATTATGCTTGCCGGTCCCACTAGCAGTGCATCCGAGACCAGCAGCTAGTCAAGTCCCATCTCTGCCTGCTGACCATGACAGTTGAAAAAAAATCAAAATGGTGAGTTACCTTTGGTCTGTGCAAGCCTGTGCTTGCTGAGAGTGGGGTCATTGAAAGAGAGGAAGTTTTGCATTCCATGGTATGTAGTCCAGATTAACAGCCCTATGCTGCATCCCACAGCTCACTAGGTGTCCGGAAGACTCCGTTAAATTATCATTTCAGATCTTGGTTTCCAGAGGGATTTAGGGAGACGTGCGTTTATTCCGCCATCTTTCCGTAGAGATTCAAAGCTTACTATCTTTTATATATAATTGGTGTTAGTAGGTCCACTAGTGTGCTACAATTTCTAGCAGACGGTGTTGGTTTTTGAACAAACAGTAGTATTAGTGACTACAAAAAGGGCTCTAAGAAAGGAAAATGTAAGTTGGAATTAAAAACTAAGACAAAGGAAAAGATTATTGTATCTGTATCTGTATATCATATGTTATATATTACTAAGCTGTTTGTATTTGCTTCCTTGTAAATGGAGTTTAAAGGGAAATACGATCATTCATGTAGCATTTTCTCCCGTATCAACTTTATGACCTTGTTTTAGTCAGCTAGGGCTGCTCTAACGGAAATACCACAGAGTCAATTGCTTTAACACAAGAAAGTTTATTTTTTCACAGTCCAGTAGGCTACGAATTCAAATTTAGGATGTCTGGTTGGGGGGAGGTTTTCCCACATGTCAGCTCTGGAGGAAAGTCTGTTATGGTATCATTCTGTCCACAGGAACCTCAAATCTGAAGGACATGCTCTTCTCTCTGTGAGGCTTGCTGTTTGGCGTGAGGTTCCCAGTTCTCTGCTTCCCTTTGCTTTTATCTCTTGCAGGATTGAAGGATTAAGGGTAGGGCAAGCCATACTCCAGGGAAACTCCCTTTACAGTAGAGCAGGGAGCTGATCTTATAAAGGGATTTACAGTCCCACCCTAATCCTTTAACATACAGTATAGGAAAACCACAAAATGGAGGACAGTCACAAGATACTGGGAATCATGGCCCAGCCATGTGGCTACATATATTTTTGGGGGAACACAATTCAATCCATGACAGACCCCAGACAGGCTTGTCAGACTCCTGGCAGACACACGCATGAGTTCATTCCAGCTACTGAGGCCATTATTTTAAGATTTGCTCCTCCATTTTTCTTTAACAGTGCTATTGTTCAAATTTTCTCCGAAGCATGAAAGAGCTGATTGTAATGGAAACATATTGCCATCCAGTATTTTCTGAATAATGAGTATTAAGAGAAGCTAGAAAGGACGATTAAAAGCAAAATAGATTAAAAGCAAACAACAACCTCCCCACCCCTCCCCACCCCCCCCAAAAAAAGAAAGAAAGAAAGAAAAAAGGAATCAGGGATAGGTGAATTGAAATTGAAATTAATATAAACATTGAAAAAAGAAATCAGGGATGAGTGAATTGAAATTAATATGCTGATTCTGGGAGTCAGTTTTTCTTTTGAATTACTAACTTAATCTGTTATAGCTTATATGTCTTACTTTTTAAAAAAACAATATCTGTGTATCAATAAAAAGGGAAAAGTGTCTAAATACAACCACATAGTCCAGGCCAGTACAGTGATGAAGCTGATTCATGAAGGCATTAACACTGGCCTAATAAAGGTCAGTAGCAGGCAGTTGCTCTGGGGAGTGGATTGTAATCTATTAATGTGCTTTTTGTGAAAGTTAGGTAGAAGATATAGACAAAAAGATAGCATACATTTTCTTTCTTGGAAGTCTCATTTTGCCTTTTTTTCCTCCTCTTGATTTATCAATCATCGAAGGATGAATTACTAGAAAAAACACTTTAGTAGTATTTTCTTACAGCTTCTAAATTAGTAAGTTTTGCCTGAATTACTTGATCAGTTCAGCCTAAGTTCCTAAACTGACTAAACGTTTGACTGAAAATATTCTTTTGGTAAAAATAAAATGAATTTTACAAGTGCATAGTTCATACATTATGTGGAAGTGTGGATTAAAGGTATCCAACACATTTCTCTCAACTCAATTAAATGTTCCTAACATAGATATAAGAGCAGATGCCAGCATGGTTGTGACAGCTGGAATAAAATTTATACATTTTAGTGATCAGGGAGTAGACATTTCCAATACTGTTTTCTGAAGGCTGACTGTCAAAGTTTAGGTGCTAGAAAGAAAAAGTTTTAAAAATGGCATAGAAAGTAGTATTTATTTTGTATGGAATGTTTTTAGGCAAAACAGCCCTTCTATAATTTCTCAAAATCAAAAGCTGTTGAAGCTGGAGAGGTTTTTAAGACTGAATCCAAGCTCATCTTTTCGTAGATGAGGAAACTGAAGCCAAATGAGAATATGGACAGCCCGGTGCTATTTTAATCTGTGTTTTGAAATGTGTGGTCTACTGCTTGAATTAAGACCTAAGTATATATTAGCTTGTCTTTGTAACAGATGATATCCAGCTTTATACACTGCCCAGTCATCCTGGCTGATGTTCTTTTTTCATACATTGAATCAATGTGTGGTCATATTTGTAGAGAAAACTATGGACACATATAAGAAATTTGTACTTGTGTGTGTGTGTAGTGTGTGTGTGTGTGTGTGTAAGTGTGTGTAAATCAAAGAAAATTGATTAACATCTCTACTTAATTCAGAGCAAAAGGAGGGAGCCAAATTTTTCTATTTTTGACTCACCTCGTTTGCCATAATAGAAATGGCATTCTGCTTTGAATCATCTCCAGTGGAATGATTTTCAATATTGTCATCTCTGCAACATTTTGACAATTAAAATGTATTTCTTAAGTATCCTGGAAATGCTGCACTGGTTTCTCTTTTTTTCACTTTTCCCCCCCGTGAGCTGTATCTGTACTTGTTGCCTAGGAAACACTCGTTGGGTTAGATTCTGTTTGCGTGGTTGTCAGGTTGTCAGAATTATGGGTAAAGTTCTTGGCTTTATAGTTACAAAAGTGCTGCTTAAATATTAGAAACGTTTTAGCTATGTGAAAATGCTTCATCACCTTAATTAATAAAGCAGCCTAGCAGTGTTTGGTGTCCTTAAAATGCTAAATGGAAGATTTTTTTTTTTTTTTGATTCATACTGGAATTTTATGTTTTGCATACAAATTTGCAGTAGTATTTGACTTGTCATGGTGAGCTTGTTCCAAGTATAGCGCTTTAATAATAATAATAATAATAATAATAATAATAATAATAATAATAATAATAATAATAATAATAATAATAAACTGGTATGTTAGTTTACTTCATCAGAGGAAGCCATGGACGTATATAAGGATCCTCAAAGCATGAAAATATAAACATATATATTACATACAAATATTAACAAATGCAGTTTATATGATAACTATTCTGTCTAACTTCAAATTAAAGATTATAAAAAAGCAGTTGGAACTGTTTTGACTCCTTTTCTTAGTAGTTAAAAGTTACAAACTGTAAAATTAATGAAGATTATTATTTTTTCCAGATAAATTTAATACCCTATAAAATTTTTGAATGCTTAAGAAATTTCAGAGATATGTATATGTTGAACTCCTGAAATAAGAAATGTATATATCGAACCCCTGAAATAAGGCAGATGTAACTGTGTTGCTGAATTTAAATACCAGTACGTGGCTAGTGGCTGCTGTATTGGATAGCAGACAGGATCAAAGACATCATCTGAGGTTGGCAGAAATGCAGAATCTTACCAGAATCTATAGGATACAGCAAAAGCGGTGCTCAGAGGACAATTTATCTCTATAACAGCACACATCCAGAAAGAGGAAAGGACCCAAATTAGAGAATTAATCCTGTGCTTGAACAAGTAGAAAGAGAGCAACAGGGGAACCTCTCAGGCACCAGAATAAAACAGATAATAAGATTAGAGCAGAGCTAAATAAATTAGAGAATAGAGAAACAAATAAACAAACAAATTAACAAAACAAAAAGCTGGTTGTTTGAAAAGATCAACAAAATTGATAAACCATTGGCTAAACTTACAAATGAAAAACAGCAGAAGATACGAATAACCCAATTAAGAAATGAGTTGGGGGGTGTTACAACAGACCCAGCTGAGATAAAAAATATCATAACTGAATACTATGAAAGGCTGTACTCAAACAGATTTGAAAACCTAGAAGAAATCGACAAATTTCTAGATTCATGTCACCCACCAAGATTATCACAGGGAGTAGATCAACTTAATAAATCTATCCCAAAGGAAGAGATTGAAAAAGTCATCAAAAATTTGCCAACTAAGAGAAGTCCTGGCCCAAATGGCTTCACTGGAGAATTCTACCAAACTTTTAGAGAAGCGTTAACTCCAATACTATTGAGGCTATTTCACACCATAGAAAGGGACGGAATACTCCCAAGTTCATTCTGTGAAGCCAGCATAACCCCAATACCAAAGCCAGGAAAAGATCCCACAAAATAAGAAAATTACAGATCAGTGTCACTCATGAACCTATATGCAAAAGTCTTCGACAAAATTCTAGCCTATAGAATTCAACAACATATAAAAAAAATAATTCATCATGATCAAGTTGGTTTCATTCCAGGGATGCAAGGCTGATTCAACATGAGAAAAACAATTAATGCAAACAACCAAATAAGTAACACAAAATATAAGAATCACCTGATTTTGTTAATCAATACAGAAAAGGCATTTGACACATTCTAACACCCATTCATGCTGAAATCTCTCAGAAAAATAGACATAGAAGGGAAATTCCTTAACACAAAAAGGGACATATACACAAAGTCAACCCCCTACATCATTCTGAATGGAAAGAGACTGAAAGAATTCCCTTTGAGAACAGGAGCTAGACAAGGATGCCTGCACTCACCACTTCTATTCAACATTGTACCCGAGGTTCTAGCCAGAGCAATTAGACAAGACAAAGAAATTACGGGCATCCGTATCAGCAGTGAAGAAATAAAAGTCTCTTTATTAGCAGATGATATGATTATATGCACAGAGAATCCAAAGGAATCCATAAGAAAACTACTGGAACTAATAGAAGAGTGCAGCAAAATATTGGGATATAAGATAAACATAAGTAAATCAGTGGGATTCCTTTATACCAACAATGAGATTATTAAAGAAGAAATCACCAAATCAATACCACTTACTATGGCCCCCCAGAAGATAAAATATCTAGTAATATACATAACTAGAGAAATAAGAGACCTATACAGAAAGAACTAGAAGGCTTTACTGCAAGAAACCAAAAAAGACCTACAAAATTGGAGAAACCTACCCTGCTCTTGGATAGGAACACTTAACATTGTGAAGATATCTATTTTACCTAAAGTGATCTACTTATATAATGCAATCCCAATGCAAATTCTAGTGTTATGTTTTACTGAGATGGAGAAACATGTCACCAGCTTTTATTGGAAAGGGAAGAAATCCCAGGTTTGTAAAGCACTGCTGAAGAAGGGGAACACAATGGCAGGCTTCATACTACCCAACCAGAAACTATTACACTGCCACAGTAGTCAAAACAGCCTGGTAACTGGTACAAAAAGAGACATATAGACCAATGGAACAGAGCTGAGACCCCAGAGATGCCACCATCCTCTTATGAACAACTGATATTTGACAAAGGCCCTAAGACTGTAAAGTCGGGTAAAAACAGTCTCTTTAACAAATTTTGCTGGCTATATTGGATATCCATCTGCAAAAAACTGAAATAAGACCCCTGTCTCACACCTTACACAAAAACTAACTAAGTGAATCAAGGACCTAAATATCAAACCTAAAACAATAAAAGTCATGCAAGAAAAAACAAATCAACGATGGATGTTCTAATACACAGCTTAGATAGACTTCAAAATCGGACCAACAGAGCATGATCAAGAGGAGAGAAAATAGGTAAGTGGTAACTACTAAGAATGAAACACTTTTGCTCATCCAAAGAGTTTATCAAAAGAGTTAAAAGGCCACCTGTAGGGTGGGGAAAAATATTTGGCAACTACATGTCAGACTGTCATCTGATCTCCATAATCCACAAGGTTCTGCAAAATAACATCAAGAAGAAGGTAAATAACCCAATTCAGCGATGGGCAAAGGAGATAGACAGATACTTCACTTGAGAGGACATCCAGACAGCCAAAAAACATATGAAAATATGCTTATGATCATTAGCTATCAGAGAAATCCAAATCAAAACTACAATGAGATATCATCTCACCCCAACAAGTTTGGCCATGATCCAGAAAACACAAAACAACAAATGCTGGAGAGGCTATGGAGAAATTGGAACTCTCCTACACTGCTGGTGGGATTGCAATTTGGTACAATCTCTTTGGAAAGCAATCTGGCACTTCCTTCAAAAGCTAGAAATAGATATACCATTTGATCCTGTAAGTCGACTGCTTGGAGTTTATCCTTCAGAAACAAAGGTTGTCACATGAACAGACACATGTACACAAATGTTTATTGCAGCACAGTCCACAATAGCTAAAAGATGCTATCAACCCAGATGCCCATAAGCAGGTGAATTGATAAACTATGGTACATATGCTCAATGGAACATGATGCTATGATAATAAGCCATGTAGATTTTAGAAAACATCTCATAACATGATTTCAGTTGGAAGACATGCTGAGTGAAATCTGTCAGTGTCAAAAGGACAAATATTGTATGAGACCCCTGTTAGAAGGACTTAAAAAATGGAATTATCTACAGAAGAAAACTGTATTGGCTACAAGGGTTGGTGGAAAGGTGCGGGTTTATCATAAATGAGATAATTGATGTTAGAAATTTTATTCATTTACTGTAATGTGGTTTGTACCATCTGTTCTGTTACAAATAAATTAAAGTATACAGAAATCAGAAAAAAAAATGTAGAATCCAGCGTTCCACTCCATACCTGCTTAACCATAGACTTCATTTTTTACGAGATCCTGTAGGATTTGTATGCATATTGAGATTGAGAAGCTCTGTTTCAGCCTAGAGCAATGTTTCCCAGCTTGACTGCACATTATAATTGCCTGTAGATCTTGTGGAAAATAATGCTTGGGCATCATCTAGACCCAAGTTTCAGAGTTTTCAATGTGAATCCCTGGAACCAGTATTTGTAGAGCTAGTCCCAGATCATTTTAATAGTTAGTGAAGATTTACAGCTGATGTTGCTTAAAGAGTATGGATACAGCTGTGAGGTGGGGAGTGGAGAGCTTAACTATTAATCCAAAATTCCAGTCTTTTGTTAAGGTCCAATATAGAATGGTTGTAGGAGAGGGCAAGAGATTTAACCCTTATTGAATAGGGTCCCTAAAAGTCAAAATTGACTTGAGAGCAGTGGGTTTGGTTTTGGGGTTTTAAATATTCAGTACATACAGTAGGAACACGTGCATACTTGCTGTCTCTCAGCCTTCCTGAGGTATTATTATCCAGAGTTTATAAATAACAAAAATATGGTTAAAGTTTGTAGTAAGAACAGGAGTTTGAAAATAAGTATATTTGATTGGAACCTACCTTACATGGAAATATTGGACTGCTAAGGTAAATATGTCTTCATTTGATGCAGAGATACTTGATAAGGCCTCTGTTCTTTTCCTATAAATTTCATAATGATAAAATAAGTTGTAACTAATAAAACATTCATTTTCAGTCTCAACAAGGGGGCAATGGTGTTATTCTTAACCTCTTTGTGATCTTCCCTTTTACCTGTGGAAAATGATTACAAAGGTGCGAGCATCAAATGTTTTTGTTATTTATTCTTTTCAAGTTGCCTTCCAGTGTGTAATGACCTCATGCGCAGTGGGATCAGACTGTTGTGATCCAGAGTTTTCCCTGGCTGATTTTGGAACATAGTCCCCAGGCCTTTCTCCCCATTTCTTCTTGAGTCTGGAAGCCTCACTGAAACCTATTCACCATCATAGCAATATATAATCTTCTGACAGGCAGTTGGTGGCTGTGTATGAAGTACAGTGACTGGGAATGGAACCCAGGTCCCCTACATAGAAGGTGAGACTCTACCACTGAGTCTCCACTGCCACCTATCATCATATATATCATTGCCTAATGACAGTGACTTCTGATACAGCTGAGTTTTCTGTATGAGTTCAGTAAATGTGCTCTTCCTGAGCTCCTACTAGGAGGTGATACAGATGGTATATGTTGGTGATAAAAGACACAAATAAGTCTGAGTCACCATCTCTAAGTCCTTTGGTGTTTCAGATTCCACATACACTGAATAGGTGCATGCCCTCTGTGATCTGAGTAATGAGATTTGAATTTTGTCTCCCTCAATTACTAGTGGTTAACTTTGTCTAAATTATTTTTACCTGCAACATCAAGTGTCCCTGTAAAACAGAAAAATAATAACATAACCCATTTGATGGCCTTGCTCTGAGGATTTGATCAGTTTAATGCTTTAAAGTTCTTAGAACAGTTCATGACCTACATATAGTAAATGCTCAATAAATATTAAAAAAAAAACACTGCCTTTGACTTGGGTCTGACTCATAGTGACCCTAAAAGTCAGAGTAAACTGCCTCGTAGAGTTTCTAAGGAGTACCTGGTGGATTTGGACTGCTGGACCTTTTGGGTAGCAGATGTAACACTTAAACCCACTATACCACCAGAGTTTCCTGATAAATATTAGTGATTATAAACTTTATTGGTCAAGGTATATTTACTTTTATGGTACAGTTTTTTTGAAGAGAGGAATTAATGGATTAGAATCACTGAAAGATTTCTGCACTTGAAGGTGGTAGACAAGACACTGTATGTTTCAGTGCTCAGTAGTTTAATTAGTAGCTTGTATAATGCATGGCTCTGGTAGAGAATTAGTTTGATACTGAAACACTGATGACAGGAAAAATGATGGGTTATTTTCAGTATCTGAAGTGCTTCTGTGATATTGTTGCAGTATAAAATAGCATTCCTTCAATTTCCAGAAGTTCCCGATCCTTGACTTACTCAGCTTCCTTTTTCTTTGTAGCACTGATCACCTAATGACATACTCTGTGTGTGTGTTATTTCTGTCCTCCTTGCCTCACTAGAATGTGAAATCCGTAAAGGCAGCTACTTTGTCTTATTACTGCCAGCAATTACAAGAGTGCTTATAATGTGTTTTTAAAAAATATTGCTGTTGAATCAGTTCTTACTCACAGCTACCCTACCTGACAGAGAAAAACTATGCCGCATGATTTCCAAAGTGTAGCTCATGGTTTTGATCTACTGACCTTTTGGTTAGCAGCCAGATGCTTAACTACGGGACCAGCAGACTTCCTGTCACATATTACCCAAACTGTGGCGGCACAGTGGTTAAGTGCTGTCTCTGCTAACCAGTAGGTCTACAGTTCTAATTTGCCATGTGCTCCTTGGAAACCCTAAAGGGTCATGATGCTGATGATGTCACATGTTAAGTGCTCAATAAATACTCATCTGGAATAAATAAATGAATGTCAGTCCTTTAGTTTTCCTTAGAACTTCACATTCTAAATTCAAGATGAAAGCCAAGTGCCGTCGAGTCGGATCCGACTCATGGTGACTCTAGGGGCCAGAGTAGAACTGACCCCCAGAGTCCAAGGAGCGCCTGGTAGACCCACATGATGTGTATAAACTTTAGTGGAAGTTTAATGTCTGTGAGTTGCTATGATTAATGTGCTAGTGAAACTCTTGTCAAATCAAGTAACTTTGAGAAGCTTCAGTGTGCAGCCTTAAGTAATAGGAAATCATCTAATGAAAGTAGTATTTGCCAGTTCGCAGTGAAGGGAAAAATATCATACTTTTGCGTAAGGTTGCTATGAGTTGGAACTGACTTCATGGCAGTAGATTTGGTTTGAGTTTTTTGTATAGTATGAAGGGCAAAGGATGTAATAATAAAGGAATGAGAAAGTAATGCATACTATAAGTTAACTTGGCAGTTACTGAAGTAATTTGTTCCTTAATAAAATAATAGAAAACAAATATCAAAGGGCAAATAAGATGCGTTTACAGGATCTCTTGAATGCGATCAATAATCAGTCTCAATTTTTGAAAGACAAATTGCAAGATGAAGTTGAGAACTTTAAAATTTAATTACCTGATAAATTAATTGGCAGAATGGAAGTGATATGAGGGATTTGATACAGGGTCTTGTAAAATTACGTGAAGAATTAATGTAGATTGGTTTTTACTCAGATATTCTCTGGGACATAAATGTGGAATGAGGAAAATAATACAAATTTAATAGTGTCAAAACTAAAATGTGTTGGGATTTCTGGCCAGTGAGTTTATTACCAATATATGAAACAGTGATTCTTTTTCCTTTTCCCACCATAGTAACTTTTTTGAGTCCCTTCAGGCCGTATGTTATCTGCATCTGACTCTGTACTTGTTTCTTTCATGCTGAAAAGATTGCCCTTGTAGTATTTGCGACAGTCACTCTAAAAGAATACACATAAATCAATAGTCAAAGTCATTCACTTTTTTTTATTTATATCACACACATTTCCCAAGTGCCCTGTGCTGGGCTAAGACCTGGGTGTACTGTCAAGTAACCTTGTTTCATTCTCTCAAGAATACCAAAATTTAGTGAGGGAGAGTGAGGAGAAAGTAGCCAGTTCGCATCAGTGAAGTTGATGCTCAGGTGTCATTTCACTGGTGCCCTAGGAGCATCGGGGACCTCCTGCAGGAGGGCAGTACCCTCGAGGCTGACGCTAGAGAGGTAAAGACTAAGTGGGTCAGCCAGGGAAGGAGAGAGGTGTGGGGGAGTCTGTGGCCTTCTGGTATCAGCACAGTGTTCCAGCGGGCTCTGATTGTAAGACTTGAGAGGCGTTTCTCAGATCATGAAGGCTAAGGGCCAAGCCTTAATATAACGGTTCTGTGACCTGACCCAACCAAAAATTTTGAGTTATGGTATCTTATTTCTGCTTTAGAAAAGTTACAACAGATTTTTTTCTAGAGAGTAAATTGAAGAGGACCAAGACTGACGAGTGGGGTGAGGGGGTGGTAAGGCAGCCAGGGTCAGTGGCAATTCATTGTTAGAATTCTTGCCTTCCATGCAGAAACGCAGGTATGATTCCCGGCCATTGTGCTTCATGAACAGTACGTCCCATACTCAGCAACCACTCCTCTATCAGTGTAGGCGTTCTTGGTGTTATGTCAAACAGGTCAGTGAAACCTCCAGACTTGAATGAAGCAGGAAGGAAAGTATGGTGATCTACTTCTGAAAATCAGCCATTGAAAACCCTGTGGATCCCAGCGATCTGAGCCGCAGTCTGTCATGTCGATGGTGCGGGGTCGGGCTGTGTTTCGTTCTGTTTGTGCTCAGGGTTGCCTGGAGCTGGGGACTCACTCAAGTATAGCAACATCAGCAAAGACTGAAGGGAAGGAGTAAATGCAATTGAAAAATGATGAGAGCTCACAACCCTCAGTATGAAGCCCAGACTCATTGGCACAGCTAAAACTTGGCTGCTCGGTCTCAAAGAGGGGTGGGTAGGCCAGCAGTGTTGACACTTTTTGGAACTTAAGAAATCAAGGCTTTCAGGGCCAACTTGGACGTGGCTGACTGAACCACTTGAACAGGATTCCCAGGTGGTTTTTGTGCCCACTGAAGTCTGAAAAACTATGACTTAGAAGACCCTTTGTTGGCTCGTCCAAAGCTACTTCCTTTCCCTTATCATTCTGCAGTTCTGAACGCTGTACTTAACCAGGCTGAACTTCTTGCAGTCTCTTTGATTCTCTAAAATTTAAATTTCTGGGATTTGCTGTTGCTGTTTTCTTTGTCTGCATGTTCTCCTCCTCTTTCCTTACCCTGCAGGCCCGTAGTTCACCATCACTGGCACTGCCACCACAACATCGAACAAACCAAACAAAGACTTAATCTTTGAAGTCTTGTCAATTACTAATTTGTTGGTTCAGCCAACTTTATTAAGGACTACTCTTCACGGGATTTAACAAAAAATACAGTGTTGTTCTCTGGGGCAAGTCCCTGGGTGATGCAAATGGTTAACACACTTGGCCACAGTTGAAAAGTTAGAGGTTCATATTCACCCAGAGGTGCCTCAGAAGAAAGGCCTGGTGATCTACTTCTGAAAAGTCAGTGAAAACCCTACGAAGTGCAGTTCCACTTAGACACACGTGTGGTTGCCATGACATAGAGACCACTTGGCAACATCCGGTCCTCTAGGAGCTGTGTGCTAATGGGGAGGTACATCTTAAAACTTAGAATTATAGTGTGGTAGTTTCAGTGCTAAGAATAGGCAGGCTTTACCTTTTCCTCCTTCCTTTTATTCATGTGTGTGGTTTACTTGCCTGTCACTCATAGGGAGTCATTTGTTAAGAGTATTTGCTCCCTTTGGAAGTGAGGTTGATCTGGAGGGATGTTTACTTCAATAAATGGCTCTTAAAGGACCAAACCCCAAACAAAAACCAAACTCATTGCTCTCCAGTCAATTCTGACTAATAGTGATCCTATAGGACAGAGTAAAACTGTCCCCTAGGGTTTCCAAGGAGCACCTGGTGGATTCGCACTGCTGAATTTTTGGTTAGCAGACATAGCTCTCAGTGACTATACCACTAGGGTGTCCCTTAAAAGACTACCTGGCTCCGTGTTTGTTTTTCAAAACCTCTAGAATAATGTATCTTTGTGCTGAATAAATATTTGTTGATGAAAGCGGCTAGAGTTTATACTCTAGGAAAACAAGAAAAGGACCCCAAAATTAAAGGGAAAAGAGTGCCTTCTGCTGTGACTGGCTGGCTATGTGCTCCCTGGCGGTGGGCCTGGGGAGGACAGAGGGCAGAGTAGAAGGGATGGGGAAGTGGAGGATTCAGGATCCAGCCTCTAGGACAGATGGAATGTGGATTTTTCTGCCTTCGTAAATGTTTCATTAAAGATGGAAGGCTAATACAACCAACAGTTCCCCCAGCCATAGCTCTCTTAGCAGAGGATTTTGGGACACTGAGTTTTTATGTGTAGGATTCACTAACCAATGCAAGCTTTTATAAGCAGCTGATGATTTACATAACTGCCTGGGGCCAGGCACTACCTCTGTTCCTGGAGGCAGGAGGACAAAATTGAAGGGCTTCAAACCTCTGAGGCATATTTCTTTTCTACTGGAATGAAAGGAGCCCTTGAATTGAGTCTTTAATTGGGAAGCTTTTTGTTGTTGATGGATATATTAAACTCAACTTTAAAAAGTTATATTCCCTGCTGTGGGGGGGGGAGGGGTGCATTTACGATGAATAGAGTTAACTACTTGCCCTCTGGGTTTGAGAGGTTGGGGGGTCTGGGGGGGTATTTACAATGAATAGAGTAACTCCCTGTCCTCTGGGTTTGAGAGGTTAGGTGCAGACATACATAACTAATTGGAAAAATTGCTGATGCTGTTAGAAGTGAGTAGCTCTGGGGGCACAATGGTTAAGCACTCTGTTGTTACGCAAAATGCTGATGGTTCAAACCCACTGGGCAGCTCTGTGAGAGGAGGACCTGGCAGTAGAGTATAGCCTAGAATACCCTATAGGGAAGTTCTTCTCTGTTTCAGGGGCTGGCTATGAGTTGGCAGTGACTAAACAGCGCCTAACAACAAGCTGTTAGAATTGGCAACCCAGTTTGCTGGAAGAAAGAGGCCAGTTAATTTACAGTCACATCCCTGATCTGGATAGTGTCCTTCTGTTCCTCCGTCTCGGCCTTAGGTTCCTTCTTCTCTGGGCAAGGCTAGGGTCCAGCAGAGCATAGCATGGGAAGAGAAAGAAGATGGGCTCATTCCTGGCTCTCACTCTGCCTGGCTGCGGTTTACTGGTAGCTTTCTAATTCCAGTGACAATCACAGCTTTCTTTGCCTTGAGGTGGCAAAATCCTCAGCTTTGATGATCATAGCTTTCCTTGCCTTGGGGTTGGCAAAATCCATAGGTGCTTCACCTTCCGTTGTTGCTGTTGCTTTTTCTTCTGATTGTTAATTACTACGGAGTTGATTCTGGTGCATGGTGACACTGCATTTGCAGTGTAGGGTTGCTCCACAGGATTTTCTTGACTGTAATCTTAAAGGAAATAGATTTCTAGGCCTCTTCTGCAGTACTGCTGGGTGAGTCAGAACTGCAAACTTTTTAGGTTAGCAGTCAAGTGTAAATCATTTTGCTCCATGCAGGAATCAACTGATTTTCCTTAGCCCTGCCTATATTCTTGTCAAAACTGTAGTGCTTTCATCGAACTTTGCTCAGTGATCCCTCCCTATGTCTGCAGACTATTTGATGCTGGGACATTAATCCTTATTCTGACATACTTGAGACTGTGTTTCCATTTGGGGAAGACCCACTGGGCAGAGGACATTGTAAAGTGGAGATGTCAGTGGGATGGGAGGGCAGAGGCTGTGCAGTCTGAGTTATGAAGATTGATAAAGGCACAGAGCTGTGCAACTGGGAAGTGTGTAAGGAGCCATCAATGTTCCCACCCTATGGGATGCCAAAAATGTGTTGAGGCGTAAGCACTGTGCCTGGAAAAGACAATTGCAGGACATACTCTTAGACAGCAATGAAAGTTCTGATTGCAATGGACCTTGACATTGAGGCTTCACACCTGGAATTTTTCTATTTAAACTCTTTGGAGAGGTTGCATGTTTTTCTTTGTTTTCTAAATGACGTAATCTCAGGCTCACAAGCAAATTGTTAAGAAATAGTACAGAAAGAGTTCTTTTATATTTCCTCCACTAATATCTTGAAAAAGTATAATGTTAGACCACAAGTAGTGTCATGGGTTGAATTGTGTGCCCCCCAAAATGACTGTTGATTTGATTTGGCTGTGAGTCCCGATATGGTGCCCTTCCTCCCATGTGTTGTGAATCCTGCCTCTGTGAGCTTGATGATGGAGAATAGGCAACAGTTGTGTTAGTGAGGCAGGTCCCAAGCTACAAGCTTGTGGAATATAAGGGAGAGAAGTGAGCTGAGGAAGTTGGGAACCTCATACCACCGAGAGAGAAGCACCGAGAGCAGAGCATGTCCTTTGGACCTGAGGTTGCTGTGCTGAGATGGTCTCACTGGATTTGCACTCAGCCTACTGGACTGTGATAAATTCTTGTACTGAATGGATTTACAATCTGTAAATGGATTTGCAGCTTACCGGACTGTCTCAGTAAAGCTTCTCCTTATGAAATCTTCCACTTGTGGTATATTCTGTTAGAGCAATACCAGATGACTAGGACAGCTAGTATACTAACATTGATATAATTTGCTGACTTTATTTAAAATTTCCACAGTTTTACTTGTACTTATGAGTACTTGAGGGGATTTTGATCAGAGTTGTTAAATTACCAGTAGTAGAGTGAGACTTTTAATGCAACAAGTTGGATGTTCGTCAGAAAAATTCTAGCTTTTTACTTGGCATCACTGACATGACACTAGTTTGCATAGACATATGCATATATGTGTGTGTATATGTATATATATATACAGAAACCCTAGTGGCAGGGTGGTTAAGTGCTACAGCTGCTAACCAGAAGGTCAGCAGTTCAAATCCAGTGCTCCTTGGAATTTTTGTGGGACAATTCTGCTCTGTCTCATAGAATCTTTAAGTCAGAGTTGACTTGATGGCCTTGGGTTTTAAGGGGAGTGTGTGTTTGTGTGTGTATATATATATGTGTGTATATATATATACACATATATGTATATACATATATATATACATATATACATACATATATATACACACACATATATATATTTTCCTCGACTGGGAAAATTTCCTTTTTCAAATGAAAATCCTAGTGTTGGATTCTTTTTCCCGTTATATGTGTCTAAGATTCAGTGGAAACCATTGAAAACATCCTGTTACATAATGTGTTATGAACTCAACCCCACCAGTAAGTCACCTATTCTCTCCAGTGAAGTCTAGTGATTTTATGGATTCTGTACATTGTAATTCTTCCCAGACAGCACTGTCAAATTGCACAGGACAAGGCATCAGTTAACAGATCCAGCTAGGTCCCTGTAGAGCAGTGTGATCTTTCACCCAGACTGAAATCGTCTCATTCTCTGGGCCTCAATTCACTCAGCCATGCTATGTGATATTTTACGTACCTCTAAGGTGCATTCCAACTATAGAACCGTATAATTACTGCTGTATATATATTAAAAAAAAAAATCATTGACTAGAGGGTAGTAAAACTGATTTCATATTCTCTTTTCTGAGTCTTTGATTGTTCTTCAAAACTTACTTCCTGCCCTGCCTTCCACACGTGTTCTTCTAAAGATTTTGCTTTGGTAAGGGAAATTATAAATATAGTATCGATGGGGCAATATGTATTCAAAGTTTGATTTCACAGTCCTGATAGGGTGTCATCCCCATGGCATATACTGTTAGGTTGGCTCTTCACATGGTGAGCAGTAAGTGTCTTTAGCTCGTGGAGAGTCACTGCAAAGATGCCGAACACAGTCTCCATTTTGCATGGCAAGCAGTTAAGCCGTTCCCATCCTAAATTCTAGTAGAACTCGGTGTAACTGCGTATTATTTTTAGATTTTGGTTAAATACCTTGACAGCATTCGCCTACTTTCATGCAAAAGGTTTATTCATGGCTTTGCATGGTTAAATAGTTTAAAAACCACTAGAAGAAGGAGAAAAGAGCAGCCTGGGGAATACTGGTGAGGAGTGGCAATGGGCCGTTTAACAGTTAAAAATGTATGTATCTGTCCTTAGTGTTTGCTCTAATTCGTTATTAGATTTGCCATTTCTTCCACTTATTTAAAAGGCACCTTACCTATAAAGACAAATCAATATTTACAGTGCATTAGTGCCACAGAGAATTTGAAATCTTGTGATTAGGGTTTATTGCTGTTTTATCCACTCTTCAAAGCAACTGCAGACATCAAACAGTCTCTGCCGTCACCCTGGATTCTGGGACATTGCACAAGTCCCTGTGTGCTCATCCAGCAGCTTAATTATTGAAGATCCTTGTCTTTGAATTTGCTTTTTAATATTTCAGAGGATATACTTTGAAAATCTGTATATTAAATAAATCAGAAGATTATGGGGTGAGAAAGTAGTATCACCATGTTTTAAAGTGCACTGATTTTCCCAAAATTGGAGATGAGGATTGCAATAATAATGGCCAAATTACTTTAAATGAGAAGCTTTTCTTATTTCCAATTCCTGTGAAGAGCAAATGTTACATCTGAATAGAAATAATACTGAAGTGGGCTGTGGGGCCTCAGAAAAATGTAACAAATCATAAGCAAAAAAACTGTATTTCTATTTTATTCCTTTGAGGCTAAGAAAAAATTACCTATTTTATGTTATATTGTCTTAGTAGAACAGTGAGGTAGAAAACCTGTCAGGTGCATGCACTGCGGTTGTAGGTCATAATTCATTTGGTTGATGCAACTGGACATGTGTTGTAATCACATTTGTTCACATTTGGTGCCACTTGTCAAAAGACCGTGTTTGTGGCTACTTCTGTTCTGCAACCTTACTTAAAGGACTCTGGTGTATTACTGTTCTACTGTGTTGCTTATAATACGTAAAATTGTTTAACGGCACCTGATAATGCTGTTGATGCTGCTCTAAAGTGTTTCTATATGTTCTTAGATACATTTTTTTCTTTGATACATTTTTAATACATTTTACATAAATTTCTTTTGTTAAGAAGAAGCTTGGTAGGTGAGAACATGTATGTAGTATTGCCCGTTTTTAGCATGAAAGGGAACCTTTAAGCCCACTGATGTGGCTTCTACTGTTGTAGGTTAAGGGCAGCGGCCTCATGCCAGGTTCCCAAGACTGCTTAAACCAGTGGTTCTCAATGTCCTTGGGTATGTTAGTAAGACCATTTCAGATAGTGTGTAGGGCCCAAACTATTTTTATAGTATACCTGAGACCTATTTAGTGATGTTCACTGTACTGACATTTCAGTCAACAGTGCCGTAGTATTGATAGATGAAACTGCAGGGCGTTAGTGTTAGCTGCCATGGAGTTGGTCCCCAACTCACAACAGCCCTGTGCACAGCGGAGCAACATTGCCTAGTCCGATACCATACCCATGATTGGTTGTGGCAAGTGCAAGTCAAGACAGTGCCGCAAAATATGTTATTCACCTAGCACACTCACAATTAAAAAAAAAAAAAAAAGACCAGTTTTACTTACTGTCCTTGATAAAGCAGGGAAAATTAATTTTGTTAAATCTTGAACCTTAAGTGTGATCAAATGGGAGGCTGGCTGAAGGTAGCTCTGCTACATAGCAGACTCTTGAGAAGAGTGTTTCTGTGCTGCAGTTGAGAGCTGAGCTGGCCATTGTCTCATGGAATACCAGTTTTGCTTCAAAGAGCGACTGATACGCAGAGTATGGTTGTTTAGACTTTGACACCTGGCATATAGTTTCCAGAAAGACTGAAGTGAGCCTGTGAGTACAAGGCAGATTACAAGGCAAACAACCAGCAGTATTTATTGCCAAAAATAAAATTTGAACTTTCTATTATAAATCAGTTTTTACAAAACTCATATCCCACTGTGAATAAGACAGCTTCTCAGTAGTGAGACTTTTCTGATGAAATTATTAGTGTTTTCCTGACATAAATAAATGTCAGCATTTGGAAGATTATTGTAACCAATGAGCTAGTATTTGCCAGATGACTACTGCATGATATTACAAGATTCTCCACAGGGTGAAAATCCATTCAAAGTGCAAGACAGACAAGTAGACTTAAAAGTAACGAAAGAATGAAAAGTTCACATTCTGTATGTCTGCTAATCTTTGGGGAACTATCACTTGTCAAGTTTTGGTATTGTAGCAAAGAAAAATATCTGTGATTATCTGGAAAGACAAAACATTTTTCCCTCTTCCATCTACCTATCTGTGTAACTCTTTTTTTTTTCTTCATATATTTTGTCTTATTATAAAAGATTAAATGGAGGGGTGGATATGAGAATCTGAATGTTTTCTATCAAGCAAAACATACAACAGTGTTACTCTTCCTGCTAAATACGTTGTTTTGTAAAATGTGTTTTTCCCCAAATTATATTGTCATTTATGTTAATATGTAATGGTTTTACTGTTGTTGCTTAAAAATGAATTAAGGAAGTATTTTAAAAATACTTGTTTTCATTTGTGATATGATAAATATCACTATAGTGCATATAAATCAAAGGTTTTTGGGATTCTCAGAAATTCTTAGTCTGAAAGGGTCCTGAGATTGAAAAAAACAACAAAACAGTTGAGAACCACTGGTTCAAGTATATTATCTGATACAGTATAGTTCCTCCATTGTAGCAAATACTGTTTTTCTTCTCCCTGTTTGACGTTTCTGAAATTGGGATGCTTGTTGACACTGTGTGTGCATATGTCCAAATCATCTGATGCCATGGGTTCAGTCAGTGTATGCTTTCTCAGTGTGCGTAGTTCTACTTGGGAAACAGCAGCACTAACAAAATTCTTCTCTTTTACAAGGCTATATGCATAAAAAAAAAAAAAAAAAATTTCTGTCCAGTTGTAGAACTACCCCGTAGGGTTTCCAAGGAACGCCTGGTGGATTTGAACTGCAGACCTTTTGGCTGGCAGCCGTACCACAAGGGTTTCCAGGTCTGTATCCACAGGTAGCTAAAATGGCCTTCGTTTTCAAGTGCAGTAATACAACGTACATTATGATTCATGTACTGGTAGAGTGCTGACCTGAGAGCCTGAAGTCCTCGTCTGGAAATTGTTCTGTGAGTGTGCACTCCTTATGCCACCCCTGAGCCAGAACCTCAGCATCCTCATCTCTGAAGTGAACTACACATTTTTCCACTGTGAATCATGCAGTAACTGATTTAAATTACAGGAAAAAGAAAATTCGGATCCCTCTCGTGATCACTTCTAACTCGCAACGACCCTAAGTGCAATAGAATGCCAGGTCTTGCACCATCCTCACAGTTTTTTTTATGCTTGAGTAAACCTGATACCCTCAAATGCAAACTCACTTCTGCTGAATTGATGCTGGTTCATAGAGACCCTACAGGACAGAGTAGAACTGCCTCGTAAGTTTTCTAATGCTGCCATCTCCATGGAAGCCGACTGCCGTGTCTTCCTCCATAGGAATAGCTAGTAGGTTGAATCTGCCACCCTTTTGGTCAGCAGCTGGGTACTTGACAACTGTACCACCAAGGCTCCCTGTAAACATGCCTTATCATTATTATATAATTATAAAACTAAGAAGAATTTATACACCAATAGAAATCCATATTGGGAGCATTAATGTTCAAGATGATGTCTCCTTGTGTCTCAGTTATAGGTAGCCAGCACAAACATGGTACTGACACTGTGGCAGTGTTTTCAGTGCTTTGTTTTGAATCTAGTTATGCTGCTTGTGTGCACTGTGATGATTTGGTTCTTTCAGCACTTCATACTGCTGGGAATCCTTGGCTTCAGCATCATTATGGAATCATTTGGTGTGTGCACACACTGTCTACATCTTAAATTGGGTTCTGTTCTTCCATCTACCTGGCAATCAAATATAAGACACCTTCCTGAATCGGACAGTGAACAGATATGTAAACACAGGTTCTGGAGTTGCACGTGAGAACTCAGCTATAAGGCCATGCAAATAAACGATCCAGACTGTATTTGTAATAATTTTTGTCATAAAGATCATCAAAATGAAAGCAAAAGTGTTTTAACACTTGAGGAACTCACAGACAGGGCTACCTCGATGCGCACGTGTAAATGCAGCCCCCTCATAGTGCGGAGCCTTGACCATCCATCCTGAGACAGCCAGCCCCAGGGTCTGCATTCCGTGAGTTAACCTACCTGCTTTCTCATCCGCTTTTCCTCTGTAGATCCAGTTTTATTGCGAGTATCGCAGCTTCGTGGAGGTAAAATGCTAATTACTTGTATCTGTTTGAGCCTAATAGATCAATATGGAGATCAGGGGGTAATCAGTAGATGGTGATCCTAATTATTTATGGAGCCTAAATTGTGTTTGCAGCATATTGTCCTGAAAAAACTTTTTAGACACAAGCAGGACAAGCTGTTTCATTGTTGCAAAGCAAATTCAATGAAATAATGTACTCCCTGTATTTATTTACTTTACAGTTTAATATATATTTTTACATGATTATTTCTTGTAGATAGTGGGTACAACTTTGTGTCATTACCTCTGCACATTTTTTTTAACACAATTTTTTCAAAGCCTTTTTTTCTTGGGAGCTGATAGTGTCCAGCGTTGCTCAGCTACTGAATAGTTAAACCAGTTGCTGTCTGTTTGATTCTGATTCATGATGTCCTGTGTGTGTCAGAGTAGACTTGTGATCCAGGCTGGTGTTTTGGAAGTATATTGCCAGGCCTTTCTTCTGAGGTACCTCTGGGTAAACTTGAAACTCAAACTTTTCATTTAGGAGCCGAGAGTGTTAACCAGTTGTACAGCCCAGGGACTCTTTTGGAATAAAGATCCTGTAATTGGAAGCTATCAGAACCCATATCTAGGTAGCGATACTGTAACTGCCCTGAATTATTATTTTTTTTTCCTCAAGCAACCACTGTCTTGTTACTTTTATGATTGCATTTTTTGCTTTGGTGGTTCTGGGAATTATTTTGTTGCTTATTGGGAGAAAACTCAGTATAGTAAGAGCATTATAGTATTAACACACATGAATTCCTCAATGTTTATTTTTGTGAGCTTGCTCTGAAAGTGTGTGTGTAATTCTTATTGGGCTTTTATTTTCTTGGTACAAATTATCAGCATCAAAGCTGTCACAGATATTTACACACATTTACAAACCAGAAATTATTCTTTTTTTTTTTAGTTGCATATATGTGTTTTGCCTGGCAAATTAAAATAACTACCAACAATATTAAGTTTTCAGCATACTGTTTTCTCTAATAATATTGGTAAAGTTCTGTTATTGTTATCAGATCCATGTGATGTAGAAGCATATGATATATGTAATATTACTATGTTTGTTTTCTCTGATCTTTTTTCTGATTTGCTTTAACATTTTGTAAAAATACATGCATATATTATGTATGTATATATGAATCTGCATTTTAGCGTTACCAGTGATCTGTGTGTACAGTCCTTAGGCCAATAGCTGGCATCAGTGTTTCAAAACGTTTCTTACAGAGTATATAAATAAACATATTTCTTCAAGGTTAAAGTCATTTTATTCAAGAGTTTTTAAAAATAAATATTTAAAAATAAATATTTAATGTGCATCTTTATTTTTGAAAACAGATTATTCTAAATGTAATTTCATGTAGTTGTCGTACCTCCCCAAATAACCAAACCTATTACCGACTAACAATGCCCTATAGGACAGAGTACAGCTGCCACATACTGGTGTCCAACAAGTGACTAGTGGATTTGAACTGCTGACACTTTGGTTAGCAGCTGACCACTTAACCACTGTTAACCACTTAACCACCATCAGGGCTCTGATTTTGTTTTATGCTTAGCAGAAGCATATATTTTTTGAGTGATTTTACTTAGCTGATGAGTGAAGCTTTTTGTTCCTATTCTAAGTATCACAGGCTATGTGCTTTCCGTGGTTGTATTTCTTCTCTGCTTAATGATGGCATGCACCATGTTGTTGTCAGCACCCTGGCTACAAGTGCTAGCCTGGGTTTAACTAACTTTATCCTCACATGTCGTTTATGCACATTATAATTTTTTTTTTTAAATCATAGTGTTTAAATCATTGTGTTTAAATTATTTGTTTAAATCATAATGTTTAAATCATTGTGTTTCTAGATATGCCACTTCATGTCCGACGAAGCAGTGACCCAGCTTTAATTGGCCTGTCCACTTCTGTCAGTGATAATAACTTTTCCTCTGAAGAACCATCACGGAAAAACCCCACACGCTGGTCTACAACAGCTGGCTTCCTCAAGCAAAACACTACTGGCAGCCCTAAAACCTGTGATAGAAAGGTAACCAGCTCCTTCTTCCTCCTGACTTATTAGTATCAACAGTGAGTTTCAGCTGTGCTTTTGCTGTTAGTATGTTTTCACTGTAGCCTTGATCTGTGTGTGTTCTGTTTACTTGACAGTTCAGATGACCTCCCACTTTATAATGAACTTGAGTTTTCTGATTACACACTTTCAGATAAATGACTGTGATGCATTTAATTCATTTTATGTACATTTTCATACACAAAAATCTTCGTGTATATACTTTGTACTTAAAATTGTACCTTTGTATTTTTAGATTTTGTAAATTGTATATATAACAACAATGTAAATTTTATGTATATCTTTATTTACATTCATTATTCATGTTTTAATAGATAATATGCTCATAGGATTCAAAAATGGAAACTTTCAACTTTTAGAAAGGATGTAGATTGTGTAGTTCTGCTCTCAGCTTGTAGCTTTGTCACCCTGCTCCTAGGGTCGCCATGAGTTGGATCCAACTCGACGGCACTTGGCTTGGCTGGCATATGTCCTTACAGAGATATTGGATGCATGTGTAAGCAACTATTCATATTTCCTTGTGAGGTACAAGAGGAAATTGTAACATTATGGACTTGTGAGGATGAAAGTGGCATTGGTTATAATCTATTCTAGCTACCTAATTGATAATTGCATCTCCTCTGAATTTCGTTACAAGGTAGAAGTGTCCTGTCTGGTGCTGATAAAATGGTCTTCCTTCATCTAATTTATTTCATGCTAAACATTTTTTTCAATTTGTTTTGCCCTTTGTGTCATATTCTTATAGAACCCCATCATTTCCTTCTCTTCTCATCTTGTACTCTGTGAGCCTCTGTCAATTTGTAGAGTAGGTGTTCAATAAACACGGCTTGAACACCTCAGTAAGCATGTTCAGTGCATCCAGTAATGCAACACAGTGTATGTTGAGAAATGTGAAAATATACTGATCATATGTGTTTTAGTCAGCTAGGCTGCTCTAACAGAAATACCACAGAGTGGATGGCTTTAACAAAGAAAGATTTATTCTTACACAGTCCGGTAGGTTGCAAGTCCATATTCAGGGTGTCCGCTCCAGGGAAAGACTTTCCCCTTGTCCGCTCTGGAGGAAAGTCCGGTATTGCATCAGTCTTTGTCCAGGGAGCGTCCTGACACAAGAACCTCTGGTCTGAAGGACGCGCTCTGCTCCCAGTGCTGCTTGCTTGTTGGTGGTGAGGTTCTCAAGTTGTCCTTTGTTTCTTTTTCCTTTTATTCCTTGCAAGCTAAAAGCTTTAAGGGTGGGGCAAGCCATACTCCAGGGAAACTCCCCCTACAGCAGGAATTCACAGCCCCACCCTAATCCTTTAACATACAGGTTAGGAAAACCACACAATGGAGGACAGTCCCAAGATACTGGGAACCATATCCCAGCCACGTGGCTGCACACATTTTTGGGGGGACACAATTCAAACCATGACAGTATGTTAATGTTAAAATGGATATACTTTGATAGATGTAGATTTAACCATTGCTTCTATGTAAAAATTACAGTTGTTCATATTTCCATTAACTTTGTTTCACATTTCAACTAGTTCAAGTTGGAAAAAAAAATAAATGGAGTGCGCAAGTTTAAATAATATTCTATGGAAAAGAATCTGTTTTCTAATTTTTAGATTTGGGTTATTTTTAAAAATATTTTGTGATAGATTTCATGAGAAGTCACATTAGACTGCATACATTCTTGCTAAGGTTAACTTGAAATTTTAGAGGTCTGTTTTATACAGTAGGATATTTGATGATATGTCATGATAATTTTTATTCATAATAACCCCAGATCCCTTGGATTCAGTCAATTCTAACTCATCGTGGCACCATAGGACAGAGTAAAACTCCCCATAGTGTTTCCAAGGCTGCAGTCTTAATGAAAGCAGACTGCTACATCTTCCCCAACAGAGTAGCTGATGAGTTCACCAACCTTTTGGTTAGCAGCCCAGTGCTGAACCGTTATAACAGGAGGGCTTGTGTTTATGGTAGACTCTGTTTATATATCCATTACCATGAGTCAGTTCTGACTCCTGGTGACCCTACAGGGCAGCGTAGAACTACCCGTTAGGGCTTCCAAGGGGTGGGTTGATAGATTTGAACTCTTGCCCTTTTGGTTAGCAGCTGAGCTCTTAAATACTTAACTATATAACCCTTTTGTATAGATACTGATAAAAATATGAACACACCTTGTTGGGAATTTTAAAAAGTCATTACTTTTTATGAAGATTTTTAATTAGTTAAGATAGTGTGTCAGAACTTATTAAGGTAGTCAGTGTTTCCTTTTTTTAAAACTCATTTAGCATCTTGGGTGCATTAGTAAGTAGAGTTGTGGTAGGTATTTTAAACACAAAATACCTTAATACTCAGAATTTGTATTTTGTATAATCATTGCAGTGGCTAAGCCTCGAGGCTGTTCAGAACAGTACTACAAACTTGGCCTGCTGAGGCAGTTGCTGCCTCTGGCCCAGTAAAGAAGTGAACTATGTGTTGGGTTGAGCACAAGGACACTCTGCAGTGGCTGCTGTCCCCAAATCTGGAATCTTTAGACCGGGGTCCACAGACAATAGATACTAGGCTTTTTAGGTAGGAGTCTTCAAACTTCTCTCATCACTTGTGAAGCTGAAGAATTCAGAATACTGCCTCAGAAAATCGTGCCACCTCTACGGTTGTGCTTATCAGTATTAATAGCCTACTATAATTCCCTTTCACAGCCTCAGTTAAAATCATATCCTAGTTGCTTCAAATAGGCAGCATCCAGTTTGATCCAGAATTGTATCTTTAGGGGAGTCTGCAAAATGTAGCCCTAGTGTTCTAGGCACAGAAAACTAGGAAGGTGCACTTGTTGTTAGATGCTGTTGAGTCAGTTCCATCTTGTAGAGACCCCTGTATACCACAGAAGGAGATATTGTGCAGTCCTGGCTGTTCTCACAGTCTGTTCTGCTTGAACCCATTGTTGCAGCGCCTGCGTCAGTCTGACTAATTTACCAAGCATGATGTCTTTCTCCAGGGACTGAGCCTCCTGAGAACATGTTTAAAGTAAAAGATCTTCCGATAAGGGTATCCGGTCTTTGAAATGGACTAAAACAAGTTGTGTAAATGATACAGTTTTAATCGTTTTATTTTGAAGTACATTTGATGGTGTTATATATGGAAAAGAACTTCAGGTAAATGGTTGCCATGGCACCTTCCAAATGGGGCCCCAATTAATCAGTTATCATAGTTGGTGTATTTTGGGATTGACAATCATAGCCTCCCCTCACTCATCTTGGAAAAAATAAGGGCTAGTGATTCTGCCAGACCAAAATCCACACCAAACGGTAACTTTGTTGGGATGAAGTGGTTGTTCTTGAATCTCCACTGGATTGTCATCACTCCAAGTGTGATGAGAGCTTCGTTAACAAAACCATTAGTTCAAAAATAGGCCTTGTCACTGAGGATGATTTTTCGGCCAAAAGCAGGATCACCTTGCTATGCTCCAGAGCCCAGTCAGCAAATGTAGGGCACAATCTGTTGTCACTGGACTTCAGTTCTTAAGTTAAAACACATTTATAAGAGTAAAGCTTCAAGTCCAGATGCAAGATCTGCCAAATTGTGGTCAACAAAAGGCCCAGTTCTCGTGCTTGGCCAGGAATTGATTGGAATGGATTCTCATGTACACTCTGACAAATGGTGGTCCTGTTTGCATTAGGAACGTGTGGTTGGTTGATGCACAGGCAGTGTCTCATTGGCAGTAGAATCAGTTGTATCAAATTTTTTGATTAAACATCAGATTTTTCTCTTGGTGGGATGATTATGTGCATTGTAAATCTCACATAATGCATGGAATTTTTGCCAAACAAAACACTCATTTTGATAATAAACTTTAATAATTTCTATGCATTGTGAAATCTTGTAGCTTTTCATGACTGTTTATCAAAACTAAAAAAAATGTGATAAATATGGCTGCTGTAGCTTCACAAATATTGCTGCTGTCAGCTTTCAGAAATAAGATATGCTTATTGGAAGTGCCTTTGTGTAGGATGTGGCCTCACCATCATTGCTTCTAAGGAGCACAGTGATTGTACTTCTTCCAAGACGTGTTTCTTCCATGCTATGTTCACTATTCTTCACCAACACAGCAAGGTGTCGAGTCTTGTTTTGTCTTCCTTGTTGTTCAGCTTTTGCATACATATAATGTGATGGAAAATAGTGTGGCTTGGGTCAAGCCCACCTTACCCTTCAAGGTGACGTTTTTGCTTTTCAACATTTGATAGAGGTCTTGTGCAGGGAATTTACCCAGTAAAACGCATCTTTTGATTTTTTTCTTGTTTTGTAATATTTTATTGTGCTTTAAGTGAAAGATTACAGTCCAAGTCAATTTGCTATATAAAACATTGCGCACATACCACTCTACTCTCCGTACCCTGTGACGGCACACTTCTCCCTTAGACCCTGTACTTGTCACGTCCGTTCAGCCAGCTCCTGTCACCTTCCACCCTCTCATCTTGCCTCTGGACAGGAGCTGCTCAGACAGCCTCTTGCGTATATTTAGGATAAAGAAGCACACTCTTCGTCAGGATCACTCTGTGTGTTTTAGTCCATTCCACCCTTTGACAAGTTGGCTTCAATACTGCTTTCAGCTCTGTCCTCAGAGGTCCATGTCCTCAGGGACCCTCCAGTCTATCGGAGTTCGAGTTCTGCACACCCGTTTTTCTCCCACCACGTAAGGGACTCTGCTTTGTGCTGCCTGTCAGGGCAGTCATTGGTGGTGGCTGGACACCATCTAGTTCTGCTCTCTCGCTAATGTAGTCTTCAGATCATTTACTACCTTCTGTCTCGTATTTTCCTCATGGCTTCGATGTCCTTCATTCATCTTTGCTCCAGGTGGATTGGGACCAATTGATGCTACTTAGATAGCCACTTAACTAGCCATCTAAACCAGATGCCCCTCACCAGAGTGGTATACAGAACATTTTCTTAAAAAAGTTTAGTTATGCCAATTGATCTAGATGTTCTCTGAAACCATGGTCCCAGACCCTTGTACCTACTACTCTATCCTTTGAAATGTTGAGCTGTATTTCAGACACACTTTAGCTTTTGGAATAGTCCAGGTGTGCTAACCTCCCTTCTACTGCATGATGTCATTCTGTTCACCTCACCCAGTCCCTATCTGCTGTCTAATCTATGAATACACCTCTCCTTCCCTCCCAACCCTTGAAGCCATCAAAGAGTATTTTCATTGGTACTTAAATTTTTTTTCTTAAGTTTTTTTAATAGTGGTGGCATACAATATTTGTCCTTTTGCAGCTGACTGATTTCAGTCAGCATAGTATCTTTCAGATGACTCCATGTTATGTTTCCTAAGATTGTTGTTATTCTTTATTATTGTGTAGTATTCCATTATGTGGATATACCATAGTTTGTTTATGCATTCATCTGTTGTTGGGCATCTAGGTTAATTCCATCTTTCTGCTATTGTGGATAGTGCTGCAATAAATATTGATATGCATATCTGTTCATGTGACAATCCTTATTTCTCTAGGATGTACTCCAAGAAATCGAGTTGCTGGATCATATGGTATTTCTATTTCTAGCTTTTTAAGAAAGTTCCAAATCAATTTCCAAAGTGATTGCACCATTCTGCATTCCCACCAGCAGTGTATAAGAGTTCCAGTCTGTTCACTGCCTCTCCAGCAGTTATTATTTTAATTAATGTCAGCATTGCTGGGGAGAAGGGTATTTCATTGTAGTTTTGATTTGAGTTTCTCTAATGATTGGGAATATTTACTCATGTATTTGTTAGCTGCCTGGATATCTGATTTGATGAAGTGGCTGTTCATACCCTTTTCCCATTTTTTAATTAGGTTATTTGCCGTTGAGGTTTTGGAGTACCTTGTAGAGTATGGAGATTAGGTGCTGATCCAGTTTGTGATAGCCCAGTTTTTTTCCCCAGTCTGTAGGTAGTCATTTTACTCTTTTGGTGAAGTCTTTGAATGAACATGTGTTTGATTTTTAGGAATTCCCAGTTATGTATCTTCTGTTCTGGTGTTTGTACATTTTTAGTAGTGTTTTGTAGTCTGTTTAGGCCATGTATTGTCCTATTTTTTCTTCCATGATCTTTATTGTTTTAGATTTTATGTTTAGATCTTTGATCGATTTTGAGTTACTTTTTGTGCACGGTATGACAGATGGATTTTCTTTCATTTTTGTGCAGAAGGATATCTAGTTATGCTGACATTCTTTGTTAAAGATAATGTCTTTTCCCCAGTTTACAGACTGGGTTCTTGTCAAGTATCAGCTGTTCATAGGTGGATGGTGTTATATCTGGATTCTCAATTCTGTTCCATTGATCTATGTATCTGTTTTTATACTAGTACCAGGCTGTTTTAACTACCTTGGCAGTATAATACTTTCTATAGTCAGATATTATGAAGCCTCTCACTTTGTTCTTCTTCAGTAATTCTTTACTTATCCAGACCCTCTTCTCTTTCCATATGAAGTTGGTGATTTGTTTCTCCATCTTGGGGAATGCTGAATGTGTTCTTCTCTTTTGAGTTTGTGTCTCCAGCTCTTTGCACATGTCATTATAATACTTTATCTTCTTAGCTACCCGTTGCAATCTTCTGTTCAGTTCTTGTAGTTTGTCAAATTTCCTTTTGCTTTAGCTGCCCCACAGCAAGTTTCAGAGTCTCTTCAGACATCCAAGTTGGTCTTCTTTCCTCTCTTTTTAATGATGTCTTGCTTTCTTCATGTATCATGTCCTTGATGTCATTCCTCAACTTGTCTGGTTGTCATTTTTTATTGTTCAGAGTGTCAACTTGTCAGTCTTTAGCTCTAGAAGACTAGATCTTATTTTCTTCAGTTTCAAGATGAACTTGCTTATGAGCAATTTATAGTGTGTTCCAAAGCTGGCTCTTGGCCTTGTTCTGACTGATACTGTTGGTTTGTTTTCTATGTATTCCACCTGTTGAGGTCCATGTGTATGGTCACTGTGTATGTTGGTGAAAAAGCTGTTTGCAGTGATGAAAATGATGAAGTCATTGATCTTTCAAAATTCTGTCATGATCTGTGACATCGTTTCTGTCAGTAATTCCATATTTTCCAACTGCTGATCCTCCTCGGTTTTCATGTGTTGCATCCTAGTCACTGATAATTATCAGTGCATTCTGATTGCGTGTTTGATCAATTTCAGACTGCAGAAGCTAGTAAAAGCCTTCAATATCTTTATCCTTGATGTTAGTGGTTGGTACATAAGTTTGGATAACAATCATGTTAACTGGTCCTCCTGGTAGCCATTTGTGTATTGTCCAATCACCAGCAGCATTGTCCTTCAGAATAGCTCCTGAAATGTTCTTTTTGATGATAAATGCAATGCCATTCCTCTTCAAGTTGCCATTCTCAGCTTAGTATAGTATGTGATTGTCTGATTCAAAATGGCCAATAATGGTCTATTTCAGCTTACGAATGCTTAGAATATTGATATTTATACATTTCATTTCACTGTTGATGATTTCCCATTTTCCTAAGTTCATTTTTGTATTCCACATTGTGATTAAATGGATGTTTGTACCTGTTTCATCTCGTATTTAGTCATACCACATCAGCAAGTTAAGGTCCTGAAAACTTGACTCCTTCCAAGTCGTTAAGACTGACTCTATTTTGAGGAGGCAGCTCTTCCTCAGTTGGCTTTTGAGTGCCTTCCAGCCTGGAGGGCTCATCTTCTGGCAGTATATCAGACAATATTTCCTTGATATTCATAAGATTTTCACTGGCTAATTCTTTTCAGAAGTAGACTGCCAGGCCCTTCTTTTTAGTCTCTGCTAGTCTGGAAGCTCAGATTAAATCTGTCTGCCATGAGTGATTTTGTTGGTATCTGAATACTGGTGGCATAGCTTCCAGCTTCACAGCAGCACACAAACCCTACAGTACAACAAACTGACAGACACATGGAGGAAAGCACACTCGCAGGCTGAAATGCTCATTGCTAATTAGCAACAGCCACCTGATTAATGTTCTTGTTTTAAATAACATTTATCTATCATTGTAAAAAAATTGGGAAACCAGTAAAATAGAAGAAAATAAAAATTTTCATCATTCTAAAATATAGTGCTAACCAGTATTCACATGTTGGTGAACACACATGCACAAGTGGCTGAATCTTGCCATGTCTACCTATTTGCATTTGTAATTATTATTTCTATATGTTCTCATATTGGAATTCGCCCTTTGTTTAACTTGTATTTAAAAATATTCTTAATTAATGCAAACAGTTACATGGTAGCTTGTATTAGTCTATTTATCTTTTTCCTGTTGTTGAATATTTTTATTATTTCCATTATTTTCCATAAAATAAATAACAGCGCTTGGTGATATCCTTGAACATAATTTTATTTGTTTCAATAAAGCACAGTCTGTATATGGAGTGATATTTAAATATACTGAATGCTCACTTCATGTAGGAGAGACTTTTATTTACATGTAGCATGCAAACATCTAGAAGAAATCATAGTCACATAAAATACACATGCAGTGTGTTGTACAGTGAATTAGTCTTTGCGTTGTCTTCTGGTTTGTATTTCAAATACTAATTTACTATGCTTGTTGGTGAATTTGTATTTGGCTTGTACTTTACAAGTTTTTCTTTCTTTTTTTTTTAATTGTGATAGAGTGAAAGTGTACAGTCCAGTCTAAATTTGTATACCTGCCTATATCTGCAGTTCCCTCTACTTTGTGTGACTGCCCTTGCTTCTGTAGGATATATTCAAAGTAGTAGGATTACTGGGTCAAATGGTATATCTTATTTCCACCTTTATAAGGAAGAAACTGATTGCTTTCCAAAGAGGTTGTACCATTTTGGAATCCCACCAGCAGTGTAGGAGAGTTCCAGTTTCTCCGCAGCCTCTCCAGCATTTGTTGTTTTGGGTTTTTTGGATTATGGCCAACCTTGTTGGGGTGAGATGGTATCTCATTGTAGTTTTGATTTGGATTTCTTTGATAGCTAATGATCATGTGTCTTTTGGCTGCCTGGATGTCCTCTTTAGAGAAGTGTCTGTCCATCTCCTCTGCCTACCGCTTAATTGGGTTATTTACCCTTTCCTTGTTGATATTTTGCAGTACCTTGCAGATTATGGACATCAGACATCAATCTGACATATAGTTGCTGAATATTATTTCTGATTCTGTAGGTGGTCTTTTAACTCTTTTGATAAAGTCCTTGGATGAGCAAAAGTGTTTGATTCTTGGTAGTTTGCATTTATCTATTTTCTATTGATTGTGCTTTGTTTGACAGATTCTCAAGTCTGTCTCATTTGTGCATTAAAGTTTCCATTGTTGATCCTGTTTTTTCTTGCATGATCTTTATTGTTTTAGGATTGATGTTTAGGTCGTTTATCCTATTTGAATTGGTTTTTGTGTGAGGCGTGAAATATGGGTCTTGTTTCAGTTTTTTGCAGATGGATAGCCACTTTGCCAGCACCATTTGTTAGACTGTTTTTACCCCAGTTCACAATCTTAGGGGCTTTGTTGAATATCAGCTGTTCATAGGAAGATGGTGGCATCTCTTGGGTCTCAACTTTGTTCCGTTGGTCTGTATGTCTCTTTTTGTACCAGTACCAGGCTGTTTTACTATTATGGCAAGGTAATAAGTTGTAAAGCTGATTAAAGAGCAGCCTCCTGTTGTGTTCTTCTTCTTCAGTAATGCTTTTCTGATCTGGAGTTTCTTTGCTTTCCAAACAAAATTGGCGATTTGTTTCTCCAGCTCATTAAAAATGTCACTGGAATTTGTATCGGACTGCATTGTATATGTAGATCACTTGGGGGTAAAATAGACATTTTCATGTTAAGTCTTCCTATCCGTGAACAGGGTAGGTTTCTCCATTTATGTAAGTCTCTCACTTTTTGCACTAAGGTCTTTGTATACTTCTCTTATTTTTCTAGTCAGATTGATTCCTAGGTAGTTGATCTTCTTGGGGGCTGTAGTAAATGGTATTGATTTGGTGATTTCTTCTGTAATGATCTCTTTCCTGATATAAAGGAATCCTTCTGATTTACTTACGTTTACCTTGTATCCTGATACTTTGCTGAAGTCTTCTATTAGTTTTAGTAGTTTACTTATGGATTCTTTATGATTCTCTGCATATACAATCATATCATCTGCAAATAGGGAGATTTTCATTTGTTCTTCGTCTTGTCGTATTGCTCTGATAGAACTTCTGGTAAAATGTTGAATAGGAGAGGTGAGAGTGGGCATCCTTGTCTAGTTCCTATTCTCAAGGGGAATTCTTTCAGTCTCTCTCCATTTAGGATGATGTAGGTGGTTGGCTTTCCATAGATCACCCTTACTGTGTTGAGAAATGTGCCTTCTGTTCCTATTTTGCTGAGAGTTTTTAGCATGTATCCGTGTTGGACTTGGTCAAATGCCTTTTCTGCATCAATTGATAACATCAGGTGATTCTTATCTTTTGTGTTATTTATGTGGTTGATCATATAATTGTTTTTCTGATGTTGCACCAGCCTTGCATGCCAGGTATGAATCCAGCTTGGTTTGTGATAATTATTTTTTTTGATATATTGTTGAATTCTTTTGTCAAGGATTTTGTTGAAGATTTTTGCATCTAGGTTCATAAGTGATGTTGGTCTGTAATTGTCCTTTTTTATGGGATCTTTCCCTGGCTTTGCTATCAGGGTTATGCTAGCTTCATAGAATGAATTTGGGAGTATTCCATCCTTTTCTATATTGTGAAATACTCTCAGTAGTATTGAGTTTAACTCTTCTGTAAAAGCTTGGTAGAATTCTGCAGTAAAGCCATCTAGGCAAGTGCTTTTTTTAGTTTGTAGCTTTTGGATGACTTTTTAATCTCTTCCTTTGTGATGGATTTATTAAGTTATTCTCCTTCTCATTGTGATTTTGTTTTTTTTGGTGATATGAATCTAGGAATTTGTCTATTTCCTCTAGGTTTTCAAAACTGTTACAGTACAGTGTTTCATGGTATTCTGTTACTATACATTTTGTTTCTGTTGGATCTATTGTGATATATCCTATCTCATTTCTTATTCAGGTTATTTGTTTCCTTTCCTGTTTTCTTTAGTAAGCTTAGTCAGTGATGTGTCGATTTTGTTGATCTTTTCAAAGAACCAGCTTCTTGTTTTGTTAGGTTTTTCAGTTGTTCTCTTTATTCTCTAATTCATTTAGTTCTGCTCTAATCTTTATGATCTGTTTTTTTCTGGTGCCTGAGGGGTTCCTCTGTTGCTTTCTTTCTACTTAGTCCAAGCTGTAGGGTTAATTTTTTGATTTGGGTCCTTTTGTCCTTCTGGATGTGTACATTTATAGAGATAAATTGATCTCTGAGTGCTGCTGTGGGTATATCCCATAGGTTCTGCCACTAAATGTTTTCATCCTCATTTAAATCCATAAATTTCTTTATTTCGTCCTTGATTTCTTCTATAACCCATGGCTTTTTGAGCAAGGTGTTGTTCAGTTTCCATGAATTCCAATTTCTATCTGTTTTTTCTGCTATTGATTTTCACTTTTATGGCTTTATGTTCCAAAAAGATTGTTTCCAATAATTCAGTGGTTTGGATTTTGTTGAGATTTGCTTTATGTCCTAATACATGGTCTTTTCTGGAAAATGTTCCATGTGCACTGGAGAAGAAAGTGTAGTTTCTGTGGATGGATAAGAAGTTTCTGTATATGTTGATGGGATGTAGTTGGTTAATTGTGGCAGTGAGATCTTTTGTGTTTTTACTGAGCTTTTTTCTAGAAGATCTGTCCAATACTGAAAGTGGAGAGTTAAAGTCTTCCCACTATTATTTTGGAGTGATCTCATTTTACAGTGCAGTCAGTGTTTGTTCACTGTATTTAGATGCTCTTGTATTGTGTGCATAAATATTTAATATTGTTAAGTCCCACTTGTATATTGTGCCTTTCAACAGTAAATAGTGACAGTCCTTGTCCACGAGGTGGATTTTACATTACAAGCTATTTTATCTGAGATTACTATTGTCATACCTGCTCTTCTTTGTCTTGGCCTGTATTATTCCATCCTTTAATTTTCAGTTTGTTCGTATCTTTAAGTCTAAGGTGAGTTTCTTGTTAGCAACATATAAATGGATTCTGTCTTTTGATCCAAGATGCCACATGTTGTTTCTTTACTGGAGCATTCCAGCCGGTTATATTCAGTGTAACTATTGAAAGGTATGTGCTTAGTGTTGTCATTTTGATCCATTTGTTTTTGTGTTGGTGTGTTCTTGGTTGCTCTTAATTTTCTTTTCTGGGTCATTCTTCATTATGGGTTCCTTTTCCATCCTTTTCAGTGTTGGTTTTCTGTTTATGGAGACTACTGTGTTACTTTTGTTGTTTTGATATGCTGCATCTTGATTGTGCTTTGCGGCTACCCCTATGGTCCACCTTAGTAATCTAAGTTTAAATCCAATTTTAACTTCTACATATCTTATTAACTTCCTCTCCATCTGGAAAGACTGTAAGTACTGTAGTATGTCTGTCTTTTTAATGTGATGGTATCTTAGTTTTCATGATATAATCATTAGATCCCTTCTTTTAGTATTATGGCTTTGATTGCGTTTTATGCCTTCTGTAACTGAGCAGGTTTCTGGATGTTGTGTCCTGCATTGCCTCCTTCAGTACAGAGTTAATGGTTTTGTTTTGCTAAGCAAAGAGCTTCTTTCAGTATTTCTTGTAGCTTTGGTTTGATTTTTACAAAGTCTCTAAGTTTGTGTTTATCTGCAAATGTCTTGATTTCATCTTATTTGAAAGACAGTTTTGTAGAATATATACTTATTGGTTGAAATTTTTTCTCCTCCAAGGCTTTGAATATGCAATCCAACATCATTTCTGCTCAGACCAAAGCCTACATGGCTTCCCTCTGAATGTTAGCTTTGCTTTGAGTCTTGCTGCCTTTAAGAGTTTCTTTTTATGTTTCATTTGGTTAAGCTTGATTATAATATGTCTTGATGTGTTTCTTTTGGGGTCTGTTTTATGTGGCATTCGATACACATCTTGGATATCTATGTTCTCTTCTTTCATAATTTCAGGGAAGTTTTCTGTCAGCAACTCAACAACAAGACTTGCTGTGTTTTCAGGAATTCCTCCCTGTTCAGGAACTCCAGTCAGTCATTGTTCCACTTGATAGAGTCCCACATGTTTCATTGCTTCTTCTTATTTTTTGTTTCTTTTCTCTTATTTCTCCTCATAAATGCTGGTGTCAGTAGCTTTATATTCAGTGACAGTAAATCTGTTTTCTAGTTGTTGAATTCTGTTTTTTTTGGCTTTGAATTGAACTAATTCTCTAATTTTGTTATTAGTGTGTAGGATTTGAGAATTCTGATGTTTCATCAGTTCAAACAGCTTGTTTAATTTTTCATTTTGCTCTGCTGCATTTTGTATAATGTCTAGGAGGGCTGTATGTATAATTCTTTTGTACTCAACCTCTGATAGTTTCAGAAAGACTTCCTCATCTGGGAAGGTCTTTGATTCTTTAAGAATTTTCTGGAGCCATGGTTGAATGTTTCTTTTACAGTTTTGATAGGGTTTGTTGCTTATGGAACATCTTTGGGCTGTTTAGTTTCTCTTGTGCTGCCGCCACAGGACTTGAGGCTCAGTTTTCAGAAGGAAGTTGATCACCAGCCACCTGTATGCACTTCAATGATGGGGCCCAGTGGGATCTCTTGGGTAGCAGGGTCTGCCTCCTGGTTGGGAAAGACATGGCCCTACTTATGGAGTCACTGGGGGGCTATCAGCTGACACTATGATGTGGTGCTATAAAGGCTGGAAGAGATGTTGTTGGGATACACCACAGTTATTTCTCTAGGCAGTCTTATTTTAAAAGGGAAAAGCTATCTTACCACTTCCAAAATCAGTCAGGCTCACAGGTTTGGAAACCCCTTCTTCTGGCTGACAGTGGAGGCAACTATTCAGCTGTCCCCAGATGCTGTGGTATAGTTCATGGGTCAGGCTACTCCCCTGCTGACATCCCTTGTCATGCCTCATGTATAGGAAGGGTACGCTGTGCTGTAAAAATGTTCCCTGGGTGGTGCTGTCTCTCTGGGAATTAGCCCATGTTGAGGGCTCTGCTTGGGTCACTCTGCAACCCAGTCATACAAGACGGAGTCCTAGTCAAACTGTCTCACCCCTGTGGAAGAGCAAACTCTGTGGCGGCATCCCAAAAGACTGGGTGGAGGGGCTGCAGTGCTTTGAGTCCAGAGCTAGGCTCTCATAATATGGCTATTCCACCCACTGATTGCTTTAGCACTGCAACTCTCTGTACGTGCTGGTTGAACCCATCGCCTACCTGCTGGCCGTCAAAAAGAAAAAAAGTATTAAAAAGTCCACTTACCCTCAGTTCTCGGTAGGCAGCCAGTTCAACCAGAGTGGGGCTCAGCCAAAGACAAGAAGGTTCCTGTTGAGTGGCATGTAGTCCAAACTTACAGCCCTGTGCTGCGATAGAGGGCTTACTGGGTGTCCAGAAGGCTCTGTTTAGTTATCAATCCAAGCATTAGCTTTCAGAGGGAATTGAAGAGAAGTGCATCTAGTCCACCATCTTGACTCTGCCCCCCTAGTAATTTTTTTGTGGTTATATATCTGACTGAAATAGTATTGTCTTTCCAGTTAAAAAAGACTTCACCCTTTTTTCTATATTCAGGCAGTATGCTTGGCGGAAGGCACAGTTGCTGATGTGGAACAAAGGATTACATTATTTTAATTCTCTTGAGTCCATGAGAACTTACCTATGGTGAGATTTTAAGGTGTGGTAAATTCTTATCAGTGTGTAGTAATTTAGGTTTTCCTTCTAAACACATGACAGTAATTTAGTTAAGAGCTCTTAATCTTATTCTTTCTCGTCGACACTTGGCTTTGTCTGGCTAATCTTACTCTTTAAGCCAAGTGCTGTCGAGTCGGATCTGAGTCACGGCGATCTGTAATGGTTAAAATGAATTAACATTCTTGTGTAGTGCATCTACATGGTTAAGTCAGTTAACTTGTTCAAAACTAAGTGAGCTGTACAAGCATTTTTAGAGTAATGTTGCAGTGAATGAAAAACACTGATTTCTGTGCAGGGGTACTACATTCTGATACATTAGAAATCTACTGTGCTAGAATATCTCCTGGGTTATCTTATTCTACTACTAAGTTTGGAGAACAGTGTAGACGCTTTTGATGCTTTACTAAGCCAGCTTAGACTGTGGAGAGAACAGGGGTTTTCTGGGCCTCTGAATTTCTTAAGAATTTTCATACATTTATTTGGTGGAGGGCTGTAGAGGATATGGAGGAAGCCTTGGCTATTTTCCAATGTTCTGTGTAAACTCTGGTGGTGTAGTGATTAAGGGCTATGGTTGCTAACCAAAAGGTCAGCTAGCTCAAATCTTCCAAGCACTCCTCGGAAACTCTATAGGGGCAGTCTTACTGTGCCCTATAGGGTTGCTATGAGTTGCAATAAACATGACAGCAGTGTGTTTTGGGATATTTACTGTTTTTTGTTTTTTAGCATTTTGTTCCCGGCTGCCCCTTCCCACTGTTGTAGTCAACATTTTCCTCATACTTTGGCAAGTTTCTTTTTAGAAGGTATAGTTTCATGTGAGATTTATATATAATTAATATTTGATCTTGGGAAAGAATATCTCTATCAGTGTGAATACTTAAATCATCTTTGCTGTCTTATTGGTGATCCTTGCGAAGTCAGTGTCACTGGGGATAAAGCAGGCTGGCATGCACGTAAAGAAAGTTTGGTTCTTATAAAGAAAGGTGTCATGAGTAGCTTAACTAGATGTAGCCTACTGTCAAGTTCCAAGTAGAAAGTTTTTGTACTACTTCCCTGTGCAATTGGTAGAAGCCATTGTCCTCTTCCTCTGAACATGTTGCTTTTAAAAGTGGTGATTTCCCCAAAAAATTAGCATTGAAAGATTTAGCTTGGAAGTCAGGTATCTTGACTAGTTTCCAAGAGAAAGTTATACATGGTTAGAGAAAGGGGAAGAAAGTGATAGAACACATTGCATTGGCATCATCAGTTTTTTCTTTCATTTCTGAAAGAGACATTTACCCCCCCTGGGTTTAATGTTCCTGTTTGATTTAGAGGCTTGACATGTTTAGTATCTTTCCAGCACACTGATACGTCACACTCTTGGTAGATATGATTTCTTAGTTATGTCTTTATTATTTCCCTATGTATTCCATTATACGAATGTGTGATATTTGTTCTTCTAACTTCAGAAAATTATTTTTATAAGCATTTATTTTCATACACTTTAAGGTTCCCCAAACATTTTTTTCCTGATAATAGAACTGCTTTCTCCTTGCATTTATGAAGTAATAGAAAACACAAAAGATTAAGTAATTCATTTGGAATCTTAAGGGTGGGAACTTTTGCCATTTTGAACTACATTTAGGACTACTTGTTCTAAATCAGCTTTATGCAGATGATTGGTCTCTTTATCACCCAATGGGGAATTGCTTAATAAGTATTAAGTTACCCTAATTTTCCTTAATTTGTGTTATATTGATAGCATTTTTTCTGTCTCATAAATATTGGTAGTTTGCATAATGTTCTCTCATGTACTGATTGTCTTGTCATTATTACCTTTATTTGTTCATTTTCCTTTGTTTGACATTTATATTTTTGCCAGTTTTCTGCTCTCATAAGCAGTCTTTAGAAGTATTTGTCTGTGAATAGCCTTGTATATAAATTGATCAAGATATCACTGGTAATTGTCTTAGATTTTTTTAGGTAGAATTATTTGATTAAAAAGATAGCACATTTTTACAGCTCCTGATAATTGTTTCCCTTAAACTCATGAATAATGAAGTGTGAAATACTTGTGATTTATAATGCACTGTGAGAAATCTTAAATGGGGCAGGGTCAGTGGTGGACTCGGAGGATGAAGAAAACCAAAGAAACAACTGCTACTGTTTCAGAATTCCAGAATTTACCACACTGTAGCATTTAAAGGTTCTAGTCTTCGGCACACTTATGTGTCTACTCTTAAGAGAAGAAACACACATGTTCACACAAACAGATCTATTTATACACTTTGATAAATCTGTGTTTATTTCTTGAAGGTTCCTCAGTTGATTCTGAGGCTCAGTTTCTTTTTGAGAACTCCTGGCTTAGCTGGAATAGGAACTCGTGCATGCCTGTTCAGAGATGACAAATAGGATGGTTGTGATAATTTTGTGAAGTATTCTCTTAGACTAATTTTTCTATCATAATAGAATAGAATTTTGAACATTTAGTGTGTTTGCTTGTGTGATGTCTCATGTCTCTTCAAATATATCATTTTCAAGTGAAAATTAATTGGAATTAGTTTTTTAAAACATTTTTACAGCAAACATGATAAACCAGTATTCCTGTCTATTCCTTTATGTATCGTGTCCCCTCATCAGGTGCGTTTAAATACGTAGAGTTGAGATGCCAAACTGTCAGTACGTAGATAGAGTCAGCAATGCTAATTCAGACACGCAGACACGGTACTCCTCCAGAAAAAGCTTATTGTCTGTTTTACTGAGAATGAGGAAACTGTGCCCTTGATACACAGACAGTACATTAGCAGTAGTATGAAGTCCTGCTCCAAGCGCCTCTAAAATGGCTTCTTGGAGCAGAACATAGTTAATAAGTTCTTGCTTGTTGGTTTATTCATTATGAAATTACAAGCTGTATGTATCTATTTCTGGTTTCTTGTTGACCCTCTAAATCTACTGGAGTCCTCATCCCTGCTTCTCCTGATTTACCTTTCTAATGTTTGTGGTCAGTTGATACATCAGTTAATTTGAAAGTGCTATTTTATTTTTTCAAAAGGTGCCCTGATTAGCAAAGTGGTTAAATGCTGTGCTGGTAACTGGAAAGTTATTGGTTCAAACCTACACCAGCCGCTCCATGGGAAAGAGATATGGCTATCTGCTTTGGTAAACTGTGCCTGAAAAAGCCATATGGGAGCATTTCTTCTAAGCTCTTTAGGGTTGCTGTCAGTGAGAACTGATTTGAGAGCAATGGATTTGGGTTTATTTATTTTTAAACTGATACGTTTGACTAGTTGGCTATTAGGTTTCTCTAAAGAAATAGATGCAGAGATTGATTGATATCAAAGTTGTGTGGGTTAAATATCTGTAGATTGGGCAGCAGACTGGAGATATTTTCGGAATTGTGTTCCAAAATTTGTAGGTCAGTGTACAAAAATGTAGAGTAAGGTGAATGAGAGTGAATTTTGACAAAATATCCATTTATAGGCTGGAGGTAGAGCATACCCTAAGGAAACACCTTTTTCAACTGATTGACTCATGTATTATATTACAGTACAATAACTAGACTAGGTTTGGCCAAATCACTGGGAACCGTACATAGCCTTGCCAAATGGAACATAAAATTAATCATCACAGCTATGGAAGAAAAGCTTTCTCTCTTGTGGTCCTTTGTGAACTAAATGTAGCTTACAGCCTATTACAGTAGTCATTCGTATCTCAAAAGATGAGCTCAGATACTTTTTTGCAACACGTTTGCTCTGTGACAGGCCTGTAGCTATATTTAATTTTCTACAGTATTAGCTTCAGGGGAGACCCAGCTTAGACCTAGATCTTAGATTGTTCTGCTGAAACATTTGTGTTTCCTGTTAAAGGTCTGTAAAACTATAAATGTCACCCTTCTATTTTGCATATTAAAAGATCTTAATTTGAATGTGGTGCGTTTTTTTTTCCTTTCAGTAAGTAATGGTTATAATTCATTTCTAGACTAGGCCAGCTTTAGGTATTAAGCTCACCTAGTCTCAGTTGTTAATAACTTTCATAAAGTTCATTTATTTTTGTGCTACTTTTAGAAATGTAGTCTGTCTTCACATGCTCTAAATATTGTAGTTTGTGTTCAGCGTTCTAAAATCTTAATGTTATTGAGAACATTTTTATTTGAGCCTGAATGTGATATTTTTGGAGTTCACGAACCACACAAGGAATCCAAATTCAAGGCAGTGTCAGAATCATTTTTGTGCACTCTCAAAGTTACTTTTAGTACTGAGGGGAGAGAAGATATTAACACCTGTTTTTCTTCACTTAAGGGAGAGGACTGAAAATTGCATTGACTAAACAATTGTATCAAGCAAAAATTCACATAATATCCTTACAGAGATGTGGACCTCATTATACCATTTTTTCAAGTTGCTTTCTATTTTTAGATATAGTCTATACACTTACGTCTTTCAAGTCATGCAAGTTTAATTTTGTCACTTGAAGTCTTGTGATTAACAAGCAAAGTGTAAGATGAGATTGAGATTGGAATATCTATCTAGTGTTTGCTTTCAATACATTCTAGCTTTGTGCAGCCTTGCTTTTAATTTGCATTTATTCCTGGTGTGGTTATGTTCTGGGACTGCCTTTGCAGAAATGTGTTTCAATTATTTCTTTTCCCCCTACAACTGTAGTAGAAATAGTTTCTATCGCTCTCATCTCTACCTCTATTTCTGCAGTTATCATATTTTCATGTAACGGGGGCCAAGTTGTTTGAGTACTGGCTATGTTCTTGGAACTAGGTTTGGTGTAATACCTCACTGAATCACTTTATTTCTCTCCACTACCCCCCACCCCATTTTATTTTTGATGAGCACATGGCATCTTAGAGCCTCAATAATTTACCTAACAGTTAAACCAACTCTTAAATGATAAAGCCAAGTGCCGTCGAGTCGGATCCAATGATAAAGTCGGGTTATAAACATAGATTGTCTAACTTCATTTTCTGTGCTCGTAACAAGTATGCCACCCATTTCCCAACATATTTTCATACCTCGTATGTGGCAAGATGGTCATTTGGTTAAATATTTTAAACTAAAATATTTCATAATAACTTTATCATTTTTATTTCCTGAGAAACTTTTGTGAAGCAGTTTAAAAATGTGAACATGAGAATAATGAGTGTTTATTAGAATTGTTATGATTTCTAAAAACCTCACCAAATCTATCTGGACAGCTAATTCTGAAGTAGAAAATACTAGTTTTATTAATATCATTGCTAATAATCAGGCTATATTAACCAGTCTCTAGTTTTCCCCTCCCAATTATGTTTCTGTATATTATCTATTATTTTCTCTAATGCTTCCAATGAATGCTATTATTATTTTTGTTATTATCAAAAAGTACATGCTAGATGCTTTCCTTGATATTTTATGTACTTGAAACAACACAGTACAGTTGGGAAGAAAGGCCTGGTGACCTACTTTTGAAAGATGAGCCATTGAAAATCCTTTGGAGCGTAGTTATGCTGTGACTGACATGCTGTTTCCATTAGTCAGAATTGAATTGACCCTGGACTCTCTGTTAGCTCAGAACTGAAAGTATTCCCGAGGCTAGCTCTTCAGACAAAGATTGGGCTGCAGTATAAGACATAAAATGATGCTGGTGAAGAGTGTACTTCTTGGCTGAAATAGATCCATGAGACTAACTGGGCAGCTCCTGTCTAGAGGTAAGAGTAGGGGGCAGAAGGGGACAGGAGCTAGTTGAAGCCCATGGGAAATACGGGGTGGAAACGAGAAGTGTTCTGTCACAGGGTGGGGAGAGCAGCCACTAGAGTTACACAGCAGTGTGTGTGTGGGTTTTGTATGACAAATTGAATTGGGTTGTACACTCTCACTTAAAGCACCATAAAATATTTTAAAAATATTGAATTGAAAATACCTGGTTGAGTTTTTGGTATCCTGTGAACCTTTTGGCACATGCTTCTTTTTAAAGTTTATTTTGTTTTGTTGAGAATATCTACAGTAAAATATGTACTGATTCAACCATTTCTGCGTTTACCATTTAATGACGTTAACTACATTCTTTGAGCTGTGAAACCATTCTTACCACTCCCTTTCTGAGTTGTTCCTCCGTCATGAGCATACTTTCATGGCCTCCTAAAGTTCCGATGTTTACAGTTGCTGGCATCAATTTCATCCCGTATAATTAAATCCTGAAAGAACACAGTGCTTAAAGCAGGCCTTTTATACTAGGTAAGCTGAACTACAGTTTGATTTTAATGTGACTTGGTGGGATGTTTTTGTTTTAAGGTTAAAGATTATCTCAGAACAGTATTTTCAGCAGCATCCATCCATTCTGTATGGCTCTAGAAAGTCTAGAACACGTGAGAATTTGAAATGGTTTTCTGCATTTTCCCCATTTTGATTGAGATTCTTCTATAGAATCTTTCATCAAAATGTTTAGTAATGGTAATTGGGCACCATCCATTTCTTCTCATCTTGTGACAGTGGAAGCAGTTTTTAAGGGAGACGTGTAGCTGCACGTTCTACATCCTGTTTCAGTTCCTAACCCTCCTTCCACTGTTGCCTCACATACCTGGTCATTTATGAAAGGTGTACACTTTGGAAATGAGTTTACATTAAAAATTCTGCAGCTACTTTTGTTAATTACTCATTCATGGTTACTACTTTTTTTCGTGTTAACCTGAGGTTAGGAAATACCAGGTTTATATATGCTGCTTGCCTTCTCATGTCTGGTACTCCTACTTATGTGTTGAGATTTTGTTGGGCCATCATGATGGAGCAATTGTTTTATTTCCATTAAATGTTCCACCCTGCCCACCCCCCGCCAGCAGGAATTGATTTAAAAGTCTCGTGAATCACATTTTCTAAAATTAAATTTTTATAATTGTAATTATATAATTGCAATTTGGGGACAAAAATATAGTTTCCTTGGTTATTAATACCATGCTCAGGAAACATGCTGTGGCTGCTGATAATAGTTGGACAAAGAGACTTAATTTTAAAACTTTGAATTGTTGATTTCTCTGTGAGTGCTTCTTGTATGGAAGTGCAGTTTGCCCCAGAAGTCATTATTATCATGACAGGCAGCATGTGAGATAGGTTTATGATAAATGAAAATAAACATTTTTCTGAATTTTCAAAAATATACCTGCTGAGGTGGTTTATCTGAGGAGGTAATTTCATCATTAAAAGGAAAACTTTAAGAAAATTAGATTTCAGACTATGTCTAAGGAAATTACCCAGTTATTTTACTAACCCATTTAGTCCATTGTAGTTATTGTGGGTGAAGAATATGATGGAAGTGGTAATGTGTACATTGGCACATTTGTTCCTTTGAGCACAAGTTTATCTGGATTTCTAAATTTTAGTCAATTTGTGTATGTATATGGAATATATATACATGCACATGAAACCAAATTCTTTGCTGTTGACTTGGTTCCAGTGCAGTGTAACCCTATAGCACATAGTAAAACTGCCCCATAAGGTTTCCAAGGAGCTTGTTCAGTCTTTGGCTGAAGGGTGAGCCACAGGAGTGACTTAATTACTGAGCTGAAAGGGTGCAGGGAGCCGTATTCTCAGGCTTCTTCCCGTCTGTGTCAGGCCAGCTATTGTGGTCTTTATTTATGATTTAGAATTTAGTTCCACATTTTTCTGTAGCTCTGTCTAGGATCTTCTATTGTGACCTCTGTTAGAAATCAGCAGTGGTAGCCAGGTACCATGTAGTTGTCCAGGAGTCAGTCTAGGGGAGGCCGTTGTAGATGCGGGGTCTGTAGTCCTTTGCATTAATCTTCCCGTTGGTATCTTCCACTTTCTTCATTCATAACCAAGTGGAATGTAGAAAATTTTCTTTATAAACTATGTTTATCCAGTTGATTTAGATGTTTCCCACAGCCCTCACCCCAGCAATTCAGTCCATCCCTCAGGGAGTTTGGATATGTCTGTGGAGCTTCTGTGACCTTGCCTTGTAAAGCTGTGCTTATTTCTCCTGGGGTTATTTTTCTCCTCAAGTATTAAGGAGATAGCAAGTTGTAGTGGTGAGACAAAAAAGTAGGATGTTAAATGCTTCTGTTTTTGTCAGCATATCTGTCTGAAGGATTTTCTTTGTGACAGGAAAGTGGTTTGCAAAATTAATTGTAATTCTCAGTATGTAATCTGTATTACACAAAATGTTTTTCTAGCATTTTCAGCATTCTTGAGTTTCTGACTTATCTAAATATAATTTTATGATCTAGAAGCTACTGATCATGTATCATAGAGTGGGAAAAGTATAACTGATAGTTCAGAATTTTCAGGCCAAAATGAGTTTTAATAACTACACATGATTCCTTTAACATTTTAAAAGGGGGGGGGCGGGGAAGCTTAATTTCTATTTGTTCAAACCACCCACTTGTGGTATTTCTGTTACAGCAACAGTAGCTAACTAAGACAAAGAATTTCAAATAATGCTTTCTAATGCATTATATTGCAGTATAGCCTCATGCCTAGCTTGGGTTATGATTATTGTGTTTGGAACAAAATTGTTGTTGTTATTAGGTTCTGTTGAGTTGGTTCCGACTCACAGTGACCCTATGCACAACAGAACAAAACACTGCCCAGTCTTGTACCATGTCCACAGTTGTTTGGGGGCTTAAGCCTAGAGTTGCAGACGCTGTGTCAATCTTTCTTATTGAGGGTCTTCCTCTTTTTCACTGACCCCCCACTCTATCAGGCATGATGTCCTTCTCCAGGGACCAATGCCTCCTGACAACATGTCGAAAGTACGTAAGATGCAGTCTTAAAATTCTTGCTTTCAAGGAATGCTCTGGTTGTATTTCTTCCAGAACAGATATGTTTGTTTTCTTAGCAGTTCATGGTACATTCAGTATTCTTCTCCAGCAAAATTCAGAGGCATCATATCTGCTTCTGCCTCCCTTATTCATTGTCCAGCTTTTGCATGCATTTGGAAGAAAATACTATTTTCTAATACATTGTATTAGGGATGCAATTGATTTAAACTGCAGTTGTATGTCATCTAGTTGAATACGACTCACTGCAACTTAGATGATAGAATAGAACTGCCCTGTAGTGTTTGTTAGACTGCGATCTTTATGGGAGCTGATCACCAGGTCTTTTCTCCTGAAGACTGATTGAAATGTTCAGACTACCAGTCTTTGGATCAGTAGCCAAGCACTTAAAGTTGCATCACCGGGGCTCCTTTGATTTAAAAAAAAAAAAAAATGCTGAAACCATTTCCATCAGCAGCCAAGCACTTAAGTTGCATCACCAGGGCTCCTTTGATTTAAAAAACAAAAGCTGAAACCATTGCCATCGAGTTAATTCTGACTCATAGCGATCCTATTGGACAGAGCCGAACTGCCCTGCAGAATCTACAAGAAGTGCCTGTGGATTTCAACTGTGACACTTTGGTTAGTAGCCATAACCCTTAACTCCTATGCCACGAGGGTTTCCTTTGATTTAATAACCAAAAAAACTCACTGCTGTTGAGTCAATTCCAGCTCATAGTGAAGCTATAGGACAGAACACAACTGCTCCATAGAGTTTCCAAGGAGCACCTGGTAGGTTTGAACTGTGTACCTTTTTCGTTAGCAGATGTAGTACTTAATCACTAGGCTGCCAGGATTTCTTTTGATCTGATAAGCCAAAGCCAAGTGCCCTCAAACTTTCTGCCTTTGTTAATTAGTTGATTATTGAACCTATTGTTTTGTATATGTGAGCCAGTATATTTTCTGTCTTGGGGGTGATATGAAGGTCAGAGAAGTACATACATATTTATGGGCCTCTTTAATGGCTGTTGAAACCCTGGTGTTGCTGCAGTGGTTAAGAGCTCAGCTGCTAACCAAAAGTTTGAAAGTTCAAATCCACCACCTGATCCTTAGAAACTGTGTGGAACAATTCTCCTGTATCCTCTAGGGTCACTGTGAGTTGGAAATAACTTGAAGGCGGCGTTAGATTTTAGTTTACTTGGGGACTGTTTAATAGCAACTTCTTACGTGCTTTAGCACACATACTGCTTCCAAGGCCATGCTCTGATGTGTAGTCAGCTTCAAGAGCTATAACAGCCTAAAAGATAAACTGTGACCCCAAAGGCAGAGTCTGCTACAATGCATTAACAGTATGATTACTGATAATTTTAGCAAACTTCAGGTAGTTTTTCTAAAGAAACTTATTCTAAGCCATAATTACTAATTTGACTTCCCTTGGGTTGGCTGGCTTTATATTCAGGCTACACAGACTGGAAATGATTCTATTTGTTTTTTTATTGTACTTTTAGATGAGGCTTTATAAAGAGCTTTATAAAGTTCAAATCCGCCAGGCGCTCCTTGAATACTCTGGGGGTCAGTTCTACTCTGGCCCCTGGGGTCGCCATGAGTCGGATCAGACTCAACGGCACTTGGCTTGGCTTATAAAGAGCAAACTCTGTTCTCACTAAACAATTAGTATACCTGTTGCTTTGTGTTGCTAACCCCATAGTGTATCAAAATGCTCCCCTTCTCAGACTTGGTTTTCCCATTTCCAGCTTTCTTCTTCCCTGGTGTCTTCTTGTCTTTGCCTGTTGGCTGGTGTCCCCATGTAGTCTTGTCTAATCTTGCTGAAGGGTGAACCTCAGGAATGACTTATTACTGAGCCCCAAACGTTTTTCTTTACAGCAAGGAGAATGAAGAAAACTAAAGACAAAAGGGAAGGATTAGTCCAGAGGACGAATGGACTACTACCACCAGAGCCTGTATGAGGCTGAATCCAGCACAATGGGCTTGCACTCGACTACCATCACTGCCCGCTCTGACGGGGTCGCATGAGAGGGTCCTGGACGTAGCTGGACAGAAACATAGAACAAAACTGTAATTCCAAAACAAAACACCAAAACACCAGACTTACTGGTCTGATAATAACTAGAGAAACTGAGAATATAGCCCCTAGACAACACTTATAGCTCAATAAAGAAGTCTCTCTCTCTCTTTTTGTTGTGATTAAGGGAAAGTATACAATACAAATCAATTTTGCATGCCTGCCTATCTAGAGCTCCTCTGCTCTCCTTGCCCCATGATAGCACTTTCCTCCTTTTCATTTTATACATGTCCTATTGTTTTAGGAAGCTCCTGCCCTCTTTTCTCCACTCTCTTTCCATCTAGGAAAGAGACCAGTGTGACAACCGTTATAAGTGTGTAGAACCATAAAGTACACTCACCATATGGTTACATTGTGTTCCTGACTCTAGTCCATTTAGTCTGAAGAGTTGACCTCAGTAGAGTTTTCTAGACAAGGGCAGCAACAGGTCTAGGGGATTCCCCGGACCGTGGGACCATCAGCTGTGGTCTTTTAGTAGAATTCTGGAGCTGCCCCTCTCTTTTTCTCATGTTGCCACAGGGACTCAGTGTTGTATGCCCCATCGCAGCTGTCTTGGGTGGTAGCCAGGCACCATCTGGTTCTTCTGTTCATGTGTGGATACAGTTTCCCGTTTACATGGGTCCTTCTGTTTTCTGGGCACTTTTTTCCTTGTATATTTGGTGTTCTCGGTGATCATCTGTTCTGGCTGAGTTGGGACCATTTGGTGACCACTCACTAATATGGGATGCAGAACATGCTCTTAGCAATAAGCTAGTTATGAAAATTGTCCTCGAAGTCCCCCGAGAGCATAGTCGCCAGACCCCACCCCTGCTGTTGTATCTGTGCAATATTGGGTTGAGATTAGAAGAGCTTTCAGTTTCTGGTGAACTCCAGTTAAGTTGATCTACTTTCTACTGTGTGCTGTCACTGCTTTCACTCAGCCAAGTTTCTATCAACTATCTAATACGTGATCAACCCTTGCCCCACCTTCCAGCCCTCGTAGCCATCGAAGAGTCTTTTCTTCTGTACGCAAGTCTATTTTTAAGTCCTTATAGCAGGGATCTCATGTCATTTTGCCACTGACTGATTTCACTCAGCATAATGTCTTCCAGTTGAAACTAGGTTACAAGATGTTTCCTAAAGTCAACATTGTTTTTTATCATTGCGTAGTGTTCCATTGAGTATGTGTACCATAGTTGGTTTATCTGTTCATCTGTGGGCATCTAGGTTGATTCCATCTTTTTGCTGTTGTGAACTGTGGTGCAATAAACATTCATGTGCATGTGTCTGTTCATGTGACAGCCTTTTTTTCTGTAGGATAAATTCCAAGCAGTAGGATTACTGGATCAAATGGTATATGTATTTCCAACTTCTTAAGGAAACACCAGATTGCCTTCCAAAGAGGTTGTACCATCTTGCAATCCTACCAGTAGTATAGGAGAGTTCCAGTTTCTCCACAGCCTGTCCAGCATTTGTATTTTTGTGTTTTTTGAATCATGGCCAAACTTGTTGGCATGAGATGGTATCTCATTGTAGTTTTGATTTAGATTTTTCTGATAGCTAATGATTGTGGGCGTTTCCTCATTTGTCTTTTGGCTGCGTGGATATCCTTTCTAGTGAAATGTCTGTCCATCTCCTTTGTCCATTGCTTAAATGGGTTATTTACCCTTGTTGATTACGGAGATCAGACATTGGTCTGACATGTAGTTGCTGAATATTTTATCCCATTCTGTGGGTTGTCTTTTTAATTTTTAATTTTTTGTGATTGAGTGAAAGTGTACAGTGCAGTTTAAATTCTCATGCCTGCCTATGTGCAGCTCCAACTGCTCTACTTGCCTGTGACAGTACACTGTCAGAGCACACTCTCCTTTCTGTTGTATATTGGTCGTATCCTCTTAACAATCTGCTGCCCCCTCTTCTCCACCCTTTCTACTCCCCTCTAGTAAGAGGCCAGTAGGACGACATCCCACAGATACATAGAACCATAAAGTGAACACACGATATGGTTACTCTGTGTCACCAAATCCAATCTATTCCTGTCCGAGGCATTGACCTCAGCAATGATTTATGGACGGGGCAGCATCAAGGGATGCTCTCAAGGGAATCTCAGGGCCTTTAGACTATCAGTTGTGTACTTTTAGTGGAGTTCTCAGAGTCCGCACCTTTTTATTCTCATGTTGCCACTGAAACTCAACTTTTGTGAGCCCCACCGTGGCAGTCACTGGTGGTGGCCAGGCAACCATCTAGTTTTTCTGGCCACGTGTTGATGTAGTTACCCATTCATGTGGGTCTTTCTGTCTTCTGGATTCTCTTTCTGTTATGTCATTTTTGTCCTTGGTGATCATCTGTTCCTGCTGAGTTGGGACCGTTTGGTGTATCTCAGATGGTAGCTTACTAGCTTTTAAGACCCCAGACGCCACTCACCCATATGGGGTGGAGAGAACTCTTAGCAGTATGCTAGTTATGCCAGTTGGCCTTGGTGTCCCCTGAGAGCGTGGTCCCCGAATCCCCACCCTTGCTACTCTGTCATTGCCATGTTGGGTTAAGATTGGAAGAGTTTTCAGGTTGTGTTGAAGTCCGGTTAAATTGATCTTCTTTCTAATGTGTGCTATCCCTGATTTCATCTAACCAAATTTCTGTCAACTATCTAATCTATAGCTAGCCCTCTTCCTCCCTCCCTTCCCTCCATTACAGCCATCAAAGAGTCTTTCCTTCAAGTCCTTGTTGTAGGGTTCTCATACAGCATTTGTCCTTGTGCCGCTGACTAATTTCACTCAACGTTTTCCAGTTGAAACCAGGTTATGAGATACTTCCTAAAGTCATCACTGTTCTTTATCATTGCATAGTGTTCCATTGAGTATATATAAAATAGTTTATTTATCAATTCATCTGTTGTTGGGTATCTGGATTGATTCCAGTTTTTGCTATTGTGAATTCTGCTGTAATAAACATTCATGTGCAGATATCTGTTCAGTGAATGTTCTTGATTCTGTAGGATATATTCCAAGCAGTGAGATTACTGGATGAAATGGTATATCTTATTTCCAGCTTTTTAAGGAAGCACCAGATAGCTTTCCAAAGAGTTTGTACCAACTCATAATCTCACCAGCAGCATCAAAGAATTCCAATCCACGGCCTCTCCAGCATTTGTTGTTTTGTGTTTTTTTGGATCATGACCAACCCTGTTGAGGTGAGATAATATCTCATCATTGTTTTGATTTGAATTTCGTTAATAGCTAATTATCATGAGCAATTCTGCATCTGTCTTTTGGCTGCCTGGATATCCTCTTTAGAGAAGTGTCTGTCCATCTCCTTCGCTCATCGGTTAATTGGATTATTTATCCTTTGCTTGATGCTATTTTGAAGTACCTTATAGATTATGGAGATCAGTTGCCAAATATATTTTCCCATTCTGTAGGTTGTCTTTTAATTCTTTTAATAGTCTTTGGATCAGCAAAAGTGTTTGATTCTTAGTGGTTCCCATTTTTATATTTTCTGTTGATCGTGCTTTGTTTGACAGATTTTCAAGTCTGTCTGTATTGTGCATTGAAACTTCCATTGCTGATTGTGTTTTTTCTTGGATGAGCTTTGTCGTTTTAGATTTGATATTTAGGTCTTTTATCCAGTTTGAGTTGGTTTCTGTATAAGGTGTGAGATACGGGTCTTGTTTCAGTTTTTTTGTAGATGGATATCCAATTTTGCCAGCACCATTTGTTAAAGACAATGTTTTTACCCTAGTTTACAATCTTGGGGCCTTTGTCAGTGTTCATAGGAGGATGGTGGCATCTCTGGGGTGTCAACTCTGTTCCATTGGTCTGTATGTCTCTTTCTGTACCAGTACCAAGCTGTTCTGACAACTGTGGCAGTGTAATAGATTCTAAACTTGGGTAGTGAGAGACCTCACAGTGTGTTCTTCTTTAGTAGTGCTTTACTTATCTGGAGTTTCTTCCCTTTACAAACAGAGTTGGTGATTTGCTTACTGTGGGTGGTCTTTTAACATTTTTGATATAGTCTTTGGATGAGCAAAAGTGTTTGATTCTTAGTAGTGCCCATTTTTCTATTTTCTGTTGATCATGCATTGTTTGACAGATTTTGGAGTTTCTCTAAGTGTATTAAAACTTCCTATTTTTTCTTACATGATCTTTATCATTTTAGGTTTGATATTTAGGTCTTTTATTCATTTTGAGTCGGCTTTTGTGTAAGATGTGAGATATAGGTCTTGTTTGAAGTTTTTGGAGATGGAAATCCAATTTTGTGAACACTGTTAAAGAGACTGTTTTTACTCTAGTTTACCATCTTAGGGCCTCTGTCGGATATCAACTGTTCTTAAGAAGATGGTGGCATCTCTAGGGTCTCAGCTCTGTTTCATTGGTCTGTATGTCTCTTTTTGTAGCAGTACCAGGCTGTTTTGACTACTGTAGCAGTATAGTAGGTTCTGAGGTTGGGTAGTGTGTGGACTCCCACCATGTTCCTCTTCTTTAGTAGTGCTTTACTTATCTTGGGTTTCTTCTGTTTCCAAACAGAGTTGATGATTTGTTTCTCTATCTCATTAGAAAAGGTACTGGAATTTGTATTGGGACTGCATTGTATTAAGTAGATTGCTTCAGGTAAAATACATATTTTCGCAGTGTTTAGTCATTCTAGCCATAAGCAGGGTAGGTTTCTCCATTTATGTAAGTCTCTCTTTTTTCTTTTCATATTTTTTATTAATTACAGTAAAAGAATAAAATTTCTAGCATCTATCAATTATCTCATCTATGAGAAACTCTCAGCCCCTCCCACACATGTAGCCAACACAGTCATTTTCATCTGTGTATAATTCTCTTTTTCAGTCCTTATAACAGGGGTCTTGTACAAAGTTTGTTCTTTTGATTGATTTCACTGAGCATGATATCTTCTAAATGAGCCCATGTTATGAGATGTTTTCTAAAATCATCGTTGTTTTTATCATAGCATTGTGTTCTACTGAGTATATGTCCGATAGTTTGTTTATCCATTCATTTGTTGATGGGCAGCAGAGTTGATTCCATCTTTTTGCTATTGTGGACTGTGCTGCAACAAACATTCATAAACAACTGTCTGTTTGTATGACAGCCTTTATTTCTGAAAGATAAATTCCAAGCAGTGGAATTACAGCATCGAATGGTGTATCTATTTCCAGCTTTTTAAGGAAGCACCAGATTGCTTTCCAAGCCAGCCAAGCCAAGTGCTTTCCAAAGAGGTTGTAACAACTTGCAAGCCCACCAGCAATGCAGGAGTGTTCCAGTCTCTCCACATCCTCTCCAGCATTTGTTGTTTTGTGTTTTTTGGATCATGGTCAGCCTTGTTGGGGTGAGATAGTATCTCATTGTAGTTTTGATGTGAATTTTTTTAATAGCTGATGATTGTGAGCAATTCTGCAAGTGTCTTGGCTGCCTGGGTATACTCTTTAGAGAAATGTCTGTCCCTCTCCTTTGCCTATCACTTAATTGGATTATTTATCATTTTCTTGTGGATAGTTTGTAATACGTTGTAGATTATGGAGATCAGACGTTGTTCTGATGTTTAATTGTGAAATTCCCCATTCTGCAGGTGGTCTTTTAATTCTTTTGATGAAGTCTTTGGATGAGCAAAAGTGTTTGCTTCTTAGTAGTTCCCCTGTTTCTGTTTTGTTTTCCATCGATCATGCTTTGATTGTCAGATTTTGAAGTCTGTCTGCATTACATATTAAAAGTTCCATTGTTGATCCTTGTTTATCTAGGATGAGCTTTATTGTTGTAGATTTGTAATTTATCCAGTTTGAGTTGGTTTTTGTATAATGTGTGAGATATGGGTCTTGGTTCAGTTTTTTTGCAGATGGATATCCAGTTTTGCCTGCACCGTTTGTTAAAGAGACCATGTTTACCCCAGTTTAAAATCTTAGGGCATTTGTTGAATATAAACAGTTTATAGGAGGATGGTGGCATCTCTGGGGTCTCAACTCTGTTCCACTGATCTATATGTCTCTTTCTGTACCAGTACCAAGCTGTTTTGACAACTGTGGCAGTGTAATAGGTTCTAAAGCCAGTTAGTGAGAGGCCTCCCAGTGTGTTCTTCTTCTTTGTAGTGCTTATCTGAAGTTTCTTCCCTTTCCAAAGAAAATTGGTGATTTGTTTCTCCATGTCATTTAAAAATGTTGCTGGAATTTGTATTGGGGTTGTATTGTATAACTAGATTGCTTTGGGTAAAAATAGAGATTTTCAGAACGTTGAGTCTTCGTATCCATGAGCAGGGCAGATTGCTCCAATTATGTAAGTCTCTCTTAGTTTCTTGTAGTAGAGTGTTTTGGTTTTCTTTGTAAAGGTCACTTATTTCTCTACTTAAATTTATTTCTAGTTATTTTATCTTTTGGGGGCCTTTAGTAAATGGAAATGGTTTGATAATTTCTTCTTTAATGAACTCTGTTGGTGTAAAGGAATCCTACTGATTTACTTGTGCTTATCTTATATCCTGATACTTTGCTATACCAATCATATCATCTGCAAATAGGGAGATTTTTACTTCTTCATCAATGATATGGATGCCTTTTATTTCTTTGTCTTGTCTAATTGTTCTGGCTAGAACTTCTAGCACAATGTTGAATAGAAGTGGTGAGAGTGGGCATCCTTTTCTAGTTCCCACTCTGAGAGGAAATTCTTTCAGTCTTTCACCATTCAGGACGATAAACACAATTGGCTTTGCATAGGTGTTACTGATTGTGTTGAGGAATTTCATCTCTGTTCCTATTTTGCTGAGAGTTTTTAGTGTGAATGAGTGTTGGACTTTGTCAAATGCCTTTTCTGCATCAGTTGAGAAAATCAGGTGATTCTTTGTGTTATTAATGTGGTTGATTACATTAAGCATTTTTCTGATGTTGAACAAGCCTTACATCCCTGGAATGAAACTAACTTGATCATTATGAATTATTTTTTTTTTATATGCTGTTGAATTCTATTGGCTAGAATATTGTCGAAGATTTTTGCATATTGGTTCATGAGTGATATTGGTCTGTAATTTTCTTCTTTTGTGGGATCTTTCCCTGGCTTTGGTATCAGGGTTATGCTGGCTTCATAGAATGAATTTGGCAGTATTCCATCCCTTTCTGTGTTGTGACATAGCCTCAATAACATCAGAATTAACTTTTCTCTAAAAGTTTGGTAGAATTCTCTGGTGAAGCCATCTTGGTCAAGACCTTTTTTTGTTGGTAGATTTTTGATGACTTTGTCAATCTGTTCTTTTTGTGACAAATTTATTAAGTTGATCTGCTTTTCCTTGTGGGTGGTATGGATCTACAAATTTGTCTATTTCCTACAGGTTTTCAAACCTGTTAAGAGTACAGCCTTTCATAGTATTCTGTTAGGATAATTTTTATTTCAGCTGGGTCTTTTGTAACATCTCCCATCTCATAATCCGGTTATTTGTATCTTCTACTGTTTTTCTTTTGTAAGTTTAGCCAATGGTTTATCAACTTTGTTGATCTTTTCAAAGAACCAGCTTTTGGTTTTGGTGATTTGTTCCATTGTTTTTCTATTCTCTAACTTATTTAGTTCTGCTCTAATCCTTATAATCTGTTTTCTTCTGGTGCCTGAGGGGTTCTTCTTTTGCTGTCTTTCTACTTTTTCAAGCTGTAAGGTTAATTCTTTACTTTGGGTCCTTCTTTCTGGATGTGTGCAGTTCTAGAGATAAACTGATCTCTGAGTACCGCTTTTGCTGTATCCCGTAGATTCTTGTAGGATGTGTTTCATTCTCATTTTATTCCACAAATTTCTTTATTTTGTCCTTGATTTCTTCTGTAACCCAAGGCTTTTTGAGCAAAGTGTTGTTCAGTTTCCACAAGTTTGAATTTCTTCCTATGACTTTTCTGTTACTGACTTCAAATTTTCTAGATCTGTAGTATGTGCAGATACATTGTAGCAAATCAGTGGTTTGGATTTTATATAGAATTCCTTTATGACCCAATACATGTTCTATTCTGGAGAATGTTTCATGTGCATTGGAGAATGTGTACTTATCTGTTGATGTATGAAAAGATCTGTATTTGTCGATAATGTCAAGTTGGTTGATTGTTGAAATAAGATCTTCGGTATGTTTACTGAGCTTTTTTCTGGATGATCTATCCATAACTGAAAGGGGAGTGTTGAAGTCACTAACTATGATTGTGGAATGATCTATCTCATTTTTCAATGTTGTCAGTATTTGTTCAATGTGTATATATGCTCTGGTATTGGGTGCATAAATATTTGATATTGTTAAGTTCTGCTTGAGTATTGAATCTTTCAGCAATAAATAGTTACTATCCTTGTCCACAGTAGTGGATTTTACATTAAAATCTATTTTATCTGAAGTTAGTATTGCCATACCTGCTCTTCTTTGTATGTTGCTAGGTTGGTGTATACTTTAATTTGTTCATATCTTTAAGTCTAAGGTGTGTTTCTTGTCAGCAACATAGAAATGGGTCAAGTCTTTTGATAAAGGATGTCACTTGCTGTCTCTTTCCTGGAGCATTCAGTCTATTTACATTCAGTGTGATTATTGACAGATATGTGCTTAGTGCCGTCATTTTGATGTTATGAGTTTTATGTCGATGTTTTCTGTATTGCTCTTAATGTTTTGTGCTGGGACATTGTGCTTTATGGGTTGGTTTTTCAGTGTTGGTTTCCTGTTTGTTGAGACTCCTGTATTGTGTTTCTTGTTTTGATACGATACATTGTTAATTTGCTTTATGGCTGCATCTATTATCCCCTTTGACATACTAAGATTAAGCACAATTTTAACTACTTCATAATTCTTAAGCTTCCTCTCCATCTGAAATGACTATAATTACTGTAGTGTATGCCTCTTTTAATGTGACGGTGTCATAGTTGTCACAATATGATCACAGATTCCCTCATTTTAGTATTGTAGCTTCAATTAAGTTTTGTGACTTCCCTAACTGATTAGGTTTTTGGATGATGTGTTCTGCACTGTCACCTTAAATATATAGTTAATGGTCTTGTTTTTCTAAAGAAAGCTTCTTTCAATATTTCATGTAGGTTTGGTTTAGTTTTTATGGATTTTCTAGGCTTCTGTTTATCTGCAAAAGTCTTAATTTCACCATCATATTTGATACACAGTTTTGCAGGATAAATAATTCTTAGTTGGAAGTTTTTTTCCTTCAAGGCTTTGAATGTGTCATCCCACTGCTTTTTTGCCAATATTGTTTCTGTAGAGATGTGAGACAAAAGCCTATAGGGTTTCCTTCTGAATGTTAGCTTGGCTTTGAGCCTTGTGCCTTTAACAGCCTCTGTGTATGTTTCATTTTGTTTGGCTTGAATATGATACATCTTGGTGTCTTTCTTTTTGGGTTTAGTTTTCCTTGTGTTTGATACATGTCTTGGATATCTGTGTTCTCTTCTTTCATAATTTCAGTGAAGTTTTCTGTTAGCAACTCTACAGCAATGCTCTCTATATTTTCATCTATCCCTCCCTGTTTAGGAACTCCAATTATTTGTATATTATTCCTCTTAATAGAGTCCCACGTATTTCTTAAATGCTTTTTTGATTTTTCTTATTTCTTTTCTCTGATTTATCCTCATAAATGCTGGTGTTCGTTGCTCTGTCCTCATGGTCACTAAGTGTGACTTTCATCTCAATTCTGCCTTTTTGGCATTGAATTGAATTCTGTAATTCTTTAATTTTGTTATTGACTGCTTAATTTCAGATTGTTGATGTTTATCTATTCAGGTAACTTTATTTTTCATTTTGTTCTGCTACTTTGTTTAATCTCTAGGAGGGCTCTATGTAAAATTCTTTTGTATTCTACCTCTGATAGTTTCAGAAAAGCTTCTTCATCTTGGAAATTTCTTGGTTCTTTATTTGGGGAGTTTTCCAGAGCAATGGTGGAATGCTTCTCTAAATGGCTAGCAATTGACCATTGTTTGTATTGCTGTCTTGAAGCTGTTTGATTTCTCTGGTGTTACCTCAGTGGGAGCTGAGGCCTGGTTCTGAGAGGGGAGTTGTTCACCAGGCATCTTTGTATACTCCCATGACTGACCACAGGTGGACTCTCTGGGGTGACTGGCTCTGCCTACTGGTGGCACCCTACTAATGGTGTGTCTGGGAGACCATCAGTGAACCCTATGATGTGGATCATTGAAAGTTTGAGGATATGCTGCTGGGCCTATCAGGATTCAGTTCTCCAGCTGATTTTCCTTAAAGGGGTACTTTACTTCTCAGTGGGCAGCTGTCCAACAGCTGCTGAAAACAGGGCCTCCTGTGTGGCAAGACCTGCCTTCCATCTGACAGCAAAAGTGCCTCATAGGCCATCCCCAGATTCTATGATGTAGTTCAGAGTAGGGAGAGGTTAGGGCATCCTCTGCCATCCTCTGCCAGGCAACACCTGTCAATCTAGACACAAGTTGTCTCAAATGCTGCTTTTTTTCTGGAGAAGCTCTTGCTACATGGGCTGCTGCTGTGTTTGAGAATCAGCTCCAGCTAAGGGTTCTGGCTGGTTGACTGTGCCTCCCAGCTGAAGAAGATGGAGATTTTGTTGAGCTGCCCTTCCTGCTGTGAAACAGGGGGTTCTGCAGTGCAGCTCAGAAAAGAGAGGGTGGAGGGGCAGTGGTGTCCTCAGTCAGAAGCCAGCCTCTCAGTATGTGGCTATCCCATGCAGTGTCTCCTGCGCTGTATGCTGTTTACTTAAGTGCTGCAGTTCAGTGTATTTGCGGGCTTATGCCCAGCTTCTGCCGCCTGGATAACAAAGAAGGTGTCAGTACCTGCAGGCCTCCGAAATGGTGAGTCATCAGGAGCAAGGGTCAGCAGCCAGTGGCTCATCTTTCAGAGGTGTAGATTGTTACTGGTGCCTAGTCAAATCTGACAACACTATCCCAGATCTTAGGGCTCCCGGATGTCCACTGCTCCATTCAGTTATAATCCCACGCCTTAGCTTTGAGAGGAAATTGAAGAGACAAGTGTCTAGTCTGCCATATTGGTCCCTCCCCCTCTCTTTTTGTTTTATCATTGTTTTAGAAAAATGATAAAATGAAAATTTGAGTTCTTGTGGACTACTGCATAGTTCAAAACTGTTTTTAAGTGAAAATCTTCAAATCATATGGGAATGTTTGATCCCACATGAGAGTAGATTTAAATGTGAAATCTAAGTGTTGAGTGTTTAATATTGTAAGTTATGACATGATGACTCATGATTTTTCAATAGATGTTTGAATTTTTTGCATTGAAGCAAAGTGGAAATGTAGTTGGATTTCCTATGCCAACACTGAAATGTGCTTTACTTCTAGAATGTTAGTGAAATAGTCCTACATTTCCACAACACAGGACAGTAAGTAGACTTGCCAAGAAACCTGACCATCAGCTAAATAGCTGTTTGTGTGAGATAATGCCGTAGAATTGCAACGTAGTGTGCCAGGAATAAGCTTCTATCCCAAGGCACTGAATGAGTTCTGTGTGAATTCCTTTTATTGAATTGTAATTGACTTGCGAGGGTTAAGGGAGAGAGAAGATGCTTTCCCTGCTCTGAAAGAGATTTACTCTGTATTCAGAGTATTGCTATCAGCAAGTGGCAAATTAATATTCATTTCCCAGCCTGGGTGGCTTTTTGACACCTGATGATGTGGCAGTACATTTAGATGATAAGGAAAGTCTCTGATCACAGCAGTAACATCTGTTTTGTTCTGGCACGAGGGAAATTTTCCCACCTACACAAAACTGAGTGGCTGTTGAGGGCAGCCTCATAAGTGGATGATTAAAGTTATAATTAAAAAAAAGAAAAAGTATTTCCTCATGGCATTTTTCTTATATAATCTTACAGATAAAGCATAATGAGTTTTACTGTACCAATTTATTTCTTGTCATTAGCATTTTTAATAAATATTAAAATCTTGCATATTGGTACTACTGTAAGACTTTTTTTAAGAATAAAGACATTGATTTGGTTGTGAAATTAAATAGATTCAAAACAACATTTTCCAATTGATTATAAGTACAGCTGTAATTTGATGTGAAAATATTAGTGGCAGTCAAATTTCATTGGTTTTCCTTCCTCAGAACATACGTCCAAATTCTGTGCAACAAGTCTTGCCATCCTTGCTTCTAAGAAATGTTCTGGTTGTACTTCCTCCAAGACAGGCTTATTTGGTTTTTTGGCAGTCCATGGTATAGTCACTATTGTTTGTTGCCAACACAAAGCAAAGGTTTCCACTTTTCTTGAGTCTTCCTTATTCGTAGTCCAGCTTTTACATGTATATGAGGCACTTGGAACATACAATGGATTGAATCAAGTACACCATAATCCTTAAACTGATATATTTCTCTCTTTTTTTCTTTTTCTTTTCCTTTCTTTTTTTTAACACTTTAAAGCAGTCTTTTGCAACAAATTTGCCCAGTGCAGTGCATCATTTGATTTCTTGATTGCTGCTTTTGTGGGTACTGATTGTGAATCCAAGTAAAATGAAATCCTTGACAACTCCTATGTTTTCTGTTTATCATGATGTTGCTAATTAGTCCAGTTTTGAGGATTATTCTTTGCTTTATATTATATTATAATCAATAACTGGATAGTGTAGTTTCTGATCTTCATCAATAAACACTCCAGGTCCTCTTTGCTTTCAGCAAGCAAAGATGTCATCTGCATGTCTCAGGTTGTTAATGGTTCTTCACGAACTGCATCTTCTCACATGTTTTCTCTTCATACAGATGGAATAAGTACGGTGAAAGGAAACAACCTTGACACATACTTCTCGTGATCTTAAACCATGCAGTATCCCTGTGTTCTGTTTGATGACTGCCTCTTAGTATATGTATTGGTTCCATATAAGCACAATTAAATCATCTGGATTTCCGATTATTTGTAATGTTATCCATGCTTAGTTGTGACACACACACTCTTAAATGCCTTTGCAATAAAATACAAATAAACTTCTTTCTACTGATATGAAACCAGCTTGAGTTTCTGGTAGTTTCTGTTGATGTACTGCTACAATTATGGTTTTAACTGTCTTCTGCAAAATTTTATGTGCATGTGATATTAATACTATTGCTTTATAATAGCTGCATGATGTTGGATTACCTTTATTTTGAGTGGGCATAAATAAGGATCTCTCCCAGTTGGTTAGCCAGATAGCTGTCTTCCAGATTTGTTGTTGTCATAGATAACTGAACACTTCAAGTGATGCATCCATTTGTTCAGATACCTCTGTTGGTTTTCTGTCCATTCCTGGAGGCTTGTTTATCACCATTGCCTTCATGCAGCTTGAAGTTATTCCTTAAATAGTGTTATGGATTGAATTGTGCCCTCCAAGAATATCAATCAACTTGCCTAGGCCATGATTCTCCATACTGTGTGATTGTCCAACATTATAGCATCAGATATGGTTTTCCTGTCTGTTGTAAATGCTATCTGTATGATGCTAATGAGACGAGCCGCAGCTGTGTTAATGAGGCAGAAGTCAATCTACAAGGTTAGATAGTTTCTTAGTCCAGTCTCTTGAAACATAAAAGAGAGACAGAGGGGAGCCCATACTATCAAGAAAGAAGGTACAGGAGAGTAGTTTGTCCCTTGGACCTAGAGGTCCTTGTACTGAGGGGCTCATCAACTAGGGAAGATTGATGAGAATGACCTTTCTCCAGAGCCAACAGAAAAAGAAAGCCTTCTGGACGTGGCAATCTTGATACATACTTCTAGCTTCCTAGACTGTAAGAGAAAAAATTCCCTTTGTTAGAGCCATTCACTGGTGGTATTTCTGTGATAGCATCACTAGATAACTAAGACAAATATCAGCGGTTCCAGATAATATGCTTCTTCCCGAATTGGTTGAACATTGACCACTTACTTTTGGCACAGTAACTCTGCATATTCCTTCCATCTTCTTTTGTTGCTTCTTAAGTTGTTCAATATTTTGTCCATAGAAAATAATCCCAAATCTGTTGTCACACAGTAATTTCTGACTCATAGTGACCCTGTATGAGACAAGAACTGCTTCACTGAGTTCCCAAGGAGCCACTGGTAGATTAAAACTGCTGGTTGTTTGGTTAGTAGCCAGACTCTTAACCTCTGTACCACCAGGGCTCTTATAATCAAGTACCTCTGAAAATCAATCACTTAATAATTTAGTTCATGCATTGTTAAGTGTTTGCCTGTCGAATCCTTCAAAATTGCAGCTCAAGGCTTGTATTTTATCTTCTTTTAGCTTGAGAAATGCTGAGCATGCTCTTCTCTTTTGGTTTTCTGACCCCAGATCTTTGTATATTTCATTATACTTTGTCTTGTCAGAGCTGCCTTTTGAAATCTTCTGTTCAGCTCTTACGTCATCATTTCTTTAATTCTCTGTGGTTACTCCAGTTCAGCAGCAACTTTTTTAGTGTCTTCTGACATACATTTCACTCTTTTCTTTGTTTCCTGTCTTTTTAATGACTTTTTGCTTTCTTCATGTGTGATACCCTGATGTCATCCCACAGCTCATTTTGTCTTGTGTCATTAGTGTTCATTACATCAAATCTGTTCTTGAGATGGTCTCTAAATTCAGCTGAAATACTCTCAAGGTCATATTTTGGTTCTCATGGACTTGTTTTTTTTGGGTAGGGGAATCTCTGGTGGCATAGTGCTATGGCTGCTAACCAAAAGGCTGGCAGTCCAAATCCACCAGGTGCTCCTTGGAAGCTATGTGGGGCAGTTCTGCTCTGTCCTATAGGGTCACATTGAGTCGGACCTGATTTGAGGGCACTGGGTTTGGTTTGGTTTGGTTTTGGTTTTATGGACTCGTTTTAATTTTCTTCAGCTTCAGTTGAGGCTTGCTGTGCTTGAGTATAATTTGCTGATATTGAGAAGGTCAGCAATTTGAATCCACCAGCTGCTCTTTGGAAACCCTGTGGGGCTGCTTTACTCTGTCATATAGGGCCTCTACAAGTGAGGATTGACTTGACAGCAATGCATTTTTTTTTTTTTTTTTTGGCAGAACAGTCAATGATCTGTTCCTAGTCAGCCACTGGCCTTGTTCTGATTGATGATATTGATTTTTTCCATGTTCTCTTTGCACAGGTGTAGTCATTTTGACTCCTGTGTTTTCCGTCTGATGAGGTCCATATGTAGAGTCACCATTTATGTTGTTAAAAATTGGTTTTTGCAGTGAACAAGTCCTTGGCTTTGTAAAGTCCTGCCATGAGATCTCTGGAGTTGTTTCTGTCAGCAAGTCTGTGTTTTCCAACTTCTAATCCTTCTTCGTTTCCAACTGTTGCATTTCAATCACCAGTAATTGTGAATGTATCCTGATCACATATTTCATCAATTTCAGACTGCAGATGTTGGTTAAAATTTTCAGTTTCTTCATCTTTGCCCTTAGTGCTTGGTACATAAATGTGAATAATATTTGTAGTCACTGGTTTTACTTGTAGGTATATAAGGATGTTTACCTATCACCGACAGTGTTGAACTTTAGGATCTTGAAGGGTTCTCTCTGATGATGAATGTGACAACATTTCTGTTCAGTTTGTCATTCTCAGCATAGTATACTATATGATAGTAGGGTTCAAAACAGCCAGTTATCAGTTCATTTCAGCTCACTAATGCCTAGGATATAAGTTTTTTTGCATTCCATCTCATTTTTGACAACTTCCGATATCCTATTTTGTATGTTCCACATTCTGATTGTTAATGGATGTTTGCTGCAGTTTTTTCTCATTGGGAGTCATGCCACGTCAGCAAATGAAAGTCCCCAAAGTTTGACTCTACACGCTTCATTATAGTGGACTCTGTTGAGGAGGCAGTTTTGCCCAGGTCTTTTGAGTGCTTTTCAACTTGAACAGTTCATCTTCTTGTACCGTATCAGACAATGTTCTGCTGTTATTTATAAGGTTTCACGGGCCCGTTCAGAAGTAGACCGTTAGTTCTTTCTTCACATCACAGTCTCTTTTAATCTGGAAACCTTGCTGAACTCTGTCCACTGTGGTTGACCCTCCTGGTATTTGAATATCAGTGGCATAGCTTTCAGCATCACAGCGACATACAAGCCACCACAGAATGACAAACTGCCAGATATGTGGTCGAAAAGTCTTATATAGATGTAGTTAAAATGATTGTGTTTTTGAAAATCACTTACATAAAGATGAAAAATTTTAAGCTGAGGAGAACATAATGCACTATATAAAACTTAACTGGAAATAGAAATATTGAAAAATGTAGTGAAATAGAAAGTACATTTTATGATATGACATATATTGATATACTCACATCATAAATAAAAGATCACGGCTTTTCATGACTGCATATTTTGTAGTATAGTTGATCCAGACTTTGGGTAGAATTGATAGGAAGAATATGTCTGAAATTCTAATAAAAATCAGATGCCATCTAGTCAATTCCAACTCATAGTGATCCTACAGGACAGAGTAGAACTGCTCTTCAGGGTATCCAAGGAGTGCCTGGTGGATTTGAAATGAGTCAGAATCAGCTTGTTGACAACATAGCAATTAGTAATGTATTTTAGAAGTTTTTCTCGTGGTAATGACTTACAATTACTGCAAGTTAACTAGACTTGTAAATATAATAATTAACCTACATATAAATTTGTTATTTACTTTACAATAACACTGTTGGATTAAGAAACTCTGTTATGAGATGCTATTGCCGGTTTTACTTTTCTTACCCATTAACTGCTGAAAGTTAATTCTACAAATATAAAATTATAGAACATTCCAGGCACAGTTAAAAATTACCCACCTTTTGATTTTTAGCCATTAGCTGCTTCAATATAAGTATTATGATTCCATGCTGTGTTAATTAATATCACAAGTGGATGCAATATATTATCACAAATCTGCTATGAATGGAGAAATGGAATACTAATTTTTTTTTAGATGGAAGTAGAAGTAGTTACATTTTCCACAAACATTGTCTACTTTAAATCTGACATTAAATCAGAGTTGGCATGAAACAGTGGTTCACATCTTTAAATATAAATCTGAAGATACAGTTAATGCATTTCAGTGGAAATACGTTTTACTGATGTTTGTCTTAAACCTTTAAAAACATTTCCTTTCCACTTAAAAAAAAAATCCAGAAATGTTCTTTTAAAAGTCTGAGAAACCATGTGAAGATACGAAATGTAAAAATATTCAAGGAAAAGCTGTCCACTGTGGTGTCTACTACAATGCCAACTGCTTGGGTTTAACAGTGATTGTTGTTGTTTTGCTAGATTTCACTCTGATAGCAGAAACAGCAGTGTTAAACATTAACTACATTATGTTTGTACTATGACTACACATAAAATTATAGTGGTAACAGAAAGTATGACATGATTAGTTCAACTGAGAATCAGGGAATTTGAGCTACTTTTTGAATAACTGGCAAACATTCTTATAGAAGAATGGTTAAAAAAGTATGATTAAAGCTTTAGAGATGTGTATGATGCAGCAAGCACAATTGTTTAAATGTTGTTCTGGTTTCCTTATAGTGTTTGGCACAGGCATGATGTTTTTCATTCTAAGTTTTCAAAAAATCCTGAGTCAGAATGCAGTTTAGAACACTGCTAGAGAAGACAAGGCATGAGCCAGTGTTTGGCTAGAAGGCTGTTATAATAGTTTTAGATAAGTGATAGGTTGGTGTTGAACTGGGGAGACAGCCATGGAGTGAAATGTCAGAGAACATTGAATTAACAAGACTTAGCAGCTGTGGAGACGAGAGAAAGAAGAGATAGAGATGATTTTTAACATTTTTGTTAAGGCTGGGTGAGTTGATGGTAGGAGGGGAGTTACTTTTGGGGTGTATTGGGTTTGAGGTATTATTGAGGTATCTTGTGGGGATTTTCCATATTGTACTCAGAAAATGTTGGTATTGGTGACCAGTGCCTACAAGTTGTCATGATAGAGGTTTCTGAAATGACGCTGTTTTTAACAGCTTGTCCAGGGTCCTTAGATAGAGCCAATAAGATCCATTTATGGAGAAAAAGAATAATGAGATTCAGAAGGAAAAAAGGACTAACAGTAGCATTCTGGGCTGTAGGAACCACAAAAAGTAAGTTTTGTAGCAGCTGATCTCTTAATTTTGTAGACCTATTTTTTTTCTTTCAAAGTGAGATTTTGGTACCACGCAAACATCCAGTTTCCTACCAGCTTTTCGCTTAGTGGTTTTTTCACCCACTGCTTATACTTGTCTGTGTGATTTATATCTTTAGGAGTTTGGAAACAATGATTTCTCTAATTCTGTTATTTACTCTACTTCCGTTACCTGGCAGTCTTTTGAAAAGACCGTCTTTCCCTCATTAATTGGCACTGATTGATTTCTAGAAAATGCAGTTCTTACTGATAAAACAGAATAGAGTTTTAATGTTTTCTGTTTAATAATTCATTTCAAAGTAAGGTGCTGGTGTAATAATAGCTTCCAATGGTGGATAATGAAATCCAAATCCATAGTGGTAGTCCCAGGATCCTTGCCATAAAAAGTTCTTGTTTTCCTCCACATCTCTCTAGTAAGACATTTAACACTGTCATTAATAAATCTTTCTACCCTTGGTACCTTTTTTTTTGGCCATTATTACCTACAATGTGAAATAATACTTTTTCCATGTCTAAACTTGTGCTCAAATTTGAGGAAGAATTTTTTACTATTGTTTTGGAGTTTCTAAGATCGTGGACATAGTTAACATGCTCAGCATCTTGGTGATTTGATTTCACCCAGGGGTGCCTTGGAGGAAAGGCCTAGAGACCTACTTACGAAAAAAATTAACCATGGAAAACAATATGGAGCACAGTTCTACTCTGACACACATGACGTTTTCATTGACTCAATCATAGCAGTTTTTTTTTCCTTAATAGTTAGAGAATAGTGGTAATAAAAACCCTGTTGGTGATTTTGATTCATAGCAACAATGTGGGACAGAGTAGACCTGCCCCATAGTGTTTCCAAGCTCCTTTATGATCTATCCATATGGAATAAAATTGATAACAACAACCCGAAAGATTAGATAGGAAACTCAGAGAACAGTAAATTTATGTTAATGGGGGAGGAACATCTCAGCAAAGGAGTGTGAGAATGATTGCACAACTCAAAGAATGTAGTCAGTTTCACTAAACAGTACATGTAGAAACAGCTTAATCTGGTGTACATTAAAATAATAAAAAATATAGTTTAAATAATAATAAAAATATATGTAATGTTTATAGCCAAACTATTCTTAACATTATCAATGATACTATTTCAGTATTTCTCTTAAGGTGGGGTACTGACGTATGTGGATTTTAGTGGAAGTTAGTTGGAAACCCTGATGACATAGTGGTTAAGTGCTGCATCTGTTAAACAAAAGGTTGGCAGTTTTAATCTGCCAGTAGCTCCTTAGAAACTATGAGGTAGGTCTACTCTGTCTTATAGGGTCTTTATGAGTTGGAATTGTGTTTTGGTTTAAGTGAGGTTACCATTTTTAATTTGTTCCTGTAGGAGATACTTACTAAGAAATTTGTTTTCTCTTCCTTTATTCTTGCTTTCTGTTTATATTCAGAACATTGAAATTCAGTTGTACTGAGCTAAAGTCAAAGACATTTTTATAAGTACTTGCTTGAAAGAAGACTCTAGTAGCATGGTGTAGTCCTTAGAGTTACAGCTGGTAACTGAAACAGGTCCGCGGTTTGAATCTATCAGCTGCTCCTTGAAAACCCTATCGGGTATTTCTACTCTCCTATATGATTGCAGTGGGTACAAAAAATAAACACACTGCCATCGAGTTGAGTGTGACTCATAGTGACCCTGTAGGTCAGAGCAGAACTGGTCCCACAGTTTCCAAGGAGCGCGTAGTGGATTTGAACTACCGACCTTCTTGTTAGCAGCTGTAGCTGTTAACCCACGATGCCATCAGGGCTTCCACAATGGGTACAGGGGAGTATTGAATACGTATTTATCAACTAGATAGATTTTTATGTGAAGACATCACTTGTTATAAGCATGTCTAAGTGACCAATTATGTGTGTTATGTGCTAAGTATAGTAATAGGCTATTTTATTTTTTAACTTGGTGATACATAAATTAATGTGTGCAGCTGGCTTCTGAAGTAGGTGACAAAACAAATCCAGAGAGTCTTAACCATCATGTTCAAAGTCACAAAACTGAAAGGATCCAAGTAAGAACCAAATTTGTTTTTCTTGTTTTAAACATTTTTGGTGAATTGTAGGGGAGACTTCATAATATAAGTGTGAAATTGGAAAGAAGAAGATATTGCTCATGTTTTGGTGTACAGCTTTGGCTTGGAGAGGTTGATTAGGGCAGGGGCACATGATATTTTGTCTGTTGTGTGCAAGCAGGTAGGTGGCCAGCTGCCCAGGTACAGTCGTTAGTCTCATTTTTCCTGAGCACGTGACTACATTTCCGAGGTCTAGTCTCAGAGGAATTTCCTCAGTGAGCTCATTTGTATAGGCTTGGGGAAATATTTTAAATAATGTAAAAAAAAATTCTCTGGGATTTTGAAAATATATTTCACTGTTAATTTGCAATGTTTGTGTGTCTTCAAAATACCTTTTTGTTTCTTTTTAAATAGAAAGATGAAAACTACCGAAGCCTCCCACGGGATCCTAGTAATTGGTCTAACCAGTTTCAAAGAGATAATGCTCGTTCCTCTCTGAGCGCCAGCCATCCGATGGTGGACAAGTGGCTTGAGAAGCAAGAGCAGGTAACAGAAATGAATCTTGACACTCATGATGTCATCGGTGTGATATCCTAGCCCCTGCCCCAAAGCCGTGTTCTCCCCTAACCGTGTTGAGTAAAGGTAGATTATTCTAACAATCTTCAATTGAGTACCAGACAATAAGATAGAGTTGTCTAACATGAATTTTAGAATATTGCTGTGGGGCTCCTTTATCAAGATTTCCTATAAGCGTTATGAATATTTACTGTAGAGTCGGAAGGAATCATAACTTTAGAGTTTATACTATTGTTGAGGCACAGTTATTTGGCCATGACTAATAAAGGCTCTGTGGCCTCTTTCATGAACAATAACTCAAAGGATCTTAAGAGCCGATTAAAATTTCTGCGATTTCTGACTTTATCTCATGAGAGAAACCTAAGAAATCATGGTTTTTCAGAATTTGTATTATTTGGTTGGTTTGAGGACTTCTTTCAGAAATGTCAAGTAAATAGTTTAGGTTTGTAAGTATTTGGAGGTGACTAGTTGACTCTGCATTCTAGCCACCTGCAATTCATGGAGTCAGAATTGTTCACCACTCAGTGGATATAACGCTTCTTAGGAAGAATGACTGTTCACATGATTGTTATATCACTACTAGAGAAGGAAATTGCCTTAGCTTCATGTGAAGACTTATGAATTAACTAGTAGATTTTGATGTATAAAATTCAGATGATTCAGAGTTACTATTTTAAAGTCTATAATGTTTTTATTGTTAGTCACCGTGGCTTTTTGTTTGTTTTTTTCTTCTGTTGTTGGAACTCTTAACATGCTCTTTGTTATTTAACAATTATGATATTAAAAACACACATTTGGTTACTTGGATATTTTCTTAAATAAGTTCCTATAGATGGAGTACTAGGTCAGTACTCAGTGAGAGAGTATTTTGTTTTTTATCTGCTTTATTAGTTTTTAAACTTTTTACTAATTCTGTTGCCTACATATTAGAATAGCTGTTTTTCAATTTAGATGTCTGTGGGACAAAAATCGTAAGTATTTTACTTACTTAATCTCAGACTGTACTCTTTATTAGCATTCTCCTAAAATGATTTTGTGTATGAGTTGTATACAAGTATGAAAAATCAACACAAAAGGAAAACTTGCCTTTGACACTGTTGATAAAAAGGCAGATGTCATGATTTTTATCATACAACAGTTGCACGTGGGTAGTGCAAGTGGTTGATATATTTAGCTGCTAGCTGAAAGATTGAAAGTTTGAATCCACTCATAAACATCTCAGGGGAAAGGTCTGGTGATCTACTTCTGAAAAGCCAGCCATAGAAAACCCTGTGGAGCATAGTTCTGCTGTTGTCATGGGGACAACTGGTTAACGGTTAACTTGTAAATGCTGTGTAATGGAAATGATTTTTTAAATAGAAAATAAATGGAAGTTCTGACTAGGAGGCACATTTTTCTCTCAAATGTGCCATATTTTATACTAATTGGTGCCATTATTTTATTATAACTTTGTTTTATGGTTTAGACATTTTAGTGTGGGCTGTGGAGTCATATTTTCCAGTTGTTGGTACTAACAATTAACCATATATGAAAGAGTTTTATGCATGTTGTTAAATTTGTTCATGCCTCAGTTTACTCACCTGTCAAATGGGAGTAATCATAGAACTTATGTCATAGAAATACCTGCTTCATATCTTGGGAATACTAACTGGTGGTAAAATTTTGATCTACTCACAAAGGGTTTATGATTATGTCTGCCAACTGAAGTGCTCCATATGTCTTCATAAATTAGTTAGAAGAAAACAGTGGGTGCCCACAACAGAAAAATCTAATTAAAATCAGATTAAATGATTATGGAAACTTTATAGCTCATGTAGTAGAAGTCTAGGGATGAGGAAGGCTTAGTGGCAATGATCAGGAGCCAGATACCTATCTTGTCATAGAACCACTCACTCTGCCTGGGCGTTACTCCTCAAGTGAGACTTTCTTGTAAGAACTCCAACCACTGCATCCTTACGTGACTGAAAGGAAAATGGAGTCCTCCTTTTCCTAGCTCTCTTCGAAGTAAATAAACCTTTCTCGCAAGTCTCCTCAGCAGATGTCCTTTCATGTTTTGTTTGTAAGAATCGGCATTACTTGTCCATTTCTACGTGAAAGAGAGTAAATGCTTAAGTGTTCCTTTAGACTAACCAGAGCTAAGGTCCGGGGGTGGCTACCCTCCTTGGAAACACGCAATGGTTTATACTTGGAACAAAATTGAGGTTGTGTTGAAGCAAGGAGGGAGGCGATGGTTGGTGGCGGTAGGGGTGAAAATCAACAGTAAGCTAAATGTGACACTTTTTTAGTGCAAAATTAGGAGAACAAGTTGTAGCCTAGAGTTTTTAAAATATAATATTCTTAATTATATAGATATAATTTATTGCAGTTGTAGATCTGTTTGTAAGACAGTATATAGTTCTGTTTTGTACTTTGGGCTGTACGATAGTTACTTTTTAAGCAAAACTGACTTCATTAAGAATCCACACACTTTGTCTAAAAATTGAGTCTTGATTTGTTGTGTTGAAGTAATATGAAATACTGTAACATGCTTAAGCAGTTTTTTTTTAAGTATGTACCCTTCCCACCTTAGTCTACATAGATAACATTACCTAAATGATTGCTAAAAAACTCTTCTACTCTGACTTAAATTTAACAAATGGTGATCCTTTCACTAAATTCAATATTAATGAGACTGCTTTTTTACCTGAAGCAGTGGAAGCCACTGATGGTTTCGTATCAGCAGGATAATTAATTAGACTGAAAACTATTTAACAAGGTAAGAACAGCAGAAGAAATCCCATTAAAATATTTTTAAAACTGGGCTAGAAATAAGCACTGTGATGTTTGGTCAGAAGCGGAGCAATAGGTTATGCTGGATATCACTGGAAATCCAGGTTAGCTGTTCGCACTTAATTGCAAATTTATTCTGTTAAGTATTCCCTGTGAGTCATTTTACTTGGATGGGAGATATCTCTTCTATGGCTTTCTTTTTTTTTCTCTGTAGTTTCTCTCACTAAAAATACAAATGAAGAGAATGGCATTACATAGACAAAAGACTGCTTATATGGTTTAAAAACATCAGCCTCCGCCTTGACTCTTGGGTTCAGCAGGGTAGAACTGATGGCCCTCTTGTTTTAGTTATGCCAGCCAGACTGAAGAGGTCAATAGAGTTCTAGGTTTTATATGCTTCCAGTGGGTTTGTTTTTGCTCTGTTTCCTCCTAGAGTGCTTATCTCTCATTATCTTTGTTTTTGAAGGCAGTTATGACCACATCAGCTTTACCAGTGGGAATAAACATTAGAAATGAAAAGGACAAAAGACTGTGATAGAGTGCTGAGCTAGCAGGTACCTTTAGATGCTGAGGGTGTTTTACTCTTTGTGTGGGATTGGTACATTAGGGATATTGGAACTTCTTTCTTTCCGTTAGAACATCACTAAGTTTTACTTCTGTTACAAAAGGTAGGTGATGTATCTTATTAGAACTCTTCTGTATCTGAGTGCCGCTTGAGGCCAAACCCCACGTAATTTGCAGAGATAATAGCCTTGCTTTTCAGTGACTAATTCACCTTGCTCAGTACAATAGCCTATAGCTGAATCCCACATAAGATTTCATCTCACAGAGTAGATGGCTGTGTGTCTTTGAAAGAGCAACCTTTTCTTGTGTCAATCTTGTGACTTCCTTTTCTCTGTGAAATCTCAGTCAAAACACAGAGGATTTGAAAATGAAATGCATTGTTGTTGAAAATGCATTACCTTGAAAATGCTATTGTACTACTGATATTTTAACTCCAAGGTCCAAGAAACGAAAAGGACAGCAGAATTCTTAGTTTTGATGTTTGACAATGTTTTAACAAGTTTGAGTTCCTCTTCAACATTACCATTTCCCTGACTCTGAGCAGACTGTAATTTAATACTGGCAGATAATGGCTCATAAGCTGACTTTGTTCTTATATCCCTACACTTTATTGCAACTAATAAATCTCGTACAGGAGGAAGTGGGGTCTTTACAATACATCACTGGAAAAATTTAGGAGCTGAAAGCAGAGGGACCTTCAGGGAAACTTAAGCTAATTGGGAGCCTGCCACTTTCACTCCCGTGTCTTGGTGGAGAGGCCTGCAACCAATTAGCAGAAACAGCATGGAGGGAAGAGGTGCCTCCCCCACCACTTAAGCTTTGTTACAGGGGAGTGACTGCCCTGACCTTTAGAGAAAATCTATGCTTAGGGTCTTTGCTTTCAGCAAAAACTCGATCTAATTGGCACATCCTGCTAAAGGAGGCCAACTGTGAGTAAAACTGCCTTCAAGGTGTCATGATGGCATTCTTCCCATGTGGCGCCGGATGTGCTGGACCCTGTTGTTGATACCCTGGGCTGCCAAACAGGTTCCACAGTCCGCTTTTGAAGACAGAAACCTAGGAGTTTTAGGAGTAAGTACAGTGGTGCCTTTTTTTTTTTTTTTAATTTTTAATTTTGCACACCTTCTTCTCAATCCCCAGCGATTAGAGTCCTGTCTCATCCTTGTCTTCCTCACAGAAAAGAAACAGTCCTCACAACTGATCATTTGTTCCTTCTGAAATGAAGATTGCTGCTGTGTGGAAAGGTTTATTCCTTAGCATGCCTGTTGTACATCCTGGCTGGTTAAGAATTTGACTGCTCCCTAGAAGGTCTGCAGGTTAGCTGCTCATTGAAAACCCCACAGGGCAATGCTACTGTGTCCTGTAGGGTCCCTATGTGTTGGAATCAACTCGACAGCAGTGGAGTAGGAATATGTTACAGAGTTTCCTGGGTAGCACAAACCGTTAAGCACTCAACTACTAGCTGAAATGTTGGTGATTTGAATCCACTTAGAGGCACCTTGGAAAACAGGCCTGGTAATCTACTTCTGAAAGGCCACTGCCTTGAAAACTCTATGGAGCAGTTTTACTTGGCATACACAGGGTTACCTGAGTTGGAGTTGATTCAGTAGCAACTAACAGCGACGACAACTGTATGTTAAATACAAACATTTATGTATTAAAAAAATGCTGGATGATAAATGTCATGATTTGCCTTATTCTCAGGAAACATAGTTTAGAATTGCTGCACTGATGTTTTTTAAATGTAAACAAATTTATATATTATAAACAATATTCAGATGATGCACAGTATGTATATTCACAAATCAAGAAAAAATTTCTATGAAAATGTTTTATTTTTCATTGTAATTTGATTGCAGTCAAAGTGTTAAAGGTCCAGAGCCAAAGAAAATTTAAAAAATTAGAGATGATTTTGGTTGTGAATAATCGAACATATGGTAATAGAGAAATATTCTTAAGTCTGTGTCCCCAGGTTTTACATAGGGGAAGTTTAAAAAAAAATTATTTCATCTAGGCCAATGAGTAGTAAGTCAACCATAAGTGATTCTGGTACCAGGTTGTTGCCTATTTTACTTAGTGAGGTAAATAACGAGTCTCAGGGATAAGCAGGCCACTGTCGTTGACTTCTTCACAGATGATCTGCTTGCATAGGTGAAGATCCTATTCCCTTCCCCAAGTACTTAATGACCTTTACTAAATTAAAAGAAAAAAAAAATTCTCATTGAACTCAAACGTAGAACCATCTAGTTGATAAAAAGAAGTAGGTTTCTAGAATACAAAATGATCATACTTTGTTAGTACAAAATTTGGAGATGGCTGCTGCCAGAATCTGATGACAACCCGTGTCAACTAGTTCATGAAATGCCATGGCATTAATATGTGGGAAGAGCCGTGGAAGTTCCAATATGGCTGTAGACAGGGCATCAGGGTATCTGCCCTCATCAGTCAGATTCAAGGTTAGGATGTAGTTCTGCCCAATGATAATGTAACGGTGTTTTGTTGTTACTGATTGTGTTTTGTTAGCCTATAGTTCTGAGTAACCAAATCTCTATTTTCTGGGTATATGATTAAACATAACCAAAACTCCCTTCCCCCGCTACTTGCTCCAGAGTCTAAAATTCAACCATTTTCTGTTAAAACTAGAAGGGGTTTTTAAAATATTCTTACCCAGTTGGGAAATCTTTCCAAAATTTAGGCAGAAAGAAACAAAACTATGTTTTCTCTCTAGTAACCACCAATATAGAAACTGAAAACATCAAGATTGTTTTCAAATAAAGTATAGTTTTCATTGTAAAATGACAGATTTTTTTTTTTAAAATAACAGAAATCTGTCATATTTGTAATAATACCCAAACCAAAAGAACCTTTTAAGAGATCTGTCATGTCACCTGGATATAATAATACCAATAGCAGATTGATTTGATGTGTTTTACCAATGGGGTGACTACTGTTACAATTTACATCTTAATGTTTTTTGAGGTTTTAAAGCATAATAATGATTCAGGCATTCTATCTGTAGTGTCACATTATTTTCCACGAGCTCTACCTAATTGGAAAAGCAAGACTGGAGCATAGGGAACCTAGTGGACGCGCTTATTAGAGACCACACTCTGGTATCCTGGAAAACCTTGACACCCACACTGAGCCGTTTTGGCCGATATTTTCTCCAAAGAGTCGCAAACAACGTTTTACCCTTATATCCAGTCATTAGAAGGACTAATGGATCTAGGAAGCCTGACTCAGGAGTGAAACCACTATGGCTTTGTAGACTTGTTCATCTCGTTATTGTTCTGTTAGCTGAAGTCAAGTCCACCCCAACACCCCATGGTGACTGCATACACAATGGAACAAAACTACCTGCCTGATCCTGTGCCATTCCCATCATCTGTTACAAACCAGATCATTTTGACTTACTGGGTTTTCTTTGGCTGATTTTTGGAAGAAGAGACCAAGCCATTCTTTTTTTGTCTGTCTCAGTCTGGAAGCTCTGCCGAATCGAAACCTGTTCAGCATCATAGTGACCCAGAAATCTCTGATGCCAGATGGTGGCTGTGCGTGAGGTGCATTGGCCAAGAATCAAACCTGGCCCACGTGGAAGGCTAGACTTCTACCACTGAACCTCTACCAACCCTGTCCATCTAATTAGTGGGACATGTTAACACTGTAGTTCACTGATTTGTGTTGTCCTAGGAGAGCTATGTAAATTCTGCAAAGTTCATTTGGCTGTCTGTAAAACGGGAAAAATAATAATCATGGGGCAATTTTTTTAAAGTTTGTATTACACCCCTGCCTGTATTTCATTTAGTTAAGAAAAAGAGATTTAATAGTTCTACCTCAACAACTTTCTCTAGTATTAACTAACTTTTTTCGTAAGTATTGTTTTCTGCTTGTGTATCAGGTACTTTAGAAGGCTGGACTGGTTTGTTTTCATCCCTGGTATATTTCTAATGCCCCCATCATCCTTCCTTTCAGAATTGGATTCTTGCTTCTGTGGCTCCTTATCAGAATTAAAATAAAATTTAATCTTTTAAAATTATTTCTGGTTCTTTTCGGAACATGATCTGGCATGAGAATGACACTGGTGTTTAATCTAGGTGTCTGCTTTCATGCTTTTAATGTTTCCTTTTGTTTGGGGTGCTTGTTTTAATGCGATTAAATGTAAGAATGGTATTTAGAAATGCTAGGTGTCTTTGGAGGTAATCTAGAGCATTAAGCTTCTACTGGACCACTTGCTAAGCACCCAGATCCCTTTCTGATATGAATGGGGTTGGAAGACACATCTGTCTTCTCTGTTTCTTGAGCTAGGTGATGAGGTTTTAAGAGGTACTCTTCTAAATATTGCTTCTGTGGCCTATGGAGCTAAAAGCTTATAAGCAGCAGGGAAGTGTGTCAGAAATTCTACTGAGTAAAAAAAACCATTGGTGGTGTGCAGATTAGCCTTTGTGGGGAATGTGTTAGTCGCCCATGGTTTACTTGCCTGTGAATACAGCTGCACAAACTAGAAATTTAGAGCTTGCTCTGTGGGTAAAGATGCATTTTCATTTTCAGCTTTGATCCTTAGGTGCCTTTTCATGTTTTTGTAGCAGAAGGTCTTAGAGTTCTTTTTGTTGTGAGTGGTGCAATTAAATATTAACATAAAAAGAATATATGCTTCATACTATCACTTTCATTATTCTTATGCATCTGCATGACGTTTTGTTTTGAAATTTTATTCTTTTTCCCTCATGTTCAGTGTGCTGTGAAGCTGCTGTTCTTTAAAAATGTTCGTTAAGAAATTGCATTAACATTTTCAACCTGCAGCATGTTGTTTGCACTACCAGTTTCCTGTGGCAAGTAGGAATTCAGCCACTCATAAGACATGTTTTGATTTTAGAATTTATGATCTAGGCACGTATAGTTTTTTCTCAGTTCTGTGCAGGCTTTTACCAGCTATCTTGAACTTGGTTCTGAAATGGTCCTGGAAAATTCTTGTTTTAAGTGCTAAAACATTGTGTCCAATGATTTTCTGTCCCCCGCGGCCCCCACCACCCACTGAGGGTTAAGTGTAAAGTGCCCGATAGTATTTCTATTGAGTCTTTATATTTGTAGAACTCTTGCTTCTTCAGTTCTTTTTTTTTCTCTGCACCTTGAATTAAATGGAGTTTTTTTTTTTTTTTCAGCTTTCTGTAATAACTGAACAAAACATAAAGACGTTAAAATAATGAAAATAAACATGTGGTTTCTGTAGCATGCTCCTTAGGGTTGGGAGGTTGAGGTGGTTTTGTGTTTCATTTCATGTATTTGTGTTTTCGATTCTCTTTTGGAAAGCCTGGTGTCAGTGATTAAAGCTATAGCTGCTAACTAGGTTAGCAGTTTCAATCTATCAGGCACTCCTTGGGAACTTTGTGGGGGCAGTTCTGCTCTGTCCTATATGATTTGTATGAGTCTCAGTGGCAGTAAGTTTGGGGTCTTTGTTTTTGGACAGTCTTTTTTATAGGAAGTACATCATATCTTTGGAATTTATTTTTATTTTTAATTTTAAGTCTTTATAAGTCTGGAAGACTGAGCATTTTTTCTCTTTCTGTATAAGCACTATGGTTCCCAAGTTGGAAAGTGGAATTACAATACTGAGTTTGTTGGAATTAAGTCCTTTGAAGAGCTTTGTCTCTGCTTTTGAGTTCTTCTTAATTCTCTGAACTAATTCATTAACTGTCCCTCTTGTGGCTTGGCTTTATATTTCATGGAGTAAATAGAAGCAGTTTTACAGAAGCACCCGCAGTTCTTCCACTGCATGCACAAACCTGCCCGTGTTTGTATTCATGCCATCGTTCTTATATGGAAAAAGCTTCCCAGAACCTCTCAAGTGCCAAGGTCTTCCAGTCTACCTCCCACCTTGTTTAAGTCTTAGCACTTTGCCCCTGGGTTAAACTCCTCTCTCCTAAATCATGGTATTTTCTTTCACTGTCTATACTACGTGATTCTCATCAGCAAATTGATTTGCTCAACTCTCATCTTAAATTACAGCAGGGTAATGCCGAATCCTCCGAACTCTCACGTGCCCCTTAAGCTTCTCTGTATGCCTTCAAATCAGAATCCTCTCTCTGGATATATTGATTAGTTTGTTAAGGGAAGCAACTGATTTTAAGTTAGTCTTGTAGTTAGAAAACGTCTCACTTTTTGATACTTAGAAAGTTGAAATGATAAGGTATTGGCGTCTGCAGTTACTCCAAAGGTAAATGCCTTATTTACTTACAAAAACAAAAACAACACATGTGCAAACATAAAAGAATATATCAGAGATCCTCCTAATACAGTAATTTTCTTCATTTTTGTCACTATTTATAGCAACACCAAAGGTAGACCAAAAGTGATAAAAAGACAAGCATAAATAATTGTGTAAATTATAGATGCCTAATGCTGAATTTCTAAAATAGTGTTTAAGTATCTAGAGAGAAGTAATTTATATCCATATTTAAATGTCTTTTGCCATTCCATTATCCACAGCTTTGGAGACTTTATTTACACGAATTTTTCTGTTACCTACAAGTAGACACAGTTGTTCTAATTTATTAAATGCCATAAAAGCCTTTACCATCCGGTTTATTCCAACTCATAGTGACCCTACAGATAGAGTTGAGCAGTACCATAGGTTTCCGTGGAGTGGCTGTTGGATCTGAACTGTATAATCAGCAGCCAAATTCTTAACTACTACACTGCCAGGGCTTCTTAGTAAATGTGATAGTTGATGAAAATTAATAAGCAGTTGGAGCAGCTCAGAGCAAAGCCTTGTGTGACTCTGAGTATGCATTGGTGCATGAATGTAGAGATTATGTTTTCTTGTGGCTATTTTCACTTGATAAATCGATAAAAGCCCAGAATCATGATGTTTGTATCGTTTCACCAGCCAGTGAAATGTTGAGTGATGAGATGCATGGATAACATAAACTGTGCTCACATACTAACCTAGAGGTTGGTAGTTTGGACTCACCCAGCGGTACCATGGAAGAAAAGCCTGATGAAGTGCTTCCCTAAAGCTTACAGCAAAGCAAATGCTGTGGAGCAGTTGTGCTCTGTGACACATGGATTTGCTATGAGTCACAATTGATTCAGTGACAACAGTTTGTTCTGTACCTGTATATTCCTTTATTGTGCATTTCCAATCCTAACGATTCTTTCTAAACATCTCTCAAATGCAGCTGTTACTCCCTCTTTCAAAGTGAGGTGGCATCAGCTCTCACCTGGATGCCTGTACCAGCAGGGCAGCCTTGCTCCAGGCCTTCCCATCCTTTAGCTTGGGCCAGAGAGATATGAGTCTGGTTGACTGGTTCCCTGCTGAGCACCCCTTTAGGGCTCTTTCTACCCTCAGGAGAAGCTGGAGGAGTATAGTTACTCAGAGGTGCCTGGATGGGAGTTTCATAGCTTGTGCTGTACAGAGGGAGGTCCCTGGAGTTTCTAAGCTTCACAGTGACTTTCATAACTTTCTTAGATGTATTTCCAATAATTGTGAGGGTTAGATAAGTAATGTAAATTTCCAAAAACAGTACTTATCGCAAACTAAGTGCTCAGTAAATGTCAGTTTTTATGATGGCGTTGTTCTTCTTGTTGGGTCTTCCTGGCATTCCTTCTCTGAATGAATCCCAGATGTTTCGAGGGCACCCTCCCAGACTGCCACCAGCTCTGCAGTACCAGTTCTGATTTGGTGCATTCACCTTGCTTTTGCAGACTTTGAAAGTGCTGGCCTTTTGCTTGGTTGTCATTACATGCTGTCAGATTGACACCAGTTCATGGTAATGCCAGGTACAACGGGATCAGTCTTTTGTGATCCATAGGTTTTTCAGTGACTGATATTTTTGGAAGTAGATCATGAGATCTTACTAAGTTTTATTCTTCTTGTCTCTCTTGGGGGCATCTCCACTCTTAGGATATTTTTCCTGACACCAGCCTTGCATCCCTCATCCCACGTCTACTCCAACCAAAATCTGAGGTGCCAGTGGTAATCTCTTACTCTTCCCATTATATCTCTTGTTGTTGTTGTGCGCCTCCTAGTTGATACCGACTCACTGCAATCCCATTTTACAGAGTAGAACTGCCCCGTGGTTTTCTTTGACTGTAACCTTCCCAGGACCAGATTGCTGGTCTTTCTCTCACGGGGCCGCTGGGTAGGTTCAGCCTTCAATCTCTCAGTTAGGAGCTGAGTGCTTAACTGTTGTGCTGCCTCAGCTCCTTCAGAACCCTTACCACATTTCCTTTAGTTAAACGTCCTTCTCTTTTACTAGGAGCAGGGCCTGTATCCTGGCATCAGATATGACTGATGACCGGAAACCCTGGGAGCATACTGGTTAAGCGCTATATCTGCTAACCAAAAGATTGGTCGTTTGAATCTGCCAGGTGCTCCTTGGAAGCTCTATGGGGCAGTTCTACTCTGTCCTATAGGGTCACGATGAGTCAGAATTGATTTGATGATAGTGGATTCATGACTGAATGTGACACTAGTTCCCTTCCACATACATGTGTGTGTCAGCTTGACGTAATTTCATTGAATAAATTAGTTATTGTAAAGGGCTCTCTGTTGGTGATTTGTGAATCTAAATTTGTTCTTAAAACATTTTTATAGTAAGCATTTTGGTTAAAGAAAAAAACCATACTCTGTAGATAGTAAGTCTTTTGCTACATTGAATGTATAACTTTCAAGATTCTCTTCTATGTTAAATTGTGGAAGAATTATAGGGATGGAAAGTTATGTTAGTTTGTTGACATCAGCAGAAATCTAGGCTTTTGTACTTATTCACATTGTAGGTCTCTGGAGGGACTAATTTTCCTGAGAACTTTGTATTTTACTCATACACAGGCCTAGTTAAGTAATATTTTTGTAAACCTTTGGCTGAGACTTTGGGATTGATACTCTGAATGCTTAGAGAAAGAAACATTTTTTGCCAGTTGGCCAAGAAAAACAGGTCTCAGTTCAAATAAAAATAATGTGTTTGCTGTTTTAGAGAGATTTTTCTATTGAGCAATGTGTTAATCGTTTTGCTTGTTTAGTTGTCTGAAACTGGATACTGCCTAGGCAGTGTTTTGATGTCTTTTCTGTGGTTTGATTTAATGACTCTTTGAATTTAATTTTTTTTTTTTTATGTTTTTGTGATGGGAGGTTAGTTGTGTTAAAGTTTGCCTTGTTATTTATTTGGTAGATTTTATTATTGAGCTTGTTATGGATTTAATAAAAGAATGAACTTTAGTAAAACAATGGATCAGAAATGATAAAACATAGCAAGATTTTTATTGGAGGCATGGATTTTGTGTTAAAGGCATACATGCAGTATTCTCCTTCTGCTCTTAGTATATGCCGTGGATTAAATTCTGTCACCCCAAAACTGTGTGTGACATTTTGGGTGGGACATCATTCCCTATATTGTGTGAAATTCCTTTATATTGTAAACCCTGTCTCTCTGATGGCAGTGAGGGAGGATAGGTGGCGCTTGTGTCGGTGGGGCAGGACTCAGTGTATTAAGATTGTTATTATGCCTTGGGGCAGCTTCTTGAAATATAAAGGAAAGGGAAGCAGGCAGAGACGGGGGGGGGGGGGGGGGGGGGGCTCATACCACCTAGAAAGCAGTGCCCGGAGCAGAGTACACCCTTTAGAAAGGACCCTGTGCCTCAGGGGCTTCAGTCTAGGGGGTGATTGATAACAAAAGGCTTCCTCCAGAGCCAGCAGAGAAAGCTTTCCCCTGGATCTGACACCTACAATTTGGACTTTTAGGTTTCTGGACTGTCACTAAATAGAATTTCTCTTTTAAAAGCCATCTACTTGGGGTATTTCTGTTAAGGCAGCTTTAGATGACAAAGATAGTTTGTGAGAGAACCATCACTTTGAATCTGTCCTGTCTTCAGAAAGGCTTCCTTGTTGGCTTCCCTAATATTCTGTTTCTTAAGCTCACTCATTTTACTTACAGAAACCTCTTCCGTCAGCTCTACCTTCTTAAGCAGAGTCTTCTGTAGGTGAGTTTTGTGGCTCTTCTTGGGTGAGCTTTTGTATTTAGTTTCTGGTCTTACCCATCTGCCCTTTGGTTACCCAGTATTACTAGCTGGCCATTTCTGCCAAGCTACCTGCCTTACTGACCACCGAGATTCAACACATGTGAAGATGAAGTAGTCTTTGCTCCGTTATCCCAGGCAGAACAGATGTAATTGTTAGGCGGTGGGACTTGAATCCCCATATTCTGGACCTGGCTCCCCATCTTGCTTTATTAGCCAGGGGCAATACATTCATGTAGGCTCACTGTTTTGTAACTACTTCACCACCTACAAAATTATGAATGATCAGTTAATTTCCAAAGTTTCCTAGGCCTAGAAAATTCACTGTCTATGATTTTCTTTTAGTTTTGACACGTGTCTCCCAGGATTCAACTTTTCTCCCTTTTTCCTCTCTGTATTCCATGTTTTATCTGTTGCCAGATTGCATATTACACCTTGGTTTTTGTACATGTACAGATTTTTCTGCTTTCATAGCACCTGTTCTCATTCCTGCCGTTTTCCTTATGACTGGACTGCTCTAATAGATATTTGTCTTCCCGTCGCCGTCTTTTCCTTTATTCAATTCTATATATTCCTGTTTGCTTATTCTTTCAAACTATCACTCCTGCACTCTGATTTAACGCTATGATCATCATCTTGGTATTCTATGTTCTGTTTATCCAAATTCCAGTTTAACTTGTTAAGGTATCTTCTACCATGACCTCTTGGACATTGCTCTGATTCCTTCCTTTTAAAGTTGAATGTTCTCATCTTTTGGCCTCAGATATCCCTAGAATACTAGATTGCTCCCAGATTTAGAATTAACATCACACCATAACTTACTTTCCTCTTTAATCAAGTATGTTTCAGAAACTTGTGTTAAGATTGTGCTTTGCTGGAAAGTGGAGTGGTAGGGTCAGGCAGATCAAAACTGACTCCCAACAGTGTATTTAAAATCCATAATGTTGAGTAAGGTACTTAACCTTTAGCTTCCCGGAGGGGCTGAACCCTAGATTGAAATGGTGACTTTGAAACTATTGTGGCCAAAAATACCTCTGTAAAAAGGCTGTGTGGTAAATTTTTGAGGAAATCTAAATAATTTGAGTTTATGATTATTTTAGTTGTCTACTGCTGCTTTAACAGAAGTACCACAAGTGGATGACTTTATAAAGATAAATTTTATTTGGTTGTAGTCGTGTTGGCCAGAAATCCAAATCCAGGGTGTCAGCTCCAAGGGACATCTTTCTTTGCTGGCTCTGGAGGAAGGTCCTTGTTGTCAGTCTTCCCCTGGACTGGAAACTTTTGAGGTCCAGAGACCTCAGTCCTTTGCAAAGAAAGCTTCTGAGGAAGAGGACCTGGGTCCTTTTCCAAAGGACAAGCTTAGCTCCTGGCATAGCTTCTTGGTGGTATGAGGTTCCCAGTTCTCTCCGCGACCTTCTTTCCTGTATATCTTAAGAGATTGCCTTACGGCACTGCGTTCTCACACTTGGAGTCCTGCCCCACCAACACAGCTGTCCCCCATTCTTCCTCATTGACATCATACAGGCAGAATTTCCAGCCTGGAGGAACATCACACAATACCAGGAATCCCAGCCCAGCCAAATTTCTACACACCTTTTTTGGGGGAACACAAATCAATCCATGATAATGATCTTGGTTCAAACACTGATCAGTTTTTATTACAGGCTTTAGATTTCATTTTTATTATTATGCCTTTCTCTGGTGCTCCTGTGAGGAGGTGGGGTAAAATCGGAAGGCTTTGTTTTGACTTTCTGTGAAAGTTCCAGCTGCCTGACTTCTCTAATCTGCCATCTTCTAGCCTCGATAATTTTGTACAGTTTACTTTTTTCCTTCTAGTACAGTTGCTTAGAAACTTTAATGATCATGCCGTAGCCAGCAGCTTATGGTCTGGACCCAGAAAAAGTTAGATTTGTATGGCACTTAGTTGTCTGCCATGGACAAAATTGATTGGCCATTTTCTGTTTCACTTTTCTTGTTTGTAATATGGTAGAAAATAGAACCTATATCATGAACAATTTTGTGAGGATTGGATAAAATATTACTGTGCAGTAGTCAGTTCTACTCTGGCCCCTCGGGTCTCTATGAGTTGGATCCGACTCCACGGCACTTGGCTTGGCACAAAAGTCAGTAAATTTTAGTTATTTTAGCTATGATGCTATGCTAATCTAGACATTAAATAAAATTTGTCACTGTTTCTGCCACTCACTCTGCCCTCTTGGTTGCCATGTATTTCCAATAGTCATGTTCTGTCTTTAGGAACTCAACTTGCTTTTTATCTTTTAATGTAAGCCATTGTTGGATAGAACATACAAGTCTATTCTGTATCAAAGATTCTGTGCTATGATTTTCAGTATTTGAAACTCATTTGTAGTATATGATTATTTTTCTTATGATTTCAACATGTTTTAGTTGGCTCCTTTTATATAATAATAAACCAAAGAAACCAAACCCACTGCGATCGAGTCAATTCCGACTCATAGTGACCCTATAAGACAGACTAGAACTGCACCATAGAGTTTCCAAGGAGTACCTGGCAGATTGGAACTGCTGACCTTTTGGTTAGCAGACATAGCACTTAGCTACTACACCACCAGGGTTTCCTTATATAATAATACATATGTTTAAAAGATTAAAACCCTCTGATAATAAAATGATATGGCCAAGATACCAACATATTCTCATGATTGTACTGGATAATGTATTTTGTTATTATAATGTTGTATTACTATCTTAATAGGAAATACTAGTATTAAGGCTAAGCCTTTCTTCTGTGAGCAAAACTGAATTCAAATGTGTTTTTATTTACTTATGACTGTAATGCTTCTCATCTAAGCTGGTCTTTTATTTATACTCAAATGAGTATCTAGATTGAAAAAAATTATATCTGAAATCCCTATCAGTTTATTGCAATTACCTTAATCTGTGTATATATTCCTTTTACCTTAGTTTGTGATTAGTTAGCATAGAAGACATAAAAACATTTCCTTTACCAGATGTAGTAATTTTGCTATTTCTTTTTGTCCTCATTCAAACTGTTTCTTATCCTGTAGTATAATTATTTTTGGTTTTAAAATGTAAAAGGAGTGAACTTTCTTGACATTTTTATATTTCAGGTTTATTTAGAATCATTATAAATAAAGTTGCACTTACCAACGTTTTACTCTGATTCTAAAAGTTAAGACTAGAATTGCTGAAATAAATGTTCCCTAAGGTCACTATGAGTTGGAATAAACTTGTCTGCACTGGGTTAGTTTTTGTTTGTTTGATCAGCAAACATTTATTTATTGTTGACTCTTTCTCTCTTCTAATTACCTCCTGCTTGTGTATTTCTTTCCAATTTTGGAGAGTAATTTTTCATTTTTAACAAATTTTTGTGAATTTTTCATAGTTACTCTTATTTGGTTTATGTGACCCTGACTTGGTTATATGTTTGCGTGTCTGTGTACGAGATTACGTAGAATTACATAGAATATTTTACTTTTAATGCTTCTACACTGTGCAGAGTAGAAATCCCCCGAGAGAGTTTTCAAAGCTCTTAACCACTGCACCATAGGTCACAATGAAGGATAAAAATAGTTCTTTATCTTCCCTAACCCAACTAGTGATTTGAATTAGAAAAGCCTCTGACAACCCTGACTAAGGGTCACATAGGCTTTCCACTCTGCAATCCTTTCCTTGGTCCTTTTATCCCCTTAGCTGGGCTTTGGCCTTTATAACTTGGACACTTTAACATGATTGTCTGCTGCTTCTGTCCAACAAGTGGAAGGTCAAATCACTTTTGTCTGTGTTTTGGATAATTAATTTGTACATTAATAGAAATACATTTTCTGTCTTTTATTTACAAATTTAATTATGTGAGATAAAGTCAATTTGTAGAATTTTTGACATTTTTATCAATAAAGCAATGATAGGTCTTTTTAAGTAGGTGGCTCTTTGTGTTTTCTGTGAACCCAACTAGTCCTATTAAGGAGTGTACCCTGAAAGTCCCACTGATTTGAAACGTTCATAGTAGATAGGGTTAGAGGTGGGGATAGAAGGGGTTCTTCCTCCGTTTGTCTCCCTGCGGTAGGGTGGGGTGAATGAAGGAGTTGGTCTTTTTGCCTGCAGTCAACCCTGGGAGTGTCCCACCTTGGTCTGCTGTCTCTGCCTGCTGCACTCTTCTCACTCCCTAGCCAGGGCTCCCTTGCTTCCACACACTGATCTAGAGCATTTCTCTGTGTCTTCCCTCTGGAGCCTCAGCGTTGTCACCCCCACAGCCAGACATTGTCCGCCTTCTAGTCGGCTTAATGCTTATGAGAATCTGTTTAACTAGAAGTGATTGAGGACCTACCATGTTCTGAATTCTGAGAAAGATGCATCTGCCAAATTCTTCTGAACAGCATGAACATTTACCATTAAATTTTAGTTTTAAAAATTAATGTGACATGCTATTGTTATTTGTAAACAATTACAAAAATAACCATTTTGAAATAGTCACCTGCATTTACTTTCATTTTCTTTTGTTGTCTTTTCTATAAAAGGGAAAGTGTCAGTGTAAACTGTACCAGAAAGCACATATAAAGGATGAATTCCTGTTTAATGTTTTTTCAGTTGAAATGCTACAAGTAACAATGAAATTCAGTTTGGTGATCATTCATCGTATACCAGGATTTGTGCTAAGTAACTTACGTGCTTGATTTTGTGGGTGAGGTGGGCAATCCTACTTCCATGTGAAAGATGAAGGAACATCTTTTTAGCAAACTGCTTGCATAATGTTACGTACCTAGTAAGTGAGGAAGATACTATGTTGAAAATATAGTAAAATTTGTTTTACTTCAGTTATTAAATATGTTCTTAGTATTGATTATTGATGCTTAATATTGGTAAAAACAATCCCATTCCTAATCCCAAGTATTTTACAGTCCTGTAGGGTGCACAGAAGATATGGATAGTTAATATCTCAATGCTGAAGTAACGGAGCTGGGTGAAAGGCACTATGTGGACATGTCAGTGAATGTGATAGTCAGAGATTCAGAGGGATGGAATGGGTGCCTGGGCTCTTCTGGACACATAGATGGGTATTCCTGCTGAGTCTTGATGCCCAAGAAATAATTGACCTAGAAAGAGAAAAATGCTGGTCAAAGAAAAAACATACATACAGAAATGTGAAAATTGATGAAATTTTTCTTGATCATCTTCTTCAGTGGGCTTGTGTAGACAAGATGGATATGAAATGTTAGAATGCATCCAGATTGTGAAAGTATCCAAGTATGTGTCATCAAGTGAAAAATTGGTGGTGGAGAGAAAGGGTCAGCTCTGCCACCTTGATGTACCATTTATTTATTCAAACTGCTAAAGTAAACTGAGATTGGCTTTGAGAAGTAGGGAATGAAAGGGAAGAAGTCCAGTTAGAGGATTAAAAATAGTGCCCTAAACCCAGTGTGTTGTAGTAGAGATAGTATGCATTTGATAGATATTAGGTTTGGGGCATAGTCAAGATGCAGTTTTCTGTGATTAAAAGTTTAAAAATGGCTTGTGTTAATTTTAGTAGAATAGAGGGCCTTACAATAGGTTTCTAGGGAATTGAGCACTAAAAGGAAGGTAAGAAACATGGACTGCTAAGTGAAACAGCAAAAGTGGTGCCTTTTTGTTTTGTTTTTTTTGTTATTAAAGCTGAGGAAGATTGTTGCTTGACTGCCTGCTGATGGGAAGAAGCAATTGCTCATTTGGTAGGGCTGTTTGCACAAAATTTTAAGTTAGAGAGAACCTTGATTGCCTTGCACTAACTAATAAGCCAAGTTTCATCATATTTCATATTTGATTAGCTCCTTCTGGAGTCTTTCAGAGACCCTTCTGGTTTCTGTTGACCTCAATGGTTTTGTGTTACTGGGATACATCTTGTTGTCTGTTTCTTATAACAGATTATTGTAAATATGTTGAATAACGTTGGGCTTGATTCTCAGCCTGCAGGATTCTGACTATTAAAATCTCTTTTTTACTTTAAGGGACTTTTAATGTTATAAAATATGATATGGCTGGTGATTCTATTTTCTACCTGCTGCATGCATTGCAGTATATAATGAGGTAGTAAAACTATCTAGGATCAGTTTTTAGCTCATTCTCTTACTTTTCCATTAAATTTATGCTGTTAGGTCAGATATTAGTGATAAATCATTGTACCTAGTGGTATATAACACTTTCAAATATAGAAATTTATACAAACTTCAAAGTAAAAGGGAACTTATGAGTTAATCTTCAGTTTGATGAGCTGTTTTTGTGCTGGAATATTGCTTAGGGACCTCCCATGAATAAGAAGATAAGAATTGGACCACAGTTTTATGATTTCTTGTCAATTTCCCACGTGATTATTAATTTGCCAGGTTGTTAATAGCTGCACTTGAGTAACAACTCCAAATCGGAAAACACCATGTGATTTTAAGGTAGTCTGGAAAACCTTGGTAACTTTTACATAATTTAGCTTCAAGTTTCCATAAATGTAGTTTTCATGACAGTAAAAACATGGCTGGCCTTTTTTTTTTTTTAAATAGTCCTAGCGGTCAGAGTGTATGTGTTTGTATATATGTGCTTCTCTGTGTTGTATTTAGTTAGGTTAATTTTCCATCAGTAATAATTACTGGTGGAAATAATTACCTTTCAGATAAATTCTGCAGTACTCTATTTTCTGGATGACAAACATGAGATTTAGACAGGTTTTGTAACCTGCGAAGGTCACTTAGTAAATGCATAACGATAAGTGCACAGACATGATGCATTTCCCATAAGCTGAGGTTCTTAGGGATGGGTATGCCTAGATGTGCTTGAGCAGGTCATGAGGGCTATTCCTTGAATACACAGGTTCAGTCCCACTTTAGGGTCTTATGCTTTAGCCTTTGTCTGGAATGCTCCTTCCTCAGGATTTCACTTGTTAACTCTTTGGAGTCCTTCAAGTCTTTGCTGGAATTTCACCTTCTCAATTGGAGTTACCCTAACTATTATTTAAAACTTTAACTTGCTGTCTGCAAACATCTCACTCTGCTTTCTGCACTCCCCTTCCCATTACTTACCTTACTCTATTTTTAATCATATTTTCTTGTTTGCATATAATTTACTTATCTACTGCATTTGTTGTGTATTATCTGCCTTGCGTATTGAAGTATAACCTTCGGGAGGATAGAAATATTTTCTAATTTGTTCATTCATGTACCCTAAGTTCTTAAGGAAATACTTGATACACTGTAAGCATTCAATAATTGAATAAATAACTGAGTAGATGAATAACAAGTTTCTGAATCCATTAGAAAACATTCTTGTTTTATTGAGCTTCTTTCTAGGAGAGGGTTCATGACTTTTATCAGACTCTTGTTTTATTAGACTGACTCCAAAGTCTTCCCTAAGAAACACTGATTTTAGGTTTTCAAGTTCAATAGAAAAAAAAAATGACATAATTTTATTTGTGTGTGATGGAAATTTATAGTATCAAGGACTAATAAATACTAGTTTAGTTTAACTTTTCCTGAGACAATTTTGGAAAGGTAGATGTTTTTTATATCTTAAAATTGTGAGACAGCAAAACACATGAAAATGTTAACATGTATGTAATTTTGTATGTTGTCATTTGAGATAGCAGGGCAAACTAGGTGCTTCCGCTACATAAATATAAATATGCATTATTAGATTAGTGAGTGTATTCTGTTTTTTTGTGTATATGTATGTGTCTGTTTACTGTAATGAGAAATTATCATACATGTTCGGTGTGTAACAAAATGGGCTAGAGAATGATCATCTTATGGTCAAAAAGAAAGAATTCCTTTTCTTAGCCATGTAAGTAACTGACCATATACCGTTTAATAAATCAAAATAAAAATAGGGGTGTGTATGTGAATACAAACATATCATTGAGGCTCATTGAGTACTTGGAGTCGTAAGCATACATTTCATTCTGTCTCTCAAATATCATACACACTGTTTTGACCATCAGTTTACTGTGTGTGAACAAGTTGTTAAAAGTTTGAGTGCTTCTAATCTGAGAGAATCATACAACAAAAAGAAATAAAATTTCCTCCTGACTTTGATGTATTTAGGCTTAGTGAAGCTATTTTCACTAAGATATTCCTTGACTCATTTCAAAGGAATGATAGAGTAGTTGTCCTCTTACAGATAAAGCTTACCTTCAGTAAGAACCATGGAAGTGCAGATTATTATTTTTTGTTACAGTTTAGCACAAATTAAAAATACTTACAATAACAAGTATTTGTAAGAATGTAGCTGTTAGGCACATTCATGTTCCATAGATCAGAATATAATTGATGAAGCCTTTCTGAAAGTGTATTTGGCAGTATCTTTATCTTTGATTTCTCTGGAAACTCTATGAGGCAGTTCTACTCTGTCCTGTAGTGTCACTATGAGTTGGAATCGACCTGATGGCAGTGGGTTTGGGTTATTTTTATTTTTTTCATCGTGATTTTAAATTTTTCCGTCTGGGAAAGTTCTCTACATGATATTTGCACATGGGTAACTAAGTTAATTTCTGTAATAGTAAAACACTAGAAACAAGCTAAATGTCCACTAGTGAAAGAGTAGCCACATAAATTATTTTATATTTTGAAAGAAACCCTGGTGGCATAGTAGTTATGTGCTACTTCTGCTAACCAAAAAGTCAGTGGTTCAAATCTGCCAGGTGCTCCTTGGAAACTCTGTGGGGCAGTTCTACTCTGACCTCTAGGGTCACTAGGCATCAGACTCAACTCTATGGCAGTAGGTTTGGTTTTTTGGTTTTAGGTGTTCCAAAATTTGCAGGCTATATTGTTAAATGAAAAAAACCAAGTTTCACACTATTTATATGTTTTTATTTATTTAAAAATCACATAAGAATATATGGACATATCATGCACATGAAAGCCTAGAAATAGAATTAAAGAAATGTTTTTCAGCCAGCAACCATATTGGCCACTCTTCTAAAATCAGGCTATAATCTGAAGCTATAATTCTAAAGAGAGGACTTAAAGAACAACTGTAGGAGTGAAATAGGATGTCCCTGTCCTGTTCTATATGCTTTAGCATTGGCTTTGCTTTTTATGAAATTATGCTTGGAGTGAGAGCACTGGAGTCTGGAGTTAAGTTCTGTGTTGTGAGCATGGGTAGCCAAGGAAAGCCTGGCTATGCTGAGTGTTCAATCAAGGGCTGAGTTAGTGCAATGAGGGAGCTTCTCATCTCTGAAGACTGCTTTCTTCTGACATGGCCTCCATTTTTTGCCAACAGGCTCTGGCTGTTTACTGTTGTTGGTGTTACCTACAACTTCTCCTGAACGTGTCAAGTGCCAGCCTTTCAGTGTTACTTCTAGTTCAACTCTGTCTGCCCCAAGTATGGCTGACTGCGGCATGATGGGGATGCTTATGGGTGCTCTCTGTTCCTCCCCTGTTTGTGAGATCTTTCCCTAGTAAACTCTGTTTTATAAGTGTGTGGTGGTGGGACAAGCACTGGTGGTACAGTGGTTAAAGTGTTTGACTGCTGGCAGTGGTTCAAACCCACCACCCACTCCGTGAGAGAAAGATACATGGAAGCCCTGCTTTTGCAAAGATTACAAAACACACACACACACACACTCACACTCATACAGACATACAGACATACAGACATACAAACTCAACTGCCATCAAGCTGATTCTGAGTCAGAGATAGACCCTATAGGACAGAGTAGAACTGCCACACAGGATTTCCAAGGCTTATCGTAGCAGACTGCTGTGTCTTTCTGCTTTGAAGTGGCTGGTGAATTCAAACTGCTGACCTTTATGGTTTATGGCCGAGCTCTTTAACCACTGTGATATGGAGGGCTCCTGGCATATGTGACAAAATTAAGTGATAATTCTGTTCAAGTGATAAAAAATGTTCATACGTTATATTGTTGGTTTGCTGTAATTGTTACCTTCTGCAAACGTTTTCCGTTTTCTTAAGTACCAGTTCCTAAGTATTGCCTTTCTTTCTCAAGTACTGCTCTAGCTGTTTCATTTCTTCTCCTGAGAGCTGATGATGTGTGTATCTTCCCAACTCTGTGTTGAAGAATATTTCCACCACGATACCGACAGTCTCTTCAAAATGGGACTTCCCTCTCTGTTTTGGTGATCCAGTTAGGTATTTTCAGCACACTCCTGCTTGTAGCTTTACATCAATTCCTGAAAAGTTGTTTTTGATATTTCTTCTAGGTCGCTGTTTCAGTGGTTCATCCATTGCGTTGATGGCCACATTTCCGGTTTCCCTCAACACATTTCTGCCGGTTTATGTCTACCAGTCTTGCGTGTTCTCTCTGAGCACTGTCTCCATAAGCCTCTGGGAAAGTCGTGAATAGGGGGTGGGGGTGAGGGCAGGTCTTTTTAAGTTGCCTTTGCAAGGTGCTGTCTTTGGGAGATTATTTTGTAGAAACCAGGAATTTGACCTACATACATGACAAACCTAGCCTATCCTTTCAAACTTTCTTGTCCTATCAGAGTAGCAAGGCAGCACTGCCCCTCATTGTCAAGTCCATTCTGACTCATAGCAACCCTACAGGCAGAACTAAGATGTTTTATTGCTAAGGATATCACATCTCAGTGTGAGAGAGGTACCTGTGTGTGCTACAGCAGTACTCTCTCCTGGGGGACGTGATGTATGTGCTTCTAATTTTTAAATGTGATTTGTATCTTGATGGTATTTCTTTAAACTGTCAGAAGAAAGGAAATCTGTAACTACACATCACTTTGACCTGGTCTAATATGTTTGACTTCACTGCTGTGACCTTTTCAATATTATTGGTAGTGTCACAGTTTTGGAATGGCTTGATGATTCTTTGAAGAAATTGGGATTTTATTAAACTTCAAGTTGCTGCTCCTAAAGGACATGTGAAGTTGTGTGTGTGCATGTGCACATTCACCCCCCCCCCCACACTACACTCCTTGAAATTTCGTTAAAAACAAACAGTTTTTTTTACATAGGAGGTGATTTTCAGAATAACAGAGAATAGAGCCAAAGCTATATGACCCAGCCGGGGTTGGATTTTACATTTAATGTCCAAGTAATGGGCTGGACCTGAGTTAGCCAGTCCCTGAGAAACCCAGGGTGCTGATTAAAGATCTGTGTGTCAGGCAACCTGGGACTATTAGAGATTAAATAGAGTAACCATGAAAGAGCTATGAGACTTATTTTAGAAATTGCCTAATGACAGATTCACAGTTTTGAATAGGAAACAGTATTTGGTATTCAAAAGATTTCTCAAATCAAGAGAAAAAAGGTAGCCCTGGCCCTTGAGAAGTAATCTAAATAACAAAGGCTGGGCTGGTTTTACCGGGAAAGTATGAAAGGCTTCTGAGTGTACTTCCCTTCTCTTTGTGTTATAGGAGGACGCCTTAGGTTGTTCTTACACACCACAATTAGACAAGCCCACACTCTTAAGTTAGGGTGGTAAGTGGATAGGTGGTGTGGTTTTTAAAAAGTTTATTTACTGTTTAGTATTTTATCGTTTATTTTACCTTGTTATGAGTTGCAAAGCTTTTTTGTGTGTGTGTGTGTCTGACGGAAGTACTATCTAATAAACTTCTTTTTCTTAAGAGAAAATTACTGCTACTTCTAGACCATTTCAACCTGGTCTGTTATTTGGAAAAGTAAGCGCACAACTTGATCCTCTCTTATCTGCATGGTCCAAGAGCAACTATTTCAAGAGTAAAACAGTTTCTGTTCCTGAGTATGGTCTAAATAATTATTTGAAACCTCTTAGTTTTATAACTGAAGGTAACTAATCTTGGCTGTATTTTGCTTGTGTGATAATATAATTTATTCAGTCATTTCATGTGAAATAATTGTAATGAGTCCTTTTCTGTGAAGGTATCTCTTTCTGGTAAATATTGATAAGGCTGTCTTTCATATAAAACAAGCTGAAGTTTCGTGCAGCATTTGCAAGTCGTGAATTCCTGATTTTAGTGTGTCCTAAGGGAACAACCTGAGGAAACTCAAAGTACAGATGTAATTGGACCAAATTGCTTAATCAAAAGCAAATGATACAGTTATTAAATCTAATGAAATTATTCCCCAGCATTTATTTTATTTCTCTGGTTCAGGAAATTTTTGTGATAAGCAAGTGTGTTGAAATGGTCGTGTTGAGCGTTCACCACTCCTCCCCCAGACTTCTCCTAGAGCCCCTTTTCAGTTGGAAATGTTTTTGAAGGTTAGTCCTTGCAGCAGAGGGTTGATACCCACTGAGGCAGGGGCTGGAGGGGAGCTTGGCAGGAAGAGAAACGTGAGCTTTGTTACAGACAGAGAGAAGGCATCCAGAGAAGTAAATTGCTTTTTAAGATATGTTATTCTTTTCTGCCACCATGTTCATTTGATATAAATTGAAAACAAACTGTAAATAAAACCATAAAACCTACTGCTGGCCAGTCAGTTCTGACTCACAGCGACCCTAAGGATACAGTAGAAACTGCCCCTAGAGTTTCCAAGGAGCTCCTGGTGGATCTGAGCTGCCAACCTTTTGGTTAGCACATGTAGTACTTAACCATAACAACAACAACAACACAAAAACCCATTGCACTGAGTAGATTCCTACTCATAGTGACCGTATAGACAGAGTAGAACTCCCCAATAGAATTTCCAAAATGGATTGAAACTGCTGACCTTTGGTTAGCAGCAGTAGCACTTTACTATGCCACAGAGTTTCCATGTGTGTGTGTGTGTGTGTGTGTCTGTGTGTGTACATAGGTACATAAATGTGTATATAAATGTGGAAACCCTGGTGTCATAGTGGTTAAGAGCAATGACTGCTATCCAAAAGGTGAGCAGTTTGAATCCACCAAGCATTCACTGGAACATTTATGGAGCAGTTCTGCTCTGTTCTGTAGGGTCACCAGGAGTCAGAATCCACTGGATGTCAGTGGGTGGGTATATTAATGTATTGTGTGTGTGTATGTACATATATACCTGTATATACATATACATATATATACACACACATAATATATGTATACACACACACGGACATGTATATGCATGTATATACACATATATACAAAGAATTTAGCCGGTTAACATCTAAGAACAAGTTAAGGTCTTACCCTGCTTCCAAGTTTTAAAAGTCAGCATGACACAGTTTCACAGATGCTACTATGGATTGGATTGTGCCCCCCCAAATGTGTGTATTAATTATTAATTTGGCTAGACCTTGATTTCTAGAATGTGTGATGTTCTTTTATGTTGAAAACCCTGCCTTTATGATGTTAATGAAGGAGGATTGTGACATTTATGTCATGGGGGAGGATTCACTGTATAAGTTTGTACTGTACTTGCAGCACCCTCTTGGGATATAAAAGAAAATGAGGCAAGCAGGGATTGAGGGACCTCATATCAGCTAGAAGCAGTGCAGGGGGCATATTGAACCATTTGGAAAAGAATGGTGCCTCTACCCATCAGAAGCTCCCACTCAAGGGGAAGATTTACGACAAGGACCTTCTTGAAGAGCCAACAGTGAAAGCCTTACCCTGGAGCTGACTCCCTGAGTTTGGACTTCTAGCCTACTGGACTGTGACAAAATAAAATTTCTTTTTTTAAAGCCATCCACTTGTGGTATTCCTGTTATAGCAGCACTAGATGACTGAGACAGTTGCTGACACAGGACATGAGATTTCAAGGTTAGAATCAAAGGATTTTTTTTTTTTTAAATTGTGATTCAGTGAAAATATACAACCCAAATCAATTTTGTCTGCCACCTGTCTGCAACTTCATCTGCTCCCCTCACCCACCAATGGCGCGTGCCTCCTTTTCACTCTATACTTCCGGTATCCTCTTAATGCGCACCTGTCCCCTTCTCTTTACCCTCTTCTATCTCATCTAGAAAGAAACTAGTAGGACAGTCTCCTATAAATGTATAAAACCGTAAAGTACATGTAGCGTAGGCTCACACTGTGTTCCCGAGTCTGGTCCATTCTTGTCTGAAGAGTTGACCTCAGTCCTGGTAGCCAGTCAGGGCTAGCAGCATGTGTAGGGGCCATGGTCCAGGCTGTCAGACCATGAGTTCTGTTCTTTTAGCAGAGTTCTTGAACTGTACAGCTTTTTATCTCTTGTTGCCTCCAGGAGTCTGCACTGTGTCCCCCTTCACAGCTTAGAATCAGAGAATTTTGTTATTCTTAGCACAGGAATCAGCATAGGCATATTTGTGTCTGTTCTTCTTATACCCAAGTCTCATGGGGCTGACTTGAAGTGCCCAATCAGGTGTCTTCAAATATGTAGTCATATTACAGGAGAAGAATCCTGCTGAACTTAGGCAACCTGAATGTTTTATAATAAGCAATAAATATAACTGTCTTAAGCTTAGGAGGAAGACACTATCCCTGTCTTCCCAGGCTATTTACTGTGCAAATATCCTTGAGAAGCAAGCCCAGAACAAAGTCAGTGCCACTGTTTTCAAGAGTGCAAATATGCAGTGAACCCATGGAATTGTCTTCCAACACAGAAAATAAAAGTTAAGAAATGGGCAGCATAATATGATGCTGATGTAATTTAGCACTTGTGTACTATTGAGTTGATCCTGACCCATAGTGAATTTATATGACAGTAGAATTGTCGCAGGCTTTTAAAAATGATCCTGCTGTCTTCACCCAGTGAGAATGCAAAATGGTGTAGCTACTGTGGAAGGCAGTTCAGTTTGGTGGTTCCTCAAAAAGTTGAAGCCAGAATTTTCATATGATCCAGCCATGCCAATCCTAGGTATATACTCAGAAGACAGAAAACCAGGAACACAGGAACCCATGCACCATTGTTCGTTAATGCAACTTTTCTCGATATTCAAAAGGTGGAAACATCCCAAGTGTTTATCAACAAGTGACTGGACAAAGTGTAGTATATACATGTGGAGGAATATTACCCAGCCTTATAGAGAAATGAAGTCCTGATGGATCCTGTAACATGGCTAAACACTGAAATTATGCTCAGTGTAGTTGCAAAAGGACAAACACTGTATGTTCTCACTTACATGAAGTCAACACCTAGAAACTGAAGATTATTAGTGGTTACCAGAGGTGAGATAAAGAGGGAAAAGGGACGTTTTTGCTTAGGGTGAACTGATTTGTATTGACAGAGATGGAACAGTCTGATGCTTATGCATCATGAAGAATGTAATTAATGTCACAGAATTGTGCATGTAGAAATTGTTAAATTGGAGAAATTCTTCATGGTATGTATTTTCTAAACCTTGGTGGTGTAGTGGTTAAGTGCATTGTCTGCTAACCAAATGGTCGGCAGTTTGAATGCACCAAGCACTCCTTGGAGGTTCTGTAGAACAGTTCTCCTTGGAAACCCTGGTGGTATAGTGGGTTAAGTGCTACTCCTGTTGACCAAAAGGTCGGCAGTTCAGATCTGCCAGGCACTCCTTGGAAACTGTGGGGCAGTTCTGTTCTGTTCTGTAGGGTCGCTATGAGTTGGACTCAACTTGACGGCATTGGGTTTGGGTTCTTTTTTTTTTTTTTTTTGCCCAGCACAATAAAAAATAATTTTAAAACTTGGTTGTATTCTTTGAAACATTTTATTGTTAACTCGTATATGGTTAAGAGCTCTGCCACTCACCAAGAGATCAGCAGGTCATATCAGTCAGCACCTTCTTTAAACCTTATACCAACACCAAACCCACTGCTGTTGATTCTGACTCAGAGTGACTCTGTAAGGACAGACTAGAACTGCTCCATGGAGTTTCCAAGGAGTGTCTGGTGGTTTGAACTGCTGACCTTTTGGTTCCATTTAAACTCTATAGGGCAGTTACCATGTGTTTCACAGCGTCGTTTTGAGGTGGTATCAACTCAATCAGCAATGGATGTTTAGTTTGTGCAAGAAAAGGCTTGAAGTTTTTTCAGTTGTTTAAAAGCTGCAAGTGCAGAAAGTGCACAGGATTGTGATGAAGAATTTATTGGGGATAGGAATTGATTCAGTGCTTCCAAAGTGAGGGCAAATTTACATAACATTAAAGCCTGGGGGCATAGTTAAGTGCTATGGTTGCTAAGCAAGAAGTTGGCGGTTCAAAGCCACCAGGTGCTCCTTGGAAGCCTAAATGAGGCAGTTCTACTGTGTCCTATGGGGGCGCTATGAGTCAGAATGACTGAAAGTCAAAGGGTATATTATGGGTAACCTGGGGACTATTTGTGTGTGTATGTTTTTTTTTTTTTTTTTAGGAGTCCCTTAGTTCTTGAAGTTTAAAATGTGCACTGATAAGAAAGTTGTTAAATAAGCTCTATTTACCTGATGGGATATTAAATCATTTTAGAATTTTTTTTTTTTAAATAAAATTTGAAATAAAAGAATACTTGAATTAAAGTGGAAACCCTGGTGGGAGAGTGGTTCAGTGCTACCTCTGCTAACCAAATGTGGGCAGTTCAGATCCACCAGGCATTCTTTGGAAGCTCTGTGGAGCAGTTCTACAGGGTTTTTGTAAGTTGGAAACGACATGACAGCAGTGGGTTTGGGTTTGGGTTGAATTAAAGTACTTACATTTTATTTGCATTAGACTCGACGGCACTTGGCTTTGGCTACTAGGTAAACAAAGAAAACCTGCATAATTTCAAGAAATTGAAAGATATATCAGGAATAAGACGGACGCCATCTCTTATCAGCACAGTTAATCTGTCACTGTAAGCAAATGTTATTTGCACAGAGAGTGAAAGACTTACTTTTTAAACCAAACAAAATCCATATTTTAGTTTCATTTTCATTTATTATTCTGGAAGGCAATGTTAAATTGCCAGATGATGCTTTAAGTATTTCATTATTAGTTAACTCATTTAATCCTTATTGAAACTGTGAACTGTATGTTATCATACTGCCCAATTTGGAAGTAATTAAGGCACAAAGAAGTTAAGTAACTTATCAGAATCAATCTCCCTGCAATATCCAGGTATTTGCCACCAGGTTATGCTGCTCCACCAAATTGAACACCTGTTTACTATAAGTTATGATATTTAAGAAAACATTTTACTATTTTACATTTGTGTTGAAGATATTTTTAGGACAACCATGGACACACACCCTTTTTGCCAGCTCTGCATCTTCATGCCTGCTGTTTTGTGGGTGCACCGGGCACAGTGTGCATGCACACACTGCAGACACCACGGAGCCCAGGACTTGAGGTGTGGCGACGTTGAGGTGGGCACACTGTTTGCAGGCACCGCGGAGCCCAGGACTTGGGGTGGTGGCCACGCCTGGCTAGTTAACTTCTGGGGGTCTCCATGTGCGTGGTGAAGAGCTGTGACTGCCTACCCGAGGTTGGCCATTCGAATCTATCAGGTGCTCCTGGGAACCTTATGGGGCAGTTCTCTTCTCTTCTATGGGGTTCAGTGAGTTGGCATCAACTTGACAACAGTGAGTTTGGTGTTGGTATCCAACTTTTGTTAATGTAACCTGGTGCTGTCGACTGAAATCTGACCCATGTTGACTCCACAGGTGGGAGTAGAACTGTTCTATAGAGTTCTACAGAGTGACTGGTAGATTCAGAGATCCGACCTTTTCTTGGTTAGCAGTTGTGCACTTGGTGGCTAAGTTAGTCTCTAATAAATCATTATAAAAGACTTTTAAATCACAATTTAGAATTGATTATTAGGGCTGCCCTGTTTTTATGCATAATAATATACACCTTTGTCAAACATGCCCTCTTGCCACAAGGTGTTTTTGTAAACATTGTATACATCTTTTTTTTTAATAGCAACATGTTACAAAAGAATGGGCCTAGTAAGTTTATAAAAATACATGGGAGGAGAAGCTGTTGGCAAATAAACATAAAAGCTGCAAGGTATTCTGTGAAAATAATCATTGTTGCATGTCTATATCAAACAAACAACAGGTTGAATTTTGTTAGCCATAATTTCTTGATCCCAAGGAAATCTACCAGCTAGCTTTAACTTCATTGAATTTAACTGTTAAGTTAAGTAATAGCAAGATTTATTTATTTATTTTTTTGAAAGCTACTTACTTTACCTCGGCTATTTACTGGTTTCAAGTCAGCTAATGACTACATTTTATTTGTGAAATTATAATATTCTCTGGAAAGTGATAAACCAGTGCAAATTCTAATGCATGTTTATACAAATATATTTTGACATAGGGTCCATGTGCTGTTCTTCACTTGCTTATTAACAATTTAAAATAATGAGGTGTAGGACTTTTGAGACTGTGTCATTTTTTCTTACTATTTTTAAACCTTTCAAAATTGTGTGAAATATGTATTTACCATCCAGGAAAACAGGATAAAAATTCCTATCATAGTATCTGAAAGCCTGATGAGGTTTTATGAACCATAACACCTAAAGATAGACTTACCTTTTTGTGATTCTTCGTTCTTAATTGTGTTCTTTCTTTGATTCTGTTTAATTGTAATTTACTTGATACGGCACCATATTAGACCATTTTTTTCTTATCTTCATTGTCTCTTCTAGTCTTAATGCTAGACTAAAACATTGACTTAAAAGTCTTCGCTTGATTTCTAGAACTGATTAAATATGATACATGACATGATATGATTAAATGTGATAAATACGATTAAATATATAATTGCGTGCTTACAAAGAAAGACCTCAAGGGAAGGAAGGAGGGCTAGCAAACAAGCGTAAAAGGCACGTACTATTTGCATAAAACAGGATATGTTTATGTCAGTGAATAGTGCCGTCTATGTTCCCTACAGTGTTCTATTTTCATTTTAGGCCTTTCATTCTTAGAAAGGAATTTTTCAGAAATTATAGCCAAGTGCCGTCGAGTCGGATCCGATATGAGGAGTGGCATTTGGGTTCATGAACTTATCCAAGAAAAAGCGCTACATACTTCATTGCTCAGTATCACTACTGTCACTTTCCATATACTTCGCTTGGGAAGCTATGCACTGATGCCAGGGCCTAGTCTCTTCAAAGTAATTTTCTAACTCTTTTTCTGGAGTGGCCATCAGAGCTGTCATCATATTTCTTCTGATGTCTGAATGTCATCAAAATGCCTTCCTTTCGATATTTCTGTTGGCGAGAGAATGGCAGGAAACAGGGACAGAGACACACCAGAATGAGGGTCCTATAAAGTTTATTGTATACAAAAGAGAATGGTGTCAGAGCCAAGGAGTGACTCAGCCCTCCCCTGGCCAGTAGGGCAAGTGTTTTATAGTTTTAAAGTTCTCATGAGATGGTGTGGGGTGAGAGGATTCATGGTTTCATAAGGAAAGAATGTTTAATTAAAAGAGAAATTCCACTAAGGGGATTTGTGGTCTGATAAGGAAGAAGTGTTGACTAGAAAGCGGGGGAGGGTAAGGTTTGTTCATGGTCAAGGTTTGATAGGGGAAGAGTTTTGATTAGAAATGCAGGGGTCGCAGGCGTAAAGTTTTGTGTGTGGTCAAATTCCTGTGGGCTATTTGAAGGTAATGGGAGGGGGGAAGACGGCTTATGCTAAACCTCTCTGAAATCCTGGGACCGACTTCCTTCAATTTCCTTCATCTTTGGGTAAAGAAAATAGTCATTGGGTGCCAGATCAGGTGAGTAGGGGAGGCTGTTTCAATATAGTTGTTTGTTTACTGGTTAAAAACTCCCTCACGGACAACCATATCATTAAGTTCACAAGTTTGCTGCTGTACTACCGTGTGCAATGGTCATTCCAGAAAGAGTTCCAAAATTGCTTTGAAGGGCAGACGAGACGCTGGTGTCAGTGCAGAGCTTCCCAAGGGGACGATATCCGAGGTGACCTTGGTGATATTCAGCAAGGAGGTGTGTAGCCCTCAGAACAATTCAGTTTGCAGACTTAATGCCAGACCTTTTATGTAATGTAAAGTGATTTATAAAAATATCATAAACATTTAAAACATTTATAAAGGATTGTGTGTATGCTCATTGTAAAAATACTTGAGTTGCAAAGACACAGTGAAATTCACTAGTGATGGTGTCACCCAGATACACCTACTGGTAACATTTCCCTGGTGGCATAGTTGTTAAGTGCTATAACTGCTAGCCAAAAGATCAGCCATTCGAATCCGCCAGGTGCTCCTTGAAAACTCTACGGGACAGTTCTGCCCTGCCTTATAGCATTGGTATGAGTTGGAATTGAGTCAACAGCAACAAGTTTGGTAATTTTTGGTTAACATTTCTGTGCATTCCTTGGACTTTTCTTAATGTTCGTTATTTATAGGTGTCTCTGAAAATGGAAATTCTCAAAAATTGCATTTTAATGGCAGTTTTCACTCAATATGAAAATACATTTATTGTGTTTTCAAGTTAATTTTTTACATTGTAAATTTCATTACATTTTCTCACAAATCCTGGCCCTAACATTAACTAGTTGTATAGGTCATGTTCATTACTTAATAGTCGGGGTCATTCTTCATCAATAAAATTGGGTCAGAAAACATGGTGAAACTGAAGAACCACTGCCTGTGATGCATTTTTCAAATTGCATTTCTGCCAGGAGAGATGCAAACTCTCTTCTAGGTCTAATTCTCTCATAATGAGAATTCCTCCCTTGTTCCAAGGATTTTAAATGAAAGAGTATATATACAATTTGTGGTGAGTCGGATCCAACTCAACGGCACTTGGCTATAGCTGTTAAGGAAAGTTAGTTCTTTCTATTTTCTCTAAAAATTATATATTTTTATATAAAGTTTTTGTGTGAGTTGATATTTATGTGTCGTGTCACTCACAGCAAGCTTATGCATTAAGTAACAGTAGCTATTTCCCTTTTGTGGTGAGATCAGTAAGGACATGGCAGAGGCATAGCTAGCTCCTGGCTGGCTCACACTTAAAGCCCGCTATATAGTTGCACATACTAAAGTGACTCAAGGACATTTCTAGACACTATTTTATGTAGTGTTCAGTAAAACTTATTAACAGATATTTTATATGTCAATAACAGAGCTCTTATCTAAACTATGTTGGTTAATTATATATTTAATCACATAAAAGGTCTGACATTAAGTCTGAGAACTTAATTGTTCTGAGTGCTACATACCTCCTTGCTGAATACCACCAATGTAACCTTTGATGTACTCCCCTTGGGAAGCTCTGCACTGACGCCAGCGTCTCGTCTGCCCTTCAAAGCAATTTTGGAACTCTTTGTGGAATGACCATTGCACACGGTTAATCACTGAGAAATTTTTGGGAACTTGCCATGTGGTTACCTTGCTGAGTCGTGTTTGAAAAAAGATATAACATACATTTAACTCATTAAAAGTCTCATATGTTTTGTTTATTGAAGTGTTTTGATGGTTATGTTGATGGTGAAATTGGGTTTAAATGAGGAACAGAGAACTGTTCGACCATACATCTGAAGTCCTTAGTGCATTGTTGTTGGATATTACCTAGTGGATTCTGATTTGTACTGACAATTCATGCAATATAGTGAAATGCTCCGGGTCCTGTGCCACCCTTGCAGTCCTGGGTACACTGGAGCCCAGACTTGCAGCTGCAGTGTCGGTCCATCTCACTGAGGATCTTCCCCGTTTTCACTGTCTACTTTACCAAATATCATGTCCTTCTCCAGGTACTGATCCCTCCTGTTCACATGTCCAAAATATGTGAGAGGAAGTCTTGCTATCCTTACTTCTAAGGAGCATTTTGGCCATATTTCTTTTAAGACAGATTTGTTTATTCTTTTTGTAATCCATGGTATAGTCAGTATTCTTCTCCAAAACTGTAACTGAAAGATGTCATTTCTTCTTTGATCTTCCTTTCTCGACGGTAAAGCCACTGCTGTGGAGTGGGCTTGAATCATAGTGACCCTAGAGGACAGAGTAGAACTATTAGCTTTTTTAAATTAGTAAAATACAGGTTCCTATAAAAATATTGTCATTCCAACCTTAATAAATCAGTTATTAATTTTAAAATCATTGAAGAATCAATATTTTTGAATAAAAATTTTTATACGTGTTCCTTTAACATACCACTGAGCACAGTAAGTATTATTGACTTATCCACATATTATATACCTTAACCAAGAAAACAATATCATAAAATGTCATCTCAGTGAGGATTAGAATATTATTGTTAGGGATGGCACGATTGTTAAGATTATAAAAGCCTTAGACCTCAAACATCCGTAATTCAAAGTATGTTTTTCAGGAAAGCTTGAAAGAGACAGAGGGAATAGAAAAAAAGAGTATTATTTCGGTAGGTAAGCTAGGGGGTTGGTTAGTCTGATTAACATTATGCTATCTAATATTGACTATTCAGTCATTAATATGGCACTGGGATAGTTAACACTCCAGAGTCATTCATGCAAAACAAGTAGTCTTAATGTTGTTGGAGTGATGGCAGCTGCTTGGGTGATAATCCCTTTGGGCTAAACATGAATAGGAGTGAGGCAGCTGATGCCAAGACGGATGGTGGGGTTGGTTATCAAATTCAGTGATATTTAATAAGGATCAATCCTGTCTTATCCTGACCTGATGCGGGACAAAATGGTAGAATGTGAAGGAGAGCCATGTGTTATTCTCTGGGCTCCCGGGCTATAGGTCTTCTTTAAATAAGATTCTTCCATGTACTGAAATTCTAATAATTTATGGGAAGTCAGCTTACATTTTGGTAGTTTTTAGATTCAATTCTGCACATAACAGGTGCAAAGATACATACTTTTTTTTTGTTCTCTGTAGTTACATAGCTTTCATAAGTCAGTACCATCTGTTTTTCTTCTGTAAAGACTTATCTTGCCTTCGGTTATGTGGAGTCATGTTGTGTATGCTTTAAAATCAGAAACGTTTCTTTTCTTGGAGAAATGGAAATTCCATGTACTGTGTTAAATCTACCTTTGCTGTTCCATTTGATCCTATTAACTTGAGATGAGAATGCTAGTAATCTAGTAAAGATGATGAAGTGCGCATACACAACAGTCAACATCACTGCACTGCAGTATTCTTCACATGATGCTAGATATTTTAGAATTGAGCTCTGGATTCTTTTCAGTATACTGCACATTACTATGGAACTGAACTGTATTTAAAAGTATAATTATTAGTTTCTCTTTACTACACAAGAGACGTAATCATTTTTTAAAAACCATCTGTAGTTGAGGAGAGTAAGACACATGGCTTCCTCATGTGTGTCATTGCAGAACTATGGACCAGAGGGTTTTAATTTGCAGATTTTGACAAAGCAGATCATGAAGCCTCTCTTCCAAAGCACCACTGGATTGACTTGAACCTCCAATATTTCTGTTAGCTGAGCATTTTAACCATATGCTCCACTCAGGCACTCCTTTATTTTCTTAGTTTTTTTTTGTGTGTGTGTGCGTGCAGAGAACTGGAGTTAGAAAATGCAAAGGGAAGAGCATGATCAGCATTTCTCAAGCTGAAAGAGCTGAAGGAAAAAAATCAAGCCTAGTATTAGAATATTGAAGGATTCTATGGGCAAAATATTGAATGATACAGAGCATCAAAGAAGATGGAAGGAATAGACAGAGTCGCCGTACCGAAAATGTTGGTCCACGTCAGCTGTTTCAGGGGGTAGCAAATGATCCAGAACCAGTGGTATTGGAGGAAGAATGCCAAGCTGCACTGAAGGCATTGGTGCAAAACAAGGCACCAGGAATTAATGGAGTATCAGTTGAGGTGTTCTACCATGTGAACACTGAAGGTGCTCACTGGAATATGACAAGAAATTTGTGCATATCAGGGTTGTATCCTTTCATTATGCTTATTCAGTCTGTATTAAGAGTAAATAATCAGAGAAGTGGACCTATAAATAAGCAAAAGAATGTGTCTGGAATCCTGTTGACTCTATTTCAACTCGTAGTGACCCTATAGGTCACAGTAGAACTGTCTTGTAGAGTTCACAGGGAGCACCTGGAGAATTTAAACTGCTGACCTTTTGGTTGGCAGACGTAGCACTGCACTGCTGGGGTTTCCCTAGCATGGCCTGCACCTCAGCACCCACGGAAGCAGCAGTCAGGAAATCAAATGACGCATTACATTGAGTAGATCTGCTGCCAAAGACCTCTTTAAAGTGTTGTAAAGCAACGATGTCATTTTGAGGACTAGGTGCACCTGAGCCAAGCCATGGTTTTGACAGTCACTTCATGTACATATGATAGCTGACAGTGAATAAAGAAGGTGGAAGAAAAGGGACAACTTTGAATTACGGTATTGGTGAAGAAGATTGACTATACCATAGGTCGCTAGAATAACCAACAAATCTGTCTTGGAAGAAGTACAGCCAGAATACTCCTTGGGAGAAAGAATGGCACAGTTTTGTCTCACGTGCTTTGTTTATGTTATCTGGAGGGATCAGTTCATGGAGAGGGACGTCTTGCCTGGAAGAGTGTAAGTAAAAAAGGTGGAGACCGTTAATGAGATGGACTGACACAGTGGCTGCAATGAAGGGCTCAAGTATAACAAGAATTATGAGGATGGCACAGCGCTAGACAGTATTTCATTCAGTTGTACACAGGGTTGCTGTGAGTTAGAACTGACTCAATTGCACGTACAAACAGTATACTTTATCCTTAAGGTTATTTGAATAATTTTTTCCCATGAGTATTTTTGCTGTAGTGGAACATAGCAATCATGAAGTAAAATTATGTTGTAAATTTTATAATTTTGGTTTTGGGGAAGGTTGCAATAGATTTATTTCTAATTGTGAAGCCCCTTCCCCCAGGTGTTTTCACATATGATGGGAAATTACTTTTCCCGGGTGATTTGGCCAATTAATCAAATAGACACAACATTAACACAAAAGCCTTCTGGAATCCTGTTTGTGATACTTTGGAGACCTGAAAAGAGACCTCGCTGGAATTATTTTCTACCAAACGTATACCAAAATACAAAATGATTTAATTCATGCTGTCAGCTTCCAAATAAATACTTTCTCTGAGATACTACAGCTCATTAATTGCTAGCATGTCTCTCATTAAATCAGAAAATCAGAGATACTCTAAAAAGTGTGAAAAAGACCATGTAGTTTACCATTATTAGCAGCAATAGAATTGAACCAATTAAAATATTTTACTCTATGAAAAATCATAAACAAAACAGTTGAGGATAAATGTTGAACATTTGTTTAGAAGAGGGTACCTTAAGAAGTTTCATCCGTTTTTGTGCTTCCTAAGCATAAAAATTAAAGGTCAGCATGCAGGAAGTTTAAGTAGCAAAGTATAATTTCAATTCTTATGAAATCTTTAAAAGATGAATTAATTTCTTAGGCTTTTCTTTCAAGTCATAGCCTCAAAATACCTTCTTTCTTGGAACTGAGAGTTTGAGTGTGTATTTCCAGGTGATTGGTTTTTAGATGAAGCTTCAGTATGTTTCTGTGAAGTGAACAGTGTTGTTTTATTCTTCTCGTATAGTAGACAAGTGAATTACAGAATTTATACTCGATCTTACATGTAAAATATACGTGGTGAGTGACTGAAAACTAGTCATACTCTAATTATAAATATATGTGCTCTTTGCAGTGGCTTTTTGGATTTTTTTTTTTTGCTCCTCTTAAAATTTGTGAACATAGACTAAATAAGGTACTTTGTACTCAAATAAGAAAAAAATGTGTTGTTAGGTGCTATCAAGTCCATTCTCACTCACAGTGACCCATGTAACTGAGGAGAACTGCCCTGTGGAGTTTTTCCAGGCTATGATCTTTATAGAAGCAGATGACCAAGTTTTTCTCCTCTTGAGCCCTAGGTGGGTACGATCTCACCAATGTGTACATTAGCAGCCAAGTACTTAATTGTTGTACCACCGGGACTCTCCATGGTTGGGAGGTGGGGTCGTACCAGAGTGACTGTCACATCAGCATGGTAATTGGCATGTAGCTGAATGTAGTTTTCTTGACCACGTGGTTTATGTTAATAATTTCAGAAGGTATCCTTGGTTTCCATTGTAGGAGGCTTTTCAACTGAGGCTTAGCTTTCACAGTGTTGTGGAAGAGGCTAAGATCAATAGTTCAACAGGAGTGAAGGGTAAATGAGACATGTAGAAAGAACTTTTATCCACACTTGTCTGCCAGACATTTTGATTTGATTTACAACTCATCCTTGTCCCCCAGGCTTCTAAAATACTCATATTCTCTTACTTTCTTTCCTTTGACTACTTTGCCTCTGCCACCAATCAGTGTATTATAGTGAGCAGTGTTAGAACTGGAACTTTGGTTTATTTTTAAGCTCCTTACACAGTGCGTCCACTGTGTTTGTATGGTAAAAGTGCATCATTTGTAAATTGCATCTGGCCACAGAAGATAGGTATTGACAAGCAGACGTGCCTATGGAGTTGTTTGGGGAGGTACTTACTGACTTCTCTGGGTCATAAGGCTTTTAAGAAAAGCTAGCTCTTCTAGCCACCAGAGTCTCTTTCTTTGTACCTTGGCTGTCGTCTGGGGGACAGTAGCTCCTGGACAGCTGTGATTATGGCTATGAACGCTACTGTTACTGAAGAAGAAAGCATAGTGCTACCCTGTGGCAGGCTGAGTTTCCTGTCCCGTGCCCTTCAGAGTGGATCTCATGCTAGGTGGCCTGTGGGGGTGTTGTGAGGCTAAATGTTTAGTTGGACCAGTGACGACCTTCTGCATCTTATTGGGCATTCCAGATGTGTACTTGGATGAAAATGAATGAATAACATGAAAAGGCTAAAATAGAAACTCTTGCTTCTCTGCAGTACTCCTCTTGTCCTTGACCTGAGAGGCATCCACTTTCAACCTGTACATTGCTTTCCTGTTTACTTACATGTTTCTAAATAATGTATTTCTTTTGCTGTTTCCTGATTACCAGTTACTGAGACCTGTTCACTCTCGTTATGAAAGATGAGAGTTTTTCATTTTGGGCTATTTCCACTGTCCTGGTTCACATCCTCTCGATATTGTTGCGTTAGAATCATTAGCCTGCATTTACATTATCATGGTTGTGTAAGAATTGCACACTAGATAACCTGATAGACACTATGAGTAAACTTCCTCTCTTATACATTTTCCTTTCTTCTTTCTTTGGGGGGAGGGGAGTTAGTATGCTACCTTTTTTTTTTTTTCTTTTGCTTCATATGTATCTTTAATTGTGTGTGTGTATTCTGTATCAGATATACCAAAATGCCTCTCTTTATTTCCCAAAACTTCAAAAACATCACATCAGTTATCAGACTCCTGTTTTCCATGGGAACTGATTTCCCCTATGTCTTCATCCTTCTGCTCCAATTTGAGTTGACTCTTGCTTTCCTAGGTCGTCCTTTCACCTCCATTCTGGATCTTGGATGCTGTCTGGTGTTTGATTCAGTTTCCTGGATTCTGTGCTCCTTCTGTCTCAGTTTGTTGGAGCGCATCTAAAAATAGCTTTGTAAGAAAGGGTCCATGGGAAGTAAAACCTTTGTGTATCTAAGAATTCATTTTTCAACTTTCACCCTTAATTTTTTAATTTAATTTCACATACAATTTTATGATAAAAAAATTAGTTTTAATCAATACAAAGGTAATGCCTTTAACTAGCAGAATTTAGTGTTACTGTTAAGAAAACATGTTATCATAGAGCATTTTGTTAATGATCTTACAGTTTCAGTGTGCTAGTAATCATACAAATTCTACTATGTGCCAGTACTTAGATTCAATTAAATTCTACTTTTGGGAGACTTCTGTGGTTCCCTTACATATCTATACATCTTGAGAACAGAGGCTCTGACTACATTTGTTTGGACTTGTCTTTTCAAGTATGATTACATAGCAGACAATTTTGGAAAATAGGCATAATGCCACCCTCCAGAGCAAAGACTAAGCATGTTTACTGAGCTCTATAAAAGATTCAAGGGTTCTTTGTGTGTGTTGGTGTCCCCAATTCTTTTCACATCACCTTGTGGGAATTTTTACTGGAAGCAGGACCAAAGTGATGGTTCTGCAGCTACTGCTGTTACTGTAAGTAATAAACAGTCCTTTATCTCTGACCCAAGAGTGTTGTATAAGCAAGTATTCATGAAATTATGACAAACTTAAAAATTTCTTCAACCAGATGCCTAGTATTTTGACCCTTCTGTATCACTTATTGTATATAGCACTCAGATTACCTATTTCTTGATTTATTTTCATATCCTAGAGACATTTTATAATGAATGTACTTTGTATACACCAAAAACAATACATTTTTTGTGTTATGAAAATTTCTGAAAATATAGATTTTTTTTTAATCTAATCTATAGGTAATATATTTTATATCAAAAACTCTGGTGGTACAGTGGGTTAAATGCTACATCTGCTAAACAAAAGGTCGACAGTTCCAATCCACCAGGTGCTCCTTGGAAATTCTATGGGGCAGCACCACTCTAACCCAACTAGATGGCAGTAGATTTCTATTTTATATTTGTGTTGCTGGGGGCAGAGTATGAGTGGATGATTGTATCTTCTTAAAATGCTTTGTTTTATGTGTCATTACTCTGAAATACTATTGACTTGTATTTTGTATTAAAAAAACATTGCTATCGAGTAGATTTTGACTCATAGTGACCCTTTAGGACAGAGTAGAACTGCTTCATAGAGGTTCCAAGGAGCACCTGCTAGATTTGAACTGCTGACTTTTTGGTTAGCAGCCAAAACTCTTAATTACTATGCCACTGGGGTTTCTATATTTTGTATACTGTGTATTTATTATTTACCTTTAGTAAAATCAGCTAATATTTATTAGATAATCACTGTGTGTCAGCTACCATGTTAGCTTGTGACAGGGATTGTCTTTCTTATTCCTGTGATAGCCTTAAGAAGAAGTTTTTATTGTCCCTATTTTATAGCAGAAGAAGTGCAAGTATAGAAAGGAGATATAAGTTGCCTAGGGCTGTAAAGGAAACCCTGGTGGTATAATTGTTAAGTGCTACATCTGCTAAACAAAGGGACAGATCCACCAGGTGCCCTATCGGGCAGTTCTGCTCTGACCAACAGTTTTTCTGTGAAGTGGCGATGCAATGGCAGTGGCTTTGGAAGGCTGTGAAGTTAACAGATGGCCGAGTAGGTGTTCAAACCTAGATCATTTGAACTCTCAGGCCCAAGTTTTTGACCACTATGCTCTGCTATGAAGTGGAGAGAAGGGGGGGGGGGGGGGAAGTATATTAGCTCACCTGAAAATTCATTAACACTATTTAAGGATCATAATTCTTAAAAAGATTGATTTGAAATGTATACTTGAGCTGGCTTTACTGTGGTTAGAATGGAAATTGATGTATAAATCTTGTTAATGTTCAATTACAGCTTAAAAAAGAAAAGAAAACCAAGTACCTGACTACAGTCTAAAGCAATATAAGAGTTGATGTTTACACATCCAAAAGTTGTGAAATTGTAGGTTGTGGTTCCCACAGCAACTGCAGCTCAGCTTCAGGGCAGTGAATGTTGCAATCCAAACTGAGCACCATATGCAGCTCCATGAAATAATATTCTGCATGCTCATGGGAGCCAGATAATGGCCACTGTGGGAACAATGAATGTGTAAATTATCAGTTCCTGTTTCATTATTGTAGTTGGGAGCATTTCATTTATGTAGCTCTTTCATAGTGCAACAAAGGTGTTTCAACTGCTTATATATCTTGGTGGCATTTCAGTGGTGCTTGAATTATTAATGCATCTTGAAACAAAGTATCTTTCACTTGTTAAGATGATTTTTATGTTTTGCATCTAATTTATAAACAATTATGTTTGCTGTCCTTCCTAACTCACTCCCAGTGGAAAAGCACTGTTTTGGGAGTTCTTCTTTACATTCACAACACAGTGCAGAGGCAGGTTGAAGAAGCTGGTTAACCTTTGAAATTTCCGTGCTGGTGCTTAAGAGAGATAGATGACTAAAAAGTAACATATTACAGCCTCTCAAAACACAGGATTATCAATCTTCAAGTAGCAGGGCTTCATGTGGTACACAGCCATCCAGGATGCATGCAGCAGGTCTACCAGTCATAGAAGTGCTCAGTGCAGTTAACTTCTTAGTTTGGTAGATTGTCAGAGGAAATGTCATTTGGATGTTACCAGTGGCTGTGCCTTGCTTTAATACATCTTCACTAATCTAATACATTATCTGACACAATCCCAAACCTATAACCCTTGCTTATTATTTTGTTGATTGATGTCCCTGTTGGAAGTCCATAAATTTCTATTATGGGTCTCTCAAAGGTGTGATTTAAAATATAAAATTTTACTGAAATTGTGGATTGTCTTGTCTAATATAGGTGATTTAATATGTTCACCTAAGAAATTTATATAGCAAAAATGATAAACTCTGTAAATCTCCTCTCTACATAAATTATGCATATAAACTTCCAAGAAATAGCATAAATGCATTTTATATAGTTGTATTCTATAACTTACACTGTCAGAGATTCCTTGCAATGCTTTTGCTTGAATGAGCAAAAAATACTTCTGGAGTACCTGCTATAGGACAGACACTTTAGATCCAAGGTGAAGAACACATAAGCCTCTTGGCCATTGTGATTGGAAAATCTAAATCTTTTTAAATATTCTGATTTGATTAATAAGACCATTGATAACAGTTGGGTATGTTTATTATTATTCAAATGATCTTAAGAAGCCGACCCAAGTATTAGTAAACTATTTATTGAAAAATAATGGTCAGGATTATAATTAAGGCACATTCTTGGGTGACATTTATTTATTTCTCCTGACTCCCACTTTTGTTCCACATACATGTTTTGGAGTACCAACATACTTACCTATTTTCTGTAACACGCTGAAACGTAAGTTTTATAAAATACTGTCTTCATAGAAGGAAGAATGCAGGAATGGGCTTGATTATGTTTCTGTTTATGCCTTTTCCAGTGCTTGGTTTGTAAAAATAGAAGTCAACAGAATTAGTTCATTATGGCTAAGATTTTAGTAACTTTATGAACTAAGAAACCCAACTAGTGGCCTTCCAGTCAATTCTCACTCACAGCAAAAGCTAGGTGGCCCAAAAAAGTTAAAGCACTCAACCACTCAGTGAAACTTGGTGGTTCAAGTCTACCCCCAGGCTTCTTGGAAGGAAGTCTTGGTGATCTGTTTCTGGAAGTTTACGGCATCGAAAACTCAGTGGAGCACAGTTTTACTGTGACACGTATGGGGTCTCTCTGAGGGCCTTTGCAGATACCTCCTAATAATTAGAAACTTTATATGAAATTTCATAGAAGGAAGGACTTTCAATGTGGAATTTGTCCAATGCATGTTCTTCTTGGAAAGCTGTGATTGTAAGAACCAAGGAACTGGCAGTTTTGCTTTTGAAGATAATGGTAAAAGTTAAAATTTATAATGGTCTCAACTGTTTTGCTTTAAACTTTTTGAACTTGTATCCCTAGTGTATCACCTTGTGTTAATAGACAGTTACTTCATAAACATGCAACAAAAATATAAAGGACAACATTTACATGCAAAGAAGTTCCAGTGTTTCCTTTATCCTGGTGGTATCTTGTTTACCTCCTGGAATATGCTAACTTAGGAGACTGCTTTAAAATGGAACTTTTCACATGCTTGCAGGTACGCACATGCATGCACGCAGACACACACGCAGTCTTATCGTCATTAAAGGTCATCTTCCTGAATGAAAGACCTAGCTAACATGATCTTCATGTTTGTGAAGTTCCTTTGTATCCACTTCCCGTTTACATTATAGAAGTAATCTTAATGACTTCTGTTTGTGTTGTGCTGTCTCTAGGATGAAGATGGGACAGAAGAAGACAATAGCCGTGTTGAACCAGTTGGACATGCTGACACTGGTTTGGAGAATATACCCAACTTCTCTCTGGAGTAAGTTACTGATGATTTTAACTAAATATGTAACATTCATGTAGCATCACTGATAGCAAACAGTGTTCCAAAAGCATATGGCATGTAGAATGTGTATGTTTGGTTAAACACATGATTTGTGTTGGTGTGTTTTTCCAAAGAGCGTCTTTCATCTGTTGAGTTGATTTTGTAATGTAAAAAGCATAAAGCATGGAACTTCACATGTATCAATCTCAAGTTTCATGCTTTGACAAATACTATTAACCTGTAAAATAGTATTTGATTTAAAATATTTACTATGTTAACAGCATTGTGAGTGAACACTGTAACATTTCAAGTTGCTTCTGTTTGTCAGTATTTTGGTCATTTGTTTGTCAGCTTTATTCAGTTAAAAAAATTTATAGACATATTTGAAAAAACAGTTGGATAACGTAAGCAGTATTTACACAGGCAGTCCCCAGTTTACGAATGAGAGTCTTTCTTAACCGTGTCTTTAAGTCTGTAATTCAGATTTTATGTAAATTGGAATAAGTGCGTATGATTCTTGGTTGGCTTTACTTTAATGTAAGACGCGGCTCAAAGCCTTTTCTGTGATTTAAAGCTACGAGCACGGCCGGCAAAAGTGATTGTGATGAACAACTTGTTTTGAGTAGGGGTTTGGTTCAGTCATTTCAAAGTGATGGCAACTTTACGTAGTATTAAAGGACAATTACTGGTTGTCCGTAAGTCCCGTGTTTGTAGCCTGGAGACTGCCTGTATTTTAGTCTATTTTTTTTATTTGAAGAAATAGACTTTTTCAAGATATTTGATGAAAAAATTAGAAGTCATAGATTAGGGACCTTGAACATGATTTTTATATAAAAGCACAAAGAAATATTTCCGTATTTTATCACAACTTTTCAGTTAGCTTGTGTATTGGCATTTTTAAAGGAACCTGTTCTCAGGACTTTTTTTCCTTTTGGCAGTTTAAAACAGGGAGGGCAATCAGTGTTTTTTGTTTTACCCCCTTTTTCCTTTTACTGCATGTAATAGCTAGGAGTCTAGATATTTATGCTTGTATTCTTAATTCTATCCTTACTTGGTGTTTAGGGAAGGAGTCTAAGAATTTTCCCAGCAAGAACTGACAAGAGCTCAAAATCAAATAGTGTTTGGCTAATACAGCATTCTTTAATATTTTGGGACGTGCTTGTCACCTCAAAATTTCTTTCAGAAGAATGTGAGATAAAATTACAGTTACAGTATTCTCAGTTGACAAACCAATAATTAAGTAGATGTTCAAATGATATTAACAGTATCTAAAACAGAATGCTGTGAAATTCTGTGGGGAAAAAATCTAAAGTGTTACTTTAATAAATACTTGCTTGGGCAAAATGGTAAATTTTTATTTCATCCTAATTAAGAGTATGTAATCAAATCTGTGCACATACTTTCATTTTTCATTTGCCTGTCTTTTAATTATATTCAGCTTTTGTATTATATAAACAGTGCTTTCACAGAACCTCAAGTTTCTTTTTAAGGAATATAAAGAATTAATGTTTTACGTTATCTGTAATAAAAACTGTGATGTGGTCTTTTCCAAATGTACTGATAATAATTTTCGGATATCCAGATTACTTAAACTAGATATGTAATTGAAATACTATTTTAAAATATTTAATGTTAGGCATGTACTGCATAGTTTTCCACTGCAGTATACATATTAGCAGGATCTATAAAGAAAGAAAAATCTCATTTTTATAGTTTGGAAGATATGTATCCTCCAAATCGTACTGATTTTCATTAGACCCAAGTTTATTCATTAAAAAGAAAAGGTTGAATGAAATAACTTCATGAACTTATATAGAAGGTTATTTATGTCCCTTGCACTAAGTATGCCTTAGTCATAGCAGTGATTTCATTTTTCTTCCAGTATAGAAGTGACTTTCTACCTTTAAATTTCAACTTAAAGACACCTGTGAAAATTAGTTGATTTTCCATAGGTGCTGAGTAGGTTTGAGGAAGAGCTTTCATCCCCCGCCTCTGCAGAGGCCCCAGCAGCCAGCAGGTTAGGGAATGGTGACTTGCAGGAAGGAGACCGGGCTCGCCCTGGACTGCCGTCTGTAGGGCTGACAACTTTGACCTCATTGGATTATTGAAAGAAATGGTGTATGTATCAGAGCACTTTATAAGTTATGGAAACCCTGGTGGCCCAGTGGGTTAAGTGCTACTTCTGTTAACCGATAGGATAGCAGCTCCAGTCTTCCAGGTGCTCCTTGGAAACTCTATGGGACGGTTCTACTCTGACCTTTAGGGTTGCTGTAAGTTAGACCCAAATCGGTGACAGTGGTTTTATAAATTATAATATGCTTTGTAACCTCAGCACCTTCATTTAGTAAATCTTAAGAACCCTTGCTACATGTGTTGGCGATGGAAACATTTCCATGCAGATCTGTAGATTGGATTTGCAAAATGTATTCTTATGTTACACACAAGGTCCAGGAGTGATGGTCTCTGCAATTTTTAATGTAGTTATTTCTGATGATTACCCTTCCTCCATGACATCAGACTAGTGTTCAGGTATGTGGTATTTAATGTTGCTTCATTCCCATGCTTATATTCCAGAATATGTTTTGTATATGTGTGTGTGCTTGGTGGGATTTTCGTTTTGTTCTTCTTTGTTGTTTATTGTGTGTGTTCGTGCTGTGTTTTGTTCTTTTGTGTTTTGGTTTTGGTTTGTTTACAGTCTGTGTTCATGCTCCTTCATTCATCATTGTCTCACAGTGATATGGTAAAGCTCGTACAAGTTCCCAACGATGGAGGGCCTCTGGGAATCCATGTAGTGCCTTTCAGTGCTCGAGGCGGCAGGTAATGTATCTCAGAGGTTTTTAATTGAATCATAATGTGAAATGTTCTATCTTCATTTATGCTGAGATATAGAGTGGTGTTGATTTAGCATATGCTTAATAGAAAATACTTTCTTTTGCGGGGCATTGCTGCCTATACATCATGATCACAGAAAGCACTTATGTTGATAAAGAGAGGGTTTGTAGGAACACTAAGTAACCAGGCATTTAAAGATCCTGATACTCTTATTGTTCATCACATCACTGCAGATATTTTACTAAAAACTTCAAATGCTATATTGAGTAGTTTTGATCTACTGTTCTTCCTCTGTGAAGGACCTGTTGTATTTTTTTTCCTTTTCTTACTATGTTCACGTGCTGTGACTTCATTTTCTAATATTTGCCGGACTGCTGTCACCAACAAGCAAAGTATCCCATGCATCAGTAGAAGTGTTCTTCCCTAGAAACAAAAACCTACACAGATTTAACTTGTTAACATTTAATCTGATCTTTTCCTGGTGAAATATATTTATGAAATAATTGAATTTGTATTTTTGTGCTTCCTTTTTGTTTTTTCATTTTAACTTCCTTTGCACAATGGGAAGACAAGGGTAGTGCTGGAAAGTAGCCATAGACCAGTGATTGAGAACTTAGAAAATGTAGAATGTAGTTAAAATTGTTGTGAAGGAATGAACAGCATCTAGTATGTTGTAAAAGACAGATGCAATATCCGTTACAGATGTGTAATTAAATATTTTTCACTAAGTATTTGAACAATTGTACTGCCTTCTTGGTATATGTCAGTAACTGTGGTGAGTCCAGTTTTCTTCTCTTTGGTAAAGCACTGTTTTATGTCATGTCCTGAAGCTGAAATTGTAATTTATTTAGAGCTCTGCCAGAGTGGGAAGTTGGAATGTATGTGTTGTATAACGAGATGAGAAATGGACCTTGAATTTTTGAATGGTATTATATCCACAGAGTTGTGGCTGATTTCAATTTTTTTCTTTTTTTAACTCTAAAGAACCATTAACATTTTTTCAAAGAACTTACACTCAAACGAGTTTATTTTCAGCTAATGTTTTAAAGCCGTTGCCTTTAATTCCTTTACAAATACAACTTCAGGTAATCTCAAAAGTTAAAGTTTTCCATTTCTTACATGAGTGGAAAGATAGGAAGGGACTGTGCCTGTGATACAGCTTTATAATGTGAATATACCTTTAACTGCTGAATACAATTCACAAAAATTGAGATCTGTGTATGTTCCAGCTTTGAACCAGCATTTCAACTGCAAATTTATTATATTCTGCTCTTTATTACACATTTTTCTACTTCACTGTGAAAAAGATACTGGAAAAAGTAGATAGATGAATTCCTTAATGCAAAGGAAAAATAAGATAGAAAAAGAAATCAGCTAGTAAGATTAAAAGAAAACTAAAAACCCACTGCCATTGAGTCTACTACAACTGGTGGCAACCCTGTAGGTGGAGTAGAACCACCACATAGAGTTTCCAAGGAGTGCCTGGTGGATTCCAGCTGCCAGCCTTTGATTAGCAGTCTTAGCACTTTGGAAGAAGGCATTCATAAACTCCAGCACAGCTGGTTACTGTGGACTTCAGTTTGACTTGTGGAACTCACTAAAGAGAACGGGAAGTTGCTCTTTTTTCTGTACCTGAGCTATTTTTAATCCACATTAATTTGGCACTTAATAAGGAAAACTTTGTGTGTCTTTCCTATATAAGAGACAAAGAGATTTAAGAAAAAATAGATTATTAACCCCTGTTAAGTGTCACATTTTTGTATTGGGAAACAGAAAAGGATTATTTCTCTTTTTATTCAACACCTGTGTTTCATCTTCAAGTAAAATTAAGTTAGTAATATTTCAGCAGATTTAGGGTATTGGTAGGAGTGACAAAGCAGGTGGGCTGCTTTGAATCCTGGATACTGACCTTCAGAAGCCCAGAGATACCTACCCTCTCCATTGTTCTCAGGGAAATGCTTAGAAGTAGATTTTCCTTAAACAAACCAAGAGGCAAACAAATAAAAACCCAGTGCCATCAAGTCAATTCTGACTCATAGTGACCCTGTAGGACAGGAGAACTACCCCATGGAATTTCTAAGGAGTACTTGTTGGATTTAAACTGCCAATCTTTGGCTTAGCAGCTGTAGCACTAAACCACCACCCAGGGTTTCCTACTCAATTAAAATAGTCTTCCCACGCACTTACTGTGTTGTACATCCTGTACTATGTGCTAGGAAATGAAGACAATGGTCTTTCTCAAGAGATTTGCAGTCTACGTGGAGTGATAGCTGAGCAATTACACAATTGTGATCATGGGGTAAATACTAATGATACACAGTAGGTGCTCTGTGGGCTGACAGAGGAAGAATTCTGTGAGGTAGGTAAGTGAAGCTAGCTTGTTGGGGAAGATAATTTTGAATATTATGACAGCTTATAAAGGGAACAGCTTCAACTCCATGGCGGCTGCAAGGGCAAATGAAGCAATGCAGTATAGCAGAAACGAGGAAATTAAGTGGAACTTGTGAAGAAATTCACTTGTATCTAGTGGGAATAAAAAATAAGTATTCATTGCATGTAAGTTGAAATTTCCAAGAATAGCTTCCTTTGTATAAAATTCTGATCATACTTTGATACTGTTAAATCCTAGCTTTGGAAATGCAACTGGTTTGGAAACAGTAAACACTTTCTTTTATAAAAAGAACAAGTGCATGTTATTTTTGCTTTCTGGTTTAGATTTAAAAAGTCAGAGTAAGAAATATTGACAAATGAGGATTATATACTATAAAGGGAAGAACCAGAATGCAGAACACCTCATACCTTAAATATAATTCATCAAAATACTAGTTTAAATTGCAAAATTAATACTGGAAAAACTTTAGAGCATTATAAATATTGTGATCTGATGTATAATAACAGTTTTCTAAAAAAGGATCCTTAGAGGTCTACTTACAAAGGCTATTTGCTGGATTAGGTTGACTGTTTTCCTGGATTAGTATCATCAGTGCAATGAGCATGTGTCTGCTCATTCCCCAACAGTTCCCTTGAAGGACTACTTCTTGATACCTAGAAATGGAGACAAATAGGTACATAGCAAAAATGATATTATCTTCCCCTTAATGCTGTTAGTTTTTTTTTTTTTTCCTCCTTCAAATCATCTTCTGTTTTATTTAATAGTAAAGTTAAAGTAATCCCTATCTGGAACTCTTTTCACACTGTTTCATTATCTTGACATCACTTTTCACATGTATCATTTAATTTCCTCCTAATTTAAATGTCAAACATAACCTTGTTGTTTAAATAACAAATGCTTGTAGTTTCAGGAAACTTGTGAAAAGTAATTGCAGTTTTCTTTGGAAGAAAAACTGTTATTTGTGTCTGTGTGTATACCCAGTGCCCTCAATATCAGCAGAATAGAACTGCCCCCTGTAGAATTTCAAAGGAGGGCCTGGTGGCTTTGGACTGTCAACCTTTTGGTTAGCACCCATAACACTTAATCACTACAACACCAGGATTTCCAATTCAACGTGTGTATCTACGTATGTATCTGTGTGTTTGTATGTATCTATCTATGTCTGTATACATATGGCTTTAGGAAAACCTTCTCTGACATGACTATTCGTGTTAGATATGGTTTTAGCATATGAGAAGATTTTCCTGAGACTTTCTAATGATACGGCAACATGTTATCATTAGGTGCTGTTGAGTTGATTCTGATTTATAGTGACCCTATTTACAACACAATAAAACACTGACCCATCTTGTGCCATCCTCACAATTGTTGCCGCATTCAAGCCCATTGTTTCAGGTGCTACGTCAGTCCATCTAATAGAGAATCTGCCTCTCTCTCACTGATACTCTGCTTGGCCAAGGGTGATGTCTTTTACTAGGACCTGCTTCCTCCTGATAACATGTCCAAAGTATGTTAGCCAAGTCTCACTATCCTTGCTTCTAATGAGCATTCTAGCTGAACTTCTTCCAAGACAGAACTTTCTCTTTCTTCTGACTGTCCATGAGATATTGAATATTCTTTGCCAACACCATAATTCAGAGGTATTAATTCTTCTTTATTCTTCATTATTTGTTGTCAAGCTTTCACATACGTATGAGGTGATCCAAGTCACTGTGGTTTAGGTTGAGTCCTCTAAGTGACATCTTTGCTTTTTAACAGTTTAAAGTAATACCTTGCAGCAGATTTGCACAGAGCATTGCCTTGTCTGATTTTTTGACTGCTGCTCTATGTGTGTTGATTGTAGATTCAAGCAAAATGAAATCTTTGAAAACCTCAGTCTTCTGTTTGTTTATCATGATGTTGCGTATTGGTTTAATGTGAGGATTTTTGTGTTCTTTATGTTGAGGTATAAAACATTCTAAAGATTGTGGTCTTTGATCTTCCTCAAGTGCTTAAAGTCCTTTCACTTTCACTGGTAATGCTAAATATTTCAAAAGCAAGTATATGGTTTTATAAACTATACAGTGGGTCATGACACCACAAAAGGAGTACTGGGATTAGAGCACACCCTTTGTACTCGAGATCTCTTAGCTGAGAAATTCCTGTAACAGGGAAGGATTGATGTCAAGGACTTTACTCCAGAGCTGACAGAAAGAAAAAGCCTTTCCCTGGAGCTGGTGCCCTGAATATAGATTTCCAGTCTCTTAGACTATGAGAAAGTAAATTTCTGTTTGTTAAAACCAATAATAAGAAGAAGATAAAAATAAAACACGATTCTGAAATTTTGTACTGTTATGCACAGGATTGCTATGAATTGAAACCGATTCAACAGCACGTAACAACACTGATTTAGGGCCTGAGCCTCTCAGAAGATAATATTTTGCATTTGGCCTTGAGCTACTTAAAGTCTGTTGAAAAATAATGTTAAAGATACATGTTATTAACCAAAAGAAAAGAGCCATAGAAATTTAGAGACAGTCATGAGTATTGATTCTAAGGATGTTATCAAAGCAAACACTCAGGGAAGCAGTATCCCTTGATCTGCTTATTAAGGGAAATATGAGACTGGAGGTAGTGGTACTGTCCTGAAAAGATGTTGAGTGAAGAAAAGATGAGAAAGGAAGAGACTACATGTGGGTGACTTTTCTGACTTCTTCAATTAAATATTCCAACTATCAAATATGTATAAACATACTTTTGGAGGAAAGTTCGATAGCTAATATGTTAAGTATTTTTACATGACCCTTTCCCCTAGACTTGTTTATTTATATACAACACTGTCTGTAAATTTTATCATCTAAAGCTGAAAAATTCACACATCTAAGACAATACTTCTGAGTTGAAATAACAGTGACTCCATTGAGCTGGAGTCAAGATGATAGACTAAATGCGTGTCTCCCTAAATCCTTCTGAAAACCAATACCTGAAATGATAATTAAGCAGAGACTTCTGGGCACCTAGTGAGCCATGGGGTGCGGCATAGGGCTGTGTTAATTTTTACTTCATACTGCTGAATGCAAAACCTCTAGTCTTTCACTGACCCAACTCTCGGCGAGCAGAGGCTTGCAGAGACTGAAGGTAACTCATGATTTAGATTTTTTTCCCTCTGTCTTGGCTGGCGGGCAGAGCTGGGACTTGACTAGCTGCAGATCTCAGACGCACTGCTGGTGGGACTGGCAAATGCAATTGCTAGGTTCTGAGAGGCCTATTTTGGACTCTGTACACCTCAGCTCCTCTGGCCTATCTCTCTGCCTCCGCCATGTGGGAGTTAGACAGATGCACTTGTGTAGGATGCCATCTTGATCCACTGGGAAACAGAGAAGCCCAGGCAGAAGCCCTGGCTGGACTTGGTTCCTAGGCTGGGAGGTGGCATCTGCCAGAGGTAGAGTGCTTTTCCAGCAGAGAGGCGGTGTTTTGCACAGTGTCAGCTGGGGCTGGGGCCCAACAGCTGAGGCTGTGGACTCTGGGCATCTGGGCACTTTTGGCCTCTCTTTCTGCCAGGAGTCTGGTCCCAGCTGTTTTGCTAGGAGGTGGAGTCATTCATACAGAAGCCTCAGCTGGACTCAGTTCCTGGTCTGGGCGGCAGTGCCTACTGAGAAGAGACCCTTCTCCAGCAGAAAAGCAGAATTCCACACAGTATTGCCTACAGCTGGGGCCCGACAGCAGAGGCCAGCAGGCCACTAGACATTCTGTATCTGAGCTAGTATAGCATCTGGGGTTCAATATAGAGGCACTTACTTTGCCAGCTGGGAAGACAGACATATACACCTGAAAACCTGACTGACTTTGGAAGTTGTCAAATACTTTTTATTTCTCATTTTAAGACGGCTTAAAGAAACAACTGTAGTCCATCTTCACAGCATCTCTCCCAGCCTCTGTTGACCCACATGAAGCCCCAAAAGCAACAAACAATGGAGAAGATGATAACTCGGAAATCACCCGTGGCATCAGAAGGCTCCCAAAAGAAACCACTTGAGAACTTCCCAGGCAAAGAATCTTTTCTGGAATTATCAGAAGGTGAATACAAAAGGATTATGTATAGAGCCCTCCTAGACCTTATACAAAATGCAGCAGAGCAAAACGAAAAATTGAGTCAGTTGTTCGATCTGAGGGAACATCAGTACTTAGAAATCTAACAGATCAAGAACAAAATCAAAGACATAAAAACTTCAAAGCAAAGAATACAGAGTGGAACAAATGGAAAAGAGAATTTCTGATTTGGAAGACAGAGCTGTTGACTCCAGCATCTATGAGGAAAAATGAGAAAACAGAAACAAGAAAAATGAAGAAGCATGTGAGACTCTATCAAGAAGAACAATCTACCATTAATTGGAGTTCCTGAACAGGGTAAGACAACTGAGAACACAGAGAGGATTGCTGCTGAGCTGCTAACAGAAAACTTTCCAGAAATTATGAAAGAAGAGAATATAGATGTTTATCGAACACCACTCAATATACATCTGAATAGAAAGACTCCAAGACATATTATAATCAAGCTTAACAAAATGAAACATAAGCAGACACTCTTTAAGACAGTAAGACTCAAAGCAAAGCTAATATTCAGAGGGAAATGCTGGAGACTTTCATGGGATTTCTCTGCAGAAATGATGCTGGCACAGAGACAGTGGTGTGACACTTTCAAAGTCTTGGAGGAGAAGAACTTCCAAACAAGAATTATATATCCTGCAAAACTATCATTCAAATATGAAATGAAATCAAGACATTTGCAGATGAACAGAAATTCAGAGACTTTGCATAAACCAAACCAAAGCTACAAGAAATATGGAAAGAAACTCTTGGCTTGGAAGAACAAAACTGCTAACTATATTTTGGAGAGACACGTTATCCAGATTCCTACTCAGTTAGGGAAGGCTCCAAACACAATCAAAGCTATAATCGTGACAGAAATGATCTAGTAATCATATGTAAACTGTTATATCATCATATTAAAAAGAGGAATGTACTACAGTCATAGTCCTTCCAGATGGAGAGAAAGTTGACAAGACTGTTAGCAATCAAAATTGGGTTTATATATAGTTTAGTAAGCGGGATCATAGGGGCAGCAGTAAAGCACAATAAAAAAGCAACATACCGTATGAAGAAATGTAATACAGGAGTCTCAAAAACCACAATACCAACTGTGGAAAAGGTGAAAAATCAACTCACAAAGAAGATCACAGACCAGATTAATAAGAACAACAGAGAAAACATCAACACAGAAATATACATATGACAATGGCAGCACTGAATACATATCTATCAATAATTACATTGAATATGAATGGACTGAATGCTCCAGTAAAGAGACATCAACTGACATCTTGGATCAAAATACATGATCCATCGATCTGTTTCCTACAAGAAACTCACCTTAGACTTAAAGATAGGAACAAACTGAAAGTTAAAGGGTGGAAGAATATACATCAAGCTAACAGAGCAGGTGTGGCATTTCTAATCTCTGATAAGATCAATTTTAATGTAAAATCCACAATCATGGACAAGGATGGACAATTATTTATTGCTGAAAGATTCAATACACAAGCAGGACTTTAAAATATAAGATATTTATGCACCTAGTATTAGAGCACCTGAATATGTCAAAGAAACACTGACTATACTCAAAAAGGAGATAGATCACGCCACAATAATAGTAGGAGACTTCAACTCTCCACTCTCAATATTGGACAGATCATCTAGAAAATAGCTCAGTAAAGGCACAGAAGACCTTATTGCCACAATTAACCAACTAGACCTCATTGACATATACAGAACTTTGTATCCATCAGTGGACAGCTACACCTACTTCTCTAGTGCATGTGGAACATTCTCCAGAATAGACCATGTGATAGGACATAAAGCAATTCTCAACAAAATCCATACCATTGAATTAATGCAAAGCATATTCTCAGATCATAAACTCATAAAAGTCGAAATCAATATCAGAAAAAACATAGATAGAAAGTGGAACTCTTGGAAACTGAACAACACCTTGGTCAAAAAACCATGGGTTATAGAAGAAATCAAGGATGAAATAAAGAAATTTATGGATTCCAAAGAGAATGAACACTTCCTACCAGAACCTATGTGATACAGCCAAAGCAGTGCACAGAAGTCAGTTTATCTCCATAAATGCACACGTCTGGAAGGAACAAAGAAACGAAATCAAAGAACTGACCCTACAGCTTGAACAAGTAGAGAGAGAAAAACAGAGGAATGCCTCAGGCACCAGAAGAAAGGAGATCATAAAGATCAGAGAAGAACTAAGTGAATTAGAGAATAGAAGAATAATTGAAGAAATCGAAAAGACCAAAAGCTGGTTATTTGGAAATATCAGTAATGTTGACAAACCATCGGCTAAACTTACTAAAGAAAAACAGGAAAGGAAACAAATAACCCAAATAAGAAATGGGAGGGGAGTTGTCAGAGCAGATCTAACAGAAATAAAAAAAATCATAGCTGAATACTGTGAAAGACTGTGGTCTAACAAATTTGAAAACCTAGAGGACATGGGCAAAGTCCTTGATTCATATCAGCTACCAAAATTATTGCAAGGTGAAGCAGAACAACTTAAAAAACCCATCACAAAGGAAGAGACTGAAAAAGTCATCAAAAAGCTACCAGCCAAAAAAAGCCCGGGCCCAGAGGGCTTCACTGCAGAATTCTACCAAGCTTTTAGAGAAGAGTTATCTTCAATACTACGGAGACTATTTCACAGTATAGAAAGGGATGGAATACTCCCAAATTCATTCTGTGAAGCCAGCATAACCCTAATACCAAAGCGAGGGAAAGACCCAACCCAAAAGGAGAACTACAGACCGATATTACTCATGAATCTGGATGCAGAAATCTTCAGCAAAATTCTTGCCAATAGAATACAACAACATATCAAAAAAATAATCCATCATGACCAAGTTGGAGTCATACCAGCGGTGCAAGGCTGGTTCAACATCAGAAAAACAATCTGATCAAGCACATAAATAGCAGAAAAGGCAAGAATCACCTGATCTTGTCTATTGATGCAGAAAAGGCATTTGATAAAGTCCAACACCCATTCATGCTAAAAACTCTCAGTAAAATAGAAATAGATGGCAAATTCTTCAATGCAATAAGAGCCACTTATGCAAAGCCAACTGCCTGTGTCATCCTGAATGGAGAGAGACTTAAACAGTTTCCCTTGAGAACAGGAACTAGAAAAGGATGCCCACTGTCACCTCTTCTATTCAACATTTTACTGGAAAGTTCTAGCCAGAGCAATTAGACGGGACTAAGGAGCAAAGGGCATCTTCACTGGCAAAGAAGAAGTAAAAGTCTCCCTATTTGCAGATGATATGATTGTATATGCAGAGAATCCCAAAGAATCCATAAGGAAACTATTCAAACTGATAGAAGAGTTGGCAAAGTCTCAGGACACAAGATAAATGTAAGTAAATCTGTGCTATTCCTTTATACCAACAACAAGATTATTAAGGAAGAAATCACCAAGTCAATACCATGTACTGTAGCCGCAAAGAAGATAAAGTACCTAGGAATAAATTTAACCAGAGAAATAACAGATCTTTACAAACAGAACTACAAACCCTTACAACAGGAAACTAAGAGAGACTTAGATAAATGGAGAAACCTACCCTGCTCATGGATAGGAAGACTTAACATTGTGAAAATGTCTGTTTTACCCAAATCAATCTACTAATATAATGCAATCCCAATACAAGTTCCAGTGACACTTTTTAATGAGATGGAGGAACAAATTACCAACTTTGTCTGAAAAGGGAATTAGCCCCGGATAAGTAAAGCATTACTAAAGAAGAAGAACACACTGAGAAGCCTCTCATTACCTGACCGTAGAACCTATTACACTGCTACAGTAGTCAAAACAGCCTAGTACTGGTAAAAAAAAAAAAAAGACAGATCAGTGGAACAGAATCAAGACCTCTCAAATGACATCATATGCCTGTGAACAGCTGATATTCAACAAAGTCCCTAAGACATTAAACTGGGGTAAAAACAATCTCTTCAACAAATGGTGCTGGCAAAATCAGATATCCTTCTGCAATAAGTTAAAACACGACCCATATCTTACACCTTACACAAAAACCAACTCCAACTGGATAAAAGACCTAAATATCAAATCTAAAACGATAAAGCTCATCCAAGAGAAAGTAGGAATATAAATGTAAGGTTTGATACACAATGTAGACAGACTTCAAAATCTGTCTAACAAACCACAAACAACAGAACATAGATAAATGGAAACTACTAAGAATCAAACACTTTTGCTCATCCAAAGACTTTATTAATAGAATTAAAAGGCTACCTACAGAATGAGGAAAAAAATTTGGCAACTCTATGTCAGACTGGTGCCTGATTTCCATAATCAATAAGGTACTACAAAATATCGATAAGAAGAAGTTAAATCATCCAACTAAGCGATGGGCAAAGGAAATGGACAGACACTTCCCTAAAGAGGAGATCCAGACAACCAAAAAACACATGTGGACATGCTCACAATCATTAGCTATTAAAGAAATTCAGATCAAAATGACAATGAAATACCATCTCACCCCAACAAAGTTGGCTGTGGCCCAAAAAACTCACAACAACAAATCCTGGAGAGGCTGTGGAGAGATTGGAACTGTCCTACACTGTTGATGGGATTGCAAAATGGTGTAAGCTCTTTGGAAAGCAGTCTGGCCCTTCTTTAGAAAGCTTGATCTAGGTATACCATTTGACCCAGTATTTCCACTGCTTGGAATAGATCCTACAGAATCAAGGCCATTCACACCAACTGATACATGCCCACAAATGTTCATTGCAGCACAGTCCACAATAACAAAAAGATGGAATCAACCCAAATGCTCAACAACAGAGAAGTGGATTGGTAAACTATGGTATGTATCTATACTCAGTGGAACACTGTGTAATGATAAAGAACAACAATGATTACAGGAAACATCTCTTAACCTGATTTCAGCTGGAGGACATTATGCTAAATGAAAACAGTCAGTGACAAAAGGACAAATATTGTAGGAGATCCCTACCAGACGAACTTAAAAACAGACTCATGCATAGAAGAAAAGACTCTATGACGGCTGCAAGGTTGGGGAGGGGAAAAGGAAAGGGTGGGAGGTTTTAGATTAGATAGTTAATAGAAATTTCGTTGGGTGAAATTGGTGACGGCACACATTAGAAAGAAGATCAATAATAACGGGAGTTCAACACAATTTGAGTGCTCCTCCCATCTTAACCCAATATTGCAAGGAGAGAGTAGCTGGGGTGGAGGGCCAGGGACCGTGCTCTCAGGCAAAATTGAGGCCAGCTGGCACAGCTAGTGTTTTGCTAATGAGGATTTTCTGCACCTTACATTTGTCAGCTGCGTTTGGGGTCTTAAAAGCTGCCAAGCTGCCATCTTAGGGTACAACAAATGGTCCCAACTCAACAGGAATGGATGATCATCGATGACAAGAATGACATGGGGAAATCCAGCAGACAGAGAGACCCAGTGATAGCCAGATGAGCTCACAAAGTTGAGTCTCACTGACAACAAGAGAATAAATAGGGGTGCACCCTGAGACCTCCTATAAAAGACTACAACTGATGGTCCGGGGGCTCCAAGATTCCCCTGGGAGTGTGGCCCCTGGCCCTGCTGCTTCCCTTGTCCATAAATCATAATGAAGGTCAACTTTTTGGACAGCAATGGATTGGACTTGGCAAGGCAGAGTGACCGTATCTTGTGAGAATTTTATGGTTCTCTGCATCTGTAGGATGTCATCATGTTGACCTCTTTCTGGAGGAAGGGGAGTGGGTGGAGAGGAGGGTATCGGAGACTGTTGAGAGGATAGGACATGTATGGAGCAGAGAAGAGATGTATGCTGTCACAGGCAGGAAGAGCCATGGGAGCTGCATGTAGGTGAGCATGCGAAGCTAAATGGGAATGTACATTTTCATTCAATCATAATAAAAAAAAGTGACCCCATTGAAAATTACTATTCCTGTAATAGCTTAATATAGAATATCATTCAAATATAATTTGTTTTTTTCATCATATTCTTCATGGAAATATGAAATTAATTTCCCTGTCAACTGAAAACCAAATTTCTCTGTGTACAAGTGTAGCAAGCACACATCTTTGGAAGGTTCTGAGGAGTAACATAGTCATCCACCTAATTCAGTAAAAATCTCAGATGGTGTCTCCTGTCTACTAAGATTTGCATTGTTATTCCTTTGTTAATTTTATAATTCTTAGTTCTCTCAATCAGTGTAGCTCTTCATTCTACAGCACATCTAAAAACAAAAAGTTAACTTTTTTTCTTTTTAACTAGAAATTCTCAGTCACCTCTCTGTGTCAGTTGATGTTAGACTTTGCCACGCATTAAGCCTCTTGTTAAATAGGCAGAGGGGTTTTTAGGAGCCCTCCAAGTTTTGAAGCCAGAGATGCCATCACAGAGATGCCTCTGTCTTTTACTGAGATTTGGGGCAACTTTACTTAGTGTAAATCCTGGTGGCATAGTGGTTAAGTGCTACAGTTGGTAAACAAAACACCAGCAGTTCCAGTCCTCCAGGCACACCTTGGAAATTCTATGGGGAAGTTCTCCTCTGTTTCATAGGGTGGCTGTGAGTCAGAATCAACATGCAAGTCATAGATTTTCTTTTTTTTTTTTAACTTCACTTAGCCTCACACCCCACATACGGGAGACGAGATGCTCTGAACGCTTTATGGCTCCACCCACTGCTGCCCATTCCATTCTGTCTCATGGAGTGGAACTGGCCCATAGGGCTGCCAAAGCTGTAAATCCTTACAGAAGCCGAGTGCTACATCTTTCTCCTGCAGAACAGTTGGTGGCTTTAAACTGCCAAACTTTCCATAAGCTGAATGGTTAAGTTCAGTCTTTATGGTTTAAATAGCAAAATGTATATAAACCATTTCACAGGGTAGTTGACTTGCATAGCTAATAATGATTAAATCATGGAAATATATTTTATGATCAGATTCGTTTATATTTGTGCCTTTTAATGCCCTCCAATGTTCCTTTGTATTCTGGTTGTTTAGTAAGGTGCTATTACAAAATATAAGAAAATAATCATTTTTGTCTCTGTCATGATTGTGGGAGCCCTTGAAACCCTGGTGGCACATAGTGGTTAAGTGCAACAACTGCTAACCATAAGGTCAGCAGCTGCAATCCACTAGGTACCCTTTGGAAACTCTATGGAGCAGTTCTACTCTATCTTATAGGGTCGCTATGAGTGAGAATTGACTCAGCAGCCATGGGTTTGGTTTTGATATTACATTGATTAAGTTATCAGCTGCTCACCAAAAGGCCAACAGTTTGGGTTTACAAGCTGCCTCTAGGAAGCTTGTGGAGCAGTTTTAGTCTGTCCTCTTGGGTTGCTGTGTGTCAGAATCGATTAGATGAAAGCAAGTTTGGTTCTTTTTTTGTTCTTCACAAGAATTTACTATTATAAATTTGACAGTCCTGGTACACACCTGGTGGTTGGTTGGCTACATATTTTAATGAAGAAATAGAACAAATTTGAATTTCTTAGAACTAGCTCAGGTGTTTAAAAATTAAAAAAAAAAAAAAACAACTTTATTATATCTTGTATTTTCAAGTCAGTGAAGACTTAAAATTCAGTATAAGTTTTAAAAGAATAAATATGTTGAGCTTTGAGTACACAATTTTCATTTAATGACATTTGAAACTAATGTTCTTTACTGCATTGGTAGTCTTTTGTGTGGTAGTTTTCAAGTGTGCGTTCTTGGCTGCAAACTTGTTTGTTACAATGAAGGACCATAACATATGAATTTGTTTTAGAGAAAAAGCTGTGTATTTAAATGCACCTTGTTTCTTTAAATATAGTAGTATGGTCTTTATCTTATTTATCCTAGTCTGAAGGAATTGTTAGTTTTAATTTACCTTTTCGAGTCTGCTCTATGAAATCCATTAAAGATTTGGAGAAAAAACAAAAATCAAGGTTTTATTTTAACTTTTAGAATTCCCTTAAACTTTCTTTTGTTGATAGCCTCTATGTATTCAAGATCAGATGCAGAGGACTGTCCTGCCCTCATGTGCTGCATTCAGCTAGGTGAGAGGTTCCCTCTTGATGACGTCACTATCCATTCATACTCTGCCTTCAGTACAGTTGTAATGTTTATATTGTGTCAGCTTTTATTAAGATGAATTACGATCATTTACATACAGCTGGGTGGCAGTTGTGGGAGTTTACATTATGAGAGCAAAGCTCAAACTAACTTAGCCAATTTAGATGTCAATAAAACATTTGTTACGTATTTTCAGTTTTATCAGTGGTTGTAATTTATACTTAGAATTGAAAATGTTAACATGTGTGACTGAGTTTGTTTTAATTAAGTGTGTAATTAGGCTAATGAACCTTGTAAAAATGGAGTGGTGCAATCCTCAATGTAATCTAAGCAGTTAAATTTCTAATTATGCATCCAAAATCATGTACAGGGATGCAGGATTTCATTGCCTGGCTCCTTGTGACTATATTCTTCTTCATCTTTTTCTTGAGAGACTTTGTACATAAATTTCAAGAAAGACTTCAAAGAAAGATGTGTGTATTTGCATATTTTATATTTTAAGACACAAAATGAAGGATTGTAATTCATAAACATTGGACATAGTATACTTTTTCCAAATTTTGAAAAAAGTTAGAAGCTGGATGAGGAGTATGTTTAGGCAGTTTAAGATGCAACCCCTCCCCCCACTATCACCCAGAAAACAATGTCTTGAAAAAGCATTGAGCCAAGGTGGTTTTATTTAGATTCATACAGGAGGTAGCGGACGTTTGGTTTCATAAACTCCTTAATCCTGGCTACCTGTGTCGTTAATAAATCCACTGTGTCTTCTCTCGGGTCTGTCACTGTCACTGGTCAGGATTCCTTGGTTCTTTTCCTGGAGTATTCTTCAGAGCTAACCCCAGCTCCTCCCTTTTTTATCCTCTCCATTCTTATTTTTTGCAAAATGATTTCTTCTTCTATGGGAACATGATTGCCTCTGATGAAAAATCCTGGTACTAGCTACCCAGGACAGTTTTTGTCTAGCACACTGACTTGTCAATGTATCCTGCACTTCATTAGCTTCAATTCCTTTCTCTCGGAAAGTGTTACAAGAATGACACCACCGTAGGTAGTAGATTCTTTATTATTTTAGAACACTAAACATTCTAGTTGAGGGTTGAATTTGGTTTTAATTGTAATATTTGAGGTGCCTTTAAATTGAAAACAGGTAATGTGGAAATACCTACTTGCACACACATGTTTTTCAGGAATATGAAAATGTCTTTTATTACTACTTTGTGCTGATTTCCCTTCAGAGGGTACTTTTCATTCTCAGTCTAGCTGTTATGTTATCAGTTCAATTTTCTTGCAGAGTTTTTTGGTAGCTTATTCCCCTTCCTCTTGTAATCATTTTCACCTAGTGAAACAAATGAGCTAATTTTGCAGATTTTACCACTTTGCTTTTAAATTAATGCATTCTTTTTGAGAGAATGATTCTAATATTGTGGTCAAGTACTTAGAAATCAGCAAGCTTCTAACTGAGCCTTAATTCAGGCTGTTCTGTTGATTCCCTAGTGACTCTGTCTGTCACTCAGGGTGGGTTTTCTGCTAAGCACTGACTCCCCTTGCCCCCATTCAGTTCTGTAGTCCCTGGTGTTGAGAAGAATACATTCTGACGTTCTGTTCTTGTGACTATTTAACTAAGTTGGATGCTATAACCTTGGTTAATAAACGTGCATTATGTTTCATGTGTATGTTAGTATACTTATTTATTGTTTGTAGCATTTTTACTCTAAATTAGAATTACTCATGCACTGGACTGAGAGGGGTTATTTTAAAAGACAAACCATTCAGTAAATGAAGCATATCACGCTTTTTTTTTTACTTTGAGCTGTTATTCTAGAATGACTGTCAGCAAAGGGAAAACAAAAATAGTATGTTTTTTAGTAAAATGATTAGGTGAATTATCTAGAGAAGACCTGTAACAACATGGATTGATGCAGTGTCTGCAACAGTGGGCTTGAACATAGCAACAGTTGTAGGGGTGACATAGGACCAAGCAGTGTTTCATTATGTGGTGCTTAGGGTTTCTGTGAGTTGAAACTGATTTGATTGAACCTAACAACAACAAGAACAGATGAATATAAATCTATTGACCTATTCCTGTGCGAAAATACTGATGTCATTGTTAAATTAGAGATTTCTAAGTTATACTATTTTAAACTATAACATACTGAAAGGAACTGTTATATGCCACGATGAGACAGTTCTGACTCACAGTGAACTAACAGGACAAAGTTGAACTGTCCCATGGAGTTTCCAAAGCTCTAATTTTTGTAGGAATGAAAACTTGAAGAGGATCAGTGTTGTGTTTGTTATCAAAAAGATTTCAAGTTGTGTCTGGAAGTACAGTGCTGTCCGTGAGAAGACAATATCCATATGCCTACAAGGAAGGCCAGGTAACATGACTGTTATTCGAATTGATGCACCAACAACTGAGACCAAAGATGAAGAGACTGAAGATTTTTTTAATTTAATTTTTATTTTTTATTATTGTGATTAAGTTGAAAGTATACAATCCCAGTCAATTTTGCATGCCCACCTAACTGCAACTCCATCTGCTCTCCCTACCTGGTGATAGCACATTCCTCGTTTTCACTCTATACTTCCAGTGTCCTCTTTTTTTTTTTCTTTAATATGACTGAGTGAAAATGTACATTCCCATATAAATTTACATGCCCACCTATATGGAGCTTCCATTGCTGAGATCGAAGATTTTTAACAGCTTCTTCAATCTGAAATTGATCGAACATTTAATCAGGATGCACTGATAATTAGTGGTGACTGGAATGCAAAAGACTGAAGCAAAGAAGACTTGGTAGTTGGAAAATACAACCTTGGTGATAGAAATAATGCCAGAGATCGCATGATAGAATTTTGCAAGACTGACAGCTTCTTTATTGCAAATATCTTTTTTAGCCAACACAAATGGTGACTGTAGATATGGACCTCACCAGATAGGATACACAGGAACCAAATCAACTACATCTGTGGAAAAAGGCATTAGAAAAGCTCTATATCAGCAGTCAAAACAAGACCAGGTGCTGGCTGCAGCACAGATTATTGCTTGCTTATATGCAAATTCAAAAGGAAACTGAAGAAAATTAGAACAACTCCACAAGAGCCTAAGTAAGACCTTAAGTATATCCCTCCTGAGTTTAAAGGAGATCTCAAGAACAGATTTGATGTGTTGACCACCAATAACTGAATACCATATGAATTGTGGAATGACGTCAAAGACATCATCCATGAAGAGAGCATGATGTTGTTAGAAAGACAGGAAGGAAAGAAAAGACTAAATTGGGTGTCAGAAGAGGCTCTGAAACTTGCTCTCAGATGCTGAGCACCTAAAGCAAAAGGATGAAATGGCGAAGTAAAAGACCTAAACAGAAGATTTCAAAGGGCAGCTCAAGAAGACAAGACAGAGTATTATAATGAGATATGCAAAGAGCTGGAAATGGGAAACCAGAAGGCAAGAACACATTCTGCATTTCTCAAGCTGAAGAGAACTGAATTAAAAAATAAAGCCTCGAGTTGGGATTCTGAAAGATTCTACAGGGAAGGATTAAATGACTCAGGGAGCATCAAAAGAAGATGGAAGGAATACACAGAGTCATTCTACCAGAAAAAACTGGTCAGTGTTCAGCCATTTGAGGTAGCATGTGCTCAGGAACCGATGGTACTAATGGAGGAAGTCAAAGCTGCATTGAAGGCATTGGCTAAAAGCAAGCCTCCAGGAATTGACGGAATATCAATTGAGCTATTTCAACAAACAGAGGCAGCACTGGAAGTGCTCATTCATCTATACCAAGAAATTTGGAAGACAGCTACCTGGCCAACTGACTGGAAGAGATCCATATTTGTGCCCATTCCAAAGAAAAGGATCCAACCAAATGCTGAAATTACTGCACAGTAGTATTACTATCACATGGAAGTGAAATTTTGCTCAAGATCATTCAAAAGTGACTGCAACAATATGTTGACAGGAACTGCCAGAAATGTAAGCTGGATTCAGAAGAAAGCATGGATCCAGGGATATCATTGCTGATGTCCGATGGTTCTTGGCTGAAAACAGAGAATACCAGAAAGATATTTACGTGTGTTTCATGGACTGTGCAAAATCATTTGCCTGTGTGTATCATCACAAATTATGGCTAACACTGGGTAAAATGGGAATTCGAGGACACTTGTGCTCTTAAGGAATATACATGTGGATCAGGAGGCAGTTGTGCAAACAGAATGAGGGGATTCTGTGTGGTTTAAAGTCAGGAAAGATGTGTGTCAGTGTGTCTCCTTTCACCATAACTTTTCAATCTGTATGCTGAGCAAATAACCCAAGAGGCTGGGTTATACGAAGAAGAATGAGGCATCAGGATTGGAGGAGGACTCACTAACAACTTGCGTTCTTACACAGATGACACCACCTTACTTGCTCGAAATGAAGAAAATTGGAAACACTTCCTGATAAAGCTCAAGGACCACAGCCTTCAGTATGGATTCTACCTCCACATCAGGAAAACAAAAATCCTCACAGCTGGACCAGTAAGCAACATTGTCTTAAATGGAGAAAGGATTGAGGTGGTCAAGGATTTCATTTCACTTGGGTCCACAATCAACGCTCATGGAAGAAGCAGTCAAGAATCCAAAAGACACATGCACTGGGGAGATCTGTTGCAAAGGGTCTTCTTAAAGTATTGAAAAGTAAAAATGTCACCTTGAAGACTAGAGTGCTCCTGACCCAAGCCATGGTATTCTCAGTCACATCATATGCATACAAAAGCTGGACAGTGAACAAAGAAGACAGAAGAATTGATGCCTTTGAATTGTGTTTGGAGAAGAATGTTGAATGTACCATGCACTGTCAAAAGAACAAATTGATCCGTTCTGGAAGAAGTACAACCAGAGTGGTCCTTGGAAGCAAAGATGGCAAGACTGTATCTTATGTACTTCAGACATGTGAGGAAGGATCAGTCCCTGGAGAAGAACATTACGCTTGGTAGAGTGGAGGGTTAGCAAAAAAAAAAAAAGGAAGACCACGGCAAGGTGGGTTGACACAGTGGCCACAACTGTGGACTTAAGGATAAAAATGATTGTGGACAACGGTGCAAGAGTGGCCAGTCTTTCATTCTGTTGTGCATAGGGTTGCTACGAGTTGGAACTGACTCGATGGCACCCAACCACAGCAATAGTTTTCGTAGAAGCAGATAGCTACATCTTTCTCCTGCATAGATCTTGATGGGTTTGAACTGCTAACCTTTTGGTTAACAGCTTTAGTGCTTTAACCGCTACGCTACCTGGGCTTCTTATCTGAGAGTACCTGTTGGAGATAAATTTATAAATGTAAATAAAAACAAAACAAAACCTAGTGCAGTTGAGTTGATTCAAACTCATAGTGACCCTATAGGACAGAATAGTACTGCCCCACAGTTTCCTAGGAGTGCTTCGCAGCTTTAAATTGCTGACTGTTTGATTAGTAGATGTAGCACTTATCCACTGTGCCACCAGTGTTTCCATAAACATAAGTAGGTGGTACTGTTTACCTGCTAAGTAATTTACTTGAACATACCCGTTGCTGTTGAGTCGATTCAGACTCACAGTGACCCCATGTGTGTCAAAACAGACTGTGTTCCATAACATTTTCAATGACTGGTCTTTCAGAAGCAGACTGCCAGGTTTTTTCCATGGTACTTCTGTGTAGACTGAAACCTCCAAAATTTAGGTTAGCAAGTGAACATGGTAACCATTGGAGTCACCCAGTGATTCCACTATTAAAAATAATCTGTGTAAAGTTTTCTCAAATTGTTCTGTGGTCTGTTTTTTAATACACAAACTAATTTACAATACACAAGAAAGATAATAAGTATTACTTATTCTAAGTTGCAGAAATGTTGAAAGTATAAGAAATTGCTTATGATTTCAGTGAATAAAAACTAACTTCAGGTGACTGGCGCATTTTTCCTTAAGTAACTGACTGTGAGCACTTTTTCAGAACTGTTCTTTGTCTGTTATGTAGGCTGCTCTGAGCAGCAGGTGCGCCACCATGTGTTTGGTTATGTCGAGATGACTTGTACGTGACGGAGGCATTCTTTGCTTCAGGCCTCCTTGGATTTCTTTGCTTGTGAAACGGAAATGTTACAATGGCCTTTCTCAGATCTAGTGTTATCAATGACTATTCTATAATGTGATTTCTAAGATTAATGTCTTCCGTTTAGCAGAATCATGAATATACCTTTTTTATTGTGACTGAAAGTGTGCAATCCAGTTAAATTTGCATGTCCTCCTGTCTGGAGCTCCTTCTGCTCTCATTGCCCAGTGACAGCACACTCCTCCTTTCCGTTCTATACATGTCATACCCACTTAACAATCTCCTGTCCGCTCCTCTCCACCCTCTCCACTCCCTTCTAGTTGGGGGCTGGTAGGATGACATCCTTTAGATGCATAGAACCATAAAGTGCACACATGATATGGTCACTCTGTGTTTCCAAGTCCAATCCGTTCCTGTCCAAAGAATTGACCTCATTAATGACATGATCAGGGGCAGCATGAGTTCTAAGGCCCATGCTACCAGGTGTCATAGAAGCATAGAAGGAACCCCCAGGACTTCAGACCATCAGTGTTGTCTTTTAGTGGAGTTTGTAGGGTCCACCCCGTTTTTTTCTAGTGTTGCCGCTGGAACTCAACCTTGAAATCACCATCACGACTCTCACTGGTGGTGGCTGGGTACCATCTTCTGGTCACATGTTGATATAGTCACCCATTCACATGGATCTTTCTGTCTTCCAAGTTGTTTTTCCCTCATGTCTTCGTTGTCCTCAGTGATAATCTGTTCCAGCTGAGTTGGGGCCACTTAGTGTACCTCAGATAGCAGTTTACTAGCTCTTAACACCCCAGATGCCACTCACCAATATGGGGTGCAGAAGACTCTCTTAACAACAGGCTAGTTATGCCGCTTGGCCTGGATGTCCCCTGAGAGTATGATCCCTGGACTCCCGCTCCTGCTAATCTGTCCTTGCAATATTGGGTTAAGATGGAGGTGTTTTCAGGTTATGTTGAAGTCCAGTTAAATTCATCTGTCTAGTGTGTGTTGTCACTGATTTCACCCAACCAAATTTCTACTAAGTATCTAATCTATAACCAACCCTCCCCTCCCTTGCAGCTGTCAAAGAGTCTTTTCTTCTGTACATGAGTCTGTTTTTAACTTTATGGTACGGGTCTCATATAATATTTATCCTTGATCTGCTGACTCATTCATTTCACTCAGCATAATGTCTTCCAATTGAAATGAGGTTATGAGATGCTTCCTAAAGTCATCGTTGTTGTTTATCACTGTGTAGTGTTCCACTGAGTATATATATACCATAATTTGTTTATCCGTTCATCTGTTGTTGGGCATCCAGGTTGATTCCAGCTTTTTGCTATTGTGGGCTGTGCTGTAATAAACATTCATGTGCATGTATGTGTTTGTGTGACTGCCCTTACTTCTGTAGCATATATCCCAAGTAGTGGAATTACTGAGTCACATAGTATGTCTATATCTAGCTTTTTAAGGAAGCACCAGATTGCTTTCCAAAGAGGTTATACCATTTTGCAATCCCACCAGTAGTGTAGGAGAGTTCCAGTTTCTCCAAAGCCTCTCCAGCATTTGTTGTTTTGTGTTTTTTGGATCATGGCCACCCTTATTTGGGTGAGATGTTATCTCATTGTAGTTTTGATTTGGAGTTCTTTAACAGCTAATGATCATGAACATTTCCACTTGTGTATTTTGGCTGCCTGGATATCCTCTTTAGAAAAGTGTGTGTCCATCTCCTTTGCCCAACACTTAATTGTGTTATTTATCCTTTTCTTGTTGCTGTTTTGCAGTACTTTGTAGATTATGGAGATCATATGTCGGTCTGACATATAGTTGCCAAATATTTTTTTCCCATTCTGTAGGTGGTCTTTTAATTCTTTTGATAAAGTCTTTGGATGAACAAAAGTATTTGATTCTTAATAGTTCCCATGTATCTTTTTTCTCTTCTGTTGATCGTGCTTTGTTTGTCAGATTTTGAAGTCTGTCTACATTGTGTATTAAAACTTCCATTGTTGACCCTATCTTTTCTTGCATGATCTTTATCGTTTTAGGTCTTTTATCCAGTTTGAGTTGGTTTTTATGTAAGATGTGAGATGTAGGAATTGTTTCAGTCGTTTTGCAGATGAATATCCTCTTTTGTCAGCACTGTTTGTTAAAGAGACTGTTTGTACCCCAGGTCACAATCTCAGGGCCTTTGTTGAATATCAACTGTTTATAAGAGGATGGTGGCTTCTCTGGAGTCTCAACTCTGTTCTGTTGGTCTGTATGTCTCTTTTTGTAGTGGTACCAGGCTGTTTTAACTACTGTGGCAGTGTAATAGTTTCTAAAGTCCGGTAGTGAGAGGCCTTCTTGTGTGTTATTCAGTAGTGCTTTGCTTGTCTGAGGTTTCTTCCCCTTCCAAACAGCGTTAGTGATTTGTTTCTCCATCTCATTGAAAAATGTCATTGGAATTTATGAATACATCTTAAAAAAACAAAAAAAATTATTGTGATTAACTAAAAGCTTACCATGTAAGTCAATTTTCCATACAAAACCATGAGTACCTGCGTCTCTGCAGCCCTATCTGCTCTCCACCCCTGTGACAGCACCCTTCTTCTTTTTACTCTTTACCCGCAGTATCCACTCAACCAACACTGACTCTTTCCCTTTCCTCTTCCCTCTAAAAAGAAACCAGTAGAATAGCCTCATGTATACATTTAACCATGAAGTACACACACATGGATACATGTTAATAATTTAAATCTTCTGATAGAACATTTTGTTCATTGGCAGAAAGCTACAAACAGTAGGAAGGCTAGGGAGAGCCACTGTGGCTATGATGATATGACCTGTTCTGGAAACTCATCCTTCCTAATACTAAGACAGTTACTTTGTTCTTGTATTTATACTAGTGTAACTGTTTCTTTCTTTTGAGCTGAGAGAATATTTGTATTTATTTAGTTCCTATATATGGTAGTTCGAAACCCTGGTGGTAAAGTGGTTAAGTGCTGCTGCTGCTAACAAATAGACTGGAAATTTAAATCTACCCAGGAGCTCCTTGACGATCCTGCGGGGCAGTTCTCCTCTCACCTGCAGGGTGTCTGTAAACTGAGAATCAACTCAGTGACAGCAGATTTGGTTTTTGTTTTGGTTATTTATGGAGTAAATACCTAGAAATTTTCTCCATAGCATTGTTTTCTTTTAAAACCAAAAAAAAACCCCAAAACTCATTGCCACTGAGTCAGTTCTGACTCATGGCAACCTTATAGGTCAGAGTAGAACTGCTCCATTGAGTTTCCAAGGAGCACCTGGTAGATTTGAACTGCTGAACTTTTGGTTAGCAGACACAGCACTTAACTACTGTACCACCAGGTTTCCTAATCTTCTTTAAATCTGTTGCAGTATGAGTCCAACTCATACTGACTCTAGAGGTCAGGGTAGAACTGCCCCATAGAGTCTCTAAGGCGCACCTGGCAGATTTGAACTACCAACCTTTTGGTTAGCAGATGTGTCACTTAACCCACTATGCCAATAGGGTTTCATTAGTCCATAATAATTTAGACTTCACACTAGTAAGAGTATATGTGCTAACCCTCAGTTGGTAAAATTACAAAATACACTCACATATTGTCTCCTTTAATTTTTCATGTATTTGGGTATACTTGACTCTCATGAAACATACTGTCTCTTTGCTATATATGATCAGAGCTTGACTGAGGTAAAAACAGTGACTGAGTGTTCGTGGAAAAAGCAAGGTTACACTGCAGCATAGCAAGTGAACCAGCTGAAAGAAGAGCTTTGCTTCTTCAATGCCAGTGTTTTGTATCATTGATATAAAGTGATATACTTTAATTAAAAAAAAGATCCAATCTCAAAGCTGCTTCACTTGTATCCTATTTTGTAATCAAATTATTAAAAATATGAAACTTGCTTGCTTCAGCTAAACTCAATCACCCATTCATTAGCTTGGCTTTTAGCAAGAGCTTACTACTGAGCTGAGTGCTCAAATGTGTATTTCTGAATCCTATCTTCTTTATCTGCCAGAAACTTGCAATTCAGTAGTAGAGATAAGGTGTATGTATAAGTAACTTTACTGGGAGAATGAGATAAATGGCCATAAAATGGATACAATAATTACTGTAAGGCTTTAAAAGAGGAGGCTATCCATTTGTATATATTTCTACTAGAAAACATAGGAAGACTGCCAGTTAAGTTTATGGACTCATCCTAGAAAAAGTGCTGTGTACCTCATTACTTACTGAATAGCACATGGTCAGCTTTGACATACTCCTCTCGGGAAGCTATGCACTGATCCCAGTGCCTCGTCCACCTTTCAAAGGAATTTTGTAACTCTCTTTCTGGAACGGCCATCAGAGCTGTTGTCGTGTTACCCTTGATGTCCTTGGAGGCCAGGAGAAGTGAGTGGGGAGGGTGTTCCAGTACAGCTATTTGTTTACTGGTTAAAAACTCCTTCACAGACAACTATACAATGAAGTTCACAAACTTGCCCCTGTGCCACTGCACACAGTGGCCATTCCCAAAAGACCTCTAAAATTGCTTTGAAGGGTAGACTAGATGCTGGCATTGGTACATAGCTTCCCAAGGGGAGTACTTTAAAGGTGACCATAGTGATATTCAGTAATGAAGTATGTAGCACTTTGGACAATTCAGTTCGTGGGCTTACTTGTCAGATCTCATATATAGAACACTGCAACTTGAAATTCCACTGGAAAACTGACAGAGCCTATTGGAGGTGTCAGTGTCTTCATCCTTAATTTATGCTGTATTCTAAATTCTAGTGTGGGATTTTTTTTCATTGGACTCTTTAAGTGTTGGGAATTACAAAAGAAAATGCAGGCTTAGGAGTACCAAAGATAAGTTCATATAAAGTTTTCACATGATCATCATATAAAATTTATGCTAACAATCATATAAATCCTAGTAATCAGCAGTAGGCAAAGACTGATGATATTTTTTATACTATGATCACATATTTTTTATACTATGATCACATAATGTGATGAAAACCTTGCTGTTCTGAGAGAAATAGGATTTTGTGCCAGGTAGGAGGTTAGTCTTCTGTATTGGATGCATTAATAATTTTTACAAATGTGATTTTGTTTTTTTCTGTATGGGTCTACAAAAACTCATTCAAGTATTTCCTTTCACTTGAAGTTTGATGACAAGTGCTGAAGTAGTAAGTGGTAGTTAGCATTATTTAAACTAGTCAGAGACTTGTTCTGATTTGTCTTCAGATATTGGCAGCACATTACTTACTTTTTTGAGAGATGTAACAAATGTTGCCATTCAGAACATTGGGTACTCTCAAATTTAAATGTTGAGCACAGAAAATCTTCTGTTTATAAAATCTTCCCTATCATCCATCTCTAACCTATCATACACGGAGGCTAGCCTCTCCTTGTTAACTTTGCTTTCGCAGCAGGTGCAAGCCACTGTCTTAGCAGTGCACCAGCTGTCTTAATAAAACTGCCTAAGCCATCCATGAATGCATTTTTAGCCCATGTTCCACACTGTGATAGCCACTGAATCTTTAGCCTTGCCTTGTGTGAAGCATTTTTAAGGATAGACAGCAGTGTATAGTTTGTTTCAGGAATGTAATACTGATGAGGCAGAAAATTATTTCTTATTTTTACTGAAAGTATCAATTTCTACACATTGTTTTGACTGCGATTTTTGACTTGGTGTTATTTTAAAAAACGTATTGGTAGTGATTTAATACACCTGGGTTTTCCAGAGAAGTAAAACCAGTGAAGTGTGTGTGTGTGTACACATGAACACGCACACGCACATGCACACGCACACACACACGCATGATTGAGAGGCTGGCAAATCCTAAATCCATGGTTCAGGTGTCAGGCTGGACATGTCTGTCGACAGGTGTGGTTGCAGGGGTTGGGGAACCCACGTTGACGGGGGCTGTGGAAGCTGGAGAATCAGGTCTGATGGCAGGCTGCTGGCGGAAGTCCCAAGAACCAGAGGTCAGATACTGAGCTGGATGCAGGGTCCCGAGTGAGAGAGAGCCTGGCCCGAGCATTCCCACGTGTTGGGTGCTGGCCACGCCATCAGGAATAAGCCCCTTACGAGAGCAGAGTGGTGACTTAACCAAGGAGGTGACCTGAATAAGGGCGTGACTTCAGATATACCCCAAACCAGTCCTAATTCATGAACTTATGGAAGTTTAAGATTTGCAGTGCATAATTACACAGCGCCACAAAATGGAGGACAGCTAGATCACAGAATGTAGGACAGTTACACAGTGCTGGGAGTCATAGCCTAGCCAAATGGACACACAACATTAACCGTCAAACTTCCTTGTAAGGAAGTCTTTGTAAATATACCAGCATTAAAGCAGAGGAGATTGTGCACCAGGGAACTATTACACGTGTGATCATTGGCATTCTTAATGTTCCAGAACCCTGGGGTTATTAGTAAAACGATTGGAGAAAGGTGGAAAAGCTGAACAAGAAAACCTTTTTCGTGAGAATGATTGCATTGTCAGGATCAATGATGGTGACCTTCGAAACAGAAGATTTGAACAGTAAGTGTGTGTTGGCTATACTATTTCTCTCTCATGATTTTGGCCTGAAGGAGTACAGTCAATGGGAATACCTCAAATAACATGTCTCTGATCTGTCTTTTTACTGCAAAGAAGTATTTTCTGTCACTATCCAGTTTTTAAAAATATAATCAAACTCATCTAGTTACTACCATTAGATTGTATTTCAAAATGCCCTGTGACTGATAGAGCTCATTTTAAATTATTATGAGCCTAATTTAGGATCTGTAATTTTGCTACTCCCTTACCTTTTAGAAAATTGATCAGTGTGCTAGTTTTTATCATATTTTACTCACTTTTCTAGATTTGGTGCACATAGTGTTTCTCAATTTGAATAAACAGAAAAAGCTTGTTTGAATCACCGTCTTCGACACATTCAGATTTCCTTATCCTCACGCAAATCCTTATTCATCTAAAAAAAAAAAAAGTTGACTAGTTCCTGTTGTAGAAGCAGGGCAAAGAGAAATCTTAAGGGTTTAGGAAGACTCCTGCCTAGCTATTTGTCGAGAGTGTCCTGGATCAAGTGATAACTCTGACACGCATTATCACTGACAGTTTCAATCTTGAAGGTAACACTTGACTTCTTGAGATTTTTGCATACACAGACTTAAATTATTTTGTTGTTAGATACCGTCAGGTGAGTTCTGGCTCACGGTGACCCTGTAAGACAGAGTTGCCCCATCAGTTTCCAAGAAACAGCTAGTAGATGTGAACGGCTGACCTTTCGGTTAGTAGCTGAGCTCTTAGTCAGTATCCCACCAGGGCTTCTAGCTGATAGAGGATGAAAAGTTAATTGTTTTCTATAGATTCCTGTGTAAAATTTTAAAGAGTTATTTATTTGAATACTCAAATGGGCTACCTCTAAGGAAATAATTTATAATTTCTAGAAGTTGTATTTGGTAAAGTTGTGCACAAGTTGTATGTACCATACTTTTACACAAATAATGCGCAGCTTCTGCATCTGTTTGCTAGCTTCCCCCCATGAGGTGTCATCATACTAATTTTTTCTACATGTTGATGTTAAAACAAAAAATCAACGTATTTACAAAAGTACTTTGTGGAGAGCAGGGTGGAGTGATTGGCAAACAGGCATAGTAGGTGCACATTATTTGCATAAAATGCAGTCATTTATAATTCACCTTGACTTTAAAATGCCTTTGTTCACTGTTGTGCTTAAAACTGTTGTTTGAAGATTGATATATGAGAGTGCAATATTTTATCTGTGGTTGTGCATAATTTTACCATTTGTATTTAGAGAATACGAAATTTACATTTGAAGAAGCAGCTCTGCTTGTGCTAGCTACAGCATGCAAACTTGAGTGATAGATGGGATATTGGTATTCTCCTTTGCACTTTCAACAAAATCTGTCAGTTCTTGTTGCTTAATTAGTATACTTAATTAAGCTCATAATATCTTCTAGTCTGTCAGTCTTAATTTGCTAACTTTCCATTCTTTCTAAAACCCAGAGCACAGCATATGTTTCGCCAAGCCATGCGTACGCCCATCATTTGGTTCCATGTGGTTCCAGCAGCAAATAAAGAGCAATATGAACAACTATCCCAAAGCGAGAAGAACAGTTACTTTTTAAGCCAGTTCAACCCTGACAGCCAGTATGTTGACAACAGGACTGTACACAGTGCGGGACTTCACGCAGTACCCAGGGGGCCCAGACTGAGCAGTCAGCACGACCAGACAGACCCTCACCCACGACTACCTCAAGGTGCAAACCCTGTTGGGAAGCCACCGTCAGCTCTGGGACCAGCACCACAAAATGTATTTAATACCCATGTAAGCAGTGGTTATAACACCAAAAAAATAGGCAAGAGACTTAATATCCAGCTTAAGAAAGGTATGGTTCATCTTGTTTTATTCTTACAGAGTTTATCTTAATAGTCAACTGGTTAGCCCCAAACACTCTAAAAAAGTTTATCCACTTATTTTGTGAAAGACCTGATGCATGGATTTTTTTCTAAAGCTGCAGTGTGCTTTTGAACATCTTTTAGAATTGTAAGTTTTATGCTTTTTAAAATTCATTTTGTTGATACAGAGTGTGATAGCTCAGAGAATAAGCCTTTGAAAAAAAAATGTATGCCAAAAAGGCGGCGGTTATTACTTGTGTACAATTTCTGATAATGAATAAAATTGAAACAGGACCTTTTAGGGTGTAACTATTGAATCCAAATGGACACTGATTGTTAGACTGCTTTGATTGGCCCACTTTTCTAACCCCAGCCCTCAACAAGGCATTACAGGACCTCTATTTCAGGTGTTGAGTGATGGTTTCTTTGTGATTTGTGTTGTGGGTCAGCCTTAGAAGTCTGAGAAGCTACTTTTCCTCAGTACTGCTTGGCTTCATGAAAGTGGTAACGGGTTGCTAATTCTGCATTACACATTGTACGTATTCCCAGTGGTTTCGTTTAGTAGTCCCCCTTTGATTGACTGGATTTAGTTCACCCTCCTGCATGGCTCAGAACTAACTACTGGGTTTAAGGACAGCTTTCTGATTTCCAAGTCAGGATTTCTCTCCAGGCTCTGAGATATCCTTTTGCTGTTCATCATCCATATTCAGCCAAGCATTGTGATGTACTTTTTAATCATGTCTTTCAAAATGGTGTTCTTAGAAAGAGTGTTTCTTTTTTCATGGATTCAGCCAATTCCCAGTTGAGTGGAAATGGGTCCAAAAGAGGCTGAGTGATTTGGTCAAGTCACAGGGCTGCTAGGAGCAGATTCTTTCCACATCCTGCCCTTCACACCATGGCCTAGGCTTTACAAGGCTGCATACTCTGAGGCTGCTGTTTCCTCTCTAAATCATTTTCTTTGTTGAACTTTTTGTGAACCATAAATTCCTTATTTCTGGTGACTGGATTTTCAGCTCCAAATACTTGGCTGATGTGAGCTAGAGTTGACAGCTTGCCTCTGCTCTTGATACTTCTTATATATACAGAGGCATATTGGCATAAATCCCCCTTTTGCTCTTTCAGTTCCCAAATGAAGGAAATGTTAGATCCCCTATTCTTGTTTTCCTCCATTGAGATGGCAGGCACTGGTTTTTAAGCAACATCATAACAACAATCTCAAATAGAGCTGTATAAAAAAATAAAAATTCTGCTTGAAATCTATCAACAAAGGTAATGTATTTTGCTTAGCCGTTGTTATAATTATATTTACCCTTTTATACTGATCTACGTAAATTCATTTAGTTAATTACAGGGTTTTCACAGCCATTATATTTAACAAATTACGGCATTAATATGAACTTTATAAATGAAGCAAAATTTTATTTGTCATTGAAAGGCAAATAAGGAATCACTCTTTTGAATACAGGAATCAGCAGTTTTATTTTGACAGCATTTAAAAAGATAGGATTACATTTTATATTGTCTACCATAAACAAATGTGCTTAATCAGTATGAGAAAAGCAGAAACAATGGTTTGCTGTTAAATATTTTTTTCTGACCTTGGATTATCTAAATGATGCAAAGCCCCATGTGTCTCTCTTGATTTTAATTTAATAACTGTGAGAATTTATATACCATGACAAAAGGAGCAAAGTACTGCTAATACGTACAAGTGGTTTGTAAAATAAATATGTTAACTGTAAATGTGAATGGGCAGCAATGCTGATTTTCTTTGATTAGTTCTAAACACAGCTATTTTATTGATAGCCGTCTTTATGAGAATTGAACAAGGTTTTATTGTATCCAGCAGGTAATAATTTTACCAGTTATCATTACATTTCGCATTTTTAGTGAAATAAATTACAAATGGTGGGTGTATAAAATGTTGAACTCTACATTCAGTTCAAAGTAAACTAACATGTTTTGAGTTTTAGCAGTTCTTTAAAAGAACAGAAACTAGTTCTCAAGAACTGAAAAAGGAAGCCTTCGTGATATTGATTCTGTGGCATAATTTTGGATCTATGTCATACAGTAGGACAAATCAGAGTAGCCTCAATGTACTTCCCTCCATAATGACGAAATTATGATTTCTTAATATTTAGTGCCATTTTGGCATTCTGAAATACCCTGCTCTTTTGTAGAAATTAACTTTTTAATAAAGTCAGGGGAGAAGGTCAGTAATCTATTTTAGTCAGTGCAAAATGTTTTGTTGGCTTTGCTAATGAAAATTGATATCTATTTATCTTTCTTTAAAGGTCATTGTCTGAACTTTCAGCTTACAGATTTAGGGGTTATTGCTGATATTTTAATAGTGTTGACGTTCATATTACAGTCAGCTTTTGTAGTTTCTACAAATTAATATTGCAAAGGGAGAACAATTTAAAATCCTTTCTTAATAAATGTTATTGCAAGTCATTAGAGTGTCATGAAAGTGCAGAGACATACGGAAAAGTCCCAGCAGAATAATTAGGAAAATCTCATATAGACAACATGCCATTCAAGTCTTCATCACAGAAGACTAAGAAATTAACAGTCTAGGCACACTGAAGTGACCTCAGACTTGAAGGAAATGAATCTTTTGTTTGAATGCAAAATATTTGTAGTAAATTTAGTTACAAGTATAACTATTAGTATTTTCTTCATTTCTGCTTTTTCTTTTTCAACCCACATTTTCCTTCAGATTGTTTCTCTATATTTATTTGTGTGTAACTTACGTGGTGTTTTACATTGAAATGTAGCATTAAATATATTATTCTCTGGATTTTCACGTTAGATTTTCTCTTTCTTCATCTTGAAATGAGCAAGTCATTGCCCTAAGTATCATTTTCTTTTTTTAAACAAACTGAAAACACATAGTTAACAACTAACTTTTTTAAACACTCAGGTAAAAATTAGTCATTATTAGAAGTGGTATAAAAATTCTGTGACTCATTAGAAATTTATGATTATCTTCACATTTTACTTGGCCCATTTTGGCTTTGGACATTTTGATTGTGATGCCTTAGAACCCCTCTTCCTACACTGTAGTGAGCTTATAAGCCTTCCTGTAAACAAAGCTCCTAAAGAACCTAGAATTTCAGTTATACAAATGAGTAGTTTATGAATGCCTCATTGATTTCAGTATCTTCAAACATGATACAGTGATCTTCAGAGACAATGGCTATGATCTGAGATAGATTTTTTACCTAGAAGTTTGACTTTTTTTTATTTTTGAGAAATATGTAAGATTTAGGTGAACTAAGAGAGAACTCTGTAAAGATAATACGGTTCTCTCCAGGTCAGCAAACTGCTGTGAGTAAAGCTTTGTGAGTTTTCATCGTGGGTATCTAGACGACTTTTCCATCTCCCCGAACATTTTCCCCTTCCTTGCTTCCACCTCTTAGCTTTCCAGTGTAGTTTTTCCTTTACAGCGTAACACGTAACTTTTGAGGTAATAGGTTTTAACATGAGATTTTTTTTCCTCTCATTGAGAAAAATTAAGTTTATTCTTGTACTTAAAGACTAAGATTGATTTAAAAACTTTTAAATATGTGTATTTGTATATTAACTTTCTCTTTGAGATTACCACATCTTAGTGATTTATATATATATATATACACACACATACCATTTAAACCTATCATAATTGTCCATTTCGAAAAAGCAATTACAGTCTTAAGATATTAGAAGAAATGTGTATGCCATTGTGAAAGTTATGTGATGTCTTCAATGTGAGATCAAGAGAGAACAAATCTTTTCAGCTTGGTGGGCCTGTAAAATTTAAGCTGTCTCATACTTACTCATTTTTTTCTCTTACATATCCAGGTACGGAAGGTTTAGGTTTTAGCATCACATCTCGAGATGTGACAATAGGTGGCTCAGCTCCAATTTATGTGAAAAACATTCTGCCAAGAGGGGCTGCCATTCAAGACGGCAGACTGAAGGCGGGAGACAGACTGATAGAGGTGAGTGAAGTCTCTTAACTACCAAGAACCTTCATTTTTGAAAGCTCCAATCTGAAGAAGAAAATCTCTTTAATATTTCCTTAAAATAGGAAACACATTATATCTGTTAGCAGAACTATGCATGACAATGCAATATATTTCTACATTTTCTTTTTACAGTTTTTTTGATGTTCTTTCGTAAGATTCTCTTTCATTTAGTTGACTCGTTATTCAGAACTTTTTTTATGCTATTACGTTTTGTGCTTATGTAAGTATAATGTCTCTTAGGTTGTCTTTCTAGATGATTTTACATTTATGTCTGGTGATTTGGAATCACTGTCTACTTTTGTAATCAGAACAGAGGCAAGTGAAACAAGTGGACACAGCGTGTCTTGCTGCGAGGTACAGGGAAATTCTGAATTGGCAGCTTAGACGGTGAATTGAGTCTTAAAAATCTAATGTCAGATAAAGAAAAGAGGAATGGTTTTCAAAATGGCCTTTCTGTACCTTCTGAGATTGTTACTTGTTCTTTGAAGCTTTCTTTAAAATACATAAACGTAAATATATAAACTGACCTTCCAGATCAAGCTCTCCTAAAGACTTTTTGAAAAATGACATCTGTTTATATGAATGTGCGTTCAAAATAAATAGGAATAAAAAGGAGAGATTGGGAGAAAATATGCTTTGTTACCCATCTTTTCTTAGTATTGCCTGCAGACTACCCAATCTGTATTTTCTTCAGCAGATTTTGTATTTCCCAATTATTAACTGTGTACCTCTGTGGTTTAATGGTTAACATGCTCAGTTGCTAACGAAAAGATCAGTAGTTTGAACCTACCCACGGGAGCCTTGGAAAGAATAGTATGCTGGTCACATTTTCGAAAATCTTTTTGAAAAGAGCACAGTTCTACTCTGATATGAATGGGATTGTCGTGAGTTCAGATTGATTCAGTGGCAACTGTTTCTGATAATTATTAACCGGTACCCTGGTGGTGCAGTGGTTAAGTGCTTGATTGCTAACTAAAAATTCTGTAGTTCTGACCCACCAGTCACTCCGTGGGACAATGTAGTGTGCTCTATGTCCATAAAGATTACAGCCTTAGAAATCCAGTGAGGCAGTTGCTGTAGTGGGGATCTGCTCAGTGGTAATGGGTTTGATTTGGTTTGGGGTACTCAAATATTGACTTCAGTATAAACTTTTTTCTTTACCTGTAGATTCAGAAGTAGTGAATTGGGCTGTCCTGATCAAGCTCTCCTAAAGACTCTGAAAAGTCATGAAGTAAAGAAATAGCTGCCAAATTTTTTCTGTATCTTTATTTTGGGCATAGATCTTTACACCTTACTCCCTGTTTGTTCCGTTTTTCTATCAGTGTAGCAGCCTCATGTCTTGCAGTGTAGAATGATGCTCCATAGAGTTCTCAGTGGCTGAGTTATTAGAAGCAGATTGTCAGGCTTTCTTCCTAAGGACCTTCTGGTAGGTTCAATCCAGCAGCCTTTTGGATAGCAGCTGAGTGTATTAACTGTTTGCACCGGACAGTGCTGCAGTTAGTAATTGGGAAATACCAAATCTGCCAGTAAGAATACAGACAAGGTAGTCTGCAGAAAATACTAAGGAAACAACAGCTAATCAAGTATATTATTTCTCAATCTCTGTTTTCCCTTTTATTCCTGTTTATATCAATACACATTCACATAAACAAGTTACATGTTTTTGTGTTTCAAAGACAGTTTTAGAGAACAGCTTGAGTACAAGTTGTATGTAGACTTGTGCTTCCCGAAGGACTACTTATCCTTAGAATATAAATTGAGTAGTATTAGTCTGATTTTACAGTCGTATTATGTTTGAGTAAGCATCTCAGCTGGGACTTGAATCCAGTTCTCTTTTCCTCTATGTCCTCTCCCCTACTGTAAGACTTAGTGGTTACCACTGTCCTCTTTTCTTCTTCCTTCATCTTTCTCTTCATTTCTCATTTTCTACATTTCTTTTTTCCTTTCAAAATATAGTCACTTTGTTTTTGAACCTCTCTTTGTTTAATTATGTTATTGCTTTGCTTTAAACATGTCACAAAGACTTGTTTTTTTTTTTTTTGAAAATTTTGAAGAGCCTACAACATGTGTATCTTCAGCAATTGGCTTCATATTCTGTAGTTGTCAGTTTTCTCTTAAAAGTGAAGCTTCATTTTCACATGTTTGAAATCTAACTTTCTGGTATGCATAATCATATCTTATAATATTACAATTCTGTGGGAAGTTTTTCCTGAGTATATGGCTACTTGTAATCATACATTTTAGAAAGTTTCAAATACCCGTTTTTTTTTTAATTGCCTAGAGATAATTTGCTTTCTTTAAACCTGTTTTTACCTACAACTTTCCTTTGTGTTTTGGCAGTGAGATAGGGGTTTCAATGCAAATTTTAACTGCAGAACATTCTGATGTTATAACTTAAGTCATTTGCTTAATTGCCCTAAACAAGTAGGTTATATTTTTGTCTAAAGAGAGTAGTACAGAATCTTTTTTTTCTTCCTAAAGAAGCCTACACCCAGTTGTTGTGCTTTCTGGTAAAGACGTTGTATTTCCTATGAGACAAAGTGATGAGTTTCCTTGGCAGTTGATTATTGTAAGTCTCCTTTTTCTGGTAGAATTCCCTTGTAACGTGAAAAGAAAATTAAGGTGAAATATTGCTATCTCCTCAAAAATATTGTTATTATTTTGTATTGATTCTTCCTTATTATTGCCTTTTGAAAAGCAACATAAAATCTTTCTTTGTAATTTTCAGTAAAATTTAATTAAAATTTGTATGTTTTTACTATCCTTTTTGAAATCATCTTTCTTAATTTTAGTATGAGAATACCTTTACTATACCAGACCATCAAAATAGCTCAGAGCCAGAAAATTTTGTGTGAACTTGACATTTAAGTGCCCTGGTGGTTGTAGCTTTTGGTTTATTGATGAATAATAAAATATTTACTAGTTACTATCTTACATCTAGAAACCCTGGAGGCATAGTGGTTAAATTCTGTGGCTGTTAATAAAAAGGATGGACATTTCAATCTCCCAGGCACTCCTTGGAAACTCTGTGGGGCGGTTCTGCTCTGTGCTGTAGGGTTGCTTTGAGGCAGAATTGACTCGATGGCAGTGGGTTTGGTTTGTAGATACCTCACACCTGCCACAAAGACCCAGTGAATATCAAGTAGTAGAATTTACCGTTAAGTAAGTAGTCTTCTGCAGAAGACTTGGCCAATCCTAGAATGCGGATTTTGTCATTTGTATGTACAGAATTGCAGCTGAAAACTTTTTTTTTTTTTTTCGTTTAGGTAAATGGAGTCGATTTAGCAGGCAAATCCCAAGAAGAAGTCGTTTCCTTGTTGAGAAGCACCAAGATGGAAGGGACTGTGAGCCTTCTGGTCTTTCGCCAGGAAGATGCCTTCCATCCAAGGGAACTGGTGTGTAGATTTACATTAGAGAAAAGATTTCTTATGCACATGAGCCAAGGATCTGGTTTAGCTACCTTTAATGTTTATCGAGGTGTTTTCCAAAGAGTTTTCATATCTTATATTTCCTACAGCTTCAACCTAAGACAAGCATTCTTTTCTCTTACAATTTTAGAAAAAGAAATGCGTGTAGGATATTTAAAAGTCAGATGGTAGGGATATTCTCTTGGACAGCAAATGTTTATGACTGCAGCACTTTCAGATGGACTGATTGAATACAGAGAAGTCAGTGATTTCGTAACTGTCACTCCAAATGCTGTGGTTGAAAGCTTGCCAATCCTCTCCAGTCCCTGTGACACATTTTTCATAGTACGTGTAGGTAAGCCAAAGAAAGAGGTTTGCTTGTTGTTGTGTGAAAAGGGGCATTAAAAAAAAGATGATTATTTAACATAAAAAGACTCTTAAGTGGAACTAAGCCCCATGACTAGTAATTTCTAGTACACATAACATTATTTGAAGTAATATAAAGAAATAAAGAGAGATCTGTTTGCAAACTATCTGCTACACTTTTAACAAATGTGTGTCTAGCTACTAGAAAGGCATATTTACGTGGTATTGGGTATGAATGAAAAATATATATATTAAAGATACGTAGTTCTGAGTGTTTTCCTTAAAAAAAAAAAAAAGCTAGCTTTGTTTAAGTGGAAGCATGACATCATTAAAGGAGTTACCTTTATCTTTTGTTGTGGTGAGAAATTGTTTTAGTTCAAATATATGTGGTATTTTAAATATTTCAAAACAGATTTTAATTGGATCATTTAAGAACATTTGACATCTCTTTCAGCTAGCTTTTCTCTAAACAGCAATTAATCTTTATAAACTGTAGTGGTAAACAAATTCCCAAATTTGTCTTACAGCCTAATCCCCATAGGCTGTAACTTCAAGAATGGATATGTCATGGTGGATAACATCTTTCTTTTATTACAGGCCAGGTACATTTCAGTCCCTTGGTCACACACACAATGTACTGCACTTTTGTGGAAATCCTAGCTTGTGATAGGGTTGAAAGGTGAAGACTTTTGTTTTAAGTAGGTTTTGAATAAACTATAGCAATTTCTTTATTTATATTTGAAAATGTTTAATGCATTCTTTTGCAATTTAAATTCAGTTTCCCGTGTTTCTCCTACTGTTATCCAGTTTTGTGCTTAAAATGCCATCTGATCCTAAATCTGGAGATGCCTCTATTAAATTGTAAATGAGCGCTTTCAAAAAGAAAAATTAGCTTTACACATGATTTGATGGGCACACAGAATTTGATTGGTTTCCTCACTTTATCTGAGCCTGGGCAATAGCTAGCATCATTAGATTGCCAACGCTTGAACCACTGCTCTTAAACAGTCTCTCCAGAGCCGGTGCCAGTGTATTGCAAATTTAGGATTATTCAGGTTCTTCTCATCCAATTTTGATCTTCCTGGCTTTTGTTTTTCCCTTCTGCTACTTATTTTGTTTTTCTCTTTTTCGTTTGGTTATTTAATTTATCGCTTGTGAGCTTTTCATTAATTGTGAGTCAGTTGGCTTTCGGTCTGCTGTGCTCAGTGCAGCTGCCTTTCAAGATACAAAAGAATGAAAACTGGAAGAGTTAAGTTAGAGGAGGCGTTTAAAAATTTATCCTTGAATCAAGTTGACAAATCTGTCTCTTCCTCTGTTTGGTGTGTCTGTACGTAAATTCTGTGTTTAAATAGTTTTTCAGTCAACCTTAAGTGTCTGTGTAATTAAGGCAACTTTATATAAGGGAAAATCACATTTTCTATGTAATTTTTAAAAGTCCAGTGTTTTGGGTTAAGACTGTGATTCAGGCTGTTATAGTCTGGTCTAGCTATCAAATTATTGTATACGTTATGTTGTAAATTTCGTCAGGACAGTTAAAAACCGATTCTGTAAACAGTGCCATGAATAGGAAAGGAGTTTGATAAGATTTGTTTCCCACCAAAATAATTTTTACTTGTTTATTAAAAATTTGCATTTAGAAAAAAATCTTAAAACACACATGCACATGAAACAACATAATCATATTTTATACATTTTGTGGATTTTTGAGGACCAACAGAATTTCTTTTAAATAAATCTTTATGTCCCTGTGTGTTGAGGATGGCTTTGGTCAGTCTGTATTTATGTTTTTCTTCAATTCTTCTAGAATGCAGAGCCAAGCCAGATGCAGATTCCAAAAGAAACGGTAAGAGCTTTGCCTTTTGCAGGATGTAGCAATGTTGGAAAGATACATGAAACTATCTTCTTACTAATGAATCGTGAAGTTACATGTTCTCTCTTTCTTTTCCTAGCTGAATAGACGATATATAGATTTATTCAATTCTAAAGAAGTCTTATTTTAAAGAGACTTACTACCTCAAATATGGACTGTTTTTGGATTATTTTTGGTTGGTCAGGCATGAAAAACAGAGAGAAACTAGAACAACTTCCCTTTCACTCCTGTACAGAGGGGGACTCAGGACACTGCGCCTCACAGGTTGACACATACATAAGGTATGAAATGCCACCTGATGAGGGCTGTAAAGTATGGGAAAGTGAAGAGGATGGCTTGACTGAGGTATAGAAAAGCCAGGGAGGACTAAAAGAAGGTAATAAAGTCTCAGAAGCAGGAAGGATAAAATGAGATGTCAATAATTAGGCTAAACATATCAGTTATAACAACTATAATGAGTATAATTTATCTTAATAAAAGTTAAGTGCACCTAGATCACTTTAAAAAGCAAAAATTTTTGTCCTTCTCAGACCATAAATCCTGGTATGAACTGGAAATAAAAGAATGTATTGATTCTGTCAGGCAGTGCTAGCACAGTGGAAGTAAGGATTGCGGTATCTGTGGAAGTAACCAGTGTGGCTACACTGCATCAGGTAAAAAAGAGAGGATGTTTTCTATTGACACATAATATAATCCGTTAGCGTTTCTAGCACTCAGAAGCTTTTATACATGAAACAGCATCATTCTCAGATATGATAGGTTGAAAAGTGAATACTTTTAAGTAGGTTTTCATAAAACCTAAGATGTAAGTAGACAACTTAACAAAACCGTATCCACAGTTGGTGATATTATTATACATCTTTCCCCAAATTGTTGTATTAAGTAGCAAAAAACATATGAAATGAAAGATTTGAATAACATAATAAACAGGGTTAATTTTCTTTTCACATTCTTATACAGACAACTTTGTACATAATAAACAAGCAAACAAAAAGCATGTGATTTGAAAATATTTCATAATTACAAAATAGATGGAAGACTAGTTCCCAGAGGAAACTACTAAACAACTGTGAGGATTTTACACATTTAATAAATGTGGATTGTAGAAAATTCATAGCCTTAATTTTTGTGTAGAAAATAAACATGTTAGTGATAGCTAATTAAAACCATGATGGGTGTGTGTGTGTGTGTGGGTGTGTGTGTTTGTGTGGGTGTGTGTGTGTGTGTGTGTGTGTGTAGGGGACGTAGTAGGTTAGAAAGTAAGGGAAAACTAGACAAATTGACTCTAAAGAACAAAACAGGGACTAGAGTCAGTTGCACTACGGTAATTAAATCAGCATGGTATTGTTATTTAGTTAAATTGCTCGTCCTTACTATACACCAAAATAAATTGTAAATTTAGACATCAAAATATATTAAAAAGCCTAAGAGAAAAAAACATATTAATATTTCTTTGTTAACTTTGGATCATGAATGCTGATCCAACCATGATGAACCAAAACATAAAATGTCATAAGAGAATAGGTTGACATAGTTGCTTATACAGTTATTCAAACTGTTCTATAGCAATACCCACGCTGTGAAATAGTGGCAAAATAAATGCTATGTAGAGCAGCATTAACAACCTGATCCCTGGGATTAAGGACCATCTACTTTTGTGGTTTGAACTCTCAACATCATGGAAGTTTTTGGAAAACAGAGTGACTTCACACATAAACTGCATCTGTTAGAACTGTGAAAAACCAAACCCACTGCTGTTCAATTGGGTCTGACTCATAAAGCATAGGAAAGTCTGAGATGCCAGATGATGACATAAGCAGTCAAAGTATGCATGTTCTTTCTAAACCTTTAGTCAGTCTTTTTGAGGAAACTGTTGGCAAACCATCAACATTATAGCTACTGAGGAGAAGAAGCAGCAGTACTTTAAATTTGATATCCTGTTAGGCAATGCAAGGTGCATATCTGTCTATTTCTTACTCCAAGCTTGTGTTCACAATAGGGTGCCAGGCGAATGACAACTCATTCACGTTAACGAAAGAAATGATGTACACATGTCTGCATATTTTACTCCTTATTACAAATGAAACTTTTTGATAAGACTTTTCCAAATGAAGTCAGAAGTAGAGTTTTATTTTTAAAGTATCTTTCTTGTAGTTTTTTCTTTTTTTTAATGTCACCCTGCACCACCTGGGATTCAGTTTGTACTTTTTACATGAATACTATATTTGGTTGTTGAAGGTAGCATGTTAAATACAATAATTAAAGAAAGTTACTTTTGAGGTCTCTGCCTCAGTTTGTATGTTTTCTGTGGCAAGTGCCTGTCTCAGCGTTTTAAATATTGCCAGTTTTTGACCCTCAAGGAAAACTGCACGGCAAGCTTCTGCTGTTTCTATTAGTCTTCCACAGTGATTTTCTTTTGTTTTGGGTTCAAGGTCTGTGACATCTAGATTATCTTTTCGCTCAGTGGCTAGAAAGCAGAAAAAAAATGCCCTAGTGAGTTCACCATAAGTCTCAATCCAGTGTCCAACTTTTATTTTGGCTCTTCTTAGTGTAGATTTTGAAGCAAACCATGGTACATCCGCTTGAAACCATAGGGAGGGTATTCTGGGTAGAGTTATTTTCTTTTTCTCATCCTTGAGTGTGATATTATTGCCATCAGGAACTATACGGTTTTATACAAAGTAGGAAATAGCTGTTTCACCTTTAAATGTTAACTTTGCTTTTAACTTTGAAGTGCTGTCAAGAACTAACATTTTTAAATCTGTTATTGTATTAGGTCCTTTAGAGGTTATCTTATTCAATCTTCACAATAACCGTGGTATTGTAAGGAATATTATCTTCTTTAAAGTAGAAGGAAAGCAAACAAACAAAAAGAACTAGGAGTATTCAGGTATTTTCTCCCAAATCTTATAGCTAATAGTTAAAGTGAAGGAGTGACTTGTTGTTTCATTTGTCTGCCTGTGGAATCAGTAGGGCAGTTTCTAATAGATAAGCTGTTATGGAACAGTTTGGTATGTGGAATTTAAAAAATACACAAACACACACACACATATATATATATATATATATATATGTATGTATGTATGAATTGGAATCCACTCAACAGCAAGTGTTTTTTCAAATGTGGTGCAGTTAGGTGGCTGACTGCTAGCCCTAAGTGAGGTAGTTTGAACCACCCAGTGATGCCTTGGAAAAAGACCTGGTGGTCTACTTCCAGAGAACACAGCTTTATAAATGCTGTGGATCTGTTATGCACATATGGGGGTTACCGTAAGTTGGAATCAACTCATCAGCAACTAACCAACTATATATACACAGACACATATATATACATAGACATAGTTGCAAAAAACTTTTTGCAAAATTTTGTGAAAAAAAATATCCTTTGCTGAGATGATATCCTATTAGTGAAGACAGTAAGAAGAGGCGTCTTGATTTTTGTTCTTGTCGTTACTAGTGAGTTGACATGTAGGCAGTGCAGGGCATGCAAGTAGTGCTAGTTGTTCCTTTTCACTGCTCCAAGAACACTTGGCTGTGCGCAGCTTGGTGACTGCTTGTATTTTTGCGTACTCGGTTTATTCTCCCTTTATTGGCTTTCCCATATTGACAATTAATAGTAAAGGCTTACTTATTTCTGTAGACCTAGCAATAGTGTTTTGCTTATTCCTTTTCTGATTCATTGTTGTATTTGTGTAGTTACTGTTTGAATGCATTTGTCAAATGCGTGTGTCTTGTTTTATCCTGATGATTTCTATTATTATTTTAACATTCATTTGACTATAAGCACCTTGAGGACAGGTATATCTTTTTCTCATAACTGGTAGCTTAATCTAGAGTTGAGGCTTAATTATTTTATTTGTTGGTTGAGTATTACTGTGACAACTGATTGAGGGGAAAAAAAAGATCATTTAAATTGATGAGTACAGTCACTGGCCAACAGAGCTTTCGAATTTCTGAGATTAATTAACTAAAATGCCAAGAAAAATGACATCCATAAATGTTTACCTCACATATGAGATAAATTAAAACATGTAACTTAAAAGAAACTTTGTAGTATGGGTGAGGTCATTCATTTGTATAAAAAAAAATCAAGATTTTCTTTAATAGTCCTCTTAATTAAAACAAATATTTTTATTAATACTTATCTGCAATGCCCATATATTATTTTGTCTCCATAAAACATGATTGAATTTGCAATCAGAAAAGAGAAAAGGACTCCATGTTTGGATGACATAAATGAAGGTGATAACAAGAGTCTGCCTTGACGTTTATAATACTGGTGGGTTGACAGGAAACCCTAGTGGCACAGTAGTTACGAGCTGTAGCTGCTCATCCAAAGGTCAGCAGTCTGAATGCACCAAGCATGCTGTAGAAATCCTGTGGGACCAGTTCTTCTGTGTTCTGTAGGGTTTCTATGAATCAGAAGTAACAGCAGTGGGTTTGGTTTGGAATGGGTGGGCATTAATTTCCCTTAACATCTATGTAAAACTTGTGTTATGAGAATGCAAAGTTCTGCCACTGTTTGTGATACTGATCTAACAAATTAGTTTGTTAGCATCATCATAAAGTAGACATTCATCATCCCTGTCTCCTTCTCTCAGCACCTGTCCCTGCCCGGCATGTGTACCTTTCCTTCTACAGCACACCCATTGTGCCTTTGAGGAAGAACTAGCTTTTAATATAAAAAAATAATTCATTTTGACTGTATAAAATTCATTTAGGCACAAATCAGAAAATCCAGACACACTGCCGTTGAGTTAATTCTGACTCATGGTGACACTACAGGTCAGAGTAGAACTGCCGCAGTCAAATTTTCAAGGAGTAGCTAGTGGATTTGAATTTCCAACCTTTTGGTTAGCATACGTGACAGTCGCTACACTACCAGGGTTTCCATTTAGGTACAGAAGACTAAAGTCATTTGCAGTCCCAGGAGACATCAAGGTCAGCTGTTAAATGTTCTATATCCTACTTTGTTGTGTAGTATGTGAAGCTTGTGAGTGGCCATTTAAGATACAACTGCTGGACCCATCACGTTCAGAGCAAAGGAAAATGAAGAAAACCAAAGAAATAAAAATAGTAGCTCAAAGAACTAAAGGGCTACATGAACCATGGCTTCTCCCAGCCAGAACCTAGAAGAACAAGGTGGTGTCTAGTTACTACCACCAACCAGTCTGACAGGGACCCAGTAGAGAGAGGGCCCTGGACAGAGCAAGAGGAAAATAGAGAACAAAATTCAAATTCACATGAAAAACCAGAATTATTGATCTGATAGAGGCTGGAGGAATCCCTGGAACTGGCTCCTGGACACTCCACTAACTCAGATCTGAAGTGACTATTGATTAGACTGGCCAGTAAAACAAACGAGAACACACGTGAGAAACCTGCTTTTTCTTAGTTCACTCAAGTATGAGAGCAAATGGGCAACACCTGTCCAAAAGCAAAGATGAGAAGGCAGGAAGGGACAGAAAAACTGGGCAAATGGACACCGGCAACTCCAGTTGTGAAGGGAGACAGGAAGAATGCTGACATGTTGTGGGGACTGCACCCAATGTCACCAAACAATTTGTGTATAAATTTTTGAACGAGAAACTAATTTGTACTGCAATCTTCCAAATAAAGCATAATTAAAAAAAAAACTGCAGAGTTAACAGTCATGATGTTGGTGTAATGTAAGACATATAGATCAGTGGAATTGAGAATCCAGTAATGAAATTGGAAGCCTATAGCCCATTCACTTTCTTTAAGGCTGTGAAGATTTAACAGATGTTACTGGGAAAACTGTATATTAAGATGCAAAAGGATGAATTTAGACTTCTCACAGATGTGCAGAATTAACTCAGAGTGGATCAAAGACCTAAATGTGTGACACAAAGCTATAAACCTTTTAGGAGGAAGCATAGCAGTAAATCTTTGTGCCCCTGGATTAATTGTTTTTAATATGTGACACCAAAAATAAGCAACCAAAGGGAAGATTAGATAAATTTGGCTTCATTAAAATTAAAAAAAAAATTGTGCATCAAAGGACACTGTAAAAGAAGTAAAAGGGCAACCCATACAACTGCAGAAAACATTTGCAAATATCTGCCACGGGTCCAAATATAGAATATATAAAGAAGTCTTGAACAAACATGGCAATTAAAAATTGGGGCAATGACGGCTGCCATTACTGAATCTTTTGAGCAAAGATTCTATAGGTGAACTGTGATTGAAAAGTGGAATATGTGGAATGAATTTTATACTCTTGAAATTTAGATTTCTATAGCAGGTGATGCTGGATGACTCCCCCCTAAAACTATTGACCTGAGATAATAGTTAAGCTTTAAACCTTAAAGCTCATCCCTTTAAGTCATCTTGAAACCAGCCACCCACCCACCCACCCACCCACAAAGCAAACAAACAAACAAAAAACAGTTCGAACCTATTGCTGTTGACTCACTTCTAACTCATACTGACTCTACAGGGCAGAGCAGAACTGCCCCATAGTTTCTAAGGAGCCCCTGGTAGGTTTGAACTGCCAACACTTTGGTTAGCAACCAAAGCATTTAACTACTGTGTCACCAAAGAAAGATTGCCTGACTTGAGCATTGTGCTCTTCTAAAAGTATCTTTATATGATCATATTGACAACAAGAACTGAAAAGGTTAAATGAAAAGCTGCTGGTAGATAGTGAGTTTATGTTAATGACGGTAGGATAATTTGGAAAGTGACAGCAAGAGTGGTTGCACAACTTGGGGAATGTGATCAATGTTACTGAAGTTTACATGGAGGAATTGTTGACTTGGTGTCTGTTTTATTATGTTATTTTCATCAAAACAAATGAGAATGTTTTAAAATATCACTTGAAACTGAGCAGTTGTTGGCTTTGTATCTGTTTTGCTATGTATATTTTTATCAAAACATAAATAAAGGAATGTTTTAAAATATCACTTGAAATTCTGGCTCTGCAGAGTCACCATTTGATGTCTTTTTTCTTTATTAATATAGATTGTGTGTGTGTGTGTGTGTATGTGCGTGTACATACATTGTTCTAGGAACCAGAAAAGAGTGATAAATCCCTTCATTTTGGAGTTTCTACTGATGTGAGAAGATTGGCATTGAAAAAATTACTAAAAAGGGGCATCCCACTTACCGTGAGTGATGTTCTGGACATTTTGAGAATCCATAGGATAAACCCAATTTCTTAGTCTTGAGTATTTTTCTGTCATTAAATATTTTTGTCAGAGAATATTTAATAGCGGAATGGTATTCCATTGTGAGATACTCCTTAATCTGAATACATGGAGGTTGTTTTCAGTTTCTAGCTGTTAATGCAGGTGAACATCTTTGCAGTTAAATAGTTCCATGACCACAATTAGTTTTTTAACCTGTATTACTAAAAATAGCATTTCTGGGTTAAGCATTAAGCAAAATACAGAGAAGTTATTAAGCTTTATCAAAATGACATGCATAAAGTATTGTTACTAGCAAGACATTACAGTATCTTTTTCACCTCTACATTGCTGGATATTTGGATATGGCTATTAAAAAGAAAAGAAATTTGGTAACTATTTTATTGCTGCGTTAATTTGCATGTCAATCATTCCTAGTCCTCTCCAGCCTGACTTGTCTTTCTTTAGGGAGTCACTCGTTTATGTCCCTGTCCCATTTCTGGTGGGAGTGTATGTCTCTTTTTTTTGTTAATTTTTCAAGTTAGTAGGTTAAAGTTAGTAATTCTGTAGTGAAAGGCAGCATTTTTGAGAGAGAAATCAAGGCAATATAGACGGGAGTGATAAATTCTCTGTGGCGCCATCTATTCGTTTACAAAGCGCAAAGTCAGATAATGAAGTCACTTCTATCATCCTGTGATAGGTACGTGCATATTATGTTTCTTTTGTCTCTGTTTGTAAACTTTTGTACACTCACATTAAAATTTTAATGTAGTAAGGCTTAGAAATTACTCTTCTCATAAAGTACCTAGGAATTAATCTAACCAGAGAAACAACAGACCTGTACAAAGAGAACTACAAGCCCTTACTACAAGAAACTAAGAGAGACTTAGATAAATGGAAAAACCTACCCTGTTCATGGAAAGAAAGACTTAACATTGTGAAAATGTCTATTTTACCCAAAGCAATTTATTTATATAATGCAATCCCAATACAAGTTTCAGCATCATTTTTTAATGAGATGGAGAAACAAATCACCAGTTTTGTTTGGAAAGGGAAGAAGCCCCGGATAAGTAAGGTACTACTAAAGAAGAAGAACACACTGGGAGGCCTCTCATTACCCCCGACTTTAGAACATACTATACTGCCACAGTGGTCAGTACAGCCTGGTACTGGTACAAGAACAGACAGATCGATCAATGGAACAGAATTGAGACCCCAGAGATGACACCATCTGCCTATGAACAGTTGATATTCGACAAAGGCCCTAAGACATTAAACTGTGGTAAAAACAGTATCTTCAACAAATGGTGCTGGCAAAGTTGGTTATCCATCTGCAATAAACTGAATCAAGATCCGTATCTTACACCTTATACAAAAACCAACTCCAACTGGATAAAAGACCTAAATATCCAACCTTAAATGATAAAGCTCATCCAAGAAAAGATAGGAACAACAATGGAAGTTTTAATACACAATGAGGACAGACTCCAAAATCTGTCAAGGAAACCTCAATCAACAGAAGAGAAAATAGTTAAGTGGGAACTATTAAGAATCAAACACTTTTGCTCATCCAAAGACTTTATTAATAGAATTAAAAGAACACCCACAGAATGGAAAAAATATTTGGCAACTCTATGTCAGACCGATGCCTGATCTCCATAATCTATAAGATACTACAAAATATCAATAATAAGAAGAAAAACCATCCAATTAAGCGATGGGCAAAGGAGATGGACAGATACTTCACTAAAGAGGAGATCCAGGCAGCCAGAAAACACATGCGGACATGTTCACAATCTTTAGTTATTAAAGAAATTCACATCAAGACAACAATGAGATACCATCTCACCCCAACAAGATTGGCCATGATCCAGAAAACACAAAACAACAAATGTTGGAGAGGCTATGGAGAAAGTGGCGCCCTCCTACACTGTTGGTGGGGTTGCAAAATGGTTCAGCCTCTTTGGAAGGCAATCTGGCGCTTCCGTAAAAAAATGGGTATCGATATACCATTTGACCCAGTAATTCCACTACTTGGAATGTATCCTACAGAATCAAGGCCTTTCACACCAACGGACACATGCACCAGAATGTTTATTGCAGCACAGTCCACGATAGCAAAAAGATGGAATCAACCCAGATGCCCAACAATAGAAGAATGGATAGGTAAACTATGGTACGTATACTCCGTGGAGCACTACGCAATGATAAAGAATAACAGTGATTCTAGGAAACATCTCCTAACCTGGTTTCAACTGGAAGACATTATGTTGAGTGAAAGTAGTCAGCGACAAAAGGACAAATACTGTATGAGACCTCTACGATAAGATCTCAAAAACAGACTTGTGTATAGAAGAACAGACTCTTTGACAGCTGCAAGGGAAGAGAGGTCAGGAGGGTGAGGGGGGGAGGGTTTAATTTAGATAGTTACTAGAAATCTAGTTCAGAGAAAGCCGTGATAGCACACATTAGAAACAAGAACAACATTAAGTGCACTTCAGCATAACTTGAGTACTCCTTCCATCTTAACTCATTACTGCAAGGATAGAGTAGCTGGGGCGGGGGGGGCGGGTTGGTGACCATGCTCTTAGGCGAAATTGAGGCCAATTGGCACAACTAGTGTTTTACTAAGAGAGCTCTCTGCACCCCACATTGGTGAGTGGCGTCTGGGGTCTTAAAAGCTGCCAAGCTGCCATCCGAGGACACAGCAAGTGGTCCCAACTCAGCAGGAACGGATGCTCACCTAGGACCAAAGTGACATGTGGTAAAGACAACCGAGAAGACAGAGAGACCCACAAGAGTGGGTGCCTACATCGACTTGGGACCGGAAGAACCGGTTGGGGCCCGACCACCAGCAGTGATAGCCATGATGGAGCTCACAGAGAGGAGTCGCACTGGCAACACAGAAATAAAAAGGGGTGCATCATGAGATCTTCACTAAAAGACCTCAATTGATGGTCCAGCAGTTTTGGGGTTCCTCGGAGAGCATGGCCCCCTGCCCTGCTGCTGCCCTTTCCCATAAATTATAACAAAGGTCCACTCTTTGGACAGGAATGGACTGGACTTGGCAATGCAGAGTGACCATATATTGGATGTGCTTTATGGTTCTATACATCTATAGGATATCATCTTGCTGACCTCTGGCTGGAGGAAGGGGAGTGGACGGAGAGGAGGGGAAAGGAGACTGTTGGGAGGATGAGACATGTATGGAGCAGAGAGGAATAGTGTGCAGTCACCGGACAGGGAGAGCAGTGGAAGCTGCATATAGGTGGGCATGTAAATTTATACGTGAATGTACATTTTCACTCAGTCATGTCAAATAAAAATTAAAAAAAAAAATTACTCTTCTCATGATGAGAATTTCTGCTGCTTAATTAATATAAACCAAACCCATTGCCTACAAGTCAGTTTGGACTCACTGCAACTTAACATAATCACTTTTACTTCTTCTGGAAATATGCAGGTGGAAAGCTGCCTATCAGCCTGGTGTGCCTTCAGTGCTGATAATGGCACTGCTGTTTGGGGAAGAAGAAAGGCTAGGCCTTGGAATGATGACTTGAGAATGTTTTTCTGTCTAAGGACCGATTAATTGTGCTTCTTTTCTGTTGCTTTGGAGGATAGTAGGGTTGTAAACAATGCCCATTTAGCAGGCATTCTCTGTTTTAGTATACTTTCAAAAAAAATATCTTTTTTACTGAATACGAAGAGCCAAAAAGGCCAGTGGAGTCATGAGCAAAATAAAACCTGATGGGTTGCTTTGATGGGAAAATTCCTCTCAGTATATATACACGTAGCTACTTGAGTGACATCTGACACATGTCCTTGTATTGTGTGATCATGCATACACAAATAACATTTATTGCCTTTCTGTAGAAAGAACTTGACTCAAGAAATGGTTGATAAAGCAAAAAAAAAAAAAAAAAGGACTATTCTGAATAATAATAAGGTGATAGGAAACTAGCTTCTACTTTATATTGGAAAATAATCATCTGAATATTAGTATGCCTTGTCAAAAGTACACTGTGATATAGCATTTCAAATAGCAGAGTTTTTAAATTTTTTTACTGTGATAAAATTTATAAGGAAAAACTGCCTTCTTAACCTTTTGTGAGTGTACAGTGCAGTGACATTAATTACACTGTCCAAGTTGTACAGCCATTACCACTGTTTCCAAAAGGTGCTCATTGCCTCACACAGAAGCTCAGTGCCCCTTGTGGCGTTACCTTCCCATTCCTCCCCTCTCCAGCTCATGGTACCCACTAATGAACTTTGGTCCTCATGCGTTCGCCTATATTAGTTATTTTACATAAGTGGAATCAAATTGTTTTTGAAGAGTCAAGTTTTCAATATTTTACTTCTGAAGACTTCTAAAGCTGGCGTTAGTTTTAGTCATAGGTCACATGAATTAATGACATATAAGATGGAAAGTATGATTTCTCACTCAGATGTTTTTTAGGGATGGTAATGGCTGAAGACTTGATAGATTGGAAAAGGGAATTATGTCTGTCTTATGGCTGGCTTTATAGTTTTCTTAATAAGTGACGATTTCCCGTGGAGAATATGCTCCCTTTTAAGACAGATTCAGAGAAAGACATGTCGTGAAATGATTCCGGCTAGATTAAAATTTTTCTTCATGTTTCAGTCAGCTTCTTATCTTCAAGTGGAAAAAATGCAAATTTTAAACCTTAATGAAACCTATGAAAATAAAAAAATCAGTGAAAATTGAAAAACCCTGCTGAAGATGGAAATCAGTAAGTGAGAAGCACTGTATGTATTTGAGGCCAATCTGTCTACTAAATGATTAGATCAAAATATATCTATTTAGGAAGTTATTATATTCTGTCCTGTCGGGTCACTATGAGTCAGAATCAACCTGATGACGATGAGTTTTGGGTTCTGGTGTCTACCTAAAGACTAGCTTTGGTGTCTGGGTATTTGCTAGTACATTGTTTACCAGGAAGATGGGTACGGATTGATACAGGAAATTCTTTCTTTCGTTTACTTTAGAGTGTAGAATAGAGGAGGACCATGGTGTTTTTGATGCTGTTGATACTAGTTTAAATTACAAGTTAAAGAAAATTACCTATACATTGTGTTTGTGTAGTAGATTTTTAAACTGGGGTGGCTGTATGCATTCTTATAATACCGTTACTGAATACACTGTTAAATTGTTTCAAACCATATGTATAAAAATAAAAATGGAGATGAATTTAGTGTTGAGAGATCGTAGTAAATAAACAGAGTATTGCTTGCTATAGTAATATGTGAGTGTAGTTTTGATGTGGGTATCTGATGTTGCTTCTCTCCAGTGTAGAGCCCTCATTGCATGGTGGGTAAGCATTCATCAGCTAACCAAAAGGTTTACAGTTCAGATCCACTAGCCACTCCTCGTAAACCTTCTAAGACTTTGTCCTGTGAGGTTGCTATGAGTTGGCATTTACTGGATACAGTGGGTCTTTTGAATCTTTCCAGTACATCATTTTGATTTCAAATGTAATTATTTTCTTGAAACATTATTAAATATAAGAGCATTCTTATTGTAAGCTTAGGCTTTATCTTGACTTTGATGTTGAAATGTGTTTACTTTGGATGATTAACGTAGCTATTGCCGTGTATGTTTTCAACTTGTTCTTTGGTTACCTTCTTTATTATATAATTTTCACCTTTTTAACTTGTTAGCATTTTGATTTTATTTCATGAAAATGTACGTTGTCCTGATAACTACAGAGCATTCCTTTGAGATGGTTGTAAAGACTGTACCTCCACAAAATGCCAACCCAGTGTATTAATTGGAAATGTCATGCTAAAGATCACATTATTATGGATTTTTAGATTTACGAGTAGGATATCTCTGTTTCATGATCATCAGAGACAGTCTATTATTGATATGCGTTTCACTTCCAGACATTAATTCTGTCTGATAGAGATGTACAATGGACACATCTCTGATTCGGGGATTTGTCCCCAACTTTCTTTAAAAATCATTTTATCATTCTGGTATTAACAGATTCAAATTAGAAAATTTCAAAAATCTGTCTGTAATAGCCTACATTTATAGGTGTTTGGTTGACCATTCTTGAAAAATTTGATTTTGGAAAGATAGTTTATATTTCAGCTTAATGATGTACATTAAACATACAAGTATTCCTCTGGTGTAGTTTGATAACACTGGCTTTAATGAATTGAGTGGGCGCAGGAAAAGTATTTTAATAGTATGTCGAGGGTAGTAGATTGTAGAGCTAGATGAGAGCTTTGCTTGTGATCTGAGGAGTCTGTGCCACATGTTTGTTAGTTTTGTAATTGGAAAAAAAGCTCCCGCCTTATGGATTTGAAGATGATCACTGTCAAAGAGGTAGTTGAACTCTCAACACTGGACAGGATTGTTGAAGAGTTCAGAAGGTAGATAGATACTTCTTTTTCTAGTGTAGTCTGTGTCTTAATATTCCTTGCTACTGCAGCTCTTCAGAATATTTTTTAAGCTTTTTTTGTCCTGTGTTTCCAGTGAGATGGACAAGAGTCTGTGTGTCGTAAATGCATTGCATTTTGAAACCGCCCTCTTATGGATTTGGTAACTGCAATTATGAAAAGAAGTTTGCACATGCAACTAATTAATAAAACAATAATGCTTGAATGATATTCACCATTTTGTATGACACAATATTGTGGACATTTTTTCTGTAATGTTTATTTGTACTTTGTCTCACAGATGTTGAAGGAAGGGTAAAACTCTTCCATAGCTCTCAACATGAATACTTGCCTCTTTTGACTTCGTGTCATCAGAACTTCTTATTGCTTGTGAATGAAAAAGATAACACCATTAGTGAACATTAAACCATGAGAACAATGAAAATTCCTAATTTAATAAGAGGGGCAAGTGAGTTATTATATTTATGTATCCTGAATTTTGAGTTACCACATTCCTCCTGTGGTTTAAAACATATAAATTTAGCACCCCCTTCAGAAAAGGAAGCACAGCCAGAGAGATCCACCCAGTCTGTCCTCCCACTACATTGTTTTCCTGTTCTTCTTATACTCTGGTTTAGGTTTGTTTCTGTATTGAAACAAGTGAAGCATAAAAATATTAACAACTGGTTCCAGAAATCATCCTGATGGGATGAAAATGCACTATTTTCATGCACCTTTGGTGGAAATACAGTGCCTGTTAAGATTAAAGAACTGCTTTATTAATGGCCTTTAAAAATAACCATGAGAAGGAAACACTAAAATATCATGTGCTTTGCAATTCTGTTCTCCGTTAGAAAACAGAGGAGGAGGATATTGTCCTCACACCCGATGGCACCAGGGAATTCCTGACGTTCGAAGTTCCACTTAATGATTCTGGATCAGCTGGTCTTGGTGTCAGTGTCAAAGGGAACCGGTCCAAAGAGAACCATGCAGACTTGGGGATCTTTGTCAAGTCCATTATTAATGGAGGAGCAGCATCTAAAGTAAGCACGTGCCAACTTTATCAAGTGTATATCTGTTAACAAAATAATTTACATTCCAACTCTCTCCCCACTTTGGAAATGTATACATTTAACACATGTTTTCTGGTTTGTTCACAATACTCCATAATCAGATAGCTAGAAGAAGTCCTAGTGATGTGTCATTTTGGGATGGACTCTGTTATTTCATCTCTTATCTATCTCACAGACCCTTCCACCCATGCTTATTCTTGTTAAATGGGGATAATCTGTACAAAGCCTTAGTCTAGGTCCTGGCACAAAGTGGTTATACACTAAGGGCACATCGTTCTCCCTTTTTCCTTCCTGGTGGGTTCCTTTATCCTATTTAACAGACTAGAGAAGATTTCCTGGCTGTTTGGTTCGGGGGCACTTTTCTGCAGTTGTGTAATCACCTTGAGCTTTTCCACGTCTTGGGTTGTAAATAACTTCTGGGGGGGTCTCTGGAAGGGAGAAAGTAATTGCTTTGTGTCCTTTGAATTAGTATGCTATTTTGGTGAACAGATTATGATAATGACTTGATTTACAAATGTATAAGTGATTAAAATAGACGCAGGCTACGATGGCTGCTTAGAAGTTATGCCAGTGTTCAGTTAGGCATAATCCAGTAGAATTAATGGTTTTTTGTTTCGTTTTTATTTTTATTTGTTTATTTTTTTAATTAAAGGGAAAGTAGCTTGTTTTATAACAGACTATTTCATAGCATTTATTTTTTACCTGTTTTCCAAGGATGGAAGGCTTCGGGTGAATGATCAACTGATAGCAGTAAATGGAGAATCCCTGTTGGGCAAGACAAACCAAGATGCCATGGAAACCCTAAGAAGGTCTATGTCCACTGAAGGAAACAAACGGGGAATGATCCAGCTTATCGTGGCGAGACGAATAAGCAAGTGCAATGAGGTAAAAAAAAAAATCAATATATAGAATGCACTAACGTCTGAAATTTCAATTGGACTAAGATGCCATCCTAACACTGAACAATGAATTATAGATCCTGGGATTTGACTTCAAATAAATCTATACATTCTCTTTGCTTGCAATAGTTTAGTTGGTTTATAAGTAAATGTTTTTAATTCTACATTCAAAATATTTTTCAATGTGCTAACATTTTCTATTGCCAACTCCACCAGTAATATTGGTATCTAAAGGCACCTGTAGCTGGGATATATTTTGCTCAGCAGTTTCTCTTCTGACTAGTGGTGCTGTATTTTGCAAATGCTGTCAAATCACTGCAGACTCGTGGTAACCTAATGTCTGCCAGAGTAGTCTGCTCCATGGTGTGTCAGTGGCTGATTTTTTTTCAGTAGTAGATGTCCATGCCTTTCTTCCCAGGCACTTTGGGATGAACTCAAATTGCCAGCTTTTTAGTTAATGGCTGATTGTGTTATGTCTCGGGGACATATGTCCAGGGATTGATGTTGTACTTTGGAGGCGTTCTTCAGGTAGAAACAAGAAACAACAGTTTGCTTATTCATTTCTTTATCTAAAACTGTATGCATTTAAAAAAAAAAAAAAAAAAGCCTGAATAGAGGCGAGTCTAACTTCCTTACAGGTTCATCTTCTCTTATGGCACTCTTATGTCAGAAGTGTAGGGGTCCCTTCGGTCCTCCCCATTATGCCTTTCTCCTTCGTATCTAGTGGAGGAATATTTTCCCTCTGGGTGCCTGCTTTTCAGAGCGATGTCTGTCTGGTAAATGATGGTTGGTTCCCATGTATGCTGTTGTATGTACTTTGGAGCGATTGGGAAAGCACAGGGATCCTGTCCTAAAGGATATTGCCACCATCTGTTTACCCAGGTAAGTAAAAGAATATTTTTCTTGTTTAGTGGAGCGTTTGCAAGTTAACAAGAAATTGTGTTGCTGTCAGCGTTAGTTGCCATCAAGTTGGCCCTGACCCATGGCAAGCCCATGCACAGCAGAATGAATGCCAGTTCTACACTGTCTTCTCAGTCACTGGTATGCTGAAGTCCACAATTGTGGCACTGTGTATTTTGAGTACCTTCCAAGCGAGGGGGCTTGTCTTCCAGCTCTGTATCAGTGTAGGTTCTGTTATGATCCATAGGGTTTTCATTGGCTGATGTTTGGAATTAGATCAGCAGACTTTTCTTCCTGAAACCTGGCTGTTACGGGTGACCCTGCTGGTACTCGAAATAGTGGTAGCATAGCTTACAGCATCACTATAGTATATAAGCCACTGTGATATGACAAACTGATAAATAGGTGATGAAAAAAGAATTTATATAGATTTGAAATTAGTCTTGTTGTTATTTTGGAGTATCATTGAGTTGATTGTGACTTATGGTGACCCCAAGTGATAGAGTAGAACTGCCCTATTGGCCATGTCTTTGTCCTCTGGAGATGTTAGATGTATTTGAATCACTGACTTTCAGTCTTAAGTTTAGTCTCTTAACTTTTGTACCAACCAACTCTTAACTTTTGTACTAACTAACTCTAGTTAGTATTGGAACCTGAAAGTAATCAGATTTCGTAGGTCTGTTATACACTGGAAACCCTGGTGGTATAGTGGTTCAGTGCTGCAGCTGCTAACAAAAAGGTCTGCACCTTGAATTCACCAGGGCTTCTTGGAAATGCTGTGGGGTTGTTCTGCTCTACCTTGCAGGATCACTATGAGTGGAAATCAACTCAGCAGCTATGAGTTTTATTTTTTCATTTGGTTATTACACATTACTCATAGTGATACTATGTGTCGGAATTGACTCAACAGCAACAAATTAGATTGTTTTGTTTAGGTTATTATGCATTAAATATATTTTTTTTCTGTTTTTTTAGTGCTGCAAAAGACTGTGATGACCACTAATCATACTTAGCAGAAAACTGTACTCATGAACTTAGTGGATAGTGACTGAGGAACTGAGCAATTTTTGAAAGGTTGTTGACCAAATTAATCTATGGCCAATATTTGATACTGTTTTTGATTGCCAAGTATGGAATGAGTTGACTGTAATTAACAGTCAATTTCTGCAGCAAGAGAACAATCGAATGCTAACTAAAAATCTCAGAGTGGGATATGAAAAACATATACTTATGTAAAATAAATAGAAAGGCTAATCCCTCAGAGTAAGCCCATGGACAGATTTTCTTAAACAACAGTTTCTATTGGTTGCCAAATCATTAACTGATTGTTTTAGTATAAGCCCCACTGACTGCTACATGAAGAATCTTCAGCAGTAAGTTTACAGGACACATTATTCTTTATTAGCTCATTTTCTGTTGGTCCACTGAAATACTGCATATTCCATACAACAACATTCATTCCACAGATGTTTACTGAGCATTCACTATGTGTGCAAAAACCTGTTTGGTCCTGGGGGCACAGTGGTCAATCAACCAGTGAAGTTTCTACTCTGATAGAATTTATATTCTACTGGACAACATATCATCTCAGTCTCTTCGCAAAGTTTTACTTCAGAGAAAAGACTAGAACTTTATAGGTGGCATAAGTGCAAAAATGTTTGAAAGGTCAGCATCCTGCATCCAGGCTTGCTTTCAGTCTTATTCAGACTATTCCTTATTGTTTCCCAACCAGTAGCAAAGGAAAACGTCTGCTAGGCTCAAAGTGTTTTGATAAGTGCAGTGATTTTTATCCCCTGTTAAACTGTAAAAGATGTGAAATTGGGATCCCACTGAAACCTGTGTCTCTGATTCACATCTGTGTGTGAATTTATGTGAATGAAAATTATTTGAGTAAAGAATAAGAGAACAGCTGCAGTAGACAGTAATAGATTTTAATATTCAATATTCCTTATGGTATCATTTTCATATATTGGTAGTTATTACTATTTCTTAGGACAGAGTAGGCCTATAAAGCAATTATATCAAAAAAAAATCTTATCATGAGTGCTGCACTGTCTTTGTAATACTAGTGCAAAACCTTTGATACTGACAGGGTTTAACTAAAGAATTTTATGAAGACAGAGCTCAGTTTAGTGTCCCATAAGGCGTAAGACATGATTTTACTGCTGCTGTATATATTACCCCTGGAAGAATATCTCCTTACATTACCCAGAGAGTATGTGTGAATTATGGTATACTAAATATTGATGTAAACATAAAGCATCTTCTTGTCACAAATGAACCTCAAGCCAAAATAGAGTGCATTCATTCTCCTGTTTGTCATATGTGCATTCTAGTCTTGATAGTGCCACTGTACCATATTTCAGTATACTCTTTTTAAATCGAGGGTCTCCATGGTAATGTCAAGCTGGAGAAGATAAGCCTTTGCAATTAAATAAAAAAAAGAATCCGTCATACTTTGTTGCATCCTGCCTTTTCTTGTACATATGGAAAGCGCCACACAGTATGTTTTCTCTACAATTAAATACCAACTTTCCTCACCAGGTATCATCTTAGAGCCTTCCATTGTACTAATTTGTGACCCTTTACAGCACATTTGAGATACTTTGTAGAAGATATTTCACAGTCTGTTGTGCTTGATCTTTGGAGAATATTTAAGCGCTACCTCATTCTGAAAACCTTTCATTGCCCATTCTGTTGTTGAGCTACTGGACTCTGCCTCCTTAGTTTCCCCTGAGGGGCCTTCCTCCCTCCCTCCCTTTTCTTTCAGTTTTATTGAGGTAGAAATTATATGTCACAAAATTTATATCTCAGCCAGTTTTAAGTATACAATTCAGTAATATTAATTACATTCACCTTGTTTACAACTACTTTTTCATCGCTCCACACAGAAACTGATTACCTAGTGAGTGCTGGCTCCCCAACTCCTTTCCTCCCAGCCTGTGAACCAACTAGTTTTGCCTAATCACATATTTAGTGTAAGGATCATTCAGTGTTTGTCTGTTTGTGCCTGTCACGTCACTTAGTATGTTTTTAAGGTTTATCCATGTTGTGGCATGTACCAGGACTCATTTATCATTGTAGCTGTGTAATAGTACCTTTTATGTATATTAAAAAAAAAAAAAAAAACTACAGGGATGGAGTCAAGATGGTAGACAAAACTCATATCTTCTGAAATCCCTCTGGAAACCCAGTCCTGAATTGATGATTAAACAGAGCCTTCCGGACACCTAGTAAGCCCCAGGACATGGCGTAGGGCTATTAATCTGGACTTCCTACCACTGTGTGGATAGCTCGCTCTCTTTTGCTGACCCCCACACTTGGTGAGTGCTGGCTTTCATGGACTGAGGGTAACTTGCCATTTTATTTTTTTATTCTGTCTTGGCTGGCAGTCAGAGCTCAGACTTGACTTATGGCTGATCTTGGATGCACTGCTGGTGGGATCGGCGGACAAGATAGCCACACTTTGAGAGTCCAGCTTTGGACTCTGTGCATCTCAGTGCCTTTGGCCTCTCTGTCCGCCTCTGCAATTGACAGGCCTTTGCCAGGCTAGGCAGAGAGCTTGTGCGGGACACCATTGTGGGAAGCGGAGATACCCACATGGGGGCCTGCGTGGGACCTCGTTCTTAGGCTGGGAGGTAGCACCTACCTGGAGGAGAGTGCTTTTCTGGCAGTAAAGCAGTATTCTACACAGTCTCGCCTATGTCTGGGGCCCCGCAGCAGAGGCCAGTATGGTAGTAGTCTCTCTGTATTTTGAACTAGTTTATAACATCTGGGGTTGGATGTAGAGATGCTTACTTTGCCAACTGGGAAGAGGGACCTGTACATCTAAAACCTGACTGACCTTGGAAGTTATCAGACACCTTTTACCTTTAATTTTAAGATGGCTAGAGAAACAGCAGTGGTCCATCCTCACAGCATCTCTTCCAGCCTCTGTTGAATTACATGATGCCCCAAAAGCAACAAACTCTGGAGAAAAACAACCAAGAAATCACCCATGGCTTCAGAAGGCCCCCAAAAGAAACAACCAAAGAAATTCCCAGATAAAGAAACCTTTCTGAAACTATCGGAAGGTGAATACAAAGGGATTATACAGAGAGCCCTCCTAGACCTTATACAAAATGCAGCAGAGCAAAACGAAAAAGTAAGCACACTGTTCGATCTGATGGAACACCAGTACTCTGAAATCCGGCAGATCAAGAACAAAAGCACTTCAATTCAAAGCCAAGAAAACAGAATGGAGCAAATGGAAAATCTGACTTGGAATATAGAGCCATTGACTCTTGCATCTATGAGGAGAAATCAGAAAAAAGAAACAAGAAGAATGAAGAAGTATGTGTGTCATGGATTGACTTATGTCCCCCCTAAAATATGTGTAGCCATGTGGCTGGGCCATGACTCCCAGTGTCTTGTGACTGTCCTCCATTTTCTGGTTTTCCTATGCTGTATGTTGCAGGATTAGGAAGGGATTGTAAATCCCTTTATAAGATCACCTCCATGCTCCACTGTAAAGGGAGTTTTCCTGGAGTGTGGCTTGCCCCACCTTTAATCCTTTCATCCTGCAAGAAATAAAAGGACAGAGAAGCAGGCAGAGAATTGGGAATGTTGTGCCATTAAGAAAGCAGCACGGGAGAAGAGTGCGTCCTTCAGACCTGAGGATTCTGCACCAAGATCCTCCCTGGACAAAGACTGATAAAATATTGGACTTTCCTCCAGAGATGACAAGGGGAAAGCCTTCCCCTGGAGCAGACTCCCTGAATATGGACTTGTAGTCTACCAGACTATATAGGAATAAACCTTCCTTTATTAAAGCCATCCACTTTGTAGTTTTTCTGTTAGAGAAGCCCTAGCTGACTAAAACAATGTGGGAATCTATTAAGAGGCACAATCTATGATTAATTGGAGTTCTTGTAGAGGGCAAGACTTCTAAGAACACAGAGATATTGTTGCTGAGCTGCTGACAGAAAACTTCCCACAAATTATGAAAGAGAATATAGATATCCAAGATGCATATTGAATGCCACTCAATATAGATCTCAAAAGAAAGACTCCAAGACATTATAATCAAGCTTAACAAACTGAAGCATAAACAGAAACTCTTAAAGGCAGCAAGACTCAAAATAAAGCTACCATTCAGAGGAAAACCCTGTAGGCTTTTCATTCAATTTCCTAGCAGAAACCATGCTGTCACAGAGGCAGAGGCATGATGCATTCAAAGCCTTGAAGGAGAAGAACTTCGAACCAAGAGTTAGATATCCTGCAAAACTGTCTTTTGAATATGAAAATGAGATTAAGACATTTGCAGATAAACAGAAACTCAGACTTTGTAAAAACCAAACCAAATCTACAAGAAATACTGAAAGAATCTCATGACTTAGAAGAACAGAACCACTAGCTTTATATTTTAGAAGCAGGACACATCACCCAGAAACCCACTCAGTTAGGGACCGCCCCAAACTCAGTCAACCCTGTAATAGTGAAAGAAATGATCCAGTGATCATATCATGAAAACTAGGATGTCATCATATGAAGAAGAAGGATATACTACAATCGTAGTAGTTCTTCCAGATGGAGGGGAAGTTAATAAGACTGGTAGTAATTAAAATTGGGTTTATACATAGTTTATTAAGGGGGATCATAGGGGAAGCTATAAAGCACAATAAAGATGCAACATATCAAATCAAGAAACGTAATACAGTAGTCTCAACAACCACAAAACCAACACTGAAAAAGGTGAAAAATCAATGCACAAAGAAGAATGTCCCAGAACAGATTAATAAGAACAACAGAGAAAACATTAACACAAAAATAAACATATCACAATGACATCACTAATCACATACCTATCAATAACTACATAAAATGTGAATGGACTCAACGCTCTAGTAAAGAGACATCGAGTGACATTTTGGATCAGAAGACACAGTCCATCCATATATTAGGTCTTTAGACATAAAGATATCAACAAACAGAAAAAGGATGGAAGAATATATGTCAAGCTAACAATGAACAAAGAAGAGCAGATGTGGCAATTGTAATCTCAGATAAAATAGATTTTAATGTAAAATCTACCATTGTGGACAAGGATGGACACTATTGCTGAAAGGTTCAATACACAAGCAGGACTTAACAATATTAAATATGTATGCACCTAATCTTAGTGCACCTAAATGCATCAAATAAACAATAACTGCACTCAAAAAGGAGATAGATTACTCCACAATGACAATGGGAGACTTCAACACTCTGTTCTCAGTATTGGACAGACCGTCCAGAGAAAGATCAGTAAAGACACAGAAGACCTTATTGACACAATAAACCAGCTAGACCCCATCAACATATACAGAACTTTCCATCCATCAGCGAACAACTACACTTTCTTGTCCAGTGCACATGGAACATTCTCTAGAATAGACCATGTGTTAGGACATAGAGCAGTTCTCAACAAAATCCATACAATTGAATTAATGCAGAGCATCTTCTCAGATCATAAAGCCATAAAAGTCAAAATCAATAGCAGAAAAAACATAGGTACAAAGTAGGACTCATGGAAACTCAACAACATCTTGCTCAAAAAGCTGTGGGTTATAGAAGAAATCAAGGATGAAATAAAGAAATGTATGGATTCCAATGAGAATGAAAACACTTCCTACTCAGAGCTATGGGATGCAGTCAAAACCGTGTTCAGAGGTCATTTTGTCTCCCTAAATGCACATATCTGTAAGCAAGAAAGCAACCAAACCAAAGAAGTGACCCTAACCCTGAATAAGTAAGATGGAACAACGAGGAACCCCTCAGACACCAGAAGAAAACAGATCACAAAGATTAGAGCAAAACTGAACAAATTAGAATATAGAAGAACAATTGAAAAAACTGAAAAGATCAAAAGCTAGTTTTTTTAAAAGATCAACAAAATTGACAAACCATTGGCTAAACTTACTAAAGAAAAACAGGAAAGGAAACAAATAACCCAAGTAAGCAATCAGATAGGAGTTGTTACCACAGATCCAACAGATATCAAAAATATCATAACAGAATACTACAAAAGACTGTAGTCTAACGAATTTGAAAACCTAGAGGAAATGGACAAATTCCTTGATTCCTGCCACCTACCAAAATTATCACAAGGTGAAGCAGAACAATTTAATAAACCCATCACAAAGGAAGAGATTGAAAAAGTGATTGAAAAACTACCAACCAAAAAAAGTCCGGGCCCAGAGGGCTTCACTGAAGAATTCTACTAAGCTTTTAGAGAAGAGTTATCTCCAATACTACTGAGACTATTGCACAGCATAGAGAGGCCTGGAATACTCCCAAATTCACTCTGTGAAGCCAGCATAACCCTGGTACCAAAGCCAGGGAAAGACTCAGCAAAAAGGGAGAACCACAGACTGATATCACTCATTAATCTAGATGCAAAAGCCTTCAACAAAATCTTGCCAATAGAATGCAACAACATATCAAAAAAATAATACATGATGATCAAGTTGGGTTCATACCAGGGATGCAAGGCTGGTTCAACATCAGAAAAACTATTAATATGATCAACCACATAAATACCACAAAAGACAAGAATCACCTGATTTTGTCTATTGATGCAGAAAAGGCATGCTAAAAACTCCCAGCAAAATAGGAAGAGATGGCAAATTCCTCAATGGAATAAGGGCAATTTATACAAAGCCAGGCTGCCTACGTCATCCTGAATGGAGAGAGACTGAAACAGTTTGCCTTGAGAACAGAAACTAAACAAAGCTGCCCTTTTCATCTCTCCTATTCAGTACTTTACTAGAAATTCTAGCCAAAGCAATTAGACAAGAGCAAGAAATAAATGGCATCTGCATTGGCAAAGAGGAAGTAAAAATCTCCCTATTTGCAGATGATATGATTGTTTACGCAGAGAATCCTAAAGAATCCATAAGTAAACTACTCAAACTGATAGAAGAGTTCAGCAAAGTTTCAGGATACAAGATAAACATAAGTAAATCAATATGATTCCTTTATACCAGTAACAAGATTATTAATGAAGAAATTGCCAAATCAATACCATTTATAGGAGTCTCCAAGAAGATAAAGTACCTAGGAATAAATCTAACCAGAGAAATAACAGACCTTGACAAAGAGAACTACAATTCCTTACTACAAGAAACTGAGACTTATTAAATGGATAAACCTGCCTGCTCATGGATAGGAATACTTAACATTGTGAAAATGTCTATTTTACCCAAAGCAATCTACCTACATAATGCAATCTGAATACAAATTCCAGTGGCTTTTTTAATGTAAAGCACTTTTTTAATTCCAGTGTCTTTTTTAAAGTAAAGCACTACTGAAGAAAAAGGACACACTGGGAGGGTTCTCACTACCTGACTTTAGAACCTATTACACTGCCACAGTAGTCAAAACAGCCTGGTAGTAGTACAAAAAGAGACAGATAGATCAGAACAGACTTGAGACCCCAGAGACAACACCATCTTCCTATGAACAGTTGATATTTGACAAAGCCCCTAAGACATTAAAGTGGGGGTAAAAACAATCTCTTCAAGAAATTATGCTGGCAAAACTGGATATCCATCTATAATAAATTGATACAAGACCCATATCTTACACCTTGTTAAAAAACCAACTCAAACTAGATAAAAGACCTAAATATCAAGTCTACAATGATAAAGCTCGTCCAAGAAGGAGTAGGAACAACAATCGAAGTTTTAATACACAATGTAGACAGACTTCAAAATCTGTGAAACAAACCACAAATAACAGAAGAGAAAATAGATAAATGGGAACTACTAAGAATCAAACACTTTTGCTCATCCAAAGACTTTATTAATAGAATTAAAAGGCCACCTACAGAATGGGAAAACATATTTGGCAACTGTATGTCAGACTGACTCCTGATCTCCATAATGTATAAGGTACTACATAATATCAATATGAAAAAGATAAGTCATCCAACTAAGCCATCGGCAAAGGAGATGGACAGACACTTCTTTAAAGAGGAGATCCTGGCAGCCCCCAAACACATGCAGACATGCTCATGATCATTAGCTATTAAAGAATTTCAAATCAAAACTACAGTGAGATACCGTCTCACTCCAACATAGTTGGCCATGATCCAAAAAGCACAAAACAATAAATGCTGGAAAGACTGTGGAGCGATTGGGACTCTCGTACACTGTTTGGGGGATTGCAAAATTGTGCAATGTCTTTGGAAAGCAATCTGGCTCTTCCTGAGAAAGCTGGATATAGATAAAACATTTGAACCAGTAATTCCAGTACTTGCAATATATCCTACAGAATCAAGGCCAGTCACACCAACAGACACATGCACACAAATGTTTATCACAGTGCAGTCCACAATAGCAAAAAGATGGAATCAACCCAGATGCCCAACAACTGAGGAATGGATAGGTAAACTGTGGTGTCTATACTCAGTGGAACACTATGCAATGATAAAGAACAATGATGGTTTTAGGAAAGATGTCATAACCTGATTTTAATTGGAGGACATTATGCTGAGTGAAAGTAGTCAGTGACAAAAGGACAAATGCAGTATGAGATCCCTATGATAAGAACTTAACAACAGACTCATGCGTAGAAGAAAAGATTCTTTGACAGTTGCAAGGGTGGAAGGGGGGAGGGGAGGAGGACTTAGATTTAGGTAATTAATAGAAATTTGATTGGGTGAAATTGGTGACAGCACACATTAGAAAGAACATCAATATTAACTGGACTTCAACATAACATGATTACTCCTCGCATCTTAACCCAGTATTGCGAGCACAGTGTAGCTGGGCCAGGGGGCCAGGGACCATGCCTCAGGGACATCAAGGCCAGTTGGCACAACTAGCATTTTCCTAGGAGAGCCTCTTGCACCGCACATTGGTGAGTGGGGCCTGTGGTCTTAAAAGTTGCCAAGGTGCCATTTGAGGGTACAGCAAGTGGTCCCAACTCAACAGGAACAGATGATCACCAAGGACCAAAATGACATGGGGGGAAGGAGAACCCAGAAGATAGAGAGATCCACGTGAATGAGTGGCTACATTGACTTTGGACCGGAAGAACCAGATGGTGCCCGGCCACCCCTCGTGATACCTGTGATCGAGCTTACGAAGTTGAGTCTCACTGGTAACACAAGAATAAAAGGTTTGCACCCTGAAATCTCTACTGAAAGATGGCAATTGATGGTCCAGGGGCCTCAGTGTTCCCCTGGGAGCATGGCCTCTGGCCCTGGTACTGTGCCTGTCCATAAATCATAATGGAGGTCCACTCTTCGGACAGAAATGTATTGGACTTGGTGACACAGAGTGACCAAATTATGTGTGCACTTTATGTGTCTGTGCATCTATAGAATGTTGTCCTGCTGACTTCTTACTGGAGGCAGGGGAGTGGGTGGACTGGAGGGGATAGGAGATTGCTGGGAGGATAAGACGTGTATGGAGCAGAGAGGAAGAGTGTGCTGTCACTGGGCAGGGAGTGCAGTGGGAGCTGCATATAGGTGGGCATGCAAATTTATATGGACATGTACATTTTCATTCAATCATAATAATAATAATTAAAAAAAAACCTAAACCCAATGCCATCGAGTCAAATCCAACTCACAGCAACCCTCGAGGTCAGAGTAGAAATGCCCCATAGAGTTTCCATGTCTCTGACTATTGTGAATAATAATGTAGAGGACATTGGTATATAAGTATCAGTTTAGTCCCTGATTTCGGTTATTTGGTGCTTATACCCAGGAGTAAAATTGCTGGATTATACAGTAATTCTGTATTTAATTCATGGGGAATTGTCGTGTTTTTCTCTGCAGTTGCAGTCTTTCACAGTAGCATTGTATGAGGGTTCCTCTTTCCTGCCTGTTTTGTTTTTGGCTTATTTATTGTTGGTGTTTCTTACAGGTCTTACTGGTCTGTTTTGTCCCACACTGCACAGGATCCTAGATGACCAGTACTTTCCAGTCTTCAGTTGCCACTATTTTATGTTGAACCCCCAAACCCTGTTTCTAACTCAGAACTCTATTCTAGCACCAGATCCCTCTGCCTGCCCATGGAAATAATTTGCTGTGTGTCTCGCACGCACTGAATTCATAAGGTGCCTAAAGCTGTACTTGTGTTTTTACCTCCCAAATGTGACTCCTTTACTGCGGTTTGGAAGCACATCATTTGGGGTCCGTCCGACTTCTCACATACCTTTACTGTGTTTGCAGAATCTGCCTTCGTAATCTGTCTCTTCATCCCTCATTTGCCATTCCCTCTACCCCTACCCTAATTCAGTCCCCCACCATCTGCCCAGGTTTTGTGCAGCAACTCCCTGAAGGATTCCTCTGCATCTCGACCTTCTCACCCCATCCACTACCTACACTGCCTAAGACCGACTAATGATCATGTGAAGTCCCCGCAGGAGCTCCCCGTCTCTCCAGGACTGATGCCTGTATCTAGAACATCTGGCATCTGGTTTCTCTCCACCCTCTCCCTGAACAGTCTCTGCTCCAGCCATACTGTGTTACTAATGCTTCCCCCACCGTGAGTCTTCTCTGCACATTTTCTTAGCGTAGCAACTTACACAACCTCTAGATTTCCCTCTCCAATATATTTCCATAGCCATTGTGCTTGTTGTCACACTATTGTGGTGCCAATTTGTCTGTTTCCCTTGGAACTGTAAATTCTGAGACAATTTGGTCTTTGTCTTTCTACTGTGTTTCTTTTCTGTCGCTGGTATCTAACCTCACACCTGCATGTAAACATGTACTGAATAATAAGTGAAGCAGTCATGCACAAGGTTCAGCATTTTTAGAAGAAAAAGAGAACTTAGTTCTTAGCAGAACCTGACATTTCTGAAATAACCATCAGACAAGATAGTAAAAAAGTTTTTTTTTCTTTGTAGTGAGTCCACATTTTCTTTGCTTGTCTTAGATTTAATGCTCCTGTTTACCTACTTTAAAAATCTTTTTGTAAGCAACAATTGTTTCTTTTAAAGGAAAAATTACAGAAAAGAGATCATTTTTACATGCTTTGTGCTCTTAGAGGACAGTTTAACTATGTTACAAAAAATGTCTCATGCCTTAATATTCTTGGTCCTTGTTTTGGTTTTGGAATGCACAGAGAAAGAGGTGGAAAATACAGTATCATTATCACAAAGATAAATTTGTAAGACTTTAAAGAGGATGGGGGAGTGCAAGAAAACACCTGACATTGTTTGTGGAGTACACTAAAAATAACCTTTATATGATAATTGGAAAACCTGGTGGTGTAGTCGTTAAGTGCTACCAGCTGCTAACCAAACAGTTCATGGTTCAAATCCACCAGGAGCTCCTTGAAAACTGTGGGGCATTTCTACTCCGTACAATAGGTCAGAATCAACTTCATGGAAGCAAGCAGGTTATATGAGAATTACAGTGATCTTAAACATTTTAAGGAAATTAATGTTTTTAGAATGACTGTAATCTTTCATAAACCCCTCATTAGTCATATCTATGTAAGAAGCTTTTCCTTAGTACCAGTAGGTAATAGTAACAGGTAACTTTTTGTTTTAGATTGCATTTTTAAGGATTTAGTTATTAAGGACCACTTTGAAATGCATTCTCTCTCGGGGTGTAATCTTCTTAGAATTGGGAAGCTATGTTGCAATAGGAAAGGGCCTAAGGTATCGTTTATGATTCTCTTCATTTTGTGTATTAAGAAATAAATGCCAAGGGGTCAAATAATTTGCTTAATGGTTGCAAGGCCCAAGTAGTGGCAAAGTAATTTAGAAGCAACTTGTCCATTCCTCTTATGCATGTGAGTGACCTGATTGACTGTGACGGCAGTGTGCAGGCAGTTTATATGCTGTTCGCATGTGGGGAAGGGATGTACAATGAAAGCATGGCTTTAGAGTCAGTCAGTGAAACCTGAGGTTGTGGCTTACTAGCAGGATCGCTCAGGGAGCCGACTTGCTCTCCTTGATTCTTGCTGTTTCCCGCAGTGGGGAGGAGAAGGAAATTAAATGAACTTTGTATGAAAGCAGGATCTGAAACTATACCCTAAAACTTAGGACTGCTGTCCTCCAGAACTAAAACCTGTGCTTTCCTCGGTGGTTTTGTGCTTAACTGTCCTTTGGCTATCTTCTGCAATGTTGAAATATAGTCTAGGCCCGTTTTCTTTTGATTTTAACGTTGTGTTGTTCCCTTAGTTTTAAGTTTCTCCTTCTGTATGACCTAGCTTGTATGAGGCCTCTAAACAATTTTAAGGAAAATCAGACTTACTCAGTTTTTTTAGGAATGAATTTGTCCAATTATTCGCCTAGTACCTGCTCTGTGCCACATAAACCAAATCAAACCCAGTAACATCGAGTCAATTCCAACTCATAGCAACCCTATAGGACAGAGTAGAACTGCTCCATAGAGTTTCCAAGGAGCATCTGGTGGATTTGAACTGCCAACCTTCCGGTTAGCAGATGTGGCACTTAACCACTATGCCACTAGTTTTTCCTCTACGCCACATATTGGGGATAAAATAGAATAAGCCCAGAAAGACTGCAATATCAAATACTAAGATTATGCCACTTATTAACAAGGACCCAGTTTGGGGTTTGCTGAAGAGAATTAGGCTCATATCGATGCCAACTTTTCAGTGTTTATAGTGGAGAAGATTGGATACACTTTCTTTTATGTAGAAGGCATTATTTGAGCCACTAATGCATGCTTACAACAAACTGAAGTTTTAGCCTCACGGAAATCATACAAGTCTTTTGGAAGAAACCAAGAATGTAAGTTTTGTTAAGAAAGGACATACGGTCTATAATGAAAAGCATATCATTGGACAACTCAGTGTTTTAGTGTTATTGTCTGTTTATGAAAGTGAAATGTGATTGAGGTTTTTTTTTTTTTGGTAAAGCTGAATTTCCTTGCATCATTTTTAGGTTTTGAGATTATACCCAAATGTTGTACCATTGTAAATAAAGTAATGAGAAATACTGGCTTAGGTGACTCCATTATTCACTTGTGTTTTCCTTGGAGTCACTGAGTGGTGCAAATGTTAACACACTCAGCTACTAACAGAAACATTGTAGTGCCTGTCCGTCTATAAGTACCTGAAAAGAAAGACCTGGTGATCTACTTCTGAGAAACCAGCCATTGGTAGCCCTCATATGGAGAAGAGTTCTAGCATGATGCCTGTGGGATCGCCATGAGTCAGCACAAACTTGACTCACACTTTTGCTGTAACAAAGAAACATTTTTGTGCTTTGACAGGTAGGAACACTTTCCTATGGGTGGAGCTGACAAGTCAAACACAACTGCCACTACTTGGGACTGAATTAAATTAGAATGAAGACGACTTTTGCACTTTAAACAACAGTCAGATGACAAAGTGAAAATTGCTATTTCTGTTTGTTCTTCTAATTAATTAAATTTTAATGTTTTATTATAAGGAGGCTGCAAAGGCACAGGAGCAGCCTAAGGTAGAAAGGTCTGTGCTGCTCTCCCGGACTCCAGGGCTGTGCCTCCCTTCCCTTGATGTTGCTGTCAAACTGGTCCCACACATTTCTCTTTCTCAAATTCATTCCTTTCAACAAAAAAATCTTTGAAAGATTTAAAACTGTGTACCCTAATCAGTTTTTCAAAAATAAATTTAAAAACATAATGTCTTCTGTTAAATAATTATGTGTGAGGCCATTGATGTCTTCACTTAAATCTGTGTTTTGAGATCCAAATTAGACATGGATAGGGTATGAGGAAGAACCTGGTAGTTTAGTGGTTAAAACACTCAGCTGCTAACTGAAAGGTCAGTGGTTTGAACCCACGAGCCACTCTGTGGGAGAAAGATGTGGCAGTCGACTTCCATAAAAACTGCAGTCTTGGAAACCCTATGAGGCAGTTCTCCTTTGTCCTAGAAGGTTGCTCTACACCAGAATTCACCTTGATGGCAATGGATTTGAGGAAGATAGGAAGGTATAGAATGGTTCCCATGAAAATGTTCAAGTATATGGTTCTTTCCAAATAAGCATCTTAATGTTTTTGTCTAGAAGAGCCTGTGAATACTAGTTTTCCATAATGGTATTTTGATTTGACTTTTGCAAAATTCAAAAATAGTCTCTTGGGATATTTAAGGACTTCTCATGAAGGAAATTTATAATGGTTTTATCATCTAGAAAACTGCAGAGTTGTATAGTTAAAACAAAATGCATTTGTTAAGGAAACTTGTGGACATATTACTGTTATAAAATGAATTATTGTACAACAAGTAGGCACTAGTCTCTTTAATGTACATGCTCATTTTAAAAATTCAGACATGCTTGTTCTTAAATGAACAAGGTACTTGTTTTGTTGTCTGTACATGTTTTGTTTTTACCTCTCCAAAGTGCCTTGGAATTTAGGCAGAGTATTCCTTCACAGCTGTTCTTTTATTTCTTTACATCAGAGGCCTTGAATATTTAAGTTACTGTTCAGTAAAGCTGTCAGTTGTAATCTGCAATTTAAAAAAACAAATAAATAAATAAAGCAAATCCTCATTTCACAATTTCAATCTTACTGAGTCTAGTTCACTGGCACCACAGGTTTGTTATTCTCCTGCAGTTTGACGTGCCTCCGATTGTAATTGTGTTGACCCTTCTATGCGTTATATCTCCCCAGTGCTTATCTAACTCGGAGAGTTAAGTCTACAGTTCAGAGCTTCATTAAATACCTCATTTATATTAAACAGATGATAGCTTCTAACAGTATTAATAATTGGTTCAAACGAAGGAACTACTACCGTTGCAGTTTCATCTGTTTGGAATGTACAGGCATCTCTCTCCCACTTTGCTCTGTTGCGCTGTGTCCCCAACCCCCTCCCCTCTTCCTGCCAATCGCAGATGTCTTAAGGTGTCAGTGCGTTGGATTAACCTCCGAGCCTGTGTTACCAGGACAGTAGTTGACTGTGCTTTGTTTCCCCTTGGAGCAGATTTGCATTAAGGCCTTCTTCAAATCCCTTAATCATATTATTTTCATGAAAAATATGACTTACACGACAGTCATATTTGAAGATGCCACATACCATTTTAATTCATAGTCACAGAGATCGACCTGTGTTCTTTTGCTTATTTAGTAGATTAGTGTATGTTTATGGAAACACTCGTATCTTTGATTTCAGAAGAATGTTTGCTTCTTTCAGGTTGTTCTATGTGTTATTAAAGTGCTGGTCTCAGTTATTCACTGTGAATGATTCAGTATGAGAACAGGATGATTATTCTGAATTTATAGCAGAAGAAATTTGGTTTCATGAATTGTTTAAGATAACTGAGCTGGTAGATGGAGTCTTTAGGTCTTACAGAGAAGGAAATAATTTCACCAAACTTGCAGAAGTTTGTATTAATTGTTTGCTGTATTTATACACTCTGAATTTGGAAAGTATAGCCAGTTCCAGCTTCCATTCTGATAAAGCATGCTTCGTGCAGAGCAAAGAGCTCATAAAGACACTGAATTAAACTGCAGCTTAAATTGACTTCAACAGATACTATGGTCAAATTGAACAAATAAGCAGCAAGATAAGATTTTTTTAAAAAAGCTTTTAATATACATATTTTTCCTCCAGTGCTTGAAATCTGACAGAACTTCATGGGAGGCACAGTGCAGAGTGGCACAGAAAGTTGGTCATTAGGCAGAGCTGTCATCACAAATTATTTTGGTAGAGGGTGAAAAGTTCTAGTTCATTTGGTACCCAGTTGGATACAGGCCGTCGGCAAGTTGTTATAATTCCCCCATGCTGCTAAATGGACCTCCAGTACTGATTCTTCTTGTCCCCTTTTCCTCCAGCTCAAGTCACCTGGGAGCCCCCCTGGACCTGAGCTACCCATTGAAACTGTGCTGGATGACAGAGAACGGAGAATTTCCCATTCCCTCTACAGTGGGATAGAGGGGCTGGATGAATCTCCCACAAGAAATACTGCCCTCAGTAGGATAATGGGTGAGTCAGGTAAACTCTGTTTTTCACATTTTTTTTCATGGTTTTGCTGGTTCACTCAGTGGTTATTAATGTAATATTAATGGAAAGAAGGTTCATATTTTCAAAAGGAGAAATAACAGGTTTATTATAACCCTTCAGGAAACATTAATGTGAAGAAAATAAATCAATGCACTGATTGGTTAAGTGAGCTTTAGAGCATGAGATGTGGGGAGAGAAAAGAAAAATAATCATATAGAAATGTTTTCCTGTGACCCATATATTTTTAGTTTGTTTGAGGTGGTAAAGTTGTGTTTAAAAAAAAAAGTATTGGTTTACACCAAGGAGCATTCAAAAGTTATGTATCATTCACTGTAGCTTTGCTCAGAAAGGGAAGAATAAATATGTATACACACATACATATATGCATGTGTACATGAAAAATTCACTTTTATTTGGTTTGTCCTTAATAGGATGTTACTGCATTATGATTCTGTTTCTTTCTCAAAACCTTAGTTTTTAAATCCTAAAACTAATTTTCTGCGTCCTTTGTTTGGAATCAGCACCATACTGTCTGCGTGTCCCCCAGTGGATAATGAGGTTATTAGCACTCACTCTGCAGCAATTCAGCTTTCTGCTAACACATCCTGTTAATAAAGACTTGCCCTGCCACAGGAGTGGTTGGATTTACTGAGTTGCTCATCTTGGGATTAGCGTGTGAGCATTTTCAAATTTAAAACATAAGAAGCTGTTTTGATTAAAATAGCACCTGACATAAAACACTTTTCTTGCTGGTGTGTTTTACAAGGCTGTTGTATAAAATAAAACCCTAAATTTAACTCTATTTTGAGGACATTAATGCAGGTTTAGTGCAATGCAGGTTTAGTGCAATTCAAGTTTCCATTATGGAACATCATTGGAAAAAATATTTATTTGATTTACCAGTGAATGTTTATGGAAAGCCTCTGTTGGCGAGACATTGTATATACACGTTTGTGTAGATACAAAGACGGTTAAGCAACAATCTTGACCTTCAAAGTGCTTTGTATTAGGCACAATGGGACAAACACATAAGCATTCTTACTAGATTTTTTTCTTATTCTTCCTCTAATTCTTCCGGTGTTCTGGTTTGGAAAAATGGCTAAACTCTCCTTTTCTTATCTTGTAACACATAGAACTTAGACATACCAGCTCTTTCTTTTCACTTTGTCAACATTTTTCTGTTTGCCTGCTTGGCATAAATTCAAAGTACAGGAAGAATGCTGAATGTATTGAACATCTGTTAGTTGCCAGGCATTGTGTTTAGTTTACCACATTTAATCTTTGCTTATTATTATTCTGTTCACTGCTGTTGAATTTTCCATACTTTCTTGGCTTTGGTATTAAACTATATCTTTGTCAAATACTTTTTAATTGATAAAAATTCAGACACCTTGAGAGAGAGAGAAAGAGCATGTGTGTCCCTGGATCTGTGTACATACAAAGTGATACGCTGTAATTTCCCCTTTATTATAGGAACATAGGACTTGCCATACTGAATCAGACCATTGGTCCACCAGTTCCTGTAACCTGCATCCTGCCTCCAATCCCTGGTGCTTCAGAGGAAGGCGAAAAACTAATACTAAAAGACAGACACACAAAACTGCCCCTAACATTCACCTAGTGACCTTTTGAAATGCTGTAAATATGGGTCAAGGATTCCTTCATTTTCTTCATAGATTATTGTCCTGGGTTTGTTAGCTGTGGCTTCATTAGTTCTGTTAAGATTGCATTAGAATTGACATTGTTTCCCCCTCCCTCGCTGGAAATGTAATGGACTTCTAAAACTCCAGATGCCTCCCCCATGGCAGTAACCCCCCTCCTAGCAGCATGATCTGTGATGTACTGGGTGTTGTCCTTTTGCTTTTCTGGTCTGGGGGTGGCCAACTCATTACCATTTGATGGTAGACCAAACTGATGTTAACTAATTTGAATATTTTCTTAAGATATCTTTTAATGTGTTGTACTGGAAACTAGCAATCTTATATAGTTTTACCTTGAGAAACGTGATATTTAATTTGAATATGTCTTGCTTTTTGCAGACTTGAGAGTTCCTCAGTCATTATCAGGCTCTATTCCCAGTATCATGGGCCTTAAGAAACAAGTGCTAAAGCTAGTTCCCGCTAAAAGTCAGAAGTTATGTGGAAGATGTTACATTGCAACAGGAAATACCAGACTACCAAATATATTAGAGCACTGCATTGCCATTGGCCTAAACTAATAAAAAGCAGTATTTGCTTCTCTGCACAGTATTTGGGTGCATGGAAATTTTTCAGACAGACCTTGTTTGGTTAATGGTTATCTTCTGTACATTTTGAATAACTTATGTAGACATTGGGGGAGGTGGAAGTGTCTCCTAGATAATCTGCTTTGCTTCAGACACATCGTTTTAAGATAATGATTATTAGGATAACTCTCATGTAGGCACTAGTAAAGGTGATAGTATCTACTTCATTATCTGCTGTGATTCACAGACAGCTTGAACATTCTGCTTGATTATATTAAGAAGCTTCGTTTTTTTAATGTTATGTGAACAGGGTGAAATTTCATGTAGAAATGTTACCCGTATAGGGCTGTAGACTAAAAGACTGTGCTTTGAGGCACCATCTTTTGGACACACTTCTGATGGAATATATCCTAGAATTCTGTAAAATAGATTAAAAAAAAAGACACGTAACTAAAAAAAATGTTAGCTTTCATCAGCCAAACTTCACCACTTAATAGCTTAAAGAACTAAGACCCAAAATTCTGTAGATTTTTTTTAAAAAATTTATTTCTTCTAGGCTATTTCCTGTATGTAAAAATGACCATCTCTAAGGAATATATATAAGGAGTTCTGGTGACATGGTGGTTAAGCATTTAGCAGTTCTGATCCCCCAGCCTCTCCTTGGAAACCTTATGGGGGCAGTTCTATTTTGTCCTATAGGGTTGCCATAAGTTGAAATCACCTTGATGATAGTAGGTTTTATAGCAGTCAAGAATAGTTACTGACATTCATTCTGTATTATCATCAGTTCATAAGTATCCACATTTTTATGCAAAGTACATTAGACCATCTCTAAAAGAGACTAAAGAAACCCTGGTGGCATAGCTAGTTAAGCGACACGTCTGCTAACCAAAAGGTCAGCAGTCCAAATCCACCAGGTGCTCCTTGGAAACTGTGGGGCAGTTCTTCTCTGACCTGCAGGTTTGTTATGAGTCTGCCTCACTCTACAGCAATGTTTTTTTTTTTTTTTTTTTTGAAAAAGAGATTCCATCCTGGAAACGGCTGTAATCTAAAACACAAAGAAGTTGATCCATGAAGGCAGCGTAAGAAATCTTGTACTCCAATCTACTTATCTTTTGTTCAAGAGAATTATAGACCAAAGAAATTAAGTGAGTTAACTGAAACTAAATAGATGTTGTGCTTCTGAACTAAAAGCAAGTTGTGTAATTTCTTAATCGTTAGTCCCCCATTACTTGAAAGTTTCCTCCCCCACCCCCCCCTAAGTTGTAGGTGGCGTCAGCCCAATTTTTTCAGCCCTGCCTGTCTTGGATGACTTTCCACTGTCATGGATTCTGCAAGAATAGTCCTGGATGTTCTCTAAGATTTCTTCCTTTTAAAAGACTTCTTTCTTTTAAAAATATTTCCCAAATTGTTGGTCTATCTTAACAAATGGTGATGATAACAGTGATGACGATGGTGACCTGATGACCACGTGGCACAGCTGATGTGGCAGACACATTCAGTTCATAAACAGATCACACATTGACCTTCAGCACATGGGACCTTAATCTTTCTTCAACTTTTTTTACTTGAAGGATTTTTCTGTATAAAACAGAAGGGAAATCTGTTGTATCCGTTTTAGAATTTAATCTTAGTAACTGCTGTCTTTGTACATTTGTGGTGAATTTAAAAAATAGTTGTGTTCAGAATATTTCCATTTTGTTAGAGATGGTAGAGAAAAATGGAACATGAACTTTTTTGGCGGGGGGCCCTGTGCATGTGAGTCAAATCACGGCAAAATTTAAGTCATATCATTTGTTTCTGGTGCCATGTGTGGTGTTGTGTCCTATGTAAACTTACCGATGAATAAATTTTTAGTAAACAATCACTCTGTATCTCATTGTTTCACTTTTCCTCTTTAAGATACTAGCTGATGTATGTCTTAGTTTATAGGTTGTTGCTTAAACGGATGTGGAAAGAGGAAAGTTATCCATCAGACAGAACAGATAGAAGGCTTTTCAGGTCTTTTGTAGAAAGTTTTACATTTACGATGTTCCAAATGCCAGCAAAATAACTAAGGTATTGTGGTGTTGCCCAGGTGGAGGTTGGTATAATATATAATTAAGTAGTTGTAGTCTTCCATTACCACTGTGCCTTCCTGGGTCTAGATCTCAAAATTGTGTTTCTGCCAAACATAAACAGTGGAAAATTGATAGAAAATAATAATTCCTGAATCTTGTGAAATATTTGGCTCCAGAATCACGGATGAGAGAAAAATTGTAAATTGTTGTTTAACTGTTTATTATCTTGCACTTTATGTCTGATTATAATTTTGGTACACTTAGATGCAACCATGTTATACAAAAAACTATTATTATATAAAGAAACATTTAGTACTCTGTATTGCCTAATAGGTTGTGTCTCAGAATATATTGTGTAAACACAAGTTAACACTTCGTTTTCGTGTTTGAAAATGTGTGCATTGGTAATTACATGTGAAAGGTTCTTTCTAATAAGCTGTGCCTGAATGAGGATGTGGCGTTTAGTACTGTGACACATGCTTTATTGGTGATGAGCCATCATCAGGGATAATTCTGATTTTAAAGTACTGTACTCTTTTTCACAAAAAACAAAAAACAAGTGTATCTTGAATAGGAAATATTTTAGTTTTTGGCTTATATACTGCTAGAATAATAGCCTACCTCATAAATTTGATATTTTGTTGAACAGGTTTTTGGACTAATATTCTAACTTCCTTGAAACTAGACTAGGAATAAATGATTGATTTGAATTTAAGAAAGGGAAATGAATAATGAATTAATTATGTTTAAATAATGGATGGGTACCAAAAGTTTTCCCTTTCCACAGTTGTGGGTTGTTGGTTAAATAGATGTGGAAAGAGAACCGTTATGCATCAGACAGAACAGGTAAAAGTCTTTCCAAGTGGTTGAATTTGAAATCAGAGTAAAAGTTTTTGTTGTTAAAGCACTGATCGTAAGGCTTTTCAAATTGGGTGCATTTTAAATCAGAGTCAAAGTTTTCATTGTTAAAACACTGATCCTAAGTTCTCATGACTGTAAAATATTTCTCAAATTACAAAGTACTTGACACTGAATAATGAATGCATTTGAAATTTCTGGCAAATTTACTTTTGTGGGTTTTTCTGAAAAGATATGTAACAGCTTGAATACTTTTTTTGCTTATTTTGCTCACGTGTCTGGAAAAATACTTTGAATGATCCTGGAAGCCTATTGGTACATCCCAGTTTGCTAATATAGTGGTAAAACAAAAATTGTCGTTTATATATTTTGGTGAATGTTAAAGTTAGATTTGAGATTAGTGCTTAGATGTTAATAAACGTCTTATAGATGGCTTCTGTACTGTTAAGTACAGTGCTGCTCCAGGTGAAGTGTGTGTGCCTTGAGTGTGGTGGTGGTAGTCTCTTGATGAATTGCCGCCGTAAGGCTGATACAGGAACTCTGCATAGCTGATGTAACCGATTAGAAAATTGGACATCCAGTGGCAGTTTTTCCGTCACGCTCTGACGTTTGTAGGGAATTTGTGTACTTTCTCTTGCTTTGTTGGGAATGTGGGGGCCTGCATCATCCAGTGATGGTTTCTGTGTCTGTGGCCTCTGACTTGTTAACTAAATGGACCACATGCCTGTCAGCGTGTTCTTGCTCAGAGAAGCACTGCAGAAGATTTGAGGAAGAAGCCAGAAGAACAGTAGGTCATTTTTAGGAAGAAGGTGGTATCATTTGAACTCCAAATGTATTTTGAGGATTTCAGGTCAATGAAACATGAATTTGTCACAAGAAAGGTTGTAAAGTGCTCATCATGAGCCTGCGCGGATTTTCCTGCAAGGAACTGATTTGTGTAGACAGTTGTGGGTGTTTCCTTACCCAAAACAATATATCCTAACTGAATAAATGAAAATGTGCAGGCTGCTCTGTAATGACCCCCAAACCTCCTTGCAGTCAGATCCGAGTCTTTTCCCTTTAAGATCACTCCTGCCATTATTACCCATGGGCCTTCAGTGGTGGGGTGGGGAGGAGGGATATTCCTTTTTGAATTGTTAACCTGAATATACTGTGGGCTTTTCACCATGTATGTGATGATGATATTGCCAGTTCTAAAGTAAATATCATTTCTCCAAGAAATGTTAAAAAAAAAAAAAATTAAAGAATCCGAACGAGCCGGAAAAAAAAAAAAAAAAAAATGTTTGTTCTTCATAACCCAATTCTGACTTAACTTTTGTTAGGATTCCCTGCACCACTCTTACCTCCGGCTTCCAACACTAGTGAATATCTCTGTGCTTTTGCTCCCCTTGCCATGCTGTGTTTATGTCTTGCTTCTCCTGTAGGCCCTGAGCTCTGTAGGGGCAGAGAATGTTTTACACAGAGTACATGGTAGGTGGTAGGTGCTGAATGAATGAGTGCATGAATGATTGATGCAAGTTTGTAGTTCTTCCTATTCTATTTCTAGGTAAAATTTTCCTAAGGACATAATCACAGTTTAGACTCTATATAGTGTGTTCACACTGGAAAATGTGGAAGGCAGTTTGGAGATTCTCTCTGGCTTTAGGAAACTAAGGGAACTTAAAACCAGAGAAATTACGCAGTATGCCCAAAATTACATAGCTGTAGTGTCAGAGAGAGTTATAGACCCCAGCTCCCCATTTGACAATCATTTATGGAAAGTAAGTGTGCTAAAATTGTGTTTTGCTCTTTAGGTGGAGCTGATGTGTGCAAGTTTAGACTTTCTAATGTAGCGGAGTCTTAATGCATGTAGCACTTACTTCAATGCCTATAATTTCTTTCTCTTTTCACTGGGCAGGTAAATACCAGCTGTCCCCCACAGTGAATATGCCCCATGATGACACTGTCATTATAGAAGATGACAGGTTGCCAGTCCTTCCTCCACATCTCTCTGACCACTCGTCTTCTAGCTCCCGTGATGATATGGGGTTCGTGATGGCAGATCCTGGTCCATGGGCTACAGCCACGTTTGGCGATTCTGCAGAATGGTAAGATCACAGTCCATGATTTGGGAATGTGAGTTAATTACAGTCAGTTTTAATTTTATGTTTAAATAGTTCTACACAGAGCATAGTTCATCATCAGTTGTATGTGTTTTTTTTTAAGCAGTGCTGTGTTTTTAAGCCTTTTATACTGTTAATTAGGACACTTTCAAGAAAAAAATTCCATCCTCCTTAAACAAGTGTTTTAGTCTTTGTAGTGCTGTAGTAAGTAATTTAGTCAAAACACCAGCAAAATATCACTGAACAAAAAACTCTACTTATTTGTTGTAAGTTTTGGTATAAACCAAATAAAAAACCCAACCCATTGCTGTAAAGTCAATTGTGACTCACAGTGACCCTATAGGACAGAGCCACACTGCGTCATAGGGGTTCCACGGAGCAACTGGTGGATTTGAACTGCCGACTTCTGGGTTAGCAGCCTAGCTCGTAACCACTGTGCCACCGAGTTTCCTATTGGTTATTAATTATTTTAGATCTGTATTGATTTGATTACTTGTTTTTCTATTTACAACTTCTAAGCAAATGCCTAAGTAATCTGAGAGAGTGTAAAAATGAGATTAGCATGACAAAACTGCCACTCTGATATATGCAGGAGAGGAGGCTATCAAAGATTTTCCTGTTGGAGAACTCTTAACTATGCTGTTTAAAATGTTTTTCCATCACTTCTAACTGAGTGACTTTGGGGGCAGTGTTGTGCTAGATTTCTCCCTGTGTCTTTCCAAACAGAAGAAAACATTCGTATTATTGAGCCAAGGTGTGGCACGTGAGTGTGGACTTAATTTGCATGCCTGATAATTATAGATATATAACAGTAGCAGTAAGTAAAGGTCCCTCTCAGGGATACCTTTGTAAGGCTGTGCTGATAATTAACACAAGCCATGTGAAGCATTAGGCCAGAGTTTCCTTATTGCCCTTTCTCTGAGGTGTTTTATGAACACATCAGCAAAATTCTGTTTAAATGTTATGGTCCTGTTACTTCCCTCCCTGGCTGCTTCCACTTTCTTCTCTTCTCTAGGCCGTATCGTTATTAATGTGAGACAGGTGGTGTCCAGGGTACTGCCATTTATTTATGCTAACGTCTCACCGATGGTCTTAACAAGGCAAGCCACTCTTCTAGCCCTGTTGCCCAGTCTCTGTCCCCCCAACACCCCAAATAGTCGTTTACCTTGCATTCTGCAGATGTTTTCTTAGCAAGATCTCACCTGTTCCTTGGGCACTTGAAAAACCCATTTCTAGCTTTGCTTTTCTAATTCTTTTGTTGAAAACACAGACTTTAAAAATAGAGCTGCACTCAGGCCCGCGTGATAATAGCTTTTCTTTGAATGATTTTTTTTTTTTGGTTTAATGTGGAGGGGAGAACTGCAGTATGAAGTAAAAACCCATTTGAAATCTGCAGATGCTATTACATTTACTGATGTACCGTTTATATTTCGTTCTGAATGTGAAAGCAACAACAGAGAATGTAGGATTAGATATTTGCAGTATTCATCTAAATGACAAAAGCCTTTGAATCTCTGCCATAATGAGAAATTGTGAAGGTGGTCATAGGAATGGATCAGCTTGGGATCTCACAAAGCACTGTATTGGTGGCTATAAATGAATAACTAGCAGGGTAGATTGTTGCATTAATTTCCCTAAGGGGATTCGTAAAGTGGAGTGGACTAGCGTGATTTTGCTGTGGGGACTATGGAGCGAAGCAAGGAATATGAATGCAGGGTTATCCAAACAAGAACGGCAGCTGTTTGGAATCACAACAGAAAATGTGAGCTTTGCCACCCCGACAGTATCTCCCTAATCCTTGATGAAAATGTTATGAAAACAAAAGAGTAATAGGATAGGATTAATAACTGAAATTTTAATAACATTGGGGGTCAGGATATGGTTACTTTCTTTAAGGAGTCAGCTGTCATTCCTGCAGTGTAACTTTCTAAATATTCTGATGTGCTGTGTATTGTTTCAGAAATTAGTTTAATGGGTATGTTGGTAGGAAAGAGTTAATTATGTCATGATTTAAGAATATTTAGTTATTTTAAAACTTTTGTTCTTTGTTAAATAAAAAAAGATTGTACATACTCTGCTTACAATACTGGGTTAAGAGAGGAGGAGTACACAGGTTGTGTCAAAGTCCCATTAATATTGATCTTGTTACTAATGTGTATTGTCACTTATTTCACCCAACCAAATTTCTAACAGCTATCTAATTAAAACCCTTAGCCCTAACCCTCCCGTCCTCCCACCCTCCCCACCCTTGTAGCTATCAAAGAGTCTTTTCTGTTACGTATGAGTATGCTTTTAAGTTTTTATTGTAGGAGTCTCATATAATAATTGTCCTTCTGTCGCTAACTAGATTCACTCAACATAATGTCCTCCAGTTGAGACCAAATTGGAGATGTTTTCTGCTGTCATCATTGTTCTTTATCAGTGTATAGTACTCCACTGAGTACATATACCAAAATTGACCCATCCATTCTTCTGTTGTTGGGCATCTGGATTGATTCCAACTTTTTGCTATCATGGACTGTGCTGCAATGAACATTCATGTGCATGTATCAGTTGATGTGAATGGCCTTGATTTTGTAGGGTATGTTCCAAGCAGAGGAATTACTGGGTCAAATGGTATATCGATATCCATTATTTTAAGGTAACGCCAAATTGCTTTCCAAAGAAGTTGCACCATTCTGCAATCCCAGCAACAGTGTAGGACTGTTCCAATCTCTCCACAGCCTCTCCAACATTCAGTATTGTGTGTTTTTTGGATCCTGGCCAATCTCATTGGGGTGAGATGGTATCTCATTTTTGTTTTGGTTTGAATTTCTTTAATAATTAATGATCGTGAGCATGTCCGCATGTGTTTTTTGGCTGCCTGGATCTCCTCTTTAGAGAAGTGTCTGTCCATCTTTGCCTATCGCTTAATTGGATGATTTGTCTTTTTCTTATTGATATTTTGTAGAACCTTATAGATTATGTCGGTCTGATATAGAGTTGCCAAATATTTTTCCCATTCTGTAGGTGATCTTTTATTTATTTTTTATGACGTCTTTGGGTGAGCAGAAATGTTTGATTCTTATTAATTCCCATTTATCTATTTTCTCTTCTGATGAATGTGTTTCGTTTGTCAGATTTTGAAGTCTGTCTATATTGCATATTAAAACATCCATTTTTGACCCTATTTTATCTTGGATGAACTTTATCATTTTAGCTTTTATATTTAGGTCTGTTATCCAATTTGAGTTGATTTTTGTATAAGGTGTGAGATACGGGTTATGTTTCAATTTTTTGCAGATTGATCTTCAATCTTTCCAGTGTCTAGAAATATCAGACATTGCTATTTTTCATTGTGATTGAGTGAAAGTGTACAATTCAATTTAAGTTTGCGTGCCCACTGACCTGCAGCTAGCTCTGCTTTCCTTGCCACGGCAGCACACTCCTCTTTCCATTGTGTACATGTCACATCCTCTTAAGAATCTCCTGCCCCCTTCTCTCTATCCTCTCCACACCCCTCTAGTAAAAAGCCAGTAGGATGACACCTATAGATGCGTAGAACCATAAAGTGCACACGTGACATGGTCACTCTGTGTCCCCGACTCCATTCCACTCCTGTCTGAAGAGTTGACCTCAGTGATGATTTAATCAGGGGCAGCATCAGTTCTAGGGGCCATGCTCCCAAGGGAGCTCCCAGAACTTTGGACCACCAGTTGCAGTCTTTTAGTGGAATTCTTAGGGCCCAGCCCTCTTTTTCTCATGTTGTGCCACTGGCACTAGACAATGTGGGCACCATCACGGCTGTCATTGATAGTAGCTGAGCACCATCTAGTTCTTCTGGTCACATGTTAATATACTCACCCATTCATGTGGGTCCTTCTGTCTTCTGGGCTCTTTTTCCCTCAAGATGTTGCTATTTTTGATAGTCACTTAAAATAAAAATGTACCATCACCAAATAGAAATCAGGAAAAACATGTAGTGGAGGAAAAAGAATAACTATAAATTGACTGTGTTTTTCTGTCACCTTCTATAAAGCAGCAGTTGTTTTTTATGTTTAGTTTTAATGGACTTTTTTGTTATCTAGTTTGTTATTATAAGCCAAGTTTGTTATTAGAGAGAAAATATTTATATACACATTGATGTATATGCAAACTTTCTTAAATTATTTGTCTTCTATTTTTAATATATATTTTTTATGTTTATCTTTCTTTTCACAACAGCTCTTTGAGCCCTGATGTAGATCCAGTTCTTGCTTTTCAGCGAGAAGGATTTGGACGCCAGAGTATGTCAGAAAAACGCACAAAGCAATTTTCAGATGCCAGTCAATTGGATTTCGTTAAAACGCGAAAATCAAAAAGCATGGATTTAGGTAGTGAGTACAATCTCCATGAATCTTTATCTAAATAAGGTTTATATGCTTTCAAGGTAAAACTGATGACCTCAAACACATGTCTGTTTACTTTGAGAAATAGAGGGAAGAAATATACAATGTGGCAATTTGGCAAAAATTAGTTTTCCTCGGAATTTGAGATAACCATATTACTTATAAGTGGCATGTTTCTATAATATGCAGTATGTTTATATAAATGTTTTCTCACAAGAAAAGGAAACAAACACATATGCATATCATGCTGTATTCGTTTATATTTATATAAAAAGTGATACCAATTTTAATGCTTTGGCTATTTAAAACCAATTTCCTTGAAATAGTATTTGGTTGGTTATAAGATTTTTTGAACTAGAGGAAAATACTTTGGAGAGAAACCATTATCTCAATCCATGTCTGCAATTTGGTTATTTTATGTTCCTTTCATTGCTATTCTTTAAGATTTATTTACTAGAAACTGTTGACATACTGGTAATTAAAGCATTTAATTTAAGTAATGGTTTGAGAGAATACTTATTGTGGAAAGTATTTGGAAGCCAATGCGAGGAAGAAAATCACCATAGTTGCTCAATCAAACACCAGTCAGGTAGTGTCTCTCTTTACATCCAAACCCTCCAAAGGGGTGCCAAAAATAATTAATTATATCTATAAACTTCTTGGCTGATTTCAAAAACCTTCGTTAATCAACTGTAACTTATTTATGCTGTTTTCTGGTGGCTGTATTTAAAGACTAAAAGCATTAATTTATCACATGTGTAAAAGAAAAATTGGTGATGAATTGCCTTGGCTAATTATGATATGCTAACATACAAATAACCCACATGCCTGTGAGATGAAATGAGTGGCATATTGCATGGAGACACTGCCTTTTTTTCTTTTATCTTTTGATTATAGATATTGCTTGACGTTTCATGTTATTTGCATGAAGTATTACCTAAGAATTGTCCTCTAACTGAGAAAACCTGGTCCTCTAACTGAGAAAACCTGGGGATGGTTGAAGCATGTTGGACTGTGGGAACTAACTGGGCTAACCATTCTACATTTACCTTTTAACAGTAGCTGACGAGACTAAACTCAGTACAGTGGATGACCAGAAAGCAGGTAAGAACGGACGGTTAGACTGTTGCCATAGAAACTGTGCTCCAAGGAGCTTATCACAGTTACAGAGCTGCCAGTCATATTGCATGTAAACATAAATATTCCAGTCTTGCATGGTTGTTTTCATTGTGGGAAATCAAACTGTATAAAAAGGAAAATATTCTGTTGGAAGACATTTATCATTGTAGTGCACGCTAAATGGAAATATAATTTAATGTTTCAGAATTGCTAAAACCACCTAGATTTGCTTACTTTATTATATTTAAGTAGAAATGTCTTATAACATTTTAAAATATATTCACAATTCTGAAATGATGTGATTTTATTGAAGAGTTTCAAATCATCTGTTTGATTTCTGGGTTAACAATGAGGAAATGGTTTTTGAAGTACAATTTTGATTTGGAAGATAATAGTGAAAACAGAAAAAGAAAATTTACTGAAGGACCATGACCAGCATTATCATTAATTTGGGAAATCTTCACTTTTACTGAAACCCCAAAATTTGGTGATAGTTGCCTAAAACTGGATTTGTCTGTCTAACGTGTACTGTGCCTTATTTTAACTTTGTGGACCTGTTTTAAAGGTTTATTGTTTGTTTGTTTGTTTTGTTTTTTATGGTTTCGGGCTTGCTTCTAAAATGTACCTGAATCATTCCATAGAAACAATGGATTATAGTGACCTAGTTGCTTTATAATAGATTTTATTTTTTATGTTGGTGTATGAAAATAATCAGAGGAAAGTTTTAAGTGGAATTATGTGCTTTGCACAATAGAGCATTTATGATTTATTATTACTAGTTTGGAATAGTGTTCATTCTAGATCCAGTATGATGCAGTTATACCAATTAGTACTAATTAGCTTCAAATCACCTTTTTAACTTGCAGTAATAATTAATTTTAGCCTCCCTGAAGAATGTATGTCCCACATACATAAGTAAAGATTATTGTAGACATGGTCCAAGTTACCATATTCTGTAAATGATAGATTACAAAACTTAGATCCAGTAAATCATACGATTAACTGTAGTGCAAGACAATTAACGATAGTCATAGCCCTAAGTCGTTACTTCTGTTGTCAAACATAAAGTTTTTTGCTGAAACTGTGAGGCAAGGCTACAGAGGAAACATTATGGGATAGTTCACATATGTACAAGAATAATCAGTTTTGGAAGTTAATGGTTTTCAGTACCTTTTAAGAAATAACTCCCATCTAAGCTAATGTTCATGAAAGCCAAATTGAATTGCTCGAGATAAAGGTGTGACTTTATACACTGTGCGTCCTAAATGAAGTGAGGAACATGTTTAATTTAAGCAAATCACAACTACTGAAAGGAAAAGAACAGTTTATTGTGATTTTGAAATGATAATGGCATCCAGATTTTAACTGCAAACATTAGATTGGTAAATTTTATCATCTAACTGAATGGTACATTTTTATGTTGCTTTAAGATGTTAAGTCTTATATAGAAAGCAATTTTTACACAAGGTGTAGTCTCTTCCGGTGAATTAAAATGCAAAAACTAGGAACAGAGTTATTATATGGAGTCTGAACTATTATTTGGTCTACTAGTTTTAAATCTATATGAAGAATATCCAAACTGGATCTCTCCTCACTTCCATGTTAGTGAATGAAGTTTCAGTCATTTTTCTTTCTCCATTTCACTTGAATTGTCAAGATTATCATGATTTTGCAGTTTAGTCCAACGGTTTTTGGTAGAATTGTAGTGGCATTTTAGCATATAGCATCTGTCTTGCCATAAGCCTTTCATAATGAAAATTGAAAGCCATTTCTCTTTGCCCCTTGAAAAAGACCTCATCTATTAAGACAGTGTAGGAAAATAGACCTAGGGAAAATAGTATGATTATGCTTTCTTTCCTTATTTCTGGATTTAAGAATCTTGTGTGGTAGTTCAGTAGACAAATATGCTTTCTGAAAAGGGCAAGAGAGAATGAGAATGGGAACTGACTTTCTAACAGTTCTAAATAAACACAGTAAAGACATAAAATATATAAACCAATAGCTTTAAAATATTGCTCTAAAAATAACTGATGTTTTTATATAAATAAAACTAAATAATCTTTGCCCATACTTTATAGAAAAAATGTGTTTTCAGTTTTCTTTACTAGTAAATGGTAAGTTTGTAATGTTAGAGATTTCACTAGCCTTCTTTAAGCCTAACACCCAAAACTGCTTTCAAATCAGTTCTGACTCATAGCAACTATTGCACAGAATAGAACTGCCCCATCATAGCAATTACAGTACGGAATAGAACTGCGCCATCGCATTTTCAAGGTTGTAATCTTGAAGGAAGCGCACTGCTTTATCTTTTTCCCCACTGAGCAGCTAGCTGGTGGGTTCCCAAATACTAACCCTTCAGTTAGCAGCCCGGAGCTCACCTACTGCACCACCAGGGCTCCTAAGTCATTGTTAGGAGATATTCATGTACCACTTAACAAAAGCTTTGTTGAGGTTTCTTTGAAAATATGGTTCTTATGTGTATCATATTCATCTTAGACATCGAAGGTCCATAAACTTTTTCTATAAAAAATGAAGTAGATATTTTAGACTTTGTGAACCACAGAATGTCTATTGCAAAGATTTAATTCTGCTGGAGTCGTGTGAAAACAACTGTAGACAATATGTAAACAAGAGGACATCACTATATTCTAACAAAATGTTTTAGATTTGGCCCACAGGCCACAGTTTACTCACTTTGTTGCAAATTCAGAGTTGCCCCAATGGTTAAGTGCTCAGCTGCTAAACAAAAGGTAGGCAGCTTAAAACTCCCGGTTGCCTCTTGCAAACACTACTGAGCAGTTCTGCTCTGTCCTGAGGGGTTGCTAGGAGTCGGAATGGACACAGCAGTAGCAGGTTTGTGGTTTGGGTTTTTCTTTTGGTGTTTTTATTTTTCTAATTACAGATTCACAAGTTATAGATGCTTAAAATATTTTTTGTAATTTTTATTAGGAATGTTTTTATCATACATAAATGTAAGGAATGTAGTTCATTGTATCCAGCACTTACCATTAGTGATTCTCGGTAATTTTGCCAAAATGTTATACCACACACAGTACTGTGAATATTATGGAAAAGACTTAATACCTGAGCTCTGAATTACACTATAAAATATCTATTTTGTCTAGTGTTTTTAAGTGTCTTGTGACACTTTCACCATTGCTTTTTTCTCTCCAGCATTTTTATGCCAAGGGACCCTTGACTTTAGTAAATATTCATGACATTTCTGAAATTCATTATTGAATTTTTAATGCTGTGAGTACACTTAAATCTAATCTCAACAAATATTTCCTATGAAAAAACAAAATGTACATAGATTATATTTTCGTGATATCCTTATTGGAAACACGAAATGGAATGTTTCTATAGCTGTATATGCAAGTATCTGTGTTCACACACACAAATACAAATATATGTAGATACATAGTTGTGTGTGTGAATATTTGATAGAAATACAGATACGTATCTTTTTGAACACAAGTAAGCATACAGTATTTGCCTAATAAATGTGTATGGAACTTAACTGTGCTGTGAAGTCACAAAAATTGATAGCTATAATTTTTTTTAGAAAGTAATCTTTTCCAGTGCTAATTCTAGGGTGTAAACATGTGACTCTTCTGTCCAGGAATAATCTTTGCCCATCATTTTGATTCCTTCACTTCTTTTTATTTTGTTCTTTAGCCAGAAATTCATTTCTTTCCTGTGACATAACTTTTGAGTACTTAGAAAACTAGCTTGTCAAGCATTATCAGTGCAATCAAGAGAAAGAGTAAGATTGATCATCAGTGAAAGAAATATCTCATGAATTTTTGTGATAAAATAATCAAATATGTACAAACCTGCATTGAGAAAGCTAAATCAATCATTTCCTTCTCCCAGACAACAGTAATTGATGGGCTATTGTTTCTTCATTTGAATCGTGTTTTTGCTTATCTTACATTTTTAGCATATTTGTTCTAGCTTAAAACCGCTACCACATTGTTCAGACTTAGATGAATGATGTACAGTGAATGAATGAGGAAAAGACCATTCTTGTTTTGGCTCTCTCAGTTTAAGTTTTATCTTGCCTTATACTGTGAGCCATGAACTACTTGGCGTCCAGGTAATAACGTGACCAAGCTACCCCTCAATTATTCATTAACATGTGGGCTGATGACACTTTGTAGATGTAAACTAATCAGCTTCTCCTACCTTCCCACTTTTTTTTTTTTTTTTTTTTTAAGCTTTTAACGGTTCTTTGTGTCCTATAGAATCATTGTGAGTGAGAATTGGCTTGATGGCTGTGGGTTTGGTTTTGCTTAGTGATGAACCAGTTCTGTCACCTGGGTTGCCCAAATAGTGGGGCAGAGATGGTATATTAGTCATGTAGAGGCTAAATCAGTCTACTTTTGAATGCTAGTCCAGTGGTGATGGGTAAAGCTGTCTCTCCTCCATGAGGTTTTGATTGTCTGTTAAAGCTTGATGCTGTTGGTATTATCTCAGGCTATTTTGTGCTTAGGTCCTCGAGAAAAATAGTCAGTTATTTTTTTTAATTGTTATTTTTTTCATTATGCTTTAAGTAAAAATTCACAATTCCAATCAGTTTCTCGTACAAAACATACTTTGCCAAGTGACACTAGCTGTTCTTCCCATACTGTGATAGCACACTCCTTGCCTCCGTCCTGTATTTAGAATGTCTGTTTCATGATCTTCTGTCTCCATTTGTCTTCTCATCTGGCCTCCAGAAAGGAGTTGCCCCGTTAGTCTTCTTTATCTACCCAAGGCAAGAAGTACACTCCTTACCAGTATAATTTAGTCATATATACCAATTCAGTCTTTGAGGAGTTAGCTTCCAGAATGGTTTCAGCTCTAGGCTAACACAGTCCAGGGGTCATGTTTTCTTGGGACCCTCCAGTCTGTCAGACCATGAAGTCTGGTCCTTTTACTCGAGTTTGAGCTTTGCATCCAACATTTCTCACGCTCCATCAGGGACTTTGTTGAGTTTTCTGTAAGGGCAGTCATTGTTGGTATTAGGCACCATCTAATTCTTGTGGTCTCATGTTGATGTAGTCTGTGGTATAGGTGGTCCTTTCTGTCTTTTGAACTCACATTTTCCTTCTGTCTTTGATACTCTTCTCTCTCCTTTGCTCTGGTGGGATGAGACCAGTTGATGCTTCTTAGATGGCCACTTGCTAGCTTTTAAGATCCCAGATGCCATTCACCAAAGTGGTGATTTACCTAGGTGTTCCGTGAAACCATGGTCCTCAGACTCCCAGCCCTGCTATTCTGTCCCTTGAAGTGTTTGGTTTCACTTACAGTACTTCTAAGCTTTGAGTTTAGTCCTTTTGTGCTGGCTTCTTCTATACTGTGTGTTGTGTTTCCCCTTCACTTGAAATAATTCTTGTTAATTATCTAATTAGTGACTCGACGGCACTTGGCTTGGCTTGGCTTGCTCCATCCTACCCCCCTGCTAACTACCAAAGAATATTTTCTAGTGTGTTGAAACCCCTTCTTGAGTCCTTAAAACACTGGTCTCATACAATATTTGACCTTTCGCAATTGATTAATTTCATTCAGGTAATGCCTTCCAGATTCTTCCATGTGGAGAGGCTTCCCAGTTTCATCAGTGTTGTTACTGCATAATATACCATAGTTTGTATATCCATTCTTACATTGATAGGCACCTAGGTGGATTCCATCTTTTTGCTGTTGCAGATAGTGCTGCAATAAACATTGATGTGCATGTATCTATTTGTGTGGTAGCTCTTAGTTCTCTGGGATATTCCAAGAAGTGGGATTGCTGAACTGTGTGGAATTTCTATCTCTAGTTTTTTAAGAAAGTGCCAAATAGAATTCTGAAGTGCTTGTACCATTTTACCTTCTCACCTGCAGAGCATAAGTGTTCCAGTCTCTCCACATATTTTCCAGCATTTCTTGTCTTTTTTTCTTGTGGCTTAATCCCAGCTTTGTTGGGATGAGATGGTATCTCATTGTAGTTTTGTTTTGGATTTAATTAATGGCTAATGATCGTGAATATTGCATCATGTATCTCTTAGCCACCTGAATGTCTTCTTTGGTCATAAAATGATTAAGAATAAATCTAACCAAAGAAGTAAAACACCTACACAAAGAAAATTACAGGACACTACTGCAAGAAACCTTTGGCCATTTTTAATTGAATTACATGTCTTTGTTGAAGTTTGACAGTATCTTGTAGATTTTAGGGAGTAGACACCGGTCAGATTTGTTGTAGCCAGTTTTGTTTTCTCGCTCTGTAAATTGTCTTTTTATTCTTTTGGTGACATCTTTAGATGAGCATAAATGTTTTTATGAGTTCCCAGCTATCTATTTTCTGATGTTTGTACATTGTTAGTAATGTTATGTGTTAGGGCTGTTAGCGTTGTCCCTATTTCTTCCTCCCATAATCTTAAACATTTTACATTTTATATTCATGTCTTTGATACATTTTGAGTTAGTTTCCGTGAATGGTGATAGATATATGTCTTACTTCATTTTTTTTTTGCAAATAGATGTCCAGTTATGCCATGCTATTTGTTAAAGAGATGATCTTTTCCCCATTTTCCCCACTTGAGGCTTTTCTCAAATATCAGTTGTTCATAGGTGGATGATTTTATGTCTGGATTCTCTGTTCTGTTCTTTTAGGTGTCTGTTGTACCAATAACAGGGTTTTTGACTACTGTAATAGTGTAATAGGTTCTGAAGTCAGGCAGTTTGAGGTCTGCCACTTTGGTGTTCTTCAGTAATGTGTTATTTATCCACAGCTTCTTCTCTTTCCATATAAAGTTGATGGTTTGTTTCTGAATCTCACTTAAAAACTGCCATTGGTGTTTGGATCGGGATTTCGTTGTATCTATAGACCGCTTTGGATAGAGTTTGCATTTTCACAAAGTTGAGAGTTCCTGTCTTTGAACAAGTAGGTTTCTCCATTTAAGTAAACTGCTTTGGGTTTCTTGCAGTAGAATTCTGTAATTTTGTTTGTGTAGGAATTTTACTTCTTTGGTTAGGTTTATTCTTAAGTATTTTATCTTCTTTGCTTTGGGGCTATCGTAAATGGTATTGATTTGGTGATTTCCTCTTTGCAGGTATAGAGGACTCCAACTGATTTCTGTATGTTGATCTTGTATCCTGATTTTTTTTTTTACTTGTGTGTTCCTTCTTCTTTTTCTTCTTCTTTTTTTTTTTAATTATGACTGAATGTTGCATCCTGATATTTTGCTTAACTCCTCTAATGGATTCTATAGGGTTTTCTGTGTGTAAAATGGTATCATCTGCAAATAGATATACTATTATTACTTCTGTAACAATTTGGATCCCCATTATTTCTTTTTCTAGCCTGATTGCTCTGTCTGGAGTCTCCAGCATAATGTTGAATAAAAGTGTGAGCAAGGGCATCTTTGTCTGGTTCCTGTTCTCAAGGAAAGGTTTGAGGATCTTTCCATTTAGGGTGGTGTTGACTGTTGGCCTTATATAAAAAATGCCCTTAATAGTGTTGAGGAATTTCTCATCTATTCCTATTTTGCTGCGACTCAACGGCACTTGGCTGGTTTTTAACATGATAGGTGTTGGACTTCGTTAAATGCCTTTTCTGTATCAATTGATAAAAAGTCAAGTGGTTCTTGTCCATTGTTTATTTACATTGCTTGATTACATTGATAGTTTTTCTAATGTTGAGCCATCCATGAATATTATGGTATGAATCACATTTTCTGTGGGTGAATTGTTTTTCTGATACATTTTTGAATTCTGCTAGCTAGAATTTTATTGAAGATTTTTCCACCTAAATTCTTGAGAGATATTAGCCTGTAATTTTCTTTTTTGTGCTGTCTTTACCTGGTTTTGGTATCAGGGTTATGCTGGCTTTGTAGAATGAGTTTGAAAGTATTCCATCCATTTTTATTGTTCTGAAGTATCTTTAGTAATTCTGGTGTTAAATGTTTTCTGTAGGGTAGAATTCTGGTAGAATTCTCCAGTGAAGCGATCTGGGTCATGGCTCTTTTTGTTGGGAGCTTTTTAAATTACCTTTTCAATCTGTTCCTTTGTTGTTTGTCTGTTTAGTTGGTCTACTTCTGTTTGTGTTAGTTTAGGTAGGCAATGTGTTTCTTGAAATTTGTCCATTTCCTGTATGTTTTCAAATTTGTGAGAGTACACTTTTTGATGGTATTCTGTTGTGATTTTTTTGTTTCAGTTGGGTCTGTTGTGATGTTGCCCATCTCATTTCTTATTCAGACTGATTCCTGTTTTTCTTTTGTCACTTTGGCCAGTGGTTTTTCAATTCTGTGGATCTTTTCAAAGAATTGGTCCTGTTAACTCTTTCAACCTTTTTCTAGTCTCTAATTCATTTAGTTCTGCTCTACTTTTTTATTATTTGCTTTCTTCTGGTATCCAGGGGGTTGTTTTGCTGTTCTCTTTCTACTTGCTTGAGTTGTAGAGTTAATGCTTTGGTTTGGGACCTTTCTTTGTTTTGAATGTGTAAATTTATTTAAATAAACTGACTTCTGAACACTGCTTGTACTGTGTATCAAAGGTAGTGGTAGGGTGTGCTTTCATTTTCATGTGTTTCTATGAATGACTTTATTCTGTTCTTGATTTCTTCTATAATCTAGTAGTTTTTGAGCAAAGTGTTGTTCAGTTTCCATGTGTTTGATTTTTTTTTTTCACTTGCGTTTTCTATTATTTATTTTTACTTTTATGGACTTTTTGTGTGAAACAATGCTTTATAATATTACAGTGCTTTGGATTTTGTTAAGGTCTGATACAGATCTGTTCTGGAACATGTACCATGTGCATTGGAAAAGAAAGTATACTTGTTTGCTGTTAGGTGGAGTTTCTTGTGTACGTCTACGAGATCAAATTTGTCGATTGTTACATTTAATTTTTCATGACTTTATTGAGATTCTGTCAGAATGTTCTGCCCATCACCCAAAGTGGTATGTTGAAGTATACTACAAGATTGTGAAGGTGTCTTTTTTTTTCCTTTTCAGTGATGTTAAGGTTTGATTGATATCCTCAGGCGCCCTGTCACTGGTGCCTAATTAATGTGGTTGTGTCCTCCTGATGTATTGACCTTGTAATCCTTATAGTGTATTTCCTAGTTGATGGTGGTGAATTTTACTTTTAAGTTTATTTTATCAAAAACTAATATTAGTACACTTGGCTCTCTTTGAGTGTTGTTTCCTTGATTTTTTTTCCATCCATCAAGTTTTAGGTTGTTTGTGTCTTTAAGGTGTGTCTCTTGTAGGCAGCATATAGATGGATCATGTTTTTAATCCCTTCTGCTACTCTGTCTCTTTATGGGTGCATTCAATGCATTTACATTCAGCAGAACTATTGATAGGTAAGAATTTAATACTATCATTTGATGCCTTTTTTGTATCTTGTTGACAGTTTATCTGTTGTGAATCTGTATTCCAAGTAATTTTCTATGTTGTGTCATTTTTCTTTAAGTGTTTTCTTCTTTTTCATTGTTGTTGGTTTTGTATTTGCTGAGACTTCATGTTTTCCTTTTTTTCTTTTGATGTGTAGGAGTGTTACTTTTCTTTGTGGTTACCTTAATACTAACCCCTACTTTTCTAAATTTGTATGTATTGGCTTGACTTCCTGTACTATGACTACATTTTTGTAGTCCCTCGTTTTTGTTATAATGTCATTGTCTTTTACATATTGACATCTCTGTTTCCAAGTTTTAGCTTTAATTTCTTTTAGTAATTTCTGCATCTGGGTTGATACCTGCTTGCTGTGTCCTGCATTATGCTCTTGGGTTATTATCTGATGTTATTGATTTTCTAACTGATGGATTGTCTTTAGTATTTCTTGTAATTTTGATTTGGTTTTTGCAAATTTCCGAAATTCCCCCTTATCTCAAAATTTCCTGATTTCACCATCATATTTGAGAAACAGTTTTGCTGGATATGTATAATTCTCGACTGGCTTTTTTTTTTTCCTTTAAAACTTTGTATATGTCATTTCACTGCCTTCTTGGCTGCATAGTTTCTGCTGAGTAGTCTGAGTTTAGTCTTAATAACTCTCCTGTGTAGATTATTTTTCATTTTTTTCTGCTGACTTTAAAATTCTCTCATTTTCAGTTTTGACAAATTTGATTCTATGTCTTGGTGTCTTTCTTTTTGGATCTACCTTGTACAGAGTTTGTTGAGCATCTTGAATAGGTATCTTCTCATCTTTTATCATGTCACGGAAGTTTTCTGTCAATAAATTTTCAACAGTTCTCTCTGGGTTTTCTGTTATCTCCCCAGTGACTTATAAATTATTATGCTTTATAGAGCCACACATAATTCTTAGTGTTTGTTCATAGCTTTAATTTCTTTTATCTGATTTTTCCTCACATTTGTTGGTGTCAATTGCTTCAGTCTAATTCTGCACTCTCATGCTTCAGTTCTGGTACTTTATGTTTCTGTTGTCTAACTCTGTAATTTTATTATTAATCTGCTAAATTTCTGACTGTTGTCAAAGATTCCTTGCAGACTGTTCAATTTGTCATTATATAGAGTTAACATTATAATTCCCTAAATCCTGACCTGCTGTACTACTAAACTTAATGATTGTTGAGTGCTTTTCCATCTGTCAATCTCCTGTTTTTCAAACATATGTCATAGCTGGGATTAGAAATATAAGTATCTGTATGTAGCTCCTCAGTCTTTTTACCCTGTTTCTTAGAGAGCATGCTTCTGTGATGTGTTTCTGTTTATGTCTTACATTGCTCTTTTCATAGAATATGAAAGTTTTTTCAGAATTAGGTTAGGTTCTACAAACTGCCTTATTACCCTGATTGTGCTGACATGTTGTTCCTTGCACTGTTGTTATTTATTGAGGATTATGAAACTTCATGCTCATGTGGAAAACACTTGATGAAGCTCACTGATGTGAATATTTAAGTTCTGTGTAAAATATTTAAACTGCCAAAAAATCATTTCAATTAAGTTAAAAGTTTCACTGTTTCTTGCTTACTTCAGCTTTCTCTTCCTCTGTGGTTTTCAAATGAGCTTCTAGGTTAGTTTTATTCTTTTATTTATATTACTCAGAGCAAAGTGATTAGGAAAAACATTCATTTGTTGAACTTCAAGTGGAGACTAATGACTTGTTTTTACTTACTAAGCTCCATACAAAAGGCATGTTTATTGTCAGTGTAAAGGTTTTATTTTGCTAAAAGGTAAATAATTTACTATATTCTTAAAAACTCTTACAGAAGCATTTGAAATAAAAAGTTTTCTCTAATTAAAAATAGAGAAATAAACCAAATCTAACATAAATTTGTGAAAAATAACTACTAGTTGCCATTGTTGTATTTATTATGGTCACCTTTTCTATCTACATTCCAGAATACATATTGAACAAGTAATGCATGAGTAGTCGTTATGTCCATAAATTTTTCCATAAAACCCAAACCAGACTAAAACCCATTGCCATCAGGTTGATTCCTGCTCGTAGTGACCCTGTAGGACAGAGTAGAATGACCCCACAGAATTTCCAAGAAGCCCTTGATGGATTTAAACTACTTACCTTTTCATTAGCCCCTGTAGCACTTAACCACTGTGCCACCAAGGTTTCCAATTTTCCATAAGTTATATATATTCAGGAATGTAATTTTTGCCTTTCATTCAAAGAACTTTATGTATTTGTGAACTTCCAAGGTTCTCCAAGCAGAGATGTAGGACCTTCACTGGGATTGAAGAAGTCAAGCTCCTTGGAGAGTCTGCAGACAGCTGTTGCTGAGGTGACCTTGAATGGAGATATTCCTTTCCACCGCCCGCGACCCCGAATCATCAGAGGAAGGGGGTGCAATGAGAGCTTCAGAGCTGCGATCGACAAATCATATGATAAACCTGCTGTAGATGATGATGATGAAGGCATGGAGACCTGTAAGTTTATAATGACAAAAAGTGGAACAAGTATAAATATTTCTACAAAGTAGCACTTCTTGGAGGATGCTCCTGGGAAGCCAGGGAGATTCCCAACATCTTCAGGCAGTATTTTGAGGTCAAAAATGTTTTCGTCATAATACTGCACTGTTACCTCCCTTTTTACTCTCATTTGCTTACAAGTACAGAGAGGGGTTTTTTGAAGCTACATTTCTGTGATATTACAGTAGATTAAATGCAGAAGTAGATAGGAGAACGTGTCTTTTCATCCAGATATTAAGGAGGTTTGCAAACATTTAAAACAATATGTTCTTGGTTTTACTTCAGCAAATACTGTTAGGTTTAGCTGACATTGGAAACCCTGGTGGTGGTAGTGGCTAAGTGCTACTGATGCTAATCAAAAGGTTGACAGTTCAGATCTAGTAGCTGGAAACTCTGACAGTTCTACTTTGTCATGTGGGGTAACTATGTTAGGAAAAATGTTTTTTGGAGTCCTTAGCATTTGGGGGATGTGTAGAAATGTTCTGAGATTAAAATGTTTGAAAATCACTGCTTCATTATGACTATAATGTCATGACCCTAATGAATATATATAGTACTCTATGAGTTTGAAAGTTTAACATTTTTATTTTCTGCTTCTTTTTAAGGAATTACTCTTGCTTTCCTTTTATGGAACTAGTGAGATATTTTTGTGTATGTGTGTTTATTTCCAAACTGCAAAATATTTTAAGCCAAGACTGTTACTGGAAGTTGGAAGAGTGAGAAATATGTTTTCCGTTGTATATCAACAAAACCATTAACATTTACAGAGATAAACAAATGTATGCTTCAGGGGAGTTATCTTTGTAGTTAAACATTTCTGTTGATTTAAAAGTAAAATATCCATTGACTTAAAAAACATAAATAAATAAATAAAACCTGCTGGAGTTTCAATTTAAAAGAGAAAGGGTGATGGAGTCCTAATAAGTAGTAGAAGTTGCTGATTATCTTGTATTGTTTATAATTACTTATCCTTTTGCTTTTAACCTCAAATGTGCATTGACCACTACAAAAGGAGACATACAGGATAGCAGTATTTTGTCATTCTGAGCCTTTGCAAGAAAGCAAGGAGGAAACAGTCTGAAGTTAAAGCAGAGTCTAGAGATAATTTATGTAGGTTTGGTTGATTATAAATTGCTTGCAATTTAGTATTTAAATGGATCACTTCTATCATACCTATCTAAGGTAAGTGTACCTGGAAGAACTAAAAAACTTTTCAAGACTTAAGTTGTGATGCTAAAGGGTTCTATGGAGAAAATATTGAAGAGCTCAGTAAGCATCAAAAGAAGATGGGAGGAATATGTAGATTCACTGTATCCAAAAGAATAGGGTGACATTCAGCCATTTTAGGAGGTAGTATATAGTCAAGAACCTATGGTACTAAAGGAAAAAGTCCAAGTAGTGCTGAAAGGAATGGCAAAAACCAAAGCTCCAGGAACTGATGGAATGCCACTTGAGATGTTTCAGCAAAATGATGCAGCATTGGAGGTGCTTACTTGTTTGTGTCAGGAAATTTGTAAGACAGCTTCCTGGCTGGGAGAGATCCATATTTGTGCCCATTCTATGGAAAGGTGATATAACAGAATGTAGAAATTATGAAACAATACCATTAGTAGCACACATAAGCAAAATTTCAGTGAAGATTATTCAAAAGTGGTTACCACAGTACATTGACAGGGAACTACTGAAAATTCAAACTGGGGTTAGAAGAGATTGTGGAAGGTGGAATATCATTCCTGGTGTCAGGTGGACTCTGGCTGAAAGCAGAAAATACTAGAAAAATGTATACTTGTGTTTTATTAATTATATGAAGGCATTTGGCTTGCGGTCGTAACAAATTATTGATAACAGTGAGAAGAATGGAAATTCCAGTCATTTAATTGTGCTCATGAGGAACCTTAACACAGATCAAAAGGCAGTTGTTCAAACAGAACAAGGGGATACTGAATGGTTTAAATTCAGGAGAGGTGAAGATCAGGGTTGTATCCTTTCGCTACACCTAATTTATTCTGTAGACTGAGCAAACAATACAAAAATCTGAACTATTTGAAGAAGAGTGTAGTATTTGAATTGAAGGAAGACTCATTAACAACTTGCATTATGCACATGACACAACCTTGTTATGTCACAGATGACACAACCTTACTTATGAAAATCAAAGAGTGTGTAGCCTTCAGTATGAATTATACTTCAATGTAAAAAAAATAAAAATCCTCACAACTGGACAAGAAGCAGCATCATGATAAACAGAGAAAATACTGAAATTGTCATGAGTTTTGTTTTACTTGGATCCATAGTCAATGCCGATTGAAGCAGCAGTCAAGAAATCAGACAACATGTGATACTGAGCAGATCTGCTGCAAAACAAACCTCTTTAAAGAGTTGAAAAATGAAGATACCACTTTTGAGAACACTTAGGTGTAGCCCAAGGAATGGTATTTTCAAACACATCGTAAGCATATAAAGCTGGACAGTGAATAAAGAAGACCAAAAAAAGAATCAACACTTTTGAATTATGATGTTGGCAAAGAATATTGAATATACCATGGACTGCCAGAAGAATGAATAAATCTGTCTTAGAAGAAGTACAACTAGGAGTCCACTTAGAAGCCAAGAGGGTGAAGCTTAGTTTGATATACTTTGGACGTGTTATTAGGAGGTATCAGATCCTGGGGAAGGACATCATGCTTAGTAGAGAGTCAGTAAGGGACCAAAGCCTTCAATGAGATTGACTGACACAGCGAGTATAATATCAGTTGCAGTGATTGTGAGGATGGTAGAAGACTGGGCCATGTTTTTGTTCAGTTGTACGTAGGTTGGCTGTGAGTCAGAACCAGTTAGACAGCACCTAAAAACAACAGCAGCAAGGGAATACTTATTTAGTGAGAAGGAGTTTTGAATAAAAAGAACATCTTCGGAGATTTAGAAGAGTTACATGTTTTTTCCTAATACATGGTAATTTTGGAATGTGAATATTTTTTGCTGTAATGTAACATGCAAAGCAAAACTTAAGGAAATTATTTCCATCTTTTTGAGTCCCTTCCCTGCCTTAATTCTTCATCTATCTGGGCAGTTTTTTCACTCTGTCCAGCCAATGATTTAAAATATATATATGTACCTATTCTTGCCAAATGAAGAGCTCATTTTGTATGTTTGCTGCCAAGCCTGATCTTCAAGAGCCTGAGTCATAAGCTTTTGACCTATTAAATTGTCTCCTCTTTCAGTGATGTTTCCTTGCTATGCAGGCCATTAGTACTTCTGCAGCTCTTCTAGGATAAAAGCCCCCTAATGCTTTTAGATCATGTTGCTATCTGTTCTGATATTTAATACAAGAGATACTATTTTTTAAAATTTATTTTGAGAATGAAATTTATTGGTTTAAAGCATTCTGGTAGATTTTATTTCACTGGTAGAAATATTGATTCATCTTGTTTTTAATTACAGTAAAAATATATGCAACAAAATATATGCCATTTCAGTTTCTTTTACATGAGCAATTCAGTGACCTTAATTACATTCGTCATGTTGTGCCACCATCTCCACTATCTGTTTCCAGTGAGATATGGTATTTTAGCCCCTTGAGAGGTATATGTAGATGTAAATGTACATACACAGACATAGGTATAGAAATAGATATTGCGTTATTAGCATGTACAATTTATGATGCTTCTAAGCTTTTTTCCCATTCAGTTTGCAGTATTGTTTAAGTTGCCTAGCTTGTAAAATGCAGTTTTTTAGTATACTATGGTACCAATTTCAAATGAAATGGCATAGAATGCATATAAAAGGAAAGTCTATTCTTAATTCTGTAGGTACAATCTGCAGTTTCTTACCAATACATAAATCCTAGCTTGTCTCAATATTAAATTAGCTTCATTTTTTAAATGGATATGACAAATTCCAGTATATTACATTAAAATTTATCCAGTTTTCCTCAAGAGAAAAATCAAACAAACAAGTAAATAAGCAGATTACAATTTGAATACTGTTTTAGTCAGCTAGTGCTATTTTAACAGAAATACTACGAAGTGGATGACTTTAACGAAGCAAAGTTTGTTCTTATAGTCCAGTAGGCTAGAAGTCCAAAGTCAGGATGTCCACTCCACGGGAAAGCTTTCCCCATTGTCGGCGCTGGAGGAAGGTCCTTATGTTGAAACAGTCTTTGTTCAGGGAGCATCTTGGAGCAGGAACCTCAGCTCTGAAGGATGTGCTCTTTGTCTGGAGCTGCTTTCTTGATGGTTCCCAATTCTCAGCTTGTTTCCTTTTCCTTGTATCTCTTGTAGGATGAAAGGATAAAGGGTGGTGCAATCCCTACTCCAGGGAAACGCCCTTTAACAGTCAAGCAGGGAGGTGATCATGTGAAGGGATTTACAGTTCCACCCTAATCCTTTAACATATACAGCAGAGGAAAACCACAAAAGGGAGGAGAGTCACAAGATACTGGGAATCATGGCCTAGACACATGGCTGTATGTACTTTGGGGAGGGGCACAATTCAGTCCATGACAGACAACCAAAGATAATGTTATGGCCAAGAATTGGGATAGACGGTTGTGACGTCAGACCTAAAACTTGCTGTACGTACAACCACAGAATATCATTTTTTTTTCAATGAACCTGTTTTTACTTCTTTTCACTCCAGTTTGCTGACCTTTGGATTCTACAATAGAATGGTAACTGTGGGACTCTGAAAAGGCCACCCAGTTTCATTTCTCCCTGTACTGTAATCATTACTCTGCTTACTTATATACAAGTTTCATTTAGGAAAGAAAGAAAAATGATTGTTTGCTATTTTAAAGAAAAGCTTGAAAATCACTGTTTTAGATTGCTGCCTGACATTTCATCTAATTTTAGCCTTCTCAGAGTCTGTACACATTAACTTATCCATGTAAGTCCTGCCTGCTTTCTACAAGCCCCGTGAAGGAAGGGACCACTGGGTTGTGGTACCTTCTGCATAAACAGTACCTCGCTTTCGTGGTGGTGTAGGAGAGAGCACAAATCCTAGAATTCAGTGAGTTAATGTTGAATGGGTATGTGTGTGAGTCAATGCCTGCGTAACTACTGGGGGTGTGTGCGTGTATGTGGGGGGCAGGGGCAGAGAGGCTAAGACTGAGATATTGAACATGATGTAAACGTGATGAGTATGATGTTATCATCCTTGTTTGTATCCCACACTGGGCCTTGCACATATGAGACCTTCAGTAGCTCTGTAAAATATTTTGTTTGTTTTCCTTAAAAAAATAATGTTTATCAGGAGCAGGATTGCTGCTGGTGCTCATTGGACTGCTGCCTTTGTATGTGGCTGGAGATGAAAAGACTGGCTTACAGCACCACATTGTAGGAAAGAAGTCTGGCACAGTAAGATACTCTGTTAGCTTCTTAAACAGCCATCCTTCTCAGAGTCTGGCTTGTGAAGGTTCACAGCAGGCCTGCACACTTTCTGCCGCTGTGGTTTCCACAGTCCACGGCTCTCGTTTCTGCTGTGCGGCTGCGTCTTCGCTCTTCCTTTGAACCCCATCCTCTTGCTGTGTGGTAGGCGGCTCTCCATTGTCCACACTCTGCAGGACCTGGTTGTAGCAGCTCTTTTCTTGTTCTGTGGTGTGACTCAGTTACAGATGCTTGTTGAAGTTTAAAGACCCTGTCACTCTTGCATATTGCTTTGAGGAGAAGACCACTGTTCCAGCAGATGGTCTTTTTGTTACACAAGACATTCTGCAGGAATGCACTGCACCCTGTGAGAGCTGGGTTGCGCAGTGGGCTGTTGTTGAAAAGCAGCGGACAGGAGTAGTTTAGGACAGGTGATGAGGAAGAGAGAGTTACACTTTTGCTGCTCTAATATCTTGTTTTTTTATCACAGAACACTTTTCCTCTAACAACTGAGACACTTAAGCATAGGCATAGTTATTGCTTTTTGTACTGGATTAAGCACTTCACCAAGAACTGTGTTTCCTGGTCCTGTGAGGCGGACCTGTTCCCAGCAGTACTGAAGTCATGGCACGGTCTCAACAGCTGGGGCCAGGAGACTGGGGAGGGGGCCATGCAGTGTCTGGTATCTGTCATCTTCTGTAGCACTTTAGCATCTTCCTGTGGAGGTGGCAGAAGCCAGCATTTTTGTCTCTCGTTGAATCCATCTGGCCTCTCCATGTTGTGTGTGTCTGTCTGGATCGGGATGGAGCTTTGTATTCTGGGACCCATTATCTCAGAGGCCCTACCTGTGTTTGACAGGTCAGGCATCGACAATCTGCTCCCTCTTCTATGCAAATTATGTACCCTGCCTGGCGCTCAGCACGTGGCTTCCGCAGGCCCGTGATAAATCAGTTTCTGTTACTCTGAGAAAATGCATGCAATAATGTTGCTTTGTTTTCTATTTGACAAATATGTAATATAGCATTTTCCCATTTAAAAGTTGTCAAGTATAAGCCTCACCATCAATTTCATAACAGATTTTTTCTGGGGTCTGGGAGATAAAACACAACTAAACAAAGTATTGTCCTGTTAATCTTTAAATATTGATTTTCAGATATATCTAATTTAGAATGTTAAATGTTAAAAAAAAAATGTGCTGTGAAAACATGCAGACATGACACTTTTGAGAAGCTTGCCTTTTTTGTTAGTACTCTTTTTTGGAGGTAAGAAAAAAAAATTGCTCTAAAATGCATACAAGTAGTCCCCAACATATGATGTATTTGAGTTAATAATGAATAGCAGTTACAGCCATCTGTTTTTTTGTTTGTTTTGGGGACACATTATGGTTGGAAAATATGTACTGCATATAGTGTTATCACTCACACTTTGCTGATGTTATTCTCATTTGTCTGTTGAGCGTTGTTCAGAGATGGGATTTATAAAGATACTACTAATAAAAGGCAATAGCAATCAAAATTACCAGAAGTATTCATCTTGTGTCAGAATTGACTTAATAGTGGTCTCATTGGAATGGAACCCTTTTATAAGTTGGGACTCCCAAATATGTAAATCACGTTATCAGTATGAGATATGAAAAAACTAAATTTGTTTGCTTAAATCACTTAATATAAAAGCTTCCAAAGGACTTCACATTTTGTCCTTTGATTAACTACAAAATAACGTGCTGCATTTGGTTCCTGAGGTTCTCATAGGGCTTCTGGTACTTCAAGCCACCATTTGTTAAAGAAAAATCTCTTACATTGTAGCAACTGTCTTTTGGGTTTCAAAGTCAAAGCATGAGTACTGTGTCGGTTTTCTATTTTGTTGATCCATTTTTAAGAATAATTGGATGTTGACTTGTGAAAATATTTGTTATGCAATGCTAGGAATAAGAATAAAATTTTCTATCCCTTTATACTAATTTGTATACATAAAGAGTCACATATAATTTTTTTTAAGACACTTTGATTAAATTGTAGGAGGCTTCTCAATGCATTATGGGTTGTATGTGTGTGAAGTAGCCATATCTGTTCCTTATTTTCTTTTTCCAGTTGAGAAGTAACTTACAATACAAGTACAATAAGAAATCACATAATAAAGTGGTGAAATTACAGAATCCTCATGTCTGACCATCTTTTTATGAGGAAACCAATAGCTAGCTAAGATCATACATTTCTTAGTAATTGAATCTTACAATGCATATTTTCTGATTCTCAGTCGTATGATTTTTTTCTAGTATATTAAACAGATTTCCAAATGGCAAAGCTCATTACACTAAAATTAAGTATTTAATTGTTCATTAATGAGTTGTGGCACTTAAAATCTGATAATTAGGCAATAAATTGCTAAGAGGGCAGAGGTGTTTCAGCCTGGTGGCCTAAGTAAACCAATCCTTAGCCATGAGATTACGTACCAGTATAGGGAAGCCAGCACCATTGTAGCAAAGGATCGGTACGCACTCAGCCTCTGTGGATTAGCATGGAGAGGAAGGTAGAGGGGCTTCTCAGAAGAACTGCTGTCTGAGTTGAGTCCTCCTGATTGAGTGGCCTTTAGTTGAATGCAGAAGGAGCAAGGAATGAGGACTGTCTTTTTGGAAATATAAAACATTGAAGGCTGAGATTGCCATACTTCTGCTAGATTGGTATGCATGGTGCTGATGAGAGCACTATAAGGACTGAGGATTAAGGTGTAGTCAGAGACCAGATTATAGACAGCTTTGCCTAAATTATTAGCATTATCAATGAGGACATTCAAAAAGCAGTTCAAGAGCTTCAAGTAAAAGAGCATGGTCATTGGGGCCATAAGACAGAGAAAGCATTATCAGGGATGGGATAGTAAGTAGCAATGCTGGTGAGACGAAGATTATAGTAGTGCAGTAATCCAGGTGAGTGATGATGTTTGGCAGTGCTGGTGAAGTGAAGGAAACTGCATGTACTTGTTTAGCATCTTGCACATGGAGATGGATGATGATGATGTGATTTCTCTCATTAGCACTTCTAGGCTCAGAAACTTGGAATCATCATCCCACTGGGTAAACACTATTACCAAGCTTTCTTCATTTCTCACACGACATCTCATCACTTCATCCTGCTTTTCAATCCAGCAAAAACTCTCATTATTAAAAATTAAAGCTTATTATGTAATATCTGAAGTCATTTTTAAAATTGGCTACGTGATCTTCATGTCTCTTGGTTTACACAGGAGACCCTATAATCCCATTTGATGCCCACCATCCCCACTGCCTCCTCACTCATTCTTGCCTAGACTCTGAACTCTCCACAAGAGTTATCTTCCTCTTGCCCCTTAGCTTCTCCCCTTTTCCTATAAAGTGGTACCAGGCTTCATTCTTTCCTTCAACAAACAAATTTTCCTACATTGAGTTCCATGTTGACTTGTAATACGCTAACTGAGTATAGAATTTGTCTGAGGCCTTTGTATAGGGCTTTTTTTTGTATCATTTTGGGGGTAGTCTGACTTTTTAAAAAATATCAAAATGAAAACAGCATTGCAAGTCATTCATGATTTGTTCTTTCAGTTAAGAGTGTAAGTAGGGAGCTGAAAATTCTCTTTCTTTAGCATAATAAATAATATCTTGTATACTGTCAAAACATGTAATTTGATCCCAACCTTGCATCTTGGTTAAAATAAAATTTTTAGTGACAGTTCCAACAGTAAGGATATTTGCAGTACCATTTTGATTGTGTAAATAGCCCATTCAGTCAGAATTTGAAAGGAAATCCTTCAGCTTCGCTATATATTCCCCCCATAGACAAAAAGCAACATTCATTGTGGACCATCACCTGAAGGAAAAATTTAACTGGACACCAAACAGAGTGGCAAGGGTGCAGCAAATTGAGGGGCTACCCTCATTTATTTTTGTTCTATAGCATTCTTTTGGTAGGAAGGAACAATGATAATGGAAGTGATATTTTACTCTTATCTTCAGAAGCATTTTACCTGCTTCATTTGTGGGAATGAATTAAAGAGAATTTTAGAAAATAAAGTCAAAAGAAAGAATGATTTGTGGCAGTAAGTTGAAACTCTTTGGAAGTGTGATCCTATTGGTTTTGTCCTGCTATCCACCGCACTAAGCATAAAAACAATTGTGGACGTGGAGCAAGACCAGGCAGTGTTTCAGTCTGTTGTTCGTAGGGTCACTGTGAGTCGGAACTGACTCAGCGGCATCTAACAGCAACAACAATCTACTCCACTCCCAAGCATAGAGTTCTTTGTTTTTTATTAAAATAAATCACTTTTTGAGTAAAATGCATTAGAAGTCATCTGAACTGTCCCCAGATGCAGAGATTCTTTCTGTCACACCACTGATAAATCACCACCTTGCTCCTTCATGTTGTTTACTGTTTCCTGTGTCAGACTCTGGTTCTTCATCGTCTCAGTTTATTATTCCAACCCTGAAGTTTGATGTAGAACCTTTTTAAGTCATCATGGATTCATGTGTATGTGTTAGTGTTCTGAAAAAGCTAAGTTTGACCTTTGCCAAAAGCTCATCATTCTAATGTTAAAAGTCAACGTCCAGAAAAGCAGATCCTGTGATACGACACCATCTATATAACTAGCTGTTTGTTTCCTACCTCTTTCTTCCTTGCCCAATGTGAAAATATTCAACCAAATCAGAAAAAAATAATACTTTGTCCACAACGTTCTTGATTCTTAGGATTTTGGAGTGCCTGGAATTTCAGGCTTCATGTATTTTTATTACATTAGTGTTTTCTCTAATTAATCACTAGAAATTGGTAATGCAAAGTGGATTTACTAAATCTAGTGAAATTTTCTGTACTAATGTGTTGGTTGGAGACCTTGGTGGTGTAGTGGTTAAGCGCTATGGCTGCTAATCAAAAGGCCGGCAGTTCAGATCAACCAGGTGCTCTTTGCAAACTCTGTAGGGCAGTTCTACTCTGTTCTGTAGGGTTGCTATGAGTTGGAACGACTGAAAGGCAGCGGGTTTGGTTTTGGGGTAATGCGCCGGTTATGCTTTAAGTTTTGATGTACATAGATGGCTTGTGAAGTATGACTGCTTCAATATATGCAGAATTTTTTATGTTTGATCCATTGTCTTCCAAAATACTCTGTAAACTGCTCAAGAATCTTGTCTTACTGTGATTACCTGTTGCTGCTGAGTTGTTTCTGACTAATAACCCACTGCCGTCAAGTTGTGTCCAACTCATAGCAACCCTAGAGACTCAAAGTGACCCTTTAAGACAGAATAGAGCTGTCCTAGAGGGATTCCAAAGCTGTTAATCTTGGCTGTACCAGACTGACATACCTTTCTGTTGCAGTTTCTATCATTAGATATTCTTAATACCACAGTAAGTAAAAACCAAAGCAAACTTGTTGCCGTCCAGTTGATTCCAGCTGATAGTGACCTTGTAGGGCCCACATAGTTTCCAAGGAGTGGCTGATAGATTTGAATTACCAACCTTTTCGTTAATAGCAGAGCTCATAACTTCTGTGCCACCAGGGCTCCTAAATATCTAGGATAGTTCCTTTTAAATAATAGGCGGTAAGTGACAGTGGTTGTTCATTGTGCTTGCGTATTCGTTCAGTTATTCAGTTATTCAGCATCAAATGATGCCTTATTTGGGTCTTGTCTTCAGAGGAGATTACTTGTTGAATGGTGAAGAAGTAGCAGTGTGTTATTTTAGTTTTGTATTTCTGTTTATGTCTATTGAGCAAATTGAAGTCTTATAAAATTGTTACAAGCCACCTAAAATGGCATTTAACTACTAAATCTTATTTGTGTGAATAGTACTATAGATATTCCATTCCTGCTCTAAGATTTGAGTTATGTAATATACCTCTTTGAATGCTTTCAGCTGCATTTAGTATAAAATCTAACTCATACCATGAGGAAATACATTGTTTTACATAAATGAGTTTTAGAGTTCGGCAGCTTTTGCGTTTGCTGATGCCACAACTTAGTGGAATTATCAGTGACCCAGCATCTTTCTGCCCCTTTGCTCCTCTATCCACAAGTCACATTATCCAGAGCATAATTTCAGAGTTCAGAGGCCTTTTACTTCCTTGTTCATGTCCAACAAAAGGGAGTAAAACAGCTTTTCAAGCACAAACTGTGTCTTCCCTTTCAGTCTGATTGGGTCCTTCTTGCTCTAACAACCTTAGACTAACAAGTCAACAGGTGCATATAATCTACAGGGCACTGTAGACATGATGGTTTCACCCCTGGAACTAGAGTACATTCTTGAACAAAACCAGAACACCATTTGGAAGAAGACGTGTAGAGAGAGATATTGGATAACCAACCGATGGAATTCACTTCATTCTCAATAGTAGCATCACTTTTCAATTACAAAAAATATTTTGATGATTATATGGCTGAGAGCCAATTTTTTTTCTTTGACAGTAAAATATTTGTGATCATATTAGAGAGGGATATTTATTTATGACAGAAGCTAAAGACTTTGAGCTTCAATTGAAACGTGAAGCCGTTTTCTGCACAATGACAAACACGTTAAATGCCTGATCTTTTCCAAACTTCTTTGTGACCCAGTGCTAACATGATACCATACAGAACTGAGTAGCTTAATTTGTAACATGAACTAGAATTTTAATGAAGCTACATTTGCATCTGTTGAAAACATGGTAATTAGGTGTATCTTAATTGCAGAATGACTATACTGCATCAAAGAGAAATAACAGCTTCACACTATACTGTCTTTTAAAAAAAGAAACTTGAAAGTAACTCTTTATAGGTAATCACATGGGGAGGAAGTTGATAGTTCAGTCCACAGGGCAGGTTAAAACAAGAAGAAATGCTAGTCCAAAATAAGCATTTCTATTTTGTTTGGGAGGAGGTAATCATCTTTCTTTGTGCAGGCTGTCTGCAAAAGGAAAGTAAACAATCTGTAAAAATGAGCAAAATTAAAGGGAAAAAAGTCAAAAGTTATATGACATTTAAATTAGTAAGCTGCTTAAATGTAGATTTGTGATTAGTTTATGTTGTAATTTGCTGTGTGAACACAATAGATCAAGTGATTTACTCCTGGTTTATTAACCAGTAATTTTCTTACTTGAAAAATAATTTTTATGAATTTTCTCTTTTTACCTTTATTTTCTTAGTTTAAGGAAATAAAAGTATTTTATGTATCTTATTTTCAAGCTACTATTAAATGTACAAAGGATGGTTTTTAAGAAAACTTTTTTGAGTAGTTTATGAACAACCTTGAATATATGTTTTTAAAATTAAGCATGTCATCAATTTGTGTAAGGTTTTTAAAAAATCACAATATTTCTGTATAGTTAAAGGGGAAAGAGGTTCTTATTTTTTATGAAATAATTTTAGAGCTTGAGACACATATAATGTGATGCTCTAAAAAAACAGCTTATATTTGTACGTATGAAGGCACATATTGCTAAATATTTTTTAATTAACTGGCATTCAAGGGGACTAGTTAAATCAGTACACCCCCAGAAGATTTCCTGTGATAATGTATTATCTAAATTAGAGTATTCAGAATAAGCATAAAGAATTCTCAAATGTGCAAGTATCATTTTAAACAGTTCTCTTGCTTGGAGCAGGAGCCTGAGCTTGTAGTTTTGATTTCCTAAAACGAGGTTACAAAGCCTGAAGTTAATAAAGGATTTAATACTAACTTTTTCCATTTCACCCAATTTAGGATAGAAGTTGTATTACATACATCAGAAAATGATTATGAATATGAAAAGAATTGGCAACAAATCTGACTTCAGTGTATAGTTAGTTGTGAAGGCATTGCCTTTATTCTGTTACTGAGCCAAGAGCAGACATATGCCCCTTGTTCTTCTGCCAAAATTATTAGGCAGAAAACTAGCAGAATTGCTCCTGATACTTCCGTTCATGATTTATGATAATGGGGGCTGTGAAAGACTAAGTCATTTACATTTATTGCGCTCATTTTTTGTTGATAGTTTCAGACGATGTAGAGGGTTATGAAATCCATTAAATGATTCGCTATAACACTAACAGTAATAGCATAAAAATATACCAGAAACTGATTAGAGCCAAACCAAGTACAGTGGGCTTTCCGGGTGTCATGGTAGTGAGTTGTGAGTGGTCTTCTCCAGCTTTGCTAGTGGAGAGTAGGTACTGTTATGCATCTAGAGGAATGGTGGTTGGTACCCAGAGATTGGAGCAGTGACACAGGACAAGGCAATATTTCACTGTGTTGTACGTAGGGTCACTGTGAGTTGAAAATGCTCCACAATACTTCACAGGAGCAACAACAACAACAACAGAGAATAGATAATGATTTGTTGTGTTTTTATAAAACAGTGAGACAGGTTTGACCTGTAGTCTTTCATTTAAACAACCACTGATGAGCAGCTCTTGTCTGCCTGGCAGGTAACACCTAACACCTTATTTTAGGTTCAAGTCTGGGAAGACAGACATACAGTCCTGTCACATGAGAAGTGCAGAGATAAAAGACTGTTCATAGAGTTGTGGAAGCATAGGTAAAAGAAGATTTCCATGTGGGAATTTAAAAAAAATTGACTAGTGTCCCTTTATCTGGCTATAGTATACCAGTAGAGGTAGGTTTTGCAGCTTTAAAACTTTTAACAGTTACTTTGTATGGATTTGATTGATCATCAAAGTTGAAGCCACGCCCATTTCTCAAAGGACTGATGCAGTGCCTCGCCATCAGATGGAGTGCAGCCTTGCTCAGGATGTTGTAACACTGCTTAAGCTGTATATATTCACTTGAGGGGCTGTCATTTGAAAAGGCTACGTACACATAGTTTGTAAATTGTTGGACAAGCTGACCAGAATATTCTTTCCTTGCTTTGTCTATACCACAAAAAAATTATAGACGAACTCACCATTTATTTGTAAAGCAATGGATTTTCACTATCAATGCTGATCTGGAAATGGTAACCGGCTTATTCTAGCAAACAAGCACAATTCATGTTTATATATTAAATGATAAAGACGAAAAGAGGCCTTTTTTTTAAAGCTATCATGTCCTTTGGAGAAGGCATGGCTCGTAATTAGATGACTCTATACATATACACAATCTGACTCAACGGCACATGACTTTGGCATACATACACACACATAAACCAAGACTGATTTGACTCACAGTGACGCTGTAGGAGAGAGTGGAATTGCGCCGTAGGTTTTCCAAGGAACAGCTAGATTTCAGATTTGAGCTGCCTACCTTTTATATTGTAGCTGTAGCTCTTAACCACTAAGCTAGCAGGGCTCCTAATACACTGGGAGGCAATTTCTATGGGCGCTAGGCTGATGAAGTTTCACTGGAGCTTCCAGATGATGAGAACAGACTAGCATGAAAGGTCTGGTGATCTGCTTCTGAAAAATGAGTGACTGACAAACACATGGATCACAAGGATCTGATGCCATGAGATTGCCATGAGTCAGGCAACTTGAAGTGATGTCTTCAGTAAAAGCCAGAAGACACAGCATTAAATGTCCATAGGATTGACAAGAGGTTTTTGAAATGGTAACTTCTGGGATTACCTCCTGGGCAGATTGTGTAGTGACCGGATGATAAAGTACTGAAATACATGCTGTGTGAAGTGTAGAATTGAGCAGTCACAAATAGTGTTGATCAAAGAAGGTCATGAAGGTCTTGCTGACATCCAGTCGTGAGGTGTAGTAGGCAGAATGTGCTAGACCAAAGACCTTTTTGGAACCTTTGCATCCTCAGCAGAAAATGGAAGAAGTTGGACTAGATTTTCTCCAGAGGCCTGTCTAGACTTAGATGTTGTGAAGTTTTTACTTTTTGACTCTACCTAGGGCACGAGGTACTGGAATATGAAATGTGCTGGCTCATATTCTTAACCAGATATGTCCAGGGGAAAAAAAAAAAATTCTGTAGGGCTTTCTTGTGTTATACTAAGTGGCTAGCATTTTAAAAAAACTATATTACTTAATAGAAACCCTGGAAGCATGGTGGTTAATTGCTATGGCTGCTAACCGAAAGGTCAGCAGTTTGAATCTACCAGGCACTCCTTGGAAACTCTGGGGGGGCAGTTCTACTGTCCTGTATAAAGGGTTGCTGTGAGTCAGAACTGATTCGAAGGCAACACGTTTGGGTTTATTTTTTGGAATCACTTAACTACTACCATGCCATTATTTGACAGTCTCTTCTCAGAATTGTTTTCATTGGCCTTATTAGACCTTTGATATAGAATATTACTAACATAAGTGCCTTCTTTCTGGTAGAAAGACAAGGCACAATTTCTCTTGAAGATAGATTATCTTGATTAAAACTTTGCTTATTTCCACAATTTCATTAACCTCTGTTAAGCTGCCATTGTGTAGACAGACATGTGAAAATACTCAGGATTAGAATAGATGATAGCAATTACTTATGATGTTGGTATTATGTAAGGACAATATAAAGATGTTACAAAGATTGCGAAGATCTGTTACAGCTGTAAACTCCTCCCTGCCCCCCAAATCAGTCTTTGGCATGTAGAAAGCACAAGTGGACATAATTGGGAATCTGAGGAAAGATGTCCTTGTATGGACGTTGGTGTAGTTATTAGTGAATGCCATAGTTACCAAAATAGAGACCAGAGCAGATCCATTTTGGCTTGGCTGGCTAAGAAAGAACATGCCTTGGGCAGGGATGTTTGTTTTCTTTCTTTTCTTTGACAAACAGCATACAGGACTCAAGGTCTTCTCTGCAATGAGATTCTGCTGGTCATCCCAGCAATAAACCCTTTGTAGTGCGAAGGCTGCCGTGGTAAACCCATGCCCAGCCAGGGAGTTCCTGCTTTCTCACCATCGACATACCTTCAAGTGGTGACACTTGTGCTTGGTAGTCAGCCCATGACATCTTCACTTCTAACTCCACTAAAGTCAACAGTGTGTAATCTTTGATAAGAGGGCCAGATTACAGTGCAAAGTTAGATCAGGGAAATGTGAGAAAGTCAAATGCATGCATATATTTTAGCCTGCTTAGTTTTGATGATGTCGTTCACTATATTTGCCTCCTTTATTGCTTCTCTTTTTATTTTACTTTCAAAGTGGAAGAAGACACAGAAGAAAGTTCAAGATCTGGGAGAGAGTCTGTATCCACAGCCAGCGACCAGCCTTCCCACTCCCTGGAGAGACAAATTAATGGAAACCAAGAAAAAGGTGACAGGCTCGACAGAAGAAAGGATAAAACTGCAAAAGAAAAGAAGAAAGATAGAGACAAAGAAAAGGATAAAATTAAAGCCAAGAAGGGAATGCTGAAGGGCTTGGGAGACATGTTCAGGTAAGGACTCACCCATCAATCCCAACCAGAAAAATCTCAGCATAGGTGTGTGAAATTCATAAAGGGTATTAAAAACATAGATTCAAAGACATTGTAAGGTCAACCAAAATTCATGTGTATGTCTCAGTTTTAGATACTGTATTTTTACTTCTTAAGAATTTCACCTTAGTTGTTTTAGATCATTTTAGCCTTAAAGATGGTACCTTGCCAACCACATAAACAAGCTAGCAAGAAGAAGGAAGGACATGTCTGTATCTTAGCTATGCATAAGAGTAAAAGTCTCAGACAAAGGGCTATTAAAACAGTGTTGTTTTCTTTTTCGTGTTTGAACAATGGTTCATTATTTAAATTTAACATAGAGCTCAAGTTACTGGTAGCATATAAACGTTCGTTAATAACAAGTCTAATAAAAAATGTTACAAATAGAAGTTCAATTAAGCTGTGTTGATTAATGTAATACTTATTACTTCAGTCTGTAAAGATTTCATTAAGCTTAGTGTCTGCTGTTTCTTGACAGTTCTTTTTGTATTCGTAAATTATATTCTAGGATTACTTAGCATACCATTTTTTACAAATCATTGCTAAACAATAAAAGTGACAAGTTGTTCAGAAGTTGCACTGAAACTCTCCCGTAAGTGTTCATATAAGGTGATTTATAATATTCAGGCATTTAATGTTAAATATAAAACTTGCTTGATTGTTCTATAAATAAACCCCCTAAACATATCAAGATGATGGCTTCAATTGAAAACATACAGTGCAGCCACTTGACCCTTCAAAAAGTAGTTATCCTACATTATGAATCCCTTCCTTTAAACTTCTTTTTATTAATTGTAAAATGTGAACAGGGGTTTTCATTTATGTAGAACATTTTGATTTATAATCCTGGGGTTGACCTCAGTAACTCAGGGAATTACAGATAAGTCAAACCTAGAAAGAGGAAGAATCATGACATCGCCTGCGGACTCCATAACACGACAGATGTGTTCTGTGGATATCTGCTTAACTACCTGTAAGAAGTAAAATGACTACAGGGGCAGATAACACAAAGCCTGGCATATAAGTATTGTTATCTTTCGTTTAAATACAGTTGGGTTGTACTCTGTAATACTTCAGAGTATTTGAGTGTTGCATAGTTTTTCATCAGTGTTTGTCTTGTTTGTATACTGCTCCTTCTGAATGCATTCTGTCAGGTCAAGTTTCTTCATTATATTCCATGTCCAAGAACACTTAGAGGATGGAAGTGCTCTGACTGCCGTTTTATTCTCAGTTTCCATGTTAGCCTGGGGGCTTTTCATTCTCTGTATGCAGACTGACAGCTCATTGACTGCCACTTACATAGAGCACAGAAATAAGTCTGCTGCCCATTAATTAAAATTTAAGGAACATCGTAGTACTGTCTTTAAGTTAGAGATTAAGAAATAGGAGGAAAACCTCCCTTGAGATTTACACCTCCGACTTTTAGTAAAGTCTTATTTCTAGTGTTTCTCTTGGAGTCATATTGAATGCTGAAGGTTTGTTAGTTTTCATTCATCAACCAATGTTTATCTGATTGAAACAGCACTCTGTTTTTGTGGAATAATAAAAGGAACAAAGTTCTAGCATCTTAACCAACCAAAAACCAAAGCCACTGCTGATTCCAACTTATAGCAACCCTATAGGACAAAGTAGAACTTGTCCATACAGCAGTGATTTGCAAATCCTGGTGGATTTGAACTGCCGACCTTTTGGATAGCAGATACAGCACTTAACCACTACACCACCAGTGTTTCCTCTAGCATTTCAGGATTGCATTCGTTATAAAACAGCCTTCTGTCAGATCCGACTCGACGGCACTTGGCTTGGCTATTGTGGCTAGCAGAGGCTTCCACCTTGGCCATTGGGGGGAATATGTCCTGTTTCAGAGCAACCCTGAAAGCAATACAGCACAACCCCTTTTTTGCTAAAAGTCATATATAATACAATACGATCTTTTCTCCAGATCAATAGCTATAGGCTCTACCTACAGCTTGCAGTGAAAGCCAGCTTTGTGATAAAGAACTCAACCCATTTGTAGGTATAAGGATCTGTATGTTGTTGAAAATCAATTTCTGTGTTCAGATGCAGTGGGTGGAAGTTTCCTTTTAAGAAGTTGGCTGATATTCTCCCAGTGTTTAAGAATAGCTGTTACATTAGAGGGGAAAAACACGTACACAAATGGCTATGCTTTTCTGAATCTATGAAATCAGTGGTTTGTTGGAGCTGGCCTACAGTGGCTTGCAAGAGCCGATTGTGAAATTTTTAGAAGTTTTGCAAACTGGTAAGGTTAAACATAGCCATTATTAAAAGCCAAGTAAGTTGTATTAAAGTTAAAGGTAGCTAATGCTGAAAACTCACCCCTTCCTGTTTACTGCTATAGCTGGTTATTTGCACCTTTTACGTTTGCATGGTACATATGCTACCTAGTGGGATGCTACCGAGTAGTACTTCCCAACTCTGCATTCAGTGATGCTATACTGGTAGAGCTCAAAAGCAGATAAAGTGTGAATATTTAGACTCTGAATCTGTGAATTTGACCACATACAGCTTGTTGTCCCAGGAGAGCCAGTGGTTAAACACATTCCAGCACACCACCGCCAGGATGTAGCAAAGCCTTTTTGCTTTCCAAAATGACCTATCAAACATAAAGAAAGCTGTTCTAAAATTATTTTTTATTTAACATAAGGTAGGCTTTTTGTTTTGTTGGATTAATCCTTCACCTCATTAGTACTTGAGACATCTCTTCAGATGTTGCTAGAGTTTTAGAAACTTTTTAAGCTACCTTTCATATCTTCTGGAACTGATTTTTTGGGACTAATAAAAAATCTTTCATTTATTTACTTATAAACTACATAGGCAAGTAGAATAAGATTGCAATGTTAGTTTCTTCTTTCTCTTTGTTCTTTTAAGGAGATTAGGATGTAAGTTCATTAGCAGTATCATTTTTAAATAGCTTCATCAGAATGTTTATGTGCATGTACATCTCTTGTGCTGTATGTAAGGGGGTTCAATGGTTGTTCAGTATAGGCAAGAACAAAGCAGTTTGTGTTGGTGTTAGGTTTTTACTTTTGTGGTTCAGATAACAAAAAGAGAAGGATAAGGAACATTAGTTGTCGGGAGTCTAACTTTCTAGGTAAATGTAGCAGCATTTGGACATCTCTTTTGTCTACTTGAGAGGTTGATATGTTTTCCTTCAAAAAACAAGCTCTCTGGCTCCTCCTCCAGCAACACTACCAGTACCTCTATAGGTTGTTTGTGATACTTGGTTAAATTTTATGAGACCCAAATAGGTGGACCATATTTTAAGAACTGTACCAGAGAATAGGATGGTACCTTGAGTAGAGCTTTTTATTCACTCCATGTGTAGACAACATGGTTTTCTATTTCACACACTGAATGGTAGTCACAAAAATGATTTCATTATTAATAAACAGCTCTAGGAAAGAATGTTGCAAGTCATATGACTCCTCAGTTTATAAATTGTGAAGTATATGAAGTGTAACAGCCGCTTTACTGCAGGTTTTTAAATCACCTGTTTGAATCTATAAGAAGTCAGATAACAAATAGAAAGTGTATCATGTTTGTGTTACTTTCTGCCTGTGCATGCTACCTCTTCTTTAGCACATAAGGAGCTCTTATTGCCCTAATTAAATGGCTTTCTAAGGAACCTGAGTGTGCTTGCAAACAGGTAAACAGGACTTGTTAAAGAATCATTCTGTGCTCAACACAGCAGAGGGTGGCTCTGAAATTGGAGATCTTTGTATATGTTTGGTTCTCTGACAGTCATTATTTAACACCATAAAATCTTTCTGAAAACTCTGCAATTATATAAAGTTGTCGGGAAGACAGAAGCTAAGCCCTGGGTACTTCAGAGGCAGATCTCTTTTTGCATGTTTGAATGTGGTGTTTTCTTTTTTAAAGCCAGCCAGCCAAGCCAAAGCAGCAGTGTTATTAAGCAACATGTCTTCCCCTTAGCTTCATCTCCAAATTGAAATAACCAAGGAGACAATAAACTCCTGTTTAGGAAAATATTTTTAGATACTAAGAATGTAAAATTATGTCTCTACTTTTTTCAGTGGAGTATGTGTCGTTTGATACCACTTTGCCTACAAGTTGAAATTGTTATCATATGAATGTCACAATGCTGTCTGTACTAAAAGTGAAGATTCTTAGATTGGTGACCTTACCACGTACTTTTTCGAGCCATTCTGTGCCGTTGCTCATACATGACAGCTAAGGGGCTGTCTGCGGAAAGCCAAAACAAAAGTAATGTCGCAATATTACCATTACAATCGAATCCTCACATTATGTTTAAAATGATTACCTGGGTCCCAGCAGCATTATTTTATTCAGTTCTGCAAGAGGAAACACACAATTTAGTTTGAAGCCTTGGTTGGTTGAAACCAAATATGCTGCCATACTTTCTGTTTTTTAGCATGTAATAGCTTTAAGAACACAATGAACATGGTTAGATTGTAGAACTGAGTGTTTGTACTTTTGCATTACACAGCTTAGCCTATGACAAGGCTTTTGAGTGAATAGCAAACACAGATGGTCATTGCTTTCCTTCCTTGTTTTTACTAACTGTGTGTCTGTACCGTGTCTCTCGTTTAGCCTTGCCAAACTGAAGCCCGAGAAGAGATGAGCACCAAACCTGATTCAAAATGTCTTGAGCAGCACATATTGCACAGTTTTTTTTTTAAAAACAAACAAACAAACAATAAATTTGCTTTTAATGAATTTTTAGTGGCTGTTGACGAATTTTGTTTACGACATCAGCAGTTTTGATGGTTTAGTCTTGATTTTGGTCTTGCTATCTAGCTTGGGGGTTAAGTTACTGCTTGAAAAGGCAGAGGAAGTATTTGTTTTGCTTTGCGTATCATTTCTTTATTAGCCCCTTCTCATTGCAGAAAACCCTGGTTCTAGCTGCTGGTAGATTCCGAGATCCTCAGCACGCATCAGTTGGATGTTCAAATTTGTGCTTTCAAAATGATGAGAAGCACCACTTCTAATTTGGTTTCATTGTGTAGCCCAGCTGTAGACTGGGCTGGTCACCTGTTAGTGATTAAATACAGTACAGTCAGACGTTGATAATCACAGAAGCCAGTTTGTACTCAGTGGCAAGCATTAGCTTTGATTCCCTTTGTGGGTTACAAAGGTTAGACAAAAGGCACAGTGAATTATTAAAATATAAGTGTCTGGGCTCCAGTGGGAGAAGACTAGAGATAGTTTGGTCAATGGTTATCACCAGGTTTGCCAAGACTACGTGGAATAAAGGCACATATTTTTTATAAATTGTTTCTGGAAATAGTCTGCCTGGCCAAGTGTTGTAGTCACAGATCCAAACGCTAGTACAGACAGAACTTAGACTGTCCTTACTTAAGTATAAAGCCTTCTCTGTTGTAAGAAGCCTTAACTTACAGCCCCTACAGAGCCCACCACCTTTAGAATTTCAGTGGAAGCCTGTCTTCAGTTAGCACAATTTCCTGAGAATATTGGAATTGATCCTGACTAAAAATAAATGTGAAGGTGAAAAAGAAAACCATTTCATAAAGGATATTATGGAATTGTGTTGAGTACCTGTAAGAATGATTTCACTTTACTCTGACTTAGTAGCTGTTTGTAGTCTCTGCTCCCAGCCCTGACAAGTGAAAACCCTAAAGCCTGTGTTATGGAAAACCAAAAAAAAACCTCACCCGGTACCATCGAGTTGATTCCAGTAGTGACCTTTAGGTCAGGGTAGAACTGCCCCAGAGAGTTTCCAAGGAGCACATGGTGGATTCAAACTGCCAGCCTTTTGGTTAGCGGCCGTAACACATCACCACTACGCTACCAGAGTGTTATGGGAAGGAGACAAAAACATAGCAGTGTTTGTTCATTTCAGAAATACCAGGACTTCGAGTTTTGTAAGACTCAGCCCTAATGGGGTTACCACTTAGTGGTGGCAGCGAGTGGTATCCTATGTGATCTGTCAACCATTCAGCAAATACAGCTACAGTAGCCATGTAGAGAACAAGGCCAATCCAAATGAAATGCGAAAGCAGTACCATAGAACTGGGGAAAAAACAGGGGACTGGATTCAAAAGAGACTATGTATAGTTGTTTTTGTTTTCTTGTCACCAGAAAAGAAGACACTTCTGTCTTATATTTATAACATGTTTGAGATTTCCTTGGAATAAGTTCCAAATTTGTAAATCAGAAAAATTGATTCTTTGCTTCTTTAATTTGAGCAAAACCAGAAATTCTTGTTTTTAACACAGGAAAATAAGTGTCAGACTGACCTGTTGGCAGAGACAAGTCCAGTGTAGCTCATATCATATTTTTCTAGGATTTTCGCTTCACTTCTTAGCAATTCTAAGCGGAGAACACCTGACATCTGCTGCACCAAAGCTGACTGCAGAGGAAGGCAGAGGAGGCATAAAGCATGATGGCTGAGCCTATAAGACCTTTTCTGGTGTCCCTTCACATGTCTTTTCCATAGACCTGCAGCATGAATATAGAACGCAAGTGTCAAGGATGGCACCTACTTTACAGTCTCCGTAAAGCAAACCTTTTTGTAAGAAAAATTTCTGACAGTTCTGAGATGCTAAGTCAGTTTCAATTCCAGACTGTGTAGAAAATAGAACCTTTTTTTCTGCAATTGATGTGGAAATTGAAGGCTAGTGACTATTCCCTCTCTAATAACACAGGGTAAATAAATAGTATCATACCATTGAAAACTGTACTGGAAAACAGGCATGGCTAATAACATTCACTGTGACATACAGACTTTAAATATGCTTTCTGAAGGTTTTCGTTTCTTGCATTGGAGGCACCACGTCTTTTACGTTCAGTAGAGATCAAGCACATGCTACTTAATCCTACATGTATTTTGATCAAGCCACAGGTTATTAGATAAAAGTAATTGTTTTGAGTTCATTAGGGAAATGACCTCTCGTATAACTGAATGTTGGTTGGTTTTCTCCTGACCTGTGTTTAGTCATAGCCAACTTAGAAACAAAAGATTAAAATCAGATTATATTTTATATCATAATGAAATATCCATATGTCCTGCTGACTTTTCCTTTTGCCTTTTTTTAGGCGGTAAGCTAAGGCCAAGCCCCTCAAGCTGTCGTCATCCTCTCTCGCCTATTCCAGAATATCGCTCCAGCAAGTCTTTGCTCTCTGTCATACGTCTCAGTGGTTAACCTCTCCAGTAGACTGTTCTCATTGTCCAAACCTTGCTGTCGTTTGCTCCTTATAGAAAACTCTGGCAGCCCTACCTATCCTTCCAACTACTATCTTTTTTCTCTCCTCTTCATACCAAACTGATAGACTTTGCTTGTGTTTGCTGCCTCCAGTTTCCTGTCGTCTCTTGAACTCACTTCAGTGAGCCCTTCATTACCCTGCCCTCAGCAATACTTGCTCACATGCAGATCACCGGCGACATCGTCACTGGTCAGTTTGTGGTCTGTGTGGACTGCTGCATAATTCTGATGGCACAACTAGTTGGGACATGGATCACAGCTCTTCTTTGAGATCACCTTGCCAGGTTCTCTTTCCTCTCTGCTCAACTCCCTTCAGTTTCCTTTGCTAATTATCTGTCATATTCTGTCCATCAGGTATTGGAGTGCTACAGTGCTCAGTCCTTTGTCTTCCTTTTATCTTTTATTAACATAGAATTTTGATATTCTCATGGATTTGAGATTAGTAAATAAACTCCATCCTTGGTGTTCCAGATACAGGATAAGTTCCTCCTGACTCGCAGTTTTACATGTTTAGCCTGGCGTCGTCTGTGAACACTAGATTGGTATGTCCAGCCATGTTTTGACGTATTGGCTAGAATGTCTACCAGGCATGTGATTTACCACGCTGTCACCTCAGTTCCTGACATTCCTACCTGAACTGCTGCTCTGTGCCTCCTCTTTCACAGATCACTGCTGCTCCGTTTTTTCAGTTGGTGGGCCCCACATCTTGGAGTAATCCTTGACTTAAGTCTTTTCCTTATAGCACACATTCAGTCTGTTAGTGTACAAAGGCAGAAGCCGTCTGATCTGCTTTCAAACATACCTAGAGTCCCACCACCCTTCAGTATCCCCACTGCTGCTACCATGGTCCAAGCCTTCATCTGTCCTAAGTTTTTGCAGTAGCCTGCAGCTGCTTTCTCTATATCCACCTGACTTCCCTACAGAGGCTTCTTAAATAGTTCAGACTGATTTAATGAAAATGGAAGTCACAAAATTTCCTCCTCTGTTAAACCCCTGTAGTATTACTCAGAGGAAAAGCTGAATTCCGAGAATCACCTGTATGGCTGGCCCTGCAGGATTGGCCCCCCGCCCACCTTATTTCCTAGTACTTTTTCCTTCCTAGCTTCATTGTGCCTGGACTGCCTTCCAGAAACACTGACTGTGTGGTGGTTACCTGCTGCAGCTGCTAACCAGAAGGTTGGCAGTTTGAATCTACTGGCTACTCCTTGGACACTCTGTGGGGTAGTTCTTCCCTGTCCTAGAGGGTTGCTGTGACTCAGAACCAACTCAGTGGCAGTAGGTTCATATTGCCCTCTTTGTCTTCCCTAAACACACCAGATGCCCTAGAGCCTTGGTCTTGTCATCCATCTGCATGGACATTCTGAGCTATCCCAATGATGGACTCTCACATCTGTAACATCTTTACCTAAATATCAGGTTTTCGGGGAGACCTTTCAAAATTGTTAATTAACCTTCCTCATACCCTGATACTTCTCATCCCACTTTTTGCATTATTTTTTTCTTTTTGCATTTGGAGCCCTAGGAGCACAGTGGTAAAGAATGTGACAGTTTTTTTTTTTTCCTTCACATTTATCCCTATCAAATGCATGATATAGTCTACTTTTTCGGTCAAACAGTAACCGAAGCCTGGCATGGACTTTTGGCCCTTTCCTCCCCTGCTAGAGCTCTAGAAGAGGACCTGGTATATAGTAGGTGCCCTGTAAGTAGACAAGATGCCAGGCACCCATATGCTTGTAGCATACCTGCCGACTCTTATGAAGCCTTGGACAGCAACTCTGATTCTGTGCCTGGAACTGCCAGAAGTGCCTGGGAATTGATAACCTCCTTGAAGCCACCCCAAAACAATGAACAAAGGAAGCTGGTGTACAACTACCCAGTCCCGCAGCCCAGTGTTTTCTGTCTCTAAGGCATGAGCTCCATACCGTCATCGCTGAATGTGATCCTCACACCACGCCGTGGACAGTACTTGAGAGCCTGTCAGAAATGCAGACTCTCAGGCTCTACCCCACAGCTACTGATTTCAGAATCTGCACAGCTTACCAACCCCTGGTAATTCATCTGCCTTGCATGTTGAGAGGCACCTCATTGCCATGCCTTTGAGAGTTTGCTTGCAGAAGTCACACTGGTTATAGACTTGAGAGTACATGCATTTGGCTGCCTTTCCTTCTGCCTAGTGCGTGCATAGCACAGTAAAGTTCTTGCTCATTAACCAAAGGGTTAGCAGTTTGAGTCCATCCAGAAAAACCTCACAAGAAAGTACTGGCAACCTATTCCCTAAAAATCAGCCATTGAAAACGCTGTGAAGTTGTATGGTGACACACATGGGGTTGCCGTGAGTCCAAATCAACTAAATGGCAACTGGTTTGATGTGATTTTCCTTCCTCCTGTCGTAGCTCCACTTCCCTACTGATGTTCCTTGCAGCTCCAGTTCTAATCACTGTCCTGGAATTCTTGTCCCAGGTCTTCTGGGGAAATCCAGACCCAGACAATCAGTATTTGTTGAATGAATAAATACCTAGATAAAACTTCTAGAGTAAGTGGTAAACAATTGAATATGAGAGATTTTTACCTAGATTAATTTTATACCTTATGACAAGTTATACTGGGAGTACATAAAGCATAGATTCTTTCATGCTCCATAGATTTAAATCATATTCTTTGATTTCTTGTTGAGGTTACAGCCAAGTGCCATCGAGTCGGCATACCTGTTGCTATTAATGACCATAAATGAGGTGTGTCCTTGGTATTGCATAATCCTTACAAAAAATTATCTCAAAATTAAGTACTTTGTTTCGGGCAGTTTCCATCTTTTAGGCTGGGGGTTGTATAGATGAGGGGGTCATAGATTCAGTTAAGGAACAAACGTTCAGGTTGCCCTGTTGACGTCTTTGTTGTACTCAAAGCATCACAGTCCAAGAGGTAATGTAAAATTTTGTCCCTGTAACAAGTTAAACCCTTGCTTTTACTGCTTAACCAGTTTTACCAGCAGATACTACAGAGAAAGGGAAGCTGGTGAACCTTGTCACTTTGAAAGGCTATACCTATGGAAAGCTTTCAGACAACCACTGTCTCACCAGTAGCATTCTGGAACTTTCTCTCTAACCAGCTGGTCACACCATGTGAGTCAGAGTAGAACCATGCTCCGTAGAATTGGCTTAGGTTTTAGAAGTGTATCTCCAGGCTTTTCTTTCCAGGTGCCTGTGGGTGGACTTGAACCTCCAGCCTCTTGGTTAGCAGCTGAGCATGTTAACCATTTGTACTACTTAGGGACTGTTCTACCATCTCCTACATCCATACTCTACTACGGCACCTGGCATCCAGGTCCTGTTCTCAGTGACCGAAAACTTCCCACCTTGCATTCTGAATGAGTTTCATGTAGCTTGAGGTGAAGTGAGGACAACCTTACCTCCTGGGTTTTTCCATCCATAGCACTTATGATATTGATGTTATAAGTTATATTTCCTCTATGTAGAAAATACCAACCCTCTGTCCTTGGTTATATAACAATTTTAAGTCTTTTAAAAAAAGAATGTTACATTATTTGTGCCTTCAAAGGAACAGAGAATCTGGAATGAAACTAACTGCAGGTATCCATATTTTCAGTATTAAGGAGTCTCCATTTTTATCCTTCCAGTTAATTTAGAGAGTGATGCATTATTGCTTTTTGATCTACCTTTCAGATTTTGTTTGGGTGATGTACTGGACATTATGACTTCCCTAGTGGGGGGGGTGGAGAACACTACAAATTCTCCATGCAGCATACTTGCATTAATACTGCTGCTAACTAACAGTGAGCATTCTTAGGATTTTGATACTCTGGTGGGCATTCATGGAAACCCTGGTGGCATAGTGGATAAGAGCTGCAACTGTGAACCAAAAGGTCCACAGTTTGAATCCATCAGGTGCTCGTTGGAAAGTCTATGAGGCATCTCTACTCTGTCCTGTATGGTTGTTATGAGTCGGAATTGACTCAATAGCAATTTTTTTTTGTTTTTTTTTTTGCTGAGAACCTTATGATCAGTAACCCATTCAATCCTCGTAATAACCCTTAAGAGTTGGTGTTATTTTTAGCCCTATTTTATGCACGAAGAAGTAAAAACCCAAATATGAGGAGAGGCTAAATAACTCATCAAGGTTACACAGCCATAGAGTGATAGAGGCAAATTGACTTTGGACACCAGTTGAACACTAAAGCCAGACTCCTAATCACTCTGCTGAGCTGACTAAACTCTTGTGACCTCTTCTGATCAGTTACAACCTGCATGGAAGTCAAGATTTTGTAAAGTAGCATTGTGATTACGAGCATGAAGAAATAGATTTCTATAGCTAGTTTGAAGTTCTAGACATTAGTATCTTTTGAATCTTTAATTTTTGTTCCTACTTGATTTCTGTAACCTCTGTCTTACATTTCCTTTGTCAGCATTTTATTCCCTAGGATCTAGAGTTTATGTTGGTAATTAAAATAATTCCCAGGATTTAGGGATTGTACTGGTAATTACGTGCATCAGGGTTGTATCTTTTCACCATACCTTTTTAATCTGTATGCCAAGCAGATAATTTGAGAAGATAGATTCTGTGAAGAAGAACAAGGCATCAGGATTAAAAACCTGCATTACGCAGATGAAGAAGATTTGAGAAGAAGATTTGAGACACTTACTGATGAAGATCAAGGACCACAGCCTTCAGTATGATTTGCACCTCAACATCAGGAAAATAGAAATCCTCACAACTGGACCAGTAAGCTACATTGTCATTAATGGAGAAAAGATTGAGGTTGTCAAGGATTTCATTTCACTTGGGTTGACAATCAGTGTCCTTGGAAGCAGCCATCAAGAAATCAAAAGATGCATTGCACTAGGAAAATCTGCTGCACAGGACTTCTTAAAGTATTCAAAAGTAAGCATGTCACCTTGAAGACTAATATGTGTCTGACCCAAGCCATGGTATTTTCATTCACATCATATGCATGAGAAAGCTGGACCATGAAAAAGAAGACAGAAGAACTGATGCCTATGAATTGTGATGTTGAAAAGAATGTTGACTGTACCCCGGACTGCCAAAAGAACAAACATCTGTTCTGGAAGAAGTCCAACCAGAGTGCTCTTTGGAAGCAAAGATGGCAAGACTGCGTCTTGTGTACTTTGGACGTGTTGTCAGGAGAGATTAGTCCCTGGAGAAGGACATCATGCTTGTTAGAGTACAGAATCAGAGAAAAAGAGGAAGACCCTCGGTGAGATGGATTGACCGAGTGGCCACAACAATGGATTTAAGCATAAAAATGCTTTGGGACATGGCGCAAGACTGTGCAGTGTTTCGTTCTATTGTTCACAGAGTCCCTGTGAGTTGGAACCTACTCAATGGCACCTAACAACAACAGGATTTAGGGATTGTACTGGTAATTAAAAGTGTCCCAACTTCCCTCCTCTTTGCTTAACTGGCCCTCAAATCTGTACTGTATACGGTAGTGAAGTTCCTTCTTCCAGAAAACTAATGATGATGACTTATATATACATAAGCTTTGCTCCTACTCTTTTCGTTCAGGACAGCTTTATAAGCCCATGAATGCACTGACCTCGTTCCTGTTTTTATACCATTTTTCCTTGTCCCTGTCACATAACCTTTGTGTACCTCAGATCTTAAGCCACTGCTAGTTCCTTATTTGTGTTTCTTGTTTTTCTAGCCCCCCACAAGCACCTGAGTTAGACTTGAATCCATTCCCCTTTTCCTCTGCATACTTTTGCCATCTGGACTGCTTCTACTAATTCTGGTGTTTTCTGTGTCTACCTCTCTGCCTTAACCCTGCCTGGTCAGAATTGCCTCATCCTTTGAATGTGGGCTTTGTCCCTGTGGGGAAAATATCTGGAACTCAGAGTGGCCTGCCTCATGGACTTACTTAGTCATGTGTCCGTCTGGTATTCTGTGTCCGTCTGGTATTCTGTGTCCGTCTGGTATTCTGTGTCCGTCTGGTATTCTGTGTCCGTCTGGTATTCTGTGTCCGTCTGGTGTCTTGATACCTGGCTTTGTAAATTTCCACCAACTGTTATTGCTCTAAGGATGTGGCTTTGATAAAATTCCTGCATTTATAACTAATTCTAGTCTCTAGTTCAGTGTTCTAAACATAACTTTTGCTTCCTAGAATTTCATGCTTATTTCCTTCATAAAATGTTTTTCTCCTGCTAAGGTATAAATGTTAACAACTTTCTAAATCAAGAATATCATAGCACCAATGTTTATTTCATTATACGTTGATTTTGGAACTGCTTTAAGAAAGTAACTTTAGACTGACTGCTGATAGGTGCTCTAACAGGGTGCAGATTTCTCTTTAATGTTCTTTCTAGAACATAAATAGCAACAGCCAATTGCCTGCTGTTAAAATTTAAGAAGAAGAAGAACAGTAACAGCAACGAGGACAAAAAAGAAAAAGCCAGTTGCTGAACTGGTCCTGACTTACGGCGAATCCCACGTGTGTCAGAGTGAAGTGTGTTCTGTAGGATTTTCAGTAGCCAGCCTTTCAGAGTACGTCGTCAGGCCTTTCTACTGAGACTGCTCTGGGTGGAGTCTAACCGCCGACTTTAGGTTAACAGCGAAGCATGTTAACCATTTTGCAACCCAGAGATGCCCTAAGCACCAGGGATCACTGTGTAGATCCCTGGCTGTTGCCCGTGAGAGTAGTCCTAGCCACACGAGTGGAAAGGCAGTTGCACTGCGACAAATTTACATTCACTAGTGTCACAGTCAGGTAAGTATCTTAGCAAATGAGCAGTAAGCCTTTTGATGAGCTACCTTATTTTAGCACTTAATGATGAATATACCATTAAAGATGAAGTTTTTACTGCTGCTTTGCAAATTGGCCCATGAGAGCTGCAGATTTTCAGCCAAGGAAGTTTCTGCCTTGAGAGGGCCCACCTGCTGAAGTACGTCCCCTGGATAGGCCCTTCTGACAGGAAAGGGCAGTTACCTGCTGCAGGGCGGGCTGGTTGGGTGTCTAGTCCATATTGCGTCTCATGGGAACCTCTTCCTTTTCCTACTGTATCCAGTTTCTACCTCTTACTCACCGTATCAGCTGCAGTGTTATGTAATTCTGAAAACACAATAAATACATAACCACCTACTGCTGAGTCAACTCCGGCTTATGGTGACCTCATAAACTTTTATCAGTTTTACACAAAGGAATCACCTTGGCAACAAAACAATGAGCGTCTTACTGATGACATGGCAAAAACTGTTTCTAAGTATTTTTCTAGCGCTTGTTTCTAAACATTTCTACATTTTTACAGCCTATTCGTGGAATGTGTACAGCATTTTTAGTCATTGTGAAGGGAAAACATTCATTCGGTCAACAAGTATTCACTTGCCGTAGACTTGATTATCGTGGCATTAGTAATTTTGGGGTAGATAGAACTGAAGGAAGGCAGGCACCAAGCAAGCACTTACAGGTACTGGGAAGCTTTTGAAAAGGAGATGTGTATATTGTTTTGGGAATACAACAAGTGGGCTTTGGCTACAAGTCAGAAGTAGCTTCCCTCTAGCAAATGACGTTAATCCAAAAGGTGCTTTAAGTTCTCTTTCTGAATGAGATGTTGAGGGAAAGCAGTGTTTTGCATCTGTGGGGTTCAAATTTTTTTGACACAATCCATACTGAGAATACTCTCTACATTGCAACCCGCTGTATGCATGGATACACAAATGACTAAGCATTTCACTAAATAATCCTTGCCATTCCTGTACATGGTATACTGTAATATGTTTTGCTGAGAACTGGTGTCACAGAATGGGTAAGAGCCCAGACTGAGATGAGGCTGCCTGGGTTCAAATCTCGGATGTACCATACTCATTAGCTGTGTGTTTTGGGAAAATTAGTTAACAGCTTTGTACTTTTTTTTTCCTTCAGCTGTAAAATATGGATAGTACTGTTACTTACCTTACATGGTTGTTTCAAAGCTAAAATCAGTTAAGGCAGACAAAGTACCTAGAACTCTTCCTAGTACAAAATAAGCACTGTGAAGCTGTTAACTATTGCTGTTGTTGCTATTATTATTTTGTAATTCGTTTTTTAAAATGCTCAGTGAGCCTTTCAGCTTCATGTTATTAATGAGTTGGAGCTCACAGTTGGAAGGAGACTGTTGAGATAGCAGACCTTGTCTAGTTGTGTGAAGAACAAGGGTAAGAGAGAGCCAAGAGCCATTTGAGATACAGCATGACACTTCAAAAAAGACTCAGTATAGTTGGGACTTTACCCTAAACACTGGGAAGGAATGGCTTGATCAGGTTGCCATTTTTTAGAAAATTCAGGAATTTCTAACTTCAGTGTTTAGAGTGAACTCAGGAGCTGGCTAGACAAGACTAAATGTGTGACCAGAGTAGATTAGGCACAGCTAGAAAGATCAAGGCCACTGATGGCAGTGGCTTGGCCTAGGGTGATGGGTGACATGTGGATAGACTCAAAACCAATTTAGACATGGGATGTAAAAAACTCAGTGTTTTGATTAGATGTAAAAAATGAGAGGAAAGAACAGTACATGTCCCCAGCTCTTTGACCTGATCAGCTAGATGGACAATCATATACTGGTTTGAAAACAGACTGAGGGTCATATTTGTGACATATCTGTGATACATTCAAATAGAGGGAACTGGTGGACACCTGAGGGAGCTGGGCTGGCAAGGTCACAAACTGGAGGTTGTAGACAGATATATAGGTAATACTTGAAACAAGGGCTGTATTGGTGTGGAGAAGATTGTCTAGAAGGTACATGTGCAGAGAAGAAAGAGCAGACATAGACTAGAATTCCGAGAACCATTCAAATATTAGGGCAGCTAGGAGCCTGGTGCCTCAATGGTTAAATATTTGGCTGCTAACCAAAAGACTGGCACTTTGAATCTACTGGCTACTCGTTGGAAAACCTATGGAGCAGTTCTGCTTTGCCCTAGAAGGTAGTTATGAGTCAAAATGCACTCAACAGCAGTGGGTATTGGGGGGGGCAGAGGAAGGAGCCCTGATAGTGCGATGGTTAAGCACTCAGCTGCTAACTGAGAGGCTGGCAGTTCAAACCCACCAGCTGGTCCACTTGAAAAAGATGAGACATTCTGCATCAGTAAAGACGATAGTGTCAGAAAACCTATGAAGCAATTCTGTGTCTTAGAGGGTCACTATGAGTCATAACTGACTCAGTGGCAAAGAGTTTGATTTGCTTTTGGTGTGGAAGCAGAGTGAAATGGAAAGGGGCAGAGGGGTCTTAACTAACAAGATGCTGCTCTAGGGAGAGGAGGCTGCTAACCCGAAAACTGGAGGTTCGAGTCTACTCACAGAGGCCTTGGAAGAAAGAGCTTATAGTGTACTTGTGAAAAATCAACCACTGAGAACCTACAGAGCACAGTTCTACTCTGATATGTAGGTTGCTGTGAGTCAGAGTTGACTGGATAGAATCTAGTCTTTCTGTAGTCTTTAAAGCCAAGGCAAGGGCATGGCTTTTATCAAGTAGTGGTCAATGGTGTTCTTGCTGAGAGGTCAAAGAGGATTTGTGGCCTTGGCTGCATGGGAATTAAGTCAGTGGAAATCAATGGACCCGTTATTGCCCATTTTTCTATGGTATACTTGTTTCATAAACAGCAACTTGGAACTAGGTAGCTAATTTAAGAGTCGTGGGTTTTTGCATGATGCCGGTATAGACAGAACCTGTTTGATATTAATGTTTGTCACAAGTTAATGACATCATTTATTTGTTCTCATTTTATGTGGTGAAACTTTTTTTTTAACACTGTCTACATACACACACATACACACAAACATACAACCCTTGTCATGTTTTTATATTTTTGAGCAATAGAAACTACATTTTAGATGGTATATTGATCCTGCCTGTTGACATTGAGTTTAGTCCAACTCTTGGTGACCCAATGTGTTAGTTATTCTGAAGGATTTTCTTGGCTATAATGTTTATGGAAGTGGATTGCTAGACCTTCCTCCACAGCACTGCTGAGTGGATTCAAACCCACCCACCTCGAAGGTTGCTGCCAAATGGAGACTACTTGTGCCACACTGTATACAGTCCTTTTTAACACTGCATATGTTCACAAAAGATAGTGGGAGTTAGGATAACGGGAATTAATTTTAAAGTAAATTATTATTGAAAAGCAGCTTGGAGAGAAAATAAATTTAGTGGCTGGCTTTGCTCACTATGAGATTGCTTCTTATCTTCCAGCAGTGAAAGAATTCATCATTCACAGTATGTTTGTCTTGTCTTGTGTGTGTTGCCAATTGTGGCACTGCTGAGAACACGACTTTCTCAGAGGTAGACAGAGATTAAGGCTCCCAATGGCATTAGAAATCAAAAAAGAAATGAAACCAAACCAAACCCATTGCCATCTAGTCATTAAACCCCCAACCCACCATTGTCAAGTCATTTCCAACTTACAGCAAACCCATAGAGTTTCCAAGGCTGCAAATCTCTCAAGAAGCAGACTGCCACATCTTTCTCCTTTGGAGCTATTGGTAGTTTCAAACCACTGACCACCAGGGCCACTTATCCAGTCTTTCCAAAAAAAAAAAAAAAAAACCAACCAGATCTAGTGCTGTTGAGTGGATTCTGACTGATATCTCCAGCTATTAAAGAAACAGAACCCATTGCTGTCACATTGGTTCTCACTCACAGTGACTGTAGGACAGAGTAGAACTGTCTCATAGGTTTCCAAGGAGCACCTGTTGAACTGTCAACCTTTTGGTTAGCAGCCACATTTAACTGCTATGCCACCAGGATTTCCAAGGCATTAGGTACTCTAAATTAGCTTCCTAGTTCCAGATTTTCTCTTATATTTACAAAATAAGAAAAGCACTTCAGTCAAATAAACAACTGGTTTCATCAAAGAACCAGCTTTAAAATTAACCTTTTCTGATGGCGGCTTTTTTTTTTTTTTTAAATGTTGTGACTTAAGCATTGTAATGCGTAACCAGGAGTCTTCTCTACTTGCATACATTTTTTGCACATATTTTTGCAGGACCTTTCCTCCAAGATTCTGTGGTGCTTTTATTCCTGTGGTTTTAATTAAAAAAAAGAAAGAAAGGAATAAACTATGACTTAGCAATCTCTGCTGTTCACTACATACGTGTTCTTTAATGATCTATCCAAGGGGATGTAAAGTTTTGGTATGTTAAAACTATTAATGCTTTAAATCCATTAGTATATTGAACACATCCATGTTTTTAGTGATTGGCCCTTTCTGAAGGGTTCTATCATTGTGCCCTGCCAGCCTGCATTTTTAATATAGTGAAGTATTCTGTGTTTTAAATGCTTTATGGTAATTGCTGCCTTTAAAAAAAATAGATTTCTTTCTGTAAATGTCTTTGACAGGGAAGTATAGAAATATATATATTTCCTGCTGTGATACAATGTTGATTTATTTTTGATAATAAAATATTATAATCAATAAAATGCCTTAAAAGATAGAAAACATAACTAGGTAACTATCATTTTAGTCTTTTATATACAATCTTTAAATTGGTTACCATTAAGACTTTAGATCTGCTTCTCAACTTTAATGAATAAAAACAAAAATTTTATGTAACATTTTTCTACATGGAACTCTTTGGAAGGGTCTGTGTTCAAACACAGTTTGATCCATGTAGGTTTTGTTATCTGTTATTCTGAGAATTGCATGCTTTTGTTCTTAGAATAGACCTCTGTTTGTTTAGTCTGGCAAAACTCCTGTAAACATTAATTTTCTGGTAAGATAGCATGTAACTCATTAAAGTAGATTTTTTGGTTTTTTTAGGATAGCTTAGTATTTTCGTTTTATCTGGCCAGTCATAGAAAAGGACCTTTTCTTTTGGAGTGTCCTCTGCAGTTCTGTGTACATGTAGTGAAGAGGCTACTGTTTAGTTAGAGGAAGGCACTTCCTGGCACCCAAAAGAATAGAAAGTATGTAAAACTGTCTCTGCTCACAACCTGGAAAGTACTCAAATAGCATCAGAAACAATGAGGAGAAAATGAAATTATTTCTGACTCACAGCTTGTTGTTTTCTTGTTGCTTTCCACACAGCAAGTCTTTGTCGGCTGCAGTGGCAGCAGTGGCCTCAGTAGATGGGGTTTCCTTTCAGTGGTTCTTGTCAGTCATCTCAGTTCTGTTCTCTTGGAAGTCTATTGGCTTCCTTCTGCCCTCTGTTGGCCATCATAAATTGACTTTCATTGCAACACCTTGGGGAGAAAATCAGTGGTTGGGAGCTTTGCACTGAACCAATGAGTTATGTAGTGTTGCTATGAGTCAGAATTGAGTCTATAGCAGCAGAGCTTGGTTTGGTTTGGTAATGAGTTATTGATCTAAGATGAGGTCATTTACCAAGATGTCACAAAGAATATATTCTTCATTCTTCTTTTAGGGAGCCAAAGTGTGCAAAAAGACTCTTTCTCTTGCCCTTTTATCTCTGACTTTGTGAGAAATGGCTTTGGCTGTAGCAGAAATCCAAGTAACTGGCTTAGACAAGATAGAGTTTACTTTTCTCTCGTTTAAAACAGCTCTGGAGATTGGCAGTGCTCGGCTCCTGTACTGGATGGCCTAAAGTATGATCAGTGTCACAGCCTCCTTTTGCTCCTCCATTGTGCTGTATATTTCTTTCCTTAATGTCACCTGATAATTACAAGTCTAGCCATCAAATCAGCACGCTAGACAGGAAGGAGGGGGAAGAGAGAAAGGCAACTTCTAGCTGAATCACTTTAAGCATGTTTTCCAGAATTCCTGCTCACCAATTTCTATGAGCCAGGAATCAAGAATACATTCCTAACAGTCATTGCTTATATGAATCAACACACAGTAGATGTGTAGCTTGTTTACTCTTCACAATTAAACTAGGAAGTTCATTGTATTTCTGAAGAGGAAATTAAGGTTCAAAGAAGTTGACTTGCCCAAGCGTGTTGTGACTACTTGCCATCAAGTCAGCTCTGACTCATGGCAACCGCATATACAACTAAACCAAACATTGCCAAGTCTTAAGCCATCTTCACAAGTGTTGATATGCCCCAGTCCATTGTCACAGCCACTGTGTATTTTGAGTGGCTTCTAGCATAGGAGGCTCAGCAGTATGTAAGACAGTATTGGGTTGGATCCATAGGCTTTCCACCGGTTCTTTTTGGGGTGGGCCTTTTGTCCCAGTCTCTTTCCATCTAGAAGCTGCCTTGCGGCACGTCCGCCCTGGTTGGCGCTGCTGGTGTTTGACGCACTGACCACTCCCAGCAGCGCAGCAACATGCAGTCCGCCCAGTGTGACAAACCGGCAGGCAGATCTCGGTGCCCTGACACGGCAGTCACAGAGCTCTGTGCTACGCGGCTGCTGTGAGGTGAAGCTGTGGGTTCCAGTCAGCCTCGGAATCCACTTCCAAAGTGTGTGTCCGTAACTGCTGTCTTCTACTGCAGAAGTATACTTTTATCTCAGTTAGATGTAAATTCTTTTCCCAAACAATTGGGAGTTCTATTAATAAGGAAGAGGCAAATGGCTATTGTGTAGGCTACTAGTAACGCGTGCATTGGAGTGCCTGTGCCTGGGAACTGCCTTTCCAACTCTCTGTTTCTTAAGCCAAGTATCCAGAGACCTCTGAAATTGCAGCTGCTGTGTAGCACTGGGCTACTGTCCACCTTTACTCTCTTGCGCCAGCCAAGGCTAACCACTGCTGGCAAAACCGTTTTGGCTTAACCAAAAAGGCAGAGAGTAGGCCACAAATGCTGGAAAGCTTATTATATCTACCCCTTAAGTGGTCTTACAGACTTAGTGAGCCTAGAGAAGGTTCCTGAGAATGTCCAAACCCACTGCCTTCAAGTCAGTTCTAACTCATAGCAACCCTATGAACAACATGTCCACAGTCGTTCCTATGCTTAGGCCCATTGTTGCGGCCACTGTGTCAGTCTATCTCCTCAAGGGTCTTCCACTTTTTTCCTGACTCTCCACCCTACCAAGCATGGTGTCATTCTCCAGGGACTGATGTTTTCTGACAACTTGTCCACAGTATGTAAGACGCAGTCTTGCCATCTTCGCTTCTAAGTGATAGAGGCCTAACAAAGGTCACTTAGGTTATTAAGCTACATTCTATTTTCTGCCTTAATAACCAGACTGACAGGCTTGCGTTCCTTGCCCTAGCTCTTCCTCTGTCTATCTCTGAGGATGTAGAGTTGACTGAGACCTCACAGAGACGTAAAAATTTTGGGATGGTTTATTCTGCTGGATTATCCTGTGACAAACTTTGGATACTTTGCTCTGTTTAATTATCCTGTGACAAACTTTTGGATTTTGTTTACCTGACTCGATGGCACTTGTGTTGGGTTGTTTGATTATCCTTGCCAAACTTTGGGTAATTCATGCTGTTTGTTAGATGTAAGGAAACCTTATAACGTAATGAAATCTTGTGACTCCTGACTATTGTTCTGTGACAAACCGCCACCCCTTTGAATTCTGGCTGTAAAAGCCACTAGAAATGTGACCCAAGCAGGAGAGCTTGTGGCTGCTGTCTTCCAGGTTGCTAGCAAATCTGCAAATAAATTATTCCTTGAACCCCATAAATTATTCCTTGAGCCCCACACTGTCTCTGAATTTTTCAGCTGCAGTGACAGTTGGACAAACATGAATTCAGTTTGGCAACACAAGGAGCACTCTGGTTGTACTTCTTCCAGAGCAGATCTGTTTGTTCTTTTTGCGGTCCGTGGTACATTCAACATTCTTCTCCAACACCACATTTCAAAGGCATCAGTTCTTCTTCTGTCTTCTTTGTTCATGCATGTGATTGAAAATACCATGGCTTGGGTCAGACGCATTTTAGTCTTCAAGGTGACATCTTTACTTTTGGATACTTAAAAGAAGTGCTTTGTGGCCGATTTTCCCAGTGCAGTGCATCTTTCTGGTGTATTTGAGATGGAGATTAATATACTTGTTGGTGTCTCTGAAATCCTCTTATCCTTTAAAGTACTGAAAATTTCGTCTTAGACTTATTTTATCTTAAACCTTTGCCTATTGATTCTTAACCAAAGTGGCTTTTCTCCTCATAAGACATTTAGCAATGTATGGAGACATGTGTAGTGGTCATGAGTTGGGGCATGAGAAAAGAGTGCTACTGGTATCCAATGGGCAGAGATCAGAGATGCTGCTATCTGTCTTATGAGGACAAGAGAGCCTTCCATAACAAGAATTATCCAGCACAAGATGTCAACAGAGCTGAGGCTTAGAAATCCTGCCCTAGCTCAGTCGTAGCTATCATGTGATATGTGATTGAGTTGTTGATCTTCAGATACATTACCGACATGTTTTGGTGTTTTTATGTCAGACTGTTTTCAGCAGCATTTACTGATTATTATTGTGGGTAACTATCAATCATCTGTTGGTTTATCTTACTGTGGTGTCTTGTTTGTTGTTAGGATACTGAAAGCTATGCCACTGGTATATCAAATGCCAGCAGGGCCACCCATGGTGGACAGGTTTCAGTGGAGTTGTCAGATTAAGACAGACTAGGAAGAAGGATCTGGCAGTTTACTTCTTAAAAAACTGGTCAGTGAAAACCTTACATGTAGGAGCAGACTATTGTCAGACGTAGTGCTGGAAGAGTAGCTGCTATGGTTGGAAGACTTTCAAAATATGACTGGGGAAGAGCTGCCTTCTCAAAGTACAGTGGACCTTAATGATGTGGATAGAGTAATGCTTTGGGGACCTTTATTTGCTGATGTGACACAATTCAAAATAGCTGCAAAAATTAGTTAATAATCAGAATGGAATATATGAAACATGAGTCTAGGAAAATTGAAAGTCACCAGAAATGAAATGGAACCCATAAAGATTGGTATTGCAGGCATTAATGAGCTGAAATGGACTGGTATTGGCCATTTCTAATTGGATAATCACATGGTCTGTTATGCTGGGAGTGACAAATTGAGGAGGAATGGTTTCACATTTGTTGTCAAAAAGAGCATTTCAAGAAGAATCCTGAAGTAGTGCTGTCAGTGGCAGGATAATATCTATTTGCCTGTATGGAAGACTAGTTAATATAACTAGAGTTCAAATTTATGCACCAACCACAAATGCCAAAGATGAAGAAATTGAAGAATTTTTGCCAACTTCTGCCGTTTGAAGTTAATCAGACATGAAATCAAAATATGTTGATAATTATTGGTGATTCGAATATGAAAGTTGGAAATGAAGAAGGATCAGAAGTTGGAAAATGTGGCCTTGGTGATAGAAATGATGATGGAGATCACATGATAGAATTTTGTAAGACCAACAACTTCTTCATGCAAATTCCTTTTCTCAGCAACATAAACAGCAAATATACACATGGCCCTTGCTGGATGGAATACACAGTAATCAAATTGACTACATTTGTGGAAAGATAACAGAGAAGCTCTTGTATCACCAATCAGAACAAGGCCAGGGGCTGACTGCCAAACTGACCATCAACTGTTCATATGTAAGTTTAAGTTGAAGCTGAAGAAAAAGAGGTCCAAAAGAGCCAAAACACAACCTTGAGTACTTTAGATGTAGAGACCATGTCGAGAATAGATTTGACATATTAAAAACTAGTGACCAAGGACCAGATGAGCTGTAGGATGACATCAAGGATGTCATACATGAAGACAGCGACAAGTCATTATAAAGAGAGGAAAGAGAGAAAAGACCACAGTGGATGTAGAAGAGACTCCACTCTGACACACACATGATGCCAACTAGCTGATTGATCATGAATCAAGATCAGAGAATTTTAAACTTCAGCCAGGGTAAAGCAACTGTGTCACCCTGTGAAAGAAACTGGAGCTGAGGAAGACCTGAAAATTTAAACTCATGTTATAGCCTTCATTTCAGTTCCATGATGGCTTATTGGGTAAATAATGTGCTTTTATAGAGTTCAGCAATATGGATTGACCCAATGACTGCCCCAGTGGACTCAAGCGTAACAGTGATTGTGGATATGGCACAGGACCAAGCAGTGTTTTGTTCTGTTGTACATACGATCGCTATGAGTCAAAACTGACTCAGCGGCACCGAACAGCAACAACTCTGCTTGTGGTTGCTAGAGAGTTGTTCCAGCATCAGTTGACCACACAGGAGGCTGTGACGGTCGTGACAGTCCTCAAATAGTGGAAATGAGTTAAGATGAGAAGAATTCCAGGCCAACGCGCAAATCAACATGTTCTACATTTGAACATTGTTCAACTATTTAGTCTTATAAGGAAGAATGTAGTGGTTTGACATTTGTCAAATTCTGTATTACCTCTTGTATGAGGACTGTGCTAACTAGAATTGGGACTATAAATGAGCCTCTTCATCCTAACCCCTTTGCTCCGTCCCTGAAACCATCGGAGCATTTTAAATCCTGGTTTCTAGCTGGGTTCTTACCCACTGTTGAAGCATAAGTAATACTCAGTGCTGTGCATCCTGGCAGAGTGAAACCCCAGCTCAGAATAGTTAAAGCTCTTTTCTAGAAAAGCCTTTGCTGTGTTTTGTGTCACCTCATCATTTCCAGCATGTGTTTAACTCCAGAACCCAGATGTGCTGAAAGTATACTTTGTATTTAACTGAATAGGTGATCTTTAGTCCCTTTGTTCTTGAATAGCGTGTGTGACTCTGATAAACCTGAGGAATAAAGCTTGGGGAGCCTGACACCTCTGTAGACATCTGCATGTTCTGTCCTGTTCAAAGAATTAGGTGTGGTCTCTGAGCTCATGGCAGTTTACTTGTATGGCCCTCTGTTGGGTCTTAGAAACACGTCAGCTCCTTAATGTGGAATCTGAATATTCAAATCAACATAAAGACAAAAAAGTGAAAATCTTCACCTCTTAATTTGCTCTTTTGAGAGTGTTCTCTAGAAATGTGAATCAACAGAAATTGTTTGCTGTAATTGACAGAAAAAAATGCTGACTGACACCATACCTTTACAGATAATGAGCTCTTTGGGGAAGTTTTAATCTTTCAAAGTTTCCAGGAGCTATGAAAAATCCTGTTGTTTTTAAACCTAAATCTCACTACCATATTATCTTTCTTTTGTAAACATTTAAGAGTAAGCATGTATTTGAGGTGTTCAGCGCTGTAACTAATGTCTTTCTTCATATTGATATTTAAAACATTTAACTTGGATTGCCATACAAAGTTTAGTCAAGGTGAATATAGTTAACTCACAAAAGATATCCTGAAATTGGACATGTACTCATTTACTTTGCCTTTTAAGCTTTTACAACGTGGATTGCAGTTTAAGTATCAGAATGGGTAGGTTATAAAAGCAGTTGTTGCAATTATGCTTGCTGCTAAATACTGCTTATTCATTGTCTGCTAGGAAAAAAAGTGCGGTTTCTTCAAGTGCCCTTTTCAATGAATGTGTTTTTGTGACTTAGGATTTATTAGCATTTCTTCTGGGGACTACCTTCAAACAGCACTACTGACTAAATTGTTATGATGCTTTAGGAACAGGAAAACCATGGTAACCAGATGTAGGGTATGATTATTTGCCTCTGACCAGGCATAGTGTTGGGTTTAACAAAAGAAGCTTAATAGAAATGTTCAAATTGACCCTTCTCATCATCTTGGCTTCTTAGAGCTCAATCAGTCTTTCATTATTATCAGAGTTATTCGAGCAAAGGCAGCAGTGATAGTATTTTTCATAATCACTCCTTGAGCCAAATGTAATTTGCAATTTGTAGTATTGTATTATGAAACAATAATACATTAAAATGAACAGAGCAAGAATTACGACTATAGTAGTCAAGAAAGGATCTGGAGAAATAGTTGTATGAAAAATACTTTTCAAATCATTGTAGGTGGGCATGGCTGATTTCACTGTCCAAATTAGGCATTTAGCAAATCAGAATCAGCAACATGTATTTTTTACTATATGACTACATATATATGTGTGTGTGTGAGTATATAGTCACATACAGTGTTTACTGTGTGACTACATATATATACATATATGTAGTCAATCTAGTTACCAGGAAAGCAATAAATATTCTTTACATGTTTTTCACTTGCGTGTTCGGGGTAATAAGGTTACTGTGGTTTGATTACCTATCTGGCTCAGATTAAAAAAAAAAAAAAGTATATCTAGCCTTAGAAAAACTTTGTATTGAAGAATAATTACTAATTGATTCCTTTTTTACAAAGAATAATTTATTTGCTATAGAAGATATATACTGTGTGAATTAGCTGGACCCTGAAAGGCTTCTGCATCATAATAGGCTTCCATAATTGTCTTTTTCCATAATTGTCCCCTTATGCATTTACTTCATGTGCTTTTGAATGAATACCATCTTTTCTTACTTTTTCATTTTTTTGTGTGAATCCTTCAGGGTTTTTTCTTTTTATAACCTTGTGTTTATAGTGATTCTTCTAAATGCAAAATGAATTGCAGTGAGGGTGCTTTTCCTTTCTTTTCATATTTGCAGTTTCTTAATTGTTGTTTTAATATTTCGTTGTTCTGTATCCTTGTAGGGCTTCTGGAGTGTCAGGTTGCTAGGGATATCAGTGCATCCTTAATTAGGTAATACAGGCTGTGGAGGTGAAGAGTGCACTTACAGCAATGGCTAATAGGAGTCGGGGAAAAGGATACACTCTCCATTAAGGGCACATTGCACAACCAGAGGCTGTTTCAGCTTGGTTAAGTAGAAGCTGTTTTTTCTTAAGGGAAAAAAAAAAGTCACTCCTTTCTCCCTGGATGCCAAGCAACACAAATTTAGTTTATTAAATCTAATCAGACTAGCACTGATGAAAACTGTACACAATCAAATAATGATTCTCAAGTTTGTGAATTTCCTTTTTAAGAGAGAACCCCTGCTACACTCTGCCAACTTAAAACTGCATCACATTTTAGAAAAGCACTATCAGGTTGTTGTGTACTTTTTTCTCATCATTGTTGATTACCAAGGTGTTTTTTTTCTTGTTTTTGCCTAAATAGGAGCTTGCTGCTTTTCATAATGAGCCCCCTCTTCCCTGATTCATTCAGCATCGCCACAGTCTACTGCTGAGCAAATCAGTACTCTAACATGGTAGAGATTTCTTAAAATGTCACTAAAGTATGTAAGATTCTGTACAGGAAGGACATTTTGGAGGTGACATTTTTTTCCCCCTTCTGCGTGTGTGAATTGGAGGCTGCAGTATAAAAAACATGGCCAAAACCATGAACATGTCATTAATACAACCAGTGAATTTCTTTCTCTGATTAGGTTTGGGTGGTTTGACATGCTTGTGTTGTTACCTGACAGTATTTGCATATGTCAGTACAGATGATTTTTGACTCTGGACTTATCATTGCATTTAGAAATGTTAACATGCCCAATGAATAGTTTCAATGGTTAGGAGTGGTTCTTGACCTTGTGTTCAAATTGGTCTTCATAGACAAATTCCCTTCAGGAGTAATGATCCTGGACCTGATTGTTGCAGACAGTACAAGTTCTATCTCATTCATTTCAACAAAGCTTTAATAAATACCAGCTGTCAGCATAAAACCAGGAAGTGACTAGTATTGGTTTGTAAAGCTTTTGAAGTGACTGGGTGTAGTAAAAAGAATCGGGATAGAATTCTGGCTTTGTCACTTGTTGCGTGACCTAACCAGTCAATCCCCTTGTGCTTGTTGAGGTTTCCTTAAACAGGAATATGATACTACCTATTCATGAGTCGGATCTGACTCGACGGCACTTGGCACTTGGCTTATTTTGTATGCTGGTGTTAGGAATTAATAAGATTCGTAATAAGACTTCAATAAATTCTAATTCAATTAAATAATCAAAAGAGCATTCAACGGGTGCCCAATTGTGTGGTTCATTTAGGAATTATACAAAGTATATGTCATGGATATGGGAGTTTACTTTTCTCTAGGCATATCCAAGTACAGACCCCTTGAGATACCTTAAATTAGCTATGAGGGGACCTGAACTCTGTTTCTCACTTTGAGTGTGTCTTTGGGTAGCCCCCTATACCTTGTTAGCTTCAGTTTCTTTGTCAAGTAAAGATGTGAGACTAGGGAGCTGAACCACTGATCTTTGATTTTCAGAAATGTGAACATGTATCAGTGCACATGCAATAGAACAACCTCTAAAAGTATATACCTAGACTTTTTTTTGTCTTGTCCTTTTTTGGTAAAATCTAGAGCAACTCCCTATTAGACTTTCAGGCAAAAATAGTTCATACCTGTGTTACTGACAAGGGTACTGAGCTGCAGGAGATCATAGCTCACACCACAAATGTGAAAAAAGACAGTGTTTGAATCAATTGATAAAAGTTTCCTAAAGAAATGTTGCTCAGAATCCATTTAGGAAAAGTTATGACTTTGTGGAACCTGAAGAATTATGTTAAAGCTAATGACTTTGCAATGATTTGTGTGAGCAATGCATTCTGAGCCAGACAGAGGGGCTGGATTGAGACACAGGGATGACACAACGTTAGGCAGCTGGTAGCTGTCAAGAATCTTTAAGAACATTAGAGCTGGCAGTGGTCAAAAGCAGATCAGTGCAATGGCTGCACAAAAACTCAGATCTACTTGAAGCAACTGGAAATCTTCACAGGAGAGACACTTGAATTCCTGGAGAAAGGAAGTGGTAGAGTTAATTGTGTGGTATTGTAAGTATCTAGACAGAAGAGGCACATTGCAGGGCAGGGTATTAAACCAGAAGATGATCAATCCGGCACAGAAGTCTGGCCACTGGGACAGGAGGAGAAATTTCTGGTAGCTGACACTGAGTTCGTGTTCTAGCCATTTTAGATTCTCCTCTCCATCAAAGCAGTATCACTTAACCTACAAATTTCTTAGGGTACATAGACAAGAGTTGCAGCAAAATCCTCTGCAGACGTGAAGACCTTGGTAATTCAATGAAATAACAACTCACTGCCATTGTGTTGATTCTGGCCCCTAGTGACCCTCTGGGACTGAGTAGAACTGCCACATAGAGTTTCCAAGGAATGCGTGGCAGAGTCAAACTGCTGACATTTGTCTAGCAGCTGTATTTCTTAACCACTGTGTCACCAGGGTTTCACCTTGGTAATCAGAAGTGAGAAATAACAGATTTCTAGGTGAGATTTTGGGTGGGAGGAGAGGGTTAAAGAATGTCTCCTTTTAAAATTATTCTCCGAAGACGGTAAGATAATTGGTTTTGGATTTTCTGTTCATCTGTTTTAACATACGGAAGCAGATTTTTAAGGCTGTCTTTTTACTGTATACTTTCATTAGATATAATATTAGGAAAATCCCTTTCATTACATTTTCCTTTTATTTATAGCAGGGTACTTGTGTTATCACTCAGCATATTTCTTTCCAAAGATTTCTGAATTTAGTAGCAGTAGGAATGTTACAATTTAAATAGCAAAATATTTCAGTGGTGTTTATTTTGCAGAGAGAATTAGATTTTTAAGGACAGTTCTATTTTTTTTTCTTGTAATTGTGATTGAATGTACTATCTCGTATAAATTTGCATGCCCGCCTATGTGCAGCTCCCACTGCTCTCCCTGCCTGGTGACAGCACACTCCTCCTTTCTGTTCTATACATGTCATATCTTCCTAACAATCTCCTGTCACCTCCTCTTCACCCTCTCCCCTTACTCTGGTAAGAGGCCAGTGGGATGATATCCTATAGATGCACAGAACCATAAAGTGTGCGGGTGATTTAATCACTCTGTGTCATTGAGTCCAGTCCATTCCTGTGGGATAGTTCTTTCTGTGCAAAAACTATGCAATTTGTCACAGTTTTCTTTTGTTGCTGTTCTGTTTGTTGGCTTTTTGTTTGCCCCATTTATCAGGTAGTGTATGATTCACCCCTCATTCCTTATTGTAATGATACATATGGATGAGCTGGCAGAAGGCAGTGATCTCATCTGTAACACGTCACAGTAAAACCCATTTAGCAGATTACTTCGAGATTACTTTGGCTGAATGAAAACATGGCTATATCCATTATGAAGAAAGTCATATGTTTAAGAAATGTTTCAGTCAGTTTTACTCTGAGTAAAACAGGGCTCATGTCCTATCTTTCTCTGTGATAGAATCTTCGGTTAAGTGGTGGTATCTTCTTCAGTCTGTCCTTTCTGCCCATGTATCAGTACCTCCAAAGCAGTTTTTCTCTTCTGTATCAACTTTCCCCTGCCCTAAACTCTGGTTTCCGTTTTTGATAATACAGAATAAAGGGGGACACTTCTCATATGTTAATATATGGCATATTAAAATGTGACTAGCAAACTCTTCTTGGGTGCTGGGGTAGAAGGAGCCCACTGTCTGTTTCAGTATCACCACCTATTGGTGAAGGAGTTAGCAGCTTGAACACTGGTGTAGGTTAGTCATGACATTCTCATTCTCTGCCGCTGATAAGCCTGTTAGTGTTCACTTCCTGGATGCACCATTAGCCTGATAGTTTTTCAGCTATGCTTTTCCTTGCACAGTGAGCCATGTGAAATTCTTCTGTGGCTTTTAGAAGACAATAAAAGAAACATAATTGATGTCATCTATGTTTTTAAGCATCGTCTCATTAAATGATTGCCTTTATGGGTTGATTATTATAGATTTTGACTGTAAAACTGACTTTGAGAGTACTTGTATGTACCCTATTGCTGTCAAGTCAGTTCAGACTCATAGCAACCCTAGAGGACAGAGTAGAACTGCTCCACAGGGTTTCCACAGAGCAGCTGGTAGATTTGAACTGCCAGCCTCTCAGTTAGCAGCCAAACTCAACCACTATACTACTACCATACCAACTTGTCTAATAGCAGAAGTTTTTCAAATACACTCCCCATCCACCTTTTCCTCAGGAAGAATTGCCAGCCACGAATTACGCAACTGTAAATTGATAATAATAAAATATATTGGAAAGCAGAGTAACAAGGGTTTAGCTGCTTTATTTTTACATTCTAGAGTGGTTAGTTTATTTTTAATTTACAGTCTACTGTCAAAAAATTACAGCAGATGAATATACTTTAATCCAATTATAAAGTAGTATCCTGTGATTTTATAGTATGCCTGAAAGAAATCATATAATTTATTAATTAAAGCAAGTATTAAGGGTCATGTCCAAACACTAACCTATAAATATATTATCTGTGTTTTAGCTTTTGCTTTAATCTTCCATCTATACTTCGAAAAAGGTGTGTTGTAATGGTTTGGTAATAAATTTATAAGCCATAAAACAGAAAATGCATTCTGGTGATTTAGGGGATATCTAGGAAACTAATCAGTATTTTAATACAAAATACAAAGAGAAAAACAAATGAAATTCTTAGATGTGATGTAGGATTTTCACTCTTTTTTATAAATAATGTGTGTTAAGATAAAAGCTGCAAGTTTACATACACACGTACATATATATGATAAACTAATTTTTTTTCACAGAGTAGGATCAAGTCATTTTCTAAAAAATTTCGACAGAACTAGTTAAAACTAAATTTAGGGCTGAAAATATGTAAATTTTTTAAAACATGGAAAAATCATGTACTCATTTCTTGTATTATTAACTCAAAGTTAAGATGTAAATGATCTTTTTGTGAGATTAGACTGTACTTTTAGGTACAGATAATATATTGTTACATCATATTGTATCATGTTTATTCAGTGTAATAGATAATTGAATATATGTAATCATGAATCAAAACTGATACAAAATATTCAAAAACAGGAACAAGGCAGTGTTTTATCATTTGAAGGATATTTATGAACTAAGAAACTAAATGGTTAAATAATTTACTTTTAATGGTACCTGATTATAAGAGCCCTGGTGGTTCAGTGGTTAAGAGTTTGGCTGCTAACCATTAAATCAGCACTTTGAATCCACTGGCTGCTCCTTGGAAACACTATGAGGCAGTTCTACCCTGCTCTGTAGGGTTACTATGAGTCAGAATTGACTGGATAACAACCAGTTTAGTTTAGTTTAGTTTGACTATAAGTAAACATGATACGTTAAAATGTGAACTTATGCTTTTATTGAAGTTATAATTTAATCCATTTTATATCTCCAAATGCATATAAGTCTGTGCAGTTTCTAGGTAAGAGTGCAGCCCCCTGACTATAGATACCGTCTACCTACCAATGGCACTCAAATCAGTCTGTTGAGCCCCATCGTTTCCCTTGAACTCCATCCACCCTAAAGTATGTAACTACTCCTCATCTCTGCCAGGAAGTCTATTAAACCGAGAAAGCCAGACCCATTGCCGTGGAGTCAATGCTGACTTATCCCAACTCTGTAGGGCAGAATGGAATCACCCCATCGAGTTTCCAAGGAATGCCTGGAGGATTTGAACTGCCAACCTTTTGGTTAGCAGACATAGCATTTAACCACTGCACCACCAGGGAAGTCAGACATTTCAAACTTGAGTGCCATGTCAAATCTTTATGATAGTGCACCCTTGCTCCCATTCCACTGAACTTGTTCATTCCCTGGTCTGCTGTATCTCACTGGGTGGTAACTCTTCTGTTTACTCCAGCTAAGAACTCAGGGTCACCAGTGACTCCTCTCCTTCCCTCATATCCACATCTCCCCCATCAACAATTTCTGTTGGTCCTGCTGTCAAAATATATCTAGAAAGTCATGGCTTCCCTCAGTCTTCTATACTGCCTTCTGGCTTATTGCCAGAGCCTCCTAATTTTTCCTTGATTCCACTGCTTTTTGCACATGGTACTGCATTTTTCATACTGCTGCCAGTGTCACACAGAGATGTCACACCCTGTCACTCTTCTACTCAGAATCCTTCAGTGGTTTTTCATTTCATTTCAGTAAAATTTCAAAGCCTTAGATGGCCAGCATAGTTTTACCTGGTCTGCTTCTCTTCGTCCCTTCTTCCTATCTAATTCTTTTTCTCTGAGTTGGTAGCCAAGGTATTGCCCTTGCAGTTCTTCACATAAACTCAGCCAGTCCATGCCTCAGAAAGTCTGATAGCATAGCAGCTGGGAGCTACATCTGCTAACCAAGAGACTGGCGGTTCAAATCCACCCAGCATTCCTTGGAAACTCGATGGAGCAATTCCTCTCTGTCTTATAGAGTTGCTAGAGGTCTGCCTCCGGTGGCAATGGGTTTGGTTTTGGTATTGGATCTTTGTACTTGCTCTTCTGTCAGCCTGATGACTCCCCCACATGGATAGCTCTTTTACTTCATTCAACTTTCTGATCCAATATTACTTTATCTGAGGGGCCGTGTTAGACCACTGTATCTAAAATGAATTAGTCCCTCACTCTGGCACTCTTGATCCCTTTCCATCAAAGCATGTTTTACTACCTGATCTGTACTAATTTTGTACCTACATATAAACTGAAATGTAAGTGGTATGACGACCATGATTCATAACTGTTTTCATCACTGTTTATAGTCTCAGTGCTGTAAATGAGACCTGGCACACAGTAGATGCTCAGTAATTTTTTTGTCGAATGAATAAACATCACGTTTTAGGTGCTGGCTGCTACTGGGGCATACAATATTTTGTTTGTTCTTTCATTTATTATTTTTTTCATTCTTTCTTTAAAACCAGCCATTATACTTGACACTGAGACATCCTGATTACAAAGTATGGTATGTATTTTATCTTTTGTGAGATGTGGTCAGACTTTGGATTTAAGTTCTGAGTTTTTCGTCTTTCTGTTCTTTTTTTTTTTTCCTTTCATTTGCAGTGGTCTTACTAATTCTAAATAAGATTAAATTTTAGTAATAGCTTCTCTTTATGGAAATTCATTTTATAGAAGTTTTGATTGCCATCTTATGATATGCATATGATGATGGTTTGTAACTTTTATCTTTTTAACATTCTAAGAATATTTTCCCTCCCTTATGTATAAATCCCTTGACAAGTATAGTGTTACTTTTGTTTGTATGTTAACCATCTCCACATATATTTCAGTTCATGTGTAGACTAATATGTGAAATCAGATGTGTATTATTTAAAATAATTACTTATATTACCAACCACCATGCTACTATAGGGTCATTCTTTCTTTAAAGCCAACCATTATACTTGATTCTGAGACATCATAATTGACTCAATGGCAGAGATTTTGGCTATGCTACCAACTAAGCTGTTAACTGGAATAATTTTTCTCTTTCTTATCAACTTTGAACCTATGTCTTTCTTCCTCTTGATTTTGATGTGATGAAGTGGCTCTTTAAATCAGATTCCTGGTTCCTTTTCAGAAACAAATATCCAGCTTGTTTCATGTATTGTTGAATGCCTGATTGTGTAACTTTGTATCACAGTTTTGGGAACATGTGGTAACAAAATCACTACAGACAATATTGTTTGAAAATATGTAGGACATGCATTTGAGACAATGTGGTCTTGTATAGAGAAGCTCGCAGGGTAAGAAAAATTATTTGTAAGAAGTCTGAGGTTTCATAGGTCTTTTAGATGTCTAAATAATTTTGCTGTTTTTTAAAGCAGCCTCAAGTTTACATGCCTGTCTGTAGAAGTTTGTGTAGAACATCTTTGAATCATCCATTCGGTCTTTGTATTTGGTTTTGATAAGATATAGATTTCCGAGTTAGAAACGCCACATTTGGCAATCACTTTTCATCACATTTCAGAGAATATTTGATGAGAATGTTTTAAAGCTTTCAATTTAATAAGATCAAAGTATTACAGCAGTGTAAGTTATTCTTTGTACTTTAAACCTTGCAAACTACTGTGTTTGTCAGTTTTGAAACTATGATGAATGTTTCCAATAAACCTGGTTTTGAAAATAAAAAAGAATAATCATTTATGGAGAAGTTATTAAATAGATGAGTTTGGATTATCACTTTTCAGTCCTAAGAGAAGCCAAATGCAGTGCAGATTTTTATCCTGTAGTATTTGAAGTATTTGACACTCAGTGTAATGTTTAATAAGAAGGAATTCTAATTTTTTTTTTTTTTAACCAAGAGCAAAAATTGAAATTGAGGCTATTTTCCTGAAGGGTTTTCTCTGGAAAGCGCTAATTAAAAAGAAATAAAGTAATCTGATTGAAACTTTTAATATTGGGCAGAACTAATGAATTACAGAAGACATTTGGTCCTCATTTGGAGGATGCTCACACTTTATCAGATGCATATGCTTTTCTCACCAAAGAAGAAAAATGCATTTTGTATACATTGACAAGATAGAATTTTTTGTTACCAACAGGTTTGGCAAACATCGAAAAGATGACAAGATTGAGAAAACGGGTAAAATAAAAATACAGGAAGCCCTTACTTCAGAAGAGGAGAGGATGCGAATGAAACAGGAACAGGAGAGGTAGCCTTCAGCGTTTGGTTAAACCTCCTGAGAAAGAGGTTCTCTCTTTTCCTTTTCTTCCTATTCTCTTTTTCTTTTTCTTCTTCTTTTTTAATATAAAGAGTTTGCCTTCACTTCATTTTTATTTTCTGTGTCAGTGCATACATTGTCAGTGTGGGATGAACAGACGGTAAAGAACAATGAGAAACAAAGGAAACCCTTATGTTTATTTGAGGCATCAGTGAACTGTTGGGGTTTGAGTTAAGATCTTTCACACAGGAACTAGAACAATTAGATGAATAAATGAACACCGACACTGAATTTATATATATTTTTAACTCAAAAATTTAATCAAAATCCTTCCTCATTCATTTATAACTGTCCAGCACAATGTAATAATTTTCTAGAAACACTCATCCAGAAATAAAACTATTTGAATTTTTATATGACATTTTACATGTCTTAAAATATAGTAGAAATAGAAAAGACCGTTAGGTTCTCACTATGTTGTCTCCACTCAGATTTGAAGTTTATTTCTTGTTTCTATTTCATGAACGCCTAAAATTTTGTGACATTTTCCAGTTAAATGTTATCCCATTTCTCCCACAAAATTGATCTCTGTGGTCGAATCATTATTATATCTTGAAAGCCCAAAGAGCAAGGAAGTGAATGAAAAGTTTACAGTTGAAAACTGTTGTTACAAATAGTGAAATTTTTTGTCATTAAAATCACCAGGAAATTAGAAAGCCACTTCTCACTTCTATTTTTTAGTTTGTAGTCTTCACAGTGAGCTCCTTGTATCATTTCAATTAATTTCTGGAGGTACTATGCTGATTTTGAGTCCCTGGATGGTGCAAACTTTAATGTGCTTGTCTGCGAACTGAAATACTGAGGTGCCTCAGAGGAAAGGCTTGCCACTCTACTTCCAGAAGGTCACCCATTGAAAACCCATTGGAGCACAGTTTTATTCTGACATACCTGGCGTCACCATGAGTTGGAATAGACTTGATGGCCACTAAAACCGGAATGCCTCTTTCATCTTGAATAATTTGAGGTTTTAGTTAGTTTCTGGTGACTTGGTCAATGTTCTAAAGTTTAATATAGTCCACAGCTGGGACTGTAACCCAGCATCTTTGAAACCAAGTTCAGTTTTCTTACCACAATTCCACAGTCAGTGAAGCTTTTCCCTTTTGTACTTTGACAAGGTGTGAAGTAACTAAACATAGTATCCTATAACATTTTTCTTTATAATAGATTACTATTGGATATTTTTCCATTTATCTTTGTAATACTACTGAGGTTTGCTTGTTTGTTTGTTTTTCCTTCCTTAGAATGGTTACTCTGATTCTCTACTTGCAGCTAATTTTGGGGGTATAAATTATAGAAGCGGAAAAAATTACAGGCTTTGAACTTTCAATGGACATCTAAATTTATTCTGCTGGTTCTTCCTCAGTTGTTTGTTGGTTTTATTTATCCACCTTTGCAACCTAGACCTTTCATGCTTTCCAGCTGTCTCTAATTCTTGTCAATCATGGGTTCTGTAAATTTGTAAACTCACCACTGTGTGTAGGTTTACAGGCATACAGTCTTTTGATAGTTCATATAACATTGCATTTCATTGCTCTGTAGAATGAACTTCTACCCCAAAAGAGTTTCTTGTTCCTAGGGAGGGGAATATACAAGGTAAAGATGTGAACTCAGATTTGTCGTCTGGCAAATATGTGACTTACTAAGAAAGCATTCTGAGCAATAGAAAAAAGTAATACAATCCCCCCCGTCTCAATGCCTGGCAAAGGAGAGATAACTTCATTAATATTGTAGCATTTTTCATTTTACAAATAGTTTCTCCTTTGTACTTGAAGATAACTGCTGCCTTTCAATGCAGAATTCTACCAGCGTGTTCCCAAATACTTCTCTAAGAAGTAGTCAAATATGTCCAGCCAAACAATGATTTTTACATAATGGTTTCACTTGTGTTATTAATTTGCCTAAGGCACAGTTCACATCTCAGTTTTGCTTTTAATCTCTGTCTTTGCACCTCTAATGATGCAATGCTTCTGGGAACCAGGTTCGTCAGAATGAATTTACAATGTACTGGAGGCCTAGAGTGGAAATCTTTGAGGGTCAGGAACCACTGAATTGTCCATTAAAGAAAATCAATTAGGCTCCTAAGTTAAGGAAATTATTATACATTGACCTTGTATTTCAATAACAGTTTTTACAAGTATATTTTATTTAAACTCATGGATTTTATAATAGAGCAAGTGAGTGCATGAGACTTACTGAGCTATGTAGGTGAACTGTGCTTAGTGATTGTGATTCTAGTAGGAAAAGCCTTCTTGTGCATGCGTTCATTTTGATTTTCTGTTGGCACTGGCAGTTGTTCTTGTGAAAATGGAAACTATAGTTTGCTTGAAAAAAAACTTGACTGAAGGAATAGACAAAAATGATAAACCACAGCTTATGCTCTCATCACAGTCTCCACCTCCCCGCTGATTAGTAGTGAAGTATACTCTATAACGTTAATTTGCCTCTAGCTCAGCTGTGGAAACTCTGTGGTTGCATTGTGGTTAAGTGTTATGGTTGCTAACCAAAAGGTCTCTAGTTCGAATCCACCAGGCACTCTTTGGAAACCCTATAGGGCAGTTCTACTCTGTTTATAGAGTGTCTGTGAGTCAGAATTTACCTGACAGCAATGGGTTTAATGGGTAGCTTGACTGCTAACCAAGAGTTTGGCTATTTGCATATACAAATCTTTTCTTGGAGACCCTATAGGGCAGTTTTGCTCTGTCCAGCAGTGAATTGGAATCAAGATGGTGTCATTGGGATTGGTTTTGGTTTATAGCAATGTTATTTTGACAGGTTCATTATATAAATAGAAAACCTGACTCTTATTAGTTATGACATGTCTACAAGTCAAAATATTTTTGCCCATATGTATCCATCTACTCAAGATACAAATATCAAAAAATAGAAAGGACTATAAGTATAATTTAACATTTTTTTCTACCATGTCAAGATTTGTTTAAGATGGTGAACATAAATTTGATTTTTCTGAGCATAGTCCTGGGATTAAATTCGATTTAGTTCCTGTTGCGTCCCTCCCCTCCTCTTCCACCTCTGCCAAACTTGAGTGATTTGGGTTTGATTAATGCTGACCAGGTAGGAGAAATGGATGAGGAGGATTGCTCCGTTTTTTTCTGGCTCCATTTGGCCTGCCCTGCTGCAAATTTGATGTGGCATGATCAAGTTTCTATCTCTAGTTGAGAAGCAGACCATCTGGGATGATGTCAAAGGTGAATTTTGGCCACTAGTTCTCAGTACTGAACCTAGTCAATTTAGCATTCCAGAAGGTTCTGTTGGTTATGCTTGGGCTAGGTGAGGTAACAGATCAGAATGTAAGGTGCGAATTCAGTGCTTGCCTGCGACTTTGGGGTTTGTTTTTCAGGTATGCCTAGGAAAAGAGCTGCTGTTTGCACATTTCCCCTGCATGGAAGGAATGGGGTCCAAGTCTTAATTAGAGCACGTGTAATCCAGTGATCTCTGTAACTTCAGGTCCTCTGAAAGCCTGTTGCCATCAAGTTGATTCTGACTCATGGCAATCCCTATGTGTTGGAACTGTGCTCCATAGGGTTTTTAAGGGCTGATTTATCAGAAAGAGATCACCAGGTCTTTCTTCTCAATGCTCTGAGCAAATTCAAACCTCCAGTCTTTTGGTTAGTAGCCAAATGAGTTAATGTTGGCACCATCATTGGCTTTTGTTCTAAAGCATTGTTAAATTCGTGTGTTGACCCATTATCAGAAGTAATTGATGACTTTCTGTTATGTTTTTAAACCAATGACATCTCTACTTATGTTTAAATGGTTCACAGACAAAATGCAGGATTTCCCGAACAGCCTTACACTCCAGAAAAGGGAGTCTGTGTGCAGATAGACCCTGACTTATGACATGTTTGACTTACAGTCAACTGCACTTTCAGGACCATCTGACTTTTCTGTTTTTCACATCTTATTGTCAATACTGCGTATTACATACAATATTGAGCATGTAATTTGCTGATATTATCTTTCTCAGATCTAATGTTTACAACCCCAAAGACAAATAAAGACTGGATTTATTGATAATAAAAAGTAATAATAATGAAAGCTTAAAAAAACCGAAGTGTTCAACTTATTTCAGAACTCACTATAACAGATCACTGGTCAGAAAGGAACCCTGTGTAAGTAGGGGACTACTGGTACAAAATGTGTTCAGGAAATACTTGTTTATTCCTGTCTATTCAGCTCTGATTCATAGTGAACTGATGTATGACAGAACAAAACACTGCCTGGTCCTGTGCCCTCTTCGTAATCATTGGGGTGTGTTACGGATTGAATTGTGTTCCCCCCAAAATGTATGTCAACTTGGCTGCTCTATGATTCCCAGTATTGTGTGACTTTGTTACTTGTTATGATTTTTCCAATGTATTATAAATCCTACCTCTGTGATGTTAATGAGGTGGAATTAATGGCAGTTATGTTAATGAGGCAGGACTCAGCCTACAAGATGAGTGTGTGTTTTAAGTCAGTCTTTTGAGATGTACAAGAGAGAAATGAAGAGAGACTTGGGGACCTTAGACCACCAAGAAAGCAACACCAGGAACAGGGCTCAAGGTTCCTGTGCTGACGAACTCCTAGACCAGGGGAAGATTAATGACAAGGACCATCCTGCAAAGCCAACAGAGGAAGCAAGCCTTCCCCTGGGACTGGCTCCCTGAATTTGGACTTCTAGCCTCGTTGATTGTGAGAGAATAAATTTTACTTTGTTAATATCACCCACTTGTAGTACTTCTGTTGTAGCAACCCTAGATAACTAAGACAGTGTATTTGACCTCTTTATTGCAGCCATCTCTCAAACCACATCATCAAGGGTCTCTTTCTCTTTCACTGTCCATCTGCTTTAAGGAGTCTGATCTCCTCCAGTGGCTGGAAACAGTTAAACTAATTCATGCATGCTGCTTTACTCCAAACCCTAACTTGGGTAATATACATGTGTTAATAACCAAAAAAGGAATTAAGAATCATCATTCTCCTAAATTATTTACCCATAGACTTTCCCCTTCCTCACCCTTACCACACAATATTCTTTTTCATGAAAGAGGAATGTCTGCCAGAATTTGAGAGTTATTTGAGAAATAGGTTGCTTCAGCCACACCTACCTCACTCATCTAACTGGCCCTAGACAACAGAACCAATTGTTTCATAAAGCTGTGAGTAATTTCTGAGCCACTGTTAGGATCTGCCTTTACTTCACGGCTTTAGTTTCATGTACAACTTATGAATCTTTTCCTGTCTCTTTGTTTTTCAGTATTTTCTTTTCTATATATTCCTCATCTGTTTAAAATATATACATTTTAATGTCTAATTCTAAACTTACTGTGATTCTAAAATTCAAAATTTTAAAGCTATATATAATTAAAAATAAGCATAAAGTTAAAAATAGAAAGGCAACAATTTATCTGAAACAATGAGACTGTTAGCATACTGTTCTGTTGTCCTAATGTCTTTTTCCTACAAAATACATTCTCACATGCATCCTTCAAAATGTCTTCTGTTTTCATTTTTGTGATTTTTTTTTTTTAATTTTAGTGTATTCTTCTAACATCATGTTAAATGCTTTCTGGAGCAAAGTAAAGGCTTCATAAACACATGGATGTGTGGAAACAAAGGACAGACAGAAGGAAAGAAGATCTGAAAGATGAAATATTAGCTGTGATATCTGGCCATATCCCCAACTTTCAGTAGTATTTACCTCATATATTTTTTGTTGTGTTAAATATGATTTATAGTGTTAATTGACTGACATTTTGTAGTTACCCCGCAAGGCATACCTATTTTGATACTATTATCTGTATCTACATAGTAACTTTTACTTGGAAATATTTCAAAGGCTAGGAAGTGATTTCAGTAGAGACATAAAAAAGATAAAAGAATTTCTTATGGAATTATCCAAGCGTATGTAGGGTGTTTGTAAATCCATTAAGAAAATACGTGGCTTGTCATTTTCCATTTTTCAAAGTGATAACCACCCTTAAAAGCCTTGTGTTCTCAATACTAGATATGGCATTCTAGTTTCTAAGAAACAGAACCAGTAGGAGGCATACATATATATCATATAATTCTGAGGAATTGGTTCACCCAGTAGTGGCGGCTGGCAACTCCAAATATGGTGGCTGACAACGTGAAAACTCAAGAATGAGTTGATACTGGATTCTTGAGTCTGAAATCTGTGGGGAAGACCAGCAAGAATTTTCATGATGCAGTCCTGAGACAGGATCCCTTTTTGTCTGGGAAACTGTGTTTTGCTCTTAAGACCTTGAGTTATTTGTCTGAGGCCCACCCTCATTATTAAAGGTACTCCCTTTTCCTTAGAGTCAGTTGATTGTAAGTGTTAATCACATCTACAGAATATGTTCACAACATACTGTGCAATGATTAAAGAACAACTGTGAATCTGGAATGCTGAGTGAAATTAGTGAATTACAAAAGGACAAGTATTGTATAGGACCACTACTGTAAGGACTCAAGAGAAGATTTAAACACTGAAGAAAACAGTCTGTGATGGTTACAAGGGTGGGGAGGGAGGGAGAGGGGTACTCACTAATTAGATAGCAGATAAGGATTAAGTTAGGTGAAGGGAGGGACAAAATACAGTAGAGGAGAAGTCAGCACAACTGTAGAAAAACAAAAATTAAAAAGTTTCTTAAATGTAACTCAACAGTTCGAAGGACAGAGTAGCAGGGTCAAGGATCTGGAGACCATAGTTTCAGGGGACATCTAGATCAATTGGCATAATAAGAGTTGTTTTAAGGAAGTGTTCTGCATCCCACTTTGGTAAATGGTATCTGAGGTCTTAAAAGATAGCAAGTGGCAAAAAAAAAAAAAAAAAAAACCAGAAAGGTAGTAAGTGGCCTTCTAAGTAGCATCAGTTGGTGCCAACATACCTGGAGCAGAGAAGAATGAAAAACACTAAAGACATAAAGAAAACATAAGCCTAAAAGATAGAAAGGGCTGTGTAATCCAGAGACTACATCTTCATGAGACCGGAAGAACTGGATGGTGCTTGGCCACCACCAGTAACTGCCCTGACAGGGAGTGCTACAGAAAGTCCCTGACACAACGGGAGAAAATTGGGTGTGCAGAACTGTAACTCTATTAAAAGACCAGGCTTGATCGTCTGACCAACTGGAGGGTCCCCTGAGGTCATGGCCCCCAGACTCTCTGTTAGCCCAAAGCTGAAACCTTTCCTGAAACTAACTCTTTAGTCCAAAATTGGACTGGACTATAAGACATAAATTGACAGTGGCGAAGTGTGTGCTTCTTAGCGTAAGTACATACCTGAGGCTGACAGGGCAGGCGGTTCCTGTCTGGAGGTGACATGAGAGGGCAGGCAGGGACAGGAGCTAGTTGAATGGACATTGAAATACAAGGTGGAAAGGAGGAGTGTGCTGTCATAGTATAGGGAGAGAACTAGAGCGACATAGCAGTGTCTGTGTAAGTTTAGGTTTTCGTATGACAGATAGATGTGGAGTGTAAACTTTCACTTAAAGCTCAATAAAATATTAAAAAGTAATTTTAAAAAATGTTCACAACTTCAGCTAGCCTAGCCAAGTAGCCAAGTTGGCACATGCAATTAGTTAACCATCACACTAGACCATTGAATTGTCTGTCCATAAATGTCATACTGCCAGTTTATGATGTGTCATCTTGCAAGTTTTTGTGGCATTTTTGGTTATGCTCCCTACTGACTGACATTCTCTCTTTTCTATTTTATATACCATTCTCCATATCTGCTTTGAAGAATTATTTGAATGTTTAATTAAATAATTCTGGTCTTGCTTGATAAGATTCTCTGTCAGGTAATATTTGCTTTGCTGATGGTAATCTTTGCATTTAGGTTGCATATCGTTCGTGTAAGGGTTAACTTTGTAAATCTTTTGACTTAAAAAATATTTTTCTATCCTATTACATAATATTTTTAATATTTTATCTGACCTTTTCAATCTTTTAGAAAAGCAACTCCAATTAGTAAAATTATTTTCATCAAGAACTTTTTTTCTTCATCTTTTATTATTACAAGGTAGGCAAGAATGTTTAAGAATCTGTTAACTTGGTTACTGGAAGTTCACTACTTAGGCCAACACTTGGGGAAGTTTAACTTGGGCATATGTATTTGGAATTGATTTTATAGGTTGATTTTATATATGGAACTAATTTTATGCAACTAGGGGAAGAAAATGCAGTTTGATTTCTATGTAGAGATGTCTGAGATGTATTCATTTTCAGTACAGGAGCATCTCCTTGAGGCATAAATAATGTGTCACAGACAATTTGATACGTGAAGCCAGAACATTGTGGGAGTGGAAATGTGAGACATCTGAATGTGTGTGTGTTTTGATTAGTGAAATATTATTTAAGTGTTTTATTAGTTGTTGTAAAAGAGAAAACCAAAAACCCCACTGCTGTCAAGTCAGTTCGAACTCATTGTGACCCTATAGAACAGAGTAGAACTGCTCCACAGAGTTTCCAAGGAGTGCCTGGTGGATTTGAAATGGTAACTGTTTGGCTAACAGGTGTAGCACTTAACTCCTACACCACCATGGTTTCCAAAAGAGAAAGAGTGGGTATTACATGTTAAGTGCGTGATCACACGGTGGTTTCAAATAGATAATGTGATTCCTTCTCTCAGTAATCCCTCAGTTTGTTGACAGGACAAAAGGTTAAAACCTGCTAACATTAAAACAATGATGTAAGGCAAAGGAATCAGTTGTGTAAAAGTTGTTCCTATTGTTAGATACCGCCAAGTTGATTCCGACTCATAGCAGCCCAGTGTGACAGAGCAGAATTGGCCCATAGGGTTGTCTAGGCTGTGATCTGCAGGGAAGCCGTCTCCTTGAAATACATGTAACTGCATAAAATGTGCCATTTGAGCCACTGTGGTATGTACAGTTCAGTGGCTCCATGTCATGCAAGCATCATCACTGTTTATTTCCAAAACACTTCTTCGTCACCCCACACAGAAACTCTATACTCATTAAGCAATAACCTTCTGTTTATCCCTCTTCCTGGCACCTAGTAAACTGAATCTGGTTTCTGTTTCTCTGAATTTGCCTATGCTGGATATTTCGCATGAATGGGATCTTACAATGATTTCCTTTTGTCTGACTTTCTTCACTTAGCATGTTTTTGGAGTTTATGTTATAGCTGAACATCAGTAACATTATTTCTCTTTATGGCTGAATAATATTTCATTGCATGTCTGTATAATGTTTACCTATTGATCTGTCAGTGGATATTTGAATTGTTTCCACCTTGGCTGTTGTGCATAGTGCTACAAAGGATGTGAGTGCGTAGGTTTGTGTCAGAATCCTTGCTTTCATTTTGTGGAAGACATATACCCAGTGGTAGGATTTCTGTATCATAGAGGAATATGACGTTTAACTTTTGGAGGATGTTCTAAAGTGTTTTAGGCAGTGGCTCTACCATTTCACATTCCATTAACATTTTATGCTCCAACCAGTTTCCCAAGTGCTTGTTGACGCTTGCTAGTTTCTGGGTTTTTTTGTTTTATAATACCAGTAGGAAGCCTTTTTACTGTTTAGATTCTATAAAAATTATGGTCACATTGGTAGTTGGTAGTATCTCCCTGAATGCTTGTCTTTGATCTTTTCTGAGTTTTAAATCATTTTACATTTTTAAAATGGATTATATCACCTCATTTTCACATTAAGGGATGCAGTTTAATTTTTTATTCACCTGTTTGTAAGTTACTGTTATGGACTTCAACATTTTATGCTTTTTTCTAGCACTGGAAAAATGTGCCTTCAAGAGTTGTTCCTGTTTAGAAAAAAAAAGTGTAGGACACAGTTAAAATATAGATGTCCTTTCTTTACAATCAAATTTTACCCTAGTATTATAAAGATATTAAAATCTTGCTTAAAAATGTGAGTGTTTTCAAAGAAATTTGGTAGAAAATCACCGTCCCCCACTGCCCCCGGCCTTGAGAATTCAGGGAGCAGTGGTGGTGCAGTGGTTAGGCACTCAGCTGCTAACTGAGAGGTTGGCAGTTCTAGCCCACCGGCCACTCCAGGGGAGGGAGGTGTGTTACAGCAAGTTCCCTAGTCAGAGCTGCCTGCCCTGATAGCCAGTTCCTGAGGCAGGGGTGGGCTAAGGAGCAGAGTTTTATTATGTATCAGTATGTAGGAGACAGAGGGGAGTGAACTCCTCCAAAAACTGTCTACTCAAAAAATGGAGCCAGTTGGAGGCTTTCTAGGAGGAGGAACGTGGGTTTCAGGAACTCATGGAATGTCTGTTTTCCTTCGGAGCAGTCATGCCTGAGACCTGGTGACGTTATTCTGTCATCACCTCATTGGCCTAGGGGTTGACTCGCAGTGCCATCCTGGTTTCCGGTCACAAAATGGGTGTGTTCTCCTGCTTAATGAGCTTAGATCAGTTATCACTTGTTTTTCAGGGTCCTGGGGAAAACCTTCCACCAGGTGCTCCTTCGAAACTCTAAGGGGCAGTTCTACTCTGTGCTGTAGGGTCTCCATGAGTCAGAATTAACTTGACAGCAGTGGGTTGGATTTGGCTTCAGTGGGGGAAAACATGGGTTAAATTTTAATTTTAGACGAACTAAGCTACAAAAGGAAACCCTGGTGGCAGCAGTGCCACTGCTGCCAACCATAAGATCATCAGTTCAAATGCACCAGGTCCTCTTTGGAAACTGTATGGGGCAGTTGTAATCTTTCCGATAGGGTCACTGTGAGTCAGAATTGACTCGACAGTAGTGGGTAGGTAGTACAAAGACAACAGAATTGTGCTTGCAGATAGAGACAGGCTAAGGAAAAAGAGAAGATGAATGCAAATTTTGTCCAAGATATGGCTGAGTGTCCTGTCCCAGAGGTGGCAGTCCTCTTCCAGAAAGATGTCAGCTGTGGAAATCCTGTGGGAAGGTCTACTCTGTCCTACAGGGACCCCATGAATTGTAACAGCTATGGGTTTGGGGGCTTTTTTTTTTGGAGTTGAACAGACACCAAGTTGACAGCTATACACTGGTAGGCAACAGCTGGTTAGATTTAAGCAGAAGTACAGGCTAAAGAATTTATGACTTGAGACACAGAATTGCTAAAGTCTGTCATTTGCTGAAGTGTTTTGAGGGGCAAATTCTATGAAGTATTTAATCAGTTGAATAAAATCTACTGTTAAATTGAACTGTAGTTTGTAGGTTACAATTGTAGGCTAAATTGTATACTGTGTAAATTTTGATATTATTTGATAAATTTCTGTACTACTGACTTTTAGAGAAAGATCATAGTATTACTGCTGAGAAAACTTCGTTCCCACAATTAGGCTTTTGTGGGTGGCAGTGTAATAGGTTGGGTGTAAAACATTTCCCAAGGGAATTGATTGCAAAACTGTAAACAATGTTTTATTATTAGCTGCCATTAAGGGGGCCCCGGTTCCTAGTACCCCGTGCACAATGGGACAAAATGCTCTCCAGTCCTGCAATATCCCCATGGTTGGTTACACATTGGACTTTTGTAATCCATAAGATTTTCATTGGCTGATTTTCAGAAGTAGTTTGCTAGGCCTTTCCTCCTAGTCATCTTAGTCTGGGAGCTCTGCTGAAACTTGCTTAACATCATAGCAACATGAAGTCATCCACTTGATTGATGGTAGTGACTGTGTATGAGATATATTGGCTGGGAATCAAACCGGGTTTCCTGCACCAAAGGTAAGAATTCAACCACTGAACCACCACTGCTGCCTGAAAATAGTTTATGAGTACCTATCACCTAGTTTTATTTATTTTCATATCTGAAAGGTATTTTGAAGTTTTCTTCTGTTAATGTTCCTATATTATTATCTTCTGTAGCAGTTTCAGAATCTTTATTATTAAAATCATTGAAGGTCAGTTCCCTTCCCTGGAGTATTTTAACGTATGTAATGAAGCTTCTTAGCTTTAGAGATGGAGGCATTTTGTGTATCACTGAAGAACTGAAGCACACCATTGATTTTTCCATCTGTAGGAGTTGGTTACTCAGTAGTGAGTCTCATGACTTACACTTTTCTTGGGCATATAAAGACTGTACCACATAGTCATAAAAAGGTTCTTTTCCTCTTACTCTACTGCAATTAGTGCTAAAAGCCATTTATTGTAAAAGCAAAAATCCTAGTGAATAGAAATGTTACAAGAACAGAGGTATTGTGTGTTTTCTCTTCACCATGCATCATCCACTTTAATTAGAGAGACGGGTGGCGAACACTGTGACAAGAGTCTGGAGTTAAAATCGTTAATTGATGTCAAGCTGAAGAGAGACTTACCATGAAGTTTGTGACAGCAGGAGAGAAATTAACCTTATTACTTTATTTAGTATGTTGCATTATTTTGCGTATTATTTTCCATGCCGTTTGAAGGCAATTTCATTATCGTAATGGAAAAGACTTTTCTTTTTTTTTTTTTGCAAAAAAGGAAAGGTGTGAATATCTATGTTTGAACACAACAAATTGCAGTAATACATTCTTTACGAAACACCGAAGGCTTTATAAAAAGTTTCACTTGCTGGTGTTTTAAAATTTCTTTTTTATGTTTCAAGAATGGGGACTATTGTGTGGTGATGCTGTCTGTCAGTGTTCCTTGGGACAGCTGCCTGCAATAATTTATACCTCAGAATAGTTCTCTTGTTCATAGGTAGAAGGGACTGGCTGAAATGGATAAAGCAATAAACATTTATTTCTTTTGCTAAATTTTGGGCTGATAAGTTAACTTCTGTCATTGCTGAGGTTTGCCCTGAGATAAATGGGATGGATAATGCTTAACAACCACCGGACTGTTTAGCAAAAGAATGAGTCTAACCTCCTAGAGCTAATTTGTGACCTCAGGGTCACAAGAAAAGAATGCCCCCCCCATCCTTTTATGGCACTAGCCATCTGGAACCAGTACACAGTCAACTGCAACATACTGTCTTTTTTTGAAAGAGTTTCCATAAGAAACCATACTATTTTTATTGGGAAGCCAAAAATGTTTTCTCCCTTGAGCCAAATATTTCCTTTCTGAAATACGTTTCTCCACAAAGAATGAACATACTTAACATGTAAAAATAACCTTTTGGTTGTGTTGCCAAGCAAGTCTGTTTTCTCATTTATAATAAACAAGACATTTCAAGTGTAAAAGAACGTAGTACAGGAAATCGCTTGTGTTTTTTGTTAATCTTGCCTGTGAATGGCAAGACATTCCTGACCACCACAGTGAATTCCTAGTTTTTCTAATCTACTCTTTGGTGCTGTTTGTGCAGCGTGCCCCTTTACCATTAATTTCTAGAATGAACTTGAAAGTGCGCATTAGTTAGGCTGCTATCCAGCTTAGTTAGCCTTCTGCAACAGCAGTGCTACCTTCGTGACTACGTTTATGCTATAGTTTTATTCTAATGTTTTCATCACAAATGTAGGCCACCACGGTGTGAAGGAATGGTGCAAATAGCTTTAATGATTTTGGGGATAAAACACATTGATGACTACAAGTTAAACAACAAAAATATAATTCCTTACATTATTGGTGCTTAGAGAGAAAAAAAATAAATGTTTTTGGTAGGTACTTAGGGAAGACTGTAATGCTTATGGGATTCAAAGATGAGTGGTGATCAATAACTGTAAGGTGAGGTAGGGTAGACGTGTCGGAGGCAGTCAGAGAGAAAAACAGTCAGCAGTGGGGCAGAGTTTACTGGTGCGCTCCTGGGCGAACTCCGCGAGCTCCAACGTAGGAGTCGGAGAAGTGCTTTCAGGTTGGGGAAGGGGGTTTACATAGAGGCGGATGGTTCTGCCTAGCGTGGTCCTTAGTGGGGGACATGGGGAAAAAGGCGGGAGCCAATAGGATTTAGGTACAGCATGCCACCTGATTAGCACGTGAGAAAAACAACTGGGGACTTTGCGGGAAGGGAGGGGTTGGTCACGTTCTGATGATTTCCAGGAACTGCATCCTGGTTGCGATGCCCAAGTACAGCCCAGCCCGCTTGACAGTAACAATATGAAAATTTGGATGAAAAAAAGGAATTGAGAACTGGGTTTCTGAATATTACTTCATACTGCTGAGCATTCCTTTTAAGACTTGCTAGAAATTTACAACGATCAATGTTAGTATCTGTGTAATCTGGAATGAAAGAACATACAAATCCAGGGTCTATCAAGTAACAGAAAGAAACTGATGTGCAGAAAATTGGGTGAGATTATTTAGGCTCATGCATCCCTTGAAAAGAACATGTTCATATTATTTTTTTCTGATGCCTTTCTTTCTTCATAGGGCTGTATTTTCCAGCATAAGTAAAATGGATTATATTCACTTCTAATGAATTGAAGTTCACGTACCATAGGGTGCAGAGACTAAAATTATCTCCCAACTTAAATGAACTTTCCATGATGGATATCCAGTATTTAGTGGTGATCAGTTTTGATAGCATCCTTGACTGTAACAATTGTTCTTAAATGGATAAATGGAGTATAATAAAATTCTAGGATAATGTTAGCTAAATTTGTCATCCAAATTTCGGTTACTATTTCTACTCTGGGAATTCTGTCTGCAGTGACTATGTTTATTAGAATCTAGGACTTTCTGGATAAAAATTTCTAACGTTCTAGTATGCTCTTATAAACTAGAGAAGTTGTTGGTTCTCATCTCAGAGAATAAGATGCTCTTAGTGAGTGTTTGAGAATATGTGAAGTACGTCTAGACTTCTCAGTGGCTGGAGACATTGCTTAATAGCAACGGTTCCGGAACAATCGTGATTTGCTCCTTTTTGAAGTCACTGGATACCTACAAGAAAATGAACTGGGTGAATTTAAGTGTATCTGTTTTACAGCTGGGAAATAAGAGAAATTTGACCTCCTGGGTTCAAAGTTTAGAAAACAAACTGGAGTAATGGTGGTAAGCTGGAACTCAGAAAGAAGTAAAGAAGAAAATGCAATTTTTGCTTGCAATGCTGTGTGGCAGTGTTCTGCCTTTTTTCTTTTTGAACTCTTCATTTTGAAATGATTGTATTCACAGGAAGCTGCAAAGATAGTGAGGAGGACTTGTATATGCTTCACCTAGTATCCGTCAGTGGTTACACCTTTCGTAACTATAATATCAAAACCAGTACACTGACCTTGGCACAACATATGTTTGTAGTTGTGCATTGCGCTGTCACATGAGGAGATTCATGTAACCACTACTGGAACGAGATACAAAAGCATCCCTTCAACACAGAGATCTTCCTCTGCCACCCCTGTATAGTCACATCCATCCCTCTCCCCGCGTCATACAGGTCTAATGCCCAGGAAACTCTAATTAGTGTCCTTTGTCTCTATAATTTTATCATTTCAGGAGCAAAGTGTATGTCAGTTGCCTAGAGCTGCTATAACAAAAGACTGCAAAGTGGATGATTTAAAAAAACAGAAATTTTGTCTCACAGTTCTGGAGACTGGAAGTTCAAATCAGAGTGTTGTCCATGTGAATTCCTTCTGAGGGCTCTGAGAAATTATTCTGACCTGTCTCCTTGCTTCTACTTACTTCCCCAAATCCTTGACACACCTTGACGTGTAGTTGTGTGTATCTCCTTTGTCACATGATGCCATTTTTCTGTGTAGCTTTCTTTCGACGTCTGTTCTCCTTTTATAATACACTGCTCAAGCGGGATTAGGGTCCACCCTCCTTCCTTATGACCTCATGTTTACCTGATAGCATCGTCAAAGACTATTTCCAATCAAGGTCACATTCACAGGAAAGAGAGTATCTTTTTTAGTAACACAAGTCAATCCGTAACGTTATATAAATGAACTTGTACAGTGCATGACCTTTTTCACACAGTGTAATGTGCTTGAGATCCCTTTGAGCTGTTGTGTGTGTCAGTAGTTCATTCCTCTTCGTTGCTGTGCTGTGTTCCGTGGTATGCCTGTGCTGCAGTTTGCGTAACCGTTCACCTACTGTCAAATATTTTGGTTGTTTCCGCCTTCAGTATTACAAAGGAAACTGCTGTGAGCAATGGCACATACCTATTTGTGTGGACATAAATTTTTATTTTGTTGGGATAAATCCAATTGTGTGTCATACGGTAAATGTATGTTTTCAGCTTTAAAAAAGAAAAAAAAAAAGAAATGACCACACTGTTTTTCAGAGTGGCTGTACATTTTACATTCCCGCCAGCAATGTAGGAAAGATCTAGTTTCCTAGCATTCTTCCCAGCATTGGTTTTTGTTATTATTTTTAACTTTTTTTCCACTGATCTAACAGATATGTTGTCATAGCTCATCATGATCTTAATATGCATTGTCCGAAGACTAGTGAGAGGACCCCTGGTGGCAGAGTGTCTAAAGTGCTTGCCTGTAAACCAGAAGGTTGGTGGTTCAAGCCCCACGCTGCTCCACAGGAGACTGGTTCGGCAGTCTACTTCGGTAAATAAAGACTGCAGCCTTGGAAGCCTGGCAGGGCAGTTTTGCTGTGTCCTGCATGGTCACTGTGAGTTGAAATCCACACAGCAGCAGTTGGTTTGGTTTTTGGTAAGACTAGTGAGCTTGACCGTCTTTCCATGTGCTGATTTGTCATCTGTATTTCCTCTTGAGTGAAGAGTGTTTTGTCTGTTTTCTAATTAGATTGTTTTTCGTTATTCAATTTTGAGGGTTTTTATATTCTAAATATGAGTTCTTTCTTAGATACCTGCCTTGCAAATAGTTTCTCCTGGTCTTTTTTGCTGTTCACAGAGCAGAGGTTTTCACTTTTCACAGTGTTCAACTTATCTGTTTTTTTCTTTTATGGGTAGTTATTGCAGTGTCCTGTCTAGAAATTCTTCACCAGGGCTTAGATCTTGAAGATTTTATGTTTTCTTCTAAAATTTTATAGTTTTACATTTAAATCTATGATCTGTTTAGAGTTACCTTTTATGTAAGATGTGAGGTTTGGATTGAGGTTGATTTTTTTTTTGCCTGTGGATATCCAATTGCTCCAGCACCATTTGTTGAGAAGACTATTTTTCTTCCATTCAGTTATTTTTGCACAGTTGTGAAAAATCAATTGGGTATGCTTGTTGGTTACTTCTGGATTCTTTATTCTGTTCCAGTGATCTGTCCACCCCTCTGCAAATGCAGTCGTTATTACTATACTGTAAGTCTTGCAATCAGGTAGTATGATATCTCTGACTATTGTTCTTTTTTATGATTGTTTTAGCTAGTCTAGTTCCTTTGCTTCTCCATATAAATTTTAAATTACCTTGTCTAAATCTACATAAATCTTGCTGGGATTTTGATAGGAATTCCATGGAGTCTGTGTATCATTTTGGGAAGAATTGACATCTTTACTTTGTTGAGTCTTCTAATCCTAGTATATCTCTATTTATTTGGAGCTTCTTTTACTTATTTTATCAACATTTTGTAGTTTTCAGCATAAAAATCTTGCAGGTGCTTTATTAGATTTATGTCATTTTTCTGTGATTACAAATGTTGTATTTTTAACTTCATTGTCCATATGATCATTGCCAGTATATAAAAATATGATTGATTTTTGTATCAAAATTTAGTGGATTAATTGATTTTGAATATTGAATCAGGCTTGTATCACTTGATCATGGCATATAATTCTTTTTGTATATACTGCCACAGTCTATGTAATAACATTTTGTTTAGAATTTTTGCTTTTATTTTCATGAGGGATACTGATCTATGGTTTTCTTTTTTTGGTATTGTCATGGTCTGATTTTCTGTTTTTGTGAATTCTTTTTAATTTATACTTAAATCTGCCAATTTTGCCCATAGAAGTCTCCTTCAAATATAAAAAAAAATTCTTAGAACTGCAATAAATCTTTAAAGTCAATGCTAGATAATAACTTTTAAATAAATATTTAAATTTATAAATATATGTGTTTCCATCAAAAATCACCAAAATTATATTAAGGCCGAAAAAGAAAAAAGTGATTGCAACTAATAGTGACCCTATAGGACGAAAGTAGAACTGCCCCCATAGAGTTGCCAAAGCGTGTCTGGTGGATTCAGAAACTTACAAGCTTTGGGTTAGCAGGCATAGCACTTAACTGCTATGCCACCAGGTTTTCCAAAGTTATATTAGTGGTTGTTTAATTATTTGTAGATAACGCAGAATGACTTAAGGCATACATTAACATGATTTGAAGAATACTTTCTACCTAAGTAGCTTACTAAAATCTTTGTCAAATGTCTAAACATACCTTCAGTAAAAATGGAAACCCTGGTGGCATGGTGGTTAAGAGCTGTAGCTGCTAACCAAAAGATCATCAGTTCAAATCTACCAGGCGTTCCTTGGAAACACTGTTGGGTAGTTCTACTGTGTCCTGTAGGGTCGCTATGAGTTGGAATTGACTCAAGGGTAATGAGAGTGGAGTCAGTAAAAATAATACCTAATGTCTGTTTCTTTAGTTGTAAAGCAAGCAAGTTTTATTTTAGAATTTGAGTGCATAGATGCCTTATTGTCCTTGATCTCAGAATTTCATAGCTCTGTAGGCATAAGAATCAAAGCTGGTGTCTTTCAGCTGAGGCCTCTTTTTACCACCAATGCTGAATTATTATGTGGACTCATGCTTCAGCTTCATTGTATTTCCAGTGTTTGTGGCTATTTTATAATGAGGAAGAGATACAAATTAAAATACATACAAATATATAATACATACATGTGTAACTTTTTGTGAACCACTTGTTGCCTTAACAAAAATTCATGAGGAAAAATAAGTGAATGCCTGAAATTCTGTGTCTTAGTTTCCACCTAGAAGGTGGCTTTAAAGAGCAGAAATTTATTTTCTCACACTTGTAGAATCTTGAAGTACAAAATATTGCTTCTGTGGGCTGCTTTCCTAGTTTCTGCTGATTACTGGCAATTCCTGGGATTTTCTTTGCTGCTGATAGATGCACTTCGCTCCGTCATCACCTGACACCTTACCCACCTCTCCCCACCACACGTGCCACTCCTTTGTATGACACCCCTCTCAGAAGGAGTTAGTAGAAGAGGAGCCACCCGGATTCCAGTGTGACCTCATCTGACCCAGCTGAAAACATAAGAAAAATTCCATTTCCCCAGTTAAGGTCACATTCACAGGCACAGGATTAGGACTGCCAGGTATCTTTTAGGGGAACTCAATTCAATCCATAACATCATGTGTTCCTGGTAATTAGAAAAACATTTTTTTTTTCCTAATTGTGGTGAAGTATATATAACTTAAAATTTGCCATTTTAACCATTTTGAAGTGTACAGAAGTATTAATTGTATTCACCGTGCTGCGTTACCATCCATCCATCCCTGGTGATTCTTTCTAGCTAGTTAGTAAGTGAAATTTTAAATTTAATGTAAATTATGGCTGCATCTTACTGATATGAATGAGAGCTATCAGAAATGGTTGTTTTTGAGCATCCAAACGTAACTGAACACTCAGTCCTCTTCCTATAACTGCATGAAATAAAATGTATCTTACGATGTGGCTGGCTTGGCATGATGTATTTTGATATCTATTTTTAAGTGCAATTCTTAGAAAAGGGATAGTTTCTGTTTGTTTGTTTGTTTTTTAGCTTTGTCCTAATTTTGCAGGATTCAAGCCAAAACTCGAGAATTTAGAGAGCGACAAGCTCGAGAGCGTGACTATGCTGAAATCCAAGACTTTCATCGGACCTTTGGCTGTGAAGACGATTTGATATTTGGGGGAATGCCTTCCTATGAAGGTTCTATGGCCAGACCCCAGAGTCCAAGAGAAGGACATGTGATGGATGCTTTGTATGCCCAAGTGAAGAAGTCCCGGAATTCCAAACCTTCACCTGTAGACAGGTAGGCTCCGGAAGTAATCACGGTATTGCTTTGAAGTCAACTTTTCTATTGTTTTTGATGAAGCAGTAAGTATATTTTTCATCAGTCCTAAAACCAGCCAGTCAAACCAGACTGTCTTTTATTAATGACCTTTTGGCCTTTGTGTCTAAAAGTATTCTGTTTACACAAATTGAAACCTAATGAAAGGAGCAGCACAAGTTTTGATAGCCTTTTAATGACTCCAGCATATTTCATCTTGTTCCTAAAATTGTGCCAGATCTGAAAATCCACCTTTAGTTTATTACTTACACAGAAGGCAAACTTGAAGTTACGGCTGTTCTCCCTACACAATGTTTCCTTTTATTACTAGAAGGCTGGGAGAGTCTGTAGTTGTAATTAAATAAATGGGGAGTGACGTGATTGTTGCAATTCTGGTTTCCAAGCATTGCATTTTTTTTCTTATGTAACAATTTTATATAATGAAAGAATTAGTGGACAAGATACATAGTCTAGATAGTCTTCAGCAATCACAGTAATAGCTGCAGACCTCAGATCTGAATTACGTGTATTGTTACAACCCAAAGCAGTGGCAGGTTAACTGTATTTAAATGACTCTGTTTTTGTTTTTTCAAAATTTGACTGAAGCAATTTTAAAATAGATTTCCTAGTATATATTTTCTACATTCAGACAGTATTTAGAAATTCAAACACCATGTAGAGATTGGTTCATAAGGAAAGCAGTAGTCATTTTCTGTCATTTCCCACGTGCGGATTTTCCGGTTGTGAGCGGTACCCTGATCTTACCACTTCTTAGGATGCTTCTTGTAACTGTTGTTTTGTGTGGGAGCTAGAGCTTGAACACCAAAATCACAGACTTCAGTCAAAACTGGTGGTTTTCAGGCTTCAGTGTGCATCAGAATCACCTGGAAGACTTATAAAAATGCTGACTGCTTGACTTTCTGTAGAATTTTTGATTAGAGAGGTCTGAGGTGGAGCTTGAGAATTTGCATTTCTTAGAAGTTTTCGGGTCCAGTGTTATTGTTACTGGTCCTACAGACTGCAATTTGAGATCCTTTATAGGACTAGAGGAAACCTTGGTGGTGTAGGGTTTAGGTGCTATGTCTGCTAACCAAAAGGTCAGCAGTTCAAATCCACCAAGTGCTCCTCGGGAACTCTATGGGGCAGTTCTGCTCAGACCTATAAGGTCGCTATGAGTCAGAATTGACTTGATGGCAGTGGGTTTGGTTTAGTTTTGGTTTTACAAGACTAGAGATGTACTGAAATTATGTTATCTGTAACATCCATGTGCTACCTGTCAGTCATGTGTTGAAAGCAGCTTATATTTTCATTACTGGAGCTGTTTTTAATAGATTTGCAATTGTGATGACAGATAACCCTCAGGCAAGCCCAGAGGAAAGCATTTTAAAGAATAGTAAGTGCAGAATCAGATTTTAAAGTAAAATTATAGTTGGGATTTTTTTCTGTTTCCTTTGAGTTTTAGGTTTTCTTTATTGTTTTATGAAAACCTGTATCAGCGTTGACTGCAATGAGTAGATAATGTAAGAGGTGCGTGGTTCATTTGGAACCATTTGGTGTGATCTCGTAGAAGGTTCACAGTGATTATTAACCAGCAAGTGTATGTTAGGAGTCAAAGAATAAGGTTTTTATTGGTGACAGTGACATTCTCTTTCTTACTTGGCTTCTGCAGTACTGTCAAAAGCTGCTTTTATAAGGTCCAGCAGCATTTGAAAGCTGTAGATGTCCCATCAAAAGTGGCTTCTTAGGAGAAAGGCTTGTGTGCTGGTATCTTGTAACTCTTAGAGAAACTGGGAAAAATGAGTTAAGATATTTTTGATCATTGTTAGAAATAGTCATCATTTTTAGTACCTTTGACGTCTAGTTTGAAAATCTGAAAAATAGTATATATGCTTTCATTGGTTATGCTTGTAGCCAAAAGTCCCACCTGATGTTGGAGACAGGAGCCAGAAGGGACCTCCCTGGCTCCTGAGGTCCAGAAATGGTTGCTTTGAAGTTGAGTTTCACTGTGCTAAACCAAACCACCTAGTTGGTTCCAACTCGTGGAGATCCCATGTATGCACGGTACAATGTGCTCCCCAGAGTTCTCAAGGCTGTGAACTTTGAGAAGCAGATCACCAGGCCTGCCTTTAGAAGCTCCTCTCAGTGGGTTTGAACCTCTAGTCTGTTCATCAGTTGCTGAGTGCTTACCCATTTGCACCACCCACAGACACATTTCAGTGCCCTACAAGTATCTAAATCTCTCCTGAAGATTACTATCCATTTTCAAAAAGGGTCACCTGCTGTGAGCCCTGTCTGCTTCTAGCTCCAGCCTTCATACCTGCACTCTTTGCCAGTGCCAAGCTGACCTCAAGGTGATATTCAGCCTCCTGACAAATTTCCTTCAAACATGCATACTGCAAACACCAGGAGAGACTTTTGTCATGGAACATCACAGCAAGCAGTGAGCAACTCACAGTGCTATCTTACGCATCTGTGTATTCAAAACCCCTTCTCCTCACTCAAGCACATTCATTCACACTTAAGCACTTGAATAGCTACCTACCAGTGATTGTGGGGCTTTCTGCAATTATGTCCAGAGAGGGTGGATAAGGTAGAGAATTTCTAAGATGCACTCAACCCAAGGGAGATTTTTAAGTATATAAACAAAACAGTGCCTTCAAGTTGGATCTGACTGGTGACCCTAGAGGCCAGAGCAGAACTGCCTCCTAGAGTACTCAAGGAGCACCTGGTGCATTTGAACTGCTGACCTTTTGGTTAGCAGTGGTAGCACTTAACCCACTACCCCACCAGGGTTTCTAGTTTTCTGCTATTTTTATTTTTGTAAAAATAAAATATTTGTAAAACTATGAAGCTTGTTGCCAATACAAAAACTGGGAAGTTATTATAGCTTTAAAGTACTTCCTCACCTACTTTATAGGTGAGATGTACTGAAATTATGTTATCTGTAACATCCATGTGCTATCTGTCTGCTACGTGTTGGAAATCATGGTATCACCTCCACTGTCTTTTCGTATCACTGAGAAAGCTGTAGAAAAGTGCTTCTCAGACATGAGTAGAAGAGAAATTCTTTTCTTTCTTTTTTTTTCAGGAAATGCAATCTCTTGATGGGGCACTATTGAATTAAATTATTTTGATTATAATTTTACTTAAATATGTATAAAAATAAAATAGAAATGCACCCCTTCTGTTTATAGCCGTCATACAACTATAAAACCAAACATCTTTACAAATTAAATACAAGCAAAATGGTAAAGCCATTACATTCCAATGAACATTAATTTACTATGGCCAATAATATTTTCTTCTAAATGTGAGCTCTTACTCAGGTCTTGAATGTGGTCGTAGTGGCAGCACTGCAGGACCATCTGAGTGCGTTTCCGTAACTGCTGAGCCCAGCACTGACGTAGTTTTTCCATCGCTCTTTCTGTTGTGTCCCTGCAGATCCTTTGCATACCCATGTCCAGCAATAAGACGACCATGTGACGTAGTTCTGATTGCTGCACTAGAAGTGAAGCTACTGACTTTTTTTAAACCCTTGATTAAAATAGGGCAGGCTCAGCTTTTGTCCTTTACCATTCACCCTATCCCGGCTTGAAATCTGTATGCAGTCCTCCCACGCATTTAGCATAGATACACCGTTCATGCATGAAGCCAGCTCACTTGTATTAGCACTGGCTTGGAAGTAGACCTTGGAGCTTTCATATTTATAATCTTAGACTCCGATGGTGAAATAGCTCACCCGTAAGATGATATAGCATATGCTTTAATTAATGTTTTAAAAGATCGTCATTCAAATGAGAACACAAAATTCGAAACTTCTCAGAGAATGTTTGGTGTTTGAAAAACATGTACAATAAAGAACTCCTATTAACCAACTAAGTTCCATCAAATTATAGAATTGGCTTCCAGTGAATTTTAGTGTTGAGTATTTTCTTGCTTTGTTTATTTAATTTTATAGGAGTGTGTATAGGGCAGCTCTTCTAGGGTCTTCATTGTTCAGTGAGAAAGCAGTAGTCCAGATTCACTAGGTAGTCATTTTGGTTGTTCATGTAGTAAGAAGGGTAGATCTGGAAGTGTCACATAGCAACTCCAGGGATAATTTATTGAATGCCGTGAATTGGATGTGAGAATGCAGTGCTTCCTCAATTTCAGCGTATGATTTATGAAGTACTTTTTGGAAACCCTGGTGGCTTAGTGGTGAAGTGCTACAGTCTGTTAACCAGAAGGCTGGTGGTTCAGATCTACCAGGTACTCCTTGGAAACTCTATAGGGCAGTTCTACTCTGTCCAATAGGGTCACCATGTATCGGCACTCAGTGGCACTGGGTTTGGTTTTTGGGTTGTTTTTTTTTTAAAGATGCCATCATAGTGTGTCTGGAAATATTTCCTGTACCTGTTCACTTTGATTGGCAAATAAACTGTTATCTGATTGCTTGCTTTGGTCAAAGTACCATTGTTACAACTGTTTATTAATATCCGTGGTAACAGTTTGATGTTCTTATCTATGAGTGCCGCTAAAGAGAAGTAGGCCATGCCCTTCTGCTTTTTATGAAAAACAGTCCATAAACTCACAGAAAATGTTGATATACTTATTTTTTTATCCTGTTTATAACCAGGGACCTCAGTGTTCTTTAAAATCCTCATCAAAAGGCTTAGCTTGTTGTAAATGATTCATAGTCTGTATTTGTTTGGATGAGAGTATGTGTCCTATTTGGTTGCTGCAGTGTCAGCTGGCCAGCGTATCTCATTTGATGTGGTGCTATCTGTGGTCCTGTATTACTCCCCGACTGGGAAGGCACTGCTAGTTGCCTCATCAGACTCTCTTCTTTCCTGCTTTTTAGCATAGTGGAATCCCAACTTTTCCTAGGCTGGGGATGTGCTTCACATAAGTTTCAATTTTACAAGCTCCCTTCCAATAAGATGACCTTGTTACATAGTTCTGACTAGTGCACTGAAAGTTAATCTGCTAGTTTTTGCCCCCTTGATTAAAATTAGGTAGGCTCAAATTTTTTTCTTTACCATTCCCAGATCCCTGCCTGGAATTTGAATACAGTGGCTCCCAGGTAGGGTCAGAATCAACTTGACGGCAAGGGGTTTGGATGGTTTTGGGTAGGGCTATCTTACAACCCTAAGAATGAAAGGCAAGTGTAGCTGTCACTGTGGATTCCTAGTGAGCCATGGAAAATTGACCCCTGACTTGTTAGTTACCCTCTGCCAGGTATTGGTTTCGTGGAACCAGATACCATCCTGAGTCCAGTGAATTATGCATGGAAGAGCCTGCAAATAATCATCCTCTTGAGATAAATGCTGTCTGCTTATTGGAAACTTTGGTAGTGTAGTGATTACGTGCCACATCTAGGGCAGCACTTTGAAACCACTAGGTGCTGCTTGGAAACTCTATGGAACATGTCACTCTGTCCTGCAGGGTCACTATGAGTCAGAACTGACTTGATGGCAGTGGGTTTGGTATTTTTGGTGGTCTGCTTATTAGAATGCTATCCCCTGCTCAAACTTTTTCCACAATATTTTGTCAAAATACATAGTGGATAAAATTCCCCCAGTGTTGCTCAACTAGCTCTTCTACCTGTCTTGTGATTAAGCCCTACTTAAAAGAAATGCTATCAATCAAATTCCTAGTAGTGTATCTTTGGTTGGCTGCTCTCTTCCTGCAGCTCCTACCTCCACTTGCAGTCCTGCTGTGATGGAAGAGGCAGTCAAGTGTAACATGTAAGACAGAATGAACCATGGACCACGCAGCCTGAGTTTGATTCTGGTTCTTCATCATCAGCTGTGTATATCCTGTGCTTTGCTTTCTGTGTCTGTAAAATGGGGATTATAATAACCAGTTGGGGAGAATTAGATAATGCTGATACATGCAAAGTATTCAGCACTGTGCCTGGTCCACAGTAAACACTACTCCAGTATTTACTGTAACTATTATTACTTAGGAAATGGGCTTTTACTCAGAAAGTATAGTGTCTCCACATTAGTACAGAAAGAATCAAAGAACTAAATTGAAATGAATAAAGGTAAGTTTTATTCCTTATATTTAACATAGATATTAAAGCTTAGGGAAGCAATTCTGATACCACTTCAATCATTACATAATATTTTCCATAAATAGAACCAGATCATGAATAGTTTCTTTCTCTGTAGTGGCTTGTTGAGTTCACTGTGAGGCATTTCAGATTTCTTCCATAAATTCTACAAATGTATAGAATGACTACTCAAAACCCACTGTCATCGAGTCGTGTCCGACTCATGGCGACCCTGTAGGTCAGGGTAGAACTGCCCCATAAGAACAGCTACATGGATTAAAAATAAGCGCTGGAGTGAATGCGGGGGTTGTGGTGTACGGACGTGATCTCTCAATCAATGTCAGTTTGGCCTGCTACGATCTGAAGTTCTTTATGATTCACTTTCCTGAAATTCTGGTTTGTATCTAACCTTGCAATGCTCCTTAGAGATATGAAGGCTTGAGCTTCTCAAATTTTGTGGAAAATGTTGGCATTTCTCTTTGAATTATCTTCTGGAAAGCAGCCCTGGTGATGCAGTAGTTAAAGTAATCCACTGCAAATCAAAAGGTTGACAGTTCTAAACCACCAGCAGTGCTGGGTGAGAATGATGTGGCAGTCTGCTTCCGTAGAAATTTATAGCCAGAAACCCCATGGGATCATTATGAGTTGGAATTGACTTGGCAGCAGTAGGTTTCATTTTCTGGTACCTTCTAGAGTCAGAGGAGACACACAAAATAGTGCATGGGGGTGATGCCGGTATTTTTCACCATTGTGATCTTAAGGACTGTAACAAGCTACACTGTAGAACAGTATTTTTATTTCATTGTGAAATAGCACAAAATGCTTCTCTCAGTGCAGAATTACTGGTCTCCCTCCTAGATACTCTGATTCAGTAGGTCTGATTGATGGCTAAGAATCAGATTTGCTTTTCCCAATGAATCCACATTTTTAACAAGCACCTCAGTTGATTTTGATACAACTGAACCATCCACACTTTTGAAAACACAGTTGTCAGCTCCAGCTCATGGTGATCTTCTGTGGAGCAGAGTCAAACATTGCCTATTCCTGCCTCATCTTCATGATCTGTGGTACATCTGCCTTCCAACATACAGTTCTCAACTGCCAGCACTGTATCAGGCAGTATTCTGCAGTGGTCTGTAGGATCATTTATGTTTGATTTTACATAGGTTAATTTTCAGCTTTCTTCCTAGTCTGTCATAGTCTGGATGCTCCACTGAAACCTGTCTACCGTAGGTGACCCTGTTGATATTTGAGATACTGGTGGCATAGCTTCTAGCATCGCAGCAATATATAAGCCATCAGAATACAACACTGACAGACAAATCTTGGCAAACATTAGTTGTGGGCTAATGGGGAAAAAAGACCTCTAATATGAGTTCTTTTATTAAGATTTGTTAACAATGAAGCTATGAAATAATTTATAATTACCATATTGGCCACAGCTTTGTCTCAGCATTCATTAATTTACATTGTTTACATAAGATAAAATAATCATTTTATTCAACAGGTCAGCCAGCTGGTGTGACATTCCTAAACTTTATTCACTATTTCTTGAGACCAAAATGTTTCTTTTCATGCAGACTTAAAGAATTCCAATTTAGGAAGTTTAGAATGCTTTGAATTCTAACAAAGGAATGATGAAATGCCGATCAATCTTTTTTTTTTAATTTACTTAGGACAACTCATATTTTTACATCTAGCTATCAGAATCTGTAGTAAAAAGCTCCACAGAAAGACAGCTCTAATGGACACTTTTCTGACAGTCACCATGCAATCATTTGCCACCAAGAGTGCATTGTCCTCCAATATAATTGAAATAAAATAGGTACTGTGCTGCCATAAGTCTAAATAGCAGGAAAATAGTAGGCTACCCTCCCCCAGCTTATGGAGGCCACCTTAATGGAAACATAAATACCATAATCATATGCTTTTTGCATGCATTTTATCACTAAAGAGAAAATTCCGATTTCAAAAGAAAAGACCTCCGTGAACTTGTTTTTCCCCCATTAGAACTGGAATCCAGTTGTGTCAAAAGGAAGTCTAGCAAACGGAACAAGACTAATTTCTTAGATACAGGTAGTGATTAAACGTGTACTCCCTTAAAAACATTTGGATCATATAACAAAGTTGTATTTGCTTTTCAGGAAGTCAAATACCACTTTGTATACCTACTGTTGTTTATTTCTACTGTTCTTGAAATGTGAGACATGAATTCTTGAAGGTAGTCAGCCTCACTGTGATTTGAGTTTTGTAGGTTGGTGGCCTCGCTGATCAATGTGCCCCCCTCTGGGCTCCCGTCTCCGGGCTGTTAGCTGCCTCTCTCTGACCTTGGCTAGCTCCTTCTCCACTCACTTCAGCAAGTGCTCCAAACCTTGTTGCTCCCTTCAGTGTGTCCCTCAGCTCTAAGCTTGGGACACCTGTGCCTGTGGTGCTTCTGCCTCCTCACCTGCTGAGGATTCCCTTTTTGCTTGCAGGCCGGCTCCATGGGACAGTGTTGTGAGTCCTACAGCTTCCTCTTAAAGGAGCCTTGAAGTTACCTCCTCTCATGTCCCTGCTTTCAGCCTCTGCCCTCTACTGACACTTCCACTTAGCTTGTGAGCATGCTGAAGTCTTTATTTTGCTACTTTAAAAAAGTTTCTTTCACCGTCTAACTACTATTTTCTGCCATGTTTTTCCTCTTCACTGCTACTGTACCTTTACACAGATAACACACGACTTCTATGTTTGTCATATTCTCCCTCTCCCCATGAAGTGTTTTCATAAGTGCTGCTATGCCATTTTTTAAAACATGTTGCTATAAAAAAAAAAAAAATTGGCACAATGACACAAAAATTCCTATGGGGGGAGGGAGCAGTTGGCAAAGAACCACCAATGATGTGCATTATTTGTATAATAGTACAGTACTCCAGACCACTTGAGAGATTAATCTAGTTTTTTAAAAAGCAGCGATATCATTTTATTGACTAATGTGTGCTTGATCCAAGCTGTAGTCATTTCAGTCACCATATATGCATCAGGAAGCTGGACAATAAAAAAGGAAGACAGAAGAACTAATATGTTTGAATTGTGGTATTGGTGAAAAATCTGGATTATACTGTGGACTACTGGAAGAACCAACAAAGCAGCCTTACAGGAAGTGAGAATGGCAAGACTTCAGCTCGCTGGCTTTAGACACATTATCATCAAAGACTACTTGCTAGAAAATGACAACATGTTTGGTAAAGCACACCGAAAAAGCCAAACCCAGTGCCATCAAGTCAATTCTGACTCGTAGCGACCCTATAGGACACAGTAGAAGTGCTCCATAGAGTTTCCAAGGAGTGCCTACTGAATTTGAACTGCCAACCTTTTTGTTAGCACATGTAGCACTTAACCACTATGCCACTTAACCACTAAGAGGATCAGCAGAAGATTGGCAAAAATGAAGGAATCCATGATGAAATGGCTTGACACAGGATCCACAACAGACTCAGACATACCAGTGGTCATGGAGATGGCACAAGACCGGGCCATGAGTTGGAGCAGGCTCAGTGACAACTAAAAACAAAAGCAAGGCTGTATGCATCCTAACCCTTGGGTTCTGACAGCATGCTACTGCACATGACAAAAGAGCCTTTGCAGATGTGATTCATAATCTTGAGGTAAAGAGATGTCTTAGATTATTTGAGTGAGCCTGAGGTAATTAGAAAAGTCCTTGTAATGAAAGAGAGAGATAGGAGATTCAGAAATAAATATGAAGATGTTATGCTGTTGGCTTTGAAGTTAAGAGAGGCCATGGACCATGGAATGCAGCAGCATCTAGAAGTAAGACAAGGTGAGGAAACAGTTTCACCAGAAGGAAGGCAGCCCTGTTAACATGGTAATGTCAGCCCAGTGAGACACTTACCACTTCTACCCTCCAGAAATGTAAGCAAGTCAATTTTTGCTGTTCCCAGTCATTATGTATGTGGTAATTTGTTACAGCAGCAATAGGAAACAGATACAAACCGCATCCTTAAACTCATGATTTCACTGAAACTGCCGTCACAGAGGACAGCCTGCTCAATTCTGATGCAGTGAGCACTTGTCAGTTTGTAGCCTGGATCGCTCTGTGGCATTCATGGACTGCTCTTTTGGTTTCTGTCTTACCACTGTCTCACATTTCACACTTCCTGTCTGACTGTTCCTTAGCTGTTTCTTTGGAGGTTCTCTTCTACTTGTTTCCTAAATTTTGGGTTCCCTAGGGATCTCTGTATGAACCACTGCTATTCTCTATGTGTTCTTCTAGTGCACGGCTTTGACAGGCCCTGGTGATGTCTCATCTGCGTAAACCCAGCTTTGCCTTCAGAGCCCAGGTTCTTTCTCATAGCCGATCACCAGCTGAAACTGTATTCTTCCTGTGTCTCTAAGGCACCTCAAACCCAAGCTATGCAAAAATAAAGTCATTCAGAACTCCTTCTGACTTTCATAAATCTAATCTCAGTTAATGCTGTTACCACCTCTACTTGGACTCAAGTCAGAAGCCTTTCTTTTATATACATTCCCCTGCTGCCCCAGCCAGCCAGTGGCGAAGACTTACCAACTTTACGTTCTAAATCATTCCAAATTCTTTCGCTCTTCCTATTAGCAAGGAGCACTGGTAGAGCAATGGTTAAATACTCAGCTGCTAACTGAGAGGTCAGTGGTTTGAAACCTACCACCTGGTCTGCTGGAGAAAGATGTGGCAGCCTGCTTTGGCAAGGATTATAACCTGAGCAACCCTATAGGGCAGTTGTAGTCTGTCTTACGGGGTCTCCATGAGTCGGAAACAACTCCAGGGCACTGAACAACAATAACAACAGACTGATGTTGTTGTGAGCTGCCATCAAGTTAGCTCTGGCTCGTGGCAACCTTGTGTGTAACGGAAGAAGCTGTTGCCTGGTCCTGCACCATCCTTACAGTGGTTGGCATGTTTGAGCCCATTGTTGCAGCTGTTGAGTCCATCTGTCTCCAGGAGATTTCTTTCCCTTGTTTTCCCTGACCTTCTATTTTACCAAATGTTTTCTTCAGCTAGTGCTGCTTTAACAGAAATACCGCAAGTGGATGGCTTCAAAAGGCGAATTTTATTTGTCACCATCCAGGAAGTTTAAAGTCCGAATTCAGGGTGTCATCTTGAGGGGAAAGCATTGTGTGCTGACCCTGGAGAAAGATCCTCACTGTCAATCTTCCGCCAGACTGGAAGCCTCAGAGTGACAGCAACCCAGTCTTCTCCAAAGGATGCACTCCCAGCCTTCCTGTTTGGTGGTATGAGTTCCCCAAATGTCTCTGACACTCTTCTCTGCTATGTCTCGAGAGACCACCTCAAGGCCCCAAACAAACTTGCACATTAAGTCTCGCTCTCCCAACACAACTGCCACCCATCCACCCTTACTAACATCACAGGGGTAGAAATTCCAGCATGGAAGAATGTCACACACTACTAGGAATTGTGGCCCAGCCATACTGCGACCGATTTTGGGGGCAACACAATTCAATCCATGACACCAAACGTGATGTTCTTTTCTAGTACCTTCTGTAATACTGCGTGTGAATTCGTGCCAGAGCCTCCTTTTCCTGCTTCCAGTTTTGTTCTCCTGAACCCCCTACTTCACCTAATATCCAGAATTTTCTATCTAAAATAAAAATTTTCCCATGTCATCCTCTTGCTTAAAATTATTCCTTGGCATCTTATTGTGTGTCTCCAACACACACCCTAAGATCCTTTCCTGGTGTTCATGGGCCTTTAAGGCTTTCCAGCCTCACTGCTAATTATATCAAACTGCGCCATACTGACTCCAAACATTGTACTTTCCTATTAGAGAATCAGTCTGTGAGTATAAACCCAACTTTATGTAATACGTGGGTGAATTTAAGTGGCTTTCTAGTGTTACAATTTCCACAAATGTTAAATTTTGGTGAGTAAAACAAGCAATCCATTAAGCTGTTCTAATATAGTTAGAGATACAGCAATTAAATTAAAGGCTGAGGTGACATAAACAACCCAACAAATGAAATCTCGAAAGTAATGAAGCCATAAATAAGGTCATGGCTAATTTTAAAGACTTCTTCTTTAATTCTTTCTGTTGATTAACATTGCCTGAAACCACAATTTATTTGTAGAAGTAATGTGAAACCGGAGGTTATTTATTTATATATTTATTTTAGCCTTAGAGAAAGTTTATATATTCTACAGAAATATTGGGATAAGAGAAACCATTTTACTGTTCAGTGGTTATCTGGCAAGTTATCATCCTCAAACAACAGTATGTGTGTTTATTGTAATGTCTTTTCTTGGGCAGGACACTGTGCCCCTAGGTCTTTGATGATGAGCTGGTCGCACTGTGACCAGAACCTCCTTGCATTGTTAGGTATTCCATTTTATTTTGGCCATCAAAGAAAAGCTCAGAAACTCTGCTTTGCATCAGCATGGCATAATAACTTTTTTTTTGATCTAACTGTGTGGTTCTCTTGTCCCTCAGATGCTCTGAACCAGTGAATTTGAGTACCAGTCTTACTGGTATTTGTGTTCTTAGGCTGGCTTTATTTTCCTTCTAGCTGCTTTATAAAGATGGAATATAAATCAACTATTAATATAAATTCATGAGGATTTATGTGTAACCCTATTGTCAGATGCATTTTCAACATCTTGGGAGACTTTATCAAGATCCAAATTCCAAATCCATTTTTAAATTAACTTTCTAGATGTTCTAGAACTTTACCTGTGGTACCCTAAGCTCTAATGTGGGTGACTATTTGGTTATTCTCTATCTGTTGCTTCCTTGCTTTTTTCCCTTCTACTTCCGCCATTGGTTGCTCTTGTATAATTTAGAGAGCAGCAATAGTTGATACAGAAAAGATGTTTGTTGTCTTCTCCAATAAAGGAAGTTGTTGAGATATTATTCTTGACTTCTACTGACATAAGCATGTATATGTAGAAACAAGCAAGTTCTGAACCTTCTGTATTGTAACAGAACACAAAATAAGTAGAAAGTCTTTATTCATAGCTCAGGTATTCTATGGATATGCAATAATAATTTGAATACACATTTGAATGTCACATAAAAGGGGCTCAAATATTAGCAGATGACTAATTATATGTTAATATATGTATAATTCCTGTGAAACTCAAGTATTTTTAAAACTTATTTTTCTGTATCAGTGTATATCTTTCATTATTAGTTCTGTCCTGTCCACTATATATAGGGGCTGTCTTATTGAATCCTTTGCAGTACAGAGTTCTGAAAATGTTTTCTGGTGAAACTCAGTAATTTGGAACCAGGTTAATTGTCCCTAAAAATAAGGAGCCCTGTTGGTACAATGATTAAATTTTTGACTTCTAACCAGAAGGTTAGAAACCCTGATTCTAACCAGAAGGTTAGAAACCCTGGCAGTGCAGTGGTTACGTTCTATGCCTGCTAACCCAAAGGTCAGCAGTTTGGATCCACCAGGTGCTCCTTGGAAACTCTTTGGGGCAGTTTGACTCTGAACTGTAGGGTTGCTAGGAGTCGCAATGGACTTCATGGTGATTTGAGCCTACCAGCCACTCCACCAAAGATGTGACAGTCTGCTTTTGTAAGATCACAGCCTTGGAAGCCCTATGGGATATCTCTGCTCTGCCCTGTAAGGTTGCTGTGAGTTGGAATGGACTAGATGGCAATAGACTTCGTGGTAGGTTGATTCTTTTTGGTAAGCTGGTGGGGATGATGGGGAGGCTCTTTCAGTTTTAACTTCTCTACAGCAAACTGAAAATTTAACTTCGACAAATACTGCACAAGATGCTAACCCTGAGTTGGCACTTCTTTCTTACCTTTGTTTTAACTGAAATTTGTGGTTTCCTCCAGAAGGGCCTGCCTGGCCCAGGCTCAAGTAATAGTAACCTTTCCTGGCTGAGACTAGAGCATACCGAAGAGTTAAAGGCTGTTGGACCCAAATCTTCACAAATGAAATGATGAATACTAAATTCATGAATCTAGTATTTTCTGAATGTGAGTGAATCCAGACTAAAACTCTGCCCCTAGGGTTGCCATGAGTCAGGTCCGACTCAATGGCACTTGGCTTTGGGAATGTCATTTTGAATAGAGAAAATAGTATAAAGTCTTAACTGGAGAGTATGTTCAAACAAAAGGTACTTTGAAGTTTAAAGCATTTCCAGCAATTTAGATGAATGACCAATAGTGTTTAGGTTAGCTTTTTTTTTCTTTCAAAAAATTCTAATGTGTATGAATTTAAAGCAGAATTAAATTGACCTTAATTTTGAGAACTCATTTGTTGATTCCAACACAAATGGTATATAAGTCTTAACTGACTTGATCACAATGGGTTTTTTAGTTTTGGAAAAACAATTATAAATTATCCATCTAAGAAAGACAGTTTCATGTTGACATTCACATATTTCTTAAATTTCAGATTTCTGGAATTATGAAAATATATCTTAAACATAAAAATATACTCTTGTCTTCCCTGAAGGAAAATATGTTACAGAAAAAAGCTTTCCTTTCAGAACTTACTGATTTTCCTGAATTGAAAATAACCAAACCAAACCCTCTGCTATCAAGTCAGTTTTGATTCATAGTAATACTATAGGATAGAGTACAATTGCCCCATAGAGTTCTAAGGCTGCAAATCTTCATGAAGGCAGACTGCTTCATCTTTCTCCCGTGGAGCAGCTGATGGGTTTGAACCACCCGTATTTTAGTTAGCACCTGAGTACTTTAGCCACTGTGCTACAAGGGCTCCTTGGAATTCTCTACAAATGAACCTGTATACCAAAAGGTCGGGAGAACAAATCCACGAGGCATTCCATGAATACTCTATGGGGCAGTTCTACTCTGGCCTCTAGGGTCGCCATGAGTTGGATCTGACTCGATGGCACTGGGATTTTTTATACCAAACAAAAACCAACTCATTACCACTAAGTCATTCTGACTCATAGTGACCCTGTAGACAGAACACAACAGCTTTTTAGGGTTTCCAGGGAGTGCTGGTGAATTCAAACTGCTGATGTTTTGGTTAGCCGCCAAGCTCTTAACCACTGTACCACCACAGCAACCAAATAACCAATATCTTTTGCATCTCATCTCTGTTCTCTATAATATTTAACAGCTTATTTCTGTTGGAAAAGCAAGTGATGGGTACCAAATTTGAAAAGCATTAGCTGTTTAGTCTTTGGAAGATAGTACGGTAAATAGGACCAATATCAAACAGATATACAGAGAAGTAATAAACTGAGACTTTTCCTTTAAGTTTAGTTCTTATGTCACCTAGAATTCATAAAGAAGGTTTAGAGAGGAGATAAGTAGATTGGTGAGGCAGTGGGGGAGAACTGGAAGTCCCTTTTTGCAAGTCTCACAAAGTAACTGTGTGGGCCTGTGGGGGAAAGGAGGGGAAACCTAAAGTAATGATTAAAATCCCAGGTAATAATTTTGATCAAGAAGATTTTTTTTGTTTGTTTTTTGAAAGTCACACTGATTACCTGCATTACGACAGAAACATAAGATGACTGAGGATAAATGAAAGACTGTTCTTTTTTCAACTTTACGAGAGTTAAAAAAAGAATTGTTAAACATGATTGGCTGTATATTCTACATGTCTGTAAGCATCCATTGCTGACTGTGCCTCACTTGGTGAGATCTTCTGAAGAACGCCCAGTCCCTTAGCCCTCTACTCATTTTTTTTGAACTATTTTATTATGCTTTCAGTGATATTTTACCGTCCTAGTCAGTTTCTCATAGTTCTAGCTGCTCTCCCCACCGTGTGATGGCTTGCTTCTCTTTCCCACCCTGTATCTCACATGTCCATTCACTCAGCCCCTGTCCCATTCCACCCCTCATCCAGCCCCTGTCCCATTCCACCCCTCATCCAGCCCCTGTCCCATTCCACCCCTCATCCAGCCCCTGTCCCATCCCACCCTCTCATCTCACCTGTGGACATGAGCTGCTCAGTCAGCTTCATGTATATGCTTAAGCCAAGACCAATAGGATAGCATCCTATAAATGCATAGGTCCATAAATTTCACACCCATATGGTCACACTGTGTCCCTGAGTCCAGTCCATTTTTGTCCAAAGAGTTGAACTTAGTAGTGTTTTCTGGACAGGGGTAGCAGCAGGGCCACTTGCTATCTTTTAAGACCCCAGATAACACTCACCAAAGTGGAGTGGAGAACATTTTCTTAAACAAAACTTTGTTATGCCAATTGACCTATATGTCCCCTGAAACCATGGTCCCCAAACCCCTACCTCTGCTACTCTATCCTTTGAAATACTGAGTTATATTTAGGAAACCTCTTAGCTCTTGTTTTAGTTCAGCTGTGTGGGTCTCTCTTCTAGTGTGTGCAATCCTTCCCTTCACCTGATCCAGTTCCTGTTAGCTATCTAATCAATAGATCCAGTCTCTCCCTACCCAGCTGTATAACAATCAAAGATTATTTACTTCTGTGTATAAACCTTTTATTGAGTCCTTGTAATAATGGTCTCATACAGTATTTGTCCTTTTCCAACTGACTGACTAATTTCTCTCAGCATAATGCCTTTCTGGATTCCTCCGTGTTATATTTCCCAAGATCATTGTTCTTTATCATTGCATAGTATTTCATTGTGTGAATATTCTGTAGTTTGTTTATTGATTCATCTGTTCATGGGCACCTAGGTTGATTCAGTTTTCTGCTATTGTAGACAGTGCTACAATAAACATTGGTGTGCATGTATCTTGTGTGATAGCCCTTATTTCTCTAGGACATATTCCAAGAAATGTGATTGCTGGATCATATGGTATTTCTATTGCTTCCTTTTTAAGAAAGCACCAAATCAATTTGCAAAGTTGTTATATCATTTTATATTGCCACCAGTAGTATAGAACTGTTCCCATCTTTCTACAGTCTCTCCAACATTTATTATTTTGCACTTTTTGGATTAATGCCAAACTTGTTGGGTAAAATGGTATCTCATTGTTTTGATTTGGATTGCTCTAATGGCTAATGATCATGAGCATTTCCTCATGTATCTGTTAGCTACCTAGATGTCTTCTTTGGTGAAGTGCCTGTTCATATCCTTTGCCCATTTTTTAATTGAATTATTTATCTTTTTCGTGTGGAGGTTTTCAGTAGCTTGTAGATTATACAGATTAGATGCTGATCCAATTTGTTATTAATCAAAATTTTTTTCTCAATCTGTAGGTTGTATTTTTACTCTTTCAGAGAAGTCTTTGGATGAGCGTAAATGTTTGATTTTTAGGAGTTTCCAGTTACATATTTTCTCTTCTGGTGTTTGTACATTGTTATTAATGTTTTGTGCTCCATTTATGCTGTGTATTAGGGCTCCCAGTGTTGTCCCTATTTCTTTCTCCCATGATCTTTATTGTTCTAGATTTTATATTTAGGTCTTTGATCCATTTTGAGTTACTTTTTGTGCATAGTATGAGATATGTGTCTTGTTTCTTTTTTTTTGCAGATGGATATACAGTTAGGCTAAAACATTTGTTACAGAGACTGTCGTTTTCCCAATTTATGGACTTTGGCCTTTGTCAAATAGTAGCTGCTTATAGGTGGATAATGTTGTATCTGGATTCTCAATTCTATTCCGCTGATCTGTGTATCTATTTTTGCACCAGTACCAGGCTGTTGTGAGTACTAAGGCAGTGTAATTGGGTCTGAAGTCAAGTAGTGTGAGGTCTCCCACTTTGTTCTTCTTCTTCAGTAATGTTTTACGTATCTGCAGCTTCTACACTTCCCATATAAAGTTGTTGATTTCTTTTTCCATCTTACTAAAAAATGCCGTTGGGTTTTCATTGTATCTATAGATTGCTTTGTGTAGAAGAGACATTCTCACAATGTTGAGCCTTGCTATACATGAGCAAGGTAGGTTTCTTCACTTGATGCAGGTGTCTTTTTTTTTTTTGTAGCAGTCTTGTAATTTTTTTTGTATAGGTCTTTTACATCTCTGATGAGATTTCTTCTTCAGTATTTTATCTTCTTGGGGGCAGCTTTATCTGGTTTCCATTCTAAAGAGGAATGCTTTCAGACTATCTCCGTTTAGGATGATGTTGGTTGTTGGCTTTGTATACGAAAAACCAAATCAAACCAACTGCCGTCCGGTTGATTCTGACTCATGGCGACCCTATAGGACATAGTAGAACTGATCCATAGAGTTTCCAAGGAGTGTCTGGTGGATTTGAACTGCCATTCTTTTGGTTAGCAGCCACAGCATTTAACTACTATGCCACTAGGCTTTTTATAAATGCCTTTTATTATGTTGAGGAATTTCCCTTCTATTCCTATTTTGCTGAGAGTTTTTATCATGAATTGGTGTTGGATTTTGTCAAATGTCTTTTCTGCATCAATTGATAAAATTAAATGTTTCTTGTCTTTTGTTATATCTATGTGGCTGATTACATTGATAGTTTCTCTAATGTGAAACCATCCTTGCATACCTGGTATGAATCCCACTTGATCATGGTGGACTTTTTTTTTTTTTGATAGGTTATTGAATTCTTTTGGTTAGGAATTTTTTTTTTTTTGAGGATTTTACATCTAAGTTTATGAGAGATACTGGTCTGTAATTTTCCTTTTTTGTGGTATCTTCATGTGTTTTTATATCGTGGTTTTCCTGCCTCCATAAAATGAGTTTGGGAATATTCCATCATTTTCTATGCTGTCAAATACCTTTTTTTCCTTTTTCTTTTTTTTATTATGACTGAGTGAAAATGTACATTCTCGTATAAATTTACATGTCCACCTGTATGCGACTTCCACTGCTCTCCCTGCTCAGTGACAGCACACTGTTCCTCTCTGCTCCATACATGTCTCATCCTCCCAACAGTCTCCTTTCCCCTCTTCTCCACCCACTCCCCTTCCTCCAGCCAGAGGTCCACAGGATGATATCCTATAGATGCATAGAACCATAAAGTGCATCCAATATATGGTCAGCCTGCATTGCCAAGCCCAATCTATTCATGTCTGAAGAGTAGACCTTCATTATGATTTATGGGCAAAGGCAGCATTGGAGCCAGGGGCCCTGCTTCCAGGGGAACCCCGCAACTGCTGGACCATCAGTTGAGGTCTTTTAGTGGAGATCTCAGGATGCACCCCTTTTTATTCTTGTGTTGCCAGTGAGACTCAACTCTGTGAGCTCCATCATGGCTATCACTGGTGGTGGCCAGGCACCATCCAGTTCTTCTGGTCCCAAGTCAGTGTAGGCACCCACTGCTTATCTTCTGGGTTGTCTTTCCCCCATGTCATTTTGGTCCTCGGTGAGCATCCGTTCCTGCTGAGTTGGGACCATTTGCTATGCCCTCGGATGGCAGCTTGGCAGCTTTTAAGACCCCAGATGCCACTCACCAATGTGGGGTGCAGAGAGCCTCTTAGCAAAATAATACTGGTGCTAACCCTTCTTTAAAAGTTGGTAAAATTCTCCAGTGAAGCCATGAGGGTTAGGGCTTTTTAGGGGGTTGTGGGGTAGTAAATTACCTTTTCAACCTCATCTTTTGTTTTTGGTTTATTTAGCTGTTCTTCCCTGTTAGTGCTAGGTTAGGTTGGTGGTATATTTCTAGAAAGGTGTCCATTTTCTCTTTGGTAGGGTATGTTTTCATTTTCATTCGATTCTGTGAGTTTCTTTATTCAATCTTTGATGTCTTCTTTAACCCAGCGGTTTTTGAGCTAAGATGTTGTTCCGTTTCCATTTGTTTGATTTTTTTTTTTTCTCCCTAGATCCTTTCACTGATTTCTACTTATATGACTTTATGATCAGAAAAGATGCTTTGTAATATTTCAATGCTTTAGATTATGTTAAGGGTTACTGTATTGCATAGTATGTAATCTATTCTGGAGAGTACTTCATATGTGCTGGAAAAGAAAGTATACTTCCCTGCTGGTGGGTGGGGTGTTCTGTATATGTGTATGAGGTCAAGTTGGCTGATTGTCTCATTCAGCTCTTCCATGTCATTTTTGAGCTTCATTCTTAATGTTCTTTCTTTCACCAAAAGCAGTGTGCTGAAGTCTCTTTGTGGAGTGTCCGTTTTTCTTTCCAATGCTATTATGGTTTGTTTTATGTATTTATGGTCCCCATCATTGGGAGTGTGTGAGTATTTAATGTGGTTGTGTCATCCTTGATATCTTGAGCCCTTAATTATTACATAGTAGGATTCTTTTCCATTTTTGGTGGATTTAAAAGTGTATTTTATCAGAAATTAATTTTGCCACTCATGTTCCTTTTTGAATGTAATTTGCTTGATATATATATTTTTCCCATCCTTTCAGTTTTAGTCTGTTTGTGTCTTTAAGTCTTAAGGTGTGTCTCTTGTAGGCAGTATATAGACAGATCATGTTTTTCTTATCCATCCTCCACTGTTTCTTTATTGATGCATTTAATCTGTTTACATTCAGCGTAACTATTGATAAGTATGAATTTAGTGCTGTCATTTTGATGCCTCTTTTGTGCATTTTTGATGGTTTGCCTGTTCCACTTAATTTTCTGTACTGAGTCTTTTTTGTTTGTGTTTTCATCTTTTTCATTGTTTTTTATATTCCATTTGTTGAGACCTCATGTTTCATTGTTTTTTATTTTGTTGTGTAGAATTGTTAAATTTCTTTTTCCTTACCTTAATGTTTACCCTTATATACATGTATTTTCCTTAAACTCATCTTTTATTTCTTTGCATCACCTTGACTTACTCTCCATGTGAAAGATTTCTGACTGCATTTTTTAGTCCCTCTTTTTTGTTACAATGTTACCTTTTACATATTGCCATCTTTGTTTGCCTATTTTTAGTGTTTTAATTTTATTTTTTTGATTTCCCTATAGGGTGATATCGGTTTGCTGTGTCCTTTGTTCCAGTCTTGGGTTGTTATCTGATATTATTGGTTTTCTATCCAGAGGACTCCTGTACTGTATCTTGTAATGTCTATTTGGTTTTCAGAAATTCCATAGATTTGTGTTTATCTGGAAATATCCTAGTTTTGCCATCATATTCGAAAGACAGTTCTGCTGTATATATAATTCCTTGGTTAGCACTTTTTTTCCTTCAAGTCCTTATATGTGTCATCCAGTTGCCTTCTTGCCCGTATGGTTTCTGCCAGCTAGTTCAAGCTAAATCTTACTGACTCTCCTGTGGGGATTATTTTTCATTTATCCCTAGCTGCTTTTTAAAATTGTCACCTGATGTTTAGTGTTGGTGAGTTTAATTGTATGTTTTGGTGTCTTTCTTTGGGGATCTATCTTGTGTAGAGTTCCAGGCACATCTTGGATAGATTCTTGTCATATCTCATGATGTCAGGAAAGTTTTCTGTAAACAAATCCTCAGTAATTCTCTCTGTGTTTTCTGTTGTTTCCCTTGGGTTCTAGTACTCTAGTTACTCATAGAATATTCCTTTTAATAGATTTCCTTATGCCTGAGCCTAGGCAAAGGAAATATTTCTGCCCTAAGTTCCCTGCTTAGAGGAGCCAACTGATTTTTTTTCCTCTCCTCTGTTATTTTTAAATTTCACCCTCTCCAAGTCAAGGAGAATGGCTCAGGGTGCGCATAAAGAGTGTTACTTCCAGCCCAGGTAATCCTTCAGTCTCTGGGGCCAGATGTAGTGTAGGGAGAGGAGGGGAAAGTGTTGGGGAAAGGGTTTATCCTGAAGGGAAGCTTTACATCCCCCTTGCATTAAATTAGACACAAGGTACTTAGGTTTTGATGACTGAATGCTATTTTTCACTGATTCTGGAGCTATGAGTGAGCTCTCCTGCTGAGGAAGAGGCTTTATGAAAGCCATTCCTCTGCTCCCTGTGCTCATGGCCATGGATCCTTCTGGGTGGTGCTATTCCAGTCCCATCAGATCTGGCCAGTCCTAGGTCCTATGGGACCTACTCTGTTTTCCCTGTCACTCAATCTAATTTCTAAACTTTTCCTTGATGTTCAGGGCTCCTAGAATGTCATCTATGATCAGTTTATTTGTTATTAGAGGGACCACAGGAAGCGTGAGAGTACTCTGCCACCTTGCCCTGCCTCTCAATTTTCTTCTGTACTTTAGTCTAACAGTTTAAACTTTGTGAGGTATCCAAGAGTTTAACCCCTTGAACAAGTCTGTCATAGTTATCTACTGCTGCTGTAACAGAAGCACCACAGGTGAGTGTGCTTTAGTGTACAGAGGTTTATTTTCTCAAGTTTACTAAGCTAGAAGTCGAAATTCAGGGCTGTAGCTCAAGGGCAAGTCTGTCTCTGTGTATCTGCTTTGGAGGAAGGTCCTCGTCTCTTAACAGCTTCTGTTTCTAGGTTCAATAATGATTATGTGGTTTGAATCTTCCCCTCCATTTGTGCTTGCCTGCTTAATCTGCTTTTTTTTTTATTCTCAAAGAGATGGGTTTAAAACACACCCTACGTTAGTTCTGCCTCATTAACAAGACAGCAAAAACCCATTCCCAAATGGTATTTTGACAACAGGTATGGGGGTTAGGAATTACAGCATGTATTTTTGGCAACCTCTGTGATTGTATCTTCATCTCATGAACAGCTATGTGATCTCTGCCATGTGCCAGGATACAAAAATGAACAAAACTTAATTCATCTCCCAAGTCCCTGCCATGTCATGTTACCTGACAGGCACATGCAATATACTTATGCAGAGTTAGAGGAATTCAAAATAGAATGCTAAGGGAACCTCAATCAGTTGGGCTCAGCTTAGGGGAGGAGGGACTCCTAAGAAGTGCAATACTTAAGCTGAAATTTAAAGCAGTAAAGATTACATTCTATATATGTATTAAAAAAACTAACTGACCTAGTTTGGGCCAACAGTGAAGTTTAATTAGTGTGTGGAATTCCCATAAAATAAAAAAATAGATCACTTGCCATGCAGTTAATTATAACTCATGGTGACCTTATGCATTTCAGAGTAGAACTGTGCTCCTTAAGCTTTTCATAGTGCTGACCTTTCAAAAGAAGTTTACCAGGCTTTTCTCCTAAAGTGCCTTTCAAGTAATAGTCAAGCACTTAAATGTTTGCACCATCCAGGGACACTTAGATTTATATACTCCTAGTATGTAACCTGCTAACCAAAATCCTATGGGGCTGCTATGAGTTGGATTCAACTTTATGGCAAGGATTTTGGTTTTGGTATGGCAGATATTCAATACAGTGAACAGTCTACTGTGGAAGAGTACCTTCTGTTCCTAAAAGCCACTAATAGTTTTACTTATTGAAGACTTAATAAGGGTTTCTGTATGGTCTAATTCTTTCCAGAGTTTTATAAAGTTTTCTAAAAATAAGGATTGCCCAGCCTCTTAGGAGCTTTTGATGTTTTTAACCCTGAAGTAGTTGGGCCCTTGAAGCCCATAGGATAATGAGATAGAACCTGGATCTAAATAGATGCTCAAGATCCTAATACATAGCAGCTAGGTGGTTGAGGCCACAATCAGATGCTACAAGTCATGGGGGTTTGGTGGTGGATGTGGTGGTGATTATGATGTTTTGGAATCAGTTCCAAAGCAGATCTGTAAGAACATTAATGTCTTTAGTATAAACAAAAACCCCACTGCCTCGAGTCAGTTTCAACTCATAGCGACCCTATAGGACAGTGTAAAATTGCTGCATAGAGTTTCCGAGGAGCTTCTGGTGGATTCAAATAGCTAACCTTTTGGTTAGCAGACATAGCATTTAACCACTATACCACTAGAGTTTCCATCTTTAGTGTTATTTTAATCATTGGCAGAATTTAACATTCTTGGGTTTTGCCATCCCTAACTTTGAATAGCTCCGATTGTTTTCTGAGAATTTCTGCATTCTTGTTGCATGAGGGTATCGCTTTTCTGCTTCCATTCCTAGTACATTCTTGAAAATGTTTGAAAGTCAAATGACTATGCCCATATAGCACCCATAGATGTGTACTGAAGTTGGGTGAGGTTGTGATCTCAGAGAACTGAAATGGTAAATTTAGGAATGATGTTTCCTACAGGTACTAGTGATGAACTCTGTTGTCTTGGGAAGGTCCCGAGCTGAGACAGATGCAAGTGAGGTCCTTGTGTCATTGCCCATCACCTTAGGGACAGGTGTGTGGAACCAGATATCCCCATTTCTCACGAGTGGATGTCTGTCTTGACCCTAGTCTATATCCTACGCTTGCACATGACCACCAGAATGAGGTTTCCTGTATGGCTTCCTGCTTGAAATCCTTCACTGCCCACAGCTGGGAAGAGAGTTAGTCAAGGGGTAGAAAGTAGAGCCAGGCAAGGTGGTGACAACTTGCATTCAAAGCAGTATCTTTGGTGTCACAGGAGCAGCCTCAGTCCTTAGGAAGGAGTCCATCACAGATGCTTCTGCTTGGAACGCATAACTCTCCTAAACACTCAGTGAAAGAGCTCAGCCATCGCTGAGGGGGTAAGACAGGGGGCAGCACTAGTGTGCACTGATTCGAAACTGTGGATTTGAAAAAGTAAAAATAATGGAAAATTGCAACTCCTCCCACCTTGGCACTGACCACCTTCTGTGCATTTTTTTTTCCTTACTAGTGCTTATAATATCATGATGTGCCATGTAAGACACTTTAAACATTTTGTTTATCATCAGTCTCTACTGATTAGCAGTTTTGTCTATTTTGTTCATCAGCAAAGAAACAAAGTCCTGTATTTCCAAGGCCTGGCATTTAGGCTGTCAATAAGGATGCTAAATGAATGAGTGAACAAATAAGCCAAATTCCAAATCAGTACAGCAAATGTGCTTTAGGGGTTGGTGTATGATAAAGTCAACTGTAAGCTGTATATAAATAGAGAGAGCTTGTTTTATAAAAAGAATATGTGCTTTCTATCAGCAAAGTGTAGTTTGAATTGTCTTGAATTGTTCCCGGTTGCTAACCAAAAGGTTGGCAGTTTAAATCTGCTAACAGCTCCTGGGAAACCCTGTGGGGCATTTCTGCTATCTACTGTAGGATCCCAGTGAGTTAGAATTGACCCAACAGCCACAGATTTGGTTTATGGGTTGGGTGACTCAAACTGTAAACACCCAGCTACCAGTTGAAAAGCTGATACTTCATATCCACCCACAGGCATCTCAGAAGATAGACCTACTTCTGAAAGGTTACAACTATTGAAACCCCAAAGAATACAATTCTCATCCGCACACGGGTTCAACAAGAGTTACAGCTGCTTTGATGACAATTAGCATAATTTAATAAAAACTATCACGTAATTTCATAATACCAGTATTATACATACCTGTTTTCATTATATGGTAATTAATTAAAAATAAGGCCTAACACTAATAAATATGTAGTACAGAATATTATGAATGTTTTCCTTATGGTAAACAGAAAATATCCTGAGTGGTTTTATTTTGAATTCCCAGCTTGGCAGTGACAAATATTAACAGGAGCTAAATTTTTCCTTTTAGGAATATGTCATTCTCTGACACACTTTGTCCACTTGCCTAGGACCAACTGCATACATGCCTCATAAAATGCAGCCTCATTATACCCAGTGATAGCTAAATGCCTGTCAAGGAATAAATGAATGAGTTTGAGTTGTTTTAATTAGCTAGGTGTGATTTAAAGGTTGCTGAAATCAAAAAGGCTTATTCATTTTTCATCAATAATCACTTACCTTAATATTTCATTAGAACCTGCTGATTTGCAGACCTCCTTCTGGGCTTTGATTCATTATGACTGCAGACGTAATTTACCTTTCCCGCTTTTTCTAATTCTATAATATGCTCTTTCTTCTTGGAGACACTGTTAAGATGTCTCCAACATTCACAGGGCTGCTAATTGATCCAAGTTGTGCTGCTGCTGCTGCTGCTTCTTAACTGTACTTAAAGCTAAGAGTTCTAGACTTTGGAGAAACCTGTGTGTGTGTGTCTGTGTGTGAACACATGTGGGTGCATATGTCCGGGGGTATGCTGGTGTTTTTTGACAGGTTTTCATCATTTGAACAGCTGATAATAATGTGTAAGTTTTCTGTTTCATACATTCTAAGAGTACAGATGCAGTTATCGTATGAAAAAGTAAGACAGTAGTAACTTGGACTCATTCTTAGAATCTGCCATAAATTTAAAGAAAAAAGCATCCTGTGTGTGGCATACTTAGTGGATGATGTAACTATATGCACATGTGCCTTATTTTCAAAACCTTGTTTTGGGGCTTGCTTGCTTTAGATGCAAGCCTGCACCTGGCCTCAAAGACACAGGGTGGCTGCGTGGGGGCAGGTAGTGGTTACCATACTAGGCTTCTGTGCTGCCATCTAGGGACCACTGCTCTGACAAGGTAAAGCTGAGAAGCCAGCCCTCAAGTGAGCACAATGCCTGCAGAGAAAACAGCCATTCCTCCACTTAAATTGTCCGCTGGTTGGGTGGTGAACGATTAGAACCAGACACAAGCCATGGAGGAAATAAAACCCAAAATTCCAACCAACTTTCTTCAAAGATATGGCAATGCTTTAAGTCTTTCAGGAGTGACTAAAATACGTCACCATACTCAGCACTAATTGAAATTCTGACTGGCTGAAGAGCAAACGGGTATTTTCTTTTCCTTTTTCCTTACACAGGTAAATAGAGCTATGATTATGGTAATGCTACACATCTGTTTTCTACAACCACAGTGAATAGTCTTACAAAATTCATAATATTGACTTTCATTAGTGGTTCCAGTTCTGATGGTGTGGAAAAGATTGCTGAATGTTAAAAAATAAAATGGTGCATTTAACATTTAAAAATTGATAAGTATATATATGTTCAGAATTATAAATAATTTCATTGGATTTTACCCTTTGTTACCTTTTCTGTATTTCCTAGAAAACTTAATGGTTATTTCTCTCATGTCCAAGATTTCTATTCCAGAAATATGTCTTAAAAAATACTCCTAGAGATATATAATTAACTATGTGTATAGAATTAAAAGAATATGTGTACGAGATATTAGCTACTATTAAAAAACATAATTCAAAGCTTACACAGAACTACTCTTCATGTTTTATTCAGCTTTGGAGTTTTTATAAATAATGCTTTTCTATAAATTATTGTTGTTGCATGTCAGAGTTAACATGATTTATATCATATGAGTATGTATTAGTAATTCTATTCTTTGCTTATAATATCGTCAAGATTCCCAGAAGTTTTAAGATAAAGCATGAAAAGTCTCCTTATTGTATTGCTCCTTTAACGTTGTGATCATTTTAACTTGCCTTTGGGGCTTTCCAGCATCTTGTTCCAAGAGGCATGCAGACATGGGCTGGTGAAAAAAGGTGACAGAGTAGATAGAACATGGCTTTAGATTCAGATTCTAGCTCAGTCATTTATTTGGATGTCCAGCAGGTTATTTAACCTCTGTGAGCCTTATATTTACCTATAATTTCCATATTCTGTCCCATTATTGTACCATATGTCAGCTGTGCCCAAATTTTTATAGTCAGAAAATATGTTCCTTGTAGCTGTGTGTTATGATCTGTGCTAGAAGCCACTGGAGCTAAAAAGAAAATACAGATACCAATTGTGATTGTGATGTTCTTCCAATCTTTTGGGAGAGTAACAGACGGACTTAAATAACACAACCAGTTTTATTGACCATGCTGTTTATTTTAATAGGCCAGAATGGTTTGATTGACTTTTTAAAAAATCTGGTATGTTTTTTACCATATGGACAAGGCCATATCAGAAGTGCCAAGCTAATAAGCCTTCTTTTCTCTGCCAGTGAACCATGAAAGTTGTTAACAAAATGTTTTATCTTGAAATGATCCATTTTCTAAGCTCTTGGTGATATAAACACCCATCTTAAGGGACAGAGTGCAGATTATCAGGCATCAGTCATTGGAAATTTGTTGTGCTAAAGATCTATAGGCAAGTGGTATGGGAAATGATCTTGATCTAGAAAGAAATGTGTACAGTGTAATTTGGGATACCTGAAAAATGTTATAGAACTACCCTAAAATGTCATAAAGCTTCCCTAAATTGATTAATTTGGAATCTATAGTTGTATAGGATTTGAAGAACATAAAATAGGAAAGCTTAGTACAGTAAAACCTGTGAGAGCTGGAACGTGTGTAAGGCAGAACATTGTCAGAGAAGGAGAATTCAAATATTTTTCACTAATAGAGAGCAGTACAAAAGTGGTAAGACTGCATTGTCAAAGGAAGAAGATTTATGAGACTTGGGAAAACAAGGGAGCAGTATCAAGTTCCAGCTCTCACAGGTTTGCCGTAGTACTTGATAGTGGCATTTTTTAAAAAATAGGAAATACATTTTGGGGAGGACAACTTTATGCCTTCCTTATTTTTATGGAGTTTGTTCTCAATCAGAATACTGTATTGATAGCTTCTAATCGAATCTTTCAATTCTTATTGATTCATTTTATCCCTAGTTTCCTCAGTACCATCAAAATATTTGTAACTTTCATTTCTCCTCTGATTGTGTTTATCTTTTCTGTTACGTTCTCTGGAAACCCTGGTGATGTGGTGGGTTTAGTGCCACATCTGCTATCCAAATAGTTGGCAGTTCAAATCCTCCAGGCGCCCCTTGGAAACTCTTTTGGGAAGTTCTACTCTAACCCCTAGGATTGCTATGCGTTGGACCTGACTTGACAGTAGTGGGTTTGGTTTACATTCTTTAGTATATGACAACACCTGTTGCTGTTGGGTCAATTCCTACTCATAATGAACCTATGTGGCAGAGTAGAACTGCCCCCCAATAGGTTTTCCAAGGAATACCTGGTGGATTCCAACTGCTGACCTTTTGGTTAGCAGCTGTAGCACTTAACCACTACACCACCAGGATTTCCTTACATATACAGTATATTTAAAATAGTTTGGTGAAAGTTCTTTTCTGCTATATTTTTTATAAAAAAAAAAACAAAGCTAAACCTGTTCCCTGTGAGTCCATTCCTACCCAAAGCGAGCCTTTAAGGCAGAGTAGAACTGCACTATAGAGTTTCCAAGGAGCACCTGGTAGATTCAAACTGCCGGCCTTTTAGTTAGCAGGTATAGTTCTTAACCACTGTGCAACCAGGGTTTCCTTAGCATATAGCCTGTATTTAAAACAGCTTTGTGAAAGTCCTTCGCTGCTAAATTTATAATCACTCTGCCTTGTACATCTGTTTCTGTTGACTTTTTTTGTGTGTGGTTGTTGGTCTCAGTTTCCTCCTTTATGTGTCTGGTAATTTTTTATTAGACATCAGACATTGTGTATTTCATGTTGTTGTGGGATGGGTTTTCTTGTATTTTTTAAGGTGTTGGGCCTTTACTGGATTACAGCTGTTTTCTGATTAGCCTATTTGGGGGTTGCTTTTTAATCTCATTGTAAGTCAAGTCCAGTGTCACTTTCATTGTAAGAACTAACTCAGCCACATTTCCAAAGTGGGAACCTTTTTGACTAAAAAACTGGTGCACTCAGTGAAGTACCACATACCTCTGGCTGGAGGAAATCTGTTCAATTTATGCCTCTTTAAGTGTTCTAGGATTGTTCATTTTTCTGTTCCCAGCAGTTCTCCTTTATCAGAAGTTATTCCTTTCTGGCTTTGTGGGATTTTACTTTCAGAAGCCCTGATTGCATGGTAGTTTAGTGCTCTGTCTGCTGGCCAGGAGGTCGGCAGTACACACTCTGCAGGCACTCCTTGGAAACTCAATGGGGCAGTTCTGCTCTATCCTATAGGGTTGCTATGAGTCATAGTCAACTCTACAGCAGTGGGTTTGGATTTTTGATGTGTGGAGTTTGGAAACCCTCATGGTGTAGTGGTTAGTGCTACAGCTACTAACCAGAAGGTCAGCAGTTCAAATCTTCTAGGTGCTCCTTGGAAATCTATGAGGCAGTTCTACTCTGTCTATAGGGCTGCTTTGAGTTGGAATAAACTCCTGGCAGGGGGGTTAGCTTTCCTGTAAAGACTGAGTGCCAGAGACTGAATAACAAAAGCAAAGACCTACAGATACAGACCTCAGGTGCTCTTTCTCTGTAGATAGATCTCATCTGTTAGGTGATACATCCCACAAAGCTTAAATACCTTGATGGCGTTGTTAGCTGTTGTTGAGTTGTCCCCCTGTCTCATGGTGACTTCACTTACAGTGGGGCACAACTCTGCGCTACCCTGGTGATCATTTATGTCGAGCTGTGGGGTTCTCACTGGCTGATTTTTGGAAGTAGATCATCAGGGCTTTCTCCCTTGGCTGTCTTAGTCTGGAAGCTCCACTGAAACTGGCGGTGTGACAAAACGAAGCCTCGCCAGACAGTGGTGGTGGCCGTGCGTGAGGTCCGCTGGCTGGGAACTAAACCAGCTTCCCCTGTGGCAGGCAAGAAGTCTACCACTGAGCCACTACCGACCACCTTACCCATTGCTACTGAGTTGATTCTGACCTCACAGCAACCCTATAGAACGAGCAGAACTGTCCCATAGAATTTCCTAGAAGTAGCTGCTGGATTCTAACCACCTTAGACCCTCCAAACTTGAAATTCAGTCTCCTCACCTTAGTGAGATTCCAGGGCTTGGTTTACCCCTGCATGCACCGTAGTCTGGGAACTGCCACCAGACAGACAGACAGAAAGCCAAGGTAATAGTAGGACTCCCTTCCTTAATTCCTTTTCTCGGGTGGTACATTACTGCTCTGCCTGATCCTGATGTCTGAAAATAGTTGTTTCCTACATTTTGTCTAGTTTTCTAGTTGATTATGGTGGAAAGATAGTTTTGGACCATCTTATTCTGTTGTTATTAGGAATAGAAATACCTCAAAAAAGAAAACAATAGTCATTGGTTTACCTCTGCATATCTTGTTGTTACTCTTAAACCGCTTGCAAGTTATTTTAGCCATTTCTATTAAGGAAAGACTCCTAGTAACCAGAATGTCAAACCTGGAGATCACACTAAGTCCTTCTCCTGCTTCTCTCTGATTCATTTGATGTGGCTGACCACCCTCTACTCCTTTTTGAAAACTGGTTCATGTTTGACTTACAGGACACTCGTCTTCCTTGATCTCTTCCTTGTGTCTTTTTTGCTGAGTCCCACCTTTTGGGGATTTGTATATATCAAAATGCCCAAGTACCTCCTCTCTCGTCTGTTTTTCTTCCCTATGGTGTCTCCAGTGGAAACCCTGGTGGTCTAGTGGTTCAGTACTATGACTGCCAACCTAGAGATTGGCACTTCGAATCCATGAGGCAGTCCTTGAAAACTCTTTGGGGCAGTTCTACTCTGCCATATAGGGTTGCCGTGAATTGAAATTGACTTGATGGCAAGGGGTTTGGCTTTATTTATTTTTTTGTTTTATGATGTTTCTAATTGTCCCTTACATGCAGGTGATTCTCAAAGCCATTTTAGGTACCCCTGACTTGTTTCTAAGTGCCAGACCCAAAGATCCCACACAGCTCTCTGGGAACCCTGACAATATCATAAGCTCAACAGGAACAAATCTGTTAGGATCGCTGTCACCCAAATGATGGCTGCCACTATATCTCCTCTCTCTGCTGTTTTCACCAACATTCTCCATGTCTTCAGTGCTTGTGCTTCTTCTGCCTCCTTAGACTCCCATCTCTAGTATGAAGTTTTGTCGATGCCATTTCAATACTGTTTATCTAATGAGTTCTTTTCCACCTATTTCGTGTTCCGGATTCAAGGGTATTTTATACCTTCTTTGGTGTGGTAATAATAAGTGCCTGTGCTTACGATTCTTCTTCCTTCTTAATCACCTGTATTACACAGTCCTATCAGCATTACCTTTCTAAAGTCTAGTTCGGGTGGTATTACTCACCTGCTCTAAACACTGACTACAAAATTCAGTCAAAGCTATTTAGCATGGCATTCTTATCCTGGCGAACCAACACGGAATTAATTCCATGTATTCGTCTTCACTAAAACTCTAGTCACTCTCAGCACACATTAGAAAGAAGATCAGTATTAACTGGACTTCAACATAACATGATTACTCCTCCCATCTTAATCCAATATTACAAGAACACAGTAGCTGTGGCAGGGGGCCGGGGACCATGCTGTCAGGGGAAACCGAGGCCAGTTGGGACAACTAACATTTTGCTTAGAGAGCCCTCTGCACCCCACATTGGTGACTGGCATCTGGGGTCTTAACAGCTACCAAGCTGCCATCTGAAGGTACAGCAAATTGTCCCAACTCAGCAGGAATGGATGATCACCAAGGACCAAAATGACATGTGAAAAAGAGAACCCAGAAGACAGAGAGACCTACGTAAGTGAGTGACTACATCGACTTTGTGACTGGAAGAACTGGATGATGCCCAGCCACCACCAGTGATAGCGGTGATAGAAGTCACAAAGCTGAGTCTCACTGGCAACACAAGAATAAAAAGGGGATCTCCCTAACAGACCACAATTGATGGTCCACAGGCCTCAGCATTCCCCTGGGAGCATGGACCCTGGCCCTGATGCTGTCCCTGTCCATAAATCATAACGGAGGTCATCTCTCGGACAAGAAAGGGTTTGACTTAGTGATACAGAGTGACCATATCATGTGTGCACTTCATGGTTCTACGCATCTATAGGATGTTGTCCTGCTGACCACTTACTGGAGGAGGGGGAGTGAGTGGACAAGAGGGGATAGGAGATTGTTGGGAGGATAAGACATGTATGGAGCAGAGAGGAAGAGTGTGCTGTCACTGGACAGGGAGAGCAGTGGGAGCTGCATGTAGGTGGGCATGCAAATTTATATGGAAATGTACATTTTCATTCAATCATAAAAATAAATAAATAAATAACCTCTAATCACTCGAGCCAGGCTAGTTCCTATCCCAGAATATGCCAGGAGCTTTCCTGTACTCCTCCTGTATTTACACATGATTTTTCATCTGTCTGCAACATCTTGTTGCCCTTTTCATCCCAACTGTTAAAATCCCAATTTTCCAAATGCCATGTCCTTGAATACGTAGTCTGTCTGAGTGGAATGAATCCTTCTTCTTCCTTGGATCCAAAACAGTTTGTGTATTTCCTAGAAATTTCCTGTAGTGTCTCTATTTAAGAGCCCCGATGGCGCAGTGGTTAAGCACTTAGCTGCTAAGCAAAAGCACCAGCCACTGTGCGGGAGAATGGGGATGAGTCTGCTCCCATAAAGATTTACGGTCTTGGAAAGTCTATGAGACAGTCCTGCTCTATCCTGTAGGGTTCCTTTGAGTCAAAATTGACTGAATGGCAGTGGGTTTGGTTTTGTAGTTTACACCCTCTACTTTTTGCAAGATTTGTGTTCTTCCCCTTCTTCTTCTTCCAAACGTCTTCTCTGGTAACGGTAGAAATCATTAAATGTTCCCTGCGAATTGTATTTAGGACTTACTCTACTGGTAGAAAGCAATCTCATGTGTTGGGGCTTTGCAATCACTCTATATTTATCCTATAAGGAGGTGAGGATAAGGAGCATGACTTATTCACCTTTATACCTGCCAAGTACTTTTGCACATTTTTGGAGAATTTAAAGGTGTGTATGCCAGATTTAATGAAAATTTGACTTAAAACGTTATTTAATGACTTAATTTTTTATTAAGAAGTTTCTTTTATACAGCATATGGTCTTATCATGTTAAATATGATTCCATTTTAAAAACTATATGTATATAACTTTCCAGTAACATATCAGTGGCACAGTACAGAATATATTGCTTGTAAGTCCATTATTACACAGTAATTTTTCTCTAAGACTTGGCTATAATACAGAATTGATAAAATTGCATGCATTTTTTTTCTTTTATAAGTCTCTTAAGCCAGTGATCATGCTGTGTTTTCCCACTGATACTGCCAGATCCAAGACCAAGCATCACAGTGGAAACAAAGAATGTAGGTTATTTTGGGACTTGTTAGTGTTTCTACTTTTGTCTGGGCTTTCTTCCTGGGAAGCTATTCAGATACTACTGGGCACTATGTTTAACTAGAGTAAAATTTTCTGATTTCCTTTAAATGTTTCCTAAGTAAGAAACATATTATCCCTTAATCAGCTTCTTTTGAGATACTTGTTTACATGCAACAAAGTCCTATCTCAATTAGTTCTAAATTCTAAGCAAAAGCGTCCGTAATTAAACATTGTCTGTAGGATCATCCTGTTACTGTGTTGGAACAGTGAAGGGGAGCTGCTGTAGGAACACATACTAAGCTTATTAGCACGTTTATCAATTTGTTGGTATTCCTTAGTTGAGCAACCACATAGAGGGACTTTTTCCCTCATGCTGAAAGACTACATGAATTTAGGCATATACTTCACCTGTAAAATGAGGAAACTGTATAAAAAGAAATAATAATAATTAGTATCTCAGCACTGTTGTGTCTGGTGAATGAGATAATATATGTAAAGCATTTGGCATACTGCCTACCTGTGGTCAGTGTGTTATAAATATTTTGAATTGTGGTGGTAATGGTCAAATCCCATGACAAAAATATGTTGTGATGAAAAAAATCTAATAAGTAGATCTTCAGGATTCAGCAAGTAGCACAGTTAATTGAGGAATCACATTATGAAATTCAGCACCTTGTAAAATTTTGAACAGTTTCATGGACTTTATTTTAAGTGAAATTTAATCTCTAAACTGCTGGTGGAAATTGTGGCATAAACACAATGAGATAATTGATGCACATGATATATTGGGTAATATATTTAAAATATGTGGGCAGTGTACTTAAAATACATTACATGTGCATAACAATGACTTGTAGCTACCTCGTGTTTTGTATGTTGTGTTGTAGACGTGGCCTCACTGTCTTCCACTGGGATGGAAGCCTTGCAGACTTGTCGTCGAGCACTGAGCTGTCAGTAGATGGACCACTGCAACATGAACTGGCAACAGAATTTATTTCGTAATGTGTGTGATCATTTGCAGTGGTAAAATAGATTATTTTTAGATTCCCAATATAAAGTTGTTTTCTCACTAGATAATTATAATTGGCTCTGTGTGTAACACACATTTTTTAAATATTTTATGTTATTGGTAACACCAGTGTAACACAGGAATTAAGAAGATAGAAATGCAAATGGGTTTTCTTGTTTCTTACATTGTGGCTGCAAACAGAGACTTGGTTCTGTAAGTTATTTTTTAATGTGTGCAGTTTTTAACAAGGTCCTTAAAGTGGTAATCATTTCTCAGTTTCCATTGTCGAGGGATATTGGTGGTTTGATAGATGTAATGTTGCTTTTTTTGTTGATGAAATATGGTTTTCATTAAATGCTGTGTTGTAAAGTCTTACATAGAATCATAGATTTCAACCATTCGAGAGCTGGGAGGAAATTCATTTATAACAGCCCTCTTCCTGAATGGTGCAAATGGTTTGCACTGTACTAGTAATCTAAAGGTTTGTAATTTAAATGTATTCAGAGACACAGCAGAAGAAAGGGCTGCCAATCTGCTGCCATAAAGATTACAGCCCAGAAAACCCTATGCAACAGTTCTACACTGTACCACATGGAGTCGCTGGGAGTTAAAAATGAACTCAGTGGCAACAAGGGTGTTTGTTGTTGTTGTTGACTTCACAGAAGTAGAAACAGAGAGGGAGGTGGAAAGAGGGATCAAGACAATCATGGCTTACCTCCTCTTTCATGTTCAGGAAGTCATGTGGCTTCACGGCAGGAATAGCTGAAGCGCAGACGTAGGCCTGGGGACTACCGGTGGCAGGCAGACAGGCACAATTCACTGTCAAGTCGATTCTGACTCAGCGACTCATAGGTAAGAGTAGAATTGCCTCACAGAGTTTCCACCAAGCACTTGGCAGATTTGAACTGCCCTTCGATATCAGTGCTAACTTAAGCAGCACTTGAGAAATTGAATGACATATTGCACTGGGCGAGTCTGCTGCAAGAGACCTCTTTTCAAAAGCAAAGATGTCACTTGGATGGCTTAGGTGTGCCCGATGCACACCATGGTCTTTCTTGTCACCCTACATGCATGTGAAAGCATGGACAATGAAGAAGGAAGACATGATCAAAAACTGATGCTTTCAAACTAGGGAGTTAGTAAAGAATATTGATACACCATGGACTACCAAAAGAGTGAGCAAATCAGTCTTAGAAGAAGTACAACCATAGTGTTCCTTAAAAGTGAGGGTAGCAAGACTTGGGACCCATCATGCGGAAAGAGAAATCAACAGAAAAGGACTCGTGCCTGGTCAAGTAGAGAGTCACGGAAGATGAGGGAAACCCTCAGTGACAAGGGAGTCACACAATAAACCCCCAAATGCCAACAATTACAAAGACAGCACAGGGCCAGGCAGTATTTCCTGTTATTCATAAAGGTCGCTACAAGTCAGAACAAACTGGACAACGACGAACAGTAACAGCCTTGAGTGAGTGTTCCTCATTTTCAATATCCTTTTTACAAATTTGTAAAGCAAGGATTATAATACCTGACTTGCAGATTACAAAAAGGCAGATGCACTGATCAAAGTATATATGTGAGAGGCTAGATAAAACAGAAAATGTTTCACTGTGTATTGCACTTAATTACCCCTGTGTGTTGATCTCTTTCGTGACCTAGCGAATCCTGTTCAGTAGGCTTGTGAATTCAGATGAGAACTGAACTTTGAAAAGTAGAGTACACTCTGCCAAGCCACCTGGCTACTGTGGTACACCTGGATTTAGCTATTTCTGTTACAAACAATAATTAGTTAAGGTTTTTAATTGAACTTAAAGTGGGAGAGGATTTTTTTTTCTTGCACTGACTCAATGTGTACAATATAGATCATTATAACTAGACTTACTTTATAGTTAAACAGGTACTGCTGTTTTTTTCTGTGAATAAACAATCCAAGTGTGATTCACATTTTTTTCTACAGATCCCTTCTCATTTAGAGCCTAGCAAGGATGCTCTTGCAAACCCTGGTAGCGTAGTAGCTAATCAAATGGCTACCAGTTCCAGTATGCCAGGCGCTCCTAAGAAACTCTGTGGAACAGTTCTCCTCTGTCCTTTAGGGTTGCTGTGAGTGAGAATTGAGTCAATGGCAGTGGGGTTTGATTTTAAGGATGCTCTTAGGGATCACTGGGTGGTGCAAATGGTTAATGCTCTTACCTGCTAACTGAAGGTTAAAAGTTCTTTTCCACCTAGAGATGCCTTCGAAGAAAGGCCTTGATGACCTATTTCCAAACAATCAGCATTGGAAATCCCATGGAGCCCAATTCAGTTTTGACACACAGGAGGGTCACCATGAATTGGGCTCAACTCAATGGCAGCTAAATTTAAGGGTATTCTTGCCTGGAGCATGTCTAGATCTATTTTCTCTGCCTTTAGCATCAAGTCTTCTGTCCAGTCTGAATTCCATGTTGGTTTTACTTTCCCTACTGAAAAAGCCACTGTTGGGCCCTGAGCTGTTGTCTTTTGCCATTTCGCAAGTTAATGGTCTCTTGTTAAACATCTTGATGTCCATTCATTCTTTTCTTTTTCCTGTTACTGACTAAACCTCACCTTTTTCAATTCTGTGCCTTCTGGGACATCTGTGCTTTGCCTATCCCCAGCCATCCCTTCATCCAGCCATACTGGCCTCCTTGGAGTTCCTCAGCCAGGCCAAGCCATGTGTCCCCATACCTTTGCATTTGGAGTTTCTGCTACCTCGGATGCTCTGCCCTGGATCATAACATGACTGGCCTGTCCCTGTCATCTAGGGCTCAGCTCAGGTTCCTCTTCAGAGTAGGCCACCATGATGACCGCTGCAAAACAGTGGTCTGCCCCACGATCCTTTCCTGCTTTGAATACACCTATACCTCTGTTAAATGCCCTTACTCATTCATGGGCTTGATTATTTTCGGATTCTGTCCCCTTGAATACAACTCTCCAACAGCACAAACCCTATCTGCCCTGGATACCTCTGGATCTAAAAGCTCCTAAACAGTGACTGGCGTGCAGTGGGTACTCAGTTAATGTTTGTTGAATGAAGCAGTCAGTGAATGTATGTATGTGCATAGGCTCTCTGCCAGCTTGTTCTCTGGCACAAACCCAGCAACTCTGTCTGTGTTGTCTGCTTTAGTTCCTTCTGTCTGTGATTTCGAACTCTATGTCATGAGAGGGACTCTTTACCCACTGTCAGAAAACCCTGCTCTTTGCAATAGGGGTGCCGACTCCTGGGTGCACCACCAAGGCGTCAGTTCCCACCAGGAAACAGCACAAACCTTCTCTTAAAGGTTCTTCCTGTTTCTTAGGTTTAAGGCTCCCCCTTTTCACCAAATCCTTGCCTTAAGGCCACTAAGCTTAAAAGACTGTTTATCAAGACTTTTGCTTTTAACCTTTCATGCATGCTGTCCATACAGAAATTTTTCAGTAATATATAGTGGAGAGCTTCTGGAAACTATGATAATTGAATTCAAACACATTGATATGTGCTGTGAGTCCTTTAAATAAACCTTAAAATTATCTCATACAGATTGTTTTTAATATGAAATATGTATATATACATATATAAAAGTTGGAAAATATAGAAAGGGAAAGTATCATCCTGCCCAGAAATAATTATTGTGAATGCTTAGGGTGCGTTTTTCCAGAGAGACAGTGTGCATATGTGCATATGCACAGATGTCAGTATTTGCACATGTGTACATATGCAAAACTAAAAATAGAATCATATACTACTCATAGTTTTTTAATAACATGACTTTTTACTTAATGTCATGAACATCTTTCATGCCATTATTCTCTTACAGAAATGTTTTTTAAGTGGCGCCATGTTATTTCTCCTTAATCTTCCTTCACCATCTTCTTCATCTGCAAAAGGGAATAATACTGCCTTAAACAATCACTAAATGGATTAACTGAGATAATATATATAAAGAATTGAGAATAGTTGCTAGCATATAGTAAGTGCTCAAAATTTTTCAGCTGCTATTGTTATTGATCCAACTTGCTGTTATTTAAACAATCAAAGGGCCCTTATGACTATGCCCTGTTTTAGAACTCTGATGGTGTAGTGGTTAAGAGCTTGGCTGCTAGCTAAAAGGTCAGTAGTCCAAGTCCCCCAGTCTGTGAATGGGAATCAGCTCCACAGCAATGAGTTTGCTTTTTCCATTTTGGATGCTTTATTTTATTACTCTTTCCTGTGAACTCTAACTGTATTTTTATTTTACCAATGAAATATCACTTTTAAACTCTAAAATTGTGTGTTTGTTTTCATCTTTGAGAAATTTTACCAATACATGTCAAAAGGACACTTCTAGTTCAGGCAGACTTCAGCAAAAAGCAAAGAAACAGAAAACCTCTGGTTTTATAAAACAGTATGCCCCAGGGATTTCCATGTTAAAGTAGAAGTTTATCTCATTTCCTTCAGTCCGTATCATGTTCTACCTTTGTCATCCCTTCAGCCTGAATATCAGTTGTGCTCCAAGTCAGTGTCCACTCGTCAGAGTAGAACTGCTCCACGGGGTTTTGAATGGCTAGGTTTTCACTAGTAGATCACGAAGGCTTTCTTTAAAAGAGCCTCTGGGTGGGCTGAAACCTCTAGTCTTCTAGTTAACAGCTGAGTGTTTTAATCACTTGCTCCACCCAGGGACATCTTTTCCACCTGAATCTTCCCCCAATGGTTGATGCATCATTTTCAGAGCTGATTTCACCGTGCTGTTTTAGAAAGAAGCATGAACACTGCTTCCTCCGTCAGTTAGGGCTGACTTCTTGTAGCTTTTATCCTATATCTTTAGGTCTTTGGTCCACTTTGAGTTAATTGTTTAATACAGTATGAGGTAGGAATCCAGCATCATTCTTTCACATATAGATGGATATTCCATTTCCTGAGCACCATTTGTTAGAGAGAGCATCCTTTTGCCATCAGATGTTCTTGTTACCTTTGCTGAAAATCATTTGGCCATAAATGTATGAGTGGGTTTATTTCTAGATTGTTAATTCTTTGCCATTGGCCTGTGTGTCACCTTATGCCAGTACCACACTTTTTTCATATAATTGCTTTTGCCCTTTTGTGTGGCCTACCATCAGGGTTTACCAGTCTGGGTGGCTGTTAGGTGAAAGAAGTTGTCTGTCAGAGATGAGTAATTCACTGATGTTCTCTAGGACTGTATGTCACCTTAAAAAGAGCTGTTTGACTTAATTAAAATAAACTTTCTTATTTTGTTGTTTATATGGTTAAGCTTGTGAGTAAATAAATTTTAGAAATTGTATGTATTCGTTTCTAAGTCTATTCCGCTTTTTAAATTTGTTTAGTTTAAATTGCTATACAAATTTAAATTTTGCATAGCGCTAGTCTAAATAGTGGACTAGACTTATTCCTCTAAAAAGGGGAATAGACTTTGCTTCCTGAGGGTTTTTTGTGTCTTTCAGACAGATGGTCCATGGTCCGAAGTGAGGATGAAGGAAGCTGTTTTGATCCATTGTGTAGGTACAGAATGTTATCTTTGTTTTGTTTAGGCATTTCACAGGCTAGTGAAATAGCTGAGCTAGTATTTCCAGCTTTAACTTTGAAGCTAGAGCACATGGCGACAGAGACACTTTTTAGTGGAATAAGTCTGTTCTACTCTTTAAATATATTTAATTTAAATTGCTATGCAAACTTATACGTTTATTTCTTAAAATCAATTTGTTTTGGTAAAAAAGAGCGAGAACGTTGCACAAGTTGAAGAGTGAAGTTAGTGTCACTGAATTACTCTGCTGTGTACATTGTCAACAACGATATAACAAACATAACAATACAACCATAACAAATAGCAAATAAATTATATAAAGACAAGCAGCTAGAAACAACATGCTGTTTAGGTTTTAACTAAGTGTCACAAGATAGCGGTTACATTTTTTCTCTTCATTTTGTGAATCTCTGAAAATCTTCCTTCTTGGGAAGGGTTGCCTGCGTGAGAAGAGGGCATATTCTTTTAGAGTCAGCTTCAAAAGACACATCTCTTCTCTGGACCGTTGTTTCTCAGATTGAAATCTTCAAGTGCTCAGTGCTGTACAGTTGCTACTTTTAAAGCATTTATTTTATTTTATTTTCATTTAGAATGTTGTTGTTTCTTTTTTTCATATCTCTGTTTCTTAGCCTAAACCAGTTGTTGGCTACCAGTATCTTTGTCTAGATCCTCCCCCTGGAGGATGTTTCGGATCCTGGAGGATGAGGGGTGAGAGTGTTGGTGGTTGGAGAAGACTTTGTTAGTCCTACTGGCATTTGTATTGTTTAACTGGAAGTGGCTACTGAAAAATGCTAATATAACACCTCAGCCATTCCTTTATTAATGTGTTAAAGACCCTGACCAAAACTAAAAAAATGAGCAGAGCCTTGTTGAGCCTGAATCAGTTAGGCTATGAAATGCAGCCTGGGTTTTGAGGGGAAAGTGAGCACATTAGCTTTAATTACTCATTCGGGATACTCCATTCTGTTGCCAAAGTCAGTTATCATCAGCTTTGATTAGAAATCAGGAAAGACAGCTGCTGAAATGTAGAGTGAAAAGAATTGTATTGGATTAGAAAGGTGTTGTTTTGAATTTGAAAGAGAAGGAAACATCTTTGGGAAACATCTGAATATGCACTTATTTAAATAACTCAATGGCTAGAGATATAGTACAGTATATTGTAGATATGAGTGATTTTCATTATTAAATTAAGTGCTTTTGTTCAGTTCATCTCGATTTTCCTGTTGGCTGCTGTGGTTTCCTTCCCCTTGTAGCTCCATTCTGATGCATTGCCGCATCCCTCTTTGTGGACTGAAATGTGTCGGTATTCTTAAACTAAATTCATGAACCGTCTTCCCAATCATTGGGCTGATGAAACACCACTTACCAGTGTGAAGCCAAGCCAGGAGAGGCATATAAAATACTGCATTCAAATGCTGAATCTAAAAGCACAGTGTCTTTTATTGTCATTCCTGTGTACAAATTTTGGCCTTATTATTTTAGCAGTAAAGTGTGGGATTATAACACAGGAGGATAACACCGTGCCCAAATGCTCACAAATGAATCAAAAGTTTCTGGTAGAATCACGTGTAAAAATCAAAAGATGTGTCAAGATTTACCTTCTACTTTTTGAAAGTTGTTGGAGATAATTGTAAGAAAATTCAAAGGTGGCTGTGTTCACCTATCTTTAGTTAAACTTTATTAAACAGCAACATTCTCTACTATTTCTACAAAAGATTGATCATTGGTTAAATAAAAGTATAAGTAAAAATGTATGTTTAGCCATCCCTTAAATATATAAAGCCTAAGAATAGCTGAGAATATGTATTTGTATTCAGAGTTGCAGGTGAGTAAACTTGTGTACAAACACACTGAAAGTGACTGTCAAGCCCTCTGTCTCCATGTGCTCTGGCTTCAGAATTAAATCTGGAAATACTAGCCCGGCTGTGTAGCCTGTGTGTTGCTTAAACAAAACAAAGATAACATTCTGTACCTACACAATGGATCGAGACAGCTTCCTTCAGCCTCACTTCGGACCATCTGTTTGAAAGACACGAAAAACCCTTAGGAAGCAAGCCTCTGATCTGTGGCTAAGGGTTTAAAGACACATGCTCATTCTCACCCCCTGCAAATGTGTACAGAGTGCTGTAAGAGGTTTTGTATTAGCTGTAAAAGGTTGGATGGTTTGCCCTCAGCATCTGTCAGTTACAGCTTCTCCATTCTCTGTAGTAATTTAAAAATTCTTTTTGTAGCAGGAACTATCCTTTATGATTTCTACATCAACTGTTATAAATATTGGGAACAAATATTTTTCCAGGAGCTAAATAATTCTGAAAGTTTCCAAAAGTTTTGTTGTCTGTATATCTCACTATATCCTGTAAGTTCCATTGATGAAAGGGGCCACAGAAATGTGCCTAGTTACATGTTTGCATAACAGAAGTCATTGATGATTGACGTGATTAGTTTTAAAGGAGTTGTGAAGATTTCTCGCCTCATATATTCTTATTGAATCCCATAGAAGTTTTGGAAAATGCATCTTGGTTCAGAGATTTTTGGTGGCTGGTAACGTTTTCTGTCTTTAAGCCCCCATATGGGTCCAGGTCTGTGTCTTCCCAGGAAATAGTGCCATGAGACAACCAGGGTTGCCCAACAATTTTTACATAATACCAAACAACAACAATAAAAGGTTTCTACTTTTTCAAAGTGAAAGGGTATTTTTCATAATGAAAGCTTTATTTACTTATCATATAATCATTATAGGAAAATGCCATTATTTTTCATTTTAGAGTAAATCCATTATCTGATGTTTAATATATTTGCTATAACTACGGGAACACTTCAGTAACAGTGGTGGTTAACACAGTACTGATGAGGTAGTTCTGCAAGCTGCAGTAAATAAGGGGTGAAAGTAAGTTTCAAAGTCTCTGTGCTAAAAGAAATACAATGCCTGTGACTGGAGGCTTTTTTTTTTTTTTATAGGTATCTATCGCTGGACAGTAGACTTTGTACATAGTGAAATTTAGTCAAAACCTTCCAGTACTTGCGTTTCCTTCCTGTTTCCTGAGATCATAGCCAAATTATAGCCGCAGAGACCTCAGAACTGTCCTGATACTTCAGTAGATGGTTCAGTTGAGAACAATTTCCAAGGTCATGTCTAACGCTGGTTCTAGTGTGTGGAATTCACCATCTGTGGAGTAGATGACATTGCCCTAGTGACACCCACTAGTTGTAAAATCTTTTCTTGGTGTCTTCTCTTCATGTTAACATAGTTGCCTTTGAAAGTATGTGTCTATTCTTATACCATTAGATACTTTCAAAGGGAAGTGTTGTGATTGAAAGCATTTCAGCTGGAAAATGCATTGAACTGAGTGTTGTCAGACGTTTTCTTAGAACAAGCCAAAATCTTTTAATACTGTCTAAAGTATAAAACACATGCAAATGGGAAAGCAATTGTGTAAACTTTCACTCTTATGCCTGAGTCACTGACTTTTTCAGACCAATAAGAAACAAATATCACCAGTCTGAACTTGGCAGTATCTGATTTCATGCCAGTCACGTCCGCACACACACATTTGTTTATTTATGTCACTCATTAGAACTCAGTAACTAAATTGAGTTGGTAGTTAATGTGGCATTTTATAAACACATCCATCAACTGAAAAAAGCACATTACTTTATGAACAGTGACCAATAATAAATAACCGTATAGCCGTCACAAAAATATCACGAGCCAGAGAGACCATGACAAGGGCAAAAAAACTGAATGAAGTTACAGAAGAAGTCGAAGTGGTGGACTCTGAAAGAATGCCTACAGCCTCAACAGCCCACGGGCTTCTTCTGACTCCTGTCCGCTGCGGGCTTAGCAGCAGTGGGCTGACTTTGCAGATCTCTTGTCTGCCTCTTCTCTGTCTCATCAAACAGTAGCTTTGATATTGTCATGAGAACTTGTTCTGACATACCAACCAATAGAATTAAAAGAATTTTCATAACTACATAATACTAATCTTACAATTAAAAATAATATCATTAATGCATAAAACAGAAAAACTTAATAAATTCATTTTAAGTAGTAGAAAGACCTAGCTAAATTAATAGTCTAAATTATAGAACCTTAACATTAATTAATAACAATTTAATTACTCTCAGATTCATGGAATTCCTTGGAGAAATTCCTGTGGTAAATCGATGAGAAAATTTGTAAATACTGTATCAGTTGATAAATAAAGCAATGTTTCTAAAGCATTGTAAAGGTGGGTTGGCAAAGGAGTCAGATTTCATCATCTAGCTTCACAAGTGGTGAGGACAATCATTTTCAGCGTCGCTAGCGCAGGCTGATTGCCACTAGAGGCAGACGTCAGATGTGACTCCATCCTCCAGCCTTTTCACCAACTCTGACACAAACTGTCCCTCCCATAGCACTCTCTACTTTGAGTTCTATACTGACTGTTACAGGCGTCTTAAGGGAAGTGAGAGGTGTCAGTTCAGGTTGAGGATGGCTCAGGAAAGAGTCCCTCCCTCAGGGCAGTGTTGTGTCCCCAGGCTTCACACGTACACCCCTCTCTGGCCCTCAGCCCCTTGGTCTAGCCCCTACCCTGCTCTAGTAAGTGTGACAAAGCTCTTCAAGTCCACTAAGAAGTGCCCAGCACTCCAGTCCTGCTCAGAGGCATTCAGCTTTTGAATGCTGTGGGCCTGGGAGCTCACCGTGCTGTCTTCTGCTGGTCTCCTGGTTATGCTGTTTCTGTTTCTCTGCCCTGCTTCTTTCTCTCTTGCTCTCTTCAGTGTTAGAGCTCTCTGTTTTTTTGTCTCCTGGGTCTGGGAGCATCTCAGTGCAGAGAGCCTGGTTCCAGAGGACCCACCTCCCATCTCTTCTTGATGGTAATCATTTCTGTATCAGCTTTGAGGTTTGCTCTCTTATAAGCCTAGCAGGATGGCAAAACTGACAGAGCCTCTTGTTAGAGTTCCATATACCTTATTTGTGTAGTCCCAGTCCTTAGTTACATTATTAGACAGCTATTCACCTTATGTACATTATTAGAGAGCTGTCCACTTTCCTTGTTAGGCCACAGGCACTTCATTTACATAGTTCCACCGAGTCCCTTGGTGGGAATTACAAAGACTGTGGCTAGACAGTTCATACTAATTCACAGCACAACAAGCGTCTACCATGGGCTAGTATTTTTAAGTGGTTTTCACCCTGAAGTATGTGCATGTTAATTTCTCTTATAAAATATTCTTTTGTTAGAAGTCAAAAAACATATTTCTGATTTTCCAGTTATTTGTCATGTTTGACAGTCATTCATTTATAGGCACACTTAGAAATATTCATCCAATCATATATTGATATTTTGCCATGTGTAATCAGACAGTCTTGTGTTGTGACCTATAAACTTTGCACTGGCTGATTTTCAGAAGTAGATCACTAGGCATTTCTTCCTAGTCTGTTAGTATGGAAGCTCCACTGAAGCCTCTCCACCATGGGTGAACATGCTGGTATTTGAAATACCAGTGGCATAGCTTCTAGTATCGTAGCAATACACAAGTCACCGAAGTATGGCAAACTGACAGATGGATGGTGGCACAGGACCAAGCAGTGTTTTGTTCTGTTATATGTAGAGTTGCCATGAGTTGGAGCCAGCCAGCCAGCAGTTAATGCCATAACTACAATCATTATGCTGAGCACACAGTGGTGAGTTCAAAAAAGCCCTTATCTTTGTGAGGTTTATAGCTTGGGGGTTAGAGTTCACTGAAAACTAATTACACATTATGATAAGGGCATAATCAGAGTGCTGAAACAATACAGGAGGAAAGATTTGAAAAGATGACATTTAGAGCTAGGTCTTTTTTAAAAAAAAATGTATACACACATTTTATTGTTGTTTAGGTGAAAATTTATGGACTGAATTAGTTTCCCATTCAATAATTCATACATAGCTTGTTTTGTAACATTGGTGGCAAACCTCTGACTATGTCAGCATTCTTCTCCCTTTACCCTTGGGTTTCCCGTGTTCATTTTCCCAGCTTTCCTGCCCATTCTGACCTTCTGAACTTTGCTTTTGGTCAAGTGTCACCCTTTAGGTATCATACAATTGATAGGCATTTCTCAAGATGAAAGAATGAAAGAAAAAATTCAAACCTCGACTTGCAGTATTGAAGGATTTTATGGTCAAAATATGGAATGACACAGGAAGCATCAAAAGAAGATGGGAGGAATATACAGAGTCACTGTACCAAAAAGCATTGGTTGACTTTCAGCCGTTTCAGGATGTGTAGCATATGATCAAGATCCAATGGTACAGAAGGTAGAAGTCCAAGCTTTTCTGAAGGTGCTGGTGAAAAACCGGGCTCCAGAAACTGACAGAATATCAGCTGAGATGTTTCAACAAATGGATGCAGCACTGAAAGTGCTCACTTCTCCATGCCAAGAAATTGAGAAGATAGCTGCCTGGCCAACCAGGGAGGAAAAGATCCATATTTGTGAACATTCCAAGGAAAGGTGATCCAACAGAATGCAGAAATTACCCAACAATATCATTAGTGTCACGTACAAGTAAAATTTTGCTGAACATAATTTAAAAATAGTTGCAGCAGTACATTGACTGAGCACTGCCAGAAAGTGAAGACAAAATTAGAAAAGATTGTCAAACAAGGGACATCATTGCTGATATCAGATGGATCTTGGCTGAAAGCAGAGAACACCAGAAAGATATTTACCTATGTCATTTTCACTTTGCAAACTCGTTTGTTAGTGTGGATGATAACAAATTAGGGATAACACTGCAAAGAGTGGGAGTTAATTATGCTTATGAGGAATATGTACACAGACCAAGAGGCAGTCATTTGAACAGAAAAAGAAGATACTGTATGATTTAAAATCAAGAAACGTGTGTGTCAAGATTGTATCCTTTCCCCACACTTACTCAATCTGTATACTGAACCAGGTATTGGAGTTGATTTGATGGCGACTGATGGTGTTTCAGCTGTTTTCACCTGTCACCAGCCTTGAGGCAGAAGTCTATTCTTCCACATTTCCTTTTATGTGTTATAATTTGGGGACCAAGTGGTGGTTTTCATTGCACGGTGTCCATTAGTAGTTTTTATAATCACCTTCAGCAATATTCCTCAATAAAAGAGGAAGCTCTTCACGTGCCTAAAATTCATCTTGTTTAAAAAAACTCGGAAAATGTCTTGTTGAAACATTATTTCTTTTAAGCACTGGTTGAAATTGTGTCTTTCCTAAATGCTAAAGTGAAGCCCAAGCCCATGTTGCAGCAGATTTCCTAAACATTGTAGATCTGCTCTGTGATGCCAGAGATCAGAAGTATTACTGTAACCTTTGAAGGATTTCCTTCCTGTCTGTCCTTTGTAGGTCACATCATCTTTACTGAGTAGACAGAGTGATGAAAGTGCAATTTGGAGGCCTTGGAAGTCACTGTTTTTTATCAGTCCCTAAATGTCTTCTCTGTATTCCGAGCATAAGTTAGATGTTGCTGTTTTCTACATACAAGAACAGCATTGCCCCTAGAAATACTCTCTGAGTGGCAGTAGCATCTGAGTGCTCTCGGGCCAGAATTGGAAATGAGATTATTTGCTCAGCAACCTATTACTATTTGGGCCTTTCTTAGCATTTTATAAAATGCCTAACATAGCATTGAGCATTTCTGTCTATTGTCTCTTCTTTCATAAGTTATCTTGCAGTTTCCTTTGCTACTATAATTAAAAGGATAAGAGCAAAAATCCTATTTCTTGCTCAAAGTGCTGTTTTCATAGCTGGACAAAATGTGTATTGTTTTACTTTACTTATCAACAGGCCCCGCTGCTTTTCACTAAGGTTGTGTTTAATAAGTATGTTCTCTTGGGCCGGAATGTCAAATATATCCCTAATGAGTTCAATGACATCACCAAGCATCCTTTTCTTCCTTGCCAGTAGTCAGCATTGTGTAAGGAGATCACATTAGCTGTCATCTCAGCACAGATGCCAGGGTCACGCATTAACAAGCAAGAGAGCTTTGACAAAAAGATGAAGATTTCAAGCAAAGTCTGGCCATGTCAGAAGAACAGTGAACAGCTGTTTAGGGAGAATGGTGGAGACTTTAGAGAAAAGGTATTTACTTCATAAAGTTAGTTTTCTGTGCCTCCCTCTCTCTGCCTCTCTGAAAATTGTGTAAGTTAGTGATGGGCCTAAAAAATGATTTCTTTAAGCCACGATTGCCACTTCAAGTGTGGATTTTTTGAAATATATTGCAGGCAGCCCTGACATTCTAAAATTGATTGAAATTTTATGACCTTCTAAGTTAGCTTATGTATTTCCAGCTAGTGTGACTTCTGGAAATAATGCAGTTCAGCAACTAAAAGTAGATTCTTCATAGGAAAACTTTATGAATATGTTCTTTCTTTTTCCATTTTATGATTGTAACACCAAAGTGCATGTCAAATAAAAGGCAAAAGAAAAAAAAAAAAAAACTCCTGAAATGCATTCATTTATTTGAAAATATTTTGATGTGCTTATGTGTATACATGAACGTCTAAATCTAACTTGACAAAGTTCGGCAGATTTTTGTGGCAAGGATGAAGCTGTCCTTTGAGATGCAACCAGAATACTCTGTGAATGAAAAATAACTGTATAGAGAGGATTGTTTTGTTTGTTTGTTTAAGTAGTTGTGGCTCCTATGCCTCCCTCGTTTGCCTTTCAAATGTGTTGTCTTTGCAGGGAAAATTAAAAAAAGAGGATTTTGTAGTCCAGGTGGCTGGTTTGCACTGCGAAGTAAAGGCTAAAATTAGTACAGCAGTCCCTGGGATTAAGATGATAAACAGAAACAAACCTTGGAAGATAGAGCTGTTCCAAGTCAACATTCAGGTGCCTAGAGGGAGTTGGTAGGCATGGAAAACTTCAGACAGTTTCTTCACTAAGCATCCTGTATGTTGACCATATTAAAGTATCTTTTTGCTATTATTTTTTAACAGGTATAAACTGAATGCTTAGCTTTGCCAGTGTGAATTTAAAAAGAGAGAAATTTGTCTTTGTATAGGGGTCTAGGTAGGGATGGAGGGCAACAATGGAGCCGGTATGCCTCTCTTTCACACTGTGGCCTTTACTTGGTGCCCAGTATATGCCTGTCTCTCCAAGAGAGCAACATACTGAGGCTTTTCTGGTTTCTGTGGCTGGATGGATTTATGTCTGTAGCATGCATTTGTTTGTTGGTTACGGTCTTTGATTTGTGGTCTCTCAATATATTAAATAGAGCCAAAAAGCCAAATGGTTTCCTCAGCTCAGGGCCCTCCCCAGAGCTGGGCAGGGAAAGGTTATTCATATTTGACAGTAATGTATTTGGGTCTTCTTTTCACTCTATAGCTGCCCAAGTGCATGAATCTGAACGAAAGATAAAGTGTTTTACAACTGCCCAAATGCAAATGCAAATTGATATACAAGAGCCAAGTGATAACCAAGGGCTCAAAAAACTCACTGCTGTCGAGTTGATTCCGACTCATAGCACCCCTAGAGGTCAAAGTAGAACCACTCCATAGAGTTTCCAAGAAGTGCCTGATGGATCTGAACTGCAGACCTTTGGTTAGCAGATGTAGCACTTAACCACGACACCACCAGGGTTTCCACATGAGGGCTAGTGGATGAGAAGTCCATGCTTAACACCTGTCTGATTATATTTAACAAAAGATACTAAAATATGTGAATTGGGTATAGAATTTAAAATCAAAGAGATATTTCTTTTCTGTATCAGCACTTCATTCTTTTGGTCCTTTGTTCATTTATTACACAACAGTGGCAGTGAGGTTGGTGATCTGAGAATATAAAATACATGGAGTGGGGCATGTTCTAAGACCTTGTTCTAAGACGTTTGATGTGGTTGAAGAGATAGACACACATACATGGATACCAACTGGAGAAAATTTATAAAGAGCAAAATGATACTATGAAAGAAGCATAGTTAGACTTAATAGCTGGGATTCATTTTTTAAAAAAAGTTTAAGCCATGCTTAGAGCAATGGACATTAACTGCTGAGTATAGAGAAGAGGCACTCCCTGCAGAAAGAGTGGTGTAGGTATTGCCAAAGAGCTCGGCTTGGCTAGCCCACCAAGCAGGTGTGCGGCTGGTTAGCAGGGAGTCAGTAGCTTTGGGGAATGAAGCATGAGACCACGAGGTACAGGAGAGCCAGTTGCTGGAGGTTTTGAGACAGAGGCAGATAGGATAAGAAAGCACTGCCAGAAGACCTCCGTATTAATCCACTTAGGAGAAGCAGAGGCCAAGAGACTGGTAATTTGGATATGGAGAAAAACAATGGCAACTGTTAAAATAACAAGCAGAAAGAAGAAAGAATTTGAAATAATCCAGAATTTCCTTCCTGGAGCAAAACTTCACTTGCATAACAAAGAGGGGCAGGGAATGAAAAAGATTTTCCCATCATGGGAGCATTTCTCAGTATATGTTGGGGTACAGGTGTTCATTCTTTTGTTTGCTTGTTTAAAAATTTTGTTGTGTCTCCAGCTGTATTCAATTTCTGTGATGCCTAAAAATCCATATTTCTTCCTCTTATTTTCATTCTAACTAATAAAAGATTTTTGGCTGTAATATACATACCGTAAGATTCACCAGTTCAAAGTGATTTTTTAGTAAATTTACATAGTTGAGCAAACCATCACCATACTCCAGTTTTAGAACACTTCTATCATCCCCAAATGTCTTCTTGTCATGTTAGCAGTCAATCCGTTTTCATCCCTAACCCCAGGCAATCACTTCTGCTTTTCTGTCTTACCAGTTTTGCCTTTTCTATGTACTTCATACAAAAAAAAAATAATAAAATATATAGAGAAGTTTTTGTTGCATTTGGATTTTTTCACTTAGTATAATTTTTTAAAGCACATTCATCTTGCAGTATGTACAATAATTCCTTTTATTCTAATGGGGATTCTCTTCTACCAAGAAAATAACAGTGGAGTTGAGATGACTTCCTAGCAAACTTCTTGCCTCCCTTACAGCAACAGTACCACTTTAATCATGTTCTCATTCTTAACATTCAAGTCTGTGTTTTTTTGAATTAATTTTTTCTATGATGTGAGGTAAGGATGTAGGGTAATCTTTTTTTTTGCATATGGACATCCATTGACTATTTAAATCAAAATAGACAAGAGTTTACCTGGCAGGAGTTTATCAGAACTTACCTTGGACGTTTAATTTTCTGTAATGTTTCTATGTTCTCCATTCCTGGTGCTGATACAATTTGCTCCGTCTCGACCTCTTTGTACATTTTTCTGTTGTTGAATGTAAAACTCTATATGGCCATCTTCTTTTCTATATGTCTCTTTTATTAGAATATTAGCTTCTTCTTCTTTGTATCCTCAGTACCTGAAATATGCTACTACCTAATGTATTTGTCTGGAGCCCTGGTGACGTAGTGGGTAAGAGTTACAGCTGCTAACCAAATGGTTGACAGTTTGAATCTACCAGCTGATCCTGGGAAACTGTATGGGGCACTGCTACTCTGTCCAGTAGGATCATTATGAGTCAGGATAGACTTGACAGAAGTGGGTATGGTTTGGTTTTTAATATGGTCCTCTGGAGCCTAGTGGTGCAGTATTTAAATGCTTGGCTGCTAACCGAGAGGTTAGCAGTCTGAATCTACCAGCTGCTTCTTGGAAACTCTGTGGGGTAGTTTTACTTTTTCTCATAGGGTCCCAATGAATCAGAATTGACTCAACAGCAATGGGTTTGTTTGTTTTTAAATCTTGGTTGAAGTTTTTAAAGTATCAACCTTTGTGAACCTTGAAAATCTCTCTATGTGTAAAACTTTAAAGCACACTCGCATTTGAAACAATGAAAATAGTCCAGCGAGCCAGCTTGCTCAGGAAAAGAAATAAATCATTCTAGCTGACAGTGCTCAGATTTCTGAAGGACTGCTTTGTAGCTTTGAAAAGGGACAGAGATTTGAAGGGATTTGAACAGGGTGATGGCTAATAACTTCTACCGTCCTAATTAAATAGTATATCTAAGAAAACCTGGAAACCTTCAGGCTACAGTGGACATGGACCAGTTGTGTCTTCATTATTTGCTCTCAGTGACACCCTACCCTTCTGCTAATCACTTCGTTGTCTGACATCATCTCAGGATGCACCCTGTTTAGCACTCCACCATGTATACTACCTCTCTTGACACCCAAGATGCAGATTTCATACTCCATGATGTGTAACAACGTATCTGTAATTTATTTTAAATCTGCCGTAATGAAGGTTTTGTTTATATTTCTTTGTAGTCAGGTAAAAGAGAACCTAGGTTACTTTTTGCACAGATATTTATTGAGGCTTTAGTGTGCATTAAGCTCCATGGCCTTCACTCTGGAAGATACACACACAATCTCAAATGAGACTTGACCCGTTTCCCAAGGTGGGTATTCAATATGTTTAAAACATTGATGAAAGAAGAAGAAATATTGCCCCAATTCCCCCATGTACCTTTGTAAAATCTTGTGAGATTTTCCCAAATCCAGCTAAGAAATAATCTTTGCCTATTGCCAACTTAAGCAGATTTAGTGAGCAATGTATTTGGACATATCTTCTTAACTATGCCTTATGAAAAGCTTTTAAGTCAATCTGGAAAGGTTTGTTGTTTTGAGACAAGAATACAAGGGCGATGATGATTATAGGATTTGGTATGGGTGCTTAGAATGAAGATTCTCTCCTGAGGCTGTGCTCGAGTTTGGGCCACATCAAACTGTGGAGATCAAATACATTCTCAAAGTTTAAGAACAAGATTTTTAATATCCACTTTTAGTCTCAATGACACTTGGCTTGGCTTGACTTTAGTTTTGCACCTTCCATCTTGTTTAAAAACATGCAGTTTAGAATAATGATTTGTCTGGAATTTAGAGCCACAAGGGCCTACATTAGAATCCTATGGCTCCCATTTGCTGGCTGTGTGTCTGTGAGTATGTTGCGTGATCATTGTGAGTTCCAGTTTCTGTTCTTTTAAAATGATGTCCTCACAGAAAGGTTACGGAGGTTAACTAAGACTCTATAGAAGGTACACAGATATAAACTTAGTTAAAATAAAAAAAAAATCTGGTTGCCACTGGGATGATTCCAGCTCATGGCTGTGACCTTTAGGAAGCAGATCTCCATGCCTTTCTTCCTAGGCCCCTCTGGCGGGTTGGCAACCTTTCAGTAAGCAGTCGCTTTGTTCTACCTAGGAACTAAACCTATCACATAACTCATTTTCATCGAGTTGATTCTGACTTATAGCAAACCTGTAAGACAGAGTAGAACTTCCTCATCAGGTTTCCAACAGTGGCTGGTGGATTCAAGCTGCTGACCTTTTGGACAACAGCTGAGCTCTTAATGCCTGTAACATCGGGGTTCCACCTAAGGAGTTATTAATAGATGGTTATCATTATTACTGTTTTTAACAGTTTCTGTGCTGCTAATGATTATGCTAAGACCATATGATCTTTCCATGCCACTCTGAAACTCATATCACTTAGATTGTTCCTTGCTTTGATTTTCTGCACGTTAGATTTCCTGTTGAAGAAATCACGCATCATGGCCATGGTTCTGTGTATTTCCCATTCCATTTGTATTCTCCTCTTAATGAGGTAAGCAATTTACAGAAAGATATCATCCTCTTGTCTGTTTATAAAACCCATACTCAGCAAATTAATATTGATTCACTAACATGCAATATACAATCCGTAATCAAATGTCCCTAACTGGTACAGGTTGCTTGGTTTTGATCCTGTGTCTAGTGAAGTTTTAAGTCTTGCATGTGATTGCAATTTCTTTTTAATTTCTTATTTAGAATAGTCTCCTTCCCATCATCCCTTTCTATGTCTTTCTTAAAAGTGTCGTTTTTGACGAATTCAGACCAGTTGTCTCATGTAACATTCCACATTCTACATCTGCCTGGCTTGTTTCCTCACTATTTGGGAGCAGTTTGGGACAACAAGGGGGTGGGAGGGTGGAGATCTTCAGACCCAGTTACAATTCTCTGTCACTTGCTTGCATTGTAGCATCATGTGTTAGTCTTTCCAGTCCTGCTTCAGATGCAAAATATGGGATTTATAATATGTTCCACAGAAGATTCTTAGGAGTTCCAAGTGAGAGGAGTTGTGGAAAGTCTTAGTAATTCCAGGCACATAGTAGATTCTCAGAAAGGCTTTCTGCAAAAGGATAGAAGTTCTGGTCAGAAGGGAGCCATGGTGGTGCTGGTAAGGATGGGAAGAGAGCACATTCTGAACAAGGGCAGTCAGAGGTAAGGAGTACCAGAGGGGGCTGTCTGATTTTGTTTTCCTTTCTTGGATTTATGGCACTGTGATTTACAGTACAGAGGGGACAGTGCCACTATTACTGACTGATTCAGAAGGCTGGTAGAGAAGAAACTTGCTAGTGTCAACATTGATTCTGACTCATAGCAACCCTACAGGGCAGAGTAGAACTGCCCCATATAGTGTTTCGAAGCCTAGAAGTCTTGATGGAAGCCAACTGCCACACCTATCTCTGTCGGAACAGCTGGTGGGCTCAAACCTCTGACCTTTTTGGTAGCAGCTGAGCAGCTCATTTGATAGAGCAGAAGGCCACCTTTTAAATGTCGAAATTAGTAAAGCCATTTCTGGTGTTTCTGTTCAGAGAACTACAGTGCGCTTCCAGTCTCAGGTCTCTGGCAAGCCCTTTCTGGACCGCCAGAGGCTCCCAGACCTGCCGTGTCCTTCAGGAAATTAAGAAACACACTGTCACCCTCCGCTGCCACCAGATGGATCTCTCCTCTTCACAATGTGTTATTGTCTTGGTTATGCCAAGAAGCTGCTACCACTTCTGCTACCTATGTTTTCACACTGATTTTTAGAACAGCAGAGTATATAGGAGGTTCCTAAACTTTGAAGGGTCCTGTTCACTTGGGGCCTCATGCTGCCAACCCCTGGTAGGAAAAGCCCCATGCTCTCATTTCAGCAGCTTTTTGTGGGAAGAGAGCCAGGGACTGCCCTTTTGGATGAGTCTCAGTTTTCCTGAGGTCACACCAGAGACAGTGACTTTCACTCCAATAACTGGCCCATGGTCAGTGCTGGCTTCATAATTTGGGAGGCCCAGTGCAGAAAGAAAGTGCTGGGCTTCTTGTTTAAAGTGTAGGGGAAAGAAGGTATTGTTAAAGGTCCTAAAATGAAAAGCTTGTGGTCTCTTTCTCGACTTGTCATGGCGTTCTGAATTTGCTATTTCATGTTGTTCCAAGTAAAGAAATGTTAACATTTTAAATCACTGACATAAATGTGACCATTCATCGCTATGTTGCGTAAGGCCACTTTTACAAGCATTGAACTCATACACGGAATGGCTGAAGCCATTCCTATGTGCGCATGTACTACACTGTCAACAGAATAGAGAAACACTGCACCGGACTGATTCAACTGCTTGTTTTGAACTTCGTGAGGTGCACGTGTCCTACTGGCACGCTGGCTTTCAGCTTGCTGATGAGCAAGGAAGATTAAAAGGGGGAAAGAGCTACTGGTGCATCTTCCTTACTTTCTGTGTCCTCGTTTTCTGTGTGTGCGGCTGGCTAACAGAAGGAAGTGACCCATTTGTTAACAGTGGGTATGACAGGAATCCTTGGTCATTCATGTTTCTTAGAATACAGTTGTCTTCTTTCTGGAAATCTGAGTGGAAAGAGTGACCTCTTGGGTCTGTCAATATCCCTGTTTACTCCGTAGTGCTAGACGTGATACGTTGGCCTCACTCTGCTTTGAGTTTCAGTGAGCTCCCACATATCATGGGTCCAGCAGAATTCTGTGCTCTCTGGGCATTGTGAATATTGTCTGCAAAAGGGGCAGTAAGGAACAGCAGTGGACACATACAGCGTGTTTCTCTTACCCTTACATGCCTACTCCATTGCCCCGTAAGATTTCACTTACAAGACATGAGATCAAAGGTAAAATTAGTAAAATTTTAGAATAGTCAGAACAGAGCATTAAACCAAACTTTGGGCTTTTCTGAGCACAGAGCCCTGGTGAATGCACGAGTATAACACTCCTGGAGCTAGGCTGCTCAGAGTGAGTATTTCATTAACCACGGTGGGAAGGGAAGATGTGGACTGCACTGCTTTGGGAAGCCCATTAAAGCAGACCACTTAGCATCTTCAAGTCTGTCTTCCAAAAGCTGACCCTGCTCCATTCCTGCTTCTTCCCACACTTTCATCAGCTCCTGCCCTGATATCCCAGGTATACTGTGGGAGTTCCAAAAGGTGGAATTAGATAGTGTTTGTTAGAATACATTGAACTCATCTAACCTATTGTGTGAATCATAGGACCATAATGTTTTAAAATGTGTAAACATTAGTCACCCAATAAGTATTTTATCAAGCCAGCTATGTGCTGGGAACTGCCAGTCATATTCACAATCATGACTTAAGAAGAAGGCAATCTTCCATCAGATCGAACAGCTTGTTTAATTTTTCCTTTTGTTCTACTGCATTTTGTATTTAATTTCTGATGCTTTCGTAAAAGTTTCTTCATCTGGAAAACTCCTTGGTTGCTTTGTGTGGGAGCCTTCTGAAGCCATGGGTGATTTCTTGCATGCCACAAGTGTCTGTTGCTTTTTAGGTCCCATGTGAGTAAGTAGAGGCTGGAAGAGATACTGTGAGGATGGACTGCAGATGTTTCTCTAGGCTTTCTTAAAATGTAAAGGAAAAGGTATCTGACCACTTCCCAAGTCAGTCAGGTTTTCAGGTGTAGAGGTCCCTCTTCCTGACTGGCAAAGTAAGCATCTCTATATCCAACCCCAGATGATACAAACTAGTTCAGAATACAGCAATGCTACTGCCCTGTTGGCTTTTGCTGGGTGGAGAGGAGGGGAAAGGAGACTGTTGGGAGGATGAGACATGTGTGGAGCAGAGAGGGATAGTGTGCTGTCACCGGACATGGGGAGCAGTGGAAGCTCCATGTCGGTGGGCATGTAAATTCATACGGGAATGTACATTTTCACTCAGTCATATTAAATAAAAAGAAAGAGAAGAAGGCAATCATCAGCCCATTTTACAGCTGAGGAAACTGAGGCCCTAAATAGCTAAGGTGCAATTTGGTATTCCCCCACTACATTGGAATTCCCTGTATTCTGATTTCAGAGCTTGATCAATCGTCCCCTAATCAGAAAGTCTAAAAGTTGAGTTTCACTGTCTGAAAAGACCTCGTCAGCCCATTTGGGGATTGTGAATGTTTGAACAAAAAACCATCCAGGTAAAATGCACTCTGAGTGTGAGGTACCAGGTCTAATTCAAATGGAACAAGAGGACTTGTTATTGTGATCATTGTGCATGGATGTCAAAAGTAGAATCGTTCCTTCTGATTACTCCTGGAAATTAAAGTGCACAATTTACAAAACACAGTTTTTCAAAACCTATCAGAAGCTTCATGTGTATATACATCTTAAAGAAATGCAGTCTGTCACTCCCCATCGTCTCTGTAATTCCCTAGTGGTTGAACATTTTAATCAGCTGTTTTTGTGGTTTAAAGATTTTTTTTTCCTTTGATTTACAACTTGTTGGAATGGAGTTGCAGCAAGTAATCAAGGAGAATGCCATAGAAAGGACAAAAGGAAGGTGAAACCCAGTGTTAATAATTTAGCTTCAATAACCTTAAAAGGTTTACTGTTGACTTTTAACCTTGCATCCCCAAAAACAAACTACTGCAGTGAGTCATAAAAGTGTTTTTCCCTTAATGTGCAAGTTATTTATTTGAGCATGGTTACCGGGAGCTGATATGTTCATGAAACCAAAAGGCCAAGAAATAAGAGTTGCTGTTCAAGTCAGTTCTAGCCATATGAGGTTATTTTGCCTTTTGATTAGAAAGATTTTAGGATGCAAACTCTATGGCGGCTTGCTTTCAAGATTTGTAGGTTATAACAGTGCCACATTATCAACTTCATAACTGGGCAAATCTGGCATCGAGGCAAGAAGAGATGAGAAGTAATTTTTGATGGGGCCAAATTGACTAAGAGATTTACAGATGATGTTTAAAACCTAATGTCAGAACTAGGGGGCAGGCTGGGGTCATGATTGGTGAGGAACTCTCAAACACCTGCGAAGTACAATTTTAACATCTCAGGAGGCCTGCTAAATTAACAGAGAGATTTTTCACCCAGATCTCATTACCAGCCCTATTAAAACAATCCCTGTTGAACACTGTACTACACCATTGCATAGAAAATCACCAGGTGCACAAAGATGTGCTTTATCTCATAACTGGGTGGGAGGGGGATACATTTTCCAGCAAGAAAAAGCATTAATGACATATTTCTTTGGGGTTCTTCTTCATCTTTAATTAAGAACATGTACCACAATAAATGGAACTAGTTTTTCTGTGAACTCTGGCTTTATTTCTGCTGGTGGAGTTTATCTGTGTTCTGTTTCTCAGTATTCCATTATACAGTGCTTCCCTCCTACTGTGCCCTTCTCCACCGTTTGGGAGACAGTCCTCCTTGGATTGCTTGTATGATTAACCTTGACGAACAAGACAGGCTGACATTATTTAAAAATTCAGTAAAAGAAGCTTACTCAATTCTTTCATCTTGATTTTCATGTTTTAAATAGGCAGTCAAGTGAAAAAGGGAACTGAAAGTTTGTAAAGCATCAATGGATTTTGCTTTCTGACGTGAGTGCCTAAAGGAGGAAAACCCTGATGTCATCATTGTTAAGAGCTACAGCTGCTAACCAAAAAGTCAGCAGGTCAAAATCCGTCACGTGATCCTTGGATACCCTGGGGGGCAGTTCTGCTCTGTCTTACAGGGTCTCTTCGTCCTTCTCTAGGCCTTTGAATGCTATAGCTACTTTTAGCTCATCATTGCATTTTCCTTCTGTGGTGATTGGAGCTGCTTATACAGTGTTGGCTGATGGACCTCAGTGCGGGTTAATGTACAATTAGAAGATCCAAGGCAGGTAACTGAAACTTTCCCATGTGTTTGCTGGTCCAGTTTTGAGCTTCTGCACCTTCTGAATCTGGTATATCTGTACTGAAGGCCACCACTAGCCAGTACTGCCCTTTTGTACATGTTAGAAAAAGGCACCTCTTCCTCCAGAAATACTTCCTTTTCTTGTAGCATTCTATTAAATTGCTGTTGTTAATTGTTGAGTCGATTCTAACTCATGGTGACTCTTTGTACAGTGGAGCGAAACATTGATGAGTCCTCTGCCATCTTCATAGTCATTGGTATGCTTGAGTCTGCTGTTGCAATCGCTGTGTATTTTGAGAGCCTTCCAACCTAGGGGACTCATCTTCTAGCACTATATCAGGCAATGTTTTATTGTGATTCATAGATTTCCATTGGTGAAGTTTTGGAAGTAGATCACCAGATCTTTCTTCCTAGTTTGTCATAGCCTGGAAGTTACACTGAAAAACTTGTCCACCATGGGTGACCATGTTGGTATTTGAAATGCTTGTGACACAGCTTGTAGCACCATAACAACATTCAAGTTCCCATGTTTTGGGAAACTGACAGACAGGTGGTGGGTTCTGTTAAAAGAGGACCCTTCTGTCTCTGGCCAGAAGAGTGCTATCCCAGATTACAGACTGACGTTGTCAATGATGTGGAAAGTGTCCGCTCAGCTATAGCACGTTCGTAAAGTGCACAGCATGGCCAGCTGTGCAAGGAAAGCCTAAAGGAACTGAGGAAATGGCTTAGGCTTTAGTGTCAGAATCTTGCTTCTGCCACTCACTAGGAATGTGGTGACGGGCATGCTATTTAACCTCTGAGATTTGGTACTTTTATCTGGAAGAAATGAGAATAGCACTTCGGCAGGTTTTTAAGTTGTAATCATGCAGCTACAGTACCTGGTGTGCACATTCAACAATATTACTTTCTGTTGGTTTTTGTTGCTAGGCCCCGTCCTGCACTGCCAGTACTCGTGTTGGGAGTTTTCTTATGGTTGTAGGAAACTGAGCTGATAATCAGTTGGAGTTGTGATGGGCTCCAATGAAAACGATTATTTCTGTTTTATATTTTGGCTGCTGATATCTCCAATGCCTGTTATAGGGGGAAATGACTCTGAGTACTCACTGTAAGACTGCAAAATTTGTGAATCCTGGCTTACCAGCGTTTTTTTTTCTTTCATCATAAATTGAGGTTATGTGTGTGAAATTCCAATAATATTTACCTTTTAAATATTAAAAATTTAGGCACAAACCAGTTAATTAAAATCCTTTAGCTTTAGTGCTCTGCTGTGTAGTTCATTTATCACCAATGGGCTAGCTCCCCAAGGGTTAGAATTTGGGAAGTAGATTGTTCATAACTTCCCTTCTCTACCCTTCTGTTCTTCCTCCAGTTCTTCCTTCTGCTTTGAACACTTTGGGTATTTGAGCTTTGCTATTACGTTAGATCATCCATTGTTGAAAACTAGGCCTGGCAATGTTACTTCTGCTTGTTCTTCAAGGAGTTTTTATGACTTTAATTTGCACATTTAGGTCCTTAATCTATTTTGAGGTTATTTTTGTATGTAGTATGAGGCATGGATCATTTCCCTTTTCTGCATGTGGAAGTCCAATCTTCCCACTACCATTTATTGAAGAGATTCTTCTTTCCCCCATCAAATGGACTTAGCATCTTATCAAAAATCAGTTGACCAGAGATGTGGGGAACCCTATTGTATTTTTGAAAACACTTATCAACATTGGAAACTATATTGCGTGTACAGTTTACCTGTTCCATCTCTGCTTCCCTCTTACGTGTGTGAGCCCCAGAGGCAGCAACTGTGTCTGTTTTACTTATTGCTGCCTTCCTGGTACCTAGACCAAGTCCTGGCCTAGAGTGGGAATTCAGTATATGTGAGTAGGATACCTATTTAATTCAGAATTCTGAAGCATCATGCCCATAGACCACAATAACTCAGGATTGACTCAAAGCCCTTATTTTCCCATCTCAGAGCTAACATTGTATACTACTTGCTGCCTACAAAGCCTATCCTCACTCACTGTGTTTTCAGAGCATACAAATAAGACATGGCCTAATCCCTGCCTGTACCTCTAATAGAACGCGTGAGATGTGTTTGAGTCACCTAACTCTCCATTTCTTCATCCATAAAGTAGGATCACATTAGCTGTGACACTTCTGCTAATGGCTGCTTTGAGGATGACTATGATGATGAGTTTGCTTTGCAGAGGCTTACGGAAGCCTCGAGACTTGTTCAAATACTGGTTTTTGGAAGCATAGGAAATGTTCTGAGCCGTTCCCTTTTTCTTGATAAGTAAAGGACCGCTTCCACCAGTCCTGGTGGTACTCTCAAGTACTTAGCATTCACTTTCTTCCAAGTGCTGACACAGAGCATCTGGCTCTAACTTCCTGGGGAGAAAGGGACAGTCAGAGTTAGGGAGGCAGGAAGGTGGGCTTACCCCAGCCAGAAAGGGTAATGATGAAGCCAGGGCTAAAACTAATAAATTGTAGAGTGATCCAACTCGACTGCATTTGGCTTGGCTGGTTAATCCTCTATGCCCCAAATAGTTTTCTTCCCCTAAGCCACCATTTCTTATCATTCCCACTGTTCTGAGAAGACTGATACTTTAACAGGCAAACATTTGAGATTTTACAACTGAAGAAGTTGTTTGCTCAATGTATAGTTAAAGAGTCAAATATTTACCTAAAATGAGGAGTTTCTTTTTTTCTCATATGATTGCCTTTCGATAGGGATGGGGATACTATTTCAAGCTGACATTAGCTCAAAACACATGAACCAAGCAATTTATTCTAAAGTGCAATTGGCTGTAGTGTTAATATCTATGTCCATGGTCAAGGAAATCACCATTATAGTTTTCATATGTGAGGAAACTCAGATATGCTTTGTTTACATTGCTGCCATTTATAAAACATTTAAAGCAACTATTCTGTTGAATAAACATTCTAGAGTCTGAAGCATTACCATATCACTTAAACTTCTTAAAACTAAACTTTCCAAACCATTTCCTGCCTTGGGGACCCAACAGCAAAATTACAAACTCATGCTCCAAGAGGAGACAGGTCGAATTAGATTAAGCAGCTTACTGTTGACATGTCTATTGATCTGGGTTCCGTGCAGTTTCCTGTCTCTGCCAGCAGTCAGATTGCTGTACACAATAACGCAGTGGCCTGGTTTATTTGAAACTGGGGACTCCAAGCGTCAATTACTCCAGGAAGGCAGTGGCACTGGGAGATAAGGTTAAGCTGCTTGCAGTGTTTAAGACCACTAAAATCCAGGCATCATATTGGCTGTCTAAAATGTTGCTTATAAATGTTTCATTTATAAAATTTCCAGAGAGATCATCTGGTGTTATTCTCTGCAGGTAGTAGTACAAATAGCATTATGGATGCTTATTGTTGAAGTGGTATATCCTACTCACTCAATTTCATGCAAGTTTCCTAAATATCTGCCTAAAGATATTGAATTGGGCAGCAGGACATCAGCAGTGCTATGGAGCCATCCTAGGCCATCAGCTGTGCCCAAGTGAGAGAATGCAATTGATGTAAGAAGTCAGTGCAACTGTTTCATTTGAACTTTTTTTTTTTTTTGGTGGGGTTAATCAAATAGATTCAGGTAGCCACCTTGTTTGTATTTCTAGTACACATTTTTTTTCCTAAATGGTACATCTTTAAGGCAAAAAGTATGGAGACTATAGAAAAGTACAATGAAAAACAAAGACATCACCAGCCAATGATAATGATTTAGGTTTTTGGATACAAGTATTTTAGGTATTATCTTAGTTACCTAGTGCTGCTTTAACAGAAATATCACAAGTGGACGGCTATCAAAAGAGAAATTTTATTCTGTCACAATCTAGTTTGCTAAAAGTCCAAATTCAGGGTGTCAGCTCCAGGGGATGGTTTTTACTGGGGTGCCGGAGAAAGGTCCTAGTGGTCAGTGTTCCCCTGGACTGGAAACTTGTGACGTGCAGGGACCCTGGTCCTTTCCAAAGGACATGCTCAGCCCCTGGAGCTGCTTTCTTCATGCTATGAGGTCCCCAAATCTCTGTTTCTTCCCTTTCCTTACAACACAGTGTCACACATTAAGTCCTGCCCTACCAGCACAACTGCCACTTATCCCCACTCTTGAACATCATAAAGGCAGGGTTTGCACCATAAAGGAGCATCACACAGCACCAGGAATCAGGGCCCAGCCAAATGGCTACAGACTCCTGGGGGGAGGGGGCACAGTCCAACCTATGACAGGTGTTATACCCGTTCTTCAACCCCTCCCCATACTAAACATTATTTGATTATGCATATGATTTTCTTGTTCCTTTTTAGGCCACAGTAATTATGGTTTTCTTAGAGGATTCTTAAGTATTACCTTGTTTCAAACATTATAGAAAGAGCCAAAATTGAGTCATTATCTGTATGCTTCTGAAGAGAGTATCAGGAGTCCTAGTGGCGCAGTGGTTAAATGCTCAGCTGTTAACGGAAAGATCAATGGTTTGAATCCACCAGCTGTTCCACAGGAGCAAAGATGTGACAGTTTGCTTCCATAAAGGTTATAGCTTTGGAAGCAAAGGGCTTCCTGTCGGGTTACTGTGAGTCAGAAGGACAGAAAGGGGATGGGAAGCGAAAAGCATTTAATAATCCACGATGTTAGAGCTCTTCAGAATTCTTGATGGATCAGCTCTTTACATTTGTCCACACAAGTTGCTCTTAAATTTCATGTTTACAGTGCAACTCTTTATTCCTATGAGATGTTCACAGAGCAAATTCCATCCTTTCTGGTAAGACATATGTGCTTTGAATTGGATAAAAGGATAGATTTTTTTGAAAGCGACATTTCGGCCGCTTGTCATGACATTTTATGTATTTCTCAATATACATTTATATCAGAAATAGCTTCCCTTCTTTATTACAGGTAGGAACAGCTTTTCATATAAAACTTTGAAAATCTCCTAAAGACAGTACTGATAGAAACCAGACTTGGAAATGTGACAAGCTTGGGCACATATTATTAATTTAATTGTGTTTTCCAGGTTGACCTCCAGAGATTAGTCCTGTCTTCAGTGAGCCTTTGCAACATTCCAAGTATACTTTTCATTTTATTTTTTCCAAGAGTGATGCACAATGAATGTATTTGAAGTGTATTTAGCATTTTATGGGCATAGTTTTAGGCTTTATCTTTTAATGAGATTTTAATTGGTTTTATTGCAGGATTTATGTAAGGTGCCTGAAATGCCAATAGGCAAGAGGACTGAATAAGTAAAATGGCCCATTACAATTAATGCTAATATGACATTGTTAGCAAAGCTAGGCTATGAAGTTCCTGCCTGGATCTGACCATTAAAGGAAATCTGGCCTGGATATTTTACCTTTTCCCATGGGCCTACATTCTTTGAGGAGCCCTGGTTGTGCAGTGGTTAAGAGTTGGACTGCTAACCAAAAGGTCAGCAATTCAAATCCACTAGTTACTCCTTGGAAACTCTATGGAACAGTTCTCTGTCCTGTAGATCACTATGAGTCAGAATGGACTCAACAGCAATGGATTTGGTTTGGTTTTTAAGTTCTTTGAAGGAGTGAGTCCTTTGGTGGCATAAATAGTGCAAACACTTGACTGTTAACCAATAGATTGATGGTTGGAACCCCCCCAGAGGCAACTGGGAAGATAGGCCTAGCAATCTGCCTCCCAAAGGTCACAACCCTGAAAGACCTGTAGAGCAAACACAGCTCTATTCTTATGCTTATGAGGTCACGATGAGCCAATGTTGACCTGACACCAATGGGTTTCTTTAAAGACTTTGAATTACTGAAAACTCATTTCATATTCTCCCCTTTCTGAACAGTTCTGGCTTAGTAGAAATTTTAATTATCTTCAAAATGTCACCTTCTGATATTCCTCCTCTCCTTAGAAAGAGCTGTTAGAGACCCCTCTGAGATACTGTTGGAAACCCTAGTGGTATAGCAGTTAAGTGCTATTTCTGCTAACCAAAAGGTTGGGAGTTTGAGTCTACCAGGTGTTCTTTGGAAATTCTATAGAGCAGTTCTACTCTGTCCTATAGGATCACTATGAATCAGAACCGACTTGCTGGCAGTGGGTTTGGTTTTTTGGTTTTATGATACTCTGGTCGCCATGAGTCGGATCCGACTCGACAGCACTTGGCTACTTGGCAAGGCCTTCATTATGCAAGGACAAACAAACCTGATTATAAATAAACATATCTTTTTGTTGTTTTTTCTACTTGCTAAAATACAGTGGTGGAGGAAGTAGAAAGGGAGGACAAACAGCAGGTTCCTGGCCGTTCTGCTGTCCCCTCTGCCCATCCTCACGGCCATGATGCCAGAAGGGTCTTTGTGGTCAGTTTAACTTGTCATTGATAATGTGGAAGGAAGAATTATTGAAATCTTTCCTGAGAATCGAATGTATACCAAATTAATAATGGCAGTGACTTAATTATGGCTGTCTGAAACACCCACCTGTCCCCAATTTGTGGACCCTGAAGAGCTATAAATTAAGGCACTCTGCTTAATCGAAACAGGCCACATATAAAAATTAGCATGAAAAGTTACCTTGTAAAAAATGTTAAGATTTGAAAAATCTTCAACAGAAAAAAGTCAATAGTTTGGCCTCATTAAATGAAATAGTCTTTAAGACATAAAGCAGCACGAGAGGCTTAGTTTCCTCTCCTCTGAACTGCTGTTTGTGCATTTCCCTCACCCGTGTTTATGTAACCATCTTATCTATACTACCAGATTATAAACCCTTTGAGAGACTCTCTCTTTTATCTTTCCGTCCCTTACACAACCTAACAGAGGCCATGCACTTAGATCCTCAGTTGGCATTTATTTGATCACTGATTTGCATCAGGTTTAGGTCAATAGGTTTTCTAGGCCTGAGTGAAGATTGGTTTATCTGATACAAAACCTGAAAGAACTTTTTAAAGTCCTGGATGTTTTGAATGATTAAACGCCTGACTCCTAACTGAAAGGTTGATGATTCTCAACCAGAGATGACTCAGGAGAAAGGCCTGGAGATCTGCTTCTGAAAGGTCACCGCTGTAAAAATACTATGGAGTGCAAGACATCAATTGGTCACATCTCGCTCGCAACAAAGGAAAATGAAAGAAACCAAGGACACAAGGGAAACGTTAACCCAAAGGACTAAGGGATCACGTGAACCAGAGACTCTCCAGCTTGAGACCAGAGAAACTAGAGGGTACCCCATGACCATCAGTGACTGCCCTGATAAGGAACACAACAGAGAATCTTGGACAGAGCAGGAGAAAAATGTAGAACAGAACCCAAATTCATGTAAAAAGACCAGCCTTAACAGACTGGAACAATCCCCCAAACTGTGGCCCCTAGATGCACTGTTACTCTGTAACTGAAACCATTCCCAAACCCCACTCTTCAGAGAGATTAGACAAGACTATTGGACAGGAATGGATTGGACTTGGCGATGCAGCGACCATATATTGGATGCACTTTATGGTTCTATACATCTATAGGATGTCATCCTGCTGACCTCTGGCTGGAGGAGGAGAGTGGGTGGAGAGGAGGGAAAAAAGAGACTGTTGAGAGAACGAGACATGTATGGAGCAGAGAGGAATAGTGTGCTGCCACCGGGCAGGGAGAGCAGTGGAAGCTGCATATAGGTGGGCATATAAATTTATATGGGAATATACATTTTCACTCAGTTATATTAAATAAAAAATTAAAAAAAAATGTACACATGAACAGTATGCTTCTTAGTTCAGTCGGATGTAAGAGACCAAATGGGCGGTTCCTATCTAAAAGCAGGATAAGAGTACGAGAAGGGACAGGGACTGGTAGAATAGACACAGGTAACCTGAGGTGGAAGAGAGGGACAATGCTTCACATTGTGCAGGTTGCAGCTAATGTCACAAAACAATATATGTATTGATTTTTGAATGAGAAATTAACTTGAGCTGTGAACTTTGACCTAAAACATAACCAAAAAAAAACCCTGTGGAGTGCAATTCTACTCTGTAGTACCTGGGATCTCCATGAGTCGAGATTGCCTTGACAGTGACTGGTTCAGCTTTGGTTTTGTGGTAATGTGAAGAGCAAAGAGAAGCCACTGACATTTCAGCTTCATAAAAAATGGTTTTAAGAGTGAAGTAGAACAGATGGAGATGAAGGGGCTTCTAAACAAAAACCAAAAACCAAACCTATGGTCATGGAGTCAATTGAGAACATCCTAATAATTTCTGTGAGCCTGAGATTTGACGGAAGTGCTGATGAGCATAAGCAGTCTGTTTCCTGGATTCTTGTAAGAGCCTCCTAACTGGTTTTTAACCTTGAATTTTTCTTCACTCCAGTTCCTCCTCAACAGGAGGTTTTTATGGCCTGATCACACTGCTGATCATTAATAGATTTTCTTAGTGCCCGTCTCTCCCACTGCCTGCAGGGTCACACCAACACATCTTAATAATGAACTAAGGCCTGTCCACCTGGAATCTCATCCTACTGCTTGAGCCTTACCTTGTCCTGCCCAGAACACCCTCTGAGCTCTTCCAACATTCTCAGCTCTGCAAGGGGTTCAAGTCTTGTCTGCTTTGTGTTTTTAAAATGTGTGGCTATACAGGAAACCCTGGTGATGTAGTGGTTAAGTGCTATGGCTGCTAACCAAAAAGTCAGCGGTTCAAATCTGCCAGATGTGTCTTGCAAACTCTACTCTGTTCCAGAGGGTTGCTAGGAGTTGGAGTTGACTCGATGGCAAAGGTTAAATATCAAGAGTTATTTCCTTGTCTCACCAGGACCATTATTTTGATTATCTTTGTAGCCCTAACGACCTAGCTGAATATTATGACTTTTAAATGATTGAAACAAAACTGGAAAACGTAAAGCAAACTGAAATACTGTTGCCAGTTTGGGTAGGACAGATTGCCATCAAGCATCAGGCTAGATGAATGTGGGAAATGGAAGCTTGTTTAGGGCTGTAGTGACAGCCTCGAGGTCAAGGAGATGGACCTGGCTTTTCAGATTCAGGTATGAGACATTTATTAGGAATATTTTAGAAATATATCCTGGTAGTGTTTTGAGGATGTTGAAAAATAAAGGGATCTGGAAAAGGAAGAATAATAGTTTTAAGAGTTGGCTTCCTGAATATGGTTCATTTGATAGCATCATCATGCGAATTAGTATGCTAGTGGTTTCTTCACAGCTAGATAAGTAGGCATAAGATTGGGGGAGAATGCCAAGAAATCAGAAAAAAAATCACATGAATGTAAAAAGATACTCTAGGGCACTGTCGGAGTCTAAATAAATAACATCTTACATGATACATCAAAAACTTTTTGTATTAACTGAAAGCTAGAGATGCAGAATTGCTTATAGCAGGAGCTGCGGGAGGCGTCTGGGGTAATAAAGGAGAAGAGTATGACTGCTCATAGAGAATGTGGTACTTGGTGAAGTGCAGCAGCATCTCTTCTTGCTGTTGATTCGTAATTTTTACGTTTTTTGCTTTGTATTTCTCTTCCATTTTCTCTGCTGACTCCCTGTCCTGACTTGAGCATTTCCTTAGTGTGCAGTCACTTCCTCATGGCATGACAATTGTCATCTTAAAAAGGAAAAACATACTTTGTAGGCAGTGCCTTAGCAGACAGGAAAGAGCATACTTGGCTTTGGGGTCAAATAGGCTAGCATTGGGCCTACCATTTACTCAGCTGCTTCCTGTCTTTTTGACATGTTTCTGCTTTTGTATTTGGGGGTGATTACACTGACCTCACAGGAATGTAAGAATGTGGGTCAGGGGAAGAGAATGAACATTTATCTGTACCTATAATATGCCCAGAGAGTCCCTGAGCAGTGCAAAGAGTTGATCGCTCACCTGCTAACCCAAGTATTGACAGTTTGAGTCATGGTTTAAGTGCTACATCTGCTAATCAAAAGGTCGGCAGTTCAAATCCCCCAGGCGTTCCTTGGAAACTCTATAGGGCACTTCTACTCTGACCTCTAGGGTCACTATAAGTCAGACCCAACTCAATGGCAATGGGTTTTTCTTTTTATTACAGACGTGCCTCAGAGGAAGACCTGGTGATCTACTTCCGAAAAATCAGCTATTGAAAACCTTACAGAGCATACTTTGAACACACATGGGGTTGAGTGACTTGATGGCAGCTGGTTTTTTGTAAGGGGCCCTAGTGGTGCAACAATTAAGTACTCAGATGCTAGTTGTAAGCTTAGCTGTTAGAACCTACCTAGCCACTCTGTGGGAGAGTGGCCTGTTGGTCTGCTCCCATGAAGACTACTGCCTGGAAAACCTTATAGAACTGTTCTGCTGTACCATCTGGGGTCACTGTGAGCTGAACATGCCTTACCAGCACTAACAACAACAAAATGCCAGTAACTGGGGAGCTGTGTGTCTCTTCTTAGTTCTCATGACAACCCCATGAAGTAGGTGTGGTTAAATGAGATAATACACACAAGTAACTTAATACAGTATCTCACATGGACTAGTCATACAAATGTAGCTTTCCTTCCCATATTTTTGGTAATTGTCACATAGACCAGCAGGTAGGAAGCAGTACATTGTCATCTTTTCCTAATATGGAGTGAGATGGGGTGGGAGTCACAGAAAGACTTACCACTACCTCTCATGGAAAAATCAAGTCAGAAGGAATTATATTCCTGAATGGTACTGTGGACTATATTTTAGTTTTCTTAGAAATCAGAGATCAGAACAGTCCTGGGCCACTGTATTTGACAGGAAACAAGCTTAGACTGTGCCTGTGATGGCAGTGCAGTGGTGAAAATCTTCAGGTAGGGCACAGAGGTGGGATTCATTCCTATTTCACAGCTGAAGCTCTCCGCAGGCTCCAGGTTGGTGGTAATGAATATCCATTATGCCAGTCAAACGAGAATGGTAGGGTACTTCCACTTTGGTGCCAGTGTGTATTTCTTTCCCTGTTGTATCTAGAAGATCTATAACAACCTGAGCTGTTGCAGATGCTCCTGGACAGCATGTTTCCAGCATGGAGCTCGTTTTCAGTACAATCGGCAGGTCCCTCTGAGAACTATGGTCTGTCTCCACTGGTCTCATCAAATGCCTCACTCACTGTCTATATGCAAAACCATGGGACAAGTCGCCTATAGCAAACCAACTCTGATTTATGTTTCTGTGCCATCTAGGAATTAAACCACCAAACCAAATCAAACCCATTGCCGTCGAGTCGATTCTGACTCATAGCAACCCTGTAGAACAGAATAGAACTGCTCCATAGAGTTTCCAAGGAGCACCTAACAGATTCAAACTGCTGACCTATTTGTTAGCAGCTATAGCCCGTAACCACTATACCACCGGGGAATTGAACCACATACCTTACTAAACAAGAGTAAAGAAATAAAAACAAATATTCTTCATGTTATTATAATTCTTTGTCTCTCTGTTTCTCATAACACGCACACACACACGTGCCTGATGCTTGTGTGGACCATACACACACACAGATACACACAGATGATCGATTACATTTGTTATGATAATAACAGAGGAGAGGTGTAGAAAGTTTTAGTGTTGTATCTTGGGAAATCCTTGATCCTGGCCTTATGTTGAGCACATGTTATACAAAGTATCATGCAGATGTTTATATATTGATAGGATTTTTTAAATAATTTCTTCTCCTTAGAATATTCAGATCATTTTAGGAAAATGTATGTTAGAAATTGAATCAAATCTCCCGAAGGTAGAATTTCTGGTGACTGAGGATAAAGTGTACATATGTATGATGATTAGACCGTGTATCTATTTTGGATTGCTAGCTATAAATACCTTACCTGATATAATTTTATCATCATCACAATTTTGTAACAAAAATATTAATGATAATGATAAGTAATAAAAGCTAACATTTATTAAGTGCTCTCTCTCAAGAATTTGCATGCATTTTCTTACTTTGTTTTTAATAGTATCTCTGCATGATAGGTACTAGTTTTTAACTACTTAGGGCATACAGAGTATAGAGAGACACAGGGAAGTGACTCATCCATGATGCCGTAACCAATAGAGGGTGGAACAAGTTTTAGACCTGGAAATGGTGGTGGCATAGTGATTAAGTGCTATGGCTGTTGATCAAATGGTCAGGAGTTCAAGTCTGCCAGGTGCTCCTTAGAAACTCTGTGGGGCAGTTCTGCTTTCTCTGTAGGGTCTCTATGAATTGGAATTGACTCTAAAGCAGTGGATTTGGTTTTTGGTTAGGGTTTCAACTCGTGTTTCTCTGAATTGAGTTTCTTTGATCTTGGTGAAAAAAACTGAGATAAAGAATCATTTTCTGTATTCATAAAAAATGCTAGATTTTTATTTTATTTTATTTCATTTTTTATTTAATATGACCTAGTGAAAATGTACATTCCCGTATAAATTTACATGCCCACTTCTATGCAGCTTCCACTGCTCTCCCTGTCCGGTGACAGCACACTATTTCTCTCTACTCCATCCATGTCTCATCCTGCCAACAGTCTGCTTTCCCCTCCTCACCACCCACTCTCCTTCCTCCAGCCAGAGGTCAGCAGGATGATGCCCTATAGATGTATAGAACCATAAAGTGCATCCAATATATGGTCACTCTGCATCACCAAGTCCAATCCATTAGTGTCCAAAGAGTGGACCTTCGTTATAATTTATGGGCAAGGGCAGCATCAGGGCCAGGGGCCATGCTCCCAGGGGAAACCAAAACCACTGGACCATCAGTTGAGGTCTTTTAGTAGAGATCTCAGGGTACACCCCTTTTTATTCTTGTGTTGGCACTGAGACTCAACTTAGTGCGCTCCATCGCTGCTATCACTGGTGGTGGCCGGGCACCATACAGTTCTTCAAGTCCCAAGTCGATGTAGACACCCACTCATGTGGGTAAAAAATGTTAAATTTTGACTGCGATGATAGTTTCCCCCGCAACAGACTAGTATTTAATATTAATATTAATATCAGTTATCTCACGAGGGGCAGAATCAGCTGGATACCTTGCTTCTCACAGTACCTCTTCCTAGCCTAGACTCTTTAACACCAGCGCTGGTGACGTCTCCATGCCAACACAGGCCTTCTTTCACTTCTAAAATACCTCATAAATAACAAATAATCGAATAATCCTCTGGTTAAATATTCTGCTAGACTTTTGATGAGAAAATGTTTCATGTGAAATAAAGTTCGTTTCTCATTAAAAGAACCATGGCATTCTTATGTTATTCATCTCTATACCCAAGAAATGGGATGTAAAGCTGGGGGGTCAAGATGGCACATGTCTCCCTGTATCCCTCTGGAAACCAAGACCTGAATTGATAATCAAACGGAGCCTTCTGGTCACCTAATCAGCCCCAGGACACAGCACAGGGCTGTTAGTTTCGACTTCATACCACTGAGCAAAAACCCTTCTCTCTTTTGTTGACTCCCGCTCGGGGCTAGCTGTGGCTCTAACGGACTGAAGGTAAACGCACCATTTTGACTTTATTTTTCCTCTCTCTTGGCCGGTGGGTGGAGCTGGGCCTTGCCTAATGGCTAGACTCAGACACACTGTTTGGGGGATAGGCAGGTGAAATTGCCATAATTTGAGAGCCAGGCTTAGGACTCTGTTAATCTAGCCACTTTGGGCCTGTCTTTTTATCTCTGACACAGCAGGGTTTATTCGGAATTGCACTGTCAGTGTACGGGACGCCATGTTCGGTACGGAGATTTTAGTGGGACCTAATTCTTAGCGTGGGAGCCAGAGCCTGCAAACAGGACAGCACTTCTCCAAAGAAAAGCAGTAATTTACACACTGCCGCCTATGGTGGGGGCCCTGCAATAGAAGCAGAGGAATCACTACCTCTCAGCACCTTTAGCCCCACTATCTGCTGCCTGTGTGGAGGGTGCCATCTTGGATATGGTGGCCGCAGCTGGACCTAATTCTTAGCTTGGGAGCCAGAGCCTGCCCACAGGAGAGTGCTTTTCTAGCGGAAAAGCAGTACTTTACACAGTGTCGCCTAAGGCTGCACCCTGTCAGCAGAAGCCAACAGGGCAGTAGCATTGCTGTATTCTGAACTAGTTTGAATCATAGAGGTGCTTACTTTGCCAGTTGGGAAGAGGGACCTCTACACCTGAAAAACTGACTGACTTGGGAGGTTGTCACACACCTCTTGCTTTACATTTGAAGACAGCCTAGAGAAACATCTGCAGTCCATCCACACAGTATCTCTTCCAGCCTCTACTTACTCACATGGGACCCAAAAAACAACAGACACTTGTGGCATATAAAAAATCACCCATGGATTCAGAAAGCTCCCAAACAAAGCAACCAAGGGGTTTTCCAGATGAAGAAACGTTTATGAAAGCATCACAAAGTACATACAAAATGATTATATACAGAGCCCTTCTAGACCTTATCCAAAATGCAGCAGAACAAAAGGAAAAATTAAACAAGCTGTTGGATCTGATGGAACACCAATACTCTGAAATCCAACAGCTCAAGAAGAAAATCAAAGACATAGAAACTTCCATGCAAAGCCAAGAAAACATAATGGAACAAATGGAAAAAAGAATTTCTGACTTGGAAGACAGAGCTACTGATGCCAGCACCTATGAGCAGAAAGCAGAAAAAAGAAACAAGAAAAATGAAGAAGCATTAAGAAGCATGTGGGACTCTATTAAGAGGAACAACCTTCGATTAATTGGAGTCCCTGAACAGGATGAGACACCTGAGAACACAGAAAGTATCGTTGCTGAGCTGCTGACAGAAAACTTCCTGGAAATCATGAACGAAGAGAATATAGACATCTCAGATGCATATCGTATGCCATGCAATATAGATCTCAAAAGAAAGACTCCAAAGACATATTATAATCAAGCTTAACAAAATGAAACATAAGCAGCAACGCTTAAAGGCAGCAAGACTCAAAGCAAAGCTAACATTCAGAGGAAAACCCTGTAGGCTCTCATCAGATTTCTCAGCAGAAACCATGCTGGCACAGAAACAGTGGCATGACACATTCAAAGCCTTGAAGGAGAAGAACTTCCAACCAAGAATTATATATCCTGCAAAACTATCTTTCAAATACGAAAATAAAATTAAGACATTCCCAGATAAACAGAAACTCAGAGACTTTGTAAAAACCAAACCAAAACTACAGGAAATACTGAAAGAAGTTCTTGGCTCTGGCTTAGAAGAATGAAACCACTAACTGTATATTTTAGAATGACATACTACACAAAACTACTCAGTTAGGGAAGGTTCCAAAGTTAATCACAGCTTTAATATTGAAAGAAGCAACCCAGTGATCATCATGGAAACTATGGTGCCATCATATTAAAAAGAAGGATTTACTACAGTCATTACAGTCCTGCCAGATGGAGAGGAAGATGACAAGACTGGTAGTAATTAAAATTGTGTTTATGTGTAGTTTATTAAGGGAGACCATGGGGGCAGCTGTAAAGCACAACAAAGATCTATCATACCATTTCAAGAAATCTAACACAGGAGTCTCAACAACTACAAAACCACCTCTGGAAAAGGCAAAAAAATCAACTCACAAAAAAGAATGTCCCAGAACAGACTAATAAGAACAACAGAGAAAACATCAATACAAAAGTAAACATATCACAATGGCAGCAGTCAACACATACCTATCAATAATTACATTGAATGTGAATGGACTGAATGCTCCAGTAAAGAGACATCGAGTGACATCTTCGATCAAAAGACATGACCCATCCATATGTTGTCTACAAGAAAATCAATGGAGACCTAAAGATAGGAACAAACTGAAAATTAAAAGATGGAAGAATATATATCAAGCTAACAGTGAACAAAGAAGAGCAGGGGTGGCAATTCTAATCTCAGACAAAATCAATTTTAATGTCAAATCCACCATCATGGACAAAGATGGGCATTATTTATTGCTGAAACGTTCAATATGCAAGCAAGACTTAACTATATTAAATATTTATGCACCTAACATCAGAGCGCATAAATACGTCAAAGAAAGACTGACTACACTCAAAAAAGAGTTAGATGACTCCACAATAATAGTGGTAGACTTCAACGCTCCACTCTCAATACTGGACAGATCATCTAGAAAAAAGCTCAGTAAAGATACAGAAGACCTCATTGCCACAATTAACCAACTAAACCTCATTGATATATACAGAGCTTTCCTCCCATCAGCAGACAACTACACCTTCTTCTCCAGTGCACATGGAACGTTCTCCAGAATTGACCATGTGTTAGGATATAATGGAATTCTCAACAAAATCTATACCATTGAATTACTGCAGAACATCTTCTCAGATCATAAAGCCATAAAAGTCAAAATCAATAGCAGAAAAAACATAGATAGAAAGTGGAACTCTTGGAAACTGAACAACATCTTGCTCAAAAAAACACAGGTTATAGAAGAACTCAAGCATGAAATAAAGAAATTCATGGATTCCAATGAGAACGAAAACACTTCCTACCAGAACCTGTCGGATACAGCCAAAGCAGTGCTCGGAGGTCTGTTTATCTCCATAAATGCACACATCTGGAAGGAAGAAAAAAACCAAATCAAGGAACTAACCCTACAGCTTGAACAAGTAGAGAGAGAACAACAGAGGAACCCCTCAGGCACCAGAAGAAACCAGATAATAAAGATTAGAGCAGAGCTAAATGAATTAGAGAATAGAAAAACAATTGAAAAGACCAAAAGCTAGCTTTCTGAAAAGATCAACAAAATTGACAAACCACTGGCTAAACTTACTAAAGAAAAGCAGGAAAGGAAATAAACAACCCAAACTAGAAATGAGGGGGGAGTGGTCACAACAGATGCAACAGAAATCAAAAATATCATAACAGAATACTATGAAAGACTGTACTCTAACAAATTTGAAAACTAGAGAAAATGGACAAATTCCTTGACTGATACCACCTCCCCAAATTATCACAACATGAAGCAGAACAACGTAATAAACCCACCACAAAGGAAGAGATTGAAAATGTCATTAAAAAACTACCAACCAAAAAAAGCCCAGACCCAGATGGCTTCACCACAGAATTCTAGTAAGCTTTAAGAGAAGAGTTATCTCCAATGCTACTGAGCCTGTTTCACAGTGTGGAAAGGGATGGAGTACTCCCAGACTCATTCTATGAAGCCAGCGTAACCCTGATACCAAAGCCAGGGAAAGACCCAACCAAACAGTAGAACTACAGACGGATATCACTCATCAATCTAGGTGTAAAAATCTTCAACAAAATTCTTGCCAATAGAATACAACAACATATCAAAAAAACAATCCATCATGACCGAAGTGTATTCATACCAGGGATGCAAGGCTGGTTCAACATCGGAAGAACAATTAAAGTGATTAACCACATAAGTACCACAAAAGACAAGAATCACTTGATTTTGTCCATTGATGCAGAAAAGACATTTGATAAAGTCTAACACCAATTCATGCTCAAAACTCTTAGCAAAATAGGCATAGACAGAAAATTCCTCAATGCAATAAGGGCCATTTATACAAAGCCAAGTGCCTATGTCATCCTGAATGGAGAGAGATTGAAGGAGTGTCCCCTGAAGACAGGAACTAGACAAGGATGCCCTCTCTCACCTCTCCTATTCAACATTGTACTAGAAGTTCTAGCCAGAACCATTAGACAAGACCAAGAAATAAAAGGCATCTGCATTGGCAAAGAAGAAGTCAGAATCTCCCTGTTTGCTGGTGATGTGATTGTATATGCAGAGAATCCTGAAGAATCTATAAGGAAACTACTCAAACTGATAGAAGAGTTCTGAAAAGTCTCAGGATACAAGATAAACATAAGTAAATCAGTAGGATTCCTTTATAACAACGAGACTGTTAATGAAGAAATCATCAAATCAATACCATTTACTATAGCCCCTAAGAAGATAAAGTACCTAGGAATTAATCTAACTAGAGAAACAACAGACCTTTACAAAGAGAACTACAAGCCCTTACTACAAGAAACTAAGAGAGACTTAGATAAATGGAAAAACCTACCCTGCTCATGGATAGGAAGACTTAACATTGTGAAAATGTCTATTTTATCCAATGCAATCTACTTATATAATGCAATCCCAATACAAGTTCCAGTGTCATTTTTTAGTGAGATGGAGAAGCAAATCACCAATTTTGTTTGGAAAGGGAAGAAGTCTTGGATAAGTAAGGTACTTACTTACACTGGGAGGCCTCTCATTACCCAACCTTAGAACATACTACACTGCCACAGTGGCCAAAATAGCCTGGTACTGGTACAAGAACAGACAGATGGATCACTAGAACAGAACTGAGAACCCAGAGATGACACCATCTGCCTATGAACAGTTGATATTCAACAAAGGCCTTAAGACATTAAACTGGGGTAAAAACAGTATCTTCAACAAATGGTGCTGGCAAGCTTGGATATCCATCTGCAATAAACTGAATCAAGATCCATATCTTACACCTTATACAAAAACCAACTCCAACTGGATAAAAGACCTAAATATCAAACCTAAAACGATAAAGCTCATGCAAGAAAAGGTAGGCACAACAATGGAAATTTTAATACATAACATGGACAGACTCCAAAATCTGTCAAACAAACCACAATCAGCAGAAGAGAAAACAGATAAATGGGAACTATTAAGAATCAAACACTTTTGCTCATCCAAAGTCTTTATTAGTAAAATTAAAAGAACACCTACAGAAAGGGAAAAAATATTTGGCAACTCGATGTCAGACCGATGCCTGATCTCTGTAATCTATAAGATACTACAAAATATCAATAAGAGGAAGATAAATCATCCAATTAAGCGATGGGCAAAAGAGATGGACAGACATTTCACCAAAGAGGAGATCCAGGCAACGAAAAAAACACATGTGGACATGTTCATCATCTTTAGTTATTAAAGAAATAAAAATCAAGACTACAATGAGATACCATCTCACCCCAACAAGATTGTCCATGATCCAAAAAACACAAACAAGAAATGCTGGAGAGGCTGTGGAGAAAGTGAAACCCTCCTGCACCATTGGTGGGTTGTAAAATGGTCCAGCCTCTTTGGAAAGCAATCTGGCGCTTCCTTAAAAAAATGGATATTGATATACCATTTGACCCAGTAATTCCCCTACTTGGAAGCTATCCTACAGAATCAAGGCCTTTCACACCAACAGACACATGCACAAGAATGTTTATCACAGCACAGTCCACAATAGCAAAAAGATGGAATCAACTCAGATTCCCAACAACAGAAGAATGGATAGGTAAGCTATGGTACATATACTCAGTGGAGCACTATGCTATGATAAAGAATAACGATGATTCTAGGAAACATCTCATAACGTGGTTTAAACTGGAAGACATTATTTTGGGTGAAAGTAGTCAACGACAAAAAGCCAAATATTGTATGAGACCTCTACGATAAGATCTCAGAAACAGACTTGTGTATAGAAGAAAAGACTCTTTGACAGTTGCAAGGGAGTGGAGGGAGGGAGGGCAACAAGGGGAGGGTTTAGATTAGATAGTTGCTAGAAATCTGGTTGGGTGAAATCGATGATAGCACACGTTAGAAACAAAAACAACATTATGTGGACTTCAGCGTAACTTGAGTACTCTTTCCATCTTAACCCAATATTGCAAGGATAGAGTAGCTCGGGCAGAGGGCAGGAGACCATGCTGTTAGGTGAAATCGAGGCTAATTGGCACGACTAGCATTTTGCTAAGAGCACATCCCACATTGGTGAGTGGTGTCTGGGGTCTTAAAAGCTGCCAAGCTGCCATCCGAGGGCACAGTAAATGGTCCCAACTCAGCAGGAACAGATGCTCACTGAGGACCAAAATGACATGGGGTAAAGACAAACCAGAAGATAGAGGGACCCACATGAGTGGATGCCTACATCAACTTGGGACTGGAAGAATCGGATGGTGCCCGGCCACCACCAGTGATAGCTGCGATCAAGCTCACTAAGTTGAGTCTCACTGGCAACACAAGAATAAAAGCGGGTGCAGCCTGTGATCTCCACTAAAAGAGCTCAATTGATGATCCAGCAGTTTTGGGGTTCCCTGGAAGCATGGCCCCTGGCCCTGATGCTGCCCTTGCCCATAAATCATAATGAAGTTCCACTCTTTGGACACTAATTGATTGGACTTGGTGATGCAGAGTGACCATATATTGGAAGCACTTTATGGTTCTATGCATCTATAGGATATCATCTTGCTGACCTCTGGCTGGAGGAAGGGGAGTGGACGGAGAGGAGGGGAAAGGAGGCTGTTGGGAGGATGAGACATGTATGGAGCAGAGAGGAATACTGTGCTGTCACCAGACAGGGAGAGCAGTGGAAGCTGCATATAGGTGGGCATGTGAATTTATACAGGAATGTACATTTTCACTCAGTCATAGTAAATAAAAAATAAAATAAAATAAAATAAAAAATTTTTTTAAAAAAGGGATTCTTACGCTACCAAAGAGAAAGAAAATCTGAAATCATCTTATTTCCTTTGACTTAGTTTAAAATGGCAAAATTAAGATTTGTGTTTTATTTATTTATTTGTGGTTAAAATATGTCAAAAGATAATCGACACTACAGTTGTTACCCTCAAGTATGTATGAAACTTTACCTCTTTAACAATGATATTCATGTACAGCAGGCAAGTGTGTTTTTGAAATTGTAAGATACTGGAGAGAAATTCTAGTATGCCTGTCTTTTCTGTAAACTAAAACCAAACCCACTGTTGTCAAGTCAATTCCAACTCATAGCGACCATATATAAGCTTTAAAAAACTTTCTGTTTGTTAAAGAGTGACGGGCTGCAATTTCTTTTTAGTGGAAGCAATGGAGCTTCAGTGGTAGGTTTCATGCCCAGCCACCACTTGTCCACTGGTGGAGGCTTCCTTGTTCCTGTGAGGCTGAATGAATTTCAGTAGAGATTCCAGACTAAGACAGATTAGGAGGAAAGCAATGATCTACTGTAGATTATAATGATCCAACCCACAAATGGTCTTGAAGATGGCCAGCACCAGGCAGGAGCCATGCATGGAGCCACCATACATTAAAGAAGGACCAGTATGGTGGCAGCTAACATCATTTTTTAAGATATCAAACCTATGACTCCAAACTTCTGAAAGTACCTCAAAGAGGTTTTCCCGAACCACTAATGTGTATGGATCATCTCAGGATCCTCACAGAAGTTGGCTCCCTGAAGTTTGTGTATGAAGCTCTAACAGAGACATTGTTAAAATGTCCTCGTGTTGATAAAAGGACTGAGTACTGGGTCACACGGCTTTTATTTACTACGTTGTTGCCAAGTAAGAGAAGAGCTAGTAAATCATTGCATCATCCATAGCACACATCAGCTTCCTGGCTGCTGCCTCTGCTCCGGCCCTTCCCTGCATTTTCTGTGTCTTTAGGTCTCTGAAAAATGAGACTGAAAAGAAACCGGCTATAGATGTGCCTGTGCCAAAAGGTGTGATATATTAGTAAACAGTCTTGTTAAAAACTTATTTAAAGGCCCAGCATTCCTCCTGATTGTGCTGGCCGTTATTTTGAAGATGGAATACAGAAGGGATGTCGTTAGTAATGTTAGCTGAGAACTCTCTGATAGTGCTGCTCTCGTACTGAACAACTGAATAAATAGTCATGCAAAATCTCTGTAATCTGGTTCTGTGCCCTGCATCCAGGCCACCTGCAGGCAGTCTGCTGTGTGCCATCCTTATTGTTAATTCCTTCTCTTGCTAAAATACTTCTTCTTTAATGAATGCTATTATTTGCACTTAAGAAAATGTCTCATTATTTTTCATTTGATTATGTCTGTGACAGAGACCAATTTTTTTGTTTTTTAAAGGTACATATCAGAGAAAAAGGAAATCTTGTGTACATGGTTATGTGTTTCTGAAAAATAGATTTCTGCAGATTTATGGCTAACTGAAGCTTGTTAATTAGCAAAAGTATATACAGTTGTTTCACAATATAAAGATTATTCAGCCAAGGCCAAGTGCTGTCGAGTCGGCTTTGAAAAACTGGAAAAGTATAGTCTTTGCATTTTGTCTGGAGAGAGCTCATTACTTGATTCTCTCTCACAAAAAAGATAACTGTCTCTTCTGACATAAAACTTTCTATTTTCTGAGAAAGGACAGGAGATAAACTGTGGGGGTTTTTTAGAAGAAAGCAGCCATTCTGTTTGCTAGTAGTCCCTGAATGTCTGCTAGCAAGGGAATTGGTAACACTTCCAAAATGAGAATCATGCTGGTTATTATTATTTAAATTTGAGATTGAGAGATTTCAGATGAAACTCATCTGGTAAGTATCAACTGGGAATTCCCATAAGGTTTTCTGCATCTCCTTATTAGCGTGTGTTTTTAAGGATTCAGAAAAAGAAACAATATCATCTTCTTTTTGGTATAAGATGGCATACACACTTAACCATTCAGTAACTGTATTCCTTATTTATGTAACTTGCTTTGTCCTCAAGTGAGTGACATTCAGTCTGTAGTGTCACAGCCTAGAGTGACCTCTGACACGCCATCTGAAGTCTAGGGTTCTACTTGTTCCCCACCCACAACTGAAATGCTTTTACCAGAAACCACCAGCTACACTTTCCATTTTTTCTGTATCCTGACTTGTTTACATTAAGTCAGCTTGCAGGAGATCAGCTACCTCTCCAAGCAGTTAGTTTGAAGACTGCTTATTGTCATTAGTCAGTGACAACTAGATGCTTGTTGGTTGATGAAACTGTAAAATCTAGAGTGTGGCCTTTGTCCTTTGAATTATGGGTAATAGACCTCCTTTTCTCTGGCTATAGTCCAGAGAACTCCCTCCAGAAACTTGGCATCCTGCTAGGACAAGTCCTGGCTGCAGTAGGGGTTTACAGCTCTCCACAGCAGAAGGAGGGGCACTAAAAAGGGGCCATAGGGCACGCTCAAGGCACATGCCACCTCTTTTTCTACTTCCTGTCAGTGCTAGATTTTGAGTCTCTGCCAAGGTAACCACTGTCATCTGAGAGCATTGCCAACAGAACCTGTTGCCCTCTAGTCCGTTCTGATGTACAGAAATCCTGTATGTGTTAGAGTAGAACTGTACCACAAAGGATTTTCAATGGCTGATTTTTCAGAAGTGGATCACCAGATCTTTCTTCTGAGGTGCCTCTCTATGGGCTTGAACCTCCAGGCTTTCAGCTAGTAGCTGAATATGTTAAGTGTGTGCATGTCTACTTTTATACTCAAGTGAGCTAAGGTTATAAAATTAAACAGCCAAGAGGTGACACAGCTCTTAACTCACCTACACACGTTCTTTGTACTTGTGCTGTCTTGGAACCACTGTCTCAGCATGACCTGTTCTCATTGTGCCTTCTCAGCCAGAAGTCTTGCACTTGCTTCTGAAGTTTTCCCTCCTCCTTCTTTCCTCTTACAAAGGACTGAAGTGAAAGTCTGGTGAAGTAATGTATGTGATTAGCACTCAAGTTTTATACATGTGGTAGGCTATTTTAAAAGATCACCCATTCCTCCTCCAATTCCCCTGTTATATGAGTGCCCCTCTTTCCAGCCCACAGTCTCAGTCCAGTCAGCAGTGGGTCTCCTGGGGTTTGGTGGTGGCAGCCCTTAGGTGCCCAACCCCAGCGTGCACACCAGTGCCACACTCCTTGCCAGCTGCTGCAGGAGCCACGGCAAAGGCAAGTCAGAGAATCTTTGAGATGTGTTGGTTTTGGTACCCTAGACAGGACTGACAAATGAAGCACAGGAACCCGATTGTCAGGGAAAGGTGTCTGCTCTGCTTCAAGCCTCGATCTCTGCTTCCTTCTCTCTCTCTTCTGTAGGCTTTAGCCTCACACCTCATTGCATCCTTTCTTTTCTTGCCCTTCTCCACTTCTTTCCTTATACCTTCTTGCTCCCAAACCAAGCACCTTTGCTTGCCTTTGCATTCTGACACCTCGCTGCAGTAGGCCAAGTTGTAGGTTCATTGAATTTTCTTCTGAAAATTGCTGAAGAGAGCGGAGTTGGAAGGAGGTGGGGTTTTGTTTTTAATTTTAATTTTTTAATAGTTTTTTTTAAAAAAAAACTACAAAGGGATTTGATTACTTTGTTAATTTTTATTTTGATTCATTGAAAAGTTTTTCTCACTACACCTTGCCTATGTAGCATTTTAAGAGAATTCAGGCCAACACAGGATTATTTTAGGATTGAGTTTAGATATCAGTACAACAGGCTAAATATAGTTAGATTAGGTCAGATCAACAAGCAGGTGTTAAAGATCTCAGCTCCTGCTGATTCTCACCTGCAAGTTCCAGTGACTTCAGCATCAAATGCCTCTCAGTTCAGGAATACAAAACCAAAATTTTCTCCATTGTTAAATGCATAACATACCTAATTGATTTCACAGGAGCCCTGAGGCTGCTGTTGATGAAATGTGCTTATGATGCAAGCATTTACAGTGTGTTGTTTTCCAATTCATTTTTTTTTAAGACAATTGTCCCCAGACTCAAATTATGGCTTACATTTGCCGTAATGATGCAGGTACAGTCGTTTTGCTTAATTATGTTTGACTGTATAAAACTGCCTTTCCCTCGAGTCATTGAAAGTTTTATTGGAGTTAATATGATTACAGAAATTAATGGGCTTGTAATTAGATGAAAGAGAAGTAAATCCAAAGTATACCAAATAAACAATTGTTCTGTTTATCAAGTTACACAATTTGGAGGATGAAACCATGTATAGATGACATGAATTGAAAATGTTATGCTGGCTAATGTCTACATCCAAGAAGAAAATTTGGAAACTAATTCACACCCTTGTATAATCTTCATTGAAAAAGTCATGTGTTGTCATCAGTAGCATCAATACTATCAATAAATGTTGGTATGTTTAACTTTCCATATCCATTTGATTTTCTAAGTGAGATCCAGGCTTAGTCAATACATTACTATTCAGAGACTTCTAATCAAGGAACTGATTCATGAATATTCTGATTACAGTCTAGCTGCCATTGATTTTTAATCATGAGTAGCATCATTGCAAAGGCATTTAGCATATTCTTTGGAAGAGATAAGACATCTCCCAAACTTTTCTTGTATATGAACAAAATATTGAATATAAAAACAAATACAAGTCCCTGTTTCATAACCAAGAATGTTTTCCACTACTATAGCAAAAGCAAGGAGCCCTGGTGGCACAGTGGTTAAGAGCTCAGCTGCTAGCCAAAATGTTAGCAGTCTGAATCTCTTAACTCTTCTTTGGAAACCCCATAGTGAGTTCTGCTGTGTCCTGTAAGGTCATTATGAGTCAAAACTGACTCAGCAGCAAGGGATTTGGTTGGTTTGGAAGCAAAACCAATTGTAAATATGTCAGCAAACTCCAGTGTCTGAATCCCAGGCAGTCCTTTTTTTCTCTGTAACTATATTTGTGAACATTCCCTTCAGAAGCTGTGCAGCTGAATGTGTAAGGCTGTGGGGTCAGTGAGAGCTGACCAGGCCCAGAATAGCTGGACCTTCACTTGATCTGCATCTGGAATGAGAACTTCCCTGTACGAGTTATTGGCAGTTGATTCACTTCACCCTCATTCTTTCGTTGCTTGGCTTATTAATAGGAGTGTCGTGTTCTTCATTCTCACAGAAAGACAATGCTCTCTCTTGCAGTGTGCACTCCCACCCCCAAGTGCTATAAAAACTACCCTCAAAATTAAACCATCATACATGTAGCAAGAGAAAAATGGTGTGTGCAGAACTAAAACTCTTGTCTATTGAAAGACCACATTTGATGGTTTGTCACACTGGAGAGTCCCCTGAAGACATGGCCGCTCAACTCTCTGCTAGCCCAGAGCTGAAACCAGTACCCAAACCAACTCTTCAGACAAAGGTTGGACTGGACTATAAGACATAGTGATGCTGGTGAAGAGTCTGCTTCCTGGCTTAAATATATACACATGAGGCTGTCTGAGCAGCTCTTGTCCAAAGGCAAGATGAGAGGGTGGAGGGGGACAGGAGCTGTTTGAATGGATATGGGAAGTATAGAGTAGAAAGGAAGAGTGTGCTGGCGTGGGGGGTGAGGGAGGAGAGCAGTTGGGGTTGCATAGTGTTGTGTGTGCTCCGGGTTTTATATGGCAAATTGATTTGGATTGTAAACTTTCACTTAAAGCGCAGTTAAATATTTAAAAAAAAAAAAAAAAAAGAAATCATCATGCAGATTTGGTGCAGGCAGAGGGAGAAATTGGAATTGTAAATACTAGATTTGGAGCTGGTAGTAGGGCTTGAGTGGCAGAAAGGGCTATTTGGCCAAAGGTAGCAGTGTCCACTTGGTTGTATGCAAATTCAGACCTCAGTAGATTCAAGTTCTGGCACCTCAAAATGACAGATATGGTGTTGACTTCTCAGTTACATTCACCTCTGGATGGTCACTGTCACCAAGTGGATTTACTGTATTACATTTTTCTGGATCTAAGCCTCTTGTCCTTCATGTGTGTGTCACAATAAAGGAAATAGGTGTATGTAATATTGGAATATTGCCAGGAAAGAAACATATTAAACACATCTATAGACCCATTTTCCTTTTTGTTGTTCTGTTATTATAATGGAGGTAAACACATGTAATATAAGAATTGATTCTGCAATTCAGTTTAAGTATATCAGGACATGAATAGAAAGTCATTGTGTGCAAAAAGATTACCTGGAGTAAAACGAAGAGGTTTGTCTTACTGAGTTTTCAGGTTTGTTGTGGAAATAGTTTTGGTTGGCCACCTCAGCCCTGGTTCCGATTTGGCTGTGTGATGTGGTAAAGTTGCTTAGCTTCTCTGTCCCTCTGTTCCCTTCTTTATTTGCAAAAGGTAATGTTTAGATCAGAAATGATATTTTCTTCTTCCAAAGGGTAGATCCAGTCTCAGGTGGCCCTTTCAACTTCTCATCTGTAATTAGTATGTCTATTCGTAAAACAGATGTTGAGAGTCTCTATAATATTCTGAAAGACCTCTGATCCTTCTGTCCAAGGGCAGTGGTTGTTCTTGGATAAGGAGTTGCCATTCAGCTTTGTCACCGAAATTCAGCTTTGTCACTTCGGTATCTAGCGAAATAACCAGTATAAAGAAGTTCTTAATGAATGTCTGCTAACTGGAACCACATTTCTAGCCTTTTCTATATCCTGGTTGTGGTGGTTGTTACCTGAACCTATTCATGTGTTACAACTCATTTTTTTGTTTTTAAATTAGTGTCTAGTAAAATTGACTTTTATGTAATATACAGAACTGTAGACCAAAAACGTCAATTTTACTGTATTTTAATTTAAAAAATAATGAAATTCTCTCCTTTTGAAAGTGCCAGTGTCAGCACTCTGAAGAGGCATACCAGCAGCTGGAATTTATCTCTTCCAGCATCTTAAGTTTCTTCATATAAATGACTTCTCCTTTCTTTCTAATTTAGAAATATGTTTTTCTGGGTTTTCTAATAATTTGCTTAAATAAGCTTTTATGGTAAGATAAGAATCTGCCTTTGTTATAAAATACTGTGTTTAAACAATGAGAGAACACCTATTTTCTCCCAAGAAAGCTCTCACAGTAGAAACAAAACATGACTCAGCATTTCCTAAGAAGCAGTTACTAATAAGAGTATTCATGAATGACACTCACTGAGTGTACAGTGTGCCAAACACTGTTAGCTCCGTAATACTATAATTTGATTTAACCCTTTAGAACTCCTACAAAGCAGGTAATTGTGTCCCTCCCTGAGAGATGAGGACTTATAGACTCATTACAGATGGATGAGGAATCACAAAGAGATATAATACAGAAGACAATGACAGAAATGACAAGACTGGAATCCAGATCCCTGTCTCCAAATCCCACACCTTTCCCATTCAAAACTGCCTTCTTAGATACAGTATATAGTGATGGTTTGGCAAGTGTACACAAATACACACCCCCCACACACACACCCAGAGGCACTCACGTGCACATTAGGAAAGGGAAGGAAGGGCATTGCAAAGTAGCTGCCAAAGAGTTTGTTGAACATCTATCTCGCTACTAAAGTAAGTGGCTGATGCAGGAGCAGCCACGCTCATGTAGATGCCTGTGTTGACTACCACAGCCAGCTGAAAGGCCATCTGCTGTTGTAGCCCTGGCACCTGTATGAGAGCTTTTGTTCCATCCTGCAGCCATATTCCTGATGTAAAAAGAGCCAACAGACTAGTAACTAAGGCTTTGTCCCTTCCTTCGTATTGTCGCAGCTCAGTGCCTATTGAAGCCTTGTCCCCAGCTAGCCTTCATTCCTTGTTGTTCAACTAGCTGAGTGCTTGATCTGGCACTAATGAGCTATTGATGCCTTATTGGGGTTCAGTAAGTATGAAGCCATGTGATAGATGGACAAAGGACTGTTAGCAGCTTTTATTGCTTTCAGTGCAGACTAAGACCTCTCGGTTAGATGCGGCAAATAGGCATATGGACCCATCTGCTGCCACAAATTCATCTCTTGACTTTCTTTCATCTCCTGAGGTTTCGTTAACTGCCGAGTCTTTGGCAAAAGTGTCACCATGCAGGCACCAGAGTCTTCTGATCTCTCGCAATCAGTAACTGATGAGTGTTGCTCCCCAATAAGCTAACTGTCTGAGTAAGATACAAGATGTTTGTTGTTATTCAGGAAGCACTGGACGTCAACACCCTGGAGTCTTACTCTCTTTGCTTCTAATTAGTAGAATGACATTACACTAATTATTGACTCCTCTAAAACCTGTATTCTTCTATAAAAGAAGAACCATAGTACTCACTATCTTGTGGGGTTGTTTTGACAAGCAGGTGAGATAATAAAGTTGCTTATCCTAGCTAATAAACCGGTTGTCATCAAGTAGGTTCTAACCCATGGCAACCACATGTGTGTCAGAGTAGAAATGTGCTCCACAAAGTTATCAGTAGCTGATTTTTCAGAAGTAGATCACCAGGCCTTTCTTCCAAGTTGCCTCTGGGTGGACTCGAACCGCCAGCTTTCAGTTAGCAGCCAAATGCATAACCATTTGCTCCACACAGGGACTCTCTCACAGCTAGAGATTGATAAGTTATCATCATCCCTATTTGTAACAAAGACCTGCATGATCACAGCCCTTAAAGATAGTTCAATTTTTAAAAATCCACTTTCTTTGAGCATGACCTTCACTTACCAATCAATGCCATATTATGGCTGACTGTGTTGATGATTTCCTTGACATCACCAAATTCAGATGTTTACCCAGTGACCTGAAATCACTAGACCATTTTTTGTAGAGACAGCGCTCTGGTTTTTGTTGGGCTTTTGCTGCTCACATTTGAAGAATGGTTTTTGCTGCTAAAGGACCTAGCTGAATGCCAGATGGAAACTGCTAAAACTAGGAATTCACCCCCTTTCTTTATAGCCCCAGTGATAGATGCTGCTTTTCTGATTAGCCGGTCACTCAGAAGACAAGGTTGCATCCCTGTTCTTGGAAGTCAGATGCAGATGTTGTTGGTAACTACTAGGTAGGAAATAAGTTTGAAGTTCTCCAGTTGCTTTATCCTCTTCATATTCTCATTCAGGTGGCCTCAGCACAACAGGGTAGTGTTTGTTGGACAAGTGACTGGGATTAGAGATGCACTCAGTGGCTGGGAGCAGAGCAAAGCTCCTTGGGTCACACATGAAACCAGGGCCTTGGCCTCATGAGCTCTAGGCTCTGCCTATGCTAACCAGCCACAGGGAGTTGTCAGCTTGGAGCAGTAGTTGATATTTGTCTGTGCTCATACCAATTTCTGTGTGTGAGATGTCTGCGGTTTCTCCAGGAACAGATTTTTAAAAACCCACATTACACATAGAGCTGGGGGCAGTGGTGGGCCAGTGATAGAATTTTCATCTTCCCTGTGGGAGGCCTGGATTTAGTTCTTACCAGTAAACATCTTGGGCAGCCACCACCCGTCTGCCGATCGGGCTCGTGTGATACTATGAGGTTGCACAGAGCACACTGAGCTTCCAGGCTAAAGTGGCATAGGAAAAAGCGCCTAGGAATTATTTCCCAAAATCAGCCAGTGAACAGCCTATGGATCCCAACATTCTGATCCACAGCTGATCATGGGGGTGGTACAGGAATCAGCAGTGTTCCATCCCACTGCGTGTGGGGTCAGCAGGAGTCAGGGGACTGACAGGCAGCTAACAGCACCAGCACGCAGGCGCTCAGAACCCAGAATGGTCACCGACCAAAGACACGTGGGGCCTGGGGTTTAATTTGTTTGACTTTCCCTCTGTATTTGCCTACTTTATGGCACTTTTTTAAATAATTAATGTAGACAAATTTGTAATCTTTGTAGGCATATCAAGATGCATTTCTGGTTCAGTTTGCTGTCATAAAAATAAAATGACAACCAGCATAGGATGTCCACCAAAACATAATAATTTTATTTTTTTTTAAATAATAAAAGGGAAGTGTTCATTATAAAAAATTCAAACATGCAGAAACACGTAAAGAAAAAAATTAAAATGACCATGTTCCATCAACATCCTTCTAGAACATCCTTCCTAATATTTCTTTATGCGTGCATACACATATGCCAATCAGTGATTTCAAATTAGTATTCTTTTGGGTTCTTTAATTAATTCTACTTAAAATTAATACTTAGGTGAAATTTACTGAAATATAAATCTGTTTCTGACTGGAGCCACTAATTGAATGTTGGCTATTTTTGCAAAAGAAAAAAAAAGAGGGGACTTAAACATTAAAGTCACAATTGCGTGGATTGTGTGATTTTCGTGGTCTTATTTTACATAGCTGTATTACCTGAATTGGAGCCTGGGCAGTTTGAGTCCATCAGCCACTCCTTGGAAATTCTAAGGGCAGTTCCACTCTGTCCTACAGGGTCACCCACCACGAGTCGGAATCAACTTGACAACAAGAAATTTGGTTTGGAGAGGTCTTTTTTGGCTTACAGGTTTTTTTTTTTTCCTTACAATTTTCATTTCTGTACTATCTGCAGGAAACTTTGTGTTATTGTGAGTTGTTATTAGTTGCCATTGAGTCCATTCTGAATGTTAGGAGCTGTATTATGGCTATTAAGGTCCAAAACCATTTTGTCACTGTTGTCATTTTCATTAAATAACAGTAGATTCACATTGTTCTTTAGGAGCACAGTAAGCAGCAAAATATAATAAAAAATTCAAGTAAACAGTTAATTTATATTTAAAAAAAAAACAAAAACAAAACTTTGATGTGTTTGGCAGGAGCCCCGATGTTTCTAGCTTTTATAGTTTTTATCTGGTCTAAGAAAGAGAAAAGGGCTAGAGCAGTTTTTATGCCTCAAAGTAATTAAACTAAGGATGTTTACATTACTGAAGGTTTGACAAAACGAACACATTCCTGGGAAGCTAGAGGTTAGTGTTTGGGGTTTGGTTGGTGGGTGTGGGCAGGTGGTCTGTGTTTTTTCTGAGAAGAAAACAATATATGATCCTAGAAGTTCAGTTTGAACGGAGAGCTTGACGGAACGAAAAACAGGAGGTTGAAGGTTTAATTCCCGTCCTGGTCCAATCAGTCCCTCAGACTGAGTAATTAAAACATTAAGACCATCTGTGGATACTTCGGAGCCAACTGAATCTTGAAAAAACAAGCAAGTATTTCTCTGCAGAACATGTGGTATTTGGTCACTGTGATGAATTGTATAGAAAAATCAGATTGTGAGCTTACATGTGTGCGTATATGTGTGTGTATGTGTGTGAATGCACACATTAGTTAGGAATAGAATACAATGTTTCAAGATACTCTGCTGTTTAAATTAATTTTGCTTGGAGCTGAGTATTTTCTCATACACTGAGAAACCACAAATTAAGTGTTCAAGTATAAGACATAACTGCCTCCAGACACAACCAGGCATTTTATAAGGTGGATGTGCAAAACTCATGTTGAGTGGTAACATCGATAACAAAAGAATTAGCTGCCAGAGGTATGTTATAGGATGTCACACAGATATTAGTTTCAGGGCTGGCCTTCGCCTTAACTTCATTAGCAAACAGAGAGAAAAGGGTACAAATTATTGGTAACTTAAAAGATAGTGCAGGTCAAAAATAACTAACAGAAAATGCCACAACCATGAAAATCTGTGTGACAGGATGATTTCTAAGCATCCCTTGTGAACTTGTTTATTTCAGGCAACGTTCGGTTAAAATAGGAAGGAGCACAAACACTGTATCATATCAAAAAGTGTCATAAACACAAGAACCAATGCACAGTAGAGGGAGAATCAGAGATAATAAGAATAAAGGGGGTAGGAAAATGAAAAATTACCCTCCTCTTTCACTAGTTTTCGTAGAGTATTGCTGTGTGTCTCCAGTGATTCTGTCTCATACTTACCCTAATTATAGGGCAGAGTGGAATTGCTCCCATAGGGTTTCCTAGATAGTAATCTTTGTTGCGGGAGACTGGTGGCATAGTGATTGAGAGCTACAGCTGGTATCCAAGAGGTTGGCAGCTTGAATCCACCAAGTATTACTTGGAAACCTTGTGGGACAGTTCTACTCTGCCCTATAGGGTTGCTATGAGTGGGAACGAATTCAAAGGCAGTAGGGTTTTCATCTTTATGGAAGCAGACCACTAGGTCTGTTCTCCTGTGGAGAGGCTAGTGGGTTGAAACCTCCGAACTTTGGGTTAGCCACCGAGAGCTTTAACCATTGCACTGCCAGGACAATTTTCACAGGGTATAAAGTAGCATAATTTAATGTACCCTGTGTGAAGGCATTGCATCACAAAGCTGAGATGTAATCATTGCATACTACCTGATTCGGCAGAGCACAGAAATGATGAACTCCATCAGAATCTCTTATTTCTGAGAAGTTGTAGACAAGAGACCTCACACTCCAGTAACTAGACTGACAAAAGGAATAGGAAGAATCACTGAGAACAAATTAAATGACATGAATATGAATAATTGGGCTAAACTTGTTTTGGTAAATTTAATGTAAATCAGTTCTACTAGTAGCTAATGTTTCTTAACACTTGTTCTGTGCACCAAGCACTCTGCCTAACTCAAATTTTTCACAACCACCATGTAAGTTAGTTGCTGTTATTCCTCATTTCATGGCCAAGGTTACATAGCTAGCCAGTAGTACACTTTGTTGTTCTTAATGTGTTTGTATGTATACAAAGAGCCCATCCTATTTTATCTGATTTGATAACATCACACACCTCTTCCGTCATTAATTGAATTATGTCCCCAAGAAAATATGTGTAGCAATTTGGCTGGGCTGTGATTCCCAGTATTGTGTGATGTTCCTATGTGCCGTAAACCCTGCCTCTGTGATGTTCCTGAGGGAGGATGAGAGGCAGATGTGTTGGTGGGGCGGGACTCAGTGGGTAAGTTTGTATTGTGCCTTAAGGCAGTGTCTAGGGATAGAAAGGAAAGAGAAGCCAGCAGAGAGTTGGAGACCTCATGTGACCAAGCAGCAGTGCAGGAATCAGAGTGCACTTTTGAAAAGGACTTGGGGTCTGTGTGCCTCAGAAGCTCCCAGCCCAGGGGAAGATTAAGGACCTTCCTCCAGAGCCAAAAGAAAAAGACATCCCTGGAGCTAATGCCTTGAACCTGGACTTTTAGCTTACTTGGCAGTGACAGAATAAAACTACTCTTTTCAAGCCATCCACTTGTGCTGTTTCAGCTGTAGCAGCACTGTTTCATCAAGACATCATCCTAAAGATTTTTTGTAATTTTGTTCCCATGCACATGGCTTGAAATATACTTCTGTGTTGTTTCTTCTGGTACCTTCTATACCTTCTGATTTTTTTGCATAGTACATGAGGCCTTCTACTCTTAGTTATTTAAATGCATCTTGTCTCCCAACCTGGAGCTAATTTCCTTTTTGTTTAGTTTCATTCAAAAATGTATGCACAAATAGTTTTGTGACATTGGTTGCAATCTCCATAATGTGTCGGCACTTGCTGCCTTTCCATTTCCATCCTGGGTTCTCCATGTCTTTTGATCAGGTTTTCCTGAACTGTCCTGCCTACTCAGCCTTACTTTTGGGCAGATATTCCCCACGTGGTCTTGTATACTTGAATGAACTAAGAGGGACTTTTCTGACATGTTACTGTTTGTTTTATGAGCCTTTATAATCTTTGGCTGAAAGGCAGACTTCAGAAGTGACTTCAGTTCTGAATTAGTGGGGTGTATGGGGTCTGAGGTCTCAGGGGTTCCTACAGTCTCTGTAAGACCAGTAAGTCTGGTGTCTTCTTTATGAAGCTAAATTTTGTTCTATCATTTTCTCCCACTCTGTCTGAAACCCTGTGTTGTGATCCTTGTCAGAGTGATTTGGTGGTGGTGGCCAGGCACCATCTAGTTCTTCTGGGTCCAGGCTGGTAGAAGTTCTGGTTCATGTGGTCCTTTAGTGTTTTCCCTTGATTTTTGTTTCTTTTCATTCTCCTTTGCTGTGAATGTGACAGGATCTATAGATACATCTTAGCTGGCAATGCAAAAACTTTTTAAGACCCCAGATGCTACTCACCAAAGTAGGATGTGGAATATTTTCTTTATCAGCTATATAATGTCCATTGACTTACTTGTTCCCAGAGGCCGTGGTCCCCAGCCCTCAGCCCCAATGACTCAGCCCCTCAATATATTTGATGTGTCTAGGAAGCTTCTGTGACTGCGTTGGTCAAGTTATGCTACCTTCCCCTATAGTATGGGTTATCTTTCTGTTCACCACAGTTAACCGGCTTGCTATCTAGTTAATGGTTTCCTCTCCCATTCTCACCCTCATAAACATCAAAAACTGTTTTTCCCTATCTGTAAACCTGTTTTTGAGGTTTTATAACAGTGGCCTCATGCAATTTTTGTCCTTTTGTGTTTGACATATTTCACTCAGTAAAATATCCTCCAGATTCATCCATATTGTGAGATGTTTCACACATTCTTCTTTGCATATTTCATCATGTATGTGTACTGTAATTTGTCCCTTCATCTGTTGATGAATATTTAGATTGTTTCCATGTTTTTGCTATTGTGAACAATGCTGCAGTGAACATAGATGTGCGTATATGTCTATGTGGTATTTTTATTTCTAGCTTTCTAAAGTAAACCCTGGTGGTATAATGGTTAAGAACGATGGTTGCTAATTAAAAGGTCAGCAGTTTGAATCCAGTAGGTGCTTCTTGGAAACTCTGTGGGGCAGTTCTACTCTGACCTTTAAGGGTTGCTGTGAGTTGGGATGGAGTTGATGGCAATGGGTTTGTTTTTTGGGTAAGGAGGTGCCATAACATTTTTCCAAAATGATTGTGCAGCGTTACATTCCCACCAGCAGTGCATAAGAGTCCCAGTCTCCCTGCAGCCTCGCCAACATTTGTTAGTTTTTTTTTTAGAACGAGTAATAGAGTAAAATTGTATTTCACTGTAGTTTTGATTTATATTTCTGTAATGGCAATGGCTGATGATTGACAGCATTTCCTCATTATCTGTTATGTCTGCCTTGATGAAATGTTTATTTGTATCCTTTACCCATTTGTTTAAATTGTGATTAAGTGAAAGTTTATGATCCAGATAAATTTGTCATGTAAAACCCCAAGCACCCACCTTTCTGCAGCTCTTATCTGCTCTCCTCACCCTGTGACAGCACACTCTTCTTTTCCACTCTGTACTTCCAGTATCCACTCAACCAGCACTTGTCCCCTCCTGTCTACCCTTTCCTTCTCCTCTAAAAAGAAACCAGCCTCACATATGCATTAAACCATAAAGTTCACATACCACCTGCATCACTCTGTGTCCCCCACTCCGGTCGATTCTTTATCTGAAGTGTTGGCTTCAGCTCTGGGCTAGCAGCAAATCTGGAGGCCATGTTCACAGGGGACCCTCAAGAATAGCAGACCATCAATTCTGGTCTTTTAATAGAGTTCTAGATCTGCACAGCCCTTTTCTGTTACATTACATCAGGGACTCTGTGTTGTGTCCCCTGTCAGAGGAGTCTTTGGTGGTGGCCGGGCACCATCTAGTTCTTCTGTTCTCATGCTGATGTAATCTCCCAATCACATGGGTCCTTCTGTCTCCTAGGCCCATTTTTCTTCATGTTTTTGATGTTCTCCAGGTGGGCTAGGACCAATTGGTGTTTCTGAAATGGTAGCTTCCTACCTTTGCTCATTTTAAAATTGGATTATTTGTCTGTCTGTTACTGAGGTGTTCAAGTACTCTGTAGATTTTCGACATTAGATCTTTGTTGGATGTGTTGTAACTTAAAAAAATTTCACAGTATGTAAGTTCTGTTTTTACTTTTTTGGTGGTCTTTTTATAATTGTGCTTTAAGTGAAAGTTTATGGTTCAAATTAATTACTCATACAGAAATTTATACACATATTGTTCTGTGGGCTTAGTTGCTCTCCCTACAATGTGATAGCACCCTCCTTCTCTCCACCCAGGTGTCCTGTGTTCATTTGACCAGCTCTTGTCCATTTTTGCCTTCTCATCTTACCTCCAGACAGGAGCTGTCCATTTGGTCTCACATATCATGATTATGACATTATGTCTTGTAGTGTAGTCTAGTCTTTGTATGAAGAGTTGGCTTCAGGAATATTTCAGTTCTTTGCTAACAGAGAATCTGGAGTCCATGTCTTCCAGGGTTACTCCACTCTTGCACCATTAAGTCTGGTCGTTCTTGTAGGATTTGAGTTCTGCGTCCCACTTTTACCCCATTTCATCAGTTGCATTCCCTGTGAGGGCAGTGATTGGTGGTAACTGGGCAGCATCTTTCATGATGATGAAGATTCTGGTTTATGGAGGCTTTACTGTCTCTTGGGCTCATATTTTCCTTGTTTCTCTCATAACCTATCTTCTCTTTTGCTCCAGGTGGGTTGGGACTAATTGATGAATTTCAGATGGCTACTTGCTAGCTTTATTATGCCAATTTACCTAGGTGTTCCCTGAAACCATAGTCTCTGAACTCATGCCTCTGCTACTCTGTCCCTCAGAGTGTTTGGTGTATTTAGGAAACTCCTTAGTTTTTGATTTAGTACAATTCTGCTGACTCCCCCTGTGTAGTGTGTTGTCCTTCCCTTAATCTAAGATACTTCTCTACCGTCTAGTTAATGAACACCTCATTCTCCATCCTCATAACCCCCAAGGAATATTTTCTTCTGTGTTTCAGGCTTTTCTTGAGTTCTTATAATATTGTTCTCATACAATATTTATCCTTTTGTAGCAGAATAATTTCAATGTGATGTCTTCCAAATTCAAGTATGTTGTGAGATGTTTTGTGGATTTGTCATGGTTCTTTATCATTGTGCAATATTCCATTGTGTGAATATACCATAATTAATTTATCCATTTATCCCATTGATGGACGCTTAGATTGTTTCCATCTTTTTGCTTTTATGGACAGTGCTGTAATAAACATTAGTGTGCATGTATGCATTTGTATGACAGGCTTATTTCTCTAGGATATATTCCAAGGAGTAGGATTACTGGATATTATGGTAATTCTAATTCTAGCTTTTCAAGGGAGCCCTGGTTTCCAAAGTAATAATATCGTGTTTACATTGCCACAAGCAGTGTGTAAACATTCCAGTCTCTACAGCCTCTCCAATATTTATTGCTTGGTGTTCTTTGGATTAAATGATAGTCTTTGATTTACATTTCTCTAATGGCTAATGATCATAAATATTTCCTCATATATCTGTTAGCTGCCTGAATGTCTTTGGTGAAGTGCTTGTTCATATCCTTTGCCCATTTTTAAATTAGATTATTTGTCTTTTTTTGTTAGGTTTTGCGGTATCTTGTAGATTTTAGAGATTAGATGCTATCTTAGTCATCTAGTGCTGCTGTAACAGAAATACCACAAATGGATGGCGATAGCAAGAGAAATTTTATTCTGTCAAAGTCCAGTAGGCTAGATGTCCAAATTTAAGGCATCAGCTCCAGGAAAAGACTTTGTTTGCTCCAGAGGAAGGTCCTTGCGTCAGTCTTCCGCTGGGCTGGAAGCTTCTGAGGTGCAGGGATGCCAGGTCCTTTCCAGTGGATGTACTTTACTCCCAGCACTGCTTCTTTCTTGATGGCATGAGGTCCCCAATCTCTCTGCTAACTTCTTTCTTTTATGTCCCAAGAGATTACCTCAAGGCACAAGGCAGCCTGATAGATTGAGTCCTGCCCCACCAACACAACCACTGCCCTTTCTACCTCATTAACATCTTAGAGTCAGCATTTACAGCTTATAGGAACATTCGACAATACAGGAAATTGTGGCCCAGGCAAATTGCTACACACATTTTGGAGGACATAACTCCATCCATGACAGACACTGATCACATTTGTCGTATGTAAACATTTTTTCCCAGTCTGTGGGTTGTCTTTTTAATCTTTGGGTTAAATCTTTTGATGAGCTTAAGTGTTTGATTTTTAGGAGTTCTCAGTTATCTAGTTTCTTTTCTGGCATTTGTGCATTGTCAGTAATGTTTTGTATTCTGTTTATGCTGTGTATTAGGGCTCTTAGCATTGTCTCTAATTTTTCTTCCATCATCTTTATTATTTAGATTTGATATTTAGGTCTTTGATCCATTTTGAGTTAGTTTTTGTGCATGGTGTGAGATATGGCTTGTGTTACTTGGCTTGGCTTTCATCTTTTTGCAGATGGATATCCAGTTATGCCAGCACCATTTGTTAAAGAGACCCTTGTTTCCCCATTTGTTGGTATTAGCTGCTCATGATTAAAAAAGTAAAAAACAAAAAATACACTACTATCAAGTCAGTTCTGACTTATGGCTACTCTATAGGCCAGAATAGAACTGCCCCATAGAGTGGATCTGAACTTCCAATCTTTTTGTTAGCAGATGTAGCATTTAACCACTACACCACTAGTTTCCACAGCAAACAGGAATAATCACCTAAAAATACTAGGCAATCTCTGACTGAAGACTAGATAGATGGTGCTAATTATGGTGCCATAGGATCTTAGAGAGGCTAATAGGTGGGTGTATTTACTTCTGTATTCTCAATTCTGCTCTACTGGTCTATGTATTTGTGTTTGTACAAGTACCAGGCTGTGGAAGTGTGGTAGTTTCTAAAATCAGGTAGTGTGAGACTTCCCACTCTGTTCTTCTTTAATAATGCTTTACTTATCTAGGGCCTCTTCCATTTCTATAAGAAGTTGGTGCTTTGTTTCTACATCTCATTAAAAAATTCCATTGGAATTTGGATTGGAATTGCATTGTATTTGTACATCATTTGGACAGAATAGGCATTTGCATGATGTTGAGTCTTCCTGTCCAAGAGCAAGGTATGTTTTTACACTTTTGTAAGTCTCTTTTGTTTTCTTGCAGTAGCGTCTTGTGGTTTTCTTTTGTATAGGACTTTTATGTCTGGTTAGGTTTATTTCTAAGTATTTTATCTTCTTGGGGATGTTATAAATAGCATTGGTATGATGATTTGTTCATTGTTCTTTTTGTTGGCATAGTGGAATCCAGTTAATTTTTGTATGTTTATCTTATATATGGATACTTCGCTGAAATCCTCTATTAATTCTAGTAGTTTTCTTGCAGATTCTTTGGAAGTTTCTGTGTGTGGTATCATATCATATACTGATAGAGATACTTTTACTTCTTCCTCACCAGTCTGGATACACTTTGTCTTAGTCATCTAGGGCTACTACAACGAAAATACCACAAGTGGATAGCTTTAATAAAGAGAAATTTATTTTCTCACAGAAAAGTGGGCTAAATGGCTAAAGCAGGAAACATGGCTCAGCCAAATTGATGTACATTTCTGGGGGAACACCATTCAATCCATAGCTCCCTCTATATCAAGGAGACAGCTTGCGTAGTTGTAGAGGCTGCAGCTACAGAAGCTAGTAAACCCACATTTGGCAAGCTATGAAGACTGGAGAGTCCCAGGATGGCCAGTAAGACTGCAAGTTTTCTCCCGATTCATGTAGCTGCAGGGGCTGGCAAACTCAGGATCAGAGGGTCAGAGAACAGGACTCGTACTCACAGACTATGAAGATCTATGAATCCCAAGATCAACAGGTAAGCTGGTAACTCAAGTCTGAAGAACTGAATGTCAGAAGAAAAGAGAGAATCAGTTGCTAGATTCACAACAAGCTAAAACAAATCCTGACAAGTGAGCCCAAAAGAAATAGGTGGCAGAAGGTGGAGAGATGAAGGCTGAGGGGGCAGTGAGCCACCACAGGCCCCACCCCCATCAGTACCACTCAGCATACTCCATCATGGAGGTAACCACAACATTATATATAGCTACCAAAACACTGAGAATCACGGCCCAGCCCAGGTGACATACGATGTCAACCATCAAAGATTGCATTAAATATGTAGATCATTTTGTGTAGGACTGGCATTTTCGTGTGTCAAGCCTTCCCTTCCATGATCATGGTATGTATTTCCATTTATTTAGGTATCTTTTGGTTTCTTGCAGTAGTTTCTTCTAGTTCTCTTTTTTTATAGATCTGTTATGTCCCTGGTTAGGTTTACTACTAAGAATTTAATATTTTTAGAAGCTATTGTAAATGCTATTGTTTTCATAATTTATTTTTCACAGTTCTTTTTGTTTGTGTCTAGGAATTCAACTGATTTTTGTATATTGATAATGTTTCCTTATCCTATGCTGAATCTTTCTGTTAGTTCTCTTTGTGGATGTTTGTGCATACGATTGTATCACCTATACACAAAGACTGATTTTTCTTGCCTTGTTGCTGTGACTAGGACTTCCAGCACAGTATTACAGAGGACTAGTGGTAAAGGGCATCCTTATTTGTTCCCATTCTCATGGCAAAAGCTTTCAGACTCTCTTTGCTGAGGATGATATTGGCAATTGGTTTTATATAGATGCCCTTTATTATATTGAGAAATTTTCCTTCTATTCATATTTTCCTGAGAATTTTTTGTTAGGAATGGTTCTTGGTCTTTATCACATGACTTCTCCCCATCACTTAAGATGATCATGTGATCTTTTTTTCTCTGTATGTGGTGGATTACATTGATCGATGTTATAATGTCAAACCATCCCTCCATGGTTGGAATGACTCCTACTTGGACGTGGTATATTATTTTTTTGATATGATGCTGAATTCTGTTGGCTAGAATTTTGTTGAGAATTTTGGCATCTATATTCATGAGTCATATTGGTCTGTAATTTTCTTTTTTGTAGTGTACTTGCATGGCTTTGGTGTTGGGGTTATGTTGCCAACAAGGAATGAATTTAGAAGTATTCCTTCATTTTCTATGCTCTGAAATTGTTTATTACTGGTGGAAGATATTTGAATGTTTTATAGAATTCCTCAGTGAAGACTTTCAGGGTAAGCCTTATTTTGTTGTTGTTGAAAGTATTTTTATTACCTCTTCCATCACTTCTGTTATGATGTGTCTGTTTAGATATTCTGTCTTGGTTTGCATTAATTTAGGTAGATTGTGTGTTTCTAGAAATTTATCCATTTCTTCTGTCTTCTCAAATTTGTTGGAGTACCATTTTTCATTGTGTCTATTATTATCCTTTTTATTTCAGTTGTATCTGTTGTAATCCCCTGCCTGATTTCCTATGTGAGTTATTTGCTTCCTCTCCTATTTTTCTTTTGTCAGTTTGGCCAGTGTTTTTTCCCTTTTTACCATCTTTTTGAAGAACCAGTTTTGGTCTTACTGATTCTTTGCATTGTTTTTCTGTTCTCTGTTTCATTTACTTCTACTCTAATCTCTAGTATTTCCTTTCTGCTGGTGCCTGTGGGCTTCTTTTGCTGTTCTCTTGCTATTTGTTTGAGTTGTGGTTTTGACTTTTTGTTTGTTCTTTTTCAGTATGTGATTAGAGAGAAGGCTTTGTATTATTTCGATGGCTTGTATTTTATTGAGTTTCTTTGTGGAATAAAATGTGGTGTATTCTGGAAAATGTTCCATGTGAGTTGGAAAAGAGTATATACTTTGCTGCTGTTGGGTGGAAGTAGAGTGTCCTGAATGTCTATGAGTTCACATTGGTTGATTGTGGTTTTTAGAACTTCTGTATCTTTGTTGAGTTTCTTCCTAGATATTCTGTCCTTTACTGAGAGGGCAGTTTTGAAGGTTCCTACTATTACTGAAACTTCAGTAGCATGATAGTTAAGTGCTATGGCTGCTAACCAAAAGGTTGGCTGTTCAGATCCACCAGGCACTCCTTGGAAAATTGATGGGATGGTTCTATTCTGTCCTGTATGGTTGCTATGAGTTAGAATTGGCTCAGTGGCTGTGGGTTTGGTTTGTTTCTGTGTGTGTGTGTGCACTATTATTGGGGCACTCTATATTTATTTGTTTTTGATGGGTAGCCTTGTGATTAAATTCCTTAGAGACTTTTTCTCTAAAAACACCTTGCATACTGCTGTGTAATGTAAGTTAATAATTCATTTTATTATCTTACTAGAAATGCATTATATGAATATGCAGATTATGCATCTACAGATCACCTTTTAAGTTCCAGACACTATGCTTGAATATTAAACCAGTTTCAGTGTCAATTCTGACACACAACAACCTTGTGTATGCAGAGTATAACTGCTTCATACGGTTTTTAAGGTACTGTGACATTTCCGAAGTCGATTTCCAGGTCTTTCTTCTTAGATGCCCCTGGGTAAGTGCAAACCTCCAACCTTTCAGTTAGCAGCTGAGTACTTAGCAGCTTCTACCACCCAGGAACAGCCTTTTGGACAATAAAGATAAAGAGCAAAGGCTCTTGCTCTGTGGTAAAGGAAGTACACTGTCACTGTTAAGGTTTCCTGTTGTGTACGTAAAACTGAAAGTAGACACACAAATAACTAAGAAGTTTATTCTGAAGTTGGTGTTAGTTCAAATGAAAATTCAAGGAAGGAGACTTAGATGTTAATCATGTTAAACTTTTTTTTTAACAACATGTTCTATTTAATTAACTATTGATTATGCCTTTTATTAAGTAGCATTGTTTGCAAATCGATTTGTAAAACGAAACAGTTTGTATTTTTCAAATTAGCATGGAGAAATTTCTTTGACTTATCTTGAGATAATTGAATATAATTTAGGGTAGTACAAAAATCAGATCTGAGGATTGTTCTGCTAGACCAAAATCTGTTTTATAAAGAAGCATATGGTATAATTTATTAGATAAATTTATTAAATTTTACTTTCTCAAATATATATGATCACCCTACTATAAAATTTAAGTTTGCCAAAAGCCAAGTGCCATCCAGTCGGATTACAAAGGCAAAAAGTATTCTTCACCAATGATGTTTCTTTTGTGCTTTTGTCTCCATTCCATCAGTCTCCTTTGGAAACCACAGTGATGAGTTAGATGTGTTTCACCTTTAATCAGCAGCCTTGTGTTCTGTTATTCCCCTAGTAGTGTGTTGAGAAAGAAGGGAGGAATGTTTATTATACTTAAAAAAAAAATTAACTTTGGCACACTACAACACATTCATAGTGATTTCTTGAATTATTTTAAGGAGCTTAGTCCTCAGTGATTCCCAGAGACCACAGTTGATGTATAAATTCCTTAATTTGTTTATTTTAGAGAGATCATCTCAAGTGCACCATATGTTTTTGCTTTTTTCTGTAAGATTGATTTTACCTCAAGAGGACTGAAGCAGAGGGGAATTACGTGATGAACTTGAGACCATGCAGCAAGCTCACAGAGTTCTTCTTAGAGACTTCCAAATAGTAGTACCTGCACCTCCTGCTATGGCGTAGATATACTTTCCATACCTAGCTTGTTAACTGTTTCTCAAGCATAAACTCCATTGGCTTGAGAACACTGCTGTACAGCTAGAAGTATGTGAAAACTCAAAGTTTGCTTGATTTTGCCAAAAAGTTGAGTCCAATATATGTTACTGAATAGAACTGTTACTCCATAAGATTTCAAAGACTGTATCTTTATGGAAGAAAACCACTAGGCCTTTCTTCTGTGGGACCACAGTTCAAACCACCTACTTTCAGGTTAGTTGAGCACAAACTGTTCATGTCACTCAGGAACCTGAAATTTTGCTTAGGTATGTCTTCTTTAGGACAAGCCACTTTCTTCTGAAAAGTTAAAAGTTGGCACCTAAAATTACTTTCAATATATAGAAGGGAGAGCCTTCTATAAGTGCAGGGGATATTTATGAGGTGTGATTGAGGGAGTGCTCTACCATGTTCCAGTGAAATTGGAGAGATAAAATAGTAATGTGAAAGACACATATTTGAAGTCTTTGCTGCCATTTTGCGCTCTCTGCAGCCCTTGTAGAAATGACTGCTGCAGGAAATCTGTTTCCAGGGCCCTGTCCAAGCCCATGCTCAAGGTTACAGGGAGAAGAGCACCCATATTTTTTGATGTTAGCAGAAATATTAAGGCATTGACAGTGAGGGAAGTATAAACAGCTTCCTTCTCAGAAAAATAACCAAATGAATTTTCTCCCATGAAGTGTGGCCCAGCTTCACTTAGAGCCCTTGTAAGAGTGGGCCAGAATTATTGTGAATATAAATTCAAACTTGACAGAAGAGAGAGATGTAGAGAAAATCCAAACTGCAGTGAAAGTCACACAGACTAAATTACCCAATGCTAAAATAAATCGTTTTTAAATTGGATGAATATTTAGAGCAGAATTAAAAAAAAAAATTTCCTTATTGTATGAGGAGATACCATTTTCAAGTACTATTTTTCAGGAGGCTTCGTCAGTTTAAGAATGTTCCATGTTCTTAAGAAGGTGACTGGAAGTTTGGGAGCATTTTTTATCATATTAATCTATGGAGGAAAAAAAAATCTTCCAGTATCTATTAAGTGAATTTCTTTGTATATACAAATATTAAAAATAGTCTTAGAAGAACTATAAGCAAGCAAGGAAAAAACACACTGTTTGTTTCCTCATAAAATTGGCATTTTTATTTAGGGGAAAAAACCATGAATTTGCAATTTCTCCCTTTCTCAGTTTTTCAACATTTCTTGCAAATTGTATGTAAATGAATGCAAATAAGCAGTCCTTACTTGCAAGCTGCTTAGAAGTGTAAAATGCATAAAATTAAGATTCTGAGAGAAATGTGCATCTAATTAAGGTAGCACATAAAGAAATGTTTAAATTCAAATTAGATAACTTCAGTGGAAAGAATTACTTATTTAATTCAAAAGGTGTTTTGTATAATTCAGGGAAGGCTTGTCCTTAACTTGTGTTTCCATTTCCTTCAAAAATAATTTTTAGGAGCTTGTGCCGGTTCACTTCAACTTTAAAATGTGGTCTAGTCTAAGAATTAGAATGTCATAAAAATTCATTTCTGTTGTTAACGTCTTTATCTCCAAAACAGCTCAGAGAGGTGAAAGTGATGATTTGAAAGTGAAGGTGAGTGGATACAAACCCAAACACACTGCCGTCAAGTCAATTCTGACTCATAGCAACCCTACAGACAGAACTGCCCCATAGAGTTTCCAAGGCATACCTGGCGGATTTGAACAGCCAACCTTTGGTTGGCAGCCACAGCACTTAAACACTAAGCCACCAGGATATCTGAGAGGGTACAGTGTATCAGTATTTTCATCACATGAAGGTCTCATGATACTCTTAAGTTAATAGAGTCTTAGAAAGTTTTGAGATACATAGACTACAGCAAATTAGTTGTCCTTGAATCTTGAGGTTTTCTGTGTAGCACAGTAAGGACCTACGACAGCAATACTCCCCTCCTATACAGTTACATCCACCAAAAATAAAAGGAAAGAAAAACCCATTGCTGTTGAATCAGCTCTGACCATAGCAACTCCATAGAACTGAGTAGTACTGCCCCATATGGTTTCCAAGGATTTGAACTACTGACTTTTTGAATAGTAGCTATATTTCTTAGCCACTATTCCACTAGGGTTTCTGGTACATCCACTGGAGACTGTTATTCTATTGGGCAGGCACAGACATCTTTTATCTCAGCTAGGGACAGAGAAAACCAGTTCCCATCTGAGTCAACTTGGGGTCAGTGTGAAGCCATGTGTGTCAAAGGAGACTGGTGTTTCCCTTGGGTTTTCAGTGGCTGAGTTTTCTGAAATAAATCACCAGGGCTTTCTTCCAAGGTGCCTCTGACCTCTTGGGTAGTAGCTGAGAATGGTAACCATTTGCACTACCCGGGAAATCCAGGTACGGAGAAGAAAAGGAATTTGATTCCTTTAGTTTAACTCAGTGAAAGAACTTTGTCACAAAGCGCAAAGCAATACGCAAATTATGGGACACTTAAGATGGTGTATTGAGAGGGTATAACCTATGAGATTGGTGTCCTCAGATTCAGTAATCTAAATGGAAGGGAGAATAGCAAACCAGGAATTGGTTTATGCTAGCTTTCAAATTCAGTGAAGTTCCTCTTAAGGTGGTGATGAGCGTCTCTCTACTGGAGAGTGTATCCAAGCCACATCCTCTGAATTCAGGTGAACCCATGTTCTAGCTCATGCTATCCATGTCCTGGTTTCAGGGGTGAAAATAGTTCACTGTTAAACAGAATAGCTTTTGATCGTGTTCAGTGCACAGAACTCTTTCTTAGACTCAAGTTCCTGATCTAAAATTATTGTCTGTGTCTGAGGAGGAAATTAGAAAGCAAGGCTGATGCATTCTTCTTGTGCTGGGGTGGACCTGTTATCTCTGCAGCAAGGGCAGAAATTTTTCTGAGTTGTTGCCAGTTCTCTTTGATCTTCTCTTTTGTATAGGGTTACTATGAGTCAGAATTTATGGGTTTGGTTTTGGTTTGTCAGTCTCTTTCCTCTTAGACCCCTCCTCCATGCTACTCTCTTGTATTAGTATGACGTACGTACTGAACTATGCAAGATTGTGCCTTGGAACACATCTCTGAATGGGGACGCCTGTTTACAAATATCCAACAAAATCAACTAGGTTGAATCAGAAAGGTCACAGTGGGCATTTCTTCTCAAACTAAGTAACTTTTCCTACAATTGACTCATCTCTACTCTGTGCCTTTCCTAGTTAATGATGTCTTCATCTGCTATTGCTAGCCAAATTTACAATGCATATGTATCAGTCAGGGTTCTGCAAGAGAAATAGAATCTGTAGGAGATACCTACCTATTTGTCTGTCTGTCTGTCTACCTTCTCATCTATCTAGTAATATATGTGTGTTACTTTAAGGAACTGGCTTATGTATTGTGGAGTCTGTTATGTCCCAAATCCATGTAGCAGGTGGGTGTACTAGAAACTCTCAGGCAGGAGCCCATGCTACAGTCCAAAGGTAGAATTTCTTTTCATATCTTCTTCTGCGTTGAGTGTGGTGCAGTTTGTTGTTTGTGTTGAAGTGTATGAAGAAAATCTGCCCTGATGGTGAACATTGTCTACACCAAAATTCAACACATAGTAGTTTCTTCCATGCCATTGTGATATGAAACCTGAAGCCAGAGCAAGGAATCTTTCACTCTGTAACTTAAAGTCACTGGTATCTCCTACACCTTGTGATATAGTTATGTCATATACTGGTCAGTTGGAAATACTGGACTACTGAATTCTGCAGATTTTCCAAATGATGGTACATTTCACTGTAGAAAAGAAAAAAGAAATTTGTAGATATTAGGAAACTGTCAATCTCATGGTGGCAGATACAAGTTTTCTGAGAATCTCATTTTTACACAAAAGCTTAAATTTTATCATTAGCAACAAATCCTGCCAGTAGTTTTCCTCAAAGTTGCAGGCTCAGTTTGTTTAATTTTAAGAAAATGCATTTTAAATATCTAAGTCTAATAACCAGCTTTTGCTAGTTGTATTTTTACATGAAAATGGTATTCTGTGAAGAAGCAGGTAGCTCAGCTTGCAGCTGAACCATACAAATGCTTTTGTTTGAAACAAACATCTGTGCTTAGTATTTAATACTAGTGCTTTATGCATACTTCCCTTTCATGACCAAAAATTCAAAACATGTGTATTCAAAGGTCAAGATTTCTTAAAATTAATCCTATTACTTAATCAAGGGCATTCTTAAGTGAAACTGACTTTTGCTTTTCTTCAAGGGCTAGGAAGTCAAGAATACAATGACTGTCAGTTTGGTGACACTGCTTAAGGTACCAACAGTTTTATCTTCCTTTGCCTTTGTGCTTGAGTCCATGGGTGGTGGTGCAAACAGTTAATGCCTGGGACTGCTACATGAAAGGTCAGAGATGAGAGTCCACTCAGAGGAAGAAAAAGTCAGAAAGACTGGAGATTTACTGCTAAGAAACCAGCTGTGAAAACCTTCTGGGGCATAGTTATACATTGACACCTAATGAGTTACCAGGAATCTGCCTAGACTAGAAGGTAACAGATTTGGCCTTTGTACTATCAGTGGGAATATCAACTCAGTGAAGAAGGCAAATAAAGTGTCAATATCATTATAAAGTAATCCTGACTTGTGGCCTCCATGAAAGGATCTAGTGGAGCTCCAGAATTCCACAGATTGAATTTGGAGTGTCTGAGAGACCCTGGCCCAGGCTCCAGGCTTTGTCAGTACATGCAAGGAAAGGGTATGACAGACACAGGTGGTGAGGTTGAATTTGCACCTTAGACTGAACAGGGTGGCAGCAGAGCAGAGCATCCTCTGGGGAGGTGGGAAATTGAAACCAGACTTCACTGACAGAACAAAGCATGGGTTTTTGTTTGTCTGTATGTATTTTAATACTTTATTTATTGTGGTTGAGTGGAAGCATACAGTCCAGTTTAAATTTACATGCCCACCTATGTACAGCTCCTACTGCTCTCCTTGCCTGGTGACAGCACATGCCTCCTCTCTGTTCTATACATGTCAAATCCTCTTAACAATCTCCTGTCCCCTTTTCTCCACTGTGTTCACTTCCCATTAGTAAGAGCCAGTAGGATGACAACATATAGATGCATAGAACCATGAAGTGCACACATGATATAGTCACTCTGTGTCACCAAGTCTAATCTATTCTTGTCTGAGGAGCTGACCACAGTAATGATTTATGGACAAGGGCAGCCATCAAATCTAGGGACTGTGCTCCCAGGGGAACCCCCAGGCCTTTGAACCATCCATTTCAGTCTTTTAGTGGAGTTCTCAGGGAGCACATCTTCTTATTCTCAAGTTGCTACTGAGACTCAACTATGTGAGCCCCATCAGGGCTGTCCTTGGTGGTGGCCGGGCACTGTCTAGTTCTTCTGGTCACATGTTGATACAGTCACTCATTCACATGGGTCTTTCTGTCTTGTGGATTCTCTTTCTCCCATGCCATTTTGGTCCTTGGTGATCATCTATTCATACTGAATTGGGACCATTTGGTGTACCTCAAACGGCAGCTTGCCAGCTTTTAAGACCGCAGATACCACTCACCAATATGGGGTGCAGAAGACTCTTAGCAATATGCTAGTTATGCCAGTTGGCCTAGATGCCCCCTGAGAGCATGGTACCCGGACCACCACCCCTGCTACTCTGTCCTTGAAATGTTGGGTTAAGATTGGGAGAGTATTCATTCTGTGTTGAAATCCAGTTAAACTGATCACCTTCTAATGTGTGCTGTCATTGATTTCACCCAACCAAATTTCTACCAACTGTCTGATCTGTAACCAGCTCTCTCCCTCCTTTCCTCCTATCTCTTGTAGCCATCAGAGTCTTTTCTTCTGTACACGAGTCTGTTTTTAAGTCCTTATAGTAGGGGTCTCATACAATATTTGTCCTAGTGTCGCTGACTAATTTCACTCAACATAATGTCTTCCGATTCAAACCAGGTTATGAGATGCTTCCTAAAATCGTCATTGTTCTTTATCATTGCATAGTATTTCGTTGAGTATATGTACCATAGTTTATTAATGCATTCATCTGTCATTGGGCATCTGGGTTGATTCCATCATTTTGCTTTTGTGGACCGTGCTGAAATAAACATTTGGGTGCACATATGTTTGGGTGAACGTATCTGTTTGGGTGAACGCCCTTGCTTCTGTAGGTATACTGGGTCAAAAGGTATATCTATTTCCAGATATTTGAGGAAGCACCAGACTGCTTTCCAAAGAGGTTGTACCGTTTTGTATCCCACCAACAGTGTAGGAGAGTTCCAATTTCTCCACAACCTCTCCAGGATTTGTTGTTTCGTATTTTTAGAATTATGGCCAACCTTGTTGGGGTGAGATGATATTGTAGTTTTGATTGGAAATTCTGTAGTAGCTAATGATCGTGAGCAATTCCCTATGTGTCTTTTGGCTGTCTGGATATCTTCTTTAGAGAAGTGTCTGTCTCCTTTGCCCATCACTTAATTGGATTATGGATCCTTTTCTTGTTGATATGTTGCAGTACCTTGTAGCTTGTGGCACTTGGCACTTGGCTATAGCTTGTGGAGATCAGACATTGGTCTGACATATAGTTGCCAAATATTTTTTCCCATTTTATAGGTAGTCTTTTAATTCTTTTAAGAAAGTCTGTGGATGAGCAAAAGTGTTTAATTCTTAGTAGTTCCGATTTATCTATTTTCTGTTGATCGTGCTTTGACAGATTTTGAAGTCTTGTGTACATTGTTTATTAAAACTTCCATTATTGACCGTATTTTTTCCTGGATAGATTTGATATTTAGGTCTTTTATCCAGTTTGAGTTGGTTTTTGTGTAAGGTGGGAGATATGGGTCTTGTTTCAATTTTTTGCAGACAGATATCCAGTTTCACTAGCACCATTTGTTGACGTGACTGTTTTTACCCCAGTTTAAAAATCTTAAGGGCCTTTGTCGAATATCAACTGTTCATAGCAGGAAGGTGGCATCTCTAGAGTCTCAACTCTGTTGCATTAGTCGACATGTTTCTCTTTATGCCAATGCCAGGCTGTTTTAACTGCTGTGGCAGTGTGATAGATTGTAAGTTCATATAGTGTGAGGCCTGTCACTGTGTTCCTCTTCTTCAGTAGAGCTTTGCTTATCCAGGGTTTCTTCCCTTTCCAGACAAAGTTGGTGATTGGTTTCTCCATCTCATTAAAAAATGTCGTTGGAATTTGTATTGGGATTGCATTATATAAGTAGATTGCTTTGAATAGAATAGACATTCTCACAATGTTGGTCTTCCTATCCATGAGCAGGGTAGGTTTCTCCATTTTTGTAAGTGTGTCCTAGTTTCCTGTAGTACGGTCTAGTTCTCTTTATATAGGTCTCTTATTTCTCTAGTTAGTTATTCCTAGGTATTTTATCTTCTTGGGGGCTGTAGTAAATGGTATTGATTTGGTGATTTCTTCCTTAATAATCCCTTTGCTGCTATAAAGGAAACCTACTGATTTGCTTATGTTTATCTTGTATCCTGATACTTTACTGAACTTTTCTGTCAGTTTGAGTAGTTTGTTACGGCTTCTTTAGGATTCTCTGCGTATACAATCATATCATCTGCAGTCAGGGAGATTTTTACTTGTTCTTTGCTAATGCAAATGTCCTTTATTTATTTTTCTTGTCTAGTTGCTCTGGCCAGAACTTCTAGTATAATTTTGAATAGGAGAGGTGAAAGTCGGCATCCTTGTCTAGTTCTGATACTGAAGGGGAATTCTTTCAGTCTCTCTGCATTCTTGATAATGTAGACGGTTGGCTTTGTATAAATGGGCTTTACTGCACTGAGGAATTTGCCTTGTATTCTCATTTTGCTGAGAATTTTTAGGATGAATGGGTGTTGGACTTTATCAAATTCCTTTTCTGCAAGAATAGATAAAATCAGATGATTCTTGTCTTTTGTGTTGTTTATGTGGTTGATCACATTAATTGTTTTTTTGATGTTGAACCAGACTTGCATCCCTGGTATGAATCCAACTTGATCATGGTGAATTATTTTTTTGATATGTTGTTGAATTCTATTGGCAAGTATTTTGTTGAAGATTTTGCATCAAGGTTCATGAATGATATTTGTCTATAGTTCTCTTTTTTTACTGGATCTTCCTCTGGCTTTGGTCACGGTTATGCTGCCTTCATAGAATGAATTTGGGAGTATTCCATCCCTTTCTGTGCTGAGAAATAGTCATGGTAGTGTTGGAGTTAACTCTTGTCTAAAAGCTTGGTACAATTTTACAGTGAAGCTATCTGTGCCAGGAGTTTTTTTTGGTTGGTAGTTTTTGGATGACTTTTTCAATCTCTTCCTTTGTGATGGGTTTGTTAAGTTGTTCTGCTTCACCTTGTGATAATTTTCCTAAGTGATATGAATCTAGGAATTTGTACCTTTAGGTTTTCAAATCTGTTGAAGTACAGCCTTTGATAGTATTCTGCTATGACATTTTTTATTTCTGTTGGATGTGTTGTGACATCTCCCATCTCATTTCTTGTTCAAGTTATTTGATTTTTCCCCTGTTTTTCTTTAGTAAGGTTAGCCAATAATTTGTCAATTTTGTTGATCTTTTCAAAAAACCAGCTTTTGCTCTTACCAATTGTTTTCAGTTATTCTTACATTCTGTAAATCATTTAGTTCTACTCTAATCTTTATGATCTGTTTTTTCTGATGTCTGAGGCATTCTTCTGTTGCTCTTTTTCTACTTGGTCAAACTGTAGGGTTAATTCTTTTGTTTGGTTTCTTTCTTCCTTCTGGATGTGTGCATTTATGGAGATAAACTGACCTCTGAGCACTGCCTTGGCTGTATCCCGTACGTTCTGGTAGGAAGTGTTTTCATTCTCATTTGAATCCATAAATTTCTTTATTTCATCCTTGATTTCTTCTATAACCCATGGCTTTTTGAAGAAGATGTTGTTCCGTTCCATTAGTTCCAGTTTCTGTCATTTTTCTGCTATTGATTTTGACTTTTATGTCTTTATGGCCTGAGAAGATGCTTTGCAATAATTCAGTGGTATGGATTTTGTTGAGATTTGCTTTATGTCCTATCACAGAGTCTATTAAGGAAAATGTTCCATGTGCACTGGATCTCCTTGGAAACTCGATGAGGCAGTTGTCCTATATGGTTTCTATGAATCAGACCTGACTCAATGGCAGTGAGTGAGTTGAGTGCACTGGATAAAAGGGTGTAGTTATCTGCTGAAGGATAGAAAGTTCTGTATGTGTTGAGAGATCTAGTTGGTTAGTTGTGGCAATGAGAACTCTGTCTTTATTGAGGTTTTTTCTGGAAGATCTGTCCAAATACTGAAAGTGGAGTGTTGAAGTCTCCCACTGTTAATGTGGAGTGATCTGTCTCATTTTTGAATGTAGTCAGTGTTTCTTTAATGTGTTTAGATGCTCTAGTATTAGATGCATAAATATTTAATATTGTTAAGTCCTAGTGTCCATCTTTGTCCACAGTGGTGGATTTGGCATTAAAATCTATATTATCTGAGATTAGTATTGTCACACCTGCTCTTTTATGTACATTGTTAGCTTGGTATATGTTATTTCATCCTTTAATTTTCAGTTTGTTCATATCTTCAAGTCTAAGGTGAGTTCTTTATAAGCAACATATAGATGGGTCATGTCTTTTGATCCAAGATGCCACTCATTGTCTCTTTACTGGAGCACTCAGTACATTTACATTCAACATAATTACTGATAGGTATGTGATTATTTCTGTCATTTTGATTGTTGATTTTTGTGTTCATGTTTTCTCTGTTGATCTTACTATTCTGATCTGGGGCATTCTTTATGGGTTGATTTTCTACCCTTCTCAGTGTTGGCTTTGTGTTTGTTGAGACTCTTGTATTACATTTCTTGATTTGATATGTTTCATCTTTATTGTGGTTTGTGGCTACCCCATGATGCCCCTTAATACTCTATGTTTAAACCCAGTTCTAACTTCTGCATATCTTATTAACTTCCTCTCCATCTGGAAGGATTATAAGTACTGTAGCATATTCCTCTTTTTAATGTGTTTTCATGATATGATCACTGGATCACTTCTTTTAATATTATAGCTTTGATTCAGTTTTGTGCCTTCCCTAACTGCATAGGTTTCTGGATGATGTGTCCTGTATTGCCTCCTAAAATACAGAGTGAATGGTTTTGTTCTTCTAAGCCATGAGCTTCTTTCAGGATTTCTTGTAGCTTTGGTTTTTACAAAGTCTCTGAGTTTCTGTTTATCTGCAAATGTCTTAATTTCATTTTCGTATTTGAGAGATAGTTTTGCAGGATATGTAATTCTTGGTTGGAAGTTTTTTCCTTGAAGACTTTGAATGTTTGTCCCACTACCTCCATGCCAGCATCGCTTCTGCTGAGAAGTCAGACAAGAGCCTATGATGTTTCCCTCTGAATGTTAGCTTTGCTTTGAAGCTCGCTGCCTTTAAGAATTTCTGCTTAAGTTTCATTTTATTAAGCTTGATTATAATGTCTTTGGTGTTTTTCTTTTAGGGGTCTACACTGTGTGGCATTTGATATGCATCTTGGACATCTATGTTCTCTTTCATAATTTCAAGGAAGTTTTCTGTCAGCAACTCAACAACAATACTCTCTGTGTTTTCAGATGTCCCTCCCTGTTCAGGAATTTCAATTAATAGTAGATTGTTCCTCCTGATAGAGTCCCGCATGTTTCTTAATGCTTCTTCAATTTCCTTGTTTCTTTTCTCTGATTTCTCCCCATAAATGCTTGAGTCAGTAGCTCTGTCTTCACAATCAGGAAGTCTGTTTTCCAGTTGTTCAGTTCTGTTTTCTTGGCTTTGAATTGAATTTTATATTTCTTTAGTTTTGTGATTGATCTGTCAGATTGCAGAATGCTGGTGTTCCATCAATTTGAACAGCTTGCTTAATTTTTCGTTTTACTCTGCTGCATTTTGTATAATGTCTAGGAGGTATCTCTGTGTAATCCTTTTGTACTCAACTTCTGAAAGTTTCAGAAAGGCTTCTTCATCTGGGAAGTTCTTTGGTTCTTTCTTTGAGGACTTTCTGGAGCCATGGTGGACTTTTCTTTAAGTGTCTGGCCAAGGTTTGGTGCTTTTTGGGCATCTAGATGTTGTACACTGTTAGCCTGGTATATATTATTCCGTCCTTTAATTTTCAGTTTCTCTGATGTTGCCTTAATAAGATCTTAGGCGCAGTCTTAGAAGGAAGGTGATCACCAGTCACTTCTATTTACTCCAGTGATGGGGCCCAGTGGAATCTCTGGGGTAGCAGGCTCCACCTCCTGGTTGGCAAAAACATGGCTGTAATTATGGAGTCACTGGGGGGCCATCAGCTGACCTTACGATGTGTGTCAGTAAAGGCTGGAAGAGATGCTGTCAGGCTGTACCACAGTTATTTTCTAGGTAGTCTCATTTTGAAAGGTAAAACCTATCTGACAACTTCCAAAATCAGTCAGGCTGTCAGATGTGTAAGCCCCTCTTTCCAGCTGGCAATATAGGTACCTCTGTATCCATCCCCAGATTCTGTAATGTAGTTCAAAGTATGGACAGACTACTACCCTGCTGTCATCCACCACCAGGCCCCACCTGTAAGGCTACACTATGCTAAACACATCTTTTCTGCTGGGAAAGCACTCCCCGGGCTGGCACTGCGTCCCAGCCTGGGAATTAGCCCCTGCTGAGGCCTCCTTTAGGGTAACTCCACCTCCTGATTGAACAAGATGGCATGCCACTCAAGCTTCCCTGCCTGCTGTGAAATAGTTGAGTCAGTGGCAGAGGTTCAGAAAGAGAGGATGGAGGGGCTGAGGTGTTCAGAGTCCAGAGCTGTGATCTCAAAAATGTGTGTATTCCTCCTGCTGATCATGTCAGCAGTGAGGATAAGCTTTGCTGCCAGTTAAGCCCATACCTGCTGGCTAAGACAAAGAAAAAAAGTTAAAAATGCAAATTACCTTCAGTCTGTGAGAGCCCGGCCGTTCAACAAGGCTAGGGTCAGTGAAACAGAAGTGTCCTGTTCAGTGGCGTGTAGTCCACATTGATAGCCCTACACCATGTCCTAGGGCTCACTTACTGAGTGTCTAGAAGCCTCTGTCTAATTATCAATCCAGGCCTTAGTTTTCAGTGGGAATTAAGGAGACATGTGTCTAATCCACCATCTTGACTCCCTTGTTTGTTTTTTTAATGTACTTTTTATTGTGGTAAAAATGTATGTAAGAAAACTTCTCCCATTTCCTGGTTTTCATGCATGTAATTTAGTGATCTTGATTGCATTTATGGTTTGTGCGATCATTTACCACTATCCTTTCCCAAATTTTTCTACTGCCCTTACCAGAAACTCAGGGTCCCGTAAGCAATGGCTTCTCCTTCCCCCTCCCTCCTACTACTAGTAACCACTAGTAAGCTTTGGTCTCTGTACATTGGCATATTTCATATATGTGGGGCCATACAGTATTTGTCCTTTTGTGAATGAATTATTCTACTTAGATAATGTTCTCAAGGTTGATCCACGTGGTAGCATATTTCAGGACTTATTTCTCTTTATAGCTGAGAGCATAACTATGTTTTTTGGATTACCAGATGAATGCCAAAGATTAAATGAGCCCCATATTCTTAAACCTACTTCTGGAGTGGTGTCTTTATTAACTAGATTGAAGGTATTTCCTGTGCTGTTATTCTTGGATGAATCTTGGGCATATATGCAAGTGTGTTTCTAAACATAAAACTTGGATGTACATATATTCTTGGCTAATTGACCTCCCAGATCATTGTTTTGTGGCCAAGTTTGTCCCCGTGTTTTATCATCAGCAGTGCATTTCTTGGCCAGTACACATTATGCTGTATCATCTGTGAAAAACATTTATTTACCATGGAGACCTCCCACTAAGTGGAAGCACAGGAGACTCATTATTCTGTTAAAAGGTCTAGGTCAATATGATATTCAGAAGTCATGTCAAATCACTCTAACCCTCTAAGATTACTTGCTTAGAATTTCCTTCAGGAGCCTGGCTTCTCTGTTGATGTCTTTAAAACAGGGTTTTGAACTAGAATGAACTGGTTCCAAGCCCAGCTTGAAAACTGGTGTGCAAAAGACAGTGAATCTTCAAATGTAGCTGATTCCATTGTGATTGATCTGAGCCAATTTTTAAGGTAATTGATGATATTGCCTTAGTTGAGTCTGTTAGTGCAAATAATTATTAATCAATACACATTCAGCTCTTCAGAAGATAATAGTAACACATGATTTATTCTGAACATTTTAATTGAGCTACCTGTACAAGAGGAAAATCAATTGGTGAGTGGTCTAGAGCACTTTAATTATTTGTAGCTCCATTTTCCTTTCTCTACCCTGTATACCTAGGTAACTTGCTGTCCTCTTTTGGCAAGGGTGACAGACAGGAAGTTTTTCATTGTTGTGGTAGAGAGAAAATACATTGTCCATCTTTGAATAACTTGATTACGTTAAATACCTTAAAACAAAGCACTGTGGCTTTGCTTTTGAAGACAATAATTAACATCACCCTGGAAAAACAAAGGATATGTTCTTCATTTCCATTCAGTTGGGAAACAGTTTTCTGTTGTGGATAGTACATGTCCTTTAAGTCAGTCTGGGGAGACAGTAATAATGTAAGGAGATTAAGGTGTGAAGGTTTAAAGGCTAAGTTTCTAAATAACTCCCCAAATTGTTGTTGAAGATGTTTGTGGCTTCCTTATGTGAAGGTTTTTCTATGTGGCATTTGTTATTTTGCCCTTTTAAGCAGTGTGGTGATGAGTGTTGTGGTTTGGTGTTTTATTCTGCAAGAAGAGATACAGAGGAAAATAATCACCAGGAATAAGCCTGCATTTGTTCCACTGTTCAGCTTGCAAGCATCTGTTTTTGTTGTATTTGTTGGGGGTACAGGAATGTGTGGACCTCAGCCTGGGACTTTTAGACATGATTATAACTGATGGGAATTTTAAAGACAGTTACCTGAATCATCCTTGTAGATGCCACTTAAACTAACACTGAGATGTTCTGTTACACTACTTGCCCAATATTGTGACTTTCTGCTGTTGTTGCATTTCTGAATAGTGAAATGTTAGGTGTTCAACAGTCTAGTTCTTTTAACTATCTCCACCGCTATGACCATATGTCTGCCAGGACATCCCAAGCTTGGGTCCAAGACTCTGTGTAGCAATAAAGTGAAACTCCAACTCATTCTTAGCAGGTGGCCCAGTGCCATGTCTCCAGAGAGTAGTGTGTTTTCAACATTGCATAGTGTTTTGTACTGTCAATTAAACAATGGAAGAAAAGGTAGACTCTGAAAGGACTTGGAATATTTTGGAGGCTAATTCAATAAACACTTGTGGAATATCTGTCTTGGAATAGTACAGGAAAGACCAAGGAAAATGAAGCATTTCTTCTTTCCCTAAGAAGTCATAGTCATGTTAAGGAGATCTGGGGACGGAGGTGGTGGGAACCACATCCTTTAAGAGTACAGGACAGATGGTCCTGTCATCAGAGGGTCTGGTAAGAGAAGACAGATGGCTGGATCCTTAAAGTACAAGGAAGAAGGAGAAGAGCCTGTCAGGTCAGAGGACTGGCAGACATCATACATGGATCTTTCAAGCAGATGCTGTCTGTATCTTCTCCTGCCACTCCAGCTTCTCTACTCACTGTACTCTGGAAACAGTAGCTCACTCTGGACCGCTCAGATGGAAACTGAAAGGCACCAAACATGAGACAGCCATCATCCTTGTTGACTTCTTTTTGTTTAACTCTATTAGTTTTTTGTTAATATTATTATTTTTGTACCATTTGTTAAAGATGCACAGAACCAGTTTCTCATTAAACAGTTAGTACACATTATTGTTTTATGGCATTTGTTAACAACCCCAAAACACATCAACACTTCCCCTTCTCAGACTTGGGCTCGCTGTGACAAGCTTTTCTGTCCCCTCCTACCTTCTAGCCCTGACCACTGGGCTGATGCGCCCCTTTAGTTTCATTATGTTTTATGGGCCCATCCAGCCTTTGGCTGATGGGTGAACCTGAGGAGTGACTTCATCACTGAGCTGAAGGGGATCTGGGGGCCATGTTCAACAGGCTTCTCCAGTCACTATTAAGCCAGCACGTCTGTTCTTTATTGTTGAGTAAGGATTTTTCTCTCCATTTTTCACCAGCTGTCTGGGACCCTCTATTATGATCCCTGTCACAGCAGTCAGTGGTGGTAGCAGGCACCATGTGGTTGGACAGGAGTAAGTCTGGTGGAGACTGTTGTGGATGTGGTCCATTAGTCCTTTGGACTGATTTCTCCCTTGTTACCTATAGTTTTCTTCATTCTCCCTTGCTACCTAAGTGGTGAGACCAGTGCTCTGTCCTAGATGGCTGCTGATAAGCTTTTAAGACCTCAGACGGTACTCACCAAAGTAGAAGGTAGGACATTTACTTCATAAGCTGTGTAATGCCAGTTGAGCTAGATGATCCTCACCTCCCTCCGCCAGCGGTTCAGTCCCTCATAGAGCTTGGATGAGTCTGTGGCACTTCTCTGACCTTGCCTTGTACAAAGTTGTGCTGGCTTCCCCAGTATCTTATACTGTCTTACCTTTCATCAGAGTTACCACTTATCTGCTGTCTATTTAGAGTTTTTCTACCCCTACTTCTCCACTCCCTCATAACCATAAAGGATTGTTTCTTTTTGTGTGTGAACCTTTTCCAAGAGTTTTTACAGTACTGGTGCTATACAGTATTTGTCCTTGTGTGATTGACTTATTTTGCTCAGCATAATGTCCTCCCGTTTCCTCCATGTTCTGAGATGCTTCACAGATTTATCACTGTCCCTTATTGTGGTGTAATACTCCATTGTGTGTATATATCACAGTTTGTTATTCTGTTAATGGGCATCTAAGTTGTTTACAACTTGTTGCTATTGTGAACAATGCTGCAGTGAACATAGGTGTCCAAATGTTTATTTGTGCAACAGCTCTTCCATCTCTAGGATATATTCCTAAGGAGTACAATTGTTGGATTGTATGATGTTTCTTTTTCTAGCTTTCTAAGGAAATGCCATATAGTTTTTCAAAAAGGTTATATCATTTTCCATTTTTACCAGCAATGCATACCAGTTCTGATCTCCCTGTAGCCTCTCTAACATTTTTTATTTCCGATATTTATTTATTTATTTTTATTTTTTCCAGTAATTCTGCGGTAAGACAGTATTTCACTGTGATTCAATTTGCATTTCTCTAATGGATAGTGATCACCAGCGTTTCATCATTTGTCTTTTGGCCTCTTGAGTGTTTTGTTTGGTGAAGTATGTGTTTTCTTGCCCTTTTCTTTATTGGATTGTCTGTTTTTTTGTTGTAGAGGTGTTGGAATTTCTTGTAGATTTTAGAGATTAGAATTTTGTCTGATTTGTAATAGCCGTTTTTTCCCCCTGTCTGCAGGTTCTCTTTTTATTCTTTTGGTGAAGCCTTTTGAAGAGCATTTAAGTGTTTAATGTTTAGAAAATTCCAATTACCTAGCTTATCTTCTGGAGTCTGTGTGTAGTTGGTTGTGGTTTGTATTTTCTTTGGTGCATTGTTGCTTCTAGTGTTGATCCTATTTTTTCTTCTGTGAACTTTATAGTTTTGGGCTTTATATTTAAGTCTTTGATCCATTTTGAATTAGTTTTTGTATATGGTGTGAGGTATGGGTCCTGTTTCATTTTTTGCAGATGAAAGTCCAGTTTTGTTAGCACTACTTGTTAAAAAGACTCTCTATTCCGCATTTGATGGCCTTTGGGTCCTTGTGAAAGATCAAGAGACAGTAGGTGGATGGAGTTACATCTGAGTTCTCAGTTCTGTTGTGTTGATCAGTACCTGTTGTTGTCGTAGTTCCAGGCTGTTTTCACTACTGTAGCTGTGTAGTGGGTTATGAAGCCAAGGTAGTAAGAGTGCTCATACTTTCTTCTCCTTCTTCGATAGTGCTTTACTTACATGGGGCTTTTTCCCTTTTCATATAAAGTTAATGATAAGTTCTTTCATCTCTTTAGAGAATTATATTGATATTTGGATCAGGATAGCATTGTATTTGTAAATTGCTTTGGGGGGAATTGTCATTTCATGCTGTTTAGTCTGCTTGTCCATGAGAATGGCCTGTTTTTCCTTTTATGTAGATCTCTTTCAGTTTCTTGCAGCAGTGTTTTGTTGTTGTTGTTTTTGAATAAATCCTTTACATCCCTGGTTAGATTTGCTCGTATTTTGTTTTTTTTTTTTTTTTTTTTTAGGATCTTTTATAAATGATATTGTTTTCCTGACTTCCTTTTCATCATTCTCTTTATTTGTGTATAGAAATCCAACTGACTTCTGTACATTTATCTTGTATCTGGCTTTTCTGCTGAATCTGTCTATTAGTTCAATAGTTTTCTTGTGGAGTCTTTTGGGTTTCCTATATATGGTATCATATCATCTGCAAGTAGAGACAGTTTAACTTCTTCATCACCAGTTTGGATACCCTTTATTTCTTTTTCTTTCCTTACTGCTCTAGCTAGGACTCCCAGCATAATATTAAATAGAAGTGGTGGTAAAAAGCATCCTTGTCTTGTTCCTGTCTCAAGGAGAATGTTTTCAGCTTCTCTCCGTTAAGAACAATGTTGGCCATTGGTTTTGTGTAGATCTCTTTTATTATGCTGAGCAATTTCCCTTACATACCAGTTTTATTTAGAGTTTTTATCAGGAATGAGTATTTCCCTTGCATACCTATTTTATTTAGAGTTTTTATCAGGAATGGGTATTTTATAAGGAATGGGCATCATCCAGTGCCTTTTCTGTGTTGGTTGAGATACTCATGTGATTCTGTTCTTTCCTATATTTATGTGACAGGTTATCTTGGCTTGTTTTCTGATGTTGAGCCATTCGTGTGTACCTGGTATGATTTCTACTTGGTCATGGTTTATTACTTCTAAGATATAGTGTTGAATTCTCTTGGTTGACATTTTGTTAAGAATTTTTGCATCTGTATTTATAAAAAATAAACTAAAAAAAAAAATTAAACTCATTGCCATCAAGTCAATTCTTACCTATAGTAGTCCCAACAGACAGAATAGAACTGCCTCATGGGGTTTCCAGGGAGTGCCAGGTAGATTCAAACTGCCAACCTGTTGGTTAGCAGCCATAGCTCTTAACCACCTCGCCACCAGTGTTTGTGGTGGTCTGTAATTTTCTTTTTTAATGGTGTCTTTGCCTAGTTTGGTTATCAGGGTTATTGTGTTGGCTTCATAGAAGGACTTTGTAAGTGTCCCCTTTGTGGGTTCTGAAATAGTTTACTGGTATGAGTTCTGTTCTGAATATTTGGTACAGTTCTCCAGTGAAGCCATCTGTGACAGGTTTTTTGTGTGTGTGCATGTGTGTGGGTAGGTTTTTTTGTCTTTTTTAAAATTACCCTTTTAGTCTCTTATCACTGTGTGTGTATTCAGATTTTCAATATCATTTTTTGTTGGTGTGCATAGGCAGTGTGTTTCTAGAAATTTTCCCATCTCCTCTAGTTTTGGGAGTATAGTTTTTCATAATCCTCTTTTATGATTCTTTTTATTTCAGTTGGATCTGTTTTAGTGTCCCTGATTTCATTTCTTATTTGAGTTATTTGAATTCTCTTCTGCTTTTCTTTTGTCAGTTTGGCCAGTGGCTTGTTGCTTTGTTGATCCTTTGAAAGAACCAACTTTTGATTTTGTTGATCCTTTCTATTGTTTTCCTATTCTGTTTCATTTATTTCTGCTGTGATCTTTACTTCCCTTCTTCTGGGGGCTATGGCCTTCCTTTGCTTTTTTTTTTTTTTCCTGTTTGTTCCAGTTGTGTAGCTAATGTTTTGATTTTGTCCTTTCTTAGTTGAAGTGTGCATCTACTACTATAAATTGACCTCTGAGAATGACCTTTGCTTTATCCCGAAAGTTTTGGTATGATGTGTTTTCATTCTTCTTTGAAGTTACGAATTTTTTTATTCCATCTTTGATTTCTTTTATTACTCAGGAATTATTAAGCAAAGTATTATTCAGTTTTCTTTTTCTTCCTGTTAGTAATTTCTGCTTTGATGGCCTTGTGGTCAGAGATGATACTTTGTATTTTCCTAATGGTTTTGATTTTGGTGAGGGTTGCTGTGAGGCCTAAAATGTAGTCTCTTCTGGACGACATTCCATGTGCATTGGAAGAGAATGTATACTTTGTGGTTGTTGGGTGGAATGCTCTGTGTTTATCAGGCCAAGTTAGCTGATTATGCCCTTTACCTTATTTGTATCTTGATGAGTTTCTATCTAGATGTTTTGTCTTTTATACCAAGGATGGTGTGTTGAAGTCTCTTACTACTACTGTGGCACTGTCATTTTGTCTCTTCATTGTTGTTAGAGTTTATTTTATGTATTTTGGAGTCCTGTTATTGGGTACATAGATGTTTATTATGGTTAAGTCTTTATGATTTATTGTCCCTTTAATCATTGTATAGGTCCCTTAACCAACAGGTTGGCAGTTCAAACCCACCAGACACTCCTTAGAAACTCTATTGGGCAATTCTGCACTGTCCTGTAGAGTTGCTATGAGTTGGAATCAATGGCAGTGAGTCTTTAAGGGTTTTCTTTGTCCTATATGTTAGATTTTGTTTTACAGTCTATTTTATTTGAGATTAGTATTGGCAGTCCTGCTCTGTTTTGGTAGCTATTGCTTGATATATATTTTTTCCCATCCTTTGATTTTTAATAAATTAATATATTTGTTTCTAAGTTATGTCTCTTATAAACAGCATATTGATGAATCCTGTTTTTTAATCCTTTTTGTCATTCTTTGTCTCTTTATGGGTACATTTAGGCCATTTACATTCATTGTAGTTATTGATAGCTGTGTTTATTGCTGTCATTTTGTGGTGCTGACATTTTGTTTGCTGATTTTTTCATTTTTTCATTTCTTTTGTTTTTATTGAAACTCTATGTCTTTCTTCTCTATTTTGATAATTAGGTTTGTTAACTTGTTATTACTTTGAAATTTACCCCTATCTTCTGGTTTGAACCAGTCTTTTATTACCTAATATTGCCTGCCTTTGACTCCAGTAGGAAGTTCTATACCTACACCATTTATTCCATCTGTTATTGTTCTGATGTTATTGGCATTTCCAAATTAACTTCTCTGGTTCCATTTGTAATTCTTTTGATTCTAGATAGTAACTGAGAGTTCATTTCCTTGACTGGTATCTGGAGGGTACAATCTTGCACCCTAGATTTGGGCTATGGTCTGACATTTCTTTGTTCTCAGGACCAAGAACGCTCATTGATAATTCTTACACATTTGGCTGGGTTTTTACATATTCCCTGAATTTCTGTTTATCTGGAAATGTCATAGTTTCACTATGATATATGAATGACAGTTTTCAGGATATATTATTTTTGGTTGGCTTTTTTTTTTTTTTCTTTCAAGGCTTTATATATATTATCCCATTGCTTTCTTTCTTCCATGGTTTCTTAGTATTATAGTTTCTCCTTGGTATGCAACATTTTGTTTTTCTTGAGCTGGTTTTGGAATTTTTTGTTTGATTTTAGTGAGCTGATTATGATATGCCTTGGTGATTTTCTCTTGAGGTCTATCCCTAAAGAAGGTTCATTGACCTTCTTGGGTGGTCAGCATTTCATCTTTCATGATGTTAAGGGAGTTTTCTGTTAGTAATTCTTCAGTGATCTTTTCTGTGTTTTCCATTTTCTCCTCCCATTCTGAAACTCTGAGAACTTCCAGATTCTTGCTTTTGATTGTATCCCATGTAGTTCTCAGAGTTTCTTCATTTTTATTCATCTTCTTTCTGATTTTTCCTCGGAGTTGTATCCTAGTGTTTGTCTTCAATTCCATGGATCCTGTCTTCCATCATTTTAAAACTGCTCCTTAGTCCTTCGATGACGCTGTCCACTTCTGAAACCTTGTTGTTATCCTTTGGATTTCTAATACTTATTTTTACATGATTTCTAGATGTGAATTTATTTTGGCATTTTGTTCCTGTATTATTTTTGTGAATTGTTCCATGAATTTGTCTGTCCTTTCCACTAACTTGCCTATGTTTTGCTCATTTTTGTCTGTTTTTACTTCAACTCTTGGATAACTCTGAATATTAGAGATTTGAATTCACTGTTAGATAATTCTAGTGACTTTTCTTCTACTGGAAAATAATCTAGTGTTTTATTTTTGACACCTACTGGAACCCTCCTGTCCTGTTGTTTTGTATGTTTTATTATTATTATTATTATTTAATTTAATATGACTGAGTGAAAATGTACATTCCCGTACAAATTTACATGCCCACCTATATGCAGCCTCCACTGCTCTCCCTGTCCGGTGACAGCACACTATTCCTCTCTGCTCCATACAGGTCTCATCCTCCTAACAGTCTCCTTTCCCTCCTCTCCACCCACTCTCCTTCCTCCATCAAAGTGCATCCAATATATGGTCACTCTTCACTGCCAAGTCCAAACCATTCGTGTCCAAAGAGTGGACCTTCATTGTGATTTATGGGCAAGGGCGGCATCAGGGCCAGGGGCCATGCTCTCAGGGGAACCCTGAAACCACTGGAACATCAATTGCGGTCTTTTAGTAGAGGTCTCAGGATGCACTTCTTTTTATTCTTGTGTTGCCAGTGAGACTCAACTCTGTGAGCTCCATCACGGCTATCACTGGTGGTGGCCAGGCACCATCCAGTTCTTCCAGTCCCAAGTTGATGTAGGCACCCACTTACGTGGGTCTCTCTATCTTCTGGGTTGTCTTTACCCTGTGTCATTTTGGTCCTCAGTAAGCATCCATTCCTGCTGGGTTGGGACCATTTGCTGTGTCCTCGGATGGCAGCTTGGCAGCTTTTAAGACCCCAAATGCCACTCACCATGTGGGATGCAGAGAGCTCTCTTAGCAAAATGCTAGTTGTGCCAATTGGCCTTAATTTCGCCTAAGAGCATGGTCCCCTGCCCCGTGTCCCAGCCACTCTATCCTTGCAATATTGAGTTAAGATGGAGGGAGTACTCAAGTTATGCTGAAGTCCACTTAATGTTGTTCTTGTTTCTACTGTGTGCCATCACCAATTTCTCCCAACCAGATTTCTAGCAACTATCTAATCGAAACCCATAGGGTTGTTGTGACAATTACATTTTAAAAGCATTTTCTCAGTGGTAAAGCTCCATGGTATAAATATAAGGCATTATTATAGTTTGTTTTACCTTTTTATTATTCCTCCTAAAAACAAACCAAACCTGTTACTGTGGAGTTGATTTTGACTCATAGCAACCCTGTAGGACAGAGTAGAAATGCCTCATAGGGTTTCCCAGGACTGGTGGATTCCAATTGCAGCTCTTTAGTTAACAACATGAGCTCTTAACCACTGCACCAGTAGGGCTGCTATTTTTCCTCACCTACTGCTGAGCAGATGTTCCGTGAATTGAAACTGCAGCTGCTTCCTGCCATCCTCTTCTTACTTTTGATTTCATATAGTAAAAATTCAATTAATAACTAGCAAATAAATTTATTACTTCAAATTAATTAATTGCTTTTCTTTTCCTTCCTTTTTATCCCTTTCCTTTTCTTCTGCTTTTTGTTTTTGTTTCTGTTTTTAATATACATGAAGACTAACTTAAAGCCTTTTCTCCTATGCATATTTGGAGCTCTGTGTGATAAATGACTTTGCTTCTCACCTTGTGTAATATTAATGACATAATATGGAAGGAGGTATTCTTTAGTGCAAGACCAAGGAAAATTGCCAAAGACATTTAGATATCAGGACCTGAGATAATGTTTATATAACCTCTCAAATATTTTCTCTGGTTTAAAGTGAAAATCACAGAGACTAAGGCAGAAATTACATGTGTAAATGTGATATATTAATAGTCCATCCAGTCAACATAGCAAAATAAACCAGGGGTCTAGGTGCTAAAAGTGGTAGCTATGGTGTTGGATTTCCTGTCCTGCTTTGTTCCAGAGGATGAGACGGACAGGTGAAACTCAGCATTTGTTTATACAGAGCCCTGGAAAACTGCAAAACATTCAAGGGCAGGAAGTAGCAATAAATACTACAGGCAATCAGAGCAGTGAAAGACCTTGAGGTGAGCAGAACGTAATCAGTCAAAGTGGAATCTGGCTAGGGCCTCATAGGCCCCACAAAGGTCCATAGTGAACTTTCTAAAAAGTCAAGACCTTTGTCTCATCTGTTCCCAAAGATTAGTGAGATGTGAAGCTGCTTTCAAGAGACGGGAATTGTTTTTAATGTAGGTTCTGATCTCTTTTTCAGGATTTGAGCTTTAGAACCAAGGACCCAAAAATAGCTCCTTGAGAAAAAGAAAATCCAAAGGCCTAGGACTCAGGCTGATGTACAGGCATTGCTGATTGGAGTTGTACATTGACAGTCCCTTGAACAGAAGAAGACCTAGTTAAGGAGACTTTGGTTTTCTTATAAGGCATGAATAAGTGCTCTGGGCAATCTGCCCCATTGGAAAACAGAATAATGCTAATAATTTGCATTTATATAATACCTCTTGGCTTGTGTACCTACAAGCACTTTGCAAACGTTAATTAATTCTCCAAACTCCATATGAGCCAGGGGGTGCCATCAGTAACTAATCACGAAGGAGGGCCAGTGATTCTTGCCAGAGTGGATATGCAAGTTAGAGAGCATTGCAGGCTTAGTAGCTGAGGAAGTTGAGTTGAATTTTTATGAGAAAGAGCAACAAAGGTAGAATGTTGATCAGCCTGTGTGGGAAATAAAACTGGACATTATTACCGTGAGTGAAAGTCTATCATCAACGAAATTTTGTTTCTATACTGCGATTCCAGGAATTTGTCTTGAAGGATGCTGTGTAAGACCATTCTTTCTGCCTCTCTGTTATCAAAGCTCTGCTTGAACTTGACCTCACTTCACACATTCCCTGTGTAGTAGGATATGCACCAGGAACTCCATATTGGAAATCAGCATCTGTGTTGCCAAATTTATCAGTTAATTCAAAGACTCATTCAGTGAGTGATAAATTTACCCAATCACTCATTTGTTTGACCTACACAGATTTTTGAATCTGGCTCCCTGGTAGACGTTCTTGCCATAACAAGGCGTAAGAAAAGCAGTTTTCCCATTGCTCCTGGTCTAGTGACTCCGTGCTATTTTTTCTTTTCTAGACCTCATGCAAGAATTTGGGTTCCACTGGTAGGCTTATCTGACATATTAGTTGCTGTTGAGTCATTTCTAACACACAGTGACCCTATGTGTGCAGAGTAGAACTGTCTCATAGAGTTTTCAAGGCAGTGATCTTTCTGAAGTAGATCAACAGACCTGTCCTCCAAGACCCCATGTGTGGGTTTGAACCACCAACTGTTCAGCTAGTAGTTAAGTGCTTAGCCATTTAGGCCACCAACCCACCTCTTCTGACACAGGTATTAAGATCATTGGGGTATTTTTTCCAATCTCAATGATGTTGACTGATATTGCTTGTAAGACATGCTTTGCATAGGAAATTGTAAGAATGTAGTATAACAGAATATGTTTCCATGCACAGTTAAACCTCAATAATCCTGGCTTATTAGGTAAAAGGCCTGTCAGAATGTGTGAAAAGTTTAAATTTAATTTTTTTTTAAGAAATTTGGTTTCAAGCTAGAACAGCAAAGTGCTACTTGGTAGTAGCATTTAGAGAATTTGTTTTTACTGAATAGATAAGAATTGTTCCTGTTCATCTAGTCATTATTACACTGGAGCAGATGGGTACTTTCCAAGAGCTTGGAATTTGGCTTTAGCAGTTATTTCCTTAAATAGATTCCCCATTCCTTTTTTATTCCTTGAATTTGCACAACATCCTTTTATAGATTAGTACAAAAACCAACTTTAGTTCTCTCCAAATTATAAGAAATTGTGATGACACGAATTCTTGAGCTTTCTTTAATGTTCACACACGTGTGTCTCTGCCACGGTGTTAGGAGAAATTGTTAAGTCATTTTTAGTTTGCTTTCAAGTTAGTTACATGTGGGGAAGAGATAGATTTTAAAAATACATATTATTTCTTTCAAATATTTTAAACTCCAGGTAAAAGAGTAAGTTTATGCTGTTATTCCAAGAAGTTTTGCTAGAGCTTGCTCAGCTGACCAGGCAATGATGCAGTGGACTTGGGGAAGAGGAAAGATGGGTTTGGTATGTGTGAGAGATCAAACAAACCAGTACTGGGATTCCTCCCAGCAAGATACACTTTCTTTCAGGCAATTGCCAGCTGCTTTCACTGGGCGCCAGTGTTAAGCTGTACAGACTGAAAACATCTGGCTTTTCATCAATCGTGTATGCAGAAGGGGATCAGTGTTAGTCAAAGTAAATTTGCCAAATTCTTATCTGACACATTTTGTTGGCCGTAACACCACAAGTTGGGGACAGTCTGTAAGGATAAATTTTGTTCCTGGATGTACAACTTTTCTATCCTTACCCTGCTTTGGGAGAGTCTTGGTTTTAAAACTTAGAGTTATGCCTTTATTTATGAATTTCCAGTGCACTGTCAATGACAGTATCTGCAAGTCCTGAGACATCATTTGCGTAAAGGTCAAATGCAGTGTTTCCTGTAAGAACTTCCTGAATTATCAGATTTTAGAGCAATCCGTGCAACCAGATGTCAGCCAGTTTGAAAAGATGATTTGTTACCTGTTAGTGTTAAAACCTGTAGACTTCTATTAGTAACTGATTTCTGAGGAAATAAAGAAAATCTATAAACAGTAGAAAAGTTTGTATTTCTACCCAAGAAGTAAGTAAAAATTATGGTGCTAGGACTCTTCGGTTGTGTGTGCCTTGTGAAAGCATCCTTTATGACTTTGTAGTGTACATCCTCCTACAGCACTTTGCATGGTTTGGCAAGGAAATTCTGAGACTAAGATCTTAATCTAAATTTCCCTTTCAGTTTTAGCACGCAGATATTCTTGTTTTTTAACTTGCAACATTATGCAGATCTGTGTTTTTGAACCGTGGTCTATGAACCAAACTTTTCTTAATTGGATCATAGCTTCTGACTGAGTCAGGACTTCAGAGATGGTTAAACAGTGTTTATGACTAGTAAGCTATTGTCCTTGGTTTTAGCACTTTAGCTTGAAGTATCTCAAGAAGTCAAACTGAAAAAAACCAAGCCCAGTGCCATCTAGTTGATTCTGGCTCATAGCAACCAGAAGTCAGTGACTTGTTAAAACAATCTGCTAGAGAATGTTCTTCTTCAAAGACTGGTAAAAGTCAGAAGTCTTTATATTATGTCAGTAGGCATTTTACATACCTCTTAAGTGCAAGGTATGTGTCAGAGCAACAATGTTATCAAGATGGTAGTGATTATCCCCATTTTAACTGGAGGCTCAGGGAGGTGAAGTAGTCCACCCCAGGTTGCTGAACTAGTAAGTAGGAGAGAAGGATTCAAACATCAGACAGTCTTTTTCTAAACCTTGGTATTTCCTGTCGCATCTGACATTTCTATAGCTTATTATCTTGACAATCTTTTTATTGATTTATGAATTTTCTAAATTTATCTTAGGTTTTTAAGTAGCTGTGTTAGTTGCCTCTTTGGTAACCCAAACATCTTGGAAACTAGTTGATAACCTTGGATTACTTAGCATCACTGTTTTTCCAGTTCTCAAGAGCTTAGAAGGTGGGAAAGAAGCACTAACCTTGTGGAGTATCCTGAGTGGTGTGGCAAGCTCTGAGCTAGACACTGTTCCTTTTGCAGGTTGATGCTTCAGCCACTGAAACCTTTCTTCTGTCTGCACTTGAGTCCCTCAGATTGTCATATGGTATAAGTGTCCTTCTTGTCATTTTGGATTCAGTCTCTCTTTCTTAAAGCGTTCATGTAACCTCAATACTTCAGCAAAATTGCATCTCAGCTACCCAAAAGAGACTGTAATCCCTGCAAACACAGAGAAGTCACCTTCCTCATTACTCTACCTGCCTGAGTTCGTGATGTCTTGTTTTGTTAAGACAGTTTAACTACATTCTCCTGAAACACACTTGAGGTCTGACAAATTCAAGAACTCAGCCTAGAAAAAGTACTGCATACCTCATTGCTGAATGTCACTACAGTCGCCTCCAAAGTACTCCTCTTGAGAAGTTGTGTACTGACCCCTAGCACCTAGTTCACCCTTCACGGTAATTTTGGAACTCTTTTTCTGGAATGTCCATCAGAGCTGTCATCACAGGAGGCATGACAGTTAAGTTCATGAACTCATCCTAGAAAAAGTGCTGTGTACCTCATTGCTGAATATGACTGCACTCCCCTTTGAAGTGCTCCCCTTGGGAAGCTATGCACTGATGCCAGTGCCTGGTCTACTCTTCAAAGCACTTTTCCTAGGATGAGTTTGTGAACTAAATTGTCAGACCAGGTACCTACACTGTGCATATCCTCTTTCTCCTTGTTCATAAAGGAAGTAATTGAGAAACAGGCTTTGTTAAAAAAAGTAACACAGTTCAGTTTCACAGTATATTGTCATTATTTTAATTGCTTTCTACCTAAGACTTCGTCTTCCTTTCTCGTAAACCCAAGTACATGTTTTGTATTTGCTGGATTAAATAACAGCAAGAAGATAATTTTTTTTAGAAAATATGTGGCCAAGCACAAGATATATTTGGCCTGAGTTACAAGTGGAAAGTTATGAACAAATGAGTTTTGAGTTTCCTTTTAGTGAAGGAACATTTATTTGTCTTGGATTGCTACAGAGGTTCTCTGGACTGTATTTCCATAATTACCTTGATTAATACCTAAGTGGTATGTTTACATTTTGAGTTGATTTATATGAAGCTTTACTTGTAATCCACTAAAACACTTAGCTTTCTCATGTTACCACCGTGATACAAACCGCTGTCTCTGCTTCATGCCTCCCACTTTCAGAGCTCTCTGGAGTTGATGAATGGCAAGTTATCTTCACATATTTTGAGAAGGGGTAGCCATCACACAGCTGATACGGTGTTCCGCTGGAGGGCTGTTCTTCCAGCATACCGTGCTATTTATAGATAACTCCACTTAGGGCATCTCTGACCTGTGATATGTTTTAAAATACAGTCCTAAATCTGCAGGGGAGAGAGGGTACGTGTGTGCATGCGTGCCTGTCCTAAATGAATTTCCTGTGTATTTATTTTTGTGTTGGAAAGACATGCAGAAATACAAACATCTTTTCTCCCCATGTCAGTGGTTGCCTTCCACTCACCCTACCATTTCATTTGCAGATAGGAGCCTTTTAGGAAAGATCTGTGTGAGTTATGTATCTGTCTGTCTGAGAATTCTTCCAGAGATCACCAGCCACTGTCTGGCATCAGGAGTTCGGCATCACCACCTGATTTCAGTGCTTGTTTGCTGTGATATCCTCACTGAATCATCTCCTTTGAACCTGAGTTCCATCATCAGTAAAAACAGTTACAGTAATACCCTAGTTTCTTTTTAAAGTAAAATTATGAAAGAACTCTATTACTCAAGCATCAGACAGATTGTGAGAATTTAGAATTATAATATCTGTTATCACCAAACAGTTTTCCATCTTTCTACACCGAAGCTCTCTTTTTTGGAGTTGGCAAGCCTCCATCCCTCTGTAGACTCTAACCTCGCCCCTCAACGTTCAGCATTTCATGATGGACTTAGATTCAGACATGCGTGGCCCCCTGTGCTGTGATGGCAAATAACTCAGTAGAAGCCATTTTGTGAAGGGCATCAGATGTCTTAGATGGAAAGGTTCACTTTCTTATCCTTTTTTTTCTTAAAGATAAATTCTTATGATAAAGGTCAGTTTTTGTGAAGCATGCTATCCCTCATGGGTTTCTTTTCTGCACAGAAACATTAAAATTCATTTTCTTGTCTTAAAAAGAAGATAAGAGAATATTGGCACCCACTTCCTTATGGTCTGATAGAGAGTGTGGGCTGTTGACTGAGCTGACTTGTTCCCTGGGAGGACCTTGCTGCCTTAATTTAATCTCTTCTTTTGCTGCTGCAATCTTAGGATTTCCATTTGCTGAATCTGGGTTTATGAATACAAGAAGCCAACTTTGCTGTAGCTAATTAGGTTAAAGGAAAGTTTATTGGTGTCACTGTTCATTTTATTAGAGAAGACTTAGCTTGTTCATGATACCTCTTTTATCCCCCTGTTTCTATAAATGCATGATTTAAGGAGATCTGCAGCCCAAAATGTATTATTCTAATTAGGTCACTCTTGTCAAATATAATTCATTGGCATGTTATTTTATATAGCAAAATCAGTAGGAAAACATCTGCAGACATTGATGTGTATATTTTAGGTTATGTTTTATTGTCATAATACATATCAAGACCCAATGATAGTAATTTGTGTAAATAATTTTATGTGGTCTGAAGCACTTGAAGAAATTAGGATGGCTGAGGGTTAGAAATTCCTAGCAAGGAAAAGAAATACTCTGTGCAGCAGACTAAGTGAAGAAGGCCAAAGAAAATGAGAACTCCCTCTCTTCAGATGTCACTGTGTCAGCTGCAAGGGCGGGCTGTGACCGGTTCGCAGGCTCTGGATCATTAAAGTGCCTGTGATGTTCTGCAGTGAGGTGCAGACTCCTGCCGTTTCACGGGAACGCCTTGATCATGCCACTCTACTAAACCAGTTCCATTGGAAAGCACTTCTTGCGTTCTAATTGCCTGGTGGGTTGAGGTTTGGGGACAATAAATGGATATCAAGAAAGGGTCAGGCTTGAAAGCTGGCAACCCAGTGAGCAGCCCGAATTGGAGAGAATGAGGGATGACTTTTTTACAAATTTTCTCTAAGTTAGAGGGATTCTTTCTTAAACATTTTGAAATCTAGTTGGTGAATACTTGTCAAAATTATTTTCAGATATTTGTCTTATCTATTATTTTCTATCAGACCATGAATAAAACTCACATTCTGAGAGAAGTTTACATCAAGTATGCGCCCATGAAAAGAATAAAAGCACAGGAGCTGATACGATGGACAGAGAAAAACAAATCGCCTTTGAGTGAATTCTGATGCGCCCTGACCCTGTAGGAGGGAATAGAGCTGCCCTGTAGAGTTCCCAAGAAGTAGCTGATAGATTCAGACTGCCAACTTTTTGTTCAGCTGCTGGATGCTTAGCCACTGTACCACCAGCGTCCTGTGGGGTAGATAGGGAAAGGGTGTGGGAAGAGCCAGGGCAGTGGGGTAGGGATTTATCATATTTTAAAAATCTCCTTGCTGTTGTCTGAACTTCAACATGCATATATATAGCAGCCTTAAATTTTATGTGGAGGCATTTATAATAAAAGCAGAAGACATAGCATAGGTTCTCTCAAAGAGAAGGGAAACCTTCCTGTCCTCGCTAAAACGCAGGATTCTGCAGCATGATTCCGGAACAGCGCTCCTCCCATTATTGTAGGTGTCCCTTGCGGGAAGCCTGGGATTTGAAGAACACAGGCACACTCGCATGGAGACCGCACTCCTCCTAAGGAAAGATTTCAAAGACAGAATAACCTTGATTCTACAAGATCATGTATCCCCTCCCACTGACATTCCTATCCCCCAGGAAAGTCCTTCCAGTTCAGCCGATGGGAGTTGCTTTGTCATTTAGAGCATTATTATTGACTGAACTTATTCCCATGGCAGCCCTTACCCTTTTGCAAACTGGATTTATTTATTTAAATTGTAGTCGTTTTCAGATTTGCTTGTACCAGCCTTTGTAAGCCACCAGCGCTTTACTCCAGAAATCCAGGCCTTCTGTAAGGCTCTTGATGGTGCTAGAGAAGTGACTGGCAGGTGAGGGACATGGGAGCTGGAACATTGTGCCGAAGTGGTTCACGCGACAGAAGCTGCCCCAGAGACAAAACTCACCACCACTGGGCCTGTTGTTATGGTTAAAAATACATAAGAAAACCTTTTCACAAAGTAGAAACAGTAAACAGGCTATATCACCTTCTACCTTCAGCTCATTGATGCTGGCTCTCAATAAATAAGCAATTTTTCTTCTAACAAGCACTTCCAAAAATTTAATCTCCTGAGCTCTTCTGACCTTCCTACATTTTATTTATGCTCACCTCAATTTTTCTTAATAACATTACATATGAATAATACTTAATGTTGCCTTTTTTGCCTTCTTTGGCTTAGATGTTCACGGCTGTATGATTGCACGGTGTACGCTTCTTTTTTTAAAAAATTGAAATTACATTGATTCAATTCTTTTTTATTTTCTTAGTAACAAAGAAGTAATAGCCTCCTTATTTGTAATAACCCCTTATTTTTAAAGCTTTTCAAATTAGAGTGATTCCTTCTAGCTCAGAAATACGAAATAATGTTTTAGAGAAATGTGTTTGTTAAAGTTTTGCATTGTTGTTAGTTGCCATTTAAGTTTGTTTTAACTCATGGCAGCACCATCTGTGCACAGAACTGTTGGACAGGGTTTTTAAGACCTCAACCTTTAGGAAGCAGATGACCACACATTTCTTCAGAAGTGCTCTGGGTGAGCTCAGCCAACCAAATTTTCAGCCAGTAGTTGAGCACTTAATTGTTTGTGCCACTCGGAGACACTTCGAAAATTTTGAATTATTTACTGATTTATCTTTTTGTCCTCAACCAGTTTATCAATAACACTTAGTAACTAAAGTCAATGGTTGAAAAGTATCTCCATACAGTGAGAAGAAGCCAGCATATAAATATGACCAATGTATAATAAGAACTTAAACACCTATTTTCTGTTTAGCATTATAAGAGGTTTTGAGAGAACTGACACATGGGATTAACACTTACATGCTTAATATAATTTTACTTTAAAAGTCTCAACCATCCCATAAAATTGATAGTTTTCAACTCCCTTTACTATATCTCCTGTTACTCACTCTGTATTTTTCTTTTAATGCAAGCGAAGTAGTGACTTCATTAGGCTTCTGAAAATCTAGGACATTCATTTATTATAAATTGTCTGATACTTCCGTGTCTAAATAGAATACCCATTACTTGCCTAGGGAATACTTTTTCCCCAGATGAAAATATATTTTATTTTGTGTGATTATGATGATGAAGTTGCCTAGTACACTTTTTGAATCAAAAATTCATATAGACAATTTAAATGTGCAAGGTTATGATCAAGTCTCTGGGGCCCCTGCCCTGGCATATGGAAGCATATTTCATTTCTTTCTTTTTTTTTTTTGGTTTAATATCCTTTATGACTGGCATGGTTTCTTGTGGTTGAAACACACACACATGCACACACTAGTGGAAAGCATAAACAGGGCTTTCCCAAGTGATCAAGACAATTTGCTGAATGAGCTGCAAAACTGAAATTAATATCTATCTTTGGCATTGTGAAAGACAAAAAGTACATCATCTGCCAGCCATTCTTGATGTTTAACTGTCCACAAAACTAATGTATTTCATGTCTGTAAGGATGGCATGATCGGGAGAAGCTAAGCAATTTTGTCTTACTGTGTGCAATTAAATCCCATAATGCTACATGCTCAGATTTAATTAGTTCTCATCATTTAATGCGATGCAGTCAGATTGATATAATTAATAATGATGACACTAGTAATAACTTTGCCATTATAGACACTAGGAACTCAAAGTGTCAAATTAAACATCGATATTGTTTTAAGAATACAATGAATTTAAATTAATTTTGAAGTGAATTTGTGCTACAAATAAAATAAAAATAATTTAACTTACTAATGCCTTGCTTTCCTGTGCAACTAAAACAGCCCCAATGTTTACTATTGTTTTTTGCCAATAAAATCGTATGTAGAACTCCAATGCATAAAACTGATATAAATTTTATTGTATTAGTATAGATTTCCTTTTAAGGTCAAAAGCATTACGTACATATATTCTTAATATTAATCATTGAGAATATTGAGTCATCTCTGCAGAATCTTCAAATTTAAGAACCAGTAAGTGAAAAACATTCATCTATTGGACTGGATCCAAGCTGTTTGATTTGATAATTTCATTACTTTGCCCACAACTTAAATTTTTACCTGGTATTGCCCCTTTTGCAGCAGACTCACTCTACCCTAAGCATCGTGGTTTCACATCCCAGCTTCCCCCCAAACTTTCCTCTTCCCTGTTCCCTTCCTCTTTCCTTCCAGATTTTTTCCTAACTTTCAACATCGCGTTCAAGCTCTCTCTTCCTTGTAACTCATAACATCTTTCGTGTAACATATTTGGTTCTGTAAAGATATTCAGCTGTTTGTATGTTTGTGTCTTCTCTTTCCACCTAGACTGCAAATTCATTAGTAAAAAATAAGAAAAATAAATCTCCACCATTTTGCTTCCCACCCATAGCCCAGCAAAGCTCTATGGATATAGTTATGGTTCGAATAGTACTTAAAGAATGAATTTGTGACAGTCACAAGTCTTAAAAAATAAGTTGTAAGAAGTCCTGCTAGCATGGATACCGTTTAACTTTGTCTTTAGTTGGCCATATGTAAGCTGAAAATACATTTTTGTACAGGTACATTATTATGAGAGGTGATACACCTGATTAAAAATAATAATAATGAAAAGTAGCCTTTGAGTTGACTCTGACTCATGGTGACCCCGTGTGTGCCAAGGAAGAACTGTGCACATATCAGGTTTTCACTGGATGACTCCTTTTTTTTTCTCTCTGTTTTCTTCTTTATTATGATTGAATGAAAATCTGCATTCCCATATAAATTTGCATGCTCAACTATATGCAGCTCCCACTACTCTCCCTGACTGGTGACAGCACCCTCTTCCTCTCTGCTCCATACATGTCCTATCCTCCTAATGGTCTCCAGTCCCTTCCTCTCCACCCACTCCCCTTCTTGCAGTAAGAGGTCAGCAGGATGATAGCCTATAGATGCATAGAACCATAAAGTGCCTGCAATATATGGTTAACCCAGAAGTCTGTTTTTAACTTCTTATCATGTGGGTCTCATACAGTATTTGTCCTTTTGTTGCTGACTACTTTGACTCAACATACTGTCCACCAGTTGAAACCAGATTACTAGATGTTTGCTGAAATCATCATTCTTTATCATTGCATAGTGCTCCATTGAGTATATATACCATTGTTTACCTATCCATTCCTCTGTTGTTGGGCATCTGGGTTGATTCCATCTTTTTGCTGTTGTGGACTGCGCTGCAATGAACATTCATGGGCATGTATCAGTTGATGTGAATGGCCTTGATTCTGTAGAATGTATTCTAAGCAGTGAAAGTGCTGGGTCAAATGGTATGTCTGTATCCAGTTTTTTAAAGGCGTGCCTGATTGCTTTCCAAAGAGTTTGCACCATTTTGCAATCCCACCAACAGTGTAGGAGAGCTCCAATTTCTCCACAGCCTCTCCAGCATTTGTTCTTCTGCGTTTTTTGGATCATGGCCAACCTTGTTGGGGTGAGATGGTATCTCATTGTAGTTTTGATTTGAATTTCTTTAATAGCTAAATATCTTGAGCATGTACACATGTGCTTTTTGACTGCCTGGATCTCCTCTTTAGAGAAGTATCTGTTCATCTCCTTTGCCCATCACTTAATTGGATGATTTATCTTGTTATTGATATTTTGTAGTACCTTATAGATTACAGAGATCAGATGTTGGTCTGACACACAGTTGCCAAATACTTTTTCGCATTCTGTAGGTGGCCTTTTAATTCTATTAATAAAGTCTTTGGATGAGCAAAAGTGTTTGACTCTTAATGGTTCCCATTTATCTATTTTCTTTTCTGTTGTTTGTGGTTTGTTTGACAGATTTTGAAGTCTGAGTACCTTGTGTATTAAAACTTCCATTGTTATTCCTACTTTTTCTTGGATGAGCTTTATCGTTTTAGATTTGATATTTAGGTCTTTTATCCAGTTGGAGTTGATTTTTGTATAAGGTGTAAGATATGGGTCTTGTTTTTTGCAGATGGATATCCAATTTTGTCAGCACCATTTGTTGAAGATACTGTTTTTACCCCAGTTTAATGTCTTAGGGCCTTTGTCGAATATCAACTGTTCATAGGCAGACCATGTCATCTCTGGGGTCTTGATTCTGATCCAGTGATCTGTCTCTTTTTGTACCAATACCAGGCTGTTTTTGACTACTGTGGCAGTATAATAGGTTCTGAAGTTGGGTAATCAGAGGACTCCCAGTGTGTCTTATTCTTCAGTAGTGCTTTCCTTATCCAGGGCTTCTTCCCATTCTAGACAAAGTTGGTAATTTGTTTCTCCATCTCATTAAAAAATGATGCTGGAACTTGTATTGGGATTGCATTATATAAGTAGATTGCTTTGGGTAAAATAGACATTTTCACAGTGTTAAATCTTCCTATCCATGAGCAGAGTAAGTTTTTCCATTTATGTAAGTCTCTCTTAGTTTCTTGTAGTAAGGGCTTGTAGTTCTCTTTGTAACAGTCTGTTATTTCTCTGGTTAGATTTATTCCTAGGTACTTTATCTTCTTAAGAGTTATAGTAAGTGATATTGACTTGGTGATTTCTTCCTTAATAATTTCATTGTTTGTATAAAGGAATCCTACTGATTTACTTATGTTTATCTTGTATGCTGAGATTTTGCTGAGATCTTTTATCAGTTTGAGTAGTTTACTTATAGATTCTTTGGAATTCTCTGCATATATAATCACATCATCTCCAAATAACGAGATCTTTACTTATTCTTTGCTGATGCAGATGCTCTTTATTTCTTGGTCTCGTCTAATTGCTCTGGCTAGAACTTCTAGTACAATGTTGAATAGGAGAGGTGAGAGTGGGCATCCTTGTCTAATTCGTGTTCTCAAGGGAAACTGTTTTAGTCTGTCTTGATTCAGGATGACGTAGGCAGTTGGCTTTGTATAAATGGCCCTTATTGCATTGAGGAATTTACCATCTATTCCTATTTTGCTGAGAGTTTGGACTTCATCACATGCCTCACCTGCATCAATAGACAAGATCAAGTGATTCTTGTCTTTTGTACTATTTATGTGGTTGATCACATTAGTTGTTTGTCTGATGTTGAACCAGCTTTGCATCCCTGGTATGAATCCCACTTGGTCATGATGGATTATTTTTTTTATATGTTGTTGTATTCTGTTAGCAAGAATGTTGTTGAGCATTTTTGTATCTAGATTAATGAGTGATATCAGTCTGTAGTTCTCCTTTCATTTTGGGGTCTTTTCCTTGCTTTGGTATCAGGATTATGCTGGCTTCGTACAATGAATTTGGGAGTATTCCATCCCTTTCTATTCTGTGAAGTAGCCTCAGTAGTATTGGAGATAACTTTTCTCTAAAAGCTTGGTAGAATTCTGCGGCAAAGGCGTCTGGGCCTGGGCTTTTTTCTGTTGGCAGTTTTTTGGTGACTTTTTCGATCTCTTCCTTTGTGATGGGTTTATTAAGTTGTTCTGCTTCACTCTCTGATAATTTTGGTAGGTGATAGGAATCAAGGAATTTGTCCGTTTCCTCTAGGTTTTCAAATTTGTTAGAGTACAGTCTTTCATAGTACTCTGTTATGATATTTTTATTTCTGCTGGATCTGTTGTGACAACTCTCCTCTCGTTTCTAATTTGGGTTATTTGTTTCCTTTCCTGTTTTTCTTTAGTAAGTTTAGCCAATGGTTTGTCAATTTTGTTGATCAATTCAAAAAACCAGCTTTTGGTCTTTTCAGTTTTTTCAATTGTTCTTCTATTCTGTAATTCGTTTAGTTCTGCTCCGATCTTTATGATCTGTTTTCTTCTGGTGCCTGAGGGGTTCTTCTGTTGTTATCTCTCTACTTGTTCAAGCTGTAAAGTTAGTTCTTTGATTTGGTTTCTTTCTTCCTTCCAGATGTGTGCATTTATGGAGATAAACTGCCCTCTGAGCACTGCTTTGGCTGTATCCCATAGGTTCTGGTAGGAAGTATTTTAGTTCTCGTTTGAATCCATAAATTTCTTTATTTCATCCTTGATTTGTTCTATAACCCATGGTTTTTTGAGCAAGATGTTGTTCAGTTTCTATGAGTTCCACTTTCTATCTATATTTTTTCTGCTAATAATTTTGACTTTTATGGCTTTATGATTTGAGAAGGTGCTTTGCAGTAATTCAATGGTATGGATTTTGTTGAGAATTGCTTTATGTCCTAACACATGGTCTATTCTGGAGAATGTTCCACGTGTACTGGAGAAGAAGGTGTAGTTGCCCACTGATGGATAGAAAGTTCTGTATATGTCAATGAGTTCTAGTTGGTTAATTGTGGTAATATGGTCTTCTGTGTCTTTACTGAGCTTTTTCCTAGATGATCTGTCCACTATTGAGAGTGGAGTGTTGATGTCTCTTACTATTATTGTGGAGTGATCTATCTCCTTTTTGAGTGTAGTCAGTATTTCTTTGATGTATTTAGGTGCTTTAATATTAGGTCCATAAATATTTAATATTGTTAAGTCCTGCTTGTGTATTGAACCTTTCAACAATAAATAGTGTCCATCCTTGTCCATGATAGTGGATTTTACATTAAAATCCATTTTATTTGAAATTAAAATTGCCATACCTGCTCTTCTTTGTTCCTTGTTAGCTTGATATGTATTTTTCCATCCTTTAATTTTCAGTTTGCTCCTATCTTTAGGTCTCAAGTGAGTTTCTTGTAGACAGAATATGGGTGGGTCATGTCTTTTGATCCTAGATGTCACTCGATGTCTCTTTACTGGAGCACTGAGTCCATTCACATTCAATGTAATTATTGATAGGTATGTGTTCAGTTTTTCTCTGTTGTTCTCATTAATTTGTTCTGGCACATTCTTCTTTGTCAGCTGATTTTTCACCTTTTTCAGGGTTGGTTTTGTGGTTATTGAGACCCCTGTATTACATTTCTTGATATGGTATGTTGTGTTTTTATTGTGCTTTACGGCTGCCCGTATGATCCCACTTACTAAACTATATATAAACCCAGTTCGCATTGCTACCAGTCTTGTCAACTTCCTCTCCATCTGGAAGGACTGTAATGACTGTAGTACATCCCTCTGTTTAATACCATGACATCATGGTTCTCATGATATGATCACTGGATTATTTCTTTCACTATTATAGCTTTGATTGAGTTTGGAGCCTTCTCTAACTGAGTAGGATTCTGAATGATGTGTCCGTCTAAAATGAAAAGTTAGTAGTTTTGTTCTTCTAAGCCAAAGCCAAGAAATTCTTTCCATATTTCTTGTAGCTTTGGTTTGGTTTTCACAAAGTGTCTGAGTTCCTGTTTATCTGCAAATGTCTTAATTTCATTTTCATATTTGAAAGATAGTTTTACAGTATACATAATTCTTGGTTGGAAATTCTTCAAGGCATTGAATATGTCATGCCACTGTCTCTGTGCCAGCATGATTTCTGCTGAGAAATTCAGTGAAAGCCTATGTTAGCTTTGCTTTGAGTCTTACTGCCTTTAAGAGTTTCTGCTTATGTTTCATTTTGTTAAGCTTGATTATAGTATGTCTTGGGGTCTTTCCTTTGAGATCTATATTGAGTGGTGTTTGATATGCATTTTGGATATCTAAATCCTCTTCCTTCATGATTTCTAGGAAGTTCTCTGTCTGCAGCTCAGCAGCAATAATCTCTGTGTTCTGAGGTGTCTGACCCTGTTCAGGGTCTCCAATTAATCGTAGGTTATTCTCTTTAATACAGTCTCACATGCTTCTCAATGCTTCTTCCATTTTTCTAGTTTCTTTTTTCTGATTTCTCCTAATAGATGCTGGAGTCAGTAGCTCTGTCTTCCAGGTCAGAAAGTCTCTTTTTCATTTGTTCCATTCTGTTTTCTTGGCCTTGAATTGAAGTTTCTGTGTCTTTGATTTTTGTTGTCGATCTGTTAGATTTTAGAGTACTGGTGTTCCATAAGATCGAACAGCTTGCTGAATTTTTAATTTTGCTCTGCTGCATTTTGTATAAGGTCTAGGAGTGCTCTCCATATAATCCTTTTGTATTCACCTTCCAATAGTTTCAGAAAAACTTCTTCATCTGGGAAGTTCTGAGGTAGTTTCTTTGAGGGGCCTTCTGATGCCATGGGTGATTTCTTGGTCCTGACCTTCTCCGGAGTCAGTTGCTTTGGGGGCTTCATGTGAGTCAAGAAAGGCTGGGAGAGATGCTGTGAGGATGGACTGCAGTTGTGTCTCTAGGCTGTCTTAATGTAAAAGGTAAAAGGTATCTGACCACTTCCCAGGTCAGTCAGGTTTTTGAGTGTACAGGACTCTCTTCCAATTGGCAAAGTAAGCACCTCTATATCCAACCCCAGATGTTATGAACTAGTTCAAAATACAGAAAGACTACTGACCTGTTGGCCTCTGCTGACAGGCCCCAGCCATAGATGACAGTCTGTAAAACACTGCTTTTCTGCCAGCAAAGCACTGTCTTGCAGGCAGGCGCTAGCCCCCAGGGTAAAAGTTAGGTCCAGCTGAGGCCTCCATATCCAAGATAGTGTCCCTGACAAGCTCGCCACCTCCATACAAACTACAGTATGGTAGAGGCGGAAAGAGAGACCAAAGGTGGTGAGATGCACAGAGTTCTAAAGCGGGCTCTCAAAATATGGCAATTTCCCCCTCACAGCAGTGCATGTGAGACTAGCCACTAGTCAAGACCCAGCTCTGCTGGCCAGCGAAGACAGAGGAAAGAAAATCAAAATGGTGAGTTATCTTCTGACCATGAAAGCCAGAACTGGCCGGGAGCAGGAGTCAGCTAAAGAGAGGAGGTTTTCCGTTCAGTGGTATGAAGTCCAAGTTAACAGCCCTATGCCGTGTCCTAGAGCCCACTAGGTGGCGAGAAGTCTCCATTTAATTATCAGTTCAGGTCTTGGTTTCCAGAGGGACTTAGGGAGATGTGTGCTTAGTCTACCATCTTTAATTCCTCCCCCAACCCAGATGATTCTTTTATTTTTTTTTATTTTGATTAAATGAAAGTATACAATACAAATCAGTTTTGCATGCCTACCTATCTATAGCTCTTCTGTTCTCCTTACCCTGTTACAGAACACTTCTCCTTTTCATTTTATACTTGTTGTATTCTCTTAAGAGGCTAATGCTTCCTACTCTCCACCCTCTTCTTCCATCTATAAAGAGACCAATTTCAGGGCCTTTGTCAAATAGCAACTGTCCATAAGAGGGTGGTAGCATCTTGGGGGTCTCAATTCAGTTCCATTGTTCTATATGTCTCTTTTTGTTCCGGTACCAGGCTGTTTTAATTACTTTGGCAATATGATAGGTTGTAAGTTCGGGTAGTGTGAGACCTCTTGCTGTGTTCTTCTTCTGTAGTGCTTTACTTATCCAGGCTTTCTTCCCTTTCCAAGTGAAGTAGATGATTTGTTTTTCCATCTCATTAAAAAAATGACACTGGAATTTATACTGGGATTGCATTGTATATATAGATTGCTTTAGTTAAAATAGACATTTTTGCAATGTTAATTCTTCCTATCCATGACAGGGTAGGTTTCTCCATTTATGTAAATCTCTTTTAGTTTCTTGCAGTAAGGTCCTGTTGTTCTCTTTATATACATCTGTTGTTTCACTAGTTAGATTTATTCCCAGGTATTTTATCTTCTTGGGGACTATAGTGAATGGTATTGATTTGGTGATTTCTTCTTTGATGGTATATTTTTGGTATATAGGAATCCTACTGATTTGCTTCCATTTGTGTTATATCCTCATACTTTCCTGAATTCTTCTATTAGTTTGAGAATTTTACTTATGGATTCTTTAGGATTCTCTTCATATGCAATCATATCATCTCCGAATAGGGAGATTTTTACTTCTTCTTTGCTGATGCAGATGCCCTTTATTTCTTTGTCTTGTTTAACTGCTCTGGTTAGAACTTCTAGTACAATGTTGAATAGAAGTGGTGAGGGTAGGCATTGTTGTCTACATCCCATTCTCAAGGGAATTCTTTCAGTCTCTCCCCATTCTGGATGATATAGGTGATTGGCTTTGCATAGGCGCCCTTATTATGTTGAGGAATTTCCCTCTATTCCTATTTTGTCGAGAGTTTTTAGCATGAATAGGTGTTGGACTTTGTCAAATGCCTTTTCTGTGACAATTGACAAAATCAGGTGACTCTTTTGTGTTATTTATGTGGCTGATGACATTAATTGTTTTTCTGATGTTGAACCATCCTTGTATCCCCAGAATGAATCCAACTGGGTCATGGTGAAATATTTTTCTGATATGCTGTTCAATACTGTTGACTAGGATTTTGTTGAAGATTTTTGCATCTAGGTTCGTGAGTGATGTTGGTCTGTAATTTTCTTTTTTATGGTGTCTTTCTCTTCCTTTTGTATCAGGGTCATGCTGGCTTCCTAGAATGAATGTGGTAGTATCCTATCCCTTTCTGTAGTATGAAATAGCCTCAGCAGTATTGGAGTTAACTCTTCTCTAAAGTTTTGGTAGAATTCTCTGATGAAGCCATTTGGGCCAGGCCTTTGTTTGGTAAGTAGTTTTTTGATGACTTTTTCAGTCTCTTCTTTGTGATGAGTTTATTAAGTTGTTCTGCTTCTCCTTGTGATAATTTTTTGTGGGTGATGTGAACCTAGGAATTTGTCTATTTCCTCTAAGTTTTCAAATCTGTTAGAGTACAGTGTTTCATCATATTTTGTTATGATACTTTTCACTTCAGCTGGTCTGTTGTGACATCTCCCATCTCCTTGCTTATTTGGGTTATTTGTTTCCTTTCCTGTTTTTCTTTTGTGAGTTTAGCCAGCAGTTTGTCAATTTTGTTAATGTTTTTTCAAAGAACCAGCTTTTTTAATTTTTTCAATTGTTCTTCTATAATTCATTTAGTTCTGCTCTAATCTTTATTTTTTTTACTGGTTTAAGCTGTAGGGTTAATTCTTTCATTTGGGTCCTTTCTTCCTTCCAGATGTGTGCATTTCTTGAGATAAATTGACCTCTGAGCACTGCTTTGGCTGTATCCCACAGGTTCTGGTAGGATGTATTTTCATTCATGTTTGATTCCATAAATTTCCTTATTTTGTCTTTGATTTCTTCTATAACCCGTGGCTTTTTGAGCAAGGTGTTGTTCAGTTTCCATGAGTTTGAATTTCTACCCGTGATTTTTCTGTTATTGAGTTCAACTTTTATGGCTTTATGGTCCAAAAAGATGCTTTACAATAATTCAGTGTTTTGGATTTTGTTGAGACTTTATGTCCTAATACATGGTCTATTCAGGAAATATTCCAAGTGCATTGGAGAAGAAGGTGTACCTATCTGGTGATGGGTGAAAAGCTGTGTACATGTCAGTAAGGTCTAGTTGGTTGATTGTATATTCAGTTTGTCTGTGAATATCTTAATTTCACCATCATATTTGAGAGACAATTTTGCAGGGTATGTAATTCCTGGCTGGAGTTTTCTCTCCCTCACAGCTTTGAATGTGTCATCCCACTGCTTCCTTGACAGCATCATTTCTGCAGAGAAGTCAGATGAAAGCCTACAGGGCTTCCCTCTGAATGTTAACTTTAATTTAAGCCTCGCTACCTTATGTTTCATCTTATTAAGCTTGATTATAATATGTCTTGGTGTCTTTCTTTTGGGGTCTCGTTTTTGTGTGGTTCAGCACATGTTCTGGATATCTATGTTCTCTTCATGATTTCAGGGAAGTTTTCTGTCACCAAATCTACAGCAATGATCTCTGTATTTTCTTCTGCCTGTCTTTGTTCAGGAATTCCGATTATTCTTAGATTATTCGTCTTGATAGAGTCTTACATGTTTCTTAATACTTCTTTGTTTTTCTTCTTTCTTTTCTCTTATTTCTCCTCATAAATGCAGGTGTCAGTTGCTCTGTACTCAAGGTCATTAAGTCTGACATCCATCTCCTCAATTCTGCTGTTTTGGCTTTGGACTGAATTGTCTAATTCTGTAATTTTATTATTCTACTGGATTTCACATCATTGATGTTCCGTCAGTTCAAATAGCTTACTTCGTTTTTCATTTTGTTCTGTTGCATTTTGATTAATCTCTAGGAGTGTTGTATATCTAATTCTTTTGTACTTGACCTGTGATAGTTTCACAAAGGGTTCTTCACGTGGGAAATTTTTTGATTGTTTATTCTGGGAGTTTTCTGGAACCACAGTGGACTGCTTCTTTAAATGGTTAGCTAACATCTGTTGTCTGTGTGTCATCTAGAAGCTGTTTGATTTCTTTGGTGTTACCTCAGCGGGCACTGAGGCATCATTCTAAGAGGAGAGTTAGTCACCAGCTGTCTCTATGTACTCTGGTGACTGGCACAAGGTGGACTCTCTGGGGTGGCAGTCTCTGCCTCTTAGCTGGCAAAGACTGATGGATTCACTGGGGGGCCATCAGTCAACCCTGTCATATGGGTCAGTGAAGGATAAGGGAGAAGATGCTGGGCCTCAGCAGTTACCTTTCCAGGTCTTATTTATAAGTGGGGAGCCGGCCAACTGCTGATGAAAAGAGGTCCTCAGGTGTGGCACTCCCTGCCTTCCAGCTGACAGCAAAAGTATCTCATAGACTATCCTTAGATGCTATAACATGGTGCAAGATAGGGAGATGTTAAGACCTTCCAGCCATCCACCACCCAGCACCACACATGAATCTGGGTACAGATTGTCTCAAGCACTGCTTCTCTGCTGGAGAAACATTTGTGAGATGGGCTACTACTCTCCTTGAGAATCAGACTCAGCTAAGGCCTCCAGCTGGGTGACTGCCTCCAAGCTGACCAAGATGTTGTCCTAGCCAAGCTGCCCTTCCTGCTGTGAAACAGCAGTCTATGGAAAAGCTCAGAAAAGAGAGGGTGGAGGGCCACTGTTGGCCTCAGTTAGCAGCCAGGCACTCAATATGTGGCTGTCCCGTGGACAGTCTCTCTGCTGTGCTATGCATTGTTAACTTAAGCAGAGGCGTTCTGCAAATTTGTCAGCTCATGTCCATTCTCCATCTCCTAGATAACAAAGGTACCAGTACCTACAGTTCTCCAATACAGCAAGTCAGCAGGAACAGGACTCAGCAGCTGCTGCCTCATCTTTAAGAGGGGTAGTTTAATCTGATACTGGTGCCTAGTCAAACCTGACAATATTATGCCAGGTTCTCCGGTTCTGTGGATGTCCACTACTCCATTCATTTATCCTTCCAGGTCTTAGTTCTTACCGGGAATTGAGGAGACATGTCTCTAGTCCACCATCTTGGCTCTGCCTATCTGGCTGGTTTTTTTAAAAGTAGATTATCAGGTCTTTCTTTCACTGGTACCTCTGGATGTCCTTGAAATGCCAACGTTTTGATTCGTAACCACACCTGTTAACCATTGGTACCACTCAGGAACTCCTGTTTACCGGATACATAGGTCTAATGATCAATGTCACCTACTTAGCACATGTGACATTGTTTCTGGGAACAACCATGTAACAACTGATATGAAGAAATGCTTCCTATCACTGCCTGACAGGTGGAACAGAATTCCAGTACAGTTTAATTAGTGGGGGCATCAGTTGCAGAAGAACTCAAAGCATAGATGAGAGATGACAGCTAGGAATCTCTGGGCTACATCAGCTTATTAACCGTCTTCATTTCCCTGTGAAGAGAGAACTTTCTAGGCTTGGTCTTGCCCAGGTTCTGTGATATGGAAGAGGAGTTCAGTGACAGGGTTGCTCCTTCAGTGGCAAGGGGCATTAATTGGTTCCCCAGACGTTGAGATGGTCTTAGCCTTAGGGAGACAGGCAAATATATGTCTTCCTGCCAGACCAGTGAAAATAATGGTTTGAGAGTTGGAGGATTTGATAAGCACTTTTCCCAGCGTTGCCATTGTGGTGTTATGTGTGTGGTATATATGAAAATAAGCTGCTTCTATCCTTTAGTTTCCCCAGGAGAAAAATGATAATATCCTTTATCTTAACAAGATTGTTGTAAAGCTGCTGGTATGAGAAATGGGCCCATTCAATTCCTGGGAGAGGAAAGAAGTTACAAATATTTCATCAATACTAGTGAATGAGTATTGAAAGTTTTCCCAGAATGTGGACATCTAACATCCACCCCCTGCACACAGCCCCTTCCCGCAGTTGACAAATAGAACTGGATTTATTGCAACCTGGCCAGCATGAATCCAAACACTGTGGAAATAGGTATGGCTATTTGTATGGCCTTGAAAATTACAAGCTGAGGCTTTGAGACTCTTTATAGTTATACAGGATGTGCAATTTGTTTCCCAGCCTACCAAGAAAGGATGATTCAGAGACTCTGGGGCATTCAGGAAGGAAGAAAACCCACCCGCACCCTCACAGAGGTTAAAATCTACTTGTGAAGATGAGGCATCCATATGTACAAAATTAACAAACGCAATAGGATTAGACATTTCCTGACTAATTAGTCATGTAGTAAGAAACAGTGTTTGAATTCAAAAAAGGTGGTCTCTCCAATGTCTGAAGTGATTTAGAAAGATCTTGTGAAGGAAGAATTCCCAGTTGGGGTAGGATGTAAAGGAGTAGCCGAGCTTGTAGTTAGGAATATTTACCATTTCCTGTTTGTTTTCTCATTGTTCCTCTGTAACAATGAATACATTACTCATTATTTCTAATCAGCAGATATTGTTATGCAAATTCCACAGCAATTATCTGTACCTCTTTAGAAGGATATTTTAATTCCTGTTGATGTAATTGGGCTTCGTGTTTTTTGGGTCACCAAATCAATAGGACTTTCAGAGATACGTAATGTGATGTCAGCTGACTTCTGCAGTAATACTATACACACAGCACTGGTGATCTCAGTCCTTGCTACTCGCACTGTGGTTCATGGACCAGCATCAGCAACCCCAGGGGGCTTGTTATAAATGCAGAATTTCAGACCCCAATCGAGAATCAGTATCTGCATTTTTTTTCATAACAGCCGCAAATAACACACATGAACATTAAACTGCAGGTATCACTCATCCCAGTTATTTGCACTACGCTTTTGGTTTTTACAAGATAGTGAAGAGAGGTGCTTAATCACTAGTTTCTCAGAGCATGACCCATTACTTAATACAATAAAATTTTATAGTGCTATGGATGAGTGATTCTGGCCATGGTAAAGAATTACGTGAATACCTAAACTATTTTCCCAGCTCTTGGAGTTTTTTTTTAAAAACTCAAGCCATGTTTTGGAAAACACTGTTTTCCCTTTTGTATCTAAGCCCATGTGAATTCAATTTTGTGACAAATTTAAGCCACATGTTGCTGATTCATTTACATTTAACCCTTGAGAAGGTTGTGTTACGATAGCAATTGCCTGCCCCCCCAAATCTCACACCTTTTCAGCAAATCCTTCATTAGGTCAGAAAGAAGAGGAAAAGAGAAATAGGGAGAATGTGTTACTAAGACCCCTAAGAGGTTGAGATTTGGGCTCAAAACTGTCAGTCTGGAAACACATTTGGGCAGTTTCCGTGTTTGGACAGCTCTGCTGTCACATGTCCTGGGCAGGAATTGGGTAAGGCAACATTATAGGCTCAGGTGCTGAAAAGAAAGAGGGACATGTGTAGGTCATGTACCATTGTTAAAGTCTGTATTGTTATTATTTTTAAACAGTTAACATTTCTCTTCTGCAAATTATGTTGATACCACTTTGTGAATTTGGGGGTTTTAGACTTCTCAGAGATGTCTTCCGTATTTAGTGTTAGCCAGCCTCTTAGCAATATTGACAAAAAATGAGGGGATAGGTGGCCACATGTAGCTGCCAGGGCAGCCTCAATGAGTAAGGGACTGAAAAAGCAAACTTGCTTATCTTTACTTCAAGTGTTCTAGCATTTTGTTGTTGTTAGGTGCCGTCGAGTCAGTTCCAACTCATAGCAACCCTATAGGTCAGAGTAGAACTGCTGCATAAAGTTTGCAAGGAGTGCCTGGTGGATTTGAACTGCTGACCTCATGGTTAGCAGCTATAGCACTTCACCACTATGCCACTAGGGTTTCTGTTTTAGCATGAGCTAATACATGTATAACCAGAGAATTTTAAAATTTCGTTGAGCTTCTCTTTGCCACTTGGTGAAGCTTGAGTTCTAACTTGTCAAATGAAACATTCATTGTGATGTTTATTTTTTTTTTCTCTTGATTGCATGGCTAGTATGTATAACTGAATGTTTATGAGTGGAAGAAACTGATGAAATTAATCTTGTTTTCTATTTAGATACCTATTTCTAAATTTGGTGAGTTTGTTTAGATAAGAGGACTTTGCTTCATTATAGTTTTTAGTATCCATTGGTAAATTAAAGGCCATTTGGATTCCATGTCTAACACATTATTCCAGGGAGCCAGCAAATACATATTCATATGACAGATGCTCTAATCAAAGCTGAAGATCTTACTTAAAGATTTTAAAAAGCAGCCTTCATGCTAGAAGGCAAATAAAACACTAGCCTAGATGATAATTTTGCCGAGTTTTCTCTTGCTGTATTCTTTCTCATGATCATGTTACATCAGGACATGTGCCTTTAAACATACTGTGTTCTTTGTCTAGGAAGAAAGCTTCTCTCCTCCTTTATCGGCAGCTGCCTGACTCTTTCCTTGCAGGATCAATGGATGCTGCTCTGAGAGTTTCCCTGTGCCCCTGTGTCTAGGGTCAGTGTCTACCATCTGTGCTTCCTGCACATTCTGGACTCACCTCAGTCCTAACATTTGTCACGCTGGTGGACAGTTAACTATTCACATACCTGTCTCCCCAGGGTGGTGACTCTGCCTTGTGCTTCTCTATTCCTGCCACCCAACAAACTAGGCACATGGCAAACTTTTCCAAAGAATGAGCCTTTGACTTAAATATCTTTTGAAACTGGCGCTGAAAGTCTGTATGTCTTTCCACAATGCAAAATTTAGAACACTGAGCTTGTGGATTGAGCTTTCCAAGTGTACTGCTAATGTATCTAGTATGATAAGTTAATGTCACATAAAAGCCAAACTTAGATTCTCTGATTATAGTCTGCATTCTAGCCCTTTGCTTTTCACCTCCCAGGTGGACACTTGAGGTTACAGGAAAGGCCTTGTGATAGAATATGGTGGCATAAGATGACCACCATTACTTAAAAAAGAATCGCAAGCAAATGATCCAAGGAACATTTGTGCAGTTGCTAGACCTTATTGCTATGAGGCTTCTAGTAGGCCTCTGTGCTCCATATATCACTTATTCCATACTCTAGGTTGTTGACAATATTCCTTACTTTTAAAGGCTTTTACAGATGACATTGTCATGGCTTCCTTCTGTAACCCATTCCATTATTTGTTTGCTAAGTTTTGCTGTCAGAAATATATTCTTTTCCTCTAATCTAAATCCCGGATGTCCATTTTCCTCCATTTGGTCCCGCCCCCCACCCAAAGAGAAGGAACAGCTGGCCACCTCCAAGGTTTCTTTATCTGTTCCTTAGATCATGAAGCGTCTCCTTAGGGCTTACAAAAGTTTTTCATTGTATTTGTGAATCTAAATAAGGTTTGACCCTTCAAATCTAAGTTTGTTGCCAGAAATCCAGCTTTCTTTACGGCTTCTGCTCTCCTCCATGTCGTCTTCTCCTGGGTTATTTTCCATCAAGTCCTTTTGTCATTATCACATGAAATAGAGGTTATTCCCAAACCATGCCCTACACTTGCTCTTCCTGTGTGTTTGTAAATTTCTTATGAATCAGGATTGCGTTCCATAACTCTTTCTGGTATCTCCTGCAAAACATAGCACATAGACATTTAATGTCACAATGACTTTTGATACATCTCCCTTCGACATACCTCCCTTGGACATCCCTAGCCTCAGTGTGTCTGAACTTGATCAAAAAATGTAGCTGGTATATTTAATTTCTACTCATATAGAAAAGTTTGTCCCAGTCCACAGAAGGAGTCCCAGATTCCCGAAAGGAGTCCCTGGATTGTACAATCCATTAAATGCTACACTGCTAAATGAAAAGTTTAGCAGTTCACACCTACACAGCAGTGCCTCAGAAGAAAGACCTGGCAGTCTGCTTCCAATAGGGGAGAAGTTCCACTCTATACACATGGAGTTACCAGGTTTGGGATTTCACTCAGTGGCAACTAATATTTTTGTTTCCTTGTTTTTAATAGAAGAGAAATTTTAGACAAGGAAATTCAGCACCAAAACTTCATGTGGGAAGTACAAATGTGTAACAGAGAAAACTCGCATAGTCTGTGTTTTAAAAGTTCTTTGTTTTCCACAAAGCAGCTGAGATTTCTAGGTAGCATTAAAACTTGTTCCATTAAATCTGTTTCCATGGTGCAATCCAATGTATGAAGTGGTTTTGCCACTGTTCCAAACAATTATGAAAACAGTAATATCAATAATTACTGTGATTGGGTTTTGTGTGGTAGAAACTCTTGGACGAAAGAAGCTACAGAAATGGTAGTTTGGGTGTTGAAATGACAAAAGTAAATATATTACCAAACATTGTGTTTTGTGAGCACAGATGATCTTTTCAGTAACCACCTCCCAGCCAGTGAACCCTGCTGAGGGTGAGGCTGTCAGGACAAATCGGAGTGAAGCTCATCATCTTCTTCCTGACTTACAGATCCATCACATGCCTGTCCCTGAGATCTCCCCCAACATCACAAGAAGTATTTGGCTAAATGGAATCACATACTAATGTGTGGGCTTGAATTTTTAGCACTGAAATCAAGATGTGTCAGGCATTGCCCACTAATATATTCCCAGTTGTCTGGATTAAAGGGGGAAAAAAATTCAGAAACTTATTTTAAAATCCACATTTACTATGATATGCTTTACAGAAACTTAACTTTGCAGTAAAAACACCATTTTAAGTCAAAGTCTGCAACAAGGGACATATTTACTAAGCTGTCATACTAGATACAAAGAATCATCCTAAATAACTACTTCTGAAACTTACTATATAGTATATATGTTTTAAACTACTAACATTTCTCTTGGAGGAAGCATTTTGTGTAACATACTTAAGTTCCACATCTCAGAATTCTATTATTTCAACCACTGCTGTCAAAGATATAAAATGAAGAGAGCTTACAAGTTCTGTCAGATACTCAACCTTCTCATTAATGAAAAAAAAGAAAAGAAAAGAAACCTACAACTAAGCCATTATTTAGTGACATGACCTTTGTGCAAAAGGATCCATGTTTCAACATAATACTCTCACACCCCTGAGAGCAGTTAAGGCCAAAAGGGCAACCTTTTCTGTTAATGGTGGTACGTGATTTTAGGACACAGACTCAATAGATATTTCAGTTGTTATAGCAGTGGACACAAGTAACTATATGAATAATGAAATTAGATATCAGTAACTTACGTAACTACCTGTCATTTCTAGAGTAGACACATGTTCAAGCACAATTTATTTCACCTAAGGAAATTCAGAGTGTCTAAGTGAAAAGCCTCAAAGAAGACTTTTTTAAAGAACTTGTAATTCTTTCTGTGTGCTCTGATTTTTTATTTCAGTATATATTCTTCTTTACATTTACCTGAATATTACTGCTTTCTTTTCATTTCCTATTACTAACCATTGAAAAAAGACAACCAGAATGTTCCTTAAAAGCAAGGATGGTGAGAGTTTGTCTGACCTACTCTGGACATGTTATCAGGGGACCAGTCCGTGGAAAAAGACATCATGCTTAGTAAAGTAGAGCGATGGCAAAAAAGAGGAAGGTCATCAATGAGCTGGAGTGACACAGTGGCAGCAGCAATGGGTTTAATCATAACAATGATTGTGAGGATTCTGCAGGACCAGGTAGTGTTTTGTTATATCATACACAGGATCGTTATGAGTCAGAGCCAGCTCAATGGCACCAAACATTTCTAACCATGGGAATAATTTCTTAAAGTTATTGGTGTTTTCTTTGTTTCATGATTTTTCCCCACCAAACCCACTACCATCAAATGAGTGAGTCAGAGCCAGCTCAATGGCACCGAACATTTCCAACCATGGGAATAATTTCTTAAAGTTATTGGTGTTTTCTTTGTCTCATAATTTTTCCCCATCAAACCCCCTACCATTGAATGAGTTTCATCTTTTATAACAACCCTGTGGGGCAGAGTAACCTAATTCGTAGGGTGTCCAGGGCTATAAATCTTTGTGGAAGCAGACTGCCACATCTTTTTCTTGCAGTATATTTAGAAAATGAAAAAGTATTGTCATTTATGAAATACCTTTTCATGAAAATGACTCAGTGCTGTCTCCATTCCTAGTGGAGACTGCTGTAATGCAAAGGCATTACTAGGAACCCAGTTGTGCATAGTAGAGCGTAAGTTCTTATATATTCCACACCCAAGTGCACCTGCTGGCAGAAGCAAACAGTCACACTGATGCTCACAAAGACCCTGAGGTTCTCAGTGTTACTTTGGGTCAAGGATACTTTATTGTAGCCAAACTTGGTGGAAATAAGTTCAACATGAATAATTATTGTCATTTTTTTTAGTTGCTGTTGAGTTGGCTCCCAACTCATAGCAAATGTATAAACAGTGAATTGGATCCACAAGGTTTTCACTGACTGATTTTTAACAGCAGAACACTAGACATTTCATCCTGCTCTTAATTTGGAAACTCTTCCTGAAACATTCAGCATCATAACACATGCAAGCATCCACTGACAGGTATGCAATGGATGCACGTGAGATGCATTCACTGAGAATTGAATCTCAGTCCTCTGTGGAAGACAAGAATTCTACCACTGATTTCTGCCCCGTATGAGTAGTAAGTGAGCAGTATTTAGTTGGCCATTTTGGATAAGTAGACATTTTCCCAGCTGCCTTCCTAACAGGCTATTACTTCAGACAGGCACAGACACAGGATCTTAAGCAACAGAGTTAGAGACTGCAGAAGCACTGGGACTGGCACAGTAGCAGGTGTCAGTCTTTAGTGGTACCACCGGATCTGTAGCATTACTACCTAGACAAACTGGTCATCATGTTTATTTGTTCTGACAAATCACTCTCTCAATGTGATAGTTATTTATAGTGACCCCAACAGAATGTAGAGTTTCATATGGCATATTCAGATTGTTGATAATGAATTGTAGCAGCCACACTTGCTTCTCCACTAGAAGTGGAGCAAAGCACAGGTTACAAAGATTATTAAGGTTTTGTACTTGGAAGGAAAGAAATGTTTGAGGAGATTGCACATTAGTTGTTGGATGTGTGTGTATATGTGTTGGCTTAGTTCTGGGAGCAACCTGTCTTCCTTGGGGAAGAAGAGCCTCAGGCTGTTACAGCCAATGACTTAGAGTTGCTGAGTCTCTTAGAGTTGTTTTCAACACAGATGAGATTTCTGGCATTCCGTCTGTCAAAGTCAGAATGAAATTTTGTCATGAAAATGGGAGAAAGAATTAATGTTCATCAGTACTTCTCAAGGAACTTCATGCTTTAGAACACACCAAAATTTATTGCTAAATTAATTTTGTTTTTCAATTAATTTTATCCAATGAAGCAAGTATTTTTCAAAGCTTAGGGTTTTGTAAGCAATAAAGTCCCTTGCTCCTGCTTCATATCTGTGTGTCCACCTCACTGAATTAGAGAAAGATTTAAAAGACATTAACTAGTCCAGGAATCATAGAAGTAGAGGGGCATTTGGGGAAAAAGATTTCGTTTTTTGATGTGACAGGTTCAAAATACTGTCAGCATACCCAGGTAAGATATCTAGCAGGCAATTAGAATAGTGGATATAGTTTTCAGATGAGAGCTCATAGCTGGAGACATAGATTCTGTTGCATAAAATGACTGTGGCAGACCTGGGATGGATGAGTGTATGGAGGAGGCAGAAAACGATAAAAGATGAGACATAATATTGGGAAACCCTCAGCAAAGATAGAGAACTACTGTTTTAATCAAGAGTAGAGAGTCACCAGGGTCAATTTTTGCAAGAAATATGAGGACGGTCCTGGGTGGTGCAGATTGCACTTGGCAACTAACCTAAAGGTTGGCAGTTTGAACCCACTCAGAGCTGCATGCAAGAAAGACCTGGTGATCTACATCTGTAAAGATTATAGTTAAAAAAACTCCATGGAGCAACTCTAATCTGTAACACATAGGATTGTTGTGAGTCAGAATTGACTTGACGACTAGTGGCTTGTTTTTCAGTTATGAGGAGTAAGAAGAGGCCAACCACTTCATTAAGCTATTAGAGGATCACTGGCTGCCTTTAAGAGCACACTGGGAGCTACTTAAGCCATATACTGAATGTTGAAGGCAGTGTGAGGTGAGGGAGTGGAGTGCAAATGACTCTTGTAATTTTGGGATATAAAAACGTAGTCAGGGACTCCGTGTTTTAAACCAACAGAATAGGAAGGTCAAGGAAGGGGTACTAAGTTGAAATCAACCAACAATGAAAGACCCATACCTCAGGGAATAAAGATGTAATTAAGCATTCAAGGTGAAGAGTGGTAGAGAAGGTGTGCTGGAAATTGGCCACCCTGTGTGCAATGAGATTGCACTGTGTGATCCGTAGGATTTTCCCTGGCTGATATTTGGAAGTAGACCTCCGGATTTTTCTTGCTAGTCTGTTATAGTCTGAATAACTCTGCTGAAACCTGTTCAACGTCATAGCAAAACACAAACCACCACTGACAGGTAGGTGATAGGTGTGTGTAAGGTGCATTGACCATGAGTCAAATTAGAGTCTGCATGTGGATGGCAAGAATTTCACCACTGAACCACTTCTGCCCTTAGCAGAAAATTAAAGACACAAGAAATAGTTATCCTTGTGAAAGAACAACAGCAATTTTTCTTCATGGACCATAATGAAAATTATAATGAAATGTGTCTCCCCGTAGCACCTCTCAAAATACTCGATATTCATCCACCATGACTCAGTGGGATTCACACCAGGTGTGCAAGGATGGTTCAACATTAGAAAATCAGTCAGAAAAAAAGATAAGAATCAGACGATCACCTTGATTGATTCAGAAAAGATGCTCATTAAAGTCCAACACTCATTCCTGATAAAAAGGCAATAAAATAGGAATACAAGGAAATTCCTCAACATAATAAAGGCCATCTATACAAAACCAACAACCAGCAATACTCTTAAGGATAGAATTGAAAGCATTCCCTAAGCAAAGAGGAACAAGAGTGTCCTTTCTCAGCTCTGATATTTAATGTTGTGCTGTATAAGTCCTAGCTAGAGCAGTAAAGCAAGAAGAAGAAATAAAGGTCATTCATATTGGAAAGGAAGAGATAAAACTATCCCTATTTGCAGATGATGTGATCCCATATGTGGAGAACCCCAAACATTCCACAAGAAAACTACTGAAATTAATTGAAAGATTTAGTAGTGTAGTAGGATATAAGATGAACATAGAAAAATCAGTTGTGTTACTAGACACCAGTAAAGACAACTTGGAAAGGGAGAATCAGGATAGTAATACCATTTGTAATAGCACTGGAAAGGATAACATACATGGGAATAAATCTAACGAGGAATGTAAAAGACCTATACAGAGTAGACTCCTAGCCACTACTGCAGGAAACCAAGAGAGACCTACGTAAGTGAAAAAACATACCAGGCTCACAGATAGGAAGATTTGACATTGGGAAAATGTCAGCCCTACCCAAAGCAGTCTATAGATATAATGCAGTCCCATCGAATACCAACCTCGTTCTTTAAAGAGATAGAAAAAAAAATCTTCAACTTGTTAAGAAAAAGAAAGAGGACCCACATAAGCAAAGCATTAAGGAAGAAAAAGAACAATGTAGTAGGGCCTCACACTGCCGGATCTCAGGACCTGCTGTGCAGCCACGGTGGTCCAAACAGTGTTTTCGTAACAAATGGCAGACACACAGACCAATGGAACAGAATCTAGAATTCACACATTAACCCATCCACCCATGGTCGGCTGTCTTTGACAGGGTGCCAAAGTCCATGAAATAAGGGAAAGACAATCTTTTAGACAAATCGTGCTGGCACAATTGAGTCTGTAAGAAAATGAAACAGAACCCTCACTTCACACCACACACACACACTCTCAGTGAAATGGGTCAAAATGGATCAAAGATCTAAGTAGGAAACCTAAAATGATAAAATTATGGAAGAAAAAAATTGGGGACATTGCCAGAGTCCGTAATGCAAGGCATAAATCCAGTACAAACTGTAAGTAACAATGCAGAACTACCAAAAGATAAACTGGATAACTTGGAGCTTATGAAAGTCAAACACTTATGCTCATCAGAAGACTTTATTGAAAGAGTAAAATGAGAATAGACAGACTTGGCGAGGAGGGGAGATTTGAATTATGAAGGATCGAACAAGAGTCTAATGTCTAAAATGTACAGTCTTGGCTGGTTACAAGGAAGAGGAAGTTCGGGGAGGGGAAGTCACTAACTACGTAGTAAACAAGTTGACTGTGATGAAAGGACAGACAACATACAATACAGGACAAAGCAGCACAACTTAACCAAGACCAGTCATAGAAGCTTTGTAGACACACCAAACACCTTGAGGCACCAAGTTACCAAGACCATGGCTGGAAACCATGGTCTTGAGGGACATCTATGTCAACTGGCATAACATAGTTCCTAAAGAAAATGCTCTGCATCCTACTTCGGTGAGTAGCACCTGGAGTCTTAGTAGTTTATGAACAGTTACCTGAGATATATTTATTAATCCCATCACATTCAGAGCAAAGGAAAATGAAGAAAACCAAGGGCACAGGAAAATATTAGTGCAAAGGACTAATCAATCATATGAACCACAGCTGCTATTAGCCTGAGGCTAGAAGAACTAGATGGTACCTGGCTACCACCACTGACCACTCCGATAGAGATTACAACAGAGGGTCCTGAAAGAGTGCAAGAAAAAAAGTGTAGAACAAAACTCAAATTCACAGAAAAAGACCATGGACTTAAGAGTCTGCCAGAGACTTCTGGAACCCCTGAAACTACGTCCACCCAGATACGGTGCTAACTTGGAACTGAAGCCACTCCTTAAGTCCACCTTTCAGCCAAAGATTAGGCAGGTCTGTGAAACAAACAATAACACATGTAAAGACTGTGTCATGTAGTTCAGTCAAGTGTATTAGACCAAATGGGTAACATCTGCCCCCAAAGCAAAGACCAGAAGGTAGGAAGGGAAAGGAAAACTGGAAGAGTGTGCAGAGAGAACCCAGGGTAGAAAGAAATGGGAAGAGTTGGGGGGGTGGTGAGAGTGCTGGTGTATTACAGAGATGGCAACCAGTGTCACAAAACAATTTGTGTAATAAATGTTTTTGAATGAGAAACTAATTATAACTGCATAATTTTACCTAAAACACAATAAAATCAACAATCAAAATACAAGATGTTAAGTGAAATTTCAGTTGAAAATATGTGTATGTCGTTTTTAAGGTTTATAAACTTCCTGATTTCAATTCAAGCATATCCTAGCGTCCAAGAGATACACTGGAAGGTCAAAGTAAAACTTGGTATCTGTGTTTTGAAAGGGAAGCAAAGGAAGCTAGCCAAACTTCTGAGAAAATTAACAAATAATACTGAAGGGAAGTACAGTTGGTACTGGAAGGATGGATGAGAGGCTCCATGTAAAAGTGAAAAAGAAGTGAGATATGTTTAGCTTGTAAAAGGGAAAACTGGATGGAGACTTAGTTCTCATTCTCAGATATACAGGTGGTTTTATGAGAATCATTCTAGCCAGCTCCTTTACTTCTCTTGAGTAAATTAAAGAATAATTTTTTTTTTTTTTTTTGAGAAAGAAGTAGGATGGATGTCTACAGGGGCTATGAAGAATATTTTTTTAAAAGTCAATGATCTGTTAGAAATAATTTATATTCAGGTGTCTGAAGTCTAGCTGCATGGGTAGGTGATTTCTTGAGAACTTGTCCAGTGAGTGACTTGAAATATTTAAGGAATATTATGAAAGAATTTAATTAGTTTGCTTCAGAAATGCTGGCACTTTTTTTTTTCTCTGAATCTAGAAAAGATACTGTGAAAATAAGGTATTATGTGTGTGTCCTCAGCTAGGAATAAGACTAAGTGTGATACTTTCTGAATTTGGAAAAAAGAACAACTTCTGTACATACAAGACATTTTTAGGTTGTTCTGGACTAGATTGTTTGGATACAGTAAAGCTGAAAGTTAACCTCTTCAGTAGCCATAACACATGCCTGTGGAATTTGTCACTGGAATTTGCTTTAATATTTCCCAGAGTAGTAACCAATGCTTGCCTCTGGATCATTCAAACCTGTTTTTAGGCCCTTTGTGTAATTACTTTGCATTCCCTTATATTCCACTGAGAATAATTCACTAAGTGTCACTCTTCATTGACATCTTCAGGATATTCCATTCTTGAAAATTCTGATATGTTTGCACAATATATTTTTATAAGTATATTATGATGATAATGAATTACTTAAAGTTATCCATTTGGGGCCCATACTGGAGTTTACAAAAATGATTAGGACACCTTTACGTGACTGGCCCACTCCATCTTTGCTTACTGCCAGTGTAAATGACCACACGTCAATGTGTTTCATAATGTTGACTGCTAATTGAGAAAAGTCCATGTTTAAGATAAACACTTCTCCACCAGTCTTTCAAAGTTGATTAAAAATATGAGGAATACTTTTTTATGGCCATCTCCTTCCTTGTTTTCCATTATTTGGTGATTTTATTTTTAATTCCCAGCCTGTAAAAAACTATTTACTTCTCTGTTTTCATCAAAGACTATATTAATGATATTGTAATCCTGGATGTCTGCAGTTTTAAATAGCTATTCTGGTCTATGTTTACTCTTGGTGTATAAGACAATAGTAATAATTGCTTAAACTTATATGAGGAGTAATAATCCGGTATAGTCACTTTGTTCCATGTTATCTTTTTCACTGGGGCATTTATTGCTTTGGGAACTCTTTGGTATGAGAAACAAGAATCCATTACTTCAGATGTTACTCTGGTGGTTACTCGTGTTTTCCCTCCTCCACTAGATCCTGCTTTAGAATATCTTTGAATTGGTGGAGACTGGAGGAAGGCCTGAGAGTATTACCCGGAACTACTTTTTAAACTTGTTTTTCAAACCACTCCCAGAGGTCGCTTTTCAGCCAAATGACAGATTTGCTCATAAAATAAATAATAGCACCTGTGAATACTGTGCTTCTCTAAATATTTATCTAGATGAAACCAAATGGTTAGCATTTAGCCTAGATCAAAGATGAGAAGACAAAGAGTTATGGGAAGCCAGATTAATAGACACTGAACAACCGAAATGGAAATAACAAGACCACTGACATACTGTGAAGAATGTAACCAGTGTCACTGAACGATACATATAGAAATTGTCAGGTGAGAACGGAATGTCTTGTGTAAACTTTCACAACGAAATATTTTTTTAAAAATCCCTTGATGCAACTATCAGAGTCACTCATCTATAGCAATGCTTGAGCAGGTCCTACATTGAAAAACCAAACCCACCGCCTCCAGTTGTTTCTAACTCGGAGCAACCCTATAGGAGAGTAGAACTACCCCACTGAGTTTCCAAGGAGTCCCTGGCAGATTTGAACTGCCAGCCTTTTGGTAAGCAGCCGTAGCAGTTAACCACTACGCCGTCAGGGTTTCTTGAGCAGGCCCTGCTCTTCTGAAAGCTTCTCCTGTTCTTGTTGTCCTGTGCCCACGAGTTGATTCCCCATCTGTTACAGAGTAGACCGATCGATTGTCCTAACTGCAGTATTTGGGAAAGCAGATTGCCAAGACTTTTCCCCCCAACACTGCTGCTGGGTGGATTTCAACCATCAATTTTTTAGTTAGTAGTTTATGCTGCCACCAAACCAAACCCACTGCTGTAGAGCTGATTAGCAACCGCATAGTATTTCCATGACTTTTATGGAAGCCATCCACTGTAGTACAGGCGCCCTGGTGGCACAGTGGTTAAGAGTTTAGGCTGCTAACCAACAGGTCTAATCCACCACCCAGTCCATGGAAAGCCTACAGTAGGGCGGTTCCACTAAGCTCTATTCGGTCACTGTGAGTCTTAACTGATTTGATAGCAATGGGTGTGGTTTGAGTTTATGGCACTACAGAGGTAGAGCTGGGTAGTTGTAAAAGAGACTGGCCCATAAAGCCGAAAATACTTGTTATTTAGGCCTTTCTACTTTTATCTGTCATACTTATTCCTTGGTTGGATGTCCTGTGTCCCAGTCAAACTGAAAGTTCTTTTATATCAGCCACTCCATCTTGCCTACGCTATCTTTTCAACTATGCTCTTTACTTACTTCTTCAAATTCTGCCTTTTTTTGAAAACTGTAATATATGCTGCCTTGCCTGTATTACTTCACTTTTAAGCCTGCTCTCTATTCTACACTCTGTGGCTGCTTCGGATCCAGTCTGTGGAGTAACCAGGAACAGAGACAGCTCATGTACACTCAGCTTTCTAAGTGGGGACTCAGCCTCTCCTGGCGTGGCTGCTCTGAGTCCCAGCAAGGATGCCAGTCTTAAACATTTATCTTCGTTTGGTGGGTGACAAGTTATTTGTTTCTGAAGTCAGAAATAAATGCAATCACCTCAGAATCAGTGAAACATTTTAATTAATACACAATGGCACTGAGAGGAGTGTGAGTTCATTTCTGGGCTGACATGGGGTCTTACATGGTTCTTAGCTACATGTGCACAACACCCACTCCAAGCCCTATTTGTCAGTTTCTGGAAGCATCCCCAGCTCTGCAGCGGTGGAGTTTGGGGTTCCAGCACCTACCTGAGCAGGTTACCCACAGTTAGGGAATGAGGCCTGAATTCCCACAGTCCTGTCAGAAGTGTGTCTCTAGCCTGAGTTGTGTTGACAGAAGTCCATGGAAGACACTTTCTGGGTCTCTGGCTCTTCTGAGCTCTGAGGTCAGCTGCTTGTAGACGGTCGTCAGTGACCTTTCCAGCTTACTTCGGGAAGTCAGAATCTGAGTGACTGCTGCAAGTTGAACTCAATCTAGTTGCTCTCTGTTCTTTTCCTTCCACCTAACATGATTCTAGCTAATTTATTATTGGCACAGTTCCTCCTGAAGGACAGGAATCATGCCTGTTCTAAAGCCAAATCAAGCCAGACCCATTGCCGTGGAGTTGATGCCAACTTGCAGCAACCTGATAGTGACCCTGTAGGGCAGAGTCAAACTGCGCCGTAGAGTGTCCAAGGAGTGCCTGGTGGATTGGAGCTGCTGACCTTTTAGTTAGCAGCAGTAGCACTTAACCTCTATGCTACCACGGTTTGCATACCTGTTCTAGTCACCACTTTATACCAAGCACATAGCATAGTGCCTAGCGTAGCAAGCACTATCAAAATACATACAGTAAAAGGATGCATATACTTTTATATATAAGTACGAAGATAGAACTGTAGTTTTTCCTCCTCCTCTGACTGTGTCTTGTTGCTGTTTTTATTCCCTGCAGTCATGACTTCATGCCTCTCACTCACTGTTCCCTCTTTGCACTGAATTTAGATTGAATACTGTCTCCCCGGTCCTGCCAATTCAGCTCGCTTTTAACTATGATACCCCCCACCGGTTCATAAAGTCTAAGAGTGCACCCTGTATGATGACAGAGTTTTCCCCGTGTGCTCCCTCAGTTGGGCATGTGTTCTAGAAATGGCCCTGAAGACGCTTCAGTCCTTCTCTGACCAGTGTTTTCAAAAGTTTAATGCCTACATTGTCCTTTGGTCTAGCTGGTCAGTACCTGCCTACTATGACCTGCTCAAGTTACATGTTGGCAGAAAGCTGGGGCTGGGTACTGTTGTTCTCATGCATTATTTTTCCTTTGAAAAGTAGTTGCTTTGAACATTAAAAAAAAAAAGATTATAGAAGATCATACCTTTTAAAGGCAATCTCTACATCTCCTTCAGTGTAACAACAGTCTATAAAATGTAGTGTGACTTGCACAGCAGTTACTCACCTTGTTAGGTCTAATTTCAGAACACTTCAATTGCCTGTTATTTCAGCACATTTTTTCATGTACTCAACAGCAGTGTTGAAACTGCAGTTCGCTTGAAGGCTGTTGAATTAGGGCCTACTGATGGTACCAAATGGTATATGCCTTTTTAAAGATATAAACACTTGGATGGCACTGAGATCAGTCTGGCTGGTTAGTTGATGTATTATTAGTTCTGCATAACTGTGCCAAAATCATGAATAGAGTGAGTTTTCCCAATCACCAAAGCTTGCTACTTTTAAGGATCAATCTTATATTATCTTTAGTATTTAAAGGAAATCCTTCCAAAGAGTTGTTCATGAGGCCCTGTCTTCTTTAGCAGTGTATTCAAGTGAAAATTGAACCTAATGTGATGATTCTAGGTCATAGCAGTTTGCATTGATGGTTTCATTAGATTGCAGTATAAAGAATTTATTGTCCCTATATTAAATAACCCCAGATTGTTAAATGGTTAGTTTCCTTTTGTAAGACTTCTTTTGAAGTCTTTTATGTTTATTCACTGTAACCATTGTGTCCTTGATACTATTAGTATGGTGTCTTATTTTAATTGCAAGTTTCAGGGTGAAAATTTTCAGATAACTGTACGCCACATAGTATCCACTTTTCATACAAATGCAGTGTAATGATTAATAATACGCAGTTGACTTATCAGTCCCAAATGTCCTGCCTACTACACACGTGATCTGGGGTAAGGGACTTATCTTTCCATTCCTCTTTTTACTTGCCTGATTTATAAAACGATCAATAGCATTATTCTAGAATTTCTCTGAGGATCAGATGCAAAGAATGGTACCTAGACTATAAAAAGAACAAAATAGTGATTAGCTGTTTTGTTGTAATTTCAGTAATAGATAAATGTCTTATCAAAACTACCTTTCTTGTATCTCAGAGACCTTTTAACTTTGGCCAGCCATATTCTAGATTATGAGGATTTACTAGAAGTATAGATTTGGAAAGTTGGAGAGTTTACTATTCAGATTATCTCATCTTCACAACTTTTGGGTTATACCCATTCTTTTCTAGATGATACACAAATGTTTAAAAAAAAAAGAGAGAGAGAGAGATAAAAATAAAAAAAGCTTGTCGTCAAGTCAGTTCTAACTCATAACAACCCTATAGGGCAGAGCAAAACTGCCCCATAGTTGTTTCAAGGAGTGGACTATGGATTTGAACTGCCAACCTTTTGGTTAACACCCTGAGCTCTTAACCAATGTGCCATAAAACCAGGATATTTTTAATTATGTGTGTTAACTGGTTGTTATAAGCAAGAAAGAGTTATTTGCCCTTCTGCCTATACACATGTGCCATTGAGTTTTGTGAATTACCATACGTATCTACTATAAACCACATCTTCCCTAATACCAATTCATTTACTACTTATGATAGCCTGTGAGTAACTGTAGAGGAAAAAAAGAACATTTGTAACTTGCTCCAGGGCTCACAAACAGTCATTCACAGAGCAGGATCTAAAGCTAGATCTTTTCAAAACCTTACAATGAGCTAGATTCTTGCCTCTTCTATTCCAGAATATGCAGCTGTTTGTAACAACAGCTTTCAGCCCATGTCTAGCCAGAAGTCATTGTGATACTCTACAGTTGTTTTATTCCATAAACTTTCTGTTTCTGCTTCAAGATTTGAAAGTGCCAAATTCTGCAATTAGATCTTAATCATGAACATATCTGAAGGAAAGATATGTTCCAAATCAGTATCTGAAAATTCCTAAATGCCTCCAAACCTTCTTGTCTCACTTCTGTTAGCCAGAGCTCTGTTCAAGAGCTCTGCTGTTCAATACAGAAGTCACTAGCCCCATTTGACTCTTTAACTTGCCATTAATTAAAATCAAATGAATTTAAAAATTTAGTTTCAGTGATGAATTAGCCACATTTCAAGTGGTCAGAGGCACATATTGCCAGCAAAATGGACAAAACCAATGTGAAACATTTCGATCATCACAGGAAATTCTGTCAGATAGTACTGTAGAAGGATATTCCCAGACGTGGTTGGCACGTCAAAAACCATTTGCCATTGAGTCAGCTATGACTTAAGGTGACCCCGTGTGTGTCAGAGTAGAATTGTGCTCCATAGGGTTTTTAGCGTCTGGTTTTTGGAAGTAGTTCAACAAGTCTTTCTTCTGAGGCATCTCTGGAAAACTGGAATGTCTAGCCTTTTGTTAGTGGCAGAGCATGTCAACTGTTCGCACCCCTCCAGGAGTCCACATAGCACGTGCATACACTTTATCAATGGCTCAGGTTTGGGACCAGATTTTCTATTTGGTCAAACTCAGTGCACAGACAGGATCTCAGGTGAGCTATAGGCTTTCTCTTACCCTCTCAGAACCAAGCCTGGGCTGACCAGGATCACGCCTGGGTAGGGACCACTTTTTTATTTCCCCTGGGTCCTACCCCAGTTCTATATAGCCATCAGCCCTGTCTTTATCACATACACCACATAAAATGGAAAATAAAAGAGAATCAAACACACAGAAGCTATCCAGGAAAATCACAGCAATGGACATACCAAACAGAGAAATAATCTGAGAGATTTTGCCCCAGAAGACTCTTGGTTCTTTAACTTCTTCCATGAAAGTTCTGCTTCCTCAACTAGACTGAAACAAAAGCTAAGACATTTCCTGACTATAACCAACCACTTTGATGGATAGTGTGGCAGGGGAAGGGCTCTGGGGACCATTGGTATAAAAAAGTTTATTAAAAAAATGTTTTACATCCCGCTTTGATGAGTGGCATCTAGGCCTTAAAGCTAACTAGCAGCCATCTAAGAAGCATCAGTTGTACCCACCCCACCTGGAGAACACCAAAGACATAAGGAAAATATAAACCTAGGAAACAGAATGCGCCGCGTAAGCCAGAGACTTCATTAGCCTGAGACCCAAAGAACTGGATGGTGTCCAGCTACCGCCAGCGACTGCTGTGACAAGCAATGCAATAGAGTCCTTGATGTAGTAGGAGAAAAATGAGGTACAGAAATTGAACTCTAGTAAAAAGACAGAACTGATGGTCTGACAGATTGGAGAGTCGTGGGGAGACACGGCCCCTCGATTGTCTGTTAGCCTGGAACTGAAACCGTTCCAGAAACCAACCCTTCAGGCAAAAATTGGACTGGACTGTGAGACATAAAATGATGCTGGCAGAAAGTGTGCTGCTGGACTGAGGTAGGTACATGAGACTAATTGGACGCCCAGCCCCTGTCCTGAGGCGAGATGAGAAGGCCGAGGGAGACAGGAGCTGATTGACTGGACATGGGAAATACAGGGTAGAAAGGAGGAGTGTGCTGTCATAGTGTGGGGAGAAAACTAGTGTCACATAACAATGTGTGTGCAGGTTTCTGTATGACAAACTGACTTGAATTGCAGACTACCACTTAAAGCACAGTACAATACACAGAAAGAAAATATTCTGTGTCCTACTTTGGTGAATAGCGTCTGGAGTCTTAAATGTTAGCCAGTGGCTATCTAAGCTACATCAATTGGCCCCAGCCCATATGGAGTAAAGGAAAATGAAGAATATGGAAAATACAAGGGAAATATGAGCCTAAGAGACAGAGCCGTGTAAGCCAGAGACCCATCAGCCTGAGACCTCAAGAACTAGACAGTGCCTGGCTACCACCAATGACTGCCATGACAGGGAACACAGCCAAGAGTCCCTGATGGAACAAGAGAGAAGTGGGATGCAGAACTCAAATTCTAGTAAGAAGACCATACTTGATGGTCTCAGTGAGACTTGTAGGACCCCAGAAGATGTGGCCCCACACTTTGTTAGCATAAAACTAAAACCATTCCCAGAGCCACTTCTTCAGACCAAGATTAGACTAGACTATAACACATAAAATGATGCCTGTGAAGAGTGCACTTCTGCCTCAAGTAGTTACATAAGACTAAATGGACAGCTCCTGTACAGAAATAAGAAGGCACGGGGGGACAGGAACCAGTTGATTAGACATGCAAAATATAGGGTGGAGAGGAGGAGTGTGCTGTCACATTACAAGGGGAGCAACTGGGGTCACATAACAATGCATATATAAGTTTTTGAATGAGAAACTAACTTGAATTGTGAACTTTCCTTTAAAGCACAATTAAAAAAGACTTCTGTTTCCAACTTTATGCGTTGTGGATGACTCTTTTGCCTTTGAATGATATAAAAACTCTCTCTTGAAATAAGGTGAGAAAGGGCAACTTATAGGTGACAGCATTTTTAAATCAACATTCTCACTTTAAAAAGAGGTAGTGTAGAATAGAAAATATTAGACCATACTACACATAGAAATGGTTTTATTTCATAACCTCTTTTTCAGTTTTATATTGATGTACATTTATACAGATCACTACATAAAATGTACTTTTATTGTGGGCTGCAGTCAAAGTTTGAAAAACACTGGGTTGGCATTGTGGTTAACACAATGACAGAATCCTTTTTCTAATCTTCTAGTGCCTATTTTAGTTATTGCATTACAGCTGCTTTTTCGTGTTGTATGTCATCTTTGCCTGGGTATAAGGGCCATGAAAAACAGGCTTAATTTGTGTGTGTATGGAGTAGGGGACTTTCCATTGAAAGCCGCTGATGATCTTAAAGCTTTAGATAAAATCATAAATTCAGTTCAACAGAATGATCATTTTTTGTGAAAATTTGTTGATTTGGTTATAAGAAATCCTTTGTGATTGGTTTTATGGGGGAAATAGAATAACTATTACAATTTTTTTGTTGGAGTTACAGACACAGAATATAAATATTCATAAAAGAAAATTTAAGAAAGTTGGTAAAAAGAGAAACACATTACAGGGAAGACATACACTGGAGGTTCTCATTCATTTAGAGAATTTTTTGAGCACTTATTTGTCTGGCTTTGGGCTAAAGACTGAGGAAGCAAACATGAGTATGTCCAGGTCCCTGATCTCAAGAAACTAACCATTAATTTCCAGAGAGACAGAAATACAGTCAGTAAGCACCTGCAGTATCACATGCGCATAGGAGACCACAAAGGGCTAGAGGCACAGATAGGGCTGTCTTACTAATAACTGTTGTTACTAGCTGCTATTGAGTTGCCCACCCCTGCACTCATGACAACTCCGTGTAGTATAGGATCATGTGTCATTGAAATTCACAGGGTTTCTTTTCCCACCAATGGCCATGATCTTTTTTTTTTTTTTTTTTTTAATAATTAGGCTTTGTTCTTGTTGTCCCATGTTAACTGCAAAATAGCCATCTATCTCATTTATGAATATGTTAATTTAGGCACAATTTTTTTTTTAATTAAAATTGAAACTTTTAATTTTCTTTCTTTTTGGTTTTCAACTTTTTTATTTTTTATTAATTACAGTAAAAGAATAAAATTTCTAGCATCTATCAATTATCTCACCTATGATAAACTCTCAGCCCCCCACCCAACCCATGTAGCCAACACATTCATTTTCTTCTGTGGATAATTCTCTTGGTACGTCCTTATAACAAGGGTCTCATACAAAATTTGTCCTTTTGACTGATTGATTTCACTCAGCGTGATCTCTTCCAAATGAGACCATATTATGAGATGTTTTCTAAAATTGTCATTGTTTTTTATCGTAGCATAATGTTCCATTGAGTATATGTACCACAGTTTGCTTATCCATTCATCTGTTGATGGGCATCGGGGTTGGTTCCAACTTTTTGCTGTTGTGTACTGTGCTGCAACAGACATTCATGTACATGTGTCTGTTCGTATGACAACCTTTGTTTCTGGAGGATGAATTCCAAGCAGTGGAATTACAGGATCAAATGGTTTATCTATTTCCAACTTTTTAAGCAAGCACCAGATATTGTTTTCCAAAAAGGTTGTACCATTTTGCAATGCCACCAGTAGTGTAGGAGAGTTCCAATTTCTCCACAGCAACTCCAGCATTTGTTGTTTTGTGTTTTTTGGATCAGAAGCAGATTGACGGGCTTTTGTTCTACAGTGCCTCTGGGTGGATTCAAACTGCCAACTTTACTAGTTGAGCACTTGACCATTTGTGCCACTTGAATTACATTGACTGGGAATTGAACGTGTCTCTCTCCCTTATGGAAGGTGAGAATTCCACCACTGAACCTCCACTTATTGACTTAGTCACTAGAAGAGTCTCTTCCTACTTAGGATCTTATCTTCTTCAGACCAGGATCTTCTGCCTTATGTAACCTTCATCTTCTCCATGAGCTTTGAAAACCACCGCACTGATAATATAAGAGGACTGCCAATTAAAGTTTGCAAACTCATCCTAGAAGAAGTGCCGCATACCTCATTGGTGAACATCACTACAGTCACCTTCAAAGTAGTCCCTTTGGGAAGCTATGCACTGATGCCCGTGCCTAGTCCTTTGGAATTCTTTTTCTGAAATGGCCATCAGAGCTGTGATCATATTACCTGTGATGTCCTGAGTGTCATCAAAATGTCTTCCTCTCAATATTTTCCTTAGTTTCAGGTAAAGAAAAAGTTATTGAGGACCAAATCAGGAGAGTAGCAAGGGTGTTCCAATACAGTTATTTGTCTACTGGCTGAAAACTCCCTTACAAACAATTATACAATCCAGTTCGTGAACTTGCCACCATGCCGCTGTGTGCAAAATTGCTTTGAGTTCCAAAATTTCTTTGAAGAGTGGACAAGGTGCTGTCATCAGTGCATAGCTTCTCAAAGGGAGTACTTTGAAGGTAGCCATGGTGATGTTCAGCAGTGAGTTATGTAAAACTTAGAACAGTTAAGTTCCCAGACTTAATTGTCAGACCGTGCAGGTTCAGTGTCCACTTTCTTAAATAAATACACAACCCTGCACAGGTTTCATAGGTAGTTATAAAAGAAAAAAGAAAAATCCATTGCTATTAGGTCAATTCCAACTGATAGCAACCCTATAGGACAGAGTAGAACTGCCCCATGTAGTTTCTAAGGAGCAACTGGTAGATTTGAATGGCCAGCTTTTTTGGTTAGCAGCCAAGCTTTTAACCACTGTGCCATCAGGGCTCCAGTTATAAAATAAGATTTTAAAATTCAGTTTGAATCTTTTTTCCCCCCTCACATAATAATCATGCTAGTGATTCAGCACAGATTTTCCATGCTACGTACTTCTGACGAGTTTTTCTTTTTTCCCCCTTCCTTCCACTGAAAGAATGCCAACAGGAATGAACTGCATGGGATGAACCTCTATTGTTAGCTTTTTTCTTCACCTAGATATTTATAGTAAGAAGATTAAAAGTGAAGAAGCTATTCTTCCCATTCATGTACACCAGAGATATATGGAATTTAATAACTGCCTGATCAGTGTCTGGTCTACTGAAAAGAGTATTAAAATGCCATCAGGTTCACTGGAGCCCAGCTGAGCCCTGCCACCGTGACTCTGGGTGGCCGCTCCGCCAAGACAGGGAATTGCCACTTTCAACACCTGCACTCCTGCCTCAGGGGCTAGTATGGTGGATCGGAATAGAGCCTTCACTTCCAAGAAACCACGCCACTGAAAACCCTATGGAGCAGAGATCTGCTGTAACACGTGGTCGTCATGCGTCAGAATCAACTCATGGCAACTGTTTTTTTGTTTGTTTGTTCTTTTAGTCAATAACAATGATACTTGTGGCTACAAATTACTGAAATACATGATAGTTGTTGTCTGCCTCAACTAATCCTCCCAAGAAAAAGTATTCTCAGCCCAAATCAATGAGTGTCACCATCTGGAGGTACCTGTCACAGTGGCAGTCACAGTATGGGGGTGAAGGGTGGGGTAGGAGGATGCAAACAAATAAACCACATTTTTCTGCCATCTCAACTACTCTTTGTCTCTCATATTAAGAATGAGAGGTGGTGCGTGAAAGATGGGTACACCGTGGAGATTTCAATTCTTGATGGATGTGCTTTAGTTTCTTACAAGGCAAGTGTGGCCCTAGCCATTCAGCAGTCTTTGTCAACTGGAAATAAACTGCTCAACCATTTACTCTTTATTGATGAGGAAAATGAGATGTAACTCCTCCACCATTTTTGTATCACCCCTTGCTTAGAATACAATTAGGCACAATGCCAGGCATCATTACGGGAGTGTGTTGGAAGGAAGACCGTGTGGGTGCTGGGGACATTCAACACGATTGTAAAATTTGCGGGATTTCTATTCATTCAAGCTCACTGAGGGAAGCATTTCACTTGTATTTACCCATCACATGTGGTTATTATCTTTATTTTACATCTCCTTAGAGTGTTCTTAGTTGAAGCCTCATGAGTTTTGCGTCTTAAAGACCATCCCTGCCATGGACACACTGTGGATACGCTATGGATAAACACTCATTTCAGTGGCAAGTCTTTTTGTCAGGAAACTCTAATTGCTTTCTGTGTAGAACATTAAACTGCAGTAAATTTATGTACACAGCTGCTCCATTACTGGAGAACAAGTTTTATCTCCTAATAAATTAGTGTTTCTTTTTAGTGTCAACTAAAACCAAAATTTACACCCAAGGAAGTGAACCTTAGCATTAAATAATTACTTCAATGCCACTAGTGGTAAGAAAGGGTATTCACAACCCATCTAAAAAGACTGGAGTGAGGGAAATGGTTTTTTCCCTCTGTTAATTGTTTCTTGAAAGCATAATTGCACAATGGCTTTAATTGAAATAGGAATGGGAGCTATGCCCTTTTAAAGCAGATACTGTAAATAGTGTCATCGTTTGGTATGAGTTATACCATAAAGGAAAAGATTAAAAGGCTTACTTATGTTGAAAGATAAGGGGATTAAAAAGAGGTTTGCTTTGCTGGTTTTTCTGAAGTTACATTTAAGGTAATAGAATAGATGCTTAAAATTCTCTGGATTTTGATTAACATTTAATTCATCTCTTCATGACTGTGAATTTGAATTCAATGGAATACTAATAAAAGATACAATTTGGACAGCAGAATTATATAAATATTACTTATTTTTAGAGGGTCTGAATCAAAATGGCCAAAATCTGGTTTTCTTTTTATTTTTGTGTTGATTATACCTGAAGTATGGAACTCTTTTAGAAATGATATATATTAAGGAGGTGTTTGACTTCAGTTGGCTGATCCCATTTGGAATAAATAAGAAATAGCATCCTGTTTATTTTAAATCTGTATTAAAAACTAAAAGGTTGTATCGTGTGCGTGTGTGTGTGTGCGTGTGCTCTCCTAATTCAAGTATGGCTCTAATTAGAAAGCTTTCTTCTGATTTCTATGCATCTGGAAAATTTTAGCAACAGAATGTTAAATTATGAGCCAGATTGGTGCCAGTGATCTGAAAAACAAAACAAAACCCAAACCCATTTCTGTTGATTCTGACTCATGGTGACCCCATGTGTTACAGAGTAGAGTTGATTCATAGGGTTTTCCTGGTGACAGCAAATAAAAACAGTGACAACAACAATCTTTACAAAAGCAGATTGCCAAGGCTTTCTTCCATGGCACCAGTGGGTGGTTTCAAACTGCCAACATTTAGATTAGCAGCCAGACACAAACTGCTTCTGCCACCCAAGAACCACAATGTGTAAACTACCTGACGATTTGGATGTTCTTTTATTGTAAAAGCAATGATGCTGTTGCCGTGGATCTATTCTGCAGCATAAGATTTTGTTTGAGTAGCCAGTCATTCATACCATATCATTAACACATTTTTCTTTTCTCTGCCCTTGACCGTATATTCAGTACTCTTCACAGCTCTGCATTAGAAGATGGGAAAGCAAACAGTACTAGTACACATTGGAGATTGTTCTTTGCCAGTACTATTAATTATCTGAGAAATGATTGAATGTTCCTTTTGAAAAATCCAGGACTTAAAAAAAAACAATAGCATTTGAATAAAATACAAGTGTCAAGATAGAGATCAACACACACTCGAGCACTTAACTGAATAATCTGTGATCTTCTCACTCTATCATTTTTGAATATTTCTGAGGTCAGTGGAATGATTTTTGAAAGCCTCTGCTAGCTGTAGGAAAAATTTTCGAAAGTAAAAGGAGGAACCTGTGAAAAATCACATACTAAGCATGTTGCCTCTCAGGGGTAAAATTAAAGGGTTAAACTAGATGACTTCCCTCTTCTTTTTGCCTTCAAAAAAACCTGGTTTAAGTCATTCTCAAATCCATTTTAGATGGAAGGAATGGACAAAACAGTTATGATGTTTAGTTAACACATTTCCAAAAATCCCTTGATACTATATGTATGTTTACAGAATCTTGGATTCTTGTACGTAATGTGTAGAATATATTTAAACCCGATTTGTGGTACTTATAGTCTGTTTTTACTATTAGAATCCCTGTAAAGCCTTAGAGTCATTTTATCTTTTGCTTATATGATCCGTTGTTCCTATAGCATGAAGTTATCTGAGGCTAACTCCTTGGTCAAGAATATAACCTCAAATTATAGCATTGCTCCTATGGGGAAATCTGATACATGTTATGAAGTGGTTTCTGGGAACAAATTGTGGTGAAAAGTAGGGAATGCCTGTACTTTTTTTTTTAATCTAAGCTTTTCAACCCTTTGTAATATCAACTGATATTATATCACGTCTTGCAAAAATGTGAACAATGTGTCTGAAATTGAAGATTGAATTTGAGTGTGGTCTCACAGTCCCTACCCCAAATGCATAGAAAAGGGATAGCAAACCTACTGGAAAATGCAGAACTGCACATGTCTACACACATGTTTGGGATTAAAAATTTTTATTTTTAGAAAAGATTTTCAAGAAATCTCTCTTTTCTGCAATGTCCAATGTCTTAATCTGCCAAACATAGAGGCAAGCCATAGTTACCAGTAACAAACTAGGGTCACCATGAGTCGGATCCGACTCGACGGCACTTGGCTTAGAAATTTAGAAAGGTTATTGTCCTTTAGGTTTCCTTTTTGTCATTAGACATACATTACTTAGTGACATCTTTAACTACATATTTGAACTTCTTCTAAGATCCAGCAGAGCATCATGGTTTCAGTTATTTGATAAAGTTTGTCAAGTATAATTATTTTTTTCCTGGAAAGAATTTAAATAAATAAAAGGTGTCCAATCAGCTTTCTGAAAAACAGCATCCCTTTCATATACTGTTCACTGGGGCTTAGAAACTACAGGAAAGCAATACAACCTGTAGTGTTTCTTGGAGTCTTTTCATTCATTTTTCCTTTGAAGAGTTAGCCAAACTACAGAAGGGTCGAGAGCCTATTTGATCACATGAAGGAAATAGTAAGGTTTATTTTAGAGTCCTGGACTTAGGAAGGACAGTCATGACAACAGTACATCCTAGCTGTTTCAAATTCAGTTAATATAAACATTTTTAGAAAAATATCTTAAAATTTCCTTCAATTAGGGGAGCCTTAGTGCTCATGAAAGGTGTTAGATTGACAGCCCCCTGAGGAGACACTTCTTTATAACCAGCAAAGCAGCTATCATGCTGCTAGCAGCCCAGGTACTAGGAGCCTGAGGCCCAACCAGAAGGAAAAGACAGTTTTGTGTTTGATCCTCCTGGGTATTCCCTGAAATGAGTATGTAGTCTGAAATTGAGTAGATTTTTTAAAAGTCCCACAAGGTCTCCATTTCTTGAGCAGCCTGATTTTCTTTTTTTTTTTTTTTCCTTCTTCTTCTTTCTTGTTATTATGTAACTGCTATGGGAAAAAAAATTTTTTTTTAATGACCTTTCCTTAAAAGAGTATTGGTTAGATTTCTCGCATGTACTGGGCCTTCTCATGCTACATGTTCTCAGTGTGATTTCATCCACTCACATGACTTAAATTACAACTATATGTATGTTGATGACCATCAAAGCTATAGTATCAGTTTCACTTATCTACTGAGCCTCAGGCCTAAATTTCTACCGTCTACTCTCCTTTGTAAGCCTCTGGGTAGTGCAGATGGTTAATGCACTTAGCTGCTAACCTGAAGGTTGGAGGTTCAAGTCCACTCAGCGGTACCTTAAAGGAAAGACTTGGCCATCTATGTCTAAAGAATGCGCCACTGAAAACCCCATGGAGCTCAGTTCTTCTCTGACATGTGTGGAATTGCTGTGCGTCAGAGTCAATGGCAACTGAAAAAGCAAACCGTGTTTCTACCTAAATGTCATTTTTCTTAATTGTAGTTAGTGTTTAAGAAGTGCCTGTTCTGTGGTAGACATTGTGTGAAATCCTATCTTGTACCTCATCTCATATTGTTCACATATATATGAAGCCGAATATTTCTGTTAGAAGAATCTGGAAAAATTAACTTCTCAAAGTAGGTAAAGAAACTCTGTGCTTTATATTCCAAATGTTTAGTGGCCACTATTATTCTGTAAGAAGTGTGGTTAATGATATTAAGTTTATTCACGTATGAGTTAAGAGCTAATTTCAACAATTTAAAACATTTCTTTTTTGAATATATAACTATTATTAAAATGAAATTTAAAGAGTTACTAAAAGATTTAAAGGTATGTCAAGAAATTGGAAGAGTGATAGTTACCACTGAACATTAAATTTATCAGAATTTCTTGGTAGCCAATACAAAAAGGACAACATAAAACATATATTCTGAGATTAAAGAAAATGTCTAACTTCAGAGAAATACTTTCACTGACATTAAATTCTTAGAGTCACTTTGAACATATGCTTTTAAAAAGAAAAATTGTAAAGCAAAATGAAGTTTTTCAGGAGTTGTAGTAGGCTAAGGAAATTTTTTTAACATGACCAGTTGTCTCTATGATATTTGAAACTGTATGGGTCATGTACAGAAACACTTTCTCTGGCATTATATTTTATAAGTCACTTTTTGCAGGTATACTTTCTAGAAGAAAACTGATATAATGACCGAATAATATTTTCAAATATGTGGTTTCAAATACACAGAAACGTTGACATTCTGGTGAATTTTCATATTGCTTTTTGGCCAGAAAGAGCCATGATGTGCTGTGGTTCAAAGCACTTGACTGTAAACCAAAAAGTTGACAGTTGAAACTCACCAGCCACTCAGAGAAAGAAGTTACAGTCTGCTTCCATAGAGATTTCCAGTATTGGACACCCTATGGGGTAGTTCTGTTCTGTCCTGTGGAGTTGCTATGAGTGAGAAGCAACGCACTGACAGTGGTTTGGTTTGGTTTTTGGTTTGGGTCAAAGCTGAAGTTACAACATTAAATTGAAAAGATATTTTCCTGAGAATGTAGGCAAACAAACAACAAACAACTCATTGCAATCAAGTTGTTGCCAACTCATAGCAATCGTACAGACAGGGTAGAACTACCCCGTAGTTTCCAAGGAGTTCCTGGCAGATTCAAACTGCCAGCGTTTTGGTTAGCAGTCATAGTGCTTAACCACTACATCACCAGATTTTCCTTAGGCTAGTGTAACACGAAAGTATGCAGCTTTCTAGATCAATATTCTTGATCTTATTATAAATGGGAAAATATTTATGGATAATTTTGTAGATCTCAAAGGAAGGAGAGACAACCAGGAAAGTGAGCACTCTGTTGCAGGTACCTCTCAGGAAACTCACTAATGTCTACCTAAAAAGAAAAATAAATGCAAAGTCAGTTTAAAGTGTAGGTTTTTATATCACGATTTAAAACAAACAAAAAACTGAAGCTATTTCAACACCAATTATTTTTATTGCTGTTTTAGTAAGGCTTATTTTTTCAAATACCAGACTATCACTATTTTTCATGAATTATAAGATTCATATTTATTGTTCACAGTTTAAAATCTCTGAAATCATAATGCTTCTTACAATCAATATGAGTTTAATTGGCCATAAATATGTAAAATAAGTTATGTCATGATCAGCACTTTCTTAAATTCAGTGCAATATAAATATAATTGTTCACTTCATCATAAAAATAAAGTGATTGCCTTTGAGTCAATTCTAACTCATAGTGACCTTATAGGACAGAGCAGAACTACCCCATAGAGTTTCTAAGGACCATGTGGTAGATTTAAATTGCGACTCTTGGGTTAGAAGCTGTTGTACTTACCCACTACACCACCAAAGTTTGGTTTATTTCATTATATATCTTAAAAATCTTAATTCAGTTTTGCATCATGAAAAAGACCATATTGAATTTTAAAAAACAGTTTGATTCTGGAAGCAGAAGGGGTAGAGCAGTACTTCTCTGATTTTTTTTAAATCCAAATCAATACGGTGTGCCCACCTATCCACAGCTCCATCTGCTCTCCTCACCCTGTGACAGCACATCCCCCTTTTCGCTCTGTACGTCTAGTAGCGTCTTAACAAGCACCTGTCCCCTCATTTCCATCCTCTTCTCTCCCATCTAGAAAGAAACCAGTAGGACAGCCTCCTATAAATATATAAAACCATAAAGTACACACACCATATTCTCACACTGTGTTGCTGAGACCAGTCCATTCTTATCTGAACAGTTGACCTCAGCACTGGTTTCTAGTCAGGGTCAGCAACAGGTCTAGGAGCCATGTTCCCAGGGGACCCTCCAGGCTGTTGGATGATCAGTTCTGGTTTAGTAGAGTTCTTGAACTACATACCTCTTTTTCTTGTGCTGTCTCAGGGCCTCTACATTGTGTCGTCATCACAGCTGTCTTTGGTGATGGCCAGGCACCACCTTGTTCTTCTGGTCTTATGTTGATATGGTCTGCCATTCATATGTGTCCTTCTGTCTCCTGGGCTCATTTTTCCCTGTGTCTTTGATGTTCTCCGTGATCATGTCTTCTAGATGGGTTGGGACCATTCGCTGTAACTCAGATGGCAGCTTGTTAAGCTTTTAAGACCCCAGATGCCACTCACCAATATGGGGTGCAGAAGACTCTTAGCAAAAGACTAGCTATTGCAGTTGACCTCAATGGCCCCTGAAAACATGTTCTCCAGAGCCCCATCCCTGCTACTCTGTCTTTTGATATATTGGGTTAAGTTTAGAAAACCTTTCAGTTTATGGTGTAGCCCATTTATGCTAATCTGTTCTCTGATGCATTCTGTCACTCCTTTCACCCAACCAAACTGCTATCAACTATCTAATCTATGACCAACCCTCTCCCTACCTCCCCACCCTTGCAGCCATCGAAGAATCTTTTCTTCTCTACGTAAGTCTATTTATAAGTCCTTACAACAGGGGTTTCATACAATACTTGTTTTGTAGCCAACTGATTTTACTCAGCATAATGTCTTCTAGTTGAAATCAGATTATGAGATGCTTCCTGAAGTCATTGTTGTTCCTTATCATCATGTAGTGTTCCACTGAGTATATATGCCATAGTTTGTTTATCCATTCATCCATTGATGGGCACCTAGGTCGATTCCATGTTTTTTGCTGTGGTGGACAGTGCTGCAGTAAACATTCATGTGCATGTATCTGTTCATGTGACCACCTTTATTTCTGTAGGATATATTCCAAGCTGTAGGATTGCTGGATCATATGGTATTTCTATTTCTAGCTTTTTAAGGAAGAACCTAATTGCTTTCCAATGAGATTGGTACAATTTTGCATTTCCACCAGCAGTACAGAAGAGTTCTAATCTCTCCACAGTCTCTCCAGCATTTGTTGTTTTGCGTTTTTTTGAATTATAGTCAACCTTGTTGGGGTGAAATGGTATCTCATTGTAGTTTTGATTTGTATTTCTCTAATAGCTAATGATTGTGAACATTTCTTTTGGCTGCCTGGATGTCTTCTTTGGTGAAATGTCTACCAGTCTCCTTTGCCCATTGCTTAATTGGGTTGTTTACTTTTTTCCTGTTGTTATTTTATGATACATAATAGATTATGGAAATCAGACATCAATCTGACGTGTAGTTGCCAAATAGTTTTTCCCATTCTGTAGGTAGTCTTTTAACTCTCTTGGTAAAATCTTTGGATGAGCATAAATATTTGATTTTTAATAGTTCCCATTTATCTGTTTTCTCTTCTGTTGTTCATGCATTGTTAGTAAGATTTTATAGTCTGCCTAAGCCATGTATTAGAGCTTCTATTGTTGATCCTATTTTTTCTTTAATGATCTTAATCATTTTAGGTTTGATATTTAGGTCTGTGATCCATTTTGAGTTAGTTTTTGTGTACGGTGTGAGATATGGGTGCTGTTTCAATTTTTGCAGATGGATATACAATTTTGCCAACACCATTTGTTAAAGAGACTGTTTTTGCCACAGTTTGTGACCTTTGGGACTTTGTCAAATATCAACTGCTCATAAGAGAATGGTGATATTTCTGGGGTCTCAGTGCTCTTCCGTTGGTCTATATGTCTCTGTTTGTACAAGTACCCAGCTGTATTGACTACTGTGGAAACATAGCAGGCTCTAAGGTCAGGTGGTGTGAGGCCTCCCACTATGTTCCTCTTCTTCAATACTGCTTTACTTATCTGAGGTTTCTTCCGTTTCCAAAGTTGGTGCGTTGTTTCTCCATTTTCCATCTCATTAAAAAGTGACACTGGAATTTGTATTGAGGTTGCACAGTGTATATAGATCGTTTTGGATAAAATAGACCTTTTCATAATGTTAAATCTTCCTATCCATGAGCAAGGTAGTTTCCTCCACTTATGTAAGTCTCTTCTGGTTTCTTGCAATAAGGTCTTGTAATTTTCTCTGTGTATTTCTCTTCTCTGGTTAGATTTATTTCTAGGTATTTTATCTTCTTGGGAGTCTCTGAAATTCTTGACATGCAAGGGGACTATAGGGTTTTGTTGGAAAGATGCAGAATCAACACTAACTGAATCTGTGTTTTAGTAAACTTCAATGACTTGATGGAAATAATTTTGCAATGTTTGTATTTAATATCATATAAATCTATGTTCATCAAAAAAAACCCTTTAGTTTATTAAATCTCCTGTATGGTACTGTTTTACTCTTCAAAAAGTTCTGTAGACAATATCAGTGCCAAGACTTTAGAGATGACATTTGGATGTCAAAACAAAATAATGTGGTACAAACCTCTGGGAACAATGTTGCTGTGACAAAATGAAATGTCATTGGAGATCCACTGTTATGTAATGTCAAACCAAAATGTCAGCTAGAATCCATGGAGACATCATTGTAATATCAAAATGAAACAATATCAGTGCCAGTCTTGAGAGACATTGTTATTGTTGGGTGCTTTCAAGTTGGTTCCAACTCATAGAGACCCTCCATACGATATAATGAAACGCCAGTCCTCTACCATTCTCATACCCATTGCTGTTCGTGCACTGCTATTGCAGCCACTATGTCCGTCCATTTTTTTTTTCACTGACCCTATACTTGATACCAAACATGATGTCCTTTTTGAGGGATTGTACCCTTCTGATAACATGTCCAAAGTGTGTCAAATGAAGTTTTGCCATTCTTTTTCCTAAGGAGCATTTTAGCTGTACTTCATCCAAGACAAGTTTGCTCATTCTTTTGACAGTCCATGGTATATTCAATATTACAGTGGTAATAAGAGCCAAGCTAAGTGCCGTCGAGTCAAATCTGACTCATGGCAACCCTAGAGGCCAGAGTAGGATAAGAGAGAAGACAAAGTGATATCTGTAGAGGCCTGTGACGTCTCAGTCTCAAAGTAGCTTCATATCAGATGATTGACTTGTGTCACACATGGGAATATTTCAGTATATGCTTTCTAAATGTTTCTTTTACACCTCAAGAAAATAAACCACAAAATGGTTCGTTACTATTTATTTATTTTCTGTAGCATTTAATGACTGGGTTAGAATATTATTATTTATATGGATATCAATGTGTATGTCTCTGTCTCTATATTCTTTCAGGTCTTCTGTTGCTAACAAACATATAATTACTTCCATTTGGTCTTGGCTGAGCTTCCCTGCACCACTAGGTATTTGGATGTCAGTTCAAGGTATAAAATACAAGCAAGGTAGTGTTACAATCTGCTTGTAGAGGATCATATTGAGTTTTAACAGATGCTTTGCTTCATTCTTTTCTCATCTGTCATCGGGTAGATGCAGGTACTACGACCACCTTGGTGAGTCTTCAGGTACTAAGGCTGGTTTTGAAATGTGTACCTAAATCCCTATTACCTCTGGCCTTTCTGCTTGCAGTTCACTACCACTTTGGCTGCTCTGTCTGTTTGATAGTCCTGGATGTTATTTGAGCTATCAAAAATTCAGTGCTTACTAGCAAAACCCTAAATATTAAGATTGTAAGTATATCAAATGAATTTTCTTTCCTAAAATAAACCTATTTCTAAGTTTAGTAAAGTGAAAATTTTAAATTTTTGTACATCTTAGACACAGAGAATTGAGAATTTTAACCATATACCAACTTCTGAAGGTCAAAAGAGTTTTATCCACATTTTAAACAAGTTGAGCTTGAAATTTCATACTGATTTGTGTTTACTAAGAAATTTGAAAATACCTGAAATTGGAAGACAGACCGTAAAGCTAGAGAATAAAAATTTCTCATGAATGCTGTGGCTGTCAAAAAAGTGCAGATTTATTTTTGTTATTTTAATCAACTGCAGTATAATTTTAAAATCATGTGTTCAGCAAGCATGACATAATAAAGTCTCAATTAATTAGAAACCAAGCAAGCAAACCTACAATTAGCCACAATGTTTGCAACATATTTGTTAGAAAGAGATAGATGTTTACAAAAGTAACACTTTTGAAAGTTTAGCCAAAAATAATCATTAAGGAATAGAAAAGAACTTTGGGATAATACCTTGTAGTCAATAGGAGATTTGTCCTAATTCCTTCCTGTTTTACTCAGAGTGCTCAATAATAAAACTAAAGGTCATGGCAATCTCAAATTTTTTATTTTTTCTTCTTTTAGTTGTGCTTTAAGTGAAAGTTTATAATTCAAATCAGTTTCTCATACAAAAACTTATAGATACGTTCTTACATGACCCTAGTTACTCTCCCTACAATGTAACAGTTTACACCACTTCACCCTGTACTTCCTGTGTCCATTCAAGCAGCTTCTGTCCCACTCTGCCTTCTTATCTCCCTTCTGGACAGGAGCTGCCCAGTTGGTCTTATGTGTCTACTTTAATTAAGAAGCACACTCTTCACTAGTATCACGTTCTTTCTTACAGTCCAGTCTAATCTCTGTTTGAAGAATTGGCTTCAGGGATGGTTTTAGTTTTGAAGCAGTTGATAGTCCAGGGGTCATTTCTCCTGGGGTCCTTCCAATCACAGTCAAGACCAAGTCATATCTTTTTGCTAGAATTTGAGTTCTATACCCTACTTTTCTCTCACTGCATCCAGGAGTCTTTGTTGTATTCCTTGTCAGGGCAGCCGTTGGTGGCAGCTGGGTACCATCTAGTTGTTTGCTTCTCAGGCTGATGGAGTCTCTGGTTTATGTGGCCCTTTCAGTCTCTTGGACTCAGATTTTCCTTGTATCTTTGTTGTTCTTAATTTTCCTTTGCTTGAGGTAGGTAGAGACCAACAGATTCATCTTAGCTGACCACTGTCTAGTTTTTAAGACCTGGATTCCACTCACTGAAGTGGGATGCAGAACAGTTTTGTAATAAATTTTGTTATGCCAGTTGACCTAGATGTCCTGTGAAATCATAGCCTCCAGACACCTGTCCCTACTGTTCTGTCCATCTAAGTGTTTGGTTATATTTAGGAAACGTCTTAGTTTTTGTTTAGTCCAGTTTTGTTGACTTCCCTTGTATATGTTGCCCTTCCCTTCACCTAAAATAATTCTTGTCTGCTGTTTAATCAGTGAGTGCACTTCTTCCTCCTTCCCCACTCTCATAACCATCAAGGAATGTTTTCTCTGAGTTTAAACCTTTTCTTGACGTCTTATAATAGTGTTCTCATATAATGTTTGTTCTTCTGCCACTAATTTTACTCAGCATAATGCCCTTCCTGTTCTTGATGGCAGTGATTTAGCTTTGGTTTTATTTATCCATGTTCTGAGAGGCTATACAGATTTATCATTGTTCTTCATCATTGCACTGTATGAATATTATTATCCATTCTTCCTTTGGTGGACATTTAGGATGTTTCCAGCTTTTTGCTATTTTGAACAGTGCTGCAGTGAACATGGGTATGCAAATATCTATTAGTGTGAGGGTTCTTCTCTCAGATACATTCCAAGGAGTGAAATTGCTGTATTGTATAGTACTTCTATTTTTAGCTTTTTAAGAAAGTGCCAAAATCTACTTCCAATGTGATTGTACCCTATTACATTCCTACTAGCAGTGTATAAGTGTTCCAGTCTCTCCATTACCTCTTTGACATTTCTTATTTTGCGGTTTTTGTATTAATGCCAGCCTTGTTGGGGTGAGATGAACTCTCATTGCAGAATTTTTATGCTTCTCTAATGACTAATGATCCTGAGCATTTCTTTGTGTATCTGTTAGCTACCTGAATGTATTCTTTGATGAAGTCCCCGTTCATATCCTTTGCCTACTTTTTAAGGGTTGTCTTTTTTTTTTTTATTGAGGTTTTGTAGTGTCTTATAGATTTTAAAAATTAGACACAGATCAGATTTGTTCTCAGTCTGTAGGTTGTCTTTTTACTCTTTTGGTAAAGTTTTTGAATGAGCATTAAGTATCTGATTTTTAGGAACTCCCAGTTGTCTAGTTTCTCTTCTGGTGTCTGTGTATTGTTAGTAATGTTCTTTATTATGTTTATGCCATGAATTAGGGCTCCTACTGTTGTCTGTATTATTTCTTCTATAATCTTTATAGTTTTAGGTTTTTTATTTAGGTCTTTGATCCATTTTGTGTTAGTTTCTGTGCATGGTATGAGGTGTGGGTCTTGTTTTATATTTTTGCAGGTAGATGTCTAGTTATGCCAGTGCCATTTGTTAAAGAGACCATCTTTTCCCCACTTAACAGACTTCAGACTTCTGTAGAATATCAACTGCTCATAGGTGCATGATTTTACGTCTAGATTATCAATTCTGTTACACTGGTCTCTATATATCTGTTGCTGTACCAGGCTGTTTTGACTACTGTAGTGGTACAATAGGTTCTAAAATCAGGTAGTTTGAGGCCTCCCATTTTGTTCTTCTTCTTCAGTAAAGCTTTACTTATCCAGGGCCTCTTCTGTTTCTATGTGAAGTTGATGATTTTTTTCCCCCATTTCATTAAAAACAAATGCTTATGGGATTTGAGATTGAGATTATATTGTATCTATAGATAACTTTGGATAGAATATACGTTTTCACAATGCCGAGTCTTCCTATCCATGAGCAAGGTATGTTTTTCCACTTACGTAAGACTCTGGTTTTCTTACAGTAGTGTCTTACAGTTTTCTTCCTATAGGTCTTTTATGTCTCTAGTTAGATTTATTGCTAAGTTATTTTATCTTGGTAGGGGCTATTGTAAATGGTAATAATTTGGTGGTATGCTCTTTGACATTTTCTTTTTTGACGTAGAGGAACCCAACTGATTTTTGTATGATTATCTTGTATCCTGATAGTTTGCTGAACTCTTCAGTTAGTTCCAGTAGTTTTCCTGTGTATTCTTTCAAGATTTCTGTGTATGGGATCATATCATCTGCAGATAGAGATAACTTCTTGTTTACCCATGTGGATGCCTTTACTTTTTCTAGCCTACTTGCTCTGGCTAGGACCTTCCAGCACAGTGTTGAATAAAAGTGGTGATAATGGGCATCCATGTCTGGTTTCTGTTCTCAAGGGGAATGCTTTCAGATTCTCTGTTTAGGATGATGTTGGCTGTTGGCTTTGTGTAACTGCCCTTTATTATACTGAGGAATTTCTCTTCTATTCCTATTTTTCTGAGAGTTTTTATCATCAGTGGTTATTGGACTTTGTCAAATGCCTTTTCTGCCTCAACTAATAAGACTACGTGTTTCTTTTGTTTTATTTATGTGATGTATTACTGTCATGGATTGAATTGTGTCCCCTCAAAAATATGTGTAGTGATTTGGCTGAGCCATGATTCCCTGTATTCTGTGATTGCCCTCCATTTTGTGATTTTCTGATGCTGTAAATCCTACTTGTCTGCCTGTGGTTAATAAAGTGGATTATTTTAGAGAGGATTAGGGTAGGACTGGAAAAGCCTTCCTAAGATCAGCTGCCTGCTGCAATGGACAGAACGGTTCCCTGAAGCATGGCTTGCACCACCTTTTATCCTCTTATCCTATAAGAGATAAAAGAAAAAGGAAGCAGGCAGAGAGTTGGAAACCTCATATCATCAAGAAAGCAGCACCAGGAGCAAAGCACGAGTCTTCCTGACCTGAGGTTCCTGCACCAAGATGCTCCCTGACCAGAGACTAATACAACACAAGGACATTCCTCCAGAGGCAACAAAGAGGGAAAGCCTTTCCCTGGAGCAGAGATCCTGAATTTAGACATATAGCCTAATGGACTGTGTAAGAATACATTTTTATTTGTTCAAACCATCCACTTTGTAGTATTTCTGTTAGAGCAGTACCAAATGACTAGATGACTAAAATAATTACATTGATTGTTTTTCTAATGAACCATTCCTGCATGCCTGGTATGAATCCCTTTTGGTCATGATGATTTATTTTTTTGATATGTGGTTGAATTCTATTAGCTAGAATTTTGTTGAGAATATTTATGTCTTGAGTTTTTCAGAGATATTGGTCTGTAAATTTCTTTTTTTGTGTGTTGTCTTACCTGGTTTTGGAATCAGGATTGTGTGGGCTTCATAGAATGAGTCTGGGAGCATTGCATCCTTTTCTGTGCTCTGAAATACCTTTAATAAATAATAGTGTTAACTCTTCTCCGAAAGATTGGTAGAATTCTTCAGTGAAGCCATCTGGGCCTGGGGTTTTGCTGTTGTTGTTAGGAGTTTTTCAATACCTTATCAATCTTTCCTTTTATAAGTTTATTTAGTTATTCTACCTCCATTTGTGATAGTTTAGGTAAATAGTATGTTTTTAGAAATTTGTCCATTAGCTCCAGGTTTTCAAATTTGTTTGAGTAGAATTTTTTATAGTAGTCTGCTACAGTTTTTTAAATTTCAGTTGAGCCTGTTGTGATATCATCTATCTCATTTCTTATTTGTGTTATTTACTACCTCTGTTGTTTTCTTTTGTCAGTTTGGCCAGTGGTTTATCAACTTCATTGATCTTTTCAAAGAACCAGCTTTTGGCCTTGTTAGCTCTGAATTGTTTTTGTACTCTCTATTTCATTTAATTTTGCAGTAATGTTTATTATTAGCTTTCTTATGGTTCCCGAGTGTTTCTTTGGCTGCTCCCTATTTGTGGAAGTTGTAGGCTTAATACTTTGAATTTTTCCCTGTCTTCTTTTTGGATATGTTCATTTTTCTGCTTTAACTTGACATCTGAGCACTGATTTTGCTTTGTCCTAAAAGATTCTGGCAGGATTTTTTTTTTTCATTCTGTTTTGATATTGTGTCTTTCTTTTTTTCTATTCTTAATTTTTCCGTAACCCAGTAGTTTTTGAGCAAGGTGCTGTTCATTTTCCATATTTTAATTTTTTTCCCATTCTTTTTCTGTTATTAATTTCTACTTTTATGACTTCATTGTCAGAAAAGATGTTTTATAGTATTTTGATGCTCTAGATTCTTTTAAGGCTTGCTTTATGGCCTAATACGTGGCCTCTTCTAGAGAGTGTTCCATGTGTGTTGGAAAGGAAAGTATATTTGGCTGCTATTGAGTGGAATGTCCTGTATATGTGTGTCGGATCAAATAGATTGATTGTTCTGTTCACATCTTTCATGTCTTTACCAACCTTCTTTCTGGATGTTCAGTCCTTCACAGACATGGTATGTTGAAGTCTCCTACTATTACTGAGGGGCAGTCTTATCTTTTATTTCAATGCGGTTAGAGCTCGTTTTATGTGTTTTGGAGCTCTGTTTTGAGCTATATTATTATTTAATATGGTTATATCCTTCTGATGTATTAATCTTTTAATCATTAAGTGGCATCCGCCTGTATCCTTTGTGGTGGATTTTATTTTAAAGTCGATTTCACCAGAAACTCATATTCCTCCTCCTGTACTTTATTGGTTGTTGTGTGCTTGATATGTATATATTTTTTCCATGTTTTAGTTTATTTGTGTCTTTAAGTCTAAAATGTGTTTCTTTTAGGCAGTATATAGGCAGATTTTTTTAAAAACTCCATTCTGCCACTCTGTCTCTTTATAGATGCATTTAGTCCTTTTATATTCAGTGGAATTGTTGATAGGTATAAGTTTAGTGCTGTCATTTTGATGTCTTTTTTGTGTATTATTGATAGTTTCTTTGTTTTGCTTAATGTGCTGTCGTGAGAGGTTTCTCTTTGTGTATTTTCTTTAGTGTTGTTGATTTTGTAGTTGCTGAGCATTTATGTGTTTTTTTTTTTTCATTTTAATATGTAGGATTGTTAATTGCCTTTGTGGTTACCTTAATATTTGTCCCTGGTTTTGTGAGTGATAACCAATTTTTATTTCTTTAAATTGCCTTGACTTCCTCTCCATATGATAGAACTGTGACCACATTTCTTAGCCACTTTCTTTTGTTTTAGTGTTGTCATCTTTTACCAAATGGTATCTCTGTTTCCCAATTTGCAGTGTCTTAGCTTTATTTTTGTGATTTTCCTACCTGGGTTGATATCTGGTTGCTCTTTTCTGCATTTTAGTCTTAGGTGGTTATCTAATGTTTTTGATTCAGGGTACTCCTTTAATATTTTGAATCAGGGTACTCCTTTTAATATTTCTTGTAGTTTTTTTTTTTTCCTGCCAATTCCCTAAACTTCTGTTTATCTGGAAATGTCTTAATTTCACCATCATATTTGAGAGACAATTTTTTCTAGATATATAGTTGTTGGCTGGCAGTTTTTTCCTTCAAGGCCTTTTATGTGTCTCCCCTTTGCCTTCTTGTCTACATCATTTCTGCTGAGTAGTCCAACCTTACCCTTATTGATTCTTGTTTGTAGACTCTTGTTTGTATATCTGTAACTGCTTTTAGAATTCTCTCTTTATCTTTGGTTTTTGCAAGCATAATCATAGTATGTCTTGGTGACTTTTTGGGGGGATTATCTTGTATGAGGTTTCTCATCTTTGATGATATCTGCCAACAAATCTTCAACAAAATATTCTGTTATCCCCCCTGTTCTGGTACTCCAATCACTAATAGGTTATTCCTCTTGGTAGAGTCTCACATAAGTCTTAGGGTTTCTTCATTTTTGTAAATTCTTTTATCTGGTGTTGCCTTAAACATGTTGTTATCAAGTGCTTTGTCTTCAGTTTCAGTAATTCTGACTTTGTTTTTGCCTCAATTCTGCTTCTCTCGTTTTCTCCTACATTGTCTTATTCTGAAATTTTGTTATTAGGCTTCTGAACTTCTGTTTGCCATCTCTGTGGACTTTTGCAGCCTGTTAAATTTTTCATTGTATTCTTCTCTAAACTTCTGAAATTCCTGTATTGCTTTCTCTGTGTCTTTCTTGGCTTGTTCTGTGTTTTGCCTGATCCCCCTCCTGATCTCTTGAAGTGTTCTCTGTATTAATCTGTTGTATTCTGCATCTGGTAATTCCAGGAGGTTCTCTTCATCTGGAAATTTCTTGATTTTTGGGGGGGGGGGTGGGTTTCTGAAGCCATCATATTCTGCCTCTTTATGTGATTTGATATTGAATGTTGGGTGAGCCGTTAATAATTTGTTGTACTTATTTGTTTTCTGTTTGCTTACTGAGTCCCAACTTTTTGCTTTCTTTCACTTTGATATGCCTAGATAGGGAGCTCATGTGATCTAGTTTGATTATTGGATCTTCTGAACTGTTAATGACCTGTCCGCAGGTAGTTAGAGCTGTTGCTAGGTATGTAAGCCCAAGAGTCTATTTATTTTCTTGAATGGATTCAACTCAATTGTCCAGGTAGTTAGTCACTAAATGTGTGATGCAGGTGCTTCCCTACAGTACTAGACAGACAGGAGTGATTGGTGTAGGTACAGGTATCTGGCTGCAATAGACAGTCACATGCTGAGTAAGGCAGGGCACTGACAGCTGTGTGTTTGTGAGAAAAGCATGTCCCTGTTCCCCAGAATGCATAGGTCAGTAGGTTTTCCAGCTGGACTGTGGGCACCCAGTGCTGTTGACTGTAAGGACGGGGGGCACCACTTATTCTTGGACTCCTGTTGTAAGTGGCTATGAGGTTATATGATGTGAGTAGGCGAGGAACCCACTTATTAGGTAGAGTGGTGTCAAAAGTCACCAGAATGCCTGTTTACCAGATAGCTGAAACAGCTAAGGTAAGACTTCAGGTACATACCCTGTTGTACTGTTCCTAGGGCCTGTGCTGTTGAAATGGGCCTTTGCAGGTCTCTGTGGGGATGAAAAGCCTTCCAAGCCCACAGACCCCCTGTGCCTATGCCTCAGCAAAGGAAATGTTACTGCTCTGAGTTTCTTGCTTAGGGGAGCTAGCAGATTATTCTTTCCCTGTTTGTTAATTTGTTCCTTCTCCAAGTCCAGGAGAATGGCTCAGGGCACATAATGAGTCCTACTTCTGTCCCACTCGATGCATCGGTCTCGGAAGGCAGCAAATGCAGTGCAGAACAGCAGGGGTGCAGGTAAACAGGAGAGAGGTTTTTCCAAAGGGGTATTATTTAATCCTTGTAGTACAATAAATGCAAGTACTCACCTGTTGCTGACCAAGTGCTACTTTTCCCTGATTCTAGAGGCCTGAGTAGCCTCTCCACTGCTTGGTCTCTCCTGATGCCGTAGCTTGCATCGTCACACTCACACCAGGGGATCCCACCTGGTAGCTCCTTGCTGCTTTTGAACAGTCTCCCCTTTTCCTGCTGCTCAGTCAGACTCAGCTTTTCCTATGATGTTCAGGCATCCTGGATTGTTACATGTATAATCAATTTGCTTGCTTTTTCAGATCTTTGTTGTAAAAGAGACCACAGGAAGTATCTGACTACTCTGCTGTCTTGGCCCAACCTCCCTCAAAGCTTTGCAAAAACGTCAAATGATACTCATTATTCCTTATTTTCAAGATTTAGGTGATTTTTAGTGTTTTCTAGAAGTCTTTTTTTAAATACAAGAATTGACACAAAAAGTGCTTGTGCTAAACTTTTAATTAGGGAGGTTATTAATTAGTTTTTTGAAGACTGTAGTTATTCAGAATCTTTTATGAGGTTTAATATGTTTATATCAATTCATGTGCATTAGGCATAAAACTGTGTCTCCTAGAAATTGACACCAATTTTGTGTATGGTGTGTGTATGCCGGCTTCTGGTGTTGTGTTCCCTATGTGTGTTCTCTAACTGGGGTGGGACAATACTGTCGGGAAAACTATGAAATACTTCACCATGAGCATCGGTGAAATAACTTTAAGAAATCTAAATGGAAGCTGGCCACTATTTGACAGAAGACTTGAGATTCAAGGTCAGCAAATATTGGAAGTGGGGTAGAAAATGATGTTATATGTATCACATTAACCAGAGGTAGTAAAGTTGTAATAAACATCTAGAGTCAAGCTGTGGATTTCACATGTCCAAGAAAGGAAAATTATTTTGAGTGTAGTGCCAAAAGGAGTGCTGGTAAAAATGTTTAGAAGGCTTGACTAAATCATAAAAGTAGAATTTATTTATATTTGGAGCCTTATACATTATAACTTCAGTGCTTGAGAAATTCTGTCCCCAAGTTAACTTTATACACTTTTTTTTTATTCTAAAAAATAATGTAGAAGTTATCCATAAAGTTTCATGGTGACAGGTGAAGAACATAATCTTGTTACAATAACAAACAACTATTATCATTTTGGAACATTTATATCCATGTTTTTCATATACTTAAAAAAAATAATGTAAGTACCTACATTCTAGAAAAAGTATCTCAGTGAATAGGAATTGACTCAGTGACAGTGGGTTTTTTTTTCTTTTGAAAATCAACACTAAACAGAAAGTCCAATTTCAACATAGAGAATAAAGATATTCGTCTGCTTTTTTTTCTTGAAAACCACTAGAAAACAACAAAGGGAATGAAAAACAGAAATATTAACTCAACTTTTTCTGAAAATGAGTCTATCTCTGAATCACAGTATGTCATTACAGAATAATTCCTGAGTGTCAAGAACCAAGTTTATATACCCCAGGACAAAGACTGATGGAGTCTCATCTGGAAAAACTGTTTCCCCAGATAAGGAATCCTCATTTACCGACTGTCTAAGTTATCTAGGTGCTACCGTAACAGAAATACCACACGTGAACAGCTTTAACAAAGAGAATTTATTCTCTCACAGTCTAAGGGTCAGACATCCAAATTCAGGGTGCCAGCTCCACAGGAACACTTTCTCTCTCTTTTGGCTTTGCGGAAAGGTCTTTATATCATCAATCTTTCCCTGTTTTAGGAGCTTCTCAGCACAGGGGGCCAGGTCCAAATTGTGTGTATTCCTGGCTCTTCTTGGTTGTAATAAGGTCTCTGTGTTTCTCTATTCGCTTTTCTTTTTTATATCTTAAAAGAAAGAGACTTAAGGTACACCTTTATCTTGTAGATTAAGTCCTGCCTTATTAACATAACTGTGTCTAACCTGCCTCATTGATGTCAAAGAGGCTGGATTTACAACACACAGGAAAATCACATCAGATGACAAAATGGTAGATGATCACATAATCCTGAAAATCTTGGTCTAGCCAGGTTAACACATGTTAATGCATGAGGATTTCCATATAAAACAGATGACTCGTTACCTGTCCTTTCGAGTAATGGCTGCCGTTTCATAAGCCTCACCCATGCGTGGAGTGCTTAATCTTCTTTTTACTGATTCACCCTTTAATAGGAGAGGACAGAAAAATATGTCAGCAGTTGAAGAAGGTATTATTAAAGGCAGAGACCAAACCAACAACAACTTTAAAAAGATCTTAGAGGAAACATAAAATACAGGAATGAGAAAAAAAAGAAATATAATGCCCACTGAGAAATAAGAAGGTACCAGAACAAAAAGTAGAACATAAACATGAAAGAATTAGTCAGCAAGTATGAAAAAATTCTCGGAAAATATAAATATGCTATCAGTGTACAGAAACTCAATGCAAGGCTTCATCAAGTATACCGAGAAAATTTCACAAAAAGTGGAAAATGAGGCCCAGGACAAAAAAAAAAAAGCATAATGGAAAAGATAGAATGAAAAATAAAATTAATACCGAAGAGTGTCCAACATATAACTGATAGGCTTTCTAGGCAGAGAAAACAAAAACGAAAACAATGATGGAGAGGAGATTCCTAGGCAAATAACACAAGAAATTTCCCCAAAGTAGAAGAATTTAAGATTCTATTTTGAAGAATCAATGAGGGTCTAGCAAAATAAATTTTAAAGAGGACACATTGTGAAGTTTTAGGATGCCAGAAATGAAGAGATGATCATTTACAAACAATGTACAATACAGCTGAGAGTCCAAATATCAGATTTTTCAGCAGCAACATTTGAAGCAATGGAGCAACACTTTCAAATATTAAAGGGTAATGATTTTTTACATGGAATTTTATATGTAGCCGAACTATCACTCAGGAGTGAAGCTAGAATAGAGGCATTTGTAAATATCCAAAGACTTTGTTTTTTAAACTTTCAATACACCAATTTATAGGAAGCCATGGGAAGTGAACTCTAACAAACCCCAGGATGATGATGAACGGAGGTGGCCAAATCTCTGCTATGTAGAGAACAAGAGGGTAACCAGTCCAGACTAGCACAGACAAGAGAAAAGTTCCAGGCTGAGAGATTTCCAAGGGATGTTTGGAATTGATAAACAATTATAAGTTTAATCTTCTGGAAATTTGAGTTAAAAGACAATCGAAAGTATAAAGAATTACCAACAGACTTAAAAAAATTGACCAAAACTCAGCAGTAAGAATGTCATAGAAGAAAGGACATAAAATCATAGTGTACCCCTTGAATTAACAACGGACAATATTTATGTAGTCATAAACATTTAAACACTGAGAAATCAGTTACAACTTGTGCTTTAGCAGGAGGATATGGGAGATGGAAGTTGAGAGTGGGAACTGTGGTTGCAGCACATGAGAGACCTAATGTCTCATCTACCTTAGCAGAAAATCAACAATGTTTAAAATTGATGAATCAAGAGATAAAGCATGTTATTCAGAAATGGAATTCAGTGCCACAGAAATTTGGTTAAATGTGGATTATGGTTATATCTGTAGCTTTCATTTTGGGTAATGGATTCATGTTGAGGATTTACATTTAGTAATATTGATTACAGTATTAAAAATAGCTAACTAAATTAAAAGGAAGTAAGCAGTGCAAGTATTATCAGTGAGAGTATATCACAAACCAAGACTTGTGATTGATCTGAGTAGTTCACATTGAGTTAAAAACAAAAACAAAAGTGTTGCAAGTGTTTTTCTTGGATGGGATAGTGAGACTCGGAACTGACAGGACAACAGTTAGGTTTTTTGCTTCTGGGTGGTCGGCGGGATGCAATGTGGTCAAGCAGTAGATTATATTCATTTTAAGCCTTTTAGTAAGTATTACTTTCAAAAATATAATTTACAAAAGAATGATGCAAGCTAAATATTGGCACCGTTACATCTGTGTGTATTATGCTTTATGTTTTCAAAATCTTGTGAGCCAGCAAAGACTGTTATTGCTAGCTTCCTTTCAGAGAAGTAAAAACTGATGCTCAGAATTTAAGCTCATTTCACTGTAGCTTATTACTTTAAATCATATTTAATATCACGCAATCAGTCCTGAAAGAATTCTTGGTAAGTTTCTGATTATTCAGAATGAAAATGTGTGAATGAAGTCTATCAGTAATTTCAAACAAGTTTAGCTAATTATTATATAAGGGAAACACAAGAAGTATGACCAAATATATTTTTCTCGTATACTAATTTATCTAAATCTGCAATGAGAAGTTAAACTGGGTGACATTTCTATCTTATTTCCCCTTGTAGATAAATAAAAATTCCAGTGGCATAGTGGTTAAGAGTTTGGCAGCTAACTAAAAGGTCTGCAGTTCAAATCCACCAGATGCTCATTGGAAACTCTATGGGACAGTTATACTTTATCCTATAGGATTGCTGTGAGTTGGAACGAACGTGACGGCAACTGATACGGTTTTTGGTTTCATTCAGATAAATAAATTTGTACGTTGGGACAAGGGTGTGTTATGAACAAAAGAGAAGCCAAGAAAGATGTCAGCTAATAATTATGAAGTCAATAAAAAGCACAAATAAACTTTTAAAAATCAGTCAAGAAAAATTGTCTAATGATCTTTAAAATGCTTAGAAAGCAACAATACATACAAGCTCTTCATTTAGATATGGCCAATGTTATTTATTCAGAAGACTAATTAATAAATATTTATTTAGCTATTTTTATTCCGGGTCTCAAAAATCTTAGTTATCCTCTCTTGAAACCTTCAGGCACTGTATTTCCTATTTTCCATTTTGAATCATTTCAGAAAATCCATATATAATTTAGCCATAATTTAGAATTATGACATGACTATTAAACACTGAATTCCATTAAAGTTCTTATCTTATTTAAAAAAGGCATAGTTTTGCAGTCTTTTGCAATTATTCTTCCCTTAAAGACAGAGAATGAAAAAAAAACAAAGAAAATGGTATCCTTGAATTCTGTGTAATCATTTCATGATTAAAGAATTAAAATTAATGGTTCTATAATTAGTTTCTGTGCCTGTATGTTGAAACCTCACTAATATGAAAAAGAACTTGATAATCATTTTATTTTGTCATCAAAATCCATCAGGTTTTATAATTTAATTTCCATCACTTTTTTTATTTCAAATGTTCATAATGTGTTCCTGACTTTCCCTCTTTAGTTCTTCAGGATTTTTGCCTGTAGGGCAGAATTCTTTTTGCTTTTTAGTCAGAACCTAAGTGTGTATTTTAGTAGGAAGCGCTGACTTTCATCGTGTGTCCCAGCTGACTAACCTTTGTATCCCCAGTGGCTTTATTGACTGAATAATACAATCTGTAAACTTTTTTCAACTCTCTAACCCTTGTATTAGACAGTTCAAGAAAATCACACAATTTATGAAAAGTAAATGCACTTTTGGCATTAACTCCAAATTATAACTGTTTCTTGCATTGTGCAAGGTAAAATGACATACACGGTTTTTTACAGGTGCAGCATTTTATTTTCAAGAGTAGGTTTACATTCATAGGTATACCTGGAAAACATTTTCTCTCCAGTAGTGTACATTTAAAGCTGTTCAGTGTTCCTACTGAGGAGTCAGGAAGACTCAGAAAACCTCAGCCTGACTCCTTCTGCTTGTTTTCCTTCACAGGGGCTGGTGGAAGTTTGATCTGGCTACCCCACCCCCCCCGCCCCTTTTTGTTTTTTCTCTCTCTGGGACTTTAAGCTTCAGCATAAAAGCCAGTTGCTTCCAAGTTGACTCTGATGCACGGTGACCCCGTGTGTGTTTCAGAGCAGAACTGTGCTCCATAAGGTTTTCAATGGCTGATTTCTCAAAAGTAAATCGCCAGACCTTTCTTCTGAGGCACCTCTGAGTAGACCCAACCCTCCCACCTTTCGGTTAGCAGCTGACCATGTTAAATATTAACATCACCCGGGAACACCAAGCTCCAATACACACAATATTCAAAGGATGTTTATTAAAAATTTTAAGAGTATGACTTCTTATAAACTTTGATGATGAGTTTTATGTTGACAGTCTAAAATAATGCTTATAGAAAAATCACTAAATAACAAAGTATTTTTTTTAAAAAAAAAATCACTAAATGACATTCCTTTTGTGCTGAGTTTTAAACAAATACCTCACTGAAAATGTGATTGCAATACACTTATCAATCTGCTTGAGTAGAAGCCGGCTTGCATTATGTATTTGACTCTTACCAGTCAGGAAAAGCTACCTAGGGCCACAATATAGTATCTCTTTCTGTGTGTATTTATTGTTTGGTTCTGACATTATGTATGTGTATGCACGTGTGTGTTGTGTAGCTGGAGGAATTCCCCTTGAAAAAGTAAAGCTAAATTTTTGTCACTCTTGCCTGAGACTAGTGACAGACTAATAACGAAGAGGGATGATAGTAATAAAACGGGGCCAGGGGTACATTCCTGAGATTTTTGTTGCTTCTAAAATGATAGGCCTGTTACAAAATGACCACAGAGGGACTCAGAGTAAAAGCACTGTCAGAGCCTTTCTGATGGAGATGGTGACCCTCCATCTGATCCAGAAAGCATTCGAGAACAGGATCCATCACATCAGAAGCAGATGCAGTATTAACAGCCTTGACAACCACCTTTTTAACCCAGAGAATATAGCTGTATGTTTTTAATTTGTTGTGATTTATTACACTGAAATTGGTGTGAAATGGACAACAAATCATGGGTGTCAGAATCTGGAAATGAATTTTATCAGCACAGGGAAGTGAGTGCCTTTGGGATTTGCATAAGTGTCTCATAATTCTTTTCATATTACATATGATGAGTAAAACTGTGAAAATAAACTGAAAACAACATGGTATTTCCTAAGTAGCTAATTGCATGTGTACACATAGACACACATAAATATAGCCATTTTGTCCCAGTTTAGGCTCTGTCTATACTTCAGTGACCTGTGTATACCCACAAAAATATTGGTCTACTCTGGCTGGAGGAAGGGGAGTGGGCGGAGAGGAGGGGAAAGGAGACTGTTGGGAGGATGAGACATGTATGGAGCAGAGAGGAACAGTGTGCTGTCACCAGACGGAGAGCAGTGGAAGCTGCATACAGGGGGGCATGTAAATTTATACGTGAATGTACATTTTCACTCAGTTATGTTAAATAAAAATAAACATTTAAAAAAAAATTTGTCTAAAAATCTTTAAGTATTAAGGTCATTTGTTACATATCATAAATGCCTATAGTTGTATACAGAAAAACTGCAAAAATTATGACATCAGGTGTAACATATTTACCCACTTTTCACTGCTCAAATTTAGAAGATGGAATTTAGACCAGTGTTCCAGTATAAGAATGCTAAGATTAAAGAAAGATCTATCCCCAAGTTTCAGATGTTACAGATTCCTTCAGCATTGCAAAAAATGCTGCCTGTTATAAACTAACTTTGCATGCATAATTAATTCTAGCCCCTCATTCCTACTTCACCACCAGAAGAGAAATTGAATTCAGGTGTTTGGTGAACATATGGGGGATTTAGTGTGAATTTATAACCTGCGGTTGGAGTGTAAAACCCCAAGATGTGTGCTGATAAAACTTAATGAAGCTTGTGCAGAGGAGCTATTTTTATTTGTAGTTTGGTAATTGATACATTTCTTGGTTTAACCCTCCCACCCTTTCCCCTATTCCTCATAAATCTCCCAGCTTGAGAGAAACAGCCAAAGTCCCAGTCTTCTTAGCCAGCTTGGTACGAGGCTTACCGAATTTGAAAGTTCAGAGTTTGTTTTTCCACAGCCTTCTACTGTCTTCCTCCCCTTTCCTTTCGGTTCCTTCTTCACCTGTGTGACAGGAGGCAAGACCGCGTGGCCTCGTATAGGCACCATGGGAGGAGACACTCCACCACCACTAGTTGTCATGGAGTCACTTCCAATTCACAGCAGTTCCACAGGTGTCAAAGGAAAACTGTGCTCTGTAGGGTTTTCGATAGCTGTGACCTTTCAGAAGTAGGTCACCAAGCATCTTCCAAGGCATCTCTGGGTGGACTTGAATGTTCAACCTTTCAGTTAGCGTCCTGGTATGTTAACTTTCTGCATGACCAAGGGACGGCTGAGGAAGTACTGAGTTTCTCTAAGAAGAACAAAAGCTCCTACAGAGAGGTGACACCACTTTTTTCTTTCTCAAGGAAGCAGCATAAAGACAATAAAGTTCTTTGCTAAAATTTAGGCAACAGATTCATTGTATTGAAAGGTTTTCTGCCCTGAAATAAGTACACCTTAAAGGAACAAAAACCTACCAAACAGTCTTTAGCAATGTCACTCTATTGGATGTTGAGAAGAATGCTCCTGATTTGAGTGCCATGAGGGAAAACAAATGATGAGTGTTCCGTTGTAACATACAGGGTGTAATGGGTTTAATGATCAATCTATGTTTGCTCACTAATTTACAGTCATTAGGAACTCAGTTCTGACATCTGTAGATTGTAACTATTTGGCGATTGCACAATCAGGAATATTTTGTGGAATCACTAATTAGTATAGGAGAATAACTAGAATGAATGCTAATAGTCTCTGAATGGTTTTATTTGTTGGTAGAGTTAGGATGTCTTTTTAGTTCAGTGACATTTCTCCCCCCTACACTTCAGTCATCCTTGTTCAGAAACTTGTTTATAGCCACTTTATCATGCTGACAAATGTGTCTGTTTTGAGAGGATTATAATGCTGTATATCAGCGCATGACATCATGGTAAGACATTGTTTAATGACCTGAGACACTTGTGGTTGGTGCTGGCTGGGTCTTGCCAAAGCTCTGTGACAGGTCTGCCCTGCGTGTGCTTCTCCCAAGTGTCACATTTTGCCTTATTTGGTCCTGGTGTCTCCATGATATAGCCAAATTTTAGACTTCCCGTTGGTACAGGAAATGGATTAAAAATGTTCCCTTTTGTAGGATGCCACGTAAGTTAGTAATTGGGCAAAGAAGGAAGGCATACTGTAGTTTTTCCCCACTAAAAATGTTTGGAGAGATACTAAAGCCTTTGGAGGATGGGTGTTTCACAGTGAACTGGATCTGTAGTCCTTCCGTATCAATATGTACCAAGGAAGTCGGTAGAGAAATACATTTCCCTTAAATAAGTGGAGTGAAATACAACCCCATATTTGTCGGCGATTTGGTTACAGCTCATGGTGACCTCTGGGATGTTAGAATAGAATCATATTCCATAGGAGTTGTAATGGTTGATTTTTTTGGAAGTATATCGCCACATTTTTCTTCTAAGTTAGCTGTGAGTGAATTTGAACCTTCAACCATTTGGTTAGCAGCTGAGTATGTTAACTGCACTAGCCAGGGACTTCTTGTTAAATATATTGACAAAGCTTGAAAAAGTCAGTGTTCAGGAAGATATCACTTCAGAGTATAAATGAATCAAGTCCTAAAAGCTTTAATATTTTCTCCTTTGTAAGTATGCTGGGAAATAGACCATAATTATACTCTCTAAGTGTTGAATGTGGAAACCCCAAATTAGGGAGTTGATAGAATTTTGAAGCACAAGCAGATGGAAAAAAAAAGAGTTCTCTAAGTGGAGAGATTTGGCAGTTAACAAAACTATAGTATGTTGGTTCCCTTTGGTATGTTTATGGAGTATTTGGGGAAGTGATGATATGTCAACAAGCAAAAGCTTTGAGTGTGGTGTTGCATTATTTCAAGATCTAAGATAGAATTTGCAAATTAAAGTTTGGGGGGTGTGGAGGAGGAAGAATAATGACCCCTTTGGTCTCTCCAGTGATTGGATGCCAAGTGCAATGAGAAATTCACTGGCATTTGGAGTAGAATTTGTACTTGGGTCAAAAAACTAATTGCTAAGACTGAGAGGTATATAGCAAAAATGATATGGCTGAAGATATAAAATGATACAGTCAACAAAAATCTTTACTATGTACGAATGTTTTGTAACTTAGTAATTTAAAGGACATCTGTTGAATCCTGTTCCCTTGGCAAATCAACTAAAGTGAATTTTAACCAGGACTATATCCTTGTGAGCTGTGATTTTGAGCCATATACTAGAAGGTCATCAGTCTTTGCCAAAAGAAGAAACCAGGAATGAGCCCTTGAGTTTAGTTTTACTGAATAATCATGGCAACTATATTTTTGCCGTGTTCTAGGAAAACACCCATATTCCTGCCTTATCTCAAGAGGGTTCAGTGTTAGAGGTGAGGGATACCAGATGACTGTATTGTAGATGAAATGATAGGAAAATTGACAGAAAGACCTACCCTAAGCACTTGAATGGATTACTGTGAAACATTCTAGCCATAAACTGGTTTTCCATCACAAGTATATTTAATTGGTTTCTTGTGTTAAAACCGGGCAGTTACCAATTTTCAGTTACATCTTCTGCAGAGTTATGTCTTGCTCCATTTTTCTCAGAGGCCATAACTTTGAAATGACTAACCTTATAAATGATAGTGGTGAAATTCCTTCATAAAATGTGGTTTTAATACTCTTCTAACCAATGTGCTTTTGCTACAGGCAATATTTATTGGTTCCAACTGAATACAATGCCTAGATCTACAGACCACTTTATTTCATTTACTTAAACAAGTATGTACAGCCCCCATACTGTGAGCCCAGCACATATGATGTGGTGATGACAGTATGTGTGTTTGTTTAAGGGAGGATGCCAAAAAGAGTTTTTTAATTATATTCTGCCACCATGTTGTGCATAACAAACAACCTGAAAGTCAGTGACATACAATAACAAACACTTTTTGGCCTTACATCTGTAGCAGGCTAGGGATGGGCTGATCTATCTGGGCTCTCTTAAGCTGAATTTAAACTGCAGTTTGGGTCCAGATCTGGGCCATGTGTCTTTTAGCCTCCTTTTACAGTAGGCATTCTTCTCGGGACAAAAGGCAGGAATACAAGAAAGCACCCTCACCTCTACCACCATGCAGTCACGTTGCAAGTCGCTGTTTGCATCGCATCTGCTGTCATTCTGTTGGTCAAAACGAGATACATAGCCAAGGCCAACATTGATAGATCTGGTTTTCTATTAAACAAATTGCCGCTGAATTGATTCCAACTCACAGTGACCCTATAAGACAGAATAGAACTAACTCCTCCATAGACAGCATTTCCAAAAAGCAGTAGTTGGTGGATTCAAACCACCAACATTTTGGTTAGCAGCTGAGCTCTTAACTACTGTACCACCAGTTTTCTATTTTATCACAATTTTCTATTATATCACAATTTCTATGGATCTGGACTCTGAACTCAGCTTAGCTGGGTACTCTGCTTAGGGTCTCACAAGGCTGCAATCACAGTGTCAGCCAGCCTGGGTTCTCATAAGGAGGCTGGACTAGAGAAGCATTACCTTTTCTGTTTGTAAAGTTGGCAGCATTCTGTTCCTTGTGACTGTAGGATTCATGGCAACTTCCTTCTTCAAAGTCAGTAAGAGAAGAGAAAGCCTAGCAAAGCGGACACTGCTTTTGTGGAATGGTGTAAATGTAACCATGTACATTCTGTCTCCTTTGTTTCATTTCATTGATTAGAAGCAGTCTTGTGCTCCACAGACTCTCAAAGAAAAGTGATTGAACAAAGGTGTGACTAGCAGGAGGCAGATATCATGGGAGCAACCTTGAAGTCTGTCTGTCCACAATTGTGTGGGAAATACATTCCTCCCATGGAGTCAAAAGTGGAAGGAGTAAATATTTGCTTAACAATCTGATCTGCCTCAGGGAAGTGGTGTACAAAATATATGTAGGTGACATGGCTGCAATCAAGACACAAACTTAAGAGGGAGGAAATAACTACATTCAGGTTCTGGTAAGCACTGCAAGGCAATATTTGGTTCAGAGGACAGTTATTAAAGAATTCAAAGGAAAAGATGAATGTGGGCTGGAGTAAAGAAAGGCTTGAAGAATCTGATTATTTTGGCTTATTGGTGGGATTTAGAAAGATAGAGCAAAAAGGAGAGGCATTAAAGAAAGAAAAATATCAGCAAATTTATTTTTCAAGCATCCTTGACAGTGTCTCTTTCTCCTACCAAGTAATAGACCGTATTTTTGCGCAAACAACGCGTGCCTTCTACGTTTGTTTGCCTATCGCCCCTCCCACTGTGAGGTATTCTGAGCACAATGCTAGTTTTTTATAGTAACATGTAAAAAGAAAATTGGCATAGCCATGCTTAGGAAACTATTTCAAGGAGGGAGGGAGCAGTTGGTGAACAGATATAGGAGATGCATGTTATCTGCATAAAAATATAATAATCATATCCACCTTCTGAGCAACATGGGAAACCTCCTCTAAATCATTCTCTCCCTTGTGTCTGTCTTCCCTTCTTCTCTTTCATTTTTCTTTCCTTCTTTGGAAAGGACTGGAAAATCCAACCAAACCAGTTGCCATCAAGTTGATTCTGAGTCATGGTGGCCCTGTGTGTAGCAGAGTAGAAATGTACTCCATATGGTTTTCAATGGCTGATTTTTCAGACATGAGTCTCTAAGCTTTTTCTTGAGGCATCTCTGGGTGAAGCTGAACTGGCAGTCTTTAGGTTAATAGCCAAGTGCATTAACCATTTTTACCATTCAAGGACTCAGAATATACCAAAATGTTACCTCCTTGTTTAAAAAAGAAAAAGAAAAAGAAGAAGGGTGGTTTTCTCTTTTCCCTTGAATTCTGGATCTGAAAGCTATGCCTTCTATTGCACAGCTCTCAGATTTCTTTTGCATAATTAAAAATGCAAATGTCAAAGTATTTTTAATCCATAAAGAATTAATCAGTCACATCACAAACTTCTCCCTCAGCATATGCTGATCTGAAAAGATAGGTCAGAGCTAAAGCCTGCAGACTGCTATAACTGGGGTTCCAGTGACGCAGAAGGAGCAGACAATCGAAGCGAGGCAACATTACATAGACAATGCCCAGGTTTGGGTTTTAATATTTGTTTTCCTTGCAACTGTTACTAGGGAACTGCTGGCCTTCTCTCAATGCAGTGAATAAATAACTTAGAGAAGCAACATATAAAGTGGGCAGCATCTGCAGAATATAAAGTAGAGGTTGTGAGCTAGCAGCCAGCAGGCCTATTTTGTTTGGCTTACCTAGGATTAAAAAAAAATATTAAAAATGAGTCAGCCTTTAAAATTTGAGAAACACTGTGTTGTGAACATCTCTTAACAAATGGGAAAGCAACACCAGGCCTGCATCCCTTTAAGACAGCACTTGAGTCAAATAAGGGTCTGCTGCCATAGAGCAAGGATTTTGCCCACCCCTCTACTTGTCATGAATGTGAGCATTTCCAGTGCAGTGCGAGGACCCCTTCGCTCTCAATTGTCCTGTGGGTATTTGAATTTGTCCCATCTGTGAAGCATACCAGGCCTTGTTTTGAAAGTATAGCGCTTTCTGCATATATGCAGATTTCTGGGACTTGTACTAAACCTGTTAAATACAAATGTCTAAAGGAGAGTCTCAGAATGTTTGTACAGCAGTCTGGATGGTTCTTATGCAAATACAGTGTATGTAAGTGAGAATCACCATTCTCTCTCTTTTTCACACACAGTATAAAGGACCTGGTTGGGTTATCATGCCTCGGGAGCACAGGTGCAAGGCTGGCTCCAGTGCTTACCTGGAAGTGGGCTCATTTAGCATGAGTTAATGTTTTCAGCTGGTTCTGCAAAGTACATTTCAGTGGTGGAATCTGAAATTTCTGAAGCCTGCTCCACTGTGTGGTTTATCTCTGACAGAAGAAGTTGCAGTCCCCGTGGTAATTATGGATGGAAAAAATCTAAATTCCATATATTCAACATAACAGTATATGTTTTCACTGGAAATCTCCATTGTGTGTATCTGATGTATTCTTCCTTAATCTTGTAAGAAAAAAAAAAATCCCACCCATTACTCAACCAAAGCCAACCGTCTTCGTTTAGTAAAATCACGTATATTTTAAAAAGTTTCATTTGAAAGAATGTATAGGGGAAGGCTGTTAATGTAGGAGATACAGTGTCTTGCTTTTTCTGTGTAGAATTTTTTTTAATCAGAAAGTATCTTTAGAGTTCTCCTCCCCATATAAACCATGACTTAGTTCTTCCTCATTACCAGCTTTATTGTCTCACTCACCCTCCCCTTGACTTAGGTGGTTATTATATCCTTCACAAAAAAAAATAATAATGAGTAACTTTGAGTTGTCAGTGAATGTAAATGTAAGTTGATTGGGATATGTAGGGATTAGTCACTGTTGCTAATGAATATTTAAAATTTCCTTTAGCTTCCCTGGCGGCAGAGCTAACCAAGAGCTTTAGAAGTCCAAATGTGAATTTTTGGTGAGAATAGACTAGCATGAGAAACAGAACTGAGCAGTTGCAATTATTTCATCTCTAGAAGCCAGGATTTCACCTTCTGACTGCCAAGGGTTGTTCCCCAAGGATGCCTGGTGGTCTTCCAGCCTTTGGAAGCCCTCATCAATCATGAAAACCATTGCAGCCTGTTTTTCAGCTTCAGCTTTGAACATGGTGGCTTTGCTAGTCTCAGACAAGTCAATTCACTTTCTCTAGAGCATAGGAAAAAAGGAAGCAAAAGAAAAGATAGTGAAACACTGGTCTCACTATCTGCTCAGGTTTGTAAATAACGGCAAAACTGACTTCTAGAACTTGTACTTTGGAAAACATTTGACATTACCAGAACTTTAAGGATATGGGATTAACTCCCCTTGCTAGGAGACAGGACCTTTAGTTAATCAGAATGAATAGGAGGTCAAGTTTCATCAGTGGTTTTAACCTCATGAACTTAATAATTATGAGATCAAAACTATCTGTGAGACTTGAAAATAACAGAGAAATATTTCAGATTACACTTGTAAAATACTTTGTTAGTCAAGCCTCCTATAATCCTCCCACCAAGAACAAAGACACAGCTGAAAAGATGGCATTGAATTTATTGAATATTCACTTTCCTATCTCTTTGTCTTATAAATGTAAACCATTCTCATTACTACCCTATCATAGTTTCACATAGAAAATAAGGAGTTCTGTAGACAAAATACTGTATCTAGAGATTGAGCATTAGCAATTATTGAACATTTATGTGTTAGTGCAAGATAAGATGCTGTATGTAACTGTAAAAAGTCAGTGAGAGCAATTTGACTCAAAAGAGTAGAGAGGGAGTTTTTAACCTGTACTTTCATGTTGTCAAGTAGGGCATATTACATACCCATTTAGCTTTTGTCTCCAAGTGATTCATTCTAAACATGTATCAGAAGAAAAGCAAAGGGAAGACAAGCTTTAGTTGACTGAGAAAATAATCAAATTGAATGTATCAGCAGGATATTCAAGAAGCTCTGATAGAGTTGATAGGAATGTGAAGACAAGAGGGACCCTTGGAGGATAGTTATATTGTGGTCCTATACACAAACAGTTTCAATTTAGATTTTTAAGCCTTTGAAGTCTTTAAAGATAGGTGGATTTGTATGTAGACAGAGGGTGGCTGCATTTTCAAACAGCTGAAATCTTGACTACTACTTAAAAGGTTTGTAGTTTGAACATACCCAGAAGCATCTCAGAAGAAAGGCCTATGCATCTGCTTCCAAAACATTGCAGCTTTGAAAACCCAGTGAAGTAGTTCTCCTCTGCACAGATGGGGTTGCCGTGAGTTAGAATCAGTGGCAACTAACAAACAATAGATGTATCTTAGTTTGAGAGTTTCATACTCTCTCCTTTCCAAGCTACCGTCTCACAAATGACATTACAGAGGGTTGTACAGCCAGCAGAATTCAGACACACACCCTGAGTAACCAGGGCAATTTGTTTTCCATGAGACATGATCTTCCTACTAACTGGCAGTTTCCCGTTTTACTTGCAGCTTGGAGGGTATATATGTGATATGGTAAATGTAATATTTGATGCCTATCCTTAAGAAATATGAAGTCTTTTGAGCAAACAGACAATCTACACGATATGCTTGAATAACTTCCCTAACAGAATGGAATCTAGTGCTTTAATGAGTAGAACAGTCTAAAAGTTCTGAGACATTTAAGATTGATTTAATTTTGATCATTCATCTGTGTTACTCTTTCAAAAACAGTTTTTATAACTTGTATGATTTTATAAAAGAAAGACGTTGGAATCTGGTATGTGTTACTAAGTCATACAACATGGCTATGTTGTGAACTGGACAAGAAGCCAGATGATCGGGATTCTAGGCTCACTTGTCTCACCAGCCAGCTGGATGCTTCAGACAAGTCACTTATCTTCTTCTAATGTCAGTTTCCTCACTTGTAAACACAAATGTGTGTGCATGTGCATATGTATGTATGTGTGAAATACTATTCTTATGTACCTCTCTTATATGCTTCTGTGAGGATACAAAAAAATAACAACTCCAATGCTATACAAAAAACAGGAGATATTATTTACTACCTGATTAACTCAAATCATTACCTGAGTTTATTTTTGAAACACTTTTCGTTGAAGCTCTCGGCGTTGCATTTTGTGTAAACTTCTGCTGACTCATAAATGGGTACTTCACATAATGACATTGTGAAAATAAATCTGCACATTAATGAAGTTGTATTTTATGGTGTTACCTCACTTGATTCTTACAACTTTGATATTTAGAGCAAAAATGATTTTATCCTCACTTCATTTAGTATAAAGAAATCACAGATCAGAGGCACTAAGTTCCTTAGTCTAAGAAGGTAGAGGAGGTAGGGCTAGACTTTGGTATTTTTTACTTCTAATGAAATGTCCTTTCCAGAAAAACAAAAAGTTCACTGCCAGCATCTTGAAGATTATATAAAGTAAACAGAGATTTAAAAAAATAGCATGCAAAGAAAATATCTAAAAATAATACCCTCTTCAATAGCTGTCTTAACTTCAATAAGCCTTAATCATAAGACCAAAATGAAAATAAACTTTAAATACTCAGATCTGGATTTAAAAAAACCACTTCCTTTTAAGTCATTTCATTGCAGACTACCTTTTTGGTTTGTTTGTTTTCCTGGCAACTATAATTCACAGATTATATTAGTGAAGAGTGTTCACTGTTGCCCCTCCTGTCTTTCAGCAACAGATCAACTCCTAGCAACCATGATCGGATACAGCGTCTAAGGCAAGAATTTCAACAAGCAAAGCAGGATGAAGATGTGGAAGATCGGCGACGTACCTATAGCTTTGAACAACCCTGGGTGAGTGACTGGTTCTTTGGCACCGTGAGTAGCCTTTCAGCTTTGCAGCAGTAAAGGCCACTGAGCTATGACCTCAGTTCTCAGTGAAAGGAGACAAGATGGAGCCAGATTCCTTTGACCTTTAACTTATTGATCTTTCCCTTATTTCCATCTGGATTTCATCATTGCTAATTTCATTTTTCATCTTGTTGCCCCATCTGTCCATTGCATAATAGGGTTCATTGCCTTATGGTAAGTCATCAAAAAAGTATTTTTGTTCTAAACAATTCATTTTTTAAAAAAAGTTTAGTCAATACTTTTCTGTAGGTATATTTCTCATAATCAAAGAGAAAAAAAAATCAGTTCCAGAAATATCTATGATGTATCTGCTGTACAGAGTTCAGTGTTTTGTAATTATTGTTTCTTTACTCTCCATCTTTCTTCTTGAGAATATGTTGCATTCTTCTAATTGATGCCTAGTATTATCCATCCTCTATACTGCCACCATAGTCATCTTTTAGAGCAAAACTTCGACCGACTTCTCGTTGTCTGCAACATACAATTGAAATTCCTCAGTATGGCCTACTGATCCTACAGAATCTAACCCACACGTGTGCTCTGATCTTGTGTTTTATCCTAGAGAGGTGGTGGTACTTCTGGGAATCAAAGGCATTGGAGTGGATTTAGGGGTTTGGGGTGATGGGAGTTTTGAAGTAGCTCTGGAGGAAACTTGATAGAGAATTCACTAGGAATGAAAAATAAGCTACTTTAGGTAGGAACGCAATCCTAGTGGCATAGTGGTTAAGTGCTCTGGCTGTTCAAGTCTACCAAGGTGCTCCTTGGAAATTCTATGGCGTGATTCTGCTCTGTGCTGTAGGGTCGCTATCAGTTGGAATCAACTTGACAGTGGTGATTTTTTTTTTTCATTAAGGTAGGAAAACCTTACTGAGGGTAGATAGCATTAATTTTAGTAATTCCAGTTGACACTGTTATATGAACACAGTCAACAATGCTTAAAGGACTGGAACTAGAAGGAAAAAGAAAGTTTATTGACAGACTCCTTGTAGGCATGAAGAAGACAATCAAGACAAAAAAAATCAAAGAAGACGCCATAGTTGGAATACTGGTGAAATGAATGAACATTCACACTACTGGAGCTGTTACCCAGTCTGTGAAGCTCAAGAAAGAATTAGCATGATAGCCTTAGAGGATGCAGAGAAATAAGTGAGGTAGTAAAAGGGGTTAATGAGATAGTAAAAGGCAAGTTAAATAGAAATGGGAAGATAGAAGTCTAGAAAGTTCAGATTTTTTAAAAAAGATACTTTTGGGAATCCAAGATATTGGAGGTGGCTCAGTTCTATATGATGTTGAGATCTGAAGTGTGGCTATCCATGCAGTGAATTATTGAAGTACAGGAGAGATTAGTGCTCAAAAAATGATGAGTTCAGGTAAGAGCAATGGAAATACACTGCGTTTTTTGCCAACCAAGACTTCCCCCTACCCCAAAGTGTTTTTGTAATCAAACTATGGTAATTTTCCTTTACATGTTGCTATAAAAGAATTAGCATAGCACACTTAAGAAAACACCTGAGAAAGGAGGACACAGTTGGCAAAAAAAAAAAAAGAACAGATGAGTTATTTGCATAATGTGGTAATTATACCAGATATTTGGAAGCAGAGGGAGAATGGTATTAGAAAGGCTTGCATAAAAATGATTCTGATTTCTTTGGGTAAAGATAAACAAGCCAGTTAAAACAGAACTGAGAGGGTGGCCATGTTGAAGTGATAGAGAGATGAAGGTAGAAATGTAATAGGAGCCTTCAGTGCTAGACAGAAAGTTTGAAAAATGCTGGTATAAACAAAGTCCACGCAGTAGATAGAGAGCAGATCGGCATAACTGGACTACACCATAATCTGTAAGGTTTTCTAAACTCAACCCAATATTTCAAAGCATGGAGTAGCAAGGACAGGAGTCTGGGAACCACATTTTCAGTGGACATCAATGTCAACTGGCATAGCCAGTCTTTAGCTAAGAGAGTCTTCTGCACCCCATGTTGGTAATTGATGTCTGTGGTCTTGAAAGCTAACAAGCTACCATCTGGGGTATACCAAATGGTCCTAACCCATCGGGAACAGATGACAGCCAAGAACATCAACAACATGAGGAAAAATGAGGCAAGGAGGCAGAACCACCCATATGAATGGGGGATTGCATCAGCATGAGGCCAGAAGAACCAGATGATGCCTGGCCACCACCAAAGGCATCCATGAAGGGAGACATAATATAGAACTCCTGAGGCAACAGGAGAAAAAGTGGTGGCCAGTTCAAAAACTCTTCTAAAAGACCAGAACTGATGGTCCAACAGCCTGGATGGTACCTTGGGAACATGGCCCCTAGACTTGCTTCTGGCCCTGACCTGAAACCAGTACTGAGGTCAACTCTTCAGACAAGAATGGACTGGACTCAGGAACACAGTATTAACATACGATGTATGTGCTTTATGGTTTTATATGTTTATAGGAGGCTGTCCTACTGCTTTCTTCCTAGATGGGAGAGAAGAGGGTGGAGAGGAGGGGACAGGTGCTCATTAAGAGGATATTGGAAATATAGAGTGAAAAGGAGGAATGTGCTGTCACAGGTTGAGGAGAGCAGATGGAGCTGCAGATAGGTGGGCATGCAGAATTGATTCTGATTGTATACTTTCACTTAACCAAAATAAAAAAGAAAGAAAGAAAGTCCATTGGCCCATTAGCCAGGTCACATGGCTTTCTGGGCTTCAGTTTTTTATTTGTATACTAAGAAGCTTAAAGTAAATAACTGACTGTCAGTCACTAAACCCTTTGTTAAAATGAAACATTAAGAGGAAACAGGTGAAAGTAGAGCTCTTCTGGTTAAATACAAAGGCCTCCCTGGATCCATGTAATTGCTGTTTATACATCAGAGCTTTGAAAACTGGAGTTCTTAAACTGACTCCTTCAACAACACCTGGGAGCTTGTTATAAATGCAGTTTGTTGGGCCCGACTGCAGACCTACTGAATCTGAATCTCTGTGGGAGGGGCCCAGGAATCTGGATTTTTACAAGCTCTCCAAATTATTCTGATGCATGCTGAAACTTAAGAAACTGTACTCTAGAATCTAGATGATCACTATGGTTCTAAAATCGAATACTCCCATGACATTACTCTATACAGAGGGAGAAGCTTATAAAAGGTTTTTGATTGAGGGATTTAGTGTCAAATTGGAATTTGAGGAAGATTAATTCTGTTGATGAAAAGAGAAGGAAAAAGGGAAAAGAGGTAGTAGTTTGAAGACCTTTCCCTTAGTTCAGGTGAGGTGGATAGGGGCTTAGGACAGATAATTGGCATTAGGGGGCCAATGTCCAGGGAAGAAAAACTTCATGAAATCAAGCTTAGTCTGACTTTGGGAGGTTATAAAACAAATTCAGCAACCTAACATCTAAGAAAATCTCTAATTGTCTTTTGCAGCAACATTACTATCAAGAACAACTAATGTTGTTCTTTTCAAAAACAAAGACTCAATTTATTTTTCTAGATGAATAGGTGAACTGAGTCATTCCCACACAGCAACATGACAGAATTATTTTGATTCAGAATTACGTTGATTTTATACTGCTTAACGTAACTGACTCATCCGTATCTGCTAGCGAAGCCCTGGTGGCTCAGTAGCTAAGAGCTCAGCCGCTAACTGAAAGGTCAGCAATTCATATCCACCAGCCCCTCCTTAAAAATCCTATACTGTAGTTGTACTCTGCCCTGTAAAGTTGCTATGAGTTAGAATCAACTTCATGGCAAGGGGTACAGGTATGCCTACAAGATTTATTAAAGCAGGTTTATTTTATATTGTGTGCTAAATATTCTTAACTACATATATTTGAACAAGGGGACTGAAAGAAAAATAAGCACTATGTCAGGCAAAAGGAGAAAGCAGCAACTGTATATGGACGTGATTTTCACCCACATATACACTATGCACACACACAGTTTCAACTTAGCAAAACCCCACTGTGGGTTCTCATTCCCATTTTCCACGTTTTATCACTAGAAGCAGTTTTCATGCCCTTTTACATCTCCTGGGAATCTGGATTTCAGGCCAGCATCTTCATGACATTTATGCTCCAATTAATAACTTAATCCATCAAACTTATTGATTGTTCACTATGATCTAGTCATGATACTGCAGAGCAAAGGTGGGGGAACATATAGAATGCTCTTAGAAGTCTACAGCTGAGTAGAGACAAAGTAAAGGGATGGTCTACAGTTTACAAGTGGTGTGATAGAAGTGGGTCATGCAGGTGGTTAAGCACTTGATTGCTAACCTCCAGTTTGGTACTTCAAACCTACTCAGAGGCTCCTCAGGAGTAAGCCTTGGCAATCTGCTTCTGAAAGGTCACAGCCTTGAAAAACCCAATGGAGCAATTCTGTTCTGCAGTCATGGGACCACCATGAGTTGAAATTGACTCCATCACAACTAATAACATCGCAACATACTTGGAGTGTTGAGTAGCAGAGAAGCAACATCGAAATCACTTTTGGGTGGTGAGGAAGAGAAGACAGGAAAGCTGGTAATAGGGAACCCAAGGTTGAGGAGGGGAGAGTGTTCGTCACCTGTGTCACAAGACAGTATGTGTACTGATTGCTGAAGGAGAAGGTGATTTATTCTGAAGATCTTCATCTAAAGTACAGTTAAAAAGAGAAAGAGAACTTGACTCCAGATACAGCCTTAAAGAAAAAAACAAACTAACTTAAAAGGAGACCTCTTTTGAAGTTGGAATACATTTTAAATATGAAACAGAAAAACATATCTTAGAAACTAAGATTGATGAATTTATTTCTGGGTGATGACATTACATATCCACATGCAAGCTCTCTCTGTTTCTTTGAGGCAAAATGAGCTTTTGCTACTTCTCAGCTCCAGATGTTTTTCATTGGGAGATTTGAGAATGACGGAATGTCCATTTAGGTTTCTTTATAAGCTTGGTTGGTTTTTTAATGGGGGCACCAATGCAATGTGGTGGCATGTCTCTCTGTGCCACTCATGTGAACCCTCATGGAGGAAAAACACTTCAGAGACATGTGTACATCTGGAAACTGCTGAAGGTCGTGGCCAAGTCACTGTCTACAAAATGCCGTGGCAACCTCAGGCAGACAGCTAGGCTGTATTGTTGTTGGATTACAGGCTGATTACCTTAGGAATGGAATAATTTCCCAAACTGTAGGTCAAAAATTAAACTTTTCTCTTTCTTTTTCATATTCAGATACATGGGATCTCACCGTTCACCTCCCATTCTATTGATTAGTGAATGAACTTAAAATGACTATAATTCCTTTTACTGTGTTTGTTTTAAAACCAATTCTCATTGTTGCCTTATACAAGCTGCTCAGTTGTTCAAAATGTAGCTTGGTCTGTGGTTTTTCTTATCTTTTTTTGCAAAATGAACTTTTTATGTATTCCTTTTTTCCGTATCTATCCTGACCTTGAACAATCACTATGTTTGGAAAGGATGAGCCCATGATCTCACCCATTGGAATGGTTTGTAATCATATTAGTTGTAAAGCACCTAAGAAGCATCAGTTCATCTTCAAGCCATGTGTACAACTTAGAGGATGTTAGGTGAAACTGTAGTGCTTTTTAGAAATGCTCACACACGGAATGCAGCCAGAGGTGTCATATAGGAAAATATCCACGCCAATTATGTTACAGAGGTAGAGGATGGTGCACAAAATTCATCCTACTTGCGTTTTTCAGTTCATCCGCTTTCACAGTATTCTCTCTGAACTCCAGCAATACAGAATGCACCTGTTCCTAGGCTTTTGTTCAAAATGATGTTTGGGCCTGAGGGGGCTGATTTGCGGCACAAAAAGTCTTTAGATGAGCACGGGCCCAGAAAATTTCCTTTGCTCCACAATTGAAGTGAATTCTCTCCCAAGTTAAGTAAGAGAGGGATTCTAATTTTTTTTTAAAGTCTTCTTCCTCATGTAGCGCCAGGTGCCACATAAATAAAGCAGTAAGTTGCTTTAAATCTTTCCTTAAGATAATGGAACAATAGCTGAGGTTAGGGTTATTATCATAGAGCTCAGATATGGACAGGACTTAGTGTTGCTTTTAAAAGAGTTAAATTGCAGGCTGCAGACATAAGTAGAGTATGCTGTTAAAACTTTGCAGATACCTGAATGTTGCCCACAAGGAGACTTGGAGGCTGAGACGATTAATAGATGGGATAATGGAGTTTTTAATAGCTGTATTGCTAAATCTTTCCCATCCCAGATTGGTGGTGACTGAAAGTAGTTCAGTCCTTCAGATAGAAAAGTGATACTCTGCAATGCGAAGCCCTCTTCCTAGCTGTCTTAAACAAATAAAATCTGCCTTTTTCTCTATTTTTCTTGCCTCAGACTCTTAAGAGCTCCTCTTTCCCTTTTAGGGTTTTGCCTGCTCTAATTTGAAAGTCAATCACAGCACACAGCCACCTCGCACTCCCAGATTGCCTTCCACATTCCTAGGGAATTGGAGGAAGTGATGAGGTTTTCCTTTTCTTTCTTTTTTTTTAAGACTTATAAGGGTGTCTGCTTGTCATTGCTTCCTAGTGGGCCTCCATGCCTTGAGTCAAAACTGCCTTGTTGGTGACAGGCTTTTAGTATGTGTTAGCCTAGCTCTCATTAGGGCGAAATCATCTCCCTTAGAAAGAGACCCAGACATAGCTGTTCTTGCCACTGAGAGCACCAGTTAAGTTATATATTGGATGAGATTCTGGAATCTTTTCTTTTAGCCTTATGACCCATCCATCCAGTTAAAACCTCTCTGACCCATGAGCCATTCTACTCACAGAGGCCTGGGGCAAGGGGAGTTCAAGGACTGCTTTTGGCAGCCGCTGTCACATGGCACCAGAAGACCTAGTAGCTTGTTTTGTAGAGCTGCCTGTTCATTTCAATATACCGGGTGCTTAGAATGGGAATGTTATGATATGCAAAAAGTGGATCCAAATACTGAGAGAGATGAGATGGAGACAAATACTGTATTAAGACCCAAACACGCACTTATAAAAAATTTATGAGGGAAATTGGTCAGCTCTGCAAATTTTTCAGCCATTACTAACATCATTAGCAGCAATTAAGCTTTTCAACATTCAAAACCCACAAGAGTTCAATCGATATTGTAAGTGTAGTCTGTAATGGAGTAGGAGTGGAGGGGTGGGAAAACAGGATAAGTGGACAAAAGTTAACTTTGTTCTGATGAAAGTCTTTGACTAAGTCTGCTGTGGAAGATAATTGTTAATATTGTCAGGTGACCATTTTAAAAAAAGAGTAAAAAATTTATACTATTTACATGATTTAATGGCATGAAAGTTTTATTTATGTACCCTCCGTTAAGTATTTAAATTGCCTTTCTATCACAGTATTCATATTGGGCTTTCAACATATCTGAATGGCTAAAATGAAACCTGCAGGTCTTGAGGGTATATCATTGGTCTGTTTATTATTGTTCTCATCAGCAGCATCCTCATCGACTTCACCATAGGTGTTTATTCAAGGTACCCAGATTGTTGGTGTTTCATGTTTTCTTTTCGATACATGTCCTTAGGCATATGTGAAAATGTGAATTCTTTTATGATTCATATTTAAGTAGAAAGTCTACCAGAAGTATCATATATGTATATATATTTATATCACATGTATCTACACAAACACATTTGTATATATTACACATCTGTATGCAATAACACACACAAAATAGGATATTTAACATCTATTGAATATTTTATATAAATGCTATTTTATAAATAAAAGTAAATTTTATTTTATAAAATAAAATGCCACTTATGCTTTTATATTAAAATCCTGTTCTACTCTGTACACTGAGTTGCATTTTGACTCAGTGGCAGTGGGTTGGGTTTTTTAATTAGTACTGAAAACTTGTACTGTGTACATTTACTTTTGTTATTTAGTCTTCTATCTATTTACTATTTTTAGATACTTTCTGCTTTTAATTTTTGTTTTGGAAAGGCAAGAACAACTTCATTTAATTGAGAAAAATGCTTGCTGCCTTAATTCAGTGAAATATTTTGTGTGGTAGATATTTTTTATATGTAGTGATACACACATCGAAATTGTGTAGCATCCCAGAACTTAGAGTAGTACCTTTATAATCATGATAAAGACCAGTTATTTGTAACTCATTTACAAAAGCAACAGGCATAGCTTTCACTTATGGTTTTAAACACATGCCATGAAAAGGTTCACATATCATGGCCCTCCAGTGTAGTGTGTAATAGATGTATTCATTATATCTTATAACCTCTGTTGTTATTACAGCCTTGGCAGCCTGGGCCCTTTTTTTTTTTTTTACTTAAAATGTCATTCCTTGTCACCAGTTTCATCACTAACAAGACCAGGGTTATTTGTAGTTTGCGCTGTTAAAACAGCTCTTGTTTTGTTTATCTGATGAAGTATCAGAATTATTTCAGTCATATTTACATGCCTATTTTCCTGTACAGATACCACTTCATTGTTTTAGTTGTTGCTTATGTTTTATTCAAAAACATATACTTCTCTCTGGGATTGCACGTTATCTCTTTCTTCATTTCTTTCTTTCATTTCTGTGATTTTAAACTCAGACACATCCTGCTGTTTCTGCCTTAGGGATTGAAACACAGCACAGAAAAGTCAGTATTGCCAATTACAATACTATTCCCACAATTTACATTTTGATGAGATCTTCTCTGAAATTGTGAACCAGAAAGGTTATTTTAAATTCAGGTCAAATATAAAACTTGTCAGGATAAACTTACTTAGTTGTTATGGGCTAGGCCTGTATGTGATCTTCCATGAAATCATGCAGCCCATTTAAGTTCTATTGGAAAAATTGGGGTGATTCCTTTTAATAACCTATCTCTTAAGCATGATCTGAAGAGAGAAATGAAGTAAAATATTAACAGTGAGACTTAGGCTTCTGTTTCATCACAGTGAGCACAGTAGTATGAAATGCATCTGTTTGCTGATCTCAAATTCTTTTTCTCATTTTAAGTTTTTAGGTCCCATGTGATGATAATTCCATTATTGGGGTTTGTCAGGATGATCTAGATGCTTGCAGCTGAGCAGGTTTGAGGTGAACAGTGTCAGCGAACACACAGTTGAGGAAAGAAAAGCTCTTCAACTTCTTGTTCCTCTGTCAGAATCAAATTTTCAGGCCTCTGGGAGAAACAACTTTAAAGTACACCTGAAATTTCTCTTTGACCTTGCAATTTCTTTTCACATCTCCACAAGCAGTGTGTCACAGAACAGCATGAGCTTAAAAAGCTGGTAACTAAATCTTCCTGAGGAATGCCAGATCTTCCAAGACTGCTTGACACATGGATACAGCTTATAGTGAGTGAACAGGAAAGGGAAATGTGGTTCTTTTTGAGGGCATCATAGAAATTGTGCAGTATTTTGTTGCTTGGCTTTCTCTCTGCCCAGTGGATTCATTCAAGCCTCCCATGGCTCAGCATGAAAATTTAAAACAACTCTGTTTCCTTTTTGGCTAGCCTCATCAAGTATAATGGAAGAAAATGTCTGGGTGCATTAATGCAGTTGATGAACAATCATTGATGCTTTGTTTGCATAAGCAGAACTTACCCAGTAAAGTGTTTTTCTTGCCGAAGGCACTACTGATGTGTTATTTGAACTGTGTTATAGAGTAGGTCTCTAAACACACATTTCTTCCAATGAGCGTGGTTATAAACATTCACTAGGAGATACTGGGGTATTGTAAAGCCTAATCTCTTCACACATTATTTTTGTCTCAGGATATTTTTAATATGCCCACTGACTGTGCCATTATGCTTTGAAATTTTGACCTAGATATTGCCTTATTCTCGATTACCCAGAAATAAGATAGTGGTGCTTACCAGGCAGAAACAGAACAATAGATGGAGTTTGACTTTTCTTCAGACAAAAGGCAATCATAGGAGCCATGCTTTAGGTAACAGACCAACATGTTATAACTCTCCAAATGAATGCTAAGACTGTTATTTTAGAAAATATTATCCAGTTAGAGTCAGCCATTGACTTTCAATGCCAGAAGAAAAGCAATTACTTTTTTTTTTTGTAATGGACATTCTTCCCTCAGAAGATGTCTGTTGCACAGGGTTGTATAACAAATGGAGGGCTCAGATGTTAGCCAGTACCAAAAGATTACTTTGGAGTGTATGTCACTGATGCTGTGATAAACGGCTTTGGGATGTTTTGTAAAGTTAGTGGCATTGTTCTCCATTTTGAGCAGAATGATTTCCATTTAAAATAGCCAGATCTAGAAGAAATCTCATGATCTAGAAGGTAATGTGACAACTGTCAGTAAAAGGTTGAAGTATCTACAGGGTGTTTGGTCTGTACATGCTGTTGTTATTGTCTAGTGCCCTCATGATGACATTACCATCGAGTCAGTTCCAATTCGTGGGAACTTTATAGGATGAAGTAGAACTGCCCCCAGGGTTTCCAAGGCATTAATGTTTGCAGTGGCATACTGATGCCATAGCTTCCAGCACAGCAACGTGTATGCCACAACAGCATGAGAAACTGACAGACCTATGGAGGTCCAACAGAATGCAGAAATTATCAAACAGTATCGTTACTATGACAGACAAGTAAAATTTCACTGATAATTCATAAACAATAACATCAGTACATTGACAGAGAACTGCCAGAAATTCAAGCTAGATTCAGAAGAGAATGTAGAACAGGGAATATCATTGCTCATGTCAGATGGGTCCTAGCTGAAAGCAGAGAATATCAGAACGATATTTACTTGTATTTTATTGACCATGCAAAGACATTTGACTGTGTGGATCATAACAAATAATGGATAACATTGCCAAAATGCTAATTCCAGAACACTTAATTGTGTTCATGCAGAACCTGCACATAAAATAAGAAGCAGTTGCTTGAACAGAACGAGGAGATACTGCCTGTTTTAAAGTCAGGAAAACTGTGGGTCAGAGTTGTATCCTTTCACCGTATCTATACAATACATATACTGAGTAAATCATCTGAGAAGCTGGACTATATGTAGAAAAACATGGCATCAGGATTGGTGGAAGACTTATTAACAACCTTGACATGCAGATGACATAGACTGTCTTGCTTTAAAAAAAAAAAAAAAAGAGGACTTGAAGCACTTACCGATAAAGATCAAAGACCAGAACTCCTTAGGGTTATGATTAAATTGCCATTATCTATAACTAGTTGGAGCCCTGGTGGCACAGTGGGTAAGAACTCAGCTGCTACCAAAGATCAGCAGTTTGAATCTACCCGCCACTCCTTGGAAACCCTATGACGCAGTTCTGCGCTGTCCTGTACAGTCACTGTGAATTGGAATCAGCTTAATGCAATGGGAGTAACTAATTTCAGTAGCTAGAAACATTAAGGCTTATTCTTTTGATAAGGTTTTCTGTTCCTCTACTTGGCTTCTGTTACGAATTAGAGAAGAACAGTACATGGATAAGAATGCCAGTTTAATACAATCTTCGTTCAAAATTTAACTGCCACCCTAAAATAAAAGGACTGTCATTTTCATTGTATCCTGTCAAAGACAGGAAAATGCCCAGATAAAATTTGCTTTGGTAAAATTTATTTAACGGCCAGAGGATAAAGCTTCAACAGCATAGCAAACTTTCAAGCATTCACCCATGGACTTACCCACTTTTCTGAGTTATTGTAGCTTTTTTCTCTTTCTTTTTCTTTTTTTTTTTTTTTGCATTAACTTCTGGTCTTCCGTGCAGCTGCACTGTAATTGCATTTGCTATATGTAGAAAAAATGTAAGCTGGTAGCTAATATTAATGTTTGCCCAACCTCATTAAGAAGACTTAAACAGGATGATCTTTCCACTGTACAATCATTGCATTCCAAATCCAAAATCAAAATTTAGGATGACTGAGTATTTGGGGATTGTAAGTGTGAACATCTTCCTCTTAAACTTGCTACTGGAAAACCAAAAAACCAACCACAAAACTCACCGAAATTTTTAGATGTTTCTAAATCAGTCTCTAAGATTTATAAGTAGATCCACCAGTTACATATGACAAGTACTTTCTCCTTAATTTTTCTGAATTCTTCTCTTTTAGCCAAACACCAAGCCATACCTGCAGAGCGGCAGGCACTCGGTGTCAGTGGAGGTGCAGATGCAGAGGCAGCGGCAGGAGGAGCGAGAGAGCTTCCAGCAAGCCCAGCGCCAGTACAGCTCTCTGCCTCGGTAAGCTGACCTTTTTCAAGTGTTCAGACTCACCTGGCTCTTTCAGAAATCCCTCATTCCAAAATTGTACTGACAATCTGACTGAGATAGGGTAATTCTAGAGGAACTGGTAAATGAGTGACTGAGAATCATTGCATTTAATTCAAGATGCCATTTTGCTGTGTGGCAAGAAGACTAGAGAGACAAGTGTTTTAAAGAGAAACCAGCATTGTAACCCTAACAGCTCCCTAATTTAAAGGGAAGTTATATGACGTAGGGGTGCTGGTCTTGGAGTTAAGTCCTGAGTTCACATATTGGTTCCATACTTACTAAGCATGGATAAAATACTCTTCTTATCTAAAAAATGGGAAAATAACTCCTATTTTGTTTAGCTCATTGGATAACTAGAATAAATGATACTTGTGAAATCCAGAATTCTGTAAAAGTATGTTGTGGTTTATAGCTGCTGTCCAGCCAGCCCTTTGATTTCTGGTGACCCCCTGCATAAGAAAATAAATCTAGGGGTGTGGGCCAAGAAGGCGGACTAGACATATGCCTCCTCAGTTCCCTCTGAGAACTAAGGCCTGGATTCATAATTGAATGGAACACTTTGGACATGCAAGGAGCCCTAATGCACAGCATACAGTTACTAGATTTGACTACACGTCACTAAATGGGAAACTGCCTCTCTCTAACATGAGACAGCACATGCTGAATCCTGCTCCTGCTGACTGACTGCTTGTGTGGACTGCAGGTCCTGATGCTTTTTTGTTATCCGGGACACAGGGATTGGGCATGAGCTGGCAAATATGCTGAACTGCAGTGCTAAAGTAAACAGCATGTAGTGCAACAGAGAGACAGTGTGTGGGATAGCCACATTTTGAGAGCCTGGCTGCTGACTGAGGGCACCACTTCCCCTATCCTCTCTTTTCTGAGCTCATCCATAGAGTCTGCTATTTCTCGGCAGAAAAGACAGTTTAGCTGGGACACTATCTTGGTCAGCTAGAAGGTGGAGTTACCCAACCAGATGTAGGACTTAGCAGGGCCTACATTCAAAGCGGAAAAGCAGTACCAGTCCAGAAAAATCTTTTCCAGCAGAAAGGCTGTGTTTAGGACAGTGTTACCTTACGAGTAGGTAAGGTAGCTAAGGATGGCAGCGAGGCTATAATCACTCCCTACTTTGAACTACATCATTGCATCTGGGTACAGCCAAAGAGGTGCTTCTGTTGTCAGCCAGAAGACGGGCTCTGCCATAGCAGACAGCCTGACTGATTTGAGCAGCTGTTGGACAGCTTCCAGCTTTTTAAAATAATAATACCTGGAGAAACAACTGCTACGTGGCCCAACAGCATCTCTTCCACACTTTACTGACCCACATCATAGGGTCAGTTGACAGCCATGCAGTGACTCCGTGAGTAAGGCACCATCTTTGCTAGCCAGGAGATGGAGCCTGCTACCCCATAGAGTCCACCGGTTCCAATCACTGAGGTACACAGAGGCAGCTAGTGACCAACTCCTGTCTCAGAACAATGCCTCAGCTCCTGTAGAGGTAACTCCAGAGAAACTAAACAACTTCTAGATCACCAGAAGACAACAAACCATTGCTAACCATCTAAAGAACTAGTCCACCATGGCTCTGGAAAACTCCCAAAATAAAGAATCAACAAACTTCTCAGATGAAGAAGGCTTTCTGAAAATATCAGTGGTCAAGTACCAAAGAGTTAAATATAGAGCCCTCCTAGAGATTAAACAAAATGCAGCAGAGCAAAATGAAAAATTAAGCAAGCTATTTCAACTGATGAACATCAACAATCTCAAACCTAGCATATCAATAACAAAATTACAGTATTAGACAGCCAAAAGCCAAGTGCCCTCTAGTCGAATCTGACAAGTTAATCCAAAGACAAAAGAGCAGAACTGAAGAAATGGAAGTCAGACTTAGTGACCTTGAGGACACAGCAACTGACACCAGCATTTATGATGAGAAATCAGAGAAAAGAAGAAAAGTGAAGAGCCAAAGCCAAGTTCTATCGAGTTGGATCCAAGAAGCATTAAGAAAAATGTGGGGCTTTATTAAGAGAAATAATCTATGAGTAACTGGAGTTCCTGAAGAGGGTGGGTTAGCTGAAAACACAGAGTATTGTTGTTGAGTTGCTGACAGAAAACTTCCCTGAAATTATCAAAGAGAACATAGATATCCACAGTGTATATCAAACACTACAAAAACTAGACACCAAGACATAATCAAGCTTAATAAAATGAAGCCAAAGCCAAGTGCCATCGAGTCAGATCCAACATAAACAAATTCTCTTAAAGGCAGCAAGATTTAAAGGAAAGCTAACACTCAGAGGGAATCTGGCAGAAACGATGTTGGCAAGAAGGCAGTCAGATGACTCCTTCAAAGCCTTGAAGGAGAAAAACTTCCAACTAAGAACTAGATATCCTGCAAAACTGTATCTCAAACATGAAGATGAAATTAAGACACTCAGAGATAAGCAAAAGCTTAGAAGCTTTGTAAAAAAACAGACCAAAACTACAAGAAATACAGAAAGAAGCTCTTTGCTTAGAAAAACGAAAACATCAAGTATATATTTAAGGAGGCAATGCAAGACCCAGCATCCAGAAGCCTACTCAGTTAAGGAATCCAGAAAACTAAATCAAAGCTACAGTATTAAAAGAAGGGAACCAATGATCATATCATGAAAACTATGACACCATCATACTAAAAAGAGTGATATATTACAGTAATGATAGTCCTTTCAGATGGAGAGGGAGTTAAAAAGATATGAAGACGTTAAAACAGGGTGTAAACTTAGGATATTAAGAGGGACCATAGGGGTAGCAACAAAGCACAATAACAATGCAGCATATCAAAACAAGAAACATAATACAGGAGTCTCAACAAACACAAAACCAACACTGAAAAAGATGAAAAGTTAACCCACAAAGAAGAATGATGACCCAGAACAGAATATTCAAAACAACGCAGAAAACATCAACAGAAAAATAAATACATCAAAATGACAGAACTGAGCACATACCTATCAATAATTACACTGAATGTAAATGGCCAGTATGCTCCAGTAAAGAGACAATGAGTGACATAATGGATCAGAAGACACAACCCATCTATATATTGCTTAGAAGAAACACACCTTAGACTCAAAGATATGAAGAAACTGAAAATTAAAGGATGGAATAATATATACCAAGCTAAGGGTGGCCATGAGTCAGATCTGACTCGATGGCACTTGGCTGGCAACATAGACAACAAAGAGCAGATGTGGCAGTACTAATCTCAACTAAAACAGATTTTGATGTAAAATCCACGAGCATGGACAAAGATGGTCACTATTTATTGCTGAAAATTTCAATACATAAGCAGGACTTAACAATATTTATGCACCCAATATCTAAATACACCGAACAAACACTGATTACACTGAAAAATGAGACAGATCACTCCACAGCAATAGTGGTAGACCACAACACTCCACTTTCAGTAATGGACAGAAGATCTTACTGAGACAATTAACCTACTAGACCTTGTCGACATATACAGAGCTTTTTATCCATCAACAGAAAGTACACCTTCTTCTCCAGTGCACATGAAATGTTTTCCAGAGTAGACAATGTATTAGGACATAAAGCAATTCTCAACAAAATCCAAGCCACTGAATTATAACAAATCATGTTCTCAGACCATAAAGCCATAGATGTCAAAATCTATAGCAGAAAAAAAACATAGATAGAAATTTGAATTCATGGAAATTGAACAACACTTTGTTCAAAAAGTCATGGGTTATAGAAGAAATCAAGGACAAAATAAAAAAAATTATGGAAGCAAATGAAAATGAAAACACATCCTACCAGAACCTATGGGATACAGCAAAGCAGTGCTCAGAGGTCAATTTATATCTACAAATGCACACATCTGAAAGAAAAAAAGATACCTACCAAAGAATTAATCCTACAGCTTGAACAAGTGGAAAGAGCAACAGAGGAACCCTTCAGGCATCAGAAGAAAATAGATCATAAAGATTAAAGTAGATCTAAATGAATTAGAGAATAGAAGAACAGTTGAAAAAATTAACAAAACCAAAAGCTGGTTTTTTGAAAAGATCAACAAAACTGATAAACCACTGCCTAAACTTACAGAAGAAAAACAGGAGAGGAAACAAATAACCCAAATAAGGAAGGAGATGGGAGATGTCACAACACAACCAACTGAAATCAAAAGTATCATAACAAAATACTAAGAAAGACTACTCTAACACATTTGAAAACCTAGAGGAAATGGAAAAATTTCTAGATTCATATCACCTACCAAAATTTTTACAAGGAGAAGTAGAACAACTTAGTAAACCCATCACAAAGGAAGAGATTGAAAAGGTCATCAAAAACTACCAATCAAAACAGTCCTGGCCCAGATAGTTTCACCACAGAATTCTGCCAAACTTTTAGAGAAGAGTTAACTCCAATATTACTGAGACTATTTCACATAGAAAGGGGTGAAATACTCCCACATTCAGTCTACGAAGCCAACATAACCCTGTTACCAAAGCCAGGGAAAGATACACAAAAAAAGGAAATTATAAAATGATAAAGCTCATCCAAGAAAAAGTAGGAACAACAATGGAAGTTTTAATACACAATGTAGACAGACTTCAAAATCTGTCAAACAAACCACAGTCAACAGAACAGAAAATAGATAAATGGGAACTACTAAGAATCAAACATTTTTGCTCATCCAAAGACTTTATCACAAGAGTTAAAAGGCCACCTACTGAATGGGAAAATATATTTGGCAACTCTGATCTCCATAATCTATAAGGTACTACAAAATATCAATTAGAAGAAGGTAAATCATCATCCAGTTAAGCAATGGGCAAAGGAAATGGATAGATATTTCTCTAAAGAGGAGATCCAGGCAGCCCAAAAACACATGCAGACATGTTCACGATCTTTAGTTATTAAAGAAATTCAAATCAAGACTACAATGAGATACCATCTCACCCCAGCAAGGTTGGCCATGATCCAAAAAACCCCAAACAACAAATGCTGGAGAGGCTGTGGAGAAAGTGGAACTCTCCTACACTGTTGGTGGGGTTGCAAAATGGTCCAGCCTCTTTGGAAAGCAGTCTGGCACTTCCTTAAAAAAATGGATATAGATATGCCATTTGACCCAGTAATTCCACTACTTGGAATATATCCTACAGAATCAAGGCCTTTCACACCAACGGACACATGCACCAGAATGTTTATCGCAGCACAGTCCATGATAGCAAAAAGATCGAATCAACCCAGATGCCCAGCAACAGAGGTAACTGTGGTATGTATACTCAATGGAGCACTATGCAATGATAAAGAACAATGATGATTCCAGGAAACATTTCATAACCTGATTTCAACTGGAAGACATTATGCTGAATGAAAGTAGTCAGCGACAAAAGAACAAATATTGTATGAGACCCCTATGATAAGAACTCAAAAACAGACTTATGCATAAAAGAAAAGACTCTTTGATGGCTGCAAGGGAGGGGAGGGAGGGAGGGTGAGGGAGGGAGGGTTTAGATTAGAGAGTTGGTAGAAATTTGGCTGGGTGAAATCGGTGACAGCACACATTAGAAACAAGAACAATATTAAGTGGACTTCAATATAACTTGAGTACTCCTCCCATCTTAACCCAATAATGCAAGGACAGAGTAGCTGGAGCGGAGGGCAGGGGACCATACTCTTAGGTGGAATCGACGCCAAATGGCACAATTAGCATTTTGCTAAGAGGGCTGTCTGCACCCCACATTGATGAGTGGAGTCCGGGGTCTTAAAAGCTGCCAAGCTGCCATCTGAGGGTGCAGCAAATGGTCACAACTCAGCAGGACCGGATGCTCTCTGAGCACCAAAATGACATGCGGTAAAGACAACCCAGAAGACAGAGAGACCCACATGAGTGGGAGCCTGCATGGACTTGACACCAGAAGAACTGGATGATGCCCGGCTACCACCAGTGATAGCCGCGATGGAGCTCACAAAGTTGAGTCTTACTGGCAACACAAGAATAAAAAGGGGTGCACCCTGAGATCTCCTCTAAAAGACTGCAGTTGATGGTCCAGCGGCTTCAGTGTTCCCCTGGGAGCACGGCCCCTGGGCCTGATGCTGCCCTTCCCCATAAATCAGAATGAAGTTCTGCTCTTTGGACAGGATCGGATTGGACTTAGCGATGCAGAGTGACCATATATTGGGTGCACTTTGTGGTTCTATGCATCTATAGCATACCATCCTGCTGATCTCTGGCTGGAGGAAGGGGAGTGAGTGGAGAGGAGGGGAAAGGAGACTGCTGGGAGGATGAGACATGTATGGAGTAGAGAGGAATAGTGTGCTGTTGCTGGGCAGGGAGAGCAGTCAAAGTTGCACATAGGTGGGCATGCAAATTTATATGGGAACGTATATTTTCACTTAGTCATATTTAAGAAAAAAAAAAGGAAATTACAGGCCAGTATCACTCATGAACCTAAATGCAAAAATCTTCAACAAAATCCTTGCCAATGCAATTTAACAACATATCAAAAAATAATCCGTCATGACCAAGTTGAATTCATACCAGGGATGCAAGGCTGGTTCAGTATCAGAAAAGCTAGCGATGTGATCAACCACATAAATAACACAAAAATAAGAATCACCTGATTTTGTCGATTAATACAGAAAAGGCATTCAACAAAGTCTAACACCCATTCATGCTAAAAACTCTCTAAAAATAGGAATAGAAGGGAAGTTCCTCAATATGGTAATGGAAATCTATGCAAAGCCAACCACCTACATCATTCTGAATGGAGAGAGTGAAAAAATTCCCCTTGAGAACAGGAGTTAGACAAGGATGCCTACTCTCACCACTTCTATTCAACATTAAACTAGAAGTTCTGGCCAGAGCAGTTAAACAAGACAAAGATATAAAGGGCATCTGTATCAGCAAAGAAGAAGTAAAAATCTCCCTATTTGCAGATAATATGATTGTATATGCAGAGAATCCTGAAGAATCCATAAGTAAACTACTCGAACTAGTAGTAGAATTCAGCAACTTTATCAGGATATAAGATAAACATAAGTAAAGCAGTAGGATTCCTTTATACCAACAAAGAGATCATCAAATAAGAAATAGCCGAATCAATACCAGTTACTATAGCCCCCAAGATGATAAAATACCTTGGAATAAATCTAACTAGAGAAATAAGAGACCTATACAGAGAACTACAAAACCTTACTGCAAGAAACCAAGAGAGACTTACATAAATGGAGAAACCTGCCCTGCTCATGGATAGGAAGACTTAATGTTGTGGAAATGTGTATTTTACCCAAAGCCATCTACATATACAGTGCAATCCCAATACAAATTCCAGTGACATTTTTTCATGAGATGGAGAAACAAGTCACCAACTTTGTTTGGAAAGGGTATAAACTCTGGATAAGCAAAGCACTACTGAAGAAAAGGATCACAGTGGGAGGACTCACACTACCCATCCTTAGAACCTATTACACAGCCACAGTAGTCAAAACAGCCTGGTCGTGGTACAAAAAGAGACATATAGACCAATGGAACAGAGTTGAAACCCCAGAGATGCCACCATCCTCTTCCGAGCAGTTGATAATCACCAAAATCTGTAAGATTGTAAACTGAGGTAAAAACAGACTCTTTAACAAATGGTGCTGGCAAAATTGGATATCCATCTACAAAAAATTGACACAAGACTCATATCTCACACCTTACACAAAACTAACTCAAATTGAATCAAAGACCTGAATATCAAACCTTAAAATGATAAGCATCATGCAAGAAAAAATAGGGTCAGCAATGGAAGTTTTAATACACAGCTTAGACAGACTTCAAAATCTGACAAAGCATGATCAATAGAAGAGAAAATTGATAAATGGTAACTACTAAGAATCAAACACTTTTGCTCATTCAAAGACTTTCTCAAAAGAATTCAACTACTACCTGCAGAATCGGAAAACATATTGGCAACTGTGTTTCAGACCAACATCTGATCTCCATAATCTACAAGGTACTGCAAAATATCAACAAGAGAAAGATAAAGAAACCAATTAAGTGTTGGGCAAAGGAGATGGCCAGACACGTCACCAAAGAGGACATTCAGGCAGCCAAAAGACATAATCGGAAATGCTCACAGTCATTAACTATTAAATAAACCAAAATCAGAGCTACAATGAGATACCATCTCATCCAAACAAAGCTGGCTATGATCGTAAAAACACAAAACAAGAAATGCTGGAGAGGCTGTGGAAGGCTGGAATTCTCCTGCACTGCTGGTAGGATTGCAAATTGGTACAACCTCTGTGGAAAGCAATTGGGCACTTTCTTAAAAAGCTGGAAATAGATATACCATTTGATCTAGTAATCCCACTACCTGGAATATATTCTACAGAATCAAGGGCAGTCATGTGAACAGATACATGGACATGAATGTTTATTGCAACACAGTCCACAATAGCAAAAAGGTGGAATCAACCCAGATGCCTAACAACAGATGAATGGATAAACCAACTATAGTACATATACTCAGTAGAACACTACGCAAAGATAAAGAACAATGATGATTTTAGGAAGCATCTCATAACCTGGTTTCAGTTGAAAAACATGCTGAGTGAAATCAGTCCACTACAAAAGGATAAATACTGTATGAGACTCCTACTATAATGAGTTAAAAATAGACTTATGTACAGAAGAAAAAGCTCTTTCATGGCTATGAGAGTTGGGAGGGAGGGAATGAGCTGGTCATAGATTAGATAGTTGATAGAAATGTGGTTGGGTGAAAGCAGTGACAGCACACGGTAGAAAGAAGATCAACTTAACTGGACTTCAACATAAACAGAAAACTTGTAATATTAACCTAATATTGCAAGGATAGAGTAGTGGGGTGAGTCTGGGGACCATGCTCTCACAGGACATCGAGGCCAATTGGCATAACTAGCCTATGCTAAGAGAGTCTTCTGTATCCCATATTAGTGAGTGGCATCTGTGATCTTTAAAGCTAGCAAGCTGCCATCTGAGGTACACCGAATGGTCCTAGCTCATCCAGAACAGATGATCACTGAGAACAACAAAGACATGAAGAAAAATGAGCCCAGAAGACAGAAGGACCCATGTGAATGGGTGACTGTATCAACTGGTGGCCAGAAGAACCAGATGGTGCCTGGTTACCATCAAACACAGCACACAATGTTGAGTTCCGGTGGCAACACGAGGAAAAGAGGAGTGCAGCTCAAGAACTCCACTGAAAGAGTGCAATTGATGGTCTGGCGGCCTAGGGGCTCCCCTGGGACCATGGCCTCTAGACTTGCTGCTGCCCCTGACTAGAAAACTTCAGTGAGGTTAACTCTTTGGACAGGAATGGATTGGACTCGGGGACACAATGTGACCACATGGTGTGTGTAGTTTATCGTTCTGTGTATCATGAGGATGCTGTCCTATTGGCCTTTTACTAGAAGGGAGAGGAGAGGATGGAGAGGAAGGGACAGGAGATTGTAAAGAGGACTCAACATGTATAGAACAAAAAGGAGGAGCAGGCTGTCACAGGGTGAGGAGAGCAAAAGGAGCTGCATGCAAATTTAATTTAGATTGTATACTTTCACTTAATCACAGTAGAAAAGAAAAATGTTCACACATTATAAAGAATGTAACCAGTATATCACTGAACAACTTTTTGTAGAAATTGTTGGATGGGAACCTAAACTGCTGTGTAAACTTCTCCAAAAGCACAATAGAATATTTTAAAAAATAAAATAAGTCTATTGTGACCCACAGGGTTTTCATTGACGGACTTTTGGAAGTAGACTACTAAGCCTTTATTCCTACTCTGCCTTTATCTGCAAGTTGCACTGAAACCTGTTCTGCCTCATAGCAATATGTAAGCCTTCACTGACTTACAAGTGGTGGCTACACTTGAGGTGGATTGGCCATGAATCAATCCCAGGTCTCCTGCATAAAAGGGAGAATTCTACCACTGAACTAGCACTGTCCCCTGTAAAAGTATAAAACACATTGCAGATGATTTCACTGAAACTCATACTGACACTATAGAACAAAAATAGAAGTACTTCCAAAGGGTTTCCAAGGCGTAGCAGATGAATTTAAACTGCTGACCACTTGGTTAGTAGCCAGTTTCTTAACCACTGTACCACCGGGGCTACTGTAAAAAGCATACCGAAATAAAAACCAAACCCATTACCATCAAGTCAATTCCAACTCATAGCAACCTTATAGGATAGAGTAGAACTGCCCTGTGGCATTTTCATGGAGCACGTGGTAGATTCAAACTGCTGACTTTTCAGTTAGCAGCCAAGCTCTTAAACACTGTACCACTAAGGCTTCTGTGAAAGTGTATTGTTGTTGATGTTAGGTGCTGTCAAGTTGGTTCCCTCTCATATCAACCTTATGCACAACAGAATGACACACTTGCCTGGTCTTTCACCATGTTCATTATTTATGCTTAAGCCCACCATTGTGGTCACTGTGTGAATCCATCTCTTTGAGGATCTTCCTCTTTTTCTCTGACCTCCACTCTGTTGAGCATGATGTCCGTCTCCAGGGACTGATCCATCTTGACAACATGTCCAAAGTATGTAAGATGCAGTCTCACCATCTATGTTTTGAAGGAGCACTCTGGTTATACGTCTTCCAGAACAGATCTGTTTGTTCTTTTGGCAGTTCATGGTACATTCAATTTTTCTCCAACACCACAATTCAAAGACATCAGTTCTTCTTCTGTCTCCGTTATTCTTTGTCCAGCTTTCACATGCATATGATGCAATTGACAATACCATGACTTGGGTCAGGCGCATCCTAGTCTTCAAAGTGACATCTTTACTTTTCAGTACTTCAAGAAGTTCCTTTGAAACCGAGTTTCCCAACGTGTCTTGACTGCTGCTTCCATGGACATTGATTGTAGAACCAAGTAAAACAAAATCCTTGAAAACCTCAATCTTTTCTCCATTTATCATGATTAATAATCCATGTATGATACTTACATGAGATCGCGTACTCAAACATCACTCTCTACTGTTCTAACTTCCTCACTGTTTGTCAGTGTTGATGCTGAAAGTCACTGACTATCAAGTAAGAAGCATTAATCTGGGAGGCTCTCGGTTTGAGGCAGCTCTTCTTTGGGCCTTTCTTTGTCAAAAGATAAGAAATCTCCCAGGTCACTTAGCCTTAATACATCAAAACAATAGCCATTTTACCACTGAAGTATTTCCTCTGTGCATAGTAAAAAAAAAAAAAGAATCTTTCAAAATGTTCAGCTTCCCAAACTTCTCCATAACAAGTTACTCTTACAGCTATAGTTCTTAGCAGGCATTTGTTGTTCTATTTCAAGAGCATTCCAGATGACAAAAACATTTTGGGTAGAAAAATTCACAGGCTGTGTTGACATCAAGCAGATTGTTTTGAATTTGAGCAGAACATTTTTTTTCACAAAGGTTTATCTGCACAGACTTGACTGACCTGTGGAAAAGTGACCTTTACTCAGTTTCTAATGCCAGTGAATTTCTTAAATGTTAAATAATCACTCCAATAAGCATCAGAGTTTCGGCCACATTGACACCAGTTAGTCAACAGAATGTACATTGAAAGAAAATCTCTTTTAACAGAATGAACGCTATCTATTTTAGTAACTTTGCTCATTCATTCCTTTTCAATATGTAAAGTTCTAGCTCCTTTGAGCAGTAAACCACTTTCTCTTTTACAGAGAAGGATCACTCACGAATAGTTATTTAGTCCTTTCTGTCTAAGGGTCCCTAAGTTGTTCAAATAGTGGACATATTCAGCTACTAACTGAAAGGTTGGAAATTTGAGTCCACCTAGAGGCACCTTGGAAGAGAGGTCTGGCAATCTACTTCCAAAAAATCAGCTGCTGAAACACTGTGTACAGTCCTTCCTACCCTGATACACATGGGGTCACCATGAGTCAGAATCCACGTGATGGCACCTGTTAGTTATGTAAGAATAATTGAATTTCAGTTCTGGACGGGACCTTGGAGATCATCATCTTTTACACAGAAGGAAACATGCTCAGAGAAATTAAATAGCTTACCTGTAAGATCACACAGCTAGTACGTACTGTTGCCCGAATTTAAACCCAAACTGCCCATGCCTTAAACCATTATTTTACAAGGCCCATAGCTGCCAAAGGCGTTTGTTTTCAAGCTTGTGGTATTAAGAAGTATAAGGTTCCTTTCTGTGCTCTAATGCCCTTAGCACTTGGAAGAAGGCTGCTACTATGTGAATCAAATATCTAAACACTGTAATTTTTACATATAAAGATTCTTCTGTATCAAATGCATTCCCCCCGGTCTGCTTGGCTTGCATCCTATGGAAAAGGTGACACTGATAATGTAGCCAGATTGACATATCTGGTGTCATCCTATTACACAGCCACATAGGTGGTGCTTGTACTTTTGTGAATGCAGCTGGTACTGCAGGGGTCATAATCTTATTTGTATTGGTAACTGGTTTGACTTCATATAGTTTATCTGCTTGAGAGCATTTATAAGGAATAAAAGAGAAGATTAACAATGTATATGTAATACAGGGAGTTATTTGGGGGAATGCAAAGGATTAAGAAGGGACAGAAACAGAGACAGTGATTATCAGGGCGCTGGAAGGACAGGATATCTTGGTAGAAGGACAGATTCTAGGATCCCAACCCTCAGGAAGATGGAAAAGATAGATAAGATACAGGGATGCCAGTGAATTTCCCCGATCGCATTCCTCAGTGGTTCATGTATTTCAGGCTCAGCGCTTTATTGCTGCATCTCTCTCTCCTTCTTCACTCTTGTTGTTGTTGTCAAGTCACCTCCTACTCATGGGACACTTACGTACAGCAGAAGGAAACGTTGCCTGGTCGTGTGCCATCTTCATGATTGTTGGTGTGTTTGAGTCCATTGTTGCAGCCACTGTGTCAATCCATCCCACTAAAGATTTCTCTAATTTTCATTAGCCATCTATTTTACCAGACATATTGACCGTTTCTAGTGATTGGTCTTTCCTGATGACATGTCCAAAATAAGTGAGTTGAAGTCTTGCCATCTTTGCTTCTAAGGAGTACTGTGGCTACGTTTCTTCTATGACCCATTTGTTCTTCTTCATGGCAGTCCATGGTGCACTTAATAGTCTTCATCAGCGCTACAGTTTGAACTGTGGTGTCTTCACTCTTGTCCCTTTCTTCTCTACTTTCTCTATACATCCCTTCCTTCTTTTCCTTGTCCTTTCTGAAGTTGCTTTTAGAAATAACTATTTATTTGTAGAAGAAGGTTATCACAACTGCTGATACTACTACTGCTGTTATTTAGTGTCTCTCTAAATAACTAAGAAAACTCTGATGGTGTTTATTTACTTTTTTTTTTTAATAAATAAAGCTTTCCTTCAGGGTTAATTGTAGCTTGCTATTTTAGTCATTTTCTTCTATTTAGATATGAAAACAGCAGAAAACCTCAAATTAATGAATTGTATGAGTTCAGGTAAGAAGAGTTCGTAAGCCTCTACATCATAGTCTTCTGGCTTAGACGCTAATTTCTGTATGTGAATATTTGTATTTGTGGGGAAGACTTTGAATGTAGAACTTTGCACGCAGCTTGGGTCCTTTAAAAGTGAGCTGTGTGCAGAAATCTGAATGAAGATAAAGAAATCAAACAAGAGGTTAGAGGGGGCTGCAACAACCATTGAAGTTGTGCCAAGTCTAAGTTTCTGACATGCTATGTTCTTCAGACACTTGACTTCTGCTTTTCAGATGTTGACAATTAGCAGAAGTTTGTCTAAACCAGTTGGTATGGCATTTGAAACCAAAAAGACATCATACACACAAGAAGTTCAGTTACAAGTAAAACATAAAACAAATGGTCAAGACTTTACATCAGCCAGGCTAGATAAGGTGGTTTGAATTAGATGGATGTATATGGACCAGCTAGCCAAGCCAAGGTGGTTTGTAAATTCTAACTGTGATTAAGGAACTCTAAAACCAGAATTCAGGTTACACTTTGAAATGTCATGCAGGGAACACTACCCAGGTGGTAATACTAGTTTAGGAGCAAAGGGACCTGAGTGCTCCACACTCAATTTGTAGTCAAACTGGGTGTTTTCCTTTTTTTATTATTTCATAATTAGTTATTTTGCTTAGTATCCCAAAGACAGCTTTTAAGCCCAGTGGAAACATGAGGGAAATTTTGAATGAGATAGATTGACCCAATACCCACAGCAGTGGACTTGGACATACCAATGGTCATGAAAAGATGGCACAAGACTGGATGATGTTTCATTCTGTTTTATATAGGGGCTCCATGAGTTGTAGCTGATTCAACGGTGACTAATGACAGTAACAACAGACTAATGAAAATAACCATCAGTCAGTAGTCACTGTACCCTAAGTCACTGATAACCCTCCAAAACTAAAACAAACCCATTGCTGCTGAGTTAATTCTCATAGCATCTGATAGAGAAGGTTATTCGAGATCCTTTATTGAATATTTTTATTTTGTTTTCTGTCTCTATTTCCTCTTTGTTTTTCTCCATCTCTTGGCGTCACTTGTTGTCTGATCTTCTTGGTGAGTTTCACTTCTCAGCTGTGTCTCTTCCCTCTCACATGGTCTTTCTACCAGGCCCTGTCTTATGGCTCTAATCTGCTTGTCATCTTGTCATCCCTTGTCTTTAGATCATCCCTATTTCTTACTTCCACCTTTTCTTCATCCTCTTCATCTTGGTGGCTAAATAGCTTTTTTCAAAGACTGCATCTTTATGAGGTTAGATATATATATGTGCCAGTTTTTCAGATGAGGCAAGTTGAGTCCAGCCATAATAACTTTCCCAGGTTCACCCAGATGATAAGTAGTAGATGTAAGATTTAAATCTATGTCTATCTGATTAATTCCAACTCCCCTCTCCAACTTCACTGTGGTACCTGTTGACTAGTTTTCTAGTGTAGCAATTTTTTAAAAATTTTTATTTAACATAACTGAGTGAAAATGTACATTCACACATAAATTTACATGCCCCCCTATATGCAGCCTCCACTGCTCTCCCTGTCCTGTGACAGCACACTATTCCGCTCTGCTCCATACATGTCTCATCCTCCCAACAGTCTCCTTTCCCCTCCTGTCCGTCCACTCCCCTTCCTCCAGCCAGAGGTCAGCAAGATGATATCCCATAGATGTATAGAACCATAAAGTGCTTCCAATATATGGTCATCTGCCTTGCCAAGTCCAATCCATTCCTGTCCAAAGAGTGGACCTTTGTTATAATTTATGGGAAAGGGCAGCATCAGGGCAGGGGGCCATGCTCTCAGAGGAACCCCAAAACCGCTGGACCATCAATTGAGGTCTTTTAGTGGAGATCTCATGATGCACCTCTTTGTTCTTGTGTTGCCAGTGAGACTCCTCTCTGTGAGCTCCATCGTGGCTATCACTGGTGGTGGCCGGGCACCATCTGGTTCTTCCGGTCCCAAGTCGATGTAGGCACCCACTCTTGTGGGTCTCTCCGTCTTCTCAGTTGTCTTTACCGCATGTCATTTTGGTCCTCGGTGAGCATCCGTTCCTGTTGAGTTGGGACCATTTGCTGTGACCTCGGATGGCAGCTTGGCGGCTTTTAAGACCCTAGACGCCACTCACCAATGTGGGGTGCAGAGAGCTCTCTTAGCAAAACGCTAGTTGTGCCAATTGGCCTGGAGTTCGCCTAAGAGCATGGTCCCCCGCCCCCTGCCCCAGCTACTCTATTCTTGCAGTATTGAGTTAAGATGGAAGGACTACTCAAGTTATGCTGAAGTCCACTTAATGTTGTTCTTGTTCCTAATGTGTGCTGTCACCGCTTTCTCCCAACTAGATTTCTAGTAACTATCTAAACCCTCCCCCGTCACCCTCCCTCCCTCCCCTCCCTTGCAGCTGTCAAAGAGTCTTTTCTTCTATACACAAGTCTGTTTTTGAGATCTTATTGTAGAGGTCTCATACAGTATTTGTCCTTTTGTCGCAGTGTAGCAATTTTTTATTGCCTGCTTCTTCCTTCTCTTGCTGCTCTGCAATTTGCTTATTGCTTGTCCTCTTCTTAATCAGGAGCTTGGTGATGTCAATAGCTTCTTTATGGAGGAAGCACGCATGTGTTATGTATGTATGTATCAGTACCTGTTATGTATGTATGTATCAGTACCTGTTATGTATGTATGTATCAGTACACACAATCTGTGTATTGTGTGTGTGTGTATATGTATATTTATATATATCAATGCATGTACGTGTGTATGTGCATGTACATCTGTATGTGTGTATGCTTATGTCTGTCTATGTATGAATGCGTGTGTGTCTATGTTGGTGCCTGACTATGTATATCTACCTACCTGTGCATGTGTATTTATGTATACATTTTCTGACATATCTTATTTTTAACCTTTGTGCACCCTCCTTGCTTCTATCTATGCTGATTACTTTGAAGAAAGTTTTAGCTCAAAGAAATTCTTTCTCCCATGTCCTCATAAATTCCATCCCTAACAAACCTTTAGTGAATTCTTGGTGTGTTTAAATATAGAAAGACTCTCTTCCTGAGATGATTCAAAATTCAACATGTACCACACAGCATCCAAAGCAAAGCCTCAGGCTTCGTGGCATGGGGGAATGAGGGACTAGTGGGTCTCTGTAGGCCAGAGATGAAAAAGAGGGCACATTTCTGTAGCCTGCTTCAGGTTATCTTTAAATTGATAACTAACGCATAAAGGAGTTCCACTGTTGTTGCTGTAACGTCAGTAACAAGTTTGTTACTTTAATTAAAGTTTCACGATTAATGTCAAATCCTTGATTTTATGCCAGCACTTTCCATCATTCATGTCTCTGGGCAGATTAATTTATGACATTTTAAGTGTAGATAATCAGTGCTTTAGGCAAATAAACTATTCCATCAAATCTAAGGATTCTCGCCTGGGCTGATAGTACAAATGCTTCTCACGCCTATTAAAAGAGAACCAGACAGATATACTATAGACTACTCAGTTAATCATCCTCATAGCTAGAGATGATGCTGGACATTGAGTTCATTTTCCTTATTGAATAGATCCCTAATGACATTTCAGGCCATATGGAAAAGGGCATACTGCGTTGCAAACCATATTGATGGTGCTTCTGAATGCTCAAAAATGCAAATGACTTCATTCCTGCGGGAGACCCGGTGGCTTCACAGACACTGTCTTGCCTCTCCAGGAGTCTTTGCGAACACTACACCATGTTGCATATATTGATGTGAATGGCCGAGCAATACGTACTATTGCCAAATAATTTTCTCATTGATAAATGGAGCAATATACTTTGTTTCATTACTCAGTTCTCTCTCTCCCTGTTCCGTTTCCCAGGCCAAAAATTAGGGCATGTCTTCCTTTCTGGCACAAAATTGTTTTATTTCATCATAGCCAATCTTATTGTAAATTCATGAACGCCTCTGGGGAGTTGATAGTAAATTAAAGATCTTTCAAAACAATAATGTGCCCTGAAAATGATGTGCAACTTTATTACAGAAGTGATAAGAACTTTGAAAATTCTGTAGGATCCTGAGTTATTCTTCTATGCTGGCTCGACAGAAAGTGAGTGAAGCCAGTTGTCTTGGCCTTCTGTGACTGTACGCGGGGCAGCGAAGTAGTGCTGACTGCACACATTGGTGGGTCCCACAGTCCTGATAGGCACATACGCTGAACACTGTCGGTTGCTGACATACCAACTCTGAAGCTGGTGCTTTAAGGGACTGCCTGTTGCATTTTTAATCATAAAGGAGTTGAGACCTAAATCTTTCAAAACTGAACTCATATGGTAATCCATTACGTGTGCTTCGTGTTAGCTCGCATCTTTTGGCATTGTAGTGGCAGCTGTGTAAAATATTTGTTTTGCTTGTTTAGAATTGAATTGTAAGATTCTAAAGCAGGCAATAATTGCTGTGGTAGAAGCTGCCAGATCTCTTACACTCCTGTATAGCATCTTGCCAATGTGTCTAAATTGCAGAAGATACTGTTACCCTGAGCAAAACAGACAAGGGCCTATCCAGACACAGAAGGAGCACCTTATTTTATGAATAGCTGCTGAGCCCAAATCATCGTCTGATGGATGGTGGGGCTGTGAGGAATGTGTAGGTGTTTTGAAAAACGAATGGTTTTCATTGTTGCAATTGCTTAGAAAGAATATCTTTCTAAACAGAAATCTAATCTGACATCTCTTCCACTTAAACTCCACCAGAGGCCTCCCGCTGACTCCAGATACAGTCCTGACTCTTTAGCATGACTAAGGAAGCTCTTTTGACCCACTGCTTTTCCAGCTGAGTGCCTCTGTGAGGCCCTTCTTACACTCGACTCCCTGAGTGGCACAAATGGTTAAGTGCTCATCTGCTAACTAAAAGATTGGTGGTTCGAGTCTACCCAGAGATGTCTTAGAGAAAAGGCCTGGACACGTACTTCTGAAAAATTGGCCATTGAAAATCCTATGAGGCACAGCTTACTCTGGGATACATGGGGCTGCTGAGAGTCTGAACTGACTCAATGGCAGCTAGAAGGAAAACCAAACCCTCTCGCTTAGCTGCTGCGCTGCCACACTGTCCTTCTTGCTGCTAGCTTTACCCCTTAGCCTCCAGAATTCAGGTGGAGCCTCTTGCTTCTTGAAGAGCCTTCCTGACATGCCTTCTTCGCATCCCTACCACCCTAGGTTAAGTTCCCACCTCTGTGTTTCTGCGTTAGTTTTTTCTCTTGTTCAGTCATTGGTTACTTGTCTAAGACTGTCAGCTCTCTGAGAATAGTTGAGTCTTTTCAGTGTTGAATCCTCCACCCTGATCATAGCACCTGCCACACGAGCAGAAAGCACGGAAGTACGTGTTCTGCCTCTGCTCCTTCTCCCTTCCTTCCTCTCTTCCTCTGTCTCTTACTTCATGCACCCTCGTAGTAACCTTTGCACTTTGCTTTCTAGGCAAAGCAGGAAAAACACCAGTGCCGTCTCCCAGGAGTCTTGGGAGCAGAACTGTGCTCCGGGGGACGGCTTCCAGAGTGCCAAGGAGAAGCCTAGGTACTCCAGCTACCAAGGCTCGAGGAATGGCTACCTGGGCGGCCACGGCTTCAACGCCAGGGTAATGCTGGAGACCCAGGAGCTCCTGCGCCAGGAGCAGAGGCGGAAGGAGCAGCAGATGAAGAAGAAGCCTCCTCCAGAGGGGCCCGACAACTGTGACTCATATAAGAAAGTCCAGGACCCCAACTACGCCCCTCCCAGAGGGCCCTTCAGACAAGACGTGCCCCCCTCCCCTTCCCAGGTCGCCAGGCTGAACAGACTGCAGACCCCTGAGAAAGGGAGACCCTTTTATTCCTGAGCAGAAGAACAGATTCTTCGTGTCATGCAATAAAGGACATTTTCCTATAAAGACTTGTATTTTGGAGCGTTTTTTTAAAACCTTGATGGTCCTATGGAATATTTCTGTTGTCAGTATCAGTGCCTTTAAGGAGTATGGGCAAAGAAATGGAAGGCCTTAGTGTCTTTGCCACTGTGTCTCAAGTGTCTGTTTCATGGAAGGATTTCCCACCACCTGACAATCATCTGTTCAAGGTATTCATATATTCTGCATCTCTCTGGGGTAGGTACCAGGAATCAGGGCCCAATTCATGACATATCTGTAGCCTTGCTATTGCAGCCCCGCAGAACTCATGGAGACAAATGCAGTTGAAGGTGATATTGATCCCCCTTTTACTTCAATTTTTATTAGATGTGAGGCAACATGTCAACTTCTGATAGATGAGACAGAAACTGGAGTTTTACAGTACTTCACAACACACCCATATCTGGTACTTCAGATTCAGTATGGTTTCCCTTTTTCTTTCTCAACTCCTTGTAAAAGGAAAGTTATTTTGTCCCTGTTGAAGATGCCAAGCCATGTTCCAACACTTTTTGTTTATCATGTGAGTCCTTTTGTAACTGCCTTATAATGCAGCATTACCAGTAAAACAGTGATGATTGCAGTATGTTTATAAATACCCTTGCTCAGTCATGTTCCTTGTGCGTGTGCTGAGTCCCCACAGCTCTGCAGAGGGAATGTGGGAGATGGGAGTGATCAGCAGTGGGGAAAGGACCAGGCCTGCCCACAGGCTTCTGCATGTATCGTAATGTGGGAAGTGGTAGCCAAGAAAAGAATTTTCCCAGAATGAGTTTATACTGCAGTACCTCCCAATAATTATTTTAATTAATTTTTGTTCTAACAGCTTGGCAGGAAGGGCTTAGAGTGGGACAAACGTAAATCATACAGTCATTTTTGGATTCTAAAAACTGATCTGATTGCTATGGTCTTTAAAGTTGTTTGGAGTTAATGTCTGCCTAGTGCACCCACATACCATATTTCTGGCCAGTGATGCTATGTTACTAAATAATGCTACCACGAAATGTAAAAGACCACCATCACACATCCTACAGAGAACATGCTGATGTCCTAGCATGGCGGTAACAGAAGATTGCTCTCATGTTGATATTTTTAATGTACATATGGGCCACAGGAACCTCTGTTGCTCTCACATTTTCATTTGCTGGTCTGGACTTCATGTATTGTAAAGCATAGTTGGGTTGCTAAAGTGCCTGCAAATCCTGATGTGAAAAAGCTTGAGATCAAAGCTCAGCATACCATGTATTAACAAAAAAGAAAAGATATGTATTGATATGTCTTTTTTTTTTTTCTTTTACTGGCACATTTGTATTTTTGTGTCAACTTATCTTTAGGAAATGTGTGAAGTGTCCACATGCATACCTGTGTCTTATTCTTATGTGTTTCTGTATCATGGTTCTGTTTGTTAATAACGCACAGAAGTGTTTCAGTGGTGTGGCCGATGTAAGTGTGGTGGCTTTGGATGGCAGTGGCTCTCTTTCACCGCCCTCCCTGAGCTGTGAGAGAGAGCTTTTCTTGTACATGTGAGACTTATAATAAAAGACATATTTCTTTCTGTTCTTGCAGTGTCTGTAGTATTCCTGGGAAAACTCTCCTTTTTCTTTCTTTAAAGTACATTAGCAGATGTGATTTTTTTCTTATTCAGAAATGGTTGAAAGTTCCCTCTTATCTCGGTGCACAAACATGAAAATGGATGACCAGTTGCTTATTTGAACACCTGAAGAGAGAGAGGATAAGACAAGAGAGCCTGCTGAATGAGCCCACTGGGAAAGTCCCGGCTGCCTCAAGAAGTAAGGGAAATTCTAAAGTGCGGCAGCAGGTACACCAGAACTAAATAACAGAAAAACTTTACAGAATGCCAGAAAGCAAACCAACAGCAACTACCATTGAGCTAATGGGAAATGAAGGTGACCCCATCTGTGTCAGTGTAGAAGTATGCTCAATAGGGTTTTCAGTGGCTGATTTTTCAGAAGCAGATTGCCAGGTGTTTTTTGCCAGGGCACTTTTGGATGAACTTGATCCGCCAGCTAGCAGCAGAGCACATTAACCATTTGTACCACCCAGGGACCCTCTGAAAAGCTAACTAAAGAAAACAAGACCAAACCCATTGATGTTGAGTCAATTCTGACTCACAACAACCATACAGAACAGAGTAGAACTGCCCCATAGGGTTCTGAAGGAAAAGCAGATGGATTCAGACGCTGACCTTTTGATTAGCAGCCGAATTCCTAACCACTGCAACACTAGGACTGTGTGATATTTCCATTACTGCCCTTTGTTCCTTTAAAGTCATTTTGGCAAGCTAGCTATTTTGGTCGAGGCTTAGCCTAGGGTACTGTAAGCTCAGAGAACAATCCATATCCCACCTACTTCCGATACTAATCAAGTTCTTATTTCCCAACTTACAAAGTAATGCTTTTCTATTTCTTTTAGAAGGACACTTGTCAATATTTGTACAGTATTTTGAATGTATGAAAAGCAATGTATTTGTGGTTTAACTGTCTTATGGACAAATACAAAGGTACATGTGATTCCTACCATTAGGGCAAACTTCCTAGGGACTTATCAAAAATGTCCTCTTCATTTGGTTGTCATAGCAGTGATCATCTTGCCACCAAATCCAAGTTTGACCACCCCAGGATAAGTAATGAGGAGTATATGGTATGCCAAGGAAATATCACCTCTCTTGATTTTTATATTCATGCAGAATATGTGACAATAGAAAGGGAAGGATCTGTTAATTTTGTCACTGACCAGGAGGTCCATGACAAATGCCAACATTCTCAGGTTATTTATCTCAACTGATAGCTAGAAGCAGAGTAAGACAGGCAACACTGAGTGTTGTGGGACCCCAAATCACAAAGGATTTATAAATTAAAACTGACAATTTGAGCCCTACTGAAAAGGAGGAAGACATGGGTCATAGAGAGAAGAGAAAATAACGCTCCATCAAGAAGCAATCTTGTCTCAGTGAACTGACCATCTGGCTCCCTAACACTCCCTGAGGACTTCAAGAGTCTGCCCAGTGAGAGAGTGTCTAGGGGAAGAGCCAGACTGGGCACTATCAAGACTTGCATTTTTCTACACCTCACACCCTCAGAGACAAATTTCACATCCATAAAAGGGAATGAATGCATACACAGTTGAAGATGAAAATGGAGTCACTCAACTGCCTGTTGAGAAGCACTGTGAAATCGTCACCACTCTCACTGTTAAGGAGTCTGGTGGTGTGGCGCAAATGGTTAAGGTGCTCAGCTGTTAACTAACGGAGGTCTGGTGGTTCGTGTCCTCTGTCATGAATTGAACTTTGTCCCCCCAAAAATGTGTGTAGCCATTTGGCTGGGTTATCATTCCCAATGTTTCGTGATTTTCCTATGTTGTACATCCTAATCTCTGCCTGTGGCTAAATAGATAGAGTAACTATGTTAAAAGAGGATTAGGATGGGACTGCAATGCCCTCGTTAAGGGAGTTTCCCTGCAGTGTGATTTGCACCACCCTCTATCTTTCATCCCGTGGGAGATAAAAAGAGACGAAAGCAAGCAGGGAATTGGGAACCCCATACCATCAAGAAAGCAGCACGGGGAGTAGAGTACATCGCTCAGACCTGATGTTTCTGTCCCAATATGATCCCTGACCAAAGAATGACACTTCGCAAGGACTTTCCTCCAGAGCTGACAGAGGGAAAGCCTTCCTCTGGAGCAGACACCGTGAATTTGGACTCGTATCATATCAGACTGTGTAAGAATAAACTTCCCTTTGTTAAAACCATCCACTCTGTGGTATTTCTGTTAGAGCAGCACTGCATGGCTGAAACGTCCACCTAAAGGCTTCTAGGAAGAAAGGCCTACTGACCTAATTCTGGGGAAAAGAAATCAGTCCTTGAAAACCCATGGAGCATAGTTCTCTGAGACACCTGGGATTGCCATGAGTTGGAACTGACTTGAAGGCAACTGGATTTTAGTCCATTAAGACAATGTATATATATGTGAGATCCAGCAGCTAAGTCTGTGAACTTAATCTTTTCCAAGTGCTCCATACCTCATTGCTGAATATCACTGCAGTCACCTTTGAAGTACTCCCCTTGGGAAGCTACACTGATGCCAGGGCCTAGTCCACCCTTCAAAGCAGTTTGGGAACTCTTTTTCTGGAAAGTGCACAGTGGCACACGGGTAAGTTTGTTAACTTAATTGTATAGTTGTCTGTGAGAGAATTTTTAGCCAGTAAACAAGTAACTACATTGGAACACCCTCCCTACTCACCTGATCTGGCCCCCAATGACTTTTTTCTTTACCCAAAGATAAAAGGTAAAGGAAGGCATGTTAATGACATTCAGGACCTCAAGGATAGTACCACAACAGCTCTGATGACCATTCCAGAAAAACAGTTCCAAAACTGAAAGGTGAACTAGGCACTGGCATCAGTGCGTAGCTTCCCAAGGGGTGAACTTCAACAGTGACCATAGCAATATTCAGCAATGAGGTACACAGCATTCTTCTAGGATGAGTCCGTGAACCTAATTGTCAGACCTTATGTGTGTGTCCATACACATATATATGCTGATATGTGTGTGTGTGTGTATGTGTTGAAGCATCAGCAACGCCTCTCCCTGTGGTCACTGAGGGCAAGGGCAGCTCAGAGGTCCAAGCATTCCACAGTGAGCAGAAAGCGCTACCGCACCAACAGGGAGGCGAGAGGGACCAGGCTCCTCAGACTCTGCCAAGGAGTCAGAGACAGAAACCAGAGACAGCACGCCAGCTGAGTTTCCTGCTTTGGTGAATGAGGGCAACTGGTTTTACTTTAGACCCATTTTGAAAGAGGAAATAAACATTCAAACTGCCACTTTGACATCAGTGTTTTCCGTGATTGTCTTCTACGAGTCTGAAAACAATGAATGAGAAAGGTAAGAAGCTAGGGGTCACTCTGGCTTCTTGGGTCTGATGCTGTTCCATCCTGCCCATTACCTTCAAGACTGTTTCTCTTCCTATAGTAATTTTTATGAGAAAGTATATGTTTGCATATACATGTAATGTGCAGTATATGCATAATGCATATGTTACTCTATGTATGTTCTATCAAATTCTGTGTGTGCCTTATGTTGTTAGTTGCCATCATGTCAGCTCCAGTTAATGGCAGTCTTATGGATAACAGCACAAAAAGTTGTGTGGTACTGTATCATTTTCATGACTGTTGCTGTGTGAGCCCATTGTTGCTGCCATTTAGAAATCTTTACAGCTCTGGTATTGCCCCAGTTGAAATCAGCCTATTATTAAGCATATAGTTCTTTGATTCTGGCTTTGTTTCCCTGTAAGTCATGGAATAGTAAACCACAAAAGTTCAACTAACCACTTCCGAGTATATTACATTATGAATATTTTCCTTTGGGTAGCATAATGTAACAGAAGTTTATATATGTATTTAAAAATCAGGTTTAGATTTTTTTCTTTCTTAGAACAAAGGTTACCACAATGATATCATGTAAGACGGGGAGATAGTCTTTTTACCTCAGAGATAGGATATCATCTTAATAAGGCAGATAATAAGAACATTCACGGGTCACAAAGTGAGAGTGATGGAGATGCTTTAAAGGAAACCACCTTCAGCTCTGAGTAATGATTATATCATGCAAGCTGGTTGAATTAAATTGACTTATTCTCTTTTTTAATGTGTGAGGGATGAGGGTAGTCATTCTGAAATAGGCTTTTTTAAAGCAACAATAAAATGACATTTTACTTTAGAGCTCATGAGGAAAACTGAGAGACTGATATTACATACCACACTGCAGAAAATTATTTTTCCCTTAGATGTGTTCTTTCCTTCAGTGTCTTTGCAACAGATGTCTTTAGCTTTCATATCCTAGTCAACAAAGAAACAATCTAGGTGTTTGTCCTTTGTCCATAAATTCAATTTCTTTACATTACACCATATAGTGGGAGGATTTCACTTGTAAGTCCTCCCATTATAGCTCCCATCAGGCTGAGCATCCTTTGTGGAGTAATCACCTGTCCTCACCAGTTATTTCTTTCTCTGAGTTCAGATTTAAAGAATCAGTTTTTACTTTCTAATTTTTTTTTTTTTACAAGTCTTGTCTGTGTTAGCCTGTCACTCTCCAGATAGGTCTATTTAATATGGGGCAGAAGAGAAAAATTCAAGAAACAATCACTAAGTCATCCCATGGTGAAGTCGAACAGTTGCTCTTCTTTCCTGCTTAGTGCTTATTTCCTCACAGGATCAATGAAATGTGTGAAAAACACTCATTTTCTGAATTGCTCAACTAACTGCCAAGGCACCTCACACCACTGCTAGTGTGGAAAAGCCATTTGAAGTTTGTTTCTAGACACGGTGGATGCCTCAAGATGACCTTATTGTCTTCCCTTGGAAGTCATTTGGAAGATGGTGATGTCTGTACAACCTTTCTTTCTTCCTCTGAAGGCAAGTTTTGCTGTTTGAAGCTTCCTTCTTAAACTGAATTTTGGCTTTCATGAGGGATTTTTCTTGATGCAAATATTTTAAGTACTACTCTGAAAGTTTTGCCATTAAAAACAGTTTCACATGGCCTTGGGCCCAGCCTGTTGCAAATGGGGAAAAGTGCAATGTATTGCTGGCATGTGACACGAAGAAAAACAAAGCGAATGTTTAAACCAGTCATGACCTTGGATAATGACCTGGTTTCAGGCTTCAGTTCATATCTGATTTGCTTTTATTCAGTGTTGGTTGTCAGTGGCAACATACTTATCGTAGCTGTTAGTATTAGGATGAAACTGGTATAAACTTTAGCCTGACAACCCAGAGATGGGTCAGATGAGAGTTCACCAATGAATGTGGAATACTGAGGAATAAGACAGATTTGGAACTTGTCATGTGATGCCTCACAGTAAATTTATCCATGCCTTGACTTGCAACTCCGTTTCCAAACTCGCCTTCATTTTGTCTGCTTGGCTTGACTTCCATCTGAGCCCAAGAGCCCCCATCTGGTCCAACCAACCAAAGCAGTCCCATGAAACTGGGGTCAGTGGTTAGAGACTGCAAGCTGCCTCTGGCTTCCCACTTTACTTGGTTGATATTCATTTAGGATTTTGGCAAAACATCCCTATCTTTTCTTTTTGAATCCCAGAAGCCTGTGATGCAGATTAGAGAAATGAGATCCAAAAGTGACACACGAAGACAATGAGATTCCCAGAGCTTGTGATTTGCCAGGGAGGCGGTTGATGAGTGGCTCAGCCAGAATATAAAACCGTTTGTGCTAACTGCAACCAGGAATTTCATGGGCTGATTGTCAGAAGTAGATCACCAGACCTTTCTTCCTAATCTGTCTTGATCTGGAGGCTCTATCAAAGTCACAACAATGCTCATAACAGCATCATAACAATGCTCAAGCCTCCATTGACAGGTGGTGACTGTGCTTAGGATTCATTAACCAAGAATCAGATGTTCGTTTGCTATGTGGAACGCAAGAATTCTGCCATCTCTAAACTACCAGTGCCGAAAAAAAATCTGTTGTCACCAAGATGATTCCAACTCACAGCAGCCCTCTAGTACAAAAGAGAATTGGAAACTGTAGGGTTTCCAAGGCTGTGAATCTTTATGGAAGGCAGTTACCACATCTTTCTCCCATGGATCAGCTGATGGGTTCAGATCTTTGATCTTTGGATGAGCAGCCCTACACTCGATCACTGTATCACCAGGGCACCATTAAATTCTTTACTTGGTTGTAATTGTACTTTTTATTGATTGGGAAAAATAACCACAAGATAATGTATCGAGAGTTATTATGAAATAAATAATGCCTTTAAAATGAATTTTAGTAATCAAAATACTGTTTATATACACTTGAAAATTATATGTATAATATGTAATATGTATTAGTTGTAATAGTCTATCTATATGTGTATATATAATGGTTTATTCATACCTCAGGCACAGTGAGTCATAAATTTAAATTAAAAATGTCTATTGAAATGGTCAATGCCAGGTATTTATATGGATCAGCAGAGCTTACCCAGGTCCCATGGTGCAACCCACTGTTCCATGCTCAGCCTCGTTTGGTTTGCTGTCATAGTTAGTCTCTTAGACAAGAAGGTATTGATTTCTAAGCCAGGTTTTCATATTGAGGGAAAAAAGAGTCACATGAGATTGAAGATAGTAACAATGAAAAGCTGAGCAGGGTTCAAAAGATGAAGAAAATAGTAGAACACAGACTGATCACGACAAAAAGTCATTCCTAGCAGGCGCTTTCTGAAGCAGATGCAAAAGAGACCCCAAAAGCTAATCCAAAACAGAAAAGATCGCCAGGAAATTGTGCAACAATAACAATTTACATTAAATCATCAGCTTCTTTCAGCACAGATGGGAAAAGCCTGTTATAGAATGCTCAGACATTTGCGGGAGGTTTCAGGCTGGGCATGCATTAAACACATTCTTAAGCTTTGCATGTTGCTAATAAAAATGTAAATTATTTTTAGTGACCTTTTTTTCCTATACATACCATTTTTCTTCGTATTTTATTTTTGATAAGGAGATGACATAGTCATAACCAAGGGGAAATGATCCATTTGGAGAGCTGGGTAGATAAAATTTATCTTCAAAGAGGTAGAATATTAATTATGCACAGAAAGAAACTTTTAGCTCTGAAGCATTCCCAAGGAAAAGAGTGGATAATTTCTCTCAAGATCCTAATCAAGCAGTTACAATTTGTCGGAAAAAACCATTGGCAGTTGCTGAGAGTGCTTGGTCCTGTTTCAGGTGAACAATGTGGGCTGCTTGCTAGGACTGAGTATCTGCTCCTGGGAACTTTTGAGGTTTCATGCTGGTGCTTTGACCAGTGGCATTTATATCCATCTTCTGCTAACAAAAGTTCTCGATCACTGCTCCTTTAAATGGACTATGCAAGGATTGAGAGGAGGGAGCCAGTAGCTGATACTTGCCCTGTTCCAGGCCTATCTCCTCTGATCCCACACCCCTAGAGGAGTGACTAGACAGCCACAGACTCTTCGTGTCTGAAAGAACTGGCTAGCCTAAGGAAATGAGTTTCCAATAACTAATCCAGCTGAACAAGGCACTTCCCTTGGCTCCAGCTGTCCTTCCCGTAAGCCAGGAAATGTTCTCTCCATTCATTAAGGGATGGCTCATCAGGGATTTCAAATCTCTGATTGGTTACTTCAGACACTAGGCTAGTATCTTCAGCAGTGCATCTTAAGTCCTTTTAGGAGCTCCCTCTGGATTAATTGAAAATCGTGGATATCCTATTTGTGTGATTTGTTCAAGGTAATTGTCAGAGCCTGAAGATGCCAATATTGATTTTTAAGGAAGATGACACTTTATATGGACTGAAATTTATAATGTAGAATTCTGAGTCAGTTTATGAAAAATAATTATCTCATCCTTTTTCATTCATTCATAGCACCCATTGTGTGCCGAGTGTTAGTCTAGGTGATGGGAATGCACTGGTGAATAACATTATAATGGGAGACAAACAGTAAACATACTGCTATGTAATATTCAGAGAGCAATACTTGGCATGGAGAAATATAAAACAAGATGATGGGATATAAAGTGAGAGAGCAAGGGGGCTGCTGTTTTTAGTGGGAAGATCAGAGGTTATAGCTGAGCAGAGACAGGAAGGAAATGAGGGAGCCATGTGGCTAGGTGAAGGAGGAGCATCCCCAGTAGAAGGAACATCGAAGTACGGAAGTCGGAGGCCAGACTGCGTGAGGTACGGCCAAGGAATGGCACAGAGGCCGGCCTTGGTGTTTGTCAGGTGAGTTCGACTAAGGAGACACGAGAGGCTATTACAATGATGATCTAAGCTGGATAAAGAGAAAACGGAATACAAAGCCAGATAAGCACGTTAAAAAAAACCATGTTGGATTAATGGATTGGGGGCCCTGGTGGGGCCAAAGAATTGTTGGAGTTGAGATGTCAGAGTTTATCAGCTAGAGGAGTGCTTTGAGTTTGGTTTATGAATGGAATACAGATAGCTGTAATATTGGCAGGTATGTATATGGGAGAGGGAGTGGATGTGAGGTGGAAGACTGGACCAGTGGAGGGGAGAGGGTCAAGGTACTGCGAGACCAGGATATTTTTCATGGATGTTGAACTCAGCAACAATACAAACAGGGTTGCAAGATAGGGATTCACCTGCTGAAATCTTAACTGAATGAAGATCTATAGAAGACTACAACAAAGAGTGGTATCACATATGCTGTAGTCTAACTAGTGACCTTCAATGAAGGCGGGTGGGGGTTTAACAAGAAAGGAGGAATAAGGACCTAGAGGTGTCAGTAGAGTTAGAAAGAAACCTATCCCATTTTCCAACCCAAAATACACACCAAAAGAAAAAAAAACTAAACTCCTTGCCATTGAATTGATTCCAACTCATAGTGACCCTAATGGGCAAAGTAGAACAGCCCCATAGTCTCCAAAGAGCCTCTGGTGGGCTTAAACTGCCAACCTTTTGGTTAGCAGCCATAGCACTTAGCTACTATGCCACTAGAGTTTCCAAAAATATAAACCATATGAGGGAAAGAAGAGCCACCACAAGGAAGGCTTCCGGTGTCACTTAGAACAAGAATTGGTTAGGGGATATACAGTCTTTCAGAATGAGACCAATTAATGAGAGGTGACCTGGAGGTGTGGGGTTTCTTCTGATGTCTGAAGTGAAAAGGGAAAGGTAGGTTAGGTTCTGGTGGCCTCTTGGATACAGATAGATCTTCAGTTCTAACCATGGACTGCTTTTCCGGGAGGCTGTGGGTGTGCCAGGACCTCTGTGGGCTCCTGTGTGTAGACAGGGTGCTGTAACTTTCCAACCTACTTTGAACCTGTGTGTTTGTGTCTTGATGACAGACCTATTTATTCAGTCACTCATTCATTCTTTGACGTCCCAGGGTATCCTAGGTGATGTGCTAATCACACGCAGCCAATGGTGAGCTAAAAAGACTTTGATGTCCTTAGAAAAACTACAGTCTAAAGGCAGAAGCTAACATTAATTAAATAAATGTACTAGCAGATGTAGTATTTTAAATAGTCATAAGGATTCTTGAAACAAAGTTGCTATGACAGGATAACAGGAGTCATTGGATGCCATAGAGTTGATTCCAACTCATAGTGACCCTATAGGAAAACACAGAACTACCCTATGGGGTTTCCAAGAAGCATCTGACAGATTTGAACTGCTAAACGTTTGAGTATTAGCCTCAACATTTAACCACTTCATCACTGGGGCTTCAGAAGATGGGGATAGTGAAAGTTTGGGGGAAAGGATTTTAATCTGAGACCTGAAGGATTCGAATAAATCTAACAAGGATTTGTCACTGTATCAGGACTCTAGAAACCTTCACACCCTGTGACCCCGGGTATCTGCTCCTGCAATCTAGCTAGGGAAGCAACCCCAAAAGCAGAGATTTATACCTAAAGCTGTTTTAAAAAAAAAAAGTATTTATAATACAAAAATTAAATACCCAACAAAGAGGAATGGCTAAGGAAATTATGATATGTTAACAACTATTGAAATTCACATTTATGAATAATCTTCACAAACATAGAAATATAACAACAGTATAATTCCCAATGAAAGACTGAGATATGGAACCATGAGAGGAGTCTGTGGTGCCCCCTTGTTAATGACAGCAAAGGTCAGGGAGAGCTACATGATACTCTAAACTTCGGGGCCTCCTGTTCACCAAGTGAAGGGAGGGAGCTCCTGAAGGGGAAGTCTCTGGCAGGGCATGGTTTTTAACAGGACGCTGCGTTCACTTTTGACTATTGTGAAAAGTGCTTGATTAGAGGATGCCTCGGGAAGCTGTCTTAAGGAGAGGTCCAAGCACGGGAGAAAAACGATGAGAGTAACATTCCAAGAAGATTAACGAATCTTCCTGCATTGGGAAAATTAGCCCATAGATGGGAGGCAATGACAGTATCAATAATTACTGAAACCTGAAGAAATACAACTGAATGTCTTGGAGTGCAGTTTCTTGAGATGTGATATATTTCCTATGGTGATTTCCAGTGTGATCCTCTCTTGGTGTTCTGAGAAGCCAACACCAAGATGAGATCAAACATAAGTTACTGACTGAATTGTGTGCCTCTCAAATACGTGTTGAAATCATAGCCTCCGTACTTGTAACTATAACCCTATTCAGAAATAGGAGTTATGTTAATCAGGCCATGCCAGCGTAGGGTGGGTCCTAAACAAAATCGCTGAGAAAGATCTTATAAAAACAGCAGAATAGACAGACATACACTGGGAAAGACCAACGACAATAAATGCCAAGGAGCTCCAAGGAACTTCTAGGGCTACCCACAAGGAAGAACTCTCCTTAATAGCCAGTGGCCTGTGTTTTAGTCACCTGGTATGGCTCCAACAAAAAAATGCCATGAGTTGAAGGCTTTAGGAAGAGACATTTTATTGACACACGGTCTGGAAAGCTGCAAATCCATTTATGAGTTATCCATTCAATAGGAGAAATTACCACAGTTGTGGAGGGCTGAGTCCAAGTTCCAGGAGAGCATCTCCGCTCAGGAACCTCGGGTCCAAACGATGTGCTCTGCTCTCGGTCTTGGTGGTATGAGGTTCCTAATTCTCCGCTTGCTTCCTTGTCCTTTTATCTTTTGTAGGATGAAAGGATAAAGAGTGGAGCAGGGAGGTGATCCTATGAAGGGATTTACAGCCCCACCCTAATCCTTTAACATACAGCATAGGAAAATAACAAAATGGTGGACAATCATAAAATATTGGGAATCATGGCCTAGTCACATGGCTACACATATTTTGGGAGGAATACAATATAGTCCATAACAACCTGACTCAGACTACTAACCTTCGAAATGATGTCACAATAGAGTCCTGTTCTTTAAAGCCACTCGCTTGTGGTATTTTTGTTATTGTTACATGTCACTAGGTAATTAACACAATGTGCAATATGTTAACTGGGGGGGTGCTCTGGTAGGCGATGATGTTAGGTGCCGTAGAGTCAGTTCCAACGCACAGTGACCCTGTGAACAACAGAATGAAACACTACCCGGTCTTGTGCCGTGTTGACAATCATTTTTATGCTTAAGCCCATTGTTGCGGCCACTGTGTTGATCTGTCTCCTTGAGGGTCTTCATCTTTTTTGCTGACCCTCCACTCTACCAAGATGATGTCCTTCCCCAGGGACTGATCTTCCCTGACAACATATTGAAAGTATGTAAGATGCAGTCTTGCCGCCTTTGCTTCTCTGGTTGTACTTCTTCTAGAAAAGATCTGTTGGTTCTTTTGGCCATCCATGGTACATTCAACATTCTTTCCAAACACCACAGTTCAAAGGCATGAATTCTTCTGTCTTCTTTGTTCACTGTCCATCTTTCACATGCATATGATGCGAGTGAAAATACCATGGCTTGGGTCAGGTATATTTTAGTCTCTAGATGGCATCTTTACTTTTTAATACTTTAAAGAGGTCCTTTGCAGAAGATTTTCCCAATGCAAGGAGTCTTTGCATTTCTTGAATGCTGCTTCAACAGGCGCTAATTGTGGACCTAGTAAAATGAAATCCTTGGCAACCTCAATCTTCTCTCCGTTTATGACAATGTTGCTTACTTGTCCAGTTGTGAGAATTTCTATTTTCCTGATGCTGAGGTGCAATCTATACTGAAGGCTGTGGTCCTTGATCTTTATCAGTAAGTGTCACAAATTTTCTTCATTTCTAGGAAGTAAGGTGATGTTGTCTGTGTCACGCAGGTTGGTAACCAGTCGTCCTTCAATCCTGATGCCTCCTTCTTCATATAATTAAGCTGATGCATTACTTGCTCAGCATACAGATTAAAAAGTATGGTGAATGGATACAACCCTGTTGAACACCTTTCCTGACTTTAAAAAATGCAGTGTCTCCTTGTTCTGTTCAGAAAACTGCCTCTTGGTCCATATAGAGATTCCTTAAAAACACAATTAGGTCTTCTGAAATTCCCATTCTCCACAACATTAGCTATAGTTTAGTATGATCCACACAGTTGAATACTTTTGCGTAGTCAGTGAAACACAAGTAAACATCTTTGAGGTATTCTTTGCTTTCAGCCAAGATTCTTCTGACTTCAGTGATGATATCCCTGGTTCCACATCCTCTCCTGAATCCAGTTTTAATTTCTGGAAGTTGTTTGTCATATACTGCTGCAGTCGCTTTTCAATGATCTTGAGCAAAATTTACTTGCGTGTGATACCAACGATATTGTTCGGTAATTTACACATTTGGTTGAATCACCTTTCTTTGGAATGGGCGTAAATATGGATCTCTTCCAGTCAGTTGGCCAGTTAGCTGTCCTCCAAATTTCTTATCATAGACAATGAATACTTTCAGTGCTGAATCTGTTTGTTGAAATATGTCAACTTATATTCTATCAATTCCTGGAGCCTTGTTTTTTGCCAGTGTCTTCAGTGCAGCTTCAACTTCTTCCTTGAGTAGCATTGCTTCCTGATCACATGCTACCTCTTCAAGTGGCTGAATCAACCAGTTCTTTCTGGTGTAATGACTCTGTATATTCTATCCACCTTCTTTTGATGCTCCCTGAGTCATTGAATAGTTTCCGTGTAGAATCCTTCACTATTGCAACTGGAGGCTTGACTTTTTTCTTCAGTTCTTTCAGCTTGAGAAATGCAGAATGTGTTCTTCCCTTCTGGTTTTCCATTTCCAGCTCTTTGCACAAGTCATTATAACATTTTCTTTTGTCTCCTTGAGTTGCTCTCTGGAATCTTCTCTTTAGGTCTTTTAATTTGCCATTCCCTCCTTTTACTTTAGCTGCTTGACATTTGAGAGCAAGTTTCAGAGTCTCTTCTGACATCCAGTTTGGTCTTTTCTTTCTTTCCAGTCTTTTTAATGACCTCTTGCTCTCTTCATGGATGAAGTCTTTGATATCATTCCACAGTTCATCTGGTCTTCAGTCATTAGTGATCAACACATCAAATCTGTTCTTGAGATGGTCTCTAAACTCAGGAGGGATATATTCAAGGTAATACTTTGGCTTTCATGGACTTGTTCTAATTTTCTTCAGTTTCAATTAGAATTTGCATATGAGCAATTGATGATCTGTTCCACTGTCAGCATCTGGTCTTATTCTGACTGCTGATATAGAGCTTTTCCATCATCTTTTGCCACAGATGTAGTCAATTGGTCCCTGTGTACTCCATCTGGTGAGGTCAATGTGTACAGTCACCGTTTGTATTGGTTAAAAAAGGTATTTGCAATGAAAAAGTCATTAATCTTGCAAAATTCTATCATGAGATCTCCAGCATTATTTCTATCACTAAGGCTTTTTTTTTTCAAGCTGCACATTTTTCTTCTTTGTTTCCAACTTTTACATTCCAGTTACTAGTAATTATCAATGCATCCTGATTGCATGTTCGATCAATTTCAGACTTCAGAAGCTGATAAAAATCTTCAGCCTTTCATCTTTGTCCTTAGTGGTTGATGTGTAAATTTGCATGAAAGTCGTGTTAACTGGCCTTCCTTGTAGGCATATGGATATTATCCTATCACTGACAGCATTGTACTTCAGGACAGTTCTTGAAATGTTCTTTCTGAAGATGAATGCAACATCATTCCTCTTCAAGTCTTTGTTCAGAGCATAGCAGGCTTGTCAGATTCGAAATAGCCCAAACCAGTCCATTTCAGGTCACTAATGCCTAGGATGTCAATGTTTAAGCGTTGCGTTTCATTTTTGACAATTTCCAATTTTCCTAGATTCACACTTTGTACATTCCATGTCCCAATTATTAATGGATGTTTGCAGCTGTTTCTTCTCATTTTGAGTCATGCCACTCAGCAAACGAAGATCCCGGATGCCTTCCTCCATCCACGTCTTTAAGGCTGACTCTACTTTGAGGAGACAGCTCCTCCCCAGTCATCTTCTGACTGCCTTCCAACCTGGGGGGCTCACTTTGCAGCACTGTACCTGACAATGTTCAGCTGCTATTCATAAAGTTTTTCCTGGCTAATTCCTTTCAGAAATAGACTGCCAGGTCCTTCTTCCAACTCTGTCTTAGTCTGGAAGCTCAGCTGAAACTTGTCTACCATGGTTGACCCTGCTGGTACCTAAATACCAGCGGCATAGCTTCCCACATCACAGCAACAAGTAAAGCCTTCACTGACAGAGAAGTGTGGGCTGCTCACTCTATCCTTACCCTCCTCACCCGAGACTGTTTGTTTTATACGCCTATCTAATCTTTTGCTGAAAAGTGGACTTTGGGAGAGGCTTCACTTATGAGTTAGAAGAGTTTCTGAGAGCCATAGTCTCAGGGATTCCTCCATTCTTTGTCAGACCACTAAACATCATCTTCTTTGGAAGCCTGAATTTTCTTCTGCATTTTTCTACTGCTCTGTCTGGGACTCTGTGTTGTGATTCCCTGTCAGAGCAGCCAGTGACGGTAGCCTGACATCGTCTAGTCCTAGGCTCCGGTTGGTGGAAGCTGTGGTTCATGTGGTCCATTAATCCTGTGAATTAATATTTTCCTCACGGCTTTGATTTTCTTCATCCTCCTTCGCTCCAGATGGGATGGGATCTGTAATTGCTAAGATTGTGTGGGGGTGGAGTATAGTGGTGGGGATCCAAGGAGCCATTTGACTATGAAGCAGTTCTGACTGCTATAAAAAAGAGGGGAGGGCTGGAGAGAAATAAGGTCAGAGACTATAGTGAAGTTGGACAAGTTTGGCAAGGCCAGTGGAATTCTTGAGTCAAAGTCATCACTCAGTGGAGTTCCATAACTCCTTATTATCCATACCTCACCATGTCATAGATTGGGAGAAAGGCATAGAAAGCATGTCCTCAGCACAAAGGACAGAGACAGATTTCAGAGGGAAGTAGCTGGACCCTCCAGCTACTTCTACTCACTTTAGTACGAGATCCTAGTGGCTTACCCTCATGGTTGCAAACTCTTGGCTAAACTTTCCGTTCATGATACATCGTATCAGTGATGATTCCCTGAATCTATGCATTACGTCTATCATCCAGCAGACCTTGCAGTACTATAACCACTGCCTCTTGGTCAGGAAGCCTTCTCAACTCGTGTACACACTTTTAGAACAAGTTGGAAATGTGTGTTAGGACATAGCAAATACTAGAATCCTGTGATTTCAGTCTTACCTATTCTATATCACTCAGAAGTATCCTATAAAAAGAGCAGAATAGACACAGACACACATTTTATCTGAAACAACTCCCCTCATTGTTCCCACCCAATTTGTTTCCAATTTAAAGTCCTTTATTATTTAGATTGACTTTTTTCTGGGAATAACTCTTGGCCATAACCAGTAGCCATTTCATGTTCTGTGGCAAAGTATAAGGGATCAAAATTATTTTGACAAATTTCATATATACGGGAATTTATTAATATTGATCAGTGATTTAAACTAGTCAACATAATAAATTATCTTTGAACATACATGTGAAAGGTTTTTGAGGATTTTACTTTTTTTCCTTAAAAAAAAAAATTGGTGTGATAGAGAGGAACTCAAGTTTTCTAACCCTTCAGACTGATGAGGAAACAACAGCATTATGTCTTGCTCACACCTTTTCCTACCCACTGATTCAATGGCTAAGACAAGTGAAAGTTCTTTTTAAGGTGAACTCTTGGCCTGATCTTTTCTGATTGGCTTTGTCAAAAGATTTTAAAGTTTAATCAGAAAAAGAGGGGCTTAAAAGCTCGACTTTTAGGGATACCAAAAATAAAGGCTCTTCTTGGTTTTTATCTCCTCTTGCAAAGCTCTGACTGTAACCCCTGACTGAGCTCCAGGAAGGATGGCGGGACTTTAGTGGAGGAAGGATGACAGAGGTTCCTGTGGAATACAGATGCAATCTAAGCTGTGCGAACCACCGTGGATCTCCCTGCTCCCAGGTATAACACCGCCCAAATCACAACTTTTCCACAACATCTTCATAATTTTCACAAGAACTCAAATGGAGGGTGAGCCAAAGATACAGAGAAGTCACATAACAGGCTGGAAGTTTTCTGGCTTGTATTTGGAAAGACAAAAGCAGTGACACAAAAATGGTAGCCTGGAATTTGTGCCCCTCTTTGAATCTTGAGATGACAAGAAGCTGACGTGCTCAGAGCCATATGATTAAGATTTAATAATGGTGGCCGTTAGGAGATCATCAAAAATTCATATTCTGCTCAGGAATGCCAACTCTCCTCTGAGTCCTAGAGCAGACTTGGCAACAACGCTAGCTTTGTCAGATGGCCTCTTCTTGGCTCTGGTTGGAGTATTGATTACCCTTTAAGAGTAGGAAATGTTACTCCCTCTTTGATTAAAAGTTGGCTGCAGAGGAGAACAAAGACCTAAGGTGGTCGGCATGGTTAATAGTCTAAAGAAATCTCTACATTAAGAGTGCCCATTGCCAGAATATACCTTCTGATTGTTGCCACCGATCTTTTATTGTTCTTTCTTCCTTTCAAATGCTGTCTCCTTCAGTCTGACTTAATCATCACCCATCCTTTTAGCCTGTTTTGTTTGCTAAATTCTCTGATCTTCCCGTGAAATTAGGATCATCTCCTGGTCGATACGTATGTGTATATGTATGTGTGTGTGTGTGTGTGTGTGTTATATACATAATATGTATTATACGTAATATATATATTATATATATAATAGAGACACAGAGAGAGAGATGTATGTGTTTATAGATAAATATAGGTAGCTGGTATTTTAAGGGACCAAACCAAAAAGCAAACACACTGCAGTGGAGTTGATTCTGACTCATAGTGACCCTGCAGGACAGAGTAGAATTGCCCCATAGGGTTTCCAAAGCTGAAGTCTGTACAGTAGCAGACTGCACTTAAAGCCAATATGCAATATTTCTATAAACAATTATAGAAAGGAAGAAGAGCAAGTTGTAAGAAAACGGGTGTTAATTCAAATATGAAGTAGATGAACTGAAACACTCCTAGACTCTCAAATGATTCTATGTGAAAGGTACAAACAAAAAAACAAAAAACAACCCACTGCTGTCAAGTTGATTCTGACTCATAGCCACCCTATAAGACAGAGTAGAACTGCCCCATAGAGTTTCCACAGAACGCCTGGTGGATTCAAACCACCAACCTTTTGGTTAGCAGCCATGCTTAGTGAAATTTGACAAATTGTAATAAATTTGGGTCTGCTTCTTGGTTTCAGTTTTGAGCTCTCTTTCTTTAGTTCATCCTTGAGATGGTGGTATTCCTGGAGATGTGCTCTATTCTGGGCCTCCTTCTCACTCTGTCATTTTCCTGAACACCCCCTTCCCCTGCCATCTCTGTGTTGAAGTCTCCCACCTCTAATAGCTGTGGGACCCCTCAGTTCTCTCCTGTTTTTTTTTTTTTTAATCTCTGGTCCACCTTCCTCCTGTCTGCTGTTGGTGCCTTCTGCCAAATAGCCCTGGTTTCTTGGAGCTCTGATTTTACAGCAGGGCCATACTGTCTCCATCTACCTCCTTCCTGTTCCGGGGAATGTTTGTCCCTCGCCCTGCTTATCACACCATTTAGCACAGTGTTGAAAAGCATGTGCTCTGAAATCAACTGACCTGGGCTTCAGTTCCAGCTTTGCCACCTACTTACTGGGAAACCTTGGATAAGTTATTAAAAGCCTCCAGGCATCACTACTCTCATCTGTGAAGAGGGAATAGTAATAATACATACCTCAGAAAACTGTCAAAGGGATTAACTGATAATGCCTTGGCTAGTTTTATACTTAGAACGTAACAGTGTTAGTTTTTGTACTTTACAGATTTCTTTTTTTTTTTTAATTATGACTGAATGAAAATGCACATTCCCATTTAAATTTACATGCCCACCTCTATGCAGCCTCCACTGCTCTCCCTGCCAGGTGACAGCACACTATTCCTCTCTGCTCCATACATTTCTCATCCTCCCAACAGTCTCCTTTCCCCTCCTCTCCATCCATTCTCCTTCCTCCAGCCAGAGGTCAGCAGGATGATATCCTATAGATACATAGAACCATAAAGTGCATCCAATATATGGTCACTCTGCATTGCCAAGTCCAATCCATTCCTGTCCAAAGAGTGGAACTTCATTCTGATTTATGGGCAAGAGCAGCATCAGGGCCAGGGGATATTCTCCCAGGGGAACGCCGAAGCCGCTGGAACATCAATTGGAGTCTTTTAGTGGAGATCTCAGGGTGCACCCCTTTTGATTCTTGTCTGCCAGTGAGACTCAACTTAGTGAGCTCCGTCATGGCTATCACTGGTGGTGGGCAGGCACCATCCAGTTCTTCCGGTCCCAGGTCGACGTATGCACCCACTCACTTGGGTCTCTCTATCTTCTGGGTTGTCTTTACACCATGTCATTTTTGGTCCTCGGTGAGCATCCTTTCGTGCTGAGTTGAAACCATTTGCTGTGCCCTTGGATGGCAGCTTGGCAGCTTTTAAGACTCCAGACACCACTCACCAATGTGGGATGCAGACAGCCCTAAGAGAAAAACGCTGTGTCAATTGGCCTCAATTTCTCCTAAGAGCATGGTCTCCTGCCCCCTGCCGCAGCTGCTCTGTCCTCGCAATATGGGGTTAAGATGGAAGGAGTATTGAAGTTATGCTGAGGTCCACTTAATATTGTTCTTGTTTCTAATGTGTGCTATCACCAATTTGACCCAACCAAATTTCTACCAACTGTGTAATCTAAACCCTCCCCCCTGGCGTTCCCTCACTCCCCTCCCTTGCAGCAGTCAGAGGGTCTTTTCTTCTGTACATAAGCCTGTTTTTGAGATCTTATCGTAGGGGTCTCATACAACATTTGGCCTTTTGTCGCTGATTACTTTCACTCAACGTAATGTCTTCCAGTTGAAACCAGGTTATGAGATATTTCCTGGAATCATCATTATTCTTTATCATTGCATAGTACTCCATTGAGTATATATACCATAGTTTACATATCTGTTCTTCTGTTGTTGGGCATCTGGGTTGATTTCATCTTTTTGCTATCGTGGACTGTGCTACGATAAACTTTCTTGTGCATGTGTCCGTTGGTGTGAAAGGTCTTGATTCTGTTGGATGTATTCCAAGTAGTGGAATTACTGGGTCAAATGGTATATCTTTATCCATTTTTTTAAGGAAGTGCCAGATTGATTCTGTTTTAGTCAGCTAGCGCTGCTCTAACAGAAATACCACAAAGTGGATGGCTTTAACAAAGAAAGGTTTATTCTTACACAGTCCGGTAGGTTGTAAGTCTATATTCAGGGTGACTACTCCAGGGGAAGGCTTTCCCCTTGTCGGCTCTGGAGGTAAGTCCGGTATTGCATCAGTCTTTGTCCAGGGAGTGTCCTGGCGCAAGAACCTCTGGTCTGAAGGATGCGCTCTTCTCCCAGTGCTGCTTGCTGATGGTAGCAAGGTTCTCAATTGTCCTTTGTTTCTGTTTCCCTTTTATCTCTTGCAAGTTGAAAGCATTAAGGGTGGGGCAACCCATACTCTGGGGAAACTCCCCCTACAGCAGGAATTTACAGCCCCACCCTAATCCTTTAACATACCATTTAGCGAAACCACACAATGGAGGACAGTCTCAAGATACTGGGAACCATATCCCAGCCACGTGGCTACACATATTTTGGGGAGGACGCAATCCAACCCATGACAAATGCTATATCTCTATCCATTTTTTTAAGGAAGTGCCAGATTGCTTTCCAAAGAGGCTGGACCATTTTACAACCCACCAATAGTGTAGGAGAGTTCCACTTTCTCCACAACCTCTCCAGCATTTGTTGTTTTGTGTTTTCTGCATCATGGTCAACCTTGTTGGGGTAAGATGGTATCTCATTGTAGTTTTTATTGAATTTCTTTAATAACTAAAGATCGTGAACATGTCCATATGTGTTTTTTGCTGCCTGGATCTCCACTTTAGAGAAATGTCTGTCCATCTCCTTTGCCCATTGCTTAATTGGATGATTTATCTTGTTCTTATTGATATTCTGTAGTTTCTTACAGATTATGGAGATCAGGTGTCAGTCTGACATAGATTTGCCAAATATAGTTTCCCATTCTGGAGGTGGCCTTTTAATTCTATTACTAAAGTATTTGGATGAGCAAAAGTGTTTGATTCTTAATAGTTCCCATTTATCTGTTTTCTTTTCTGCTGACTGTGGTTTGTTTGTCAGGTTTTGAAGCCTGTCTATGTTGTGTATTAAAACTTCCTTTGTTGTTCCTACCTTTCCTTGGATGAGCTTTATCATTTTAGGTTTGATATTTAGGTCTTTTATGCAGGTGGAGTTAGTTTTTGTGTAAAGTGTGAGATATGAACCTTGTTTCAATTTATTGCAGATGGATATCCAGTTTTGCCAGCACCATTTGTTGAAGATACAGTTTTTACCACAGTTTAATGTCTTAGGGCCTTTGTTGAATATCAGTTGTTGATAGGCAGATGGTGTCGTCTCTGGGGTCTCAATTTTGTTCCATTGCTTGATCTGTCTGTTCTTATACCAGTACCAGGCTGTTTTGACCACTGTGGCAGTGTAGTATGTTCTAAGGCCGGATAATGAGAGGCCTCCCAGTGTGTGTTCTTCTTTAGTAGTACCTTACTTATCTGGGGCTTCTTCCCTTTCCACACAAAATTGGTGATTTCTTTCTTCATCTCATTAAAAAGTGATGCTGGAACTTGTATTGGGATTGCGTTATGTAAGTTGATTGCTTTGGGTAAAATAGACATTTTCACAATGTTAAGTCTTCCTATCCATGAGCAGGGTAGGTTTTTCCATTTATCTAGGTCTCTCTTAGTTTCTTGTAGTAAGGGCTTGTAGTTCTCTTTGTAAAAGTCTGTTCTTTCTCTGGTTAGATTAATCCTAGGTACTTTATCTTCTTAGGGACTATAGTAAATGGTATTGGTTTGATGATTTCATCGTTAATAGTCTTGTTGTTTGTATAAAGAAATTCTACTGATTTACTTATGTTTCCCTTGTATCCTGAGACTTTGCTGAACTCTGCTATCAGTTTGAGTAGTTTACTTATAGATTCTTTGGGATTCTCTGCATATACAATCATATCATCTGCAAACAGGGAGATTTTTTACTTCTTCTTTTCTGATGCAGATGCCCTGTATTTCCTCATCTTGTCTAATTGCTCTGGCTGAACTTCTAGTACAATGTTGAATAGGAGAAGTGAGAGTGGACATCCTTTTCTAGTTCCTGTTCTCAAGGGAAAGTATTTCAGCGTCTCTCCATTCAGGATGATGTAGACAGTTGGCTTTGTATAAATGGCCCTTACTGCATTGAGGAATTTTCCATCTATGCCTATTTTGGTTAGAGTTTTTATCATGAATGGGTGTTGGACTTTATCAAATGCCTTTTCTGCATCAGTGGACAAAATCAGGTGATTCTTGTCTTTTCTGATGTTTATGTGGTTAATCACATTGGTCTTCTGGTGTTGAACCAGCCTTGCATCCCTGGTATGAATCCCACTTGGTCATGATGGGTTATTTTTTGGATATGTTGTTGTATTCTGTTGGCAAGAATTTTGTTGATGATTTTGCATCTAGATTCATGAGTGATATCGGTCTGTAGTTCTCCTTTTTTGTTGAGTCTTTCCCTCGCTTTCATATTAGGGTTATGCTGGCTTCTAGAATCAGTTTGGGAGTACTCCATCCCTTTCCATACTGTGAAATAGTCTCAGTAGTATTGGAGATAACTCTTCTCTAAATGCTTGGTAGAATTCTGCAGTGAAAGCATCTGGGCCCAGGCTGTTTTTGGTTGCCAGTGTTTTGATGACCTTTTCAATCTCTTCCTTTGTGATGGGTTTATTAAGTTGTTCTGCTTCGTGTTGTGATAGTTTGGGTAGGTGGTATGAATCAAGGAATTTGTCCATTTCCTCTAGGTTTTCAAATTTGTCAGAGTACAGTCTTTCATAGTATTCTGATATGATGTTTTGATTTCTGTTTGATCTGTTGTGACAACTCCCCTTCATTTCTAATTTGGGTTATTTGTTTCCTTTCCTGTTTTTCTTTAGTAAATTTAGCCAGTGATTTGTCAATTTTGTTGATCTTTTCAAAAAAACCAGCTTTTGGTCTTTTCAATTTTTTCAATCGTTTTTCTATTCTCTGATTCATTTAGCTCTGCTCTAATCTTTATGATTTGGTTTCTTCTGGTGTCTGAGGGGTTCCACTGTTGTTCTCTCTCTACTTGTTCAAGCTGTAGGGTTAGTTCCTTGATTTGGTTTCTTTTTTCCTTCCAGATGTGTGCATTTACGGAGATAAACAGACCTCTGAGCACTGCTTTGGCTGTATCCCACAGGTTCTGGTAGGAAGTGTTTTCATTCTCATTGGAATCCATGAATTTCTTTATTTCATCCTTGATTTTTTCTATAACCCATGTTTTTTTGAGCAAGATGTTGTTCAGTTTCCGAGAATTCCTCTTTCTAGCTATGTTTTTTCTGCTATTGATTTTGACTTTTATGGCTTTATGATCTGAGAAGATGCTTTGCAGTAATTCAGTGGTATGGATTTTGTTGAGATTTGCTTTGTGTCCTAACACATGTTCAGTTCTGGAGAATGTTCCATGTGCACTGGAGAAAAAGGTGTAATAGTCTGCTGCTGGGTAGAAAGTTCTGTCTATATTGATGAGATTTAATTTGTTCATTGTGGCAATAAGTTCTTCTGTATCTTTACTGAGCTTTTTTCTAGATGTTCTGTCCAGTATTGAGAGCGGAGTGTTGAAGTCTCCCACTATTATTGTGGAGTCATGTGACTTTTTTTGAGTGTAGGCAGTGTTTCTTTGATGTATTTAGGTGCTCTGATATTAGGTGCATAAATATTTAATATAGTTAAGTCTTGCTTGTGTACTGAACCTTTCAGCAATAAATAGTGTCCATCTTTGTCCACGGTAGTGGATTTCACATTAAAATTGATTTTGTCTGAGATTAGAATTGCCACACCTGCTCTTCTTTATTTATTGTTAGCTTGATATATATTCTTCCATCCTTTAATATTCAGTGTGTTCCTATCTTTAGTTCTCAAGTGAGTTTCTTGTAGACAACAAATAGATGGGTAATGTCTTTTGATCCAAGATGTCACTCAATGTCTTTTTACTGGAGCATTCAGTCCATTCACATTCAATGTAATTATTGATAGGTATGTGTTCAGTGCTACCATTGTGATATGTTTACTTTTGTATTGATGTTTTCTCTGTTGTTCGTTTTAGTCTGTTCTGGGACATTCTTTTCTGTGAGTTGATTTTTCACCTTTTTCAGAGCTGTTTTTGTAGTTTGTTGAGACTCCTGTGTTACATTTCTTGAAATGGTATGTTACATCTTTGTTGTGCTTTACAGCTGCCCCTATGATCCCCCTTAATAAACTATATATAAACCCAATTTTAATTACTACCAGTCTTGTCATCTTTCTCTCCATCTGGAAGGGCTATAACGACTGTAGTACATCCCTCTTTTTAATGTGATGGCACCATAGTTTTCATGATAATCACTGGATTGTTTCTTTTAGTACTAAAGCTGTGATTGAATTCGGAGCCTTCCCTGAGTAGAGTTCTGAATAATGTATCGTTCTAAAATAGAAAGTTAGTGGTTTTGTTCTTCTAAGCTAAAGCCAAGAACTTCTTTCAGTATTTCTTGTAGTTTTGGTTTGGTGTTTACAAAGTCTCTGAGTTTCTGTTTTTCCGGGAATGTCTTCATTTTATTTTCATATTTGAAAGATAGTTTTGCAGGATATATAATTCTTGGCTAGAAGTTCTTCTCCTTCAAGGCTTTGAATGTGTCATGCCACTGCCTCCATGCCAGCATGATTTCTGCTGAGAAATCTGACGAAAGCTTACAGGGTTTCCCTCTGAATAGTAGCTTTGCTTTGAGTCTTGCTGCCTTTAAGAGTTGCTGCTTATGTCTCACTTTGTTAAGCTTGATTATAAAATGTTTTGGAGTCTTTCTTTTGATTTATATATTGGGTGGTGTACGATATGCGTCTGAGATATCTATTTTCTCATCTTTCATGATTTCTGGGAAGTTTTCTGTCAGCAGATCAGCAATGATACTGTGTTCTCAGGGGTCTCATCCTGTTCAGGGACTCCAATTAATCAAACGTTGCTCCTGTTAATAGAGTCTCACATACTTCTTAATGCTTCTTCATTTTTCTTGTTTCTTTTTTCTGATTTCTGCTCATGGACGCTGGTGTCAGTAGCTCTGTCTTCCATGTCAGAAATTCTTTTTTCCATATGTTCCATTCTGTTTTCTTGGCTTCAAATTGAAGTTTCTATGTCTTTGATTTTGTTCTTGATCTGCTGGATTTTAGAGTAAGGATGTTCCATCAGATTGAACAACTTGTTTAATTTTTTCTTTTGTTGTGCTGCATTTCATATAAGGTCTAGAAGGGCTCTGTATATATTCCTTTTGTATTCACCTTCTGATGCTTTCATAAAAGTTTCTTCATCTGGAAAACTCCTTGGTTGCTTTGTTTGAGAGCCTTCTGAAGCCATGGGTGATTTCTTATATGCCACAAGTGTGTGTTGTTTTTTGGGTCCCATGTGAGTAAGTAGAGGCTGAGAGAGACACTGTGAGGATAGACCACAGATGTTTCTCCAGGCTGTCTTAAAATGTAAAACGAAAGGTATCTGACCCATCCCAAGTCAGTCAGATTTTCAGATGTAGAGATCCCTCTTCCCAACTGGCAAAGTAAGCACCTCTATATCCAACCCCAGATGATACAAACTAGTTCAAAATACAGTGGTGCTTACCCTGTTCGCCTCTGCTGACAGGGCCCAGCCTTAGGTGACATGTGTAAACTACTGCTTTTCTGGTAGAAAAGAGCTCTCCGGTAGGCAGGCTGTGTCTCCCAAGCTAAGAAATAAGTCCAGCTGTGGCCACTATATCTAAGACGGCGCCTTCCACACAGTTGGCAGATAGAGGGGTAAAGGTGTTGAGAGGTAATGAGTCCTCCACTGCTGTTGCTGCGCCCCTACTGTAGGCAACACTGTGTAAACTACTGCTTTTCTGTCAGAGAATCTCTGTCCTGTTTGCAGGTGCTGGCTCCCAGGCTAAGAATTAGGTCCCGTTATTCAATGACACTTGGCTTGGCTATAATTTCCATATCCAACATGGCGTCCCGCACACAAGCCCTGCGATTCTGTATAAACCACGGTGTGGCAGTGATAAAAAGACAGCCCCAAAGTGGCTAGATGAACAGAGTCCTAAGCCTGGCTCTCAAAATATGGCAATTTCGCCTGCCTATCCCTCCAGCAGTGTGTCTGAGTCTAGCCACTAGGCAAGACCCAGCTCTGCCTGCCAGCCAAGACAGAGAAAAAGAAAAAGCCAAAATGGTGCATTTACCTTCAGTCTGTGAGAGCCAGGGCTAGCCAGGAGTGGGAGTCAGCGAAAGAGAGGAGATTTTCACTCAGTGGTATGAAGTCCAAATTAACAGCCATGTACCGTGCCCTGGGGGCTCATTAGGTGACCAGAAAGCTCCATTTCATTATCATTTCAGGTCTTGGTTTCCACAGGGATATAAGGAGATGTGTGCTTAGTCCACTTTCTTGACCTACAGATTTCTTTGTGAAAATTGTCACCTTCACTTTTTCCTCCCACCTCCCTTCTGTCCCCAGAGTTTAGAAGGAAGCTTGCAGGAATGCCCCGAAAACTAATACCCTCGGTGAGCAAGCCCTGTGTTTCCAGTCTTTGTCACTGGTCCCTCTTCTCCTCTAGCTGAAGCCTTTTATGTAAACTGACTGCTGAAATCTTTGGTCTCAATCCATCATATGCTCAGACAGATCTTCCTGTACCCAATCTGGGATGCCAGATCTGACAATTTTTCCAGTATTATGGTTTCAGCTCTTCCATGAGCAGAGACCCTCACCCCTATTCTCAAGAGTTCCCGCTCACCTTGCCAGGCTTCCCAATGACTGATGACATCATTGCTCCTGAAAGATTAGGATCATATATTCAGGATATTTACTTTATCTCCTTTTTAGGTTTGTTATGCTTCCAAGGTAATATCACAAAATCTTCCGTGGTATTTGTACAAACAATTTCATACTCATAATTTGTTTTCTAAGCTTACTATTCTCCTTCAGTTCCTTAAATTATTAAGATTATCTGCTTTCCTGGGAAGTAGTTGTGCTTTAGAATAATTTAATTCTATCCTTTAGGGAGCAATAGGGTACTGTCTTTGGGGACACACTAAAGAAAAACCTATTAAGTCTATTCGTTTTTTAATTTTCATGATTCTTCAGCTCAGTGAGGATATTGTTCCAGGTAGAAGAATATTTGTCTATTACCCAGCTTGCACAGATGTTGCAAGTATTCTCAAATTGCTCTTCTCTTGCTTTAGTTTCTGTTTGTGTGTGTATGTGTGTGTTTTCTTCAACAGGAAGAGTTCTTTCCTTGGAAGACAGGCTAGCATGTAGAAATGATGCCCAAGTGTGAGTGAGGAGTTGTCTGTGCGCAGTTGGACACATGAGGCTTGAAAAACACAATTTTAATTCTGAATAGTCCCATAGCAGTTGGGGCCAGGACAAGGGCTAACTCTCTGGACACTTAAATTTTCTATTTTGAGTTGCACTTTGAAGCCAGACCATCCTTCTGCAGAGCAAATTTTATCAGATTATTCAGCAGCTCAAAGCTCCCACAGATCCTCATGGTCTATATCAAAATGTCCAACATCCTTAGCCTAGCCTAGAGGCCCTTTAAAACCCAGACTTGCCTTTGTAGTCTTTTCTCCCATTAAGCCTGAGATGGATTGAATTGTGTCCCCCAAAAAATATGTGTAGCAATTTGGCTAGGCCACGATTCCTCATATTCTGTGATTGTCCTTTATTTTGCAATTTTCCTATGCTATAAATCCTAATCTCTGCCTATGGTTAATAGATAGGATTATGTTAAAAGAGAATTAGGGTGAGACTGTAACCCCCTTCCCAGGAGAGGTACCCTGGAGTGTAACTTGCACCACCTTTTGTTGTGCTTCCTAGGGAATATCACAGACTGCTTTCAAGCTACAAGAGACAAAAAACCAGGGAATCAAGCAGAGGGTTGGGAACCTCATACCACTAGAAAGCAGCCTTGAGTGCAGTGTCCTTTGCACTCAAATGCTCCCTGACTGAAGAAGGACTAATGCAACACAAGGACCTTTTTCAGAGCCAAGCCTTCCCCTGGAGCAGACACCCTGAATTTGGACTTATAGCCTACTGGACTGTGTAAGAATAAATTTTTCTTTTCTGAAGCTATTCACTTGTGGTACTTCTGTTAGAGCAGTAGTAGATAACTAAGACAAAGCACCATCCCCAAATTTTCCATCACATCCTGTTTGACTCTTGATCATAGGACATTACTCTGGCTGAAAAGTTCTCCCTGCTCCCGCAACTTGCACTACTAGCATTCTGCCAGCCTGAATCCCACTCAGTGCTCTAAGCACAACTCAGTTGCTAACTCCTTACTCTAAACCTCTCCCTGGACCCTGCAGCCTCATGATTTCATTCCATGTCAAGCTCTTCAATAACATGTCCTACCCACAGAGCACTTCACACAGTTAATGATTTATTATTAGAAACTTCTTTGCCTGCTCGTGTTTCATTGCCTTTCATCTGCCACCTTCTGGGAGGCAAAGACCAGGCTTCTTGTTTCTCTGTCTCCCTGACACAGCTTTGCTCATGGTGGCTGCACTGATTGATTTAAAACAAGCAAGTCCAGATTCCTTGTGAACCTGTCAGCTTGTCAATCGTTTAATTCTCTGCCTAGCAGAGTGCAGAAAGGCAAAATGATAGAATCAATTCCATTCTGATGGGGAGATAAGAACTAATAGACATCAGTTCAGCAAGGATTTAACACATAGTACAGATTGAACACTATGTCAAATACACACACACACACAACCCCACGTATAGGGAACAGTCACTACCTTCAAAATGTCAGCTATTTAGATGTCACTGTTTAGAGGAAACCATCAGCCAAAAATAAAAGACCGTGTCTAGTCAAGTGCTGAATTGAATGAACCCCAAGCCTGAGATGTGTGGAGCAGGTAGTCAATGGTATAGATTCTGAGATGAGGGCAAGATCAGAGATGGTAGCCACAGAGAAAAGCCTAAGGGGCTTTGGGGCCTGGAGGAGCAATAACATTTAGGGAAGAGGTGAGTTATATAGTACTTCCTGTCCTAGGGGCAGCAAATACCTCAAAACATGGAAAGTGAAATAAAATTAACAGTGCACTGATTATTCGTTAGGCATTGTATAAATTCCATCATACTCCCTCTTCGCAGTCCCTGCAAGGCACGTTTTAATTTCATGTTGCAGGGGATGACTCACTAAGAGAGGTTAAGTAACATATCCAACACACAGGGGCAGTTCTTGGCAGCCCAGGTTCAAAGCCAAACGTGTGCTCTTTCTATCATGTGAGGTCAGCTGAAGTGCTTAGTGTGAGGGCTGAGACATAAGAGAGAACACTATCACTGGAGCAGTCTCTGTAAGTCCAGAGCTCACTGCTGTCGTTTCTCCTGCAGATAAGAAGGGAAGAAGGGTGCAACTTAGGAAAGGGATCTGTGCACAGCTACTTCTAAAATGATTCCCTATGATCCTCAACTCCTGATATTCACTCTCCTCCTTTTGTCTGTGGGCTGGACTTAGTGATTGGTTTCTAATGATCAGAAAAAAGCATAAGTGAAAGGCTGTCTCTTCTACTCCTAGTTTATAATAGACTGTGACTTCCATCTGAGGTACTCTTTCTCCTGCCTCACCCTCCCTTTGGGTCTTCTTGCATGCTGACTGTGTTGAAGGAAACTGCCCCATAGAGATGCCCACATGGTAAGGGACTAAGGGCATCATCAGTCCAGCACATGAAGAACTTACTGCTAGCAACAACCACGTGAGTGAGCTTGGAAGCAGATGATCCTTTCCCAGTTGAGCCCACAGATGAAACTGGTGCCTTAGCTGACAGCTTGATTGTAATCTGTGAGAGACCCTGGAATAAAAAAGAATGCAACTGAGTCACATCTGGTGGATTCCTGTCACAAAAGAATTGTGGAGTAGTTAATGTTGTTTTAAGCCACTAAGCTTCTGGGGTAATTTGTTATCCCAGAGCAAGAGCTAAATAAAATAGGAACTCTTGCAGTGATTCTCTTCTATGGCTGAAATCTGATGTGATTAGCCACCTCAAGCTTTATTCAGCTGAATCCAATTAGACAAGCACTAACTGAATAACATGCACATCCATATTTTTTGGTTCTTCTGTTCATGTCAGATAGTAAGTTACTATGTTAGGGTGGCTGGGAAAAGTTTATTCCCTATCATCAGAAATTCTGGCTAAAGAATGTACAATCTATGTTTATAAAAACTCTTCAGGTTGTGGCCATATTCTGGTTTTGATCTGAGAGGTAGTTACCACGGAAGATACATTAAGCTATAGATTTGTGCCATTTCCTGTATGTGCATTATATTTCAATAAAAAGTTTACTGAAAAACTCGAGTGACGTCTGGTTACACTGTGTTTGAAACCTATTGGTCTTCATGATTGTTATTTTCTTTTTTTTAAAAAAAAGAGAAAATAATGGTTTATATTTATTACTGTGCAGTTCTAAGTGCCTTACATGCATTAATATGTACAATAATCATATGACACAGATACTGTCATAATTCCTGTTTTATAGCTGTGAAAGTTGAGCACAAAGTGGTTTATTTTTTTGGTCCAAAAATAAAAGACCATATTTAGTAAGTAAACTGAATGAACTTCAAGGTCAAGATGTGGACTTTGAACTAGTGAGTAGCAGAGCCAGGATTTGAATACAGACAGTGTGGCTGGATATAGAGTCAGTGTTCCCAACAATAATATAATAAGATGCTTAGTCAATATAGTCTGAAAGCTAGTTAAATAAAGGGACTGACATGATCTAATCAGTAGTTCTGGGTGCTAAAATTCCCTCTCTTGTGTGCTGTACCCCTAGGCACTTCTCGCTCCCTTTCAACCATTTTAACACTGAACACAGGGCAGTCAAAAGAAAACCTCTGCCAGTGACTCAATCCCAACTCATAAGGACCCTGCGGGTCAGAGTAGTACTGCCAAATAGAGTTTACAGGGTGTACTTGGTAGATTTAAACTGCTGACCTTCTGGTTAGCAGCCGTAGCACTTAACCACTACACTACCAGGGTTTCCAACACAGAGCAGAACTATCTCTAGAATTGCACAGTGGGAGTAGAAGATGCTCAAAGACCACTTGCTCAGGCTCTGTGGCACTTGGTTTGACCTAGTTCTGTGTTTTCCTGCTCCCTTAGGATACTTCTCTATATGACCATTTTTGAAGGAACAGGCTCAGATTTCTGAAGACCTGTGAGTATTAGCAACTCACACACCAGCCATTCTCTGTTTATGGTGGAATAGGGTAAGCAAGACAATCTCTAGCCTGTTGCAGGTTGTGTTGTGTGATCTTTAATTTGGGGCATCAACTTGGCTAGGTTATGGTGCCAGGTTGTTTCATTAAATACTAGTCGAGATGTTTCTGTGAGGGTTTTTTTTTTCCTAGGCATTGTAAAATTCCATGGTACTCCCTCCTCATAGGCCTGCAAAGCACATTTTATCTTCAACTTTTATAATTAGTTGATTTTAAGGAAGGGGGTTACCCTTAGTGATGCAGGTGGGCCTTATCCAGTAAGTTGAAGATCTTATGAGAAAAAAAATCAAGGTTTCCTGAAGATGAAGGAATTCTCCGTCAGGACTGTAACATACAAATCCTGCTTGACTTTCCAACCTGCTAGACTGCCCTGTATGAATTTTAAACTTGTCAGTTGCCATAGTCCCCTGAGCCAATTCCTTAAGACAAATCTCTTCTTCCATCTTTGTATGTATCCTATTGGTTCTGTTTCTCTGAAGAACCCTGACAATCCCATATACTAGGGTGCCTACTCTCTGCCCATCACTCAACCTTGATGAAGAGCAGCCATCATGTGGCACAGTTTTCTTCCTAACCATGGGTCACAGGTCCCATAACATGTGCCCTCTCTCTTTCAACAAGGGTAACTTATAAAGCTTGAATTCCAGGGCACCTCTCTCTCAAAAGCCCAAGTTCTTATACCTAACTAGGTATTCATAATTTTTTATTCTTTGTTAGAGACCACCCCTAAGAGGATGAGTTTCGTACTTCACAAAATCTAGATTTGCCCCTGCTCAAACGATCTTTCTAGGTCTCATCTCCAAAGATGAAGGCTCTGATGCTACTTAGCATGCACTTGGGGCCTCTCTGATGGTTAGTTTTATGTGTGTTAACACAGCTAGGTGATGATACTGAATTGACTGGTCAAAGTCTAGTTTCTGTTATAAAGGAATTACATGGGATTAAATCAGTGGGCTCAAACAAAGCAGATTACCCTGGATCAGCCAGCTGAATACTTGTAAGAGAGAAAAGGGAGTTTTGCCTAGGGTACCGCCTGCCTCCAGACAATAAACAGACATTTTGGTCAGAACTCATTGGCTGTTCACTCTTCCCTGTGAATTTCAGGACACAATTCTTCAGGAGACTCCACTCTGTCTGATTTTGGATTTGTATTTTACCAGTTCCCCACAATTGTGTGTGTGAATTCCTTGAAGTAAATACATACCTGTGTGTCTATCGATGTATTGCTGGTTCTCTTTCTGTAGAGGAAAACCTGGTGGTGTAGTTGGTTAAGTGCTATATCTGCTAACCAAAAGGTTGGCAGTTCAAATCCACTAGGTACTCCTTTGAAACTCTGTGGGACGGTTCTCCTCTGACCTCTGAGTTGGACCCGATTTGGCGGCAGTGGGTTTTTTCTTTTTGTAGAGGACATTCTTTGACCTTGACCTTGACCTTTTCCTATGTACTGAGACCTCTGTATTCTGATTTGAGTTCTCAATACCACTTTTCCTGCAATGATAGGCAGTCTGTATCAGTTCCTCCTCACACTTGGATTGTTACAGCAGGAAAGGTTCACCTAGCCCTACTTCCTACAACCCAGCCCAATCTATTTGCTGGAGCACGGAGGCCAACACTCAGACTTCTCCTCCTGCTCTATAGCCCCACACCCCAGGCCTCAGAGGCCATGTGTGCTAATGAGAAGCACCTTCACCGACACCCCATGGATTACAATGCAACAGGCACAGGCATTGTCCCCCAGCTGTTTAAACTTCTAAGCTGTTCACAAACTGCAGGAAGTTGAAGTGTAAAGGATTGTACTGTAATTATCTAGAACATTAATTGTGGTGGGATCTTGTGATAAATGTGAGAAGAAAATCTTTTTTTATGCCATAGGTTTACACCAGGAGAAGTATAGAGAAATTCATTTCTGCATAACCATTTACAAATTCTAAGAATTGTTCATTCTTGATTCTAAAAGTCTCCTTACATGAATAATTTCCTCATCTTTATGCAGTTTTTCCACATTTTTGTTGACTAAAATATTACTAATCTAATTTCCTATTAAAAAACTCATTTCTAGCATTGCAGAGCTGAAAGGTGCTACCAACCATTTAGTCTTCAATTTACATACAACAAATCCTATAATCTGATGGGGGCTTTTACACAAGGTTGGCTGCAAGCAATTACATGGGCAAAGAAATATTTCAGTTCTGAGGTTTGCGCTGCATTAGTTTCATCTGTTGAACTCCCATTGAGATTTCTCCTATTGTTAAATTACCTATTGATGTGAATTTAGAAAGGAAAGTCCACCAAATACAGCTATTCAATGCCATAATGCTGTTTGTGCTCTAATATTTTCCTTTTAATTATAATTTGGGAAATTGGAGTTTTATTTTATTTTTTTAAAGAAGGCATCAGACTGGAAAAAATTTATTCTGTTTTTCTCCTCACGGCACCATGACAAAGTAGAACACTCTTCAGATAAAATATTGATTTGGAAAGTTCTGGAAAATGTCATGAAGTAACAAAGGGGATTAAAGCAACTCTAGTGGCATAGTGGTTAAATGCTGTGACTGTTAAACAAAAAGTCAGCGGTTCGAATCCACCAGGTGCTCCTTGGGAGCTCTGTGGGGCAATTCCTCTCTGTCCTATAGGACCACTATGAGTCAGAATTGACTCTACAGCAGTGAGTGTCATTTTGATTTCTGAAGTGAATGGATCCTAGTGGATGTGGCTGGGGAAGCAGGAAGCCTGAGCTACCTGCCTGGGGGCCTTATGATTACTAAAGAGTGGCACAGAGGGAATTTCAGAAGCTGATTCCAGGTCATGGGAAAGTAGAGCTTGAGATGCTGCAGGCTCAGGTGTGATCAGACTAGAGATCCTTCCCCCCTCATCCATCCATCCATCCGTCCATCCGTCCGTCCGTCCGTCCATCCATATATTACATATTCTCCATATATTACATTCCTATTTTGATATCTACAAGTCGGAAATGACTCAATGGCAGTGGGTTTTTTAGTGGGTTTTATTTTGCTATCTAATATTTTAGAAGGTGCAACGAAATGTTTACTAACTCTTCAATTTGTTCTTTCATTTTAGAAACATTGCCTGAACGTGAAGGTGTCAAGGACACAGACATGAAAGATAGAGCTCCTGCCCTTCAGTACCACATAAATCAATCAGCTGTTACAAAACACTCTCATAGATGCCATGATTAGAGGGACAGGTAGGGTCTCTGTGATCACAGAGGCAGCAGAAACAGAGTGTATATGTGGGAGGAGAGGGAGTGGTGGCCAAGAAGCCTTCCTAGAGAAGGTAGTAGATGCTAAAGTTCAGTCTCAAAGAATGAAAAGGAGGCAGTTGCAGGAAGAATGTAAAAGGCATTTATATATTTAATTTTTTTTAATTGTGATTGAGAGTTTACAATTCAAGTCAGTTTTCCACATGAAACCCTGATTACCTGCCGTTCTGCAACTCTATCTGCTCTCCTCACCCTGTGACAACACATTCCTCTTTTTCACTCTTTACTTTCAGCATCCGCTCAACCAACTCATGTTCCCTCCACTCTACCCTCTCTTTTCCCCTCTAAAAAGAAACCAACTGGACAGCCTTATATATATATATGTATATATATATAAAACCATAAAGTACACACACTATATGCATCATTCTGTGTCCCCAAGTCCAGTCTATTCTTTGTCTGAAGTTTTGGCTTCAGTACTGATTCCAGTTCTGGGCTTGCAGCAAGTCTAGAAGCCATGTTCTCAGAGGACCCTCCAGGTTGTTGAACCATCAGGTCTGGTCTTTTAATAGAGTTCTTGATCTGCACACCTCTTTTTCTCATGCTACATCAGGGACTCTACATTTTTGTCCTATCAGGGTTGTCTTTGGTGTAGCCAGGCACCATCTAGTTCTTCTGTTCTTGTGTTGATGTAGTCTCCCAGTCATGTGTGTTCTTCTGTCTCCTGGGTTCATTTTCCTTATGTCTTTGAGGTTCTTGGTTGTCATCTGTTCCAGGTCGATTGGGACCAATTGATGTTTCTCAGATGGCAGCTTGTTGACCCCAGGAACCACTCACCGCTATGGGGTGCAGAAGACTCTTTTAGAAAACGACTAGTTATGTCAGTGAAACTCAATGTTCCCTGAAAACGTGATCCCTAGGCCCCTGTCCTTGCTACTCTGTCTGTTGAAATATGGGTTGAATTTAGAAAAACTTTTAGCTTATGGTGTAGTCCAGCTATGCTTACCTGCCTAGACATTTTCATTTTTAAAGTTTTATTGGCATATAACGTACATACAATAAAGTGCATATATTTAAAGTGTAAGACTGATAAATTTTGCTGTATGTAACCAAAAAATGAAATCTCTTGCTATTGAGTCAATTCTGACTCATAGAAACCCTGTAGGACAGAGTGGGGTTGCCCCATAAGGTTTCATGACTGTATTCTTTATGGAAGCAGACTGCCACATCTTTCTTTTGTGGAGCAGCTGCTGGGTTAAAACCATTGACCTTTTGTTCAGCAGCCAAGTCAGAGCTCCTTTTGTTGTGTATCTACAAATAAGAAATCACCATCACAAACAAGATAATGAACATAACCATACCCCTAAAAATTTCCTGATGCTTCTTGATAAACCTTCCTTCCTATTCCCCTTTTCCACAGATGACAGCTGATGTTTTCTTTTTGTTATTGTTGATTAGTCTATACTTTCTAGAATTTCATGTAAATGAAATACTATAATATGTACTCCTTTTTGTGTGTTTTCTTTCACTCAGCAAAATTATTGTGAGATTCATCCACGTTGTGTGTATCAATAGTTCACTTTTTTTTGACTGAGTTCCATTCCATTGTACAGCTATACCATAATATGTCTATTCACCAGTTTCTAGTTTTAAGTTATTATGGATAAAGCTGCCATGAGCATTAGTGTACAAGTATATATGCTTTGTCTTCTCTTGCATAAGCACCTAGGAGTTGGATAACTGAATCATGTGACAGGTGTATGTTTACATTTTGAAGAAATCATCAAGCTGTCTCCAAAATGGTTGTGCCATTTTACATTCCCAAGAACAGAATGAGAGTATCAGTTTTCTCCACATCCTGATTGTTATTGGAGTTAGCTGACTTACCGTGAGCCCATGCACAATGAAACTAAACTATGCCTGATCCTGTGCCATTCCCATGATGGGATATTAGGCCTTTTTTCCTAGTATGTCTTAGTCTGGTAGCTCTACAGAAGCTTATTCAGCATCATAGCAACACACAATCTCCCACTGACAGAGGGGTGATAGTTATACATGAGGTGCATTAACTGGGAATTATGCCCCTGTGATGGCTAAAATAGTGTGTTCACTTGCCTGTTGCATGATTCTCAGTAATTTGACAGTTACGGTGTAGTTTGATAGCTAGGTTCTGATGTAATCACTTCCACAGTGAGATTTGTTATGAATAGTCACTCAAAGGAAGTTTCCTTAATGTAGCCTGCATCCAATATAAATTAACTTTCTGGTAAAATTCTCAGCCTTTTACTTGCTCTGGATCCTGTAGCTGGCTCATGCTCATCTGACCTCTGGTTCTTGGGAATTGAGCTAATAGCTAGGTTGCCAGTCCTGGGGATCATCAGTCTCCACAGTCTCTGAACTGGAGGCCTATTGTCTGACCTGCTGATCTTGGGTTCACCAGCCCTTGCAACTGTGTGAGTAAGGAGAAGCCTCTAGCCTGATCCATAGACTTGAAACTTCTCAGCCTCTACAACTGTGTGAGCCAGTTCCTTGATGTAAATCTCTGCATATATACTTATATGCTTGAGTGATTTCTCTTCTCTTGAGAACTCAGCCTAAGACAGCCCCTAAACCATCTTTCCACTGGTTCATTCACCATCAGAGCTTCAGTTCCTGTCAGCTCAATTTTGGTACATTTGGAACAAGAATAATCTTGATGGTAGCTTGTACTGTAAAGCCCCACTGAAAACTCCATGTACAGCCATGAACTCATTTATTGTGTCACACAAGCTGTTGCTGTTGTTAAACAACTTTTCCAAAAAAGATGGTAAACTGTATGTAGGCTTTGCTCATTTATCATTTTTCCTCTTGAGAGTTTTCAATCCCATATACCTTGAGGGACTGAAATCCTTTCCAAATGTGTATATCTGTCAGAAAGGAGGGTTACAGAAAATAGCTCATATGATGCCTTAAAACCTATCCCAAGTATTTTTCCTTTAAACTGGCTGCCTACCCACACTGCTTTGTCCTAAATCTGACTGCATAATCAAACTCTAGTGCCTGTCAGAGAAGAGATGAGTAAATTACTCTTGCTGTTTCTCTTTGATCAGTCTTTACTTCAGAAATATTTTTGACCTAATTTTTCTTGACATTTTCTATAGGCATTTGAAAATATGGTAATTGAGGGGGAAAAAAAGTGTTCTATACCATGCCTCCAAAACAGGGAAGATTATAATATCTAATTCCCACTCTCAACCTTATACCTGCACGCTGAGGAAGTTTGAGGAGAAAGCACTGGAATGCCAGACGTGTCTGCCCAGAAAATGAAGTGGCCTCTTTTGCCAATTTAGTAGATGCACATTTTTGCAAGTGCTAAACAAGGATCAGTATTTCACTTTCTTTTTTTTTTTTTTTCACAACTGCTCAGGGCAAGCTATCATTTCCTGTGGCATCCTAGCCCAAATTCCTTGGTTTCCTTCTGGGGAATTTCAGGTTAATCTGTCTTTGTGTATTTATGCCCATGGGTCTCTGTAGAATAATATTATGGGAAATCAGCTAAAAGAGAAAACCAGAAAACTGTGAGTTGATGTTTGTAATCATACATTCTCTGTATAAGGTGTCCTTTGAAAGTGAGAATGTGGATCCCATGTGAGGTCAGGATTCTCCACAGTCCAAGGTTGTTGAACTTTGGGAAAATAACTCTAATTATCCTTTGTCAGGAAGAGAGACTGGAAAATGACAGAAAGCCAGCCTGAAATTTAGGGATCAAGACCATAGATTTGAAGGTATGGCGAAGAAGCCCGTGAAATAAAACAATCTAATTAAAATCTCCTCTTTCCGTGAACAGGGAGAGTAGCAGCAAACAGTGATTTCTAAATTTTAGGCATTTTTTCATCAGGTTTCCCAAACTCTTTCTTACGAGCATTCTGATTTTCTTGGCAAGTTTTCCTGTATTTTCTTATATCCAGACTGTTTCCAGACTACATGGAGAACAGGGAATCGGGGTTAGAGGAACATTCATTAACAACCTTGCTTGCTGAAAATGAAGACAAAGCTTTCACTGACGTAAGTGGAATCCTTCAGTATGGATTATACCTGGGCATAAAGAAAACAAGAAATCTTTACAAAGGGAGCAATAAGCAACCTTATGATAAATGGAGAAAAAGTTCAAGTTTGTTGATTATTTAATCCTACTTTAATTCTACAATCAATGCCCCTGAAAGCAGTAGTCTAGAAATTGCATGATATATTTCATTGGGAAAATCTTTTAAGTTCTGAAAAACAAAGATGTCATGTTGATGACTAAGGTACACTTGACCTAATTCATGGTCTTTCAATCACTTCACATGCAGGAAACCTTGGTGGCTTAGTTCTTAAGTGTTATAGCTGCTAACCAAAAGGTTGGCAGTTCAATCCACCAGGGGCTCCTTGGAGACTTTATGGGGCAGTTCTACTCTATCCTAAATGGTCTCTATGAGTCAGAATTGACTCGCCAGCAATGGTTGGTTTAGTTTTTTTTTTCACATGCAGGGTGAAAGCTGGACAATGAAGAAAATAAAAAGACAGCAGTATTGATGCATTTGCATTGTGGTGTTGGCAAAGAATACTGAATGCATGCCACGTACCACCAGAAGAACAAACAATCAATCTGAGAAGAAGTAAAACTTGGATGCTACTAAGAAACAGGGTGGTGAAATTTTGTCTTGCTTACTTTGAACACATCATCAGGAAAAACCATTCCTTACAAAAGAGCATCATGTTTGGTACAGAGTCAGTGAAAATGAGTGAAACTCTCAAAGAAATGGATTGATATAATAGCCTCAATAATGGGCTTGAACATGAAGATGGCATAGTACTGGGCAATGCTCTTCTCTGCTGTGCTTAAGGTCATCATGAACTGAGAAAATGTGGCAGCAGTTAACAACAACAGAAGACTGATGCAGTGAGGAAGGTAAAATGTTGGTGAAAATCATGGTGATAGAACGTTGGATCTAAACCTCTGAGCTACAGCCATGCAAACTCTAGCTCAGGGAAAGTCTTGGTGCTTTTCTTCAGCTGGTTGATTTATAAACTATGAACCTAAGACTTGGTCATACATGACACTGGGTAAAAGGAAATCATCATTCAATAAAGATGTACTACATTTGGGGCTTCCCCAAAAAAGCCTTGGTTGTCCTTAAGGGAGGTCATGAAGATTTTTCAAAATATTCTGAGCAGTGGCAGCATTACTTTACTAGGAATATGACTTTGTGAACAAACTTTTGGGTTGGGGCAAACATGTTGTCCCCATGATCTGTACCTTTTACTTCCCTCTTCATAACTTGGGCTTGTCATGATACCAATTCTACTTCATATGTTGTTTCATTTCCTTTATAAATATTTGGAGCTCCCACTGATCTGGCAGCATTCTTTTTGTATCCTTTCAGATGTTTACATTCCATAATTCAGATTTCACAAAAAACATCTAATTAGCATATCCCATATTTTTAGAGGCAGAGAGATTGGTTTGCCCTCTGGATCTGTTGTCTACTCATAATCCAACTTCATGTGGCTGGGAGGGCTATTTAAATAGAAGGAAGAATTGAATAAAAATATGAATGATGATTGGGAACCAAATATAATTAATAAAAGCTAATTAACAATTGAAAAATTAGATTTTATCCCTCAGCAATGATTTCACCCATATTTTGATATATCCTTCTGTCCAGAGGTGATGATACTATTTCTTTACAAAAAGGTTGGGCACTTTGTAAATTTGAGGAAAAATGTTAGATTTACAATCCTGCTGTCGGTCTGTCCCAGAGCCTATCTCACCTTTGGCCTCTCTGAAAGAAAGTCCCTAAGCAGCCATACTTTAAATAGCCATGGTTTGGTTCCCAGCTAATGCTCCTCATACACAGTCATCATCTATGTGTCACTTGTGGTTTGTGTGTTCTTATGATACTGAACAAGGTTCAGTGGAATTTCTAGACTAAGATAGATTAGAAAAACCTGGTGATCTGCTTCTGCATATCAGCCAATGAAAGCCCTGAGGATCATAACAGCTGCATCTACAACCTGTCATTGAGATAGTGCAGTACCAGGCAGCATTTTGTTCTCTTACACATGGGTTGGCATGAGTCAGGGGCTGTCTTAGCACTGCTGTAACAGAAATACAGCAAATGGATGCTCTCATCAAAGAGGAATTTATTCTCATACAGTCTAGGAGGCTAGAGGTCCAAATTTAGGGTGCCAACTCCAAGGGAAGACTTTCTTCCTCTGTCAGCTCTGGGGTAAGGTCTTTGTCATCAACCTCCACCTAGTCTAGGAACTTCTCAGTGCAGGAATCTTATGTCCAAAGGATGTGCTGTACTGGTGCTGGCATTATTCTCTCGGTGGCTTGAGGTTTCCATGTCTCTCTGCTTGCTTCTCTCTTTTATATCTCAAAATAGATTGACTCAAGATAAAAACCTAATCTTTTAGATTGAGTTCTGCATTATTAATATAACTGCCACTAATCCTGCCTCCTTAATGTCATAGAGGTAGGATTTACAATACATAGGAAAATCACATCAGGTAAGAAAATGACAGACAATCACACAATGTGGGGAATCATGGCTTACCCAAATTGACACAGATTTTGAGGGGACACAATTCAGTCTATAACAGGGACAAATTTGGTGAAAGTTAGCAACACAAAATAAGACAGACCTACAAATTTCTAGAACTTAAATGGGAGAAGCAATCAGCCCTAACAAAGAACACTGTGGTCCCTTTTTTCGGATTCAAGTCCTTTCTAGTCCGTTGCCTCCCAGGTATGAGCAGCACAGCCGCAAAAGCAGAGGAAGAGTTGTTCTTCATGGGACTGAGCAGTGATCATGGCGGTTTAGCTCTCCATTCATTACATACTAGATGAAGTGTTTATTTGATCAAGGCAATTCTACTTAACTGGCTAGGTTTTCTAGGCAGTGACTGGTGACCAGATTCTGGCAAATGGGACACGAGGCAAAGGGTGTTTGGGGCAAAGAACAAAAAAGAGAGCTCCTTTTACGTTTCTGGACATTGCCAGACCTGAGATGAGCGGCTATTTTCATCTTGCAACCAGCCTATCTCAGTCATCTAGTGCTTGCTGCTTTAACAGAAATGCCACAAGCAGATGGCTTTTAAACGAGGAATTTTATTTGTCACAGGTCGCCATGAGTCAGATCTGACTGGACGGCACTTGGCTTGGCTAGTAAGCTAAAAGTCCAAATTCAGGCTGTCAGCTCCAGTAGAAGGTTTCCTTTGCTGGAGCTGGAAGAAGGTCCTTGTTGTCATTTTCTCCCCGGACTGAAAGCTTCTGAGGCACAAGGACCTCTGTCCTTTCCAAAGGATGCACTCATCTCCTAGCACAGCTTTCTTTCTTGGTGATATGAGGTCATCAATTCTCTTTGCTAGCTTCTTTCTTTAATATGTCAAGAGACTCCCTCAAAGTACAAAACAATCTCACAAATTCCGTCCGGCCCCACCAACGCAACTGTCCACCAACCACCCTGATTAACATCATAGAAGCAGGATCCATAACACGGAGAAACATCACACAGTACCAGGACAGTACCAGGAATCACAGCCTAGCCAAACTGCCACACATGTTATTTAGGGGAACATCTTTCAGTCCATGACACAGCCTGAGGGTGATTCCAACAAACACAAAAGTGGGCAAAGGGAGAGAAGACTGGAGAAGCCAAGCCAGAGTCCTGCTATGCTATGCCTGGAGCTATTCTACTGCCTGCAAGTGAATGACAAATTACCTTATTTGTTAGTCCAATTTGAGTTGGGGTATTCAAAGGCATCCTAATGGATAGCGACATGAAATGCCAGGAGTGAAATTTGAACAATTAGTCTCTTTTCTAAGCAAGAGAAGAGCACACTTATTCTTTTCTTTCTTTCAGTGCCAGCATTGGGGTTTGCAGTGGATGTGATAGGAGTTAAACAGAGAAGTTAATGAATGGCAGCTCTGGTTCCTATGCTGGAGGCTTTAAAATTTCCCTAAACAGTCGGAGCAGTGGCAGCATCATTTTGGTAAAAGTATGTCTTTGTGAGCTGACTTTCAGAACAGAGCAGACATATTGGCTGCCTGTATACATTTTAGTTCCAGTTTCTTCATAATTTGGGCTTGCCATGACACCAATTCAGCATCATAGATTCTTTCATGCATTCGATAAACATTTAGAGGTCCCCTGTTTCAGAAATATTCTCTTTGCATCTTTTGAGATACAGTTCATGTAGCTTACTTGATGATTCCATCTCACAATTCAGATTTTTATATAAAGAATCTGATTAGCACGTTCCATATTATTTGAGGCAGACCTTATTGACTAGCAAAGAGATAGACTTGCCTGTAGATACTATGTGGTTGGAGAGAGGCAAGTACCTTCTGAGTACATGCAAATAACTGGTGAGTGTCTCTGCCTACCCCTTCGAAACCCCTGAACCTCCTCTTCTTTCTCAGACACAAATCAATTGTTTCCTAGATTGCAAGCTCTCAGAGGGCAAGGACCTCATTTCCTCTGACCACCCAGTTCTACTGCACCCTGTGTGAAGTGAATTAAATTGCTTTTACCCTCTTTCATAGAACAAGCATTGTGTTAGGGGTAGGACACATGTAATGAATGCAACATATTCTGAAATGACATATTGCATTGGGCAAATCTGTTGCAACATATGGCTTTAAAGTTCTAAAAAGCAAGATGTTACTTTTATGACTAGGGTGCATCTGACCCAAGCCAAATGTAAATTGCTTCTTATATGGGCAAAAGCTGGAAAATGGAAATGAAAAAAAGACAGAAGAAGAATTGATGCGTTTTAGTGGTGATGGTGAAGAATATTGAATGTGTCCTGCACTTCCAGAATGATGACCAAATCTGTCTTGGAAGAAGTACAGCCAGAACGCTCCTTACAAGCAAAGATGGCAAGACTTCATATCACTTAGTTTGGACCTGTTATCAGGAGAGACCTGTCTCTGGAGAAAGACGTCATGCTTGGTAAGGTAGCAGGTCAGTGTAAAAGAGGGAAACTCAATGAGACGGATTGACACAGTAGCCGCAACAATGAGCTCAAATGCACCAGTGAGCACAAGGATGGTGGTCTGGCAACATCTGGCTCTGTTAGACACAAGCCTCACCACAAGTTGCAGCTGCTAACAACAACCTGACGTGATCTCACCCCACGAAGCAGACATTTTCAGAATACGCTAATGTTGTAGGTGCTGCACTAAAAATAAACGCAAGCTGTTCTCATAGAAGGGACACGTTACCAAACTTCAGTTTTAGAGGAGGGTCTTAGGGCAAACATATCTGTCTGTTCATCCCTCTAGAGTTGAGAGTGGTAAATGGGAGGATGAGAATGGAATGAGGGAAATTTGGAATCATTTCTGCCCTTTCTTCCTATCAAGAACCCCAAAAGCCTGTGTACAGGGACAATTCCCACCTTGCTAAGTCTCTCCTCCCAAACAAGTTATTACCAAATTCAGTCCCAGCCAGTTTCCCTCAGGATAAGTGGTCTGACAACCAGCTCCCAGAGGAAGGACTTTAAGCTGTTGTAAAGAGCAAGCTCTAAGGATGTCATCACGTTACATCCACTAACACTGTGTCAAGTGGCACAACAGGAAAATGCTTCCAAAAAAAGGAGAGAAAGTACAAGGAGGCCTGGGGTCGTGCCAGGACAACCTGGGTTCTACAGCTTGAGGCTGTGATGGAGAGAGTTATCCCAGGGCAGTGCCTTCTGGGCTGCCCACAACTTCACCCTGATACTTACAGGCCTTGGGCTGTGATTCTGGCACTGAGTGCTCGGGTGTCTCCTGGTGCCAGGGTCCCTCCCTGCATCCACCCATTTTAAGGTGCCAGTGGTTCTATGGCCAGGGAGGAAAGCCTTGTATGGGGTTTCAGCCTTAGAGTCAAGGGCAGAGCATGGGTATGGCAGGGAGTCCTGATTCAAAACTTGGAGTTTGGATTTTTCTGCTAATCTGGTACTTTTCCTCCAGCTACATAATAATATTGTTTTGGTTGCTAAGAAACCCTCTTTCAATTGAACATCAGGTTGAGTGACTATAAGATAATATGGCATGCAGATGTCTGGAGAAAAGCACAGTGCCCAAGTGACAGTCAGGCCATCTCTCACAATAGGCATGCTGTAATATACAAGTGTTTTTCTAGATTTTCCTTACAAGATGCTGAGGCACTGATCTCTGATAGCAAAGGCAAATTTAGCTCCCCAGGGCTGAGACATAGTCCTGCAGCTCACTATTTAAGCCTACACCCAACTAGGATTTCTTTTATAGTCTGATAGTTTGTGGGCTATTAGTCTGAATGAACCACTATCCTAATAATCAGATCATTGTAATGTTGTATTAGTCTGATGCGAGTTAATGAAATATTGTTACTTCAGTAGGGCTAGCAATCTATTACAGACCTCATCTCATGATCTCTGCTTAACAGATGCACCCTTGGTTTCTTTAGTCTCAAAGAGTGCGTACCTGATTGAAGATCTCTTTGGAGAAAGGACTTTAGTGTCATTTAAAAAGGGAAGATTAAAGTTTAATATTCCTAATAGTAATTGCTTTCTACTTTGTTTTTTCACAATTGAGAGACATTGTTTAGCTAATTCTCTAGAGATAGGTGAGAGATGTGAGGAAATAATTCCAGCTCTGAAAGCCCTGATACAATTAATGTGTTCTTTTACTTTAGAGAGACAGGAGGTTCACACATTGTTTGCTATGAAATTTCTTAGCACAAGGATATAGTAGTCTGTGAGACTGGGTTCATGTCTGTTTGCTAAGAAATCAAATCTAAGTACGGATTGAGTTGAAGGTGTCGATTAGTACGAGACCTCAAGTAGATGTTTGTTTCTCACCTTGATGGACTGATTTGAGTGTTAAAAATGTGGTCTGAGTAACATGGAAGTATTTTGAAAGTTTGCTTTTAAAAAATCTTTTAGCAGCTAGAATTCTACAACGCAAGGTTGTAGAAGCTCCATAGACACATCCAAACCCCTCAAGGGACTGAATTGCTGGGCTGAGGGCTGTGGAGATCATGGTCTCAGGGAACATCTAGTTCAACTGGCAGAACATAGTCTATAAAAAAATGTTCTACATTCCGCTTTGAGGAGTAGCATCTGGGATATTAACTGCCCATGAGCAGCCATCTAAGTTACTCTGCTGGTGTCATCCCTTTATGAACAGGGGAGAATGAAGAAAACTAAAGATGCAAGGAAAAAATTAATCCAAAAGACTAATAAACCACATCTGCCATGGCCTCCACCAAACTGAGTCCAGTATAACTAAACGGGGCCCAGCTACCGCCACTGACTGCTCTGATAGAGATCACAGGAGAGACTCCTTTACAGAGCTGGAGAAACATGTGGAACAAAATTCTACCTCACAAAGAGGGCCAGATTTACCGGTCTAACAGAAACTAGAGAAACTGTCAGAGGACCCTGGACACTATTTTAGCCCAGTGATGAAGTCACTCCTGAGGTTCTCCCTACAGGCAAAGATTAGACAGGCCTGTGAAACAAAATGAGACTAAAGGGGCAGGTACATCAGCCCAGGGGCAAGGACTAGGAGACAGGAGGAAATAGAGAAGCTGGTAATATGGAACCCAATGTGGAGAACGGATTGTGCTGATGTGTTGTGGGATTGTAAACTAATGTCATAAAATAGCATGTGTATTGTTTAATGAGAAACTGGTTTATTCTATAAATCTTCATCTAAAGTACAATAAAAAATAGAATTGTTTTTATAAAGGGAAGTTATATCCCTCTCTTCTCCCCTGGTATTGGGAGTCATGGGTAAAATTCCACTGATAACAGCTAGAGTTCTTTGATTGCAAGCAACAGAAACTCTGCAGATTTTAATCTGAAATGGAGTTCATTAAAATGCTATTGGATCATTCACATATCTAAAGAAAAATTTGATCAATCAGGACAACAGAAAGATAGAGAATAGAATATTTTCAAGACTTCTAAATCTGAATACAATAGCTTCAACTATTGCTTGTACTTTTATTGTTGTTTTTGAGATTTAAATATCAGGAAAGTGTAGTTTGTCAATTGCCTTAAGAGTGAGCTCCAAGTTTCTATGTAGGAGAGACTTAGGATAAACTCTTTGGTTAGAAGGTGGACTGTAGCAAACATGTTGCTTATAGCTATTTTGATAATTGGGTTGGGGAAGGCTGATGATTTTGCGGGACTTACCACAGCTGAATTCACTTACTAACACTGAAGACTGTGTGCTTTAGTATTTAATACAGATATGATGCTTGGGACTGTTGGAGACAGTTTTGGAACTGTGGTGGACAAGGCCAAGCTAGAAAATCCATAAGCTAAGAAATGGAGATTTGAATCCTTGATGATTATTGTCCTGTTGAATTATCCAACAAGAAATAAACTATCACTAGCTCCCCTGATGAGTGAAGTAATGAATACCCTTAGCATTTAAAGGCATCCCAGTAATGCAGTGTCAGTGATTGGAATCATCAGCCCACGGTGCAGGAGCAAGATGTGGCAGTCTACTTCCATAAAGATTTACACCCTTGAGACCAAAACGACATGGGAGAAAGAGAACGTATAAGACAGAGACACCCAAATGAGTGGGTGACCACATCAACATGTGACAGAAGAACCGGATGGTGCCCAGCCACCACCAGTGATAGCCATCATGGGGCTCAAAAAGTTGAGTCTCACTGGCAACACGAGAATAAAAAGGGGTGCATCCTGAGACCTCTATTAAAAGACTGCAATTCATGGTCCACGGGCCTCAAGGTTCCCCTGGAAGCATGGCCCCTGGCCCTGATGCTGACCCTGTCCATAAATCGTAATAGAGGTCACCTCTTTGGACAGAAATGGATCAGACTTGGCAACAGAGACTGGCCATATCGTGTGTGTACTTTATAGTTTCATGAGTCTACAGGATGTCATCCCACTGACCTCTTACTGTAGGCGGGGTAGAAGGTGGAGAGGAGGGGATGGGAGATTGGTAGGAGGATATGATATGTATAGAACAGAAAGGATGGGTGTGCTGTCACCGGGCAGGGAGAGCGAAGGGAGCTGCACATACGCAGTCATGAAAATTTATACAGGGTTGTACATTTTCACTCAATTATAATAAAAAAATTAAAAAAAAAAAGATTTACATCCTTTAAAACCCTATGGGGCAGTTCTCTGTCCAAGGGAGTCACTATAGGGTTGCTGTGAGTTGAAACTGACTAGATGGCAACAGCGTTGATTTTGGGTTCTTAGCGTTTAAACCATTTTAATAAGATTCTAGAATTACACATGTCTGAAGCATCCTAATTCACACAATGTGAAAATGCTTAGCTGCTTGTAGGGGACTGGGATTCACGGTAGTCAGGTGTAGGAGTAGGGGCCACACGGAAACATGCATGGAGATTCCTCTAAGGGCCAGGCTTAGTCAGCAGCCCGATTCATCCTACCTGAGCAGCTGGCCCCCATCCTCTGTCCTGGCTCCTTATGAGGTGAGGGGTGACGCGGGGGTGGAGGTTGAGGGATCTTCTCATGAGAAGAGATCTTATGAATTCACCCCTTTGTGAGGATCTGCCTCTTCACTATCGCAGAGGGAGATCTCCCATGTGTCTTTGCCTGCCCCTTGGACTGAGCACTCTGTTTCAGGTGTCACCGTAGCCGTAGCCACGTGCCCTCTGCTGTCATGCTGATCCTCATCCTTACCTCTGAAGACACCTTTGGCTCCAGACAAGGGGGATTTAAGGATTTGACATCAGTGAGGGCACATCTGGTCTCAATAACTGTGCTTTTACATATTTTTGGAATCCAGTCCTGGCTTTGTACACAAATTCTGGGAACTAGATGTTGTCTAGGTCCCTGGAAATGTTCCGTCTTGGCAACACAACCAGTGGCTAAGTTCCCTGGGAACTCTGGTGAGAGACCTGAATGACACACAGAGGGATCATTAAAGAGTCACTTCTTGCTAAAATTCTTATTTGCAACTGCTCCCTGCATGGGCCTCTGAATTACTGTTGTTTTTGTGGCCTTTGCTCATATTATGAATTAGAATTATTGTGCTAATGGAGGCTAAATACATACATGGCATAAATAAATTAGAGGTTTATTCCTTCGTATGAAGAGAGCTTAAAGGTAGAACTACTATTGTGGTGTCATTGGGAACACAAACCCCCTCCAGCTTTCTGTTTGGCTTACTTTAGGATAATGCTGACATCCTCAGCTTATATGGTGGCTTCAGAAACTCCAGCCATTATTCCACTGTTTGAAACAGGAAGAAAGAGAAAGACAAGTGACTATAGAGAACTTCTTTCAGAAATCCATTTAATGACTTCCATTTACAGGTCTTTTGCCCAATCTTAACTGCAAGAGTGGGTGATGAGTATGAACATGCACCTGGGTACATTGATGGGCTGAGTGTGGCTAGTATTCTGTTACTGAGGATGACGTGAGTGTTGGGTGCTGGCCAAACGACCAGCAGTCTCTGGGATATCTTGGTCTTTTTACCTCTTGAAACTGATTCTACTAGCTGGACAGCCACCTGTGCACTCTGCGGATGCTCTGCTGGCCTTCCTTCCTCCTTCCCTAACACTTTTAGCTGGTTAAGGAGCCCCCAGAGCCTGTTCCACTGTAGTGAAAAAATTTAGTTCAAGGATTCAGTTGTTTCTTTTCTTTTCTTTTTTTTAATTGTGATTAAGTGAAAGCATACAATCCAAATTAAATTTGCGTGACCACCTGTCTGTAGCTCTTTCTCCTCTGCTTGCCTGGTGACAGCACACCTCTCCTTTTCAGTCTATATATGTCATATCCTCTTAACAATTTCCTGTCCCCTCCTTTCCACTCTCTCCTCTGCCTTCTGGTAAGAGGCCAGTAGGACAACATCTTACGGATGCATATAACCATAAAATACACACATCACATGGTCACACTGTGTCCCTAAATACAGCCCATTCCTGTCCAAAGAGTTGACATCACTGAAGTTTTTTGGTCAGGGGCAGCAAAAAGTCTAGGGGCTATGCTCCCATGGGACGTTTCTCCCCCACCCTCCTACCCCAGGCTGCTGGACCATCAGTTGCAGTGATTTAGTGGAGTTCTTGAGCTGTACCCCAATTTTTCTCATGTTGCCACTGAGACTAAACATTTTGTGCCCCACCACAGCTGTCTTGGGTGGTGGTTAGGCACTGTTTGGTTCTTCTGGCTGCATGTTGATACAGTCACCCGTTCACATGGATCCTTCTGTCTCCTGGGCTCTTCTTTCCTTGTGTCTTTGTTGTTCTTGGTGATCATCTTTTCTGGATGAGTTGGGACCATTTGGTGTACCTCATATGACAGCTTGCTAGCTTTTAAGACCCCAGACACCGCTCACCAATATGGGATGCAGAAGACTCTCTTAACAATAGGCTAGTTATGCCAATTGGCCTCGATGTCCCCTGAGGGCATGGTCCTCGGATGCCTGCCATTGCTACTCTATCCTTGCACTATTGGGTTAAGATTAGAAGAGTTTGCAGAGGGGGATGGAGCCAAGAGAGCAGACTAGACACATGTCTCCTTAATTCCTTCTGAAAACTAAGGCCTGGATTGATAATGGAACAGACATTTCTGGACACCCAGAGTGCCCTAGGATACAGCATAGGGCTGTCAGGCAGACTACATGCCACTAAATGGGAAACTTCCTCTCTCTTGCTGAGCCGCACTCCTGCTGACTCTCCGCTTGGGAAGACTGAATGTACTGGCACTTTTTTTTATTTTGCTGGTAGGTGGGGGAAGGACATGAGCTGGCAGCTATGCTGAACTGCAATGTTGAGGTGAACAGCATGTGTTGCAGTGGAGAGACTGTGTGTGGGGTAGCCACATTTTGAGATCCTGGGAGTAGACTGAGGGCATAACAGAGGTTCCATCCTCTCTTTTCTGAGTTCTGCCATAGATTCTGCTGCTTCATGGTGGGAGGGCAGCTTGCCTGGGATGACATCACAGCTGGCTTGGAGTTGGAGTCACCCAACCGAGGCCCCAGAGGGAGCTAAGTCCCAGTCTAGGAGGCAGTGCCAGTTTGGGGAGTGCTTTTCCAGCAGAAAGGCTGTGTTTAGTCAGTGTTGCCTTATGGAAAGGGCCCTGCAGAGGATGGCAGCAGGGCCGTAGCCCCTCTGTACTTTGAACTACTGCATAGCACCTGGGGATGGCTGAAGAGGTGCTTCTGTTGTCAGCCGGAAGGTGGTGCCTGCTGCACCTGGTAGTCTGACTGATTTTGGAAGCTGTCAGATAGCTTTTGGCTTTTTAAAGTAAGACTGCTTGGAGAAATAATGGCTGAGAAGCCCAATGGCATCTCTTTCACACCTTACTGACCCACATTATAGAGTCAGTTGAGAGCCCCTAGTGACTTCATAACTAATGCAGTGCCTTTGCCAGCCAGGAGGTGAGCTTGCCACCCCAGAGAGTCCACTGGGAAGAGTCACTAGAATACACCGAGACAGCTATTGACCAGCTCTGTCCCAGAGCTATGCCTCAGCTCCTGTTGAAGCAACACTAGAGAAACTAAACAGCTTCTGGATGACCCAAAGGAAACAAACAATCACTAATCATTTAAAGAAACAGCCCACCATGGTTCCGGAAAACTTCTGAAGTAAAGAATCAAAAGACTTCCCAGATGAAAAAGCCTTTCTGAAACTGTTGGAGGTCTAGTACAAAAGAATTATATATAGATCCTCCTAGAAATTAAAGAAAGTGCAACAGAGCAAAATGAAAAATTAAGTAAGCTATTCGAACTGATAGAACGTAAGTGTTCTGAAATCCCACAGATCAATAAAAAAAAAAATTACAGAATAAGACAATTTAATTCAAAACAAAAAGAGCAAAACTGAGGAAATGGAAGTGAGACTTAGTAACCTTGAGGATAGATCAACTGACACCAGAATTTATGAGGAGAAATCAAAGAAACAAACAAAAAAATGAAGCAGCATTAAGAAACATGTGGGACTCTATCAAGAGAAATAATCTATGATTAATTGGAGTTCCTGAAGAGGGAGGGATAGCTAACAACACAGAGAGTGTTGTTGAGTTGCTGACAGAAAACTTCCCTGAAATTATGAAAGAAGAGAAAAATCTATATCCAAGACATGTGTCAAATGCCGGAAAAGGTAGACTCCAAAAGAAAGACACCAAGATAGATTATAATCAAACTTAATAAGATGAAACATAAGCAGCAACTCTTAAAGATAGCAAGACTCAAAGCAAAGATAATATTCAGAGGGCAGACCTGTAGGTTTCCATCTCACATCTTGGCAGAAATAATGTTGACAAGGAGGCAGTGGGATGATACATTCAAAGCTTTCAAGGAGAAAAACTTCCATCTAAGAATTACATATCCTACAAAACTGTCTTTCAAATATGTTGATGAAATTAACACATTCACAGATAAACATAAGCTTAGAGACCTTGTAAAAACCAAACCCAATCTATAGGAAATACTGGAAGAAGCTCTTTGCTTAGAAAAACAAAACTATTAAGTAAATACTTAAAGAGGCATTGAAGGATACAACATCCAGAAATCTACTCATTTAGGGAAGGCACAAAACCCAATCAAAGCCACAATATTATAAAAGGAGATCCAGTGATCGTATCACGAAAACTATGACACCGTGCTACTAAAAAGTGGGATATACTGCAGTAGCTATAGTCCTTTTAGATGGAGAGGAAGTTAAAAAGATACACAGAAGTTAAAATTGGGTTTAAACTTAGAAAATTAATGGGGATTATATGGGTAGCCACAAAGCACAGTAAAAATGCAACATATCAAAACAAGAAACATAACACAGGAGTCTCCACAAACACAAACCAACACTGAAAGAGAGGAAAAGTCAACCCATAAAGAAGAATGACACAGAGCAGAATATTAAGAACAACATCAAAAACACCAACACAAAAATACATACATCAAAATGACAGCACTCAACACATAGCTATCAATAATTACACTGAATGTAAATGACCAGAATGCTCCAATAAAGAGACAAACATTTTAGACCAAAAGACAGGATTCATCTATACGTAGCTCACAAGAAACATGTCTAAGAGGCAAAGATATAAACCAAAAAAAAAATTAAAGGATGGAATAATACATTCCAAGCTAACAATGTACAAAGAAGAGCAGGTGTGGCAACACTAATCTCAGATAAAATAGATTTTAATGTAAAATCCAAGATTGTGGAAAATGACACTCACTATTTACAGCTGAAAGGTTCAATACATAAGCAGGACTTCACAAAATTAAATATTTATACACCCAATACTAGTGCATCTAAATACATTCAAGAAGCACTGACTACATTGAAAAGTGAGATAGATCATTCCACAATAATAGTGGGAGACTTCAACACTCCACTTTCAGTACTGGATAGATCTTCTAGAAAAAAACCTCGGTAAAGACACAGAAACTCTTTTTGCCACAATTAACCAATTAGACCTCATCAACATATACAGAACTTTTTATCCATCAATAGATAAATACACCATGTTCTCCAGTGCACACGTGTTAGGATATAAAGCAAATCTCAACAAAATCCAAACAGCTGAATTATTGCAAAGCATCCTCTCAAACCATAAAGCCATAAAAGTTGAAGTTAAAAGCAGAAAAAAACATAGAAATTGGAACTCAAGAAAACGGAACAACTTGCTCAAAAAGCCATGGGTTATAGAAGAAATCAAGGACAAAATAAAAAATAATTTATGGAAGCAAATGAGAATGAAAATACATCCTACCAGAACCTATGGGATGTAGCCAAAGCAGTGCTTAGAGGTCAACTTATCTCTATAAATGAACACATCTGGGAGGAAGAAAGGACTCAAATCAAAGAATCGACTCTATAGCTTGAACAAGTAGAAAGAGAGCAATAGAGGAACCCCTCAGGCACCAGAAGAAAACAGATAATAAAAATTAGACTAGAACTAAATGGATTAGAGAATAGAGGAACAATTGAAAAAATAAACAAAACCAAAAGCTGGTTTTTTTGAAAAGAGCAACAAAACTGACAAACCATTGGCTAAACTTACAAGAGAAAAACAGGAGCGGAAACAAAGATAATAAGAAAGGCGATGGGAGATGTCACAACAGACCCGACTGAAATCAAAAGTATCATAACAGGACACTAACACATTTGAAAACCTTGAGAAAATGGACAAATTCCTAGGTTCATATCACCTACCAAAGTTATCACAAGAAGTAAAACAACTTAACAAACCCATCACAAAGGAAGTGATTGAAAATGTAATAAAAAAATTACCAGCCAAAAAAGTCCTGGCCCATATAGCTTCACTGGAGAATTCTACCAAACTTTTAGAGAAGAGTTAACTCCCAAACTACCAAGACTATTTCACAGCATAGAAAGAGATGAAATACTCCCAAATTTATTTTACAAAGCCAGCATAACCCTGATACCAAAGTCAGGGAAAAAATCTCACAAAAAAGGAAAATTACAGACCAATATCATTCACAAACCTAGATGAAAAATTCTTCAATAAAATCCTTGCCAATAGAATTCCACAATATATCAAAAAAATAATCCATCATGACCAAGTTGGATTCATACCTGGAATACAAGATTGGTTCAACAGCAGAAATGCAATTAATGTGATCAACCACATAAATAACACAAAAAATGCATCACCTGATTTTGTAAATTGATGTAGAAAAGGCATTTGACAAAGTCCAACACCCATTTGTACTAAAAACTCACAGCAAAATAGGAATAGAAGGAAATTTCCTCAACACAATAAGGGGCATCTATGCAAAGGCTTGCAAGTTGCTGTCATGCAGGAAGCTGTGCCGTTGGTATGTACGTACCAACAGGGTCAACTACGGTAGACAAGTTTCAGCTCAGCTTCCAGACTAATACAGACTAGGAACAGGGACTCAGCAGTCTACTTCTGAAAGTAATTAGCTATGGAAAACTTTACAAATAGCAGTCTAACATTGTCAGATATGGTGCTAGAAAGTGAGCCTCCCAGGTTGGAAGGCACTTAGAAGATGACTGGAAAGAGGTGTCTTCTTGAAGTAGAGTAGACCTTAAGGATATGGAGGGAGTAAGGCCTCTGGGATCTTTGTTTGCTGATGTGACATGACTCAAAACGAGAAGAAACAGCTGCAAGCATCCATTAATAATTGACACAAGGAATTGTACAAAGTATAAATCTAGGAAAATTGGAAATTGTCAAAAATGAGATGGAATGCTTAAACATTGACACAGTAGGCATTAGAGAGCTGAAATATACCAGTTTGGGCCTTTCTGAATCTGGCAATCATATAGTGTACTATACTGGGAACGAAAACTTGAAGAGGAGTGGTGTTGTATTCATCATCATAAAGAACATTTCAAGATCTGTTCTGAAGTTCAATGCTGTCAGTGACAGGATAATAATCCATACACCTACAAGGAAGGCCAGTTAATATAACTATTAGTCAAATTATGCACCAACCACTGAGGCGAAAGATGAAGAGGTTGAAGATTTTTATCAGCTTCTGAAGTCTGAAATTGATCGAACATGCAATCAGGATGCATTGATAATTACTGGTAACTGGAATGCAAAAGTTGGAAACAAAGAAGAAGGGTTGGTAGTTGGAAAATATAGCTTCAGCGATAGACATAATGCTGGAGATTGCGCGACAGAATTTTGCAAGACTAATGACTTTTTCATTGCAAATACGTTTTTTAACCAACACAAATGGCAACTGTACACATGGACCTCCCCAGATGACATACATAGGAATCTATGGAAAACAATGATGGAAAAGCTCCATGTCAGCAGTCAGAACAAGACCAGGTGCTGACCATGGCACAGATCATCAACTACTCATATTCAAATTCTAACTGAAACTGAAGAAATTTAGAACAAGCCTACGAGAGCCAAGTATGACTTCAAATATATCCCTCCTGAATTTAAAGACCATCTCAAGAACAGATTTGATGTGTTGATCAGTAATGACTGAAGACCAGATGAACTGTGGAATGACATCAAAGACATCATCCATGAAGAGAGCAAGAGGTCATTAAAAAGAATGGAAAGAAACAAAGACCAAACTGGATGTCAGAAGAGACTCTGAAACTTGCTCTTGAATGTCCAGCAGCTATAGCAAAAGGAAGGAATGGCAAAGTAAAAGACCTAGAGAGGAGATTTCAGAGAGCAGCTGGAGAAGACAAAAGAAAGTGTTATAATGACCTGTGCAAAGAGCTAGAAATGGAAAACCAGAAGGGAAGAACATGTTCTGCATTTCTCAAACTGAAAGAACTGAAGAAAAAAGTCAAGCCTCCAGTTGCAATAGTGAAGGATTCTACAGGGAAACTATTAAATGACTCAGAGCATCAAAAGAAGGTGGAAGGAGTATACAGTCATTATATCATAAAGAACTGATTGATGTTCAGCCATTTGAAGTAGCATATGAACAGGACCCACTGATACTGAAGAAGGAAGCCCAAGCTGTGTTGAAGGCACTGGCAAAAAAAAAAAGCTCCAGGAATTGATGGACTATCAGTTGAGGTATATCAATAAAAGGATGCAGTGCTGGAAGTGTTCACTTGTCTATGCCAAGAAATTTGCAGGACAGCTACCTGGACAACTGACTGGAAGAGATCCATATTTATGCCCATTCCAAAGAAAGGTGATTCTACAGAATGTGGAAATTACTGAGTAATACTGCTAATATCACATGTAAGTAAAATTTTGCTGGAGATCATTCAAAAGTGACTGAAACAATATGTTGACAAGGAACTGCCAGAAATTCAAGCTGGATTCAGGAGACAACATGGAACCTAGGGTATCATCACTGATGTCAGATGAATCTTGGCTGAAAGCAAAGAATACCAGGAAGATGTTTACTTGTGTTTCACAAACGATGTGTGGATCACACTAAATTATGCTTAACATTGCGGAGAATGGGAATTCCAGAACACCTAATTGTGTGCTTAAGGAATCTCTATTATGGATCAAGAGGCAGTTTTGCGAACAGAATACGGCGACATGGCATGGTTTAAAGTCAAGAAAGGTGTGTGTTCAGGCTGAATCTTTTCACCATGGCTTTTTAGTCTGTATGGTGAGCAAATAATCCAAAAAGATGGATTATATGAAGAAGAACAAGAAATCAGTATTGGAGGACGAATCATTAACAACCTGCGTGATGCAGATGGCATCACCTTATCTGCTGGAAATGAAGATCTGAGATACTTCCTGATGAAGATGAAGGACCACAGCCTTCACGATGGATTGCACCTCAACATCAGGAAAACAAAAATCCTCACAACAGGACCAGTAAGCAACATTGTCATAAATGGAGAAAGGACTGAGGCTGTCAAGGATTTCATTTTACTTGGGTCCACAGTGAACACCCATGGTAGCAGTAGTCAAGAAATCAAAAGATGAATTGAGTTGGAAAAATCTGCTGCAAATGCCCTCTCTAAAGTATTCAAAATTAAATTCAAAATTAATTCAAAATTAAAGATGTCACCTTGAAGACTAAAATGTATCTGGGCTAAGCCATAGTATTTCAGCTCGCATCATATGCACGCAAAAGCTGAGCTATGAACAAAGAACACAGAAGAAGAATTGATGCCTTTGAACTGTGGTGCTGGAGAAGAATGTTGAATGTACGGTAGACCAGCAGAAGAACAAACAGATCTGTTCTGGAAGAAGTACAACCAGAGTGCTCCTTGGAAGCAGAAATGGCAAGACTGCATCTGACATACTTTGGACATGCTGTCAGGAAGCCTCAGTCCTTGGAGAAAGACATCATGCTTGCTAGAGTGGAGGTTCAGCGAAAAAGAGGAAGCCCCTTAAAGAGATGGACTGACACAGTGGCTACAACAATTGGCTTACGCATAAAAATGATTGTAGACATGGTGCAAGACTGAGTAGTGTTTCTTTGTGTTGTTCATAGGGTTGCTATGAGTTGGAGCTGACTTGAGGGCACCTAACAACAACATGCAAAGCCAAGTGCCTACATCATCCTGAATGGAAAGAGACGGAAAGAATTCCCCTTGAGAACAGGAGCTAGACAAGGATGCCCACTTTCACCACTTCTATTCAGCATTGTGTTAGATGTTCTAGCCAGAGCAATTAGACAAGACAAAGAAATAAAGGGCATTCTCATCAGCAAAGAAGAAGTAAAAGTCTCCTTGTTTACAGGTGATATGATTCTAAACACAGAGAATCCTAAAGAATCCGTAAGTAAACTACTCAAACTAGTAGAAGAGTTCACCAAAGTGTATCAGGACATAAAGAAAATGTAAGTAAATTGGTAGGATTCCTCGTCAACAAAGAGATCATCAAAGAAGAAATCACCAAATCAATACCATAGATTCCAAGAAGATCAACTACCTAGGAATCAATCTAACTAGAGAAATAAGAGACCTACACAAAGAGAATTACAAGACCTTACAGCAAGAAACCAAGACAGACTTGCATAACTGGAGAAATGTACTCTGCTCATGGATAGGAAAACTTAACATTGTGAAAATGGCTAATCTACCCAAAATGATCTACATGTACAGTGCAATCCCAATACAAATTCCAGTGACATTTTTTCAGGAGATGGAGAAACAAGTCACCAATTTCTTTTGGAAAGGGAAGAATCTCCAGACAAGCAAAGCACTCCTGAAGAAGGACACACTAGGAGGCCTCTCACTACCTGACTTGAGAACCTATTACACTACCACAATAGTGTAAACAGCCTAGCGCTAGTACAAAAAGAGACATATAGATGAATGGAACAGAGCTGAGACACGAGAGATGCCATCATCCTCCTGTGAACAGCTGATACTTAGCAAAAGCCCTAAGATTGTAAACTGTGGTAAAAACAGTCTCTTTAACAAATGTTTCTGGCAAAATTGGACATCCACCTGCAAAAAAATTGAAACAAGATCCATATCTCATACTTTACACAAAAACTAATTAAATTGGATCAAAGACCTAAATATCAAACCTACAACCATAAATATCATGCAAGAAAAAATAGAGTCAACAATGGAAGTTTTAATACACTGCTTAGGCAGATTTCAAAATCTAACAAAGCACAAACAACAGAATTAAATAGATAAGTGGGAACTAGTAAGAATCAAACACTTTTGCTCATTCAAAGACTTCATCAAAAGTTAGAAGACCACCTACAGAATGAGAAAAAATATTTGGCAACTACGCTTCAGATCGATGTCTGATCTCCATAATCTATGAGGTACTGCAAAATATCAACAAGAAAAAGAAATAACCCAATTAAATGATGAGCACAGGAGATGAACAGACACTTCACCAAAGGGGTCCTAATAGTTAATGATTATGAGCATGTCCACATGTGTTTTTTGGCTGCCTGGATCTCCTCTTTAGAGAAGTGTCTTTTAGAGAAGTGTCACCTGCTTTAGGGAAGGTCTTTTATCCAGTTGGAGTTGGTTTTTGTATAAGGTGTAAGATATGGGTCTTGTTTCAATTTCTTGCAGATAGATACCCGATTTTGCCAGTACCATTTGTTGAAGAGATTGTTTTTATCCCAGTTTAATGTCTTAGGGCCTTTGTAGAATATCAACTGTTCATAGGCAGATGATGTTATCTCTGGGGTCTCAGTTCTGTTCCATTGATCTATCTGTCTCTTTTGCACCAGTACCAGGTTGTTTTGACTACTGAGGCAGTGTAATAGGTTCTAAAGTAGGGTAGTGAGAGGCCCCTCAGTGTGTTCATCTTCTTTAGTAGTGCTTTACTTCTCTAGGGTTTTTTCCCTTTCCAGACAAATTTGGTAATTTGTTTCTCCATCACATGAAAAAATGTTATTGGAATTTGTATTGGGATTGCATTATATAAGTAGATTTCTTTAGGAAAAGTAGACATTTTCACAATATTAAGTCTTCCTATCCATGAGCAGGGTAGGTTTCTCTATTTATGTAAGTCTCTCTTCGTTTCTTGCTGTAAGGGCTTGTAGTTCTCTTTGTAAAGGTCTGTTATTTCTCTGGTTTGATTTACTCCTAGGTACTTTCTCTTCTCAGGGCCTATGTAGCGAACGGTATTGACTTGGTGATTCCTTCCTTAATAGTCTCGTTGTTGGTATAAAGAAATCCTATTAATTTACTTATGTTTATCTTGTATCCTGATACTTTGCTGATCTCTTCTATCAGTTTGAGTAGTTTACTTACGCATTCTTTGGGATTCTCTGCATATACCATCATATCATTTGCAGATAGGGAGGTTTTTCCCTCTTCTTTCCTGATGCGGATGGTTTTTTTTTCTTGGGCTTGTCTAATCGCTCTGGCTAGAACTTCTAGTACAATGTTGAATAAGAGAGGTGAGAGTGGGCATCCTTGTCTAGTTCCTGTTTTCAAGGGAAACTCCTTCAGTCTCTCTCCATTCAGGATAACGTAGGCAGTTGGCTTTATATAAATGGCCCTTATTGCATTGAGGAATTTGCTGTCTATTTCTATTTTGCTGAGAGTTTTAGCATGAATGGGTGTTAGACATTATCAAATGCTTTTTTTGCATCAATAGACAAGATCAAGGGATTCTTGTCTTTTGTGATAATTATGTGGTTGATCACATTAATTGTTTTTCTGATGTTGAACCAGCCTTGCATCCCTGGTATGAATCCAACTTGGTCATGATGGATTACTTTTTTGATATGTTGTTGCATTCCACTGGCAAGGATTTTGTTGAAGATTATTGCATCTAGATTCATGAATGATATTGGTCTGTAGTTCTCCGTTTTGATTAGGTCTTTCCCTGGTTTTGGTATCAGGGTTATGCTGTGTCATGGATTGAATTGTGTCCCCCCAAAAATATGTGTAGCATGTGGCTGGGATATGATTCCCAGTATCTTGGGACTGTCCTCCATTCTGTGGTTTCCCTAAACTGTATGTTAAAGGATTAGGGTGGGGCTGTAAATTCCTGCACAGCATTACTTCCCTGCTCTGCTGTAGGAGGAGTTTCCCGGGAGTGTGGCTTGCCCCACCCTTAATTCTTTCAGCTTGAAAGAGTAGAAGCAAGGAGAATTGGGAACCTCGTTATCACCAAGCAAGCAGCACCGGGAGAAGAGCGCGTCCTTCAGACCTGAGGTTCCTGCGCCAAGACGCTCCCTGGACAAAGACTGATGCAATACTGGACTTTCCTCCAGAGTGGACAAGGGGAAAGCCTTTCCTTGGAGTGGACACCCTAAATATGGACTTGCAACCTACCGGACTGTGTAAGAATAAACCTTCCTTTGTTAAAGCCATCCACTCTGTGGTATTTCTGTTAGAGCCGCCCTAGCTGACTAAAACATGCTGGCTTCATAGAATGAATTTGGGAGCATTCCATCCCTTTCTATACTGTGAAACAGTCTCAGTAGAATTGGAGGTAAGTCTTGTCTAGAAGCTTGGTATAATTCTGCAGTGAAGCCATCTGGGCCCGGGCTTTTTTTGGTTGGCAGTTTTTTATGACTTTTTCAATCTTTTGCTTTGTGATGGATTTATTCAGTTGTTCTGCTTCACCTTGTGATAATTTTGGTAGGTGATATGGATTAAGGAATTTGTCCATTTTCTCTAGGTTTTCAAATTTGTTAGAGTACAATCTTTCATACTATTCTGTTACGATGTTTTTGATTTCTGTTGGATCTGTTGTGACAACTCCCCTCTCATTTCTTATTTGGGCTATTTCTTTCCTTTCCTGTTTTTCTTTAGTAAGCTTAGCCAGTGGTTTGTCAATTTGGGTGATCTTTTTAAAAACCAGCTTTTGGTCTTTTCAATTTTTTCAGTTGCTCTTCTATTTTCTAATTTGTTTAGTTCTGCTCTAATCTTTATGATCTATTTTCTTCAGGTGTTCTCTCTTTACTTCTTTAAGCTGTAGGGTTAGTTCTTTGATTTGGTTTCTTTCTTCCTTCTGGATGTGTGCATTTAGAGAGATAAACTGCCTTCTGAGCACTGCTTTGGCTGTATCCCATCAGTTCTGGTAGGAAGTATTTTTGTTCTCATTGGAATCCATAAATTTATTTATTTCATCCTTGATTTCTTCTATAATCCATGGCTTTTTGAGCAAGATGTTGTTCAGTTTCCTTGAGTTCCATTTTCTATCTATGTTTTTCTGCTATTGATTTAGACTTTTATGGCTGTATGATCTGAGAAGATGCTTTGCATTAATTCAATAGTATGGATTTTATTGAGAATTACTTTATGTCCTAACATATGGTCTATTCTGGAGAATGTTCCATGTGCACTGTAGAAGAAGATGTAGTTGTCCACTGATGGATAGGAGGTTCGGTACATGTCAATGAGGTCTAGTTCGTTAGTTGTGGCAATAAGGTCTTCTGTGTCTTTATTGAGTTTTTTTCTAGATAATCTGTCCAGTATTGAAAGTAGAGTGTTGAAGTCCCCTATTATTATTGTGGAGTGATCTCTTTTTTGAGTGCAGTCAGTGTTTCTTCAAGGTATTTAGGTGCATAGATATTTAATATTTTTAAGTCCTGTTTATGTATTGTACCTTTCAACAATAAATAGTGTCCATCCTTGTCTATAATGGTGGATTTTACATTAAAATAAATTTATCTGAGGTTAGAATTGCCACACTAGCTCTTCTTTGTTAATTGTTGGCTTGATACATATTCTTCCATCCTTTAATTTTCAGTTTGTTCCTATCTTTAAGTCTAAGGTGAGTTTCTTGTAAGCAACATATGGATGAGTCACATCTTTTGATCCAAGATGTCATCGATGTCTCTTTACTGGAACATTCAGTCCTTTCACATTCAATGTAATTATTGATAGGTATGTGTTCAGCACTGCCATTGTGATATGTTTATTTTTGTGTTGATGTTTTCTCTGTTTTTAATAATCTGATCTGGGACATTCTTCTTTGTGAGCTGATTTTTCACCTTTTTCGGGGTTGGTTTTTGGTTGTTGAGATGCCTGTATTACATTTCTTGATATGATGTGTTGCATCTTTATAGTGTTTTACAGCTGCCCCTATGATCCTGCTTAATAAACCATATATAAGCCCAATTTTGATTACTACATGTCTTGTCAACTTCCTTTCCATATGGAAGGACGATAACAACTGTAGTACATTCTTCTTTTTAATATGATGACACTGTAGTTTTCATGATATGATCACTGAATTATTTCTTTCACTGTTATAGCTTTGAGTTTGGAGCCTTCCTTAGCTGAGTAAGATTCTGGATGATGTGTCCTTCTAAAATATAAAGTTAGTGGTTTTGTTCTTCTAAACCAAAGCCAAGTGATTCTTTCAGTATTTCTTGTAGCTTTGGGTTGGTTTTTACAAACTCTCTAAGTTTCTGTTAATTTGAGAATGTCTTCCTTTCATTTTCGTTTTTCGTATTTGAAAGATAGTTTTGCAGGATATATAATCCTTGGTTGGAAGTTCTCCTTCAAGGCTTTGAATGTGTGATGCCACTGTCTGCATGCCAGCATTGTTTCCGCTGAGAAGTCTGATGAAAGCCTATAGGATTTCCCTCTCAATGTTAGCTTTGCTTTGAGTCTTGCTATGTTTAAGAGTTTCTGCTTATGTTTCATTTTGTTAAGCTTGATTATAACATGTCTTGGAGTCTTTCTTTCTTTTGCGATCTATATTGAGTGGCATTTGATATGCATCTTAGATATCTAAATTGTCTTACTTCATGATTTCTGAGAAGTTCTCTGTCAGTAACTCAGCAACAACACTTTCTGTGTTCTCAGTTGTCTCTCCTTGTTCAGGGATTCTAATTAATCATAGGTTGTTCCCCTTAACAGAGTCACACATGCTTGTTAATACTTCTTCGATTTTCTTGTTTCTTTTTTCTGATTTCTCCTCATAGATGCTGGAGTTAGTAGCTCTTTCTTCCAAACCAGAAAGTCTCTTTTCCATTCTATTTTCTTGGCTTTGAATCGAAGTTTCTATGTCTCTGATTTTCTTCTTGATCTGTCAGATTTCAGAGTACTGGTGTTCCATCAGATTCAACAGTTTGCTTAATTTTTCATTTTGCTCTGCTGTATTTTGTATAAGGTCTAGGAGGGCTCTCTATATAATCCTTTTGTATTCATCTTCTGATAATTTCAGAAAAGTTTCTTCATCTGTATAGCTTTTTGATTGTTTCATTTAGGGGCCTTCTGATGCCATGGGTGATTTCTTGGTTACTGCTTTCTCCAGAGTCTGTTGCTTTTTTGGCTTCATGTGAGTCAATAAAGGCTGGGATAGATGCTGTGAGGATGGACCCCAATTGTTTCTCTAGGCTTTACTAAAATGAAAAGTAAAAGGTATCTGACCACTTCCCAAGTCCATCAGGTTTTCAGGTGTATAGGACCCTCTTCCCAACTGTCAAAGTAAGCATCTCTATATCCAACTCCAGATGTTACAAACTAATTCAAAATACAGCAAGGCTACTGCCTTGCTGTCCTCTGCTGACAGGCTCCATCAATAGGCAGCACTGTGTAAACTACTGCTTTTCTGCTCTAAAAGTGCTCTACTGAAGGCAGGTGCTGCCTCCCAGGCTAAGAATTAGGTCCAGTTCAGGCGTCTGTATCCAAGATGGTGTCCCGCACAAGCTTGCCACTGCCTCCATGAAAACTGCACTATGGCAGAGGTAGAAACAGAGGCTAAAGGTGGTGAGATGCACAAAGACCTAAGCTGGGCTCTCAAAATATGGCAATTTCACCTGCTGATCCCACCAACAGTGCATCTGAGACTAGCTGCCAGCAAAACCCCAGCTCTACCGGCCAGCCAAGACAGAGAAAAGAAAGTCAAAATTGTGAGTTATCTTCTGTCCATGAAAGCCAGGACTGGCCAGGATTAGGAGTCAGCTAATGAGAGGAGATTTTCTGTTCAGTGATACGAAGTCCAAATTAACAGCCCTTTGCTGTATCCTAGGGCTCACTGGGTGACCACAAGGTTCTATTTAGTTATCAATTTTCAGGTTTTGGTTTCCAGAGGGATTTACAGAGATGTGTCCTTAGTCCGCCATCTTGACTCCTGTCATTATTTTCTTAAATCTCTTCCTTTTCTGACGGCAGTTGGCTGGTTTGGCTATGATAGGTTTCTGAAGTTGTTCTACTTCTCCTTGTGATAATTTTGGTAGGTGATGTGAACCTAGGAGTCTGTCAACTTTCTTTAGGTTTCCAAATGTGTTACAGTACAGTCTTTCATAATATTCTGCTATAATACTTTTGATTTCAGTTGGGTCTGCTGTGACATTTCCCATCTCCTTTCTTATTTGGGTTATTTGTTTCCTTTCTTGTTTTACTTTAGTAAGTTTAGTCAGTGGTTTATCACTTTTGTTGACCTTTTCAAAAAACTAGCTTTTGGTTTTGTCATTTTTTTTCAATTTTCCTTCTATTCTCTAATATTTATGATCTGTTTTCTTTTGTGCCTGACAGGTTCTTCTGTTACTCTCTTTTTACTTGTTCAAGCTGTAGGTTTAATTCTTTGGTGAATCCTTTCTTCCTTCCAGATGTCTGCATTTATAGAGGTAAATTGACTTCTGAGCACTGGTTTGCTGTATCCTATAGGTTCTGGAAGGATATGTTTTCATTCTCATTTGCTCCCATAAATTTCTTTATTTTGTCCTTGATTTCTTCTATAACCCATGGCTTCTTGAGCAAGGTGTTTTCCAGTTTCCATGAGTTCAAATTTCTGTGTATGTTCTTTCCTGCTTTTGATTTCAACTTTTATGGCTTTATGGTCTGAGAGGATGCTTTGCAATAATTCAATCATTTGGATTGTTTTGAGATTTGCTTTATGTCATAACACATGGTCTATTCTGGAAAATATTCTGTTTGCATTGGAGAAGAAGGTGTATGTACTTGCTTATGGATAAAAGTTTTGCACATGTCAATGTGGTCTAGTTGTTTAATTGTCATGATAAGATCTGTGTCTTTACTGAGATTTTCTGGATGATCTGCACATTACTGAAAGTGAAATGTTTAGGTCTCCAACTACTATTGTGAAGTGAGCTATCTCATTTTTTCAGCATAATCAGTGTTTCTTGAATGTATTTAGATGCTCTGATATTGGTTGCACACATATTTAGCATTATTAAGTCCTGCTTGTCTGTAAAACCTTTCAGCAATAAATAGTGACCATCATTGTCCATGATGGTGGATTTTACATTAAAATCTATTTTATCTGAGATTAGTATTGCCACACTTGCTCTTGTTTGTGTGTTGTTACCTTTGCATATATTCTTCCATCATTTAATTTTCAGTTTGTTCATATCTTTGATTCTTTAGTGTGTTTCTTGTAAGCACCATGTAGACAAGTTGTGTCTTTTGATCCAGGATGTCAGACTATTTGCATTCAGTGTAATTATTGATAGGCATGTGCTTAAAATTGTGATTGAGATGTATTTATTTTTGTGTTGGTGTTTTTTCTGTTGCTCTTAACATTCTGTTGTGGGCCATTCTTCTTTATGGCTTGACTTTTCCCCTTCTTCAGTGTTGTTATTGTGTTTGTTGAGACTCTTGTATTACATTTCTGGTTTTGATATGTTACATTGTTATTGTGTTTTGCAACTATCCCTTGATCCCTCTTAGTATTGTAAGTTTAAACCCAGTTTTAACTTCTGCATATTTTTTAACTTCCTCTCCATCTGAAAGGATTATCACTGCTGTAGTATATCCCTCTTTTTAGCATGATGGTGTCATAGTTTTCATGATATGATCACTGGTTCTCTTACTATTTCAGCTTTGATTGAGTTTTATGTCTTCCCTAAATGAATAAGTTTCTAGATGCTGTGTCCTGTGTTGCCTCCTTAAATATAGACTTAATGGTTTTGTTTTTCTAAGCAAAGAGCTTCTTTCAATATTTCTTGTAGTTTTGGTTTGGTTTTTACAATGTCTGTAAGCTTCGGTTTATCTGTGAATGTCTTAATTTCATCTCCATATTTGAAAGACAGTTTTGGAGGATATATAATTCTCAGTTGGAATGTGTCATCCCACTGCCTCCTTGCCAACATCGTTTCTGTCAAGAAGTCAAATGAAAGCCTACCGGGTTTTCCTCTGAATGTAAAGTTTGCTTTAAGCCTCACTGCCTTTAAGAGCATCTGTTTATATTTCATTTTATTAAGCTCGATTATAATGTGTCTTGGTGTCTTTATTTTGGGGTCTGGTTTTTGTGGTATTTGATACATGTCTTGGATATCTATGTTCTCTTCGTCCATAATTTCAGGGAAGTTTTCTGTCAGCAACTCAACAATAATACTCTCTGTATTTTCATCTTTCCCTCCATGTTCAGGAATTCCAATTAGTCATAGATTATTCTTCTTAGTAGAGTCCCACATGTTTCCTAATGCTTCTTCATTTTTCATATTTCTCTTCTCTGATTTCTCCTCAAATGCTGTTATCAGTTGCTCTATCCTCAATCTCACTTCAGTCTCCTCAATTCTCCTCTTTTGGATTGAATTGTCTAATTCTTTAATTTTGCTATTGTTCTGCTAGATTTCAAATCGTTGATGTTCTGTCATTTCACATAGCTTGCTTAATGTTTCACTTTGCTTTGCTGCACTTTTGTTTACTCTCTAAGAGGGCTGTATACATCATTCTTTTGTACTCAACCTCTGATAGTTTCACAAAGATTTCTTCATCTGGGAAATTTTTAATTCTTTATTTTGGGAGTTTTCTGGAGTCATGGTGAACTGTTTCTTTAGACATTTAGCAATGGCTTACTACCTCTGGGCCATCTACTGGCTGCTTAGTTTCTCTGACGTTACCTCAATGGAAGCTGAGGCATAGTTCCAATATGGGAGATAGTCATCAGCCCCCTCTTGTGCAACAGTGATTGCTACCAGTGGACTCTCTAAGGTCGCAGGATTTGCCTCCTGGCTGGCAAAGATGACACTCTAACTATGAAGTCACTCAGGCACTGCCCATCAACCCTGTTATGGGTGTCAGTAAAGACTGGAAGAGAGGCTTCCAGGCTTCTCAGCAGTTATTTCTTCAGGCAGTCTTCTTTTAAAAAGCTGGGAGCTGTCCAGCAGCTGCCAAAATCCAGGAGGCCATCAGATGTGACATGGCCTGCCCTGCCTTCTGGCTGACAATGGAAACAGCTCTTTGGCTGTCCCCAGATGCCATGATGTAATTCAAAAGAAGAAGGGGTTACGGCCTTGCTGGCATCCTCGGCTGGGCCCCACCTATCAGGTAACACTGTACTAAACACAGACTTTCTGCTGGAAAAGTGCTTTCTGGACCGGCATTGCTTTTCAACTTTAGAATTAGCCCCTGCTGCTCCCTCCAGTTGGAGACTTCACCTACTGGCTGACCAAAACAGGGTCCTGGTAAAGCTGCCCTTCATGCCACAAAACAGCAGAATCTCTGGTGGAGCTCAGAAAAGAGAGTGGAGGAGCAGAGTTACCCTCAGTCAGCAGCTGGGCTCTCAAAATGTGACATAATGCACTGTCTCTCTGCTTCACTATATGCTGTTTACTTTAGCACTGAAGTTCAGTGTATTTACTGGTTAACGTCCAGTCCCTGTCTCCTGGATAACAAAGAAGGCATCAGTACCTGTAGTCCACCCAAGAGGTAAGTCAGCAGGAGTGGGGCTCAGGGTGCACTGTTAGAGAGAGGTAGTTTCCCATTTAGTTGTGTAGACAATCTGACAACTCTATGCTGTATCTTATGGCTTCCTGGGTGTGCAGAGTACTCTATTCTGTTATCAATCCAGGCCTTAGTTCTCAGAAGGAATTGAGGTAAACCATTTACTGTGTTGCATCTGGCTGTGAAGTGCCATGAGACACTGACCAGGAGAGGGCTCGACCATCTCTGACCGTAACAACATCTAGATTTGTGTAAGTGGCAGCTGAACATATTTCTCAGGTGTTATCACAAGACTAAAATTACACTCCACATAGGATGGCCTTGAGAGTGGATCTCACCAGGAATGGCAATGGATTGTAACCACTCAGGTTCCTGAAAAGAATCATGTTCAAGATGTGAAATGACAATAGATCTTGCAGTGAGTCCAGCTAGAAAATTAAAATTATGAATGAAACTGTCTTCATAATCAACTCAATTGATATCTACTGGACACCCACCGAGTGCTGCACTCTGATAGGGGTGCTATAAACCGCAAGAGAAGCATGAGACACAGCCTCTAGTCTCACAAAGCTGATGGTCTTTTTTGTTTATTAATTACAAGATATTAAAATTATTGTAAGTTTCTTTTTGAGGAAAGTAAGCTATGAGTATTTTAAACCAGGAACAGATCATATGACCTTTTTCTTTGGTCATGATTCCTGATTGATATTATTTCCACAAATTTTCCAAAACATAAATGACATAATTGAACTGAGAACTGCAGACCCACCTCAAAAAGAATAGGTTGTGTAACTCCTTTAGAGAACATTTTGTTTCTAGATATCTAGAGCTCTCACCTCTCATGTGTGAGGCTGGGTTGGAGGTAGGGCCTGACTTTTGACTAAGAATTTGGAATTTGGACTTTTGACAAAGAATTTGGAATTGTGGTACAGGTAGAGAAACTAAGCCTGAGAACCTAGGATTCTGAATTTTGAGGTAGCAGATCAAAGACATAAGAAGAGTTGAAAATGTGGTGGTAGGAATCTGATGATGACAGGATCTGAGAGGCCAGAAGTGATGGTGTTGATTATCTAATGGTCGTGGCATCAAACAAGATGACTCTGTAGTACATACCTTGGGTCTGTTCCCTCTTCTCCATCTTCCAGCGCATTTGCTAAACCTAGTTTTCAATCACAGAGTCTGTGAACTATCTGATAGTCTTATACTAAATTTACTTATAGCTTAAATTAGCTAAATTTGCAGTCTATTGTTGTACCAAAGACCAAAGCTTCCTAAATCGAGGCCATTATTTCCTCAGGTGTTTTTTACCACGGGGATTTTTCCCTCCTTGGTGTGTGTCTTTGATGCTTCACAGAGAAAGTAAAAGTGGTTACGAGTCTTGGAAGGGAGAAATGAAAAGATGTCAGGCACACAAGAGCAGTGTGAGCAAGATCAAGAAGGTAGGAACAAGTAAGGTGCATATGTGAAATGGTAAAGAGTTAAGAGTGAAGTGCAAATGAGATCCCAATACACATACATATTGTTCCAGTGTAAAACTTGACATTCAGATTCCTTAGTTATATATCCCCCAAAAGATTAGTCAGTTACTTTGCTTTTTATTCACCCACATGGGATCATTTTACTTCTCCCTAAAATGCATCTTCGAGGACTGTATTTCTCAAAGTGTTGTCCATGGACTTGTTGCCAAACTGCAAACCGTCAGTTACCCTTCTACCACAATATGATTACAGAAAGTGAGTCTAAACCTTTTATACAAGTTTGGCATTGCTACAACATCCAAGTGCATTATCAGTGTTCCTGACAAATACAAAGGTATAAATTCATGACAAATTGGATACTAAAACAGAAACCTGGTTCTTCAGCAAAGAAAGTTTGATAAGTAATGCTTTAGAATTTCCTTTAGTGAAGGATGCTGGTGACAAGCTCTTAGTTTTTATTTGACCCACATTCTTGGAATACTGTTGTACTGGGTGTAGAACTGTATATTGGAAGTGATTTTCTTCAGTTCATGGAAGATATTTTCCACTGTCTTTCAACTATTAGTGCTGTCACTGGGCAGTCAGCCATCAGGCTAGCTGTATTCTTTTTATTCTCTTATTCTTTTTAGACTTTGTTTTGCTTCTGACAGCTTTGCCATGATATTTGGAGACATGGGTCTTTTTCTTTTTCTCTAATCAGGATACATTGTACTCAATGTAAATTTTGGCATCTTCCATCAATTCTGGAATATACTCAGTTATTATTTGTTGTATTATTGATTCTTTTTCATTTATCTCTTCTTCCCTCTTGTGACACCAAATAGAAGGTATATCAGATATTATCAGTTTGTTCTCTATGCCTCTTATCATTCCTTTCATGTTTTACATCTTTTTGGTTTATCTGTACTACATTCTAGATAGTTTTCTTTTTTTCCCTAATTTACTAGTTGTTTAATTCTTCTGCTGTCTGTGAAAACTGTCTCCTAACTATGCATTATGTTTTTCATTTCTAGAGATTTCTTTGGAATAGCTTTACAATATTCTAGGTGATTTTTTTTTGTAGTTTCCTGCTACTTGCATATATAGTCAATCTTGCTTTTTAAAATTTCTTACAATATAATATAATGACTACATGTTGGCAATTATTGTCTGATAATTCCAATATATAAAGTTTTTGTAAGTCTCTTTCAGATACTTGGGGGTTTCTGCTCACGGTGTTTGCTTCTTTGTTTTCCTGTTTATTTCTGACTACGTACTAGTCATTAAATTTGAAAATTTTTGGTAGGAATTTATTGAGGCCTAGAAACAAAGTAGAAACCTTGGTGACACAGTATTTAAATTGTACAGCTATTAACCAAAAGATCAGCAGTTCAAATTCACCAGGAGTTCTTTGGAAACTCTATGGAGTAGTTCTGCTCTGTCTATAGGGTCTCTGTGAGTTGGAATTGACTCATTAGCAGTGAGTTACGATTTTCAGTTTTGAGCATGAAAGCACCTTCCTCTACAGTAGGTTTGTGTTTGTTTTTGTCAGGGTTTAAGGGAGGTTATCGGTTTAAGATGTTTAAATTAAGTGTAAGACTTTAGGTTTCTTGGTGCATTGAGATAATATAAAACTGGATGCAAATATTTATAAAACGTTAATTATTTCTGCTTTATCCTTACTCTAACAATGTACCTCTTTAGGGTGCTAGCTTATTTTGGGGCCACCTTTTAGATTAACATTTTTTAAAATTATTTATTTATTTATATTATGACTGAGTGAAAATGTACATTCCCATATAAATTTACATGCCCACCTATATGCAGCTTCCACTGCGCTCCCTGCCCGGTGACAGCACACTATTCCTCTCTGCTCCGTACGTGTCTCATCCTCCCAACAGTCCCTTTCCCCTCCTCTCCATCCATTCTCCTTCCTCCAGCCAGAGGTCAGCAGGATGATATCCTATAGATGAATAGAACCATAAAGTGCACCTAATATATGGTCACTGTGCATCACCATGTCCAATCCATTCGTGTCCAAAGAGTGGACCTTTGTTATGATTTATGGGCAAGGGCCTCATCAGGGCCAGGGGCCATGCTCCCAGGGGAACCCTAAAAAGACCATCAATTGTGGTCTTTTAGTAGAGATCTCATGATGCACCCCTTTTGATTCTTGTGTTGCCAGTGAGACTCAACTTAGTGAGTTCCATCACGGCTATCACTGGTGGTGGCTGGGCACCATCTGGTTCTTCTGGTCCCAAGTCTATGTAGGCATCCACTCATGTGGATCTCTCAATCTTCTGAGTTGTCTTTACTCCATGTCATTTTGGTCCTCGGTGAGCATCCGTTCCTGCTGAGTTGGGACCATTTGCTGTGCCCTCGGATGGCAGCTTGGCACCTTTTAAGACTCCCGAAGCCACTCACCAATGTGGGATGCAGACAGCCCTCTTAGCAAAACGCTAGTTGTGCCAATTGGCCTCAATTTCGCCTAAGAGCATGGTCTCCGCTCCCCTGCCCCAGCTACTCTGTCCTTGCAATATTGGGTTAAGATGGAAGGAGTATTCAAATTGTGCTGAAGTCCACTTGATATTGTTCTTGTTTCTAATGCGTGCCATCGGTGATTTCACCCAACCAGATTTCTAGCAACTATCTAATCTAAGCCCTCCCCCATTCACCCTCCCTCCCTCTCCTCCCTTGTAGATGTCAAAGAGTCTTTTCTTCTATACATAAGTCTGTTTTTGAGATCTTGTGGTAGAGATCTCATGCAATGTTTGGCCTTTTGTCTCTGACTACTTTCACTCAACATAACATCTTCCATTTGAAACCACGTTATGAGATGTTTCCTGGAATCCTCATTATTCTTTATCATTGTGTAGTGCTCCATTGAGTATATATACCATAGTTTACCTATCCATTCCTCTGTTGTTGGGCATCTGGGTTGATTCCATCTTTTTGGTATCATGGACTGTGCTGCAATAAACTTTCCTGTGCATGTGTCCATTGATGTGAAAGGCCTTGATTCTGTAGGATATATTTCAAGTAGTGGAATTGCTGGGTCAAATGGTATATCTACATATATCTACATCCATTTTTTTAAGGAAGTGCCAGATTGCTTTCCAAAGAGACTGGACCATTTTGCGACCCCACCAACAGTGTAGAAGAGTTCCACTTTCTCCACAGCCTCTCCAGCATTTGTTGTCTGGGGTTTTCTGGATCATGGCCAACCTTGTTGGGGTGAGATGGTAGCTCAAAGATCGTGAACATGACTGCATGTGTTTTTTAGCTGCCTGGATCTCCTCTTTAGAGAAATGTCTGTCCATCTCCTTTGCCCATTGCTTAATTGGATGATTTATCTTTTTTATTGATATTTTGTAGTGTCTTAATATTTTTTCCCATTCTGTAGGTGGCCTTTTAATTCTATTACTAAAGTCTTTGGATGAGCAAAAGTGTTTGATTCTTAATAGTTCCCATTTATCTATTTTCTCTTCTGTTGACTGTGGTTTGTTTGACAGATTTTGAAGTCTGTCTACACTGTGTGTTAACACTTCCGTTATTGTTCCTACCTTTTCTTGGATGAGCTTTATTGTTTTAGGTTTGATATTTAGGTCTTTTATCCAGTTGGAGTTGGTTTTTGTATAAGGTATAAGATACGGATCTTGTTTCAATTTGTTGCAGATGGATATCCAATTTTGCCAGCACCATTTGTTGAAGATACTGTTTTTACCCCAGTTTAATGTTTTAGGGCCTTTGTCGGATAGGAAGACAACATTGTGAAAACGTCTATTTTACTCAAAGAAATATGCTTATATAATGCAATCCCAATACAAGTTCCAATGTCAATTTTTAGTGAGATGGAGAAACAAATCACCAAATTTGTTTGGAAAGGGAAGAAGCCCTGGATAAGTAAGGTACTACTAAAGAAGAAGAACACACTGGGAGGCCTCTCATTACCTGACCTTAGAACATACTACACTGCCACAGTAGTCAAAACAGCGTGGTACTAGTACAAGAACAGAAAGATTGATCAATGGAACAGAATTAAGACCCCAGAGATGACACCATCTGCCTATCAACAGTTGATATTTGACAAAGGCCGTAAGACATTAAACTGGGGTAGATTACCATTTATGTCCTCATCCATCATGAAGTTACAACAATAAAATAACATATTTGCCCGGATGCACAAATTGTGTCAGGGCAACAGTGCTTCTGTGTTTCCTTACCTCTTTGACGAGAGATTCCTTTCTATATGATTAGCTCTCTAGGAAGAGGTTTTTTTTTTTTGTTTCCTAATTTTCTTTTTTTAAAGTTTGAGTCATCAATTTTGTTTGTTTTGTTTTTAGCAGGAGGGTATTCCAAATAATCTAACTTACTATTGCCCAAAATAGCAAGCCTCTTTAATTCCTAATTTGGAGTTGAAAAAACTTTAATGTAGGACGTGCTTCAGTAGTGGATAATAAGAGTGAGAAAATTGCAATAAGAGAATAGAACAATCACGTAGAAGAAAATTTTTACTTACTGTTGTCATTCCATGACACAGAACAAAGCCTATGCTTTGAATTTTGAGTCACTTAGCCATTATTCCTCAAGTATAACATAATCCATAGTCCATCAACTACAGTACATTTAGTAGAGTGTATGGACATTTTTCAGTTTGTCCTAGAAAAAAAGTAGAAAGGGAAGTGAGAACTTCCTTGTACATTAATAAAAACAAAAAGTTTAGTCCTCTCATATTCTTTAGGAGAATCTATCTGATAGAGGGACACTTGAGTCTTAAGCTTCAAGAATGGAGATTGTGGATGGGAATTGCAAACCATGCGTCTTGCTCATTTGAAATTCCAGGACTGGTTCCTTAAACAAACAAACTTGCCTCAATCGAGAGAAACCAAAGTGCTATACTACCTAAGCACTAGACCTCTACAGCTTTGCTTATCAAAGTTCCGTCTATATACAGACCATTTGGAAATCTTGTTAGAGTGATGATTTTGATTAATTAAGTCTGGGGTGGGGCCAGAGAACTTTCTGCCCTTCTAAGAAGCCTCCTAGTGATCCTGACCACACTTTGAGTAGCTCAGCTTTATGGTGCTCGAACGCATTCCACACTGAACTTGGATCTGCTTTCTTTTCCCAGACTAGACTGCCCACAGATGGAAAACCTTTACGGTTTTAATAAAAACTGGAATGTTAAGAGAGAAGACATTTCGATTGGTAAGGCAATTAAGTGTTTATAGCTGCACAGCAGGACCATCTTCTCAAAATGATGATTATCTCTTTGGGGTCCAGAAAGAAATGCCTCAAGAGTATCCCCTGTGAAAGCAGAACCCCAAATCAAAATCAGTCAGTAGTTCTACATTTTACTTTGTACTGATACATGGCAAGACTTTAAAATTTATTTCTCCTTTTCTTTTCTTTTCTTTCCTTTCTTTTTGTTTCTAGACTCATCATTATACTTTTATTTTGATTAAGCTTTTCCATCTTAATTCTTTTTTCCTCTAAGACATTTATTTAAAAGGCTTCATCTTTTAGTTAGACAGGAAAACTTGGTGGCTTAGTGCTTTTGAATTCAGCTGTTAAACAAAAGGTTGACAATTCAAATCGAACAGGCACATCTTGGAAACACTATGTGGCAGTTCTATTCTGTCCTGTAAGATTTCTGTGAGTTGGCATCAACTCGACAGCAATGGGGTTTTTAAAGATACAGTGAATGTGGGGAGAAGAATGAAGGATGGGGTTGAAGAGGAAGCTCCTTTCTCTGAGTCGTATCTGCCATGTCCAGGACTGACCAAGCAGGTCTCTGAAAGTCAGTGACATGTGGAAACAGAAAAAACATTGAAAAGTTTCTGGGAATAACAGAGACCAACAGCTATAAGTCTCAGGTAAGGACTGTTTTTAATAGACCCTGTTAAACTTGGGACTGGTGGGGTCCTTACCTCAGAGCAGATCAGTGGAACAGGGAGTAATTCAAATCACTTAGACTGTACCAGTGAAGAAAATTCCGAAAGTAAGACTATATGTTTAGAAACAACATAGGATTTCCCATCCTCCAGCAGCATGAAATTTGAGCAACTTAGAGTGGGTATGGGGGAAAGACTTTGGAAATGGTGCTGTTGGGTATTAGGTGGCATCTTGTTGGGACACTGTCTTAGTCATTTAGTGCTGCTGTAACAGAAGTACCGTAAATGGTATGGCTTTAAAAGGAGAAATTTTGTTCTGTCCCAATCCAGCAAGACCAAATTCAAGTCATTAACTCCAGGGGAAGGTTTTCTCTATTGGCTCTAGAGGAAGGTCTTTGCTGTCAGTCTTTGCCTGCACAGGGAGCCTCCGAGGTACAGGGAATCCACATCCTCTTCAAAAGATGTGCTCTGCTTATGGCACTGCTTCTTGGTTATACAAGTTCCCCAACTCTCTGCTTGCTTCCCTTTTCTTTATATCCCAAGAGACTTCCACAAGGTACACTACAATTTTACACATCAAGTTCTGCCCCACCAGTACAGCTGTTGCCCATCATTCCTCATTAGCACCATAGAGGCAGGACTTACAAGGTATAGGAACATCACATAATACCATGAATCATGGTCCAGCCAAACTGCTACACTCGTTTTTAAGGGGACACAATTCAATCCATTATAGATATATTTCTCTAAGAGACTGGAAGAGGCAATGCATAAACCAGAGAAACTCCCCTGCTGTCAAGTTGATTCTGATTCACAGTCATCCTACAGGACAGAGCAGAATAGTCCCATAGAGTTTCCAAGAAGCACCTGATGGATTTGAACTGCTGATCTTTTGATTAGTAGCCATAGCACTTGACCACTGTACCATGATGGAACACAGTTAATTTCTCTTCCAGTATCCTCAATCTAACCACTCTGTTCTCCAGCTACACACTCCATCTCTACAATGTATGAGAGTCACTGCTGAGTTTTCAGATTTACAACCATAACCTAGAACCTCAGTGCTCAAACTGTCTGTGAACCAGCAGCATCAGCATTATCTGGTGCCTTCTTAGGAATGTAGGTTCTCAGACCCCAGCCCACAGCTGAACAAAGGCTTGATATTAGGAAGATCCTCTGGGGGTTCATATGGGCATTAATGTTAGAGAAACACTGACCTAGAGAACAAATAAGTTGTTCTGATGGAAAACTGTCCTCCACCAGTTTTGTACAACTGACTCCATGCCTGGGCAAGAGAACAAATGTGAGACCCTGGGGCACTCTTTCTTATGTCAGAGGACCTTTCAAGGAAACCCAAGGCTCTGGATTAGCAGTATTTACAAATATTCATTCTTATGCTCTAACTTGTGAGTTTTGTAGTTGTCTGATTTTTTTTACTTTGGTGTAGTAAGACAAATATTTGCTCTCAGAATCTCTTAGTCTCTTTTCACTAGGTTGTTCCAAAAATGGTCATTCACAAGCCTGAGGAGCATTAAGAGGAAGACTTTTAGAACATGAAGTTTTGGTTTAAATGTTTTTCTTTTTTTGCTGGTGCCACTAATTAAGATTCTCTTCAAAACTAGGCCAGCCGCACATTATCCATTTGGCAGTACATTTAGAATGCCTCTGTAAACACTCAGTGGCCTGTACAAATAGGGAGGCTTTGCTTTCCTGTCATAAAGACTGTCTGAAATAAATCCCAGAGAACTCTAAAAGTTTGTCTTTGCCGTAAAAATAGTGGAATTCACTGAGAGCTGCCTCACTATACCCAGAGAGGCTACAGGCTGGCCAGCTAATTGGCTGTGGGAACTAGCTGGTGGTGGGTTTCACTTTATTCAGGCTACAGAAGGGAGGACAATCTTAGCTTTGCTTTTCAGGGTGTTTAAAGCTATACATTTAAGTGATGCCAGTATTCATATAGAGTAAACTAGACTGCCTATTTTTCAGTTAATGACCCTGAATAGCTCTTGCGTAGTTGCTCTTTATACAGACATCCCTCCCAAGCTATTCTTTATGTGTTTAGTGTGTGGTATTACTGCACTCCTCTTTGAGATAGAATTCATGATTGTCACCTCCTGACTTCTGTGCTGTTGATAGAAAGAAAGAGTTTTACACATATTTCTTTATTTACACTGGAGAAGGTAATCACAGACGGTTACAACGGCTAAAGAGCTCAGCAGTTGAGTGGAGAACTGAAAGAGCTAGAAGTCAGCTTTGTGCATTTTTTTGCATTGTTTTGAACATTGTATGTGTCGATAACTCTTGATTGAGAGAATGACTAATCAGTTGATTATCCACAATGACAAGGATTTTGTTTGCATGTTCATCTCTATATTCTCAGACTTTAGACCAGTCATCAATACACAGCTGTTGTTTGTTGCCAGCTAGTCGATTCAAACCCATGGTGACCCCATAGGGTTTTCTTGGCTAAGCTTTTGTGGAAGCAGACTACCAGATCTTTCTTTCACAGAACAGCTGGATGAGTTCAAAATACTACCTTTTAGGTTAGCGGTAGAATACAAATTGTCTGAACCACTTACATTCTCAATAAACAGTTGTTGAATGTACAAATAGACTGGACCATTCATGTCTGGGAAATAACTGTTGAAACTGAGTCCATTTTGATCTCTTAAATTTTGCACCTCTGCATTTCATGGTACCTCAAAAACACCTGTAATTCTTTTATTTGCTTACTTGATGAGGTCTTCCAGTACCTGAGCTGATCTGCTTATGTTCAGGGTAATTGCTTGGTCATCTAATGGAGGCACTGGGATAGGGACTGAAGTCTAGTTGTATCCTGTTCATATGCTTCTTTTAAATAAAAGCTGTTAATGGTTTCATTTGGAAACTTTCTAAGAGCTGAGGTAAGCGTGTCTCACAAATTGCAACAACTTAACCTAACTGGTCATCTTTGTTATATAAAGACCATGTGTGCTGAGGTTTTAGAATGGCTATCCATTTGGAAAGAGAAGACATATAACGGTCCCCAAACCAAAGCAAATCCATTGCCTTGGAGTCAATTCTAACTCACAGTAATCCTATAGAATAGGGCAGAATAGCACGATAGTGTTATCCAGGAGCACCTGGTGGATTTGAATTGCCAAATTTTTTGGTTAGGACCTGTAGCTCTTAATCACTATGTCACCAGGGTTTCCCTATATGAAGGTGACAGGCCTCAAAGCTGAGGCTGATTGCAGGAGTCAGGGACAAGGTAGGGTCAGTCTAACATGGGTGGAAGCAGTAAGCAGTGGCCACTGAACACTTGTCTGCCTACTACACAGGTGGGGACGGGTATGTCTCTCCCTACAGCACATAGGCTGGGTATCAGGGAGGACTCATTTTCCACTCAATTCTGTGCTGTTCAAAGTAGTGCAGCTTTTCCTAGCCACACCTTTGGCAGAGGGAGTAATCCCATCAGCAGAGAAGGGAAGGGCTGCAACTTTAAAGTTATTCAATTTTTAAAATATTTTCTGTTGTTGTAAAAATACAGGTAACACAATATTTGCTAAGTCAGTATCTTTCGCACACACATTTCAGTAAGATCAGCCACATCAGTGATGTTGTGCAGCCATCATCAATGTCCTTTGCCAAATTTCCCTCTAAAGAAAAACTCAGATTTTCCTAAACACCAGTTTTCCCCACTCTTCTTCTTTTCTATCACTGGTATCCACTATCAAACTCCGATCTCAGTGATTTAGCTACTTGACATTAGTGAAATCTCACAATAGGTCTACAGAATCCCACAATAGTTCGTTATTCACTTATTTCACTTTGTAATGTTTACAAGGTTTATCCATGTGGAATTCATCAGGACTTCATTTCTCTTTATGAGAGAATAATTGACCACTCTATGTATATACCACATTTTGTTCACCCATTTATTTGTTGGTGGGTATTTGGGGTTTAATACATTTTTAATAATTCAACTCAGAAAATCAGGATCTAAAACTGTGTTACTTTAGGTACATTATATGTAGTGTTTGGAGAACCACATACCCCAGAGTTCTGAGTCAGAGGCTGTAAAATCCTAGTTCAGTTACTCACCTCCTGGGCAGACTTGGACAAATTTTTTTTTCCCCAGAGACTTGGTTTACATTTACAAAATTCTTGAGCTATCTACTGGCTCTGAAATTATGTGAAAAAAAAATCTAATCAGGTTGTTAAGCTGAGACTGTATCCTTTTCTTCCAAGGCCCCAAAGGATGACAATGACAAAATAGGTGGCAGAAAACTATGCAGGGCCTATCAAGAAATTGTAAAATCAGTTTTACAGCCTTTAGCAAAAATCAAGTTAAAAGAGTGGACAGAGGATATGTCTTGGATGAAAACTTCAGTTTGCTCACAGAAGGAAGGAATACTTCACTCTCCCCACCTTCTGCCTCATGCCGAGGGAAGGAGGCATCAAGATAAGCACTTACAGAGGAAACAAAGAAACTTAGCTGACTCAGAAAGGGATTGGGACTAGAGGGAGTAGCCTGTGACAGCAGGGGGAGAAGTATTGTGATTTGGAGAGATGCTAGATGGAGGGGGAAAAAAGAAGCTTTAAAATGGACAGCTGTTTGAATCCACCTGGAAACCCTCTGGGGCATTTCTACTTGCCCTGTAGGGTGTCTATGAGTTGGAACTGACACAAGGTTAAACAATTTGATGTTTTGGCTTGATGTGATGTTAAAAACCCAAATTCATTGCTGTTGAGCTGATTCTGACTGTAGTGGCCCTTTAGGACAAAGTAGAACTGTCCCACAAAGTTTTCAAGCAGTGGCTAATGGCTTTGAATGAATCATATTTGGTTAGCTCTGAATTCTTAATCACTGCACCATCAGGACTACATCAGCATAATGGAAGGCACCCCCTCACTCCAATAAAATGTGCCTCCCATGACCAATGGGACAGATGGACACCACCCTATCATAGTGGCTGCCCAAGAATTCCCAGAGTTTGGTGGTAGCCTTATTATCAACAAAAATATAAACAAATCCCATGACTCAGAATATGTCCGTTAATGAAACACATGGCATTTTAAAAAAAAATTTTTATTGTGACTAAGTGACAGTCACAACCCAAGTCCACTTGCCATGTGAAACCGCAAGCACCCTCCTCTATGCAACTGTATCTGCTCTCCTCACCTTGTGACAGCGTAGTCATTCCCTCCACTCTTTACTTCCAGTATCCGTTCATCTAACACCTTTCCTCTTTTTTCCAACTCTCCTCTCCTCTCTAAAAGGAGACCAGTTGGACAGCCTTATATATATGTTAAACCATAAAGTACACACACCACCTGCCTCACTCCGTGTCCCTTAGTCCAGTCTAGTGTTTGTCTGAAGTGTTGGCTTCAGCACTGATCTCAGCTTTGGGCTAGCAGCAAGCCCAAGGCCCATGTTCTCAGGGGACCCTCCAGGTTGTTGGACTATCAAGTGTGGCCTTTTAACAGAGCTCTTGATCTTCACACACCTTTTTCTTGTGCCACATCAGGAACTATATATTGTGTTTGCTAACAGGGCTGTCTTTGGTGGTGGCTGGGCACTGTCTAGATTTTCTGGTCTCGTGTTGATGTAGTCTCTTAATCATATTGACTCTTCTTTCTCCTGGGCTCATATTTTCCTCATGTTCTTGATGTTCTTGGTTTTCATCGGCTCCAGGTGTGTTTGGACTAATTGATGTTCCTTAGATGGCAGCTTGCTGCTTTAACTCCCTAAGTGTCACTCACCAACATGGGGTACAGAACAAAGTCTTAGGAAAAAAGTTAGGTATGTCAGTTGACCTCAATGTACCCTGAAACTGTGGTCCTCACACCCTTGTCCCTGCTACTCTGTCCTTTAAAATGTTGGGTTGTTTTTAGAAAACCTTTTAGCTTACAGGTAGTCCAGTAGAAACACACGGCATTTCCTTTCTTAAAAAAACTTGAGGGAGGCAGAGTCAAGCTGGCAGACTAGATACACATGTCTTTAATTCCTCTGAATACTAAGGCCTGAGCTGATAATTAAAGAGAGCTTTCTGGACACCCAGTGAGCCCTAGGGCACAGCATAGGGCTGTCAGTTTGGACTACATGCCACTGAATGGGAAACTTCTTGTCTTTGGTTGATCCCTGCCTGCTCTGGTTGAATTGATTTGCTCCCACAGACTGAAGGTAACTGATGTTTTCAACTTTTTTTTCTTTTGTTGGCTGGCAGTCAGGGGAGGGGCTCAATCAGCAGCTACACAGAGCCACACTGCTAAAGTGATCAGCGGGTGGAAGAGCCACATTTTGAGAGCCTGGATCGGACTCAGAGCACCACAGCCTCTTCACCTTCTCTTTTTGGACCTCTGCCATAGATTCTGCTGTTTCACAGAGCTCGGGCGCCTTGACCAGAATGCTGTCTTGTTCTACAGGGAAGCAGAGTTACCTAAGCAGAAGCCTCAGCAGGGGCTAATTCTCAGGCTAGGGAGGTGGTCCCAGCTTGGGGAGCACTTTCCCAGCAGGAAAGCTGTGTTTAGCACTGTGTAGCCTTACAGGTGGGGCCTGAAAGGTGATGTCACCAGGGCAGTAGCCTGTCCCTTAAACTTGATCACACCATGCTGGGATAATTGAAGAGGTGCCTACATTATCAGCCAGAAGAAGGGGCTTCCCACACCTGATGGCCTGAATGATTTTGGAAGTGGTCAGATAGCTTTTACCTTTTAAAACAAGACTGCTTAGAGAAATAACGGTGTTGTAGTCCAATAACTTCTCTTCCAAACTTTACTGACCCACATCATAGGGTTGGCTGACGGTACCCCAGTGACTCTGTAAGTAAGGCTGTGTCTTTGCCAGCCAGGAAGTGGAACCTGCTACCCAAGAGATTCCACCAGGCACAGTCACTGGAGTACATAATGGTGGCTGGTGATCAACTTCCTTGTCAGAACTGCATCTCAGCTCCTGTTAAGAGAATACCAAAGAAACTAAACAGCCTTTGTATGTCCCATAAGCAACAAACCCTACCCCCAAGTTTAAAAGAACATTCAATAATGGCTCCAGAAAACTCCCAAAATAAAGAATCAAAGATCTTCCCAGATGAAGAAGCCTTTATGAAACTATTGGAGGTCGCATACAAAAGAATTATATGTAGAGCCTTCCTGCTGCATTATGCAAAATGCAGCAGAGCAAAAGGAAAAATTAAGCCAGCTGTTTGAAGTGATGAAACATCAGGATTCTAAAATCACAGATCAATAACAAAATTACAGAATTAGACAATTAAATTCAAAGCCCAAAGAGCTGAACTGAACAACTGGAAACTAGACTTACTGACCTGGAAGACAGAGCTACTGATGCCAGCATTTATGAGGAGAAATCAAAGAAAAGAAACAAGAGAAATGAAGAAGCATTAAGAAACATGTGGGACTCTAGTAAGAGGAATAATCTATGATTAATTGGAGTTCATGAACAGGGAGAGAGAGCTGAAAATACAGACAGTGTTGGTGCTGAGTTGCTGACAGAAAACTTCCATGAAATTATGAAAGAACAGAACATAGATATCCAAGACATGTATCGAATGAGACATAAAATAGTTCCCAAAAGAAAGACACCAAGACGTATTATAATCAAGCTTAACAGAATAAAACATAAGCAGAAATTCTTCAAGACAGTGAAACTCCAAGCAAAGCTAGCATTCAGAAGGAAGCCTGTAGACATTTGTCTGACTTCTTGGCAGAAGTGATATTGGCACAGATGCAGTGGAATGACACATTCAAAGCCTTGAAGGAGAAAAACTTCCAATCAAGAGTTATATATCCTGCAAACTATATTTCAAATACGAAGATGAAATTAAGACATTCACAGATGAACAGAAACTTAGAGACCCTGTAAAAACCAAACCAAAGCTACAAGAAATAGTGAAAGAAGCTCTTTGCTTAGAAAAACAAAACCATTAAGTGAGTATGGAAGGATGCAATGCAAGACACAACATCCAGAAACCTACTCATTTAGGGAAGGCATAAAACACAATCAAAACCATAATATTAAAAGAAGGGATCCAGTGGTCGTATCATGAATACTTAGATACCATCACATTAAAAACAGGGATATATTACAGTAGTTATAGTCCTTCTAGATGGAGAGGAGGTTAGTCAGATAAGTAAAAGTTAAAATTGGGTTTAAACTTATATTATTAAGTGAGATTGTAAGGGTAGCCACAATAAAGAGCACAATAAAGATGTAGCATACCAAAACAAGAAATGTAACACAGGAGTCTCCACAAACACAAAATCAATACTGAAAAGGATGAACAATAAACCCATAGAGAAGAATGACCCAGAACAGACTATTAAGAGCAACAGAGAAAACACCAACACAAAAATGAATACATCAAAATGACAGCACTAAACACACACCTAACAATAATTGCACTGAATGTAAATGGACTGAAAGCTCCCATAAAGAGACAACAAGTGACATCTTGGTTCAAAAGACACAACCTGTCTATATGTTGCTTACAAGAAACTCACCTCAGACTGAAAGATATGAACAAACTGAAAATTAAAGGATGGAATAATACAGACCAAGCCAACAGTATACAAAGAAGAGCAGATGTGACAATACCAATCTTAGATAAAATAGCTTTTAATGTCAGATCCACCATCGTGGACAAGGATGGTCACTATTTATTGCTGAAAAGTTCAATACACAGGCAGGACTTAAGAATATTAAATATTTATGTACCCAATACAAGAGCATGTAATTACATTAAACAAACACTGACTACATTAACAAATGAGATAGATCACTTCCACAGTAATAGTGGGACACTTCAACTCTCCACTTTCAGATCTTCTAGAAAAAAGCTCAATAAAGACACAGAAGATCTTATTGCCACAATTAACCAACTAGACCTCATAGACATATACAGAACTTTCTATCCATCAGCAGATAACTACACTTTCTTCTTCAGTGCACATGGAACATTTCCCAGAATAGACCATGTGTTGGCAAACAAATCAACAAAATCGAAAACACTGAATTATTGCAAAGCATCTTCTGAGAACATAAAGCCATAAAAGTTAACATTAATAGCAGAAAAAAAAACTTAGAAATAGATGGACTGAACAACACCTTGCTCAAAAAACCATGGGTTATGGAGGAAATCAAGGATGAAATAAAGAAATTTATGGATTCAGATGTGAATGAAAACACATCCTACCAGAACCTACGAGATACAGCCAAAGCAGTCCTCAGAGATTGATTTATCTCTGGAAATGCACACGTCCAGAAGGAAGAAAGGACTCAAACCAAAGAATTAATCCTACAGCTTGAACATGAAGAAAGAGAGCAACAGAAGAACCCCTCAGGCACCAGAAGAAAACAGATCATAAAGATTAGAGCAGAACCAAATGAATTAGAGAATAAGAGAACAAGTGAAAAAATTAATAAGATCAAAAGCTGATTTTTTGAAAAAAATCAGCATTGACAAACCGTTGGCTAAACTTACTAAAGAAAAAACAGGAAAGCAAACAAATAATCCAAATAAGAAATGAGATGGGAGATGTCGCAGCAGATCCCACAGATACCAAAAGTATGATAAGAGAATACTGTGAAAGACTGTGCTCTAACAGACTTGAAAACCTAGAGGAAGTGGACAAATTCCCAGATTCATATCACCTACCAAAACTATCTTAAGGAAAAGTAGAACAACTTAATAAATCCATCACAAAGAAAGAGATTGAAAAAGTCATCAAAAAACTACTAACCAAAAAAAGCCTTGGCCCAGATGGCTTCACCACAGACTTTTACCAAGCTTTTAGAGAAGAGTTAACTCCAATACTACTGAGACTATTTCACAGCACAGAAAGTGATGGATTACTCCCAAATTCATTCCATGAACCAGCATAACTCTGATAACAAAGCCAGGGAAAGGGACAACAAAAAAGGACAATTACAGACTAGTATCACTCACGAATCTAGATGCAAAAATCTTCAACAAAATCCTTGCCAATAGATTCAACAACGTATCAAAAAAATAATTCATCATGACCAAGTAAGATTCATGTCTGGGATGCAAGGCTGGTTCAACATCAGAAAAACAGTTAATGTATCAACCACATACATAACACAAAAGGCAAGTACCACTTGATTTTGTCTGTTGATGCAGAAAAGGCATTTGACAAAGTCCAACACCCATTCGCGTTAAAAATTCCCAGCAAAGTATGAATAGCAGGCAAATTCCTCAATGCAATAAAGGCCATTTATGTAAAGTCAACTGCCCATATATTCTGAATGCAGAGAGACTGAAACAATTCTCCTTGAGAATGGGAATTAGACAGCGATGCCCACTCTCATCTCTCCTATTCAACATTGTACTAGAGGTTCTGGCCAGAGCAATTAGACCAGACAAAGATATAAAGGGCATCCACATTGGCAAAGAAGAAGTAAAAATCTTCGTATTTGCTGCTGATATGATTGTATATGCAGAGAGTCCCAAAGAATCCATAAATAAACTGCTTAAACTAATAGAAGAATTCAGCAAAGTATCAGGATACAAGATAAACAGAAGTAAATAAGTAGGATTCCTTCATATCAACAAAGAGATCATCAAAGAAGAAATCACTAAATCACTACTATTCACTATAGCCCCCAAGAAGATCAAATACCTAGGAATAAATCTAACTGAAGAAATAAGAAACCTAAAGAAAGAGAACTACAAGATCTTACTGCAAGAAACTGAGACTTACACATATGGAGAAACCTGCCCTGTTCATGGATAGGAAGCCTTAACATTGTGAAAATGTCTATTTTACCCAAAGTGATCTATGTATACAATACAATTCCAATACAAATTCCAGTGACAATTTTTCATGAGATGGAGGAACAAATCACCAATTTTGGAAAGGGAAGAAACCCTGGATAAGCAAAGCACCACTGAAAAAGAGGATCACAGTGGGAGGTCTCACGCTACCCAAACTTAGAAACTATTACACTGCCACAGTAATCAAAACAGCCTGGTACTGGTACAAAAAGAGACACACAGATCAATGGAGTAGAGCTGAGACACCAGAGATGCCACCATCTTCCTATGAACAGTTGATATTCGACAAAGACCATAAGATTGTAAACTGGGGTAAAAACAGTGTCTTTAACAAATGGTGCTGGCAAATTGAATATCCATCTGAAACAAGATCTGTATCTTACACCTTACACAAAACCCAAAACAAATTGGATAAAGAATCTAAATATCAAACTCAAAATGATAAAGATCATGCAAGAAAAAATAGGATCAACAATGGAATTTTTAAAATACAACCTAGAAAGTCTTCAAAATCTAACAACCAAAGCACTATCAGCAGAAGAGAAACTAGAAAATTGGGAACTGTTAAGAATCAAATACTTTTGCTCATCCAAAGACTTTCTCAAAAGAATTAAAAGACCACCTACATAATGGGAAAAAAAAATATCTGGCAACTGTGTGTCAGACTGATGTCTGATCTCCATATTCTACAAGGTACTGCAAAATATCAAAAATAAAATGAATACATAACCCAATTAAGCATTGGGCAAAGGAGATGGACAGACACTTCTCTAAAGAGGACATCCAGGCAGCCAAAGACACGTGAGGAAATGCCCACGATCACTAGCCAAATCAAAATGACGGTGAGATACCATGTCATCTCAACAAAGTTGGCCATGATCCAAGAGACACAGAACTACAAATGCTGGAGAGGCTGTGGAAGAAATTGGAACTCTCCTGCATTACTGATGAGATTGCAAAACGGTACAACCTCTTTGGAAAGCCATCTGGTGTTTCCTCAAAAAACTAGAAATAGATATACCATTTGATCCAGTAATCCCACTGCTTGAAATATATCCTACAGAAGCAAGGGCAGTCACATGAACAGATACATGCACACAAATGTTTGTTACAGCACAGTCCGTAGTAGCAAAAAGATGGAATCAACCCAGATTCTCAACAACAGACAAATGGATAAATAAACTATGGTATCTATACTTAGTGGAACACTATGCAATGATAAAGAACAATGATGATTTTAGGAAGCATCTCATAACCCGGTTCAATTGGAAGACATTATGTTGAGTGAAATCAGTCAGTGGCACAAGCATAAATATTGTATGAGACCCCTACTATAAGGACTTAAAAACAGACTCATGTGCAGAAGAAAGGACTCTTTGATGCCTGAAAGGGAGGGGAGAGAGGGAGTGAGAGGGTTGGTTATAGATTTGATAGTTGACAGAAATTTTGTTGGGTGAAATCAGTGACAGCAGACATTATAAAGAAGATCAGTTTAACTGGACTTCAGCATACCAAGAAAACTCTTCCAATCTTAACCCAATATTACAAGGATAGAGTAGCAGGGGTGGGGGTCTGGGGATCGTGCTCTCAGGGGACATCGAGGCCAAGTAACATAACTTGCTAAGAGAGTCTTCTGGTGAGTGGCGTCTGGGGTCCTAAAAGCCAGCAAGCTGCCATCTGAGGCACACCAAATGGTCTCAACTCAGCTGGAACAGATAATCACCAAGGACAGCAATGGCATGAGGGAAAAAGAACCCAGAAGACACATGTGAATGAATGACTATATCAACATCTGACCAGAAGAATCAGGTGGTGCCCGGCTACCACCAATGACAGCAGTGATGGGGCTCACGATGTTGAGTCCCAGTGGCAACACTGGAAAAAAAATGGGTGCACCCTAGAAACTCCACTAAAAGATCACAATTGATGGTCTGAAAGCCTGAGGGTTCTCCTGGGAGCATAGTGGCTGGATGTGATACTGCCCCTGATGATAAATCATTACCGAAGTCAGCTCTTCAGACAGGAATGAACTGGACTCAAGGAAGTAGAGTGACCACATCATGTGCGCACTTTATGGTTTCATGCATCTATAGGATGCCATTCTACCGGTCTCTTACTAGAGGGGAGTGGATAAGGTAAAGAGGAGGGGATAGGAGATTGTTAAGAAGTGATGACATGAATAGAAGAACCGAAAGGAGGAGTGTGCTGTCACCAGATAAGGAGAGCAGAGTGAGCTGCAGATAGGCAGGCACACAAATTTGAATTTGATTGTATTCTTTCACTCAATAACAATTAAAAAAAAAAAAAGAACTTGAAACAGAAAGTAATGCCAAGTGCCGTCGAGTCAGTAGTAATATATTTTTTCATTCAAAATTTTATATACAGATTATTTTTTGACATTTGTTGCAATTCCTGCAATATGTCAGTGCTCTCCTCTTATTCACCCCAGGTTCCCTGTGTTCATTCATCCAATTTTCCTGTCTATTTCCATCTTCTCATGTTGGCTTTCTTGGGCAGGTTTTTGCCCATTTGGCCTTACATATCAAATTGAACTAAGAAGCCTATTCCTCAAGCATGTTATTGTTTATTTTACAAACCCCCAAACCAAACCCACTGCCATCAAGTCAATCCCAGCTTATAGCAACCTTATAGGTCAGAGTAGAAATAAGCCATAGAGCTTCTGTTTTAGTCAGCTAGGGCCACTCTAACGGAAATACCACAGTGTGGATGGCTTTAAGAAAGGAAAATTTATTCTCACACAGCCCGGTAGGCTACAAGTCCAAATTCAGGGTGTCCGCTCCAGGGAAAGGCTTTCCCCTTTGTTGGCTCTGGAGGAGAGTCCAGTATTGCAGTAGTCTTTGTCTAGGGAGCATCTTGGTGCAGGAACCTTCTGTCTGAAGGATGCGCTTTTCTCCCGGTGCTGCTAGCTTGATGGTGTAAGGTTCCCAGTTCTCTGCTTGCTTTTCTTGCCTTTAATCTCTTGTAGGATGAAAGAATTAAGGGTGCGGCAGGCCATACTCCAGGGAAACTCCCTTTACAGTGGAGCAGAGAGGTACTCCTATGAAGAGATTTATAGTCCCACCCTAATCCTGTAACATACAGCACAGGAAGATCACAAAATGGAGCACAATCACAAAATATTGGGAATCATGGTCCACCCACATGGTTACACACATTTTTTGGGAGGACTCAGTTCAATCCACGACAGCTTCCAAGTAGCACCTGGTGGATTTGAACTTGCCTATCTTTTGGTTAGCAGGCATAGCACTTAACCACTATGCTACCAATGTTTTTGTTTACTTTAGAGGCCTAGCTAATCCTTGGCTGAAAGGTGGACTTCAGGAGTGCCTTCATTTCTGAGTTAGCAGAGTGTTGTATACATAGCCATAGTCTTGATCTATGTCAGACCAGCAAATCTGGTCTTTGCATATGTGCATCTCTCTGTACGTGTGAATTTGAATTTTGTTCTACATTTTAATACTGCCCTTTTCAGGAATCTCTATTATGACCTCTATCAGAACTGATGACGGTGGTAGCCAGACACCATCTATCTATCCCAGGCTCAGGCTGGTAGAGGCTATGGTTCTTTCAGTCTGTCAGTCCTCTGGACTACATTTTCTTAAGTCTTTGGTTTTCTTTAATCTCCTTTGCTCTGAAAGTGATGGGACCAATAGATGTATCTTAGATGTTCACTCACAGTTTTTAAGACTTCAAGTTCTACTCATCAAAGCTAGATGTAGAATGTTTTATTTATGAACTAGTGACCTAGCTGTTCTCTGTGACTATGGTCTCCACGTCTCAGCCCCACTAACTCAGTCCCTCAAGATGTTCGGATGTGTCCAGGAAGCTTCTATGACTTTACCTTGGTCGAGTTGTTCTGACTTCCTCTGTATTGTGCGTTGTCCTTCCCTTCAATTAAGTTTACACTCACCTACAATTTACTTCATGATTTACTTTCCTGACCCTCTCCTCCCTTGTAGGCAACAAAGATTTTTTTATTCTTGGCCTGTTATAAAGTGGCTCATGCAATATTTGTCTTTTTCTGATTTACTTATTTTACTCACCATAATGCCCTCCAGATTCATTTGTGCTGTGAGATGTTTTGCAGATTCACCATCATTTTTCATTGTTGTGTAGTACTCCACTGTGTGTATCATCATTTGTTTATCCATTCATTAGTTGATGGGCACTTAACATTGTTTCCATCCTTTTGCTATTGTGAATAAGGCTTTAATGAACGTGACTGTGTATATGTCTATTCATGTGATGTCTTTTATTTCTCTAGGATGTATTTATAGGCATGGCATTTCTGGATCACATGGTATTTGTATTTCTAGCTTTCTATGGAAGCACTATACTGTTTTCTAGAATGGCTACACCATTTTGGGTTCCTGCCAGTAGCACATAAGAGTCAAGCTCCCCGCAGCCTCTCCAACATTTGTTAATTTCTGTTTTAGTTTTTTTTTTTTTTTATTTGTGCTAGTAATGTAAGGTTGAAATAGTGTCTCATTATAGTTTTGATTGCATTTCTCTAATGGCTAGTGATCTTACGCATTTCTTCATTGTCTGTTAGCTGCCTAAATGCCTTCTCTTTTAGCAGAGAATTGATTTATTTTATTTTTACTGTATTTTAAGTAAAACTTTACAATTCAAGTCAGCTTCTCATACAAAAAGTTATACACATGTGTTTATTGGATCCCAGTTGCTCTCCCCATACTCTATTTCCTGTGTCCATTCAACCAGTTCCTGTTCCCTCTGCCTTCTCATTTCATCCCTGCACAGGAGCTACCCAGACAGTCTCTTGTATCTACTTAAGCCAAGAAGCACACTCTTCACCAGTATCATTTTATGTTTTGTAGACCAGTTCAACATTTGTCAGAAGAGTTGGCTTAGGTAATGGTTTCAGAAAGACTAGGGGACATGTCTTCTGAGGATCCTCTTGTTTGTCAGATCATCAGGTCTGGTATTTTTACTAGAGTTTGAATTCTGTACCCCACATTTCTCCAGCTCCATCAGGGACTCTTTGTTGAGTTCCCTGTCAGGGCAGTCACTGGTGGTAGCCAGTTCTGATTATTATGCTACTGCAGTCTGTGCATTATGTGGCCCTTTCTGTCTCTTGGGCTTATATTTTCCTTATGTCTTTGATGTTCTTCATTCTGTTTTACTCCAGGTGGGTTGGGACCAGCTGATACTTCTTGTATGGCTGTTTGTTAAGACCCCAGGGGCCACTCACCAAAGTAGTATGCAGAACATTTCCTTTATAAACTTTATTATGCCAATTGACCTAGATGTCCTCTGAAACCATGGTCACCAGATCCCTGCCTCTGCTACTCTTTCCCTTGAAGTGCTTGGCAGTATTTAGGAAACTTATTAGCTTTAGGTTTTTTCTTTTGTACTGACTTCTCTTATATTGTCTGTTGTCCTTGTTTTCACCTAAAATAGTTGTTGTCTTCTGTCTTGTACCTTTCTCCCTCTCTTCCTACTTGGGTGACCATCAAAGACTGTTTTCATCTGTGTTTAAACCATTTGTTGACTTCTTATAATAGTGGTCTCATACAATATTTGTCATTTTGCAACTGGCTCACTCAGCATAATGCCTTCCGGATTCCTCATGTTATGAAATTGTTTGCAAATTTGTGATTGTTCTTTACCAATGCATAGTGTTCCACTGTGTGAATATATCCTAATTTGTTGGGCATGTAGATTGGTTCCATTTTTTGTTATTGTGGACAATGCTGCAATGAACATTGGAATGCATATATCTACTCTTATGACAGCTCTTATTTCTCTAGGATATATTTCAAAGACTTGATGGATTGTATGTTATTTCAATTTCTAGCTTTTTAAGGAAGCACCAAATCAATTTCCAAAGTGATTGTGCCATTTTGCATTCCCACCAGCAGTGTGTAAGTAAGTATTCAGGTCTCTCAACAGCTTCTCTAACATTTATTATTTTGTGAGTTTTGGATTAGTCCTAGCCTTGTCGGGGTTAGATGGCATCTCATTTTATCTTTGACTTGCTGAATGTCTTCTTTGGTGAAATGTCTGTTTACATTCTTTGTTTATTTTTTAATTGCATTGTTTGTCTTTTTATTGTATATTATTGGATTTTCCTCTAGATTTTAGAGACTAAACTTCTGTTGGATATGCCATAGACGATAATTTTTTTCCCAGTCTATAGTTTCTCTTTTTACATTTTTGGTCAAGTTTTTAAACAAATATAAGTGTTTAGTTTTTGGAAGATCTCAGTTATCTAGCTTAGCTTCTGGAGTTTGTGAATTGATGCTTATAGTTTATGCCCTGTTTATGCCATGCATTAGGGCCTCTAGTGTTGACTCTAGTTTTTCTTTTATGATTGTCATTGTTTTTTATTTTAGATCTTAATCCATTTTGAATTACTTTTTGTGTATGATATGAGGTATAGATCCTGTTTCAATTTTGTTTTTGGCAGATGGACTTGCAGATGGACATCCAATTTTGCTTGCATCATTTATTGAAAAGAGTGATTTTTATCCATTTAATGGACTTTGGGTGTTTGTTGAAGGTTAAGTGGGTATAGGAGAACGGATTTACACACGGTCTTAATTCTGTTCTACTGGTCTGCGTGTCTGTTGTTTATCAGTACCAGGGTGTTTTGACTACAAAGCAGTATATTAGTTTCTGAGTCAGGTAGCACAAGGTCTCATGCTTTACTCTTCTCAAAACAGTGCTTTAGTTTTTCAGAGCTTCTTTCCTTTCCATATGAAGTGAATGATTAGTTTTTGCATCTTGTTAAAGAACTCTGTTAGTATTTGGACCAAGATTGCACAGTATTTATAGATTACTTTGGGTAGTATTGACATTTCCACAATGTTGAGTCTTTCTGTCCATGAGTTGCCACCCCTGCTCTTCTTTGTTCATTGTTAGCTTGATATATATTCTTCCATCCTTTAATTTTCAGTTTGTTCCTGTCTTTAGGTCTCAAGTGAGTTTCTTGTAGACAACATATGGATGGGTCGTGTCTTTTAATCCAAGATGACACTCAGTGTCTCTTTACTGGAGCATTCAGTCCACTCACATTCAATGTAATTATTGACAGGTATGTGTTCACTGCTGCCATTGTGATATGTTTATTTTTATGTTGATGTTTTCTCTGATGTTCTTATTAGTCTGTTCTGGGACACTGTTTTTGTGAATTGATTTTTCACCTTTTTCAGAGCTGGTTTTATAGTTGTTGAGACTTGTGTGTTAGATTTCTTGAAATGGTATGATACGTCTTTGTTGTGCTTTACAGCTGCCCCTATGAACCCCCTTAATAAACTATTTATAAACCCAATTTTAATTACTGCCAGTCTTGTCATCTTCCTCTCCATCTGGAAGGACTATAACAACTGTAGTACATCCCTCTTTTTATTATGATGACACCATAGTTTTCATGATGATCACTGGATTGCTTCTTTCCAAAGCAAAGCTGTGATTTACTTTGGAGCCTTCCCTAAATGAGTGGAGTATTGAGTAGTGTGTCGTTCTAAAATATAAAGTTAGTGTTTTTGTTCTTCTAAGCCAAAGCCAAGAACTTCTTTCAGTATTTCTTGTAGTTTGGGTTTGGTTTTTACAAAGTCTCTGAGTTTCTGTTTATCTGGGAATGTCATAATTTCATTTTCGTATTTGAAAGATAGTTTTGCAGGATATATAATTCTTGGTTGGAAGTTCTTCTCCTTCAAGACTTTGAATGTGTCGTGCCACTGTGTCCATGTCAGCATGGTTTCTGCTGAGAAATCTGACGAGAGCCTACAGGGTTTCCCTCTGAATGTTAGCTTTGCCTTGAGTCTTGCTGCCTTTAAGAGTTGCTGCTTATGTTTCATTTTGTTAAGCTTGGTTATAACGTGTCTTGGAGTCTTTCTTTTGAGATCTATATTGGGTGGCATACGATATGCATCTGAGATGTCTATATTCTCTTCCTTCATGATTTCTGGGAAGTTTTCTTTCAGCAGCTCAACAACAATACTCTCTGTGGTCTCAGATGTCTCACCCTGTTCAGGGATTCCAATTAATTGAAGGTTGTTCCTTTTAATAGAGTCCCACATGCTTCTTAATGTTTCTTCATTTTTCTTGCTTCTTTTTTCTGATTTCTGCTCATAGACGCTGGCATCAGTAGCTCTGTCTTCCAAGTCAGAAATTCTTTTTTCCATTTGTTCCATTTTGTTTTCTTGGCTTTGCATGGAAGTTTCTATGTCTTTGATTTTCTTCTTGATCTGTTGGATTTCAGAGTACTGGTGTTCCATCAGGTCGAACAACTTGCTTAACTTTTCATTTTGTTCTGCTGCATTTTGTATAAGGTCTAGAAGGGCTCTGTATATAATCAATTTGTATTCACTTCCTGATGCTTTCATAAAAGTTTCTTCATCTGGAAAACTCCTTGGTTGCTTTGTTTGGTAGCCTTCTGAAGCCATGAGTGATTGCTTGTATGCCACAATTGTCTGTTGCTTTTTGGGTCCTGTGTGAGTATATAGAGGCTGGAAGAGGTACTGTCAGGATGGATTGCAAATGTTTCCCTAGGCTGTCTTCAAATGTAAAGCAAAAGGTATCTGACCAGTTCACAAGTCAGTTAGGTTTTCAGGTGTAGAGGTCCCTCTTCTCATCTGACAAAGTAAGTGCCACTATATCCAACCCCAGATGATAACAAACTAGATCAGAATACAGCAATGCTACTGCCCTGTTGGCCTCTGCTGACAGGGTCTAGCCTTAGGTGACACTGCGTCAAATACTGGTTTTGTGATAGAAAAGCGCTCTCCTGTGGGCAGGCTCTGGCTCCCAAGCTAAGAATTAGGTCCAGCTGCAGCCACCGTACCCAAGATGGCGTCCTCCACACAGGCAGCAGACAGAGGGGCTAAAGGTGCCGAGAGGTAGTGATTCCTCTGCTTCTGCTGCAGGGCCCCAATGTAGGCAGCACTGTGCAAAATCACTACTTTTCTGTCAGAGAAGCGCTGTCCCATTTGCAGGTGCTGGCTCCCAGGCTAAGAACGAGGTCCCGCTAAAATCTCAGTACCAACATGGCGTCTTGCACACTGACCGTGAAGCTCCGCACAAACCCCGCTGAGGCAGCTACAAAACGAAAGGCTCAAAATGGCTAGATTAACAGAGTCCTGAGCCTGGCTCTCAGAATATGGAATTTCGCCTGCCTATTCCCCCAGCAGCACGTCTGAGTCCCGCCGCCAGGCAAGACCCAGCTCCGCCCGCCAGCCGAGACAGAGGAAAAAAAAAGTCAAACTGGTGCGTTTACCTTCCGTCTGTGAGAGCCGGGGCTAGCCAGGAGCGGGAGTAGCGAAAGCGAGGAGGTTTTTTGCTGAGTGGTATGAAGTCCCAATTAGCAGCTCTGTGCCGTGTCCTGAGGCTGATTAGGTGATCAGAAGGCTCTGTTTGATTGTCAATTCAGGTCTTTGTTTCCAGAGGGATATAAGGAGACGTGGGCTTAGTCCGCCATCTTGACTCTGCCCCCCTCTCTCTGTCTGTGAGGATGGCACGCTTTTCCATTTATGTGAGTCTGCTTTGTTTTCTTGCAGTAGTTTTCTGTAGGTTTTTTAAAATACATTTTTGTGTGTCCTGGGTTAGATGTATTCCTAAGTATTTTATATTTTCAGGGGCTATTATGAATGGTATTACTTTCCTGGTTTCTTTTTCACAGTTCTCTTTATTGGTGAATAGGAACCCAACTGATTTTAGTAGGTTTATCTTTTATCTTGCTACTTTGTTAAAGCTTCTTATTAGTTCTAGTAGTTTCCTTGAGGATTTTTTGAGGCTGTCTATGTGTAGGATTATATCATCTTTGAGTAGAATACTGTACTTCTTCATTTCCAATTTGGATGTCCTTTATTTCATCTTTTATTTTTAATTGTGATTAAGTGAAAGTATACAGTCCAAGTCAATTTTGCATGCCCTCCTATCTGCAGCTTCTTGTGCTCCCCTTTCCCTGTGACAGCACAGTCCTTCTTCTCATTGTATACTTCTCATATCCTCTTAGTAAACTCTTGTCTGCTTCTTTCCACCCTCTTCTCTCCATCTAGAAAGAGACCAGTAAGACAACATCCTATAAATGCATAGAACAATAAAGTATACACACCGTATAGTCACATGATATCCCCTAGTCTAGTCCATTTTTATCCAAGGAGTTGACCTCAGTAGTGTTTTCCAGACAGGGCAGCAGCAGGTCTGGGGGCCACATACCCAGGGAATCCCCAAGTCATCAGACCATCAATTGTGGTCTTTTAGTAGAGTTCCCCCCTCTTTGTCTCGTGTTGCCACAGGGACTCAACACTGTGGCCCCATTATGACTGTCTTTGGTGGTGGCCAGGCACCATTTGGTTCTTCTGGTCACACATTGATACAGTCTCCCATTCATCTGGGTCCTTCTGTCTCTTAGGCTCATTTTTCTTTGTGTCTTTGTTGTTCTCAGTGATCACCTGTTCTGGATGAGTTGGGACAGATTTGTGTACCTCAGATGGCAGCTTGCTAGCTTTTAAGACCCAAGATTCTACCCACCAATATGGCGTGCAGAAGTCTCTCTTAGCAATAGGCTAACTATGCCACTTGACCTTGATGTCCCCTGAGAGTGTTGTGCTCAAACTCAGGCTCTGCTACTCTATCCTTGCAGTATTGGGTTCAGATTAGAAGAGCTTTCAGTTTATGCTGAAATCCAGATAAGTTGCTCTACTTCCTACTGTGTGCAGTCACTGCTTTCACCTAACCAAATTTCTATCAACTATCTGATTTATGACCAACCCTCTCTGTCCCTCCCCACCACTGTAGCCATCAGTCTTTTCTTGTATACCTAAGTCTATTTTTAAGTTCTTATAGCAGGGATCTCATACAACAGTTACCCTTTTGCCACTGACTGATTTTACTCAGCATAATGTCTTCCATTTGAAACAAGGTTATGAGATGTTTCTTAAAATCATCCTTGTTTTTTATTTTATCATTGCATAGTGTTCTATTGAGTATATGTACCATAGTTTGTTTATCCATTCATTTGTTGATTCCATCTAGGCTGATTCCATCTTTTTGCTATTGTGGACTGTGCTGCAATAAACATTCGTGTGCATGTGTCTGTTCTGTGAAAGTGTTTGTTTCTGTAGGATAAATTCTGAGCAGTGGAATTACTGGATCAAATGAAGTATCTATTTCCAGCTTTTTAAGGAAGCACCAGATTGCTTTCCAAAGAGGTTGTAGCATTTTGTATTTCCACCAGCATCGTAAGAGAGTTCTGATGTCTCCACAGTCTCTCCATCATTTGTTTTCTGTTTTTTGGATTATGGCCAACTTGTTGGGGTAAGATGGTATCTCATCGTAGTTTTGGTTTGGACTTCTCTGATAGGTGATGATCGTGAGTGTTTCCTCACGTGTCTTTTGGCTACCTGGAAGTCCTCTTTGGTGAAGTGTCTGTCCATCCCTTTGCCCAATGCTTAATTGGGTTATTTACCTTTATCTCATTGATATTTTGCAGTACCTGGTAAATTATGGAGCTCAGGTGTTGGTCTAATATGTACTTGCCGAATATGTCTTCCCGTTCTGTAGGTGGTCTTTTCATTCTTTTAATAGTCTTTGGCTGAGCAAAAGTGTTAGATTCTTAGTTGTTCCTATTTATCTGTTTTTTCTTCTGTTGATCGTGCTTTGTTTGTCAGATTCTGAAATCTGTCTAAGCTGTGTATTAGAACTTCCACTGTTAACTCTGTTTTTCCTTGTGTGATCTTTATCATTGTAGATTTGATATTTAGGCCTTCAATCCATTTTGAGTTACTTTTGTGTAAGGTGTAAGATATGGGTCTTGTTTCAGTTTCTTTGCAGTTGGTTATCCAATTTTACCAGCACCATTTGTTAAAGAGACTGTTTTTCTCCCAGTTTACAGTCTTAGGGTGTTTGTCAAATATCAACTGTTCACAAGAGGATCGGGGAATCTCTGGTGTCTCAACTCTGTTTCATAGGTCTATATATCTCTTTTTGCACCAGTACCAGGCTGTTTTGACTACCGTGGCAGTGTAATGGTTTCTAAGGTTGGGTAGTGTGAGACTTCCCACTGTGATCCTCTTCTTCAGTGGTGCTTTGCTTATCTGGGGTTTCTTTCCTTTCCAAACAAAGTTGATAACTGGTTTTTCCGTCTCATTGAAAAATGTCACTGGGGTTCGTACTGGGATTGCGTTGTATATATAGATCACTTTGGGTAAAATAGACATTTTTACAATGTTAAGTTTTCCTATCCATGAGCAGGGTAGTTTTCTCCATTTATGTAAGTCTCTTTCGGTTTCTTGAAGTAATGTTATGTAATTCTCTCTATATAGGTCTCTTGTTTCTCTAGTTAGATTTATTTCTAAATTTTTATCTTCTTGGGGACTATCATAAATGGTATTGATTTGGTGATGTCTTCTTTCATGATCTCTTTCCCGGTATAAAGGAATCCTACTAGTTTGCTTATGCTTATCTTATATCCTGATACTTTGCTGAACTCTTCTATTAGTTCCAGTAGTCTACTTACGGATTGTTTAGGATCTCTGCATATACAATCATATCATCTACAAATAGGGAGATTTTTACTTCTTCTTTGCCGATGCAGATGCTCTTTATTTCTTGGTCTTGTCTAATTGCTCTGGCTAGTACCTCCAGCAGAAGTGGTGAGAACGAGCATCCTTATCTAGTTCCTGTTCTCAAGGGAAATCTTTCAGTCTCTCTCTATTCAGGATGATGCAGGTGATTGGCTTTGCATTGATGCCCCTTATTGCCCTGAGGAATTTCCCCTGTATTCCTATTTTGCTGAGAGTTTTCAGTGTGAATGGGTGTTGGACTTTGTTGAATGCCTTTTTTTGCATGAGTTGACAAAATCAGGTGATGCTTAACCTTTGTGCTGTTTATGTGGTTGATTACATTATTGCTTTTCTGATACTGAGCCAGACTTGAATCACTAGTATAAATCTAACTTGGTCATGATGAATTATTTTTTTTTGGTATGTTGTTGAATTCTATTGGCAAGGATTTTGGTGAATGATTTTATGTCTAGGTCATGAGTGATATTGGTGTATAATTCTCCTTTTTTGTTGGATCTTTTCCTGGCTTTGGTACGCCAGGTTCATAGAATGAATTTGGGAGTAGTCTGTATCTTTCCATGTTATGAAATAGCCTCAGTAGTATTAGAATTAACTCTTCTCTAAAAGTTTGCTGTAATTCTCCAGTGAAGCAACCTGGGTCAGGATTTTTTTTGGTTGATAGTTTTTTGATGACTTTTTCAATCTCTTCTTCGCAATGGATTTATTAAGTTGTTCTTCTTCTCTCCGTGATAATTTTTGTAGATGATATGAATCTAGGAATTTGCCCATTTCCTCTAGGTTTTCAAATCTGTTAGAGTACAGTATTCCACAGTATTCTGTTATGATATTTTTGGTTTCATTTGGATCTGTTGAAACAACTCCTGTCTCATTTCTTATTTGAGTTATTTGCTTCCTCGCCTGTTTTTCTTTTGCAAGTTTAGCCAACGGTTTATCAATTTTGTTGATCTTTTAAAAAAAACTGACTTTTGGTTTTGTTAATTTTTTCAATTGTTCTTCTGTTCTCTAATTCATTTAATTCTACCCTAATCTTTATGATCTGTTTTCTTCTGGTGCCTGAGGGATTCCTCTGTTGCTCCCTTTCTACTTGATTAAGCTGTAGGATTAGTTCTTTGGTTTGGGCAATTCCTTCCTTCCAGATGTGTGCATTTCTAGAGATAAACTGACCTCTGAGCACTGCTTTTGCTGCATCCCATAGGTAGGGTATGTTTTCATTGTCATTTGTTCCCATAAGTTTCTTTATTTCATCCTTGATTTCTTCTGTAACTCATAGCTTTTTGAGGAAGGTGTCGTTCAGTTTCTATGTGTTCCAATTTCTATCCATGTTTTTTTCTACTATTGATTTTAACTTTTATGGCTTTATGGTCCAAGATGATGCTTGATGTTTGGATTTTGTTGAGACTTGCTTTATGTCCTAACACATGGTCTCTGGAAAATTTTTGATGTACTTTGGAGAAGAAAATGTACTCATCTGTTGATGGATAAAAAGTTGTGTATATGTCAATAAGTTTTAAATGGTAAGATCTTCTATATCTTTGCTGAGCTTTTTTTCTGGATGATCTGTTCATTACTGAAAGTGGAGTGTTGGAGTCTCCAACTATTATTGTGGAGTCATCTATCTCACTTTTCAATGTTGTCAGTGTTTTTCCAATGTATTAAATGCTCTGTTATTGGGTGCATAAATATTTAATATTGATATGTCCTGCTTATGTGTAGAACCTTTCAGCAATAGTGACCACCCTTGTCCATGATGGTGGCTCTTACATTGAAATCTGTTTTATCTGAGATTAGTATTATCACTTCTGCTCTTCTTTCTATGTGGTTGCCTTGGTTTATGTTTTTCCATGCTTTGATTTTCAGTTTGTTCACATCTTTGAGTCTTGTGCATTTCTTGTAAACAGCATACAGATGGGTCACGTCTTTTGATCCATGATGTCAATCATTGTCTCTTTATTGGACTGTTCAGTCCATTTACATTCAGTGTAATTATTGACAGATATGTGGTTAGTGCTGTCGTTTTGATGCATTTATTGTTGTTGATGTTTTCTATATTGTTCTTAACATTCTATTCGCTGTCATTCTTTATGGGTTGATTTTTCATCTTTTTCAGTGTTGGTTTTGTTTGTTTTTGAGACTCCTGTATTATGTTCCTTGTTTTGACATGTTACATTGTTATTTTGCTTTGTGGCTACTCTTATGATGCCCCTTACTATTCTAAGTTTAACCCACACTTTAACTTCTGCATATCTTTTTAATTTCCCCTCTGTCTGAAACGGTTATGACTACTATAAAATATCCCTCTTTTTAGTGTGATGATGCCATAGTTTTCATGTTATGTTCACTGGTTCCCTTCTTTTAATATTGTAGCTTTGATTGATCTTTGTGACTTCTCTAAGTGACTAGGATTCTGAATGCTGTGTCTTGCATTGGCTCCTTGATTGCACACTTAATATTTTTGCTTTTCTAAGCAAAGAGCTTCTTTGAGTATTTCTTGGAGTTTTGGCTTTGACAAAGTGTCTAAGCTTCTGTTTATCTTCGAATGTCTTAATTTTAGCATAATTTTTGAGAGAGGATTTTGCAGTATGTATACTTCTTGGTTGGAAGTTTTTCTCCTTCAGGGCTTTGAATGTGTCATCCCATTGCTTTCTTGCCAACATCATTTCTGCCAAGAAGTGAGGCAAAAGTCTACAGGGCTTGCCTCAGAATGGTAGCTTTGTTTTAAGCCTTGCTGCCTTTTTAGAGAATCTATTGATGTTTCATTTTATTAAGGTCGAATATAAGATGTCTTAGTGTCTTTTGTTTGGGTCTGACATTTGATACACGTCTTGCATATATGTTCTCTTATAATTTCAGGGAAGTTTTCTGTCAGCAACTTCACTACATTACTCTGTATTTTCATCTATCCCTCCCTGTTCAGGAACTCCAAGTATTCATAGGTTGTTTCTCTTTACAGAGTTCCACATACTTCTTAATGCTTCTTCATTTTTCTTATTTCTTTTACAAATGCTGTTGTCAGTTGCTCTATATTCAAGGTTAATAAGTATGACTTCAATCTTGTCACTTCTGCTCTTTTGGCTTTGTATTGAATTGTCTAGTTCTGTGATTTTGTTATTGATCTGGTGAATTTCAGATTGTTAATGTTCCATTAGTTCAAACAAGTTGCTTAAATTTTTATTTTGTTCTGTTGCATTTTGTTTAGTCTCTAGGAGGGCTCTATATGTAATTCTTTTGTACTCAACCTCTAATAGTTTCAGAAAGTCTTCTTCATCTGGGATTTTTTTATTATTATTTATTATGGGAGATCTCTGGAGCCATGGTGGACTGCTTGTTTGAATGGTTAGCAATTGATTGTTGTCTGTGTGCCCTCTAGGAGATCTTTGATTTCTCTGGTGTTACCTCAACGGGAGCTGAGGTGTAGTTCTAAGAGGGGAGTTGATCATCTGCTGTCTGTGTGTATTGTAATGATTGGCCCCAGGTGGGCTTTCTAGGGTGGCAGGCTCTGCCTCCTGGCTAGCAAAGGTTGTGCCCTAAATATGGAGTCGCTGGGGACCATCAGCCAACCCTATGATGTAGATCAGTGAAGTGTAGAGGAGATGCTGCTGGGCCTCTCAGCAGTCGGTTCTCCAGGTGGTCTTATTTTAAAATGTGCTTTACTGCTAAAGGAGGAGCTGTCCAACAGCTGCTGACACGATTCAGGCCCTCAGGTGTGGCAGGCTCCACCTCCTGGCTGACAACAGAAGCACTTCATAGGCTGTCCCCAGATGTTATGATGTGGTTCAAAGTAGGTAGGGGTTAGGGCTTTCCTAACATCCTCTGACAGCCTCCAGCGAATCTAGACACAAATCATCTCATGTGCAGCTTTTCTGCTGGAGAAGTACTTGCCAGACAAGAGCTGCTGCTACACTTGATAATCAGCCCCAGCTAAGGCCCCCAGCTCAGTGGCTCTGCCTCCAAGCTGACCAAGATGGCATCCTGGCCCAGCTGTCCTTCCTGTTGTGCAACAGCAGAATCTATGGTGCACCTCAGAACAGAGAGTGTGGAGGGGCAGTAGTGCCCTCAGTCAGCAGCCAGTCTCTCAATATGTGGCTATCCCACACACAGGCTCTCTGCTTGTGCTATACACTGTTTACTTAAACACTGAAGTTCAGTGTATTTGCCAGATGATGCCCAGTCCCCGCCTCCCAGATAATAAAGAAAGCATCAGTATCTGCAATCCTCCAAAATGGTGAGTGAGCAGGAGCAGGACTCAGCAGCCACTGCCTTGTCCCTGAGAGAGGTAATTACTCTATTACTGGTCTCTAGTCAAATCTGATAACCCTATTGCAGATCCTAGGGCTCCCCAGATGTCCATGCTGCTCCATTCAGTTATCATTCCAGGCCTTAGTTCTTTGAGGGAATTGAGAAGATACATGTTTAGTCTGCCATCTTGGCCCTACTGCCCCCATACTTTTTTTTCTTGCCTTATTTATCTAACTAGGACTTCCAGCACAGTGTTAAATACAAGTGGTATTACAGCGAAAACTTATATATGTCCTGTTCTCTGGGGGAATGTTTTCACCCTCTCTCCTTGTAAAATAATGTTGGCTTTGGATTTTGTGTGGATGCCTTTCATTACGCTGAAACTTTCTACTGGTTTATTGAGAACTTTTTATCAGGAATGAGTGTTGGTCTTTGTCTAATGTTTTTTTTTTGTGTCAGTTAACATGATTATATGATTCTTTTGTTTTATTTATATGGTGGATTACATTGATTTTCTAATGTTCAACCATACCTTTGCATATCTTGTATGATCCCACTTAGTATGGGATCATACAAAAGATGTATGTGTGTTTTTTTACTTCTTTGGTCTGGTTTTGGTGTCAATGTTATGCTGGCTTCATAGAATAAGCTTGGAAATTATCTCTTCCTTTTTTATTTATCTGAAATAGTTTGAATAGTACTGGTGTGAGCTCTTCTGTGAATGTTTTATAGAATTCTTCAGTTAAGTTATCTGAGCCAGGACTTTTTTGCTGAAAGTTTTTTTTTTTTTTTTTTATTACCTTTTAAATCTCTTGCTGTGGATCTGTTCACATTTTCTGCCTCGGTTCCTGTCGGTTTATGTAGATAGCGTGTTTCTAGAAATTTGTCCATTGCCTTCAGATTATCAAATTTGTTGGAGTATAATTTTTTTTATAGTGATCTTTTTTCATCCTTTTTATATCATTTGGGTCTGTTGTAATGTACCCCATTTCATTTCTTATCTGGGCTATTTGTATACTCTACCGTGTTTTTCTTAACTTGGCCAGTGGCTTGTCAATTTTGTTGATCTTTTCAAAAAATCACCTTTTGTTTTATCAATTCTGTCATTTTTATATTCTTTATTCATTTATTTCTGCTCTAGTCTTTATTGTTTTCTTCCTTGTGGTGGCTGTGAGCTTCTTTTGCTGTTCTACATTTGTTCAAGTTACACAACTAATTTTTTTTTCCGTTCTTCTAAATGTTTGCTTCTATTGCTATAAGCTGACCTCTGAGCATTGCCTTTGCTGTATACCAAAGGTTTGGGCATGATGTATTCTCACATTTGTTTGATTCTGGATTTTTTTTTTTTTATTCCACCTTTGATTTATTTTATTACTCAGTGGTTTTCAAGCAAGGTGTTATTCATTTTCCATATATTTGATTTTGGACAAAGTCCAGCACTCATTCCTGATAAAAACCTCTCAATAAACCAGTATAAATGTTCAACATAATAAAAGGCATCCACACAAAACCACAAGCCAACATTATTCTCCATTTTTTCCCTTGCTCTTCCAATTATTAATACTATTTTATGACACTGAGATCAGAGAAATACTTTGCATTGTTTCAATGTTTTAAATTTTGTTGAGGATTGTTTCATGGTTTAAGAAGTAGTCTATTCTTTAGAACCTTTTGTCTGCATTGGAAAAGAATATATACTTTGCTGCTGTTGGATGTTGTTTTAGTCAGCTAGGGCTGCTCTAACAGAAATACCATAGAGTGGATGGCTTTAACAAAGAAAGATTTATTCTTACACAGTCCGGTAGGTTGCAAGTCCATATTCAGGGTGTCCGCTCCAGGGAAAGACTTTCCCTTTGACGGCTCTGGAGGAAAGTCCGGTATTGCATCAGTCATTGTCCTGGGAGCGTCCTCACACAAGAACCTCTGGTCTGAAGGACGTGCTCTGCTCCCGGTGCTGCTTGCTTGATGGTAGCGAGGTTCTCAAATTGTCCTTGGTTCTTTTTCCTTTTATTCCTTGCAAGCTAAAAGCATTAAGGGTGGGGCAAGCCATACTCCAGGGAAACTTCCCCATAGCAGGAATTCACAGCCCCACCCTAATCCTTTAACCTACAGGTTAGCAAAACCACACAATGGAGGACATTTCCAAGATACTGGGAACCATATCCCAGCCACATGGCTGCACACATTTTTGGGGGGACACAATTCAAACCATGACAGATGTAGTATTCTGTATATTTCTACAAGGTTAAGTGGAGTTTAGATCTGCTCTATCTTTGTTGAGTTTCTTTCTAGATATTCTATCCTTTACTGAGAGTGGTGTTTTAGAATCTTCTGTTATCGTGGAACTCTTTTCAGTGCTATTAGAGTTAGTTTTCTGTATTTTGTAGCCCTCTCACTGTGTACATACCCAATTGTTTTTAAGCAAAGTATTATTCGGTTTCAGTATATTTGGTCCTTTTTTCCCTTGATCTTCCTGTTATTGGTTTCAACCTTTACTATGCTATGATCAGATATAATGCTTTATATTATTTTGATGTATTGGATTTTACTGAGGGGTGTTTTATGATCTAGAAAACTCTGGTGGCATAGTTAAGTGCTACAGCTACTAAACAATTGGTTGACAGTTCAAATCCACCATCTGCCCCTTGGAAATGCTATGAGACAATGCTACTCTGTCTAATAGGGTCACTATGGGTCAGAATGGACAGTAGTGGGTTTTTATTTTTTTTTATGGCCTAAGATGTGATTTTTTTCTGGAGAACCTTCCATGTATGTTGGAAGAGAACGTATACATTGCTACTGGATGTATACTTTGGCTGGAGTGTGCTATGTGATTCTATGAGGCCAAAGTGTTTGTGACATTTAGATATTCTGTATTTTTGTTGTGTTTTTTTCTAGACATTCTCTCTTTTGCTGAGAGTGGTGTGCAGAAGTCTCTTACTACTACTGTGGACCTCTTTCTCTCTTTTCTTTCTGCTAGTGTTTTACTTGTATGTTTTGAAGCCCTGTCACTGAGTGCATAGATATTTATTAAGGTTATGTATTCTTGATGGATTGTCCCTTTAGTTATCATATAATGTCCTTCCTTGTCTTTTATAGATTGATTTTTACCTTAAAGTCTATTTTATCTGACATTACTATCACTGTTCCTGCTCTTTGTTGGTGTTTGCTTTACATATCTTTTCTACCATCTTTTGACTTTTGTTATAATTATGTCTTTGTGTCTAATGTGTGTCTCTTGTAGATAGCATATTGATGGGCCATGTTTTTTTTGTACATTTTGTCATTGTCTCTTTATGGGTGCATTTAAGCCATTTATACTCAGTGTGATTACCAAATACATATGGGTGCATTGTGATATTGTGTGTTTTTTTATGGTGATATTTTCTTTTTCTCTCTTAGTTTCCTGTGTTGAGACTCTTTTGTTTGTGGGTTTTCATTTCTTTGTTATTACAGATGTTGTGTTTACTGAGTTTTATGTTTTTTACATTTGATGAGTAGTTTTGTTAACTTTTAGTTTATCTTGAAATTCATCCTTATCTTACCAAATATGAACAAGTCTTTCATTACTTGATATCACCTTGATTTTCTTTCCACTTACAAGTTCTATACATCCACCACGTATTCTCCTCTTTTATTGTTTTGATGCTGTCATCGTTTACAGTTCATAGTCTCTTTCCCTTTTAATTTTGTTTTATTACTAGAATTCTTTGTCTATGTTTTTATATGGCTGATGTTATCTTGTGTACTAGACTATGGTTTTTGTCTGACATTGTTGATTCTCTAACTGAAGAACTCTCAAGTATTTCTTATAAATTTAGTTTGGTTTTGAATGAATCCCTTAATTTCCATTTATCTGGAAATGTACTAATTTCACCACTATATTTGAGACAGAATTTTGCAGAATATATTATTCTTAGTTGGCAGGGGTTTTTTTGTTGTTGTTTCACGGGTTTGTATGTGTCACCCCTTTGCATTTTTGTCTGCATAATCTCTGCAAAGTAATCCAAGTTTATTCTTATTGTTTCTTCTTTGTAAGTGCTCGCTTTTTGATAGATACTCTCAGAATTCTTTCTTTATCCTTGTCAAGTTTAATTATGATGTTTTGGTCAGGTTTTTTGGGCAGGTAGTGGTTATATCCCATATGGTGTTCTTCGAGCTTCTTGGATGGTCAACTTTTTTTTTTTTTTTGTGATTTGCTGGAGTTTTTTGCCAGTAGATTTTCAGAAATCTTCTCTTGTCTTCCATTTTGCCCCTCTCTTCTGGCATTTCAGTTACATGCAATTTTTGTTCTTGATTTTGTTTCACATGATTCTTTTTCATTTTATTCTTGTCTCTGATTTTATCTCAAACAAAATGATACCCATGGATTTGTTTTCAATAGTGCTTATTCTGTTTTTCATTGTTTCAAATTTCCACCTAAAATCTTATATTGAAGGATTGATGTTTATTCTCTGATTTGTATTTGCCGTTTTTCTATTATTTTTAATTTTTTAAAAATTTTGTATTATTTTCCTGAATTCTTCTATTTCTTTGTCTGTGTTTTCCATGATTTGGGCTACTTTTTCTTTTTTTCAGTCTGTGTTTTCTCTTAATCTCTTACTAATTTCCTAGAGAATCCTAATTATTAATCTTTTGAATTCTGTATTACATAGTTCCACTGCCTTTTCTTTACCAGAATGTTATATGATTCTTTATTTTGGTCACTGTTGAGTGCAATACTGTCCTCCTTTTCAACATATTTTGATATTGTCTGCTGTATCCAAGATACTAAGGCATTGTTTTCTTTTTTAATTGATTTTATGTTAATTTGTTTTGTTCTGCTTTTTTTTTTTTTTGATATGCCATAATGGGGGAGCCAAGTGTGCTTTGCTGCTTTTTTATGTGTGGGTTTTATAGCTTCCTGCACCTTGTCTGTCTGGGTAGGGCAGCACTAGGCAGTTTGAGCCTACTTTGCTTACTCCAGTTTGGCAAGCTGGCTGCGGTTGAACTAGGTGGATACTGTCTGTTTTGATATTGATCTATTTGCATGGGAACCTTCACAGAGCCTCACCAGATGGGCAGAGGTGTTGGATAGGGAGTGGTATGGCCTCAGCTCCTACCTTTCAACAGTTGGTGAGTGGTGGGCCTGGTAGGGCACTAGGCTTGAGGGGATACTTTAGTTGCAGTAGTTCAGTGTGGTTAAGCCAGAAGGGGGTTAAATGGCACACAGAAGTAAGGCAGACGAAGGAAGAAAAGAAACATAGAAAAGAAAAAAGAAAAAAACGACAATACAGCACGGGCCAGCTGGTAGAGGTGGGGCAGACTGGGGGCTGTTGCAGTCTGGTTTGCCTTTGGCTCTCTATTTGCACTGGTGTACCAGTGTCAATGGGAAGAGTGAGAGACTGTATCAGGTTAGATGGGGGGGAGGGGGAGGGAGAGGAAGAAAACCAGTAAAGGAAGACTAAGGTAGCATAGTGGGGTCCAGTGAGTTGGCCTGAGGAATACCCAGAGGCCAATGGGAAGAGAGAGAAGGCAGCTTACAGGACTAGGTGGGAGACAGAAAGTAAAGAACTAGAAGTGAGAAAAAAATGGCTACACAGTGAAAGACTGTAGGTGCGGGTGGGGCAGCCTTGGGCAGCCATAAGACAGATGGTTCCCTAGTTGGAATGGTGTGGCAGGGGTAGTGATTAGGTGATGTGGGCACAGGCAGTGCTAGTGGGAGGGAAAAAGAAAAGAAAGAAAAGAATAAAAAACTAGCAGTACAGTGGGTGCCAGCCAGCAGTGGCAGGCTAGACCTAAGGTCTGGTGGAAAGGTAAGTGTTTTAGTCATCTGGTTCTGCTCTAACAGAAATACTACAAGTGGATGGCTTTAAAAAGAGAAATTTTATTTTGTCACAGCCCTGTAGACTTAAAGTTCAAATTCAGGGTATCAGCCACAGGGGAAGGCTACCTCTGCTGGTTGTAGAGGACAGGAGCTCTGTGAAGTTGCCTTCCTAATGATTCCTGCTGGGATTCCTGCTGGCTATGCTTCAAGGTGGCAGCTCTGTGCCATGTTAGTTGACAGGGGACCTTCAATCTGCATCTCTCCTCATTCTCTGTTTTCTTGTCAGTTTTTTTTTTTCCATTTAGTATGTCATGGATTAAATTGTGTCTCCCAAAAAATATGTGCAGTAATTTGGCTAGGTCAGGATTCTCTGTATTCTGTGATTGCCCTCCATGTGGTGAATTTCTGATGCTGTAAATCCTAATCTTCTGCCTGTGGATAATAGATAGGATGATTATGTTAAGAGAGAATTAGGGCAGGACTATCACACCTTGCTAAGAGAGTTTCCCTATAGTGTGGCTGGCACCACTGTATATCTTTTCATCCGGAAGCAAGCAGAGAATTGGGAACCTCACAGCATCAAGAAAACAGCAGCAGGAGAAGAGTGCATCCTTCAGACATGAGGTTCCTGTGCCAAGATGCTCCCCAACCAAAGACTGATGCAACACGAGGACTTTCCTCCAAAACCAACAAGGGGGAAAGTCTTTCCCCTTCAGGAGAGAACATCCTGAATACAGACTTGTAACCGTAAGAATAGACTTTTCTTTGCTAAAGCCATCCACTTGTGGTATTTCTGTTAGAGCAGAACTAGCTGACTAAAATATAGTGTTTGATCTAATTCTTTATCCCCTCATTTGACATTTAGCTTTCAGGACTGATGTTTGAATATGTTTTACTTAGTTTTTACAGTCTTTGCTACAGAGGGTTGACATAATGTGTCTAGGGTGCCGTGTTAGCTCCACCTACTTGGAAGTTTATTCTTTTATCCTTTATAGTTAATGTGCATTTTATGGGGAGTAATCTGAAACTGTAAATATCTTGTTACTCTATAAATATCCAATTTATTCATTTATATAGACTTCTTTTTCTTTTGTTAGTCATTGAGTTTTAATTCATTGTTTCTCTTCTTGTTGTTAAGTGCCATCAAGTCTGTTCCAACTCACAGCAACCTGATCAACGAAATACTGACTGGTCCTATGCCATCCTTGTTGTCCATAATCTGTTACTAACATTATTTATTTTAATTTTCAAATAACCTTAGATTTGGCCAGTGAGGGTCCTTTTAAACTGGTTTCTATAGCCTTTTGAAATGTCCTAACTACATGAGTACTTGCTTTCTGGAAAAATAAGATATTTCACACTCATTGCTATTGATGTAATTATCTTTCTCTCCAAGGATTCTCAGTTCTTTTCAGTGAAGAATAGCATTAAGAAGCCAATGTTTGCGTAATAGATGGCCTCATTACTATTAGAATATCATTGTTTCCAAACATTTTCAACAAACAGGAATAAAGTCTATATGTGTGTCAGCAAACATGTTTGTGTATATATATATATGCACATACATTTATCATTATATTTATTTCTCTATTTATATCTTTCTATTTGTTTATTCATCAGTTTTGAAAATTCAAAATACACAGCAATACCTCCAATTAATATCTCCAGTTCCAATCATTCTAGATTCCATATTCATCAAGTTCTTTCTCTGACAGACAGAGATCCGAGTCCCATGATTCTTAGTGTTTTTACTTATTTGTATGTATATATCCAGTCCTCATCAAAGCCATTCACACACAGGTGTCCTGGTTTTCCCACTCAGGCACTAATCCCTGGGCTGGACTGTGGCTATCGCCTCCTCTGTGTGAACATTCACCTTACCTTACTTGAACTCTAGTACCCTGCAGATGAGCCTTCTAGGCAGATGCCCTTCTCATCCTGTTTGGTTTTGTTACCCTCCTCTGAACCACTGTGGCTCCCTCCCTCCCTCTATTGACTTAGGGCTCAATAATTCAGGAAAGGAAAAGGATAGGAAGGCCTTACTGGGTTTTCATGATTTGAATTGCAGTTCTCTCCTTAGTTTGAAAGATTATCCCAGTTAGTTTGAACTAGTCTATCCTTGAGCCAGTTTCAGTCACCACAAGAACCCCCAGTGCTATACTGGGATGCTTTTGTCATGGTACTGATGGGACAGCATCCCTTATATTTTCTCTGAATTGTACACTAGAAGCAGAAAATTCCTTCCTCAGCTAGATATTATCTATTAGTTACATTACTATTGCTCTCTGTTTTTTATTTCTGTTGTCCAAATTGAAAAAACAAAGTTCCTTCACAACATTTACTATCATCTTCTGATGTAATGGAAAGCATTGAAACAGTCTGATTTTAGATAGGAAAAAAAAATTATCTTCAATCTAAACCCACCACCCTCAAAAAACAAAAACATACAAACAAAAACTCTTTCCTGTCTAGTTGATCCCTGTAGTACAGAGTAGAAAGAGCCATGCAATAGGCTTTCCAACAGAGTGTCTGGTAGATTTGAACTGCCAGCTTTTGGTTAGCAACCAGACTTAACCACTGTGTCACCAGGGGTCCTTTCAGTCTGAGTGGTACCTAAAAGAATACCATTTCACTTAGCCTCTTTTTCATCTGTGGCCATTTACTGGGATCTTACTACAAACATCTCATCTCTAAAGGAAATGTCTCTATTGCTATTTCTGGAGTCTATACTCATTTTGAGGGTGTCAGCAGTTCGATAGTAGAATTCTCTCTGTCCATACTGGAGATCTGGGATCAATTTCTAGCCAATTCATCACTTATGCAGCTACCACCTGTCTGTCAGTGCTAGCTTGCATGTTGCTATGATGCTGAACAGATTTCAGTGGAGTTTCTGCACTAAGACATTCTGCAAAGAAAGGCTGGATGATCTGCTTCTAAAACTCAGCTGATAGAAACTCCATAGATCAGAAGAGTTCAATTTGTAATTAATCACGTGGATGGTGCAAGACTGGGTAGCTTTTTATTTCCTTGTACATGGATTCTCCTTGAGCTGGGGTTGACTCAGCCGCAGCTAACAACAACAGCTTACTCCTTTTGGGTGACTGATTTAGGTATCCAGGTTTGCCCTACCTGGCAATTCACTTTAAGATAAGTAACAGGCATTGTCCATGTGTAAGAATGGCCTTACAGAAACCACTGTCACCTTTATGCTTTGGTGCCCCCCAGCTTTTCATTTCATGGTAATACCACTTATCTGTTTCAGAACAGGGCTTTATTTAAAAATGTGGTCAGAACAGGGTGGCTTCACTTAAAAGTGTGGTCATGGCTTCTTGTGTTCAGAAGTGTGAAGTCAGACATTTGATAGAAGCTTCCTGAAATAATAGAAATGTTTGGCTCTAGTTGTCCCATAATTTCTTTCAAAAACATTGCCCATGTATGGCTAAGTACTGATGCAGGTAACACTACTTGAAGTGGAAAACATAGTATTTACACAATCCTCTTAGCTGTTGACTTTCATTTCCTGAGTTTTCTTCCCTTAAAAAAACTAAACAAGCAAGTGATGTGACAGAATACTCTGAAAGCATCTGAAACACGAGAATCAGCTGCATACACCTCCAGATACCTTCTCTACAAGTCTAACTGCTTGTTTTGGGTGGGAGTCTCCAAGGCTGACTCCCAGCTCCCAGCTCAGGGTCTTGCTGCTCATTCCTCACATCCTCTCATCTCCTTATTAGGTATAACTGGACAAAGCAAAGCAAGTTCCCTTCAGCTTTTCAGAATCCCTGGAACTTCTCTCAGATGAATGTGGCTTTTGAACAGTGCCTGGAGGGAAGAATTTCCTGTTATTAGATTTGCATTATTTCCCAGCTGTGACTTAGATACCATTTTTAAAATTCCACTCACATTATGATGTAGCAGAAAAGGTAAGTTAGGCACTCAGAGCAGAAAGCACCTCTAACACCACTTTGTTTGTAGAGGAAGAGGCTTTTATTAGCTGGTGGCGCAACGGATGGATTCAGGTAAAAAAAAACAGCCATACACCCTGTTCCGTTATCAGACATGCCTATGTATATGTTTCTCCAAGAAAGCAGGCTAAGGAATTTCCGTATATCCTCCCAATTGGCAACTACAGGTATACATATTTTCATATTTCATTCCTATTGGCACAGTATACTTAAAGAGGCACTAGATAAGCAGTTAGCATTAAGTTACATGGGAAGAAGCTATCTTCTCCTTAGAAACTGGGCTTATCTCAAGGATTTCTAGGGGAGGAAGTGGGAGTGTCCTCAGGCTGGCACCAGAGAGAGGCATCTGGACTTTTACCTTCTTAGAAACTTGATTTATCTCAAGATTTATTGGAAAGTACTTTCTCAGACCACAGAGCTACAAAAGTTGAAATCAATAACAGAAAATTCATAGGCAAAAATTCCAACTTGTGGAAACTGAACAACACTTTACTCATAAAGCCTTGGGTTATAAAAGAAATTAAAGACACATTAAAGAAATTTATGGATTCAAATGAGAATGAAAACACATCCTACCAGAATTTATGGGATACAGCAAAAGCAGTGCTCAGAGGTCAGTTTATCTCTATAAACGCACACTTCCAGAAAGAAGAAAGAACACAAATTAAAGAATTAACCTCACACCTTGAACAAGTAGCAAGAGAGCAACAAAGAAACCCCTCAGGCCCAAGAAGAAAACAGATTATAAAGATTAGAGCAGAACTAAATGAATTAGAGAATAGATAAACAATTGAAAAAATTAACAAAACTAAAAGCTGGTTCTTTGTAAAGGTCAACAAAATTGATAAACCATTGGCTAAACTTACAAAAGAAAAACAACAGAAGATAAAAATAACCTGATAAAGAAATGAGTTGGGAGATATTACAACAGACCCAACTGAAATAAAATATATCATAACAGAATACTATGAAAAGCTATACTCTGACAGGTTTGAAAACCTGCGGGAAATGGATAAATTTCTAGATTCATGTGACTCACCAAGTGCTGAAGCCTGTCACCCACAAAGACCTCTGTGAGCAAAGCTACAAGCCTCTGTGATGGCAGACGGACGCATCTCACCTCTGACGTATTTCTGGCTGTATAGTTTTCATCATAATTCAACTCTCCTCAAAAATACCCCCTCATCTCCCGACACAAGGACAAATGCTGAGCCCTGGAATGCCAGGGCCAACCCAGCCCTGCTGAATTCCCCCAACTGCACATCCCCATCCATTTGAAAAGAATTATCCTTTTTAGAACAGTTTAAGAAAGGCATAGAGTGGGGGACGGTAGGTGTTTACTGTCCCCACAGGAGGAGATAAAATAAAGAGCAAAGTAGGAACAAATAGAGATTATAACCTTTAGAAGCCTCCTCCTGTACCTTTTAACCTTGAGGTATAAGTAGGGCTGATTGAGCTCAGGGCATAACTTTGTTTTCACTGTCAATTATCACCACAACATACCTGCCTTGGGCCATTATCTAGAAAGCCTTGACAATTAACAAGATCACGAGGTTTTGGTGTCAAGTTAGCTAATAGCTTATGTGGTCAGGGGGCAGAGTAAAAATCACGTCACCTCAAGATCATGAGGTTTCAGTTTCAAATTAGCCAATAGCTTGTGTGGTCGGGGAGCAGGGTGCACATCACTTTGACTATAAAAATAAAGAAAGACAGTCCTTTTCGGGCCGCCATTCTCCAAAACTCTTTCCTGTCTCAGTCTCGTCATTTTATTCCTTTGCTGACGCCCAACCCCCAAGCCCTTCGTGTTCCTGAAACCCCAGACCTTTATGGGGCTGCCATTTTCTCCAAAACTGTTTTCTGTCTCCTTTCTCATTTCCTCCACTGACGCCATTTCCCTCCCTCCTTGCAGACCCGAAAAAGTTGTCAGGGCTGGCTCCTGGCAACCAAGACTATCACAAGGATAAATAGATCAACTTAATAAATCTATCACAAAGGAAGAGATTGAGGAGGTCATCAAAAATCTACCAACCAAAACAAGTCCTGGCCCAGACGGCTTCACTGGAGAATTCTACCAAATTTTTAGAGAAGAATTAACACCAATGCTAATGAGGCTATTTCACACCATAGGAAGAGATGAAATACTTCCAAATTTCCTTCTATGAAGCCAGCATAACCCTGATACCAAAACTGGGGCAAGATCACACAAAAAAAGAAAATTACAGACCAATATCACTCATGAATCTAGATGCAAAAATCTTCAACAAAATTCTAGCCAATAGAATTCAACAGCATATAAAAAAATATAATTCATCATGATCAAGTTGGTTTCATTCCAGAGATACAAGGTTGGTTCAACATCAGAAAAAAAATTAATGTAATCACCCATATTAATAACACAAAAGATAAAAATCACCTGATTTTTTCGATTGATGCAGAAAAGGCATTTGACAAAGTTCAACGTCCATTCATGCTTAAAACTCTCAGAAAAAGAGGAATAAAAGGGAAATTCCTCGATATAATCAATGGCATCTATGTAAAGCCAATTGCTTTCATCATCCTGAATGGTGAAAGACTGAAAGAATTCCCTTTGCTAATGGGAACTAGACAAGGATGCCTACTCTCACCACTTCTATTCAACATTGTGCTAGAAGTTCTAGCCAAAGAAATTAGGCAAGACAAAGAAATAAAAGGCATCCGTATTGGCACTGAAGAAGTAAAGATTTCCCTCTTTGCAGATGATATGATTATTTATATAGAGAATCCAAAGAAATCCATAAGTAAACTATTAGAGCTAATAGAAGAATTTGGCAAAGTATCAGGATACAAGATAAACATAACTAAATCAATAGGATTCCTTTATACTAACAATGAAATTATTAATGAAGACATCACCAAATCAATTCCATTTACTATAGCCCCCAAGAAGATAAAATACCTAAGAATAAATCTAACTAGAGAAATAAGAGATCTTTACAGAGAAAACTACAAGACCTTACTACAAGAAGCTAGAAGAGACTTACATAAGTGGAGCAATCTGCCCTGCTTGTGGATAGGAAGACTCAATATTGTGAAAATGTCTATGTTGCCCAAAGCACTCTCCTTATGTAATGCAATCCCAATACAAATTCCAGTGACATTTTTTAATGAGATGGAGAAACAAGTCACCAACTTTGCTTGGAAAGGGAATAAACGCTGGATAAGCAAAGCATTACTGAAGAAAAGGATCACAGTGGGAGGACTCACACTATCCAACCTTAGAACCTATTACACAGCCACAGTAGTCAAAACAGCCTGATATTGGTATGAAAGGAGACATATAGACCAATGGAACAGGGTAGAGACCCCAGAGATGCCACCATCCTCCTATGAACAGCTGGTATTTGACAAAGGTCCTAAGATTTTGAACTGGGGTAAGAACAGTCTCTTTAACAAATGGTGCTGGCATAATTGGATATCCATCTGCAAAAAATTGAAACAAGACCCACATCTCACACCTTATACAAAAATCAACTCAAATTGGATAAAAGACCTGAATATAAAAGCTACAATGATAAAGCTCACCCAAGATAAGATAGGGTCAACAATGGACATTTTAATACACAATATAGACAGACTTCAAGTTCTGACAAACAAAACGCATTCATCAGAAAAGAAAACAGATAAATGGGAATTAGTAAGAATCAAACACTTCTGCTCATCCAAAGACTTCATCAAAAGAATTAAAAGACCACCTACAGAATGGGAAAAAATATTTGGCCACTCTATGTCAGACCAACACCTGATCTCCATAATCTATAAGGTTCTACAAAATATCAATAAGAAAAAAACAAATCATCCAATTAAGCGATGGGCAAAGGAGATAGACAGACACTTCTCTAAAGAGGAAATCCAGGCAGCCAAAAAACACATGTGGACATGTTCACGATCATTCATTATTAAAGAAATTCAAATCAAAACGACAATGAGATACCATCTCACCCCAACAAGATTGGCCATCATCCAAAAAACACAAAACAATAAATGTTTGAGAGGCTGTGAAGAGATTGGAACTCTCCTTCACTGTTGGGATTGCAGAGTGGTGCAACCTCTTTGGAAAGCAATTTGGTGTTACCTTAAAATAATGGATATAGATATACCATTTGACCCAGTAATTCCTCTGCTTGGAATATATTCTACAAAATCAAGGCCATTCACACCAACTGCTACATGCACACGAATGTTCGTTGCAGCACAGTCCACGACAGCAAAAAATTGGAATCAACTCAGATGCCCAACGACAGAAGAATGAATAGGTAAACTTTGGTGTATGTACTCAATTGAGTTCTATACACTGATAAGGAACAACGATGATAGCAGGAAACATCTCTCAATTTGGTCTCAACTGGAGGACATTATGTTGAGTGAAACTAGTCAGCGACAGAAGGACAATTATTATATAAGACCCCTACAATAAAAATTTAAAAGCATACTCATACGTAATAGAAAAGACTCTTTGATGACTACGAGGGTGAGGAGGGCGGGGGGGGCAAGAGGAGAGGGTTTAGATTAAATAGTTGTTAGAAATTTGTTTGGGGGAAATTGGTGACAATACACATTAGTAAGAAGATCAGTATTAATGGGACTTCAACACAACTTGTGTACTCCTCTCTTAACCTAGTATTGTAAGCACAGAGTGTGTACACTTTCATTTTTATTTAATAATGAAAAGAAAACATTAAAAAAAAAAGAGAATTCCACAGGGGGAGAAGGGAATGTCCTCTGGCTGGTCCCGGAGACAGGCATCTGGACTTCTGGAATTTAAGTGGTATCTTCTTAAAAGCTGTTTCTCGCTCTCTCAATGAGATGAAATAGTTTCAGGAAAATAAAGGGGTTGAAAGTCCACCTCCTCTGAGCACCCATAATTCCCACTTTCTCCCACTCTCAATCTTTTAAAAAAATCAGACCAGCAGACATTAGCCTGGAAGATCTTCTCTGGGGGTGTTAAAGATGATTTTTAAAAAACACTATAGCAAGAAAGATGTGGATTTTTCAAATTGTTTCATGCCTGTCTGTAAACAGACAGCTTCTCAAAATTGTATGTGTTTGGAAAGTTCAGTGTTAATCTGTTAAGCATTTAACTGTGTCCTCCCCCAACAAACCAGAACTGTGAAGGTGACCTTGTTTGCAAATAAGGTCTTTGAAGATGTTGTCTGTTAATATGAAGTCAGACTTGAGTAAGTCAAGTCCTGATATCGTCTGAGCAGTGTCCTTATTAAAGAGAAGAAGACACACAAAGAGACAGACACAGAGGAAAGACACCCATGTGAAGGTGTATCTATAAGCCAAAGAATTCCTGGGGCTACTAGGAACTGAGAGAGGCAAGAAGGGATCTTCCTGTAAAGACTTCAGAGAGAGCATGATCTGACTATTCCATTGAATTGCACAGCCTTCCAGAACCGTGAAACAATAAATCATTTCTGTTCCTATTAGTCTGTGTTATTTGTTAAGGCAGCCCTAGAAAACTAACTCATGGTGTTAGAACTCATTTGGAATCTCGCCTGTCTGGGAGAAAGACACAGTTAGAAAGAAACCAGGGCTGATGGCCAGGGTAGGAAGGTACTGGTGGTGCAGGGTTAACTAGACAGGAGGTTCCAATTTACCCAAAGGCCCACTAAACCAAAAAACAAGCCCACGGCTGTCAAGTTGATTCTGACTCAGTGACTCTGTAGGACAGAGTAGAACTGCTCCATATTGTTTTCAAGGAGCACATGGCAGATTTGAAGTACTGACTTTTCTGTTAGCAGATGTAGCACTTAACACCACTAGGGTTTCCAAAGCTATTCCTACAGCTGGGGAAACACAGTACCCAGAGAATATCAGTGTCCCAGATTCCTGACGGAAGCTGAGTCCTCAATGTCAGAATTTGCACAATGCGTGATTGGTGATCCCTGTAGGTACTGGAAGTGCTTAAGTTAAATCCAGCTCATTCAAGTGTGTCTGAAGCATCCCTTGAAGAGACACTGAGAGAAGCGATCAATATGTTCTGACCAGGATTTTTAACAGTATTTGATTTTTTTTCAGACTGGGATAGAGAACAAAATCTTATAGTTGTGAAATTGGATAGCTTGTGATAAAGTGTCTGTTCTTTGTGTATAAAACTTATCCCTGGTGGTGGGGTAGGGCCATAGGCCAAGCTGCCCTAGTGAGCTGGCCTAGCAGGAAAACTTGCTCTTGGCCACACGACATGCGCGTATTGTCAGAATCCAGACTGATAAATGAAATGGCTTGGGGACATTTCCTTGTTCCTACTATTTACCTACTTGGTGAACCTCTGAGGGGCTTATCATGCTCATCTGTGATGGGAAAATCACTTAACGTGAGCTTTCTGGAAAACAAATTTGATATCACTACCTCGTTGCTTAAAAATAAACAGAACCCACTGTGTGCTTAGTGATCCTCCACCAGGCATTGTTTCAGCTTCTTAAACATTTCTCTACCATTAGACGAAACTTTACTGGTAAGATATGTGACCTGGGTCAGCTATGAAACTCTTGATCCTTTATTAATTTTTTATGAGTTTATTTCTGCCACCTTTAAGTTCATTGTACTGTTATGGCTTGTGTGATGCTGGAAGCTATGCCACTGGTATTTCAGATACCAGCAGAGTCACCCACGGTGGATGGGTTTCAGTAAAGTTTCCAGACTAAGACAGACTAGGATGAAAGTCTTGGTGATTGACTTCCAAAAGTTAGTCCGTGAAGATCTTATAGAGCACAGCAGAACATTGTCTGACTTCCTTGTTTTGGACACATCTTCAGGAAGGATCAGTCTCTGGGACATGACATCATTCTTAGTGAAGTAGAGGGCCAGCAGGGGCATGGGAGATGCTTGGTGAGAAAGATTGGCACAGCGTCTGCTATGATGGATTCAAACATGCTGGTGGCTGTGAGAATTGTACAGGACCAGTTGATGCTTCATTCTGTTGTACATCATCATCAACAACAACAACAACAAAAAACTCTGCTGCTGTGAAGTCAATTCTGACTCATGGCAACTCTATAGGACAAAGTAGAACTGCTCCACCGAGTTTCTAAGAAGTGTCTGGAGGATTTGAACTGCCCAGCTTTTCGTTAGAAACCATAACAACATTTAACCACTAAGCAACCAAGGAGTCCATTGTACATAAGGTGGTCATAAAATGGAGTTGACTAAAAGGCAGTTGTCTATCATTTATGTATCTATCAATTAATTTATCCAGCCAAGGCAGACTGCCAAAGAACGGTATAGGGGACAGGCAGTTTTTGACCTAGGGGAAGAAAGAGAAAGCCTACCACTAGGTCACAGGAGACCAATCTTCCAAGGCAGACAGTTGGAATTATTGTAATGTCCTGAATAATTGGGTTTCTGGTTGCTTGCCAAAATCCTGGGCTTGCAACTTGAGCACTCTCCCAAGGACACACTGTGGCATAGTCAAAATGAACTGGCAGAGAGTTTGCTTGCCTCTTCCTCTTATGCCCCATCCATCTCTCTGAGTGCTTCTTGGCATGGGGTATGTGTTGTATTATTAAAGATAGAGTACATCACGAGACTGCTTAGAAATACACATGAACTCTGGGTCTCTCGTTCTGAGCAGGAAACGAGGGTTAAGTAGAGTGATGAAAGCACTTCTGGAAGGAAAAAAATGTTACCACAGCTGTCTTTTACCTGCCAAATCCAATCCTTTTCTCTGATGCACGTGACAGAGCTCAGTGATAGCATGTGACTCTCTGTACTTAGGCCTGGTTCCCAGCAGAAAGTCTGTTGTGGATCTAAGATTAGGAATCTGGTAACATTTTGCCCTTGGGGATTTGTGTGAAGGGAAAAATCATGCAAAGTCTGTTTTAGGTTTGACTTCTGTGATTCTATGGAAACAAGGCATCAGTGCTGAGAATCCAGTGAAAATAAAAAAGTGAAGAGAGTGAAGCTTTGAGGCTGGGGGAAATGTAGGGAGGGAGAATAACAATTTATTTAGGACTATATTTGGCTATTCACTTTTGTCTCTTGGATCTTTGTTAGGAACTTTCTCAATGGGTGGTTGATTCTGACCTGAGAGAGAGTTATTGACTGTGTTGAGAAAACAGCTTTGGAAGGGAGAGAAAAGGGATGGCCGAATGTCCTATTGTCTAGGCATATTCAACCTTGTCTTGTTAATAATGTTTTGGTGGTTTCCACGCCATTTAGAAAAATGGAACAAACAGGAAGACAGGATTTTGTTTGAACTGTGTTTTCTATTTATTATAATAATGGGATGGGAAAACTTCAAAGTCTCAATTTCAGTTGTGGGATTGTCTGCATGCCTCAGTCTAAGACCAAAGTATGGATGCATAGCACTTACCCCACCTCCATCTGCAATGCTGACTCTATAGTAGAGATTCACGCTGAATTCGTGGCAGATAGATGGAGCTCAGTGTTCAGAGTAAGTATACGTGTGTTTACACACACATAATCACGCCTGGAGCAGCTGTCTACCCTTGTGTCTTCCTGGCAAAATGGAAGATGTGGCCCCGAGGGTGATAGCCCCAGGCCATTGTCATTGCTCCCCCTGCAGGTACTTCTGACAGTGAATGAGAAGGTACGAGAACCGCAAGGTCTGCTTCTCTATCAGACCCTGTTCCAACCCTGTTCTAAAGATTTTGGACCGTTTTTCACTCTCTGATTATATTAAGTTCTTTAGGTGGTGGTGGTGGGGTAGATCCGACATGAGGAGGTCTAACGAGAGAGTGTTGTTACTGATCTCAGTCAATTTGAAACTCCAGAATCTGTAGCCAGATTGTCAGTCCAGCACCCTGATTTGAATTTCAGAAAGCCAACTGAAATCAGCCCAGCCACTTTCATTTTCATTTGCTTTCTTGATGTTGCTTGATGTTAAAGTATCTGATTAAAAAATAATAACTGACAAGTCACAGTGCAGAAAAAAGACCTTTATCTAGGACTGAATATAAATGAGATAAGTTGACAGGGGTTTTACTTAGGAGTTTAATATAATCTAAGTAGATCCTGTTATGGAAAAGGTTTTTGAGATGTTTAACAAGTACATCCTCATCAGTGTCCTCTTAAAACTGCACCCCAGAGCCGGAGTGACTACCCTCTGTAACGAACGTGCATGCTTGGCAGCCAGAGTCCCTTCTGGCTCCTCACCCTGTAAAAGTGATGACACTGATACAAGTATGCATGTACACATTGTCGTTGAGAAATCTGTAACCCCACAGCTAATACGTTTGACATAGCAGGAGTTTTTAGCCAGCTGGTGCTAACGTGATTAACACTCTTCTCCTTTTCCAAATACATATATAACTCTCTATTACCTTTAGTCTGGTCCCTTCTCCTTGAGATATTCCAACTGTCCTCAAAGTATAGGAATCCTGAAGAATTACTCAACCTTAAGAATCCCTGGATGGTGCAAATGGTTAATATGCTTGGCTGCTAACCAAAAGTTTGGAGATTTGAGTCCACCCAGAGGCACCTGGGAAGAAAGGCCAGGCAATCTACTTTTGAAAAATCAACAATTAAAAACCTTATGGAGCATAGTTCTACTGCAATACACATGAAGTTGCCCTGAATCTGGATCAGCTTGACAGTAATTGGTTAAGAGGCCAGCTCTACTTCCAAATAGCAGACAGAGAAATAAAAGGGAGAATCTCATCAGTCTACCAGCACTGTTCTATGCCCATCATACATCACTGTCTACCTATCTGGTAGACGCTTTTCCTTCGAGGTGATATACTACACTTATGGTCCCTGGTTATGCCACAGTGTTATTTTGTGTTGAATTCCAAGATTGGACCCCTATAGTTCATGCTCATTTTCTCAGGGGTTTTCTCCAAAACTCGGCACTGTACCTGATAGGTGCTCTACATGGGCTTTAAACATGAGGCACTAGTTGCCTCCTGTGAACCCAGGCTCTTCAGGTGAGATGTATTCCCCAGCATAGATCCCATTTCCGTCTCTTAAACTTTTTGGAGTCCTCAGTATATTTTCCTGCCATAGACCATGGTCAGAGCCTTTGAGATCAGGCTGATGGGTTTCTTTTAATTTTCAGCAATGGGAGGCTGGGACCTAGGTTCTCCTGGAACCAGTCACATCCTCTGCAGAACTTTACACCAAGGTGTTGCAAGACAACCCCTTATCCTTCTGAATTTTCTTCATATGAATGAGTGCCTGCTGGCACTACAATTGTGTAGAGAATCAACTCAAGTTATTACTTTCTTTTTAGTTTTACTGTATATATCATCCATCCATCCATCCTTCTGTCCTTCTCCGTGTGCCCTTGTGCCTGTCTGCCCATCCATCCATCCGTCCACACACATAGCTCTGGTGGCACAGTAATTGAGACTTCAACTGCTAACCAAGAAAGTCTGTAGTTGGAATCTATCAGCTGCTCCTTGGAAATCTTATAGGGCAATTCTACTCTGTCCTATGGGATCACTATGAATTGGAATCAATTGGATGGCAACAGGCTTAAATAAGTATATGTGTGTACTTGTAAGTATATGTATGTGTATATATACATGTCTACTTATAAGTATATATGTACACCTTAAATAAGTATATGTGTATGCACATACACACATCCATGTATATATTCTTTACTGTTTTAACCTTTTTAAGTATACAGTGCAGTGGCATTAATTGCTTTTACCATGCTGTGCAACTGTTGCTATTATTTCCAATATTATTTTTTATCACTCTGAACAGAAACTCCTTACCTTTTCAGTCGTTACTCCCAAGCCATTACTTGATTTTTCTCAGTAGTTGTCTTAGTCATCTGGTACTGCTCCAACAGAACATACCACAATGGATGCCCTTAGCAAAGAACACTTTATTGTTATACAATCCAGTGAGCTGTAAGTCCAAAATCAGGGTGCTGGCACCAGCAGAACACACTCTCTATCCACTCTGAAGAAAGATTCTTGTGTTGCATCAGTCTTTCTTTGGTCTGAGAGCATCTTGGTGTAGGAACCTCAGGTCTGAAGGATGTGCTCTGTTTCTGGTGCTGCTTCCTTGATGGTCTAAGGTCTTCAACTTTCTCCTTGCTTCGTTTTCCTTTTATCCTTTGTAAGATAAAAGGATAAAAGGTGGTGCAAGCCACAATTCAGGGAAATTTCATTTACAAAGAAGCAGTGAGGTGACCTTAGGAAGGGCGTTACAGTCTCACCCTAATCCTCTTTAACATAATCCACTCTATTAACCACAGGCAGAGATTAGGATTTATAGCACAGGAAAATCACAAAAAGGAAGACAGTCACAAATACTAGGAATCATAGCCCAGCTAAGTTATCACACACATTTTCTGGGGAGGCAAAATTCAATCTATGACAATAGTGAAAATCAGCTTCAAATTTGACAACACATGGAAGAGCAGTGGCCAAGCGTCAGTTTAAACCTTCTGAATTTCTCAACACCCTGTTTTAACATGAAAAATTAAAAAGCAGAAATATCATTACTGAGAAATGGCATCTGTATTTGGAGCAGGGTAGCTACAGGGGAGTGTGTCCACTGTACCCCTGAATTCTGCCCACAGTCATTTCAGTTGTCTGATGCTGTTCTAACAGAAATACTGCAAGTGGATGGCTTTAGCAAAGAAAAGTCCATTGTTACACAGTCCACTAGTCTATAAGCTCAAATTCAGGGTGTCCACTCTGGGGAAAGGTTTTCTTTTTTTATTGGCTCTGAAGGAAAATTCTTGGTCAATCTTTGGTCAGGGAGCATCTTTGCACAGTTATCTCACTCAGGACACGCTCTATCTACTCCTGTTGCTGTTTTCTTGATGGTATGAAGTTTCCAATCCTCCACTTGCTTCCCTTTCCTTTTCTCTCTTGTAGGATGAGGGATAAAAGGCGGTGCAAGCCACACTCCAGGGAAACTCCCTTCACATCGGAGATGGGAGGCAACCTGAGGAAGGGTTTGTAAGAGTCTGACCCTAATCCTCTCTGACATAATTCCTTCTACTAAACACAGACACAGATTAGGACTTACAGCATAAGAAAACCACAAATTGGAGGTCAGTCACAGAACATGAACCAGACAGATTACTACACATATTTTGGGGGACACAATTCAGTCCATGGCAGTAGCTAAATGCTTGTCTTTGCCTAAATAGTACCGCATATGCCTGCTCCTCACTTTGGGACAGCATGCTCATCCCTCTGCTGCCTGCACTGGACACCTTGGCCCTCCAGTGCCTTCGTAAATCACCGCTGTCTGTGCCACGCTGAGGTCTTCCAGCTGCTTGTGACTCTTGGCTTTGCCCATCTATGTCTCTCCACCTACTCTTCACCAGAACCATGTGATTTCTGTACTTGTCTAGACATGTTAAAACTTAGTTTATTCAATGAAGGAGATACTGTCTTGCTCATACAAGTCATTCTGTTTCACACTGCCACCATGAGTCTACTAACACGTGTCCTGCAGCTAGCTGCTATAGTGCAAATGGTGACTGCCGCGAAGTGCGGGGTATTGAGGCAGTGGTACTGAATGACTAGGAAAGAGAATCACACTGACTAGAAGCCACATGGATAAAAGCTCTGAGGTAATCCGAGGCAGCCTGGTAAAACCTCAGCATATGTCATACTTGGTGTGCCAGAATGAACACTGTCAAGGGAGACAGGAGATTTGGTTCTGTTCCTGACACTAGACTTCTATATCAACCTAGGAAAGACAGTTCGTAATAGGTAACATGTCTTTACTTACATCATCTGATTTCATCCTCACAAAAGAGCTAGCCAGTAAGTATAATTATTTCTGATTTTGAGACAAAACTGAAATGTAGAATTTATGTCTGGTAATTTACAGGGCTGGGATTCAAAGGCGAGTGTGTCAGTTAATTTTTGGCTACTCCAAAGTGCCTCTACAGGACTCTACTGTTAAGTAGTCCCTACATTTCCCCCAGTTCCCATATCCAGTGATGCCCGTAGTGATGCGGTGGGAAGGAACCAGGGTCTCTGCTGTTAGGATGACATCCTCTAAGAAGAGAGCACTAACCGAGCCCTCACCTCATCTCTCCATCAGAGCCTGGATCGATCATTGGTGTAGACAGAAAACCCTCCCTTCTATGTAAAAGGTCTTCCAATAAGGATGTCCTGTCTTTGAACTTGAATAAAATAAATTGTGTAAACAATACAGTTTTAATTGTTTTTGTATTTTGAAGTACATTTGATGGCATTATGTGTAGAAAAGAACTTTGGGCAAATGGCCACTGCAGCTCCTTCCAAATGGGGCCCAAAATAATCAGTTATCATAGCCTAGTATCTTTTGCCATTGATAGTCACAGCCTCGCCTCTTCCATTCTGGAAAAAAAATATGGGCCAGTGATTGCGCCAGAACCAAATTCGCACCAAAAGGTAACTTTTTTGAGATGAAGTGGAGAGTCTTGAGTCTCCAGTGGACTCTTATCACTCCAAATGTGGTGGTTATGTTTACTAACAAAAAATTCATCAAAAAATGGGCCTGGTCACTGAACATGATTTTTTGGCCAAAAGCAGGGTCAACTTCCAAAGTTTCCAGAGCCCAGTCAACAAATGTATGGTGCAATCTATGGTAATTTTACTTCAGTTCTTGAGCTGAAACAATTTTGATTTTGTAAGGGTAAAGCTGCAAGTTCAGATGCAAAATCTGCCAAATCGTGGTAGAAGAAAAGTCCAGTTCTTGTGCTTGAAGGGAAATTGAATAGGATGGATTCTCAGTACACTCTGATGAATGGTGGCGATATTGTCATTGGAATGTGTGGTTTGGTGATGCAAAGACATTATCTGATTGCCAATAGACCTGGTTGTCTCAAATTTCTTTTATTTCTCCTGTTTCTTTCTTCCTTTCTCTCTCTCTCTCTTTTTTTTTGTGTGTGCGGGATTAAGCAAAAGTATAAAATCCAAATTAATTTTGTATACCTCCGTATCAGCAGCTCCTTCTCCTCTCCTTGCCCAGTGAGAGTACACTCTTCCTTTTCATTCTATACTTGTCTGTTCTCTTAACAAGTTCTTGTTCCCTCATTTCCACTTTCTCCCCCACATCTAGAAAGAGACCAGTAGGACAGCATCCTATAATACAAAGAATGATAAAGTCACATATCACACGGTCACATTGTGCCACCAAGTCCAGTCTACTTTTACCTGAAGAGTTCACCTCAGTAGTGTTTTCTGAACAGGGGCAGCAGCAAGTCTGATTCATGAACAGGGTAGGTTTTTCCATTTATATGGATCTCTTTTGGTTTATTGCAGTAAGTTCTTGAAGTTCTCCTTGTATGGGTCTCTAATTTTTCTAGCTAGATTTATTCCCAGCTCTTTTATCTTCTTAGGGGCTATAATAAATGGTATTGATTTGGTGATTTCTTCTTTTACGATCTCTTTGTTGGTATAAAGGAATATAACAGTTTTATGTTTATCTTATATCCTGATACTTTGCTGAACTCTTCTATTAGTTCGAGTAGTTTACTTACGGATTCTTTAGAGTTTTCTGCATATATGATCACATCATCTGCAAATTTATTTTTACTTCTTCTTTGCCAATGAGGATGCCCTTTGTTTCCTTGTCTTGTCTAATTCCTCTGGCCAGAACCTCTATTACAATGTTGAATGAAAGTGGTGAGAGTGGGTATCCTTGTGTAGTTCCCATTCTGAAGGAAAAGTCTCTCAGTTTCTCTCTTTGTCCAGGATGATATAGGTAGCTGGCTCTGCATAGATGCCCTTTATAGCATTGAGGTATTTCCCCTCTATTTTTATCTTGCTGAGAGTTTTTAGCATGGATGTATGTTGGACTTTCTCAAAAGCCTTTCCTGCATCAGTTCACAAAATGACTTGATTCTTATCTTTTGTGCTGTTCATGTGGTTGATCACATTAATCAGTTTTCCAATGTTGAACCAGCCTCACGTCTCTGGTGTGAATCCAACTTGGTTATGACAAATTATTTTTTTTTTGATATGTTGTTGAAGTCTACTGGCTAGGAGTTTGTTGAAGATTTTTGTACCTAGGTTCAGGAATGATACTGGTCTGTAATTTTCTTTCAGTGGGAGCTTTCCCTGACTTTGTTATCAGGGTTATGCTGGCTTCATGGAATGAATTTGGGAGTATTTCATCTCTTTCTATGGTGTGAAGTAGCCTTGATAGTATTAGAGTTAACTCTTCTCTAAAAGTTTGGTAGAATTCTCCTTGGAAGCTGTCTTGGCCAGGACTTTCTTCGGTTGGTAGACTCTCTATTACTTTTTCAATCTCTTTGTGATGGTTTTATTAAGTTGTTCTACTTCTCCTTATGATAATTTTGGTAGCCGGTGTGAATCTAGGACTTTTTCCATTTCCTCTAAGTTTTCAAATCTGCTAGAATATAGTCTTTCACAGCATTCTGTTACGATACTTTTGACTTCAGATGGATCTGTCGTGAAATCTCCCATCTCATTTCTTATTCAGGTTATTTGTTTGCTGTTTTTGTTTTGTAAGTTTAGCCAGTAGTTTAGCAGTTTTGTTAATCTTTTCAAAGAACCAGCTTTTGGTTTTGTTAATTTTTTCAGTTGTTCCTCTGTTCTCTAGTTCATTTAGTTCTTCTCTAATCTTTATGCCTGTTTTCTTTTGGTGCCTGAGGGCTTTCTCTGTTGCCCTCTTTCTACTTGTTCAAGCTGTAGGGTTAATTCTTTGGTTTGGGTCCTTTCTTCCTTCCAGATGTGTGCACTTATAGAGATAAACTGACCTCTGAGTACTGTTTGGCTGCACCCCATGGGCTCTGGTAGGATGTGTTGTCATTCTCATTTGTTTCTGTAGATTTATTTATTTTGTCTTTGATTTGCTTTTTTAACCCATGGCTTTTTGAGCAAGGTATTATTCAGTTTCCATGAGCTCAAATGTCTACCTATGTTTTTTCTGCTGTTGATTTAGACTTTTATGGCTTTATTGTCCAAGAAGATGCTTTGCAATAAATCAGTGGTTTGGATTTTGTTGAGACTTGCTGTATGTCCTTACACATGGTCTGTTCTGGAAAATGTTCTGGAAAATGTGCATTGGAGAAGAAGGTATACATATCTGTTCATGGATAAAAAGTTCTGTATATGTTGATGAAGTCTAGTTGTTTAATTGTCACAGTAAGATCTTCTGTGTCATTACCGAGCTTTCTTCTGGATGATCCGTCCATTACTGAAAGTGGAGTGTTGAAGTCTCCGACCATCACTGTGGCATGACCTATCTCATTTTTCACTGTTGTCAGTGTTTGTTTGATGTATTTAGATGCTCTGGTATTTAAGTGCTGTGTCTTTTAACCAAAAGGTTGGCATTGTGAATCTGCCAGGTACTCCTTGGAAAGTCTATGCGGGTAGTTGTACCCTACTTATAGGGTTGTTATGAGTCAGAATCGACCCAATGGAACTTGTTTTTATTTAGCGTTTGATATTGGGTTCATAGATATTTAATATTATTATATCCTGCTTACAAATTGAAACTTTTGGTGATAAATAGTGAGCAATCTTGTCCACAAAGGTGGATTTTACATTAAAGTCTATTTTATCTTAGGTTAGGATTACCACTTCTCCTCTTCTTTGTATGGGAGTGGCTTAGTATATATTTTTCCATCCTTTGATTTTCAGCTTCTTTATGTCTTTAAGTCTAAAGTTTGTTTCTTGTAAGCAACATACAGATAGGGTGTGCCTTTTGATCCAGGATGTCACTCTCTGTCTCTTTATTGGAGCATTCAATCCATTTCTATTCAGTGTAATTATTGATAGGTATGTGTTTAGTGATGTCATTTTGATGCATTTATTTTTGTGTTGTTGATGTTTTCTGTGTTGCTCTTAATATTCTGTTTTGGGTCATTCTTCTTTACGAGTTGACTTCTCATCTTTTTCAGTGTTGGTTTTGTGTTTGTTGAGACTTCTGTATTATGTTTCTTGTTTTAACATGTTACATCATTATTTTGCTTTGTGGCTACTCTTATGGTACCCCTTACTATTCTAAGTTTAAACCAGACTGTATCTTCTGCATATCTTTTTAATTTTCCCTCCATCTGAAAGGGTATGACTACTGTAAAATATTCCATTTTAGTGTGATGATGTCATAGTTTTCATGTTATGATCACTGGTTCTCTTGTTTTAATATTGTAGCTTTGATTGAGCTTTGTGACTTCCCTAACTGAGTAGATTTCTGGATGCTGTGTCCTGCATTGCTTCCTTGAGTATACACGTAATGATTTTGTTTTTCTGAGCAAAGATCTTCCTTGAGTATTTCTTGGAGTTTTGGTTTGGTTTTGACAAAGTCTCTAAGCTTCTGTTTGTCTGAGATTGTCTTAATTTCACCATCACATTTGAGAAACAATTTTGCTGTATATGTAATTCTTGGTTGGAAGTTTTTCTCCTTCAAGGCTTTGACTATGTCATCCCACTGCTTTTTTGCCAACATCGCTTCTGCTGACAAGTCAGATAAAAGCCTACAGGGCTTCCTTCTGAGTGTTTGCTTGGCTTTGAGCATCACTGCCTTTAAGAGAATCTATTTATATTTCATTTTAATAAGCTTGATTATAATATGTCTCAGGGTCTTGCTTTTGGGGTCTAGTTTTTGTGGCATTTGATACGCATCTTGGATATTTTGTTCTCTTCTTTCATAATTTCAGGGAAGTTTTCTGTCAGGAACTTCACTACAATAGCCTCTGTGTTTTCATCTATCCTTCCTTGTTCAAGAACTCTAATTATTCATACATTGTTTCTCTTAGTAGAGTCCCACATGTTTCTTAATGCTTCTTCATTTTTTTAATTTCTTTTTATAAATGTTGTTGTCAGTTGCTCTATCCACAGGGCCACTAAGTCTGACTTCCATTTCTTCACTTATGCTCATTTGGCTTTGGATTGAATTGTCTAATTCTGCAATCTTGTTACTGATCTCCTGGATTTCAGATCGATGATGTTTAATCTGTTTAAATAGCTTGCTTAATTTTTCATTTTATTCTGCTGCATTTTGTTTAATCTCTATGAGGGCTGTACATGTAATTCTTTTGTACTCGACCTCCAATAGATTCAGAAAGGCTTCTTCATCTGGGAAGTTCTTTGATTTCTTATTTTGGGTGTCTTCCAGAGCCATGATGGACTGTTTCTTTAATGGTTAGCCTTTGACTGTTGTCTGCATGCTATCTAGAAGCTGTTTGATTTCTTCAGTGTTACCTCACCAGACACTAAGTTATAGTTCTAATAGGGGAACTTGTCATCAGCCATCTCTGTGTACTCTAGTGACTGGTCCTGGGTGCACTCTGTGGGGCAGTAGGCTCTGCTCCCTTACTGGCAAAGATGGCATCCTCTTTATGGCATCACTGCGGGGCCACTAGCTGACATTGTCATACAGATAATCATACAGTGAGGAGTGGAGGAGATGCTGCCAAGCCAGTCAGCTGTCAGTTCTCCAGGTGGTCTTATTTTCAAAAAGATGCTTTACTGCTTAGGGAGGAACTTTCCAACAGCTGCCACAATCAGTCAGGCCCTCAGGTGTAGCAGGCCCTGCCTTCTAGCTGACAATGAAAGCACCTCATAGGCTGTCCCCAGATATTAGGGTGTAGTACAAAGCAGGGAGAGGTTAGGCCCTTCCTGCCATCTTCTGCCAGGCCCCACTCAAAGCCCTAGTTACCATTGTTGTGATCATAACTTTTCTGCTGGAGAAGCACTTTCCAGAAACGCCCTGCTCTTTGGTGTGAAAATTAGACCCAGCTAAGGCCTCTCGGTGGGTGACTCCATCTCTCAGTTGACCAAGATGACATCTTGTCAGAGCTGCCTTTCCTGCCATGAAACAGCAGAATCTATGGTGCAGCTCAGGAAAGAGAATGTAGAGGGGCAGTGGTGCCCTCAGTCAGTAGCCAGGCTCTCAACATGTAATTATCCCATGCATAGTCTCTCTGCTGCTCTGTTTGCTGTTTACTTAAGTACTGAAGTTTAGCGTATTAGCTGGCTCATGCCCAGTACCTGTCTCCTGGATAACAAAGAAGCCATCAGTACCTTCAGTCCTCATAAATAGTGAGGCAGCAGAAGCAGGACTCATCATGGCACTGCCTCATCTCTGAGGGAGGTAGTTATGTTGTCACTGGCACCTAGTCGATTCTGGCAACCTTTGCCAGATCCTAGGGCTTCCTGGATGTCCATGCTGCTCTGTTCAGTTATCATTCCAGTTCTTAGTTCTCAGAGGGAATTCAGGAGACATATGTCTAGTCCATCATGTTGGCCCCATCCCCTCAAACTTCTTGATTAAACATTAAATTGTTCTCACAATGTGATGATTATGCAAATCAGAAATTTCACATAATGCATGCAATGTTTGGCAAATAGAACCCCATTTTGATAATAAACTAATAATTTTTTCATGTTGTGGAATCATGTAACTTTTCATGGCTGTTTGTCGAGACTAATCAAAAAAACATGATAAATGTGGCCACTATAGCTTCACAAACATCGCTACCATGAGCTGTTGAAAACTGGACTCCTTAGATAGGTAACATATAGTGGATAGGAAACATGACCTTCTATATCTCTGTGTGATCTACAGCAATTCTTGACAGAATTTGCTAACTCATAATTGCATGAAGATGCATAAATTGAGAGTTAAAGAGAAATAACTTAGCCTACACTATAAAAGAGGCAGTGGTAGTTCATTACTTAGCTAATTTAAACATAACCATATCTGATAACCATTTAGTTTCATATTGATAATCATATTAGTTTCCTGTTGTTGGTGTAGCAAATTGCCACAATCTCAGCAGCTTAAAACAACACAAATTGATTTAACTTTAGTTTTGGAGATCAGAAGTCTAAAATCAAGGTGTATATAGGGTTGGTTCCTTCCAGAGGCTTAAGGTGAATATTTGTTCTTTGTCCCCCATAGCTTGTAGAAGCAGCCAGCATTTTTTTTTAGCTTATAGCCACATCACTCCAGTCTCTGCTTCCATCATCAAATGGCCTTCTCTATGTGTCTTTCATGCCTTCTTCTCATAAGGATACTTGTGACTACATTTGGTGCGACCCAGGTAATTCAGATAATCTCCCTAATTTTAAGAACTTTAACTGAATCACATCTGCAATTTCTATTTTGCTCTATGAAGCAAGATTCCAAGATTCTAGGGATCAGGATGGAGGAATCTTAGGTGGGTAGGGAGTGGGAGGCAATCACTTAGCCTACCAGTTAGTTTCTGATTTCTTTTCTAAATTCTTCTTCGCTGTCATGGATTGAATTGTGCAGTAGATGACTAAGACAGAATTTGGTACTGACAGTGGGGTGCTGCTCTGATAGATACCAAAAATGTGAAAGCAGTTTTGAAACTGTGAATGGATTGAGGACTCAGAAGGAAATAGGGAGAGCTGTTACACTGGACATGACACAGGTGATGAGGAGTGGGAGCAACCAACTGGTGTAAGTAGGGAAGTGACTGTGTTAGAGAACAGGCAGCAGCAGAAAAACAGAAGCAACAGAACTAGGAGACTAGCATGAGATAATTCTAGAACCTACCCATGGAGCAAGAGAGCTAAGTGCCTGTGCACAGGAGACTTCCTGGTGGAGTGAGATGTCTGTGGGTATGTAATAGTAGAGCTAAGTTCATCAACCCACAGATAGAGAGAGAGATCCGAGTGTTCCCTGGCTGAAGTTTACTAGTGGAGTAGGGTATTTTAGGTACTTATTGGTAGAGCAACTGAGCTTCAGTATCCCTGCCCCAGGAGGGCAGACGTGGAAATTAGGTGCCAAGAGCCAAGAGGCCAAGAAACTGAGAAGCAGAAGATGAAGAGACAAATAACAGAAAAAGACAAGCTGCCTCATTCATGAAAGTATGGCTATGATCTCAAGAGTTTCAAAGGTGGAGCGATGGACTATAATGTTTCTAAGGATGGAGCTGCCACTCAGATGGACCTGGAGAAAGGTGCACCTAAAGCCAAGGGAGCAGAGTTGCTGGCCCAGTGAGGATGGAATGCAGAATTGAAACTCAGGGCTAAGGAGACTCCACTCAGGATCCAGATAGTGTGGCCAATATCTAGAATCTGAAGGCAGGCATATTGCAGGAATAATCTAATCTCAGAGAGCAGAAAGTTGTTTTCAAGCCTTCAGAGCTAATGTAATTTATTCTACTAGCTTGCTTGGTAATTGTTATGTGGGCTTTCCCTCCAGTTTCTGCCATCTGTAATGGAAATGTCTAGCTTGTGCCTGTTCTGCCACTACACTTTTAGAAACAGATAACCTGTATTCTAGATTTCACAGATAAAAAAGTATTTTTGGATTTTGGGCTTCGAATTAAAACTATGGCTACAACTGAATATGTTCTGCATGTTACAATGATGTGATTTTTGTTGGGGTGAAGGGAGGAATTTTGTCCCCCAAAAACATATGTATCAATTTAGCTGGACCATGGTTCATAGTACTGTATGACCATTTTGTCATTTGATGGAATTTCCCAATGTGTTATAAATTCTTTTACTATGATTTAGTAAGATGGATTAGCAGTATTTATACTGATAAGATCTACAAGATGGGGTAGTGTCTTAAAATCTCTTTTGACATATAAAAGAAGCAAGCAAAGAAAATGGGAACCTCATACCACCAAGAAAGCAGTGCTGGAAGCAGTGTGCATCCTTCGGACCCAAGGTTCCTACACTGAGATGTTCCCAGACCAAGGGAAGAACTGATGTGTGACAAAAACCTTCCACTAGAGCTGACAGAGACAGAAAATATTCCCCTGCAGCTGATGCCCTGAATTTGGATTTTTAGCTTACAGGACTGTGAGGAAATAAATTTCTCTATATTAAATCCATCCACTTGTGGTATTTCTGCTGTGGGAACACTAGGTAACTAAGACATCCACCAAAGAATTAGGAAATGCCTGTAGTAAGATAAGGTTAAGAGGGAACTATACACTCTAGTCAAGTATGGCATCTTCTCTAGGCATTTTGTCCCATTTTATTTTTACTTCTTGTCATCTGGTGGGAGGTGGGGAATCCCCATCTGTCTCCTCCTCTGACCCAAACCCTCCAGTGTTGTTGGACATTGAGGTGCTGCTTTTTGGTGTCAGGCTCTAATAAGAGTGTATCTAGCTACAGTGACATTTATGTCATTACTAATGAGACTTTGCTTAACTCCAATAATCTTCATTAATTTTAGCTGCCTACTTTACTTAACACTGTGAAATGCTACTGAGTGCTGCATCTTTTCTACTTGACTTTGTGGGCTCTGGACCTGTTGTCTCTGAGCTCTCTATGTGTTGCAATTGCAGGGAATTTAGGGTCCCCTATTGGCAGGTACGAATATTGAAACTCTTTCTAGAACCTTATTAAATCTTTCTCACTGTTCAGGAATATTTCTATTTAACTACTTCATGCTAAGGAATATAATGAGCTAACCTGGAACTAAGTATCTATTAGAGAGTAGTGGATGAGAGGAACAAAAACTCAAATGATGGGTAGGTTTAGCAGTAAGAAAGAAGTATTTTTTCTTGAGGACTCCTTTGACCCTTCTAGGCCAGAGAAACCAGTATCTCCTCTAAGTTGTTGTTAGCTGACACTGAGTTACTGCCGACTCACGGGGACCCTATGTACAACATAACAAGATGCTACCTATCTTACTATCTTCATGATAATTGGTATATTTGAGTCCATTGTTGCGGTCATTGCATTTAGTGCTTTTCAATCTAGTTGGCTCGCAAAGTAGGTCGCCAGGCCTTTCGTTTACTTTGTCTGAGTTTGGAAGCTTCATTAAAACCTGTATGCTGGGGCGATCCTGCTGATATTTGAAACAGTAGTGGCATAGCTTCCCGGATCCCAGCAATATGCAAGTCGCCATCGTATGACAAACTGACAGGTGGGTGGTGGTTCTCCTTTACGCATTCACCAAAAAAATAGAATTCCACTCCAAATTTCCTTGGGCTGTCTGCACGTTTATATTTCTGAATCATGTTCAACATTTCTGTACTATACACTACGGAGTTTTTTGGCCACTGTTAGTTAAAAAATAACTGATAATTACATCCATGTATGACAAGTTGGAAGATTTCATTCGTTAAATTTATTGAAATAAAATCAGTCAGAGGGAGAGCAGAAAATTATACTTCTGGGAGGAGGTGGTCTGAGGCATCCACTTCTTTGTTCGGAAGCCTGTGTGAGAAGACCTGGGATGTACGCCCTCAGATCCTCTGGTGGTGAAAGGTAGACTAACGCGGAGAAGCAAGTGGTGGCCCCCTCCAGCTAGAAAAGGAGACATGGGGCAGTGACGAGAGAACAGCAAGGAAAACAGAAAGATTTGCTATTCCCCAACTTGTACTTGGAAACAATTTAAATTTACAGAAATGTTGGAAGAACAATATAGTGATTACCCTAAACTTACCCATTGTTAACACTGAGCCACATAGGCATTCTCACTCCTACCCTGTCTTAGCTATCCAGTGCTGCTATGTAACAGAAATAGCACAAGTGAATGGCTTTAACAAAGAGAAATTTATTCTTATAAAGCCTAATAGGCTAGAGGTCTGAATACAGGGAAAGACTTTCTCTTTCTGTTGGCCCTGGGGGAAGGTCTTTGTCATCAGTCTTCCGGTCATCTAGGAGCTTCTCAGCCAGGGATTCCAGGCGCAAAGTACAGGCCGTGCCCTGGCTGTCCTTTCTTGGTTCTAAGAGGTCCCCATGTCTTCCTGCTCTCTTCTTTCTTTTATATTTCTAAAGAGATCGACTTAAAAATACAACCTAATCTTGTACATTAAGTCTTGTCTTATTAATGTAACTGCTTTTAACTTTGAATCATTAAACCCATAGAGGTTGGATTTACAACACATAGGGAAATCACAAAGGATGACAAAATGGTGGACAATAATATAATAGCAGGAATCATGGCCCAGCCAAGCTGACTCATTTTTAGGAACACAGTTCAATCCATGATGCACATTCATAAACTTGTGTGTATACATTTATATGCGTGTACACATATGTGTATGTTTATATTTGTGTCTGTATCTATATATCATTTACATCTGCATGAATATATGTACACCAGAGCCTTGGTAGCACAGTGGTTAAGGGCTACAGCTGTTAACCAAAAGGTCAGCAGTTCAAACCCACCAGCTGCTTTTTGGAAACACTATGGGGCAGTTTTATCCTGTTCTGGAGGGTGAGTATGAGTTGAAGTTGCCTAAACAACAATGGATTTGCTTTTTTTTTTGAGTTTATATATACACACATTTTTCTCTGAAAGTAAGTTGAAGGCATCATGATACATGCACCTCCTACAAATAAAGACATTTATGTATGTAATCACACTACTATTATCACACCTAATAAAATTGATAATTTTATAATAAAACTTAATACACCATTCATATTCACATTTTCCCAACTACCCAGAACAGTTTTTCACAGTTTCTGTTTTTCAGTATATAACAGAGAGATTTTTTATGCCTTTTTCTTAACCTTGAGAATAAAAATACTGAAGGAGTGGGAGAGATGCTTGAATGGGATGATTAAGCATTTTTTTGGTGTAAATCACTCTGTAAAAGTCATGCCATGCCATTTTCATGACATCTGTTGTAAAGATTTTTTTTGTAGATCCTGGTAATATCCTGTCATGGATTGAATTGTGTCTCTCCCAAAGTATGTGTCTACTTGGTTAGGCCATGATTCCCAGTATTGTGTGGCTGTCCTACATTTTGTGCTTTTCCTATGTGTTATAAATCAGAATCTCTGCCTGTGGTTGAAGAGGTTTAGGGTGGGCTATAACATTGAGAGCTGGGAACCTTGCATCACTAAGAAAGCAGTGCCAGGGACAAAGCATGTCCCTTGGACCCAGAACTCTCTACAAAGAGAACTTTCTAGACCAGGGGAAGATTGATGACAAGAACCTTCCTCGGGAGCCACTACAGAAAGTTTTCCCCTGGAGCTGATGCCCTAAATTTGGCCTTCTAGCCTACTAAACCAAAAATACCAAGCCCATTGTCATCCAGTCGATACCAACTGCTACTGACCCTATAGGACAAAATAGAACTGACCCATAGAGTTTTTGAGATGCTAGACTGTGAGAAAACACATTTCCCTTCATTAAAGCTGTCCACTTGTGATATTTCTGTTATGGTATCACTAGATGACTAAGATAATCCTGATAACAGACTCTTTCTTATGAATTTAAGTCTATATAAAGACTAAATCTTGAGAGACTCTAGTTTCTTTTTTGAATTCTTTCTTTTTTTGATTATTATGATTGAGTAAAAATGTACCTTCCCATATAAGTTTGCATGCCCACCTATATGCAGCTTCCACTGCTCTTCCTATAGTTTTTGTTTTTGGTAGAATGATAATGTATGCTAAAATAATAACTGAAACAAACAAACAAAAAACCAAACCCAAAACTTGTTGCCACTGAGTCAATTCTGATTCACAGTGACTCTGTAGAACAAAATAGAACTGCCCTTTTGGGTTTTCAAGACTGTATTCTCTACAGAAGTGGACTGCCACATCTTTTTCCCATGGAGTACCTGGTAGGTTTGAACTGCTAGCCTTTGTGTTAGCCCCTGAGTGCTTAATCTGTGTGTCAACAGAGCTCCTGTAGGATAATGATAGCAACTTTCAATTTTGAGTCCAGTGTTTTTCAGATTTTAGAGTTATTAACAATCATTTTATAAAAAATTCAACCCTCAAGATACTATATTGAAAGATTCTATGCGGGCAAATATCAAATGACTCAAGAAGCATCAAAAGAAGATAGCAGAATATATAGAGTCACTATATCAAAAAGGACTAGTTGATGTTCTACCATTTCAGAAGGTACCATATGAGCAGGAACTGTGGATACCGGAGGAAGAAGTCTATGCTGCACTGAAGATACTGGTGAAAAACAAGGCTCCAGGAATTGGTGGAACACCAACTGAGATGTTTCCACAAACAGATGCAGCCCTGTAAGCGCTCGCTGGTCTATACCAAGAGATTTGGAAGACAGCTACCTGGCCAACTGACTGGAAGAGATCTATACTTATGCTTGTTTCCAAGAAAGGTGATCCCACTCAATGTGGAAATTATAGGACAATATCATTAATTTCACATTCAAGTAAAGTTTTGCTAAAGATCATTCAAAAGCAAAGGTGTATGTCAGGATTTGTATCCTTTCATCATACCTAGTCAATGCGTATACTGAACAAATAATCCAAGAACCTGGACTGTATGAAGAAGCATTTCACATGAGGAGCAGAGGTAGACTCCTTAACAGTCTGTGATACGAAGATGATACATTTTAAATAGACGAGAACTTGAAGAACTTACTGGTGAAGATAAAAGCCTACAACCTTCAGTACAGATTATGTATCGGTATGAAGAAAACAAAAATTCTTACAACTGGAACAATGAGAAACATCATGATAAACAAAAAGATTGAAGTTGTTAAGGATTTCATTTTATTTCAATCCACAATCAACATCTATAGAAGAAGCCGTCAAGAACTCAAAAGACACATTGCATTGGGCTGCAAAAAACCTCTTTAAAGTATTGAAAACTCAAGATGTTACCTGGAAGATTAAGGTGCACTTGACCCAGCTGTGAAGTTCTCAGTTGCTGCCTGTGTATGTGAAAGCACAACAGGGAGGAAAGAAGAGGGAAAAACTGACATCTTTGAACTGTGGTGTTGGAGAAGAATATTGAATATACCATGGACTGCCGAAAGAAAGAACTCGTGGAAGAAGTGCAATCAGAATGCTCTTACATACTTTGGACATGTTAGCAGGGATCAGTCTCTGGAAAAGAACATTATGCTTGGTAAAGTACAGGGTTAGAGAAAAAGAGGAAGTCACTCAATGCGATAGACTGGTGCATTGGAAGCGACAAAGGGTTGAAGGACAACAATGATTGTGAGAATGGTGCAGGACTCAGCAGTGTTTTGTTCCACTGTACATGGGGTTGCTTTGAATTGAAATTGACTGTGAAACGTAATAACCGCAACAAGACTCACTGACAGTGTTTTTTGGTAGTGCAGATCCTTGGCCTGTGTCACCTGAGATTCTGATTTAGTGGGGCTGGAATACGGCCCAGAGATCTTTAGTTTTGAAGAATATCCCAGGGGATTCTGATACTTGAAGAAACAGTGACTTGTTTAGGCCTGTTGCATGTACATTTTTGAAAAATTTCTTCAAAATGAAGTACACATATACTTCTGGTTCCAACTGAGTGACTCAGTAATCTTTTTGATTTCAGTAATTTTTGGCTTTTAGGCAAAAATTTTTCTCTGACATGAACACAGGCACTTACTCAATGATGTATATACAATATTTTGAACTGTTTAAGGGCTTTCCTGTCTGTCATCATACCATGTGAATAACTACTCCACCACAAAGTGAAAATCAAACACACTAAAATAAATAGCAAATGATGAAGCATTCTCTAATTCCAGTACACTGAAATAAAAGGAGCTTAAGATAAGGGTGTCTGTCCTAGACCAATCTCTTCTGCTCATAAGAAAAAAGACTAGACTGGACAACCAGGTAAAAGTATAAGCTGTCATAAATACATATTAGGTTCAGAAAAGTAAAAGCAAGGCTAGAATCTCTAATAGACTATGCCGCTTGTTCCTGCTTATGCCTGGACAAAGTTGTTTCTGGAAGTGGTGTGTATCTAGGTTTAAGCTTTATCTTGGTGTGAGGGCCTGGTGGTGCAGTGGTTGAGAGAGATCACACATGAGTTATGACTGCTAATCAAAAGGTTGCCTGTTGAAATCTACCAGACACTCCTTGGAAAAACTTTGGGGCAGTTCTACTCTTTCCTACAGGGAATTGACTGAAACTGCTATTTTTCAACAGTCATTGTATGAGCATGTCTTGAAAGAAAACAAATTTTATGTCAGGTGGACATCCTGGGGGCATTGTGGTTAAGTGCTACAGCTGCTAACCCAAAAGGTTGGCAGTTTGAATCTGCCGAGTGCTTCTTTTAATTCTATGGGGCACTTTTACCATGTCTAATAGGGTCACTATGAGTTGGAATCAACTCGATGGCAGTGAGGTTGGTTTAGTTTTGGGGGACCATATGGACCACACTTAGAGTGATACTATTCAAAAGTTTTGACCCATATAGTCTAGCAGAGTAAACATAAATATTTCAGCACATTTTCAGGAGGTGAAATATGGTGAGTTAGTATTATGGTGTCTGGAAATTTACCAACAGGTATGATACCTCATGGACATGGAAGATGTCTGGCTCCTTGTGGGATGACTTCACCTAGTGGCTTCCTGTGGGGACTTCCAGAGTTGCTAAGAGTCTCAGAGAGAATGAACAGAACCATTTATCATGCCAGGAGTGATGTTTTTCAGGACTGAGCAACTTTTTAAAGGAAGCAGTGAGATAGCTTTAGGAGCCTAAAGAAATTATTCAAAAAAGACATGAGTATACTCGGACTGGATTAGGAGCTAGAGATAAGGGATGAAGTGAATTATCTCTGTATCTTGAATTCCTTTTTCGAAAATAAGTTAAAAAGATAACTTGCTAAAACATTTGCTCTGAACAATTACTCAGAGTAGTGATGCTGCTGGGAAGGAATTTGCCAGCTGGTTGAATGACGGGAATAATCTCTTTGAAGTTTCATTTGTGTAGAGCTATAATCTTATTAACTAAAATTCAGGTGGATTTACAAGTATCTGTCCTCTAGGGTCACTATGAGTCAGACCCAACTCGATGGCACTGGGGTTTGAGTGGGGTACTGGTCTCTAAGTACCTGTACTGTGATGACTCAGGTAAATTTAAAAGCCAGTAAAAATATTTGATGAATTTCAAGAGTTTTGTGTTTCATGCATGTTATAAATTAGTGTGTTAACAAAAACCCAAATCATGAAAATAATTCCTTTATCATAAGATAGTATTTTTGAAATATTGAACAACTTTTCTCTGGTCTTTGTTTTTTTCACATCATCCTTTCCCCCTTTCAAGTTATTAAACTGTCCTGTGAGCACCGGCTCTTGAAGGAGAAACAGCAGAAGGCAGAAGGAAAACAAACAAAACACTTCTTTTGATTTTGTTTGTTTGGTTTTAATGGGACAAGCAAGGATTCAGCCTAGGCAAGGTTTGTGAGAAAGCTTCCCGAGTGAGCGAGACTTCCCAACCTTCCTCACCTCACCCATAGCCTCCCAGACTTGACCAGATGTCCAAGCCCTTGAGAAAGCGAGCGGTCAGTGGGCCCACAATGAGAAGAGGACAGGCACCCAGGAAGGGAGTTGGTGCCTTTGCAGCTCAGCCTCTCCTGGGGGAAGCTACAGTCAGCACTTCGGTTGTTCTGCTGATAGGAAGCTTATCTGCACTCCCACAGATGTCTTCCAGTCTGATTAACTCTAGGTGGAGGTTAGCAACTGTGGAGTCAACCTCAACTCAGGGAGACTCCATGCACAACGGACCAAAACACAGCCTGTTCCTATGCTATCCCATGACCAATTGTGGATGGGACCTTTTTGAGCATCTGATTTTCACTGGATGACTTTGGGAAGTAGATTGCCAGCCCTTTCTTCTGAGTTCATCTTAGTCTGGAAGCACCACCAGAATCTGTTCAGCATCATAGCCGTACACAGATATCCAATGACAGATGAATGGTTGCTGTGCAAGAGGCACACTGGCTGGGAATTGAACCAGGATCATCTGCATGGAAGGCTAGAATTCTACCCCTGAACACCACTGTTTGTATTCAGGGCACTGAAAAATGCTGGGGGTTGTTGTGGAAAGATAAAGCAATGTTCATCACACCTGAACTCTGTTGAGCTCAGAGTAAAAACCCTGAAAGTCCCGCCTTTTCAGCTAAGCCAGGACAACTATAAACTATACTTGATTTATCTAGCTGGAGTTCCTCGGTTCTGCAAACCATTAATGTGCTTGGCTACTAACTCAAAGTTGGAGATTTGCATCCATTCAGGCACCTCGGAAGAAAGGCCTGAAGATCTACTTTTGAAAAAAATCGACTATTGAAACCCTATGAAGCGCAGTTGTTTTCTGACACCCATGGGGTCATCATGAGTCGGAATCAAAACCTTGGCAGCTAGTTTTCTAGTCAATTCTACTGTGCCTTGTGATGTCATTTGTATATAGATATATGGGCACTGCAGGTGAAAGATCCATCTATTCTAGTTAATTATCAGATGAGATAAATCTTTCTGCCAGGGTTACCTTTTCTAACATACAGACTTAGTTACTGAATTTGCAGTGTAAAATCTTTTGTGGATTTCTACATGCCTCCAGGATACCTCCTGAGCACAGCACCTAAACCTCCTTGTGATTCACAGTATCTCAGAAACTTTGGGCACTCCCTGCCATCTCCACACCCTCCGCAGTAGTCACATATGATTATGCATTTTTTCCGAAGAGCTCATGCATCTTTACCCTTACATATCTTTACAACATAATATTTCTCCGTCAGGAGTGCCCCTTCTTCCCTACTCTCATTTATACTTCCCCCTTAACTCCCATAACTGATACCTAGGAAAATCCTAGCACCCATGCAACACCCAGGGTGGGCATCACTTTTTATGTAAATCTTGCACCGTCAAGTCCAATGACACCCACCTCCAGGAAGAATTACTGCTAGTTAATATTACAGTACTTGGGTCTCAATACAGAAATTCTGGTTGTGTAGTAGTTAAGTTCTATGGCAGCTAATCAAAAGGTCAGCAGTTCAATCCACCAGGTACTCCTTGGAAACTCTATGGGGTAGTTCTGCTCTGACCTAGAGGGTCACTATGAGTTGGAATTGAGTCAACGGCCCTGGATATGGTCGTTTGGGGGTCTTGAAACATCTTCGTAAGTTGTAAACTCACCCATTCTTGCCACAGAATTGTGTTCTCTGAGGGCAGACTTTCAGCCCCTCTCATTTTGCTTTTGTACCCAGGACAAAGGAGGGCATACAGTAGTCACCTGACTGACATTTGCCGAATTTAATTGAAATGATGGGAAAGTAATTCTTTGATCATGAGTGGCCTATATGGATACCACATATGTGATACTTTGAGTGTTCTTTCACATGGTTCAAGAATGATCTAATTAAAGGTTTCCAGGAGGATACTCTTTGACTGAAGAAGATAGCTTCCTAGTGGTCTTTCACAGATGCTTGAAAATCTATCACAGTTTATGTCTTTCTATCAAATATATCAATAAACCTTTATGGAGTATCTTCTCTGTGCTAGATAAACCAAACCAAATCAAACCCAGTGCTTTCGAGTAGATTCCAACTCATAGCAACCCTACAGAACAGAGCAGGACTGCCCTATGCAGTTTCCAAGGAGCATCTGGCAGATTTGAACTGCTGACCTTTTGGTTAGCAGTTGTAGCACCTACCCAGTACGCCACCATTATCTTTTTTCTACTTCACCCATGCCAAAGACAGATTAGGTGGAATGAAAGGAAATGGAAACTCAGAAACTTTTAATCTTGCTTTTTGCCGTTTCTATCCAGTTCCCAAGAAGCCCTTGTAAAGTAGTAAAGTGATTAACAGCTACCTGAAAAGTTGGTGGTTTGAACCCAGCGCTCTGTGGGGGGAAGATATAGCAGTCTGCTTCTGTGGAGTTACAGCTTCAGAAACCCTACAGGATCACCTTGAGCCAGAACTGACTTGATGGCTGTGGGTTTGGTTTTGGATCCAGTTCCCAGTGCCCCAAAATATTCCAAGGTGAGAGGAAGTTTGGGATGCTCTCCAGGGAAAGAGAGGGAACACTACGGAGCAGAAATCTGTGACTGTTGGCAACAATGAGCCCCAAACCAGCTAGTGTCTTTGTGCTTCTGATATGAAGGTCATCTGAAAGTGGAGAGAAGATTTATATGATACAATGTAAGAAATGGGCAGCAAGAGCAAGAAGCAAGCTTTTATATCCTGTCCTTGGCGTGAAGCCTCTAGAAGAGACAGACGTTCCCTGGTCTTCTGCTTGAGACCCGATTGAATCATTTTTGGCCAGGGAGAAGCTCTGCAGCAGACAAAATTTTGGCAAACTTTCATGCTCCTTTGCCACAGATGGAAGTCATATTTCCGTAGATAAAGGACATTTAGGATGGGGAACTAGGCTCAAAAAAGCAGAGACTTCCAGGCATATGTCTATCTTCAAACTCTCTGCATTCAAATATGTACCTGGCACCCTGATTAACATTGCAGAGAATGTCACTGTGACTAGGATGTAGTCCTTATCATTAAAGAGTCTATATAACTAATGCAGAGAAAAAGACTAATATGCACTAGTAATTAATCAACTGCTACACTGAGTAAAGTGCCAAAATAAATGACTGTTCCTCCCCTGTTGTACTGCTAGCTGTCCTTGCAGAATATACTGAAATACGGGCCTGAGCCTAAGGTGAGCAGCACCCAAGGGAGGACTAAATTATTTAGACTGCCAGGGCCACCTTGTCTCCAGGCCTCCAGGAGCGTTCCCTCTGCCAGGAGTGAAGCCTGGTAGATTGGAGGTGGTGAGAGAGGGGAGAGGCAGACAGTTTCCCCAGGGAAGGTCTGCCGCGCAACAGCCACAACTGCCTGATGGGTGTCAATCTCTCCATGGACTCTGCTAGCTCTTGTAGCTGCAGATGCAACAGTAAGAACAATGAGAAGAAAGGCATCAGGATATATTGATAACATTTCAATACTGTATGGATGTACATCGAACACTTAACCCATTTGTTTGTCCTTCTGTGATTGCATGTTACTGTGATGATACTGGAAGCTACAGTGCTGGTATTTTCAATCCCAGCAGGGTCATCATGGTAGACAGGTTTTTTGTCTCTAGTGGAGCCTCCAGACTAAGACAGACTAGGAAGTAAAGCGTGAAGATCTGCTTCCAAAAATCAATCAATAAAAACTCTACAGAGGACAACAGACTACTGCCGTCATATATCGCTGGAAGATGAGCGCCACAGGTCGGAAGGCAACAGCGGACTCGAGCATGCTGGTGATTTTGAGGATGGTATGCCACCAGGCAGTGCTCTGTTCAGTTTCACACACAACTGGTATAAGCCAGAACCTGCTCTATGGCAGCTAGCAGCAACAGCATGGATGTACTCCAATTCAGTCATTTGTGTCTTTTTTGCATTTGAGACCAAGTTTAGAAGGTAGATGGCTTCTTGGAGCCCTAAGTTTCCCTGGGTGTTGGACTGTCTGTGGTTAGGCAAAGCAACCAATGGGTTCTTTCAGGATTAGTTCTTTCCTTTTCTCCTTCTAAATCCCTGGTGGCATAGTGGGTAAAGGCCATGGCTGCTAGCTAAAAGGCTGGCAGTTTGAACGCACTCTGTGGAAACTCTGTGAGGACTTCTACTCTGTTCTATAGGGTTGCTGTGTGTAGGAATCAACCCAATGGCACTGAATTTGCTTTGAGTTTTTCTTTCATTATGTCCAACTTCACCCTTTTTAATCAGCATACTTATTTCTTCTACTTTGTTACTCCAAACCTTCCTAATAGCGTTTTATACTCCCATCACTTTTTAAAATGATGTAAATATTTTTGAGGACCTGATACTTAAACACTTGAGAATGGAGGGCAACAATGGGGGGAAAAAAGAGATGGTTTTTACCTAGTTGATACAGTTGCCCAAGGAAAGTCTTACAGTAAAGCCACTTAAAATTTATCTTTGCTTTAAATCCTAGGACAGAGTTGAAGGATGAAGCTCTGAGATGACAAAATGGGCCACCATCCTGGTTAATGGAACAAGAATCATATTTGCAAGTCCAATAGATGGAGATTTCCCCTTCTTATCTTTTTTCAGTTTTCTCTGCTGTCAGAGATGAGGGCTGTTCCCAGGGTAGGAACAGCGGCTGCTGTGTTCTGTGCCAGGGACTGGAACTTCCTCCCTAGCAGGGGAACTCATGGCGGCACTCATATTTATGCCACCACCCTGCTCTCTTGCCAAGTAGCTTCTTAGCAGAGCAGCATCCTGGTTTATGTAGTGACATAATCCCACTGGGGGAGAGGAACACAGATCGCTTTGACTTACTCATGTCTTACCACAGATGCCAACAAGGCTTAAGAGCTTGGTTTATTCCAGGAACACAGAAACAAGTGTGAACTTCCTTTATGGCAGGTATCTTCACATGTATTCAAGGATATTACTGGGTGTATGAAGATAAAGGCATGACCTATCGTCTTGCTTATATTGTCATTTCTGACAATGACTCTGTATGAATTGAATTGTGCCTCACCCTACCCTACTCCCATGACGTGTTGAAGTCCTAGCCTATGCTGACCTGTTTGACCTTGTTTGGGGTCACAGAGCTGTTCACTAATCAGTCATGTGTAAGTAGAGTAGGTGCAAGTCCTAATGCTTTCTGAATGATGTCTTATAAAAGAGAAAGATAAAGTTATGCCTGGGGGAGGTCACCACTTGAGGATCCATCCACAAGCCAAGGGACTCCAAGGATTACCAGCAGCCACTGGAATAGAATTTAGTCACGTGGATGGTCCTAATTGGGAAATCTATTTTGCTCTACAGTGGTCTACCTAGCTAAAAGATGGACATTCTATTAGGGAAAGAGGGAGGTACTGGGGACAGTTGGCAGTCTCTGCCAAGGTACTCAATTTTGGCCATCATTGCAAAACCATATATATTCTTCTTCCCTCAAAGGCCACGCACAGTAATTCCCTAAGGGAGACCATCCTAAAATCACACTTGGCTCGAGGTCTAGATCTCTGGGTAATGAGTAGCCATCTCTGTCAAATCTAGATGAAGTCCCTCCACCCAGTGAAAATAAGCTATCTGCTTCCTACATATACTCAACATGTCATTGTGACAAGTATTAGAATAACTACAGCAAAACTCTCATTCAAAAAGGGAAGAATGGGAAACACCTGCTAGTCATTGGTCCGTAACAATGTTCAAATCCTGGTGGATAGAAATAGCAACTACCTACCTTGTCACAGAGCAGTTTCCTTGGTAAGCACCTCTGATTGTTCCCGCTAAGAAAGAGCCTGACGCTGACAAAATTCAGAGCACAGTGGCAAATCAGACTGAAATTTTACTGAGAGTTATAAGCTGCTTTTTCAGGCCTCCTTCACAGCTGACAATCCTGTACCCTAAGTAACACATATTATGCAAAAGCATTCGACTGTGTGGATCATAACAAATTGTGGATAATATTGTGAATAATGGAAATTTCAGAACATTAATTGCGCTCATGAGGAATCTGTGCATGGATCAGTAAGCAATCATGTGAACATAAGAAGGGGACTCTACATGGTTTAAAGTCAAGAAAGGTATGTGTCAGGGTTGAATCCTTTCACCATATCTTTTCAATCTGTATGCCAAACAAATAATTCATGAAGCTGGCTATATGAAGAATAACAAGATATCAGGATTAGAGGAAGGCTCTTTAACAGCCTATGTTATACAGGTGACACACCTTGCTTGCAGAAAGTGAAGAGGATTTGTAATACTGGTGATGATTAAAGACCACAGCCTTCAGTATGGGCTGCACCTCAATATCAAGAAAACAAATATCTTCTCATCTGGACCAATAAGCAATGTCACAATAAATGGAGGAAGGACTGATTTGTCCAGGATTTCATTTCACTTGGTTTTTATAATCAATGCCCATGGAAGCAGCAGTCAAAAAATCAAAAGGAACATTGCACTGAGAAAATCTGCTGCAAAAGACTTCTTTAAAGTGCTGAAAAGTAAAGACAGCATCTTGAATACTAAGGTGTACCTGACTCAAGTCATGGTGTTTTCAGTGGCATTATGTGCATACAAAAGCTGGACAATGAATGAGGAAGACTGACATAGAATTGACACTTTTGAATTGTGGTGTTGGAGAAGAATATGGAATATACCTTTGACTACCAAAAGAACTAGCAGATCTGTTCTGGGAGAAGTACAACCAGAATGTTCTTTGAAAGGATGGTGAGACTGCATCTTACATACTTCGGGTAAGTTGTCAGGAGGGATCTATCTCTGGAGAAGGATATCATCCTTGATAAAACAGAGGGTCAGGATCAGCAAAAGAGGGAAACCCTCAAGGAGATGGATTGACACTGTGGCTGTGATAATGGGTTTAATCATAAAAATGATTGTAGGCGTGGTGTAGGACTGAGCAGTGTTTTGTTCTGTTGGACACAGGGTTGCTGAGAATCAGAAATGAATTGATGGTGTCTAAGAACAGCAGCAACAATAACACAGTACTTGAAGAAGCTTTTCCCTAAAAAAACGAAAAAAAAAAAGAAAACCCCAAATCCAGGGGCCTTGTGTCTTAGTATTGTCTACAGAAACATAATCAGTAAGAGAGATATCGATTGAATGACTGATTTTAAGGAATTACCCATGAGGTTGTGACAGTCTGCCACATCTAAAACTTGTAGGTCAGGTGACAGGCTGGGGATTCTTATAATCTTATGTTCCCAAATCCATAGGTTAGGTAGCAGAAACAGTAAGAGTGAAAGGGTTCTAGCAATGTCTATTTATAGTCTGGAGGCAATAGATATCACAAGGGAAATTCCTTTTTTGCTCTTAAGGCTTGTAACTTGTTAGATGGGCCTACCCACATCTTGGAGGGCCAACTGATTTAAATCACATGTTATTACTTTGTAACAGCATCTACACTAGTATTTGATCAAAGAACTGGGCTCCATAGCCCAGCTAGGCTGACACATAAATTTAGCCATTACACACCTTGAAAGAGCAAGCCACAGCTTTTTCATTCATCAGAACTGGTTTGGGTTGCAAGTAAGAGAAATCCATCTCAAACAAGCTCTGGAAAGAAAGAGACTGTACTGACTCATGAGCCTAAGCTACAGGAAAGGCAATGTTGAGCCTGTTGACGTTGTTATTGAGTACTGTTGAGGTAGATCCAACTCATAGCAACTCTATGTACAATGGAACAAAATGCTACTTGGTCCTGAGCCGTTCTCACAATCACTGCTGTGTGTAAACTCACTGTTGTAGCTGCTGCATCTATCTATCTACTTTAGGGTCTTCCTCTTTTTTGCTGACCCTCTATTTTAACAACACTGATGGCATAGTGGTTCAGTGCTACATCTGCTAACCAAAAGGATTGTTGCTCAGATCTACCAGGTGCTCTTTGGAAACTCTTTAGGGCAGTTTTACTTTGAGCTATAGGGTTGCTACGGGTTGGTATGGACTGGAGGCAGTGGCTTTGCTTTGGCTACTGTAGCAAACATGATGCCCTTCTCCATGAACTGGTAACAGTATGTCCAAGGTATATAAGATGAAGTCTCACTTCTAAGGAGCACTTTTGTTGCACTTCTTCCAAGACAGATTTGTTTGTCCTTTAGTCAGTCCATGGTATATTCAGTATTCATCACCAGTACCATGATCCAAAACCATCAATTCTTCAGCCATCCTTATTAATTTTCCAGCTTTGGGATATATATGAGGTGACTGAAAACATCATGGCTTGGGCCAAGTGTACCAAAATGACATTTTTGCTTTTCAACACTTTAAAAAAGTGTTTTGCAATAAATTTGCCCAGTGCACTACACCATTTGATTTCTTGACTGCTGCTTCCAGGGATGTTGATTGTGGATAAAAGTGAAATGATAATCTTGGACAACTTCATTATTTTCTCCATTTATCATGATGTTACTTTTTCATACAGCTGTGAAGATTTTTGTTCTCTCTGGGTTGATGTCTAATCCACTGCTGAAGGCTGTATGTAGCCTTTGATCTTCATAAGTAAGTGCTTCAAGTTCTTTTCACTTGAAAGGTTGAGTCTTCTGCATATCACAGATTGTTAGTGAGTCTTCACTCATTCCTGATGCCACATTCTTCTTCATATAGTCCAGCTTTTTAGATTAGTTGCTTAGCACACAAATGGAATAAGCATAGTGAAAAGGCAAAATCCCAACAGACACTTTTCTTGATTTCAAACCATGCAGAATGCCCTTGTTCTGTACATCCAACTGCCTCTTGGTCTGTATACAGATTCCACATCAGCACAATTAAGTGTCCTGGAAATCTCCTCCTTCACAATGTGTTCCATAAATATTTATGATCAATACAGTCAAATGTATTTGCATAGTTAATAAAATATAGATAAGAACCTTTCTGGTATTTTCTGCATTCAACCAAGACCCATCTGACAACAATGATATACCTCATAGGACATCTTCTTCTGAATCCAGCTGGAATTTCTGGCAGTTTCCTGTTGATGTAGTGTTGCCACCATTTTCAATTATCTTCAGCAAAATTTTACTTGCATGTGATGTTAATGATATTGTTTGGCAATTTCTGTATTCTGTTAGATTGCCCTTCTTTGGAATGGACACAAATACAGATTGGTTCCAGTCATTTGTTTGGGTAGCTGTCCTCCAAATTTATTGGCATAGATGAGTGAGCAAATTCAGTGCAGCATCTATTTGTTGAAGCATCTCAGTTGATATTCCATCAGTTCTTGTAGCCTTGATTGTTACCAATGCCTTCAGTGCAGCTTGGACTTCTTCCTTCAGCACCTTTGCTTCTTGTTTATATACTGCTTCTTGAAATAGCTGAAAACTGATCCATTCTTTCTGGTACAACCATTCTGTGAATTTCTCGCATCTTCTTTGGATGCTTCCTGTGTCATTCAGTGCCAGAAACTCTGGTGGTGGTTAAGTGCTGTGTCTGTTAACCAAACGGTTGGCAGTTTGAATCTCCCAGGCACCCCTTGGAAACTCTATGGAGCAGTTCTGCTCTGTCCAGTAGGGTTGCTATGAGCCAGAATTTACTTGACAACAGGGGGTTTTGGGTTTGAGTGTCATTAAATATTTTGCCTGTATAGAATCCTTTAATGTTGCACCTTGAGGCTTGAATTTTTTCTTCACTTCTTTCAGCTTGAGAAATGTTGAACATGTACAGGAAAGGCAAAGTTTGATTTAAGCTGCAGGAATGACTAGAATTGCAAGTGGACAATTACCAGACTTTCTGTTTTTCCTGATGTGTTAGTATCCTATTTTTGCACGATAGGCCTGCTAGTTCTACATTTCAGGAAAGACTGGTGGCTACCATAATTCACTACATGACCTATCTTCTCTTAGTTCAAAGGCAACTTTTCTTAGGGAAGGACTCTTATTGGCCGGCGTGGGTCATGTGCAGGATGAAGTTCTGATTGACAACTCTACTAAAAACAAGTGATTTGAGAGAGAAGGAACAACAAATCCCAGAAAAAACAATGGAGATGTGCTGGGAAATAAAAAGGAGGTGTCTCCTGCAGAACTGGGTAGTAGCCGCTTAGGACTGAATTTAAGTCTAAATTCTTGAGCCAGTTTCCTTCCGATGTTCTGTCTTTCCTCCTATTACTTGGCTTAGTTGGTTTTTATTTCTATGTCAGTGATCTCTGATGTACTGTTGATTTTGATTGGATTTGAGCTGTTGTATCCTCAAATTCAGCAAGGATACAGAAATGTCAGGTAAAAATCTGTCTCATTCTTGTGAACCCATTAACATGGTTAACAGGCAGAAGTATTAGTATACCAAGTTACTTTCCTAATACAGTACTCCTCTGGCAGTTTGAGCTTTACTGATTGATGTTCAGCGTAATAATGCTAATCTGAATAAGCATTCCTGATCTCCAAGGAAGGACATTTGTAACTCTGGAAATTTTTTTTTTTTTTAAAGATTTTTTTTGTTGTTAAAATAAATTTACTATCTTAACAGAAATACACTTTCCAAACATCTTGCTGGGACCTGGCTAATATGAACATCTTCTAGTCCAGACTGTGTGGAAATATAATATAAAACCTTAGAACCCTCAAGGTCAGCCAGAGACCTTCATGGCAAAAGGCTGCTGGCCTTGTGCATGGGGATGGAAAGATTCAGTGGGTTAATTCAAGCATTCAGGAGGCTAACAAGGAAAGCAAGCTATAAAAATGCAGACAGAAGAAAGGAAACTAGCAAACAATAAAAAATGACAGGAAGGTTCCTAACCCATCTGTAATCCATTATAATGCTGTGAACTATTTTCTAGGATATTTTCCCAGGGTTGTTTTCAGCTTCTGTGCTTGTTGGGAAGAGCCCATTTGAGTACAAGGACAGAGCAAGAGAGTAAATGAACTTCTTACAGGCACAGCAGTTCCTGGAAATTTCTTTGAAAGATCATGCTGATGTTTGCAGGAAAATTGCAGATAAGAACAACCAACTACTACTATGTATGTGTCCATAAATCAATTTCCATAAAGCTGCTTGTGTAAAGATGAAGTGTGTTTACAATTAAAAATAGCGGCTTCAGATGAAGTACTGAAATGATGTTAATTTTTTTCAGGTGAAGTACTCTAAATTTTTGTCTTTTTGATAGGCCAGAAGTGCTTAATAGTTTACCTTGTAGTTAATGGTATAGAAAAAAACAATCTTTTGAAATATTTTCTTTCTTGTTTACCAGTAAAATTGTTTTGACTCCTTTACTCTACAACCCCTGGCCTAAAATTAGGGAATTAAATACACCAGCTGTGAAATTTACTCAAATTTTTAAACTACTATATAATTCAGCTAGAATGCTGAATAATTAATAAATATTGGAAAACTATATTGCAAAAAACTATATTGCAAAAAATATTGCATAACTATATTTTCTAAAAGTATAAAATAATGGGCATATTCTATTTTGGAAAAAGTTCAATTACGGGAAATTATCATCAAGCAAACTATTTCTTGAGAGAGATGGAGAGACTATTTTATATTCCTGTTTAAAAATGAATATTCAATTAAATATGTTCTAAGATATATCTTCTGTGAGAAAAAATGATTGTATGGTCACTTTGGAGCTGGTGGTACAAACAATTAACACACTTGGCTGCTGACCAAAACGTTGGTGGTTTGACACCACTCAGAGGTATCTTGGAAGATAGTCCTGGTGATCTAAAATTATCAGCTAGTAAAAATTCTGTGGTGTACAGTTCTACTGTGACACACATGAGGTAACCATGAGTTAGAGTTGATTCAATGGCAACCAGTATGGTCGCTTTAAAAATAAAAAGAAGATTTGGGAACGATTTTGAATCCTGCCAAGTTTTATAAAAAGACTCTCTCTCTCTCTCTCTCTCTCTCTGTGTATCTTAATCCCTTCCAAGTTTGTGGATAGAAAACATATCAACTCTGTTTCTGTCACCTCCTAATCTTGGGTTGTGATGAACTGGTTGGGGATGAATACCTTAAATAGGCTGCTGTAGAGGGAACCTGACATTCTGTCAGAGACTGTAGAACAGGAAATTCTGTCATAGGGGTGTTGTACTTCTGCTCTGTTGGGCAGAATCACTGCATCCTCACATGTAAAGTGAAAAAACCCCAGGATGGTTGAGACGAGCAAACAATGAAATGTATGTCAAACGTTGGGTCATGAACGGTTTTTCAATAAGTGGCATCATTATTATCAACAATGTTATTACTATGAGCCAGAATGTGACCTGGAGCTGGAACTTTGCTGCTGTCAGCAAGTCAGCTCCAGAAGTTTCTTTGTCAGTTCTCATCTGGGAAAACATTCTTCTGCTCCACTAGGGTCCAGATCCGCAGCCACGTTGCACTGCATGTGGTGATTTTGGAAGAATGGCATAGAGTTTGGTTCCCATCTTAGCTGTTTCCACCCAACTCAGTTTGCTTGGGAACAGGCTCTCTTCCTGCCACCTGTCAGGGGAATGCCTTTGCCAGAGAAAAGGTCTGCTCCCTCTTTCCACACTCACTAGCCAGTCAGCTGTTTCCCATTTTCCTCACCTGCAGGGCTTTAGGCCAAACTCTTCGAGGATTGGTTCAAACCAAGGTGAGAGGAGAATAAAAGCGTCTGGTCTTGGGAAAGTCTGTTTTCTTGGCTTCAGAGTTAGGTCTCACCACTTGTGCCGGGTGGGCGTCCAGCATCCAGCTGGCCTTGCCCTTGCTGTCCCTGTAGGGCCATTGGCAGTTGGCACAGTGTTTCTCTACGACCTACTCTTCCTCAATTTTTGAAAATCTCTGCTTGAACTCAGGATTTCTTACCTTGCTTTGAATAATGGTATCTGCCATCTTGAATGATGTTTAATTGTTCAGTCTTTGAAGCCACTGCTGCCTCGTTCTTCTCCCCCCCGCCCCTTCTCTTCTCCTAGACCTTTAAAATGGGGAAATCATTTTTTTTTTTTCATTCAGAGAGAACAAGTTAAAGCAAACTAGTTGAAAACTGGTGAGAATTGTGTGGAAACAGCTGCCAAGGAGACCTGAACTTGGATCTTTGCTGAGTCACTTACTTGATCTGAATTGATAGATGCATTCCCTAAAACCTCTGAGCTCCATTTCTCTCATGTATGAAATCTGAACAGCCACACTCCTTGGGAGTGCTCACAGATGTCCTTTACACGTGGAGAGTAAAGAGACCCGTGATCATTGTGAAATGATCATGAGGGTCCCGGGATTCAGCTGACTGTTGTTGCTAGGTGCCGTCGAGGTGGTTCTGACTCATAGCGACCTTATGACAACAGAACAAACCACTGTCCGGTCTTACGCCACATCCACAACTGTTTGTATGCTCACACCCGTTGTTGCGGCCACTGTGTCAGTCCATCTTGTTGAGAGTGTCCCTCTTTTTCGCTGACCCTCTCCGCTATCAAGCAATCACTCTACCAGGGACTGACCCTTCCTGACAACATGTCCAAAGTATGTAAGAGGTATTCTTGCCACCTTTGCTTCCAAGGAGCACTCTGGTTGTACTTCTTCCAGAGCAGATCTATTGGTTCTTTTGGCAGTCCATGGTACATTTGCCGTTCTTCTCCAATGCCACAATTCAAAGTCATCGATTCATCTTTAGTCTTCTTTGTTTATTGTCCAGCTTTCACAAGCATATGATGAGAGTGAAAATACCATGGCTTGGATCAGGCGCACTTTAGTCTTGAAGGTGACGTCCTTACTTTTGAATACTTTAAAGAGGTCCTTTGCAGCAGATTTTCCCAGTGCAATGTGTCTTTTGATTTCTTGACTGCTACTTCAACAGGTGCTGATTGTGGACCTGTTAAAATGAAATCCTTGACAACCTCAATCTTTTCTTTATTTATGACAATGTTTCTTACTAGTCCAGCTGTGAGGATTTTTGTTTTCCTGATGTTGAGGTGCAGTCCATACTGAAGGCTGTGGTCCTTGATATTCATCAGTAAGTGTCTCAAATCTTCATTTCCAGCAAGTAACGTGGTGTTGTCTATGCAATGCAGGTTGTTAATGAGTTCTCCTCCAATCCTGATGCCTCATTCTTCTTCACAGAATCCAACTTCTCGCATTATTTGCTCGGCATGCAGATAAAAAAGGTATGGTGAAAAGATACAACCCGATGCACACCTTTCCTAAATTTAAACCATGCAATGTCCCCTTGTTCTGTTTTCACGACTGCCTCTTGATCCATATACAGATTCCTTAAGAGCACAATTAGGTGCTCTGAAATTTCCATTCTCCAGATTTGATAGCATATAAAATGTTGTAACAGATCTTATCTGTAAACCAAAATTGAAAAGATAATTGTGATGTTCAGTCCAAATTAAATAAAAATTTGTGTAACAACCACTTGCAGTTTCAACAGAACATACCATTTACTAAATATCCCATTAGGCTAGATGAGTTCTTTTTCTTTCTGTGAAATCAGCTGTATTACAACATCAGACTTTGAATTGAGCAGTATTATGTATCAAATTGTGTCTCTGCAAAATATGTTGATTCTTAGTACCAGTAAATATGACCTTGCAGGAAGATAAGGTCTTTGGCAATGTTGTTAACATGAAGTATACAAAAATAAGGTGGGCTCTAATCCAAGAAGATTAGTGTCCTTGTAAGAAGTGAAGAGACATAGAAAGACATAGACACAGAAGAAAGATGGCCAAGTGATAATGAAGGCTGAGATTAGAGTGACGTCCCTACAAGGTGAGGAACAACAGTGTGGCAATTGCCAGGAACCACGAGAAGCTGAAAGATGTAAGGAAGAATCTTTCCCTAGAGCCTTCAGAAAGGCCATGGCCCTGCTGACACCTTAATTTAGGACTTCCAGCCTCTACAAATGTGAGACAACACATTTCTGTTGTTTTAAGCACCTACAATGTGACATCTTGTAGCGGTAACTCTAGGAGCCAATTACAGACAGCATAGTGCCTTCCAGAGTGGTCATGGTGTGGCCAGGCCTCCCAGAGAGCTGTGTCTTAAGGCTTGAGGGTTCTGTTTATGAGTCACAGGGCACAATGGAAGCAAACACTTAAAGCCAAGTTTCGGAAATGTATCAGACCATTTTCCTTTCTCTTTAGTTCATTCTTTAAAAGTACTTCTTGTTTCCTGTAACTCTCTTATGGATTATAAACCAGCCAATTAGTCTCAAATGAACATATTCTTTAAGAAGATCACTTGCATTAAGAGAAGTTGAATATTAGTATACCAGCATCTCCATTACTCTCGAAGGCATTCAGAAAGAAAACCAAGATTTTCAGCTTCTGTAACAAAGAGTCCCATCACCTAATTGCCATTCCCCCAAGTCTGGCAGGGCTTCATTAGAATGATAGAATTCTTAGGATCATACTGAGCTAATCTAATCTTATTTATTAACAGCAGACCTCATGTCCCTGCCTTAGACAGTATATGGATTATTGAGACCCTGTTTTTTTTTTCTTTTAGCCTCTGTATTCCTAGAAAATAGATTTGCATTGGATGATACATCTGATTAGAAAAGACCCCATTAAGTCAGGCATTTAATATTGAGTTATTACCCAAGCCTGACTCTTAGAAATAGACATTGATCCTGCCTCTGAATGTCGCACTCCATGAAAGAATGGCATTTTCTGTTTGGAGAATGGCTAGTGATTTTTTTCCAGGCCTTTACACCTCAGATAGTCCTCACCCATTACCCTTATTAAGCTCCATGATATATTCATAGAGTGCCTACCACCCGGCCCTAAGAAATAAAGGATGACGTCTTTAAATTGACTCCTCATGATAATCTATCTCAAAATTACCACTGATAAAGGTCTCCAAAAGCTACCAAGGCAACTTATGACAGAGATGAATGTCAGCAATACCCTGTTAAGTATGTCCATTAATCACCATTTTTGGATTTTTTACAAGCAAAATTTTCTCTTTTCTGTTTTAATTATAGTTTGTCTCTTGAGCACAAAGCAAACTAGTTAACTCTTTAGGTGAAAGTAGGTGTTAACAACTCTTTCTCTTCCACAGATTTAGCCTAGAGTGCCAAAGAAACTTGGCTTGCCTGAGAATGTGAGAAAACCAGCCGTCTCGGCACTGACCCTTGGTGTCTCCCGGAATCACGGAGAGGCATTCACTAGGCAGCCGCCTGCACTGGGGCGCCTGTACAGCATGGCCACATAGGAAGCAGGCGAGTGTTTGCTGTCAGGGAATGTATGCTTTGTTTCACCTCTTTTGAAAATCTAGCAGAAGGTGAGACTTCAGCTCCACTGGGGAGGTAGAGCGGAGTAAGATTAGTGTTACCAGAGAGTGACAAGCCGAAAATTGTGCTCCTACGCTTCTCCATTTGTGTTGTTGTAAAGCTGTATAGGAGCTACGTATTTGGCTTAGAATACCAGGAAACAAAAATGTGCGTGTCCAGGCACACGTGCATCTGTGTGTACTTCCAAGAACATGTGCATACACAGTCACCGTGATGTCCTTGTGCTTTTCATCTCTGAAAAGGCGCAAAGCAACTGTCTGCCATTCTCCTAATGAAGCTCTAGGGAGCTTATAGAACCCACTGCGTGAGCAGGAAATTAGTAAAGAGCTTTGAGTCTGGAATATACTTGCCATTAGAGTGGACTGCAAGTGTTCTTTAACTGTCACATCCTCTTCTTTCTCTGTAGACATATTCTCTTGCTCCTCCCACCTTTAAACATTGGGCTGTAACTGCTGTGAGTCCGGCTGCTGACCAACAGGAAACGCCTGGGGAATTCCTGGATGACTCAGAACCTTGCCGCATACACAGATTACCTTCGATGGTGGTGCCTCGCGATGACTTTTGGGTCTGTGTGCCTGCTGTCACACCTCACCTGTAAAGCTCTGTGCACCTGTGGTCCTTCTGGTGACCTGTCTGACTGGTTTGCTCATCAGATCCAGGTTAGTCTATCTTGTGAGTGTCCTTTGTTGACTTCACTGTCCATTGTCCCCATTTTCTATAATTACCATCCGTTACCTGATTTTTTTCCGTCACGTGCCACCACTCACCTAGTTGCTGGATTCCACCACTCTGAATCTCAGTTACCACGTGAACTTAGAACCAAACACTCCAAGGTTGCTGTTTCCTGAAGATTATTAGCTAGATTTTCCTTGAGTCCCTGTGACCTTGTCAGAGGGCAACTATTCATGGGCCATGCTGGTTCAGTGGTAGAATTCTCCCTTTCCCTGTGGAAGACCTGGATTAGATTCCTAGCCATTGTACCTGGAGTGGATGTTTACATGTTTTCTATAATGCTGAACAGGTTGCAGTGGAACTTCTAGATTAAGACACACTAGGAAGAAAAGCCTGCTGATCTGCTTCTGATAGTCAGCCAATAAAAACCCTATGAATCATAATACTCTGACCCACAACCAATCACAGAATGCCACACAATGGGACAGCGTTTCCTTCTGTTGTGCTTGAGGTCTGAGTCTGAGTCTAACTTGATGGTAGCTAACAACTGTCACAAGGACTGAGGTTATATACATGTTAAGAAGGCAGTGCAAAAAGGCCTAGTGATAACTTACTTTATACAATAAACAAAAGTATCATGGCATCAGCATACATGCTCACATCAACACATTACATATTCCTTTGCTCTAAAGCATTTGTATGTTCTGTTAAATGTGAATATATTATCTGAGAGACCCTGCGATGTGAAGGCGAGGGTACCAGACCAGGTGTGAATGAAGTCAGTTTCAGCTCTTCCTAACTGACTTTTACATGAAGTACAGAATATTAGAGATAAAAGTATTCTTAGGGCCAAGTAGTGATTCTCCCTCTCAAGTGCAAGAAATGCCCCTAAAATGTCTTCATATTTTCTGATGACAGAGATTACACAGTGAGCAAAATCACTGGGTTAAATATTCTTTTTTTGTTGCATCCAAGTTGGCTTTGCGGCATCTTCACTTGCCTTTGAATGGTTTTCGTGTGATCACCACCTCCTCTCTTTTCCAAGTGATATACCCTCAGCTGTCAGTCTTTCTTCTCATGCTTTGCTGTCTATCTCCTGCCTAGCTATGTTAAATGGAACCAACCAGAATGTTCACAGGGCTCACCATAGGTGCTTTAGGCATACAGCAGGAACATTGTCTCTCTTGACATGTAAAGCAGCCCAGGTTTACTTTAACCTTGGAGAAGTTACATCATATTTTCATTCATTTTTTGTGCTAAAATCAGCAAATCTCTAAGTCTTTTACCTGTAGACTGTTAAACCATTCTTCTCCCAGATTTTAATCCCAAGAGTGAGATTTTAATTTTTCCCAAGTACCTTTATACTATTATTTAATGGTAGGCAGGTGGCAGATGTTCAGAATGGGGTTTTCATCTCCAAGATGATAATGATGATACCTGTTCTGTCCACCATCCGTTAGTGCCATGAGTATGGAGTGATAAGTGTAGAGGTGTCATGTACACTGTGAAGTACAACAAGACTCCTATCATGGTGTCAGGCCCAAACTACTGATTGTAGCTTCCAGAAGTGCTGTGTTGAGATGATTTCTGAAGACCATTTGAACCTATGTGGAAAGAGTGGCTCTGATTGACATAAGACATCTGACATAGTATGTGCATGTATGTGTGTGCGTGCGTGTGTGTGTGTATGTGACATCATTGTTGACATAAATTTGTCATGCTTATACAACAAACTTCCAGAAAGTATTACCATTAGTTCATTAACAGATGAACACATAGTCATCACTCAACTCGCATTAAAAGGTAGGCACATTTTAGTTAGAAGGAGCTGAGCACATAGCATGAAAGGACCTACAGCCCAAGAATCACGGTGACATTGCTGGTACCACAGAGACACTGTGTAGCAGAGGTAAGTGTGAGAGCCGCCATGGCAAGGAGGGTAAACAATGTCAAGATCTCATTAATTTAATGTATCCATGAAGTTTGATCCTGGAAATAGTCCTAGGATAGAAACTTGAGTCTAAGTAGATTCTTCAGACTGCCCTTAAAATCAAAAACCAAACCCACTGCCGTCTAGGAGATTCCTACTCATAGCGATCCTAGAGGTCAGGCTAGAGCTGCCCCGTGGAGTTTCCAAGGAGGAGCTGGCAGACTTGGACTGCCACCCTTTTGGTTAGCAAACATGGCACTTAACTACTCTGCCACCAGGGTTTCAGACTGTGGCCTAGGGGCTACTGGGTTAACGAAGGGGAACAGTGTGAGAAGCTGTATAGATGGGCATGGAGAGAATGGAGGACTACACAATTCATCTAAAGGGAGCAGGCACTGCCCAGTTTTAGTCACTTATTGCTCTAAGTGAATATGGGCTCAGTGTTTCCAGGACACTCTGCTTTTATAGAGAAGCTGAAAATCTGGCATTTTATGTAAAATATTCCATTTGCAAATGTTGACTCAATTAAAAAAATAACTGTGGATTCAACAAATCACATCTGTGAGCCAGATTCAGCCTCCAGCTGCCAATTTGGGACCTCTGTTCTAGATGCCACTAAAGAAGGAAAAATTAATGCTTAGTAACAAATGCTTACACATGTTCAGTGGAATCTCATTAATTCAGACCAACAGACAAGTACTTTTACAAAAAGTCCCATGGTTTGTACTGCATAGGTTAGCCGACATGGATATGGCCTACAGGTGTTGTAGTAGAGGCTGACAATTACAGGACACCTGATTATAACTAAGATACAAACAGTAAGTGCCATAAGAGAGGTATGATAAAAATGCTATGGGGATTTTCTTTTTTCAGGGGTAAAGGGTGTAAAGGAAGAAAAGCAGAGCAGTCTGGGGGTTGAACCTCAAACAGTTTTCATGCTGAGTGGATCCAGGAAAAAGTCTCCAGGAAATGCGCTGTCTGGGATGAAAGGGAGAAGCCAGCAGAGTGCCATGGCCGAGTAGCCAATGGAAATGAGTTTCATGGGTGACATGGTGGTCAGCTGTGTCCTGCACTGCTTAGAAATCAGAAAAATCAGCCCTGCTATTTGGCTTCTGTTCATCACTATACTAAACTGTTCCCAACAAGGTGCCGATAACCTGTTTGTCCTTAAAGCCAATGGTTGTATTTTAAACCTCACCTATGAGTAACAATTGGCATCGTCAGTCTCTCCTTCTTGAAACATCCTTTCCCTTTGCTGTTTTATCAGATCATACACACTGCTATGGGTTGAATTGTATGCCCCCTAAAATATATGCTGATGTTATCACTCTGGCACCTGTGAATGTGACTTTTGGAAATAGGTCCTCTAAGATGTAATTAGTTAACATGAGATCGTACTGGAAGAAACCAGAAAAAAACCAAACCTGTTGCTGTCAGTTGATTCTGACTCCTAGTAATACTATAGGATACAGTAGAACTGCCCCATAGAGTTTCCAAGGAGCACCTGGCAGCTTTGAATCACCAGCTTTTTGGTTAGCAGCTGTAGCACTTAACCACTAAGTCAGCAGTGTGTCTCATACCGGAATAAACCACTGCTGTGGGAGTTCCTTAATCCAATATTGGAGCCCTGAGAGCAGAGTGATTAAGTTCTTGGTTGCTAACCAAAAGGGAGATGAATCTACCGGGAGTTCCTTAGAAACCCTATTGGAGAGTTCTACAAAGTCCTATAGAGTTGCTATGACTCAGGATTGACTCAGTGGGAAAAGGTTTTGGTAATCTAATATTAACCAATATTATCGGAAGGGGCTAGTCCCTAAAGAAGGCAATCACGCTGAATACATAGTCCGTGAAAAAGAGACAGACCCTCAGTGAGATGCAGTGATACGGTGGCTACAATGAGCTCAAGCAGAACAAGGATTGTGAGGATGTTGTAAGACCAGGCTTTCTGTTGTACAGAGGGTTGCTGTGAGCCAGAACTGACTCCACTGTACCCAGCAACAACTCGGGAAACTGATATATTCACCTAGGTTTCCTCTTACTTCTTAAGCTCTTTTCCCTCAGTCCTCCTTTGGACTTCTCTTCCTACAGTAATTGTTGAATATTATTGTCAATTAGATTTTTGTTCCTGATCTCTTAATTTCCTGTTTTCACCTTACAGTGGCTTCAGCCCCCATTTTCATGTTAATAACTTCCAGCTCCTATTTCCAGGTCAGAGTCCCCCCCCCCCACCCGCAGACCACAGCCTCCAACAGCCAATTGCTAACAGGCCATGTCTGTTTTAAAGTTTCATAAGCGTATCAAACTCATTACCATGAAAACTCAACTTACTATCTCCTTGCCTTCCCCAGTAGTCCTCCTCATTGCCCCCCTACGACCACTCCCTCATCTGTTCCCAGTTTCAGGGAATGATAAATGTTTTAGTCATCTGGCTTTAACAAAGAAAAGTTTATTCTCACACAGTCCAGTAGGCTACAAGTCTAAATCTGAGGTGCTGGCTCCAGGGGAGTGCACTGTCTGTCACCTCTGGAGGAAGGTCCTCCAGAGTTGCATCAGGCTTTCTTTGGTCTGAGATCATCTCGGCATAGGAAACTCAGGTCTGAAGGATGCACTGTGCTCTCTGTGCTGCTTTCTTGATGATATGAGATCTCCAACTCTTGCTTGCCTCCCTTTCCTTGTGTCTCTTGTAAGATTAAAGGTAGTGTGTAGAGCAAGTGACTCTCCAGGAAAAGTCCCTTGACACTGGAGGAGGGAGGTAACTTTAGGAAGCATGTTATAGTCCCACCCTAAGCCCTTTTTTAATACAATCCAGTCTATTAACCGCAGGCAGAGTTTAGGATTTACAGCATGAGGAAATCACAAAACGGAGGACAATCACAAAACACTGGGAATCACGGCCCAGTCAAATCATTACACACATTTTGAGGGGTGGAGGGGACACAATTCAACCCATGACTAATGCTATACACTCAGCTAGTTAGGCTAAAACCTGGCCATCATCTTTGACTTCTCTGCCTCCCTTACTGCCAAACTCAACCAATCACTGGCTGTTGTAGATACTTCCTCCTTCAAGGCACAAAACCAGTTTTCTCTATGTCCACAGAAACTTGTCTGGCCCAGCTACCATCTTCCCGTGCTCTGAACTGCTCTACCTGGGCCAAGTTTTCTATTTATTCTTAACATTGTGACTTCCTACAACTTGATTATTTTATTTCTGTGTTTTTGGACACTTCAGTGGGTTTTCTTACTGCTCAGAAGCTTCTTAATATAGATGACAAGATCTTGGAATGATTCTGCTACTGCTCATCTCTCCGGTGACTTTTTTAAACCTCTTTCCACTCCCTACAGAAAACCTGGGGGTGTAGTGGTCAAGTGCTCCACTGCTAACTGAAAGATCGGCAGTTCAAATCTGCCAGGCACTCCTTGGAAACCCTATGAGGCAATTCTACTCTGATCTACAGGGTCCCTAAGAGTTGGCATCAACTTGATAGCACTGGGTTGTTTTTTTTTCCACTCCCTAGGTCAGCCAGCTTAATGTTTCTATGACAACACCTTTCTCACCTCCTCACTTTTGTATGGCCAGTTTGGACAATACTCCTCAATAATGCTCCTCTTGCCAGATGCTACCACTCCTTCACACTTCAGCTGAGAAAGTTTTTTTTTTTTTAAGGAAATTTTCCTGAGCTAGGAGACCATTCTATTCTCTACCATGTGACCACGGAGTTAGAGAGCCTGTATGCTTCCACCTACCTCTTCTAAATTGTAATCTAGTTGATAAATCCTTCTTGGGTCTAGTGTATATTCCATTGCTTCAAACACCACAGCCTCTTAGCATACATTTATGAAGTTCACTGTGAATGAGTAGGGGACACTGACAATTCAGTAGCAGAATTTTCACCTATGTAGGAGAACCCCTCAGAATTCCAGCAAATGCACCTCTAGCACAGCTATCACTCATTTGCTAGTAGAGACTTGCATGTTGCTATGCGACTCAACGGCACTTGGCTGGATGATGCTGATCAGGTTTCAGTGGAGCTTCCAGATTAAGACCCCCCCAAAATCCATTGCTATTGCATCAGTTCTTACACATAGTGTCCTTCTTGGACAGAGTAGAACTATCCCATATGGTTTCCAAGGAGCACTTGGTGGATTCCAGCTACTGCCCTTTTGGTTAACAAATGTATCACTTAACCACTATGTGACCTGTTAAGATGGACTGGGGAGAAAGTTCTGGCAATCTACTTGTGGAAACCAGTCAGTAAAAACCTTGTGGATAACAATACTTAGTATCACAATGATCATGGAGATAGCTAGGAAGAGACAACATTTTGTGTTGTTGTGCATGGGACAGGGACCCCCTCAGTGGCTGCTACTTTGCAAATAAAAAGTAGCTGATGACTTGGAGGGTCAATTCATTAAAATGGTTTGGGCATGTTTCATCGTTCAAAGTCTTTTTGTGAGTCTTGGGAAAATGAAACAAGTGAACCCTGACTTAGCCACTAATTGAGTGAGTTAAAAATCAGTTTCAGCAAATCAAGTTGGAGAATTGCAGAATATATTTTAAAGAAATGTAATTTTGATGATCTTGAGTACAAAATAAAACAGTGTTATCAGAATGAGCAATAAAGATTTTTATTTTCTAATTAACATGAATTTGAACACAAATAGGTGTACCAGAAGTGGGGGGGGGGAGGGGGAATGGGTGGGTGGGGAGCATTCATGTGAGTGTTTTTCCAGTGTCTTACTTACCTACTTTAATTCATCAGCAAACCCTTTTTTCTTATAGATTGAGCAAAGAAAAATCTTGGCCTAATTTTGATTACAAATTAATTATTCAGAATCACAGAATAATAAAGCTCAATGGGAATTTTAAAATTATCTAATCTGAATCTGTCTCTTTGTAGCTGTGTTGTGAAGTTTTGTCTATTTATCAAAATATCTATAAAAATCTACATATTTTTATTCAATAACTATTTATTGATTACTTATACAAGATATTGTATTAAGTAACTTGAGAGAGGGACAAAAATATATGACATTAATCACTTATGTTATCTCACATGATGGCTTCTTTGTCAATTAGTTTACCTTGTAAACTGTGGTAAGTTCACAGAAGCAGACAACTGTTCTACAAGATAGGGTAAGTACCAAATGAGTGTTAGCAATAAGAGCTTGTGGAAAGGAAGAGAAGAGAGTACTTACTTGGATCAGCTTAGTCAGAGAAAGGTTTTCCAGAGGCCTTTGGCCTTGAGTTGGTATTGAGGAGATTGGGATATACATTGAATAAACAACTCTTAATCAGAAAAGTTTTCTTAGAGGCTTGGTTTGCAAGAAGCTGTTTCTCTGTTGCTTGAAAGGAGATTTCATTGTGTAGGATGTTAGCCCTAGAATCAACCTTCCTACTCCTTATCTCTCTCTCCTAAGCATCAAGTAAACAGTACATATTCTATGGAGGTGCTGCAGAACGCTGAGCTAAGAATTCGGATGTGAAGTGAAGAGTCGGAAGAAAGGCTTGATGGACAAGGCATGTCAGAATGCACAAAATGAGGTTCCCGAGGTTAAAGCCTTTATGGAAGCATTGCTCTGCCAAGGTATATAGCAGAGAATCATTAAGATACTGAGAAAGTAAATCATTCTTCTGTTTAGAATAGAACAGGAAAACCTTAATTACATTTCTCACTTTCCTTATTAAACGCAGATCTTTTTTTCCCTTCCTTTTTAAGGTGAGTATTTGGATCCTCTGATATGCCTGCACTATCCTGTTGCCCTTTCTCTCCTGCTTTGTCCTGATCAGTGAGATCTGGAAATACGTCCTCAAAGAAAACAACTTAAAGAATATCGACCAAATCATAGTACCAGTTTCTGTGTCTGGCGTTTATTTTGAATTTTGCTTCTCTGGGGGACTTTCTAGAGGTCTCTATAACTCAGAGGTAGTCTTTTTCCCAGAATCCTTGGGTAGTGCAAATGGTTAACACACTTGGCAACTAACTAAAAAGTTGGAGGTTTAAGTCCACCAAGAAGCTCCTCAGAAGAAAGTTTTGATGATCTATGTAATTCTGAAAAATCATGCACTGAAAACCCTACAGAACACAGTTCTACTCTGACACACGTGATTTGCCATGAGTCAAGTCAACTTCGTTGGCAACTGGTTGTTAATTGTTGTTGTTATTCCTGCTGACCTGTTTCTGATTGTGATACAATAAAATTCCAGGATTGAGAGCTGGGATTGTGTCCCAAATTCTTCCAACTTGATCACAAACACTATGACAGATAGTAGACAGTTTATCGGCAGGTCTAAAGATACGAGCATTCCTCCAGGGAAAATAGTTTTAATTGCTTAATGAATTTGTCATGGCCATTTATCAAATCCCAGTCTTGTGTTCTTATATCCATTGCTTCTTTTTTGACGTCTCCACCAGTTATAGTTTACAGTCTTAAGAATGATCTTTTGCTGGCAAATGTTAGGTTGGAGAAATGCTGACATTTAGGATGCAGCTTAACTTTTTAAATGATCGGTCAGCTATGTTAATCAGCCAACTCCTCCTTTTCCATCTTCTCATTTCTTAACTTGACTTGAGAATTATATTTGGCATGTACACCAGCCTGGCAGGAAGGCACAAGCTAAGGATTTTTACCGAAAAAGATAGAAGTCTAAACCCCACAGCTGATCCTTACGTTAGTTCTTTGGTGCTGCTGACTCACTAAACTCCACTTTAGAAGGGGGTTAATCTTTAATTACTAGTGATACAAAAGCCTGATAAATAAGTAATGCTAAAATTTAGCGATTATGCACTAATGTCTAATGTTCAGCTGTGTTTTAAATCACATTTGTATCTTATCCTAAGAGTATATCATTCCAGAGAAGAAAAAACCATGTCTCTTAAGAATTGTCTTATTGGATAGAGTGGTCGGGCATCGCAGGGAACAGGGAGAATTGCTTAAAAGTTTTGGATTTGGGGGAGGAGTCTCATTAATGTAAGAGTTGCAATGAGGGTTGGGAGTAGCTGTGACTCTCCTGTCTTTGGAGTCTTCCTTGTGCTACCAGAGGCCATTTTTAGATTTGTCTGTGTTCTCTTCATTAGTCATTTGTGATTATTCTTTTTTTTGAAAGATCTCTCTTCCTATAACAATCAATTTTCTGGCCCTGATGTCCCCACTATCTTTTTTATGTTCTCTTTGAAACCCTGGTAGCATAGTGCTTGACTGCTACATCTGTAAAACAAAGGTCAGCAGTTCAAATCTGCCAGGCACTCCTTGGAAACTCTGTGGAGCAGTTCTACTCTATCCTATAGGGTTGTTATGATTGGGAATCACCCTGAAGGTAGTGGGTTTGGGTTTGGTTTCTTTGACAAACTAAAGTAAAAAATAAGATCATTTGCCTATTTTGTATTCTTGACTGACAAGGTTTTACCATAACCTAGTGTCTTAGTTACCTAGTGCTGATATAAACAGAAATATCAAGTATATGGTGTAGTGGTTAAGTGCTACATCTGTTAACCAAAGGATCAGCAGTTCAAATCTGCCAGGTACTCCTTGGAAACTCTACTGCTAAGTTCTCCTTTGTCCTGTAGGGTCACTGTGAGTTGGAATTGACTTGATGGCAGTGGGTTTTGTTTTTGGTTATTTGGCTTTAACAAATAGAAATTTATTCTCTCATGGTTGAGGAGGCTATAAGTCCAAAATCAGGGAGGCAGCTCCAGGGAAAGGTTTTGTTTCTCTAGGCTTTGGAGGAAGGTCCTTGTCATCAGTCTTTTCCTGGTCTATGAGCTTCTCAGCATAGATGTCCCAGATCCAAACAACATGCAGTGCTTTTGGCTCTTCTTGATCCGACTAGACGGCACTTGGCACTTCTTGGTGGTAGGAGGTACCTCTCCTCTCTGCTAGATTTTCTTTTATATCTCAAAAGCAATTGACTCAAAATACAACCTAATCACATAGACTGAGTCCTGTCTCATCAACATAACTTCTGTTAATACCATAGAGATAGCATTTACAACACACAGGAAAATCACACCAGATCAAAAGTGGTGGAAAACAACACAACACTGGGGATCATGGTCTAGCCAAGTTGATAAATATTTTGAGGGGTCACAATTCTATCCATAACACCTAATGTCTACCCTTCATGGACCATACTTATTGGGCACATTTAGATAAGCAATTATAGAGCAACTGTCTACAGAACAATTGTTGTTCCAGTTGCTTTTCCAGAAGTAATCATAGATTTCAGTGAACTCTTTCTATTTTTAATTTTTCTTAAGGTAGTAGAATATATATATACAATAAAACAGTTGCCATTTCAACATCTTTCAGGTACAGTTCAGTGACATCAATTACATTCATAGTGTTATACAACCATCACCACTACCCATTATTAAATTTTTCTATCACCCTTAACAGAAACTCAGTGGTCCTTAAGCAATGACTCCTTTCAATCTCTTCCCTACTCCTATTAACTACTAATAGACTTGGTCTCTACGTGGTTGCCTACTGTAGGTATTTCATGTAAGTGGAACCATAGAGTATTTGTCCTTTTGTGACTGACTTGTTTCACTCAGTCCCGTATTTTGAAGATTTACTCATGTTGGTGAACTCGCGATGCTGGGACCCTATTCAATCAGAGAGGTTCCTGAAGCCAGTCTGGCCAATAACACCATTTCTCCTCCAAAGACAATGAGCCCATATGGAGTTTGACCTTATAACCCTGACCACCATTAGCCCTGTTTTTGAATTAACCAGGCTAACTCAGTGGCACAGTATTGGCGATTTTGTTCCGCTACTTCAATTGCCCGAGAGAGGAAATAATTTCCGCTCAGTTGCTTTCGAGTTATGATTTGACTGGAGCCTGGTGTCTCTTGGGGTCATTGACCTGCGTGCTAGGTTGTCCGTGACATTACAACTCTGGTTAGTTTTGCACCTGGTCTATAGGCACTTAATTGATAAAAATTTAGACTTCTTCTGAACAATATGGCTTCATCTGCTTTTGGACCAGTTGTTTTCATTATTAGGTTTGAATTTCCTTTACTTTTAACAGATCTAGTTTATGTTTGTTTATTTTACTAAGTGGAGAATTATTTTGGGGTCTTACATCAGAAACAATATATGTGTCATACTATATTTAGTAAAATTTAATTCCTTGGTATAACAGTCTTTTTATTTTATTTTATTTTATATAAATATGGAACGCGTCACGAATTTGCGTGTCACCCGTGTGCAGGGGCCATGCTAATCTTCTCGGTATCGCTCCAGTTTTAGTACATGTGCTGCCGAAGTGAGCGCTGTGTGACAGTCTTTTTTAACCAAACCATTTGTATAATTTTTCTTCATGTAAACAATATTTTTTTGGTACTGTGGGAAATGAGCAAGGCAGTTGAATGTGCTTGGTTAAGAAAGCAAACTCCCTGTTTGCTCCTCTTCTCCGGTGGAGGACTTTCTACCCAAGACAGAAACGATCTACTTTAAAAGGGAAACAGGCAGGGAGAAGAGAGCAACTGGAAACATCAAGGACACTGGGGTGGAGTTGGGGAGAAGGGGAGACTCAGTCCTTTTAAGAGTTTCTGTTTCATTTACAAATGTTACAGAGTAGAAAGAGCCTTGCTTCTGTGTCAGAGTGGGAAGAGCCCTTTGTAACTCTGAGGGTGCTGCAACACCTAGTTCAGCTCAATTAAAATGTTCTGGATCTGGCATTCGTAAAATATGGTATTAGGAGAGACTAGTTTAATACCAAGCTTCCCTCGCTTTTCAAGGACATGGGTGGCACCCACTTGGCTGTAGTTCGAAGCCACTTCTGTAAGCAACTTTGGGTCTGTCAACCTTGTGCTGCTTAGTTTCCTTCATCTTTAGGAAGGTCCGTTTGATCGTTATGAATCATTCTCTGCCACATTACAAATGATCCTGACACTTCAGCCAAACCCAGTTGATTTTTCTGGCTGGCCACATTCTCTTTATCTTACCTGCCAGTCAGAGTGGCAGCAGTGTTCCTGTTTATCACATAATGTTCTGTGCTGTCATTTAGAAATACTCAGTGAATATTGATAAGATACCTTTGGAATGAGATAAAGTGTGGCAAAGGAAGCATATCTTTCAAATGTGATGAAGAACTTTAGAATACGTGATAAAATATGATAAAAGCACACCACAAGGCCATTATTTAGAAAAACGGTTTGTGATGTACCCTGGATCTGGGATGGGAGAAGAAGGTGGACACTTACTGTTTGGATCTGCTCTCTGAAGGGTTTGGGGTTCTTGGTTTATGTTTCTCAGAAGAAAGCTTGCTGAAGGTCATGTTTGAATTAAAAGCTGTATTTATTATCTGTTTCTCCCTGTTATCTACATTACAATTGCATATGGATTCGGGAGCCCAGTATCTCCTGAAGGTAGTTATTTTCTAATTCCACTTTTATCCTACCCTCTGGTATAGTATTTGTCAGCACATGTTTGCAGCTGCCGGCGCTGATAAGGTAGGAAGCACTACCTGACTAACATTATTATAGCCTCTCTTTCTCCTTTGCCCAGCTAGTTGGAAGTGATTATCGCCTCTGGACTCTAGTCAGATGCTGAACACAACACAGCCTCCGTCGGGGGCACCTCCCTCTTCACTTTGAAGTCGTGTGGCTGCGGATATTACCCCCCGGGGGGCAGCAGCCGAGCAAGGGGCGCAAGCCAGGGAAGAGACGTCAGGGAGGGGTCGGAGCGGGATTCAAAGGAGCAGGCTGAGTACCGTTCTCATAACCCTAAGTCAGAAGCTCACTCCTTGTTCAGACTTCAGAGCGGGTAATTAATATCTTTCATTTGAAACCAGTGCTAAATGTAACTGTTCTACTAAAGGGCTTCTGCTGTACAGGAGAGACAGGAATAAGCAGGCATGAGGCCAAGAGATGCTTCCTTGAACTGACCTCATTATGGAAATGTTTTCAGTGTGTTTAATATCTAAATTCTGGAATTTGAGGAGAAATAATAATATTAATAATCATATGAGTTGAAAAGCAGTTACAGTTGCATTGACTCTGACTCATTGAGACTGGATGTGTCAGAGCAGAACTGTGCTCCACAGGGTTTGTGATGACTGGTTTTTCAGAAGTAGACTACGAAGGCTTTCTTCTGAGGCGTCTCTGGGCAGACTTAACTGTCTCCGTTTTGGTGACCACCTGAACGTGTTAACCATTTGCACCAGCCAGGAATTCCACTAATAACCATAGCTAAAATAATGGAATCCCACCATTTGCAAAGAAAGTTTACATTTATTCTTCAAAACAACCAATAAAGTAGATACTGCTAAAATCATAATTCTACAAAGGGTGAAACTGAAGCTTGCTTAGTACAATGAAGTAACATGTCCCAAGTCACAGAGATACGTAAGAAGTGAAATGTGTGTGGATGTAATCCTTGTATTTTTCTCAGTGTTGTTTCTCTCATGGTACACAGAGTTCAGTGAGCACTCGTGGAAGAGAAAGGATTGATTCAGAGGTTTGTGAGCACAGAAATGCTGGTGATGTAGTGGTTAAGTGCTACTGCTGCTAACCCAAAGATTGGCACCTTGAATCCACCAGGTGCTCCTTGGGAACTCTGTGGGGCACTTCTGCTCTGTCCTCTAGGGTTGCTGTGAGTCAGAATCGACTTGATAGGAGAGGGTTTGGTTTTGGTTTGGGGAGAAATCCTTACTGAGGTCAAGCAAGCATTATAAGCTGTTCCTTATCCCTTTGTCTCCCTCCTACCTGATATTATGGGAAGGGGAATGATTATATTTAGTCTCCTTTTGAGCTGAAGAATATTATTGGTCAAATGTGTACAGTGTTCTGTTGTGATCCATATTGTTTTCACTGGCTAATTTTCAGAAGTAACTAGCCAGCATAAAACTAGCGTATGCTGTTTCTTCGGAGAACTTTTATTTTAATATCTTTTTCTTTTCCTTGAAGGTCTATGTAGATGAAAATGTAAAATTTTTGTAATCTGGGTGAAGATGGTGCGACTGAAAAATGAAACAAAAACTACCAGGTTCCTGTTTCTTTGGATTAAGTCAGAGTTAAGATTCTTTTAGACTTTCTGGTCTGTAGAAGAAACCATAGGCACAGAAAGAAGGAAAGGATGAATCCAAAGGACTAAGGACCACGTCTACAGTGACCCCCAGCAGGCTGATCCAGTGCCACTACCAGCACCACTACTGCCGGCCACCACTACTGCCTGCTTGGACGGGAGGAACAAGGGTCCTGACAGAGGGCCCCAGACAGTGCTGGGGGAAAAATCATAGGCGCAGTCTACCGTAGTAATAAAGGTCTATTTTGGCCCATATCAGAATAACTCCACACAAAAGCTGAATATTTTTAGAACTACCATTTGGTACAACCAAGGCATTCCCTCTTTTTATGATGTCCTGTCCGTATTCAGATGAGCTTGGCATAGGTTAAGTCACTCGCAGGAGATTTCCAGAATGCATTTAGTTGGATTGGGGAGATTTTGTTCCTGCCTTTTCATTCAGTCCTTGCTCCCCTCTCAGAAATATTATTGGGGAGGGGGCATGAGGCAGAGCCAGGAAGGAGTGTATTCCTTCCAAAATACAATATTCCCATTCTTGGCCCCAGCATATCAAGCCTATCTCAGTCTTTGATCCAAGGGTGCTTACAGAGTATATAAAACCCACTGAGAGAAAAATATCCTCAAAGAAATTTGGTTTTCAGAAAAATGCCAAAGGGTGAAGAGTGAGGTAGAAAAACATCCCTGAAGTTTTAATTTCCTTTTGGATTCTTTTTCCCTTTGATAAAGGTTAAAGAGAATGCTTTATATGTATGTATGAGTGTGTGCGCAAAGACATTCAAGTGCGTGGATAACATTGCAGAGAATGGGAATTCCAGAAAACTTAATTGTGCTCATGAGGAATCTGTCTATGGATTGAGAAGCAGTTGTGAGAACAGAACAAGGTGACTCTGCATGATTTAAAGTCAGGAAAGGTGTGCCTCTGGGTTATATCCTTTCACCATATCTTTTCAGTCAATATGCTGATCAAACAATCTGAGAACCTGCATATATGAAGAAGAATGAGACACTGAGATTGGGGGAAGACTGATTAACAGCCTGCAGTATGCTGATAACAAAACATTAGTTGCTGGAAGTGAAAAGGATTTGAAACACAGCTTTCAGTATGGGTTTCACCTTAACATCAAGAAAACAAAACTCCTCACAGCTGAACCACTAAGCTTTATTATGATAAATGGAGAAAGGATTGAAGTTCCATAGTCAACACCCGTGGAAAAAACAGTCAAGAAGTCAAAAGATGCACTGCACTGAGAAAATCTTCTGCAAAGGACCTCTATAAAGTGTTGAAAACTAAAGGTGTCAGCTTGAAGACTAAGGTGCACTTGACCTAAGCCATGGTATTTTCAATTGCGTTATATACACGCAAATCTGGGCGATGAATAAGGAAGACTGAAGAAGAATTGATGCCTTTGAATTGTGGTGTTGGAGAAGAATACTGAATGTACCATGGACTGTACCAACAGAGTACAGTCAGAGTGCTCCTTGGAAGCAAAGATAGCAGGACTGCATCTCATGTACTTTGGACATGTTACCAGGAGGTATCCATCCCTGGAGAAGGACATCATCTGGACTGAGTGGAAGGTTAGCAAAAAAGAGCAAGACTCTCAGCAAGATGGACTGATGTAGTGGCTGCAATGATGGGCTTAAGCATAAAAATGTGGTGCAGGACAGGGCAGTGTTTTGTTCTGTTGTGCATAGGATCACTATGAGTCAAAACTGACTCAATGGCACCTAATAACCAACAACAACATGTGCGTGGGTGTATGTATATGCAGGGTCTGACAATTAAGTTCGTGAACTCGTCCTAGAAGAAGTGCTACATATCTCATTGCTGGATATCACCATGGTCACCTTTGAAATACTCCCCTTGGGAAGCTATCCACCGGCACCAATGCCGCCTAGTCTACCCTTCAAGGCAATTTTGGAAATTTTTTTCTGGAATGGCCATTAGAGCTGTTGTCATATTACCCTTGATGTCCTGAATGTCATCAAAATTTTTTCCTTTCAATATTTCCTTTATCTTTGGGAAAAGAAAAAGTCATTGGTGTCAGATCAGGTGCGTAAGTTAGATGTTCCAATACAGGTGTTTACTGGTTAAAAACTCCCTCACAGACAACTATACAATTAAGTTCACACACTTGTTGCTGTGCCACCATGCACAATGGTCATTCCAGAAAGAGTTCCAAAATTTCTTTGAAGGGTGGACTTAGGTGGTAGAGTCAGTTCCAAGAGGAATATTTCCAAGGTGATTGCAGTGATACTCTGCAAAGAGGTATGAAGCACTTAAAACAATTAAGTTCATGAACTTGATTGTTGGACCTCATATACATATATATATACGTGTGTGTGTACACACACATATATACATAGTTTTGTTCTTATGCATTATAATTTTCTGTTTGTCAATTCTTAGGGTTTCTAGGTATAAGGAATGTTAGACATGTTGTGTGTTTGTGTGAATGTATCATCATTATTGTTTTTAAAATTTTCTAAAGTGTTCCCATTTATTTTGCTTACATGTTATCTTCCACTAGCTCTTTTCTGCTCTAATGACAATTTGATTTCATAATTTAAATTTTCTCTTACTACTAGCCTTACTACTAACTGGGTTATTTTAATGGAAAATGAAAATAATTACTGCTTCTACTTAAGAAAATGTTTCTTATTTCACCCCAAGCTGTCACTTTTACTTGTAAGATAAGATTATTTTAAACAATATTAAATTTTGTAAACTTGACTATACTAGGAATATTGAAATACAGTGAAGAGTAGAAACTTGAATTTCTGATTGAAACCAAATCGTTGACTATATATTTTAGTAGCCTAGACACCAGTTATTTACAAAACTACCCACAGAATTCTCATTCTCTCTTGTCTTCAATGCAACCTACTTAGTCATTTAAGCTGATAATATTTACAGTGATGAAAAAGATAGTTGCTGCTGTTGTCAGGTGTTGTCAAGTCACTTCTGACTCATGAGACCCCGAGTACAGCAGAATGAAACATCTCCCAGTCCTGCCTCATTCTCACAATCTTACTATGTTTGTACCTTCATCGCTTTCCTCAAGGAAAGTTGCATGATCTGTATGTTGCATATTGTTAATGAATCTAATGCTATGTTCTTCATATAATTCAGCTATTTTTACTTCTGGTAATGTAGTGTATGAAAAATATCATTATACACAGCAGGATCTGTTGTGATAAGCTAAGTCAACATAGGTTTTGTTTTGTTTTTTAATGGTTATACTTAAATAATAAGTTTTCTAGATTTTGATTTGTCTGTCTACTTGAATCAAGAAGACAGCTACTGGCTGAATGATATGAAGAGATCTAATTATGCTTATTCCAAAGAAAGTGATCCAACTGAATGTGATAATTATCAAATAATATCATTAATATCACTTGAAAGTAAAATTGTGCTGAGCCAGCCAAGCCATAACACAAAAATGGTTGCAGCTCTACTTGGACAGGGAACTGCCAGAAATTCTAGCTGGATTCAGAAGAGGATGTTGGATAAGGGATATCACTTCTGATATCAGATGAATTCTGGCTAAAAGCAGAGAAAATCAGAAAGATGTTTTTCTGTGGTTTATTGACTATGCAAAGGCATTTGACTGTGGGGACCATAGCAAATCATGGAGAACATTGCAAAAAGTGGGAATTACAGAACACTTAGTTGTGCTCGTGTCGAACCTGTACATAGACCAAAAGGCAGTTGTTTGAACAGAACAAGGCAGTGTAGTGTGGTTTAATATCAGGAAAGGTAGAATCAGTGTTGTACCCTTCCACTGTAGTTACTCAATCTGTATGCTAAACAAATAATCTGAGATGGTGGACTATATGAAGAAGAATAAGGCATCAGGATTAGAAGAAGACTCATTGACAACCTGCATTATATAGACTACACAACCTTGCTTGCTGAGAGTGAAGAGTATTTGAAGCACTTGCTGATGGAGATCAAAGACTACAACCATTATTATGAATTATGCCTCAACACAAAGAAAACACAAATCCTCATAACTGGACCAGTAAGCTACATAATGATAAATGGAGAAAATATTGAAGTTATTAAGAAGTTCATTTTACTTGGATCCCCAATCAACAGCCTTGGAAGCAGAAGTCAAGAAATCAAGGGACATATTGCATCGAGCAAATCTGCAAAATATCTTTTGAAAGTGTTAAAAAGCAAAGCTGTCACCATGAAGACTAAGGTACACCTGACCCAAGTCATGGTATTTTCATTTGCTGCATATGCATGCAAAAACTGGACAATGAGTAAAGAAGATTGAACAATTGATGGCTTTGAATTAGGGTGCTGGTAAAGAATACTGAATATGTCATGGACTGCCAGAAGAATGAGCAAATCTGTCTTGGAAGAAGCATAGTCAGAATATTCTTTAGAAGTAAGGTTAGCAAGACTTCTCCATGCTTTGGACATGTTAGCCAGAAGCATCAGTCCCTGGAGAAGGACCTCATGTTTGGTGAAGAGGAGGGTTGGTCAAGAAAAGGAAGATGGATTGCTGCAGTGGTGCTGTAGTGGGCCCAAGTACAGCAACACTTGTCTCAATGGCACAGGGCGGGGCAGTGTTTTATTCTCTTGTACTTAGTGTCACTATGAGTCAGAACCAACTTAGTGGTATCTACCAAAAACACCAACAGCACTTGCATCAAAAATCAATGCCAATGAAGCAATAGTCAGGAAATTATATGGTGCAGCAAATCTGCAACAAAGGCCTTTTTAAAGTTTTTAATTAACAGCATCTGACCAAGCTATGGTTGCTTTAACCGCATCATATGCACGTGGTAGCTGGCCAATGAAAATGGAATACGAAAGAATTGATGTGTTTGAATTGTGTGTGACTTGTGTAAATTGTGATTGCAAAAAGAATGAACAAATCTGTCTTAGAAGAAATAAAACCAAAATGCTCTTAGAAGCAAGGACGACAAGACTTTGACTTACTTTGGACATGTCATCAGGAAACATCAATTGCTAACAAAGGATATCATGTTTGGTAAAGTAGAGAATCAGCAAAAATGAGAGAAGCCCTCAGTGAGGTGGTTTAACATAACAGCCACAAAGATAGACTCAAATATAACTGTAATCATGAAGATGTTTCCCTGCCAAATAAAGGAAACCCACTGTCATCAAGTTGATTCTGACTTATCATGACACTGTAGGTCAGAGTAGAATTACCCCATACAGTTTCCAAGGAGCTCTTGGTGGATTCAAACTGCTGACTTTTTGGTTATCAGCTATAGCACTTAACCACTAAGCCACCAGTGTTCCCAAAGATGGCCCAGGATCAGATGATATTTTGTTCTGTTAAACAAGGTCATCATGATTTGGGGCTGATTGGATGACAACTAACAGTATTTATTTCTTGAATTGTTTATAATTCATCTTCAGCCTAGCAGCTATAAGGAGAAATTGAAAGACTTAAAAACAGCATGGAGAAAAGGAGTTCAAAATTTTAGTAGTGGTGATCTTTTATAGGCTTATGAAAGATAATGAATAACCAGTTGTAATGAGAACAATTAAGCCTGATTATAATATGTCTTGGCATCTTTCTTTATGGATCTAGCTTCTGTGGCGTTCAATAAATATCATAGATACCTTTATTCTCTTTGCTCATAATCTCAGGAAAGTTTTCTGTCAGCATCTCTACAGCAATACTCTCTCATGTCATTAATCCAAAAAAGATTCCAAGACATATTATAATCAAACTTAATAAGTTAAAACATAAACAGGTACTTCTGGAGGCAGCAAGGCTCAAGGAAACGCTAATACTCCAAGGGAAACCCTGTAGGTTTTAATCTGACTTATCTGCAGAAACAATGCTGGCTAGAAAACAGTGGGCAGATACATTCAAAGCCCTGGAAGAGAAAAGCTTCCAGCCAAGAATTATTTATCCTGTGGAACTATCTGTCAAACATAGTGGTGAAATTAAGACTTTTGAAGATAAAGAGAAATTTAGAGACTTTGTAAAATCTAAACCACAATTGCATGAAATATTGAAAGAAACTCCTCCCTTAGAAAAACAGAACCATTAAATATATACTTAAGGTGACAATTCAGGACATATCATCCAAAATCTTAATCAGTTAGCCAGCCAAGCCAAGTGCTGTAGAGTTGGAATCAGTTAGGGAAGTCACAAAACTTAATCAAAGCTACAGTATTACAATGTGATCATACCATGACAGTTATTAACACCATCACATTAAAAGAAGGATGCACTACAGTAGTTATAGTTGTTTTAGATGCAGAAGAAGTTTCAGAGTTATGCAGTAGTTAAAATTGGGTTTAATCTTAGTATGTTAAGGGGGATGATACATGAAGCCATGAAGAACATTAGCAATGCATTGCATCAAAATAAGAAATGTAGTACAGGAGTCTCAATGAACACAAAACCAACACTGAAACAAAACCCCATAAAGAAGAATGCCCCAGAACAGAACATTAACAGCAGTATAGAAAGCATCAACATAAAAGTAATTACATCAAAACGATGGCACTAAGCACACGTCTATCAATAATTACATTGAAAATGTAAATGGACTGAACACTCCAGTAAAGAGACAGTGAGTGACATCCTAGACCAAAAGACATGACCTACTTGTATGTTGCTTACAAGAAACACACCTTAGACTTAAAGATATGAACAAATTGAAAATTAAAGGATGGACTAATATAGACCAAGCTAATAATACACAAAGAAGAGCAGGTGTGGCAATACTAATCTCAGATAAAATAGATTTTAATGTCAAATCCACTATTGTGAACAAGGATGGTCACTATTTATTGCTGAAAGGTTTAATACTCAAGCAGAACTTAACAGTATTAAATATTTATGCATCCAGTACCAGAACACCTAAATACATTGAACAAATACAACACTGAAAAGTGAGATAGGTCATTCCACAATAATAGTTGGAGACTTCAACACTCTCCTTTCAGTTATGGATAGATCATCCAGAAAAAAAGCTCAGTAAAGACTCAAAAGATCTTATTGTAACAGTCAACCAACTTGACCTTATTGATATATACAGATCTTTTCATCCATCAGCGGATAAGAACACCTTCTTCTCCAGTGCACATGGAACATTCTCCAGAATAGACCATGTGTTAGGTCATAAAGCAATTCTCTATAAAATCCAAACCACTGATTTACTGCAAAGTATCTTTTCAGACCATAGAGCTATAAAAATTGAAATCAATAACAGAGTATTCATAGGTAGAAATTCAGACTTAAGGAAACAGAACAACACTTTGCTCAAAAATTAAAAACAAAATAAAGAAATTTATGGAGTCAAACGAGCATGAAAACACATCTGTCATGGGTTGAATTGTGTCCCCCCAAAATATGTGCAACCATGTGGCTGGGACATGATTCCCAGTATCTTGTGACTGTCTTCCATTTTGTGGTTTCCCTAAACTGTATGTTAAAGGATTAGGGTGAAGCTGTAAATTCCTGCATAGGATTACTTTCCTGCTCTGCTGTAGGGGGAGTTTCCCTGGAGTATGGCTTACCCCACCCTTAATCCTTTCAGCATACAAGAGATAAAAGGAAAGAGAAGCAAGGAGAATCAGGAACCTTGTTACCATCAAGAAAGCAGTACTGGGAGAAGAACATGTCCTTCAGACCTGAGGTTCATGCGCCAAGATGCTCCCTGGACAAAGACTGATGCAATACTGGACTTTCCTGCAGAGCTAACAAGGGGAAAGCTTTCCCCTGGAGCGGACACCCTGAATATGAACTTGCAACCTACTGGACTGTGTAAGAATAAACCTTCCTTTGTTAAAGCCATCCACTCTGTGGTATTTCTGATAGAGCAGCCCTAGCTGACTAAAACAACATCCTATCAGAATTTATGGGATACAGCAAAAGTGGTGCTCAGAGGTCAGTTTATCTCTATAACTGCACACATCTAGAAAGAAGAAAGGACCCAAATTAAAGCATTAACTTTACTGCTTGAACAAGAAGAGGACAACAGAAGAATCCCTCAGGCACCAGAATAAAACAGATTATAAGGATCAGAGCACAACTAAATGAATTAGAGAATAGAAAAACAATTGAAAAAAATTAACAAAACCTAAAGCTGGTTCTTTGAAAAGATCAACAAAATTGATAAACCATTGGCTAAACTTACAAAAGAAAAACAGCAGAAGATACCAATAACCTGATTAAGAAAAGAGATGGGAGTCATTATAACAGACTCAGCTGAAATAAAAATATCATAACAGAATACTATGAAAGGCTGTACACTAACAGGTTTGAAAACCTAGACGAAATGGACAAATTTCTATGTCACTCACCAAGATTATCACAAGGAGTAGATCTCCTTAATATATCTGTCACAAAGGAAGAGATTGAAAAAGTAATCAAAAATCTACCAACCAAAAAAAGTCCTGGCCCAGATGGCTTCACCAGAGAACTCTACCAAACTTTTAGAGAAACTTTAACTCCAATACTGTTGAGGCTATTTCACACCACAGAAAGAGATGGAATACTCCCCAATTCATTCTATGAAGCCAGCATAACCCTGATACCAAAGCCATGGAAAGATCCCACAAAAAAAGAATATTACAGACCAATATCACTCATGAACCTAGATGCAAAAATCTTCAACAAAATTCTAGCCAATAGAATTCAACAGCATATAAAAAAAGTCATAAATCATGATGAAGTTGGTTTCATTCCAGGGACATAAGGCTGGTTCAACATCAGAAGAATAATTAATGTAATCAACCACATTAATAACACAAAAGATAAGAATCACCTGATATTGTCAATTGATGAAGAAAAGGCATATGACAAAACTCAACACCCATTCATGCTTAAAAGTCTCCAAAAAATAGGAATGAAGGGAAATTCCTCAACATAATCAGTAACATCTGTACATAGCCAACTGCCTCCATCATCCTGAATGGTGAAAGATTGAAAGAATTCCCTTCGAGAATGGGAACTAGACAAGGATGCCCACTCTCACCACTTCTATCTAACATTGTGCTAGAAGTTCTAGCCAGAGCAATTAGACAAGACAAAGAAATAAAAAGCATCCATATCGGCAACAAAGAAGTAAAAATCTCCCTCTTTGCAGATCGTATGATTGTTTATACAGAGAATCCAAAGGAATCCATAAACAAACTATTGGAACTAATAGAGGAGTTTAGCAAAGTAACAGGATACATGATATATGTAAGTAAATCAGTAGGATGCCTTTATACCAACAGTGAGATTATTAAAGAAATCACCAAATCAATTCCATTTGCTATAGCCCCCGAGAAGATGAAATACCTAGGAATAAATCTAACTAGAGCAACAAGAGATCTTTACAGAGAGAACTACAAGACCTTACTACAAGAAACTAAGAGATAGTTACATAAATGGAATAATCTACCCAGCTCATGTATAAGAAGATTCAACATTGTGAAAATGTCTATTTTGCCCAAAGCAGTCTACTTATATAATGCAATTCCAATACAAATTCCAGCGACAGTTTTTAATGAGATGGAGAAACAAATCATCACTTTGTTTGGAAAGGGAAGAAACCTCAGATAACTAAAGCACTACTGAAGAAGAAGAACACACTGGGAGGCATCTCACCACCTGACTTTAGATCCTGTTATACTGTCACAGTAGTCAAAACAGCCTGGTACTGGTACAAAAAGAGACATACGGACCAATGGAGCATAGTTGAGACCCCAGAGATGCTGCCATCCTCCTGTGAACAGTTGATATTTAACAAAGGCCTCAGGATTTTAAACTGGGCTAAGAATAGTCTCTTTAACAAATGGTGCTGGCAAAATTGGATATCCATCTACAAAAAATTGAAACAAGACCGATATCCCACACCTTACACAAAAATCAACTCAAATTGGATGAAAGACCTAAATACAAAATCTAAAATGATAAAGCTCATCCAAGATAAAACAGGATCAGCAATGGAAGTTTTAATACACTCCACAGTATAAAAGGAAAGTGAAGCAAGTAGAGAGGTGGGAACCTCATACCATCAAGAAAGCAGTACCAGGAGAAGAGCACCTGAGGTTCCTGTGCCAAGATGCTCCCTGACCAAATACTGATGCAACACAAGGGGTTTCCTCCAGAGTTGACACAGGAAAGCCATTTCTCTAGAGTAGACACCTTGAATTAGGACTTGTAACCTACTGGCTGTGTAAGAATAACTTTCCTTTGCTAAACCCATCCACCTGCAATATTTCTGTTAGAGTGGCACAAGCTAACTAAAACAGTATAGCTGAAACTATGTTACCTGTTAAGAATGAGAAGGATATGGGACCTTCTGAGTATCTGATATGGGTATCTGATATGGTATCCTTTTGAGTAGACCTTGTGGTCACGAATTTAGGAAACTGGCCAGATCTTGAAACATGCATTTAGTAATTTTCCTCACATGTGGAAACCTGGGGGCATAATAGTTAACTGCTATGGCTGCTAACCAAAAGGTCCATACACTCCTTGGAAATTCTATGGGGCAGTTCACTCTGATCAACAGGGTCGCTATGAGTTGGAATTGACTCAGTAGCAGTGGCTTTGGTTCGGTTTATGTGACAGTCACCTCCAAATCTCTTGCCATTGAGTATGAGTTATATGTGTGGTAGAAGTAGTTAAGTTGGCAAAGGGAAGGAATGAGAGATAAGAGGATTAAGAAGAAAACTTTGGGAGGCTATGAAAAAATAAAAGTCATTTATGTGTACACGGAGAAGGTGGAAGAAAAAGCAGCATGATGGGAGCAAAGATAGAGAATGTTTCATAGATGAGGAGTAAATATTTTCAGACACTGTAGAGAAAATAAATCAAACCAGTTGCCATTAGTTTGATTCTGATTCATGGCAACCCTGCATATTTCAGAGTACAGCTGTACTCTATAGGGTTTTCAGTGACTGCTTTTTGAGAAGTAGATCACCAGGCCTTTGTTCTGTGTCACTGTAACCAAAAGCAAACCCACTGCCATCAAGATGATTCTGACTCATGGTGACTCTACGGGACAGACTAGAACTATCCCATAGAGTTTCCAATGAGAACCTGGTGGATTTGAATTGCAGATCTTTTGGTTAGCAGCCACAGCACTGGGGATTCCTTAGAAATGTTCAAATCACCACCCTTTCGGCTAGTAGACAAGCACTTAGTATGGAAAATAATGGAATAGGCATTAGAAATCAGAGAACTGTGTGGTCACTGGTTACATTTAAGACAGTAAATAAGTTTGGAAGAGAGATGTAGTCAATTTAGAAAGAGAGGAATTAGTGATTAGTAGATGTAGACTACTGTTTCAGGAATTTTGTTAGAAAAGGGAGGTAGAGATTATGGTAGGTAAATAAAATAATCAAAATATGAAAAGAATGATGTTTTTCCTCCTTAAATAATGAGCATACTTGAGCATGTTTTAAAGATACTGAGAAAGTGGTACCAGATACGAGGAAAAAGAAATGAGAAAGAAGATAATTAATTTAAATATAACTGAAAATGAACAGAAAGTTTGGTTGGGGTATAAGAGACGGGATTGGTTTTGTGAAAAAAACAAAAACTACAAACCTACTGCCATTGAGTTGATTCCGACTTGTAGTGATCCTGGCGACACAGTAGAACTGCCCCATAGAGTTTCCAAGGAGCCCCTGGCAGCTTTGAACCACCAACTGTAGCACTTAACCTCTATACCACCAGGGTTTTGAAAAGGAAGAAGAAATCAGAGACACTGAAGACAGAATGGCTGGAAGATGGAAGGCTGTTGGGTACGGGAAGTATAATTTAAGTGAGTGTGTTAAGACCGGAAAAACCAAACTTACTGTCATTGCGTTGCTTTCAACTCATAGTGACCCTACAGACCCTATGGGACACAGTAGAATTGCCCCATAAGATTTCTAAGGAGTGGCTAGTGGAATCAAACTTGCCAACCAGCTAAGCTGAGCTAAGCTGTTAGCTCGTAACTACTGTGTCACAAGGGCTCTGTGAATCAAATAGCAGCCTTGGCATTTTAAAGGAAGTTAGAAGTAGGGCTAAGGGCTTAAAGCCAGCAGAAGGAACTTGAACAGCAACTTTGGGAAAGACAGTAAGAAGTAAATTAAAAATAAATAAAAAGCTTGCCAAGCAAGCAGAGTACCACGTTAAGGATGATCATATGTATTTTTAATGAATCACATAGTAGATTCTTCTGAGCTCCTCAGAGTAGTCAGCAGTTAAGAAGGAGCAGTATTACAGCATCTGCCTAGGACTAGTAATACGCAATGTGAGTATATAGAAAGACAAAGGAGCAAGGGTATTGATGATTCTTTAACAGAAGTCATTGGAACGATGGTGGTGAAAGAAGGAAAGAAGGAAAAAACGTCAGGAGGAGCAGACTGGAAGAAGATGGAGGAAACTAGGTACTAGTATTTACAAATAGAAGAAGGAGCTGGATTTTTGTAACTGTCAGAAGTGATAGTTAAAAAAATGGGAAAGTGTAGAAATTTCATGATTTTGAGTCTTGTAGAAACTGCAGTGTTTCAGAGTGTTGATACAGCTCTAATCTGCAGTTAGAAGTGGAATGTACGCAATTATTGTTAGAGTTGAACACGAAAAACTATGAGGAGTTGTCACTGGCCATGTCGGCATGAAAAGACAGACTGTGAGTAGGGTGGCCAGACATAGTACAGGGCCCAAGGACTAGCTAAAATGGATAAAGTGCTCCCACAGAGGAGTAACATTCAGCGGGAGCAGACTTTAAGAACAAGAGGCATTTATGTTGCAGTAGGGTTTAAATCTAGGGACAAATAATTATAGACTACAGAAATGAGGCCAGCTGAGAATGGTTGGGGTGAATACACAGAAGGAGTTAGTAGGCTGAATATGTTTGTTGGAAGAGTATATACAGTATGATGTAACCGACAGTCTAAATGTGTGAGTTGATCCTGGTTTTGACTACTGAGTTCTAGATACTTGAAGATTAAATGGTGAGCATGGGGATAGGACATGGAAAAGACATCAAGGACAGACCACTGAGTGGAAGAACTCTGCAGACTTGCTTCTAAGGTTCACTCCATGATGTTTAATAACTGCTTGCTACCATAATAGTAGTGATAATATGACAGTTACCATTTATTATGTTGCTTTCCATAAGCTGAATATCATTCTATGCATTTCTCAGTTAATCTTCCGTATAATCCCAATTATTAGCTCCTTGGATAGAAAAGGGAGTTACAATTTAAATAAACTAAACAAACTGCATCAGCCCACACAGCCAGGACTATCTATATGACTTCATGCACACACTCTTTAATCATTAGACTGCTTTGCTTTGCACATACCGGGTAGAAAGGAAACAATGATGAATAAGAGAATTTCTATGTTAAAGAAATTCAGAATCCAGTGGCTGAGGGCTGATTCTCTTCACATTAATGGCCAATTTCTGCATGTTTAGAAATATTCTGAAAATATTTGCTTTGATATGATTCCTTCTTTTCAATATTATTCATTAACTAATGGCATTCAGAAAACACTGTTTTGTTTCTGGTCTTTGAAAATCCAATTCCCTCTGCAGACTGACTATAAACACAAATAAGAACATTGATTTCCTCATTTCATCACCTCTAGAGAACAATTCATAAAGCACGAAGGTTCTAACTAGTCAATCAATAGTCACTACTTAAATCAGAGGCTCAGAGGGTAGTCTGTTATTAAAAAGTATTCATCTGAAGATAAAGTTAAATGAAAATAAAGGAGCTGATCCAGCTCATAATCTGTATTCAGCTTCAGAAAATAGTCTGAAGGAAAGACTACTTACTGTTAACCATGTTTAGAGCTTTTCCTGTTTTCAGTTGCTGCCCAAAGAGAAGTAGGGAAATACAATTTCTCAAAAGCCACTTAACCGCTGTTAAGTGTTTCACGGAAACCAGCTAAGCAGTGCTATTGACAGGGCTTCCCTCTTATTAGACGTGTATGTACCAAAATTGGTGTTCACTTGTCTGTCTCATTTTGGCCTCCTACTTGACTACAGAATAAATACCAATCTGTATGAAACAACCACTGCACTGGCCAAGACAACCAGACTCATTAGTTATTGGAAATGCTATTATCTTACCCACTCCATAATCCTGTTTCTGGAGTTACTTATGTAATTTCAACCAACACAGAAAAGGAATTACATTAAAAATGGGCCTTTCGCTAAATCAGGAAGAGAGACTTTTTTTCCTCCTTCTTAATGAGTCATAACTGGAAGGCTGTAATCATTGCAAGTGTGAATATAGATGTGGAAGAGGAAATAAGGATGCCATCCATTATTTCAAGTAAGTCAAATGTTTAAAATCATACTTCATCATTCCAAATTGAGGTTTCATTTGGATCATTATTCATGTTTTCTATTATTGGATTTTTAAGTTCAGTGTGTTTTTTGTACTGGGAGAGATATTGGAAATAGAGTTCTCAATGTAGATGAGAATCTGAAGGCAAAGAAGATGTGATATTCCTGAAGTCTCACTTGGAACTTGGGTTCATAGTTTAAAATGCCATTCCTTTCTACTGTCTTCATTCCCCAGGAAGGACCCTGGAAGATGGAGAGTTGACTTGGCAAGGAGATCCCAGAAAATTCTATTCTTCGTTTTCATTCATAGGACAGCTGCAGAAAAGGAGATCAATGAGATTACCTATAAGCTGTGCAGTTTTCTCTTTTCCTTAGTTCATGGGCATTTTCTTTTGATAAACAGAGAACCAAGCTGTGTTACATCTTGCTGTACATATTTTGAAAGAGTAAAAGGAGTAGGAATTGTTTAATTGCAAGGCTTAATTTGTTCTTAAAAGTAAAGGATTTATGTGTACTTAAAACATAGTGTTTTGCTGTTTTTACAAAATTTAGCCACAGGAATGATATATGTGATAAAAGGGCTGCAAAGAGCTTTCTGGATCAAACATTTCTCTGGTTGGCTCAGGACCTGGAATCTCATATGTAGAGAATTACTTATTTCTGGAATGCTAAGAACTTCCTATTAACATACAAAAATCCCTGAAAGAGGGAAGACTGAATATTTTTCTGCATAGCTCTAAACACTTTAGTAAGTGTGGGTCTAGTTTTCCCTACCAGGGGAAATTTCTACTAAGTGGAAGGCACCAAAGATAAGTTTCGCCTAGAGATGAACTTGAGTATAACTATGAGTAATAAGTGAAAATAGCATAAATTCCATTAGTAACATGATTCTAGCCAATAGATTCCAGACCAGGAGGGGATGCTATTATAAATCATTATTATTTTATGTTTAGAAAATGAATACGCTGATGTTGACAGCAACAGAAAATGCAAGCCAGCTTTCACTCTTCCTCGTGAGAACAGTGATGAACTGGTATGCATTTAGAAAGTGCTGAATGTCTTCTGAGTCTAACCAACTTATTCCCCTCTTAAAACTTCCATATGTGAATTGGGTGCTTTTCAGACCTTTTTTTTTTTTTTTTTAAGCTCAGCGTTTACTAATCTCGAAAAGAATTGCTACTTAAAAACACACCTTACTTTTGAAAGAAACCTGTTATAAGAAAATGTGTGAACAAAGGGCATCGTGTTTTTCTGAGTGGTTTATTGTTTTCTTTCTTCTTTCAGGTGCAATGCAGTTTGATAGATGGCCACATACCTTTCTGGCAAGTATCTGCCTTCCGTTACTTCTTCATCTATACATTTCCTAGATAAAGACATAGGCAGATAGATAGAAAGACAGATAGATTTATAGATAGCTGTAATCTAATGGATTCCAACTCATGGCTACCTTCTACAAACCAGACTGAAACATCGCTCAGTCCTATGTCATCCTTGGAAATCCACCTGGTAGCATAGAGGTTAGGTGCTATGGCTGCTATCAAAAAGTCAGCAGTTGAAATCCACCAGGCACTCCTTGGAAACTCTATGGGGCAATTCTACTCTGACCTACAAGGTCTCTGTGAGTTTGGATTGACTCAATGGCAGTGAGTTTGGCTTTTTTTGGATGATGTCATCCCTAGAAACCCTGGTGGTGTGGTGGTTAAATACTATGGCTCGTAACCGGAAGTTGGTAGTTTAAATTCCCTAGGCATTCCTTCAAAACTCTATAGGTCAATTCTACTCTGTCCTATAGGGTCTCTAGTTGGAATTGACTCAGTAGCAGTAGGTTTGGTTTTTGGTAGGTCATCCTTGCATCCACTGGCATGTTCCAGTCCATTGTTGTAGCTGTTGTATCAGTCGTCTCACTGAGTGTCTCCTTCACCCTAAATGGCCCCTTACTGCAGCAAACATGATGTCTTTCTTTACCAATTGATCTCCCTTGATGATGTGTCCAAAACAAGGCAGCTGGAAAGTGTTCTGTGGTGATTCATAAGGTTTTCATGGGCTAATTTTCAAAAGCGAACAGCAGACCTTTCTTCCTAGTCTACCTTGGCCAAGAAGCTCCGTAAGACCTGTCCACAATGGGTAGCCCTAATGGACTTTGAGATGTTGATGGCATAACTTATAGAATCATAACAATACACAAGCCACTGTGGTATGACAAACTGGAAGACAAGTAATGGTCCAATTTTAATAGGACCCAGCTTTCAGCTAATCAGACATAGAAAAGAGGAGGGTTAGTGCTTAACCACTTGTAGTACAAGAATCCTGTGAAACAGGGGCCACTTTTTTTATGCCCATTTCTTTGTGCTTAAAAAGTGGTAGATGCTTAATAACTATGACATGAATGATTAATAATCAAGTTCTCAAAAAAATTCCCAAGAACTGGTACATTTTAGTATTATTTTGCTATTCAATGTCTGTGGATGAAACAACAAATCAATCAGTAATGGACATACAAAACCAATGAGGTATGTGTGAAGTAAATGGGTTTTGTGGGATCCATTTGCTAAAGTATTGCAAACCAGAAACATGTACTAATCTCTAGGCTTGTGTACCCATTGTATGGGAGGAAAGTGATGGCCTGCTTTGTCTGTACCTTGCAAAGTTAGGACTGAGATTAAAAGACAAGGGAACATTTGTGAAATATTTCTCTATGTCCTAAAAGTTTTGACAGGTATCACTTTTTTCTTCTATATAACATTAACAATTTGTCTTCATGTCACTTACACCTTTCCCCACTTACATGCAATAGATGAATAATGTGTACAGTCACATCTCTGAGACTCCTATAGTGAAAGTCAGAGGTACACCTCCAGTGCAAAGATCTGATTTTTTGTTTTTAAACATAATATTGCCTAAGCCAGGAGAAAGTTCTTTACATGGTTGTCTTAGTATTCATTTTAAAGCACTCAGAATTATAACAGGCAATCTTGTTTCATTGTATATGCTGAAGGCAGGATGTTACGTGTTGTCACTGGGCTGGATAACCTGACCTAGAAGGGGGGGCAACTGTAAGTGCTGTTGATTCTAGATGCAGTAGCTGAGGAAGTTAATTCTGTTCTCATAAATCATCATTATAATGTCTCAGATATGTGAACATTTCACAGTTAAAAACCAAATCAGTCATCACTGAATCTGACTCTTGGCGAACCCATATATGTCAGAGCTAAACTGTGCTCCATAGCGTTTTCAAGGTCTGTTTTTAAAATAAACAGACTGCCATTCCTTTTTTCTGATGTGCTTCTGGGTGGATTTGAATTGTCAACATTTTGGTGAATAGCAGACTACTTAATTGTTTGTGCCACTCTGTAGTTACAAGACCAAAAATACATGAATGGAGTAAGGTAGTGTGCTCTTAGCCACATTTTTCTATTATGGCAGAGTATATAGAGCTGAGGTTGGACACTGTATTAGATTAAAGAGATTGCATCCTAAAAGGAATGCATATCTTGGTATGCAATGGGAAGGCGAAGGTCCTTTATGAGAGAAATATTTATTCAGTTGACTACCAAAGACAATCTAAAGCACTCTGTCATTCCTTGGCTGGTCTACCAACTCTCTCTCTCTCTCTCTGTCTCACACACACACATACACACAAACACAAGTACAACTGCTGTGCCTTGAAGGCAACTTTGAAAACAAAGACAAACATTGACCCAGATGAAATTTGGCTGCTGTTATTCTCTTGAGAATCTTCTCTGGGTCACTCATGAGCTGCTGTGACTCTCCTGCCCTTTGCACAAATTGGGGCTGTCTGAGGCCATCTTGGACGGCTGCCTCCAGGAATGGTAATCTGTCATTCTCCAGAATGACTCTATTTCAGAGCGATTGTAGAATGACTAGGGAGGCAGCAGGGCTACCTGCTGTGGCCTGATGTCCAAGCCTAACAAAACCGCTTCCTCTTGGCCAGCCACTGACTCTGAAGTCCTGTGCTCGAGGCTGTCCTTAGAGTGAGCCAGAATGATCTGTGTCTTGTTTTGCTCTATTTCATGTGCAAGTTTTGCTATGCTAAATGTGAGGTGACTCAGTAAGAACGGTGAGAAGAAGAAGACCCGCACTGAAGTGAACAGGGTTTCACTTTGCATAAAAAGCAGAAGACAAAAATTTGAGCTCATTGTCTAGTGCATTACATTCCATTTTTTCTCTATTTCTAGTATTTTTGGCTTTATAATCATTTTTGTCTGCTTCCTTTCTATATGTTTAAATACATATTAAAGATTAAACTTAGTTTGTCCTGAGAAATTCTACAAAACTACAAAGTTAGAATAGAGCCAATGGTTTATTTAGTTCATGTTTCATTAAGAAGTTTATGCTACTGTTGTTTGTTTGACATTAAGGACCATTTTCTCCCACAAAATAAATATATCAAGGAAGAGAGGTTTTTCTCCCCCCCTTTCTCTTCCTTCATGGAGGTTTTATTACCAAAACCACTTTGATTGATTTTCTTCCATTCAAATGCTTGCATTCTATAGAGAATGAATTTTTAATCTGTGGGATCTTCCATGAATTTTGCTGACAACGACTTAAGTGGGAGGATTTGGCAAGGAGTTATATTGTGGCTGGGAAAGCAGTGAGGAGACGCTTCGTACTCACGCCTGCTTGAACACAAGATATAAAGACTTGGGTGCCTACACCAGCTTTTAAATAGAAGTACCATCTTCCATGAGGAAGAGAAAATGGGATAATTTTTCAAAACTAAATCACATTAAATGGTTTTCGGGAAAGAGTCTCTGGCTGAAAAAGATAAAGAGGCATTTATTGCACTTTGAAATCACAAGTTTCATTCTCTCTGAGTTCATTACTGGTTCCACTCTTTATTGAAATGGACCAAACTACAAAGTTACAGCCGTATTTCTGTCACTACTGTGTTAAGGATGGGGCCAGATAGTAAATTATGGGCTAGTTTAATGCAAAACAATGTTCAGAATTTAAGATTGCCTGATTTCACTGCCCTTAGCCAGGTGTCAGGAGCCAGGAATAAACATAAAGCTTCCAGAGAAAAAAATCGGCCTACAAAAGTCTATGTGGTGAAAGCTATCATTATTTAAAGTCATCTTCTCTCAGACATCTCGTTTCCCAAAACATATTTGGATTATCACTCCCGTTTGCCACATGTCTCCAAAGACTACTTTGAACTGTATTTGAATCATTGGTTCTTAGTCCAACTTTTTTTCAGTTACATCCACTGTCCTCTGAGAGTGGTTTCTATGTGTTCACTTGTTTTGACCTTACTGTGTTTCTAGATAGCCAAATCCCCCACTGCTGTTGGGTCAATTCTGACTCATAGAGGCCCTATAGGTCAGAATAGAACCATCCCACAGAGTTTCCAAGGAGTGGCTGATGAATTTGAACTGCAGACCTTTTGGTTAGCAGACATGGCATTTAACCACAATGCCAATAGAGTTTCCATTTCTAGATACAGTCTCCAAAAAGGATCTTCCCCTCTGTATTTCATACATTTCTTTCTGAAATTTTCTCATGTATATTGACCTAACCAACGCTTTTTATCCCAAGTTGTTAGAATATCTTCTTTGTGTTCAACAGGAGGTAAAAGACTATTGCCTTTAGCTCTCTGTATTACCTGCCATGTGTGGTGATGGGAAATGCATTGAGGAAAAAAGCAGGAGCTGAGAGAAGATTCTAGAGTCATCAGCAATGGCATTGGGATTCTTGGATTTGGGGGAAGGAGATAAATTATGGAGAGAAAATCTGTGGGTTAATATATGCTTAATTGGACATTCATAAGCTGTAGACTCATTCAAGAGAGATGCCCACTAGAATTGAAGGCCACCAACACGGGGTTAGATCAGAGTTCTGATTAGTGCCTGCCCTGTAATGTATGTACAGTTTCCTTTTCATGATGTATCTTTGCTCCATTCTACTTCTGGTACCACCTAACTTCGCCTCTGTGTTTCCATCCAGATCCCAGAAGCCCAGTCTGATTAGCTACTTGCCGTTGTTGCTATTGATCTGGGCATTCATGACAAAAGGCTAGCTCCTGGGTGGGCTGTCTCTAGGATACTTTCATTTGTTCCATTGGTGATCAGATCCCCCCAAATAGCCTGTGCTACTGGGCAGTAGCTGAGAAAAGGCCAGGTGGCTGAAGTGGAATATAGCTACAATTGGCTACCCCAGCACCTCAGCACTTTTCAGTTAGCAAGCAGGTGCAGTGGATTAAGCAAAACCGAGACCCAGGAGAACATAGGCTCTGCAATGTCTTTGTCAACAATGCAAATACTGGAGATTTTGGCAACAAAAGCAGAAGTGAGGAAATCTATAAGGAAAATTAAGACAGGGATCAGAGATATTTTCATGGATGTACCACTTTTATAATTTTCCTTTGTATAGGAATTGAGTCATTCCTCATGCTTTTTGGCAGATGGGCGCATCTCCAGGTTGGAGCTGTACTTAATGTAAACCATGCTTAACTTCGTCAAGTTGACTCCAACTCATAGTGAGTTTGTGTACATCAGAGAAGAATTGTGCTCCACAGCATTTGTTAATGGCTGGTTTTTTAGGAACAGATTGCCAGAATTTTCTTGGAGACATCTCCAGGTAGACTTGAGTCTTTGAGCTTTTGGTTAGCTGTAATTAGGCCTTCAACACATGTTGTTTAGGGACAAAATTCAATTGCTAACACTGCATACATTGTCTATGTATTAACACAAAACCCTAAAATCTTAACACAAGAGCACACCTTGAACAGAACAGTAAAAATAAAAATAAGTGAATTGAAGTCTGAGTAGTACATATCTTTTTGTCTTTCCAGAATATTCTGGGTATGATATTTTGGTGGAGAAAAGTAAAATATTTCATTAAAAATTTACTCAGCACATGAAGACTGAATTGCATGTGAACAAAATATGATCTTCACATAGTCTATTATTTGTAGGCAATGGCGTTTCATTGTCCTCAGGAACAGGTGAGTCTTGCTCAGCACTCTGTGTAGCCACATATGCGGGTGGAGTCTTCATCGACATTTTTCGGTGAAGAGCTTTTGCTAAATGCATAACTCCAAGGTTGTGTTTTCCCTATATTACAATGCAGAGTTGCAATGTAGGTGGTTTTACTCCCTGTAAACCAACTGATAAGTTGCTTTATATGGTCACGTGTGTAATAAGTTTTCTGGGCACCTTAAGATGACAGTGTGCAGTCTGGATCAAATCTCATACATGAGAACGTGGGGGCTGAACTGGCAGCTTGAATAAACTGCACTTGCATTGTTACATTTTTCTATTTTGTATTTAAAAAATTTAGTACAACTGTTATAAGACATATTTTTGCCTTCCATGAAGCCAGTGAAATTTAAAGCAGGACCAGTTCAGTAAAAACGAATTCAGGAAATACAATCAACCCAGAAAAAGGAAGCTCAATGTGCATTCAGTTGAAAAAAATTACACATCTTTCTTTCTCCACTCAGTGAGACTGTTAGGGTGGAATATTCTTGGCATTTGTTCATTTAAAGATAAGGATAACTGCCTTCACACAACCCTGCAAGGTAGATGCAATGAAAATTTCATCAAAGGCTATGTATTCTGTAAACAAATTCTTAGGAGTTATAGAAATTCTTACCCATCCTCATGTAATTTTGTGTGCAACCTCAGTGGGAGAGTCTCCTAATTTGTGTTGGATGAATGATGTCTTTTTCTAATTAGACAGATGCTTCCGTTTTAGTGAGAAGCAGAAGACAATGTCTAATTAAGATTTTGTTTTGTTTCTGGACAGTGCTAGATTTAGTCCAGAATTTAGTTTCCTGACTGACTTTCATTCTAATTAAAACACAGTTTGATGGATTCTGCTTGTGTCTTTCCACAGGAAATGCAGGACCACTTTCTTGATTCATAGCACTTTGAATTTGTTGACTCCTGATTTCTCTTGATGTGTTCTGATGTTCACAAGTCTGCCACTCAGAAGGGTAGTCTGGAGTTTAATGTGTGTTCTTTTTAGCCCCAGTGCTGACAGGTCATCTCCCTTTACCTTGTATTAGTTCTTTATTGCAAAATGTATTCAAACATGATCATGAAACAGGATCTTATCGAATAAATACAATGGTAACAATAGTTGCCACTACATCATCTACGTAAGAGAGAAAAACCCATTCTAGCATCTGAGCAAGCCTAAAATGGGCATTTTTCTCTCTGCCTGTATCTTTGAAGGCTTGAAAAGTCCTATTACCCTAAAAAATTAAATTGGCTTAATCTAGTGCATACAGATGGCAATGCCTTGTGGTTGGTACAGCTGTCATTTCCATCCTCAGAAGGAAAGAGGAGAAAGTATCATCATCTCACCTGCTGCCTGTAACTTATATTAGAAAGGTGAGCTTTTTGCAGGGAGCAAGAAAGTCTGTCTGATGTAATCATATCTGCGTAAAATAAGATCTTTCTTGGAAAGAGGAGTTTTCAGTGCAACTCGATTCAGATTATTCCAAAAGTACTCTCGGTTTTAGAAATGAACAAACACATGAACAGAATATATAGGATCACTACGAGTAGGCATCAACTTGACAGCAATGTTTTTTTTTTTTAATCTCTCCTAAACAGTTGCTGTAGAGTCAGTCCTGACTCATGGCAATGCCATACGTGTCAAAGGAAAAGTGTACTCTGTGGGGTTTTTGATGGCTGAATTTTCGGAAGTAGATCACCAGGCCTTTCTCTGACTTTGTAGATAGCAGCTGGGGGCATTAACCAATTGCACCATCGAGGGCCTCTGTATCTCCCTCTACAAGAGACACTTCTATCTAGAACTGTCATGATCAAATAAGGCAGTGGTACTGTGTGTAGAGCCAGCCGATCAGAGCCTCTGCCTCACTTTTGACGTTAAAAATACCACAAGTCCATCCTCTTCCTGAAGACAGGATCCTCCACTCTCCAGGGGGCTCACTGCATTTCTCTTAAATCATTCCCAGCCCTCCACTGACTTCAAGTTTATCTCTTTCTACTCAACCATGATTCTTACTTTGTCTTGTTAACACTTGTTATTTGTTGAATAAATGCATGAGCTTGCACAAATCTATAAAGCAGTTCATCAATGTCTTCAGATAACATAGATGCTACACTGTTGCAGAAACCCTGGTGGCATGGTGTATAAGTGTTACTACTGCTAACCAAAAGGTCAGCATTTCAAATCTAGCAGGCATTCCTTGGAAACCCTATGGGGCAATCCTACTCTGTTTTATAAGGCTGCTATGAGTTGGAACCAATTCAACAACAGTGGGTTTGGTTTGGTATACTGTTTTGTCTAGCAGACATACGATGGGAACAACGCTGGGCTTGGCTTCTTACTGCAAAGGTCTGATAAATTTGTAGCTTCAGAAATAGTCTAAGACTGTGCATTTCTCATTAGATAATGTAAATGAGGTGAACAGAGAAGTGATCACACTTCAGTTTTGAGAGGGGAGAGATGCTCACTTAGCAAGCACCTCCACCAGCAGATTGCTGAGCATTCTCTGAGTTTGTTTTACAGTTTGCGTAGGCCCACTTCCCTGGAGAAAAGCAGCTGAAGCAGCTTTGCCAGAAATCTGCAATAAGGCTTATATTGATGCCATAGAGCGGAACTAGCTTTGAGGGCGTCACATAGATTTGTGTTGGCTATTTTTCAAGCCTATACTGGGTCAATACCAGGAAGAATAAAATTTGTTATTAATTACTACAATTTGAAAGGAAGTTAAAACTGACCTCTAGCAATCTGGTTTGGCAGTGTAAAAAATTTTTATCTCTAAAACTTTAGGAATATGCCTTAACACAAAGATTATCTTCAGATGACGTTGTTGCCCCTAGCTGCCACCTAGATGGTCTCTCAACTCAGGGGAAATCCATGTGTTACTCAGGAGAACTGCTCCAATATCATTTTCATGGCTACAGTCTCTGCAGAAGCAGATACCAGTCAAAACTTTTATAGTGTTGCTGAGTAGATTCAAACTACCAACTTTTTTTTGTGTGTGTTTATCTTTCATTGTGTTTTAAGTGAAAGTCAATTTCACTTTTTAAGTGAAGTCGGTTTCTCATACAAAACCTTACACACACTTTGTTATGTGACCCTAGCTGCTCTCCTCACACTGACAGCTCACTCTTCCCCTCCACCCAGAATTTCCCACATCCATTCCTTTGGCTTCTGTCCCGTTTTGTCGTCTCATCCTGACTCTGGACACAAGCTGCCCAGTTAATCTCCTGTGTTTACTTATGACAAGAAGGACACTCTTTACCGGTATCATTTTATGTCTCATTGATAGATTTAATCTCTGTCTGAAGAGTTTCAAATGGCTAGCCTTTTGGTTAACAATCAAGGGAAAATCATCTGTGCCACTCAGGTTGCTAATTTGCTGACTCCAATTAAGCCCATTGCTTCATGAGTTGATTCTGAGTCACAGTGACCCTGCAGAACAGTGGAGTAGAACTGCCCCGTAGGGTTTCAAAGGTTGCAAATCTTTGTGGAAGCAGACTGACACACCTTTCTCTTGCAGGGTGGTTAGTGGGTTTGAGTTGCTCTTTTGGTTAGCAACCAAACACTTTAACCAATGCTTTAGAAGTTTTTTGGCAGAAATATTGTCAACTCTTTACAATGACTCTATTCTAGGAAAGGTAGCACAGAGGATTTTTAAAAAGATTGAATCACATTTTAAAGTACTTAAGAAAAGTTGCTGTGCAAAAGAACCAGTAGTATGGTTACATAAGAGTTCACCCTAGAATAAACTGATTTCCAAATATCAACTTTAACTTAAGTGCCATTCTCCTGTCCTTGAAGATAAACAGCTGTTTGGTTAGAGACAGTGGCATTAAGTAGTTTCAGGAAATGAATTGCCGTGCTGACCTTGTGTAGACCTGGAATGACAGGTAGCCAAGAAGGGGCCGTTGCCAACTTCCTGTCTCCTTCATGTAATTCAGGCTCCTCCTCTTTTTCTGACTTATGATTAACTTGCATTTACGAAACAGATTGTTTGAATTGTATTTAAATGAACGTCCATTTCTTTCACTTTTTCCTTAAGAGTGGATAACTGCAAAAATCCAAGGATCCACTGAAAGGTGTGGTCTAGAAGCTATTAGTCCTTGAGTATGGACATAAGCTAGGGGATTGAAAACCAAAACAAATAATGATGCATTGAGTCAGAGGCTGGAATAGATGGTCTCCAGATTCTCTTCCTGCCCTGTGGTCTGATTCCATACATTGCAGTAGAACTGGAAAATGTCCCATATTTAGGTCTTACACTGAAAACACGTCCCGTACCTGAGCTCACTACTCAGTGGTGTCTCATCTGTGTGGGCAAGAAGGTAGAAATACTCTGCGGGCACACAGATCTTTGAATCTGTTTCCAAAACTGCCACAGCATAACTTGCCAGCCAGACAGGCATGAGCAGAAATGGTCCTGATGTAGAGCGATGCTCCTATCTTCCTCTTGCCCTTCCCTGAACTCTTTATTCTGTTAGAATCTGCATTAAAACGTTGAGGACATCCTGCTGTGGATTAGAGTTATCCACGTGTGTGTCTGTTTACCTTCTTTCTCTCAACAACTCTTTGTACTTCTGCAGGGCAGAAGCCTGGTGTCATTCATTTCTTTATTCTTCACAGATTTTAGGACAGTGCTTCACCTGTGGTAGGTACTCAATAGGTGTTTGTTGAACAAGTTTCAGCTTTGCTAGTATTTCCTTAATTTGTTTTCCACTTTATTAAAATTGTTTAAAATGTGTTGCATTGCTATTATAACTGATTTTTTCTTCTAAAAAGAGAACATATCAAAAAGATAAGAGGATTTAGTTTTTCTCAGTAAATGGACTAGTTGCTGATGAGCGGCCTTTGACTCACCATGACCTGTATCTGGGTAGAACTCTGTTCCACTGGGTTTTCAATCACTCAGTTTTTAAAACTTTCCAGGTCTTTCTTCCAAGGCTTCTTTCTCTGAGTGGACTCTTACCTCCGACCTTTCAGTTATCAACCAAGCACATTAAGCCTTTATACCACTCAAGGGTATTCATACCCTATACCAATTAAGGCCATGATGGCAAGATCTTTGTTCTTTTCTCCAGTCTATTGCATAGCATCTGGCAACTAACAGCTGTTCAATATATTTTGGTGAATAGATACAAGAATTAAGATTCCTATGTGCCAAGCAATACTTCTTTCTATGGCTATAACATAATTTTTTCACATTAAGTACTGGAGATGTACATGAACGTAAGACATAAGCCCAGCCCTCAGGGAATTCAGGATTCAGTAGATGGTAACAACAGAACCAACATTCTGTGGTTTCCTTGCCTTGTATTGGTATCGTGTTTTAAGTAATGGGGCTTTTAGTTAGTTGTTTTCATTTGATCTTGTAATTCAGTGAAGTTGTCAGGGTAATAACTTGCTCTTCTTATTTGACAAAGTTTTAGCTCCTTTCCTTTTCTTTAAATGTAGGTAAAACCAACAAAACCAAACCTGTAACCACCTGGTAGATCATGAGTCATGACAACCCGCTGCGTGCCAGCGTGGAGCTGTGTTCCATAGGGTTTATAATGGCTATAGTCTGATGGAAGTTGATTGTCAGAGCTTTCTTCCAAGGTGCCAAGTTTTTGTTTAGCAGCTGGGTGCCGAGCCACCTGGAGACTTCCCTATTATTTATGTGTACTTTTGTTAAAGAAAATACAAGAAATAGAAAAACAAGAGAAGACACATGCATGTGCTTATGGATGCCCATGCAATGTACATTCCGTGTTTTGCATTCAGGCCTTTGCCCTGATGCTATTTTTATTTTTTATATAAATGTATATAAATACCACATAGTTCTAAGCTTTGAGGAAATCGAATACCTGTGGACCAGGTTAATGGATCTATCATCTACTAGGACAACTAGTCATTAACCATCTGGGAGGATGAGAAGAACTAAGGTAGAGAGAAATGGTCCACAAATATGGAGGTCACTGAGAAATTAGTGGATAATAGAGACCAGGAAGGATAGAATGGTCAGATTGTTTCTGCTGTTTATGCATTTCAATTTCCCCTAGCATTATCAGCATTTTCCTTGTTACGATCTATTTTACAAACATAATTTTTATAAGTGACAATACTTCTTTCTATGTTTCTATCATAATTTATGTATCACTTGCTGCACTTAAATTGTAACTAATATTCCACTATTAAAAATAATGTCATAGCAAACATAACTGAATTTCTTTTCTAATTGTGTATACATATGCACATAATTCAAAGACCTTTTTTGCATTTAAATAATTGCTTTGCTTTTCTGAAACAAGCAAACAAAAACCAAATTATGTGCTGACTGGTGAAGTCAATTACAGCCATTTAAAAACTCAGCCCTGTGCTGTTTACAGTGCCAAATTGCAAGTCCACTAAAAGAAATTGGTAGATAGACCACGAGTTTGTTAAAAGAAATTAGCAGGTATTTTTCTGGTTTCCAACTTGAGAAGCAGCTTTCTTACTGAAGTCCAGAGCATATTTCAGATCAGGCCTGTGAGGTAACCCAAACTGGTCAATTAGAACTTTAAGAACAAATATGCCTGAGACTATGTAATGCTATTGATAAATGTTTGTATCTTGATGATAAATGTTTAGCTGATGGAAAAATCAAGAATTTGTTCTGTGACCCCTAAGAGAAGCTTACAAACCCAGAAATTCCAGAAAACCAGTGGAAACTCTAGCTTTACAGCATGAAGCAGGAAGTAGTGAGACAAGGAAAATTTATGCCAGTAGACAAACTGCTGAGATTATCAGGAAGAAACCCTCAATGAGAAGTCAGAAGAGGAAGTCTTTTTGTAGTTTGATACTGAGGGAAACCCACATCTGTCTGTCAGTTTATCATTCTGTGGTGGCTTGTTTTTTGCTGTAACACCGGAAGCTATGCTACCAGTATTTCAAATACGAGCTGGGTCATCTGTGGTGGACAGGTTTCAGCAAAACTTCCAGGTTAAGTCAGAGTAGGAAGAAAGGCCTGGTGATCTACTCTGAAAGTTAGCCAATGAAAACTTTATAGATTATAACAAAAACTATTGCTGACTTGCTTGCCTTGGTCAAATCATCACAAAGGATCATTTGCTGGAAGAGGACATAGTGTTTGGTAGAATATATGGGCAATGAGGGCAAGAGAGACACTTGGTATGTTGTGTTGGTCTAGTAGCCTTGCCGATGGACTGAAGCATGCTGGTGATGATAAGGATGACGTAAGGCCAGGCGACATTTCATTCTGTCGTACGTAACTTCACTAGGACTCAAAGTCAATGCAATAGCAATTAACAACAGCAATGACAACATTGGGAGGGCAAAGGGAGAGAGGATTACCAGAAGCTTAGCATGTTCTGAAAATAAAAACTATTGCAATTATGTAAAAAAAAAAATGACGGGATCTAATCATTAATGACAGCCTGCTGTGTGTCAGGCATTTTAATAATTATTTTATCTTTACAGTTACTATGTAATAAAAGTATTCTCACCAGTTAGGACTAGGCTTGGCTGCTTATAAGAGCCAGCCAGCGAAGTACTGTTGAGTCGAATTCGATAAGAGACAGCTCAAAATAATGCTAGCTTAAACACATTGTTCGTCCTACCAAATAAAGCAGGGCAAATGAATGAATCCAGGTAGATGTAGCAGCGCCACAACATCACAACGACTTGGTCACCAGTTTGTCTTTTTTAATATCCTCAGCCAAACCAAGTGCCGTCGAGTCAGAGTGTAGCTTAATTTTTAAGACCACAAGATGATTGCTGGGGCCCCAGCCATTCCCTTAGAAGAAAGAAAGAGGGAAATGCAAAATGTTTTTCTTCGACTATCCCTGTTTATATTTTTTAATTTCAGCAAAAATGTATGTAATGAAACATTTGTCATTTCAGTGTTAATGTCACTGAACTATTCCTGCTTTTAAACTGTTTTCCCAAGAATCCTACAGGTCCCCTCTAAATCTTTTCTAAAAATTATTATTACAGTAAAATAACTGTAACAGAAATTTTACCATTTTATGTGTTTTTAAATGTACGATTCAGTGGCACTAATTACATAAATGATGTGCAAAAACTACAGCCACTTATTTCCCAACCCCTTTCATGACTCAGACAGAAACTGAACCTGTTAAGCAGTAACACTCTGTTTTCCCCTTTCCCTAACTCTTGTAACCGTTAATCTACTTTCTGTATCTATGCATCTGCCTATTCCAGATATTTCGTATGAGTAGGACTACATAATACTTGTTCTTTTTTGTCTGACTTATTTCATCCAACACAATATTTTTAACTTTACGTTACAGAATGCATCTGAAATTTATTCCTCTTTATACAAAAAAAAAAAAAATCCCAAACTCATTGTTGTTGATTCTGACTCATAGCAACTGTCTTAGTCAGCTAGTGCTGCTTCAAAAAGAAATACTGCTGGTGGATGGCTTTCAAAAGAGAAATTTTATTTTGTCACAGTCTAATAAGTTGAAAGTCCAAATCCAGGGTATCGGCTCCAGAGGAAGCCCTACTCTGCCAGCTTTGGAGGAAGGCCCTTGTGGTCAGTTCTCCCCTGGACTGGAAGCTTCTGAGGTTCAAGGACCCTGGTCTTTTACAAAGATGTGTTCTGCTCCTGGTACTACTTTTGGGTGGTGTGAGGTACCCAGACCTCTTTGTTAACTTCTTTTCCTTTGTATCTCAAGAGACTACCTAAAGGCACCAAACAATCACACGCACTGAGTCCTACCTCACCAACACAACTGCTGCTCATCCACCCGCATTAACATCATAGAGACAGGATTTACAAAACGGAGGAACAGAACACGGTACCAGAAATCATGGCCTAGCTAAATTGATAAACAGATTTTTTTGGAAGCATACGTGATAGCGACCCAATAGGGCAATAGTAGAACTGCCCTGTAGAGTTTCCAAGGACCCCCTGGTGGATTTGAACTGCTAACCTTTCATTAGTAGCTGTAACATTGTGCTACCAGGGTTTCCTTGATACTCCATTGTGTTTACATGCTGCGTTTCGTTTATCACATCTTTTTTTTTTTATGACTGTATACTAATAGGTAAGGCCTCATCTAGTTACAATGGAGACAGTTTTGTCATGAATTTACTAGATGTAATGACTTCTTGGGAACCCTGGTGGTGTAAAGGCTTAAGTGCTACTTCAGCTAATCAAAAAGTCAGCAGTTAGAATCTACCAGGTGCTCCTTGGAAACTCTGTGAAGCATTTCTACTCTGTCTCATAGGTTCACTAGGAGTTAGAATCCACTTGACGGCTGTGGGCAGTGAGTAATGACTTCTGTAATGAAAAATAGGGTTCTGATGTTAAGGAAGAAGACAATAACAAGTATTGGGTAGCCAGTATTCTCTGACACAGTTGTCCTATCTTCATTTATTATTTGTAGGAAGTAGGAATCTGTGCATTAGCCAAAGTTGTTAATAAATGGAGGTATCAGGATTAAGACACAGGCCTGTCTGGCTTCATAGCCAAGTCTCTTTTCATTTTGTGGCACTGACAATGAAAACTCATGTTCCTCTCCCAGAACTAGGAAGACAGTAGATGCAACTTCTTGAACAGGAAAGTCAAGGTTGAAGAGTCTGTGCCCTGGGTTCTCATTCTTTCAAATGGACAAAGTTAAATTCTGGCTACATATCATTTTTCATATTCAGAATAGTCTTGACTTTTATTCTTTGACTCAGCAATTCTACTTCTAGAAATTTGACTTACAGAAGTAATTGAAACAGATTAGAAAATTTATATACTAGTGTGTTCACTGAAACTATAATAGTAGAAAAATGAAAAAACTCAAAATACTCAAGAAAGGAAATTAGTTAAATTCTGAAATACTGGAACACACGTGTGTGGTGGAACACACTGCAACCATTAGAAATTATGGTCTTCAAGAATATTTAAGAGCATGAATGATGAAGCTCATAGTTTGTGTTAAAAAGAATAAAAACAGCAGCACTGTGATAACAACTTGGCAAGACAAATAAATAAATAATATATACATAGCTACATACAGGTGACATATGCAGATACATCTATATAGATATAAAGAAACCTGAAAGAATAAGCAATTAGTGGTCTTTTGTAGATGGCAGGGCTATTATTATACTTCTATTTATGCTTTTCTGAATTTCCCAACATTCTGTAATACGCGTTTCTTCTGTAATTAGAGAAAGTTCACAAGTGTCACCTGAAAATACGCTCCCTCCTTAATAAAACAGTTTTTGTTATTTTCGAGATGACTGGCCTGGGTGTTCAGCACTGTCAAAGTGTTAACCAGAAGAAGATTCCAACAGATTGACTTTAATAAATACTTGCTGAGCTCCAGTTGTGTGTAAGTCACTGTGCTGGGAATTGCAGAAGTCGTTTGCAGAGAGAATATGAGTAACTGTGCTCCTTGGCCCAAGTGAGGTAGCTCTCTAAGGAAGGGCTGTGCTTGGGAGATGATGGTCTTAACAAAGACTGTCAGGCTCTTTGCGGTGACACCAAGGCAGAAAGGCCATTCGGTCTCACAATCTAAGGCTGTGTTTGGCATTACAGTAGAAGTGTAATCTTGTTGCTAGAAATGCATATTTTTCACCTGTCTTGATGCAAGTCATAGCGTATTCAAATGGAGATAAGTTTGGCTTATTCACCAACAGAGCTACCCACCTGGAACCTTTCGAGTAAGATAACCATCTTGAACTACAGATTACTTGAAGACAATAATAAAAGCAACAAAATGAAGAATGATTAAACCTATTAATGCAGTCAGTATTGTCTGCAGTTTTCTGTACAACTGATTGTCATTTACTCAAAAAATATATTGATCTGTGTTCCAATCCTGGTACCACTGTTTATTAAGATTTTGGAAAAAAAAAAAAATCTTTTAGGTTAGAATTGGAGACAATGATGAACTTAGCTTGGAGACTGTTACAATGACATAGGGAAAGACATGGAGGTAAAAAATCAAAAGAGAAGAACGTGCTTGGTATTTCTCAAGCTAAAAGAACAGATGAAAAAACTCAAGCCCTGAATTGCATTAGTGAAAGTTTCTTGTGGGGGAAAAATTGAGTGCTGCAGGAAGCATCAGGAAGATGGAAAGAATATGCAGCCACTGTACAGAAAAGAACTGGCTGATGTTCAAACATTTCAAGAGATAGCATAAGATCAAGAGCCAGCGGTACTGAAGACACGGGTGAAAAACAAGACTCTAGGAATTTATAGAATATCAGTTGAAATATTGTAACAGATGGGTGCAATGCTGGAGGCACTCGCTCATCTATGCCAAGAAGTTTGGAAGACTGCTACCTTGCCGATTGACTGGAAGAGCTCCATGTTTGTGCCCGTTCCAAAGAAAGGTGACCCAATCAGAATGCAGAAATTATCAAACAGTATCTTTAGTGCCACATGCCAGTGAAATGTTTCTGAAGAGAAATTCAAAAACAGTTGCAGCAACACATAATCAGGGAACTTCCAGAAATTCAAGCTGAATTCAAGAGGATGTGGAATGAGAGGTATCAGTGCTGACTATACAAAAGCTTTCAGCTGTGTGGATCATAACACATTATGGATAATATTGCCAAGAATGGGCATTCCAGAAGACGTAACTTTGCTCCTGTCAACTCTGTACATAGACCAAGAGGCAGTTGTTTGAACAGAACAAGGGGATAGTGAGTGGTTTAAAATCAGGAGAAGCGGCATTAGTGTTGTGGCCTTTCTTCCCACCTATTCAGTCTGAATGCTGAGCAAATAATCTGAGAAGCTGGACTCCATGAAGAATGAGGTATCAAGATTGGAGGAAGAATCATTACAACCTGAGATATGCGAATGGCACAACCTTGCTTGCTGAAAGCAAGAAAGACATGAAGCAAGAAAACAAAAATCCTCGCAAATGGACTAATAAGCAACGTTATGATAAATACAGAAAAGACTGAAGTCATCAGTGATTTCACCCATAGAAACACCCATGGGAGCTGCAGTCAAGATATCAAATAATGTACTGCATTTCGGTAATCTTTTGCAAAAGACCTTTAAAGTGTTGAAAAGGAAAAATGTCACTGAGTCACTAAACTGTGCAGATGATATTTTCCACCACCTCATATGCGTGTGAGAGGTGGACAACAAATAAGGAAGATCAAAGAATAAATGCCTTTGACTTATGGTATTGTTGAAGAATATTGACTATACATGGACTGCCAGAAGAATGAACAAATCTGTCTTGGAAGAAGAGCGCTACTTGGAAGGGAGGATTGTCTCATATGTTTGGACATGTCATTGGGAAGGACCACTCCTTCGAGAGGGACATCATACTTTGGTAAGAGGATCAAGGAAAGAGAAGACCCTAGATGAGATGGACTGACACAGTGGCTGCAGCACTGGGCTCAACCACAGTGACAATTGTCAGGATAGCGGAGGACAGGCAGTATTTCATTCTGTTGTCTATGTGGTTACTATGAATTGGAACCTATTCAGGAGCATTTACCAAGAACTAAAACAGTTTGGGTGAAGACTCTCTAGGTAGTGCCTGCTAACTGGAAGTTTGGAGGTTTAGATTGTTAGAACAAAAATATTAAGCCAATAATAGACATCGACTGAAGTTTATTCAATATGTGATTTACAATGTATCAGGGTAACATTTCAGCTAAAAAAAAAAAATCAAACCCACTGTTGTAAAGTTGATACTGACTCAGCGACCCTATAGGACAGTGTAGAACTGCCCCATAGAGTTTCCAAGGAGCGCCTGGTGGATTAGAACTGTCAACCTTTTGATCAACAGCTGTGGCACTTAACCACTATGCCACCAGGGTTTCAACTACAGAGTTAAAAATATTCCAGGAGAAAAGAGCTACCAAAGAATCTTATATCCCACATTATTGACATTATCAAGGAAAGATGGCAAAAATTTTTGTTTATATAATAACGATTTACCCTAAAACATGGATTCTGGTCTGACCTTGGAGTTTCTGTTTCTTATACTGAAAGTGGAGTGTTGATGTCTCCCACTATTATTGTGAAGTGATCTATCTCATTTCTTCAGCATATTTAGATGCTATAGTATTGGGTACATAAATATTTAATATTGTGAAGTCCTGCTTGTGTATTGAACCTTTCAGCAATAAGTAGTGTACATCCTTGTCCACGATAGTGGATTTTACATTAAAATCTATTTTATCTGAGATCAGTGTTGCCTCATCTGCTCTTCTTTGTATATTGTTAGCTTGGTATATATTATTTCATCCTTTAATTTTCAGTTTGTTCATATCTTTAAGTCTAAGGTAAGTTTCTTGTAAGCAACATATAGACAGGTCATTTCTTTTGATCCAAGATGTCACTTATTGTCTCTTTACTGGAGTGTTCAGTCCATCTACATTCAACATAATTATTGATAGGTGTGTGTTTAGTGCTGTCATTTTGATGTGTTGATTTTTGTGTTCATGTTTTCTTTGTTGCTCTTACTATTCTGATCTGGGGCATTCTTCTTTATGGGTAGATTTTGCATCATTTTCAGTGTTGGTTTTGTGTTTGTGGAGACTCCTGAATTACCTTTCTTGATTTGATATGTTGCATCTATATTGCACTTTGTGGCTACCCTTATGGGGTATCTTAGTAACTTCCTCTCCATCTGGAAGGACTATAACTACTGTAGTACATCCCTCTTTTTAATGTGATGATATCATAGTTTTCATGATTTGATTACTAGATCACTTCTTTTAATATAATAGCTTTGATTGAGTTTTGTGCCTTGCCTTACTGAGTAGGTTTCTGGATGTTGTGTCCAGTGTTGCCTCCTAAGATACAGTTAATGGTTTTGTTCTTTTAAGCTAAGAGCTTCTTTCAGTATTTCTTGCGGCTTTGGTTTGGTTTTTACAAAGTCTCTGAGTTTCTGTTTATCTGTGAATGTCTTCATTTTAGTTTCATATTTGAAAGACAGTTTTGCAGGATATATACTCTTGGTTGGAGGTTTTTCTCCTTCAAGGCTTTGAATGTGTCATCCCACTGACTCCATGCCAGCACTGTTTCTGCTGAGAAGTCATACCAAACCCTACAGGGTTTCCCTCTGAGTATTAGCTTTTCTTTGAGTCTCACTGTCCTTAAGAGTTTCTGCTTATGTTTCATTTTGTTAAGCTTGATTTTAATATGTCTTGGTGTCTTTCTTTTGGGGTCTACATTGTGTGGCATTTGATACACATCTTGGATAACTATATTCTCTTTTATAATTTCAGGGAAGTTTTCTGTCAGCAGCTCAACAACAATACTCTATGTTTTCAGGTGTCCCTACCTGTTCAGGAACCCCAATTAATTGTAGACTGTTTCTCTTGATAGAGTACCACATGTTTCTTAATGCTTCTTCATTTTTCTTCTTTCTTTTCTCTGATTGCTCCTCATAGGTGCTGGATTCAGTAGCTCTGTCTTCAGAGTCAGAAAATCTATTTTCCATTTGTTCCATTCTGTTTTCTCGGCTTTGAATTGAAATTTCTATGTCTTTGACTTTGTTATTGATCTCTCAGATTTCAGAATGCTGGTGTTCCTTCAGTTCACACAGCTTGCTTAATTTTTTATTTTGCTGTGCTGCAGTTTGTATAACATCTAAGAGGGCTCTATATATAATCTTTTTGTGCTCAACCTCCAATAGTTTCAGAAAAGCTTCTTCATCTGGGAAGTTCTTTGGTCCTTTCTTTGGGGAGCATTTGGGAGCTATGGGTGGATTTTTCTTTAAGTGCCCGGCCAAGGTTTGTTGCTTTTTGGGCATCTAGAGGTTGTTTAGTTTCTTCAGTGTTACCTTAACAGAATCTAAAGCACAGTCTGAGAAGGAAGGTGGCCACCACCCACATCTATGTACTGCAGTGATTGGGCCCAGTGGAATCCCTAGGGTAGCAGTTTCCATCTCCTGGTTGACAAAGACACAGTACTAATTATGGAGTCACTGGGGAGCCATTGGCTGACCCTATGGTGTGGATCAATAAAGCCTGGAAGAGATGCCATCAGGATACATTGCAGTTATTTGTTTAGGTAGTCTTATTTTGAGAGGTAAAAGCTACCTGACAGCTTCCAAAATCATTCAGGTGTCAGGTGTGCAAGCCCCTCTTTCCAGCGGGCAATGTAGGCACCTCTATATCCAAGGCCAGATGCTGTAATCTAGTTCAAAGTATGGACAGGCTACTGTCCAGCTGTCATCTGCTGCCAGGCTCCACGCACAAGGCTACACTGTGCTGAACACAGCTTTTTGGGTGAGAGAGTGCTCCCTGGGCTGGCATTGCCTCTAAGCCTGGTAATTAGCTCCTACTGAGGCCTCTGTTTGGGTAACTCTGCCTCCCAGTCAAACAAGATAGTGTCCCACACAAGCTTTCCTGCCTGCTGAGAAATAACCTAATCCATGACAGAGGTTCAGCAACAGAGAGTAAAGGGGCTCAGGTAATCAGAGTCCAGAGCCAGGCTCTCAAAATGTGCCTGTTCCCCTTGCTGATCATGTCAAGAGTGCAGCTGAGCTTTGCTGCAAGTTAAGCCCAAGCCCTGCCTGCCAGCTAAGACAAAGAAAAAAAAAATGAAAAATGCCAGTTACCTTTAGTCTGCGAGAGCCAGCCATTCAACAAGTGTGTCATCAATGAAAGAGAAATTTTCCTTTCAGTGGCATGTAGCCTGAATTGACAGCCCTATGCTGTGTCTTAGGGCTCACTAGGTATTCAGAAGTCTCTGTTTAATTATCAATCCAGGACTTAGTTTTCAGAGGGAATTAAGGAGATGTGTCTCTAGTCTGCCATCTTGACTCTGTCCCCTGGAGTTTCTGTTTCTTTAAATTGGCTGCATGTAGATAATTCCTCAAAAGACCCTAATATCTGTGATAAAACAATCTTTACTAATTTCTCTACACTATTGCTCAGAAACCCTGGTAGCCTATGGCTGCTAACCAAAAGATCAGCAGTTTGAATCTGCCAGGTGCTCCTTGAAAATGCTATGAAGCAGTTCTACTCTGCTGTATAGCGTTCCTTTGAGTCAGAATCAACTTGATGGGTTTGGTTTAGTTTTTGGTATTGCTTGGTTCAAAGGTGCTTTATGAAACCAGTTTCTTTAAGGCTCAAGGTTCAAAAGATCATCTTAAGGCAAAGGTCTTGGTGAGTTACCACAAATCCATGGATCCCAGAAATCTGGATTCCAGGAAAATAAAAACTCTGCTTCTCAAATGCCACTCAGAAGAGCCTTGAAAGAAACCAGAAAAGATAAACCTGCTGCTGTCAAGTTGATGCCAACTCAGCAAAGTTGTAGAACAGAGTAGAACTGCTCCATAGAGTTTCCAAGGAGCTCCTGGTAGATTTGAACTGCTGGACTTTTTGCTTAGCAGACATAGCACTTAACCACTACACCAACAGGGCTTCCAGCCTGACAACTTCCCAAAAAATAAGTAGAACTGAAAACAGCCATACTCTTATACACGGGGTCACCATGAATAGGAACTCACTCAACCGCAACTGGTAACTGATGAAGGTTAGGTATAAGAACAGTTTCTGTTAGAATCCAGTCCGTATTTATCCTGTTCCATAGGCATCACACAATTCTGACCTGACCCTAAGTATGTGTACTCTCTGTGGCAGGGAATCTAGAGCCAGCTGCAGGAAGTCCTCCTCTTACAAAATTGTTTCTAATTAATTTTAAGGATCAAATCTTTAACAAACAAATTTTTAGGAAGATGTCACTTCTCCCTATACACGCTTTCTGTTACAACCTGAGAATGACTTCTCTACTCTCTTGATCTTGCATCTGTCTCCTTTTTTTTCCCCCCTGGAGTATTCTCTTGGGATTCTTTTCATAGCTTTTATAATTTTAAATTATATTTTGGTAATGGGAGGTGTTTTAACCGTCTATTGTTGGATAGGTGATTAAATTTCTAACTGGGTTAGAGTGAAAAGGGTTCAGCCAATGAGGAGAGGCATTATTCATCTTGTGGAAAACTCCTATGTCTTGCCTGACTAAAACAGCAGAGGACAGTTGAGACACATGTGAAAAAGGTGTGGTAGGACTAATGCTTATTCTTATTGTGCCAGTGTCAAGGGGAAGACACATTGCTCACACAGTTCTTTTTCTACCTTTTTTTAAAGCATGATCTAGTTTCAGGAGGCATCACCTCTGGTGTCTCACACCTGTCTTTTAAAATTATTCTTTAGAATAATTTAGCTGATTCATTGCCCTATTCAATCCCCTTTTTCCCTAAAAATAAATTGAGCACCCTTTCAAACCCTCTCTTCCATGCCTTCTTCCAGGAAGTTAGACCACATGATTTCTTGACATGGAATAGCTATCCTTGAGTTCTCTTTTGCAATAGATGAGCAGCTTCTAACCACTCTTGAAGTTCGGGAAAGGTCCAGGTATTTAAGTGAGGCCAAGGGTAACACAGAAGCAATGTGATGAGAACTGAGGTGCAAATGTAAATCCACGCTCCTGTGAGAGCTGTGGTATGTGGTGCATGCTGATTGCATTTTAGGGCCTTGAGATCTATACTCATTAGCTGCTGAAGCAGACTCCATCATTACAGGATGCTCATCTCCAGCAAATGTTACCAAGCCACAGGGCATTCAAATGGATGTTCTGGTTATCCTCAGATAGTTTTTTTCATCTGTAAGATGGGAAAATCAGTTTATGGGGTTGTCATGATGGCCTACACAGTGGTCCTTAAGAGACTCTAATGAAACTGTAATGCTCTCTCTCCAAGTCAAATAAATGCAAAATTTTTCTTTTCTTTTTTTTTTTTTTAAATAAAGCTCTACTCTTATGCAGTGTTTATTGGATCACAACAGTCCCGTCCGTAGCCCATCATGTAAATAGTGCAGGACCAGGCAATGTTTTGTTTCATTCTGCATGGAGTTGCCTTGAGTCAGGGGCCTTCTCTAAGGCAGCCAAAAATAAATACTGCAAGTTAGGTGTTCAATGAAGTCAAGGTTTTATGTTAGGAACTTGCTCATTTATTAAGCTAAGATGAAACCCTGCTTCGAGCAGAGCCCAAGATTCCAAGCAGGAGGGCGTACCAACTATTCTTTGGAATATGGCAAACTATGTTTCAGGGGAGAATAATCCTGGGCTCTCTCTACTTTCTAACTTCTTGCAGAGGCTCAGCTCTAACTAAACATTTGCAATGAGGGCTGCAACTCCAACCCTAGGGCTACAGGCAGCCACTCAAGGCCATCTGCTCTAGGGGTGCGGGGCAATAGTCATCCTGGAAATTAACATAAATCTGATTTGTGGCTGGTAGATGAACCAAAAAACCCATTGCTGTCCAGTCAACTGTAACTCACAGTGACCTTACAGGGAAGAGTAGAACTGCTTCATTGAGTTTTCAAGAAGACCCTGGTAGGTTTGAACTACTAACATTTTGGTTAGCAGACATAGCAGTTAACCACTATGCCACCAGGTTTCTGGCTGCTGTATAGGTGCTTTTATATTTGAAATGTAGTCTTGATAGCTCAGGGGTTAAAACACAAACACACACACACACACACACACACAAAGAGAGCTCTACAGAGGGATTCAGAAACCATTGGTCATAATCATTTTGTGTTGTCTTTTTTTCTTGGGTAAAGGGTAAAGAGTGTTCAAATTTCTTGTAAGTCATTTTAAATCAGAAGTAGAGAAGGAAATGGGGAAGAAGGGTCCTCAGGAGGAAATGTTCCAAGTTAATTTTGCTAAAAAAGTCAGCACATGGCATCTCACAGTAGCATGTGGCTCCAATCAGAGCATGGTCGCTGTTAGCACTTTGTGTGTTTAAGCTGAGCTGCTTTTCTGTTTGTGTGGGTATGTTTGGCATGACACTGTTCCAAAGCATTTGCTTCAGACATTTCAAACATAGCAATTTAATGAGTGGCAATAAAAATATCTTTATTCAAGCAATGTATTTGATTATTTGTGTAGTATGTATGTGTATTCATATTTTGTAGCTTTCTGTATGTGAAATGGTTTGAGTTCCCAGTGTAATTACAGGAACACACACCATGGGGAAGTCTTTTGGTAAAAAAAACAGAGTCTGCAGTTAGAGCATTGCTACAGATGGCTAATGCTGTAAAAAGCACAGTCCTTTGTATACAAAAGTTGCATTTTTGAGACACCATGATATCCAACATATATTTTTTGAAGTGCCAATTCAGACAAATTCCGTGGTTACCCACAGATTTCCCCATCATCAGTGGAAGTGTGTGTCTTTCTTCTAGCACGGCCATTTACCTTATGTTACGCTTTTGCACTGTGAACTGATTACTTTGATACACACGCACACATATACAAACACACACACATATATGTTAGGTGAGGGGGAATAACACATGTTTATTTAATTTGGAAAAGGTAGGGTGGATTTAGTACAAAGACTTTATTATACTTGCACAATCACAGAAACATCTAATGTTTATAATTCCAACCTATGCACTCTCTACCAGCCCCGTCAAATGGCTAGACAGTGCTAGAGGCACAGAACATCGGATAAAGTGATGAGTGAATTACTTAATCCTTCATTTTTAAGTGAGTTCAGTGGTTTGGAGCTAAGTATGGACAAATCTGGCAATCGGTTGGGGATTTTCCTAGCTAGTGCTTATATAGCCCTGGAATATCCATGATGGGAGGACAGAGATTATTTGCCTGGTAGTTTGACTCCACAGAATTCACAGAATTGAGAGTTGTCTCTTCCCGTGTTTAAAGTGGGCCCCCAGGGAATGCGAGTGTAAGACTTATCCCAAGGCCAAGTGATTGGTGGTGGTGGGGAGATCCTTGATCCTTGCTGGACCAATAGATTTCCACTCCCAGCAACTTTTCAACTGAGACTGGGAAAAACTAATTAGCCTGAACAGTCTTCTTTTACAACCTAAAGAGGTAAAACAGCGGTGAAATGTTAGGGCAACATTTTCTAAATCAGCGACCCATCTAATATGAGGCCTAAAAGATAGAGGACAAACAATTAATTTGGGAAATGCTAGATTCTTTTTTGGATGTTCAAGATGAGCATTAACATATGAAATCCTCGGGGAAATAAAAAGAAATATAGTAAAGAAGTCAGTTTTACTTTGTTCAAGGTGGTATTTTCCAAGCTCATTTGACTCTAGAACTCTTTATTTGTGTAACCATGTATTAGAATTCTGAAGAATTCACTTCTGAATTCTAACTGAAGTCAAGTATCACAGCAGAATTTTTGCTATTGTCTCTAGACCTCCTATTCAATGCAATATGAGTTGAACTGAGGAAGAATGCACTGGACATGAGAAACTAAACCATCATTATTTGCACAAAACCCAAAAGAACTAACTGGAAAAAAAAATCAGATCTAATACCAAAATCAAAGCCAAACCAATTCCTTTGAGTTGATTCTGACTCACAGTGACTCTGTAGGGCAGAGTAGAACTGTTCTGTATGGTTTCCAAGGAGCTGCTGGTGGGTTCAGACTGCTGGTCTTTTGATTAGTGGCCAAGTTCCTAACCATTGTACCACAGGGCTGTTAAGTGTAATAGTGAATGAACATTACTGTAAGATGGTGAGTTGTAAACTAATTCAGGTAAAAATATACTTGAAAGAAAGATTCCCCAACTCATAATAGCAGCCAGAAAACAATTTCTAAAAACTAGTTTACAATAAATATATACGTGATCTGCACAACAAAGACAACTAAATATTGTTGAGGGCTATAAAGGGAGATGTGAATAAATGACGAAAGGAAAACTACATTCCTAGTTAGAATAAATGTTGTATAAAATACTGACTTTACACAAATGTATTTATAGATTGCACTTAGTCTCAATCAAGACAGAACTGGGTTTTAGATTTTGAATTTATTGGGGAAATTTTCATCCATTACCAAATCCAACTGATTTTATTTCCTATATATTTTTAATGTCTCTTCACATAACTTCACATTTTCTATATCCAGAAGAGAGGAAGTTTCTTCAGCTGCCTTCTAACTGGTCTCCCCCTGTCATCTCTTACCCACTGTAACCACAGTGCCCTTTTTAAAATAAAATAAATACAATGAAATAATAAGGGGTGTGTCTGATTTTGTAGCTCCACCACTTAAAATCCTTCCATAGCTCCTTCTTACTATTAAAATCAAAACTAAATTCTACTTACGTTCTACGAGATTCCATATTGCACAGCTACAGCAGACCTCTCAGCTGTATTTTGGGCTATTTCCCTCTCATATTTTGCACCCTGGGCATGGTAGCTTTAGTGTGCTAAATACTTGCATGCTTTTTACCTCAAGATTATTACTCTTTCTTCTGGAATCTCTTTATTTTCACTTTACCTAGTTATTTCTTTCTTATCCTCTAAGAGTCAGTTTCATATCACTTATTTAAAGGAATACTTATTTACCCTTCTATTGTGTTTTATGGCTTTATACCTCAACATAGACTGTATCAAGATTATAATTAATATAATACAGAATTAATTGTTGAAGGACTATGTGTCTGCTAAAATATAAGCATATAGAAGAATATATATAGAATATATATATAAGCATGTATAGAATATAAATATATTATTTGCCCATCACAATTCCTTGTATTAGCAGGTACTTCAGTTTGTTGAAAATTGAATGAAAATAAAGAAAATTGCCCAATGGTAGAAAAAGACCAAAAGTACCAAATAAATAGATCTGATAAAACTTTAATGATTAAAACAATGTATTGCTTGTACTGGACACAGAATATATAACAAAGAAAAAAGCCTTACTATGGTTAAAAAATGGTAAAGGTAATGTATCAATTACTAGGGAAAATACATATTTACTACAAGGTGTAGGCAAAGAATACTGAATATGCTGTGGGGTGACGGAAGAACCAGTAAAGATCTTGGAAGAAGTACAGTCAGAATGCTCCTTAGAAGCAAGGATGGCGAAACTTTGCCTCATGTACTTTGAATACGTTATCAGGAGGGATCAGTTCCTGAAAAAGGACATCATGTTGGCTAAATAGAGAGTCAGGGAAAATATGAAGACTTTTAATGAGATGGACTGACACAGTGACTGCAGCAATGAGCCTAAACGTAGCGACAACTGTGAAGATAGCACAGGACCAGGGAGTGCTTCCTTCTGTTGTACAAAGCGTCTCTATGAGTCACAAATGATTGACTGGCACTTACCAAGAATACCACTGTACTAGGACAAATGGTCAGCTCTCTGGATTAAAAGAGAAATGCAGAAATTTAACCCTGTGCAACAAAACAAATCCCAAAAAGACAGAAGAGCATTTCTTAAATGCGTTCAAATGACCACTGATATATAAAAGCCAGCCAAGTGCCGTCGAGTCAGATCTGACTCATGGAGACCCTATGGGCAGTTAATATAGTTAACATGAGCAAATAGTTTTATGTCTATTTAATTTGGGAACTGCCAAATTAAACTAAATTGGTTTCTGTTCTGCAAAAATTCAAAAAAACAACGTTAATGTGCATTGTGAATTCGCAAGCTGCCTTACAACGCAGCTTTTGGCATAATTATGCAGAATTACTTTTTTCCCTAGAGTATAGCACCGATTTGGAAAATTTGGATTAATAACTCTGAACAAAGTGGAGAACAATATCAAGAAATAATTTTATAGTTTTATTGTTAGGAAAGCCTTTCTAAATACAATATTAAAGGCAGAACTCCAAAAGGAAAATTGTATCATTAAGGGCTATTTGGTTATAAACAGCAGGAAATGTCTCTGGTTAATTGAGTACAGTATTTCCAAATATATGCTATCTTACATTGAGGAAGAATTATACTCCCCTGCCTCTGTGATATCTGTCTTGGCCTTGTGACTTGCCTTGGTCAGTGAAAAGTAAATGGAAGTGTTGGTGTATCACTTCTGTATAAAAAATTTCACACAGATTTAACCTATTATTTTCTATGCTCATATAATCACAGAAGCATGTATTAAGATTAAACTTCTGTTAGCTAGACTCCTAAGTGACAAAGCCTTCTTGCCAGTACAGAATTTGAGTGAAAAGCAAACTTTGATGAGTTTTTTGTTGTTGTTATTGCTGTTACTTCAGCATAACCTTGCTTATACTGATTGATTCTTTAAAAAAAAGAATTTTTATTGCACTAACATCACAAGCTCACAAAGTGGAAAGGAGTGTTTGGAGATGGACAGGATTAGGGAATAGATGGTTATCACAGGAACTTTGGAGACCAGAAAATGGAAACTGTAGGAATAGTTTTGTAGATCAGAGCACTGAACAGGAAGTGGAAGAACTCTAAAGATTTTCAGTTGCTTTGTTCTTTAGATAAAAATTAAATTTTAATAAGGACTAACTTTGGTTTTACGTTCACCCTATGTCAAAGAGAAGGTGGGGCTTCTAATTACAGTCCCACTAGACTATATTCAATCAGAGTTGAGAAAGGAAATTAGAGTGCCATGAACAAGAGGAAATAGATATTGAACAGAGAAAATACCAGTATTTTCTTTCTAAAAATAGATTTTACCATTAAAATGTTCAGTAAATAAAAAAAACATTTTTTAATACAATTAAAAGAGAACAAGCAAAAATTTTAAAACAGCTGAGAGCAAAAGCCTAATATTCTTAATATATATGCAAATGAAAAAGTAAAAGAAGGCTACATCAATAGAAGGTGGAACAAACCAATATGAAGACTTGAAAATTAATTTTTAAAATATAAACTATAAATAGCCATATACTTTGAAAATTTTTTAACTCACTAGTGTTCAGAGAAATACCAATTAGAACAACAATGAGATACTTTTCATCTGTCAAATTTTTCAAAACTGATCATATTCTCTTGTTAAAGGAAGAGAACTTTCCCACACTAGTATCAGATCATAGGGAAGATAGTATTTTTTTCTCACATTGTGCTGATGAATGTAAATTATTCAGTCTCACTATGGTACCATTCGGCAGCATGCATTCAAATTCCTGTTGTTGTTAGGTGCCATTGAGTCTGTTCCAACTCATACCGACACTGTGTACAACACAACAAAACATTGCCGGGTCCTACACCACGCCCACAAATCTTCCTGTGCTTGAGTCTAGTGTTGCAGCCGCTGTGTCAGTTCATCTTGTTGAGGGGCTTCTTTTTTTCCACTGGTCTTCTACTTTCCTAAGCACAAAGTCCTTCTCTAAGGACTGATCCCTCCCGACAACATGTCCAAATATGTAAGACGTAGTATCACCATACTTGCTTCTAAGAAACATTCTGGTTGTGCTTCTTCTAAGACAGATTTGTTCATTCTTATGGCAGCCCATGATATATTCAATATTCTTCTTCAACACCACAATTCAAGGGCATCAATTTTTCTTCTGTCTTCCTTATTCGTTGTCTAACTTTCACATGCATACGATGCAGCTAAGAATATCCACGGCTTGGGTCATGCTCACGTTTGTCTACCAGGTGACATCTTTGCTTTTCAACACTTTAAAGAATTTTTTTCCCCTAGCAGATTTGCCCAGTGCAATGCATCTTTTAATTTTTTGACTGCTGCTTCATTGCGTGTTAATTACGGATCCGAGTAAAATGAAATTATCGACAACTTTCATCTTTTCGCACTTTATCATGGTATTGCTTATTGGTCCAGTGGTGAGGATTTTCATTTTCTTTAGGTGTAGTCCTCACCTGAAGCCTGTGATCTTTGATCTTCATCAGTAAGCATTTCAAGTCCTCTTCGCTTTCAGCAAGCAAGGTTGTGCCAGCCTCAGCCAATCCCCCCACCATTCTTCATGGCACAGTCAAGCCTCTGACGTTTTTTGCACAGCATTCAGATTGAATAGGTCTGGTGAAAGGGTATAAACCTGACACACAATTTGACTGACTTTAAACCATGCAGTGCTCCTTTGTTCTGTTCAAATGATTGCCTCTTGATCTGTGTACAGATACCTCGTGAGCACAGCTAAGTGTTCTGGAATTCCTGTTCTCGCCAGTGTTATCCATAGTTTGTTATGATCCACACAGTCAAATGCCTTTGCATAGTCAATAAAATGAGTAAACATCTTTCTGGTATTCTTGACTTTCAGCCAAGAGCAGTCTGACATCACCAGTGATATCCCTGGTTCCATGTCCTCTTTTGAATCTGGTCTGAATTTCTGGCAGTTCCTTGGTGATGTACTGCTGCAGGCACTTTGCTTTATCTTCAGCAAATTTCCCTTAATGTAATATTAATGATATTGTTTGATAATTGTCACATTGGTTGATCTTCTTTCTTGGGAACAGGCCCAAATATGGATCTCTTCCAGCTGGTTGGTCAGGTAGCTATCTTTCGAATTTCTTGGCATAGTGAAGTGGGCACTTCTAGTGCTGCATCTCTTTGTTGAAGCATCTCCATTGATATTCCATGAATTCCTGGAACCCTGTTTTTTGTCAATACCTTCAGTGCAGCTTGGACTTCTTCCTTCAGTACTATTGGATCCTGATCACATGCTGCCTCTTGAAATTGTTGAGCACTGGTCAATTCTTTTTGATATAATGCCTCTGTGTATTCCTTCCATCTTCTTTTGATGCTTCATGTGTCATTTAAAATATTCCCCGTAGAATCCTTCACTGTCTCAGCTTGAGACTTGCAATTTTCCTCAGTTCCGTCAGCATGAGAAATTCTGAGTGTGTTCTTCCCTTTTGGTTTTTTACGTGTAGCACTTCGCATGTGTCATTATAGTACTTTTATTTGTGTTATTGAGCCAGCCATTAAAATCTGTTCATTTGCTTTCTTTCGTCATTTCTTCCTTTTGCTTTAATTACTCAGTATTTGAAGGGAATTTTCAGAGTCTCTTTCGACATCCATTTTGATCTTTTCTTTCCTTCCTGTCTTTTTAATGACTGCTTGTTTTCTTTACGTATGATATCATTCCACAACCTGTCTTCAGTCATGAGTATTCAGTGTATCAAATCTATTCTTTTGATGATCTCCTAAATCAGATGGGGTATACCGGAGGTTGTACTTCTGTTCTTGTGGACTTGCCCTAATTTTCTTTAGTTTTAATTTGAACTTGTGCACGAGCGATTGATAGTCTGTTCTACAGCCAGCCCCTGGCCTTACTGACTGATGATCCCGAGCTGTTCCATCGTATCTTTCTATAGATGTAGGCATTTTGATTCCCTTGTATTCCATCTGGTAAGGTCCACATACAAAGCTCCCACGCACAAACCAAAACCCAAACCAAACCCACTGCTGTCTCATTGATTTTGACTCACAGTGACCCTATAGGACAGAGTACAACTTCCCCATAGAGTTTTCAAGGATTGTCTGGCGGATTCAAACTGCTGGCCATTTTGTTAGCAGTGGTAGCACTTAACCACTATACCATCAGAGTTTGCAGTGAAGAAGTTGTTTCTCTTCCAGAATTCTATCATGTGACCTTCGGCATTGTTTCTGAAACCAATAGTATATATTCCAACTACTGATCCTTCTCTGTTTCCAACTTTTGCATTTCAATCAGCAGTTATTAGAAATGAACCCTGATTGTATGTTCTATCAATTTCAGGTTGCAAAAGCTGGTCTTAAACCAAACAACTTCAATTTCTTCATCTTTGACCTCAGAGCTTGGTGCATGAATTTGAATCATAGTCTCATTAACTAGTGTTCCATATAGAGTATGGATATTATCCTATCCCTGACAGCACTGTACTTCAGGAAAGATCTTGAAACGTTCTTTTCGATGATGAATGCATCCCTATTCCTCTTTAAGCTATTTTTCTCGGCATAGATCATATGCTTATCTAATTCAAAATTGCCAACATCAGTCCATTTCAGCTCGCTGAAGCCTGGAATATTGATGTTTCTGCATTTCATTTCTTTTTTGACAATTTTCAATTTTCTTAGATCCATACTTTATACATTGCAGGTTCCAATTAGTAATGGATGTTTGAGACTGTTTCTTCTCATTGTGAGTTGTGTCACATCAGCAAGTGAAAGGCCCCAAACCTTGACTCCATCCACGCCGTTAAGGTCGACTTTATCTGAGAAGCCAGCTCTTCCCCAGTTGCCTTTCGAATGCCTTCCAGCCTGAGGGAGTGGGGAGGGGCTCACCTTCTGGTGTTGTATCAGACAATATTCTCATGTTATTCACTAAGTTTTCACAGGCTTATTCTTTTCAGAAGTAGACTTTTGGGTCCTTCTTCCTGGTCTTAGTCTAGAAGTTCAGCTGAAACTTGTCTGTCAGCAGTGATCCTGCTGGTATGTGAGTTCCTGTGGCATGGCTTTCAGCATCACAGCAGCACAAGTCCCCACAGTATGACAAACTGACAGCCACATGGAGGATTCAAAGCCTTAGTACTGTTTAAACTCTTTGATTAAATAATTTCACTATATGAATTTAACGTAAGGAAACAGTATTAGACTTTGGACACTTGACTCATAAGAGTATTTATTTCAGCATCATTTACAATAGTCAAAATTTAGAAACAACGTTAATGGCCAATACCTTTGACCAAGAATTAAATAAATTGGGGAGTGTCTGTATACTGATGTAGTCATTAGAAGTGATGTTTGAGAAAACTGTAACAACACAAGAGAACTATGTTATAAAACAGATAGTATAAAATCCCAATTATGTGTAAAAATATTTATTGAGATGATATAATAAAATATTAATAATGAACATTTTGTAGGTAGGTTCAGATGATGATATAAAATACTTTTTTGTGTTTCTCTGCATTTTTCAAATGTCCTACAATGAATTATAACTTTGGTCGACATAGGAAAATCCAATAAATGCTAATAAAGTTGATTATCCTGGGCATTTTAAGAAGTTTTTGATTAACATATCAGTTAATGGTATATTAACTTTATAGGTTATTAATACAGGTAATGCATACAACAATTTTGCTTTAACATATATTCTCTAGTAATTAGGAATTGCAACAATCAAAATATTTGTTATCGCTGGACAGATTCCTCTGTGAAAATTAGATTTTGCAGGTGTATTTCCAGTGTATTATGTATCTGGTACCATAATATAAGATGGTATAAATCTTCCCTTCCAGAAACCTGCAGTGGACTGTAAGATCTGCTGGTCAGAAGAGAATTAACCTTAGATGAACAGGGAGTCTTGATACCGGTTTCAGCTTACATGTAAACTTTTATGATGCCAGCTTGCAGTGTGAGGTTTAAATTCAGCCTTTCATTGTCTCCATGCATGGGCAGCCAGCTTTAATACATGAGGTTTACAACAGAGGGTCTATAATTCTGGAAATTCCATTTTCGGGAGCATTCCTCAGGAAAAGGTGCTTTCCAATTTTTTAAGGAAAAATACTTAAAAAAAAATCTCTGATACTAGTCTTAGGTAACTACCTTCTCTTAGAAAGCATGCACATAATGGGTCTGCAGTATTTTTTGATCCAGTCGTCTAGGGGTGTAATTTCTTCACTGAGAGCCCAGCCAAGTGCCATTGAGAACATTTTCACTGACTCTCGCTTATATTTGTTTTCTAGGTTTTTTTTTTTAATGTTTTTTTAAATGTTTGTTTTAGTGAACACTCAATTATTAATGCACGTTTCCTCAGAAATTTCTTGGTGTTGCCTGTTTTTGGTTAAGGTGCTCTACCACTAACTGAAAGGCTTGTGATGAGAAGCCATCACTGGCTCTGAGAGAGAAAGACGTGGCAGTTGGCTTCCACACAGATTTATAGCCTTGGAAACCCTATGGGGTTGTTACGAGTCAGAATTGACTCAAGGGCAGTGGGTTTTGTTATCAGTAGTAATGCACAAATATAAGCAAGTAGAGCAGCAGTTAAGATCTTTGGTTCTAAGTGAGCAGTCGATACTTTGAGTCTATCAGCTGCTCCTTGGAAACCTTACGGGACAGTTCTATAGGGTTGTTATGAGCAGCTATTGACTTGACATCAATGGGTTAGTATTTAAAAAAAAATCAAATATGTTCCATATTATATAGCTGATTATATTGTGTTCTTTTATATATGCATGCGCAGGTATATATATTGTGCATACATGAAATAGACTACATTATTTCATGTGATCAAGTATTGAATAAATACAAATATGATCATTTATTATATTTAGCATTTGTTATGCCTATTGTTGGCATGCTCAGAAGATAGAAAGTAACAAGAAGGGACTGTAAAGGATGTTGCTTCATAACATACAAATTCAGATATGGAATATTATTATAGATTTCTGTTGCAAAGAGAAAATAAGCTATTCTCAGAAATCACCGTTTCATAGATGGTTCCAGAAGTCAGCTATATTGCCTAATAGTAATTTACTTTAGGCAATAGATACATTGCTGAAGAGCCAGTTTAGATTGTTATTTGCTGAATTAAAATTCTTTCCACAACATCTGCATTTTAGAATAATAACTTCAGGGCTATCCTAACTTGTTTGAAACATATTAAAGTAGAACTAAATAAATGAACAGACACACCATGATCATGTTTTTTTTTGTTGGTGGTGGTGAGTCAACTCCAATTCATGGCCACCCCATGTGTGTGAGAGTAGAATTGTGCTCTGTAAGACTTTCTTTCTTTTTTTAATTTTGATTAAGTGAAAGTATACAATCCAAATCAATTTTGCATGCCTGCCTATCTGCAGCTCCATCTGCTCTCTTCACCTAGTGACAACATAATCCTCCTTTTCACTCTATAATTCTACTATCTCCTTAATGAGTACCTGTCTCCTCCTCTCCACCCTGTTCTCTCCCATCTAGAAAGAGAGCAGTAGGACAGCTTCCTATAAATGTATAGGACCACAAAGTACACACACCATATGGTCACACTGTGTTTCTGAGTCGAGTCCATTCTTTGCTGAAGAGTTGACCTCAGTACTGGTTTCCAGTCAGGAATAGCAGGTCTGAGAGCCATGTTTCCAGGGGACCCTACAAGCTGTCGGACCATCAGTTCTGGTCTTTTAGTAGAGTTCTTGAGCTGCATTCCTCTTTTTCTCATGTTGCCTCAGGGGCTCTACATCATGTCCTCCATCACAGCTGCCTTTGGTAGTGGCCAGGCACCATCTGGTTCTTCTGGTCTCATATTGGTACAGTACCCTATTCATATGAGTCTTTCTGTCTCTTGGGCTCCTTTTCCCTTGTGTCTTTGTTGTTCTTGGTCATCATCTCTTCCAGATGAATTGGGACTATTTAGCGTATCTCAGATGGCAACTTGCTAGCTTTTAATACCCCAGATACCACTCTCCAGTACCAGGTGTAGAAGACTTTTAGCAGAAGACTAGCTGTGCTAATTGGCCTCAATAACCACAGAAAACATAGTCCGCAGACTCCCATCCCTGCTACCCTACCCTTTGAAATATTGGATTGAGTTTAGAAAACCTTTCAGTTTATGGTGCAGTCCAATTACGTTGATATGCTCTCTGCTATATGCTGTCACTGCTTTCACTTAACCGTATTTCTATCTACTATCTAATCTATACATAACCCTGTCCTTCCCTCCCCACCCTTGTGGCCTTCAAAGGGGCTTTTCTTCTGTAAATAGGGTTTTCTTTAAGTCCTTATAGCAGAGGTCTCATACAATACTTGTCCTTTTGCTGTGGACTCATTTCACTCTGCATAACGTCTTCTAGTTGAAACCACGTTATGAGACACTTCCTAAAATCATCATTGTTCTTTATCATTGCATAGTGTTCCACTGAGTATCCGTACCATAGCTTCTTTATCCATCTATCTGTTGATGGGCACCTAGGTTGATTCCATCTTTCTGCTGTTGTTGACAGTGCTGCAATAAACATTTGCCTGCAAGTATCCGTTTGTGGGACCACCTTTATTTCTGTAGGATATATTCTTAGCAATAGGATTGCTGGATCATATGGTATTTCTATTTCAAGCTTTTTAAGGAAGCAGCAAATTGCTTTCCAAACAGGTTGTACCATTTTGCATTCCCACTAACAGTGTAGGAGAGTTCTAATCTCTCCACAGCCTCTCCAGCATTTGCTGTTTTGTGTTTTTTGGATCATAGCCAACCTTGTTGGGGTGAGGTGGTATCTCACTGTAGCTTTGATGTGGATTTCTCTGATACCTAATGATTGTGAGCATTTCCTCATGTGTCTTTTGGCTGCTTGGATGTCCTTTTTGGTGAAGTGTCTGTCCATCTCTTTTGCCCACTACTTAATTGGATTATTTACTTTTTTCTTGTTGATATTTTACAGTACCTTATAGATTATGGAAAACAGACATCGATCTGACATGTACTTGCCAAATATTTTTTCCCTTTCTGGAGGTATTCTTTTAAGTCTCTTGATAAAGTCTTTGGATAAGCTTAAGAGTTTAATTCTTGGTAGTTCGCATTTATCTATTTTCTCTTCTGTTCTTTGTGCGTTGCTTGTCAGCTTTTGTATTCTGTCTAAGCCGTGTATTAGAACTTCCATTGTTGATCCTATTTTTTCTTGCATGATTTTTGTCATTTTAGGTTTGATATTTAGGTCTTTAATCCATTTGGAGTTAGTTTTTGTGTAAGGTGTGAGATATGAGTCTTGTTTCAGTTTTTTTTGCAGATGGATATCCAATTTTGCCAACACCATGTGTTAAAGAGAGTGTTTTCACCCCAGTTTACAACCAGTGGGCCCTTGCCTAATAGCAACTGCTCCTAAGAGGATGGTGATATTTCTGGGATCTCAGTTCTGTTCCATTTGTCTACATGTCTCTCTTTGTACCAGTACCAGGCTGTTTTAACTACTGTGACAATGTAATAGGTTCTAAGGTAGGGTAGCGTGAGACCTCCCACTGTGTTCCTCTTCTTCAGCAGTGCTTTGCTTATCTGGGGTTTCTTCCCTTTCCAAACAAAGTTGGTAATTTGTTTCTCCATCTCCTTAGAAAAATGACACTGGGATTTGTATTGGGGTTGCACTGTTTATGTAAATCACTTTGGGTAACATGCATTTTCACAATGTTAAGTCTTCCTATCCATGAGCAAGGTAGGTTTCTCCACTTATATAAGTCTCTTCTGGTTTTTTGCATTAAGGTCTTGTAGTTTTCTCAGTATATGTCTCTTATTTTTCTGATTAGATTTATTCCTAGGTGTTTTATCTTCTTGGAGGCAATAGTAAATGGTATTGATTTAAAGATTTCCTCTTTGATGATCTCTTTGTTGGTGTAAGGGAATCCTGATACTTTACTGAACTCTTCTACTAGTTTTCGTAGCTTGTTTATGGATTCTTTAGGGAATCTCTATCTATATGATCGTATTGTCTACAGACAGGGATATTTTTACTTCTTTGCTGATGTGGATGACTTTTATTTCTTTGTCTTGTCTAATTGCTCTGGCTGGAACCTCTAGCACAATGTTGAATAGAGTGGTGAGAGTGGGCATCCTTGTCTAGTTCCTGTTCGCAAAGGAATTTCTTTCAGTCTCTCTCCATTCATGGCCAGCCAAGCCAAGTGCCGTTGAGTCGATAGGTACCCCTTATTGCATTGAGGAATTTTCCTTCTATTCCTATTTTGCTGAAGGTTTTTAACATGAATGAGTGTTGGACTTTGTCAAATGCCTTTTCTGCATCAACTGACAAAATCAGGTAATTCTTTGCCTTTGTGTTATTTATGTGGTTGATCACATTAATTGTTTTTCTGATGTTGAACCAGTCCTGCATCCCTGGTGTGAATCCAACTTGGTCCTAATGAAGTATTTTTTTCATATATTGTTCAATTCCATTGGCTAGGATTTTGTTGTGGACTAATTGCATCTAGGTTCATGAGTGGTACTGGCCTGTAATTTTCTTTTTTCTTTCTTGTGAGATCTTTCCCAGGCTTTGATATCAGGGTTACTCCGGCTACATAGAATGAATTTTGGAGTACTGTTGTTTAGTATGCTGTGAGATAGTCTCATTAGTATTGGAATTAACTCCTGTCTAAAAGTTAGGTAGAATTCTCTGGTGAAGCCATCTGGGCCAGGACTTTTTTTGTTGGTATCTTTTTTTTTTAATTACTTTTTCAATCTCTTCTTTTGTGATAAGTTTATTGTTGTTCTACTTCTCCTTGTGATAATTTTGATAGGTGATATGAATCTAGAAATTTGTCCATTTCCTCTAGGTTGTCAAATCTAGTTACAGTGCAGTCTTTCATAGTTATATTATGATACTTTTGATTTTGGTTGGGTCTGTTGTGACATCTCCCATTTCTTATTTGGGTAATGTGTTTCCTCTCTTTCTTTTGTCAGTTTAGTGAATGGTTTATCAATTTTGTTGATCTTTTCAAAAAAACAGTTTTCAGTTTTGTTAGTTCTTTCAGTTGTTTTTCTGTTCTCTAATTCTTTTACAGAATTTTGTAATCCTTATTATCTGTTTTCTTCTGGTGCCCAGGTGCCCAAGACTCGACGGCACTTGGCTTTGGCTATTATCTGTTTTCTTCTGGTGCCCAAGAGGTTTTTTTGTTGCTTTCTTTTTGATTGTTCAAGTTCTAGGGTTAAATTCTTTAGTTTGGTCTCTTTTTTCATCCTGGATGTGTGCATTTATAGAGATAAATTGACCTCTAAGCACTGTTTTTGCTATATCCCATAGATCCTGGTAGGATATGCTTTTGTTCTCATTTGATTCCATGAATTTCTTTATTGTGTCTTTGATTTCTTCTGTAACTCACAGATTTTTGCATGAGGTGTTGTTCAGTTTTCATGAGTTCAAATTTTTACCTATGTTTTTTGTGCTATTGATTTCAATTTTTATGGCTTTATGGTCTGGGAAGATACTTTGCAATAGTTCAGTGGTTTGGATTTTGTTGAGACTTGCCTTGCAATCTAATAAGTGGTCTATTCTAGAGAACATTCTAGATACACTGGAAAAGAAGGTGTACTTATCTGTTGATTGGTGAAAAGTTTTGTAAAGTGTTGGTGAGGCCTAGTTGGCTGATTGTCACAATAAGATCTTCTAAAACTGTAGAATCTTTATTGAGCTTTTGTCTGGATAATCTGTCCATTATTGAAAGTGGAGTGTTGAAGTCTCCTACTGTTACTGTGGAGTGATCTATCTCATTTTTCAATGATATCAGCACTTGATCAACGTATTTAGATGCTCTAATATTGGGTGCATAAATATTTTAAATTGTTATATTCTGCTTAAGTACTGAACTTCTCAGCAAATAAATAGTGATCACCCTGAGCCACGATGGTGGATTTTACTTTAAAATCTTTTTTATCTGAGATTAGAATTGCCACTCCTGCCTTTCTTTGTATGTTGCTGGCTTGGTACATATTTTTCCATCCTTTGATTTTCAGTTTGTTCATATCTTTGAGTTTAAGGTGTGTTTCTTGTAAGCAACATATAGATCAATCATGTTTTTCAATTTAAGCTGTTGCTCTCTACCTCTTTAATGGAATGTCCTATCCCCTTACATTTTGTGTAATTATTGATAGGTACGTGTTTAGTGCTGTCACTTTGGTGCCTTTTTTTTTGGAGTTATCACTGTGTTCTTTGTTCCTCTTAATGTTCTGTTCTGGGTTGTTTTTCTTCATGGGTTTACTTTAAATCTTGAATGTTGGTTTTGTGTTTGTTGAGACTCTTGTGTTTCTTGTTTTAATATATCATATTGTGCTTTGCAGCTACCCCTTTAATCCCCTGTAATGTTCTAAATTTAAACCAATATTTAACTTCTGTATATCTTCTTAATTTCCTTTCCATCTTAAAGGGTTATATCTACTGCAATATATTTCTCTTTATAGTGTGGTGTTGTAGTTTTCATGTTAAGATCACTGTTTCCTTACTTCGAATATTTTAGCTTTGATTAAACTTAGTGACTTTCCTAACTGAGCAGGACTCTGGATGCTGTGTCCTGCATTGCATCCTTAGATATACATTTGCTGTTATTGTTTGTCTAAACATAGAGCTTATTTCAGTATTTCTTGTGGTTTCGGTTTCATTTTTGGGAAGTCTCTAAGCTTCTATTTATCTACAAAAGTCTTAATTTCACCATCATATTGAAGAGACAATTTTGCAGGATACGTAATTCCCTGATTACAAGTTTTTCTCCTTCAAGTGTCATCTCGCTGTTTCCTTACCAATGTGGCTTCTGCTGAGAAGTCAGATGAAAGCCTACAGTTCTTCCTTTTGTATGTTCATTTTGTTTTAAGCCTCTCTCCCTTTAAGAACCTCTCTTTGTGTTTCATTTTATTAAGCCTGATTGTAATATAGCTTGGTATCTTTCTTTTGGGGTCTGGTTTTCATGGTGATGAATAAGTGTCTTGAATATCTATATTCTTTTCTTGTGTGACTTTGGGGAAGTTTTCTGTCAGCAATTCTTCAGAAATTCTCTCTGTATTTTCTACTGTCTCTCCCTGTTCAGGAACTCTACTTATTCATAGGTTATTCCTCTTGATAGAGTTCCACATGCCTCTTAATGCTTCTTCATTTACCTTGTCTCTTTTATCTGATTTCTCCTCATAAATGGTGGTACCAGTTGCTTTGTTGTCAAGCTCACTAATTTTGTATTCCATTTCCTTGATCCTGCTCTTTTAGCTTTACACTGAATTGTCTAATTCTGTAATTTTATTATTGATCTGCTAGACTTCAGATCATTGATGTTCTAGCAGTTCATATAGCTTCCTTAATTTTTCATTTTGTTCTGCTTCTTTTTGTTTGGTCTCTAGAAGGGCTGTATACATAATTCCTTTGTATTCTACCTCTGATAATTTCAGAAAGATATCTTCATCTGGGAAATTTTATGATTATTTTGAGGGTTTTCCAGAGCCACGGTGTTCTACTTCTTTAGGTGGTTAGATACTGCTTTCTATCTTCATGCCATCAAGACGCTGTTCAGTTTCTCCAGTGTTACACCAATGGTAGCTGTGGCATAGTTCTAAGAAGGGTATGGGTAAGGGCATTGCTAGATTTGGCCTCCAGCCACCTCTACATTCTCTGGGAGCAGCTGACTTAAGTATAGCTTCAGTGGCAATATAGACACTGTCAAGCCCCATGATGCTGCTAGGCTTAGTGGCTGGCCCCAGCTAAGCCCTCATGGGTGGCACACCCTACCTCCTAGCTGTGAAAAGTGGCTAGCTACTTATACTGACTCTCCATTGACATGTCAGTTGAGACTATGTTGTAGTTCAGTGAAGGGAGGAAAGAAGGATGCTACCACCCTTGGCTGCCACGGATTGCTGTGCTCTCTAGATGTGTTTGTTTTAAAAACTGCTTTTTTTTTTTTTTTTTTTTTGCTGGGAGGGCTGCTGATCAGCAGCAGCTGAAAGCAACTGGGCCCTAAGGGGTGGCAGGCTCTGCCTCTTGGCTGACACAGACAGTGCCTCATAGACTGTCTCCAGATGGTATGGCATGGCTCAATGAAGCGAGGAGTTAGGGCACTGCTGTACTCAGCCACCTGCCCCTACTATGATCCCTGGGTACTATCCTCTTAAAAACAGCTTTCCTACTTAAAGAAGCACTATCCAGACAGGCACTGTTGCTCAATGTGGAAATCAGCCCCAGGTAAGACCTCAGACACAACTAATTCTGCCTGTCAGCTGACCAAGATGGTGTCCTGCCTGAGCCAACTTTCCTGCACTGAGTCAGAAGCACAGCTGAGAGGAGAGAGGAGAGGGGCACCAGTGTCCTTGTTCAGCAGCAGTAGCAACAGCAGCAGCAGTTGTGTTCCCTAGATGTGTCTGTCCCAAGCACAATCTCTCTGCTGCTGGACATGCTGTTTACTCAAGTACTGCAGTTCAGCATAGTAGCTCAGCAGTCCCAGTTCCAGCCTTCTAGTTAGCAAAGAAGGCATCCATATCTGTAATCCTCTCAAATGACGCACCAGCAGAAGCAGGACTCAGTGTACCACTGCCTCACCTGTGTCAGAGATAGCTTCCCCCTTCCCATTGCCCAGTCCAATTTTATAATCCTACACCAGATCTTGAGTCTCACCAAATTTCCACACTGCTTAATTCACCTATATTTCTAGGTTTTAGTTATTAGAGGGAATCGAGGCAATGTGTGTCTAGTCTACCATCTTGGCCTTGCCTCTCCATGTTTATGCTTTTGATGCTCAATATTCTCCCCAAACTTTTCTACATAGTCAATACATTCTCACTTAGAAGTTCACAACACAATTTTTGAGGTTTATGTTGTTGTTCTTTGCTTGTTTGTTTAGTGTGACCATGCTCATTTTAGTTTTAGGTATCTATTGTGTAACAAATTACTCCACAATTAGCAGCTTAAATCAACACACCTTTGTTTTTCATGGTTTCTTACACCAGCTACTGTAGGATGTAGTTTCACGGGTCCTGCAGTTCAGAGTATCTCACTATGCTACAGCAAAGCAGTAGCCAGGACCACAGTTGTCTCAAGATTTAACTTGGACAGGATCTAATTCCAAGCTCCCATTCAGTTACTGTTGGCAGATTCAGTTCCATAGAGGCTGTTGGGCTTAGAGTTTCACTTACATTCTGGTTACTGGTGGAAGCTACCCTCAGTCCTTGCCACATGGGCCACTCCAAAATAACATCTTGTTTAAAGTGAACAAACTGAGAAGGCAAAAGAGTTCTAGCAAGATAAATGTCCCAGTCTTTTCTCCTAATTTTTTAAATTGTGTTTTAGATGAAGATTGATAGAACAAACTAGCTTCTCGTTAAATCATTAGCACATGTATTGTTTTATGATGTTAGTTAACAACCCCCACCCCCGCATGTCAACATTCCCTTATCAAGCTTAGATTCCCTATTACTGCTTTTCTGTCCTCCTCCTTTTTTTCTAATCCTTGCCCCTAGGCTGGCATGTCTCTTTAGTCTCATTTTGTTTTATGGGCTGCCTAATCTTTGGCTGGAAAACCTGGTGGTGTAGCGACTAAGTGCTATGGCTGCCAACCAAAAGGTTGGCAGTTCAAATCCTCTAGGTACTCCTTGGAAACACTATGGGGCAGTTCTACTCTGTCTACAGGGTTGCTATGAGTTGGAATCAACTTGATGGCAGTGGGTTTAATCTGTGGGTGATTAATCTGTGGGTGAAATCACCTCCGTAGTGATTTCATTTCTAGGCTAAATGGGGACCTGGGAGCTATATTCTTGAAGTTTCTGGAGTCTCTTTCAGGCCAGTAAGTCTGATATTTTTTGTGACTTAGAATTTTGTTCTACATTTTTCTCAAACTCTGTCTGGGACAGTCTGTTGTGAACAGCCAGTAGTGGTAGCCAGGCATCTAGCTGTCCTGGACTCAGTCTGGTGGAGGCCATGTTAGCTATGGTCCATTAGTCCTTTGGACTAACCTTTCCCGTCTTCATTTTTCCTTGCCCATGAAGGGATGAGACCATTGGAACATATTAAAGGGCCACTCACCACCTTTTAAGAACAAATGTGTTTTTTATCACTATCAAAAAATATAAAGTTCCACATGGCTAAGCTTGCCCATTTCTCTATCTTTAATGTTGAAGGCTATGTTGGAATTGTCCCTACTCTTTTACTAAGGGTGACTGTTTCACTTACCCACTGGATCTTACTCTGTTTCAGTTTTTGAAGGTAGATGAGCTTGAAATTTTTATGGCAATTTTTCTCTTTCTTGCATCATCATTTTTCTCTCTGTAGTGTACTCTCCCTGTCTACACACAAATACGTAATTGTTCCATCTTAAACTAAAATACTGTTCTCTACAGACCAATTTCCCTATAGCTTTTGCCCTTTTAAAAAATTTGTTTGTGTTTTAGGTGAAAGTTTACAGCACAAATTAATTTTTCATTCAAAAAAAGTTATACACAAATTGTTTTGTGACATTGGTTATAATCCTGTAATGTGTTAGCACTCTCCCCTTTTCTCTTTCCACTCTGAGTTACCTGTGTCCGTTCGTGCATTTCTTCGATTCCTTTCCAACATCTCATTTTTCTTTTAGGGTGGGTTGCCCGTTTGTTCTCATATGTTTGATTGAACTAAGAAGCACCTTTCTCATGTCTGTTATTGCTTATTTTATAGGTCTGTCTAACATTTGGCTGAAAAGTAGACTTCAGGAGTGACTTCAGTTCTGAGTTAACAGGAAGTTTGGATCCATAGTTTTGAGGGTTCCTTTAGTAACTGTCAGAACAGTAAATCTGGTCTTTTTTTGAATTTTGACCTATGTCTTTCTTCCACTCTGTCCAGGACCCTGTATTATGATACCTGTAGGAGTGGTTGTTGGTTGTAGCCCTGCACCATCTAGTTCTCTAGTCTCAGGCTGATGGAAGCTGTAATATATGTGGTCCATTAGTCCCTTGGACTAATATTTTCTTGTGTTTTAGGCTTTCTTTATTCTTATTTGTTCTGAACACGATTGAACTGATAGATGTATCTGATGGCTGATCAAATGCTTTTAATACCCTAGACACTCACCAAAGTAAAATGTAGAACATTTTCTTTATGAGCTACATAATGCCTATTGAACTAGCCATCCCCAAAGACTGTGATCCCCAGCTCTGAACCCCAGTTACTTAATCCCCTTAGGTTTTGGATGCAGCTGGGAAGATTCCATGACTTTGTCTTCATCAAGTTGTGCTACCTTCCTGTTGTGTATTTGGTGAAGGCCAAAGTTAACTTGTCTGCTATCTAGTTAGTGATTTTCCCTCTTCTCCTTTTCATTTTTTTAAATTTACTTTTTCTTTATTTTTTTTATTATGACTGAATAAAAATATATATTGACATATAAATTTACATGCCCACCTATATGCAACTTCCATTGCTCTCCCTGCCCAGTGACAGCACACTATTCCTCTCTGCTCCATACATGTCTCATCCTCCCAGCAGTCTCCCTTCCTCTCTTCTCTACCCACTCTCCTTCCTCCAGCCAGAGGTCAGCAGGATGATATCCTATAGATGCATAGAATCATAAAGTGCATCCAATATATGGTTACTTTACATTGCCAAGCCCAATCCATTTGTGTCAGAAGAGTGTACCTTCATTATGATTTATGGGCAAGGACAGCATCAGGGCCAGGGGCCATGCTCCCAGGAAATCCCCCAAACCACTAGACCATCAATTGAGGTATTTTAGTGGAGATCTCAGGGTGCACCCCTTTTTATTCTTGTGTTGCCAGTGAGACTCAACTTAGTGAGCTCCATTACAGCTATCACTGATGGTGGCTGGGCACCATCCAGTTCTTCCGGTCGCAAGTTGATGTAGGCACCCACTCATGTGGGTCTCTCTATCTTCTGGCTTGTCTTTACCCCATGTCATTTTGGTCCTCGGTGAGCATCTGTTCCTGCTGAGTTGGGACCATTTGCTGTGCCCTCCAGTGGCAGCTTGGCAGCTTTTAAGACCCCAGATGCTACTCACCAATGTGGGGTGCAGAGAGCCATCTTAGCAAAATGCTAGTTGTGCCAATTGGCCTCTATTTCACCTAAGAGCATGGTCTCCTGCCCCCTGCCCCAGCTACTCTGCCCTTGCAATATTGGGTTAAGATGGAAGGAGTATTCAAATTATGCTGAAGTCCACTTAATGTTGTTCTTGTTTCTAATGTGTACTATCACCGATTTAACCCAACCAGATTTCTAGCAACTATCTAATCTAAACCCTGCCCCCTTCACCCTCCATCCCTCCCCTCGCTTGCAGCTGTCAAAGAGTCTTTTCTTCTATACACAAGTCTGTTTTTGAGATCTCATCGTAGGGGTCTCATACAATATTTGTCCTTTTGTTGCTGACTGCTTTCACTCGACATAATTGTCTTCCAGTTGAAACCAGGTCATGAGACGTTTCCTGGAATCATCATTATTCTTCACCATTGCGTACTGCTCCATTGAGTATATATATCATAGTTTATCTATCCATTCCTCTGTTATTGGGCATCTGGGTTGATTCCATCTTTTTGCTATCGTGGACCGTGCTGCAATAAACATTCTTGTGTGTGTGTCCGTTGGTGTGAATGGTCTTGATACTGTAGGATATATTCCAAGTAGTGGAATTACTGGGTCAAATCGTATATCTATATGCATTTTTTTAATGAAGAGCCAGATTGCTTTCCAAAGAGGCTGGACCATTTTGCAACCCCACCAACAGTGTAGGAGGGTTCCACTTTCTCCACAGCCTCTCCAGCATTTGTTGTTTTGTGTTTTCTGGATCATGGCCAACCTTATTGGGGTGAGATGGTATACCATTGTAGTCTTGATTTGAATTTCTTTGATAACTAAAGATCATGAACATGACTGCAAGTGGATCTCCTCTTTAGAGAAATGTCTGTCCATCTCCTTTGCCCATCGCTTCATTGGATGATTAATCTTCTTCTTATTGATATTTTGTAGTATCTTATAGATTATGGAGATTAGGCGTTGGTCTGACATAGGATTGCCAAATATTTTTCCCCATTCTGTAGGTGGCCTTTTAATTCTGTTAATAAAATCTTTGGATGAGCAAAAGTGTTTGATTCTTAATAGTTCCCATTTATCTATTTTCTCTTCCGTTGACTGTAGTTTGTTTGACAGATTTTGAAGTCTGTCTACATTGTGTATTAAAATTTCCATTGTTGTTCCTACCTTTTCTTGTATGACCTTTATCATTTTAGGTTTCGTATTTAGATCTTTTATCCAGTTGGAGTTGGTTTTTGTATAAGGTGTAAGGTATGGATTTTGTTTCAATTTATTGCAGATGGATATCCAATTTTGCCAGCACCATTTGTTGAAGATATTGTTTCTACCCCAGTTTAATGTCTTAGGGCCTTTGTCGAATATCAACTGTTCATAGGCAGATGGAGTCATCTCTGGGGTCTCAATTCTGTTCCACTGATCGAGCTGTCTGTTCTTGTACCAGTACCAGGCTGTTTTGACCACTGTGGCAGTGTAGTATGTTCTAAGGTCGGGTAATGAGAGGCCTCCCAGTGTGTTCTTCTTCTTTAGTAGTACCTTACTTATCCGGGGTTTCTTCCCTTTCCAAACAAAATTGGTGATTTGTTTCTCCATCTCATTAAAAAATGACGCTGGAACTTGTATTGGGATTGCATTATATAAGTAGATTGCTTTGGGTAACGTAGTCATTTTCACAATGTTAAGTCTTCCTATCCATGAGCAGGGTAGGTTTTTCCATTTATCTAAATCTCTCTTAGTTTCTTGTAATAAGGGCTTGTAGTTCTCTTTGCAAAGGTCTGTTATTTCCCTGGTTAGATTAATTCCTAGGTACTTTATCTTCTTAGGGGCTATCGTAAATGATATTGATTTGATGATTTCTTCATTAATAGTCTCGTTGTTGGTATAAAGGAATCCTACTGATTTACTTATCTATCTTGTATCTTGAGACTTTGCTTCTTCTATCAGTTTGAGCAGTTTCCTTATAGATTCTTTGGGATTCTCTGGAAACACAACAGTATCATCAGCAAACAGGGAGATTTTGACTTCTTTGCAGATGCACATGCCCTGTATTTCTTGGTCTTTTCTCATTGCTCTGGCTAGAACTTCTAGTACAATGTTGAATAGGAGACGTAAGAGTGGGCATCCTTGTCTAGTTCATGTTCTCAAGGGTAACTGTTTCAATCTCTCTACATCCAGGATGATGTAGGCAGTTGGCTTTGTACAAATGGCCCTTATTGCGTTGAGGAATTTTCCGTCTATGCCTATTTTGCTAAAAGTTCTTAGCATGAATGGATGTTGGACTTTATCAAATGCCTTTTCTGCATCAATGGACAAAATCAGGTCATTCTTGTCTTTTGTGTTATTTATGTAGTTAATCACATTAATTGTTTTTCTGATGTTGAACCAGCCTTGCATCCCTGGTATGAATACAACTTGGTCACGATGGATTATTTTTTGGATATGTTGTTGTAGTCTGTTGGCAAGAATTCTGTCGAAGATTTTTGCATCTAGATTCATGAGTGATATCCATCTGTAGGTCTTCTTTTTTGTTGGATCTTTCCCTGGCTTTGGTATCGGGGTTATGCTGATTTCATAGAATGAGTTTGGGAGTACTCCATCCTTTTCTATACTGTGAAATAGTCTCAGTAGTATTGGAGATAACTCTTCCCAAGGTGTGCTTAGTCCGCCACCTTGACTCCTCCTTCCTTCTCCCTTTCATTTGTAAGCATCAACAATTGTTTTTTTTTTCCATGGGGAAAACCCTTTCTCGAGTTTTCCTAATAGTGGTCTCATACAATATTTGTCCTTTTATTGGTAACTTATTTCACTCAGTAAGAATGCCCTTAAGATTCATCTATGTGGTAAGATATTTTAAGGATTCATCATTTTTTTAAATCTTTGAGTAGTACACTATTATATGTATGTAGCATAATTTGTTTATACATTTATCTGTTGATTGCAACTTAGATTATTTATATCTTTTTGTTACCATGAATAATTAAGTAATGAACATGGGTGTGCATTTATCTATTTCTGTGAGGGCTTTTATTTGTCCAGGACATATTCCTAGGAGTGGGATTGAGGGATCATTTGGTATTTCCTCTTCTAGCTTTTTAAAGAGGTGCCATATATCTTTCCTTAGTGTTTGTACTGTTTTACACTTCCACTGGCAGTGCCAAGAGTTCCAGTTTCCCCCTGACTTCTACATTTGTTATTGTCTGATTTTTTTTTCTTTTTGATCAGTGCCGATAGTGTCAGCATGAGATTGTATTTCATTACAGCTTTGATCTGTGTTTCTCTAATAACCAACTATCATGATTATTTCCTTATATGTCTGTTAGCCACCTGAAGGTCTTCTTTTGTGAATTTCTTTTATATCATTTGCCTGTTTTTAAATTGGATCCGTCATCTCTTTGTTGTTGAAATGTTGCAGTATTTTATAGATTTTAGAAAGAAACCACCTTGGGATATGTTGTAGCCATTTTCTTTTTTTCCCTAGTCTGTAAGTTTTCTTTTTATCCTTTTGTTGATGTCTTTTCATAGGCACGGTGTTTAATGTTTAGGAGTTTCCAGTTATCTAGTTTATCTTTTGGTGTTCATAGATGGTTAGTTGTGGTTGGTATTGTACTTATGCCGTGTATTAGGGCCCCTAGTGTTGCTCCTACTTTTTCTGGAATGATATTTATTGTTCTAGTCTTATACTCAAGTTTTTGGTTTTATACTTAGGTCTTTGATCCATTTTGTGTTTGTTTTGTGTGTGATGTGAGGTGTGGGTCCCATTTCATGTTTTTACATGTGGACATCCAGTTTTGACAGCACTGTTTGTTAAAAGGAAACCCTGGTGGCATAGCAGTTAAGTGCCATGCCTCCTAACCAAAAGGTTGACAGTTCAAATCCACCAGGTGCTCCTTAGAAACTCCATAGGGTGGTTCTACTGTGCCTTATAGAGTAGCTACGAGCTGGCATCTCAACAGCAGTGAGTTTTGGTTTATTTGTTAAAAAGACTGTCTTTTCCCCATGTAATGGAGTTTGGTCCTTTGTCAAAGATCAGTTGACCATAAGTGGATGGATTTATATCTGGGTTCTGAATTCCTGTCCACTGGTCTATGTGTCTGTTGTACCAGTACCAGGCTGTTTTAAATATCATGGTTGTATAGTAGGTTCTCAGATCAGATGGTGTGAGATAACCTACTTTATTCTTTCTCTTCAGTGATGCTTTACCTATCTGGGGCTTCTTTCCATATAAAGTTGGAGATTAATTTTTCTATATCATTAAAGACTGCTATTGGTATTTGGATCAAGATTGCATTTGTAGTAGATCACTTTGGCTAGGACTGATATTTTCCTAATGTTGAGTCTTCCTAGCCATTAGCATGGTATGTTTTTCCATTTATGTAAGTCTGTTTTGGTTTCTAGCAGAGGTATTTTGTAATTTTCTTTGTAGTGGTCTTTTATGTCTCTAGTTATATTTATTCCTATGTATTTATTCCTGGTGGTGTAGTGATTAAATGCGATGTCTGCTAACCAAAAAAATAGTTCAAATCTGCCAGGTGCTCCTTGGAAATTCTATGGGGCAGTTCTACTCTGTCCTATATAGTTTCTATGAGTCAGTGTCAACTCGACAGCAGTGAGTTTGGTTGGTTTTGGTTTATTCATAAGCCATTTACTATAAATAGTATTGTTTTCCTGATTTTCTTTCCAAAGTTCTGTTTATTCATGTATAGGAATCCAATTGATTTTTGTCTGTTAATCTTATATTCTGCTAGTTTGCTGGATTTTTCTAATAGTTCTAGTAGTTTTCTTGAGGAAACAGTGAGATTCTGTATGTGTAGGATCATATCATCTGAAAATAGGGACGGTCTTACTTTTTTCCAGTTTGGATACCTTTCATTTCATTTTCTTGCCTTTTTGCTCTAGCAAGGAGTTCCAGCACAATGTTAAATAGGAGTGGTGTAAAGGGCATCCTTGTGTTGTTCCTATTGTCAGGGGAAATACTTTCAGCCTGTCTCCACTGATGATGATGTTGGCTGTTGGTTTTGTTTAGAGTCCCTTTATTATGCTGAGGAATTTTCCTTCTATTCCTATATTTATCAGGAATGGATGTTGAACTTTAGCAAATGCATTTTATGTGTTGATTGAAATGATCATGTGATTTTTTTTCTTTTGTTCTATTTACGTGGTGGATTATTTTAATTGATTTTGTATTGTTAGAGTGATGCTTGTGTACCTGGTATGAACCCCAGTGGAATGCACTGTAATTTTTTTTTAAATGATGCTGAATTTTACTGGCTAGTATATTGTTGAGAATTATTGTATGTATATTCTTAAGAAATATTGGTCTGTAATTTTAATTTTTTTTTGTATGTTGTCCTTGTCTGTCTTTAGTAGCAGGCTTATGTTGCCCTCATAGAATGAATTTAAGGGTATTTGTCCCTTTTCTACGGTCTGAGATAGTTTGAGCAGTATTGGTGTGAGCTCTCTGAATGTTTGGCAGAAGTCTCAAATAGAGCGGTTCTAATCAGGGTTTTCTTTTTCTCCTCTTTTTTTTTTGGTTATCTCTTAAGTCTCTTCTCTTTTTTTATTCCTAAATATTTATTTATTGAGGTCTTTTAAATTGTGCTTTAAGTAACAGTTTACAGTTAGTCAGTTTCTCTTACAAGAACTTGCACACACTTATTTATGCAACCCTAGCTGCTCTTTCCACTCTGTGATTTCATACTCCATCTTTCTACCCTGTGTTTCCTGTGTTCATTCAACTAGCTTCTGACCAACTCTGCCTTCTCATCTCACCTCTGGATAGGAGCTGCCTAGTTGTCATCTACCTAAGCCAAAAAAGCAAACTCTTCACCAGAATCATTTTCTATCCTATTGAGCAGTTCAATCTTTTGTCTGAGGAATTGGCTTTGTGAATGGTCTCAGTCCCAGACTAACAGAGAGTCTTTGGGCCATGTCTTCTGGGGACCCTACAATCTGTCAGATCAACAAGTCTGGTCTTCTTACTACAGTTGGAGTTCTGCACCCCACATGTCTCCTGCTGCATCAGGAGCTCTGTTGAGTTTTCTCTAAGGGCAGTCATTGGTGGTAATCGAGCACTGTCTAGTTCTTCAGCTTTCACGCTGAAGTAATCTCCAGTTTATGCGGACTTTTCTCTCTTGGGCTGATCTTTTCTCTAGGTCTTTGATGCTTTTCATTTTCCTTTGATCCAGGTGGATTGGGACCAGTTAATGCTTCTTAAATAGCCAATTGCTATCTTTTCAAACAAACACCACTCAACAAAATAAGATGCAGAATAGTTACTTAAACTTTGTAACTGGAATCGATCTAGATGTCCCCTGAAACCAGGGTTCCCAGACATCTGCCCCTGCTACTTTTTCTCTTAAAGTGTTTGATTATATTTAGGGAACTTACTGGCTTTTAGTTTACTCGAGCTGGGTCAAGCTGTTTCCTCTGCTGTGTGTTGTCCTTCACCTAAATTAATTCTTGTCTACTATCCAGTTAGTGAATACCCGTCTCACTTCCTTCCCACTGTTGTAACCATCAAATGATGTTTACTTCTGTGTTTAAACCTTTGCTTGAGTCCTTATAATAGTAGTCTCATAGAATATTTGTCCTTTTGCAACTGAGTAATTTCATTCAGCATAATGTCTTCCTGATTCTTCCATGTTATGTTTCCCAAATTCGTCCTTTTTCTTATCATTGCATAGTATTCCACTGTGTGAATATACCATAATTAGTTTATCCATTTATCTGTTGGTGAGTAGCTAGGTTGGTTCCATTTCTTTAATACTGTGGACAGTGCTATGATGAGCATTGGTGTGCTTGTATATATTCATGTGGCAGCTCCTATTTCTCTGTGATATATTCCAAGATGTGGGTTGCTGAATAATATGGTATTTCTATTTCCAGCTTTTTAAGAAACCACCAAATTGATATTCAAAGAGTTGTAGCATTTTACATTCCCAACAGCGATGTAGAAGCGTTCTAGTCTCTCCACAGCCTTGCCAATATTTATTGTGATTTTTGAATTACTACCAGCACTGTTAAGTGAGAGGGTATCTCATCGCAGTTTAATTTGCATTTCTCTAATGGTTAATGATCGTGAGCATATCTTCATATATCTGTTAGCTGCGTGAATGTCTTCTTTGGTGAACTACCTGTTCATATCTGTTTTTTAATTGGATCATTTGTCTTTTTATTGTTGAGGTTTTGCAGTATCTTTCAGATTACAGAGATTAGATACTGACTGGATTTGTTGTATCCCCCAGTTTTCTCCCAGTTCATTGGTTGTCTTTTTATTCTTTGCTGAAATCTTTGGATGTGCATAACCACTTGATTTTTAGGACTTCCCAGTCATCTATTTTCTCTTCTGGTGTTTGTGCATGGTAAGTAATGTTTTGTACTGTTTATGCCATGTGTTAGGGCTGCCAGCATTGTTCCTATTCTTTCTTACATGATCTTTATCATTTTAGATCTTGGTTTTTGATCAATTTCTAAGGACACTATCTTTTCCCCCCAATTAATGGATGTCCAGCCTCTGCCAAATATCAGCTGCTCATACGTGGATGATTTTATATCTGGATTCTCAGTTCTGCTCCATTATCTATGTGTCTATTGTTGTACCAATATTAGGCCATTTTGACTACCTTGGCTGTGTAATAGCTTCTAAAGTGAGCTGCTGTAAGGCCTTCCACTTTGTTCTTTTTTAGTAATGCTTTACTTATCTAGGATTGTTTGTTTTTCACAGGAAGTTGGTGATTTGTTTCCCTATCTCCTTACTGGAATTTAGATCAAGGTTACATTGTATCTTTAGATCACTTTGGGTAGAAGAGATATTTTTACAATGTTGAGTCTTCCTATCCACGAGCAAGGTAGTTTTATGGGTCTCATTGGTTTCTTGCAGTAGTGTCTTGTAGTTTTCTTTGTATATCTCTTTTATGTCTCTGGTTAGATTTATTTCTAAGTATTTTATCTTCTCGGCTGTTATTGTAAATGGTATTGGTTGAATGATTTCCTCTCTGACATTCTATTTTTTGGTTCAGAGGAATTTAACTGATTTTTTAATGTTTTCCTTGTATTCCGATGCTTTGCTGAACTCTTAGTTCTACTAGTTACAGCAGGATTTTTACAGATACTTGAGGGTTTTCTGTGTATAAAATCCTATCATCAGCAAGTAGAAATAACTTTTACTTCGTCCTAAACAATTTGGGTGCCTTTTATTTCTTTTCCTGGCCTAGTTGCTCTGGCTAGAATCTCCAGTACAATGTTGAATAAAGTGGTGATAAAAGGCATCCTCTTCTTGTTCCTGTTCTCAAGGGGGATGCTTTCAGATTCTCTCCATTTAGGGGATGTTGGCTGTTGGCTTCATATAAATGCTTTTTATTATGTTGGGGGATTACACTTCTGTTCCTATTGTGCTGAGAGCTTTTAACATTAATGGGTGTTGGACTTTGTTAAATGCCTTTGCTGCATAAATTGATAAAATCATGTGGTTCTTGTCTTTTGTTTTATTTACATTGTTGATTATATTTATTGTTTTTCTAATGTTGACTATTTTTGCATACCTGTTATAAATCCCACTTAGTCATGGTGAATTATTTCTTTGATATGTTGTTGAATTTTTCTGGCTAGAATTTCATCAAGGATTTTTGCACTTATATCCATGAAAGATGTTGGCCCACAATTTTCTTTTTTTGGATGTCTGTATCTGGTTTTGGTATCAGGGTTATGATAGCCTCATAGAATGAATTTGGGAGTATTAGATCCCTTACTATACTCTGAAATACATTTTGTAGAAATGATGTTATCTCTCCTCTGAAAGTTTGGTAGAATTCTCTAGTGAATCTGTCAGGGCCAGGACTTTTTTTGTTGACTGTTTTTTAATTAATCACCTTTTCAATCTCTTCTTTTGTTGTGGGTTTATTTAGTTTTTCTACCTCTATTTGTATTAGTTCAGGTATGTATGTTTCTGGAAATTTGTTCATTTCCTCTAGGTTGGAGTATAATTTGTCACAGCATTCTGTTACGATTTTTTAAAATTTCTGTTGAGTCTGTTGTGATATTTGCCATTTCATTTCTTATTCAGGTCATTTGCTTTCTCTCCTGTTTTTCTTTTGTCACTTTGGCCAGTGGTTTATCAATTTTGTTGATCTTCTCAAAGGACCAGCACTTGTTCTTGCTAACTCAATCATTTCTCTATTCTGTATCATTAAGGTCTGCTTTAATTTCTATTATTTGCTTTTGGGGGGATATTGTGGGGTTCTTTTTCTGCTCTCTTTCTACTTATTCAAGCTATATTGTTAATGCTTTGATTTGGACACTTTCTTCTTTTTGGATAAGTGCATTTATTGAAATAATTGACCTGTGAACACTGCTTTTGCTGTGTCCTAAAGCTTCTGGTAGGGCATGTTTTCATTCTCATTTGATTTTGTGAATTTCTTTATTCCATCCTTGATTTCTTATTAAAAAAATGCTGTGGAGTAGGGTCCTACATAAAGCAACCCTAAAGGTCAGAGTAGAACTACTGAATAGAGTTTTCAAGGAGCACCTGGTGGATTTGAACTGCTAGCCTTCTGGTTAGCAGACATAGCACCTAATCCACTATATCAGGGTTTCTTAATTTCTTACATAACCCTGTAATTTTTTATTAGGGTGTTGTTCAGTTTCTATATGTTTGAATTTTTTCCTTCATTTTTCTGTTTTTTATTTCTATTTTTACAGCTTTGTGTTCTGAAAAGATTCTCTGGAATATTTTAATGCTTTAGATTTGTTAGAGTTTCCTTAATGGTATTATGTAGCTTTTTCTTGAGGATGTTCTATATGCATTGGAAAAGAAAGTATACTGGGCTGCTGTTGGACAGTGTTCACTATATGTGCAGGTGAAGGTGGTTAGATCTTTCATGTCTTTGTTGAGCTTCTTTCTGGACGTTGTGTCCTTCACCAAAAGTGGTGTGTTGAAGTCTGTTACTATTATTGTGTTGCTCTTGTTTCAATGCTGTTAGAGTTCACTGTATATATTTAGAAGGACAATCATAGGGTGCATAAGTATTTAATATGGTGTGTGATTCTGGTGTGTTAACCTTTTATTCATTAATATTATTCTGCCTTCTCCATTATGATGGATTTTACCTTGAAGTCTTTTTCATCAGAAATTAATATTGTTATTCCTGATCTTTATTTATTTTATGTTGTTTGCTTGATATATTTCTCCCATTCTTTGAGTTTTGGTTTGTTTCTGTATTTATTTCTAGGGTATGTCTCCTGTAGGGAGCATATAGATGAAATTTTATTTTATTAATTCATTCTACCACTCTTCATCTCTTTATTGGTATGTTTAATCCATTTACAATCAGCATAATTATTGATAAGTCTGAGTTTACTGCTGTCATTTTGATGCCTTTTTTGGTATGTTGTTGATCATTTCTTTGTTCCACTTAATTTTCTGTGCTGAGTTCTTTTTCTTTATTGTGTTTTTTTTTCATATTTTTCATTGCTGTTGATTTTGTATTTGTTGTAACTTCATGTTTTTCTTGCCTTTATTTTGATGTGTAGAACTGTTAATTGTCTTTGTGGTAACCATATTTACCCTTATTTTTCTAAATTTAAAGATTTGTCTTTTGCTTCTTTATGTTACCTTGAATTCCTCTCTTTATGAAAGAGCTATGACTACCTTTTGTTTAGTTCTCTCTTTTTTTATTATGTTGACATCTCTTACATAATGAAATCTCTGCTTCTCTATTTTCAGTATTATAGCTTTGATTTATTTTTGTGGTTTCCTATCTATGTTTATATCTGATAGTTCTGTCCTGTGTTCTACTCTTGAGTTGTTATCTGATGTTACTGATTTTCTAAATGATGGACTCCCTTTAGTATTTCTTGTGATTTTTGTAAATTGCTAAACTTTTGTATATTTGAAAGTATCTTAATTTGCCATCATATTTGAGACAGTTTTGCTGGATATACAATTCTTGGAAGAAAATTTTTTTTCCATCAAGGTTTTGTATGTTATTTCATTGCCTCCTTGCATGCATGGTTACAGCTAAGTAGTCTGAGCTTAGTCTTATTGACTCCTTTGTAAATTACTTTTCATTTATCCCTTGCCACTTTTAAAATTATCTCTTTATCTTTGTGTCATTGATCTGTTACTTTAAAACACAGATTTAGGCCAGTTGCCTCAAAAGTCAATACTGAGACAGGGATAAAGTAAATGTTCAAGAGATTTATTACAGTACCACGTGTCAGAATGTAAGGAACAAGGGAATTTTGGTTCTCAGAGCCTGTCCAAGACTATCAAGCAAGACTGGGAGTTTTTAAGGAGAAGCTACATGTCATTCCAGCACACGGGGTGTAGGGTCAGAAGAATAATGTGAGTGGTTAAAGGGGACTCTGTCCCAGAGTAGGTCAGCAGAATATTCATAACAAAGGCTGAGGTCCAGATGCTCTTGGTTATTACCTGGGGTGGTCCTGAACTAGCTCCTGGCTCACCTGACACCGTTCAGTGTCTTTAATTGCCTCTCTACTAGTTTAATGTATCTAAAGAAGCTGTAAAGGCTGTAAAGATTATTATCTCAGTGGCTTCTACCAATTTAATGCGGGATTTCCTGAACCATGTAAAGCAAACCAGAAACTTCAAGGAAAAATAAATTAATAAATAATAGTAAAAAGTCAATTCTATAAACAGGTAAAGAGTTAGTCCTGACTGTCTATTTTAATTTTCCCTCTGTAATCAGGATCCTCAAGGCTGCTGCCTGATTGAGATTGAATTATATCCCCCCAAAAATATGTATAGAAATTTGACTGGGTTGAGATTACCAGTATTGTGTGGTTGCCCTCCATTTTGTGATTTTCCTTTGCTATATGTTAAAGGGGTTAGGGTGGGCTTGTAAATCCCTTCCTAAGGTCACCTCCCTGCTCCATTGTAAAGGAAATTTCCCTGGAGTGTGGTTGACACCATCTTTTATCTTTTCATCCTACAAGAGATAAAAGGAAAGGGAAACAAGCAGAAAGGTGGGAGTCTCGCATCACCAAGAAAGTAAGTTCTTCAGACCTGAGCTTCCTGTGCCAAGATTCTCCCTGACCAAAGACTGATGCAACATCAGGGCCTTCCTCTGAAACCAACAGAAGGAGAGCCTTCCCTTGGAGATGACACACTGAATTAAGACTTGTAGCCTACTGAACTGTGTAAGAATAAACTTCTCTATGTTAAAGCCATCCATTTTTGGTATTTCTGTTAGAACAGCACTAGACCAAAATACTTGGTTTTGGCAAGTTTGAATATAATATGTTTTGCTATCTTTCTTTGGGGATCTAGCTTGTGTGGAGTTCTATGAGCATCTTGGATAGATGTCTTCTCATCTTTCATGATATCAGAGTTGATTTATGTCAACAAATCTTCAACAATTCTCTCTGTATCTCCTTCCCCATATTCTGATACTCTAATCACTCATAGACTATCCTTTTGATAGAGTCCCACACAGTTCTTAGTGTTTCTTTTTTTAAAAAATATCTTTATCTGATGTTTTCCTCACTTACAGTCATGTCAAGTGCTTTATCTTCAATCTCACTAATTCAGACTTTCATTGTCTCATTTCTGCTCCTTTGACTTTCTATTGAGTTATCTTACTGTGAAATTCTACTAATTTTCTGGATTTCTAAATGCTGTCTCCCCACCTTTTCTTGCAGCCTATTAGACAGCACTTGGCTTGGCTATTCAATTTGTCATTATACTCTGCTGTATTTTGCCTGATATTCTTCCTAATGTCTTTTGTATCCTACCTCTCATAATTCCAGGAAGTTCTCTTCACCTGGAATTCTTTTTATTGTGATTAAGTGAAAGTATACAATCCAAATTAAATTTTCCTGCCTCTCTAACTGCAGCTCCTTCTGCTCTCTTTGCCCAGTGACAGCACATTTCTCCCTTTCGTTCTGCATACATCATATCCTGTTAACAATATCCTGTCCCCTCCTCTCTACCCTCTCCAGTCCCCTCCAGTAAGAGGCCAGTAGGATAGCATCCTATAAAAGCATAGAACCATAAAGTACACACACCGTATGGTATATTGTATCTCTAAGTCCAGTCTATTCCTGAACAGAGGGTTGACCTCAGTAATTATTTATGATCAGGGGCAGCAGCAGGTCTAGGGGCCATGCTCCCAGGGGAATCCCCAGGCCACCAGACCATCAGTTGCAGTCTTTTGGTAGAGTGCTTGAGGTGTACCCCTCTTTTTCTCATGTTGCCACTGGGGCTCAACATTGTGTGCCCCATCGCAGCTGTCTTTGGTAGTGGCTGGGCACTATCTGGTTCTTCTGGTCACATACTGATACAGTCATACATTCACACGGGTCTTTCTGTCTCCTGGGCTCTTTTTCCTCATGTCTTTGTTGTTCTAGGTGATCATCTGTTCTGTACGAGTTGGGACCATTTGGCATACCTCAGATGGCAACTTGTTAACTTTTAAGATCCCAGATGCCACTCACCGATGTGGGGTACAGAAGGCTCTCTTAGCAATAGGCTAGTTATGCCAGTTGGCCTTGACGTCCTCTGAGAGCATGATGCCCAAACCCCTACCTCTGCTACTCTATCCTTGCAATACTGGGTTAAGATTAAAAGTTTTCATTTTATGTTGGAGTCCAGTTAAGGTGATCCACTTTCTACTGTGTGCTGTACCCAACCAAATTTATACAAACTATCTAATCTATTACTATAACCTCTAGGGTTGCTATGAGTTGGACACGACTTGGTGGCAGTGGGTTGTATAGTTTATGACCAGTTGTCTCCTTCCCACCCTACCCTTGCAGCCATCAAAGAGTCCTTTCTTCTGTACATAAGTCTGTTTTTAGTCCTTACAATAGGGGGTTTCATACAATATTTGTTCTTTTGCTGCTGACTGGTTTCACTCAGCATAATGTCTTCCAATTGAAACCAGGTTATGAGATGTTTCCTGAAATCATCATTGTTCTTTATCATTGTACAGTGTTCCATTGAGTATATGTACCACAGTTTGTTTATCCATTCATCTGTTGGTGGGCATCGGGATTGATTCCATCTTGCTGCTATTGTGGACTGTGCTGCAATAAAAGTTGGTGTGCATGTATCCGTTTGTATGACAGCCTTTGTTTCTGTAGGATATATTCCAAGTAGTGAGATTCAAACTTTTTAAAGAAGACCAAATGGCTTTCCGAATAGGTTGTATCATTTTGCATCACCACCAGCAGTGTAGGCGAGTTCTAATTCTTCACAGCCTCTCTAGCATTTGTTGTTTTGCATTTTTAGGATCATGGCCAACCTTGTTGGGATGAGGTGGTATCTCATTGTAGTTTTGATGTGGATTTCTCTAATAGCTAATGACTGTGAACATTTCCTCATGTGTCTTTCGGCTGCCTGGATGTTCTCTTTGGTGAAGTGTCTGTCCATCTCATTTTCCCATTGCTTAATTGGGTTATTTACCTTTTTTTGTTGATGTTTTTCAGTACCTTGTAGAATATGGAGATCAGATGTTGGTCCAACATGTAGTTGCCAAATATTGTTTCCCATTCTGCAGATGGTCTTTTAACTCTCTTAATAACGTCTTTGGATGAGCAAAAGTGTTTGATTCTTAGTAGTTCCCATTTATCTGTGTTCTCTTCTACTGATTGTGCTTTATTGTCTAAGCTGTGAATTAAAACTTCTGTTGTTGATCCTATTTTTTCTTGCATGATCTGTATAGCTGTAGTTTAATATTTAAGTCTTTGATTCCATTTAAGTTTGTTTTTGTGTGAGGTGTGAGATATGGCTCTTGTTTCAATTTTTTGCAGATAGGTATCCAATTTTGCCAGCACCATTTGTTAAAGAGACTGTTTTTGCCCCAACTCACAATCTTAGGGCCTTTGTCAAATATCAACTGTTGGTAAAAAGATGCTGACATCTTTGGGATCTTAGCTCTGTTCCATTGGTCTATATGTCTCTTTTTGTACCAGTACCAGGCTACTTTGACTACTGTGGCAGTGTAATAGATTCTGAGTTCAGGTAGTGTGAGGAGTCCCACTTCTTCAGTAGTGCTTTACTTATCCAGGGTTTCTTCCCTTTCCAAACAAAGTTGGTGATTTGTTTCTCCATCTTGTTCAAGATGGAGGTTGCATTGTATATGTAGATTTCTTTGGGTAAAGTAGACATCTTCATTATGTTAAGTCTTCCTATCTATGAGCAGGGTACATCTCTCCATTTATGTAAGTCTCTTGGTTTCTTGCAGTAAGATCTTGTAGTTCTCTCTATATAGGGGTCTTATTTGGAAAACTTCTGGATCCTTTGTTTTGGGAGCTTCCTGAAGCCATCATGATTGCTTGTTTATGTGATTCGCTATTGACTGTTGTCTCCAGGCCATCAATAGGTTATATTTATTTTAGGTTTTCTTACTGTGTTCTAGCTTCTTGTTTTGTTTTGAAATTCACAAATAGTCTGGTTGTGTGAGCTAGTTTGATTACTGACACCTTTAAAGCTCAAGCATTTTGTCAGCAAGTGGTTAGAGTTGTTACTAGGCATGTGAACTCAGGCACCTGATTACTTTTCTTAGCATGGCTTCAGTGCTCAGGTGTCCAGGTGGTTTTTCACTAAGTGTGTAGTATAGCCTCTCTCCTACAGTCCTAGATGGGCAGGGTGACAGGTAGCTGAGAAAGGCAGAGGCCCAACAGCTACCCCAGAGTGTCTATGATGAAAGTATGTCTTTGTACTTTAAAATGCATAGGTGGATAGGTTTTGCAGCTGGACGATGAGTATCCAATGCTGTATGCAGGGATGAATGGTATTCAAAGTCCAAGACCCATTTTGTTCACCCCTAGGCCAAGGAAATGTTTCTACCCTGAGATCCCAGCTCAGGGTAGCCAACAGATTATGTCTTCCCCTATTTTTTTTTTTCCCTTTCCAAGACTGGAAGAATGGCTTAGGATTTGTAAGGAGTCCTAATTCCTGCCCAGGGGATGTGTTATGCTCTGGAGACGACTTGGGAGCCATGTGAGGAGGGGTAAAGGTAGGTAGAAGGAAGAGAAATTTATCCTGAAGGAACATTTTAGATCTACTCACAGTAGGTTGGACACATGCTACTTAACTTTTGGTAATCAAATGTTGTTTTTGATTAATTTTAGAGGCTTGAGTGGGCTCTCTGCTTCTCAGTGTCTCCCCATGTGGGATATATTTTCCAAGCCATGCTGCTCCCTTCACTACATTCACTGCAGCCAACCTGCCTGTGGGGTGTTAATTCACTCTAGGTCAACCTACTCTCCCCTGTTGCTCATTCTGATTTATCAACTTTTCCTTTGATATTCAGGGCTCCTAGAATATTATATATGATCAATTTATGTATTGTTTGGAGTCTTTGTTTTAAAAGGGATCAAAGGAAGTGTCTGTTTCACCATCTTAGCCCTGCCTTCTCAACCTCTTCCCACTTGTACTAGTTTAGGTGAGTATTTGTGGTTCTAGAAATTTGTACATTTCTTTTAGGTGTTCAAATTTGTTGAATTAAAATTGTTCATTGTATTCTGTTATAGTCCTTTTTATTTCAATTGAGTCTGTTGTACTGATTCCATCTCATTTCTTATTTATTTGCATCCTCTTTTTTTTTTTTTGTCAGTTTGCCCATTGTTTGTCAATTTTGTTGATCTTTTCAAAGAACAAATTTTGGTCTTGTTGACTCTATTGTTTTTCTGTTTTTTATTTCATTTATTTCTGTTCTAATCTTTATTACTTCCTTGTCTTTGGTGCCTGTTGGCTTCTTTTGCTATTCTATTTCTATTTCAATGGTAGGAATAGTGTTTATCTTCGTACGTGCTTCTTATTTTGATTGGTGAGTTTATTGCTAATAATCGACTTCTGAGCAGTACCTTTGCTGTGTCAAACGTTTTGATGTGGGGTGTTTTCATTCTCATGTGATTCTAGGAGATTTTTAATTTTGTCTTTGATTTCTTCTGTTACGCAGTTTTGTTTAAACAAGGTATTTTTCAGTTTTCATGTATTTGATTTTTTTTCTTCCTCTTCCTGTTACTGATTTCTACTTTTATGGTGTCTTTATGAGACAGACTGCGTTGTATTATTTTGATATTTAGAATTTTATTGAGGCTAGCTTTGTGCTCTAAAATGTGTTGTATTCTCAAGAATGCTCCATTTGTGTTGAAAAAAACATAATTTGCTACTGTTGGGTGAAGTTCTCTCTATGTGGCTATGAGGTCAAATTGGTTGATTTTTGCCTTTAAATCTCCTGCACCTTCGTTGAGTTTCTTTCATGATATTCTGTCCTTTACTGAGAATTATGTGTTGAAACGTCTTACTATTATTGCAGAACTGTCAAATTTTCTTTTCAGTGCTGTTAGAGTTTGTTTTACATATTTTGGAGCTCTGTTGTTGGTTACGCAGATATTTACTGAAGTTGTGTCTTCTTGGTGCATTGTTCTTTTAATCACTTTATGATGTCCTTCCTTGTCTTTTATGGTTGATTTTGCCTCAAATTTTGTCTTACCGGAGATTATTATTGTCATTCCTGCAACTGTTTTGTTTACTTTTTTCTTGTTATGTTTTTTCCATTCTTAGAGTTTTAATATATTTGTGTTTTTGTGCCTAAGGTGTGTCTCTTGGAGACAGCATATTAATGGGTTGTGCATTTTTATCCATTCTGCTGTTCTCTATTTCTTTAGCAATGTGATGTAACCATTTGCACTCATTGTGATTTTCAGTAAGCAGGAGTTTATTACTATCATAATATTGTGCTTTGTTTGTGGTGCTAATATTTTCTTTGTTCTTCTTACTATTCTGTACTTAGTTCTTTTGTTTGTGGATTTTCTTTTCTTTTCTTGTTACAGATTTTGTGTTTACTGCTGCTTTATGTTTTTCTTCTTCTTTGTTCTGATAAGTAGGATTGTTAACTTTCTTTATAGTTACCTGGAAAATTACCCTTATCTTCCTAAGCTTGAACCAGTCTTTTATTACTTGGTGCCAGTTTGACTTCCTTTGCATATGAAAGTTTTATACCTACGTAGCTGATTCTCCCTTTTGTTGTTTAGATATTTTTCTCTGTTATAGACTGATGTCTCTGCTTTCCTGTTTTGTGTCTTTTGGTTTTGTTTTATTATTGGGAGCTCTTTATCTAAGTTGGTATCTGCATGATGCTGTCCTGTGTCTTAGACTCTGGTTCTTGTCTGATGTTGTTTCTGTCACTGAAAGATTCAATTTATCTTTTGTAAGTTTGGTTTGATTTTTATGAATTTCCTTAATTTCTGTTTATCTGTAAATGTCCTGAATTCACCACAGGATTTGAGAGATTCCAGGCCACCATAATCTTTTCTCTATTGAAGAGCCAATGACTTCCTAACTGATAGCCTATATTGTACTCTTACCCGCATTCTCTACCAATTACTCCACACAGCAACCAAAATAATCCAGTTAGAATAAATGAGATCATGTTTTCTCTGTTCAAACTCTAAAGTAATTTCCTTACTACCTTTTGGATTTTGTCTCCTCCTATTCTCCTCATTTCTCCCTCCTACCAGTCTTCTTGCTGCTATCTAATGCAATAATCAGATTCCTAGATGAGAGTCTTTACACCTTCTTCACTTCTGTCTGGAATGTTCTTCCATCAGATATCAAAGTTCCTTACTCCCTTACATTTCTGTCTTTATTCAAATGTTGTATCCCCATTCTAACTACAATTGCAAACTTCAGCCCAGAATTTTTTTCTTTTAATCCCTCGAGACTTTATTTTTCTTCAAAGTACTTATCAGTAGAGTAGTCATTAAATCATTAATTTACCACTTGTTTTTAAATCATTCAACAAGACAGACATTTTTGTTGTTGTTAGGTGCAAGGCAGTCATTTCCGTGTTGCAGTGACCCTATAGGTCAGAGCCGAACTGCTCCATACAGTTTCCAAGGAGCACCTGGTGGATCTGAACTGGTAACCTCTTGGTTAGCAGCCATAGCACTTCACCACTGTGCCACCAAGGTTTCCAGGTAGAGGACTCCAAAAAATAAATAAGACATTATCTTTGCCCCCTGAAACTATACTGTCAAGTGGAAAAGACAAGGAAGTACAGAGAAAAAAAATCTTGATTCTCACACAGTAACCTTAGTACTGTGCTTTGCCTCAAATACAATCACCAAAAATGTAGGTTAATATTTTTGTAAATTAAATTAAAATACTATTTTGACTCTGTATGTGACAAGTTGTTTTGCAAATATAATCATTCTTTAGTTTTATCACAGACTACTGTACCTGGATGGGCCTTTGGATACGGTCTTATCCAGTTGTTCTATAGAGCTAGAGAAGTTGCAGCCTAGAAATAATATTTTATTAGTAATAACAATTCCCCTCAGTTCTTGAATGCCTGTTATTTACTGGATGGCATGCTAAGCACTTTGCAAGCATTACTGCGTGTAATATTTACAATGACCTTATGAGTTACATATTATTATTATCTTACTTTTAAAGATAACAGAAGCTGAGGTATGGGTAATAATTTGCTCAAGGTCACATGTATGTGAGTGGTAGGGCTTCTAGTCAAGCCTAGGGCTGTTTTATTGTAAAAAGTTCTGGATTTTAGCAAATAACTGTGCTCCATAGTATTACATAAGTAAGAGACAAAGTGTGGTCAGAAACATTTTTTTCAAATTCTTAGTGCACTGCTCTTCCATAGCAAAGTGCTATTTTTGTTTCCAAAGGAGTTTCTAGGTGATTTTCTCTAAGTACACAGACATGTATGCTTTTCAGTGTCTTCAAGTCAACTCCAACTCATAGTGACCTCATATGACAGGGTAGAACTGGTCCATAGAGTTTACTAGGCCATAAGCTTTATGTAGAAATCCTGGTGGCATGGTGGTAAAGTGCTATAGCTGCCAACCAAAAGATCAGCAGTTCAACTCTATTAGGCAGTTCTACTCTTCTCTACAGGGTTGCTATGAGTTGAAATCGATTCACTGGCAGTGGATTTTTCAACCTTTAAGTCATCAGAGTGCTAATTGCCAGATTTTTCTCTTGCAGAGCCACTGGATGGGTTTGAACCACCAACCTTTCAATGAACAAGCAAGTGTTTAATCATTCTGCCACTAGGTTTCTTTTATCAAATCCTGTGTGATAACAACTATGCTAGCAGCTCTGCTATGACCAGCCTTTCCCATTCACTTTTTTCCCCAATGATTTAGGTTAAAAAAGAAAAATGAGATAGTGTCACGTCTTCCTAACGCTGTATGTAAACTCTTTTTTCTATGCACTATCAAAGCAACATTGTGCAGGAAAGCAAGTCATCTTAAACAGTTCAACAGTACAAGTGCACTGACGTATCTCTAACACATCAATGTATGTTGCACATGACTGTTTACATATAAACACATACCGTAATCATGGAACAGTTTACTATAGCCAGAGAAAATAATCATAAAAGTTTTTCCTTTTCTTGCATTACTGAAAAAATCATTTACTGTTCCTAATGACAGAGCAATCTGTGTATTTTTGCAGTCACTGTAAGTAGCTGCAGAAAGCATTGTGATAACATCAATAGAAACACAGTATGGTGATGTAAAATTAATGAGAGAGATGGCAATCTCCTTTTTAGGCAAATTGTACTTTGTAATACAGCACACCCTCTCAATTAGTCTGTTCTCAGGAGCTAGAGAATGTGGGTATTGTGGTGAAGTATGAATTAGAATATATGGGTACCATTAAGGAAGATTGCTGCAATTCATAGACACTGTAAAATAACTGTGCATAGGATATAAAGAACTGTGTTGTTAAGTGTCATTGAGCTGATGTCTGACTCACAGTGACCCTGTGTGACAGAACAGAACTGCCCAACAGGATTTCCTGGGCTGTAATCTTCATGGAGGGAAATTGCTAGGTCTTTTTCCTATGGAGATTCTGGGTGGGTTTGAACTACCAACCTTTTGGTTAGCATTCTAGTGTTTAATCCTTGCACCAACAGGGCTCATTATGAAGAACTACACAATGACACAACATAGATTCACTTCCTTTGAATTTATTTGTTAATTCTCTCATCATGATCAGCAATATGATTAGAACTTTACTGACTTGTATTTAGCAATGAATAAATTAATATGTCCATAACAAATATGTAAAGAAAAAGACAGCGCCCTTGGGTGGCACAAGTGGTTAAGTACTTGACTACTAGCTGAAAGGTCAATATTTGAACCCATCCAGAGGTACCTCAAAAGATAAGACTGGTGATCTGCTCCCAGAGGTCACATCCTTAAAAACACTAAGGAGCACTTCTACTCTGCACACATAGATTGCCGTCTTTGGAAGTGACTGGACAGTAACTAACAACAAAGTAAGTGACCACAGAGGTATCTGAACTTTTTCTGCTTCCCTAAAGTAGTGTAAATTCATCTCAGAACTTTTGATTGGCAAGATTCAATATGATCTAGCTTTGATTACCATAGTCATCATTGAGTTGAGATTCTTATTTCTCTCCTTAGTGCAGACATGCAAATCTCCTCACACTAAATGCTGAGCTGGAATCTTAATGACTCATTGTACCAGAGGAGTCCAGCAATTATACAAAACCATTTCGAAAGCAAACCCTGCCTCCCTCCCTCCTTTCCTCCTCCCTTCCTTTGTTCCTTCTTCCCTTCCATAGTCTCTCTCTCTTTCTCTCTTTCTTTTTTCTCTTTCTCTCCCTTCCCTCCCTCCCTCCCTTTCCTCCCTTGCTGCCTCCTTCCCTCTTTCCCTCTGTCTCTCCTTTCCTTTCCTCCCTCCTTGCCTCTCTCTCTCCCTCCCTGCTTCTCTACCTCCCTCTCTCCTCTCCCTCTCTCTCTCTTTCTTTCTTTTATTTGTGAATTTGAATTTGGTTGTATGTTTTTCCCATGATCTATCTGGGACTGTCTATTGTAATCCCCATCAGAGCATCTGGTGGTGGTAACTATATACCATCTAATTGGTCTAGACCAAATCTGGTGAAGATTGTGGTAGTTGTTGTATATTAGACCTTTGTACTAATCTTTCCTTGTTTCTTTGATTTTCTTTGTTCTCCACAACTCTGGACAGGATGAGACTGATAGAATATCTTACACGGCCACTCACAAGGTTTTAAGACCCTGAACACTACAAATCAAAGCAGGATGTAGGACATTTTCTTTAATAAACTATGTTATGTCATTTGAGCTAGATGTCACCTGAGACCATGGTCCCCACAGCCCTCAGCACAGCATTTCAGTCCTCAGGAAGTTTGCAAATGTCTATGGAGTTTCTATGACCTTGCCTTGTGCAAGTTGTACTGACTTCCACAGTCTTGTGTGTTGTCCTACCCTTCACCAAAGTTAGTGTTTTTCCCTCTATTCCTACTTCCCATGTGGAAACATTTTTATGTGTTTTTATAATAGTGGTCCCATACAGTGTTTTTTCCTTTATGATTGATTTATTTTACTCAGCATAATGCCTTCCAGATTCACCTACGTTGTGAGATGTTTCACAGATTCTTCATTGCTCTTTATCATTGCATATTTCTGCTGCCTGCATGTACTGTAGTCTATCTATTCATCTGTTGGTGGGCAGGCAGATTGTAGCCATCTTTTGTTCTGTGAAAAGTGTGAAATGAAGATAGGTGTACATCTATTCATGTGATGGCTCTTATTTCTCTAGAATATATTCCTGGAATTGGGATTACTAAATCACATGGTGTTTTAATAAGTTAGTACTGCTCTAACAAAAACACCACAGAGTGGATGGCTTTAACAAACGGAAGTTTATTCTTACACAGCCTGGTAGACTACAAGTCCAAATTCAGGATGTCTCCTCTAGGGGAAGGCTTTCCCCTTTGTCAGCTCTGGAGGAAAGTACAGTACTGTATCAGTCTTTGTCCAGGGAGCATCTTGGTGAAGGAACCTTGGGTCTGAAGGATGCACTCTTCTGCTGGTGCTACTTTCTTGACTGTGTGTGGGAGGTTCCCAGTTCTCTGCTTGCTTCTCTTTCCTTTTATCTCTTGTTGGATGAAAGGATTAAGGGTAGAGCAAGCCATACTCCAGGGAAACGCCCTTTACAGAGGAACAGGGAGGTAATCCTATGAAGGGATTTATAGTCCCACCCTAATCCTTTAATATACAGCACAGGAAAATCACAAAATGGAGGACAATCACAAAATATTGGGAATCAGGGCCCAGCCACATGGCTACACATATTTTGGGGGGAAAAGGCTCAATCCATGGCGCATGGTACTTTTAACATTTTAAAGAAGTGACATTTTTTTCCCCAAAATGGTTGTAATACTTTGCATTCCCACAAGGACTACATAAGAGCTGCAATCCCCCTACAACCTCTCTAATATTTGTTAATAATGTAAGGGTTAGATGATATCTCACTGTAGTTTTGATTTGCATTTCTCTAATGGAAACCCTGGTGGCCTACTAGTAAGTGCTATGGCTGTTTACCAAAAGGTCTGTAGTTCAAATCCACCAGGCCCTCCTTGAAAACTCTGTAGCGCAGTTCTACTCTGTTCTATAGGATCACTTCAACTTGAAATCCTCTCAGTGGTTTTGGTTTCAGAAACTCCTGTGGCCTAGTGTCTAAGTATTATATTTGCTAACTAAAAGGTTGGTAGTTCAGATCTGCCAGGCACTCCTTGGAAACTCTACGGAGTAGTTCTTCTTTGTCCCACAGGTTCACCATGACTTGGAAATCGACGACAGTTGATGACTTAAAAAAACGACTAAAGATCAGGAACATTTCTTTATGTGTCTGTTAGCAGCCTCAACATGTTCCTTGGTGAAGTGTCTATTTATATAATCTTTTGCCCATTTTTCAATTGCATTATTTGTCTTTTTATTGCAGAGGTGTTGGATTTTCCTGCAGACTTTAGAGGTTAGTTTACTGGATAAGTAGTAGCCAAGATTTTTTTGGAAAGCAAACTTTTGATAAACTGTACACAAAGTGTATATTGTCTGAAAATAATTCAGGAAGTATGATTTAATTGGGGTACATAGAGAGATGTGATTGCTACTCTCTTCAGATTGGGTATGGTTTCAAAGAAAACACAGGTCTATAGGACTTAATTGCCTAGTACGGTCTTCCCTAAATACTGATTTCTTTTAATATGCTTAGAATTGATAGACAAAGATGTTGAAAATTGCTAGTGATTGTAGGCAACTAGGTTTTAAAATGTTTATTGTTTTTATAATTTCATTGTTTATATTCTAATTGTAGGAAACAGAAAAATTGTGTATGTATAAATACAGTGGAGCATTATTTGCAATCTTATGATCTAGAGAAATTATTCTTGATATTTTGGTGTATGGTCCCTTAAGCATTTCACAGTGCACTTGTATTCATGATAACAAAGGGTTTTTCTTCTTCCTTTCACATACTCAATTCTGTCTGTAGCACTGGCCATAAAAATTACTCACAAGAAAAAGAGTTCTTTGTTTAGAAAGACAAAAAGAGGATAGTGACTCTTTCGGTATATTGGACTTATGTTAAAAAAATGGTCAGCTTAGTAGTAAACATTTTTTGGTTGTTATTCTCCTTGAAAAAGTTCCATCCTGAGACTTGATTAGGACAGTGAATACTCAGATGGGAGGAAGAACTTAGGGGAATGGGAAAGGGGTTAATTGAACAAGGGAGCCCTGTGGGGTACGGGATAGAAGAGAGGGAGGACTTTCTTGTGCTGCAATTCCCTGCCTCTACATGTCCTCAGTAAAGACTCATAGGTGGTAAGGATAAGGAATAAATTTTTGTATCATTCTCTTAGACTCTGTGTTTGAGATGCTATTAGTAAGACTTTTCCTTAATGGGATGTACCTTCAGTTCATCCAAAAGTTGAGTTTAGCAAGGAATTACATATGTATTATTCACAAAGTCAATTTATTTATCAAAAATATTCATCAGAGCTTTACTCTGTGTGAGTCACTGTGTTCATTATTGACACAGAGAGGAGAACCCTGCAGGCATGAAGGCTAGTCAAGTGGCTAGACATGGAGAGGGAGGGGGGGGAAGTCAGCAGGAGGCATTCTTGGTTAATTGAGATCTTGTTGTATATACCTTTGTAATTTAAATGTGACAAAGCCAAGTGCCGTCATTTAAATGTAGCATAATGTAAATGTTTTCTCTTGTCTTAAATTCTTTATAACCACTGCTTTAATGGCTCCAACGTATTTTGTTTTATGGCCGAACTGTAACCTGATTGTTGGACTATCAGGTTGCTTCCAATTATTTTATATGGCTTGGTAGCTGTGAGTCAGATCCGACTTGGTGGCTCTTGACTGGCTGGCTTGTTATTATAATCAATTCTTTATTAACAGCCTTTTTGCTGCTTTCTTGGTCCAATTTGAGTCATCTTGACTCTAGAAGTTGGATTATTGGGTCAAAGGAAATAACCACTGATTGTTGTTGCAAGAATGCCCTTTGGTACAATCAGATTTCTCCCTGAGACTTTGTACCAGTTTCTCCTCAATGTCAAGAACAGCCAGGTTTCTTCATGTAAAGTGGGCATGGTCTCCCAGTGTCTCTGCCAGAAGACACTCACATGCAACGTCACTTCTCTGTTGAATGAGGACTTTTGTTCATCTCCTCCCCAGCAACGTTAGACATGCATTATATATGAATGAGTGAAGGTCATTCTAGTGATTACCCAGGTCAAAGAAGTATATTTCAGTTGTGAATCTAGGTTTTCATAGAAAACTGTAGACCTTTCTGGTTCAAAAAGTAAATCAACAAATAAAAACTTTTTTTTTCCTCTTGAAATCTTAAAATTCCAAATAATTAAAATATAATTCTTTCAATGTTACAGTTATACAAAAAATAACTTAATGTTTGATAATTAGGAGACACATCGTAGTAAAGCATTCTCTTGTTCTTCCAAGTCTCTGGTATGCTAGTCACTCTGTTGCTAAGAGCCTTCTTTTCACCTAACAAAAGCCTGCTCATTCTTCAAGACCCAGTTCACATGCACCCTCCTAGTTGAGGCAGTGTCTTATCATTTCTCCTGCTTTCTTCTCTCCCTGTTTCCCTGACAGAGTTTAGAGCTGCCATCTTTATATTTTTGCAAGGCAGTGGGAACTTTCCTCTGATAAAGTACCTACTTTGTGGGATAACGTTGCATGCCTATTCCTCAGTCTAGTATAACAGTACTTTAGGGCCATTTCTTGTTCATCATCTTTTCATTCTTAAACCTTAACACAGTGCCTAGCAGCTGATAACTTCTTGAATAACTACTGATGTACTAAACACACTGGAAGTTTACAGATTTGTCTGGACTGCTAGCTGAATGTCAATACTCTCAACATTGCTCTAAAAACTCAAGTAACAGTGGTGCATTATCATGTCATTTGAGTCTTAAATATATATAAACATCTTGGTGTTTAAAACATACCAACTTTGATGTCAGTGGATGGATCTTCACGCATAGCACAAAAATGCAGTTTCTTCTCAAAATGATATTGTGGCATTTATTATTGTAGGAATACGATTTCTTGTTTTTGAAATGGAAGGCCAGCAATTTCTTAGCTAACAGCTGCCTCCCTTTGTTAGTATACTAGAATAGAGTAAAACTTCTGCGAGTAGTATAAATCAAACATGAGTGTTTGTTAAAGTTGATTGCAGAGATCTTGTCTCATTCATATTTTATGTGTTTTTTTCTGTGTGATGTTTTTTCTAGACTTAAGTTAGCATTTTAAACTTAGTGATTGTATAATAATTTTGCTCCAGGCCTTTCATTAATTGTGTTTAGCAGTGATGAGAGAATGCACATACAGCACCGTGGTCATCCTAGGTAACTGTAAATGTTTTCCAGTAGAAAACCTTGCTTTCAAGTTTGACATCACCCACCCTACCTAAGTACTGTACTTAAAAAGAATTGTGAATTATCATAGACAGTAATTAATATTAATTATAACTTATTTCACATGTTAATTCTTTTTTTTGTATATATAGAGATATCTTTTGAAACCAAGACACATCTCCCTCAAGCACTATAGAGATAGCAAAATTTCAGTTATTTAAGATAGACTTAAGGAAAGACTATTTTTAGAAAGAGTTACTGCTAAGAAAGATTTATTCATTCACTAATTTTGTTAGCCTATGAAAAAAATTTCAAATGCCTACTGGTGTGAGGCACTATTAAATATTGTGATTTAGATAAATAAATACTAGTAAAAGCTCTAGAACATGACTTGTGGAAAACCTACAATAAGTACAAAAATTAAAAATCAGCATGAGATGTCACTTATATAAGCCAGCCAAGCCAAGTGCCGTTGAGTCGGATCATATAAGTGATATCAAATTTTAGAGCATACATACAGAGGAAGAGGTCATTTCTGACTGACATTGGGGAGAAGCTTAGAAATAGGAGGTATTTGGTTTGTTCTTTAAGAGTAGATAGAATCTTGAAGGTAGTGGATCTTCAATCCATAAGGATGACTGAATGAAATAAAAGAGTGGTCAGACCACTGTTGGTGAGATGTAGTTAACAATATTTTGGAGGAACTGAACTATGAGGCTTATGATTTTGGGTGCTTTTCAGAAGGTATTCATCAAGCATTTCTGAGTAGGAAATTACCACAAATGTCTTATGAACATCTAATATCAGTGTATGAATTTTAACAATTTTGAGAAATTGGAATATAGCTGCAGTGTTCTAAGAATTAGAAAGCCTAGTGATGTAATGAATAAACATGGAAACTGACCCAGATCCTAACGTGAGGTTGTTCAATACAATGAAGGTTCCATTTTTCTGCTATGAGACAGGCAATGGGTGAAGCACACAAGAAGCTGTTGATCAGTGGAGGAAGAATGGAAGTTGTGGGTTTTGGGGGGCAGGGCTATGAGTGAAGTTACTGGGCAGAATCAGGATACTTCAGTGGAAATCACTGTAGGCCTGGGAAAGGGAATCCGGACACAGAGGCAGCTGCAGGGTCTGGCAGTCTGCACGGAAAGACACAGTGATCTACTGGGGACCAAATACAGGCACTGGGCTTCCTTTCCCTTTGCTTCCCCTCACTATTCTTTCCCATCTTTTCTTTTTTCATCTGTTTATTCAAGCTCGTTCCTCTGAGAGTTTCCCTAAGGTCTTGGGTGGTAGCAGCAGTCTGGCTGATAAAAAGGTGTTACAGAAGCACGGGCTCCAGAAGCATCCGCAGCAGAGCTGCCAAGGCTTCTGAAAAGCTGTAAGTCCTTGCAATGGATCACCTGCATTGGTGCTAACTCTGTACTCTATGGGCCTAGGGGTGATGGAATAGAGAATGAGAAGTATCCAATGAAATTCTGGGAATCAGCAGTGTTGGTTCAGTGGAGTCCTCTTCTTCCATGTGGGAGACTCAAGTTCAATTCCCAGCCAATGCACCTAATTCACAGCCATCACTTGTCTGTCAGTGGAGGCGTATGCGTTGCTATAATGACGAAGAGGTTTCAGTAGAACTTCCAGACAAGAGACGGTCTAGGAAGAAAATCCTGATGATACACTTTTGAAAACCAAGCAATGAAAACTGTGAATCAGGCAGGCAAAATTCTCATAATTTGAGAGCAAGGCTTAGGACTCTGTTAATCTAGCCACTTTGAGCCTTTTGTTTTGTAGCTGCCTCAGCGGGGTTTGTGCAGAGCTTCGTGGTCAGTGTGCGGGACTCCATGTTGGTACCGAGATTGTAGCGGGACCTCATTCTTAGCCTAGGAGCCAGCGCCTGCAAACAGGACAGTGCTTCTCTGACAGAAAAGTAGTGATTTTGCACAGTGCTGCCTACGTTGGGGGCCCTGCAACAGAAGCAGAGGAATCGCTGCCTCTGGGCACCTTTAGCCCCCGTGTCTGCTGCCTGTGTGGAGGACGCCATCTTGGATACGGTGGCCGCAGCTGGACCTAATTCTTAGCTTGGGAGCCAGAGCCTGCCCACAGGAGAGCGCTTTCCTATCACAAAACCAGTACTCAACGCAGTGTTGGCTAAGGCTAGGCCCTGTCAGCAGAGGCCACCAGGGCAGTAGCATTGCTGTATTCTGAACTAGTTTGTTATCATCTGGGGTTGGATATAGTGGCGCTTACTTTGTCAGATGAGAAGAGGGACCTCTACACCTGAAAACCTAACTGACTTGTGAACTGGTCAGATACCTTTTGCTTTACATTTGAAGACAGCCTAGAGAAACATTTGCAATCCATCCTCACAGTACCTCTTCCAGCCTCTATATACCCACATGGGACCCAAAAAGGAACAGACAATTGTGGCATACAAGCAATCACTCATGGCTTCAGAAGGCTCAAAAACAAAGCAACCAAGGAGTTTTCCAGATGAAGAAACTTTTATGAAAGCATCAGGAAGTGAATACAATTTGATTATATACAGAGCCCTTCTAGACCTTATACAAAATGCAGCAGAACAAAATGAAAAATTAAGCAAGTTGTTCAATCTGATGGAACACCAGTACTCTGAAATCCAGCAGATTAAGAAGAAAATCAAAGACATAGAAACTTCCATGCAAAGCCAAGAAAACAGAATGGAACAAATGGAAAAAAGAATTTCTGACTTGGAAGACAGAGCTACTGATGCCAGTGTCTATGAGCAGAAATCAGAAAAAAGAAGCAAGAAAAATGAAGAAACATTAAGAAGCATGTGGGACTCTATTAAGAGGAACAACCTTCGATTAATTGGAGTCCCTGAACAGGGGGAGACATCTGAGAACACAGAGAGTATTGCTGCTGAGTTGCTGAAGGAAAACTTCCCAGAAATCATGAAGGAAGAGAATATAGACATCTCAGATGCATATCGTACGCTACCCAATACAGATCTGAAAAGAAAGACTCCAAGACATACTATAATCAAGCTTAACAAAATGAAACACAAGCAGCAACTCTTAAAGGCAGCAAGACTCAAGGCAAAGCTAACATTCAGAGGGAAAACCTGTAGGCTCTCGTCAGATTTCTCAGCAGAAACCATGCTGGCACGGAGACAGTGGCATGACACATTCAAAGTCTTGAAGGAGAAGAACTTCCAACCAAGAATTATATATCCTGCAAAACTATCTTTCAAATATGAAAATGAAATTAAGACATTCCCAGATAAACAGAAACTCAGAGACTTTGTAAAAACCAAACTCAAACTACAAGAAATACTGAAGGAAGTTCTTGGCTTTGGCTTAGACAAACGAAACCACTAACTTTATATTTTAGAACGACACACTACTCAATACTCTACTCATTTAGGGAAGGCTCCAAAGTAAATCACAGCTTTGATATGGAAAGAAGCAATCCAGTGATCATCATGAAAACTATGGTGTCATCCTAATAAAAAGAGGGATGTACTACAGTCGTTATAGTCCTTCCAGATGGAGAGGAAGATGACAAGACTGGAAGATAACTGTCATGCCGTGAAGACACTCAAGCAGCCTATAGAGATATCACATAAGAAGGAAGTGAGCTCTCCTGCCCACATCCCACACCATCTTGCCCGCCAGATGAGTGAGCCACCTTGGAAGAAGATTGTATGACCCTAGTCAAGCTTTCAGATGAATGCAGCCCCAACAAACATCGTAACTTTTACTTCATCAAAGACCCGAAGCCTGAACCACATGTCTAAGCCACTTCCAAATTTAAGATCTACAAAAATACTGTAATTAAAATATATACATATAAAAAAAAAAAGAATTGGTTACTAATTAGATATGGGAAGAAAATAAAGAGTCAAAGCTGACTGGGAGAAACTGAAAAGCAGAAACTGATTTGGGGGAAAATTCATGATTTATAAAATCACATTGTTAATGGGACCTCAGTTTAAGATCATGTAGTCCAACCTCACTTCCGTTGTTCAAGGCCCTGCCGTATATTCTTGCCAAGGGAATGTTTAGCTTATAGATAGACATTTCCACTAAACTGTAATAGACTATCTCCTCAAACAGTATGTTCCACCTCCAGAGTTAAGCTTCAGATTTCTTGAGCTCATGGTGAAGAAAGCTGTTTGGATTATTGAAAATGTAAGATTTGAAGTTGGTAAAGAGGTCAGAAATGGAGATAAAGCTCTGGAACCAATGTGATAAGCTGACATTGTGACAAGTAGCTAGGAGTAACAGTCTATGTGGAAAAAGAAGGGATAAGGAGACAGCTATGACTGGCGTTTGGTGCACAGCCGGCAAGAACAGACACTGCAAAGAAGAAAGAGACTGAGGGAGGAAAAAGATAATTGTGTAACAATGTCAGGGAAGCTAAGAAAAAAGAAAATTTCTGAAGAGGGTAAATAATGGTAAAGGACAAGCAGAGGGAATCAGTCTAAGGAACCCCTTTCATAGTCTTCTGTATTATCTATGTGGTAGAACTTGGTTATCACGTTGTAAGTTATTTCTTCATATATAATCCACTAAAATTAAAAAAAAAATTCCTGGAATATTAGACACACCATCTTTAAATGTAGTAGAATAATATGCCAAAGTGAGATACAAATGACTATTCTGTTCAAATTTCTCCAGACTTGCGCACATACTGGGTTTAATACACAATATAATTTCTTTCCTGTCAAAGATGGACATTTGACTATTAAAATCTGGGAACCCAGAAATTGTATCTTACATCAAATAAGAACATGAAAATTAGGAGATAGTTGTTCCCCCCCCCCCCGTGTGAATGCTTCCTAAATATTTTAAGACTGTTTTAGTGAACTATATAACAAGGTAGTTTCAGTTAGGAGTATGATTTGGGGACAGAAGGTCCAAGTCTGTCATAAATCATAAGTGTAAGTCTGCTGATGATTTCATTTTCATGAACATTGCTCTGTATTACAGAATTACTGACCACCAGATTTGGAAAAAATGGCAATTTTGTTCACTAGAGGACTAGCACTAACAGGATGCAGATATTACAGATCAAACTTAAAATGTTTTAGTACTGCTGCATGGGAATGCTCTTTGATACATAGGTTATTTTCTATATACCTGTTACTTAACCTACTAATCTCATAATCCTGGTTAAATTGTTTATTTATTTTTTTATATAAGTAAAAATGCTATTGACATACTGGGCCTAATGTGATTAAACCCATAAAAACCCATTACCATAGAGTCAAATCCAAAAATAATGAACCTGTAAGACAGGGTAGAACTGTCCCATATGGTTTCCAAAGAGTGCCTGGTGGATTCAAACTGATGACGTTTGGTAAGCAGACATATCTCTTAACCACTGTTCCACCAGGTTTCCCCTAATGTGACTAAAAAGAAAAAAAAAAAAAAAAGAAAACTCACTGCCATCAAGTTGATTCTGATTCAAAGTGATCCTACTGGATACAGTGGAACTCCTTCATAATGTTCCCAAGGAGCCACTGGTGGATGGGAACTGCCAGCCTTTGGGTTAGCAGTTGTAGCACTTAACCACTATGCCACCAGGGGTTCCTCTAGAAGGTATAAATTGAGGAGTTCAGAAAAGCGTCCTTCATTGAAAACAAAAACAGTGAAGCTCACCTCACTGATTTTATAATAAAGCCTTAAAGCTCATACATTATTTACATCTTTGGAAGTTAAATTATGACACTGTTTGAGTTAAGGAAATGTTTGAATTAAGCACTTGTTTATTCACATGTTGATGTAATCAGGTAATGCCAAGCCAGAAGTGCTGTCGAGTCAGGTAATAGGCAGACAGTTTTCCCTTCAGTGAATAGGACACAGAATAGGGACATTTTGATGCAAAGAAGTGTTGGGAAAGGTCCATGGTTTAGGATGTTGTTTGCATTAAGGTGAAGGACGTGTGAGAACTGAGGTCCTAGGAGGCAGTGAGGGCAGTGGGATCCTGGAAACAAGGTGAATGCTGAAAGAAAGGAGAGATGTAGATAGGAGCTAGGGAAGGGCTGCTATTTCAGTGAGCAGACTTACTGATTCATTAATTCTCCCCATTCACCATTTAGAATCGACTTGGCCCTACTGTTAACAAAGAAAGTAAGAATAGGCTTTTCTGAACTGACAGAGGAAAAAAGCGAGGACATACTTTGGGAGATGCCAGATAAATTTCAAATTTAACCTCTGTCATTTAAAAATTTATTTTTTGGAAAGTAAAATATAAAAAAGTTTGCCATTTAGTGATTTGGTAGTAGGCAGTTCAGTGACATTATGGCGGCATTGAAAATATTGTTCAACCATCACCACTGTTTTCAAAACATTTTTGGCATCCTAAACAGAAATTATTCAATCTGTATGTGAGCAAATAATCCAAGAAGCTGGACTATATGAAGAAGAATGATGCATGAAGATCGGAGGAAGACTTATCGATCAACTGTATCACGCAGATGACACCATCTTGGTTGCTGAATGTGAAGGGGACTTGACGTGATTACTGATGAAAATCAAAGATTGCACCTTAACATAAAGAAAACAAACAAACAAAAATCTTCACAGCTGGACCTATGAGCAACATCATGATAAATGGAGAAAAAATTGAAGTTGTCAAGGATTTTGTTTTACTTGGGTCCTTAATCAATACCCATGGAAGTAGCAGTTAAGAAATCAAGACACATTGCATTGGGCAAATCCATTGCAAAAGACTTATTTAAGGTGTTGAAAAGCAAAGATGTTACTTTGAAGACTAAGATGTACTTGCCCTGAGCCATGGTATTTTCAGTCACCTTGTTTGCATGTGAAAGCTGGATGGTGAATAAGGAAGACTGAGGAAGAATGGATGCCTTTGAATTGTGGTGCTGGTGAAGAATATTGAGTATACCATGGACTGCCAAGAGAATGAACAATGTCTTGGAATGTCTTGGAAGAAGTATAATCAGAAAGCTCCTTAGAGACAAGGATGGTGAGATTTTGTCTCATGTACTTTGGACATGTTATCAGGATTGACCAGCCCCTGGAAAAAGATATCATGTTTGGTACAGTAGAGCATCAGTAAAGAAGACCTTCAGTAAGATGGATTGATTCAGTGACTTCTACAATAGACTTAACCATAACAAAGATTGTAAGGAAGGTGCAGAATTGGGCAGTGTTTCCTTCTGTTGATTGCTATGAGTTGGGATCCACTTAATGGCACCTAATGACAACAACAAATAGAAACTTAGCACTCTGTATTAATAACTTGCAATATGTACCTCCCCCATCCCAGTAACAACCTACTTTTATCTTTTTGTATTTGCCTATTTTAGGTATTTTTTTGTAAGAGGGTTCATACAATGTTTATCCTTTTGCACCTGTCTTATTTTACTTAGTATAATATTTTCAAGGTTTATTTATGTCATTGTATATATCAGAACTTTAGTTTTCTTTACTGTTGAATAGTGTTCCATTTTATGAATATACAATATACAAATCACATAGCCATTGCTGACCAGAGGACTCTGCTTGGTGGTATAATCCTACCCTCTGTGCATGAGCCTGGATACTGTTTTCCAACTAGATGAACCACTAGGAGGTGATGGGTAGGCCAGCTGCCTGCTGTTGGGGAGAACAAAGTAGAAGAGTAGAAAAGAGTCTTGGAGAATCCTCTTTTCTAGTATGACAAGCGTGAAAAACAAAGACGGAGAGAAAGAAACCTATTTTCTACAAAGATTTATTTGGTCAATGAAATTATTGTGGAATGTTGGAAACAATATTTAAGTATATTCTTTCTCTACTTCTTTATAATACATATTTGGAGGCTTGAAGTATACATATTCACATATTGTTAAACACATACCAAATAGTACAGTTGCCAAAGTGTTTAGCTATTTTAGGACACATTTGTTTCTCTTACATTTTGTTGATGTCTAAATACAGTCCTTTGAAGTGAAATTCCCTCATCTAATGTATTCATATCTTTACATTGACTGTCTGAGTAGATTTTATGAAGAGTTGTGTTGAAGCCTGTTTCCAACTGCTAAAGACAGAAACTGGATGAGGCATTGGTAGTTCAGTGGTAGAATTCCTGCCCCCAAACCTGGGTTTTTGGCCAAGGCATCTCACACACAGCCACCACCCATCTGTCACTGGAAGCTTGTGTGTTGCTATGTTGCTGAAGAGGCTTTAATGTGTAGCAGAAGAAAAGATAATTTTGGCCCACAAAGCAGAAAACACCTCTAACACCATTTAGTTTGTAGAGGAAGAGGCTTTTATTACCTGGCAGTGCAGCGGTCAGACTCAAGTCTGAAAAATAGCCTTGCACCCCCTTCCATCATCAGACATACCTATGTATACATTTCTCTGAGAAATCAGACAAAGGAATTACCATATATTCTCTTAATTGGCAACTACAGGTATACAGATTTTCATATTGCATCCCTATTGGCAGAGCATACTTAAAGAGGCACTAGATAAGCAGTTAGCACTAAGTTACATGGGAAGAAGCTATCTTCTCCTTAGAAACCGGGCTTATCTCAGGGATATCTATGGGGGAGGAGGGTGTGTCCTTAGACTGACCCAGCGGAGAGGCATCTGGACTTCTGGAATTTAGGTGTTATCTTCTTAAAAGCTTTTTCTCCCTCTCTCAAATGAAGCTTCCAGGATAAGGTGGACCAGGAAGAAAAGCCTGGTGATCCATTCTTGAAAATTAGTCAATAAAACTCAATGGATCACCACTGAACATTGTCCAACTCACAACCAATCATGTGATTGCAATGTTTTGTTTTACGTGGGGTCATCCTGAGTAGGCACTGACTCAACAGCAGACAATGACAATAGAAGCAAAAACCAAGGCCATGTAAAATATATATACTGAAGTCAAATAGGAGATTTAAATAATCTTTGTTATTCTTTGGCCTAACCCTAGAGCCCAGCCTCCTAGAAAATTGCACCCTGATGTGGGTTTTTGGAGAAAAGAATCACTATGCTTTATAAAGTCTGAACACTTAACCTCCAAAACCCAAACACATTGCTGGCAAGCTGATCCCAACTCACAGTGACCCTAAAACTGATCCCCAGTTGGGGAGTCACCAGATGAAATTAAAGCTGCTTAAGAAAGGCCTCAGTCAAGACTGAGACTCATGAACAATTCAACACAGCTGATGTGATTCATAGTGGCATTTAATGCAACCGTACTACCAACTATAAGGAAATACTCTCACACAGGGAAGTTTTCAAATACCTTAAATAACACACAAAAAGGCCTCGAGATAATTGTGAACACAGCGACCATCTCAGGAACAGAGCTATCCCCTTGGCAATGCTTCCTGCTGAAGACCCCAAGGAGCCGGGATTGGAAGAAGAGCTAGAAATGGCATTCTTCACTTGTTGAGCCCACCCCTGCACAAGGCTTACCATCCACAAAATGGAGCTCAGGGCTGAACGGAAAAAAAAAAAAAAAAAAAAAAAAAGCAGGTAACAGATATTATCTAAATTTTCCTCTAGATTGCTGATAGACTGCGGAGTTGAAATGCCAAATTACCACGTGAAATTCTGGTCACTAGATACAGTCTACTGATTTAAAATACAACAAAGCCAAACAATGACAGCACTGCAAACCTTTTTTCCATAGTTCAAACATTTAGGCTCATGGTGTAACGAGCCAAATAAATTTGGATTAGCACCTAACATTTTAATTAAATGAATTAGTGAAGACAAAAGGTGTCATTTAATTGCTCAGTGTTATTATTGTTAATTAAAATCAATCTCCCATTTGAGGAAGGTACTCTTTTATGAGGAATATAGAAATTGTTCTCGGCTATTTTGCTTAATTGGGGGATAAAAGTCATTTGTGTCAGGCAGGGAAAACACATCAGGATCTCCTGAGAATCAGGATTCCTATGAAACTTAGAAAAAACTGAGGGTAGCTAATGTCCGTTCCCTCAAAAGTAAAACGTTCTTTCCTAGTTTAAAAAAATCGGAGAAAAAAGTTTTAGGCTGGATTGCTGACAAGCCAACAAGAGGCTATCAACTGGTTGGGAAACAGAGAGCTAAGTTAGTGCCCTGTTGCTAGGCAACAGATTTCTAGGCTGAGTTCATCACATTTCTTAAAGGACTGGAGCAATGTTTTGGTTTTGCATATAGTAGCAATTTATTTACTTTTTCATTTTGAATTAGAATGACTTTTCTCAGAATGAGAACAGCTAGAGCAGGAGGAGCACAAATTTAGGCAATTATAATGTGATTAGGAAGCTAAAAGTTGGGCATGGAATAAAGCTTGTGCTACATGTGGTGAAATAATGACCACCTATTGCTACAAAGACAAAAGCAAGTTTTACATGGCTGAGATGATTTCTAATTAAAGCTTCAAACTGAAAAGAATTATAGATGGCCAATAAAAATTTATTGTAAACGGTAAATTTGTCTCACTGGAGACAAATGGTCGAGAGGCTAACAGTCAGGAAACTGACTAGCTGGCTATTGGAAAATGATCCCGGATGTGTACTCAAGGGTCATGCCCCATAGGAGATCAGCCCTTGTAGGTCATCACTTCATAAACATCCAAGATTGGTTGCTGCCAAGTCTCAGGTATTGGCTCCAACCCTAAAATACAGGGCCTCAAAGGGGTCAGATAAGACATGGCCTTACCACTTAGTAAAGTTTTTTGACAAAAGAGATGGAATTTGTGGCCTTCGAGATGAAAGGACCTTTGAATCTTCCTCACAACAGAGCTACTTCATCAACTTTCCTAATGTGGGATCATGCTTAAAGCTATGAGTAGGTGAGCAAAACACATTTGGTACTTGACAAAAGGGGAGGATTTGATTAATGTATAGCTAGGGAGTGAAGGAGTTCTCAGGGAAAGGGATCTTTGATCAATGGTATGAAGAAGCATCTTTCAAAACTCCCAGATTCCAGCCACTTGAAAAACAACAAAAAGACGCTGATTCAGAAGTTGTGAAGTTATTTAAACTGTTGTGAAGTCATTTAAAAACAAAACAAAACAAAAAAGTATATGTCATCCCTCATGAATTAACTAAAGGAGCAACAGATGAACGTTCCTCATCAGAGTTCACCTCAAACCTGGAGGGGTATTCCACCGTGTTGGAATAAACGCTAGTCTTCCAAGAGCCATTGGTTTAGACAACGAGCAACTGTTATTGCACGCTAGATTCACACTAGATTTACGCATCTGGAATCATTTTCCAACGGCCAGCTTGTCACTTTCTTAACTGTCAGCCTCTCAACCATTTGTCTCCAGTGAGTCCGTTTACTTTTCTGACAAGAGTGGCGCACTTTTTCTATAGAACAGTTCTTGCCTTTGTGTGAGAAGGACACCTTCCAAAACAGCAAGTTGACCTATGAAATGTTAGAAAGGAAGCTAACATTTGTTCACTGCCTTCTCTGTGCAAGACTTTCTAATGCAGGTTATGTAATTTAAACAGCAATATTTTCTTGGGATTTATAGTATATGAAATTATGGAGAGAAAATATGGATTCACTGTTCTTACCTTAACAACTAATGGGCAGATGCATTACCAAAACCCAAACCTGTTGCTGTCCGATTCATTCTGACTCATAGCAACCCTAAGGACAGAGTAGAACTGCCCCACAGGGTTTCCGAGGAGTGGCTGGTAGATTTAAACAGCCAAACTTTTGATTAGCATTCAAGCTTTTAACTACTGAGCCACTAGGGTTCCCAGATGCATTACAGAGTGAGTAATTGCTTCATCTTATATGCTTGATGTGAAAGTTTATCCAGATGGAACCTTTTGAACTCAAGTGTCAGTTTTTTATGTTAACTCTTTCTACAAACATGTTTTGTCTCTTAATTATTTTCTTTCTGTTTAAACCACCAAAGATTAATGTAAAAGTTTTGAGTAATCTGTTCCAGTTCTTTCTAGGAGGTATCATACATATGAGCAGATTTTGTTGTTGTTGTTGTTACTATTTGTGGTTTCTCTGAAGAAGCTATAAAGGAATCAAGTCCAGGGGCCCAGATTGCTGGCGCTCCATGGGCCTGTGTAAGTCACCCATGACTAGCTGCTGAAATGTTAGTGGCTGCTGCTTTTCTCCTCATTCTTCTTCCTTAATGATAGCTATCTGTATTTACTGTCTGGTTGATCTGCTACTACTGTCCCCAGTACTTTTAACAAACTTAAAAGTTCTCTAGCAGTATACTGTACAACATTAAAAAAAAATTTCTCTACTTTTCCACTCAGAAAACAACAAAAAACCTTTGTGCTTTATATTAATAATTTGCATATTATATATATTAAATAAATCTGAGTCCCAACCAGCAGAATTCTCATGTTGGTGGTCTGCACGGGATAACATAGACTTCACCACAGATGATTCTTGAATACAGTGTTTCCTACCAGGTGTTTCGTCTTTAGGAAATCTATGTCCAAATTCTTGGAGGTTGTAATGGCAGGGATTATTTCAATCATAGCTGCCAGTCAAAGCAGTCTATGGGATATAACCAAAAAAGACCAACGAACAACAGCCTATGTGGTGGACACTTCTGGGTCCTGAGAAATATGCTTATCAGTCTGAGTGTTAAGACAAAGCCCTTGTGGTTCAGAGCGACTACTTCAACAAAGAATATGTAGACAGGGGCTGCATTTCACATAAAGTGACATGTGCTACACCACAGATCAGTTCTGTTGCCTGTTAGGTATGGTTCCTGATCCCTGCTGTGTAGCGTATCCCCAAGGGCTCGTTGGTAGCCTTCACATGGTTTTCTACTCCATTCCCTGGTGCATCGCTTGTCAGGGCACTGCTGAGAGAGCATAAATCAGTGGCAGCTCTGCATTCTACATTGCTAAGGAAGATCTTTGACTGTGGGAAGGTTCAAAACCAAGCACACTGATCATGGCTGGTTAGAATCTGAGCTTTATGTGAATGCTGAAATACTTTTTGCCATGAAGTGTGGTGCTAAAATAGTTCTGAATCTTCTGTGCAAAGGAAGGTCACTCAAAGAAGCATTCGAGGTTGAGGACTGCAAGAGCTGACATGCTACAAAAGAAAAAAAATTAAATTTTCAAAATTGATAATAAAATTTCTCAAGATATTCTTTGTTTTCACAAAATCAGACTTGCCATTTGGATTTGTCAGTGATCACTTTTAGTAAAGCCTATTTTTACAATTCTTTTTGATTAATGGAAAGTCGTCATTTTACTTTTCCCCATTGTAATAAAAATCAAGCTGTCTTATGATGCCCTTCAAGATAGAAATCAGGAGCTGATTTGAACAGAATATTAATACTGCTCTTTTAAACTTCTGGTTTTTACCTTGTCTTAAACTAAGTTTTAAACTGATATTCTTTCTAGAATGAAGTTTACATTTTGAGAAAATATGTGCATTTATGACAAAGCTTTGGTCACAATCTTTCATACATTCCTGCCTATTTACATACAGTAGTGAGACAGGAAGGCTGGGGCCCCTTCTTCTTTGCTCTGTGTGTGCCTGGAGAGGTCAGACAGAATGCATGGTTAGAAGAATCTGGACATCTCCATCATTGTATTGTAGCTATTGTTATAGTTTAGAATGCATGGAGCATGACTTTGAATTCAAGTAGACATAGGAGATTTCTTTTTCAACATCATTTCTCAGTTTCTGATAAGACTTTTTCTAACCACACTGTGATCTCACTAAAAATGCAATGCAAAATTCTTCATGATACATCTATTTAATTTAACCCTACCTTATGGAAAATCTTAAAACTTTTGCAATTATGATGTCTTCCATCAACTTAGAGGCCCCTTTAGAATCTTCAGCAATCTTCAGGATTGTTTCCACAGCTCTATCTTAAATAGCTCTTTCATCAACAACATCCTCTCGTTTTTTTTCTGCATCAGCTTACTCCACTGAAAGCGATTCCAACCTCTTTTTTGTGGTACTGATATTGCCCCTTTGTAAGAGCCTTTGTAGACGTTTTTTTCTGCTAATTTCCCTTCTCCTTTTGTTATGAAATGAATTGTCTCCTCCCAAGACATTTGTCAGCTTGAATATACTGTGATTCCTAGTATTGTGTGCCTACCATTTTGGGATGTGATATGATTTTTCTATGAGCTGGAATTGGCTATACGGCAGTGGGCTTGGATTTTTGGTGGCATGTGTTGTAAATCCTGTCTCTATGATGTTGATGAGATGAAATTAATGGTCGTTATGTTAATAAGACAGAATTGAAATCTATAGGATTAGACTGTATCTTTAGCCAATCTCATTTAAGGTATAAAGGAGAGACATGGAGACCTTATACCACCAAGAAACAAAAGCCAGAGAAATAGCATGTCCTTTAGACATGGAGTCCTAGCGCTAAGAAGCTCCTCAACCAGGGGAAGATTGATGACAAGGACCTTCCTCCAGAGCTGACAGAGGGAGGAAGACTTCTCTTGGAACTGACGCTTTGATTTCAGACTTCTGGCCTTCTAGACTGTGAGAGAATAAACTTGTTTTTGTTAAAGTCATCCACTGGTACTTCTGTTATACCAGCCCTATATGACTAAGATACCTCATGACATTGTAATACCTTATGTATATTGTGTATCTGTTTATATACTAGGCCCATTTGGAGGACCACAAAACACTATCATATCTATGAGTTCTGTGGACTCATCCTGGAAAAACTGCTACATACCTTCCTGTTGCATATCATTACAGTCACCTTTGAGGTACTCCCCTTGGGAAGCTATGCATCAATGCCAATGCCTAGTCCACCCTTCAAAGCACTTTTGAAACTCTTTTTTTGGAATGTTGAACAAAGTTGACATCATATTAAGTTTGGTATCCTCTGTGTCATCAAGCTGTCTTATTTTCAATATTTCTTTTATCTTTGGGTGAAGAAAAAAAGTCATTGGGGGCTAGATCAGGTGAATAGTTAGGGTGTTCCAATATAGTTATTTGTTTACTGGCTAAAAATCCCCTCGGACAGTGCCATGTGAGCTGGTATATTGTTGCGATGCCACGAGTTTCTGGCAAAAAGTTGAGGTCATTTTCATGTAACTTTTTCATGCAGCCTTTTCAGCACTTCCAAATAGTAAACTTGGTTAACTGTTTGTCCAGTTAGTACAAATTAATAATGAACAATCCCTCTGATATCACAAAAGGTCAATACCATTGTTTTGATTCTTGGTTTGGATTGATGCAATTTTTTTTGGTCATGGAAAATAGGCTGACTTCCGTTGTTCAACGACTGTGTTGGTATACCCATGTTTTATCACCAGTGATAACATGGCCCAAAACATCGTCTTGCCTCTCTGAAGGCTCATGGCAAATTTCAACTCTTCTTTGCTTATTTTCATTGGTGAGTTTCTTTGGGACCATTTTTGTACACAGCTTTCCCATGCCAAGATTTTCAGTTAACATTTTCTGAAGTGTTTCCCTATCAATGTTTACTTAGTTTGCTATGCTTCTCACAGTCAGTTGAGGATTTTGATGCACAATCCAACAAATTGTTGCAATGCTTTTTGTCAGTTCTGCTTGCTACTGTCTACCCTGAACTCTTTTCATCAGTGACACTTCCTCTTCCCTCAGTAAAACATTTAATCCATTTGTACACTGCCATTTTCTTCATGGCATTATCCCCATAAACTTGGACTGACATGTCCCTGATTTCATTACCACTCTTGGGAAGTTTAACAACAAGTTTAAGATTTGTTCATTGCTCTAATTCAAGCTCTGACATTCTCACGTAGTCACACAAAAACTCAAAACAATAATGAACACCACTCTGCAAGACACTGCCACATGTTGACATGAATGCAGCTGTGAGACACTGATACACTAGGGTTATGAAATCTTACGGATTTATTTGTACAGTACTGCCAATGTAAGCACATGGTGGCACATTCATGAACTGTTTTCATTCTCTTGGGAACAATATCACTAACCCTATGTGTACTGAAATGTGCACAAGATATTTCACCACTGGATAAACACCATACAGAGGCCCTGAGTGGTACAAACATTTGCTGTGCATGGCTGCCAACTCAAGGGTTGGAGGTTTGATTTCAGCAAGATATGCCTCAGTCTTGCTGAAATCAGGAGAAAGGCCTTGTTATCTACACCTGAAAAATCCAACTTGTAGCAACACTATAGACACTACAGAACTGCCCCATAGAGTTTCCAAGGAGTGCCTGGTGGATTTGAACTGCCAACATTTTGGCTAGCAGATGTAATACTTAACCACTATGCCACCAGGGTTTCCTCTGAAAAATCAGTCACTGAGAACCTTATGGAGCACGATTCTGCTCTCAGACACACGGGGCCACCGCAGGTCGGGACTGATTCTGTAACAGCTGGTTTCATATACACATTTTGTTTCCCTTGCCATGAGTCGGATCCCACTCGACGGCACTTGGCTGGCTTGGCAAGGCTCTGTATGTGACTAAAATTTATGGAATGAGGAATTCACTGTACTGATTGAAATATACTTAATATCTTGGCTTGTAGTTTTGCATTTGCATTAAAAGGTGGTGTGACTGAAGCTGTTCACACACTGTGTATGCACTTCCTCACAGGAATGTCAACACCACAGTTGCTGATCAGTTATGGGAAGTAAGGCTATAGCTTGACTCAAACTATTCATCTCAAAACATTTCTCAGCCTACAGTTGTATCATCTGAATTTAGTCCAGTCTGCTATAGAAGTGTAAGTTCCTCCAGCTATGTCTAATGCATACATTCATTTCCTTCTACTTTGTGCAGTTTCCGTGATGACTTCCAGGTCACTGAAGTATTTCTTCCTTCCAATCCTCATAATCTTATCAACTTAATCCTCACACCATCAGCCGTAAATACTGTAGTTTACCTTTCTCTACCTTTTTCTACTATATGGTGCTTTTGATATCAAAATAGGCAAATAAAACTGAATATGAATAAAAAAATTCCATAAAGACAATGAAAAAAGTAGGAAATAAGAAATAGGAAGGGAAACTAGAAATGACCTTGTGAAACAGTTGATCAAAGGTGAGCGGAAATTAAAGGAAAGTACTTTTCTGTAAGATGGATATTACTCTAAAATCCCTACAGTTATTTACAAAATCTTCCCCGACTTTAAAATCCCTACAGCTATTTATAAAATCTTTTCCTGACTAAAATCTTCCCAACAAAATCTTTCTTTGTACCCTGTGATTATCAACATCCTCATTTTTCAACAAGGGATACAGATTGTAATGAAGACTAAATAATGTGCTCAAGATTATAGAATTAGCAACCTGCAGAGCCAGGATATGAACCTAGACTACCTTATCATGTGGTCCAGGCTCCTAATCAGTGTACTCTCTCTCTTTATGCCAAAAACCCACTGAGCCTTTTCTTATTTCTGTCATTTCAGGATTCGCCAATACTTGGTGTTATTGCTTGAAACTGTGTTTTTTCAAATGACACTTAACTGAGTTCTTCAGTGACGTTTCTCAGATTTTATGTTTCAAATAACTCCCCAAGGACCTCATTTAAAATTCAGATTCCCACATGACATCCCTGAGTGAGGCAGATTCAGGGCTTCTGAGAAGATGCCAGGCATCTGTCACTATAACAAGTGCTCCTAACAGCTGTCCTTCTGGTAGACTGTCTACCTTGTCACCCTGGGGGCTCCTTCCCTCTCCTTCAGAGCAGCTCCACTGTGTGTGTTTGTTACATATATTGGCTTCTGCACATTTCCTTTGAAGAAAAGATTCCTCAGCCATGATATGTTGGAAAGCCACTAATCTCAAACTATGGTTATATACCTGAAGGTCACAACATTCTTTTTTTAAAAAAACTTTAATGTGTTTTAGATGAAATTTCACAGCACAAATTAGTTTACAATTAAAAAACTTATACACAAATTGTTTTGTGACATTGGTTGCAATCCACACAATGTGTCAGAACTCTCCACCTTTCCCTTTACAGACTGGCTTCCCTATGTCCTTTCTTCCAGGCTTCTTGTCCTTTCCTGCTTTCTTGTCTTTGCTTTTCAGTACATATTGTTCCCTTGATCTTGTACACTGGACTGAACTGAAAAAATATGGTCCTCATGTGTGTTTTGTAGGCTAGCCTAATCTTTGGCTAAAGGGTGGACTTTGATAGTGGCTTCAGTTCTTAGTGTCTTGGGGCCATAGTCTCAGGGCCTCCTTTAGTCTCCACCAGTCCACTAAGTCTAGTCTTTGTTTTAATCAATTACCTGAGGTTAGTATTGCCAATCCTGTCCTTTTGGGAGGTTACTGTGTGCATGACATATTTTTTTCCATCCTTTAATTTTTAATATATTTGTGGTTTTGTGTCTAAGTGAAATATGTCAATCACAAAAGGATAAATATTTTATGATCCCATTTATATGAAATAGGCAAATGTATAGAGATTAGAGCTTATTAGGGGTTACCAAGTATTTTAGTCAGCTAGTGCTACTCTAACAGAAATACCACAAAGTGGATGGCTTTAACAAAGGCAAATTTATTCGTACACAGTCCTGTAGGCTACAAGTCCAAATTCAGGATGTCTGCTCCAGGGGAAGGCTTTTCTCCCTTGTCAGCTCTGGAGGCAAGTCCAGTATTGCATGAGTCTTTGTCCGGGGGGTAACTTGGCAGAGGAACCTCAGGTCTGAAGGATACGCTCTTCTCCCAGTGCTGCTTTCTTGATGGCGTGAGGCTCCCAGTTCTCTGCTTGCTTCCCTTTCCTTTTATCTCTTGCAGGATGAAAAGTTTAAGGGTGGGGCAAGCCATACCCCAGGGAAACGCCCTTTACAGTGGAGCAGGGAGGTGATCCAGGTGTTGAACAGGCAAATATTTTCAACAGGCAAATATTTTGTTATGTATATTTTAGCACACACACACACACACATACAAAGTCACAACAATGACTGTTGCAGTTTCAGTTGTTACGGAGCATTCCTGTTACTCTTTGTCCATTCATTTTTCTCATAAGCCAACATCCACCAACAGACAAGCAGGGAGCAGGTGCCAAATGCTTAAGAAAGATAAATGTGAGTAAACCTCCCTGACGATCATTAATTCAATATGTTTTCTAGGAATTTCTGCACTTGACATTATTAGATTTTCCTTGTGGAATGTTTTGGCCCAGCTTGTGGAACACTATTATTTTACAGCAATGCTTTGAGAACAACTAGTTGGAAACAAAGCCAGCCAAGTTTATTGCAAGACAGGAGACTGAAATTTTACAGGGACCAAATAGTCCATAAGTGACTCTTTTAACAACCAACAACTATGTTACCTTATCACAACAATGAATTTACACACTCTGATATGTAGGTCCCTAAAAGTGTAAAAAAAAAATAAAAATAAAATAAACATTACTAACGAGCCTGCATGGGGTTTGTTAAAGTCAGCATCTACCTACCAGGTCTCCTGAGCCTATTGGTCAGTGAGGCAGTAAAATTCTGAGGATCCTCTTTCTATGTATAACAGAACAGCCAAAGCCGAGTAGAGTATTTGTGCCCTAATAATGTTCCACAGGCATAGAGAAGGCTGCCCCGGCTTCAATTATTAATGGGTGTTTAGAAACATCAGCAATAATTTCTAGCCTGGAGGTCCTTGACTTGTGGACCCCCAGTGCTAACTGATTCCCTGATTTATATAAAACCCCCACCTGTCATCACTCAGCAGTAGGTTTGCTTTGAGGCTGTAATGAATCCAGGGATACTTTTAAATAGCCAGTCTGATTACTTTTGATTTTATTGTTTGGCAAAAGGTTTTAATTTTGGGGGGGAGTGCCCGTTAGTTCGTGATAGCCTCTTCTATCCTTTGCTTAGGATCCAAGCTGTGTAAGAAGGAGGTCAAGTTTTATCTTGGAGATCAAAACCAAAAAATAAAATCTATCACTGTCAAGGGATTCTAACTCATTGCAAACCTATGGGACAGAGTAGAACTGCCCCACGGGGTTTCTGAGAAGCAGCTGGTGGATTCAAACTGCTGGCTTTTTGGTTAGCAGCCAAGCTCTTAACCCCTGTGCCACCAGCGCTTCTGGAGAATGCCTCATTTTTGTAGAAGAGGTTGTTAGAATTTTGGAATGTCTTGAGGTAGAGTTGGACCAGAAGCTAAAGGACAGTGAATCCCCAAATCTTCTTGTTAACCAGGACCTGACTTGTGTTAGAACACTACGAAACCATCTATCTCAGGAACTGGGGAGCATATGGCCTGAAGGCCCAGGGTGGCTGTCAGCATTGTTTTGCTTCAGAAACAATTTCTTTGGCCCTTAAGTTTCAGGGCAGAATACATGGACAAGGCTTTTCTATGTCAGTGTGGGAGTTCCCTGTCTCTGAAAGCTGACTGTCCTGTCACAGAGTACAGTCCTCTAGGGAAAACATGAATGCAACTGAATGAACTCCAGCAAGCATCACTATTCTTTGATGGCACAAATGACACAACTAGTGTCCTTTATTTAGCAGGATACTCTTAGGAGATATTTACAACAGCAGGGACTTGAGCTGCTCCATCTACAGATCTTTGCCCACATCCTCATGGACTGAAAACACATACAGAAGCTATGATCTTTGTCAGAATATTCCCCTCCTGTTACCTAGGGCAGAAAAAAATTCATTAGATTCTTATGTTTAGTTAGGAGTTCTGGGGAAGCACAAATGTTTGATTGCAGGATACCAACCAAAAGTTGATGCTTCAAGTTCACCCAGAGGTACCTCAGAAGAAAGTCTAATCAGCTGTTGGAAACCTTATGGAGCACAGTTCTACTCTGATGGACGTGAGGTCTCCATGAGCTGGAGTTGACTCTAGAGCAACTGATTTCCACCACCCCGCCACCCAGTTTTATGTTTGGTTAAATGGATACAACATAAAATGCCCCCTCCCCTCAACATACACCCTACTACAAACACCTGAATGTCCCATGAGGATCCTCATATTCTTACAGAATTTGTGTTCATTTATGTTCAAGAGGCAATTTGCTTTTACTGTAATGAAAAATTTGGGTGTCAGCAAGGAAGGCACACTCTTTTCCTGCTACAACATTTGCCAAAACTGGAAATTTATTACCCTATTTCTATAAACCATAGTCCAGTCTCTATCAACTGGCATAATTTCACCAGAGTTATTCTTGTTCATGGTGTCCCGAGGTCCTTGCTGCTTTCATCAATGTACCAAAATAGAAATGTGAGGAAAAGTGTGTTAAGTCCTGCAGCCTATTAATCTGATCCTGGTGCGTATTCCCTCTGGTATGTATTTCTGATGCCCTGACTTGCCTGGATTTGAATAATGCCAACAACAAGACTTCAGCTCCTTCTCTTGGGAGTTGATAATATACTCTTCTCCAAATTTTGGCATCTAGTTTTCATTTCTTGATTTGTTCTGTCATTTCTAGCAATCTGTTGGCCAGCCTTCTGCTTTTAGTACCCTTATTCAGCCTCCTTTTAGGAGAGTTAGCTGTCACTTAGATATGGCACATCTTCTATCTCTTCTGTCTGATTCTCACTTTTGCTAAGCTTTGCTTGCTTAGAATTTCTTCAGGAAACTGTTATTATTTCACCGTCATTATTTTGTTGCTGTATATTTATAGATTCCTTTTATTTTTTTCTTGGTTCTTCACTCTTCATTTTACTGATATGTAAATATTTGAGAAAAAAGAAAATGGGAAGAAAGATGGTACAGGCACCAAAGCACTATGACTGAATTGTGTGTTTCAGAGCTGATTTAGAGTCAGAAGATAACTAAGTGGAAAATACTTGTTTTGAAATGTTGACTTTCCAAGATCTGAGATAGGAACTCTGAAACTAGAAAACAAGCTCTTGAAATGCTGCCACCAATTATTTTTTGGATCAAATTGTTGGCTTAGATTTTTCGCTTGAACTAAATTCCTTTCTCAAACCACTGTCTCTTAGCTCACTACTCTTTCCCTGGCTGCATTTCTTTCCTGTAACAGCGTGATAGAATCTGAGGGATGGAGGAGACCCCTGAGATCACCCTGTGCAAGCCCCTTAAATTGGATATGAAGAGTCTGGTCTCAGGGAGAGGACTTCCTTCAAGGGCACACAGCACATTGGTAGAGAAGCTGAGGCTAGAATCCCAGACCCAATCTGTCTTCTCTAATGGATAACTGGTTAAATCCAGGAACTTAGCACCAGCTAGTTTAGCTGAAGCAGCTGCCTCCAAGGGTGTTTGAGAGAGTAATGGTGTGCATCAATTTTCCAGAGAAAAATGGCAAGGGGAAGAATTTAGAGCACTGAGGGCAGAAATGTCAGACAAACCTTCAATTTGCCTTATTCTTCCACAGGAAACTTAAATTAACATAGCACATAACACAAAATTAACTAATTTGACGTGAAAGCTATAGTCATTAACAGCTTCTGTTTTTTCCTCCTCAGAATTAAGGTGTTTCTTTTCTTTTTTTTTAATAATAAAGAGTAAAATTTTGAGACAGAAATTCTTAGTGTATTTAATCATCCACAGTTTCTTCAGTTATAATCCCTGAACCAGGTCTTATATAACTGGCTACGCATAGTTTGGAATTTGGAATAAAGTATTTAAGTAGATCCTATGGTAGTCAGCAACATGTCTGACTAATAATACAGTGATAGTCCCTGGTTGTAAATTCCAGTACCTCTGTTAATGTTTATAATTTGCCCTTGAGCTGTTATGTGGCATATTACTGAGTCACTTTTTTTCACTGACATGTGCATATGAGACTAGATTGTCAGAAAATGTGGCATTCCATATATTGAGGCTCCTTTCAACCACACATGAGTGTTTTCTCAAGTGTTAATTATATAATTTACTGATTATTATCCCTGAAGTATTGTTTACTAATGGCAGTAAGTCAAAATAAAGGTGAAGGAATGTACTTATCTTCTATTTTGGTCCTGAATACTTGAAACTAAGAGCTTAATGTATTCCTCATGTGTTAAAAAGTAAAAAGAAAAGCAAGCAAGCAAGCAGTAATTAGTAATTTCCTCCAAATATATACGACTTCATACTCTATCTTCCTTTCCCATACCATTAAAATACTTCTAAAGTGATTGTAGATTGTCAATGTCTTCTGCCTGAGAAATCAGAAAAGAAGTATAAAGGAGAGAAATTGAGAGTTCAGACAAAAATTGTTCTATAATTATGGGAGGGATTGTGAGGAAGGTGTAGGATAACCTGGTAATGACTTTTCCTGAGGGGAGGAAGTACTTTCAAGTGGCTTTACATGATTGGATCTGAGTGAACATGTGTTTGTGTGCTATTTTTTTTTTAAACTCTTGATTTGTCTCTTGTCTAAAGAGATTATATATTCTCATGTAAACTTGGTTTTTGTTACGTCTTTGAGAAGTCAAATGTTTTGTTTGAGAAATATACTTTTTACTCTGTAAAGTATCTTTCTTTGAGAAGTCAAATATTTTGTTTGAGAAATATACTTTTTACCTTGTGAAGTATATAAAAATATACTTTTTACCACTTTTATGCCACCTTGTTACATGGGCAGTGTCCAGCATCTTTCTCCTTGGCACATACCTTGTAGATACTCCTGAATACTGTGTTAAAGAGTTTTATTATATAGGATGTAGGGGGGTAGAGTCAAGATGGCAGACTAGACATATGTCTCCTTAATTCCCTCTGAAAACTAGGGCCTGGGCTGATAATTGAATGAAATTTTCTGGACATCCAGTGAGCTTTAGGACACGACCTAAGGTTGTCAGTTTGGACTATATGCCACTAAGTGGGAAACTTCCTCTCTCATGCTGAGCTCCACTTATGCTGAATGGCTGCCTCACTGTGGTCCAAAGGTACTGGTGTTTTAATTTTTTCTTTTTGTTGGCCAGTAGGCAAGGGATGGACATGAGTAGGCAGCTACGCTGAGCTGAAGTTTTGAAGTGACCAGTGTGGGCTGCTGGGGAGAGACGCTGTGTGGAATAACCACATTTTGAGAGCCTGGCTGCAGATTGGGGCAGCACAGCCCCTCCACCCACCCTTTTCAGAGCTCCACAACAGATTTGGCTCTTTCATGGCGCAAGGGGTAGCTTGACTGGGATGCTATTTTGTTCGGCTGGGAGATGGAGTTACCCAACTGGAGGCCTCAGCAGGGACTAATTCCCAGGCTTGGAGGCAGTGGAAGTCCAGGGAGTGCTTTTCCAGCAGAAAGGCTGTGTTTAGCGCAGTGTTGCCACATGAGTAGACCCATGCGTAACAACACCAGTGCAGCAACCTCTCCCTCCTTTTAAATACACCATAGCTTCTAAGGATGGCCAAGGAGGTGTCTCAACCACCAGCGAGAAGGAGGGGCCTGCCACATTTAATGGTCTAACTGATTCTGGAAGCAGTCAGGTAGCTTGAAGCTTTTTAAAATAACACTGCCTAGAGAAATAACTACTGTATAGCCTGACTGCATCTCTTCCAACCTTTACTGACCCCATATCATAAGGTTGGTTGATGGCCTCTGTCCTAGTCACCAGCTACTGCTCTAACAGAAAATACCACGAGTGGAAGGTTTCATGAGAAGCTTTTATTGCCACAGTCCAGTAAGCCACAAATCCATTCCTAAGCTTCAAGTCCATTCAATATGAAAAATCATCACAGTCCAGTAAGCTGAGTCCACATCCAGTGAGAGCATCTCGGCACAGGAACCTCGGGTCCAAAGGACATGCTCTGCTCTCGGTGGTATGAGGTTCCCAACTTCCTCTGCTCACTTCTCTCCCTTATATTCCACAAGCTTGTAGCTTGGGTGCTGCCTCACTAACACAACTGCAAACCATTCTTCATCATCAGTATCACAGAGGCAGGATTCACAACACATGGGAGGAAGGGCACCATGTTGGAATGCCAAACCAATTCAAATCAACACATACATTTTTGGGGGGACACAATTCAATCCATGACAGCCTCCCACTGACTACATAAATAGGGTGGTGTCTATGGCAGGCAGGAGGCAAACCCTGCCACCCTAGAGAGTTCAGTGAGGACAATCAGTAGAGTATAAAGAGGTACCTAGTGACCAACTCCTTTCTCAGAACTACACCTCAGCTCTTGTGAGAGCAAAACCAGAGAAACTAAACAGCTTTTAGATGTCCCACAAGCAACAAACCACCACCAGGCTTTTAAAGAAACATCTGACCACAATTCTGGAAAACTCCCAAAATGAAGATCAAAAAACTTCCCAGATGAAGAAGCCTCTCTGAAACTGTTGGAAGTTGAGTACAAAAGAGTCATTTATAGATGCCTCCCAGAGATTAATCAAAATGCAGCAGAACAAAATGAAAAATTAAGCAAGCTATTCAAACTGACAGAACATTAGCATTCTGAAATCTGACAAATCAATAACACAATTACGGAATTAGATAATACAATTCAAAGCTGAAAGAGCAGAATTGATGAATTGAAAATTAGACTGAATGACCTTGAAGATAGAGCTAGTGACACCAGCATTTATGAGGAGAAATGAGAGAAAAGAAATAAGAAAAATGAAGAAGCATTAAGAAAAATGTGGGACTCTATTAAGAGGAATAATCTACAATTAATTGGATTCCTGAACAGGGAGTGATAGCTGAAAACACAGAGAGTGATGGTGGTGAGTTACCACCAAAAAACTTCCCTGAAATTATGAAAGAAGAGAACATAGATATCCAAGATATGTATAAAACACCACAGAAACCAGACCCCAAAAGAAAGACACCAAAACATATTATAATCAAGCTTAATAGAATGAAACGCAAGCAGAAACTCTTAAAGGCAGTGAGACTCAAAGCAAAGAGAACATTCAGAGGGAAGCCCTGTAGGCTTTTGTCTGACTTCTCTTCAGAAATGATGTTGACACAGAGGCAGTGGGATGACATATTCAAAGCCTTGAAGGAGAAAATCATTCAACCAAGAATTACATATCCTGCAAAACTGTCTTTCAAATAAGAAGATGAAATTAAGACATTCACAGATAAACCAAAGCTTAGAGACTTCTTAAAAACCAAACCAAAACTCCAAGAAATACTGAAGGAAGCTCTTTGCTTAGAAAAACAAAACCATTAAGTGTATATTTAAGGAGGCAATGCAGACAAAATGTACAGAAACCTATTCCATTAAGGAAGGCACAAAATTCAATCATACCGACAACATTAAAAGAAGAGAATCAGTGATCACATCATGAAAACTAAGATACCATCACATTAAAAAGAGGTGTGTGCTACAGTAGTCATAGTCCTTTCAGATGGAGACAAAGTTAATAAGGTATAGAAGTTAAAATTGTGCTTTAAACTCAAAATATTCACGGACATCATAGGAGTAACCACAAAGCACAAAAAAAAGCAATGCAAATATAATACAGGAGTCTCAACAATCACAAAACCAACCTTGAAAAAGATGAAAAGTCAATCTATAAAGAAGAATGACCCAGAACAGAATATTAAGAGCAACAGAGAAAACACCAACACAAAAATAAATATATCAGAATGACAGCACTAAACACATTCCTCTCAATAATTACACTGGATGAAGACAGTCTGAACATTACAGTGAAGAGACAACGAGTGATATCTTAGATCAAAAGATGCAACCCGTCTATATCTTGCTTACAAGAAACTCATTGTAGACTTAAAGATACAAACAAACTGAAAATTAAAGGGTGGAATAACATATACCAAGCTGTCATAGATTGAATTGTGTCCACCCCAAAATATGTGTAGTCGTGTGGCTGGGCCGTGATTCCCTATATGCTATGATTGTCCTCCATTTTGTGATTTTCTTATGCGGTGTGTTAAAGGATTAGAGTGGGACTGTAAATCCCTTTGCAAGATCACCTTCCTTCACCACTGTAAAGGGAGTTTCCAGAGAGCGTGGCTTGCCCCATCCTCAACCCTTTCATCCTTCAAGAGATAAAAGTAAAGGGAAGAAGCAGAGAATTGGGAATCTCACACTGTCAAGAAAGCAGCACCGAGAGAACAGCACATCCTTCAGACCTGAGGTTCCTGTGCCAAGATGCTCACTGGACAAAGACTCATACAATACTGGACTTTCCTCCAGAGCCGACAAGGGGTAACGCCTTCCCCTGGAGCAGACATCCTGAATTTGGACTTGTAGCCTACCAGACCATGTAAGAATAAATCTTCCTTTTTCAAAGCCACCCACTCTGTGGTATTTCTGTTAGAGACAGCACTAACTGACTAAAACACAAGCTAACAATATACAAAGAAGAGCAGATGTGTCAATACTAATCTGAGATAAAATAGATTTTAATGTAAAATCCACCACTGTGGACAAGCACGGTCTCTTTTTACTGCTGAAAGGTTCAATAAACAAGCAAGACTTAACAAAATTAAATATTTATGCACCCAATACCAGAGCATCTAAATACATTGAACAAACACTGACTATATTGAAAAATAAGATAGATCACTTCACACTAATAGTTGGAGACTTCAACACTCCACTTTCAGTAATGGACAGATCATCTCGAAAAAAGCTCAGTAAAGACACGGAAAATCTTATTGCAACAATGAATCAATTAGACTTCATCAATATATACAGAACTTTTTACCCATCAACAGCTATCTACACCTTCTCCAATGAACATGGAACGTTTTCCAGAATAGACTATGAGTTAGGACATAAATAAAATCTCAACAAAATCCAAACCATTGAAGTCTTGCAAAGCATCTTCTCAGACCATAAAGCCATAACAGTTGAAATCAATAACAGAAAAAACATTGATAGAAATTGGAACTCATGGAAACTGAACAACACTTTGCTCAAAAAGCTGTGGGTTATAGAGGAAATCAAGGATGAAATAAAGAAATTTATGGATTCAAATGAGAGTATAAACACATCCTCCTGAAACCTATGGGATACAGCCAAAGCAGTGATCAGAGGTCAATTTATCTTTATAAATGCAGATATCCTGAAGGAAGAAATGACCCAAACCAAGAAATTAACCCTACAGCTTGAACAAGTAGAAAGAGAGCAACAGAGGAAAATCTCAGGCACCAAAAGAAAACAGATCATAAAACTTAGAGCAGAACTAAACAGAAGAACGATTGAAAAAATTGATAAAACCAAAAGCTGTTGTTTTTTTTTTTTTTTTCAAAGATCAACAAAATTGACAAACCATTGGCTACATCTACTAAAGAAAAACAGGAGAGGAAACAAATAACCTGAATAAGAAACGAGATGGGTGATGTCACAACAGAGCCAATAGAAATAAAAGATATTATAACAGAATACTATGAATGACCGTACTCTAACACAATTGAAAACCTAGGGGAAATGGACAAATTCCTAGATTCTTATCACCTACCAAAAGTGTGACAAGGAGAATTAGAACAACTTAATAAACCCATCACAAAGGAAGAGATTAAAAAGTCATCCCAAAACTACCAACCAAAAAAAGCCCTTGCCCAGATGGCTTCACAGCAAAAATCTACAAAACTTTTAGAGAAGAGTTAACACCTATTCTACTGAGACTATTTTACAGCCTAGAAAGGGCTGGAATATTTCCAAATTCATTCTATGAAGCCAGCATAACCCTGATACCAAAACCAGGGAAAGATCCCACAAAAAAGGAAAATCACAGAAGAATGTCACTCATAAACCTAGATGCAAAAATCTTCAATAAATCCTTGCCGGTAGCATTCAACAACAGATCAAAAAAATAATTCATCATGACCAAGCTGGATTCATAACTGAGATGCAACGCTGGTTCAACATCAGAAAAACAACGTGATCAGTCACATAAATAAGACAAAAGATAAGAATCACCTGATTTAGTCAATTGATGAATAAAAGGCTGACAAAGTCTGATACCAATTCATGCTAAAAACTCTACGCAAAATAGAAGTAAAAGGGAAATTCCTCAATGCAGTAAGGGGCATCTACACAAAGGCAACTACCTACATCATCCTGAATCGAGAGAGACTGAAAGAATTCCCCTTGAGAATGGGAACTAGACAAGGATGCCCATTCTCACCACTTTTATTCAGTGTTGTGACAAAAGTTCTGGCCAGAGCAATCAGACACTACAAAGAAATAAAGGGCATCCACATTGGCAAAAAAGTAATAATCTCTCTATTTGCAGGTGATATGACTGTATATGCAGAGAATCCTAATGAATCCGTAAGTAAACAACTCAAACTAATAGAAGAGTTCAGTAAAGCATCAGCATATAAAATAAACATTAGCAAATCAGTAGGATTCCTTTATTCCAATAAAGAGATCATTAAAGAAGAAATCACCGAAGTATAGCCCCCAAGAAGACCAAATAACTAGGAGCAAATCTAGCTACAGAAATAAAAGAATGATAAAAAGAGAACTACAAGACCTTACTGCAAGAAAGCAAGACAGACTCGAATAGAGAAACCTACCCTGCTCATGGATAGGAAGACTTAACATTGTGAAAATGTCTATTTTACCCAAAGTGATCTAAATATACAGTGCAATCCCAATGCAAATTCCAGTGACATTTTTTAATGAGATGGAAAAAAAATCACCAACTTTGGAAAGGGATAAAAACCCGGAATAGCAAAGCACTACAGAAGAAGAACAACAACACTGTGGGAGGCCTTTCACTACCCAACTTTAGAACTTATTACATTGCCACAGTAGTTTAAACAGCCTGGAACTAGTATAGAGAGAGACATATAGACCAATGGAATAGAGTGGAGACCCAGAGATGCCACCATCCTCCTATGAAAAGCTGATATTTTACAAGGCCCCTAAGATTCTAAACTGGAATAAAAACAGTCTCTTTAACAAATGGTGTTGGCAAAATTGGATATCCATCTGTAAAGAATTGAAATCAGACCCATATTTAACACCTTACACAAAACCCAACTCCAATTGGATCAAAGAGCTAAATATCAAACCTAGAACAATAAAGGTCATGCAAAAAATAGGCTTGAAAATGGAAATTTTAATACACAATTTAGACATCAAAATCTGACAGTTAAGGCTCAATGAACAGAAGAGAAAATAGAAACAAATGGAACCTATTAAGAACCAAACACTTTCAATCTTCTAAAGACTTTATCAAAAGAATTACTCAACCACCACAGAATGGGAAAAAATATTTGCAACTATATGTGAGATTGACATCTGATTTCCCTAATCTAACAGGTACTGCAAAATATCAACAAGAAAAAGGCAAAGAACTTAATTAAGCAATGGACAAAGGAGACGGATGGATACTTCACTAAAGATGACATCCAGGCAGCCAAAAGACATATGAGGAAATGCTCACGATCATTAGCTGTTAAAGAAATTCAAATAGAAACTACAATGAGATATCGTCTCACCCCAACAAAATTGGCCATGATCCAAAGAACACAAACCAACAAATGCTGGAGAGGCTGTGGAGAAACTGGAACGCTCCTACATTGCTGGTGGGATTGCAAAATGTTACAACCACTTTGGAAAGCCATCTGGTGCTACCTTAAAAAGCTGGAAATTGATACATGTACCATTTGACCCAGTAATTCCACTTCTTGGAATATATCCTGCAGAATCAAGGACATCACATGAACATAGACATGCACACGAATGTTTATTGCAGCACAGTCCACAATTGCAAAAAGATGGAATCAACCCAGATGCCCAATAGCGGATGACTGGGTAAACAAACTATGGTTCATATAGTCAACTGAACACTATGCAATGATAAAGAACAATGATGATTTTAAGAAGCATCTCATAACCTGGTTTCAACTTGAAGACACTGTGTTCAGTGAAATCAGTCAGCAGCACAAGGACAAGGAGTGGTTTTAGGGAAACAAAATTGTAAGGATGGGTTTTCTAAATTATTCCTCAAGTCTGGTTAGTCTTAAAGATGTTAATGACACTGCTTCCAGTAGTGAAAAGGGCATTGTTAATTCATGGTGTCATGTAGCAATAGAAATATACAAATATCACCAGCATTAGATCAGTTATTGGTGAGAGAAGAGGCTCTGGGTAATTGCATGTTTGACACTTTTCTGCAGTTTTGTCAGAATGAGAAGTTAAAAGAAGCTGGTAGTTGGTCCTACTTTCAGTAGACAAAGTAATGAAATAAGCAGATGAACTCAGGGAGAGATTCATTGTCACATCACAGGTGCCACATGAATGACCTCAAAGTTTCCACTGATGCCCTGAAAGAGAGCTTTATTTGTTCTGCCAAAACCAATACTAAGCTTTTATCATAACAGTGTCTGAATTATAGCACCTATTGAGTTCCCACCTGCAAGTGAACCCTGAAGTTAAAAGTGAGGCCATTGATTGGGAAGAAGTGAGATACAGAAACACGTGGTGGGGACAAATGGGCAGATAATCAGGGAGACACAGTCACTGAGCCCCTAAATTCCATTGAATTTCCACTGCCTAGAGAACTAGCTCTCTCACTTACATCTGAAGAAATTACTCCATTTTTGTCTCCTAAGACACCCTACCCAGCAAAACCATTAGCCCCACCACCTCTACATGGTAAGGTTAACCCAGTGTAACTGAAGAACTTTTGTCTGGGGAGGTATCTGAGTTATTGACTGGGTCATTGCCTAAGGCAGATGCCTTACGAGATGTTGCTGAATATTCTCATACCACACGTCTATCACCGATTTTTCATTCTAGAACTATAACTAGATTTAAGTCCCAGGAAATCTCAGAAGGTGAACCACAAAATGTGACCCAGGAGGAGATGGCTACCCTCCAAAATAACTACCTTATGAAATTTGCTGAATATTCTCATAACACAACTCTATCACCCATTTTTCATTCTAGATCTATAACTAGACTTAAGTCCCAGTAAACCTCAAAAGGTGAACCACGAAATGTGAATATGGAAGTTTTAATACACAACTTAGACTTCAAAATCTAGGAGGAGGTATGCTACCCTCCAAAATAACTGCTTGAAGTTTCTAATGCATACAAGCAGAAATCTGGAGAATATGTGTGGGAATAGCTATTAAGGATATAGGATAGTAGTGTAAGGAACCTAAAGCAGGATTAGTCTGAAATTATTGATATGGAGCCACATTTGGCTGGCAATCATGGATTCTTCATTCAGTGTTTCAGCTTGAGAGGTTAAGTAAGGATCTAGCCGTTTGTTTGGTTTGGTTGCTGAAGCATAGATTGCATGATGGCCTACAACAGATTAAATGACAGACTTGCTGTGGTAAACTATAGAAGAAAGCATGCAAAAGCTTAAGGAAATTGGCATGTTAGAGTTGATTAAACCCACAGACCCATACATGAAGGGCCCAGAGGACATATCTTTTATTACAACACTGAACAACAAATTTGTGAAGGAAGCTTCAGCATCCTTGAAGACTGACTGATGTGATAGTTATTTAGTATAAGCTAGATTTGACAATGGAAAATGCCCTAATTGAGTTAAGACACCTAACTGCAATGGGCCCAGTTGGACCCTGTGGTGGTAGTGGCCAAATAGTGGTGCTTAATCGACACAGACAAGGTGGAAAGGGTTACAGTAAGGGACAGTAGAGTCAAAGAGGTAATAAGAATAGATGGTTCATAAGGAATTATACACTGGCTACTTAGTCATGGTCTCCCTAGAAGTGAAGTAGATGGAAAATCTACTAAATATTTGCTTGATTTCATGAGTCGGACCCGACTCGACAGCACTTGGCTGGGCTTGGCTTTACAAGCAGAAGAATTCTAGGTCAAGTGAATGATACTAAGTTGAATCACCAGAATAAAGAGTCACAGCCCTAAATCAATTCCCACACTTGAGCTCATTCACATCCATAACCACTTCAAATAAGGGGAGGTTGGGTCACCTTGAGGAAGCATCCTAGAGCACTTCCAGAAATGTATACTATAAAGTTTGCTCTTGGTATTCCCCAAAGAGATCTGTGGCCTTTTATAAGAGACTCTGTTCACTGGGTAAAATGAAAAATCAGATTTTTCAGGGATTACTAGACAATGGCTCCAAACTGATCATAATTCCAGGAGGCTAAGAATGTCACTGTGGCCACCAGTCAGAGTAGAGGCATAGAGAAACCAAGTTATTAATGGAGTCTTAGCTCGTGTCTGTCTCATGGTGAGTCCAGTGGGCCCCCAGAGCCATCCTGTAGTTCCAGAATGAATAATTGGAATAGACGTACTCGGTAACAGACAGCACCCCCACACTGGGTCCCTTCCAATGTGGAGTAAAGGTCATTATGGTATGAGAAGCCAAGAAGGAGGTATTAGAACTTCCTCTACTTAGGAAAATAGTAAACCAAAAGCAATATTACACTCCTGGAGGGATTTAAGAGATTACTGTCACCATCAAGGACTCGAAGGATGCAGGGGTAGTAATTCCCATCACATACCCATTCAACTTGTCTATTTGGTTCTGAAAATTAGAAACAAAAAAATTAAAAAAAGATGGATCTTGGAAAATGACAGAAAATTGTCATAAACTTAATCAGGTGGCGACTACTACATTTGCAGCTGCTGTTTTAGATGTGGTTTCGTGGCTTGAACAAATGAATACATCTCCTGGCTAGTGCTTTTTAGCTCAATTTCCATTTGGAAGCATCACCAGAAGCAGTTTGCCTTCAGATGGCAAGGCCAGCAATATACCTTCAGTGTGCTATCTTAGTTCTATATCAGCTCCCTAGCTCTATGTCATAACTGAATTTGCTGGGAACTTGATTGCCTTTTCTTGTCTGTTAAATTGATGACACCAAACTGATTGGATCTATAAGGAAGAAATATCAATGACTGTAGACTTATTGATATTACTTTTTTATTTTTTATGAATTACAATAAATGAATAAAATTTCTAACATCTATCCATTAACTCAACTATGATAAACCCTCAGCCCCCACCCACCCATGTAACCAACACAGTCATTTTCTTCTATGGATAATTCTCTTGTTAAGTCTTTATAACACGGGTCTCATACAAAATTTGTCCTTTTGACACTGATTGATTTCACTCAGCATGATCTCTTCCAAATGAGACCATGTTATGTTTTCTAAAATTGTCATTGTTTTTTATAATAGCATAGTGTTCCATTGAGTATGTGTACCGTAGTTTGCTCATCCACTCACCTGTTGATGGACATCGGGGTTGATTCCAACTTTTTGCTACTGTCGACTGTGCTGCAACAAACATTCGTGTACACGTGTCTGTTCATGTGACAACCTTTGTTTTTGAAGGATAAATTCTGAGCAGTGAAATTACAAGATCAAGTGGTATACCTATTTCCAGCTTTTTTAAGGAGGCGCCAGACTGTTTTTCAAAGAGGCTGTACTATTTTGCAATCCCACCAGCAGTGTAGGAGAGTTCCAACTTCTCCACAGCCTCTCCAGCATTTGTTGTTTTGAGATTTTTGGATCATGGCCAACCTTTTTGGGGTGAAATGGTATCTCATTGTAGTTTTGATGTGATTTCTTTAATAGCTAATGATCGTGAGCAATTCTACATGTGTAGTTCGGCTGCCAGGATAGCCTCTTTAGAGAAATGTCTGTCCATCTCCTTCATCCATTGCTCAATTGGATTATTTATCCTCTACTTGTTGATATTTTGTAACACCTTACAGATTATGGAGATCAGACATTAGTCTGACATAAAGCCAAGCCAAGTGCCGTCGAGTCGGATCTGACACCCCATAGAGTTGCCAAATATCTTCTCCCATTCTGTAGGTGGTCTTCTAATTCTTTTGATGAAGTCTTTGGATGAGCAGAAGTGTTTGATTCTTAGTAATTCTCATTTATCTATTTTCTGATGAATGTGCTTTGTCAGATTTTGAAGTCTGTCTATATTGTGTATTAAAACTTCCACTGTTGACCCTATTTTATCTTGGATGAACCTTATCATTTTAGATTTTATATTTAGGTCTTTATTCGAGTCGTTTTTTTGTATAAGGTGTGAGATATGGGTCTTGTTTCAATTTTTTGTAGATGGATACCCAATTTTGCCAGCACAATTTGTTAAAGAGACTGTTCTTACTGCAGTTTAAAATCTTAGGGCCTTTGTCAAATATTGGCTGTTCATAGGAGGACAGTGGCATCTCTGGGTTCTCTACTCTGTTCCATTGGTCTATATGTCTCTTTTTGTACTAGTACCAGGCTGTTTTGACAACTGTGGCTGTGTAATAGGTTCTAAAGTCAGGTAGGGAGAGGTCTCCCTGTGTGTTCTTCTTTTTCAGTAGTGCTTTACTTATCCAGGGCTTCTTTCCTTTACAAATAAAGTTGATTTGTTTCTTCATTTCATTAAAAAGTGTTGCTGCAATTTGTATTGGGATTACATTATATAAGTAGATTGCTTTGGGTAAAATAGACATTTTCACAATGTTGAGTCTTCCTATCCATGATCAGGGCAGATTACTACATTTATGTAAGTCTCTCTTAGTTACTTGTAGTAAGGGATTGTAGTTCTCTTTGTGAAGATCTCTTATTTCTCTAGTTAGATTTATTCCTAAGTATTTTGTCTTCTTGGGGACTATAGTAAATGGAGTTGATTTGGTGATTTCTTGTTTAATAATCTCACTGTTGGTATAAAGGACTCCTGCTGATTTACTTATGCTTATCTTGTATCCCTATACTTTGCTGAACTCCTCTATTAGTTCCAATACTTATGGATTCCTTCGGATTCTCTGTATAAACAGCCATATCATCTGCAAAAAGGGAGATTTTTACTTCTTCACTGCCAATACGGATGCCCTTTATTTCTTTGTCTTGTCTAATTGCTCTGGCTAGAACTTCTAGCACAATGTTGAATAAAAGTAGTGAGAGTGGGCATCCTGGTCTAGTTCCCATTCTCAAAGGGAATTCTTTCAGTCTTTCACCATTCAGGATGATGAAGACAGTTGGCTTAGCATAAATGCTACTGATTACATTGAAGATTTCCCACTCTATTCCTATTTTTCTGAGCGTTTTAAGCATGAATGGGTGTTGAACTTTGTCAAATGCCTTTTCTGCATCAGTTGAAAAAATCAGGTGATTCTTGTCTTTTGTGTTATTAATGTGTTAGATTACCTTAATTGTTTTTCTGATGCTGAGCTAGCTTTGCATCCCTGGAATGAAGCCAACTTGATCATGATGAATGATTTTTTTCATACACTGTTGAATTCTATTGGCTAGAGTTTTGTTGAAGATGTTTGCATCTAGGTTCCTGAGTGATATTGTTCTGTAATTTTCTTTTTTTGTGGGACCATTCCCTGGCTTTGGTATCATGGTTATGCTGGTTTCATACAATGAATTGGGGAGTATTCCATCACTTTATATGGTGTAAAATAGCCTGTAACATTAGAGTTAACTCTTCTCTAAAAGTTTGTCAGAATTCTCCAGTGAAGGCATCTGGGCCAGGACTTTTTTTGGTTGTTAGATTTTTGATGACTTTTTCAATCTTTTCCTTTGTGATAGATTTATTAAGTTGATCTACTTATCCTTGTGATAATCTTGGCGAGTGATATGAATGTAGAAATTTGTCCATTTCCCCTAGGTTTTCAAACCTGTTAGAGTACAGCCATTCACAGGATTCTCTTATGATATTTTTTATTTCATCTGGGTCTGTTGTAACATCTCCTGTCTCATTTCTCAGTCGAGTTATTGGTATCTTCTGCCGTTTTTCTTTTGTAAGTTTGGCCAATGGTTTATCAATTTTGTTGATCTTTTCAAAGAACCAGCTTTTGGTTTTGTTAATTTTTTCAGTTGTTTCTCTATTTTCTAATTCATTTAGTTTTGCTGTAGTCCTTATACTTTGTTTTCTTCTGGTGCCTGAAGGTTCTTCTGTTGCTCTCTTTCTACTTGTTCAAGCTGTAAGGTTAATTCTTTAAATAGGCCCTTTCTTCTTTCCAGATGTGTGCAGTTATAAACTGACCTCTGAGCACTGCTTTTGCTGTATACCATAAATTCTGGTAGGATGTATTTTCATTCTCATTTGAAAACATAAATTTCTTTACTTTGTCCTTAGTTTCTTCTATAACAAAAGGATTTTTTTTCAATTTTTATTTTTATTTAACATAACTGAGTGAAAATGTACATTCACATATAAATTTACATGCCCACCTATATGCAGCTTCCACTGCTCTCCCTGTCCAGTGACTGCACACTATTCCTCTCTGCTCCATACATTCCTCATCCTCCCAACAGCCTCCTTTCCCCTCCTCTCCACTCACTCCCCTTCCTCCAGCCAGAGGTCAGCAAGATGATAACCACAAAGTGGTTCCAATATATGGTCACTCTGCATTGCCAAGTCCAATCTATTCCTGTCCAAAGAGTGGACCTTTGTTATAATTTATGGGAAAGGGCAGCATCAGGGCAGGAGCCATGCTCTCAGAGGAACCCCCAAACCACTGGACCATCAATTGAGGTCTTTTAGTGGAGATCTCATGATACACCTCTTTTTATTCTTGTGTTGCCAGTGAGACTCCTCTCTGTGCGCTCCACCGTGGCTATCGCTGGTGGTGGCCGGGCACCATCCGGTTCTTCCGGTCCCAAGTCGATGCAGGCACCCAGTCTTGTGGGTGTCTCTGTCTTCTCGGTTGTCTTCACCACATGTCATTTTGGTCCTCGGTGAGCCTCCATTCCTGCTGAGTTGGGACCATTTGCTGTGTCCTCGGATGGCAGCTTGGCAGCTTTTAAGACCCCAGACGCCACTCACCAATGTGGGGTGCAGAGAGCTCTCTTAGCAAAATGCTAGTTGTGTCAATTGGCTTGGAATTCGCCTAAGAGCATGGTCCCCCAGCCCCCGACCCAGCTACTCTATCCTTGCAGTATTGAGTTAAGATGGAAGGAGTACTCAAGTTATGCTGAAGTCCACTTAATGTTGTTCTTGTTTCTAATGTGTGCTGTCACCGCTTTCTCCCAACTAGATTTCTAGTAACTATGTAAAGTAAACCCTCCCCCTCTCACCCTCCCTCCCTCCCCTCCCTTGCAGCTGTCAAAGAGTCTTTTCTTCTATACACAAGTCTGTTTTTGAGATCTTATCATAGAGGTCTCATACAGTATTTGTCCTTTTGTCGCTGACTACTTTCACTGAACATAATGTCTTCCAGTTGAAACCAGGTTAGGAGATGTTTCCTGGAATCATCGCTATTCTTTATCATTGCGTAGTGCTCCATTGAGTATATGTACCATAGTTTACCTATCCATTCTTCTATTGTTGGGCATCTGGGTTTGTTCCATCTTTTTGCTATCGTGGACTGTGCTGCAATAAACATTCTGGTGCATGTGTCCGTTGGTGTGAAAGGCCTTGAATCTGTAGGATATATTCCAAGTAGTGGAATTACTGAGTCAAATGGTATATCGATATCCATTTTCTTAAGGAAGTGCCAGATTGCCTTCCAAAGAGGTTGGACCATTTTGCAACCCCACCAACAGTGTAGGAGGGTTCCACTTTTTCCACAGCTTCTCCAGCATTTGTTGTTTTGTGTTTTCTGGATCATGGCCAATCTTGTTGGGGTGAGATGGTATCTCATTGTTGTCTTGATTTGAATTTCTTTAATAACTAAAGATCGTGAACATGTGCGCATGTGTTTTTTGGCTGCCTGGCTCTCCTCTTTAGCGAAGTGTCTGTCCATCTCATTTGCCCATCGCTTAATTGGATGGTTTATCTTCTTTTTGTTGATATTTTGTAGTATCTTATAGATTATGGAGATCAGGTATCGGTCTGACATAGAGATGCCAAATATTTTTCCCCATTCTGTGGGTGTTCTTTTAATTCTATTAATAAAGTCTTTGGATGAACAAAAGTGTTTGATTCTTAATAGTTCCCAATTATCTATTTTCTCTTCTGTTGATTGAGGTTTCTTTGACAGATTTTGGAGTTTGTCCTCATTGTGTATCAAAACTTCCATTGTTGTTCCTACCTTTTCTTGGATGAGCTTTATCATTTTGGGTTTGATATTTAGGTCTTTTATCCAGTTGGAGTTGGTTTTTGTATAAGGTGTAAGATATGGATCTTGATTCAGTTTATTGCAGATGGATAACCAATTTTGCCAGCACCATTTGTTGAAGATACTGTTTTTACCCCAGTTTAATGTCTTAGGGCCTTTGTCGAATATCAACTGTTCATAGGCAGATGGTGTCATCTCTGGGGTCTCAATTCTGTTCCATTGATCCATCTGTCTGTTCTTGTACCAGTACCAGGCTGTTTTGACCACTGTGGCAGTGTAGTATGTTCTAAGGTCAGGTAATAAGAGGCCTCCCAGTGTGTTCTTCTTCTTTACTAGTACCTTACTTATCCGGGACTTCTTCCCTTTCCAAACAAAATTGGTGATTTTATAACAAAAAGCTTTTTGAGCAAAGTATTGTTCAGTTTCCACAGGTTTGAATTTCTACCTATCAATTTTCTGTTATGGATTTGAACTTTTACAACTCTATGGTCTGACAAGATACTTTGCAGTAAATCAGTGGTTTGGATTTTATAGAGAATTTATGACCTAACACATGGTCTATTCTGTAGACTGTTCCATGTGCACTGGAGAAGAAGGTGTTCTTATCTACTGATGGATGAAAAGATCTGTATATGTCAATAAGGCCAAGTTGGTTGATTATTGCGATAAGATCTTCTACATCTTTATTGAACCTTTTTTCTGGATGCTCTATCCGTAACTGAAAGGAGAGTGTTGAAGTCTCCAACAATTATTGTGGAATGATCTATCTCATTTTTCAGTGTTGTCAGCATTTGTTCAATATATTTAGGTACTCTAGTATTGGGTGCATAAATATTTAATACTGTTAAATCCTTCTTAAATATTGAAACTTTCAGCAATAAATGGTGACAATTCTTGTCCACAATAGTGGATTTGACATTAAAATCTATTTTATCTGAGATTAGTATTGCCACACCTTCTCTTCTTTGAGTACTGTTAGGTTGATATATATTATTCCAACCTTTAATTCTCAATTTGCTCATGTCTTTAAGTCTAAGGTGTGTTTCTTGTAAGCAAAATATACACATGTATGTAGTAGGCATTCAATAAATACATGGAGAATCAATAAATAATTTACTAAAGTTCTATTGTGATTTTTGATTATGAGACATTCAAAATTATAGATTTATAAAACTGTAGGGCTTAGAATTTTTTTGAAAGGTAATTTATAACTTTCCATGTCAGAGAAAAGGTGTTTCTGAGTTCAATCATGACATCCTTGGGTGGTACAAACTGTTAACATGCTTGGCTGCTAACTAAAAGTTTGGAAGTTCAAGTCACCCAAAAGTACATCAGAATAACAGCCTAGATATCTACTTATAGAAAATCAGCCACCAAAACCCTATATATCACAGTGCTATTCTGTCACATATGTCATCACTGTGAGTCAGGGTTAACTTGATGGCAACTGGGAAATTGAATCACGGGAAAGAATACAATTTCCAGGTACCAGTGTTTGGACCTATAAATGGAGATAAAATGGAAGTAGGAGGAGATAGTTCAGCAGTTGGCCTGATTGCTAGTCAGAAGGGCAGTTCGAAGCTCCATTTAAACATCTGGCCTACTTTGTTGGGCTTAAGTTTCAGTGTCAACAGCTACAAAATATTTACTCAACTAGGAGCTTGATGATGAATTATACCTTACTCCCTATCGTGGACTGAACTGTATCCCCCTGAATATGTGTGCAGCAATTTAGTTAGACCATGTGTGATGTTCTTGTATGTAGTAAATCCTGCTTCCATGATGTTAATGAAGGAGGATCAGCAGTAGTTGTATTGGTTGGGCAAGACTCAATGTGTAAGATTGTGTTATACCTTGAGGGAATCTGTTGGGATACAGAAAAAAGGGAAGCAAGCAACAAGCAGAAAATTGGGGATCTTATGACACCAAGAAGGCAGTACCAAGAGCAGAGTACATCCTTTGGACTCAGGAACCCTATGCCTTAGAAACTACCAGTTCAGGGAAAGATTCATGACAAGGACTTACCAACAAAGGCAACAGAGAAACTCTTTTGCTGGAGCCAATGCCCTAAATTTGGACTTACAGCCTACCAGGCTGTGACAGAATAAAATTTTTTTCTTCTTAAAAGCCTTCTGCTTGTGTTTCTGTTATTGTAACACTGAAACATAAGCCAAAAGCCAAGGTTGCCATCAGTTGGATCCGACTCGATGGCACTTGGCTTTTGGCTTGTGTTTCTGCTATTGTAACACTAGGTGACTCAGGTAAACTCTGCTTACATCTCACGGTCCTTAGTATGAAGGTATAAAAAAACTATTGTAAAGTGGGGTGAGTGGAGTCATACATGGTGTAGAATGACTGATACATAGACAAATGGAGAAGAGAGTGATCAAAAACCATTTTTATTAGTAAGTAAAGGTATGACTTGAGATCCGTGGTGTTCTGGTTGAGGGTGGGGCAGGCAGGAGGGAAAGGCATTTGTTTCTACAGGGGAAATGAAGTCAGTTTGTATCCTTTTTTCTGATTATTCTCTTGGTTTTCCTTTTCTTCTCTCCTTGTGTCTCTTCCACAGATATTGCTGCCTGTCTTTGGCATCAGTTCAGTTCTTTAAAATATGGCCACCTGTGAATATTAGGGAACATATGCTTTTAATCTTCTCTGAAGTTGTAGTTAGAGTCAGCTAAATTCTACCAGAGTGTAATCTGCCCAAGAAAACATCCAACAACTTCTGCAACACGACTAAATTTTGATGAAGGCAAGTGTTAGCAATTGTTATTGCTAAGTAGTGATTTCTCTTGAAGATGACTCATGAGCAGCCCAGTTTGTCATTGGAAGTATATCCTCAACTTGGTGGTTTGCTTCTTAGGGTTATTGTCCACATTAAGACTTGTTAGTCTGTCAGTTTACACTTGTTTAGCTGGCCCAAAACAGAAAGCAAGTACGTGTACTTTATGTCTTAGAAATATATTCTTGATGCATTAAGGTCTTGAATCAAGACTATTGAAAGTATGCTTGCTAGAATAGGAAGTAAACTGTTAACAAAACTTTTGATATTTATAAATGCAAAAACTTGAGTACTTGGGAGAAAAATGGATGCGCAGACTTAGAACTCTAGTTAACTGACCAGACTCAAAGGTCTGACAGATTGTATGGTCTCCAGAAGACGTGGTCCCTTGACTCTGTTAGCCCAGAACTGAAACCATTCCAGAAGCCAACTCATCAAAGACTGGACTGGGCTATAAGGCATAAGGTGATATAAAAAGAGTATCCTTTCTAGCCTTAAATATATACATGGGGCTAACTAGGAAGTTCCTGTCCAGACGTGAGATGAGAGGGCAGAGGGGGACAGGGGTAGGTTGAATGGACAAAGCATGTACTGGAAAGGAGGAATGTGCTGTCACAGGATAGGGACAGCAGCTGGAGTTATATAGCAGTGTGTGTGTAAGTTTTTGTATGGCAAATTGACTTTGACTGTAAACTGTCACTTAAAGCACAATAAAATATTTATAAAAACATGGCTACAAGTTTACATTTTAACCTCCAAACAAAAATTTATAAACAGGTATTTCCCATGTAGGTGTTCTTTCTCTGTAGAGGTTGCTCAGGTGGGGACCATACCCTATTTACATTCTGTATATTCTATATTCATCCATTAACTTACAAATAATGCACAATTAAGGACATTCTTGACAGATGTTTACAGTTCATTATGTAGACATTTGATAAATAAAATATTTTTATTCCAGAATGTTAAGCTGTTAAAAGAAACCAGGGCAATTACCTTCCAGATGATCTGTTTTCAGATATTATTCCCAGTAAACATGATCTTTTGTTTATGTACAATTTTAATTTTAAATGGTTCCTTTTTCCATTTTCTAGATTTTTCTTTTCCTGCTAGCCAGACCAGCCAGCTTATTTATAAAAGAGTAGTAAGTTTTGGGTAACCACAGGGTCTGAGCTATCAGAGAGAAAGAGGAGGGACTGACAGGAGCTAAGTGACTTTTGAGACTTGTCTTCTGTTCAGGAAAGCTGTCATTATTTTTTTTCTCTGAAGCTAATGCACCAAGCAATGCAAGCACTATAACTTCTTTGTTTCTATATTTCTGACTTCTTTTTATGGTCATTAGTTTTATCAGAAACTCCAAATTTCCTTGAAATATGCATTTTTAAAGTGATTTGATACATCCTTAAATACCTGTACTCCATCTTCTAGTAATTTTTTTTCCTTGAGACTATATCAAAATGTGTAAGACAGTTTGATGTAATTTCAAATATCTGATGGCGTCTAAATTTTTTTTTTTTTGGCACAGGATATAGTTTATTTTTCTTTCTTTTTTTTAAAATTTAATATGACTGAGTGAAAACATACATTCCCATATAAATTTACATGCCCACCTATATGCAGCTTCCACTGCTCTCCCTGTCCGGTGACTGCACACTATTCCTCTCTGCTCCATGTATGTCTCATCCTCCCAACAGTCTCCTTTCCCCTCCTCTCCACCCACTCTCCTTCCTCCAGCCAGAGTTCAGCCCATAAACTGCATACAATATATGGTCACTCTGCATTGCCAAGTCCAAAGGCTTCTAAATTTTTGAAAAGTTAATAGATATTACACAGTAAAATGTTCAAAACATACACAGGGTATACAGTCAAAAGTATACATTTTCTTACTCCTTAACTCCTTAGTTCTTCATTCCCCTGCTCTCCATTCTAAGCCAGCAGTAATTACTGATTTCTTATGTATCCTTTCAGAGATAAATATCCAGTTGTATAAGCAAGATATTTACACTATTTAACCTTTCTTTTTCACAAATGTGTATTGCACACTTCTCTGTATTTTCTTTTCTTCATTTATCTACATGTCTTACAATTTGTTCCAAATCAGTGCATGTGGAAGTCCTATCTCATTTTTATAGCTGAACTCTAGTACATTGTGTGACTGTAACACAATTTATTCAACTCCTCTGTTGTAAACATTTAGGCAACTTTCAATATTTTACTACTAACATCAGCTTTGAAATGACTGTCCTTGTACATGCATCTTTGTGCACAAGTGTGAAACTATCTGTAGGATAAAATATTAGATGCAAATTACGGGGATCACAGGGCTTACAAGCACATTTACAATTTTAATAGATATCACCAGATTACCCACCAAGGATGATGTTCCAGCTTATACTATCAACCACATAGTTTCGGAATATGGGTTTTTTTTTGGTAATGGGTATTGTCTATAAAGAGAGATAAATTCGTTCGATATTTGCCACTGTGTCTTGCAATCAGCAACTAAATGAATCTACCACACATTTAACGTAATTAGGAACCAATTAGAGTTGCTATTGAAGTTAGTCAGTGTAGTGCTATTTCTCACCTTTGCTAGCTGATTAAATGTACGATTAATATCCACGCTTCAACTTGCAACACTGACAGTATTTAGTGGCTTCACACAGAGCATCTGACAGTTATGCTCAGTGGCAGGGGAGAGTGTGTTTTTTGTGTTGTAGATAACAAAGGCCAATGTTTTGTTAGACAAATATTTAAGCAGTGATCTCATATTTCAAAATTCATCACAGTATTAAACATGATGGTGAGTTCAGCAGGTGTTTGTGATTGCTTCAGAGAACTGTCTACACTTCTGATGTGGGCTCATAATCAGGTCGTTGAGACTCAGCCTGAAACAATTCTGTCTGCTTTTAAGACATCAGTAAAAAAAATGGAAAAGGCTTCAACTTCTGATTTTAGAATCCAGAATGTTAAAATTTACATCAGTAGTGATAGAGTAGATACTTAACTCTGAATTATCTACAAGTAATTACTCTTTGCAGATTTGAAAATTTTTAGTTAATACCATGTGGCTCTCTTTATCTCTTTGGTTGTGTCACTGTGAAGCCTAGTGTCTTTTGTGAATGCTGAGGTGAATGCTTGTAACTTTCTTTGGTAGTCTGGTTCATTGCTTTGACTTATCTGGATGTCTTCCTGCAAACTACATTTTGAGTCAGGATTTTCTTGATAGGATATAACAGCTCATAGCAGAAAAGCCTGAATTTTCAAATATGTAAGAATAATTACTTCCAGAGAACTTGTTATCAAATATCTACTCCATTAAAAAGCTTTAACATTTTAAAATCTAAAGCCAGAAGTTCAAACCATTTTTATTATTTCAATGACATGTTAAATGTACTCAGAATATCCAAAAAACCAAAAGTACCACAATCAAATTGATTCTGACTCATAGCAACTCTACAGGCAGAATAGAACTGCCTCATAGGGTTTCCAAGGAGTACCTGGTGGATATGAACTGCCAACCTTCTAGTTAGCAGTGATAACACTTAACCATTATGCCACCATAGTTTCTGTACTCAAAAGAAGTCAGTGAAACTTCCATGTGTCTAAGGACCAAATAAATGTCTCTTATAAATAAGAGTAGTAATGATCTGCAACACATCACCCAAAGGCATGATCACAATTGTTTTCTTCTTCTATTGCTATTCTTTATAACCTATAGGGTCTCTATGAGTCAGAATTAACTCAATAACATACAATAGCAACACATCTTTCTTACTATTTTCTTCCTAGTCTTACCTTTGAATAAGTATTCCTCACTCCATAAACACCCTGTTCATCAAATCAGGTTGGATAAATCTCACAAGGAACTTATCACCCTCCAAACTAGCTCCTTCCCCAAAGTTCCTCATGTCAATGAATAACTGACAGAGAATAACAGCACCATGTATTCAGTTGCACATGTTAACTTTCTTCTCCTTATCCTGCTTCTCCCTTTTCTGCCTGTTCTGCGCCAAATATTGTTGATTGTACCTCATAAATATCTCCCAAGTCTATCCTCTCCTTTATGTCTCTATTGTCACTACCCTTGTCTTTCCTGGACATAGCCTTCTTACTGGTATTCTCACATTTACTGTTGTCTCTTCCAGGTCACAGTTCTACACAAAGAATACAGCAGTCAAAATTTCTATATCCGGCCAAGATGAAGCAACAGGAACAAGATTCACTCCTGCCACTGACACAACCAACAGACTAGGAAAAAAAAAAAAAAAAGATGAAGCAAAAATCTCAAGATATTAGATATCAGGCCACCAGACAATGGAGGTTAGAGATAATTAGGACACAAGAAACAAACAAGATGAATCCTGTCATTGCTACAGTTTTCTCTCTGGAGTAAGTTTCCAGTAGCCTAGTGGTCTCTCTGGGGTAAGGAGAAGGGAGGTGGGAGCAAACGGATACATCCAGACCTGTTGGCCAGCCAGTACTGGCTGGGAAATCTCACCACAGAAGCATCTGGCCCAGGAAGTCTCTTGGTCCCTATGGGTCAGGAAATTCCTTTTCTTCAGCTAGAGACAAGAGACAGCATGGCTTGGGGAAGGCCTCTGTCTAGTTAGACAGCACTAACAGGGACTATTGGGAGCCACAGTGACACCAGGTAAAACAAGTAGGCAAAATAACTCCTTGTCTTAGGCTGGGTTATCTAGAAAGGCACTATTGTACACAAGGTTCCTGTGAGTTGGAGTTGACTTGATGGCACCTAACAACAACAACAACAATAACAACAACAAATAGATATATTTGGACACATTAGTGGCTGAGTAGTTAAGTGCTACACCTACAAACCAAAATGTTGGCAGTTCGAATCCACCAGGCACTCTTTGGGAGCTCTGTTGGCAGTTCTACTCTGTCCTACAGAGCCACTGTGAGTTGAAATTGACTTGAAAGCAGTGGGTTTGTTTTATCTATCATCTCTCTTTCTCTCTCTAGGAAATGGCTCAAGTGGAAGTAAAGTCTGCAAAGTCCCAAGTCTGTTGGTCAGACTGGAAGCTTCTCCTGACTCACGTAGCTACAAGGGCTGGAGAATTCAAGAGCAGAGGTCAAAAAGCAGACCTCTGGCTCACAAGCTGTGGAGGCTGATGAATCCCAAGATCATCAGGGAAACTGCTAGTTCAAGGCCCAAGAACAAGATGTCAGCTGAATAGGGGCCAGCTTCAAGATCCAGCGTGAGGAAAAGCCAGCAAGCTTTACCAGAAAGTCCACCATATTGGATGAAGGCTACACACCCAAGGAAAATTATTTTCAACTGATTGGCTGCTCAAAAGAGACCTCATCATAGAAGTGATCATACTATATCAGATCTCACTATGGAGGTGATTACATCATCATATAGCTGCTAAACCATATCATAACTGCCTAACCACTAAGAATCATGGGCAAGCCAAGTTGACACACAGCCTTAACCATCATACACTCCAAATGATCTGAAATTTAAATTGTTATTGGAATCCCAGCCTACAAAAGGCGGTCAGGAACATATGCTAGGCCTAAGTAGAGTGACTGCCTGCTGTAATTAAAGATTTAAATGGGGCCTAGAGTCTCCTAATATACCTGCATGCCAAGAAAACCACAATTTGAATGAGAAAGGACAACTGATGAACACCAACATGAATCTAATGTTGAATTTTCAGACAAGGATTTAAAAACAGTCAGTTTAAAAATGCTGCAACAAGGTGTCATAAATTCTGTTGAAACAAAAGAATATATGAAACGCTCAGTAAAGAAACAGAAGTTACAAATAAGAACCAGAAGAAAATTAAACCAAATGAAAACCAGTGACAATGAGTCCCATGAAGTTTCCAAGGAGCACCTGACAGATTTGAACTGATGACCTTCTGGTTAGCAGCTGTAGCACTTAACCACTACACCCAGAGTTTCCAGAAGAAAATTATACAACCAAAAATATAGTAAGAATTTTTTAAAAAGAAAAAAAGAAATAACGTGCTCAATTGACTGACTATTAGACTGGAGAGGACAAAGGAAGAATCAGTGAACTTGAAATAATTTTAATGAAATTACCCAGACAAACAAAGCAGCAATCAACAAAACAGGGATCTGAGGGTGAATATCAAATGATTCAATGTTTGTATTGTCATGATTGCATAAGAAGAGAGATTACTGAAACAGCGTTAGAAGGAAAAAGTTCTCTACTTTGGCAAAAGGCATAGATTTATAAACTCATGAAGCTGACTGAACCCCAGATAGGATAAATCCACACAATTAAACTTCTGCAAACTAAAGACAAACAAAAAATCTTGAAATCAGACAGAGAGAAGCAGCATATTATCTACAGAGAAACACCAAGTTGAATGACAGTAGATTTCTAGTCTGAAACCATGGAGACCAGAAAGAAGTAGAACAACATTTTTCTAGGGCTGAAAGAAAAGAACCGTCAACCACAAATTCTATGGATTAACAGATTACGGGAGCAATAAAGACATTCCCAGAATAAGAAAAACTAAAACAATTTGTTACTAGAAGACTTATCCTTAGAATATGGCTAAAAATTTCTTCAAATAGAGCTGATTTGATAACAGAGATAATTTTGGATCACCAATAAGGAAGAAAGAAGAATGGGAAGAGCAGAAATAGCGTACTCACAACAGGCTATTTGTCTTGTGAGTTTTATATATTATATTTGAAGATTAAGAACAAAAATTGTAACACGATCTCATACAACAATGATATTTAGAAGAAGGGAAAGAACCCCAAACAAACCTGTTACTGTATAAGTCAACTATGGCTCATGGTGACCCAATGTGTATCAGAGCACAGCTCCACTCCATAGGTTTTCAGTGGTTACAATTTTACAGAGGTAAAGCTCCAGGACTTTCCACTGTTGTGCCACTAAGTGGATTCCAACCACCAACTTTCCATTTAACAACCCAGTGCAAACCTTTTGCACCATCCTGGGACCTGTGGAGGAAGGTAAAGGAACTAAATGGACACAAGAATTCTCTGCTTCACTGGAAGTGGTAAGATGTCGATGCCAACATATTGGGATAAGACATACTTCCCCCCCTACCAAAAAACAGAAAAAAAACTGCTATTTAGTTGATTCCAACTCATAGTGACCCTGTAGAGCAGAGTAGAAGAGCTCCATAGAGTTTCCACGGAGTACCTGGAAGACTCGAACTGCCAAAGTTTTGGTTCACCAGCTGCTGTGTGAAAACACCTACCCATTTCAAGTGACCAGAGAACTTTATGGCTGGAAGACTAATTCATTCAGTGTTTCTTGAACATTAATGCGTGAATGAACAGTCGAGGATTTTGTTAAAGTCTGTGGCAGAATCTAAGTTCTGCATTCCCAGTAAATTACTGATCCAAGAACCACATTTAGAGAAAATCTCTTGCAACTGAGTCGATTCTAACTCATAGCAACCCTATAGGATATAGTATGAGGCCTGACACTTAAGTTCAAAAATTCACCCCAGAAAGAGTGCTACATACCTCAGTGCTAAATATTAGTGTGGTTACTTTTGAAGTAATCTACTTGGGAAGCTATGCACTGGTGCCAGCACCTAGTCCACCCTTCAAAGCAATTTTGCATCTCGTTTTCTGGAATGGACATCAGAGCTGTTGTTGTATTACCTTTCCTGTCCTGAATGTCATCAAAACATCTTTCTTTCAATATTTTCTTTATCTTTGAGAAAAGAAAAAGTCATCGGGGACCAGATAAGTTGAGCAGTTAGGGTGTTCCAATATGGTTATTTATTTACAGGCTAAAAACTCCCTCAAAGACAGTGCTGTGTGAGCTGATAGATTGTCTTGATGCAAGAACCATGAATGGATGGTGAAAAGTTCAAGTTGTTTTGTCTAACTTTTTCATGTAGCCTTTTCAGCACTTCCAAATAGTAAACTTCATTGACTGTCCAGTTGGTACAAATTCATAATGAACAATCTCTCTGGTATCAAAAAAGGTTAGCAACATCATTTTGACTCTTGATTTGGACTGACAGAATGGAGAATTTTGCACTTTGACATTTTGTTTCAGGTTGTATTGGTACACCCATGTTTTATCACCAGTGATACCACAGCCCAAAACATCATCTTGCCTCTTCAAAACGTCTTGGCAAACTTTGACTATCCTTTGCTTTTGTTCACTGGTGAGCTCCTTCAGGACCGTTTTTGCACATGCCTTTCTCATGCCACGATTTCCAGTTAAGATTTTTCAAACTGTCTCTCTATTGATGTTGACTTGGTCTGCTATGCTTCTCACAGTCAGCTGATGATTTTGATGCACAATTTAATGAATATTTGCATTGTTTCTGTAAGTTCTGTTTATCACTGGCTGCCTTGACCTCTCTGTAACGCTTTCTCTCCCCTTAGAAAACTGTTTAACCCATTTGTACACTGCCATTTTCTTCACAGCATTATCCTAACAAACTTGGACTTATATGTCCCTGGTTTCACTTCCACTCTTGTCAAGTTTAACAAGAAATTTGAAGTTTGTTATTTGCTCTAATTCAAGACCCAGCCTTCTTGTGACAGCACACAAAAACACACAACAGCAATAGTGAATGCCGCTCAGCAAGACACTGCCACACATCAACAAGAACTGATAAACCAAGGTTATGAAACTTTAGAGAGTTGTTTGTGCAACACTACTGATGTAAGCACATGATGGCAAGTTCATGAATTTAATTGTCAGACCTTGTAGAACTGCTCCATAGAATTCCCAAGAAGCGCTGGCGAATTTGAACTGCAAACCTTTTGGTTAGCAGCCATAGCTCCTAACCCACCAGAGCTCCATGATACTTAGAATAGTAGGGATTTTTAATTTAATAAATAAGGAATAAATGGCCCTTCTCCTGGCTTTTCAGAATACCACAATGATTATGATGGCCTTAAAATTGAATTTTATTAATGGCAATCCCTTAAATTTTTGTCAGTCAGGTCCCTGGTCTGACCTTGTTTGCTGCAATTCCGTCATCATAGCTTACAATACTTCTTGAATTCTATGAGAATACTGATAAATTTGTTTCAAATAATTTTTTTTTTGAGCTGTCTAGAATTAGTTTCTTCTGCATGTTATTAAGAGACTTATACTGAATACAGGATGTATGTTGAGATTTGGATTGCAAGGAAACATGCCATATTTGTATCACGAGAAAATAATTTTTTCCCTTAGACTATAGTAATAGAAATATTTTCTTAAACATTTATACAAGCCTACTAGCGACTTCTAAATACGTCTCTAGTATAACCTCTCCTCTCATCTTCCAGGCTGTTATCCAGTTTCCTAGTTGATATCTCCATTTAAATGTCTAAGAAATATCTAAGGGCACAGGATCAGGCCGTGTTTCATTCTGTTGTATATAATAAGGTCATTGTGAGCTGAGATGGCTGGACGAGAGTGAACAATACAGCAAGCATCTCAAACTCAGTGTATATTTAAGATAAAACCTACCAAATCTTATCTTATGCAGCAAAAGGCAATGGTTTTCATGTAGTTGTTCAAGTAAAACCCTAGAAGTCATCCCTGGTTTCTCTTTTTCCCTTCCCACAACCAATCTAGTAGCAGATTCTGTCAATTCTACTTTAAAAGTCTATCTAGGATTGAGCCATTTACCATCTCAACAGCTCTATCCTAGTCTAACCTACCATCATCTTTCCCTTGGACAGTTGCAATAATCTTTGAATTGAACTTTCTGTTTCGACTCTACCTTCCCTACATGGCAGCTAGACTGATTCTTTTAAAAACCAATTTCATCATATTACTTGTATGTTCAAAACCAATCACTAGCTCCCATCACACAAAGGATAAACTCCAAACACCCTGTCATGGTCTCCAAGGCTTATGTGACCTTGACTAAACCTTTCTTATTCAATTTCTTCTGCTCTTCTCCTTGCACTCACTGATCCAGCAATTCTGGTCTCATTACTTTTACAACTAGATTAAGGCTCAGAAGGCAGTGATTTATTTTTCTTGCCTTATTATTTTTACTCATTGTTGTATTTCCAGTGTCTAGAACAACACCTAATACAGAACAGATTTCAATGAATAGTTCTTAAAGATATGAATAAAAAAATACTCGATCCAAAAAAAAAGAAAAAAATGCATACAGTTAAAGGAGATGGGAAACAAAAAGAAAAGTAGTTGAACAAATACTAAGATGGTTGATTTACATTAAATTACAGTGGCCTAATACCCAAGTTAAAAGACAGAAATTATTAGATGAGAATAACAAAAGCAGGCCATAATAATTAAAGCACATTTTAATTATACGGATGCAATTGTGTTAAAAGTAGAAGAATGAGAGAAGATGTACTAACAGTAATCATAAGAAAACTGTAGCAGCAATGTTAATAACAGTGATTTTCAGAGCAAAGGATATTTATTTCATAATGATAAAGAGGTCAATTGATAATAGAGTATAACACATATGTCACTATTTCTAATAATAGAGCTTCCAAAATCCAGTAGAACTTCAAGGAGAAACAGATAAATTTGCAATGACAGAGATTTAAACAGTTCTCTCAACAACTGAAAAGACAAGCTGATAGAAAATCAGTCAGGATACAGACCTATTGAGTAACTGTATCAAACAGTTTGACCTATTTGAATTACAAAGCATTTCTCTACCTGGCAACAGCAGAATACATGTTCTTTTCAAGTACACACATATCAAAGTAGACAGTATTTTGTACCATAAACCTGATCCTGATCAATTAAAAAATATTTAAGTCACTCAAATTTTTGATCTCAATTAATTTAATTGCAGTTCAGTACCAGAATGGTGTCTAGAAAATCCTCAAATATCAGGAATCTAACATATTCTAAATAACTTATGGGTCTAAGGAAAAATTAAGGGAGAAATCAGAAAGCTATTTAACTAAATGAACTGAAAACACAAAAAGTCAACATTGAAATCATGGCGCTAAAGTCACACTTAGAAATGTGTTGTACTAATTGTATATGTTAGAAAAGAAGAAAGATTTCAAATCCAAGAGCTCCGCTTTTACCTTATGAAATTAGACAAAAGAGAGTAAATAAAGCCCTAAGTAAGCAATGGAAAGAAATTACAAGAATAAAGATAATAAAGAGGGGAAATTAAATGGAAAGCAGAAAAATCAAACCAAGCCCTGACTGTTTAAGCAAATCAATAAAATTGATAAATCTCTACCCAGGTTAATGAGAGGAGGGGAGTAGCATCACCACAGGTTCTGTATATAATATATAAGGATCTGAACACACACCTCCCTAAGAAAGGATACACAGATGGCAGATAACCACGTGGAAGTGCAGACTGATGGAGAACACTGTTTGTCATTAGGGAAATGCAAATTAAAGCCACAACCAGGTGTTACTACATACCAATTAGAATGTCAAAAATTGCAAGGACTGATGACACCCATGTTAGTGAGGTTGTCGAATGAATGGAACTCTCACATGTTGCTAGTGGGAATGTACAATGGTGCAATCTGTTTGAAAAACAGTTTGTCAGTTTCTTAAAAAGTTAAACATATATCAACCATATAATCTAGCCATCGTACTCCTAGATATGAAAGCATATGGCCATATGTACAAGTGTTCGTAGAAACTCTATTTTAATAAGCCCAAACTAGAAACAACCCCAATGTCCATCAGCAGATGCATAGATAAACAAATTGTGGTATCTCCATATGTCAGAATACGGCTTAGCAATAAAAAGGAATGGGCTAATGATATTTGCAACAACATGACTAAGTTTCAAAATAATTACGCTTAGTGAAAGAAGCAGGGTAAGAAAGAATCATTGCTGTTGTTAGGTCCTGATGAGTCTATTTGGACTCATAATGACTCTTTGTGCTACAGAAACACTGCCATCTCCTGTGCCATTGCTGCAGCCCCTGTGTCAGTCTCCTTGTCACTGGTTCTCCACCTTACCATGCATGATATCTCTCCAGAAATTGTCCCTCTTAACAACATTTCTAAAGTATGTGAGACAAGTCTTGTCGTTCTCACTTCCAGGAAGCACTTCAGCTGTACTTCTTCCAAGAGAGACTTGTTTCTTCTTCTGGCAGTCGATGGTATATTCAACATTCTTCACCGGCACCGTAATTCAAAGGCTTCAGTTCTCCTTTAGTCTTCCTCACACACTGTCCAGGTTTCTCATGCATGGGGCTACCATGGCTTGGATGAGGCACACCTTAGTTCATCTTCACTTTATAACACTTTCATGAGGCCTTGTGCAGCAGATTTGGCCAATGCAATACAATGCTTGATTTCTTGACTGCTGCATCGTGGATTTTGTGGATCCAAGTTGTATGAAATCCTGGACAACTTCAACCTTTTCTCCGTTTATTACGATGTTACTTGTTGGTCAAGTTGTGAAGATTTTTATTTTCTTTTTATTGAGTAATAATCTCAAATTTGTGGTCTTTGATTTTCATCAGTGAGTTCTTCAAGTCCTCTTCACTTTCAGCAAGCAAGGTCGTGTCATCTGTGTATCGAAGGTTGTTAATTCATCTTGCTCCAATCTTGAAGCCCTGTTCTTCATATAGTCCAGCTTCTCTGTTTGCTCAGCAAGCAGATTAAATAAGTACGGTAAAATGATACAACCCTTATGCACAGTTATCCTGATTTTAAACTTTGCGGTAGTCCTTGTTCTGTTCAAACAATTGTCTCTGGATTTTACAGGTTCTGTATGAGAACACCTAAGTGTTCTGGAATTTCTGTTTTCAATGTTATTTGTAATTTGGTATGATCCACACAGTCCAGTGCTTTGGCATAGTCAGTAAAACATAGACAAACATTCTTCTAGTATTCTCCGCTTTCAGCCAAGATCTATCTGACATCAGCAATGATACTGCTCCTTCCATGTCCCCTATTAACTCTGGCTTGATTTTCTGGTAGTTGCTTGTCAATGTACCAGTAAAACTATTTTTGAATGGTCTTCAGAAAAATTTTACTTGTGTGTGATATTAATGACAGTGTTCAATAATCTCCTTATTTGGTTGAATAACCTTCATTTGGACCATACAAATGTGTTTTTCATATTTCTAGGCATAGACTAGGGAACATCTCCAGTGCTGCATCCACTTGTAGAAACATCCTACAGACTTTTTTGTCACTGGTGCCTTCAGTGCAGATTGGACTTCTTTCTTCAATACCATTGGTCATATGCTACTCCTGAAATAGTTAAACATCATCCACTTCTTTTCTTTATAGTGACTGTATATTCCTTCTATTCTGCTTGATGATTCCTGTGCTGTTCAATGCTTTTTCCACAGAGTACTTCAAAATTGCAACTCAAGACTTGAATTTTTTCTTTAATTGTTTCATCTTGGGAAATGTTGAATGTGTTCTTCCCAGTTTTTGCCTCCAAGTCTTTGCGCAGTGCATTATAATACTTTGTCTTCTTGAGCTACCTTTTGAAATCTTCCATTTAGCGCTTTTATATCATCATTTCTTCCATTTGCTTTAGCTATTGTGTTCAAGAGCAAGTCTGAGTCTCTTCTGACATTCATTAGTGTTAGAATTAATACTATGTAATCATATTTATATAAGATTCTGAAAACATAAACTAATACATAGCAACATAAAGCAGACCAGTGGCTGCCTGGAATCAGAATGGGATTTTGTGAGGGGAAGGATGAGAAGGAGGGAATATGAAGGGACAGGAGGAAACTATGAGGGTGATGGAAATGTTTAGTACTTTGTAATGATCTTGGGTCTATATGGGTATATACATGTAGAAACTTATCAAAAGATATAGTTTAATTATGTGCAGTTTATTGTACATCAATACCTGAACATATGTGATTCTAAGAAAAAATATGAGTTGATTTATTTGAACAGCTTGTATGTGCCACTTGTCCTATGAAATACTAATAATTTAGGCTGTTTCTCTTTGATTGCTATATGACTATGCATTCTGGAATGTACCTGCACTTCTGATCTATAGTTGTATAAAATGTACAAAGTGATTTTAGTGAGACTGAGTATGTCTTAGGTTCCTAGTGCTGTCATAACAAAAATATCATCAGTGGATGACTTTAAAGAACAGAAATTTATTTTCTCATAGTTGTAGATGCTAAAAGTCCAATTCATTGCCTCAGTCATATTGATTCCTTCTGTGGGCCTCTCTTCTAGTTTCTGACGACTACTGGAAGTGCTCATAGAGATGCAGTTGCCTCCTGAGAGATTCATCAGGGAGTTTCCCCATGTCTGTGGCTCTGTGTCTATTATGCTCTTTTTATAACTCAGAAATAATTAGGTTCAGGACCTATCCTACTGTGCATGATTCACAACATAATGAAAGAAAATCACTATTTTCAACAATGTCATATCCACAGGTACGAGGCTCAGAACTTTCTGTACCTCCTACTGGGGGACACAATTCAATCCATCAAATGCCGGAAATATTTTTTGTCTTTTTCCAGAAAGAAACCAGAATGGACAAGATAAATTCACATGCCTAAAATTGCTTAAGAAAGCAGTGTAGCTCAACTAGTTTATGAAAGTGAAAGCTTTAGTTTCTTGTCATCTTAAGTCAGAGTGACATTTCAACAAATGGCCAATAATGCTGAGTTCCTGCAGTTTCAAACTTGACTATCTGACTGCAAATCCACTGGCTGAAAAGCATCTCACTAGAACCCTAATTAGATTTTTTGGATATATTCTATAGCCCACATTGATGGCTTAAAGTGGAGTAGATTTAATACATTTAGTATTTCTGTGCAAACCAGTAAAAAGGCATGGTTTCATCAAGATACTTTACATCCCACTCTGAGAAAATTGTCATCGTATGCTGTTTATTTGTTTTTATTAACAACAAGACACTTTAATTGCATCTTCTGGTGAGTGATCGTGATAAATACTGTGGTTTCTATGGTTTGTTCAGTGAGAATGATGCCTCAAAGAGTCCTAGATGTATATTTATTACAAAAGAGAATGCATCGTTAAGCTATGACAAGACTGTTATACTTTCATATTAACTCTAAATTTTAATTTTCCTCTGCTAGATAGCAGACATGTATTCTCTTACTAAGGTAAGTAACTAACTTTTAAACTAATAATTTTATTTACATTGATCTTTTTTGGACATTTGAAAGTTAGAAATACTTTTTTTTCTCGAGGTTTATGGAGCAGTATTTGAAACTGCATCTTTTATGAGTGGAATATATGTAAACAAGCTCCAGAATATTTCATAGAAAAAAACTTAGAGGTAATAGTTTTACTAGTTTAAGATGACTAAGGAGGAGGTAACAATGGCTCAGCAACATGCTTTAGTTAGGGCTGCACTCAAGAGAATTTGCTTTGCTTCCGAGCTCCACAGTTGGGCCAAGAAAAGTAATTACAGTGATTAATAATAATATTTGATTTTGCAGTCCCCAAGCCCACTCCTCAGAGCTAGTATTATCTGGGGGCAGAGAAACAAATTGAAGGAAGGAAATTAGTGGTATGATTTACCCTTTGAATTCTTATGCATTACACAGTCCCAAAGCTGCCGTTGCAAACACTGTCTAGGTCACCCCCATGAATTTTTGCAGAGGGGATTTCCAGAATCTTGTTTTTCTGCTCACACTGGAGCTGAGGGAAAGGGAGAGGTGGCATTTTTTACTCTTTAGGGTTTTACTTTTAATTAGTACCCCTTAAAGAGCACTCTTCATGTTCTTAAGTGCTTTTAAAGAAAGTTGTAAGTGGTGATGGAGAGTGCAGATTTATACAAATTGGGATTTCAGCTTTTCAAAACAAAAACAAAAACAAAACCAAAATAAATAACATGTCTTTTGCCTTTCAAAAGATCTGTGTCCTCATCTCTGGCAACATTCTGATGGTCAACACAAGCAGGGTTCAAAGACACCCAAAGTTTCATATAAACAAGTAAATGTAAAGGGAACAGAAGAAAGAAAAGCTGTCCAGGGCAGAGCTGGGTTTCCAGAGTACAGTAGCCTTCAGCTCTGTCACTGCCAGCAGGAGTTGCTATGGGAACCATTGCAAAAGATTAAATATATCGAGAGTACATGATTGTGAGAAATAGGTGCGAGAGGGAATACTAATGCTGAAATGATGGTTCTTCTGCTTGCGGGTCTCACAGTTTTTTCTAAATCACATTAAAAAAGAAATCCTTTTAATCTGCGAACATGAAATTCATTAACAAATAACTACTATGTGCTACCCACAGAGAATGTAAAATACTATTTTTCTATAGTAAAAAATGAAGAGTCATGATTTTCTAGAGTGCTTGCTTATTCTCTGGAATAAATTCTACCCATCTGTCCCTGACTTCTAGAATCACCTTGGATGGGTGGTGGGCCCAGGAGTCTGGAGCTAGTCAACATCAAATTCCCTGTGTTTCCGTTCATCTTGCCGTACCACACACATGCTGTATTTATTTCCTCTCTTGAATCTGGAAATTTTTTTTTTTTTAACCACATTTGCCTTCTTGTTTCTATTCTTCTTAGAAAAAATTATCAGAAGGGCCTGAGCTAGAAAGATAAGTCCCTTAAGAAAGTTCCACTGAAAGAGTATTAATATTGTGATTTGAATTAAGTATTCACAAAGTTCAGAATCTTTCAACAAATGCTTTCTTTTTATTATTATTGGATGAATTGTCCCTATGAGACACTGCTGTTGACTCTTGCCTGGTGGGTGGGAAAAGCTGGATCAGGCAGATTCAGTCACCAATTTATGGACTCCTGGTCACCCAGAGCCGGCACAGACTCTCCCCATTTCCAGGTCCCTGTATTGTCCTTAACCATGAGACCCCTTCATCCTGTTGAAAGAATTTATTTATTTTAAGAAGATTGAAATCAGAAGAGCTGTTTGTTTCTTAGTGTTAAATCAACTGTTCGAATGAGGTAGATTTATGAAGAATGATGGAAAAGTATTTCCTCTCTTTTGCAGTTATTATGGGTCATGTTTCAAAGCAAATCTTTGTAAGGAACATGTTGAAATTTTTTGAATCTACTTTGCCTTTTCCCACAGCACAGAACTGCACCCTTTATTATTGCTGTCACAGTTGGCTGAAGAAGAGCTGTGTGTCCAATGAGATGATGATCTCCAACAGTTACTTCCATAAAAAAGCATTCTGTTCTAGTGAAATGATCTAGCAGCAACGTAACATGTATCACTTAGAAATGTACCTAGCTTGACATTTTTTAAAATTAAGTAGACTATGTATGACTTTTTAAAAATGTGGCCTCACGTTATTTTAAGCAATACATTTCTCATGCTGAGCATTATCAGCCTCTAACAGAAGGAAGAAATGGCTCTGTAGCATCATCTTCCACTTGCAAGCCCCTCAGTGTAGGGGCCCAAGAAGACATTTGACCCCTGATGCACCCAAAGGGGAGTTCCTGGGTGGTACAAATGGTTAACACACCTAACTACTAACTGAAAAGTTGAAGGTTGGAGTCTACTCAACGGTATCTTAGAAGACCTGGTGACCTACTTCCATAAAAATCAGCCACTAACGAACTTATGGAGCACAGCCCTACTCTGACAAATGGGCTTGCCGTGAGTCAGAACCAACTCCACAGAAACTGGTACTGATACTGCCTCCAAGTGAGTCTTAATATTCCTTCCATGTCTCAGAGTTGCTCGCTGGCCATTGTCAAACGTAGTGAGGCCAGTGAGGGAGCTCTGCGATGTGGAAGTGAAGGGGCAAAGATGGTCCCGTTGGTGAGGGAGGAGGGGCAGCATCTTTGGAGAATTTCAATAGAAAACATGAAAAATATTTTTGTTGGAAAATAAAAGCTACCACCAACTGTTTTCTTCTACAGAGTAATGGATACAAAATAAGAGCGACAAAACAATGCCAAATTGGACTCAGGGTGAAAGGCAGTAGCTACGCCTCGCTCGTGTCTCATACAAAAGCAAGTTGACGGTCTTCCTGTGAAGCAACTTGAGAGCCCAAACTTTCATCTGCACAGAGCCTGTACTGTATTTGAAGACTGTGTTTCTCACTAGCTAAAAGGCACATGAAATGAATGCCTCCATCTTACCTACAGTCTTGCAGGATACAAAGTCATGTTAGATAACTGATACTGTGTTTATTTAACAGTGGACTATCTTTACATGGCGATGGCCAGGAACACAAACCTTCTCCAAGTAATAGGTCACCAGTCTTTCTGTCCCAACCCCTTTCATGAAGCGTTGTGTGTCTTTTCAGCACTAGAAACATGCCCATACTTATATCAAGAAGATGAAAATTTGATAATTAATCCCACCCCACCCTTTGCTGTAGGGCTTTGACAAGAGCACATTAACTGTATCAATCTTGTTCTTTTTATAGATTTGCTCTGAATGATCTCACTAAAGGAGAAAAATCAAACATAAAGTCCCATTTTAATGCATTTAAGACTTGAGGTTTACATTCAACATGCTTCTGTTTCATTTGTGGCTTATTTTCCTCCTTAAGTGCTGTCAATTGCCACTTTGATTCTTTTCAAATACAGCTTGGCAGTAATGCTGACCACATCAATTTCATATTCTGTTTTGTCTGGATCAAGGATATCAGACACTGCTTCATCTTAATGAGGTCTAGTTCTATTCCTATTACTGGGCTATTTTCCTCTGATAAATCAGAGTGTCCTGTGGTGTCATTGCACTCATAATAGCAGGAGAGTGAAGAGCAGATGTTTCCAAGTGCCCACGCTTCTTTCCTAACTGAGCTGTACTGAGCTGCCTGTGCTTAAGACGTTGAACAAGTTCAGATGCTGTAGATTTCCCTGTGTTACACTTAGGTTCACTTCTCACAGATGCTCTAGTTTATGGTTAAACAAAGTCTCCTTAGAAGAGGATATCAGTGTGGAAACCCTGGCAGCATAGTGATTAAGTACTATGACTGCTAACCAAAAGGTTGGCAGTTCAAATCTACCAGGTGCTCCTTGAAAACTCTATGGGGCAGTTCTACTATGTCCTAAAGGGTCGTCTGAGTTAGCATTGACTTCACAACAGTGGGTTTTGGGTTAGTGAGGTTTCAAAGTCTGTACAGTTGCATGCTCAACTATTAAACATAAGGTTGGTTGTTTGAACCTAACCTGAGGTACCTCAGAAGAAAGGTCTAATTAACTTGAATTGACTGGACAGTAACAGGTTTGGTCTTAGAGTTTCAGTATGCTACAGCTCATGGCAAAGGCTTTCTGCTTCCTGTGAGGGTCACATAGGAAAGCTTTTCTCTGTGGTTTCAGGGAGTATCAAAGTAGTCCAACAGGTCTGTTTCTGCCTGAAAAAACTGAATCAAATAAATGAGAAATAATGCAAAAAAAAAAAAAAAGAAAAGATCCTTGCATTGGTAGACCTTCATGTGAACTGTGGCATGTCAGCTGGCAAGCTTCCCAGGATAATGCAATCAAGAGAACACTGTTAGAGGAGCATCCCTTTGCTCCCTCCCACTCATTCATGCAATATTAATTGTGCTTCAATATTGGAGGTGACTGTTCTAATGCATGTGTGGGACACACAGTTGACTAAAACAGGCCTTCAAGTTTAGGTTAGATTTAGACCTTACTTGAGGGGAGAGTAGACAGATATTTCCACTGAAGGAAACAATATGAACGTTGCTTAGAGAAGTGCAGAACTTGTACGGAGTAAGACTGCTTAGAAAAGAGCCCTCGTGGTGCAGCGGCTAAGTGTTCAGCTGCCATTTGAGAGTTGGTGGTTCAAACTCATCAGTGGCTCCTTGCAAGAAAGGTGTGGAAGACTTTTTCCACAGAGATTAGTCTGAGAAACCCTGTTCAGTTCTGTTCTGTAGGGTCACTATGAGACGGCATTGACTTGATGGCAATGGGCTTTGGAAGGCTGTTTAGAAAAGCAGGTTGAGGTCAGATTGTGGAAGACCTTGTAATTTATTTTGATAAAAAAAGAAGTCTTTAAAGGTCAGACATAGGTTTTAGGAATATAAAACTAATCTTATTCAAATTACTCTAACTCTTCCTAAAATATCTAGAGAGGAAGGAGATTAACGTCCAGTGATTCAATTTGAGATATGTCGATAACTGGGTCTATAGTAGTCAGAGAGACAAGAATGAAGATTGAGATCCCTGACTGAGATTCCAGAAGTATTAGGAAAACTTGTTAGCTGGTTGAAAATGGAAGGAAGAAGCAAGAAGCAAGAAAACAAGGATTGGCACTGAGGTTTCAAATCTCAATAACTAGAAAAGTACTAGTATCATCCTTGCAAATGGAATACATACTGGTGTTGGAGCTGATCAAGACAAGATGGTCATTTGAGATGGGCTTAAAAGCCTAATAGGAGATTTAGGAGAAAATGTCCGGAAGGTTTCTGGGTGGTGCAAAGTGTTTGTGTTCAACTGTTAATAAAAGGTTGGGAATTCTAACTCACCTAGTGGCACCATGGAAGAAAGACCTGGTGATCTGCTTCCATAAATATTACAACCAAGAAAACCCTATGGAGCAGGTGTACTTGGTAATACGCAAAGTTGCCATGGGTAGGAATCAATATGTGCACTTTTCCTGGTAGGCAGTTGAATATGTTAAACTGTAGTTACTAAGCGAGGAATGTTTTGTAGAGGGGTATTTGAAGGGGTGGTTGAATTATGTATCTGTTTGTGTTGCCTTAGCAGCACTAAGAGAAGAAAAGATGGAAGGGATCATATGTATTTAGGGAACAAAAAGACAGAATCAGAGAAGCAGATGTGATGAGACGGATGAAGGAATAAACAAGAGTGCTCAGAGTCATAAAAGCTGTGGAAGAAACATGTTCAAGAACGATTAATAATGTTAAATTTTTAACAGCAAGGGTAACCAAACCTGATCATCCTTAAGAACCACTGGAGGAGTTTTACAAAACACAGGTAGTCATTCACAACTTCTGATACATTGGATCTGGGGTGATGCCTGTGAATTGCATTTTTCAAAAGCTCCTGAAGAGATATGAAAGAGGAGGATTCTGAGACAAGGCTCAACATTTACACGACGTGATGTTAAATCAAGGTTAGAGAGGACTGTCTGAAGGACATAAATGCAATATTTTGTTAGCTACACAAAATTTTGGTCTTGGATTAAGCCAGACTAAGTAAGGCACAGTTGATTTTCTTGAATGTGTCATTGTGCCCTCTTGTATCACTGTCATTAGAGAGAAGAGAATGAAGACTGAGATACCTGATTGAGATTCCAGAAATGTCATTAGGATATCATTCAACCAGTATTGACTGGTTGAAAATGGAGGTGAGAGGCAAGAAAACAAAGAAGCTCTATTGGAAGATCTCCTTTGAGGTTAAGCATTGGCCTACACTGAAGGGTGTGTGAAACTCAATCCTTTAAAACTTGAGAGGAAAAACTTAAGAGGAAAGCTCTGAAGGTCATTGTATTCTCTCCATACTGACTTATGGGAATCCTATACTCAGGTTTTAGTATCAGCATTAGTTATATTTTTCTTGAGCAATTGATTTGTTTTCTAATAGTCTCAAAAAGTGTTTCCTTCTTTGGGTTGGCGGTTACAACATTCAGATCCAAATATGTAGTCTATTCTAGTAAAGCCTGCTCATGAAAGTATATTTTTCTTTTCTCTCATTTTCCTGGCTCATTTTTTAAAGTATTGTACATACTTTTGTAAGCCACTTCAAATCATTTTATGAGTAAGAAGTGACACAAACAACAGCTAACATGTAAATTACCTAAAATGCTTAATCTTTCAAAATACCCTCACCTCAGACTTGAAATTTTTCTCTTTTTTCCTCAGGGACTGGAGCTGTGAGTCACAACATCATTCATTTTTTTACTGGAATCTGTGGCAGAAAAAAAGATATTTGAGAAAACTCAGGCTTGCAGAGGGCCAGATACGTCCCCAGTTCCTGCTGCCTTTTGGCCCTGCCTGATGTGACTGTCCCAGCTTGTTACTCACAGAGAGTTCCCAAGCACAAATAGGAATCAGAGAGAGAGGAATTGGCAACTTTGGAACTCAGAAATTCCAGACTGAAATACGGATAGAACATTAATTTCTGAACATTTTTCATGCAAAATTTCTGATACCAGGTTCTATAAAACAGTGTCTTTGAGGGAAAAATGTTTCTGTCTCCCCCCCCCCCCCCCCACGAGGCACACATTACAAACGAAGGAATTTTTCTGCACTACATAGATTTAAACTGATTTTCCTCTGCCAGGCAAACTTGGTCAAACCTTTGCATACACAATTTCTCCTGCAAAATATATATGCATTAATTCCAGAGTCAGTTACATCTGTAAACAGTTGAAAATCAAACATTTCATGCCACTTACACTGCCAAAGTGACATCCCATTTAAATTTTTCATAAATGCTTTCCAGATTTGCAAATCCTCTTTGATGTTTTAAGTTTAATGAGTAAGTGCTGAAATGGTTTTGCAGTTAGAGAGGGAGGACTTTCAACCACTAGCTAAAGTGGCTGTCTTACTCACATCACCTGGGGACACAATTTTTAGGTGGCCAAACAGAATGCACCTGCCTAGGAATCATTGACTGTTTCAGCTAAAAGTATTGTGTATTTCCCTGCAATATCCCTTTGAGAAAGCCTGTTCCTGTCACCACCAAATCAAGTTCAACACCAAACACAGCCAATGTGTTTGACAATCTCAGTTCTCTTTCTGGAGCTAATGTGATTCTCAGTACTTTTGACAGCTGTTCTGAGTCTCTGAGGACTTTCAATAGGTCTAGACACAAACAATTACTTGTGAAGAAGAAGAAAAAAAAAATTCTGGTATAATATTCAGGGATATCTTGAGTTACACCTTAACAACAGAATATGAAGAACTGTAACAACAGAGTAAAAAGCTTTACCACTAATTGAAAGCTCTGAAAAGCTCTGCATGTATTTTATTCTTTCCCCAATCTTTTCTCAGTGTGATTCCAGTGTCATTTGGCATGAGCCTTTCCCCAGCTCCTGGAAATGTGGAGGTCACAGGAGAACCTGATGTCTCTCACCTGCAAGCAAATCAACAGCGTGTTCTACAAAGTGGCCCTAATAGAATATACCATTGCTTTACCTGTTAAAGTAAAATGTGGCTTGAGTTTCCTCTAAAATTTTAGGCTCTTGAATATTAACCAAGTTCTCTTGCAGAAGTTTGTGTATTATTGTGTAGTTCACAGCACCAATTGCAATGACATGAACTGCCAAAAGCCAAAGCCAAGTGCCGTCGAGTCGGATCCGACTCATGAAATGCAAATTCATTAGCCTCACCCCAGACCTACTGATTCAGAATTTGGAGTCTTGCAGGTTCCAGGGCTTGTTGTAACAAGTGATTCTGAATCAGGGGTATATTAGCCAATAGCAAGCTAAGCACAGTGCCTACCTTGCTTACCAGATTACTGCAGTGAACAATTCACATTTTTTCACTACTTGAAAGATTTAGCTTCTAGGTATGTCTGGTGCCGTCTCTCTTTCAACTCTATAGCACTTTTCTGCAGGATCAAACTCTCTTTTTAAATTTGCAGTCCTGGCAGGGCAGATGACCCAATAAACAAGATAAGCATGAGCTTATTAGTGCTTATTTTTTAATCTGTAGTGAATGATTTCATGTGAGGTTCATCCCATATGGAACTGTTCCTATAGACAATGTGGTGAACCCCACGTGAAAGTATTCACTACAGATGATTTCACAGACGTGGAGAAACCCAGGTGAGATTGTTCACAACAGGTGATCTGGTAACCACGTAAGTTTATTGAATAATTTGTCCCTGATTTTGATGATCACTTAAATTTGAACAGCACACTTTAGGTGTCCTTGGGTCTCCAAACTTTCAGTGTTAGCTACTGCCCAGAGTTTTGGTCTCCTCTGTCCCTGGATGTGGAAAACTCACCTTCAGATTGCTACTGGTGATGCCATTCAACTGTGCTGTTAAAGTTGGCATGTTTTCCTCAATCCTGTCAGCAATGACATACGTAATCTTTTGTTTCTTCCAACATCATAGCCATTCTGTGCTTTTCCTCTTTCTACTGCAGGACAATTCGCAGGAGCAGACAGTAAAATCTGCCTTCAAAAAACTAAAAAAAAGCTAAAAACTAAAAAAATTTTTTTTTTCCTTTTCATTTCTCAATTGCCAGTATCATGGGGTTCAATAACTTTTTTTCATACATTTTGTATTTGGTCACAAAATGTGAACAATGCACCCCTCCAAAGGTGGAGTGGGCCCAGTATCCACCTTAACTTCATGAAGAGAAATCCTCTTCAGTGTTCGACTTGATGTGTTAGCAAGAGATTTGACACAGACAGGCATATAACCAGAGTTCTCCCTGAGAGCTGATAAGAAGTCCAGTCTGTGGTCTTGATTTTTATTCTGATATTCCTAACCAGCCAGCTAGCTTTACACCACTGCTTGCTCTAGACTGACTGCTTCTTTTGCTCCTGTCAATATTCATGGAAGCATTGATGGGTGTGTGTGTGTATGTGTGTGTGTGTGTATTTGCCCATGAGTATAAAGTAAGGTAATAAAGTGAAGGAAGAAAGAGAAAAGAAAAAGGACAGTGTCTTCAGTAAGACTTTCTGAAGTACGTGCTGATGCTAGCAGCTGAGTCTTCAAAAGCAAAATTTGTGGGTTGTGTAGGATGTGGCTGAACATTTAGAAGTAAAGGTTGTTTTTGTGGCATTTTTTCAGGACTTCACATTATTCATGGTTATAGTGAAGCTTCCAACTTTTTTTTTGAGAATCTTGAAGAACTTACTCCACAAAAAAAAAAATTCAGAGTGAGGTTAAAGGGCTAACTGCTGTGCCATTTTTAAATATACAAATTAAGGAATTTATTTCTCAAAAGCTGGCTTTAATTATTAGTCATATGGAAGATTTGGGAATCTAGCTGGGGTTTCAGGATATTACGTCGTCTTTATATCAGACTGTTTTGAGCCTTAACAGACTGATCCAATTAATTGCTCTTTCCAACTTATTGCTGCCTTTTGTGAGCTATTATTATACCTCTTTTGAACTTCACTTCCTGCTCACCACTCAACCTTCACAGTCCAACACAGATACTTTTTTATTCTCTCCCCTTTATCTGGAACTCTTTTGGTTTAAATGTCTTTCTGACCCTTGAAGGAGCACTTGCATTGCATAAGGATGTCACGTGTGTGCTGCGTTTACCAGGTGGCAAAAAAAATGCGTCATTCCCTGCAACCCAGTGTTAAATTTCTCTGACCATAATTAGCTCATCTGCCAGGTGCAGTTAAAACTATCGTCTTGGTGGAGTCACAGAGCAACTCCGTAGATGCACCTACCTACTCTTCTTTGTAAGCTTTAAAACATGCTTGGCCCTGTTCATCTTGTCCAATAAAACATTCCCATCAAGATTAATGGACAAGAAAGTGCTTACCTGCTAACTTCCAGTTCTTTAGCTTTGTGTTGGCACTGTTCTCTAAGAACACGAAAGCAACAGAACAGCTGACACCATAGATGATGTACTACTCGTGTTCCCATGGATTGTGTAATAAAGAAAAGATTTATCACTTTAGGGTATGTGTTAATAAGTGGGAGTGCCTGAGCCACGCAGTTAACACACTCAGCAGCTAGCCCAAAGTTTGAAGGGTTGAGTCAACCCAGAAGCACTTCAGCAGAAAGTCCTGGTGACTAAAAATCCAGCTACTGAAAAGTCTGTGGAGCACAGGTCTGCTCTGAGTCACACGGGGTCTCTACAAGGCAGAGCGGACTCACAGCAGTTACTAATAAGTGAATGTCAGAGGATTATGAAATATTCTGAAGGTTACTCTTTTGGTAGAAACTTGCCTCAAGATTGAGGAAATAATGAGCCAAACTAAAAAGTAGACAAGGGGAAAAAAATGTGCTACTGACTAACCCTTCTTGCCATCAAAATGGAGGGGGACCTCACTCTGACTGACTGTGCTAAGGTGACTTTCACAGTCCTTCTGCATCTCCTTTCAGGGACCTCTAACGATATTGATGTTCTACTACCAGTGTTAGCTTTCAGGTGCTTCTCTTACCCCCACACTTAAGCCAGCTGTCTGCATGGCTTAGGCTGCTCCAAAACAAAAACCCAAACCCAACCCAGTGCTTTTGAGTTGATTCCAACTCACACAGATGCTATAGGGTAAAGTAGAACTGCCCATAGAGTTTGCAAGAAGTGCCTGGCAGATTCGAACTGCTGACCTTTTGGTTAGCAGATGCAGAGCTTAACCACTACACCACCAGGGTGTCCTCAGACTGCTTAGTTAGTCATAACTGATAGGATCAAACCTTAGAAAGGCATTCTCACCAAGATAACTGTATCTCATCCTCCATTCTCAAGTATTTGTACATTAACAGAGCGTTTTTTTCTGGAAGCTCCATGGAGGCATGGAGCTTGGGTCCACAAGGGGTGCCAGTAAATATTTGTTACCTGGTACAATTTGTTGTGATTGCTCTTTAGGTCTTGTAAGAAGTCAACAAAACAAATAGTGTAATGTAGGATATAGGTGGAACAGAAATCAGTTGGTGTGGAATGAATTCTGACTATGGCAACCTCATGTGTATCAAAGCAGAACCGTGCTCCACAGGGTTTGTAGTGGCTGGTTTTGGGAAGTAGACTGCCAGGTTTCTCTTACGAGGTCCCTCTGGGTGTACTTGCACTACGTCATTTTGGTTAGCAGCTGGGCGTGTTGTCTGTTTGTACCAGCCAGGGAAAACTCAAAGTTGACTCATTGGTGACTGGTTCTAGGTGGATCAGGAAAAGGATATTTAGGATATATTTTAACTTACTATCAAATTAGAACGCTAGCTCCATGTGTCTGTGAATGGTAAGCTGCTACAAGAGCAAGTAATCACAGAGGAAGGAAACTCACTTTCCAGAATGAGAAGAACCCTGAGGAAAAAAGGAGGAAATCCCTATAGAATTCAACATTTAATTCCTCCTTTTTTTCCCCATTCTTTATTTTGTTGTTCGATTAAGTGAGGAGATGGAAACAGAGAAGGATGCTGACTGGAATTGGGAGAGGTACACTGGGTCAGAAGTGTCTTCTTTCCCCCTGTTGTTCAGCCAGCAACCTGGCCAGTCTCAAAACCTCACTGCTTGTAGTTCGCCCTCAGGACCACCGGGTCCACTGCTGACACGCTGTGGCACACAGACACGAAGTGGCGGTAGCAAGAGGAACTGTCAAGAATGTTCCGGGTTGAGCAACACTACTGCTCTCCTGTAAACCGGAAAGCTTGAGCACCAACCAGACGCCGTTGCTCAGCTGCCCAAGCATCAGGAGGGACTTGCTGTGTAGCAGTCATATGACTTTTCTTTGTATTTAATACGCCTCTTTTATTCCTGGCTTCTGTGCTTAACAGCTCCATTTTGAATTGACTGGAGAACTTAGTTTCCTTTTTACATTTGATAGATTGAATTTTAATGTTGCAGCCTTTCAACACATGTTTTTATTAGACTCGAAAGGAACAAAATGAAGATGAAAATATTTATGTGTATTTTAGAGCATGATGGGAGAATTGTTGTAATTATGAAGTGCTACTTTATATAGTACCCAAAGACTAGCAAGCCAAGCCAAGTACCATTGAGTCGGATCTGACCCAAAGACTAAGGCTATTTAAAAATAAACGGATTTTTTATTTTTCTAACTCGTTTTAGTTCAGTCCTACTGTGTCTAGGAAGTTTGTTATGTTCTTTCTCAAAAATGTTGTCTCTGGTCTTTTTTTTTTTTTTCCTGGTCTTTGCATAAATGGGATTACAAAATTATAGCTTATTTTTTTATTGTAGCCAATTTTCAAAAATACAGTTAAATTACCATTGAGTTATCTTTTTCACACCTAAGAGTGATCTTTACCCACAATCGAAAGAACAGTGCTGCCAGTAGAAGTTTTGGCAAAGATGAATATGTTCTGTGCTGTCCAGTATGGCAACCACTAGCGACACGTGGCTACTGAGCACTTGAAATACAGCTTGGGGGACAGACACTCTGAAGTTTTAATTTTATGTGATTTTTATTATTTAAAAGTCATAGTCAGGGTCACATGTACTGGCTATTATATTGTATGACAAAGAGCACGAACAATGACAAGTGATCGGGTAAATGCAGTGATTTCAAAGACCTCAGGAAGGGTCCTTTGCTCCATCCGCTGTGAGGTCATAACGCTTGAAACAGATTTAACAGCAAAAGAGAAAAAAAGAAAGGAAAAGAAAAAGAAGATTAAAGTGCAATAATAATTGGTTTCAAATTGCTGCTAAGATGGTGATATTGTTGTTAGGTGCTGTTGAGTCCATTTTTGACTCATAGTGACCCGATGTGACACAGGAGAACTGCCCTATAGGGTTTTCTAGGCTGTAAACTTTATGGGATCATTTTGCAAGATCTTTTCTTCTACAGAGGCATTGGGTAAATTTGAACACCAACATATTGGTTAGCAGTTTAACCATTGTAACACCAGGGCCTCTTAAGGTGGGACACTAGTAGCTCTAAAGCCAGAGAGGACACAGCGTTCCATAAATCATACAAGAGGATTAGCCGCTGCTTTAGAGCAGCTGTTTTCCAAGGTACAGTGATGTGTTCTAAGCACAAGAACATCACACTGTGTTTAGTTCTTCCTGAACAACTGACTGACTTCAGACCCTTTCCTGAGAGAGGCGAGAGGGTACATGAGCCAGCCGATAGTGCTTCTGAAAATGGTGTAGTGAAGCAGGATGGGACGTGGCATCATGAAGGAGAGAAAAGAGCGGGGGAGAAGTGGAGGAGGTGTCAAGACAAACTAAATACCTGACAGTTTCACCCTGTTGTGTCTAGTCTAAGGAGAGGATGTATCACAAAACTGAAACCAAACCCACTGCCAGGGAGTCCATTCTGTTTCACAGCAACTTTATGAGTCAGAGTAGAAGTGCCCACAGAGTTTCTAAGGAGTGCCTGGCAGACTGGAGCTGCTGACCTTATGCTTAGTAGATAGATGTAGCACTTAACCACTATGCCTCCAGTTTCCAGGACGTATCATGAGAGTTTGGAAATACCTTCACAAGCCCAGAGCAAAGGTTTTCTTGGCCCAGCTGTCTCTTACAGTGGTAACAAACAGGGACTTTAATAGTTCCTCTGTTGATATATATTCTTTTTCTTAGGGCAGGTGTTGGATCTCATTTCTTTTTTTGAATCTCACTAGTTCCCAGTAGCCTCACAGTGAGCATTTGAGGGCTAAGTGGAAAGTTGGAGCTCTTAGGTGGTAGAGGCAGTTAATGTACTTGATTGCTGACTGGAAGACTGGAGGTTTGAGTCCACTCAGAGGCACCTCAGAAGAAAGGCCTAGTGACCCACTTCTGAAAAATCAGCCACTGAAAACCCGACAGAGCTCACTTCTACTTTGATACACATGAGGTCACTTTGAGTCAGAGTCGACTTGACAGTAACTGGTTTAAATGGAAGGATATCAGAGCTGTTTCTCCATTGCTGACTCCTTTTCCCCAGCTGGAACAGATCTGTCTCTGAGTCCAGCTGGCTGTGAGGGCATCATTTGGTAAGCCTGTCAGTGACCATTTTTGCCCGTTCATTGAGGACTTTGTGTCAGTGGGAGAACAGTGGCTGAGAGGTGTGTATGTTAGTACCTTAGCTGCCAGCTTGTCTGAAGACCATGTTAAAGAATGCTAAAGTTGAAACATGCCCAGGATCTTGCAAATAATTTATGTGCTCCATTAGCTAGAATTCATGTTATCTTATCCTTGGTGGTTGCTCACAGAAAGATGAAGAGTAGCTCAGAAATTTCTGAACTCTACTGGCAGAGTTGGAATGCTGCTTTTTGTTATTTATTTGCTCACTTAGAGTTAACACGTAAATTTTGCAAAAGAGAAACTTCTCTAAATAACTTCTCTCTCCGCTTGTACAGCTTACTTTCTCCTTCCTACCTCTACCTCCCACTATTGCTCTTGTGACAACACTAACTTATTTGGAAATAAAAAGTCATAATTCTTAAAATTCATAATCCTTCTAATAGTGGTATTGATAGGTTGTTCTTACCAAGTGCAGAAAAATACAGTGTCAACTGCACCCCATGGACCTCCTCCCATACCGGACCATACAGAATCCTTAGTAACACTTTTGTTACTGATGTTTTACACTTTTCTCCTTCTTCTCCTTTAATTACTTTACATTCATCGAAAAACAACTGATACAGGTTTGCCAGCCAAGTGCTGTCGAGTCGGATCCGACTCCAATATTGTACCTAGGACACCAGAAAATGTGACAAAATCAGTGACTATAAAAACACAGGCAGCAAGGAAACTGTGTGCTTATAGTGTGTACTGATAAAACCATGTGATTCAAAGTGTCATTGTAAGTGGGTAATAATAACAGCTCAGACCGAAGCAGTGCAATAGAAGGTTCAGAAAGTACATTAGCATAGGCTTTCAGCTTTGTAGGCATATAGATTCATGACAGCTGGGCTTATGAAAAATGTTATTATTGATATAACTAACTACAGGAGTATTGTATTAAAAAATAGTAAATTTCTGCAGAAACACTATACAGAAATTTTATAGAGAGTTATTTTGGTGCCATTGCCTCTGACAGTGTCACCCTCTATGGTCTGTTCCCTACACCTCCCTGGTGACATCACTGCCTGCTTAACCTGGCAGTCCGGGGGACTTCCGTGAAAATCATTTTGGATAATATGTTAGCGATGGAGGTTTAGAAAGAATTATCTATTCATGAAAAGAGGCCTCAGACTGAACAGTTGCCATCTAAATAATACTCTTTATTGGTAAAGCACAGAAAGCTTTATTGACCAAGCTCACAAAATCTATACCATGAATACCAGTATATTTTCTATATATACTAGTATAATGAAGTAGTTCTAAAATCATTTTAAACTCTTTCAACTAAGGATGCTCTATAAATGCAAACTGATAGTATTATCACTGCTTTGCAGCCACTCATAGTTAACAGGACAACAGTGTGCACTTATCCTCTCAAGAAATAAGAAAAAAGCAAAGGACAAAACAGTGCTTGAATAAATAACCATTGTTTATAACATTCCTGTGACATGTTGCTAGTTTCAGAGGACAAGAAACAAAACCATTTGAAACAGCGGATGAATGGAAACATTGCACTCAATGAAAGATTCACACCACTGAAGGACACTCTGTGTGATGAGCCACTCTGGCACAGGGGTGACTTGATTGTCTGATTCAGAAATTCCACTGCTATTTTAGGAGAATGCCACAGGTTCATTTTCATTACATAATTTATTGAGTACACAGTTCTCCTGGTACTTTTTAAAATATTCTTGGATTTGTGTGAGTGCTGGTTATATTTTATTTATGCAAGTTATTCCCTATAATTACATCATGCTATGCCTATTTTATTAAGTAGATTCTAGTGGTAGTAATGATTTCTGTTTAACTAAGTTTTTTGTATAACACGTGTCTCCTCAGCCTTTGAGTCAGAATTTCATTGTTCTCAGTCTTGTTGGACGTGGGGTTGATACAATTCATCCACATTTTTCTCCTCTTTTCTTTTCTCTTTTATGTATCTGATACCTACTGAATGAGTGTTCAATGAGCAGCTCTATGGTATTAAGGAGTCCTTGGGTGCAATGGATAAAAGCTCAGCTGCTAAGCAGTTCAAACTCACCAAGCGGCTCTGAGAAAGCAAGCCCTGGCCATGTGCTCCCTTAAAGGTTACAGTCTGAAAACCTTATGGGACAGTCTACTCGGTCACATGGGATCACTATGAGCTGAAACAACTTGGTGGCACCTAAAAGCAACAACTGTGCTGGTTCTCTAGTGTCCCACCTTATGTAACTTCCCTGTTCTCCCATCTGTAGTTCTGGTACTTAACTCTTTTTCAGCCCCTAGTCCTCTGTCTTTGAAGTGGGTTTTGGATACCTGGTTGGCACCTCAAATGGAACAGTTTTCCTTTGTTTTTCCACAGTAATACTGCTGTCTTAGTGACTTGGGCTCAGAATCTCAGAGTTACCTGTGTTTCCCACCTGGGTTGCTCTTCAGGTCCAAGTGTACCCAAGTCTTCCATTCATCCCTTATCCGGTTTCTCAGGCCTGTTCTCACTGCCGCCTGTAGCACGGCCACTCGCTTCCCCTGAGGATACTGCTGTAGTGCCCTAGCTGCTGTCTGCCTCCTGCCCTTCCTGTCTCTAGTCCAACACACTTGCCACGGTCAGATACAGTTTTCCTAGCTTCCCTGGTTATGACACTGTCCTTAGATTCTCATAAATCTCATATGGACCCCCTTTGTCCATAAAGCAAATTCTAACTACCTTGTATGGAGATCGGAGCCATCTGGGACACGGGCCCAAGCTGCTTTGTGCAGGCTACCTTTTGTACTCCCTCCTCTCGCGACCCCCGTTCTCTGTGCTGCTGCCGTGGCTGAGACTGTCTATTCCGTCCGGAACGCACTGCTGCCAAACAAGTCTGTCTTCCAAAGCCTTGCTCAAATACTGCCTTCTTCATTAAACGACTCCCATTTTTTTTCCACTCAGAAGTGATCTTTCTTCTCGGGGTTCTTACAGCACAGAATGTTGTTATGCCATCAAATTGGCCCCTGATTCATGGTGACCCCTGGCATAATAGCACTAACACTGCCCAGTCCTCATGATCTGTTACATACTGGGCTGCTGACCCACAGGTTTTTTTGGGGGGGCTGATTTTTAGAATTAGATTACCAGGCTTTTCTTTGTATTCTAGAAACTACTCTGAAATTTATTCGTCATTGAAGCAACACACAGTCCTCCTCTAAGACAGGTGGTGGCCGTGCATGAGGGTCACTGGCCAGGAATGGAATCCTCCAAGGGCAGTGAAAATTCTACCACTGAAGCACTCATGTGCCTTCATGATGCAGAATATTAGTTATATGAGTTAGTTTGAATGAAAGCATTAGTAGTTGTTTAAGAGCCAGTGATCCTGTATTGTTTCTTAAACTAGCATTTCTGTCTGTCACCACTGAGTTGATTCAAACTCATGCTGACCCATGTGTATCAGAGTGAAACCACATTCCACTGGGTTTTCAATGGTTATAATCTTTAGGAGCAGATAGCCAAGCCTTTCTTCTGTGGGGCCACTGGTGGATTGGAACTGCCAACCTTTTTTTTAGTATTTGGGTGCAAATCATTTACACTACCCAGGGCCCTGTCAAAAAAAAAAAACAAACCAAACCTATTGCTGTTGAGTCAATTCGGACTCATAGCGATGTCACAGAATATGATAGAAGTGCCCCACAAGGCTTCCAAGAAGCAGCTGGTGGATTTGAACTGCTAATTTTTTTGGTTAACAGCATAAGCTCTTAACCACTGCACTGCCAGTGTTCCATCCAGGACACTAGCCTTGTCTGTAACCAAAACTCACATCACATTTCCCTCCAAGATCCTCAGGCAGGTCAATTTTGACAAAACTGTGTCATTCCTCAGTTTCCAACTGTGACTCAGAGATGGTGTGAACTTTGTAATGATTAACTATTACATTACGATAACATACTTTCGCTATCCTCATGATATCATTACTGAGCGATCATCCCTCTAGAATTGTGCCAGGTGAGGCAGCCTCCATACGCAGAACAGACTTGTGGCCTCCAGGGGTCGGATGAGGAGATCAAAGGAAACCAGAGGAAGTGACTAATAAAAAGGCTGAGTCTTCAAGGCTTTAAGCAGAATTTAAAAGTGGTAGCCAGGCAATGACAGTGTGGGACAGGTGGAACAAAAAGAATTCCTTCCAGGCATATAAGTTTGTTGCTAAACTTAATGAAACAAATTTTCCCTCTTAATGATGTACTGAGACCTTCCCTTCCAGTTCCTTCTAGGGGCTTAGAGGCTATGTCTAGGGTAAAACATTCCTCTTTAATAAGGAATATATTTGACTTGAACGTGTCTTCTTCTTCAAATTAACTCTGAGTAACTTCTCAGAATGGTTACAAATTGAGTGTGCTGAATGGTATCCTAGTCATCAGGAACAATGGCTACCCCCTATAAGTGATTTGCAGAGTGCTTGAGTCTACAGTTATGTGTTCATATTGCTCAATAGAGAAATAACCCTAGAAATATGGATTTGATTTTACTGACGATAGATAACAATAAAGTGGTTAAGGTGCTCTTTTGTTTATGAACAGTAACTCGAACTAAGCTTATTTGCCAAAGAATGTCACAAACACTGTGTTTCAGAAGGGACCACCGTGAACTGCTTATAGATTATATGTTTGTATAAAACTGTTCTTTCAATTTTTACCAGACCTCTTTAAATTAAACATACTTTAGTAATATCTACAGATACTAAGATTGTGTTTTTCAGCTATTTACAAAATTGAAATACTCTCTTCCCTTGGCCTCTTAGCTTCCCATATGCAACTAATTTTGCTGCAGAAATTCTTGCCACTTTTATATTCTAATATACTGGATCTCAGAAAAACTCTTGAGAAAAAAGTAACTAAAGCTTTCGGCAATGAAACCATGTGCTTAACAGTCTACTTTGTGAGTGTAATAGCACTAACTTTTCTAAAAAAGAAAAAGGTTAGCATTTGGGCACTTTAAATCTCATCAACTATATTTGATCCCAGATATTATCTGGGTTTATCTTGAAGAGCAAAATGCCGAAGACTCAAGTGCTCTAAGATTCTGAGAGCATTTTCACTCATCAGGAGGTTGATTAAGCTTATTATTTCCTGTCCAAAAAGCTTCTGATGCTTATTGACCTGGGATAAACTTGAAAACAGTAAAGAGAGAAAAGGAATGCACTCCTAATCAAAACCCCAAGGAAACCAGGTCACTGAAATCAAGGTGGACACTTCCAAGGAGTTCAAGTTGGAAAGCTCAGCTTTTCTGCCCAAGTGTCTGTAGCCTGGCAAGGTGCATTTCCCATCATCCCTTGAGACTGGTGGATATCCAACACTGCATTAACAGAAGCTCAGTCATGTTTTCACGTCTGGTTAAGTGTCCATATTTCCTTGCATCCAGACAAGAAGTGGGTTTTATACTTTTCACTCAAATATTTGAACTCTCAGGAGAACCATCCAGTGGTGTGGTTCTAGAGTTGCTCAGGTTTGAAGCTCAGTTTTATTTAATGCCCACAAAGGATCCTGATGCTTGTCAAGAAAAACAGCAGAGCAGCTGTATCTTTGCTAGTCTGATGCTTGCTTTAAAATATTATTCTAAAATTGCCACCTATGGAACAACATGGAACCTTGCCCTATGCTGATATTTTTAATTAGGGTTAGTTTATTAAACACTCCTCCCCTGTAGTTCCCACTCTCTTGGTCCATTAGCTATGTGTTTCCCCAGTTTATTAAACACTCAAATTTTTGAAATATATTAAGTTTTCTACAAAAAATTAAATACCCTCCCTATTTATCAGAAGGAAAAAAATACAGTTGAAAGAATTATGTGGAAAGCCACTTCCATGATAAGGTATTTATTAATTTGTGACTTTATTCACAACTGGGCATTGATTGTGGAAATTATAATTAAGCTCAACCTGGTAATTAGTCAGGAGATCCTGTTTGGTTTAAAGAACAAAAAAGTAGAGGGGAGTCATATCATAAATATTCTAGGCTGGTATGAATCCCCACGGTACAGTACTAATACCTGTTTTGTGGGGTAAAAGTTGGAAAGGCAACAGATTGTGGTGGGGAATTTAAAAAGTAGGTATATCTTTTGTCATCCTATGAAGCATCTGATAAATCAAAAAATATTCTCTTTATTTTATTACAAAGGGCAGATTGTCTTATCTCTTCTCTGAAAGCAGAAGATGAGATGTGGAATTTTTAGTGGCCAAGACAAATATTTCGCTCCTCTACTTACTTGCAGTTTTGCTAAGAAGCAGTCTGAAAGGGTAATTATATCAGCGAAGGGGTTTTTAACTTGAGATTTTGCCAGTGTTTCTTTTTTATCAAACAATTTCAATTCAGGAGTTTTCACCCAACTGTAGTATCTTCACCTAAATTATTCCATTATTTAAGCTCACTCTCATGCTGCATGATTCACTGTACATTTTTCTGGGTCTTGCAGTATTGTCTCTTAATAGGAAGTTGCTAAACAATTGCCCCTTTGCACCTGTCACCTCAAGGCTATTCACATTTTTTCTTTTTTTGTTGTTGTGGAGTTGTGCCCTTATGTCATTTCCTTACATTCTTTTTCCTCTGGCCTTTCACCACAGAGTTGAAATAACCTGCATAAAACCAAAGATTTCAGTACATGGTAACCATCTTCTTCAGAGCACATACATCTCCTAAACATAAACATAAATAAATAACTTTGAGCATCTCAAAGTCAAGGAAGACATTCAGAAGAGCAGAGATCTCACTTGCAGTCGGAATCCCAATTCTCTGTGCTCTATGATTACAAAGTGCTTCAGAGAGAAGCTGGAAAGAAATGGGGGTGAAAACGGAAGCTTTTTTCAAAAATGTGTGTCCGTGTATCCAAACATCTATGAGGAATTGCCAGTAATTCATGTTCCCGACAAAGGAAGTGTCTTGGCTCATCCCACTGAACTACTACAGTTTAAGACAAGGATAAAGAACTCTTTGCCACATTTGTGTAATGTAGGGCAGATATGAGGGCTGTGTTCACCTCAATTCTTCGCTGTTGCTACACATTTTCTCTCACTCCAATTCAGAACACCCTCTTGGTTCTCACTTTTCTGATTTTGATATGTCCATCTTTTTCTTTAGTACTTGCTTTTGGAATTATTGGAAATATTCAGAGGAGCCACTGATTGCCCTTATTTCCTTTGTTCTATTACCCACACAGGGAGACTTTTCCCTGAGGAATTCAGGACCACATGCCACAATTAAAGGATTTAGTTTGAAGCTCATTTATGTCTTGCTGGGTCAGTGATCTGTGAGCTGAATTATTGACAACTGCCAATGACCTGACAAGGAGAACGTCACTGGGCAATCGGAAACAGCAAGAAGTAAAGGAATGTGGAAATACTAAGATGGATTTGTGAGGGGAAGGACTTGTAAGGAGTCCAAGAGTCCCTGGGAGTTCAACATGTAGTCTGGGGGACTATTAAAAAGTTACATGAGGAAAGGAACCCAGAAAGTTTTGGGAAAACCTCTAAGAGGTACGATTTAGTTTAGAGGCCTGAAAACCAATTTTCTGCTGATGAATTATTGAGAAGCAGGCTAACAGATGTATATAGCAAGCCCTGGTGCTATTTTTTTCATCAACTGCACTTCTTTCTTTTAACTGATTTCTTTATATTCAGCGGCCAGCGAATATGAGCAACAGTTATTATAATAGTAGTGTTAGCTAGCGCTAATATGACTGCGGCTCGGTGGTACAATGTCCCACTTCCACATGGGACAGTCCAGTTTGATTAGGGGCCAGCACACCTCTGAGACAGCCACAGACGTCTGTCCGTCAGTGGAGGCTTGAATGTTGCTACGATGCTGCAAAAGTTTCAGCAGGGCTTTCAGAACTTCGCAGACTAGGAAGAAAGGCCTAGAAATCTGCCTCTAAAGTCAGCCGATGAAAATCCCAGGGATCACACTGGTCTGATTTGTAACTAGCTGTGGGGATGACACAGAACTGGACAACATTTCACGCTTTTGTGCATAAGGTTGCCACAAGTTGGGAGCTGTTTAATGGCAGTTAACAACAACAACACAACATTACTTATTATTGATAATAATAGTAAACCATCTAACATTATTAAAGAATGGTGGACTAGAACACACATGGTTGTCTTATTTCCTCCCTAAATGCTCCAAAACTGGCAGTAAATAAATTAACGAAAGGAACAAGCCCAAAAGACAAAGGGACTGAGAAGGGGCATGTCATAGACTTGAAGTACCAAACAAACAAACAAAGCAACCATTGCTCTCTGTAGGACAGAGCAGAACTGAACTTCCAGTTTCCAAGGAGCAGCTCATGGATTCTAGCGGCCAGTCTTTTGGTCAGCAGTTTGAACTCCTAAGCATTGTGCCACCAGGGTTCTAATTAGAAGTACAGTAAAAATGAAGTTCCAGACAATGGAAAGTAGAGGGAAGATTCAAAATATACTTATGTACGTGCCTTCAGAGAGAAATGGTAATGCAAATCAATTTGTTATTTCATATAATACAGGATAGGCTCAAGAACTGACAGAAAAAGTACTGCAGATGATTGGAAAACCTGTTTAAGGAGTAGTTAGAGCCCTATCTCTCCTTTCTTGCACAAAGCTGGTTGATTCTTTCTCCCAGCCTCCGAGGAAGGTGAGGAACAGCACTAGAAGTAGTGAAGTTTAGTGGATTTATACTCACTGAATCATGCATCTTCCTAGTCTCAGTTCCCTTCTTCTGCTGAATTCTTAGTAGGCTTTTTCTATTCCAGGTTCCCACTGCTGCTGAGTTGGGTCCAACTCATAGCGACCTTAGGGGTCAGAGTAGATATTAGAAAATTTCTGTGGGAAAAATTGAATAGCCCAAGAAGAAAGATCTGCGAATATTGATATTTATGGTGATCCAATGATTGGCCCCTATGTGATATTCTATTGTAAAGGTCATAAGCCTCATCCAGGCACATTAAACTTATAATGAGTCCTAATTCCTTTCTTTTAAATGTAAGTGACATCTAATAAAAGGAATGGAATGGACTTGGGGACACAGTGACCATATCATGTGTGCACCTTATGGTTCTATACTTCTATAAGGTGTTGTCCTATGGCCTCTTACCAGAGGACAGTGGAGAGAGTGAAGAGGAGGGGACAGGAAAAAAAATTAAGTGACACCTAAAAGTCACTAAACAACTAAGGAGAGAATCCCACATGAAAGACAACACAAAACAAGTCAAAAGAAAAAAATAGTAATCTGGACAAAACACAAGACAAAGATCAGAAAACACTGAAAAATACACAAAAAAAATTAAAACGAAAAAGTCACCAATGGTTGTCTTTAGAGAGGTAAGATACTGCAGATATAAAATAAAGAAAAACATACAATGGGAAAACTAGACAGATCTACTATAAACAAACAAAAAACCCAAACCTGTTGCTTCGAGTCAATTCTGACTCAGAGCAATGCTCTAGGACAGAGCAGAACTTCCCCAGTTTCCAAGGAGTGCCTGATGAATTCGAACGGTTGGCCTTGGGGTTAGCAGCCGGAGCACTTAACCACTGTGCCTCCAGGGTTTCCAGAGCTATTACAGAAGTTCAAAACAGGAAAACGAAGATAAGATATTTAACAGAAAAACAGAAAGATAAAATTGTTCCTGAAAATAGGAGAAAAAGATCAAGAGGATTAGGCTTAATCTGGCAGGTAAGACATCTACTTAACAAAAATTTCAGGCAGAGAGACAGAGAAGGCAAAGAAATTACCAAAGATACTCAAAGTCTGACAAATCTGTGACTTCTGTGTTCCCCGTGCTGCACACCACATTGCTGAGCATCACTACAGCACCTTCTAAGTGTTCCCCTTGGAAAGCTATGCATTGACACCATCGCCTAGGGCACCTTTAAAGCAATATAGGGACTTTCTGGAATAGCCATTGTGCAAACTGGCAAGATGCCAAGTTTGTAAATTTAATTGTACAGGTGTCTGTGAGGGGGTTTATAGGCAGTAAACAAGTAATTATACGGGAACACCTTCCCTGCTCACCTGATCTGGCCCCCAGTGATTCTTTTTTTTTTACCCAGAGATAAAAGAAATATTGAAAAGAAGTCATTTTGATGACATTCAGGATGTCAAGGGTAATGCGATGACAGCTTTGGTGGCCATTCCAGAAAACGAGTTCTAAAATTGCTTTGAAGGGTAGACTAGGTGCTGGCTTCAGTGCATAGCTTTCCAAGGGGAGGACTTCGAAGGCGACTATAGTGATATTCAGCAATGAAATATGTAGCACTTTTTCTAGGATGAGTTTTCAAATGTAACTGTCAGACCTCATAAGTTAAGAAAATTTCCTCAAACTGAAGTACCTGAGATCTTACAAGAAGTATTAGAATAATGAATTTAAAACACAAGAAAAACAAATGAACTTAAAATCACAAAGGCACATTACTATGAAATGTCAGAAAAACAAGAATAAAGGGATGATTCTAGAAGTTTCTGCAAATTAAAACTAGTAATATACAGTTTTAGAATGGCACCAGACTTCTTAGTAGAAACATTAGAAACTGTACAAATAATGTAGCAATGTGTTTGAAATTCTGAAAGGAGGTGGAGCCAGCATGCTACAGACAGATGCGCCATCCTGCCCCTCTGCAGGGGGACCTGGAAATCTAAGTGAACACGTCAGTCTCAGAACCCTAAGCGTCAGATATGAAGCTGAAGAACGATACCAAGCACTGAATGCAGCAAGAAACTGACATACAGAAAGCCAGGAGAGCTATGAAGTGGAGGTCCACTGTCAACTAACTTGACACAGTATCTCTATCTTGGAGCACGGTCAGTGATGGCCCACAAAAGTAGTACAGGAAGACAACTTCACAGAGCTCCCAGGAAGAGACCGAGCACTCAGTAACCAGAGACATGTACTTTGTCACCCTTCATCCTTCTGCCCGTACACCAACTCTACCACATCCCAATCAGACCGAATTTCTACCTGAGGTTCACTCTTCAGCCAAAGATAAGACAAGTTTATTAAACAAACAATGACACAAGTAAGGAATGCACTTCATAGTTCAATTGTGTGTTAGAGACCAAATGGGCAATGCCTGGCCAAGGTAAGGGTCGGGCAGGCAGCATGGGACAGGAATAAACAACAGGTGGCTGTTTTCAACTGTAGATCTAAAACTGAAGTGGGGAAATGGCTGTTCATAGGATGATGGTGAAGAAGACAGTTGGCAATAAAAAGAGAGGGAGACGTGTGTGTGTGTGTGTGTGTGCGTGCGTGCATTGGAATAAGCAGAAATGAGACAAAACCGATTGTTGTTGAGTTGATTTTGACTCACAAAAACCCTATACCAGAGAGTAGAACTGTCCCATAGTGTTTCCAAGGAGTGGGCGGGGAGTTCAAACTGCCAACCTATTTGATAGCAGCCAAGCTGTTAACCACTGCACCACAAAAACCAACCAACCAACCAACCAATCCACCCACCCACCCACCCACCCAACAGGTGCTGTCAAGTCAATTCTAACTCAGCAAGACCCTGTAGGACAGAGTAGAAGCACCTCATAAGATTTCCAAGGAGTGGCTGGTAGATTTGAATTGCTGACCTTTTGGTTAACAGTTTAGCTGCTATTATATCACCAGATCTGTACCACCAGAAAGAATTAGATCCTGAGTTGTTTTAATACGAAAGTGATGCATCAGATCTAAATTTAATTACATTATTTAGAAAAATGAAAGCCAATATTAGAAGAAACAGCTCAAAAGCTGAAAATAGTTGCTGCTCAAGAGACTCAGTGGAAAGAGGTGATAAGACTTCTGTGATCCATGATAAACTTGATGCTATTTTACTTTTTTAATTAAATACAAACAATAATTTGATAAAATAGACATCTGCACACTGTGTGTTATGTATTAAGTATTTTTTTTTAAATAACTTCCCATGAACCATCACTGTTAATTCTCATGTGATTACTGTATGAGACGTAGCTGTTGTTGTTAGGGGCTGTTGAGTCTGTTTCAACTCACGGCAACCCTGAAGGACAGAGTAGAACTGCCCCATAATGTTTCTAAAGAGCAGCAGGTAGATTTGACCTTTTGGTTTGCAAATGAGTCCTAACCACTATGCCACCAATGCTCCACTGTATGAGTTAGATACCTTGTTTTCCTTGCCAAAAACTATAAGACAGCTGTTGTATAAAATCTCAGATAGAGATGTTAAGAAACTTACTCAGCATTACATAGCTAGTGGATATCATAGATGGCACATGAGCCCAGCTAGTTGACTCCACAGCCTACGTTTTTAATTGCCACAGTATTCTGCCTCTTAGATGATATTTATACAGTGGTTATGTAGCTTGAACTTGCACAACTTAACATGTTAGTATTTCAACAAAGTGTGATTCAAACAAATGCAACAAAAAATGTTTAATGACAAAAGTTAAAGAACTCAAGAACAGGGCTATGAGAATGCAGTTTTAAAGGAGACAGAAACAAGGCAAATTAAAAGCACAAGTCACTAGATGGAGAAACAAATCACCAATTTTGTTTGGAAAGGGAAGAAGCCCCGGATAAGTAAGGTACTACTAAAGAAGAAGAACACACTGGGAGGCCTCTCATTACCCGACCTTAGAACATACTACACTGCCACAGTGGTCAAAACAGCCTGGTACTGGTACAAGAACAGACGGACTGATCAATGGAACAGAATTGAGACCCCAGAGATGACATCATCTGCCTATGAACAGCTGATATTCGACAAAGGCCCTAAGACGTTAAACTGGGGTAAAAACAGCATCTTCAACAAATGGTGCTGGCAAAATTGGTTATCCATCTGCAATAAACTGAATCAAGATCCATATCTTACACCTTATACAAAAACCAACTCCAACTGGATAAAAGACCTAAATATCAAACCTAACACGCTAAAGCTCATCCAAGAAAAGGTAGGAACAACAATGGAAGTTTTAATACACAATGAGGACAGACTCCAAAATCTGGCAAAGAAACCTCAATCAACAGAAGAGAAAGTAGATAAATGGGAACTATTAAGAATCAAACACTTTTGCTCATCCAAAGACTTTATTAATAGAATTAAAAGAACACCCACAGAGTGGGAAAAAATATTTGGCAACTCTATGTCAGATCGACGCCTGACCTCCATAATCTATAAGATACTACAAAATATCAATAAGAAGAAGATAAACCATCCAATTAAGCGATGGGCAAAGGAGATGGACAGATACTTCACTAAAGAGGAGATCCAGGCAGCCAAAAAACACATGCGGACATGTTCACGATCTTTAGCTATTAAAGAAATTCAAATCAAGACAACAATGAGATACCATCTCACCCCAACAAGATTGGCCATGATCCAGAAAACACAAAACAACAAATGCTGGAGAGGCTGTGGAGAAAGTGGAACCCTCCTACACTGTTGGTGGGGTTGCAAAATGGTTCAGCCTCTTTGGAAGGCAATCTGGCGTTTCCTTAAAAAAATGGATATTGATATACCATTTGACCCAGTAATTCCACTACTTGGAATATATCCTACAGATTCAAGGCCTTTCACACCAACGGACACATGCACCAGAATGTTTATCGCGGCACAGTCCACAATAGCAAAAAGGTGGAATCAACCCAGATGCCCAACAATAGAAGAATGGATACGTAAACTGTGGTACATATACTCAATGGAGCACTACGCAATGATAAAGAATAACGATGATTCCAGGAAACATCTCCTAACCTGGTTTCAACTGGAAGACATTATGTTGAGTGAGAGTAGTCAGCAACAAAAGGATAAATACTGTATGAGACCTCTACGATAAGATCTCAAAAACAGACTTGTGTATAGAAGAAAAGACTCTTGGACAGCTGCAAGGGAGGGGAGGGTTTAGTTTAGGTAGTTACTAGAAATCTAGTTGGGAGAAAGCGGTGACAGCACACATTAGGAACAAGAACATTAAGTGGACTTCCGCATAACTTGAGTACTCCTTCCATCTTAACTCAATACTGCAAGGATAGAGTAGCTGGGGCAGGGGGCGGGGGACCATGCTCTTAGGCGAATTCCAGGCCAATTGGCACAACTAGCGTTTTGCTAAGAGAGCTCTCTGCACCCCACATTGGTGAGTGGCGTCTGGGGTCTTAAAAGCTGCCAAGCTGCCATCCGAGGACACAGCAAATGGTCCCAACTCAGCAGAACGGATGCTCACCGAGGGCCAAAATGGCATGTGGTAAAGACAACCGAGAAGACAGAGAGACCCACAAGAGTGGGTGCCTACATCGACCTGAGACCGGAAGAACCGGATGGTGCCCGGCCACCACCAGTGATAGCCATGACAGAGCTCACAGAGAGGAGCCTCACTGGCAACACAAGAATAAAAAGAGGTGCATCATGAGATCTCCACTAAAAGACCTCAATTGATGGTCCAGCGGTTTTGGGGTTCCTCTGAGAGCATGGCCCCCGGCCCTGATGCTGCCCGTTCCCATAAATTATAACAAAGGTCCACTCTTTGGACAGGAATGGAATGGACTTGGCAATGCAGAGTAACCATATGTTGGAAGCACTTTATGGTTCTATACATCTATAGGATATCATCTTGCTGACTTCTGGCTGGAGGAAAGGGAGTGGACGGAGAGGAGGGGAAAGGAGACTGTTGGGAGGATGAGACATGTATGGAGCAGAGAGGAATAGTGTGCAGTCACCGGACAGGGAGAGCAGTGGAAGCTGCATATAGGGGGGCATGTAAATTTACATGTGAATCTACATTTTCACTCAGTTATGTTAAATAAAAAAAAAAAAAAAAAAAGCACAAGTCACTGCAAATGAGCCCAATGTTATCTGACCAACAGGTGGGAGAGCTGAGGCTCCAAGCCAAGTTTCATGATGCAAATTTAAATTCTAGGTCACTGTACCACATCTCTGGACCCTGGGCATGGTCTGCTACCCAGAAGGCTCAAAATACACAGTCCTGTTATTTTGTCATCCATGCTGCTGGTTGAATCTAGGAAAATAATGTGACCTCTTTGAAGTCAGGAGCATGAAACTGCCAAAAAAAAAAAAAAAATGATGCTGTGCCTTTCTCGATTATTTTGAATAATTAGAAATAAGATTAATAATTATAAAACACAATGCTAATTCTAAGTGTATTTTAAGTGTTGAGTAAAAAACATAATGCCTTGTTATATATTGACATAATCAGTATTTTGAGGGTGCTCATTAATGAAGTTGATTTTTTTTTGTTAATATTGTCTGACCAAAAACCAAACTGACTTGTGTTAAGCTGACTCTGGCTCGTGGGAACCCTGTGGGACAGAACAGAAGTACCTCCTAGGGTTTCCAAAGCTGCAGATCCTTTAGAAAGCAGGCTGCCACATCTTTGTCCTCTGAAGCCGCTGGTGGATTTAAACCGCTGGCCTTTTGGTTTACAGCTGATCCCTTTAGCCACTGTGCCACCAGGGCCTCTTTATAGTGACTGCATTTATTTAATTTCTTTTTAGGATTAAAAAAAATAAGGATCATTGCTTTGATGTTAAAGAATATTTGCTTTAAGGAGATTTTAGGTGGATTTGTGTCTCTGGGTGGTGCAAATGCCTAGCTGCTAACCGAAAGTTTAGAGGTATTTCTAGAGGTGCCTCAGAAGAAAAGATTGCAATCTACTTTCAAAAGATCAGTCATATAAAATTCTACAGTCCAAGGTTCTAGTCCAATGCACACGAGGTCACCATGAGTCAGAATTAACTGAGCAGTAACTTTTTTTTGGTGGGGACTTGTATATACATCTGTGCTTTCTTTGATTTTCATATGAAACTTTGCAAGGTTCCACAACCACTGAAGAGTTAGATATTGGGTGGCATTGTGTCGATTCTACCTCACAGCAACCCTGCAGGACAGAGTAGAACTGCCACATAGGGTTTCCCAGGCTGTAGGATCACTGCATCTTTTCTCCCTGAGATGCGACTGGTGGGTTTGACTTGCCACCCACTGGTTAGCAGCAAGTGCTTAACCATTGCTTCACAGAGGGAGAGGACAATTGCCACATGCCTTATCTTTGTCAGGACCTTCTACCACCTTGGGTTATCTGTTTAAGATCAGCCATGATTTTTCAAGAAGTCTTATTGTAGTAAAATATATATAACAAATTATTTGCCATTTCAACTATTTCTACATGTACGATATGGTGGCATTCATTATGTTCACCGTGTTGTGCAGCAAATCACCACTAGCCATTTCTAAAACTTTTTTAATCACCCTTAACAGAAACAAATACCATTTAAGCAATATCTCCTGATTCGTGGCTCACACTCACCTCTGGTGGTAACTAATAAACTTTAAGGCCAGCCTTGAGTCTCGTACTGAATTTTTAGGTTTATGCCTAGGTAGTTACCCAGTGTATACTTTTTAACCCATGGGTTCCGTGCAGGTCTAGACGTGACTACACTCAGTGTCCTCTGTTCTGCATTCTCAGCATGATGAGAATTTAAACAGCAAGGATCATGTACAAATCAGATTATAAAACTTTATATACTGCTGGTGTCTTTGACTCTATAAAAATTGGCTTTCATGGCCAGCTTGGATTTGGCATCCGACTTAGAGTGGCTGAACTGTAGCTCCAGAGGAGCTCTCCTGACTTCTCAAACACAAACTCATGTCAGCTTACATTTTAGTGGCCACAAACATTCTGGTTTCAATACCTGCTAGCATTTTGCTCAAGCAAATCTGTAACCACCTTAATAATTCATTTTTAAAACTACTTGGTCCTCGTAAGTCAATGAGACTAAACAGTGTCAGCTGCTGGCTTGGAATAGTTTCTCTGACAGCTATATTAATATTTTTGTTCTCACCTCCTTCCCTTGAGGCATCAGCTTGCATGACTAGAGCTGTTAGTTCCACCCAAGATTTTAGTCAAAGGCAGGCCATGGCTATATCGATGTGGAAGACAGATGTGTCTGGATTCATATTCACAAGCTTTAGACTATAGCCAGAACCCAAGGAAAGAGTTATTATCCTATCTCACTTATACATTCAGAATTTGGGTTCAGTAGAAGTATGAGACACACCGCTGGTTTCCTTATTTCCTGTGCATTCTTCTGTTTCTACTTTATTGCTCCGTTTTTCTTTTCTCTCTTGGGAAGAATAGCTTAAAACTGTAATGCTTTCATTGTACTAAGATTTCTCTCTCTCTCTCTTTTCTTTTTTTTTTAAGGAGAGCTCAGTTATGAGCTCATCTTTTAGATTTGTATTTTTAATGACTTTTCTTTTAATCTGGATCTTGGATTCATTCAACAAATTAAACTACAGTATTAAAATAGTAACTCAATTCACATTTAAGGATTTTTTTCCAAAATAAGTATCTAAGGCAAAAATACTTCTACACACTCTGTAGTATTATCATCTGTTATATTAAAGTATTCTTTGACCAAAGTTAATTTCTAGAGTTCAGTAATGACATTTACTACACATTTTTAATACTTGAGTTTTTTTTCAATATAATGTTAAGAGAAAATATTTCTGAGTACACAGAGAGGCATTAGCAGAAGCTCCTGGATCGTTTATCTTTTGATTTAAGATTGAATTGGTTTGGGTGAGACTCAGAAAGAGAACAGAATTTTGATTCAGTGATTCTTTGATCATTCTCTTCTTTATCACGGCTCCCCAGCTCTCTTTGTAGAAATACACAAGGGCTCATTAATATTGGGAACACCCAAAACAGAGCTACAAGTAGCTATGCGTGGAGAATGAAACTACCTGTTGGTCAATGTCTGTAGCTGTATTTAAACTGAGGTTCTTTACACTGGGTGATTCCTTCAATAACAGCTGGATGCTGAGGGCATGTGTTTAAGTCAGTCTCCGGTGTAGTTTATTTCATATGCGGTTACTCATAAAGACAATATAATTTGTTATTGGGTTTGCTTTTCAAAGTACATCTCTTCTCTCACTTGTCTATTTCCTCTGCTTACAGAAACCTCATTTCCTATTAGTTCAAATGTATTCACTTAAAGAGAGGCTTGGGGAGAAATTTGTGGTTTTCACAGATTCATCTCTTGACCTGTTACCACTAAATGTTTTTATTAAGTCTTCTCACTGATGCTTGTTTCTGATTTCTACTTTCTCCAATTGAGGAAACTTTGATTATCTTTGATGGAGAAACAAGGACAGCTACAATTATCTTCTTAAAGGTTAATTATTACTATTGTTTAGAATTTATTGGTGACACCGTGCTTTTTTGCTAGTGGAATGAAAGCTGAATCATTGTTTGCTGGTAGTTTTTTATTATTTGAAAAAATGAAACGCCAAATGCAAGTGGGCCATATTGGTACCACGTTACATGAAGCATACCACAAAAGTTGTACTTATCAGTGTCAGGGCCCAGGAAGTGTACAACATGTGTCATTAGAGAGGCAAGCACTTTATAGAAGATGTCATCAGGCAGGTGACTAATGCAACTAGATCATATCAGTCCCATATTCCATGATGTATATCACACATGCAGTAATTATCTGTGCCATGGCTCAGGAAATGTTTCACAAACTGTTTCACCCCAAATATAACTCACTTGAAAGTTTCAAATGCCAATCACTGTCTCTTCCTAGGATCTGGACATTACCTGTAGGTGTCCGTTCCCAGGAACTGTCCATTCCCTGTAACTGTCCATTCCCAGGACCTGTACATTCTCTGTAACTGTGCATTCCAAGTATCTGTACATTCCTTATAACTGTATATGCCCTGTAACTGTATACTCTCAGGATCTACATATTCCCAGCATCTGTACATTCCCTGTATCTGTCCATTCCCAGGATCTGCCCATTCCCTGTGACTGTCCATTCTCTTAACTGTCCATTCCTTGCAACTGTCCATTCCTAGTATCTGTACATTCCCTGTAACTACATTCCCAGTATTTGTACATTCCCAGTAAATGTATGTTTCTTGTAACTGTCCATTCCCTGCAGCTGTACATACTCAGTATCTGTATACTCCCTGTAACTGTACACTCCTAGGATCTGTATATTCCCAATATCTGTACATTCCCTGTAACTGTACATTCCTTGTAACCATAAATCCTCAGTATCTGTACATTCCCAGTAACTGTACACTGCCAGTAACTATATATTCCCAGTAACTGTACAGCCCCCATCTGTACATTCCCAGTATCACAAAGGGAATAGTGAACTTACTCGCAAGCCTTATCTCAATATACAGAAGCCAAAAGACACAACGGTTTCATGCAATCCTTCCTCTAGGAAGTATCCGCTTATATGAATGATGCCCAACATTTAAATGTGGCACAGATCAACTTCCTTGTTTTTTTAGGCAGTTGCACTAGTATCCACTGTGATGGTACAACACACTGGTGTGTTAAGTGTCTGCCAATATACCTCCAGGGTTGCAAAATATGAGTGGTGGTTAAATCTACCAATACACATGGAATAGTAAAGGTAAGAGTCCAGCTTCCCTCCTGTGAGGCAGCTGTTCTTGACTGCTGACTTCATTCAGAGCTGTACGTTATTGCAAAAGGGCTCTCTAATGAAGCTAGGAAGGAGATTTGCCACCAAAGATTATGGGCATGAACCAGAAGGACAGCATATTTACCATCATTCAAAGTGCTGCCAGTGTTGTTGTTAGGTCCTCTAAGTCAATTTTGAAACATGCCAACACTATATGCTACAGAGCAAAATGTTATTTGTTCCTGTACCTTCCACAAACAGTAGATATCTGTGAACCCACTATTGTATCCACTGTGCAATCTATCTCACTGAAAGTTTTCCTCCTTTTTGCTGATCCTCTGCTTTACCAACGATGATGTACTTTTTCAGGGACTGGATTCCCTTGATGACATGTTTAAAATAAGTATAACAAAGTGTCTGCATCCTTGCTTCTAAGGAACATTGTTGTGTACTTCTTCCAAGACAGATAGATAATTTCTTCTAGTAGGCCATGGTATATTCGGTATTCCTATCCAACATCATAATTCAAAGACATTAGTTTTTCTTTTGTCTTCCTTTTTGTTGCCCAGCTTTCACAAGCATATGAGGCAATGGAAAAATATCATGGCTTGGGTCAGAAGCACCTTAGTCCTCAAAGTGACATCCTTTCTTTTCAATATCTTAGACAGATCTCTTGCAGCATATTTGCCCAATGAAACCCATTGTTTGATTTCTTGATTGTTGCTTCCATTGGGCACTGATTGCTCATCCAAATAAAATCTTTGGCAACTTCAGTCTTTTCTCCATTTATCATGATGTTGCTTATGGGTTCAGTTGTGAGGATTTTTTCTTTAGGTTGAGATGTCATACACACTTCAAAGTATTAGGGACATACATCTAACACTGTTGCCAGAGGGAAGGGACTCAAAGAAATCATAACATTTATATACAAATAATTCAAAGGAGCATCAAAAGCAGCCTCAAGGGGAGAAAGAAGTCATACAGGACAGCCTGAAAGAGATATGGCCAAAATGGATTTCATCTTTGGTGAGATTGGAATATATTTCTATTTATGCATGAAAAGAGTAGGGTTGTATTAGCTGATTATATACAATGTATGCATTTCCATCTCATCTCCATTTCAAATGGGGAATCAAATGGGATGTAGGTAAAAAGGAAAGGGAGGAGACAATAGAACAATAGCAAAGAAGGAACTGGGTCTTGACTGTTGAAACCTCTAAAGAAGAGCTTGGTATACCTTCCTAATACTCTCTCATCTTTATTCCCAAACGCTCAAGATGTTCTCATTTTCCATTGCTACCTCCCCTTCCTCCATCTGTCTTTTCCTTGGCATAGAGTCCAACTCTTAACATTGTGCACAGGGCCCTTCATGATTTGGCTTCTGCTTTTCTCCAGCCAGCAGTTCCCACATCACACTCTGAGTTCCCGTCATATCCAAAAGTCTTTCTTAGCTCTCCCTCCGATGTGTTCTCTCTCACCTCAAGGTTCCTATACGGCCTTCATTTGTCTCCACTTCCTAGAACCCAGCATCAGAACAACTGCATCAGTTTCACCTGGGAAAGCTTTTAAACATGAGATTCTCCCTTAAATATTCTGATTGAAAAGATCTGGAGAGAGATCCTGGAATATATAGCTTCAGAGAATTTTCTGGAAACTCTGAAGAACAGCCAAGTTTGGGAACCATACATAGGCATTACGTTCTAGAAACCCTTCTCCTATTTGTCCTTCAGTCCAACTGGACTACAGATGCCTTTGACTGCATGTCTCCCGATAATGTCCATTCCATGAGGACAGGTAAACTCTCTGGCTTAGAATAGGTTCACAAAATATTCTTTGAATTCAATTGAAACTGAAATATTTCCTTACCTGCTCTGAATAAAACAAAACCAAATTTCTTCTGGTCTGGTTTTTGTTTATTTGCTTATTTTTGGAGAAACAGTATTTAACAAAAACAAGATACCAGAGAAATTACAAAATTGCAAAACATTTTTAGAAAGACTAGTAACATTCATCCTTGGTTGATGTCCAAATGTATATGATGCTAGGCCTATCCTCCCTTAAACTTCTTATCCTTGTTTTAAAATTTATACCACAAAATTTCCTGCCTCTTGTTTTACCAATCTTTTATTTTGAGATGTGGTGAGCTTAACTGTGTTTCTTAGTAAGGCGACTCACTGGTTCGCTTTCTTTGTGTCCTCCAATCTCTCTCTCTTTCTTTTAGTCTTTCTTTCTCTCAAACTTTCCTTGTTTCTCTCTCTGTCTCTCTCTCACACATGCAATTTTCCAACAGCTTCTGCTAAGATTGAAAAACAGTAGCTGATCATCGTGGGGTCCCCATGACTGCAACAGTCCACGGTCTTCCTTTGCTCCTGAGCTGTCCCCATTCTTGAAATGCCATGTTTCTAGAACTACTTGAGGCAAATTATTCTCATGGATGTTGAGACAGCCAGTGCTGTGGTATAGACTCTTGCATCTCAGCAAGTAACAAGGCATAGTTTTATGCTATTAGCTGTTAATTTGTTAAAGCCAATGATATTATCTGACTTAAACTATGAAGGTACGAATCTATTTTGTTTGTGCCCTAAAAAAAAAAAAAAAAAAAGGCAACACCATTTTGAAAAGCAAAACATGCAATAATTAAATATACTTTCCCAGAGAGATCAGGAGCAGATGTTCTGTCTCTTTCATATAGTGGGAGGGTGCGGATTCTTAAGGGAGTTGTACCCGGAGCATGTTTCATAATGTTAAAAAGTCATGGGGTTTGAAGAAAGTCCCTAAACATGGGAGGTCTGGTTGAAATAAATTCATATTTGTGCAGCAAAACAAAAGGGAATTTACCACACTTCTTGGCAATTGTATAATTTTGAATTTTTCCCCAAACTTTCAAGATGTGAAAGATTATTATCATCACAAATTAGTTTTTGAAACTGAACAAAAGAAAACATTTTTTTTTTTAACCTGGCTAAGACAATTTTGTGACCAAAGTGACTGTGATTTCTATAGCATCATCCCACGAGCCCATACAAAACAAAAGAAAACAAAACAAAATCAGACAATGTGAAAAGCGAAGTCAACAGTGGTAGATGGAAAAGAAGGAATAGTCTTTCTTTTGTCTACATAATATGAAGTGATTCTCAGACAAGTGGAACTATTAGAACCTCTAGGGAACTTCTGTCAAACTCCCCATGCCCATATATTATTGAGTCAAGTAATATTTCTTTCTACACTTAAGATCTTTTAATTACGTGAATCTTAGAGATCCCACTTCTTTCCTCAGTCATGTCTCATGAACCCCAAATCACGATGCCAGTTTGCTTAGGAAAGGAACACACTCACGTTTCGTAATTACTGATGTCACGGCCTCTGTTGATCTTGTCTTTTTGGCAAATTCACAGTTCCGGTAACAGAGCGGCTATCTTCCTCTCTCCATCTTCTACCCAAGGATCTAAGTTGCCTGGGGTCAGGGCAGGTATAGTTGGGAAAGTCTCCTGATGATTCCAATGGTCTTTATCCATGCCAACTTGGAATCCTATTTCTCAATTTGAAATCAGTGGAACAAGGTACAAACTCTTGAAAGAAGTGTTTCTTTTAGGGAAAGGATGGTTTGATTTGCTGATACACTCCCCTATAGCCACCCACTGAAACTGCTCCACGACACTGGTCACATTATGACAGATCTGCCTCTGAAGGTGAAGACAACCACTCTTTATTTTCTAAGACATTTGCTTCGGAATATGACGAGCTTACTTTATGCACTCTATCCATGATTAAATTCCTCTTTAGTCGCTTATAATTTTATTCTTTTCTGATCTCTCTTTCAGTGACCATGAAAAATCTGCCTGGAATGAATCCCTCTGAGACTGAACTAATCCTTCAAATTTATGCCGTTTCTTAGAGTTGGAAGGAACATGAGATATTATCTCCCACAGTTTCTCAGTAATTCATTTTATAATCTCCAAGCCAGATTGTTCCTTAGGAGCAAAGATGGCCATGCTACATCGTGCTTACTTTGGACTCATTATCAGGGAACAGCCAGTCACTAAGAAAGATATTGTATTTGCTAGAGTCAGCAAAAACGAGGCAAATCCCCGACTCGACAGCTGCAGCAATAGGTTCAACATTCCAATGACTGCAAAGATAGCACAGGACTGGGCCATGTCTCATTCAAAGCATAAGTTTGCTGTGAATCAGAGCCAATTTGATGGCTACTAACAACAAAATCAGTCACTGCAGTATATTTTAAAAAATCAGAAACTGCCACCTCACATGGAAATATATTTTGTTTGTGGAAAACATGCTATTGAGCCAAATGAACTTTGTTTCTTTTCTTAACTTCTTTTAGTTATATGAAGTTTAGAGATTTTCTCTCTTCCCTTCATCACATCTCATGAACCCTAAGTCAAACTGTCAGTTTGCTTAGGGTGGAATGCCTTCACAGCTACAAAGAATGACTCACTTCATGCCTTCTGTTGAGCTTTATTTATTTTTTCCAGGAAATCCACAATTCTGGTAAATACACAACTATTTTGGTGCTATTCATATAAACCACTCCCCCCTCCTCCCCAACCACCATGGTGGTCATGTTGGGAAATGGAAACAGCGAACCTTGCCTGTTCCTTGGTTAGCTCAAGGTAGAGCTTCAGAGAGTGGCTACATAGGAGAAAAAGATCCTGGATCAACCTTATGTGACAGCTTAGAAGTCCTGACTACAGCCCTAACTTCTCATGATACTCTGTAGGTCACATGAAATCAAGCTGGTAGTCAATCCTGTGAAAAAAATTGTGATAGTTGGATATTTGGTATCATATAGAACAAGTATCTTGTTTACTGAAGTTTTACTCTGTCATCTGGTGGTTCTGGCGTTACTAGGACACGACTTATTTTTGTGTATAGAATAGTCACTTGCTCACTTGCTGTCTGGGTTTCTGGGGTCATTTCTCACACTTCTGCTCCAGAAATGCATGCACTTGGTAAATACATCTTCACTGCTAAGACTAAATTTGCTTTCCTGTTAAAAATGTGGGCCCTCCATCTCTTTTTGGAAACGCTGGTGGCATAGTATTAAATGCTACAGCTGCTAATCCAAAGGTTGACAGTTAAAGTCCACCACGGACTCCTTGGAAGTTCTATGGTGCAGTTCTGCTCTGACCTATAGGGTCACTGTGAGTTGGAACTGACTTGATGGCAATCATTTTATATCTTTTCTAAAATCCTTGCCTTCTTAAGAACACTAATATTGGTTTCCTCTTCTAGCTGAAGTTTACAACTTTCTATCACTTAAACAGCTTACTTCGTGTTTTATTTACTTTCTTCTCCAATGCTAAATACAGATTTTAGAGGTTCTCTTTTCTGTATTTCCTGCCCAAATTCCCTGTTTGAGATTGATGAGCTTCTTGATAAAAAAAAAGTCGTGCTGAGCCTCCTTTGCCTGTATCCTGGGAGGTAGTATGTAGCCTGAATTCAAGACCAAGCTAGAGGACACATTTGGTCTTGAAGTGGCTCCCATGCGATTAACCCAGAAGGCACTACAAAAGGGCTTTTAGCTCTTTTGAACTAAAGAGGAAGTGAGTTAAAAGCACTGTTTGTCAACAGGGTGATGTTAGAGCAAAAACAAGGAAAGAGGCATCAGAAGACACAGGTCTTATGACTCTGAACAAGTCACTTACCCTTTGCTGACTATGGTTCTTTCCCTCCCTTCCTCCCTTGCTCCCTCCCTCCTTCCCTATGATTCATTAAGGTTGTGTGTCACTTGGCTGGGTCATGATTCTTAGTGGTTTGGCAGTTATTAATAGTTCAGTAGTCACATAACGATATAATCGCTTCTACAATGAGCTCTGAAATAATATGATCACCTCCATGCTGGGATCTGCTCCGAGCAGCCAGTTAGTCGAGAGGAATTTACTTGGGTGTAGGACCTGCATCTAACTAGGCTTTGGGGCCTTTGCTAGCTCTGGATCCTGTAGCTGGCTCCTGTTCATCTGACCTCTGAATTCTTGGTACTTGAGCTAGCAGCTTACTCATCAGTCTTGTCATTCATCAACCTCCACAGTCTGTGAGCTATCGGCCTACCGGCTTATCTGCTGATCTTGGGGTCTGTCAGCCTCCACAGCCTGTGAGCCAGAGGCCTGTTGTCTGACCAGCTGATTTTGAGTTCACCAGTCCTGCAGCTGTGTGAATCAGGGGAAGCTTCCAGCCTGACCTATGGACTTACAATTTTTAGCTTCTACAACCACATCAGCCATCTCCTTGATACAAATCTCTGTCTGTCTTTCTATCTGTCTGTCTGTCTGTCTATTTATGTATCTATCTATCTACCTGTCTATCTGTCTATCATCTGTCTATCTGTCTGTCTGTCGGTCGGTCGGTCAGTCTGTCTGTCTGTCTATCTATCTACTAACCTATCTCTATTTATCTATCTACACATACATATATAGATGCTTTGCTGGTTTTGTTTCTCTAGAGAACCAAGCCTAAGACTCTCACTCATTCACTCACTCCGCAAGCGTCTGTGGAGTCCTTTTAAATGCTGAGATAGGGTGCTGGCTCTTACTGATCTTTCATTCTAATAGAAAAACATGAACAGTAAACAGAGAAACAGGTTCAAAATAAATAGATGAGGTGACTGTAGATAGTTTTAAGTGTCAGGGGAAAAAATAGAGTCAATAAAAGAATTGAGAGTAATAGAATCATAGAACGAGAGAAGATTAGTTGACTTAGGTTATCGTGAGGAAGCAACATTTGAAGAAAGATCTGAATGTTGGGAAAGCATGTGCTGTGAGAAGTTTGGTGGACGAGAGTCCTAGGCAGAGAGAATGTCATAGTATAAAAGCCTTGAACTGGTAATGTGCTTGGCGAGAGTCAAGGGTAGAAAGAAGCTGTGTGGGGCTGGAACACAATAAGGAAGTGGCGGAGGTGGGGAAGTAGGAGGTGGAAGGCGCCATAAATAGAAGGTCATAAGAAGTGAGGTCAGAGAGACGGGTTTTATGGTCCACATAAGGACACCCTTGTCAGTTATAAAATGAAATCTGGATATTTTGAAGTCTGATGGGAAGCCTTTGATAAGTGGTGCACACATGTGTTGTGTGCCACACACACGTGTGTGCGTTTCTGTGTTTAAGATCTTAATCTCCAGAAAATGGTCAAATGTTTACATAATTTTTTGTGTGTATAGAGTGACAAGCTTAAGATGAAGAAATGAAGATCTTGTAATTCTAATTATGCTTATACAATTCTAATTTGCTCAGTATTTGTTGTGTGTCTTCTCTGTGCCAGGCAAGATACTCACTGCCACAGATTGCTGTTGTTGATATTTGCTACCAAGTCATCTCTGACTTATAGCTATCCTGTGTATTACAGCATGATCATATTCATGATCATTGATATTTTAGAGCCCCCTGCTGCAGCTGTTGGGCCATTCCATTTCATGGAGCGCTTCTCTCACTGTTGCTGACCATCTCTGTCACCAAACATGATGCCTTTCTCTAGCAATTGGCTTTTCCCGGTGATGGATACAAAGTAACTGAGCAGAGGTCCCATCATGCTTTCTTCTGGAGAACATCCTGGTTGTATTTCTTCCAAGACTAACTTTTGTTGTCAAGAACAGAGCAGTGAAATCGGTCGTGGCCTTGCCCTTAAGGAACATTCAGAGCAAAAGAGTATCAAACAAGTCTAGATGTAGACTGAACAGTAGGAGACAGGCCTAGTCTTTGGGAAGCATAAAGAAGGGGTGGGAGGTATCATTTTCCTAAATAGAAATGTCTCCATGACAACACAATATGATCTTGCCCACTTTACAGGTTGTTTCAGAAAGAGGGCTTTGCCTTAGGATAAAAAACTTCCTTATTTCAGTTGAAAAGAGGAACCAGTTTCCAGGATCTGTTCTGATGTTGTTTGCTGCCTTTGCTTTGGAAATGAGCAAAAGATTTCCCGCAATCTTTGAACTTCTTGCTTTAATCTAAATATGATTTGCTTTTGCTGTGCAAATGATTACACCTTCTATAATCATTTGCAGTAGAGTATCGAAAAATGTAAATTTATTCACCCATTATCATGTAAATTCTGTTTGAATATTTTCTGTGTTACTGTACTTTTTTCCCCCTTAAGTTTCTTTTCTTTCTGGGCTGTAGGAGAGAGTAGATTTTAATATCACCAAACGAACACTTAAAAAAATATATACGTATATGTATATTTAACTCTCAACTTTGCAGAAAGCTGCATTTGGAGAGTCTACCCTTATTAAATACATGCTGATGGAAGGGAAGGATCCGAAGCCGGTAGCAGAAGCTGCTGGCAAGGCAGGCCCAGCAGAGGGGCATGTGGATGAAACCAAGGCAACAGCACAATGGGCTCAAATACAACTCAGCCCCCTGAGAAGGTCAGCATTTAAAACTTCCTTATCATGAGAAACGGCTCATCCAAGGAAGATTTGGGGGGAATGGAAAGTGAATAATTGCTGTTATTAACAGAAACAATTCCTGGAAGGGGTGTAGATGAACAATTCGGTGGAGAAATGGATGATTAAGTGTGTATTTGTCCAAATGAGTAGATCTCTTACGTCTTTATTAGTGTTCGATGGCCTAGTTATCTTCTTTCAATTCATGAGAAAGTAAGTTCAGGTAGGAGAGGGATAAAGACTGAGAAGTAGTTTCAAAAACAAAAGGTGTGGACTTGTAAAGTGTCTTTATTTCGTTCAGAGCTGCCCTGACCAGCTTTGATGTTAAGAGTTTCAGGCAGCTTTTGCAAACTGTTTTGCTGATGTGGAAATCATCAGGAATCCATGCAGGCTGCATTATGACAGACACTTCCAATGGTGGTGTTCAAAGAAAAAGATGAAGGTAAAGTGCTATAGAAAGTGCTATAGTCTATAGAACTATCTTCCATTATGGGCTGGGTAATTGTGACAGTTCCTTCTAAGTCCGTGAGATGTTCAAGGTTAGTATGTTAGCCATTTTCAACGTTGCTGTTGCTGTTATGTCATCTCTGATTCTGTTGGTATACAACAGAAAAAAACACGCCTGATCCTACGCCATCTTCAGGATCCTTGGTATGTTTGGGTCCATTGTTGGAACTGTTGATGTGATGCCTTTCATCCTAGAGGGCTCATCTTTCAGCATTACGCTGTGCAATATTCCACTGTGAATACGAGTTTTCATTAGATATTTTTTAAAAGTAGATAGCCAGGCATTTCTTTTTGACAGTTTTAGTCTTGAAGCTCTTCTGAAACCTGTCCATCATGGTGTCCTTGCTGATATTTAAAACACCACTGACATAGCATTCAGCATGTAGCAACTTGAAAGCTACCAGCATGTGACAAACTGACAGATAGCTGATGTATCAACCATAGAGGCCAGGCTAAAACACAGTAACAACAGCTTCCCCAATCCCAGTAATTTCTTTTTTTCCTTTTTTTAAAGGTGCATTTCCCATTCATGCTCTTTTCCATTGTCTTTTCTGCACTGTCTTATCTCTGTAACTCAGCCTGACAGAACAACAACCAGCCAAGAAATTGCTGGTTAGTGTGGACAGAGAGACAAAAGAGAATGGCAAATTGTACACAGGCTCTTAAAACTTTTACTTGAGGTGAAATTCTGTGCCATTTCCTTTCCTGGCCAGTGCAAATCACACAAGCACATATAACCTTAAGAGGTCAAGGATTTACAATCCTGCCACGTGCTCTGATACAAAGTCAGGAAGATTTTTTAAAAGCATTAATGACTGTCACAGCATTAAACACTGCACAAAAGTAAACTACGGACAGCAAGTGACAAGAATGCAAAGCTCCATACAATCTTTTCTAATTTGTAGCAAGTGTGTGTGTGTGTGTGTGTGTGTGTGTGTGTGTGTGTGTGTGTATTTCATGCACATAAACTCTTTACAAAAGAGTAGAGCTTAGAGGTGAAGACAGATGACGCTAAAGACGGAAAGAAGTTATAATCTCTATCCATTCCTAGTAACTCTCTTATGCATTTGTAACTACAGTACAACTGTTTAGTTTATGTTCTAAGAACTGCTGCCTTATGGACTTAGAATGAACTGAGTTGGGGGCACCTTCTGGATATGACTAAAGAGATTTTCCCAGGCAGAGAAAAAGAAAGGGATTAAACTGTTTTAGGAAAGTGGAATGTAGTTGTTTCTCCTGGGTGCCCAGCAAGGAAGCATGGTGTCTGGGAGAGAAATGGAAAGGCTTCTCTGGGAAGGAAGCAATTCCCACCCTCTGGGTTTCTAATCTTGTGTCCTGCTTTCTCTGGTGCAAAAATAATTGGGGGAAATAAGCACATTTTCCTTTCTCTTCACCTAGAGGATAATCCTTAAGAGGAGGCTGATCATTTTCCACACATCCTCACTGATCTACCAATCTTCTGCATGATAATTGCTTTATTGAGATTACAAACTGCCCTGGAATCAGGCCTGACAGGTCAGCCACTACATCCCTGCAGCCAGGAAAAAATTGACAGTTTGCACATCCTCAGGTTAGCTTCACATTAATTAAAGCTTCACACTGTACTGTGCTCCCCCTTTTGTCATTCACATGGGTTTTTAAAATCCTGCCACTTACAAATAAGGCTAAATCCAAATGCCACACTTGCATCTAAATGTACAGAAGCAGGCCTACTCTTAATTGCTGGGTACAGTGAGAGAGGGAGTTGGTGGGTAGAGATGACAAGGGTAATGAGATGGAAGAGCAACAGAATTCAATTTCCTATCAAATAATTTTAAGACTGATTTAAGGCACTGTTTTGCTAACGGAAGACTTTGCAAGCCCAGGGTCAGAAGCATATTAACTATGAGTTTGCCTGTGTTCACGGCCATGGAGGCTTCCCCAAATTTAAGAGTTCATATGAGACTCTCAATACAAACAGCTTACCTGATACAAATCTAAGATTCATTACTTGATGTTAAGGATTTAATTGTGTCCTCCCCCCTCAACTCCCCCTGCCACCTCCCACCAAGGAATAAATGTTGAAATCCTAACGTCTGTTCCTGTAAAATACAACCCTGATTTGGAAATAATGTTTCCTTTTTGTTATGTTAATTAAGTCCTACCAGTGTTCCGTGGATCTTAAACCTAATCACTTCTGAGTCATAAAAAGACAGAATAAACTCAACACAAAGACACATGTAGCATGGGAAGACAGACGGAATGTGAGGATTGTCTACAAGCCAAGGATTGCTAAGGAACCTAGGAATGCCCAGGGCTACGAACGAGGAAGTTCCATCTCAACGCAACTGAGACCAGAAAATAAAACACCCAACACTGTGAAGTAATTCCAAACATTAACCTTATACCAAAAACCAAACTTGTTGTGAAGTTGATTCTGAGCTTATAGGCAGTCGGACTGCCCCCATAGCGTTTCCAAGGAACAGTTGGTGGATTTGGACTATAGAGATTTTGGTTAGCAGCCAAGCTGTTAATCACTGTGCCACTGGAACTTCCATTAACTTCCTAGATTTTTTTTTTCTGTCAGTCAGGTGTTCTCATGACTAACGAAGAAAGCTACTCTATTATATTTCATTTTAACAAACAATTTCTTTGCTAAATAGGAATAGTTTTGGGACATCTACTTACATCAGATTTTAATGATTGCTCATTAAACAAGCTTGAATTTGGCTAATGTAGATTTCAAACATACATGAATCAGTCCTAAATGATCCTTCACTAATTAGAAAAATGCTTCTGAGTTGCTGGCTATAACCTAAGTTGTTCAGAATGATGAAATCTTCAAGACAATTTTATGTGGTTGTAATCACTAATTCATCAGCAAACCTGAAATCACATTTACATGGTACCTGTTCTACAAAATGAATTAATGTGAAAATACAAAAACAAAAACTTATAGAGCCCCTTGTAACTTTTCACCACTATATCTCTAGCATGTACCACTCTGCTCAGAACAGTTGTTCAATAGACATTTTTTGACTGATCAGCTGGCATGGCTTTCCCACAGTCAGGAAGAGATTCTGGAGGCTCTTGAGTAGGCTGGCAGAGCTGTTGACTTCAAGAGTGACAATCCAGCTACTGATGATCTTAGGGTTTGAGGAAGTAAGAGTGGGGAGAACAGAGATAAAATGAAAAATAAAAGAAAGAATGGAAACAGTTCTAGATCATGGAGCCTAGATGTGTACACATCTCTATTGCCTCAGGTGGCTTTTGGTATCACACACACCAAGAATTATCTGCTCAGCCTACCCTTAGAGTTAGAGTCCATGTCCCCATCAATAGCTGCCACATCCACCCTTTCCATTTTGTCACTGACTTGCCTCAAGCAAGATGGATCTTGTCATCAGCACAGATATTAGTGACTGTAGAAATCGTCAGCTAAGCATGACCACATTTTAGAGTGATATAGGGGACTGCTAACAATGACTGTATAGGACACAGTTGACAGTGACTCTATAGGACACGGCTGACAATGACTCTATGGAACACAGCTGACAATGACTCTATAGGACATGGTTGACAATGACCCCATAGGACACAGTTGACAGTGACTCTATAGGACACGGCTGACAATGATCCTATAGGATACGGCTGACAACGACTCTATGGAACACAGCTTACAATGACTCTATAGGACATGGTTGACAATGACCCCATAGGACACAGTTGACTGATTGTATAGGACATGGCTGAAAATGAGTCTGTGGGACACAGCTAACAATGGCTCTGTAGTATACTGTTAACAATGACTTTATAGGACATGGCTGACAATGACTCTATGGGTCATGGCTAAAAACGACTCTATAGTGCATTGCTAGCAATGACTCTATAGGACACAGCTGACAATAACTCTATAGGACATGTTGACAATGACTATAGTACATGGCTGACAATGAAATGACACTATGTGGTACTGCTAACAATGACTCTATAGGACATGGCTGACAATGACTTTGGGTTGTCAGATGCTAATTGGACTCCCCAGCAATGCTGGGTGCTGTGGTGACCCTACAACTAATCCATCCTTTCAGTAGGTATTTCCTTGCTTTTTCACTTGTGTTTTAGTCAGCTAGCCAAGCCAAGTGGCATCAAGTCGGATCTGACTCATGGCAACCCTAGTGCTACTCTAATAGAAATAACTACAAATAAAAAGGCTTTAAAAAGAGAAATTTTATTTGTCATAGTTTAGTAAGCTAAAAGTCCAAATTCAGGGTGTCACCTCCAGGAGAAAGCTTTCTCTGCTGGCACTGGAGGAAGGTCCTTGTCATCAGTCTTCCCCTGGACTGTAAGCTTCTGAGGTTCAGGGACTCCAGTCCTTTCCAAACGATGCACTCAGCTCCTGACACTGCTTTGTGGTGGGTAGGAGGTGCCCAGATGTCTGTGCTAGCTCATCTCCTTTATATCTCAAGACTGCCTCAAGGCAAAAAACTGCTAACACAGCTGCCACCCATCCACCCTTAGTAATATCATAGAGGTGGGAATTCCAACATGGAAGAACATCACACAATACCAGGAATTATGGCCCAGCCGAGTTGTTACAGATATTTTAGGGAACACAATTCAATCCATGAGAGCTTGGAACATATTATCTATACATATGTATAGATACATCAAAAACCAAATCAAACCTACTGCTGTTGAGTTGAGTCTGACTCATTGTCACCCTAGAGGTCAGGCTAGAACTGCCCCATAGAGTTTCCAAGGAGTACCTGGTGGATTTGAACTGCAAACCTCTCGGTTCGCAGACATAGCACTTAACCCACTACACCACCAAGGCTCCTCATATTAATATATTGCATATAATATAAGGCTAAAATGTGCAATATTACACAGTATTGAAGAATTCGATAATTAAAAAAAAATAATCCCTATTACTTCAGACCCTACAAACATACTATGCCAGATGAGAGATCTTAATACCCCAGAGTTCAAAATAATCTTTCCTTTCTTTTCTCTCCCTTTTTCCCTCACTTTGTACTAGAATTGTATGTGTTCCCATCTTCCTTCCATATTATTAGATAATATCTTGCTTGAGAGCAAAACCCTATCTTTTAAAAACTCTTTTAATCTATTAGAAGTACTAACTAGGATGTGGTTTTGATAAATGTAAGAAATAAAAAGATGAATCTGACGAAACAATGATTCAGGAATAAGAAATCTCGTTTGTGCTGACCTTAAGGAGTGCAAAAGCATTTTAAAACATACTTTCCTTTCTGATGAACCTTCGAAAGCCAATTTCTGTTAAATGAGTTTACATCTAAATTTTAGTGCTGTTGATAGTTAACTCAAGGGTCTTGTATCTACACTTAATGTCACCAGCCACATCCTGTCATTGATCTAAGGCAATAACTCTCTCTAGAAATCAATGGGGAGTTCTATGTAAAAATCAATGGCAGGATATGGCCTGTAAGAATAGTGGTTACTGTAAGCATTTGGCTTTGAGGCTACCATAAACATTAGTCTTTTAGGGTAACCCTTTATGCTATGTTCAAAGAATACAATTAAAAACAGTTCTATTCTTCAGAAGATGGAGAAAATGAGAGGAAGGAAGTAGCGCACTTGTGCAGGGTGATCTGTCATGTTACCATATTTTTCAGTAGCCCTGTGTTGTCTTTTCAGTTGTGTTTTCTTTTCAAGAAAAATCTGTGAAAAAGCACAAAGGCCTTTAAAAAACAAAGTCTAAATCCCTGAATGCAAAGTAGGTGCGTACTACCCTGCAGAAGGATACAGATCTGCTCACAAAAGTGGACCAGCTGCTTTTCCACTTTCACACGTTAGTTCTGAGCTCACCTGGATACACTCTGGTCACAAAGACATACCCAGTATATCAAAGAGAGAGGAAGAAAAAAATCACACTTGAGAGGACACATTTATTCATAATACAAAAGCCTTTGTGTTTTCTAGCTGGCAAAAACATCTGAAAATTAAATTCTAAAATAATTTGACGAAAAAATATAAATCATATTGAATGAAATGTTGCAAAATTTTCATTTATCTTTGATTATTTAGTCGATAATACTCCGTGAAGGCATGGAAGTATCTCCTGTAGAAACTAAAAGAAAAAAGGAGTATAAAAAAAATCAAAAGATAGAGGCCATTGAGTGAATTTAGACTTGTGGGAACCCCGTGGGGGTCTGAATAGAACTGTGATTTGTGGAGCTTTCAGTGGCTGCGTTTTCAGAAGTAGATTTGTCAAGCCTTTCTTTCCAGATGACTTTGGATGGGCTAGAATCTCCAACCTTTTATTTAGCAACCAGGTATGCTAAGTATACCACCCATGGTTTTCCTTATAGAAATCAGAATGTAGTTATTAGTGAGCCAAAAAACCAAACTCATTGCCATTGAGTTGATTCCAACACACAGTGACTCTGTGGGACAGAGTAGAACTGCCACATAGTTTCTAAGGCTGGAAATCTGCTTCTTTATAGAAGCAGACTGTCGCATCATTCTCACGCGAAACAGGTGGCATATTCCAACTCCCAAACTTTCCATTAGCAGTGGAAGGCTTAACCACTGTGCAACCAGGGCTCCTATCAGTACCCATCCACAAGTAGACATTTTAAATTAACCAACAGAGGATCCACATACACCACACTCTCACTTTATTTTTAGAGTTAAGTAAGACACGGGGTGACTGGGCCACGGTTGTATGCTGGCCCCTCACTCTTGGATGTCCTAAATGAACATACTCATTGTATTGTCAGCCTGCATATGTCAGGTTCTGATAATATCGAGCACTAAGGGACATCAGGGGGTTGAGTCTCCTGCCTAGTAATGCTTTGATTCAATCACTTAGTGTAGAAGGTTCTTTATGAACAATGGTCTCAACTCTTTTTCACACTGTATTTAAAATTGCACCGTATTAAATAAAATGGAAAAGGGAACTTTCTCTTCTCTTGAGTATCATGTCCCTCACCAAAAAGACGGCTTGCATTTAGAAGCGATCCCAACATCTGAAGCAGAAGTGTTTGAGTTAAAATACAAATATCGGGGCATGGACATTAAAAAAAAATTAGCCAGTATCGTTACAATATGTACTTAAATAGTATACACGTTTTTTGTAGATCTAAAATGGATAATAAAAATAAATACATCTCATATATAAAATCTATGGAGGAAAATGGTAGAAAGCCATTGTGATTAAAATAATGCCCAAAAGAAAGCAGAGCCAGTAGATGGTACAAAGTGGAACGCTCTTAAAAGGAGAGTAGGCTTTTATAACCATAGAAGTTGGAGCAGCTAAAGTTGTAACGTAGAGGATGTAGAACTGAAGAATTTTGCATGAATAGAGAAATTTTGTCAACAACTAGAGAAAATTCCCAGAATTTAAGGGAAATAAAGACAAGTGACATTAGGTGACGAATGATTTGCTTATTTTAATCTGAAATTATTAAGCTAAAGACATAAAACTGTAGTCTTTCTCAGTCACATAGTTAGCCTCTCTCTTCCTGAATTCTTTATATCTGTGAGTTAAGTAGCATTCAATGATCACTGCAGGACACACACACACACACACACACACACACACACACACACACACACACACACACACACACACTCTCTTCTGTGGAAATCAGGAAGAAAGGAACAGAAACCAGTTAAATACCTGTCTTTTGTACTTCTTAAGACAGAAGAGAAAGAAACTAAGGGATCCAAAAGTCAGCAAGAAAGAAGGACAACATCTCCCCACTTCATTCCATTCTTTTTCTCTAACTTTATTCATTATCCACTCTATAACAATGTGAGTGTTCATTATGTTCTAGACACAGCGGTAAGCACTGAGATAACACTTCCTTCAAGGGGGCCACAGATGGACAAATAAACTCACACTGAAGATACTCCTTGTGAATCAAGTTCTTTGCGAATACATGAAGAGCCACCTAAGACAGCCTTTGTAAGAAATCTTACCAGGGAAGAGTTTTTAGAAGAGAATGCTAAAAGCAAAAATTTAGAGGGCAAATCAAATTTAGACCGAGTAGAAAAGGGCCATTTTGTTTACTTATTTGTATATGCATTTGTTTATTTTTCACGGGTTAACAAAGTGATCTTTTACAAAATATTTTATTTTACAAAACCAAAAATAAAAAAAACCACAGGTAAGATAAAGCAGAAACCAAAGTAAATTGCTGCCTAGAGGAGGTAGTTGGAAATTTGATGGGAATAAGACTTTTCTGAATGTGTCTCCAAAAAAATTATTATGCTTTAAGCAAACTTTATAATCCAAGTCAGTTTGTCAGACAAAAACTTGTGCATACACACTGCTATATAGCTCTAGCTATTCTTCCCACCCTGTGACAGCTTACTCTTCCTCTCCACTGTGTTTCCCATGTCCATTCAGCCAACTCCTGGCCCCCTCCACCTTCTCATCTTGTCTGTGGACAGGGGCTGCCCACTTTGCCTCATGTATCTACCTAAGCCAAGAAGCACACTCTTCACCAGTATCATTTTGTGTCTTATAGTTCTAGTTCGATCTTTGCAGAATCGGTTTTGGGACTGGTTTCAGTTCTGGGCTAAAAGAGAGTCCAGGGGCCTTGTTTTCTGGGGCCCCTCTAGTCTGCCAGAACATCAAGTCTCGTCTTTTTAGTAGAATTCTAGTTTTGTACACCATTTTTTTCCCTGCTACATCAAGGACTGTTTATTATGTTCCCTGTCAGGGCAGTCTTTGGTGGTGGCCAGGCACCATCTAGTTTTTCTGGCCTCACACTGATGTAGTCTCTGGATTATACAGCCCTTTCTGTTTCTTGGGCTCTTATTTTCCTCGTAGCTTTGATGTCTTTAATTTTCCTCTGCTCCAGGTGGGTTGGGAGGAATTGATGCTACTTACATGGCCACTCTACTAGCTTTTAAGAAGAGAAAGAGGGTTTTAAAAAACCATTTGAAAAGATAGTGTTAGTCAGACTTGTTGAATAGGAGACATGAAGAATGAAGGAGAGGGAAGATTTAGGATGCTTTAGAAGAAAAACTGTCAACAGTAATTCCACTACTGGGAATATATCCTACAGAATCAAGGCTTTTCACACCAACGGACACATGCACAAGAATGTTTATTGCAGGACAGTGCACGACAGCAAAAAGATGGAATCAACCCAGATGCCCAACAACAGAGGAATGGATAGGTGAACTATGGTATATATATTCAATGGAGCACTACGCAATGATAAAGAATAATGATGATTCCAGGAAACATCTCATAACCTGGTTTCAACTGGAAGACATTACATTGAGTGAAAGTAGTCAGCGACAAAAGGACAAATATTGTATGAGACCCCTACGATAAGATCTCAAAAACAGACTTATGTATACAAGAAAAGACTCTTTGACAGCTGCAAGGGAGGGGGGGAGGGAAGGCGAGGGGAGCAGGGTTTAGATTTGATAGTTGCTAGAAATCTGGTTGGGTGAAATCGGTGATAGCACACATTAGAAACAAGAACAACATTAAGTGGATTTCAGCATAACTTGAGTACTCCTTCCATCTTAACCCAATATTGCAAGGATAGAGTAGCTGGGGCAGGGGGCAGGGGACTATGCTCTTAGGTGAAATTGAGGCCAATTGGCACAACTATCATTTTGCTAAGATGACTCTCTGCACCCCACATTGGTGAGTGGCGTCTGGGATCTTAAAAGCTGCCAAGCTGCCATCCAGGGGCACAGCAAACAGTCTCAACTCAGCAGGAACAGATGCTCACTGAAGACCAAAATGACCTGGAGTAAAGATAATCCAGAAGACAGAGAGACCCACATGAGTAGGTATTGATTTGGGATCAGAAGAACTGGATGGTGCCCGGCCACCACCAGTGATAGCTGCAGTGGAGCTCACTAAGCTAAATCTCACCGGCACCACAAGAGTAAAAAGTGGTGCACCCTGAGATCTCCGCTAAAAGACTTCAATTGATGGTCCAGCAGTTTCGGGGTTCCCCCGGGAGCATGGCCCTTGCCCATAAATCATAATGAAGGTCTGCTCTTCTGACACGAATGGATTGGGCTTGGCAATGTAGAGTGACCATATACTGGATGCAATTTATGGTTCTATACATCTATATCATTCCGCTGACCTCTGGCTGGAGGAAAGAGAGGGAGTAGAGAGAAGGGGAAAGGAAACTGTTGAGAGGATGAGACACGTATGGAGCAGAGAGGAATAGTGTGCTGTCTCTGGGCAGGGAGAGTAGTGCAAGTTGCATATAGGTGGGCATTTAAATTTATACGGGAATGTACATTTTCACTGACTCATAATAAAGAAAGAAAGAAAAGACTATGAGGATACCAAAGATCATCACATGTCTAAGGAACTGTCAGCAGTTTAGGGGTTCCTGGGACTTGGTTTTATGAAAGGGAAGTGATGAGAAAGAAGGCTGAGTAGGAAGGTAGGTAGGAGCCAGATGGTGAAAAGTTTTGGATGCCAATCTAAAGGCAACAGGAAGTTGTTCAGCTATGTTAAGGAGAGACATAAGGTTACTTGTGTTACTCTGTTGTAGATAAAAAGAAATCTTTTGAAAGAAAGACATTTAAGGAAGCATAATTATTTCAATAGGAAGTTGTAAGGTACAGCATCTTGAATGACTGGTTTCTGGCTTGAGTAACTGGGACAAAGTGTTCTTAATGCAGCCTGAACCTCAAGGAGGCAGGAGAGAGTGCTGCCCCAAAGCTCAGCAGAGATTAGCTTTTACAAGGTACAAGGACTCAAGAGAAAGAGGTAAGAAGAGAGCACACTGTGACAGATTCATATTTAGGTTATACAGGTTTAAGAATTCATGCCTGTTGGCCTCTCTTTTTCTTTTCTTTTTCTTTTTGTTCTGTCGTTGGAGGAGCTGAGTCAAGGGGCAGATGCAGATATAGATGCTCTAATTGTGGAGAGGCACCAATTTCCTTTGATATTGTAATAACAGCACATGGGATGGATGGGATTGGGTGGGAAACAGATGGTTAGGTTGATTATAGATGGGTGCACTGAATTCCTCAGGAAGGCACCCTTTCATTCTACCTTCTGCCTCTATGGTGTCTGGTTAATATCTCATCAGATTGAAGTGGGTTTTTTTTCCTAGTAGGTGGTGGGATCACTGAAAGCAGGCCCAATGATTTTTCATCCCTGTTTTCTCCATGACTACTACTTCTCTTAACATTACTAGATCCTTAAAGGTTTGCTGCATGATTGGCTATATTAACATGGAGGCATTTAGAGAGATAACAGGGATATTAGGAGGTGCAGAAGTAGGTTTGGTTGAGGTTTTTTAAAGAGACTGGGATTAGTCATGAGAGTGGACTTCTGAAGTATGCTGTTGTTTCATGCCATTGATTCCAACTCACAGTGACCCTATATGACAGAGCAGAGCTGCCCAATAGGACTTTCTAGTCCATTATCTTTATGGGGACAGATTGTCATGTCCTTCCTGTTACTAAGAGTTTGTTCCATCAACCTTTCTATTAGTAACCAAGCACTTAACAATTTCACCACAAGGGCTGTAGCATGAAATAAAAAGACAAACCTGTTACTGTTGATTCACTTCTGACTCTTAGTGACTCTAGAGGAGTCACTAAGGGCCCTATAGGACCTGTAGGACCCTGGAGTGGAACTTCGCTATACTGTTTCCAAGTAGCAGCCAGTGACTTTGAATTGTCAGTCATTCGGTTAGCAGCTGTGGCTTTTAACTACTGTACCATCAGGACTCCAAAGCATATATAAACCAAAAAACCCCACTGTTGCTGAGTCAATTCCAACTCATAGAAACTCTATAGGTCAGAGTAGAATTGCCCCATAGTGTTTCCAAGTACCTCCTGGTGGTTTTGAACTGTTGACCTTTCAGTTAATAGACATAGCACTTAACCCACTACACCACCAGGGTTTTCAAAGTATATATACAAAAAAAAAAGAAAAGAAAACAACATACAGCCAAACCCACTGCTGTCGACTTGATTCCTGCCCTAGCGCCCCATAGGACAGTGTAGAACTGCTCCATAGGGTTTCCAAGGAGTGCCTGGCAGATTTGAACTGCCAATCTTTTGGTTAGCAGACAGCACTTAATCAATACACCACCAGTGTTTCCCCAAGTATATATACCCAGTGCTATCAGGTCAATTCTGACTCACAGAGAGCCTATAGAACAAAGTAGAACTGCCCCATGAATTTCCAAGGAGTGCGTGGTGGATTTGAACTACTGACTTTTGGTTAGCAGACATAGCAGGTAACCACTATGCCATCAGAGTTTGCAAAGTATATATAGCAGAGGTTAAATTCAAGTAGCTATGAGCTGTTGTCTACTTACCATTTTATGGGGCACTGAATTGGCTTGGCATGGAGAGGTAGACTGTGAACCAGATTCGCACAGTTTTGATGTAACCAAGTTGGAGCCAATTCAGCATATATTTGAGAAGTACTTATTATGCCACTACCAGGACCAGTATCAGTGTTAGTTAATGTGGAGCTGATTCTGATGCGTGATAACTCTGTGTTTGTCAGATAAGAACTAGCACTCCATAGGATTTTTGATGGCTGATATTTTAGAAATAAATGGTCAGGACCTTCTTGTGAGGTACCTCTGGGTGGACCTAAACCTCCAACACTTCAGTTGATAGCTGAGTTCTTAACCAGGGTGTCCATCACTTACTATACAAACCTATCATTTAAAAGCACAGGGCTATGCTGCACATTTGAGAATCTTTGGGAAAATTACAGTATAAGACATAGATCTTATTCTCAATTAACTTACCATCTCTTGGGGAAGCAAAATGTGGCCTAGCTTACAAGGTCTGAAAATTAAATTTGCAAACTTGCCACTGTGCCCTTAAGTTGGCAGTACTTACAAACAACTCGGTAAGGTTTCAGAACCTTGGTATCACAGTGTGCCAGTGTGTGGTGGTATCTTGCTAAGTGGTGTGCATTGTTGTTGCATGTTTTTGTGTACCATCACCAGAATGTCATTACTTGTGTTAGAGCAAGGGGAAAACGTTAAATATCTTGTTAAACTTGGCAAGAGTGGAAGCGGAATCATGGACATGACAGCCCATTTTTATAGGGCTAATGCCATGAAGAAAATGGCAGTGTGCAAATGGATTAGATATTTTTCTGAGGGGAAAGAAAGCATCACTGATGAAGAGAGGTCAGGGCAGCCAGTAATGAGCAAAACTGACAAAAACATTGCAAGAATTCATAGAATTGTGCATCAAAATTGTCAGCTGATTGTGAGAAGCTAATAGCAAACAAAGAAAACGTCGATAGAGAAATGATTAGAAAAATCTTCACTGAAAAACTTGACTTGAGAAAGGTGTGTGCAAGACTGGTTCCAAAGGAGCTCACCAATCAACAAAAGCAAAGAGAGTCAAAGTTTGCCAAGAACTTTTGGACATGCAAGATGATGTTTGGAGCCACGTTGTCACTGGTGATGAAGGATGGTACACCACTGTGACCCTGAAATAAAGCATCAAAGTGCACATCAGAAATCAGCAAATTCTCCACAACCAAAGAGTTCTGTTAGTCCAAATCAACAGTCAAAACAATGCTAGTAACCATTTTTCATATCAGAGGGATTGTTTATTATGAATTTATACCAACTGGACAAACAGTTAACCAAGTTTACTATTTGGAAGTGCTGAAAAGGCTGCGAGAAGGTTAGACAAAAACAAGATGAACTTTTCTCCAACAACTCATGGCTGTTGCATCACAACTATGCAGCAGCTCACTGGGCACTGTTTGTGAGGGAGGTTTTAAACCAGTAAACAAATAACTGTTTTGGAACACCCTCTTTGGTTACCCGATTTGGCTTGTAATGACTTTTTTCTTTACCAGAAGATAACCCAACCGAGTGCCATCGAGTTGATTCTGACTCATAGTGATCCTATATGTCAGAGTAGAACTGCCCCATAGAGTCTCCAAGGAGTGCCTGGCAGATTTGAACTGCCGACCTTTTGGTTAGCAGCTGTAGTACTTAACCACTATGCCACCAGGGTTTCCACCAGAAGATAAAGGAAATATTAAAATGAGGAAATTTAAATGACATTCAGGGCATCAATGGTAATATGATGACAACTCTGATGGTCATTCCTAAAAAAGAGTTCCAAAACTGCTTTGAAGTGTGGACTAGGTGCTGGCATCAGTAGCTAGCTTCTCAGGGGAGTACTTTAAAGGTGACCGTAGTAATGTTCAACAATAAGATACGTAGCACTTTTTCTGTGATGAGTTCACAAATTTAATTGTCAGATCTTGTATGAATGAAATAGAGGCTTACTTACATCTTGGTCTCCAAAAGCCATTGTGGCAATTGTTAAACTAATTTCTCTGAGTGATTTGGGTACTGAATGGATAAGCCTCTGCCATACATGGCCATGCCTCTTTGAAAAAATGTATTCTTGAGATTCTGAACAGCAGGCTCATGATTTTAGTGTTTTTATCTTATACATGGGGCAAGGAATGAAAAATGACTATAAGTTTACTTAATTACATACTTTGTTACTAGCCAAGCCAAGTACCAAGTGCGATAAAATCAGGTACTGAAATATAAAAAGTAAACATTAGGTTAAGGGAATGTTAAGACCAGGCAGAAGAGGGTTGTGAGCCAGAGCATGGTCTTTGTAGCCAAAGAGATATAAATCCTAGCTCTTCCACTGAGGATATTGGCTATCCAGCTCAGGTTCTTCAACTGTAAAGTAAGCTCAAGAACTAAGGTCTTCCTTATAGGCTTTGGTGAGGTCTGAATGAAGTTAGTTTGGTGCCTGCCGTGAAGTAAGAAGTGTTCAGTAAAGAAAACTACAAGGATTGCCGGTTAAATTCTCAAACTCATCATAGAGAAACTGCTACATATCTCATTGCTGCATATCATCACAGGGAAGCATTCTGCCGGGGAAGCTGTGCACTGATGCCAGTGCCTAGTCCACCCTTCAAGGAAATTTTTGGACTCTTTTGCTGAAACGGCCATCAGAGCTGTCATTGCTTTATACTTGACCTCCTGAATGTCATCAAAATGTCTTCCTTTTAATATTTCTTGTATCTTTAGGTAAAGGAAAAAGTCATTGGGGGCCAGATCAAGTGAGTAGGAAGAGTGTTTCAGTACAGTTTCAGTACAGTTATTTGTTTACTGGCTAAAAACTCCCTCATAGACAACAATATAATTAAGTTCACAAACTTGCCATCTTGCCACCGTGCACAATGGCCAGCCATTCCAGAAAGACTTCCGAAACTGCTTTGAAGGACGACTGGGAGCTGGCATCAGTGTGTAGCTTCCCAAGAGAGTAATTTGAAGGTGACCATAGTGATAGTTAGCAGTGAGGTGTGTAGTGGGTAGAACAGTTAGGTTCGTGCACTTAACTGTCAGACTTTGCATAAATATTTGACTCTGGATATAGACTGATGAAATTGTAGTTATTTAGACATTTTGAACAAATATGTGCTTAGGAGAATTGTTCATATATATTAGCCTGAGAAAACACGTTTTTCACAGAATCGCTTAGACTACAGACTGGAAGTTAATACTGTGCAATGTGGCAAACTAGTCCCCTCACTTACTTTAAATTTATTATTAATGACCTATAACAATAATGACAACCAACATTCACCAGTGATAAGTACTCAACTCAAACCACAGGACAGGGCCTCATTCAGTGCCACTTTATCTAATGTAATTAGCACACTTGGCCTGTAGTATTTGCTCAAAAGATGGTAGCTGTTATGGTTGTAGTTACTATTTATAATTTGGTGATTTCCTTTTATGGCTGAATTATATTAATATGGTATAATATGCTGTCAAATAAAATGGGTTCTTTTGTAATTGATCAGTCAGTTGAATTTTCACTGTGGTCAAATTTGGTCAGAGTGGTGTGTTACTAACCTCAGTCTTAGGAAAAGTGATTTTCAAATTGTTTGTTTTCAGACTTGCTGATAAATGTAAATAGGTTTTGCAGATTAATTTTGTTATAATACAGAGTATTCTAAACTGCTTAAAATAATTATGTCTTCACGTTAGTACTTTAAGATACAATTGCAGATCTGATTTTATGCCTAATAAATTGTTTATTATTTAAGTTTGCTACTTAAATTAATGATGTTATGTTTGCCAGCCAAGTGCCGTCGAACGTTATGTTTACATAAGCCAATAACTTCTCCTCTTTAAACACTGGCTTTGAAAGGCATTGAGCTAGAATCTTTGTAGAGCAGATTATAACCTAGAGCTGTCTCTTTGACATTGCTATCTCAAAACTTTAGGGGAAGTAGGTAGGGCATAAATAAATAAATAAACACATACTATCAAACATCCAAAGAAAAAAAGTGAAATATTCCACTTAAAAGTGGGTATTTTATTTTATGACAAGCCAAGCCAAGCCAAATGCTGTCAAGTTGGATCCATCAAAATACCCAGATTTCTGGCTGTCTCTAAGTATGGATGGGTATTTAGAGTTAGATAGACAGAGCCTGAGTTGGCTTCACGTAGTTTCCTTCTGTCTAGACTTGGAAAGTATTCTAGAACTGTGTCCTGCAAGCAGCAGCCTTGAACATGGACATAATTGTGCCCTATTGGTTTTTCTGCCCAGTTATCTTTCTCCTTTAAAGGGCCCCAAGTAATTTTTCTCAGGAGCTCTGGCAGCACAGTGGTTAAGAGCCGTTAACTAAAGGCCTGTGGTTCAAATCCACCAGCTGCATTTGGAAACCCATGGAACAGTTCTACTCTTTCCCACAGGGTCACTATGGGTTGGAATCAACTCCATGGCAACAGGTTTGGATTTTTGATTTTAGCAATTTCCCTCTCTGAGAAGTTCACTGTCTTGCCTAGGTTATGAGAGCTTTGCAAGGGCATAGAAATTCTGATTTGTCTCTTTTGGCTGATTTTGTGGTAGGTTAAGCCACTTGTGGAAACCCTTGTAGTACAGTGGTTAGCGCTACGCCTGCTAATCAAAATGCCAGCAGTTCAAAGCTGCCAGGTGCTCCTTGGAAACTGTGTGGAGCAGTTCTACTGCATCCTAGAGGTTGACTATGAGTTGGAACTGACTCAGTGGCATTGGGTTTGGGTTTGAATTTTTAACCCACTTGTAATTTTTCTCTCACAGTGAGTTTAGAAAACATCACTTCAATTTTAAACTACAATACTTAACACACCCAAATCCAAACTAAAACGGCTGCCATCGAGATGGTTCTGATCCATAGCAACCCTACAGGACAAAATAAAATTGCCACATAGATTTTCCATGGCTTGTAAACTTGAAGGAGCAGACCGCTACATCTTTCTTCCATGCAGAAGCTGGCAGCAGATGAGTGCTTAACCACTGTACCACTAGGGGACCCTGATTTCTCTAAGAATGAAAGGGAAATTTTGAGTAACAATTATTAAATCAAAAGATGTTTCTGTGCTCGGGATGCTTATATTAATACCAGTTGCTGATCAATTTGATTCTGACTTGGCAATTGAGAGTGTATCAGAGTAGATATATACTACACGGTGTTTCCAGTGGCTGATGTTTTGAAAGTAGGTCACCACGTTTTTCTACCAAGGCACCTCTGAGTGGACTAGCGCCATTAACCTTTCAGCTAGCAACTGAGTGTGTTAACCACCTGCACTACCTAGGGGTTATTTAATACCTAGTAGTTACCACGAAAACCCTGGTGTCATAGTGGTGAAGCGCTACAGCTGCTAACCAAAAGGTCAGCATTTCATATCCACCAGACAGTCCTTGGGAACTCTATGGGGCAATTCTACTCTCTGTAAGGTTGCTATGAGTCAAAAACAACTCAACAACAGAGCAGTTAACCATCTTTTAAGTTATTTGGGAGGGCTGACATTTTACAGGCATTAGTTTTCCACTGCACTTTTCCTACAAGACAATAAGCACTAATTAAACATATTTTACAGATGATAAAACTGAGATTCAGAGAGGCTAAGTAATTTTCCCCAACTCACAGCCAGTGACTGGCAGAGCCAAGGATACAAACCTTGACATGTGTGATTGCAAGTCTATATACTTTGTTGTTTTTACTGCTCTGCTCCTAAAAAAAAATCAAGACATGTTTACAAATATGAGTTCCAGTGCTACCAGAGTTTACAATGATGGTTCATAAGCAGTGTTCCATTTTGGTAAACAAAAATGTCCTCTTCCTCTGTGAGGTTTTGAATATATCTCTGCAGAGGAGTATCCCACCTGCCCCAGAATCACTTCCATCACCACCAGTCAAGATTTTGTCAAACTTTACTCTTTTCACATTACATTACAAATAATAATAATTTTCTCTCATATATAAAATTATTTTGCAGTCTTTTATAATTAGGCATAAATTCTCATTCTATGTAGAATTCTGTTAAAGCTCTCCTAGATTAAGATGCCTCTCCTCTACATACTCATAATCCTGGCGACCCATTGGTTTTCAATGCCAGCCATAAGCATGATATGTATCATTACAGACAAGAGAGAAAAGCTCTTCTGGGTCACATTCATATTGTATACAGAATTTTGGTTCTGAGTCTAAAAGCATAAATCTCAAAGTTACAAAAGACAAATAATTTGTATCTTGCATCACTCCTGGAAAAACAAAGAATGTATTCCTTTTATGATGAATTCAAGTCTATTTCTACCTGGTCCTAAACACCATGTACTTGAAGGCAGCACACCAAAAGCTTGCTTGGTACAGTCTCAGAACATGGCTGTGAAATTGTGATTGCCCAACTCTGGGGACACCACTCCCTTCTGTGTTGTGTAATTCATAATATAGCAACTGCATTCAGCGGTCCCACTTGCACTAACTGACCTCAAGTTTCTGCAGATATTGTGCTTCTCTCCTTTAGGATGAAGACCCTGAGGATATGTCTTGTACAAATATGATTGTACATTGTACGAATGTTATCTGTTTGAGGAGTAACATTTAAAAAAGTTGCTGCTGAGCTGATTTTGACTCATAGTAACTCTACAGAACAGAATAGGACTACCCCAAATATCAGCTGGTGGATATGAGAGTCTTAACTCTTGGTTAGCAGATGGGCAATTAAAGACTGTGCTGCAAGGGCTCCAACTAGGCTATCAATAACCATTATCCTGAAGCAAATTCCTGAATACTGGAAGCTGAGTAAGTGAGTTTGGTTTTGAAGGAGGTCAAATCATGATCAGAAGGGCAGATCTAACTTTGACTCTGTGTTAGAGGGTCTTGAACAAAGAATATATAGCACAAGATTGCCACAACATTGGAGGACAAGAAACAGGTTAAAGGACGTGATAAACCAAACTCACTGGTTGATGAGTTGATTCCAATATATAGTGACACTATATGATAGAGTAGAACTGCTCCCATAGAATTTGCAAAGAGTGCCAGCCAGGAGGATATGAAATGCTGACGTTTTGGTTAGTAGCTGTAGCACTTAACCACTATGCCACTAGGGTTTCCAAGGACGTGATAGATCGCTAGAATCAAACGTCTTTCTTCAAAATTTGACTTGGGGTTGAGTGCCTGTGAGACATGCAACATCCAACTTGTTTTCCTGTTAGGCTTTGCAACAGACTGTATCACATGAAGTTCTTGAGATGGAGGGGTGATAGGCATAGGCTGTAAAGTTCATAACTAGAAAGAGAAAAGAACTTAGGCTTTAGAAGGATAACCCACTGCCTTTGAGTCATATTCGACTCATAGTGACCCTAGAGGTCAGAGTAGAATTGCCCCATAGAGTTTCCAAGGAACTCCTGGAAGATTTGAACTGCTGATCTTTTGGTTAGCAGACATAGCACTTAGCCAACTATGGCCACCAGGGTTTCCCTTAGAAGTATATGATGTGGAAATTATTCAAACTTCTCTGGGATACCTACCATGGGATAGCTATAACTAAAAAGGACAGAAGAGATTTGTATTAGTGAGAGACTTTGAAGGCCTCAGCGTCTTCACTGGATGCCCAGGCAGTCAATTCGTTCAATTATCAACATCGGCAAGCCTGAGTGATGAACCTGCAGTTGACCTTCTCCACGGTGAATAAAGGGCAAAAGTAGCTCACACAGAGGTGGCAAGACACCTCTACGCTGCTGTTACTGGGAAAGGGCCTCTACTGAATGGAGCTGTTCTGGGGTTTCTCCGGGAACTGTGACTGCAAATAGCCTGTCCAGGAGGAATCCGGAGGGAGGGCAGGTACAGGCATGTCCTCATCCTGGGAGTACTGCAAGGGGATAGCAGGCATGTATTAGAGAAATTACTTCTTTATTTAGGCTTTTTCCACTCTTGTGGCATTTTTTTGGGATGGAATGTTTGGCAATGTTTTTGTATGTGACAGAAATGACTGCATATCAGTATTTAAAAAATATTTTATGTGTTGGGTCTCAATAAAATCATAAAATAAGATGCTATAAAAATAGCTCAAGTAATCTGAATGGTGGAATATTTAAAAAATCAGAATTAAGGGAGGAATGCTTAGCTGTTTCAACCACCCAAAAAACAAACCCACTGCTATCAAGTCGATTCCAACTCATAGTGACCCTAGAGTACGGAGTAGAACTGCCCTATAGAGTTCCTAAGAGGTGCCTAGCTGATATGAACTGACGACCTTTTGGTTACTAACCATAGCACTTAACTAGTTTTGTCTTGCCCACAAATTTGAGACTATTACATTCATGATCCTTACTCAGTTCTAACCAAACACTCCTCCACATTGACAGACCCATGTAAAACCAGACTTCAAAGTCTCAGTAGACTTTTTCCATGCCTATTCTACTCTAAGACACTATCAAATCTCTGTAGAGGTGGTGGTCTTTCTTCCTGAGATGAGTGATAAGCTCACCATTGTCTATCAACATGTTGGTACTATTTGGAGAGCCAGCATTTCATACTGCAGTTCAAAAAAGTGATGGGGAATTTTATATACATGTATGATAATAAGGTTTCCACTGAAGTGGTATAATACTATTGTACTGGAAATGAGAGAAAAGATAGTCAGGAGAGAAATTCTGAAAACATTTGAAAGAGATTTGTTTCTGAAATAAAAAGAAGTTAATTTGCAATATCTGAAATTGGGAATTTTGACACTTAGAAGTTGATTGTATTGGCAAAGAGGGATAGAATTCCTCATGAGATTCCTAATTGAGATGGAATTCTGTACTTTGATTTGTAATACACTAAATGCTGTATAAGACATTAATTATGCTATTAAACAATTAATTTGAAGACTGAGTCTAATTTTATCCCTCTCAAACTCAGATCACAAAATATTGGCTTAAATGAATTCACAGGACTCCTGTGGCTGTAGCAAAGTTCATTAAATAATTAGCCATACCTCAATCTGCACCTTCCTCTGCTCCTTGAATGCTAATACAGTGGCAAATAATGGCTGTGGGTTCTGCAAATGAAGGAATCCCGCCCATGTCCTCTTCCCAGGGGCTCATACATGTTCAGCAAAAGTTGAAGAGCAAACCTTCAGGAATAGAAGTGTGCCTTGGTTTCCTGGAAACTAGTCACAAGAGGCACAATCTTCTTCATCTCTGTGACAATCATGTGTAGAACATTTTTCTGCCTTTTAGATTGAATTAAAATGATAGCCCCCAATTCTGAAACAACAGAACTGCTATTTCAACTTTCAGCCAATAAGGTCAGACCAGTTCCAAAATCGCAGATAGGTATTTCCATTACAGGGACAGTACAATCAAAATAATTATTATTTTGCCTTTATAATAAAAAGTAGTCACCTGGAAGAAAACAGAGACTGATTTTTCAGGCTTGGGGGATAACACAAAGAAATAGCCTGGAAAACATGCCACCTCCCCATGGTTATTAGTCTTAGATTTAGCAGGACTGTAAAGCAAGAGGATCCCTGGTGGCAGAGTGTTTAATAGCTGAGCTGCTAACCAAAAAGTTGGTAGTTTGACTCCACCAGTCATTCCTTGGAAACCCTATGGGGCAGTTCTACTATGTCCTATAGGGCTGCTATGAGTCAGAATTGACTTGACGACAAAGCAAGTAGCAAAGATGATCAGATGACTTAAACTAATTACAAATACAAATAATTAATATTATGTTTCAAAATGGTGTAATTATAGTATAATTTGGAAGGCGTAATCTGACTTTGCTAGATAATGCAAAATTATTTCACAAATGTGATTTAAAAAGCTTATAAGTATTTTAAACAGTATACATTGTAGCAACTTCATTTATTAATAAGATAAAGACAGATTAAGAGAAGTTATGCAGCAAGAAATGATATAACAGATTAAAAAAAAAAGAACCATGGCCTTGTAAGATTTGATCTCAGTACCTTAGAGAATTGACAGGAGTATTAGTTATCAGGCCTAAGACAGGATAACATAGCTCTTAAGGAGTTGTACTGCATGGAAACCAAAGCAACAACAAGCTTTAATAATTAATCATAGGGAAGGCTAAATATGATGTGGCTTTTCTGTTCTCAACCCCCCAGTAGAGCATAAGAGACTTTGGTTTGGTGTCTTAATTGCTATTTTAAAATAATGAAGAGCACTAAAAAAATTCAAACAGCCTCTTCGTATTTGTCCCAAAATTACAAAGAGAGTAGATGACATAAGCAAAGTAAGTGTTTGACAGTTGACACAAAGGGTGCTTTGTTTGGTAAAACATCAGTAGCAAGGCTATTAAGCTCTGGAATAATACCGAAGAGGCTACAAAAGAAAGAAAGAAAGGAAACTCATGAGAAATAAATAGGCAGAAGTGAACAGAGACCAGATAGCCAAGGTGTGCTGGACACAACGGGTCTTTTGTTTTCCCAGGACATTTGAGATTCTAGTGAGAACAACTCCATCCTACATACACTACAGCTGAGTTAAGCACGTGACTTTCAGGGAGAATGGGCAATGACAGGAAATCCTTTTCAAATGTGTCTAATGGGTAGTCAATTCCACTCCTGCTGAAATTCCCAAGATCCATAATAAAGGCTGGTTTCTGAGCAGAAAAATCAGAGACTTTTAAAGTGGATACAGTGTTCAAGTTAGCAGCATCCCCCATGATTTGGAGGAAGTAAAGTAAGTCCTAAAAGCATTCTTCTCAAACAGTATTGTTAGAAGGTTTAAGCATTGTCTCACCAATTAAAGATACATGGATTCATTCAATTACAGATTGAATTTGATAAAACTGTTTAAGTATATAGCTATAGGTATAGCTAAGTATAGCTATATGGTGTCCTTGGACACACAGTATCTTCTCAGCTGCTACTGTACTCCCAGTATGTAAAATGGGATAGGACAGAGATGAAGAAAGCAGATGATAGTTAAGAGTTGCTCTTCGAGTTCATGCCATGTATTTGGTTCTGTGACATGGAGGCTTACAAAGGCACAATTCCAGTTTTCAAGGCATTTATAATAGGGTGAAATATTTCTTTTCCTAAAAGTGTTAGATTGAGAGCTCATTAGTGGCAAATCTGAAAAAGAAAAAAGAAAACCACTTGCTGCTGAATAGATTCCAACTCATAGTGACCCTATAAAAACCCTATAATGGCAAATGGTCACATCACATTTACCTTTGAATCAGTCCACTCCCAGATTGAGCATTAAAATATTTAATGAATGAACAATGGAAGAATATCTGTAATAAGGCATAAATACACCCAAGCAAAAAGTAACATAGAGGTCCAGAAAACAAAACTCAGGGTAAGCCAGAGGGGTTTGAAATGCTTCTTGAACTTGAATAAATCAAAAGACTAAGGAGCAAATGTACATGGTTGAAGGACCTGAAGTGCAGGGAGTATGGAGGATAAAATGTAAGTACTTTCTTATCTTTTATAACTGGATTCTAAATAAGATATTCTTCCAAATCCCTAAATGATGTGTGTTGAATGCCAGAAGCTACAATTTCATTGAGTATAGATGTATAGCTTATCCAATGCCATCAGGGATACCCAAACCCATTGATAAGAGTAGATTCCAACTCATAGTGAACAACTCAGCAACGTGGACCCCACGTGTACAGGTAAAGACAATTTGGATTCTAAAGCATCCCCAGGAGACAACACTGAAGGAGATGCCTTGTCAGTGTATGTATTTCAATGAATATTCTTATAAGTCTGTGAACTGATCTGACATACTAGCCCAAACACCATCACTTTACCAACCACAGAATCCCAGCTGTATTATTTTATAATCACTTCATCTGTCTCCATTCCACTTAGCAACACACCATTACAATAGTATGATAGGTACCTCTTGTGTTATGAGCCTACATGTGCCAGCCCTTCATCTGTTGATTTATTTCATTCTCACAGGAACACTTTATAAGCAGAAGAAACAGGCTCAATATGGCAACAAATGAGGACTGACACCACTTATGTCTACACTCAGCCTGAAAAACCCAGGCTATACCTGTCTACATGAACATGATTTTGCTATTCCATAGTCTTTGCTAATGTTGCTTTTCTGGTGAGTCTGTTGCCTAGGCTAATATTTCAACTATTGATCATAGGAACTTCTCAGAAGATTCATCAACTCTTCACTGAAAAAAAAAAATCAATCAATGGTTTGTGCCCCAAAACTCTTTGAATCATTGGCCTCAAAATCTTTGCCTCACTCTTCCCACCAAGCTTGAACTTTAGTTTCATAATCCTTATTTGATTCTAATGAAGCCTCTTCTTTGAAAGGCCTGGCATAAAGCAAACTTCGAATTCTCAGTAAGAATCAGCCTTGCTTTTCCCATTCAGGATGTCACAAACACTCTGCAGAGGTGTTATTTGCCCTCATTGTGGTAAGTAAACTCAGTTTTGTCTGATCAAGAGGTTGTGCTGGAGATATTTCAGAAGCCAGGGTCCAACACGTGACATACCCACAAATAAATGGCAGGTAAATTTGGAGCTCAAATTCAATACCAGTTTTATTGGACTCTAAAGCTTGCTCTCTTAACAGCTACATTTAGTGGTTCTCTGAAGTGGTGTTGGGACTAAGACTTATGGGAAAAATTTGAACAAAAATAAAACTTTGTGACCAAAAAGTAAACACAAAATCCCTAGAGTCAAACCAACACCTGAAAGTTATTCCACTCAGGCAATTTTCTGTTGTATTAGACACAAGTCTGTGCGATTGTGTAACAGAAAATTGACTCGGCAAAATAACTGTAATCAGACCATCTGACAAGTAAACTACATGAGAGAATAGTGAATTCCTTTTAAATGAATACCTTGCAAAGGGATAGAGGAAAGAGTTAGATACATATAGGTCCCACTTTCATTTTTTGCTGACAAATACTCTGTCAGTATTCTCTTACCACCTATTTATTTTAAAGGAAGTCATGGTTCTTTCTGTTTGTATCCTGTTTGCTGTATGGTACAATTACAGAGTAAATTAACTTGGATGTCGCAACATGCATTATCACCCCAGCAGTGGTTAGGTTGGTAAGGAATTTCTATTGTAACCAAAAGTTTCACCCCATTGTAGTTTCCCAAAGCGTTATCCTTTGAGACTAGAATCCAAGATTTTTTTTCTTTTTGGAACATAAGGAAAAGATTGCCTACAGATGCTTCCTAGTTATTGATGAACTAAATCAGAAAGTTTGTTTCTATTTAAAATACTTTATGATTTCTTAGAATCTCAGTGAATAAAAGTTATCCCAACAGAAAATCTCTTGAAACTTAGAATTATGTAAAAGCTACACTTACTACTATTTTCTGATTGTTCTAGTTTCCAGTTAGGGTGGAGATTGGGAACAAAATCCTATCTCACTAAGATAGTAAAGCAATTGAATAATTCAGTAAGTTCAAATATTCATTCGTATCTAAAACGTAAAAATTCTTCAGCTACTGACACCTATTTACTGAGTGCCTATTTACTGCTTGGTGCCAACCACCAGGTTCTTTCTCATTCCTCAAAACAATAAAATCTGTTGCCATCAAGTTGATTTCAACTCACAGTAACCAGTAGGAGAGAGCAGAACTGCACATAGGGTTTTCAAGGAATGGCTGGTGGATTTGAACTGCTGAACTTTTAATTTAGAAAAACAATTAAGTGAAATCAGTATTTTTAGTAAATAAAATGTTTATTCATTCAATGACTATTTTCTAAACACTCATTATGGGCTGCTCTCTACTAAGTACTGGAGCAACAATGAGAAAGACAGATATAATTCTGTTTTAAGGTCCGTTATGCTGCTGTTAGCGGCTTCCAAGTAGGCTCCTGACCGAAAGCAACCACGTGTACAGTGGAACAAAATGCTGACTGGTCTTGTACCATCCTGTAGTCAGCTGGAGATTTGACCACTGTAATCACAGGCATCCACTGGTTGATTTTTAGAAGTAGATCACCAGGGCTTTCTTCTCAGTCTGTCTTAGGCTGGAAGCTCTACTGAAACCTGTTCACCACTGTAGCAACATGTAAGCCTCTGCCGACAGGCTGCTTGTGGCTGTGCATGAGCTGCACTGGCTAGGAATCAGATCGGAGTCTCCTTCACGGAAAGTGACAATTCCGCTATGAACCACTGCTGCCCCACGCTCCCCCAGCCAAGGTCACTTACAGACCTCGCAAAGGGTTCAGCTGTAAATAGACAAGTATCTGTAAACTGAAAAATGTGTATTGTACCTAACACTACGGTTGGTATTGGGAAATATTCAAACATTGCCTATAATCTTACTGAGGCAGGTCAAGGAACAGGAACCTATATAGTACAGCTGAAGAGCAAATAACATTGTAAGGAAAACTGCAATTATAATGCGTGTTTAAAAATTCAGATTCTAAATATCTTGAAATATCAGTCTTGGTAGATCTGATTGTAATAAGGCTCTGCCTGACCTGGGATCTGTGATATTAGTTTTAGAGCTAGAAAGGACTATAGAGATAGGCAGCCAGGTTCTTTTTACAGGGGTTCTACATATGCGCATCATAGGTATAATACAGATTAGGAAACCAGGTGGAGGAATGGTGTAGACAGAAGTAAAAGAAGCATGGGGAAAAAAACGGAAAAGAGCTTTGCCCTCTACCTCAGTAGGAGTTATTTTGTTATCTTTGTTCTATACTGATTTCTAATACTATTGGAAGAAAGAATTCTACTACCAACATATAAAAAAATGATAGTTCAAAAACACTTATCCAAATGCTCTCCCTCTAAATCCTTATACAACTCTATAATATCTCTTGATTTTGAGTTGGGTCCAAATTTTGGAATAATTAAATTACAGAATGGTCAAGACAAAAATTTTAGATGTGATCGTAAATTAAAACAGATTGTTATCCTATAGATCTGGCTCAATAATTTATTATTTTATCAATCTATTGGGTTTAGGTGAAAGCTTACATAGAAAATTAGTTTCCCAATCAACAATTTACACACAGTTTGTTTCATGACATGGTTCAGGAAATGATTTCAATGTCAAAGAAGCCAAGAGGACATACAATTAAATCAACAGCGTTCATTCATTGGTAAGGACTTTAAAATTGGAGATGGAACTTAGAGATAAAACATTATTTAAGGGAAGACCTTAGAAGAAAGTAACTCCTCACTATAGGGTAGTACCTCCCACACATGAGAGTCACTAGACCCAGGATAATCATCCATCATGTTCAAAAACATCAAAAGAAACCAAACAGATTACCTTTTCTCATTTTCCTGAGAAGACTATTAACCACATGAATTGAAGTCTTTCTAAATCAGAAGACCCTCCACTGTCAGATAAAAAAGATGCTATCAAATCCATGTAAAGAATGTCCAGGATGAAGTAGCAATTTATCAAGATTAAGAAAATTCTTTAATCATGTACGCCCAGATGTTTAGAAGAAACTGCACTGTGGCTCTCTTTGCAGTAGAGTTACTGTTGCTTCCTATAGGACCATGCAGCTTTGGAAATAATCTTTGACCTTTTGTCAATTTACAGAACTTCTAAACCATGATTTGGATGAGAGGGAACTTCTCATGTTTGGTTGTGAGTAATATGTTATAAGTAAGATCTGGACAACCCAAGATGGCCTGAAATTAGAGAAAAGAACCCTTCAGGGCAGGACCCAGCCTTATTCAGCATTGTCTGTGTCATCGGTACTACCTAGTATGGTGCCTAGAACTTAACAGAAACTTTATAAATATTCATTGAATGAATTAGTAAATGCAGAGCAGCAACTCTGAAGGATGTGGTACAGTAACTTGATAAAATTTGCAAAGAAACAAAAGCTCACACAGTGCGCTGGATGCAAGGAAAAAGAAAATGAGACAAACTTCACATGCCATTGGAAGTCTCTTATACACTATACGGTGCAGGGAAAAGCCATACTTGGCTTACCTGGTCATAGTCAATCTGGGCCAAAATAAGTTAAGGCTGCTGCAAACGCTTGTGTTACTAGATTGATCCCAGACATGAAATAAATCCCCTGTTTGAGACCACCTGAGAAACATAAACTACTCCCCTACTGTAGTGGTGATTTATAAAATTTTTATCCAAGGCTGTAATCCGGGTCACATATGATTTGATAGTCTGTGCTTGGATGTGGTAAAGCAATATGGAGACAGGTTAAGCAACATTTATAAGAAATTTGGTCATACTACAAATCAGAATCAACTTGATGGCAATGAGTGGTGGTGGTGGGAGAGCTGTACTTGAAGGTCTTTAATAAAGAAACATGCCATCTGTCTCCTATCATTTCATCTGAAAGTCCATCACTGAATAATGTATGGTGAAGCAAAATAAGCATTGGGATTGGAAGCAAACATGGCTAATTTCAAATCCCAGATTTGCTATCTGTGACCTTATGCAACCTTGAACAAGTTACTTACGTCTTTAAACTTCATTTCAGAATGTTCAAGAATAGTTTCTGTTTAGTAGCTTTTATGACATTCGGAGTCCATGGGTGGTGCAAATGGTTAATGTGCTAAGCTGGTAACCAAAATGTCGGCAATTGATGTCCAACCCAGGCACACCACAAAAGTCAGGACTTCTAAAACGTCAGTCATTGGAAACCTCATGAAACATAGTTCTACTACGACATGCATGGTGCTGTCATGACTTGGAAACAACTCACAGCCAGTGGACCGTGAGATTAGGTGAAATAGTATAAGAACCTCTGACACATGGTGGTTTTTCCACATATATTGCTATTAACTGACTGGTTTGAGATATGATATCAATTTCATTTACAAAGGCCTCTATTTAAAGATTTAAGAGAGGTCAAAACTTCGGGTAAACTAATATCTTAATCAGGATTAGTGTATAGTTCCTACAGTAACTAGGAAAAGGATGCATTAAGGGGACCAGGAATGGGGTTCAGGATTCAACCATGAGATTTCTGTCTTGTTGATTAAGCATTTTCTTCTGTCGTTTTCTTGTACTTAGCATGGTGAGTCTGCGTTCTTGCAGACAGCAAGAAATTGCACTGAGTCCATGAGAAGTAACTGCTACAGCTTACAACATACCCTTTCTTGTGCTTTGCGTGTTTCTAAGAAATATGGACACTAACTCAGCTTGAAACTCAGGACTGTAGTCCAAGTCCATACAAACCCATCAACTATAAGTGGACTCCTACACCAGATACTCTCACTCCACATCAGCCTGGGTATTTCTACAGTTTAGTAGAAACTCTTATCAGTCTCATAGTCTGTCTAGAGCAATTAAAGTAGGCAGATGCTTTTCAAGTCTTTGCTGATGAAATGATATAAATAAAAATAAGAGAGTCGTATGTTACCATTGTACTAATCACAGGAAAAGCTTGTTTTGCTCTTTATTCCTCTAATACAAAAATCTTATCAAAATTTCCTTTCCTGATCATGACCAAGTTGGATTCATACCAGGGATGCAAGGCTGGTTCAACATCAGAAAAACAACTAATGTGATTAACCACATAAATAACACAAAAGACAAGAGTCACCTGATTTTCTCCATTGATGTAGAAAAGGCATTGATAAAGTCCAACACCCATTCGTGATAAAAACAGCAAAATAGGCATAGACGGAAAATTCCTCAATGCAATAAGGGCCATTTATACAAAGCCAACTGCCTACGTCATCCTGAATGGAGAGAGACTGAAAGACTTTCCCTTGAGAACAGGACCTAGACAAGGATGCCCACTCTCACTTCTCCTATTCAACACTGTACTTGAACTTCTAGCCAGAGCAATTAGACAAGACCAAGATAAAAGGGCATCTGCATCAACAAAGAAGTCAAAATCTCCCTATTTGCTGATGATATGAATGTATACGCAAAGAATCCCAAAGAATTTATAAGCAAACTACTCAAACTGATAGAAGAGTTCAGCAAAGTCTCAGGATACAAGATAAACATAAGTGAATCAGTAGGATTCCTTTATACCAACAATGAGAGGGTTAATGAAGAAATCACCAAATCAATACCATTTACTATAGCTCCTAAGAAGATAAAGTACCTAGGAATTAATCTAACCAGAGAAACAACAGACCTTTACAAAGAGAACTATAAGCCCTTACTACAAGAAACTAAGAGAGACTTAGATAAATGGAAAAACCTACCCTGCTCATGGATAGGAAGACTTAACATTGTGAAAATGTCTATTTTACCCAAAGCAATCTACTTATATAATGCAATCCCAATACAAATTCCAGCGTCATTTTTTAATGAGATGGAGAAACAAATCACCAATTTTGTTTGGAAAGGGAAGAAACCCTGGATAAGTAAGGTACTACTAAAGAAGAAGAACACACTGGGAGGCCTTTCATTATCAGACCTTAGAACATATTACACTGCCACAGTGGTCAAAACAGCCTGGTACTAGTACAAGAACAGATAGCTTGATCAACGGAACAGAATTGAGACCCCAGAGATGACACCGTCTGCCTATGAACAGTTGATATTTGACAAAGGCCCTAACATTAAGTTGGGGTAAAAACAGTATCTTCAACAAATGGTGCTGGCAAAATTGGATATCCATCTGCAATAAACTGAAACAAGATCCGTATCTTACACCTTATACAGAAACCAACTCCAACTGGATAAAAGACCTAAATATCAAACCTAAAACAATAAAGCTCACCCGAGAAAAGGTAGGAACAACAATGGAAGCTTTAATACACAACGTAGACAGGCTTCAAAATCTGTCGAACAAACCACAATCATCAGAAGAGAAAACAGATAATAGGAACTAATAAGAATCAAACACTTTTGCTCATCCAAGGACTTTATCACAAGAGTTAAAAGGCCACCTACAGAATGGGAAAAAATATTTGGCAACTCTATGTCAGACTGACACCTGATCTCCATAATTTATAAGATAATACAAAATATCAATAGAAAGAAGATAAATCATCCAATTAAGCACTGGGCAAAGGAGAAGGACAGACATTTCTCTAAAGAGGAGATCCAGGTAGCCAAAAAACACATGCAGGCATGTTCACAATCTTTTGTTATTAAATAAATTCAAATCAAAACTACAATGAGATACTATCTCACCCCAACAAGGTTGGCCATGATCCAAAAAACACAAAACAACAAATGCTGGAGAGGCTGTGGAGAAAGTAGAACTCTCCTATACTGCTGGTGGGGTTGCAAAATGGTCCAGCCTCTTTGGAAAGCAATCTGGCACCTCCTTAAAAAAAATGCATATAGATGTACCATTTGAGCCAGTAATTCCGCTACTTGGAATATATCCTACAGTATCAAGGCCACTGACACCAATGGACACATGCACAAGAATGTTTATCGCAGCACAGTCCACGATAGCAAAAAGATGGAATAAACCCAGATGCCCAACAACAGAGGAATGGATAGGTAAACTATGGTATATATACTCAATGGAGCACTATGCAATGATAAAGAATAATGATGATTCCAGGAAACATCTCCTAACCTGGTTTCAACTGGAAGACATTATGTTGAGTGAAAATAGTGACAAAAGGACAAATATTGCATGAGACCCCTACGATAAGATCTCAAAAGCAGACTTAATGTATAGAAGAAATGACTCTTTGATGGCTGCAAGGGAGGGGTGGAAGGGAGGGTAAGGGGAGGAGGGTTTAGATTAGACGATAGAAATTTGGTTGGGTGAAATCACTGATAGCACACATTAGAAACAAGAAAAATACTGAGTGGACTTCAACATGACTTGAATACTCTTTCCGTCTTAACCCAATATTGCAAGGGCAGAGTAGCTCAGGCAAGGTGCAGGGGACCATTCTCTTAGGTGAAATCGAGGCCAACTGGCACAACTAGCGTTTTGCTAAGAGGTCTCTCTGCATCCTACATTGGTGAGTGGCATCTAGGCTTTTAAAAGGTGCCAAGCTGCCATCTGAGGACACAGCAAACGGTCCCAACTCAGCAGGAATGGATGCTCACCAAGGACCAAAATGACATGGGATAAAGACAACCCAGAAGACAGGGAGACCCAAGTGAGTGGGTGCCTATATGGACTTGGGACCGTACGAACTGGATGGTGCCTGACCACCACCAGTGATAGCCGCAATGGAGCTCTCTAAGTTGAGTCTCACTGGCAACACAAGAATAAAATGGGGTGTACCCTGAGGTCTCCACTAAAAAACTTCAGTTGATGGTTCAGTGGTTTCGGGGTTCCCCTGGGAGAATGGCCCCTGGCCCTGATGCTGCCCTTGCCCGTAAGTCATAATGAAGGTCCACTATTCAGACATGAATGGATTGGACTTGGTGATATAGCCAAAGCCAAGCCAAGTGCCGTCGAGTCCCATATATTGGATGTACTTTATGGTTCTATGCATCTATAGGATATCATCCTGCTGACCTCTGGCTGGAGGAAGGGGAGTGAGTGGAGAGGAGGGGAAAGGAGGCTGTTGGGAGGATGAGACATGTATGGAGCAGAGCGGAATAGTGTGCTGTCACTGGGCAGGGAGAGCAGTGGAAGCTACATATAGGTGGGCATGTAAATTTATATGTGAATGCACATTTTCACTCAGGCATAATAAAAAAAAAATTTCCTTTCCTGTGGAATGTGAAATCTTTAAACCAACTTGAGAGGCATGCCAGCTTTCTAAGACTGTAAACATATCCCAAGAGACTATTTTTCAATAACATTACTTTGTAGAAAGATCATAGCTGATAGGATCGCTGAACATTTTGGACGGAATACTTCCATAGTTTTTGCATGATGTGGATGGATTATCTAGTCATCAGTAATGCCAGCTCAGGAACCTGCTGCTAATGATTAAAAACAGAAGGGAGAATCAAATACTACAAAAGAGTGATTTTGCTTACATGTTCTACATCAGAAAAGAATTTCTGCAACTAAAGAAATACCCATTTTCATGCATCAACTCAACCCAAAGAATTCTGATGTAACTGTGAGAAATGTTTGAAGTGTGGTCTAATCGTTAAACTTAAGGAGAGGATAAACACTTACCTTATTTTGGTGTCTGAAATGTAATTTATAGCCATCTGTTATCCAAAAATAATTCAAAAGGGATAATCTTAAAGTGAAATGTTTTGAATAGCTATTAGAGAATGAAATCTGAGGAACTGTTTTTAATTCATATCACAGACAGATTAAAGCTTTTCTTAATTTTTGGATTTCTAAATGACATTTAGTAAATTCTTTAGGAATGGTATGCAAAATAATAGACATCCAATTAAAAGCTGATCTTTGAAGATGTTATAAATGAAGATTATTTTAATAAGGCAAACCTCTGGAAAATTTTCAGTTGGTGGTTTTATTTCTACATAAGTACTTCTATTATGCATTTCGTATCATGTGAGAATACAAATATACTGTGAATATCTTCATTTTAATAATCTTTGTATCTGTTTATATTTTCATTAGAAAGTTGCTTTAATAAGAATGATTGTGATTAATTGAAAGTGGAAGTTAAAAATGACCATGTGAATATATGTATTCTATTCCATCATTACAATGCATAAATATTCATTATTTCATTATCATCAGACAAAGAGTAATGGTTATACCACTTTATCATTCTTTTTAAAACTTACGTTGGTTTGATTTCAGATATGGCCTTTTCTACAAGGCTATTCTCTGAGCAGGTGTTCGTTTAAGTGGGCTTCATTTTCTTTTTCTTTTTGCATAAAATTAAATTGCCAGCACAATTGAATCTAAAATGTTTGACCTCAAGATCCTAAGTATTTTAATTACACCATTTTAATAGGTTTAAATGCAGTTAACTAACATTTAACCAAAACAAACCTTTGAAGAATAAATACAAGCCCAGACTCTAGAAGTTCCTGCAATAGTTGCTATGGGAAATGAAAAACCTTTCAAACCACAAATAAAATATGTAAATATATATAAAGAAACAATGATTCTTATTATTTAGGGAGGAAAAACAGACAGGAACAACAACAAATGACTATTTCTTCTAGCACTAATGCCTAACTATAATCTCCTTTTCAGAGTAATTGGTTGACTATGATACTTATTTTAATAAATATATTTGTTATAGTAAAAGACCTCCAGAAGGATTTACTTCTTTTGTGTTTTGGGTCAAAATTACAAATGGACCATTGGTGGTTCAGTGGTAGAATTTTCACCTTCTATATAGGACGCCAGGGTTCAATTCACAGCCATTGCATTTCAAGCACAGTCACCACCCGTTTATCAATGGAGGCTTATGTGATGTTTTGATATTGAGCAGTTCCAGAATAAGAAGAACTAGAAAGGAATTCTGGTGATCTAGTTCTGAAAACCAGTCAACAACTGTATGGAACACAATGGTCCAATTTCCGACTGATCATGGGGACAGCGCAGGACCAACCAACATCTCATTTGTTGTACGGGGGATCAAGACAGTGGCAATTTGAACCATATCCTTTTACAATGATGTCTCTACAGCTGTCATGGTAAAGTAAAAAATTCAGAACGTTGATTAATCCTTGTGGGTTTCCATAATCCTTTTTGTATCTTGGGTGTCCATGTCTCAGATCCTATAAATCTGACTAATTCATTCACTGAACTCACCTGTAACTATGACACTTGTGTCTCGAAGAAATATAATTACCCTAAGGTCTCTTGACCTAAGAAATAAATTTGCTTTACCACACTGGGTGAACTGCAGCCTCTCAGTCTCTGGTTAAGAGTTTCCAATGAAATTTGATTACATTTGAAGATGATCTAACTTAACGTTAGATCTGCATTTCAAACTAGCATGATATAGAAGGTCTATTGCAATACCATTTGTTGCATTATGATAATTTACCTCAACTTCTGTGATGGACTTGAAGAGCAAGCAGGCAGATGCTAGTCATTTGGAGCCTGCAGCCATGGTCTGCAAAACTCCTCTAAATCTGAATTAGAACCAGGCTCCTTATAAACCACAGTGTCACAAAAGTTGCAAAACTGAGTGCATCTCACAGGTACTGAGAAAGGAATTACAAGCACACCTTACGTGTGTACCATCTAGGAATCTGTGATCGTTGTGTGAAAAAAAAAAAAAAAAAAAAAGACTATAGTAGGGGCTATTGTCAGTATCCTGGAAGGAAATTTCAAAAAATGTCTAGGTTGTTACTGTTCATTTTGATCCTTATTGTTTTTATGCAGGTGTTTGGCCACTGCTTGCCAGGCAGGCAGCCTAACATTTTGCCTTATTTTTTATTGGGAAGCACATTTTCACATCTGCAAGTCATTTGTAACCAAGCAATCAGTGTCAGGTTTTCGTGTATCTTTTGCCAGTCTCTAACCCATGGCAATCACTTTGATTTACCATGACAGACTTCCAAAAAGTTTCTCCTTTTAGCAGTGACTTACACCAAGTTCTATGAACAAACACATTCTTGCTGTTTTCAGTGACTGTATGAGTGACGAAAAAAGTCTTTATTTTACTCTTCTATAGAATACCTCTTAAACTGGGACCCAGCAGAAAATAGATATTATCAGTTTGCCTAACAAAAAAAATTCATTGTTTTCAGGATCTTCTGTTTGAGGTTTATTGTATTCACACTTACATTCTTCACCTCTCTGGAATTAAAGAAAAGTAAAACCATAAGATTGGGGTTTTACATCTAATTCTAAATAACTTATAGGTTTATAATATAATATCATAATAATACATGCTACTATTACAATAAACCCATTGACACCAAGTCAGTTCTGACTCACAGCAACCCTACAGGACATGGTAGAATTTCCCCATGGGATTTCCAAAGAGCGTCTGGTGGATTCAAACTGCAAACCTTTTTGTTTAAGCAGCCATAGCTCTTAACCACAGTACAAGCAGGCCTCCTATTATGTAACAGAATATATACATATGTAATACAGCAATTTTAATAACAAATAATTTATCTCACTGGTATGTGTTTAAACACGTTTGTGACTTTGGATGAGAATAAAAGAATCTAATCAGGTGAATGGTAAAAACATAATGCTTCTTTCAAGCCAGCACATCAGGATGGGTGAACAATGGAAGGTGAAGGTCTAACAATGCAGGCAGGCAGTCTTCTTCCATGCATCACTTTTCATACAAGATATGTTCCAAATGCTTCAGTATAGTTATAGAATTAAAGGTCACAGCAGATGAGAAAAAGGGAAATGGAAAACGGGTATCAGAAAAGGATACCACTGAAGTGTAAGTAGTTATTGCTGAACCAAACCAAAAAAGCAAGAAAAGAAATTTGAAACCTAGAGGGGTCAGCCAAGTGCCGTCAAGTCGGAGATTAAACTAAAAAGAAAAAAGGCTCAGATATCAGGGGTGATACATCTTTTTTTTCTTTTTTTTTTTAACATAACTGAGTAAAAATGTACATTCACATGTAAATTTACATGCCCCCCTATATACAGCTTCCACTGCTCTCCCTGTCCGGTGACTGCACACTATTCCTCTCTGCTCCAAACATGTCTCATCCTCCCAACAGTGTCCTTTCCCCTCCTCTCCGTCCACTCCCCTTCCTCCAGCCAGAGGTCAGCAAGATGATATCCTATAGATGTATAGAACCATAAAGTGCTTCCAACATATGGTTACTCTGCATTGCCAAGTCCATTCCACTCCTGTCCAAAGAGTGGACTTTTGTTATAATTTATGGCAACGGGCAGCATCAGGGCCGGGGGCCATGCTCTCAGAGGAACCTCAAAACCGCTGGACCATCAATTGAGGTCTTTTAGTGGAGATCTCATGATACACCTCTTTTTATTCTTGTGTTGCCAGTGAGGCTCCTCTCTGTGAGCTCCGTCATGGCTATCACTGGTGGTGGCCGGGCACCATCCGGTTCTTCCGGTCCCAGGTCGATGTAGGCACCCACTCTTGTGGGTCTCTCTGTCTTCTCGGTTGTCTTTACCGCAAGCCATTTTGGCCCTCGGTGAGCATCCGTTCTGCTGAGTTGGGACCATTTGCTGTGTCCTCGGATGGCAGCTTGGCAGCTTTTAAGACCCCAGACGCCACTCACCAATGTGAGGTGCAGAGAGCTCTCTTAGCAAAATGCTAGTTGTGCCAATTGGCCTGGAATTCGCCTAAGAGCATGGTCCCCCGCCCCCCGCCCCAGCTACTCTATCCTTGCAGTACTGAGTTAAGATGGAAGGAGTACTCAAGTTATGCTCCATTTAGTATATGTACCACAGTTTACCTATCCATTCTTCTATTGTTGGGCATCTGGATTGATTCCACCTTTTTGCTATTGTGGACTGTGTCACGATAAACATTCTGGTGCATGTGTCTGTTGGTGTGAAAGGCCTTGAATCTGTAGGATATATTCCAAGTAGTGGAATTACTGGTTCAAATGGTATATCAATATCCATTTTTTTAAGGAAGCACCAGATTGCCTTCCAAAGAGGCTGGACCATTTTGCAACCCCACCAACAGTGTAGGAGGCTTCCACTTTCTCCACAGCCTCTCCAGCATTTGTTGTTTTGTGTTTTCTGGATCATGGTCAATCTTGTTGGGGTGAGATGGTATCTCATTGTTGTCTTGATTTGAATTTCTTTAATAGCTAAAGATCGTGAACATGTCCGCATGTGTTTTTTGGCTGCCTGGATCTCCTCTTTAGTGAAGTATCTGTCCATATCCTTTGCCCATCGCTTAATTGGATGATTTATCTTCTTCTTATTGATATTTTGTAGTATCTTATAGATTATGGAGATCAGGCGTCGATCTGATATAGAGTTGCCAAATATTTTTTCCCACTCTGTGGGTGTTCTTTTAATTCTATTAATAAAGTCTTTGGATGAGCAAAAGTGTTTGATTCTTAATAGTTCCCATTTATCTACTTTCTCTTCTGTTGATTGAGGTTTCTTTGACAGATTTTGGAGTCTGTCCTCATTGTGTATTAAAACTGCCATTGTTGTTCCTACCTTTTCTTGGATGAGCTTTAGCGTTTTAGGTTTCATATTTAGGTCTTTTATCCAGTTGGAGCTCGTTTTTGCATAACTTGTAAGATATGGATCTTGATTCAGTTTATTGCAGATGGATAACCAATTTTGCCAGCACCATTTGTTGAAGATGCTGTTTTTATCCCAGTTTAATGTCTTAGGGCTTTTGTTGAATATCAACTGTTCATAGGCAGATGGTGTCATCTCTGGGGTCTCAATTGTGTTCCATTGATCAGTCTGTCTGTTCTTGTACCAGTACCAGGCTGTTTTAACCACTGTGGCAGTGTAGTATGTTCTAAGGTTGGGTAATGAGAGGCCTCCCAGTGTATTCTTCTTCTTTAGTAGTACCTTACTTATCCGGGGCTTCTTCCCTTTCCAAACAAAATTGGTGATTTGTTTCTCCACCTCATTAAAAATTGATGCTGGAACTTGTATTGGGATTGCATTATATAAATAGATTGCTTTGGGTAAAATAGACATTTTTACAATGTTAAGTCTTCCTATCCATGAACAGGGTAGGTTTTTCCACTTATCTAAGTCTCTCTTAGTTTTTTGTAGTAAGGGCTTGTAGTTCTCTTTGTAAAGGTCTGTTGTTTCTCTGGTTAGATTAATTCCTAGGTACTTTATCTTCTTAGGGGCTTTCACAAATGGTATAGATTTGATAATTTCCTCCTTAACAGTCTCGTTCTTGGTATAAAGGAATCCTACTGATTTACTTATGTTTATCTTGTATCCTGAAACTTTGCTGAACTCTTCTATCAGTTTGAGTAACTTACTTATAGATTCCTTGGGGTTCTCTGCATATACAATCATATCATCTGCGAACAGGGAGATTTTAACTTCCTCTTTGCCGATGCAGATGCCCTTTATTTCTTGGTCTTGTTTAATTGCTCTGGCTAGAACTTCTAGCACAATGTTGAATAGGAGAGGTGACAGTGGGCATCCTTGTCTAGTTCCTGATCTCAGGGGAAATTCTTTCAGTCTCTCTCCATTCAGGATGATGTGGGCAATTGGCTTTGTATAAATGGCCCTTATTGTGTTGAGGAATTTGCTGTCTATGCCCATTTTGCTAAGAGTTTTTAGCATGAATGGGTGTTGGACTTTATCAAATGCCTTTTCGGCATCAATGGACAAAATCAGGTGATCTTTGTCTTTTGTGTTATTTATGTGGTTAATCACATTAATTGTTTTCCTGATGTTGAACCAGCCTTGCATCCCTGGTATGAATCCCACTTGGTCATGATGGATTATTTTCTTGATATGTTGTTGTATTCTGTTGGCAAGAATTTTGTTGAAGATTTTTGCATCTAAGTTCATGAGTGATATCGGTCTGTAGTTCTCTGTCTTTGTTGGATCTTTCCCAGGCTTAGGTATCAGTGTTATGCTGGCTTCATAGAATGAGTTTGGGAGTACTTCATCCCTTTCTATACTGTGAAATAGTTTGAATAGTATTGGGGATAACTCTTCTCTAAATGCTTGGTAGAATTCTGCTGTGAAGCCATCTGGGCCCGGACTTTTTTGGGTTGGCAGTGTTTTGATGACCTTCTCAATCTCTTCCTTTGTGATGGGTTTATTAAGTTGTTCTGCTTCACATTGTGATAATTTGGGTAGGTGGTATGAGTCAAGGAATTGGTCCATTTCCTCTAGGTTTTCAAATTTGTTAGAGTACAGTCTTTCATAGTATTCTGTTATGATGTTTTTGATTTCTGTTGCATCTGTGGTGACAACTCCCTTCTCATTTCTAATTTGGGTTATTTGTTTCCTTTCCTGCATTTCCTTAGTAAGTTTAGCCAGTGGTTTATCAATTTTCTTGATCTTTTCAAAAAACCAGCTTTTGGTCTTTTCAATGTTTTCAATTGTTTTTCTATTCTCTAATTCATTTAGCTCTGCTCCAATCTTTATGATCTCCTTTCTTCCGGTGCCCGAGGGGTTCCTCTGTTGTTTTCTTTCTACTTGTTCAAGCTGTAGAGTTAGTTCCTTGATTTGGTTTCTTTCTTCCTTCCCGATGTGTGCATTTATGGAGATAAACAGACCTCTGAGCACTGCTTTGGCTGTATCCCATAGGTTCTGGTAGGAAGTGTTTTCGTTCTCATTGGAATCCATGAATTTCTTTAATTGATCCCAGATTTCCTCTATAACCCATGTTTTTTTCAGCAAGATGTTGTTCAGTTTCCAAGAGTTCCACTTTCTATCTCTGTCTTTTCTGCTATTGATTTCAACTTTGATGGCTTTATGATCTGAGAAGATGCTTTGCAGTAATTCAATGGTATGGATTTTGTTCAGCATTGCATTATGGCCTATCACGTGGTCAATTCTGGAGAATGTTCCATGTGCACTGGAGAAGAAGGTGTAGTTGTCTGCTGATGGGTGGAAAGTTCTGTATATATCAATGAGGTTTAGTTGGTTAATTGTGTCAATGAGGTCTTTTGTATCTTTACTGAGCTTTTTTCTAGATGATCTGTCTAGTAATGAGAGTGGAGTGTTAAAGTCTCCCACTATTATTGTGGAGTCATCTAACTCTCTTTTGAGCATAGTCAGTGTTTCTTCGACACTAGGTGCATAAATATTTAATATAGTTAAGTCTTGCTTGTGTACTGAACCTTTCAGCAATAAATAGTGTCCATCTTTGTCCACGATGGTGGATTTGACATTAAAGTTGATTTTGTCTGAGATTAGAATTGCCACCCCTGCTCTTCTTTGTTCATTGTTAGCTTGATACATATTCTTCCATCCTGTAATTTTCAGTTTGTTCCTGTCTTTAGGTCTCAAGTGAGTTTCTTGTAGACAACATATGGATGGGTTGTGTCTTTTGATCCAAGATGACACTCGGTGTCTCTTTACTGGAGCATTCAGTCCATTCACATTCAATGTAATTATTGATAGGTATGTGTCCACTGCTGCCATTGTGATATGTTTATTTTTATGTTGATGTTTTCTCTGTTGTTCTTATTAGTCTGTTCTGGGACACTTTTTTCTGTGAATTGATTTTTCACCTTTTTCAGAGCTCATTTTATAGTTGTTGAGACTCATGTGTTAGATTTCTTGCAATGGTGTGATATGTCTTTGTTGTGCTTTACAGCTGCCCCTATGAACCCCCTTAATAAACTATTTATAAACCCAATTTTAATTACTACCAGTCTTGTCATCTTCCTCTCCATATGGAAGGAGTATAACAACTGTAGTACATCCCTCTTTTTATTATGATGAGACCATAGTTTTCATGATGATCACTGGATTGCTTCTTTCCATATCAAAGCTGTGATTTACTTTGGAGCCTTCCCTAAATGAGTAGAGTATTGAGTAGTGCATTGTTCTAAAATATAAAGTTAGTGGTTTCATTCTTCTAAGCCAAAGCTAAGAACTTCTTTCAATATTTCTGGTAGTTTTGGTTTGGTTTTTACAAAGTCTCTGAGTTTCTGTTTTTCTCGAAATGTCTTAATTTCATTTTCTTTTTGAAAGATAGTTTTGCAGGATATATAATTCTTGGTTGGAAGTTCTTCTCCTTCAAGACTTTGAATGTGTCATGCCACTGTCTCCGTGTCAGCATGGTTTCTGCTGAGAAGTCTGACGAGAGCCTACAGGGTTTCCCTCTGAATGTTAGCTTTGCCTTGAGTCTTGCTGCCTTTAAGAGTTGCTGCTTGTGTTTCATTTTGTTAAGCTTGATTATAATATGTCTTGGAGTCTTTCTTTTGAGATCTGTATTGGGTGGTGTACGATATGCATCTGAGATGTCTATATTCTCTTCCTTCATGATTTCTGGGAAGTTTTCTTTCAGCAGCTCAGCGACAATACTCTCTGTGTTCTCTGATGTCTCACCCTGTTCAGGGACTCCAATTAATCGAAGGTTGTTCCTCTTAATAGAGTCCCACATGCTTCTTAATGTTTCTTCATTTTTCTTGTTTCTTTTTTCTGATTTCTCCTCATAGACGCTGGCATCAGTAGCTCTGTCTTCTAGGTCAGAAATTCTTTTTTCCATTTGTTCCATTCTGTTTTCTTGGCTTTGCATGGAAGTTTCTATGTCTTTGATTTTGTTCTTGATCTTTTGGATTTCAGAGTACTGGTGTTTCATCACATCAAACAACTTGGTTAATTTTTCATTTTGTTTTGCTTCATTTTGTATAAGGTCTAGAAGGGCTCTGTATATAATCAATTTGTATTCACTTCCTGATGCTTTCATAAAAATTTCTTCATCTGGAAAACTCCTTGGTTGCTTTGTTTGGGAGCCTTCTGAAGCCATGAGTGATTGCTTGTATGCCACAATTGTCTGTTGCTTTTTGGGTCCCATGTGAGTACATAGAGGCTGGAAGAGGTACTGTGAGGATGGATTGCAAATGTTTCTCTAGGCTGTCTTCAAATGTAAAGCAAAAGGTATCTGACCGGTTCACAAGTCAGTTAGGTTTTCAGGTGTAGAGGTCCCTCTTCTCATCTGACAAAGTAAGCGCCACTATATCCAACCCCAGATGATAACAGACTAGTTCAGAATACAGCAATGCTACTACCCTGGTTCCCTCTGCTGACAGGGCCTAGCCTTAGCCAACACTGCATCAAGTACTGGTTTTGTGATAGAAAAGCGCTCTCCTGTGGGCAGGCTCTGGCTCCCAAGCTAAGAATTAGGTCCAGCTGCGGCCACCGTATCCAAGATGGCGTCATCCACACAGGCAGCAGACAGAGGGTCTAAAGGTGCCGAGAGGTAGTGATTCCTCTGCTTCTGTTGCAGGGCCCCCAATATAGGCAGCACTGTGCAAAATCACTACTTTTCTGTCAGAGAAGCGCTGTCCTGTTTGCAGGCGCAGGCTCCCAGGCTAAGAACAAGATCCCACTAAAATCTCGGTACCAACGTGGCGTCTCACACACTGACCGCGAAGCTCCGCACAAACCCCGCTGAGGCAGCTACAAAACGAAAGGCTCAAAGTGTCTAGATTAGCAGAGTCCCGAGCCTGCCTCTCAGAATAAGGGAATTTCGCCTGCCTATTCTGCCAGCAGCGCGTCTGAGTCCAGCCGCCAGGCAAGACCCAGCTCCGCCCGCCAGCCGAGACAGATGAAAAAAAAAGTCAAAATGCTGCGTTTACCTTCCGTCCATGAGAGCCGGGGCTAGCCAGGAGCGGGAGTCAGCGAGAGAGAGGAGGTTTTATGCTGAGTGGTATGAAGTCCCAATTAACAGCCCTGTGCTGTGCTCTGAGGCTGATCAGGTGATCAGAAAGCTCTGTTTGATTGTCAATTCAGTTCTTCGTTTCCAGAGGGATATAAGGAGACGTGTTTTTAGTTGGCCATCTTGACTCCGCCCCCTCATATTTCTTTATACAGAGTCTTGAAAAGGTCAAGCATTAAGAGATGACAGACAAAAAAGGAGCCTGAGAGAACACTTAAATCAGAGGTAAAGGATGGCCAGAATTATATAAACAGATAATGCCTGCAATAACGGGAAGGACCCACTGAACTGTTGAAGCGAAGAGGGTGGGGCCTCAGTGTTAGGGTAGGAGAGCAGCTTGTCCAAACTGAAACTTGGAGCCATGTATACAGGGATGGATTATCCAATAACAAGATGAGCATATGATTACTTGTCCTTATTTACTAATTTGTAGTACAGAATTTCACGTAAACTGCGGTGAAAATGCACACTGTGTTTAGTAACTAAACACAGTTAAGCCCTTGTGTACCTTGCTAACCTGTTAATCTGCCTCTATATACTCATCAAGGATAGAGGCGCAAAACGATGTTGATGATGGGCATAGATATTACTTAGGTGAGGATGTGAACCCAGAAGCCAAGTTATTGGTTCATTCAATGTGTGTATTTAGGTGGACTCTCTGGTTTTTACTTAACTATCTCTTTTCATTGCTTGTAGGGGCTCAAAATGGATTAGTGTTTTTAGCTCCCTTGGCCTCCTGACTTCTTTCATCTTGACTTTGGACAGAGGAGAGCAAGTACAGTAAAAGGGTGCTCAACAGCCGGGTGAGAGTGCAGGTAATGAATATCCTTCAAAGCTCCCCATGGAGAAGAGTGCAAGTTTAGACCTATAACCAGTCAGCTTACCTTACCCGCTTGAATATCCGTGTTATAACTGAATCTGCCTTGCCTTGAAATCAGAGCAATTACTATCTCGCGTCAATTTTCTTGGTCATGTTGGCTACATATAAACAGAGTTATACTATTGATACCAGCTTTAAAGGTCTTTTTATTGCAATTTTAAGTGCTCAGTTTCCTAGTGCCCTGAACTAAATGGAAACTGCAAATACCTATGATGAACAACTATTATTTTTAATTATAAATAAAATAAAGTATGTGCAAAGTGAAAAAAAAAAAAGTGCAAATTACATGTGGAGTGGAAACTCTGGTGGCATGGTAGTCAAGTGCTATGACTACTAACCAAAAAGCTGGCAGTTTGAAGCTACTAAGTGCTCCTTGGAAATGCTATAGCTCAGTTCTACTCTGTTCTACAGGGTGGAGTTGGAATTGACTGGATCGTGATTTTTTTTGGTTTGTTTTCATATATAAGGAGTAGGGAAAGGAGCAGACAGTGTGTTCTTCCTTTGTGTGTGGTGTCACCATGAGTTCAGGGCTGACTCCAAGCTACTAACAGCAATGTATGCCTTACATAAAATTGCATATTTTACACACAAACATATGTATAGTACAAAAATTAAAGAAAATTCTTTTTTTTTACATTTTATATAGTCAGTCTTTCCAAACCAATAGGATTGTAAAGAATTCTAGCCAAGAAGTAGTCAGTCATAGCATTTTTGTTAATAATGCCAAAATGTTCTTGCCCGAGGGAGAGATGAATGCTTTCCAGACATAAATCTTTCTATAGAAACTGAAGCTGAAATTGTTCCTTTTGTGTCTTGATGATAATTAGAAAGAAGGAGCATGATTTCATCCTTCTTGTCAAAATAAAGGTGGTACATTTTCCATATGTTTGTAGTACTCTATTTCAGTTGGTCAGAGCTAGCTCTATAGGTACAGAAAATCACATGCAAGTGTCATGATTTCTAATGGTCACATCTACTACTGAAAAAAATTCATGAATTCCCCAGCTCACTGATAACAAGATAACAAGAACTTCTTTGATATGTCACAGACTTTTATTGCTTCCGTGTAGTTTCACAAAGAGGAAGAGTAAGGATTAGGGTCGACTTGTAAAATACACATTATAAAACTCCATTTGGGGTCTTCTATCTGAATTGCAAAAGATCCCTTTAAAATATTAAGAAGCAAATATGTCACTTTAAGGGCTAAGGTGTGCCTGACTTAAGCCTTTTTGTTTTCAGTTACCACACATGCATGTAGAAGACAGACAAATGAATAAAAAAGATGAAAAAGAATTGATGATTTTGAATTATGGTGTTGGCAAAGATGCTGGATTGCCAGAAGACCTAACAAATCTGTCCTGGAAGAAGAGCAGCCAGAATTCTCCTTAGAAGAAAGGATGGTGAGACTACATCTCAGATATTTGGGACATGGCATTGGGAAGGAAGGACCAGTCCCTGGAGAAGGACATCATACTTGTTAGAGGGTCAAAGAGAACGAGAAAGACTCCCAAAGAGATGGATTGACACAGAAACTGCAGCAATGACCTCAAGCACAACAGTTGTGGGGTGGCGAGGGCTATGTGTTCCTTCATTCTTTTGTATATAGGGTTGGTATGAGTTGGAAGCAGTTTTAGAGCACCTAACAATGAACAATAACAACAGCTAAACTTGGGATAACTAGTGAAATATTTTCATGTGGATCAAATGTTCGTAACATTAAATGTTATGCATCAGAAATTATTCTGATCAGTTCTAACTACTCAGTATGTTTGTGGTAAATTTCAGTTTTTGTCACTGGATGTTGATTGAATAATTAGGTTTAAACTCACTCCTGCCAAGACACTGGGCAGCTGAAAGAAAAGAAGAACACAGGAGAAAAGTTAGAAGAGCAATGACTATGAAATATCTTGCTTTGAAAGAACACTGAGGAAATAGTGCTTAAATTTATTTGTAGTTAAAAGATGTGTGCTGTCACCGGACAGGGAGAGCAGTGGAAGCTGCATAGAGGTGGGCATGTAAATTTATACGGGAATGTACATTTTCACTCAGTCATGTTAAATTAAAAAAAAACAAACAAAAAACGATGAGACCTGTGTAGGGCAGGGAAGACCGGAAGGATGACTTCCCTGTCCCTTCCTCCTTTCACTAATACTGTCATCTCAAAACTCAGTAGGCCCTCAGATATGGTGGTCTTACAGCACCTTGTATCACATGTATCACAAGCAAACAAATGCATATAAGAGAAAAGGCCTCTCTGTCTCACAATGCTGTGAGCTCGTCAGTCAGGAGACTGCTCTGTTCAGTGCTCTGTTCTCCACAGTACAGAGCACAGCAGTCTTCAAGCAGTAAGTATACATAACAGTGTTTCTTCTCAGTGAAAATGAGGAAAGGAGAGAGTCAAGTTGAGAGAAAGACTTCAAATAATTATAAGAAGAGAAATAATAAGAAGATTCTCTTTTCAAGGTCTCCAGAGTTAGAATAGGAACAAAGAACCAAGATCAGGGCATCTCTACCCACGTTTCTTTTAGATCAGTGTATTTTCTTTGCAGTGTTACATATTTCCTCACTCTTCACACATGGATTTTTTTTTTTTTTTCTGTAAGGCTTTGTATCTTTACATAATTTCAGGCTTAATGGTAGCCATGAGTCGGATCTGACTCGACGGCACTTGGCTTGGCAATGAAAAGTTATAGATATGAATTAAAGAACTTTCATATATTTTTTGCCTAGAATGTCATTTTATTTTACCTAGTTTTATTATTTACTCTCATACTCATTCTTTGTCTCTGTGTGTCTTTTTGGAACAGGAGAATTTCAGAATGAGATTCAGATACATCATGGTGACTCTTAAATACTTGGATGTGTTTTTCCTAAGAATGAGAAAGTTTTTATATAATCACAATAAACTACCAAAGTTAGGAAATAGGAAATTGGCATAATAATATTATACCATCCATAGTCCATATGTAAACTGTATCAGTTGGCACTATAACTATGCTGTGTATGCCTTTTTCCCTGCTCCAACTCAGAACAATAAATTCCATTAGCTGTCGTGTCTCTTCAGTTTCCTTTAATCTAGAACAATTCCTCAGCCTTTCTGTGTCTTTCAAGAGTACAGGCCTGTAATTCCATAAAATATCAGTCAATTTAGGTTTATCTGCTCTTTTCTCATGGGTGGATTCAGGTTTTGAATTTTGACAGTAAAATCACAGAAATGATGTTGTACCCTTTTTAGTGAATCTTATAGAGAGACACATAGTGTCCATTGTTCTGTTACTGCTTGTGATATTTACTTGGATTACTTGACTAAGGTGATGACTGCCAGATTTCTCTTCACAGGTGACTTTAATCAATAATTATGAGGAACAGTTTGGAAGACAGGCAAGTCATTTCATCCTTCTAGATGCTATAAACCAACTCCTTTTTCAATCCAGATCATAAGAGAACTATGTAACTGAACTAAGATAGGCTAAGCATAGAATTGCTCTGACTGCATTAGTTTTATGATAGTGAACTTTTATAGAAAGACTTTACGTATAATTTAAAGTAAAATTTGAATTTGACAAGCTCCTGCTCAACAAATTTTCATTTATGGATAATGTATATACATGTACATATAATGGAGCCCTAGTGGGGCTAGTGCTGCAGTGGTTAAGAGCTTAGATGCTAGCCAAAAAGTCAGGACTTCAAATCTACCAGATGTTCTTTGGAAACTGTGGAGTACTTCAGTTCTGTCTGTTAGAGTTGCTGTGAGTTGGAGTTGACTTGACAGCAACAGATATATATGTACATGCAAACTTGTATACATATATAAATATGAATTGCACATACAATCCATCAGTAAAAGTAACAATACAGAATGAAATGTTACATAATAATTTCCTTTCTAAGTTTTTCTTCAACTACTGACCCAGGGATACATTATAAATTCCGATTTGTCATGTTTACTTTTTAATGACACACTAAACATTTATTTAAATAAAGTTTACATATGATCTTGCCACTTTGAGAAAAATGATGAAACATTGGTAAGAATTGTTCTAACGGGTTCAGTGTGGAAAGTCTATTCAGCCGTGGTTTCCTTTGGCCAGATTGTTTCTGTGCATACCAGCTAATAATCTATATCCTATCAAATGACAAATCGTCTTTTTTTCGGATTTCTGCTCATAGATGCTGGCATCAGTAGCTCTGTCTTCCAAGTCAGAAATTCTTTTTTCCATTTGTTCCATTCTGTTTTCTTGGCTTTGCATGGAAGTTTCTATGTCTTTGATTTTGTTTTTGATCTGTTGGATTTCCAAGTACTGATGTTCCATCAGATCGAACAGCTTGCTTAATTTTTCATTTTGTTCTGCTGCATTTTGTATAAGGTCTAGAAGGGCTCTGTATATAATCATTTTGTATTCACTTTCTGATGCTTTCATAAAAGTTTCTTCATCTGGGAAACTCCTTGGTTGCTTTGTTTGGGAGCCTTCTGAAGCCATGGGTGATTTTTTGTATGCCACAAATGCCTGTTGCTTTTTGGGTCCCATGTGAGTATATAGAGGCTGGAAGAGGTACTGTGAGGATGGGCTGCAAATGTTTCTCTAGGCTGTCTTCAAATGTAAAGCAAAAAGTATCTGACCAGTTCACAAGTCAGTTAGGTTTTCAGGTGTAGAGGTCCCTCTTCTCATCTGACAAAGTAAGCTATATCCAATCCCAGATGATAACAAATTAATTCAGAATACAGCAATGCTACTGCCCTGGTGGCCTCTGCTGACAGGGCCTAGCCTTAGCCAACACTGCATCGAGTACTGGTTTTGTGATAGAAAAGCGCTCTCCTGTGGGCAGGCTCTGGCTCCCAAGCTAAGAATTAGGTCCAGCTGCGGCCACCGTATCCAAGATGGCGCCCTCCACACAGACAGCAGACAGAGGGGCTAAAGGTGCTGAGAGGTAGCGATTCCTCTGCTTCTGTTGCAGGGCCCCCAATATAGGCAGCACTGTGCAAAATCACTACTTTTCTGTCAGAGAAGCGCTGTCCTGTTTGCAGGCGCTGGCTCCTAGGCTAAGAACGAGGCCCTGCTAAAATCTCGGTACCAACATGGCGTCCCGCACACTGACTGCGGAATTCCATACAAACCTGGCTGAGACAGGTATAAAACGACAGGCTGAAAGTGGCTAGATTAACAGAGTCTTAAGCCTGGCTCTCAGAATATGGGAATTTCGCCTGCCTTTTCCCCCAGCAGCGTGTCTGAGTCCAGCCATCAGGCAAGACCCTGCTCCACCTGCCGGTCAAGACAGAGGAAAAAAAAGTCAAAATGGTACGTTTACCTTCCGTCCGTGAGAGCCGGGGCTAGCCAGGAGCGGGAGTCAGCAACAGAGAGGAGGTTTTTTCGCTGAGTGGTATGAAGTCCAAATTAACAGCCCTGTGCCGTGTCCTGAGGCTGATTAGGTGATCAGAAGGGTCCGTTTGATTATCAGTTCGGGTCTTGGTTTCCAGAGGGATAGAAGGAGACGTGGGCTTAGTCTGCCATCTGGACTCCGCCCCCGACAAATCTTAATAAGGGATGAATACAGTTCCTTCCACAAACATTTATTTTTTTAGGTTAATATGTGAATATTTTAAAAGTTGTTCAAAGATTTCTAGAAGCAGAAATAACTTAAGTGTTTCAAAGTCTGTTGTCGTGTCTTTGGGTGGGATTATGTTCAAATCATCCCAACGAGAAACCGTTTTACATTTAAAATAAGAAGCATAGTGAAATCTGCAATTACCCAATATTCCTCTCTTGTTTTACTTTTATTGCTGGCCAATTAAAAGAGAACTAGACTTGTTCTTCTGACTTCTTTCTGAAGCACCACAATGCAGAGAGGGCAGCCAAGGGCACAGTCATTGGGCAAGGGGTTAGCTCTGACCACTCACTGTTCAGGGAGACAGCCCTCTCTCGAGTGCACCCTTTCAACAAGGAGGTATTTACTAAAGACATTCATGGGACACTAGAGCTATGGGAAAGTTGGAACCGTATTTAATTTTGTAGTCTGAATTCAGACTTTCTGCATGGGCATTTGGGGACTTGTTTGTTGGCCTGGAAATTTTTGTGGTCCCTGTAGAGTGAGGAAATGAGAATTCTTGACCTGCTACCTATGAAAACTGATTTGCAGTCTGAAATGGAGATTTCTCTAGGTGTTTTGTGGGAGGAAAGGAAGAATGGTACATTAAACAACTTCTCTATGCCAGGTGTAGACCTAGGTGCTTTCCCATTAAATTCTTAACCCAAAACACAGATTTCTTTAACCCCTTTGTTCATTCATTTATTTGACAAAGATTTATTGATTGTCTTCTATGTGCTAGACACTATTCAAGATTCTAGACCTTTGTCTTCTTGGACTACCAAAAAACCAAACCGCAGCTACCACTGATTTGCTTCATACCTATGGTAATCCCGTGTGTGTCAGAGCAGAACTGGTCCATGGGGTTTTCAAGGCTGTAACTGTTCAGTAGCATATCACCAGGCCTTTCATTTGAGGTACTTTGGTGTAGTCTTGAACCACCAACCACTTGTATACTTAACCATTTGTGCTACCCAGCAACTCTTTCTTGGATCTTACAGTCAAATGTATTTCATCATTCATATTATTCCAATCATATTTTAATTTATTTGGAGTATTAGAATATTTCTGCAATAAAATTAATAAACAGAAATATAATAAATATAACATGTAGGAGTAAATTGAAAGGAATAAAAGCAAATAGTCTGTTTTCTCCACACTTGGACAAGGACTAAGGGAATGTGAAAAGAAAAAAGAACAGAAACAAACTTCCTTGATTTTTAACTCTCAGTGTGGACCTTGCAGTCACCTCTGTTACCTGATAATACTTGGCCTCTAGAAGCTGATCTTAATCATATTCCAGTGAACTTTATTTCAAGATCAGGTTCTCTGTTCCACAGGACTGATCTCCTTCCAGACTTCAGATGGGAAATGTCAGCCTTCCTGTCAACATCCCTAACATCTAAATTCTTAGGATACCAGAGATACTCTAGGAGAACACAGGGACATTGAGTGTGTGTACACACTGCTCTCCCAAATGCCACTGGGAAGAGGCAAAGTGGTACCTTCCGAACTGTTTTTAATGGCAAAATTGACAGATAAAGAGATGACAAAAACCAGGAAGCATTTCCTTGCTAAAGGGTCTTATAGGTATACTGAAAACAGAAAGAAGAAATTATTATAATACTTTGGGGGAAAATTCAATTGATTATTTTAACCTAAATATTTTAGAAAAAATATTTATTTTAGCTATAGTTACCAAGGATTTAACAGGCACACTGGACACCAGAGATGCTAGGCTCTAGCTACTTTATCATCCTGACAGCAAATTTATTGACTTAGGCTTTCTTTGCCCAATAGAGTATATTTTTGTTGTTGCTGATAGTTGCCATCAAGTTGGCTTTGACTCATGGTACTTAAGATATAATAGAAAATAATCATGCCCAGTTCTGTGCCATCTTCATGACCATTGGCCAAAGCTTGAGCCCATTGTTGGAGCTATTGTGCCAATCTATCTTACTGAAGACTTCTCTCATTTTTGCTAACCTGCTGTCAAATATAATGTCCTTATATAGCAGTTAGTCTTTTTTTTTCCTTTAAATGGCTCATACTTCAATTTTATTTATTTTTTTAGTAGTTAGCCTTTCCTGATGACATGTCCGCAAATGCTGGTGGCGTAGCCGTTAAGCACTATGCGTGACAACCAAAAAATTGGTGGCTCAAGTCCCCCAAGTGCTCCTTGGAAGCTCTATGGGGCAGTTCTACTGTGTCCTAGAGGGTTGCTATGAGTTGGAATCCACTTGACAGCAGTGGGTTTGTTTCTTTTGTTTCCTGTGACAGGTCAAGAATAAGCAAAACTGAGGTCTCATCAATCTCAATTTTAAGGAACATTGTGGTGGAATTTCTTCTAAGACTCACTTGTTCACTCTCCTGGCAGTCTTTGTATTTTTAATACTCAGTCTACAATTTGAATGCATCAGTCTTCTGGCTCCCTTTTTTGCTGTACAATGTTCACATGCAGAGTGTCCTTTCTGTATATCCTAAATGTGGGCCTACTCCAAGAGTCATTGACAGGTCTGATGTGTTGCCACAAGGATGTCCTTCCCAAATACTTTCCTGGCCCTGAAGGGTATCTCTGAGGAAACTTGTCCTTTAGCCCTACTTAATGTGGCAGCCAGAGAATGAGCACCACTTTCATGTTAAATGATACCACTCAAGTTGTGCTTAAACATGTGAACCTGTCCTGTGATCCCACATGCCCGAATGCTCTTTAGCTGACTCATGAGAAATTCTAAAGGTTGTTTGCTATGCCGTGAAGGATCATCCCAACCCTGGTCAGCATGCAGGGATGAATGCTTTCATCTAATTAGCAGGACTTACTGTAAACTGTGGAGTTCTAAAATTAAGCTTGGCTTTAGCCAATGCAGGCAACAGAATTTCTCCTGCTGACCTAGGGACTGTCCAAAGATACACGATAGGCAAGAAGCAAGTGAAGCAGGACTTATAAAAGATGCCATTTTAGAACTGACATAGGAATTATACAGGATGAACTTGTGAAATCTTTGAAAGAGGAAGGTAGTGATTCTAGTATGCATTATTACGAAAAGGCTGGGGAGGGAGGGTATTGTTCTCTCAGGAGAGGGACAGCTGAAGAGACTGCTGAACAGACACTGTATTTGTCACAGCAAGAATAATCAGTGTGTTAGCATTTGAACTCTAGCAATAGGGATGAAAATGAGATTCTGTGAAAGATGTACTGGAGTCAATAGGCAGGAGCTGGGCTGTGGCAGAAAGGACACAACAACCCAATTGAGACAATTTGCTAAAGAAAGCAAAATTGCCAATAATTCCCTCAAACTGAATGTGTGCCTGTGGAGGGGGTTGGAGGGTGCTTAGCAGAAAGAAGGCTGAGCTCAGCCTTCATCATGTTAACTTTAAGCAGCTAGTAAGGCCTCCTGGTAAGAACGCCGCATAGACCGTTGGATAGATTACTACCCAGAGAGAGAGAATGATGCTCGAATTTGTATGGCCATTAGATCCAGCACACACGCTTGTTTTTTCTTTGATAACTTAACATGGCTCAATGTGACCTTACTTTCTACTGCTATTGCACGTGGCGGAGACTGAGCCTTGGGTGATAAAGTTTGCAAGAGGTTTGCACTGGGTAACATTTCAGCAGAGCTCTGTTAAATGAACTAAAAATAGGGCGGGATACACAGCTTGCCTCAGGCAAGCTTATATGTGACTTTTGGATTTCTGTTTATCAACAGGTTCTGACTTGGTGCTGCTGTAACACAGAAGAGCTGTGCTTATTTGCATATCAGCCAAAGAAAGCTGATCTAACACAAGGCCTTTGATAAATGTGGAATCACAATAATATCAATAATTATGACATTTTCATGGCAAGTGTAACAGAAGAACTCCAAAAGCATCACACAATTACCCATGTAATGCTCTAATGAGGTAGGAAAGGGCAGGAAGCATCTGCCCGTGTTACTCAGAGGGGTGAAAACACAGGCCAAGTGAATTGCCCAAGGTCAAACAAGAATGACAAGTTGACTTGTAGTCAAGCTGCCAGTCCTTCTCACCTTCCTCAAAAACTGGATTTTCTCAGCCCTTATCTTATTTCCTACATGAATAATGTGCATTCAAACCTGTAATCAGAGACCACCTGCCTAATCCAATCTCAGGGAGCTTCTAGCAGGCTTTAAGTGGGAAAAGAGCCTCTTCCAAGGGCCAGTGAGATCACTTCTTACAGGAAAACAAATCATTAATAGCAAATATACCCTGAGGCTGCTGGAGTTCTGGGGAATAAAAGGTCTTTGGGTGATACATGAATACACACACACACACACACAACACACACACACATTTTTATACCAAAACCAAACCCGTTGCTCTTGTGCTTATTTGAACTTACAGGGCAGAGTAGAGTTAGCAGCTGTGTTTTGCCATGTATATCCATACCACATCCATTGCCATAAAGTCAGTTCCAACTCATAGCAACCCTATAGACAGAGTAGAACTGCCCCATAGAGTTTCCAAGGAGTACCTAGAGGATGACTTTTTGGTCAGTAGCCCTAAGGCTTAACCACTATGCCACCAGAGTTTCCATGTATGTATATATATATGTGTGTGTGTGTGTGTGTGTGTATATATATATATACATATATATATGTCCTCAAACTTATTAAAAGATTACATAGAGATTTAAGACTTGGAATCACATGTATATTCTCAGCATCCATTTCGTAAGCTAACTTGAAGTTCTTCTAAGACGGCGTTTAAAAAATCTTGCCACAGGACAAGACACAAATGTGGTACAAATAGAAGGAAATGATAAAACCCATCATGAGATAGACATGTGAATGTTGAGTATGAAATGAGAGAAAATGGCAAATTGCCTGTATTTGGAGGAACAAGTAATGTCTTTCAGGTCCCTCAAGCCTGGGGCACTGTTACTGCTTTATTGAAAGGACACTGTAGCCGTAATGATCACTGTCAAGCTTGGATTCAGTTTAATATAACAGTCACTAAATGTTATGGTCATTTCTGAGCATAAACTTTACTATATATGTATTCAAAGACAAGATTATTGCCTCAGAACTTCTTTAAGTAAAAAAAAAGTGTCACAGGATTATAAAGAAAGATAGTATTTGTATTATTTTAAATTGGTTTTCAGACTCTGTTTAGGCCTCTCATAATAACTCCATTTCATCTTCCCCAACTCATGCCTTATCTACAATTCTATATGAACTATGTGCATTGACACCTAAGAGACTACCTGCTTTGATCCGTCTCATAAAGCCTAAAAGGACATTAATGGTGAATGCAACTTCTTTAAGGTGACAGCATATTTTTAGAAGAAAGTAGATCTTCAGTACAAAACTTCTCCCGAGACAACATACTTTCCAATTCTCACATTGTCTCTGGTGAGAAAGTGATCCCCTGTGGATTGTTGTAAAAATGTACCAGAGATTACATATCTTAAATGTACTAAAATTTGTTCCAACAGAAAAAAATCCTTAAAGCTATTCATAAAACCAGAAGCCTACTATCCTTGAGTCGATTCTGATTCATAGCGATGGACAGAGTAGAACTGTCCCATGGAGTTTCCAAGGCATGCCTGGTGAATTTGAACTGATGCATGAAGAAACTCAAGTACAGAAAGATTGGGTCAGTGGCCAATAGTTTGGAAACCAAGACTTCTTTGTCATTTGTTCATTTATTTAGAGTATTTATGAAAAATAGAACTTACGTCATCTAATAAGGGCACCATTTAAGAGTCCTTTGACATAAAAAAAAGTGAAAAATTACAGTTTTCAGATGTTTCTAAAATCTTAATTGACACTGATGGAGTGCTAGCAGCTCGGTGAAAACCCTGGTGTAATGGTGAAGTGCTACAGCTGATAACCAAAAGGTCAGCGGTTCATACCTGCCCGGTGCTCCTTTGAAACTGTGGGGCAATTCTACTCTGTCTATAAGGTTGCTATGAGCCAAAATTGACATGCTGACAGTGGGTTTTGTTTTGTTAGTTAGTGGTTCAGTGGTACAGTGGTTAAAAACTCAGCTGCCAACCAAAAAGGTGACAGCTCAAATCTACCAGCCATTCCTTGGAAACCCTATGGAGTAGTTCTATTCTGTCCTATAGAACTGACTCAGTGGCAATGGGTTTGGTTTTTCAGTGTTTTTAGTGGTTCAGTGGTAGAATTCTCACCTTCAGTGGAGGAAATCAGGCAGCATTTTGTTCTGTTGTGGATAAGGTCACCATGAGCTGACTCGACAACAAGAACAACACTATTTGGCATTTAATAATGCAAATGAGGTAGTTGGCATTGTCTTTGAAATTTTACACTCTGCCCCTTCCCACAGTCAAATAAATGCTCTTCAGTGGAAAAATAGAGCTGTAAGATACCTAACAAATGACTTAGTACAGCCTACATAATATCCTTCTCTTTCATCAAGAGAATAAGAACATGGAACCTGCCTACCTGAGTTTGGTTATAAGTTACTGTGTCAATTAATCTTGTTGACAGTCTTCCTCTTTTTCATTGACCACATAACAGGTACTCAAGACTAAAAGGGTTAATAAATATGCAAAACTTAAACCTAAGTGTACCACACAGTGATCACTAAGTTAGCCATATGCTCTCTGCTACCATCAACACATTGTAACTATTATTAGCATCGCCTGTCACCATAATTTATATTTATGTACAATTTTTACTGTAACTTTTTCTTCAGTGATCCAGAGTACTGCTCTAGCCTACCATTCCCTCTGTTTTCACTGTGTGTGCATTTTGGAGAACATAAGTGTTGCTATAGAAATAAAATATAACTTCAAAGGCCACAAATTGTCAGTGGCTTTTTTTTTGTTCGAAGTACTGATCATTCTAATGAATAGTTTCCTAAAGATCCTTTGTCAAAGTCAAATTTTGTTGTTCAATATCATTGATACAATTTTATGGATAACCTGTGGCAAAGCTAGAACTCTGGTATATGAATAAACACTCAGCCCCACTCACATTCTTGAAAATGACTTTTGAGAGCTAGAAGAGCCTCAAAGTAACCTTTCTTGAGCAATTAGTCCACAAGTCACCAAAAAGCTTTTCTTTGTCCTTGTTAATCAACAGAATATTCAGAGGGTACTGAAATGACCGTGTTTCCTTCTTTTGTTTTTCCCTGGGAGATAACTGGTTTTAGATATTTAGATCTAAAAGCTAAGCTCCTAAAAGCCCAGTCCATCAAATCACAACATTTGTAACAAGAGCTTCCTCAGAGCCAGTTCTGCAAACAGCTGAAAAGTCGGAAAGGTTTCTTTTTCTGCCTCATGATTCTCCCTCTTTTATTTCTTCACTGCTCAGCATCCCTCACCCTGATGGCCTCTCAAGAAGTGCTCAGGGCTCTGCATCTGTCCTCATCTCATTTTCCCATCAAAATGGACTTGCTTTCCATCCCATCACTTTAGAACTCTGCACTCTGTCAGGAGTAATCTGATAAACTGAATTTAGTTGACTTGAGCTGAAGGTGTGTGTGTGTGTGTGTGTGTGCATGTGCATGCGTGCGTGCATGCGTGTGCATGTATGTTACATGTGGGCACTTGAGTATGAAAAGAAACATAAAAACAGGGATTGCAAAGAACTGTAATGGTTGAGCCTGTTAAGCTCCGGATATAATTTACATTTTAGCAGACATCAGTAATGCTTTAACTAAAAAAAAAAAAAAAAAGAAAAAAAAAAGAAGTCTTACAGAGAGACATGATTTCAGAAATAGTAGTGGAAACTTGCTCAAGGAAATTGGTGCTGTTATGCCTCATTTCTATGATATCACTGTATGACTGGTTTGAATATTGTATTGGTTCAGAAAATAATATTATAGATTAAATGTGGCATACACCAGGTTCAAGAGTCTTGGGTCAACTCAAGCTTTATGGCCAGTGATTTTAAAAATTAAAACATGAGAGTTACTCATAGATTAGATAGCCTTCATGAATTTGATTAGGTGAATAGTATGACAGCACACTGTAGAAGGCAGTGCAGCCAAACTGGACTACGCCATAAGCTAAAAGGTTTTCTAAATTCAACCCAACATTCCAAAGGACAGAGTGGCAAGGACAGAGGTCTGGGGACCATATTTTCAGGGGACACTGAGGTCAATTGATATAACTAATCTTTTTCTAAGAGAGTATTTTGCACACCGTATTGGTGAATGGCATCTGGGGTCTTAAAAGACATCAAGCTGCCATCTGAGGAACATCAACCAGTCCCATTCAACCTGGAACCAGATGACAACTGAGAATATTAAAGACCTGAGGGGAAATTAGCCAAGGAGACAGAAGGACCCCTACAATTGGGAGACTACATCAGTGCAAGACCAGAAGAACTAGATAGCGACTGGCCACCACCAAAGACAGTCCTGAAAGGGTATACAATGTAGAGTCTCTGATGTAGCACAAGAAAAAGAGGTGTGCAGATAAAGAACTCTATTAAAAGACCAGAACCAATAGTCTGACAACCTGGCGGATCCCTCAAGAACACAGCACCTAGACTTGCTGTTGGCCCAGAGCTGAAACCAGTAATGAAGCCACCACTTCAGATAAGGAATGGACTGGACCGTAGGACACAGACTGATATATGTGAAGTGTGTACTTCATGGTTTAAGATATATATGAAGCTGTCCTACTGGTTTCTTTTTAAAGGAGAGAGGAGAGGGTGGAAAGGAGGGGACTAGTGTTGGTTGAGTGGATACTGGAAGAGGGTAAAAGAAGAGTGTGCTATTATAGGGTGAGGAGAACAGACACAGTTGAAGGGAAGTGGGTATTACAGGTTTTATATGGAAAATTGACTTGGAGTGTAAACATTTCCTTAATCACAATAAAAAAATGTTTAATTAAAATGTTTTATTGCTGGAAGAGACTTTAAAGATGACCTGGAGAGAGTGTGAAATAGTGTGAAAGTTTTGAAACTAGACCATGGCTTTTAATCTTTGTGCACTAATGCAATTAAAGAATGCAACATGTCAAGTGTAGTCAAGATGGTGGACTAGACACATGTCTCCTTAATTCCTTCTGAAAATGAGGGCTTGGATTGATAATAAAATGTAGCTTTTGGACACCCAGTGAGCCCTAGGACACAGCATAGGGCTGTCAGTTTGGGCTACATGCCACTGAAAGGGAAACTAGTCTTTGGCTGACTTACATTGTAGTTGAATCAGGAGGCTACCGTGGATTGAAGGTAACTGGTATTCTTAACTATTTTTCTTTTTGTTGGCCTGCAGGTGGGAGATGGGCTCAGCAATAAGCTATGCAGAACCACAGAGCTGAAGTGATCTGCAGATGGAATAGCCACATTTTGAGAGCCCGGCTCTGGACTCAGAGCACCACAGTCCCTCCACCCTATCTTTTTGGACCTCTGCTATAGCTTCTACTGTTTTGCAGGAGTGGGACAGCTTGACCAGAATGTTATCTTGTTCTACTGAAAGACAGAGTTATCCAACCAGAGGCCTCAGCAGATGCTAATTCCCAGGCTGGGAGGCAATCCCAGCCTTGGGAGTGCTCTTCCAGGAGAAAAGCTGTGTTTACTGCAGTGTAGCCTTATGGGTAGAGCCTGACAAAGGATGTCAGCAGGGCAGTAGCTGATCCCTTGAACTATATCACAGCATCTGGGGACAGCAGAATGGGTGCCTCCTTTCTCAGCTGGAAGGAAGGCTTCCCACATCTGCTGGCCTAACTGATTTTGGCAGCAGTCAGATAGCTTTTACCTTTTAAAATAAGACTGCCTTGAGAAATAACTGCAGTGCAGCTTGACAGTATTTCTTTTGGCTTTTACAGACCCACATCATAGAGATGGTTGGCAGGCCCCCAGTAACTCTATAAGTAGGACTGTGTCTTTGCCAGCTGGGAGACAGAGCCTGCTACCCTAGAGATTCCACTGAGGCCAGTCACTGGAGTTCACAGAGGTGGCTGGTGATCAACTGTCTCCTCAGAACTGCATCTCAGCTCCTGTTAAGGCAACGCCCAAGAAGCTAAACACCCTCTGGATAACCCGTAAGCAACTAACTCTAACCAAACATTTTTAAAAAAATTCATCCATGGCACCAGAAAACTCCCAAAATAAGGAATCAAAGAACTTGCCAGATGAAGAAGCCTTTCTTAAACTATCAGAGGTCAAGTACAAAAGAATTAGGCACACAGCCCTTCTATACATTATACAAAATGGAGAGAGCACAAGGAAAAATTAAGCAAGTTGTTTGAACCGATGGGACATCAGCATTCTGAAGTCCAGCAGGTCAATAACAAATTACAGAATTGGCCAATTCAATTCAAAGCCAAAAGTGAAGAGCTGAACAGCTGGAAACGAGACTTACTGACCTTGAGACAGAGCTACTGATACCAGCATTTATGAGGAGAAATCAGAGAAAAGAAACAAGAAAAAATGAAGATGGATTAAGAAGCATGTGGGGCTCTATTAAGAAGAACAATCTACAATTAATTGGGTACCTGAAAACAGAGAGTATTGTTGTTGAGTTGCTGATATAAAACTTCCCTGAAATTATGAAAGAAGAGAACATAGATATCCAAGATGTTTATCGAAAGCCACGTAAAATATAACTCAAAAGAAAGACACTGAAACATATTATACTCAAGCTTAATAAAAGGAAATGTAAGTAGAAACTCTTAAAGGCAGCAAGACTCAAAGCAAAGCTAACATTCAGAGGGAAGCCTTACAGGCTTTCATTTGACTTCTTGGCAGAAACCATGTTGACACAGAGGCAGTGGGATGACACACACAAAGCCGACAAGGAAAAAAAACTTCCAACCAAGAATTATATATCCTGCAAAACTTTCTTTCAAATATGAAGATGAAATTAAGACATTTGCAGACAAACAGAAACTTAGAGACATTGTAAAAACCAAACTAAAGATACAAAGAATACTGAAAGAAGCTCTTTGCTTAGAAAAACAAAACCATTAAGTGTATATGTAAGGAGGCAATGCAAGACACAACATCCAGGAACCTACTCAGTTAGGGGTGGCATAAAACTCAATGAAAACCGTAATATTAAAAGAAGGGGTCCAGTGATCATATCATGAAAACTAAGATACAATCACATTAAAAAGAGGGGTATACTACAGCAGTTATAGACATTCTAGGTGGAGAGGAAGTTAATTAGATATGTAGGAGCTAAAATTGATTTTAAACTTAGATTATTAAGGGGAATAATAGAAGTAGCCACAAATCACAATAAAGAGGTAGCATATCAAGATAAGAAACATAACACAGGAGTGTCAATAAACACAAAACAAACACTGAAAAGGATGGAAAATCAACCAATAAAGAATGATCAAGAACAGAAAATTAATAGCAACAGAGAATACACCAACATGAAAATAAACACATGAAAATGACAGCACTAAACACACATCTGTCAATAATTGCACTGCATGTAAACAGACTGAATGCTCCACTAAAGAAACAACAAGTGCTATCTTGCATCACAAGACATGACCCATGTATATGTTGCTTATAAGAAACTCACCTTAGACTTAAAGATAGGAATAAACTGAAAATTAAATGATGGAAGAATATATACCAAGCTAACAGCATACAAAGAAGAGCAGGTGTGGCAATACTAATCTTCAATAAAATAAATTTTAATGTAACAAAGAAGATCTTATTGCCACAAATAACCAACTAGACCTCATGGACATTAACAGAACTTTCTATCCATTGGCAGATAACTACACCTTCTTCTCCAGTGCACATGGAACATTTTGTAGAATTTGTGTTATGACATAAAGCGAACCTCAAAAAATCCAGACCATTGAATTATTGCAAAGCATCTTCTCAGACCACAAAGCCATAAAAGTCAAAATCAGTAGCAGAAAAAACATAGCTAGAAATTGGAAGTCATGGAAACTGAACACCACCTTGCTCAAAATGCCATGAGTTACATAAGAAATAGAGGATGAAATAAAGAAATACATGGATTCAAATGAGAATGAAAATGCATCCAACCAGAACCTATGGGATACAGACAAAGCAGTATTCATAAATGCACACACCTGGAAGGAAGAGAAGACCCAAACCAAAGAATTAACCCTACAGCTTGAACAACTAGGAAGAGAGCAACACAGGAACCCCTCAAGCACCAGAAGAAAGCAGATCATAAAGATCAGAGCAGAACTAAATGAATTAGAGAATAGAAGAACTATTGAAGAAATTGATGATCAAAAGCTAGTTTTTTGAAAAGATCAACCAAAATGACAAACCTCTGCTAAACTTACTAAAGAGAAACAGGAAAAGGAAACAAATAACCTGAATAAGAAATGAGATAGGTGATATCATAACAGATCCAACAGAAATCAAACTATCATGACAGAATATAACAAAAGGCTGTATTCTTAACAGATTTGAAAACCTAGAGGAAATGGACAAATTCCTAGATTCACATCACCTACCAAAATTATCACAAGGAGAAGTAGAACAAATTAATAAACCCATCACGAAGGAAGAGATTGAAAAAAATCATCCCAAAACTACCAACCAGAAAAGCCCTGGCCCAGATGGCTTCACTGCAGAATTCTACAAAGCTTTTAGACAAGAGTTAACTCCAATACTACTGAGTCTATTTCACAGTATAGAAAGGGATGGAATACTCACGAATTCATTCTATGAAGTCAGCATAACCGTAATACCAAAGCCAGAGAAAGATCCCACAAAAAAGGAGAACTATGGACCAATATCACTCATGAACCTAGATGTAAGAAACTTCAAGAAAATCCTTGCCAAGAGAATTCAACAACATATCAAAAAAAAAATTATCACAACCAAATTGGATTCATACCTCAGATGAAAGACTGGTTCAACATCAGAAAAACAACTAATGTGATCAATCACATAAATAACACAAAAGATAAGAATCACCTGATTTTACCAATTTATTCAGAAAAGACAATTGACAGAGACGAACACTCAGCCATGCTAAAAACTCTCAGCAAAATGGAAACAGATGGCAAATTCCTCAACGCAATAAAGGCCATTTACACAAAGCCAACTGCCTACATCATCCTGAAAGGAGAGATACTGAAAGAATTCCCCTTGAGAACAGGAACTAGACAAGGATGCCCACTCTCACCTCTCTTATTCAACATTGTATTAGAAGTTCTGGCCAGACCAGTTAGATAAGACAAAGGAATAAAGGGCATCCACATTGGCAAAGAAAAAGTAAGAATCTCCCTATTTGCAGATGGCATGACTGTATATGCAGACAATCCTAAAGAATCTGTAAGTAAACTACTCAAACTAATAAGAGAGTTCATCTTGTATCAGGATTCAAGACAAACAGAAATGAATAAATAGAATTCCTTTATACCAACAAAAACATTGTTAAAGAAGCAATCTCCAAATCAATACCATTTATTATAGCCCCCCAAAAGATCAAATACTTAGGAATAAATCTAACTAGAGAAATGAGACATATACAAAGAGAACCACAAGATCTTACTGCAAGAAACCAAGAGAACTTACATAAATGGAAAAACCCACCCTGCTCATGGATGGGAAGACTTAAGATTGTGAAAATGTCTCTTTTACCCAAGGCGATCTACAAATACAATGCAATAGCAGTACAAGTCCCAGTAACATTTTTCAGTGAGATGGAGAAACAGATCACCACCTCTGTTTGGAAGAGGAAGAAACCCCAGATAAGCAAAGTTCTACTGAAGAAGAACACACTAGAAGGCCTCTCACTATCAGATTTTAGAACCTGTTATACTGCTACAGTAGTCAAAACAGCATGGTACTGGTACAGAAAGAGAGGTATAGACCAACGGAACAGAGTTGAGACCTCAGAGATGTCACCATCCTCTTATGAATAGTTGATACTTGGCAAAGGCCCTAAGATTTTAAACTGGGGTAAAAACCATCTCTTTAACAAATGGTGCTGGCAAAATTGGATATCCATCTGCAAAAAATTGAAACAAGACACATGTCTCACAGCTTACACAAAAACTAATTCAAATTGGATCCTAAATATCAAAACTAAAACGATCATGAATGAAAAAATAGAGTCAAAAATAGAAGCTGTAAAACACAACTTAGACATACTTCAAAATCTGACAAAGCACGATCAACAGAAGAGAAAATAGATAAACGGGAACTACTAAGAATCAAACACTTTTGGTCTTCCAAAAACTTTGTCAAAAGAATTAGAAGACCACCTACAAAATAAGGAACAATACTTGGCAAATATATTTCAGACTGACGTCTGATCTCCATAGTCTACAAGGTACTGAAAAATATCAACGAGATAAATAAGGAGATGGACAAACACTTCTCTAAAGTGGATATCCAGGCATTCAAAAGACACATGCAGAATGGCTCACTGTCATTAGCTATTAAAGAAATCCAAATCAAAACGGCAATGAGATATCATCTCTCCCCAACAAGATTGACCATGATCCAAAAAACACAAAACAGTAAATGCTGGCGAAGTTGTGGAGAAATTGGAACTCTTCTACCCTGCTGGTGGGATTGCAAAATGGTACAACCTCTTTGGAAAACAATCTGACACTTCTTTGAAAAGCTAGAAATAGATACACCATTTGGTCCAGTAATCCCACTGTTTAGAATATGTCCTACAGAAGTAAGGGCAGTCACACAAACAGATACACATATATGAATGTTTATTGCAGCACAGTCCACAGCAGCAGAAAGATGGAATCAACCAAGACATCCAACAACAGATGAATGGATAAACAAACTATGGTATACGTACTCAGTGGAACACTATGCAATGATAAAGAACAATGATGATTTTAGGAAGCATTTCATAATCTGCTTTCAACTGGAAGACATTATGTTGAGTGAAATCAGTCAGCAGCACAAGGACAAATATTGTATCAGACCCCCTACTATAAGGATTTAAAAATAGACTCACGTACAGAAGAAAAGAATCTTTGATGGCTGCAAGGGAGGGGATAGAGGGAGGGAGAGGGTTGGTTATAGATTAGACAGTTGATAGAAATTTGGTTGGGTGAAATCAGTGACAGCACACATTAGACAAAAGATCAATTTAACTGGATTTAAACAGAAACTGAAAACTCTTCCAATCTTAACCTAATATTTCAAGGATAGAGTAGCAGGGGCAGGAGTCTGGGGAACCATACTCTCATGGGACATCCAGGCCAGTTGGCATAACTATCGTATTGCTAAGAGTGTCTTCTGCACCCTATATAGGTGCGTGGTGTCCAGAATCTTAAAAGCTAGCAAGCTGCCATCTGAGCTATACCAAATAGTTCCAAGTCAGCAGGAACAGATGATCACCAAGGACAATAATGGCATTACGGAAAAAGAACCCAGAAGACAGAATGACCTTTGTGAACGGCTGACTATATCAACATGTGACTGGAAGAACCAGATGGTGTCCAGCCACCACCAATGCCAGCTGTGATGGGGCTCCCAGTGTTGAGTCCTAGTGGCAACAGGAGATAAAAAGGGGTGCACCCTAAGAACTCCACCAGTAGACCACAACTGATAGTCTGAATGGCTGGGAGTTGCCTTGGGAGCATGGCCCCTAGGCCCGGTGCTCCCCCTCATAATAAATCATTACTGAGATCAATTCTTCGGACAGGAATGGATTGGACTTGGGGACACAGAGTGACCATATTGTGTGCACTTTATGATTCTATGCATTTGTAGGATGTTGTTCTACTGGCCTCTTACCAGAGGGGAGTAGAGAGGGTGGAATGGAGGGGACAGGAGATTGTTAAGGGGATACAACATGTATAGAACAGAAAGGAGGAATGCACTGTCACCAGGCAAGAAGAGCAGAAGGAGCTGCTGATAGCTGGGCATGCCAATTTAAATTGGATTGTACATTTTGACTCAATCACAGTTATATATATATACATATATACAGAGAATGCGACAAGTTTCTAGCAGTGGTATGGGTTCCATCGTGTGTAGCAGTTTGGCTAGGCCATGATTCCTGATAGTGTATAATGTCCCTGTGTGTTGTAAATCCTGCCTCTATAATGTTAATGACAGAGGATGGGCAGTGGCTGTGTTAATGAAGAAGGACTCAGTGTATAAGATTGTACTGTGCCTTCAGTCAGTCTCTTGGGATATAAAGGAAAATGAAGCAAACAGAGAGTTGGGAACTTTATACAACCAAGAAAGCTATACCTGAAGCTGAGCACATTTCTTCAAAAGAAGAAATGCAGGGGATCCTGCACCTGGGAAGCTTCCAGGGGAAGACTGATGACAAGGACTTTCCTCCAGAGCCAATAGCAGAAAGCCTTCCCCTGGATTTGACAGCCTGAATTTGGACTCTTAGCCTACTTATTATGAGGGAATAAATTTCTCTTTGTTAAAGCCATCTATTTGTGGCATTTCTGTTATAGGAGTTTTAGATGACTGAGACAAACAACAGCAACAGCAATTGTGCCTGGTGGTCCTACCCCTACCCCCAACCCAGGCATTCATCTAGTTTGAAGAAACTCCCTTTTCCTCCTCCTCTATCTCTACTTAAGAATCGACTACTTAGACCAACTGGTTTGGTTCTAATTGTGTCACTCTGTTTGCATAGATTATTTGTTGTTATTGTCCTTGGGTGCTGTTGAGTAGACTTTTGACTCAGTGACCCCATATAATAAAGTAAAACTACTCCATAGGGTTTTCTAGATTATAGTGTTTATGGGAGGAAATTGGCAGATCTTTCTCCTGCAGAACCACTGAGTTGGTTTGAAGAGTCAGTTTTTGGTTAGCAGCCAGCCACTTAAACTTTGTGTCCCCAGGCCTCCTATAATCTATTTAACTTCTCTTAATTTCCTAATTTATACAATGAAGGCAGTACTGTGGAACTCACAGTATGGTTAACATTAAATGCAGCAACATAGGTAAACGGCCTGTACTCTGTAGGCATTCAGACCACATTAATTGCAACTTCCACACAATTAATTCCCTAGAGCTGACCTGAAGCCTCAGGAAGTTAAGGGGATATTCCCAGGTCAACTCATAAATATTTCTACATATCAGCCAACAGCATTTCACAGAGTATGCTAACTGGTCAAATTAATCCCCAGCAAGGCCCAATTGTCATCCATGTTCTTGCCAAAAAGACAGAGGGCGTGGTTCACTATGCAAGAGGTTCATCTTAGGTCTTGGGAGATGTGAGTTTTCAGGCCGTCAACTTCTAACAAATTATGGCCAACTTAAGTATGGTAATTTTGTGACAACTGCTACTCTGCTGGAAGTTGAGATAAGATAGGCCAACACATAATTTCCATGTTTCAACTTTCTACACCACATTATTATCTTTAAATAAAAAATAATGTTCAAGTAAAATGGTTCAGTATCCTTTTTTTTCCTCTTTCTCTCCTGGTAACTGTCTTCAAACCTCACAGTCTTCAAATACAGAGAGTGCTGCTTTCAAATATAGAGAGTCAAATTCTCAACTGGCCTCCTTTCCCTAGTCTCCTGTTATTTAGAGGTGCTGATTCTGAGTGTACAATTCCAATTTATGAGAGTTGTTATCAAATTTATATGCTCTAATGTGGGCTGGCACTCACAAAAATTAGTATAGCCCCATATAAAGTAAGCGAGGCCGGTTCAAGCATGATTTTCATCTAACACACTGAGACCTGGCCAGGAAACTCTGCTGGCTTAGTTATTTTAGTTACAGCACATCCCTTCATTTGGCTTCAGTGTCTATATGGGGCACTGATCTGAGTGCTCACTGGAGGAATCTATATTTGATGTCAGAGGAGCAGAGGGTATCTGTGAGATTTTCTGGAGGGTGATATAATGAAGCTGGAATTTTTGCAATATGAATGTGGCAGGACTATGTAGGATTGTTGGCGGAAAAAAGATCTAGCAGGTCTGGAGACAACACAGGAGGCAATAGTCTGTGAAGTAGTGAGGCTGTAGATGGAACTATATATTATGCATTGACTTACATCCTCCCAAAATATAAGTTTAAGTCTTGACCTCAGATATCTGTGAACATGACCTTGTTAAGAAACAGGGTCTTTGAAGTGTTACCAGTTAACATCAGTTCATAGTGGAGCACTAAACTAAAAAAAATAAATCTATTACTGTGGAGTCACCCCGTAGAGTTTCCAAGGCTGTAGTATTTACGGAAGCCAAGTGCCATGTCTTCCTCTTACAGAGTGGCTACTGGGTTTGAACTGCTGACCTTCCACTTAGCAGGTGAGCATCTAATCACTGTGCCGCCATGGCTCCATACTGGAGTAAACAAAAACCCACTGTTGTTGAGTCAATTCCAACTCACAGCAACCCTACAGGAAAAAGTAGAACTGTCCCATAGATTTTCCAAGAAGTGCCTGGTGGATTCAAACTGCCAAATTTTTGGTTAGTGGCTGTATAGTACTTAACCACTACGCTCACAAGGTTTCCATACTGGAGTAAATTAGGTCCTAATTCAATATGATTGGTGTCCTTATAAGAAGAGAAGTGGCACAGAGAGATACAGATGCTGAAGCAAGATGATCATGTGAGGATAGAAGCAGAGGTTGAAATAATGCTACCACAGACCAAGTAATAACAGCAGCTACCAAAAAATGGAAGCAACAAGGAATAACCTTCCTCTAAAGTCTTCAGAGATAACATAGCCCTTCTGACTAATTGGTTTTGGACTCTATTATCTAAAATGGCAAGAGAATAAATTTTTGCTGTTTTAAGTCACCAGTTTATGGTACTACATTATGATAGTCCTCGGAAATTAATACACTATTGTGCTGGAAATGGAGAAGGGAAAACACATAGGTGGGTGGTGGGTAGATGAGGAGTGGACTTGTTTCACAAGAAAGTTGGCAATGACTTAATATATATTCTAATTGGGTTCACTGTAAGAATCTCAGGTTTTCTAGAAAAATAAATCAAGTGGTCTTGGGAAGGAGAGGTGTTTCTTTCTAGGAAACACTGGATTTGATAAGGACATGATACCTGACAGCAAGGACCAGTTTTCATCCTGTTCTGTGTTCCCTGCAGTGTTTTACGTAGTATTTTGACCTTAGTGCTTAGTTGCTGAGTTAAAAAGTTGGTGGCTTCTAGACATATATTCAAATAATTGAAAACAGAGACTCAAATAGATACTTGTTTGCCAGTGTTCACTGAAACATTATTCACAACAGCCAAAATATGGACATATTTCACTTCTATCAACTGGTGAATGCTTGGATAAAATGAAATAAAATATCCCATACAGTGGAATACTATTGTCTTAGGCAGGATTACCTAGAAAAGCAAAACCAGTGTGTGTATATATGGAAAGAGAGAGACAGACAGTCATATCAAGGAAATGACTTATGCAGTTGTAGAGCTGCAAAGTCCCAAGTGTGGGGTCAGGCATCAGCCTGGGGGCTTCTCCTGACTCACATAGCTGCAGGGGCTGATAAACCCAAATTGTCAAGTAAGACAGCAGCTACTGGTTCAAGTCCCAGTAACTGGAGGTCAAACGATGACAAGCTGGAGGAAGAATTCAGTGCCATTAAAACCTGGAAACTTTGCCAGAAAGTCCACATATATTGGATGCATGCGTCACGTCCAAGGAAATTCCCTTTCAGCTAGCTAGATACTCACAGCAGATGTAATCTGAAAGGTGATTACATTATATCTGATCATGAAGCTGATTACATCATTATATAACTGCCAAACTAACAAGAATCATAACTAAGTTGGCACACAACTTTAATCATCACAGTCCATACCTCTTGTTAACTTGGCACTTATACACATCTCCTTAAATGAGACTCAACAGCACTTGGCTTGGCTCTGTAAATAAAGGCATCTTTAAAGTCACACTTGCAGTTGACATGATAGAACTAACATACATACAACTGAAAATGTACTAGCCCTGTTTGCATCTTATATTTTACAAGTAAAGAAAACAAAAATATTTGATGCATACATACAAGCAAAAAACTATTCATAACAATTATAGCTCCTGTTTTTGCAACTGATCACATAGCTGGCATTTAGAACTATCTTCTTCTACCACTCATTCCATATTCACTTTGCATTCAGCAAGCATCTCAGCTGGTTATGGTTCTTTGCATGGAGGGGTGACCAAAATCTTAATTACTAAAGGGTCTGGACCATTAATACTCATGTCAGAATTGAGTTGCTATAGTTTTCCATTGACCTTAACTACATGGCATGGTAGTACAAACAGGAACCATAAGGAGCCTCCTGCATTCCAGACATGCTCTTCTGCACCTCCATTATGAAATGTTAATCCAATATCCTCCAGGTACTCAGAATCAGTCATACCAGCCAATTCAGTGACTCTCTTCTTTGCCTGTTGATCCAGAGATGGAAGGAGCCCAAAGTGGCCAGATGTCATTCTTAATTTACAGATCAGTGGAACCATTGTTGTGTCTCCTGGTGGAGGCACGCTTTGCTTTGAAACTAAGACTTCTAGACGCACAGAGAACAGGGTAACGAGGACAGGAAGCAAAAATGTTAATGGGTCAATAGGGGTAACAGTAACTTGTGTCACTCCCATTTCTACTCCTGGACTCCTGTACAAAGACATGGAATTAGTAAACCAAAAGGGAAGAACATGTTCAGGATTTCTTAAGCTGAAAGGAATGAAGAAAAAATTCAAGCCTAGAGTTGCAATATTGAAGGATTTTAAGGTGAAAATATTAAACAACAGAGGAAGCATCAAAAGAAGATGGAAGGAATATATAGGGTTACTGTACTAGAAAGAATTGGTTGACATTTAACCATTTCAGGATGTAGCATATGATCAGGAACTGTTGGTACTGAAGGAAGACGTCCAAGCTACACTGAAGGCATTGGCAAGAAAACTAGCTTCTAGGAATTCAGGGAATACTGCTTGAGATGTTCCAACAAATGGATGCCATACTGCAAGTGTTCAACTGTCTATGCCAAGAAATTTGGAAGACAACTACTTGGACAACAGATTGGAAGATATCCATATTTGTGCCTATTCCACCAAATATAGAAATTATTAAACATTATCATTAATAGCTGATGCAAGTAAAATTTTGCTGAAGACCATTCAAAAGCACTTGCAGCAGTTCATCAACAGGGAAAAAATTCAAGCTGGATTCAGAAGAAGACATGGAACCAGGGATACCATTGCTGATATCTAATAGACACTGAGATGAACATAGAGAATAGAAGATGTTTACCTGTGTTTTAGTGACTAAGCCAAGGTGTTCAACTGTGTGTATCATAATAAATTATGGGCAATGTTGCAAAGAGTGGGAATTCCAGAGCACTTAATTGTGATCATGAGGAACCTGTAAATAGATCAAGAGGCAGTTGTTTGAATAGAATGAAGTGATACTGCACGGTTTCAAGTCAAGAAAGGTATGCCTCAGAGTTGTATCCCTTCACCATACTTACTCGATTTGTATGCTGAGTACATAATCCAAGAAGCTAAACTGTATGAAGATGAACCAAGCATTGTGACTACAGGGAGACTCACTCACAGCCTGAGATATGTAGATGACACAACTTTGCTTGCTGAAAGTGAAGAGGACTTGAAACACTTACTCATGAAGATCAAAACCCTCAGCTTTTTGTATGACTTACACCTCAGTGGAAAGAAAACAAAAATCCTCACAACTTGTCCAGTAAACATCATCATGATAAATGGAGAAAAAACTGAAGTTGTCAAGGATTTCATTTTACTTGGACCAATACACATGGAAGCAGAAGTCAAGAAATCAAATGATGCATTGTATTGGGCAAATCTTTTCTAAAAGACCTCTTCAAATTGTTGAAAAGCAAAGACACCACCTTGAGAACTAAAGTGTGCTTGACCCAAACCATGGTGCTTTCCATCACCTCATATACACGCAAAAGATGGGCAATGATTAAAGAAGACTAAAGAAGAATTGACACTTCTGCATTGTGGTGTTGACAAAGAATATTAAATATAGCATGGATTGTCAACAGAATGAACAAATCTGTCTTGGAGGCAATACAACCAAAATGTTTCTTAGAAGAAAGGATGTCGAGACTGTGTCTCATATACTTTGGACATGTTATCAGAAGGAATCAGTCCCTGAAGCAGGATATTATGTTTGCTAAAGCAGAGGGTCAGCAAAAAAAAAAAAAAAAAAAAAAGAAAGAAAGAAAGAGAAGAAAAAGAAAACCCTCAAGGACATGGGTCAATACAATGACTGCAACAATTTTTTCAAGAATAACAATGATTATGAGAATGACCCAGAACTGGGCAAGCCTTCATTCTGCTGGACATAGGGTTACTGTGAGTCAGAACTGAACAGATGACATCTAACAACAATATAGTTATCAACATATGTATGCATTTTCTCAATCAAGGAAACCATATCTGGAGCAGCAACTTTAATTAGAGTCATGACCTGGTTAAGTTTATGATAATCCATTGTCAGTCTTTGAGATTCAGATTTTCTATAGACAGATCAAAGAAGAGAGTTTAATAGAGATGTACTAGGAATTACCACCCCTGCACTCATCAAGTCCTTGGTAGTAATTGATTACTTGATTACTTTTGTAGTCTCCTCAATCCCTCTATGAATGTAGTATTGCTTATGGCTTAGATTTTCTAGGGAGGGGTAGTTTTAATGACTTCCATTTGGCCTTTCTTACCATAATAGCCCTTACAACACATGTTAGTGATCCAATGTGAGGGGTTTGCCAGCTAATGAGTCTATCTATTCCAATTATGCACCCCAGCATTGGGAAAATTTCTACAGGATGGGTTCTTAGGCTCACTGGACCTACTTTAAGATGTATATAAGCTAAAACTTGGTTTAGCATAGGCCATAATGCAACCCATGCATCACCAAACCAACCATATAAGCTGTTAGATTCTTTCCTAATGTCTTGAGCTGAAAACATCAAATGAAGAATCTTTGCTTAGTAGGCTCATATCAATAAACTGAGACTGATCCAATGGTATAAGTCTTTGTATCACTATCCCACACCCTCAATAATCATTTTCACACACATTCTCTAGGCTTCTGTTTGTACTCACCAGAAAAATCAAGGCATTCTTTTGGAGTGTACTATAACTCTTCCCATGTCATCACTTGTTTTTCACTGCTCTTGGCTCACTGAGAGTTAATTCTAGTTATAGGTCTAGAATCAAAAATGGGTGGTGGGGATGTGTTTTAAGATCATTCAGCAATATTTTATAAGATATTTGCTCCAGGTGATGCTCCAGGAAATGACTCAAATGCCTTTCTAGATGATGACTTAGATACTACCACAGTTGATGTCTCTGTCAAAGGCTCTTTAGAAACATCTGGGTTAATCTCATTAGATAGTGATCAAGAGGCTAATGTTTTGCTGGCAAGAGTGAGTCAACAGAATTTAGAGGCTTAAGATTTCTAGCTTCCTGATTATTTGCCCATACGTTCCCATTTCAAGTTTCTGGATCCTGTTTTCTGCCAACTGATGCCCTCAATTTAACTTCAGACACCATTCGAAGTTGGAAATGCAACTGGCATTGTAATTTAGTCACTCTTAAAAGAAGACATTGGGTTTGTTTTTCAGCAATATCAGCTCTGTTACTGTAAGAAATATGACTTTCTTTCATGACACAAGTGGCATCACTGAGGTCTTTTATGTGGCACTTGAGTTTTGACTTTGAAGACCTGAGCTCATCTCTTTCTTTCACTACTTTGTCTAGTGAGAGTAGGACCAACCAATCAGCTTTGTTACACTTAATCTTTTGGACAAAATTGTAAGGAAAAAAAAAAGGTATCGAAGATGGTATCAGTCAGGGATCCTCATCTCTCACTGATATTTGATTTCCTGGTGGTGATGTTTATCATATTTCTATTACCACTTCATGCCATGAATTAGTACTGTCCTCTTTACTACTAGAAACAGAGTCTTCAGCATCTTTAAGAACAACCAGAACTAAGAACCAACTTAGAAAACTCATCGTCATAATTTTGCTTCTCTAGAACAACTTTTGGTGCCAAATGTCTTAGGCTAGATTCTCTAGAGAAGTGAAAACAGTGAAGTGTATACAAATACATGTATACATGTACATATACATATATATGTGTACACACACACACACATATATAGACAGATAGAGAGATTTATATGAAGGAAATGGCTCAGGTAGTTCTAGAGGCTAGAAAGTCCCAACTCTGTGGGACAGGCTAGAGGCTTTTCCTGACTCATGAAGTTGGAGAGGATGGTAAATTTGAAGATCTGCTGGTGTAAGGCAGGCTACTGGTTCATGGATTATAGGATCGATGAATCCAAGGTTGGCAGGTAAGATGGGAGGCTACTTGTTCAAGTCTCAGGAACAATGATGACAAGCTAGATATAGGACATAAAGAAAGCTAAATCCATTGAGCTTTACCAGAAAGTTCGCATATATTGGATGCAGGTCATACCACCAAGGAAACTCCCTGTCAAACTGGTTAGTTGCTCATAGTCAATATCATCACGGAGATGATTACATCATTACATAACTGCCAGACTGCTGCATATCATGTCCCAGCTAAATAGACACAGAACCTTAATCATTGTAATCATTCAGCCATAAAGTTGAAACACATGATGCTCTATCACATGCTATGACTTAAAGAACCATTTAGGTAGGCAAGAATCCAAAGACTTGAGTAGTGAAGTAATCATGACTACTAGATTAGTGAAAACATCATGCCAAATAAAAGAAGCCAGATACCAATGGACGGACGCTGTGTGATTCCACTTACATGAAGTAACTAGAATAGAGGTATTTTAAAGGCAGAAAATACATTAGTGCTAACCAGGGTCTAGAGGGAGGAGGAAATGAGGACAAGGAAAACATTTGGTGTGTAATTGACTGAATGACATGGGAGGATCTGGACACTCTAATCATAAGACAATGCAGGCCAAGGATGGCTGGTTCTGAGTTTTGTTAGTGAAAGTTTACACACTTGACCATTTTAAGTACATAAGATATCAATTCAAAGAAGATATGCAAAATCAGTATTTTCCAAAATACGTTTTTCTCTGACAGATATCTATTGTTCTGTTTTAATTGACTTGTTTGTATAGGTCTCGGTTTCTAGATTTTCCTTCACTCCACCATCAGCCAGTAAACAAGAGAAAGCAAGACTTATGTCCCTACACATATATGGGTTATGGTTGTATGAATAGGCAGCAGGGAAAATATTTCACCTGGTTGCCACATGGACTGAACATTTTAAATTCACATTCATGAAGTCTAACTAATGCAGGACTGCCTTTCACCTTGAATACTGCATCTGGCTTGTGCTCCCTGGTGCCCAGTGATGATGACAGGGGAGACCTGGCAGTTCATCAAGTGACAACCAAGTGGATTCCATCAGCCCTAAAGTTATGCAACACTCATATCTGCCCCCAGTTAACATCCATTAAAAACTGCTTGTACCAGAATAAGTTCTATTTTGGGTCCTGGTGAGATTTTAAAGCTCTTAGAACTACTTAACCATTTAGGTAGGCAAGAATCCAAAGATTTGAGTCTTGAAATAATCATGACTATTAGATTAGTTTTGTGAGTGGTCTGCAAAGAAAAATTTCCCCTTTTTCTTCTCTTGTCTTTCTCTCTGTATTTTTGTTTTGTTTTGTTTGGGTTCACTGCCATGTAGGCCCAGTGCCACTCATTTGTTCAATAATCTGTATAAATTTAACATCAAATGATTAATGATTTCCCTGCCAGATTCAAGGAAACAATTGCACTAAAACTGCCTCTGATATCAATAGCATATTTAAAAGTCTAATTTAACAGCAACTACTTGGCTTTTTTATTCCCCTTGATTTGTCTTACCTTTTTGCACCAGCTTATAACATTTTTCTGGTACTTTCTTGACTCCAAGTCCTGTAGAAGGGATGGTAATGACAGAAGGTCAGGAAGCGCCCTTTCTCATCCCAAAAAATGAAGATATAAACATAACTGACACTGCCAAACACAAGCTCCCAAACTGGACTGTTGATTTTCAATAGTCACGCTTGAGGAATTTTCTCCATCCCACTTCCCTGATAAGGAAAGTGAATTCCAAACCCGAGATCAATACTTTGAAGGTTACAGAAAAATAAATACTTTCATGTCAGCAAATAATCCTTCCTTGCTACAAGAAAAAAAAAGATCTATTAATAAAACAAAAATTGTACAGGTATGTCTTTAAAGAGAGGAAGTAAAAGTGACGATGTGTTTTATACAACAGCCTCCAGCCTAGTGTAACTGTCCTTAGTCACTAAGAATGAAGCAATAAGCCTGGAGTTTGTGGAAACGGTGGTGGTGCGGTGGTGAAGGGCTACGTCCGAAAGGCCGGCAGTTCACATCCGCTAGGCACGCCTCGGAAACTCTACTGGCCGCTGTGAGTCAGAGCTGACTATGGCAATGGATTTGGTTTATGGTTCTAGGGTTTGGAGGACGTGAAATCAAGTGTTCCGTGGACTCCAAGACACACCATTTAAAGTGCGAGGTTACCAGCTTGTACAATATGAGACAGCATGACATAGCGTCCCCTTAGTATATAGGTTTCTCTCTTTTGCCTTCACAGGTTTTGAGTAAAGGAAGGGATGCGATTAAGTGATTAAAGGGGAACTAGTGTTACCTGGTGTTAATAAAATTCAGGGCAGTTAACAACACTGTAGTCTTTTCAGGTATTGTTCAGATTACAGTTAGCAGACAGAAGTAGCTGTAACAACCAGAAAGTTCAAATGAATTTTTTATTTTTGGGGTCTGCAAATCGTAAAAGTTTGTTGTTCTTGTTGGGTTCTGTAGAGTCACTTCTGACTCATGGCTATCCAATAGGACAGAGTAGAACTGCCCCTAGGGCTTCCAAGGAGTGGCTTGAGGATTAGAACTGCCAAACATTAGGTTAGCAGCTGAACTCTTAACTATCATACAAATAAAAACTAAGCAAACCCACTGCCATCAAGTTGATTACTATTCATTAAAAAAAAAAAAAGAAAGAAAAGAAAAACACTGCCATTGAGTTGGGTCCAACTCCTAGTGACCCTAGAGGTCAGAGTAGAACTGCCCTGTAGAGTTTCCAAGGAGCACCAGGAGGATTTGAACTGCAACCTTTGGGTTAGCAGACATAGCACTGAACCTACTACACCACCAGGGTTTCCCTCCTACTCATAGCAGCCCTAAAGGACAGTATACAGCTGCTCATCAGGGTTTCCAAGGAAGGCCTGGTAGATATGAGCTGCTGAGCTTTTGGTTAACAGTTGCCGCTTTTAACCAGCATGCTACCAGGCAAATCAACAACAACAATAGAAAACCCAAACCTGTTGCCACAGAGTCAATTCTGACTCTTAGTGATCCTACAGGGCATAGAAGAACTTCCCCATAGAGTTTCCACGGAGGGCCTGGTAGACAATCACTCTTCACTTTTCTTTTTAAGCACTACTTTTACCTCCTCTTTGCATCTACTTTATTGAGTACCAGTGATCCTTTGAAGTGCCCTGGTGGTGCAGTAGGTAAATTCCTTTGCAGATTTCTGAAAATATAGCCATGGACTATTGGTTATATTTGCAACTATTAGCTACTGTTCAATTTAACAAGCTGTTAAAAATTATCAAAGCACAAGTAAAGTGCATAGGATTTATTCAAATAGTTATTCTGTATGCTATTCAGGGAGACCATCCTGCTTCTAAAAAACAAGTGGCTCAGTGCTAACTGGAAGTTGCTCCACAGGAGAAAAGACTCACTGATCTACTCACATAAAGTTTATAGCATAGGAAACTTGATGCGCGGTTCTTCTGTCATACAGGTTCACTGTGAATGGGAATGGACTTGACAGCATCCAACAACAAAGATCCTTAGTTGCTGGAGGACTCTAACCAGCTGACATCGAGTCTTCTCTGACTCATGGCACCCCTATTTGTGTCAGAGTGCAACTGTGCTTCATAGAGTTTTCAACGGTTGTCTGTTGTGGAAGTAGATCACTAGGCTTCCCTTCTTAGGAGCCTCTAGGGGAACTCGAACCTCCAAAGTTTTGATTAGCAACTGAATACGTTAACTATTTTTACTCTGCAGATTGCTAGAAGATTCCAAGGGACTCAAACCTGCTTTAGACTGTAGGAAGGACCATGAGGTGGTGTAACCATGTTGAGGAATCTAACTCAGAAAAGCGGGCTAAGCTAGGGGTCAAGAGCAGAAACTCAAAGGTACATGATCACAAATCAGGCAGAATGTGATCCTCTTCTTAACTGATGCACGAAGACAAAGTTATAGGTATCCAGAAAAGAACAAGGCCACATCCTGAATGATTTATAAAATAAATAGTAATGAAAAGTTATGTTGTTAATCAACCAGCTTGAAAATCGAGGTAAGAATGGCAGATTTAGACAAAACAGAAAAGATACAATGCTCTTTTATAGTGTGACTCTATTGTTTCCTGTTTTGCATTCTTTTGTTGTGTGTGAATATTGCTGCTGTTTTCACCTTTCCCTTAAGAAGTAATGATGACAAACACTTTAATTTTATTCATAATTTTTTTTTCTCTTATAGCAAGACAGGATTATTTGCAGACACAAAAGTATTTGTTTTTCTTATAACTTTTACAGACTGGTTTAGGGTTTGGAATTCACTTTTCCTATCAGAAGACTGTGATACAGAAAATTTCTATTCTCTTTCTTACTAAAAATTTAAGTATCATGATAATTATTAACACCATAATGAGACTAGCCATTTTTTAGTACTTATTTATGTATCAGGCCCTGGGCTAGGGCCTTTGCAGCAGAATCCTACTTAATCTTCCCATTTTTATAGATGAGGGAATGGAGGCTCAAGTTTAAAGAAATTTATCCAAAGTCTGAAAGAGGTTTTTAAACTCAAGTTTCTCTGGAGACACTCAAACCCTTCTGTCTCACCGACTATTGGGGACTAGTGCTCTCTTTTGAGAAAACCATTGCCTACCCTCCACTTACCACCTCACCCCTAAACCCTGACTCCTTTCCTACTCCTATGAAAACTGTTCTCTATAATCATTGGTTGATTCCTGGTTCTTAAATGTAATTGTCTTTCTCCTACTATGGGGCCTCAGTGGTGCAGTGCTTAAGGTCTATGGCTGTGAATGAAAAGACGGGCAATTTGAGTCCACCAGCTGCTCACTGGAAACCCAATACGATGGGTTCCACTCTATCCTGTAGGGTCACTATGAGTCTGGCAACAGATTTTCCATTGCCCCATTGTATCTAAAGTCAATTTGTTTCAGAGTTTTGTTTGATCGTTTATCTGGAAGTAGATTTTCAACAGATTTGAAGGAAAGAAGAGGTAAAGGTACTAGAAGCGTGAAATAAGTGGCCAGAGGCACTGACAGGGAAAGATGCATAGAACTGAGGACTCTGGGGGAGAGGTTTTTTTTTTTTTCCCTTTGGCTAGACATTACTTGGCTTGGCTTGACTTGTCCTTTTCTATTTTATTAATATGGCTTTGTTACTGAATCAAGGAATTTTGTCTTTTAGAACAATACTCAGATCGACTCTAAGAATTGAGGAGGAAGAAATGAAAAGAGAAACCTGAGATTATTTGGGTATTTGGAAACTTTGCTTTTTCCTTCCTAAATTTCAAGTGTGTTTTGGTTTTTGTTTTTCAGACATTTTCAGTCCCTGGTTGGCCTGGGCTTACATTTAAATTAGGTAATTGATGCTGGACATGAAGGAAGCACCTCAGAAACATGCAATAGCTTTGTTAAAACAAGGGAAACTGAGGCTTAAAGTGACAGATTCCTCTCAACATGTAGGAACATTCACCTGAGTCACTGACCAACATGAAATGCATCTAGGAGCAGATAAAAAAGAAATGCGATGGAACTGGGTAATCATAAAATTGCACCACCACTCTGGGATAGGACACTGTGACAACCATGAAGCAGTTTGAGATTTACCTTGTGCAGAGTTCAGCTTCAGGTAATTTCTGCTGAATGAGGCCCACAGAAACCACCTAGTGACCAAAACGTTGGTGGTTCAAGCCTGCCAGCCACTCCAGAGGAGAAAGACACGTCAGTCTGCTTCTGCAAAGATTACAAACTTGAAAATGCTATGAGGCAGTTCTGTTCTATGCTACAAGAGTTTCTATGAGTTGGACTCTACTCAGCGACAGTGGATCTGGTATGAATCCGATGTCAGATAATCTCAGGAAGGCAAGCATGATTTCAGTCATGCTGGGAGCACCCCATAATTGTTTTCTATTTTATTGCCTCTTCTCTTTTAATGTGCCATTTTGACTAGCTTGCACTGAGCCACTTGTTTTTTAGAAACAGAATGGTTTCCCTGAACAGCATACAAAATACTGTTTGAATAAATCCTATGCACTTTACTTGTGCTTTGATAATTTTTTAACAGCTTGTTAAATTAAACAGCAGCTAATAGTTGCAAATATAACCAATAGTCCATGGCTATATTTTCAGAAATCTACAGAAGAATTTACCTAAATTTTGTGTAACATTAAATCAAACTCTTAGGCTTTGGAGTGTCCTCTTGTTAACTCTGCAAGCATTTTCATGAAGAATACAAGTAAATGAGCGTTAAGTGAAAACATTTGAAGCCACGATCCCATCAAGATTATTACACTTAGTATCTGAAACTGGGGAAGCCAGATTGTTTTTATTTGGTGATTTTCTAGGTAGAGGGGTATCTGAAGCTATTAAATGTTTCAAAGGTAGTGTTAAAGGATTAGTAAACTTAAGTTTTAAATTCCATAGATCTAGAATTATCTTTAGAGTCAGAAAAAGAATAGGCTAGCTTGAGATAATTGGAATTTGTCATCTTTTAAAATAATACATTGAAAAGTTGGGTATATTTTCAGGCGATGCCAGATAATGAAAGAGAATCTTTACACAAATGACTAATTTTTTAAAATGCCTATTTATTTTCTAACATTAATACATGGTCATCATAGAAATGGAAAATACAGATGAATACAACAAATATTTTAAGAGATCCACTTGCAATGTTACTACCTTTAAGTACTTTTTGGGGGTGGCATAAAGTTTAAGATGACATTGACATCATCTTAAATTATATGTTCACAAGGTGAACAATTATATGTTCACCTTGTTATACTTCAAATTTTTATTTTAGGTATTTTACAGTAATGTTATCTATAGATTAAAAACACAATTTGCAAAGACTGTGCAGCTTACTGTCTTATAGATGTCAAAATATAAACATTACCAATACTCATTGCACGTCATTTAGAGTTTCCAATTTTTATTTACTAGAACTAACTCTTGATTAACAAACTTATTATACTTATTAATTTTTATGTTTGTGTGTTTACAGATAAACAGATTATTTCCTTGGAATAATGTCTGGTGGAAGCAATTTATAAGCATTTTTACAATCAGAATGTGTTTCCTAGGTCAGTTTTTCAAAGTCATCAGTGCCAGGAACTGCTGATTTGTAGCCAGTCTCCTTCAGTAAGGCTGAACCATCATAATGGGCCATTCCCAGTTTATGATGGGTATTGTCCAGGTTGGCAGACAGAAGCCTTTGTGAGTTTGGTGGCAGTGGATTCCATACAGTGCTTATTTTACCTCCACCTGCCCAGAGATCATTATGGACCCTGGAGGAAGGCCCATCCATCCACAATGAGCTCCTAGTGGGTAACGGGAACAATAGTGACCATTGAGATGCTGGCTGTGTGTGTCAACTTTATGCCAGCAACACTGTGTCTCCTTTATTCAGTTCACCAGCTGTCCCTGAATATCACAGTTAAGTGCTCACCCCCTCAAATATCTTTCTTATCTGGATGGTGGAGAAAGGGCAATGAATGTTACTAGATGAAGCAATTAATCTTTAGAAATACAGAAACCAACATGAGAAGAGAGTCTGTGAAAGATGCTGGATTCTATTTTTGGCAAAACGTGAACATCTACAGATAAATTGTTCTGTCTACAACACATTCAGATTTTACCACCTGTGCATTTAATAGAGTCAGTATCTGAGCACCAATTTAGGTAAAACATTCTTTTTAAAAGTTGGTGTCTGTCATTTATCCTTACAACAATGGGTAGTTGGTTTCCTTTTGATTGCAATTTTTTTTTTTTTTAGTGAATATTTTACCTTAGGCTAGTTTAAAGAAGGGCAGTGACCTGGGGTCATTGGTCACCGTGTGCAAACATCTGTTTTCTTCTGAGTAATAAATAAAATGCAGCTTCTCTGTTTTCAATTACTATATTACTTCTCAGGGGCTGGTGGGGGCCCCTGTTACAGCAGCTGCAGGTTCTCCATAATGCCCTCACACAGCAGCTCTCAAGTGGTGGCTGATGGGAAATATAGGTACACTCATCAAAACAGAGTCAAGGATTGGGAAAAGGCTGTGTTTAGTGGTGAAGTGGTTGGCAGCATCCACAGTAAAAAAAAATCATCTAATTAAGAAGGCACTCAGATTTGTGTCTGAGGTGATAAAAAAAGATTGGGAAATAGTTGTGATGGTTCTACAACATTGTCAGCATTAATGTCAGGAAATCGTACACTTGAAATAGCAAATTTTATGTTATAGGTATTTTATCACTTTAAAACATAAAAATGAAATTAAAACCAAATGCAAAGTTCTAAGTGTCAAATACAGAATCTATTTCTGATACAGTGGACCTAGGAATGTTAGTGAAGATGATGAAATGTAAGATTGTAACCCTATCTCTGAGATTAATACTGAGAACAAAAAAGGAGCAGGGAGTTGGATTCAGAAGATGGGAGTTCAGATCACATTCTGATTTTGAGTTCTGTGATCCTGGGGAAGCATATGAAATGACTGGAATAAACAGGAATGAGTCGGATCCGACTCAACGGCACTTGGCTTGGCTTTGGCTCTTAGACTTCTTCCAGTTTTAATGGTTAAGTGCTATGGCTGCTAACCAGAAGGTCAGCAGTTCAAATCCACCAGGTGCTCCTTGGGAACTCTATGGGGCAGTTCTACTCTGTCCATAGGGTCACTGTGAGTTGGAACCAACTCGATGGCAGTTGTCTTTTTTGTACGCTCAAGAAGAAAACTCAGGTGGCAGAGTCTTTTAAATGCTATGTCTGCTAATCAAAAGATTGACAGTTTAAATCCACCAGCCTCTCCTTTGAAACTCTATTGGAGAAGTTCTACTCTGTCCTGTCCTATAGGGTCACTATGAGTCAGAACAGAATTGATGGCAGTGCATGTTTTGCTTCAGGCTCAATAAATGCTTGTTTCTTTGAAAAATATAAATAAATAGAAACAATGAACTCAGAACTCACACTGTCCTAACAGTGCTGTTTCATCCCAGAAGGACAGACTCAATCTGGAAGAACAGTGAATCTCTCAGTTTAATTTAGAAAGGTAATGGATTCTGAGTTGGACCCCCAAGGAAGAAACAGTGTCCTCTCTACCTTTCTCCATATTCAGAGCCTGGCTTTTGGCCTTGTCTACACTGTGATTGTGAATTCATGGGAAGGGATCATAAAATAATAAAAGTTTCTGTGGTACTCGGATTTGTACTGTGAAAAATAACCTGGATAGTGGCTAAGCAGTCTATCTTTCTAAGGTGCCTCTGAAGACTAATTATGACTATCCTCCAGCTGAAGCAGACCGCTGCTTCCTGCAGACTTAGTTTTGTTCCCTCTAATGGCTGTGTGGAGCACTGGTATCACAGTGCTTAAGCATTTCTCTACCCACCAAAAGGTGAGGAGTTTGAAATTGTCAGTCCTACTGTGGGAGAAAGATGTGGCAGTCTGCTTCTGTAAAGATTACAGCCTTGGAAACCCCATGGGACAGTTCTACCCTATCCTTCAGTGTTGCTATGAGTAGGAATCAACTCATAAGCGATGGAGTTTCATTTTCATTTTGAGTAGGTATGTGCATTATAACTGAAGTAAAAACCTACTTTATAACAACATACTCATTCTGGGTAATCTTACAAAACATCTCATAGAATCCTGTAATAATAGAGTAACACATGAGAAAGTCTGAACCAATGTAAGCAAACTTGTCAGAGAAGGAAAACTCAAATATTGTTCACTAACAGAGAGTGATAGAAAAGTGATAACTGTACTCTTTCAAAGGCTGAAAAAATGCAAAGGAAAAACAAAAGAAGTCCTATCGAGTTGCAGCTCTCACAGGCTTCAATGTATCAAGCATTGGAAGGCATGGGAATAAATGGATTTTGTAATACACTGGTTGCATAAGTATAACTTAGTGCTTTTAACATTGTTGGTAATGGAAAAGATTAAAAATACACTAAACATCTACATCAATAGTTGAATAATTTGTCCATTGCCTTGGGCAAACCTGCTTCAAAAGGCTTCTTTACAGCATTAAAAAGTGGAGATACTACCTTGAGGACTAAAGTACACCCGACCCAATTTGTCAGTCACCTTATAAGCAAGTAAAAGCTGGATGCTGAATAAGGAAGACAAAGAAGAATTAATGCTTTTGAGTTGTGGTGCTGGCAAAGAATAATGACTATACCATGGGTTGCCAAAAGAACTAACAAATTTGTCTAGGAAGTAGTACAACCAGAATACTCCTTAGAAGCAAGGATGGCAAGACTTCATCCCAGATACTTTGAATGTGTTTTCAGGAGGGATTAGTTGCCTGGGAAGGACATCCGGCTTGCTGAAGTAGACGGTCAGCAAAGAAGAGGAAGATCATCAATGAGATGGATTGACGCCGCGGCTGTAACAGTGGGCTCAAGCAGGACCGGGTAGCATTTCATTCTGTTGTACACGGGGTTGCTATGAGTCAGAACCAAATCAATGGCACCTAGAACAACAACAATAATAAGGTGAATAAATTTTTTAGATCCATGTTACGGAGTACTGTGAAGCAGGTAGGTTTATACTCACATGAAAACATCAAAAAAGTATATATATATTAAAGAAAAATGATAACTATATATGTACTGTAAAGGAGCACCTATCATACATAAAACAGATGTGCTTGCGATGGGTCCTTATGGTGCATATGTGCATTTAAAAAAAAAAGACATAGTTCCTTTAAACAGAATTTGTTATCTAAAAAGTCTGGAAAAGTACAGAGAAAATTGATTAATATGTTACATACTTTTAGAAAATGGAATTCAGTACAGGGAGGAGGGTGTAGTCTAGGGGAACTTCACCTTTATTTGTAACATTTAAAATATGGATAACTAGTGAGTTGGAAGTGACTTGATGGCAACAAGTTTATTAATTTTATTTTTGGTAATGTGTACGTAGAGTCTACGGGTGACACAAATGGTTAATATGCTCAGCTGCAAATTAAAAGGTTGGAGATTTGAGTCCACTCAGAAATGCCATTGAAGAAAGGCCTGACAATCCTACTTCTAGAAAACAATCCCTTGAAAACCCTATGAGAGAGATAGAGGCAACCTGGCCTGTAGACGGATGCACCATGCTGTCCCTCTGCAGTAAAGACTCAAATAAACTAAGTAAAACAAATATGGATGTCAGTTCTGGAACCCCAAGTATCAAAAGAAAGGGATAAAGAGCTAGATCAAATCCAGAATGAAAGAAGAAACTGGAGGAAAACAGAAAATGAAGAGAGGTACAGAGGGGAGGTCCCTCGCCGGCTGTCACAGCACAGCATTGCTACCTTGGAGCACAGCCAGCAATGACTCCTGACAGGCACTATGGGAAGGCAATTTAAGGAGCCCTGACAGGAGACAGAGTACCTAGTGACCAGGAAAAGAACCTTCTACCTCCCAACTCAGTATGCCACCTCTACCCCTTCCTGACAGGCCACACTGAGTCACTTTGGCTAGAGAGTTGCTGGCCCCAAACCAGCCTGCTTTGGCCCTGCCTTTACTTACCAGTTCTGGATGTGCCATCTTTCCCCTTCTTTTTCTTTCTGCACTCATAAAGCCCTGTACAATACCTCTGTCCCTTTCTGCAAAACTATACAGCACAAATTGTCTAGAGAGACATTGGACTGCTGCCTACCCAGGTCTGACCTACTCACAGTCATCAGCTCCTGTTGTGCCATTTTCTTTTTTTTCCCTTTCTAGCTTTTCTTTCTCCCTCCTACCTAGCCCTTTGTACCACCTCTACGTCATCCCATCAGGCCTTGCCTCACCACCAAGGGTAAAGAACTACTGGTTTACTACTACCCCAAGTCCTACCTGGCCCCTGCCAGTTTCTGTTGTACCATTTTTTCTCCCTTATAAGTTCTCTTTCTCCCTCCCATTTACCCCCATATGCCACCTCTATCACCCCTGGACATCACTGCACTGCCTTGTGTAGAGAGCTAGTGGCCTACAACCAACACAGTTCCCCAAGCCCCCACCCACCTGCTCCTACAATATTGCTTTTTCCCCACGTACATTTTTTGTTTCCTTCCTCCCACTTAGCCAAGCCCTGTATGTCACCTCTATAATTTCCTGTTGGGCCATGCTACACTGTCACAGCTAAAAAGTCACAGGCCAACCAACATCCTTGGTCTGCCATGCCCCCACATGCCAGCTCCTGTCATGCCAGTTTTTTTCTTTCTTTCTTTCTTCCTTCCTTCCACCTATCCCTGTACACCACCTCTCCTTTTCCTGATAAGCCGTAACATGCTGCTGTGGCTAGCCAGCCATCAACTTGTCACTTTTTACCTCTCATCTAGCCCCATATTCTGCTTCTTGCCACCTTTCTGTCAGCCATCAGTTCCACTCCTCCACTTCCCACTGGTTACACTTTTTTTCATTCCTTCCTTCCTACCTTCCTGCCTGCTTTCCCTCCTCCCCTCCCTCCCTCTCTTTATCCCTTCCTCTCTACTGTCCTACCTCTCTACTTCTCTCTCTTTTCTAATTCCCCCACCTAGCCCTATACACTACCTCACTCCCTACCAACTCTAACTATGCTGCTGAAGCTAGACCATCACTGGCTCAGGTTCACTACCATGCCAGATCTTTCCTACCGTTCCTCTCCTGCCACTTGACCAGCTGGTATATAGAGGGAAGAAAGCCAGTATCACTCACAGTACTTCACCTATCTGTTGAGACACTGTGAACAGTCCCATGTTGCTGGACCAACATCAAGTGGCAGACTGCCCAGGGCACCCTCAGCCACATCACCAAACCAGTATACAGCTACCTGAACTCATGCTGCCTGCTGCTGCTCTGCCCAGCCAGACAAAGTGGAGAGAGCTAGCATGCTGACAGATGAAGAAGCAACAAAGCATGCCTGGCACATCTGCCCTGACACATCAAAGTAAAACAAACACTAATGAAACAAATGAACATACAATCAATGAATAAATAATACCTTATTTTCTTGGATACAGAAGAAAATACCAAATTATGAAAAAAGGGGACAAAATGGCTCCAGTAAGGGACGAAAATGAAAAACGAGATGTGGAACTACAGATACTGGAACTACAGGATAAAGGATTTGAAGATTAACACGTAAAGCTTCCCACGAGATTATAAAAGTAATCAAGGAAAATGCAGATAAAACCAACAAGAAAAATAGATAAAATCAAGGACAACAAGGAAGAATTAAGGAAAGTAATACATGAACAAAATCTCAAAATAAATAATTGTGTGGGTGGAACCAAGATGGTGGACTAGACACACATCTCCTAGGTTCCTTCTGAGAACTAAGGCCTAGAATAATAAGTGAATCAAGTGGTGTAGACACTCTGGGTGCCCCAAAGATCTGGCATAGTTGTGAGACCAGATTGAGTGACATATATGGGGGAAACTACCTCTATCAGAGGTGAGGCAGCAGCACATGAAGTCCTGCTTCTGCTTATGCATCATTCGAGAGGACCGCAGACATGGATGCCTTTTTTGTTATGCAGGAGGTAGAGACCGGATCTGCTGAGCCCGTGAGCCTGGCACGACCTGGCTAATAGGCTAAACTACAGTGCTTAAGTAAACCGTGTACACTACAGGGCAGAGACTGTGCTTATGACAGCCACATCTTGAGAACCTGGCTGCTGACCAAGGGCACCAGTTACCCTCTACCCCCATTCTCTGTGCTGCACCATAGATTCTACTGACTCCCTGAAGGAAGGGTGGCTCAGGCAGGAGGCCACCTTGGTCAGCTGAGAGGTGGAGTCAGCCACACCTGAGGTTTCAGCAGGGGCTGATTCTCATGCTGAGCAAAAAATGTCTGTCTGGAAAGTAATTCTCCAGCAAAAGAGATGTTTTTGAGATGATCCTATCTAGGGATAATGTTGGGCCTGGCTGCCAAGGGTGGTAGTGCCCTAACGCCTCCCTTCTTTGAGCTATGTCATAGCATCTGGGATGGTCTATGAGGAACTATCATTGTCAACCATGAGGCGGGGCCTGCCACCCCTGAGGGCCCAGCTTCTCTGGGAAGCTGCTGGACAGCACCTTCTTCAGCAGTAAGGCAGCTTTTAAAATAAGACCAGTTGGCGAATACAGTGGTGACAAGCTGCTGAGTGGGTTGGCAGCATTTCTACTACCCTTCACTGAGTCACATCATAGTGTCAGCTGAAAGCCTGTCAGAGACTCCATAAGTATGGTGCCATCTCTGCCAGCCAGGAGGTGGGGCCTGCCAATCTTGAGAGCCCAGCTGTTCTTGGTGCCTGCTGGATTATGCCCTTTGCAACAAAAAGGCAGTTTTTAAGTTAAACACGTTTAGAGTATATAGCAGTCCCAGGCAGGTAAGTGTGGTGGCATCCTTCTCTCCTCCTCTCCTCAAGCTGCACCGTAGGCTTGACTGACATAATGAGAGACAGTAGCCAGTAAGTAACTCAACACCTTCAACAGCCAGGAGGTGAGCCTGACACTCCTGAGAGCCTGACTGGGGTCAGTGACTAGAGAATGTAGAGATGGCTGGTGACAAAATCTAGCAGTGCCCATATTCCCCTCTTCAAACAATGCCACAGCTCCTGTCGGTGTAACACTAGAGAAGCTGAACAGCTGCTTGATGGCTTGAAGGCAACAATCAATATATAATCACTGAAAGAAGCAGACCACCATGGCTCTTGAAAACTCCCAAAATAATCAGAAAACTTCCCAGATGAAGAAGTATTTCTGAAATTATTGAAGGCAGACTAAAAGAACTATGTATACAGCCCTCCAAAAGATTAAACCAAATGCAACTGAACAAAATGCAAAATTAAGTAAGCTATATGCACTGCTAGAACATCAACAATCTGAAATCCAGTAGACCAATAATAAACTTACAGATTTAGACAATTTAATGCAAAAACAAAAGAGCAGGATTGAGGAATTGGAAGGCAGAGTTAGCGAGCTTGAACATAAAGCAACTGACACTAACATTTATGAGGAGAATTCAGAGAAAAGAAATAATAAAAATGAAGAGGCATTAAGAAACATGTGGGACTCTATCAAGAGGAATAATTTATGAATAATTGGAGTTTCTGAACAGGGAAGGGTAGCCAGAAACACAGGGAGAACTGTTGCAGAGTTGCTGACAGAAAATTTCCCTGCAATTATGAAAGAAGAGAACATAGATACTCAAAATGCATGTTGAACACTACAAAAAACAGACTCAAAAAGAAAGACCGCAAGATATATTATAATGAAGCTTAATAAAATGAAACATAAAGAGAGGCACTTAAAGGCACTGAGACTTAACACAAAATGAACATACAAAGGGAGGCCCTATAGGCTTCCGTCTGACTTCTTGCAGAAATGCTGTTGCCAAGAAGACAGTGAGATCACACACTGAAAGCCTTGAAGGGAAAAAAATTCCAACCAAGAATTAGATATCCTGCAAAATTGTTTCTCAAATATGAAGGTGAAATTAAGACATTTGCAGATAAACAAAAGCTTAGAGACTATAAAAATCAAACCAAAACTACAAGAAATGCTGAAGAAAGCTTATTTTTAGAAACACAAAATATGTATACTTAAGGATACAATGCAGGACACAAGATCCAGAATCCTATTCAGCTAGGGAAGTCACAAATCTCAATCAAAGCTAAAATATTAAAAGAAGGGAACCAGCAATCTTAACATGAAGACTATGACATCATCACACTACAAAGAGTGATATATTACAGTAGTTGTAACCTTTCAGATAGAGAGAAAATTAAGAAGATATACAGAAGCTAAAGATTGGTTTAAATGTAGAACATTAAGGAGGACCAACGGCTTAGTCACAAAGTGAAATAACAATGTGACCTATCAAAACAAGAAACATAATAAAGGAGTCTCAACAAACACAAAACCAACAACGGAAAAAAAAAGTCAAACCATAAATAAGAATGACTCAGAACAGAATATTAAGAGAAACAAAGAAAATATCAACAACACTAAAATAAAGGCATCAAAAATGACAGCACTGAACACATACCTATCAATAATTATGCTGAATGTAAATGAGCTAAATACTCCAATAAAGAGGCAGAGAGAGACAGCCTGGACAAAAAGACACAATCCCTCTGTATATTACCTACAAGAAACATATCTTAAACTCAAAGATGTGAACAAGCTGCAAATCAAAGGGTGGAAGAATACATACCAACCTAACAACACACAAAGCAGAGCAGGTGTGGCAATACTAATCTCAGATAAAATAGATTTTTATGTAAGGTCCACTGTTATGAACAACTATCTATTACTGAAAGGTTCAATATATAAACAGTATATAACAATATTAAATACTTATGCACCCAATACCAGAGCATCTAAATATATTGAACAAACATGGACAACGTTGAAAAATGAGATAGATAACTCCTCAATAATAGTAGGAGACTTCAAACTCTCAACACTCCACTTTCAGTAATGGACAGATCATTCAGAAAAAAAAAAAACTCAGTAAAGACACAGAAGATCTTATTGCAACAATCAACCAAGAAGATCTCATCAATGCATACAGAACCTTTAACCCAACAACAGATAAGTAAACCTTCTTTTCCAATGCACGTGGAACAGTCTCCAGAATAGATCATGTATTGGGACATAACGAAAATTTTAACAAAATCAAATCCATTGAATGATTCCAAAGCATTTTCCAGGACCATAAAGCCATAAAAGTTGAAATCAATAGCAGAAAAAAATACAGGCAGAAATTTGAACTCACAGAAACTGAACAACACCTTGTTTAAAAATCCATGGATTACAGAGGAAATCAAGTTTGCAATAAAGAAATTTATGGAACCAAAGGATAATGAAAATACATCTGTCTTACACTGGGTTTTTTAGGGGAACAAAACCAGTAACACATATATGCACAAGGAAATATATGTATAAAGGAAACAGCTCACACAATTATAGAAATTGAACATCCTAGGTCCTGGCATGAGCCTCATGTAGCCATGGAAGCTGGTGAACCCAAGGACAGCAGGTGAAAGACCAGAGTTCTAGACCACCAGCTGTGTAGGTTGGCCAATTCCAAGCTCACAGCAAGACTGTGAGGTCTCTGGTGACTTGTGGAGCTACAGTGGCTGGCGAACCTAGGATCAGCAGGTCAGGGAACAGGACTCCCACTCACCAGCCATAAAGGTTGATGAATCCAATGGGTGTTAGTTCAGGTTCAGGAACCACATGCAAAAGAGACCAGGAGCCGCTGGCAATGCAGGTAGACAGGAAGTAGGTGGTGGAAGGTGAAGAGATGAGAGCTGAGGGGAGGAAAGCCACCACAGGCCCCACACCTGCCACTTGATAAGGCAGCTAAACATGGAGTTGCCAAGTTGACACAATCTTGACCACCACAGCAATCCACCAGGACTGATAGTATACAGCAAAAGCAGTGCTCAGAGTTCAATTTATCTCTATAAATACACACATACAGAAGAAATGACCCAAACCAAAGAATTAAACCTATAACTTGAACAAGTAATAAAGCAAAAAATGAACCCCTGAGGCACCAGAAGAAAACAGATAATAAAAATAGGAGCAGCACTAAATCAATTAGAGAACAGAAGAACAAATGAAAAAAATCAGCAAAAGCCAAAGCTGGTTATCTGAAAAAATCAACCAAATTGATAAACTATTGGCTAATCCGACTCGACGGCACTTGGCTTGGCAAACAAAAGAAAAACAGGAGAAGAAACAAATAACCCAAATAAGAAATAAGGTGGGAGATGACATAACAGACTCAACTGAAATTAAAAGTATCATAACAGAACACTACGAAAGACTATACACTAACAGATTTGAAAACCTAGTGGAAATGGAGAAATTTCTAGACTCATGTCACATACCAAATTATCACAAGGAGATGCAGAACAACTTAATAATCCCATCACAAGAGAACAGACTGAAAAAGCAGTAAAAAAACTACCCAATAAAAAAAGTCCTGGCCCAGATGACTTCATTGGAGAATTCTACCGCGGTTTTAGAGAGTTTATTATAATACTACTGAGGATATTTCACAGCATAGTAAAAGGACAGAATACTCCCAAATTCATGAAGCCAGCATAACCCTTATGTCAAAAACACCAGAGAAATATCCCACAAAAAAAAGATTACAGACCAATATCACTCATGAACCTAGATACGGAAGTCTTCAACAAAATCCTAACCAATAGAATTCAACAACATATCGAAAACTAATTAATCATTACCAAGTTGGATTCATACCAGGGATGCGAGACTAGTTCAACATCAGAAAAACAACGCGATCAACCACATAAATAACTCAAAGGACAAGAATCATCTGATCTTGTCAATTGATGCAGAAAAGGCATTTGACAAAGTCCACCACCCATTCATGTTAACAACTCTCAGCAAAATGAGGATACAGGGGAAATTTCTCAGTGCAGTAAGGGGCATCTACGCAAAGCCAACCACCTACATCATCCTGAATGGAGAGAGACTGAAGGAATTTCCCTGAGAACAGGAACTAGACAAGGATGCCAGCTATCACCACTTCTATTCAGCATTGTTCTAAAGGTTCTAGCCAGAGTAATTAGACAAGACAAAGAAATAAAAGGCATCAGTAAAGCACATCAGTAAAGTTGAAATAAAAATATCCCCATTTCCTGATATGATCACTATCGTGATGCAGATGACATGATCACTGTCCCCCCCAAAATATGTGTAGCGATGTGCCTGGGCCATGATTCCCTGTATTCTATGATGGTCCTCCATTTTGTGATTTTCCTATGCTGTATGTTAAAAGATTAGGGTGGGTCTGTAAATCCCTTCATAGGATCACCTCCCTTCTCCACTGGAAAGGGAGTTTCCCTGGAGTACGGCTTGCACCACCCTTAATCTTTTCATCCTACAAGAGATAAAAGGAAAGGGAAGCAAGAAGAGAATTGGGAACCTCACACCATCAAGAAAGCAGCACCAGGAGAAGAGTATGTACTTCAGACCTGACGTTCCTGTGCCAAGATACTCCCTGAACAAAGACTGATGTAATCCTGGACTTTCCTCCAGAGCCAAAAAAGGGGAAAGCCTTCCCCTGGAACAAACATCCTGAATTTGAACTTATACTCTACTTGACTGTGTAAGCATAAACTTTCCTTTGTTAAAACCATCCACTTTTGCTATTTCCATTAGAGCAGCACTAGTTGACTAAAACAGTTGTATACACAGAGAATACTAAAGAATCCATAAGCAAACTACTGGAACTAATAGAAGAGTTCAGCAAAGTATCAGGATATAATATAAATGTAAGATTCCCTTACACCAACAAAGAGAACATCAAAGAGGAAATCACCAAATCAATACCATTTACTATAGCCTTCAAGAAGACAAAATGCCTAGGAATAACTCTAACCAGACAAACAGGAGACCTATACAAAGAAAATTATGACTTTACTGCAAGAAACCAAAAGAGACTTACAAAAGTGGAGATACCTACCTTGCTCACAATAGAAAGACTTAACACTGTGACAATGTCTATTTTACCCAAAGTGGTCTACATATACAATGCAATCCCAATACAAGTTCCAGTGACATTTTTCAGTGAGGTGGAAAAACAGATTAGAAATTTTGTTTGGAAAGGGAAGAAACTGTGGATAAGTAAAACCTCTACTGAAGTAGAGGAACACAGTGGGAGGCTTCACACTAGCTGGCTTTAGAACCTATTACATTGCCATGATAGTCAAAACAGCCTAGTACTGGTACTAAAAGAGATGTATACACACCAAAGGAACAAAACTGAGATCCCAGAAATATCAATATCTTTCCATAAATAGCTGATATTCGATAAAGGCCCTAAGATTCTCAACTGGAGTAAAAACAGTCTCTTTCACCTACAGTGTTGGCAAAACTGGATATCCATCTGAAAAAAACTGAAAAAGAACCCATATCTCACACCTTACACAAAAACTAACTCCAAATGGATCAAAGACCTAAATATCACGATAAAGATCATGCAAGGGAAAAGTAGGGCCAACAATAGAAGTTCTAACACACCGCTTAGACAAACTTCAAAATCTGACAAAGCACGAACAACAGAAGAGAAGCCAGATAAATGGCGACTATGAAGAATCAAACACTTTTGCTCATCCAAAGACTTTATGAGGAGAGTTAAAAGACTACTTATGGAACAGGAAAAAATATTTGACAGGTACATGTCAGACTGATGTTTGATTTCCATAATCTACAATGTACTGCAAAAATCCACAAGAAAAGATAAATAACCGAATTAAGCAATGGGCAAAGGAGATGGACAGACGCTTCACTAACGAGGACATCCAGTCAGCAAAATAACACATAAGGCAATGCTCATGACAATTAGTTATTGGAGAAATCCAAATCAAAACTACAGTGAAGCACTGTCTCATACCAACAAGGTTGACCATGATCCAAAAAAACACAAAACAGTAAATGCTGGAAAGGCTGAGGAGAGACTGCTTATATTGCTGGTGAGAATGCAAAATGGTACAATCTCTTTGGAAAGCAATTTGGTGCTTCCTTGAAAAACTAGAAATAGGGTGGTAGAGCCAAGATGGTGGACTAGACACATATCTCCTCAATTTCCTCTGAGAACTAAGGCCTAGAATGATACCTCAATGGAGCAGCATGGACATCCAGAGAGCCCTAGGATCTGGCATAGGATTGCCAGATTTGAACAGGTGCCAGTAATGGAATAATTACCTCTTTCAAAGATGAGACAATAGCTGCTGAGTCCTGCTTCTGCTGACCCACCATTTTGGAGGACTGCAGGTACTGACACTGTAGTTGTTACCGGGAGGTGGGGACTGGGCATGAACTGCCAAATACATCAGACTGCATTGCTTAAGTAAATATCGTATAGAACAGCAGAGAGACGGCACATAGGATAAGCACATACTGAAAGCCTGGCTGCTGACTGATGGCACCATTTCCCCTCTACCTGCTCTTTTCTGAGTTGTGCCCTAGATTCTACTGTTTCATAGCAGGAAGAGCAGCTCAGCCAGGATGAAATCTTGGTCAGTTGAGATGCAGTGTCACCCAGCTAGGGGCCTTAGCTGGGGCTGATCATCAAGCAGAGCAGCAGCCCTTGTCTGGAAAGTGTTTCTCACACAGAAAACCTGAAGTTGAGATTATTTGTTTTAAGAATTACGCCTGGGGCTTGGTAGAGGATGGCAGGAAGGCCCTAACCCCTCCCTACTTTGAACCACATCATAGCATCTGAGGATGGCCTGTGAGGGGGTTTTGTTGGCAGCCAGAAGACTGGGCCAGCCACATCTGAGGGCCTGACTGATGTCAGCAGCTGTTGGACAAGTACCTTGCTTAGCAGTAAAGTACCTTTTCAAAATAAGACCACCTGGAGAACTGACAGCTGAGAGACTTGGCAGCATCTCCTCCACTCTTTAGAGAGTCATCATAGGATTGACTGATGATCCCCAATGACACCATAAGTAGGCCACCATCTTTGCCAGATAGGAGACAGAGCCTGCTATCCCAGAGTGTCCACCTAGAACCAGTAACTACAGTAGACAGAGACGACTGGTAACCAACTCCCGCCTTAGAACTAAGAGTGGAGGAGATGTTATCTTAGAATTATGCTTCAGTTCCTGCTGTGGTAACACCAGAGAAATCTACTAGCTTCTAGATGTCATACACACAACAATCAGTAGCTAACCATTTAGCAACTTTAGAACAATGCTGTTTGTATTTTTATCCTCATAATTTTCATCTTCTTCTTTAAAAAGAAGTTTACCATGGCTCCAGACAACTCCCAAAACAAAGAATCCAAAAACTTCCCAGATGAAGAAGCCTTACTGAACTATCAGAGGTCAAGTACAAAAGAATTATATAGAGAGTCCTCATAGACGTTAAACAAAATGCAGCAGAACAAAATGAAAAATTAGGTAAGCTATTTGAACAGATGGAACATCAACTATCTGAAATCCAGCAGATCCATAACAAAATTACAGAACGAGACAATTCAATCCAAAGCCAAAAGAGCAGAATTGAGGAAATGGAAGTCAGATTTAGTGACCTTGAGGATATAGCAAATGACACCAGTATTTATGAGAACTCACAGAAAAGAAATAAGTAAAATGAAGAAGCATTAAGAAACATGTGAACTCTAGTAAGAGGAATAATCTATGATTAAATGGAGTTCTTGAACAGTGAGGGACAGATGAAAATACAAAGAGTATTGTTGTAGAATTGCTGACACAACACTTCTCTGAAATTATGAAAGAAGAGAACATAAACATCAATGATGCATATCAAACTCCACAAAAACTAGACCTCAAAAGAAAGACAACAAGACATATTATATTCAAGCTTAATAAAATGAAACATAAACAGAGGCTCTTAAAGGGAACAAGGCTTAGAGCAAAGCTAACATTCAGAAGAAAGCTCTGTAGGCTTTCACCTGACCTGTAGGCAGAAAACAGCCTGGCAAGAAAGCAGTGAGATGACACATTCAAAGCCCTGAAGGAGAAAAGCTTCCACAAAGAATTATATATCTGAAAAATTGTTTTCCAAAGATGATGGTGAAATTCAGGCATTCTAATATAAACAGAAGTTTAGAAACTTTGTAACAATGAAACCCAAACTACAAGAAATACTGAAAGAAGATCTTTGCTTAGAAAACAAAAAAACTTAAGTATATACTTAAGAGAGAAATGCAGGACACAGCATTCAGAATCCTACTCACTTAGGGAAGTCACAAAGTTCAATCAAAACTACAGTACTAAAAGACTGGAACTAGTGATCATAACATGAAAACTATGACATCATCACACTAAAAAGTGGGATATATTGTAGTAGTTGCAATCTTTTCAGATGGAGAGGAAATTAAAAAGATATGCAGAAGTTAAAATTTTCTTTAAACTTAGAATAGTAAGGGGGATTATATGGATAGCCACAAAGAAAAATAACAATGTGACATATCAAAATAAGAAGCATAATGCAGGAGTCTCAACAAACACAAAACCAGCACAGAAAAAATGAGAAGTCAACCTATAAAGAAGAATGACTCAAAACAGAATATTAAGAATAACATAGAAAACAACAACACAAAAATAAAGACATCAAAATGACAGCACTAAACACATACCTATCAATAATTACACTGTATATAAATGGACTGAATGCTCCAATAAAGAGATAATGAGTAGCGCTGTGGATCAAAAGACATGACCTGTCTACACATTGCTTACAAGACTCAAAGATAAGAACAAACTGAAAATCAAAGGATGGAAAAATATATACCAAGCCAACAACATACAAAGAAGAGTAGGAATGGTAATGCTAATCTCAGATAAAATAGACTTTTATGTAAAATCCACCTTCGTGGACAAGCATGGTCACTATTGCTGAAAGTTTCTACACATAAGCAGGACACATCAGTATGAAATATTTACGCACCCAATACCAGGGTATTTAAATACATCAAAAAAGCACTGACAACACTGAAAAACGAGATCGATCACTCCACGGTACTAGTTGAAGACTTAACATTCCACTTTCAGTAACAGACAGATCGTCCAGAAAAAAGCTCATTAAAGACAAAGATCTTTTGGGGACAATTAACCAACAAGACCTCACTGACATATACAGAACTTTATGCATCAATACATAAGTACATCTTCTTTTCCAAAGCACATGGAATATCTTCCAGAAAAGATCATGTGTTAAAACACAAAGCAAGGCTCAACAAAATTAAAACCACTGAATTAGCGCAAAGCATCTTCTTGGACCATAAAGCCATAAAATGTGGAAATCAGTAGCAGAAGAAGCATATGTACAAATTTTAATTCACAGAAACTGAACAACATCATTTTAAAAAGGCCATTAGTTATAGAAGAAATCAAAGACAGAATAAAGAAATTTATGGAACTAAATGGGAATGAAAACACATTCTACCAGAACCTATAAGATACAACCAGAGCAGTGCTCAGAGGTCAACTTATGTCTAGAAATGCATGCATCGAGAATGTAGAAAGGGCCCAAACCAAAGAATTAACACTACAGCTTGAACAAGTAGAAAAAGCAACAGAGGAACCCCTCAGGCACCAGAAGAAAACAGATCATAAAGATTAGAGAAGAAATGAATGAATTAGAGAATAGAACACCAATTTTAAAGCTTAACAAAACCAAAAGCTAGTTCTTTGAAAGACCAAAAAGATTGATAAACCATTGATTAAATGTACAAAAGAAAACCAGGAGAGAAAACAAATAACCTGAACAAGAAAGGACATGGGACATGTCATAACAGATCCAACTGAAATCTAAAGTGTTGTAACAGAATACTATGAAAGACTGTACTCTAACACATTGGAAAACTTAGAGGAAATGAACAAATTTTTAGACTCAGGTCACCTGCCAAAATTATCACAAGGAGAAGTTGAGCAAAGAAATAAACCCATCAGAAAGGAGGAGATTGAAAAAGTCATCAAAAAATTACAAACCAAAAAAAGCCCTGGCCCAGATGGCTGCACCACAGAAGTCTACCAAGCTTTTAGAGAAGAGTTAACCCCAATATTACATAACCTATTTCACAACATAGAAAGGAATGGAATATTCCCAAACCGATTCTATGAAGCCAGCATAACCCTGATTCCAAAGCCAGGGAATGGTTCTACAGAAAAATGAAAATTACAGAACAGTATCACTCATGAACCTGGATGTAAAAATCCTCAAAAAATTCTAACCAGTAGAATTTAACAACATATTAAGAAAAGGGAAGAAACACGGAGAAACAAAGCACTGCTGAAGAAGAAGAACGAAGTGGGAGGCCTCACAGTACCCAACCTTAGAAACTATTACACTGCCACAGTAATCAAAACAGCTTGGTACCAGTACCAAAAGAGACATAAAGACCAGTGGGACAGAGTTGAGACCCCAGAGATGCCACCAGGCTCCTATGAACTGCTGATATTTGACAAAGGCCCTAAGATTGTAAGCTACAGTAAAAACAGTCTCTCTAACAGATGGTGCTCGCCAAATGGGATATCCATCTGTAAAAAATTGGAACAAGACCCATATCTCACACCTTATACAAAAACCAACTCAAACTGGATAAATGACCTAAATATCAAACCTAAAATGATAAAGATCATGCAAGAAAAAATAGTCAACAGCGGAAGTTTTAATACACAGTGTAGATAGACTTCAAAATCTCTCAAAGCGCTATCAACAAAAGAGATAATAGATAAATGGGAACTGCTTAGAATCAAATACTTCTGCCCATCTGAAGTCTTTATCAAAAGAATTAAAAGACTATTTAATTTACAGAGTGGTAAAAAATATTTGGCAACTACATGCTGGACTGAAGTCTAATTTCCATAACCTACAAGGTACTGCAAAACATCAACAAGAAAAGGGTATATAATCCAATTAAGCATTATGCAAAGAAGATGGACAGACACTTATCTAAAGAGGACATCCAGGCAACCAACATACACATGAGGAAATGCTCACAATTATTAGCTATTAAAGAAATCCAAATCAAGATGATGATGAGATACCATCTCCCCCCAACAAGGTTGGCCATGATCCAAAAAACACAAAACAACAAATGCTGGAGAGGCTGTAGAGAATTTGAAACTCTCTTACATTGCTAGTAGGATTGCAAAATGGTACAACCTCATTGGAAAGCAATCTGGTGCTTCCTTAAAAAGCTGGAAATAGTCACACCATTTGAGCCAGTAATCCCACTGCTCAGAATATATCCTTCAGAAGCGAAGGCTATCACACGAACAGATACATGCATATGAATGTTTACTGCAGCACAGTCCACAATAGCAAAAAGCAGGAATCAACTTAGATTCCCAACAACAGATGAATGGATAAACTATGGTATATATACTCAATGGAATGCTACACAATTACAAAGAACAATGATGATTTTAGAAAGCATCTCGTAAACTGGTTTCAACTGGAGGACATTATGTTGAGTGAAATCAGTCAGCAGCATGAGGATAAATACAGTATGAGACCCCTACTCTAAGGACTTAAAAACAGACTCATGTACAGAAGAAAAGACTATGATGGCTGCAAGGCTGAGGAAGGATGGAGAGAGTGGGCTGGCTATAGGTCAGACAGTTTATAGAAATTTGGCTGGTTGAAAGCAGTGACAGCACACATGAGAAAGACAAACAACTTAACTAGACTTCAACATAAACCGAAAAATCTTCTAATCTTAGACCAATATTGCAAGGATAGGGTAGCAATGGCGGAGGTTCAGGCATCATACTTCCTATTTTTTTATACATATATATTTTTATTTAACGTAACTGAGTGAAAATGTACATTCACGTATAAATTTACATGCACACCTATATGCAGCGTCCACTGCTCTCCCTGTCTGGTGACTGCACACTATTCCTCTCTGCTCTATACATGTCTCAGCCTCCCAACAGCCTCCTTTCCCCTCCTCTCCGTCCACTCCCCTTCCTCCAGCCAGAGGTCAGCAAGATGATATCCTATACATGTATAGAACCATAAAGTGCTTCCAATATATGGTCACTCTGCATTGCTAAGTCCAATCCATTCCTGTCCAAAGAGTGGACCTTTGTTATAATTTATGGGAAAGGGCAGCATCAGGGCCATGTTCTCAGAGGAACACCCAAACCGCTGGACCATCAATTGAGGTCTTCTAGTGGAGATCTCATGATGCACCTCTTTTTATTCTTGTGTTGCCAGTGAGACTCCTCTCTGTGAGCTCCATCGTGGCTATAACCGGTGGTGGCCGGGCACCATCCGGTTCTTCTGGTCCCAAGTCGATGTAGGCACCCACTCTTGTGGGTCTCTCTGTCTTCTCGGTTGTCTTTACCGCATATCATTTTGGTTCTCGGTGAGCATCCGTTCCTGCTGAGTTGGGACCATTTGCTGTGCCCTCGGATGGCAGCTTGGCAGCTTTTAAGACCCCAGACGCCACTCACCAAGTGGGGTGCAGAGAGCTCTCTTAGTAAAACGCTAGTTGTGTCAATTGGCCTGGAATTCGCCTAAGAGCATGGTCCCCCGCCCCCTGCCCCATCTTAACTCAATCCTTGCAGTACTCAAGTTATGCTGAAGTCCACTTAATGTTGTTCTTGTTTCTAATTTGTGCTATCACTGCATTCTCCCAACTAGATTTCTAGTAACTATCTAAACTAACCCCTCCCTCACACTCTCTCCTTCCCTTCCCTTGCAGCTGTCAAACAGTCTTTTCTTCTATACACAAGTCTGTTTTTGAGATCTTATCGTAGAGGTCTCATACAGTATTTGTCCTTTTGTCGCTGACTACTTTCACTCAACATAATGTCTTCCAGTTGAAACCAGGTTAGGAGATGTTTCTTGGAATCATCGTTATTCTTTATCATTGCGTAGTGCTCCATTGAGTATATATACCACAGTTTACCTATCCATTCTTCTATTGTTGGGCATCTGGGTTGATTCCATCTTTTTGCCATGGTGGACTGTGCTGCAGTAAACATTCTGGTGCATGTGTCCGTTGGTGTGAAAGGCCTTGATTCTGTAGGATATATTCCAAGTAGTAGAATTACTGGGTCAAATGGTATATCGATATCCATTTTTTTAAGGAAGCGCCAGATTGCCTTCCAAAGAGGCTGGACCATTTTGCAACCCCACCAACAGTGTAGGAGGGTTCCAGTTTCTCCAGAGCTTCTCCAGCATTTGTTGCTTGTGTTTTCTGGATCATGGCCAATCTTGTTGGGTGAGATGGTATCTCATTGTTGTCTTGATTTGAATTTCTTTAATAACTAAAGATCATGAACATGTTCGCATGTGTTTTTTGGCTGCCTGGATCTCCTCTTTAGTGAAGTGTCTGTCCATCTCCTTTGCCCATCTCTTAATAGGATGGTTTATCTTCTTCTTATTGATATTTTGTAGTATCTTATAGATTATGGAAATCAAGCGTCAGTCTGACATAGAGTTGCCAAGTATATTTTCCCATTCTGTGGGTGTTCTTTTAATTCTATTAATAAAGTCTTTGGATGAGCAAAAGGTTTTGATTCTTAATAGTTCCCATTTATCTATTTTTTCTTGTGTTGAATGAGGTTTCTTTGACAGATTTTGGAGTCTGTCCTCATTGTGTATTAAAACTGCCATTGTTGTTCCTACCTTTTCTTGGATGAACTTTATCGTTTTAGGTTTGATATTTAGGTCTTTTACACAGTTGGAGTTGGTTTTTCTATAAGGTGTAAGATATGGATCTTGATTCAGTTTGTTGCAGATGGGTAACCAATTTTGCCAGCACCATTTGTTGAAGAGATTGTTTTCACCCCAGTTTAATGTCTTAGGGCCTTTGTCAAATATCAACTGTTCATAGGCAGATGGTGTCATCTCTGGGGTCTCAATTCTGTTCCATTGATCCATCTGTCTGTTCTTGTACCAGTACCAGGCTGTTTTGACCACTGTGGCAGTGTAGTATGCTCCAAGGTCGGGTAATGAGAGGCCTCCCAATGTGTTCTTCTTCTTCAGTAGTACCTTACTTATCTGGGGCTTCTTCCCTTTCCAAACAAAATTGGTGATTTGTTTCTCCATCTCATTAAAAAGTGATACTGGAACTTGTATTGGGATTGCATTATATAAATAGATTGCTTTGGGTAAAATAGACATTTTCACAATGTTAAGTCTTCCTATCCATGAGCAGGGTAGGTTTTTCAATTTATCTAAGTCTCTCTTAGTTTCTTGTAGTAAGGGCTTGTAGTTCTTTTTGTAAAGATCTGTTGTTTCTCTGGTTAGATTAATTCCTCGGTACTTTATCTTCTTAGGGGCTATTGTAAATGGTATTGATTTGATAATTTCCTCCTTAACAGTCTCGTTGTTGGTATAAAGGAATCCTACTGATTTACTTATGTTTATCTTGTATCTTGAGACTTTGCTGAACTCTTCTATCATTTTGAGTAGCTTATTTATAGATTACTTGGGGTTCTCTGCATATACAATCACATCATCTGCGAACAGGGAGATTTTAACTTCCTCTTTGCCAATGCAGATGCCCTTTGTTTCTTTGTCTTGTCTAAATGCTCTGGCTAGAACTTCTAGCACAATGTTGAATAGGAGAGGTGACAGTGGGCCTCCTTGTCTAGTTCCTGATCTCAAGGGAAAGTCTTTCAGTCTCTCTCCTTTCAGGATAATGTGGGCAATTGGCTTTGTATAAATGGCCCTTATTGTGTTGAGGAATTTGCCGTCTATGCCCATTTTGCTAAGAGTTTTCAGCATGAATGGGTGTTGGACTTTATCAAATGCCTTTTCAGCATCAATGGACAAAATCAGGTGATTTTTGTCTTTTATGTTATTTATGTGGTTAATCACATTAATTCCTTTCCTGATGTTGAACCAGCCGTGCATCCTTGGTATGACTCCCACTTGGTCATGATGGATTATTTTCTTGATATGTTGTTGTATTCTGTTGGCAAGAATTTTGTTGAAGATTTTTGAATCTAGGTTCATGAGTGATATCGGTCTGTAGTTCTCTATCTTTGTTGAATCTTTCCCTGGCTTAGGTATCGGGGTTATGCTGGCTTCATAGAATAAGTTTGGGAGTACTCCATCCTTTTCTATACTGTGAAATAGTCTCAGTAGTGTTTGGGATAACTCCTCTCTAAATGCTTGGTAGAATTCTGCAGTGAAGCCATCTGGGCCCGGACTTTTTTTCGTTGGCAGTGTTTTGATGACCTTTTCAATCTCTTCCTTTGTGATGGGTTTATTAAGTTGTTCTGCCTCGTGTGATAATTTGGGTAGGTGATATGAGTCAAGGAATTTGTCCATTTCCCCTAGATTTTCAAATTTGTTACAGTACAGTGTTTCATAGTATTCTGTTATGATATTTTTGATTTCTGTTGCATCTGGGGTGACAACTCCCTCCCATTTCTAATTTGGGTTATTTGTTTCCTTTCCTGCTTTTCTTTAGTAAGTTTAGCCAGTGGTTTGTCAGTTTTGTTGATCTTCTCAAAAAAACCAGCTTTTGGTCTTTTCAACGTTTTCAATTGTTTTTCTATTCTCTAATTCATTTAGCTCTGCTCTAATCTTTATAATCTCATTTCTTCTGGTGCCCAAGGGGTTCCTCTGTTGTTCTCTTTCTTCTTGTTCAAGCTGTAGAGTTACTTCCTTGATTTGGTGTCTGTCTTCCTACCAGATGTGTGCATTTATGGAGATAAACAGACCTCTGAGCACTGCTTTGGCTGTATCCCATAGGTTCTGGTAGGAAGTGTTTTCGTTCTCATTGGAATCCATGAATTTCTTTAATTCATCCTTGATTTCCTCTATAACCCATGTTTCTTTGAGCGAGATGTTGTTCAGTTTCCAAGATTTCCACTTTCTGTCTATGTTTTTTCTCATACTGATTTCAACTTTGATGGCTTTATGATCTGAGAAGATGCTTTGCAGTATTTCAATGGTATGGATTTTGTTGAGCATTGCACTATGGCCTATCACGTGGTCAATTCCAGATAATGTTCCATGTGCACTGGAGAAGAAGGTATAGTTGTCTTCTGATGGGTGGAAAGTTCTGTATATATCAATGAGGTTTAGTTGGTTAATTGTGTCAATGAGGTCTTCTGTATCTTTACTGAGCTTTTTTCTAGATGATCTGTCTAGTAATGAGAGTGGAGTGTTAAAGTCTCCCACTATTATTGTGGAGTCATCTAACTCTCTTTAGAGCGTAGTCAGTGTTTCTTTGACATATTTAGGTGCTCTGGCATTAAGTGCATAAGTATTTAATATAGTTAAGTCTTGCTTGATCCGACTCGATGGCACTTGGCTTGGCTGTGTACTGAACCTTTCAGCAATAAATAGTGTCCATCTTTTTCCACGATGGTGGATTTGACATCAAAATTGATTTTGTCTGAGATTAGAATTGCCACCCCTGCTCTTCTTTGTTCATTGTTAGCTTGATATATATTTTTCCTTCCTTTAATTTTCAGTTTGTTCCTGTCTTTTGGTCTCAAGGGAGTTTCTTGTAGACAACCTATGGATGGGTCATGTCTTTTGATCCAAGATGACACTCGGTGTCTCTTTACTGGAGCATTCAGTCCATTCACATTCAATGTAATTATTGATAGGTATGTGTTCACTGCTGCCATTGTGAAATGTTTATTTTTATGTTGATGTTTTCTCTGTTGTTCTTATTAGTCTGTTCTGGGACACTCTTTTTTGTGAGTTGATTTTTCACCTTTTTCAGAGCTGTTTTTATAGTTGTTGAGACTCGTGTGTTAGATTTCTTGAAATGGTATGATACATCTTTGTTGTGCTTTACAGCTGCCCCTGTGAACCCCCTTAATAAACTATTTATAAACCCAATTTTACTTACTACCAGTCTTGTCATCTTCATCTCCATCTGGAAGGACTATAACGACTGTAGTACATCCCTCTTTTTTTATGATGACACCATAGTTTTCATGATGCTCACTGGATTGCTTCTTTCCATATCAAAGCTGTGATTTACTTTGGAGCCTTCCCTAAATGAGTAGAGTATTGAGTAGCGTGTCGTTCTAAAATATAAAGTTAGTGGTTTCGTTCTTCTAAGCCAAAGCCAAGAACTTCCTTCAGTATTTCTTGTAGTTTGGGTTTGGTTTTTACAAAGTCTCTGAGTTTCTGTTTATCTGGGAATGTCTTAATTTCATTTTCATATTTGAAAGATAGTTTTGCAGGATATACAATTCTTGGTTGGAAGTTCTTCTCCTTCAAGACTTTGAATGTGTCATGCCACTGTCTCTGTGCCAGCATGGTTTCTGCTGAGAAATCTGATGAGAGTCTATAGGGTTTCCCTCTGAATTTTAGGTTTGCCTTGAGTCTTGCTGCCTTTAAGAGTTGCTGCTTATGTTTCATTTTGTTAAGCTTGATTATAATATGTCTTGGAGTCTATCTTTTGAGATCTATATTGGATAGCATACGATATGCATCTGAGATGTCTATATTCTCTTCCTTCATGATTTCTGGGAACTTTTCTTTCAGCAGCTCAGCAACAATACTCTGTGTTCTCAGGTGTCTCACCCTGTTCAGGGACTCCAATTAATCGAAGGTTGTTCCTCTTAATAGAGTCCCACATGCTTCTTAATGTTTCTTCATTTTTCTTGTTTCTTTTTTCTGATTTCTGCTCATAGACGCTGGCCTCAGTAGCTCTGTCTTCCACGTCAGAAATTCTTTTTTTCCATTTGTTCCATTCTGTTTTCTTGGCTTTGCATGGAAGTTTCTATGTCTTTGATTTTGTTCTTGATCTGTTGGATTTCAGAGTACTGGTGTTCCATCAGATCGAACAACTTGCTTAATTTTTCATTTTGTTCTGCTGCATTTTGTATAAGGTCTAGAAGGGCACTGTATATAATCAATTTGTATTCACTTCCTGATGCTTTCATAAAAGTTTCTTCATCTGGAAAACTCCTTGGTTGCTTTGTTTGGGAGCCTTCTGAAGCCATGAGTGATTGCTTGTATGCCACAATTGTCTGTTGCTTTTTGGGTTCCATGTGAGTATACAGAGGCTGGAAGAGGTACTGTGAGGATGGATTCAAAATGTTTCTCTAGGCTGTCTTAAAATGTAAAGCAAAAGGTCTCTGACCAATTCACAAGTCAGTTAGGTTTTCAGGTGTAGAGGTCCCTCTTCTCATCTGACAAATTAAGCGCCACTCTATCCAACCCCAGATGATAACTAACTAGTTCAGAATACAGCAATGCTACTGCCCTGGCAGCCTCTGCTGACAGGGCCTCGCCTTAGACAACACTGCTTCGAGTACTGGTTTTGTGATAGAAAAGCGCTCTCCTGTGGGCAGGCTCTGGCTCCCAAGCTAAGAATTAGGGCCAGATGCGGCCACCGTATCCAAGATGGCATCCTCCACACAGGCAGCAGACAGAGGGGCCAAAGGTACTGAGAGGCATTGACTCCTCTGCCTCCGCTGCAGGACCCCCAACGCAGGCAGTACTGTGCAAAATCACTACTTTACTGTCGGAGAAGCGCTGTCACGTTTGCAGGCGCTGGCTCCCAGGCTAAGAACGAGGTCCCGCTAAAATCTCGGTACCAACATGGCATCCCGCACCCTGACCGCGGAGCTCTGCACAAACCCCGCTGAGGCAGCTACAAAACGAAAGGCTCAAGATGGCTAGATTAACAGAGTCCCGAGCCTGGCTCTCAGAATATGGGAATTTCGCCTGCCTATCTCCCCAGCAGTGCATCTGAGTCCAGCCGCCAGGCAAGGCCCAGCTCCGCCCACCAGCCGAGACCGAGGGAAAAAAAAGTCAAAATGGTGCGTTTACCTTCCGTCCGTGAGAGCCGGGGCTAGCCAGGAGCGGGAGTCAGCGAGAGAGAGGAGGTTTTTCACTGAGTGGTATGAAGTCCCAATTAACAGCTCTGTGCCGTGTCCTGAGGCTGATTAGGTGATCAGAAGGCTCTGTTTGATTGTCACTTCAGGTCTTGGTTTCCAGAGGGATATAAGGAGAGGTGTGCTTAATCCGCCATTGAGACTCCACCCCTCTAGGCATCATACTTTCAAGGGACATCAAGGCTAACTGGCATAACTAGCCTATTGCTAAGAGAGTCTTCCGCACCCCATATTAGTGAGTGGAATCTGTGTTCTCAAAAGCTAGCAGGCTGCCATCTGAGGTACACCAAAATGATCCCAAATCAGCCAAAACAGATGATCACCAAGTACAACAAAGACACAAGGAAAAAAGGGCCTAGAAGACAGAAGGACCTATGTGAACAGGTGAGTGTATCAACACACGATCAGAGGAACCAAGTGGTTCCTGGTTACCTCCAAAAACAGCCATGAATGGGCACACAATGTCAGGTCTCAGTAACAACATGAGGAAAAGTGGGTTGCTCTTCAGGAAATCCACTAAATGACCACAGTTGAGGGTTTGAAAGCCTAGGGGTTCCCCTGCAAGCATGAATCCTAGACTTGCTGCTGCCTCTGACCAGCAAACATTAATGAAGTCAACTCTTCAGATAGGAATGGATTGGACTCAGGGACATAGAGTGACCATATGGTGTGTATACTTTATGGTACTGTGAATCTACCTACAGGATGCTGTCCTACTAGCCTCTTGCTAGAAGGGAGAGGAGGGAGTGGAGAGAAGGGAACAGGAAATTATTAAGAAGATATGACATTTATAGAACTGAAAGGTGGAGTGTGCAGTCATCAGGCAAGAAAAGCAGAAGGAGCTGCAGATAAGCAAGCATACAAATTTAATTTGGATTGTATATTTTCACTCAATTACAGTAAAAAAATATTTTTAAAAAAAGAAGGATATATGAAAAGATGCTAACAGAGAGGTTTGAGGCCCTCATATCACCAAGAAGAGGTGCCGGGAGTAGAGTGCATCCTTTGGAAAAGTCCCAGGGTAGCTGTGCCTCAGAAGTTCCCAGTCCAGGGGAAGATTGACAACAAGGACCCTCCTCCAGAGCCAGCAGAGTAAGCCTTCCTCTGGAGCTTACTTGTAGCTTACTAGACTGACAGAATAAATGTCTCTTTTTAAAGTCAGAAAAAATAAATGTCACTAAGATTTGTACTGGGATTGCATTGCATATGTAGATCACTTTGGGTAAAACAGACATTTTCACAATGTTAAATCTTCCTATACATGAGCACGGTAGGTTTCTCCACTTATGTAAGTCTCTCTTAGTTTCTTGCAGTAAGGTCTTGTAGTTCTGTTTATATGGATTTCTTATTGCTCTAGTTAGGTTTTTTCCTAGGTATTTTATCTTCTTGGGGGCTACAGTGAATGATATTGATTTGGTGATATCTTCTTTGATGATCTCTTTGTTGGTATAAAGAATTCTACTGATTTACTTACATTTGTTTTCTATCCTGACACTTTGCTGAACTCTTCTATTAGTTCCAGTACTTTACTTATGGATTCTCTAGGATTCTCTGCATATGCAATCATACAATCAGCCAATAGGGAGATTTTTACTTTCTTCTTTGCCAATGTGGATGCCCTTTATTTCTTTGCCTTGTCTAAATGCTGTGGTGAGAACTTCTAGTCCAATGTTGAATAGGAGAGGTGAGAGTGGGGTTCTTACATACTTCCAGTTCTCAAGGGGAATTCTTTCAGGCTTTCTCCATTCAGGATGATGTAGGCAGTTGGCTTTGTGAAGATGACCCTAGTTGCTCTGAGGAAATTGCCTTCTATTCCTATTTTGCTGAGAATGTTTAGCATGAATGGATGTTGGACTTTGTCAAATGCATTTTCTGCATCAATTGACAAAATCAGGTGATTCTTATCGTTTGTGTTATTTATGTGGTTGATGACATTAATTGTTCTTCTGATGTTAAACCAGCCTTGCATGACTGCTATGAATCCCACTTGGTCACGATGAATTACTTTTTTCATATATTGTTGAATTTTATTGGCAAGCATTTTGTTGAAGATTTTTGCACCTAGGTTCATGAGCGATATTGGTCTGTAATTTTCCTTTTTTGCGGGATCTTTCCCTTACTTTCGTATCAGGGCTATGCTGACTTCATAGAATTAATTCGGGAGTATTCCATACCTTTCTATGCTTTGAAATAGGCTCAGTAGTATTGTAGCTAACTCTTGTCTAAAAGCTTGATAGAATTCTGCGGTGAAGCCATCTGGGCCAGGGCTTTTTTTGGTTAGTGGTTTTTGGATGACTTTTTCAAACTCTTCCTTTGCAATGGGTTTATTAAGTTATTCTAGTTCTCCTTGTAATAATTTTGGTAGGTGATATGAATCTAGGAATTTGTCCATTTCCTCTAGATTTTCAAATGTGTTACAGTACAGTCTTTTGTAATATTCTGATATGATAATGTTGATTTCAGTTGAGTTTGTTGTGGCATCTCCCATCTCCTTTCTTATTCAGGTTATTTGTTTTCTCTCCTGGTTTTGTTTTGTAAGTTTAGTCAATAGCTTGCCAATTTTGTTGATCTTTTAAAAAAAAACACCTTTTGGGTTTGTCAGTTTTTTCATTTGTTCTTCTATTCTCTAATTCATTTAGTTTTGCTCTAATCTTTATGATCTGTTGTCTTCTGGTGCCTGAGGAATTCCTCTGTTGCTCTCTTTCTACTTGTTCAACCTGTCGGGTCAATTCTTTTGTTTGGTATCTGTCGTCCCTCTGGATGTCTGGATTTCTAGAGATAAATTGACCTTGGCACTGCATTGGCTGTATCCCATCAGTTCTGATAGGATGCATGTTCATTTTCATTTGCTTCCATAAATTTCTTTATTTTGTTCTTGATTTCTCCAATAACCCACGGCTTTTTGAGCAAAGTGTTGTTCAGTTTCCAGCTATGTTTTTTCTGGTACTGATTTTTACTTGTATGGCTTTATAATCAGAGAGGGTGCCTTGCAACAATTCAATTGTTTGGATTTTTTGAGATTTGCTTTATGTGCTAATACGTGGTCTATTCTGGAAAATGTTCCATGTGCATTGGAGAAAAAGGTGTACTTATGTGTTGATGAATATAAAGTTCTGTGTATCTCGATGAGGTCTAATTGGTTGATTATCACAATAAGATCTTCTTTGCCTTTACTGAGCTTTTTTCTAGATGATCTATCCATTACCGAAATTGGAGTGTGAAGTCTCCCACTATTATTGTGATCTATCTCCTTTTTCAACGTAGTCAGTGTTTGATGTATTTAGATGCTCTCACAGTGGGTGCATAAATACTTAATATCATTAAGTTCTGCTTGGTGTTGAACCTTTCAGCAATAAATAGTGAACATCTTTGTCCATGACAGTGAGTTTTACATTAAAATTGATTTTTATCTGAGATTAGTATTACCATACCTGCTCTTCTTGGTATATTGTTAGCTTGGTATATATTATTTCATCTTTTAATTTTCAGTTTGTTCATATTTTTAGTCTAAGGTGTGTTTCTTGTAAGCAGCATGTAAACGGGTTGTGTCTTTTGATCCAAGATGTAATTTGTTGTCTCTTTATGGAAGTGTTCAGTCTGCCTACATTCAGTATAATTATTGATAGCCAAGTGCCGTCGATAATTATTGATAGGTACGTGTTAATGCTGTCACTGTGTTGTGTTTTTTTGTGTTGATGCTTTCTCTGTTGCTGTAAATATTGTGTTCTGGGTCATTCTTCTTTATAGATTGACTTTTCATCTTTTTCAGTGTTGGTTTTGTGTTTGTTGAGACTCCTGTATTACATTTCTTGTTTTGATAAGTTGCATTGTTACTGTACTTTGGGGCTTCCCCTATGGTCCCCCTTAATATTAGAAGCTTAAACCTAGTTTTAGCTTCTGTGTATCTTTTTAACTTCCTCTCCATCTGAAAGATTATAACTACTGTTGTATATCCCTCTTTTTACTGTGATGGTGTCATAGTTTTTGTGATATGAACACTGTTTCCTTTCCTTTAATAATGTAGCTTCAATTGAGTTTTATGCCTTCCCTAACTGGGTAAGTTTCTGGATGTTGTGTCCTGCATTGTCTTCTTAAATATACATTTAATGGCTTTGTTTTTCTAAGCAGAGAGCTTCTTTTAGTATTTCTCGTAGTTTGGCTTTGGTTTTTACAGTCTCTAAGCTTCTGTTTACCTGCGAATGTGTTAATTTCATCTTCATATTTGAAAGTCAGCTTTGCAGGATATATAGATCTTCGTTGGAAGCTCTTCTTCTTCAAGGTGTTGAATGTGTCATCCTACTGCCTTCTTGCAGAGATCACTTGTCCTGAGAAGTCAGATGAAAACCTACAGGGCTTCCCTCTGAATGTTAGCTTTGGTTTGAGTATCGCTGCCTTTAAGAGTTTCTACTTGTGTTTCATGTCATTAAGCTTGACTGTAGTATGTCTTACTGCCTTTCTTTTAGAGTCTAATTTTTCTCTTCTTTTAAAATTTCAGGGAAGTTTTTGGTCAGCAACTCAACAACCACATTTGGTGTGTTTTCTGCTTTCCCTCACTGTCCAGGAGCTCCAGTTAATCATGGTTTATTCCTGTTGACAGATTCCCACATGTTTCTTAATGCTTCTTCATTTTTCTTAAGTCTTTTTTCTCATTTCTCCTCATAAATGTTGGTGTCAGTTGTCCTACCTTCAAGGTTGCTAAGTCTGACTTGCATCTCCTCAATTCTGTTTTTTTGGTCGTGGATTAAATTGTCTAATTCTGTAGTTTTGTTATTGACCTGTTCAGAACATTGATGCTTCATCAGTTTGAATAGCTTACTTAATTTTACATTCTGCTCTGCTGCAATTTGTTTAATCTGTAGGAGAGCTTTCTATATAATTTCTTTTGCACTCAACCTCCAATATCTTCAGATAGGTTTCTTCATGTGGAAATCTTTTTGATTCTTTATTTTGGAAGTTTTCTGGGGGCCATAGTGGGCTGTTTCTTTAAATGATTAGTGATGATCTGTTGCCTCCAGGCCATCCAGAGGCTGTTTAATTTCCCTGGTGTTACCTCAACAGGAGCTGAGGCATAGTTCTGAGAAGGGAGTTTGTCACCAGCCACCTCTGTGTACTTCAGTGACTGGCCTCAGTGGATCTCTAGGTTGACAGGCTCCACCTGCTGGCTGGTAAAGACACCACCCCACTTACGCATTCACTGGGGGCTGTCAATCAACCCTACGATGTTGGTCGGTAAATGTTGGAAGAGATATCATTGGGCTGCTCAGCAGTTATTTCTTCAGGTAGTCTTATTTTAAAAAGCCAAAAGCTATCTGACAGCTTCCAAAATCAACGAAGCATCAGGTGTGGCAAGCCCCGTCTTATGGCTCATGATGGAAGCACCTCTTTGGCCATCTCCAGATGCTATGACATCATTCAAAGTAGAGAGGGGCTACGGAGTACTGCCATCCTCTGTCAGGCCCTACCCATAAGGCAACACTGTGCTAAACACAGCCTTTCTGCTGGAAAAACATTCCTCATACTGGTACTGCCTCCCAGCCTGGAAATTGGATTCTGCTGAGTCCTCTGGTTGGGTAACTCCATCTCCCACCTGACCAAGATGGCATCCCAGTCAGCTACCCTTCCCATTGTGAAACAGCAGAATCTATGGCAGAACTCAGAAAAGAGAGGGTGGAAGGGCTGTGGTGCCCTAACTCCACCACTAGGCTCTTGAAATGTGGCTATCCCACACATTGTCTCTCCACTGTACCACGTTCTTTTCACTTAGTGCTCAGTTCAGTATATCTACTGGCTCATGCCCATCCCATAACTACCAGCCAAGAAAAAGAAAAAAAATTAAAAGCTCCAGTACCTTCAGTCTGCCCAAGTGGTGAGTCAGCAGGAGTGGGCCTCAGCAAGAGAGAGGAAATTTCCCACTTAGTGACATGTAGTGCGACCTGACAGCTCTATGTTGTGTCCTAGGGCCCAATGAGTAGCCCGAAACCTCTGTTCAATTATCAATCCAGGCCTTAGTTTTTGCAGGGAACTAGGGAAACATGTATCTAGTCCATCATCTTGGCTCCACCCCCTGGATTTGTTTTTGTTGGTTTGAAAAGCTAGAAATAGAAATACATGCAATCCAGGAATCCCAGGCCTAGGAATATGTCCTAGAGAAATAAGAGCCATCACAGGAATAGACATATGAAGTCTGACAATTAATTTGGGAACTCATCCTAGCAAAGGTGCTACATACCTCACTGCTGAATGTCAGTATGGTCACCTTCAAAGTACCGTCCTTGGGGAGCTATGCACCAATGCCAGCATCTAGTCCACCATTCAAAGCAATTTTGAAACTCTTTCTGGAATGGCCATCAGAGCTGTTGTCATATTCCTTCAGTGCCTTGAATGTCATCAAAATGTCTTCTTTTCAATATTTCTGTTATTTTTTGGTAAAGAAAAAAGTCACTGGGGCCAGATCAGGTGAGTAGGTAAGGTGTTCCAATACAGATATTTGTTTACTTGCTAAAAGCTCCCTCACAGACAACTATACAATTAAGTTCATGAACTTGCCACTGCGCAAGAGTGCACCATAGCCATTCCAGAAAGAGTTCCAAAATTGTTCTGAAGGGTGGGCTAGGCACTGGTATCAGTGCATAGCTTTCCAAGGGAAGTACCTCAAGCAGTGATCAGAGTGATATTGAGCAATTAGCTATGCAGCACTTAGAACAATTAAGTTCACAAACTATACTGTTGGACTTCATATACACACTCATATTCATCGCAGCATTATTCACAATAGCAAAAAGATGGAAATAAATGCCCATAAAAAGATGAATGGGTAAACAAATTATGGAACATACACACAATAGAATACTTTGCAACAATAAAGAACAGTGATTTAGAGAAACATCTCACAACATGGATGAATCTGAAAAGCTTTATGCTGAGTGAAATAAATGAATCACCAAAGACAAATATGAGACTACTATTATAAAAACTCATGAAAATATTTATACACAGAAAAATAAAACCCAATCATTGATGATTATGGGAGGAAAGGAACAGGGAGAAGAAATCATTATCTAGATAGCAGACAAGTGTTAACTTTCATCAAAGGGCAAACAGCACACAATGTAGTAGAAATCAATACAATTTGACCAAGGCAAAGCCATAGAAGCTTTCGAGACACATCCAAACACATCAAGGATGTGTTAATTGGCTGAGGGCTGGAACTATTGTCTCAGGGGACATCTAGGTCATTTGGCATAATGTAGTTCTGAAAGAAAATGTTCTATATTCTATTTTGGTGCATAGAGTCTGGGATCTTAAAAGCTTGAGAGTGGTCATGTATCCCAGCTACAGCAAAGGAGACTGAAGAAAACCCAAAACACAATGAAAATATTAGTGCAAAATACTAATGGACCACATGAACCATAGCCTCCACTGGCCTGAGCCTCATGTCCAGCTACTACCACTGACCACTCTGACAGTGATCCCATGGAACCTTTTGAATACAGCAGAAGAAAAATGTAGAACAAAATTCAAAATTCAAAAAAAAGAAAAACAGACCTGACTTACTTATCTGACAGTGACTTAAGGAACTCCAAAGACTATGGGCCTCCTGACACCCTGTAACTCAGAACTGAAGCCACCCCCAAAGTCCACCTTTCAGCCAAATATTAGACAGGCCTATAAAACAAACAACGCATGTGTGTAATTTAGTTCTTAGTTCAATCAAGTATATGAGACTAAATGTGCAAAAAAAAGATGAGGAGTCAGGAAAGGACAAGAAAACTGAATCAATAGACTTAGAGAACCCAGGGAAAGGGAAAGAGGGAAAGTTCCTACCCATTGTAGGGATTGCAAATAATATCACAAAACAATTTGTGTATAAAAGTTTTTATTTGAAAACTAATTTGCACTGTAAACTTTCATCTAAGAGAAAAAATTTTTTAAAAATGAAAAAGTAAACAAATCCATATGATTCTCATAGAGTTTCTACAAGCTGGAATTAACCAAGAATTATTTTTATTGTGCATGCATGTACTTATTTATCTACTTCTTGCTTATGAAATAAGTATGTCTTTACTTACAAAGGTAAAAGAAACGATCTACAGAGTACAGCACAGAGCTAGCACTCAATATACATAGCTGAAAGAGTGATTAACTCATTTAGTGAGCCATTACAGAGGTTTTTATTTCCTCTACCAAAGACCTTCTCCCTCTTCTCAAGCTGAAATTTTTCTGACTATAGCTTAAGCCTAAGCTTATGGTTTGTTTGTTTGTTTTTCCGGTTTTGCCCTTCTATTGGTTATAGAAAGCAGTTAAGTATGTATAAAGGAAACAGATCACACAATTGTAGAGGCAGAAATGTCCCAAGTCCTGGATGGAAATACAAGCCTGACGCAGCCACAAAGGCTGGAAAAAATGAAGGTAAGTAGCTCAGAGAGCAGGGTCCCTGCTTGTAGGCCATGAAGGCTGATGAATCCCAAGATGGCAGGCAAGACTGAAATCTTTTTCCTGATTGACTTAGCTGCAGGTGCTGGTGAACCCAGAATCAGCAGGTTGAGGAATACGACTCTTACTTGCAGGCTGTGAAGATCAAAGAATCCCAAGTTGGACAGATAAGCTACTAGCTCAGGTACTAAGACCCTGACTTCAGAAGACAATGGAGCAGCAGCTGTGGAGACACAACAAGCCAAAATCTTGGCAAGGTGAGTAGGCAGGAAGAAAGTGGCAGAAGGTGGAGAGATGAAGGCTGAGGGAGCGGTAAGCCCCCTGCTGGTATCACAGCACATTCCATCATGGTGGTGACCACAACATTATACAACTGCCAACACACTGAGAATCTTGGCCCAGCCAATCTGGCACACAGTCTTAACCACCACAGTCTGCATTTCCTCGCTATGGTGAGCGCTTTGACATTTCTCCTGTACCTTCCATCTGCTTCTCCTTCTTCCTTCACTGGAGGATGATCTCGCCTTCCAGACTCACTGCTGCTGGACGATGGTGTGTTGATGATTGTGTAGGTTAACTTTTTGCTCAGTTTTTGTTGGGGTACTCATGGACAGGCTCTGTCCACATCTTGGCAACACAATACAGGAGTGGTCTCTGTTGGCTTATGGAGAAAAATTAAGGTTTATTTATTTTTCCTTTTAAGTGCTTGACCTGGGAAAATGTTAGCACAGAACATAAGCTGTCAAACTACTTCATGGACAATTAGTTCTCAGCAACTCATTGCCTATCAGTAAATATCTGTACATTCAGAGATTTAACAACTCAAGCCAAACATACTAATCTCCTCCACAGTGGGGGGAGAAAGTTCACAGTAGATTATGTTAACTGTTGATCCAAGTTCTTTTTAACACAGGGAAAATCTATCTTTTCTCATAAGTCAGCAGTCTGCATAATTCTATTATCTGACTAAAATTTAACACAGTTAAAATAGAATGATGAGTTTTCTGACAACAGAAGAATTGAAATAGAAGGCTGTCTTGGGTTGGTGGAGAGAGAGTGAGGAGAGCACTGATTAAAGAGAAGGTGAGGTGCTTTTTTAATTTAATTTTTTATTGTGGTAAATATACATGAAACAAAACAACTGACATTTCTTTGCTCTTCAAGTGCATACTTCAGTGACATTAATTATGCTCATCATACTATTCAACCATCACACTTACCCTTTCCCAAATTATATGGTCTCCTTAGCAGAGGCTCAGTGTCCCCAAGTTCACTTGTTTTTTAACCTCACTCTTTGTCCCCATTGGGTTTCTCACACTAAATAATGATGTTGTTCTCAATCTTGTCTCCATCCCAGCATGAGATAAAAATGATAGCTGGTGCTGATAAAAATTCTAAAAGCTTTCCCTTCTTGGGTGATTTCTTAATATTAAAAAATTATTTCTTAGGTGATTACCACTCATACAAAGTGATAAAAAGCATATATTGAATGGTTTTTGGCACCAAAGAATAGCAGAGAAGACAATGGTCCTTGTGAATAAAACATTCACTCCATAGGCTCTTCTGTTTAAGATCTGCTAAGATCTACTAGGAATCACAATTTAAGTTTGCAAACTCATCCTAGAAAAAGTGCTACATTCTTCATTGTGGAATATCACCACGGTCACCTTTCAAGTCCTCCTCTTGGGAAACTACGTACTAACAGTGTCTAGTCCACCCTTCAAAGCACGTTCGGAACTCTTTTCTGGATTGGCCATCAAAGCTGTCATAGTATTACCTGTGATGTCCGGAATGCCATCCAGATGTCTTCCTTTCAAAATTTCCTTTGTCTTTGGGTAAAGAAGAAAGCCATTGTGGGCCAGATCAGGTGAATAGGGAGGGCATTCCAATGGAGTTATTTGTTTAATGGCTAAAATTAATTTGCAAACTTGCCACTATGCCGCTGTGCAAAATGGTCGTTTCAGAAAGAGTTCCAAAATTGCTTTGAAGGGAGCTATGCTGGTGCATAGCTTCCTAAGGGGAGTCCTTTGAAGACGACCATAGTGATATTCAGCAATGAAGTATGTAGCACTTAGAACAATTAAATGGACAGATTTAATTGCTGGATCTTGTAGCTTGGAAGCCCTGGTGGTGTAGTAGATAAGTGCTACAGCTGCTAACCAAAGTGTCAGCAGTTCTAATCCTACAGGAGCTCCTTAGAAACTGAATGGAGCAGTTCTACTCTGCCTAGTAGGGTCTCTATGAGTTGGAATTGGCTTGAATGTAGTGGGTTTTGGTTTGTATGTTTAGCCAATCATCTTGACTGCAGCTGCTTCAGTTGAAGTCCCATCTTCCCAATGTCCTAGTGGGTACATTTTTTTTTTCCTGCTGTGAGGGCAAATGCCACATCCAGACCAGGATCAGACATTTTAACTGCTCTCCCAGGTCCAGATGAGGAGTTTCCCCAATGATCACAAAGTGATAGGCAATTTCCTAAGGCTTTAGAGTAAAGTGGGATCAATTCCTTCTTTCCCCAGTCCTTATCAGATATTTGTGAGGAGTCGTTTATTCCTAAATCAGCCAAGTCAGGGTCATCTGAACTCTGAGACTCCTTTCCTGCGGCTAGTTTATCAGAGCCTCAGAGTTACTTTTCTAAGGCAGATTTGAAAAGTCAAATCAGTCTTGAATACAACCAGACTGCTGCTTAGAAGTACATAGAGTGAGACTTAGACTCACTTAGTTTGAACTCACTTATGACATCAGGAAAGACCAATTGTTGCAGTAAAAGAACAAAATGGTTAGCAGAAGGCAGATGAAAACAAGTGAAACCTTCAGTGAGATGGATTGACATGATGGCTGCAACAATGGACTCAAGGATCACGAAAATGACACAAGATCAGGCAACATTTCATTCTCTTATAAGTAAGATCACCCCAAATCAGCCAGCTTGACAGTAACTAACAACAACAGAGTTACTTTTTGCCACCTCATTAATTGGGAATATTCCTATTATTTTACCTGCATCTTTTGAGATACTCCATTATGCACATGTAGATCTAATCTCCACCACTATAGGAAAAAAACAACACTTCTACAAAAAAAAGAGACAAATAATCCAATTAAAAATGGGTAAAAAATATGGACTCTTCACCAAAGAAGATGTTCAAGTGGTTAATAGATTATGAAATGTTTGAGATCACTAGCCATTAGAGAAATGCAGATCAAAACCACAAAAGAGATATCATTTTACCATGACATTATTGGTATGAATCCAAAAAAGCAGAAAATAACAAATGTTGGAGAGATTACAGCAAGATTAGAACTTATGTATTGCTGTTGGGGCTGCAAACTGAATAAGGATACAGCACTTCCTTAAAAAGTTAGAACTAGAAATACCATATGATACAGCAGTCCCACTCCAAGACATGCATCCTAGAGAAATAAGAACCATCACGGGAGCAGACATATGCATACACATCTTCATTGCAGCACTACTCTCGATAGCAAACAAGATGGAAACAACCTAGGTACCTATCAACAGATGAATGAACAAACTGGTATATACACACAATGAAATACTATACAACAGTAATGAACAGTTATAAACCTTTGCAATATCTCACAAATCAATAATTCTGGAGGGCATTGTGCTGAGTGAAATAAGTGAGCCTTGAAAGCGTAAATATTATGTGAGGTTACTGCTATAAAAACTCATGAGAAGGTTTACATGCAAAAATAAACCATTTTTGATGATTATGAAGAAAGTAAAAAGTAGGAGGGAGGAGAAAAGTGGGAGGGTATAAAACTAAGTAGACAATAGGTAAATGGTAGCTTTTGTGAAGGGTAAGACATACACAATATTGGAGAAGCCAGCACAACCTGTACAAAGAAAGATTGTGGAAGATCCATAGACACATCCAAATTCCCCAAGGGACCAAACTACTGGGCTGTGGGCTGTGGGAACCATGGTCTCAGGAATCATTTATCTCAATTGACATACCTCAGTTGATACAGAAAATAATCTACATTCTATTGTGATGAGCAGCATCTGGGATCTTAAAAGCTTGTGAGAGTTCATCTAGGATGCTTCACTTCCATCTGGAACAATGGAGAATGAAGAAAAACGAAGACCCATGGAAAGATTAGTCCAAAGGACTAATGGGCCACAATTACTGTAGCCTACACCAGACTGAGTCCAGCACAAGTAGATGGTGCCCAGTTACTACCACCAACTTCTCAGACAGGGATCGCAAAAGATTGTCCTGCTCAGAGCTGGAAAAAATATGTAGAACAAAATTATAACTCACAAAAAACAAACAAACAAGCAAACAGACTTACTGGTCTGACGGAGGCTAAAGAAATACTGAGACTATGGTCCCCAGACACCCTTATAACTCAGTAATGAAGTCATACCTGAGGTTCACTCCTCAGCCAAAGATTAGACAGGCTCATAAAACAAAATAAGACTAAAAGAACACACTAGCCCAGAGGCAAGGACGAGAAGGCTGGTAACAGAGAATCCAAGTTCAAGAAGGCAAAAGTGTTGACATATCAAGGGGTTGGTAACCAATATTCCCCCCCAAAAGTGTATTAATTCTTTAATGAGACACTAGATTGCTCTGCAAACTTTCATTTAAAATACAATAAGAATAAATTAAAAAAAAAATTTATCCAAAAGTACAATATTGTCAGTGACAAGATAATATCTGTATGTCTATAATAAAGAACAGTTAATACAACTATTACTCAAAGTTTTGCATAATACACTAATGCCAAAGATGAGCTGAAGATTTTTTTTAAACCAAGCTTTTACAGTTGAAAATTGATCAAAAATACAATGAGGATACATTGATAATTAGTGGTGATGGAAATGAAAATTTGGAAAAACGGAAGGATGGCTAGTTGGAAAATATGAACTAGGTGATAGAAATGATGCCAGAGATTGGACAATAGCATTTTGCAAGACCAGTGATGTATTCATTGCAAATACATTTTTTTTTTCAACAATAGGAATTGCACTATACACCTATATCTTGCTGGATGGACCACATAGAAATCAAATCAATTTCTTCTGTGGAAAGGTGATAAAAAAAGTTCAATATTATCAGTCAAAACAGGGACAGTGGCCAACTGCGAAACAAATTCATCAATTGTTTATATGATAGTTCAAGTTGAAGTTGATAACATTGAAATACACCCATGAGAGAGAAATTAAAAACCTGTGTATAATCCCCCTAAATTTAGACACCATCTCAAGAACAGATTTGATGCACTTAGTGCTAAAAACCAAAGACAAAGGCTAAACAAGTTGTGGGATGACATTAAGGACATTATACATGAAGAGAGCCCAAGGTCACTAAAAGGACAGGAAAGAAACACCAAAATAGATGTTGGAAGAGATTCTAAGACTTGCTCTTGAAGGATAGTAGCTAAAACAAACAGAAAAAATGATTAGGTAAAAGAACTGAATAAAAGATTTCAAAATATAGCTCAAGAAGACAAAGTAGAGTATTCTGGTGAAATACACAAATACCTAGAGTTAGAAAACTAAAAAGGAATAAAATGCATGGCATTTCTCAAGCTAAAAGTACTGAATTAAAAATTCAGTCCTTGAGTTGCAATAGTGAAGGATTCTGCAGGGAGAATGTGAAATGATGTAGGAAGCATCAGAAGAAGATAGAAGGAATACATAGAGTCACTGCAACAAAAACAATTGGTATACAGCCAACTATTTCAGAAGGTAGCAAAGGATGTTCAGGTGACACTGAAAGCACGGGCAAAAAAACAAGGCTCCAGGAATTGAGGGAAATGAGATGTTTCAGCAAAAGGATGCAACATTGGAAGTGCTCAGTCATCTATGCAAAGAAACTTGTAAGACAGATACCTGGCCAACTAACTGGAAGAGATCCATATTTGTGCCTAGCTCAAAGACAGGTGGTCCAACCAAGTGTGGAAATTATGGAACAATATTATTAACATCACATGCAAGTAAAATTTTGCTAAAGAGCCCTCCAAAACACTTGCAACAGTTCATCAACAGAGAACTGGTAGAAATTCAAACCAGATTAAGAAGAGGACATGGAATGAGGAGTATCACTACTAACATCAGATGGATTCTGGCTGAAAGCAGAGAATACGAGAAAGATGTTTATCGTGTTTTATTGATAATACAAAAGTATTCCACTCTGAGGATCATAGTAAATTATGGACAACATTGTGAAAAATGGGAATTCCAGAATACTTAACTGTGCTCGTGAGGAACCTATACATATAACGAGCATCACTCTTTTGATCAAAACAAGGGAATGATGCATGGTTTAAGGTCAGAAAATTTGTGTGTGAGTGTTGTGTACTTTCACCACACTTACCAAATCTGTATAAACCCCAAACCTGTTTCCATCCAGTCAGGTCCATATAGTGAGCAACTAATCTTAGAAGCTGGGTTATATGAAGAAGAATGCAGCATCAGGATTGGAGGAAGAGTCATTAACAATCTATGACATGCAGATGACAACTGTGCTTGCACAGAGGATTCAAGTACTTACTGGTGGAAATAAGGAGGAGCCAGTCAAGGAAGAACATCATAGGAAGGCCCTCAATGCAACTGGTTGACCAGTGACTACTATGGTTGACCCAAATATTAACAATGATTGTAAGGATAGTGCAGGACCAGGCAGTTTTCCCTTCTATTTTACATAGGAGTAACAAGAGGGAAAACTTACTTGACAGCACTTAACAACAACAACCAGGTGTTGTTCCACTCATCTGTCAGTTTGTCATTCTATGGTAATGTTAGTGTTGCTGTGCCACTGGCAGCTGTGCCACTGGTATTTCAAGTATCAGCAGGTTATTAATAGTGGACAAATTACAGAACAATTTCCGAACTAAGACAGACCAGAAAGAAAGGCCTTTTTATCTACTTCTGAAAATTGACCAGTGAAAGTCTCTGGATCACAATAGCATTATCTAACTTCCTTGTTTTTGAAAAGTCTTCCAGAAGGAACAATTGCTGGAGGAGGACATCATGTCTAGTGATATAATGGGCTACCAAGGATGTGGGAAACCATCAGAGAGATGGATTGACACTGTAGCCACAATAATGGACTGGAACATAATGGTAATTGTGACAATGATGTAGGACTAGGTAACCTTTCATTCTACTGTACACAAGGTCTCCATGAATTGAAATTAATTCAACAACAATAATGAGCTATCTGGTCCACAGGTTTAGAACCTTAAGTGATCAGGTAAAGATTTATAACATAAACTAAGTGTAATCATAAAACAGAGAGGTACAGATTATTTAATATGACATCCATAAAGTCTTTTCTCACAGAATTTAAATGTCTGTGGTCAGCATTGAACCAAAGGAAATCATAAGAGTGAGCATAACAAGATTGGGTTCCAGAAGAAGAGGGTGGTCAGATTTAAAGCTTCTCTGTGGTAAGATACTCTGTGAATGGAACTAATAACATGTAGACCCACAGAAAACATCCTCCTTGGGTTACTCCTAACCATTCCAGTGGTCTGACTGTGACAGATTTTGTGGTCATACATAAGGGCTTCTTCCTTGTAGATCACATTTTTCTGGCTGTAATGGAACTAAATTCAATTGGAATACGTCTCTATTTTTGCTTTTGTTTTTCTCTTTAATTCTTTTCATCTATCTGAAACATTCCCAGACTTAAGTTAAAGGAAGTACTGCAAAGTTTTTAAAATTTCCTCCCTCCCGTTCTTATAGTGTTAGTGGTATCTCTATACATATCTAGAAAGAATGACCTAGCATGTAGTTGAATGAATAAACGAGTGAATACAAATCTCTGAAATCCTAAATCCATAAGCTGAAGCTTCTCATCCTGACATCCTTCTTAAAGCAAAAGCCAGGAGAGGGGTCATTTGGTGACACTCTGTCAGAATGAGTGTGCTCTTTGGGACTTAAAGGGACTTAAAGGGGACAGTAAGCTTTTCCTTAAACAGTAAGAACAGCTAGTACTTCTTGATCTGCTTGTTAGGAAAGTAATTTTTTCAGAAATCAAAGACTTCTGGTTAGCACAGCACCATAGACAGAAGCACCATGCAATTCATCCACAGCAAAGACCCAATAAACTAATAAACCACACACAAATGTCAATCTTGAAACCTCAAAGTATCAAAGAGAAAAAGATGTCAGTCAAACACCAATTTGGGCAAGAAACTGACAGAGAGCAGAGAGTGAGAAGAGATATGAGTGGAAGTCCTCTATCAGCAAATCCAGAACAGATTTGCCATCTTAGACTCCTGTGGAAGATCAGCAAACAAGAAGCATGGAAAAGCAGCTTTATGGCAATTCCAGCAGAAGATAAAGAAGTGATAAACAGTGATACATGCTGTTCCAAATCCTCATCTTCTCCCCACTGCTCTACCTCTGACTCCTCCTGACTAGCAGCAGTGGTTCAGCCAGCTGGGAAGCATAAGGTTGGATCTGCCCCACCTGTATCAGAGATCAGCTGACAGGCAATCGTGAAAGCAACTTTAGGAACACCCAACAGGACATACGTTACCCATACTTTTTTCTGTTATTGTTTCTTTTTGGGGGGCTCATGTTTCTCACTCTGCTCTTTCCTCTCTCCCATATCCATCTTAGTTGCACACAGCACAACCTCCCTACTTCTTCCTACCTGCGGCACTGTGTGCAGGACATCACCCCCCTGAGGAGCATGGGCACTGCCTACTTGAACATATCCAGCACTGATTCCTGGCCTGCCCTGTAGGTGCTAATACTTGCCATGAGCAATGCATCCCAGACTCTTCCCTTCAGCTGTACCTACCCTGCTGCACCATAGCTGAGCAATTGGCCCTGCCCACTGGACAAGGAGGTAAGAAGTATCATGACCACGAATGAGAAAACAACAAAGAATGCACAGCCTGTCTATTTTGACATAACCAGATTGATCAAAAAATCAGGATGAAACAAACAGATCTTCAATCAATAAACAAAGATAACTACAGAATGTCCTAAAGACAGCAGACAATATCAAAACATAAGAAAAAAGCAGGACAGGATGGTTGTAGTAGGTGGCTTTCAAGTAGATGAGAAAGTACTAGAATTACCCAACAGGAAATTCAAATCTCTAGTCTTCAGAGCTATCCAATAATTGAAGCAAAAAGAAGGTAAAAATGAGGAAAAAGTAGAAAAATTCATGAAATAATTCAGGAAAATACTATGGGAGAAAATTTCAAAATAAATTCACAAGTAGAAATCATACAACAACAATTAGAAATCCAAGAGATAAACAAAAAGATTTCAGAAATGGACAGGGTGTAGAAGGGCTGAGGAGCAGGGTTATAATGATGGAAGACAGGATTGGTAAAATTGAAGACAAACTCTTGGATACAATGCTGAGAAAAATGAGAAAAAAGAAAGAAGTGAAGAAACCCTGAGAATTATGTGGTATATAATCAAAACCAAAAATATGTGAATGATTTGAGTTCGGGAACAGGGGGAGAAAGTGGAAAACACAGAACAGATCATTAAAGTACTGTTGACTGAAAGCTTCCTTAATATCATGAAAGAAGAAAAGCTGACTATCCAAGAGGCTCAATGAACCCCGTATAGAATAGATTCTAAAAGAAAATCACCAAGATGTGTCGTAATCTCTCTTGCTAAAATCAAACACAAAATGAAAATTCTGAGAGCAGCTCAAGAAAAACAGAAGTCATGTACAGAGGAAAAACAATAAGACTAAGCTCTGACTATTAGGCAGCAACCCTGCTGGAAAGAAGGGAACAGCTGCAAACTACACTTTGTTTTTCAACACACATGGAATGTTCTTCAGAATAGACCACATCTTAGCTTGCAGAGCCACCCTCAACAAAATCCGAAGCACTGAGTTAATACAAAGTATTTTCTCTGACCATAACATCACCAAAGTGTAAGTTAACAACAGGAAGGACACAGAAAAAACATCAATTACATAGAAACTGAAAAATGTCCTACTTAAAAACCACTAGGTAATAGAAGACGTGAAAGATTGAACTAAACAATACTAGAATAAAATTAAAATGAATGCAACCTACCAAAACCTTTGGGACAAAGCAAAGGCAGTATTCAGAGGTTAATTTATAGCAACAGATGCACACATCAAAAAAAAAAAAAAAAAAAAAGAGAAAGAAAGAAAGAAAAGAAAGGAATGAAGTCAAAGTATTAGCTACTCAATTCAAATAGAGAACAGCAAAAGAAGCTCACAGTTTCTTTTGAAGAAAGAAAATAATTAAGATCAGAGCAGAAACAAATGAAATAGCAAAATACCAAACCTACTGCTAACCCACTGCCATCAAGTTGATTCCAACTTATAAGTGACCCTATAGGGCAGAGTAGAACTGCTCCATAAAGTTTCCAAGGAGAATTTTATAGATTCAAACTGCTGACCTTTTGGTTAACAGACATAACATTTAAGTACTACACCACAGGGCTTCCAAATGAAATAGAGAATAGGAAAACATAGAAAGAATCAACCAAATCCAAAATTGGTTCTTTGAAAAGATCAACTTAATAAAACCACTGGCCAAACTAACAAAAGAAAACATAGAGGATAATACAACAGTCTCAAGTGAAATAAGAAGGATCATAACAGAGGATTATGGAAAACTATAACTAATTTGAAAACCTAGAGGAAATGGAAAAATTTCTATGAACACACTAACTGCCCAGACTAACACAAAAATGATATTGATCAAGGTCAGTTGGCATAATCAGCCAATTGCTGAGAGTCTTTGGCACGCCATATTGGTGACTGGCGTCTGGAGTCCTAAAAGCTAGCAGGCTGACATCTAAGGTACACCAAAAGGTTCCAACTCATCCAGAACAGATGATCACTGAGAACAGCAAAGACACAAGGTAAAATGAACCCAGGAGAAAGAAGGACCCATGTAAATGGAAGACTGTATTGACATGTGACCAGAAAAAGCAGATGGTGCCCAGTCACCAGCAAATACAGCCATGACAGGGCATGCAATGTTGAGTCCTTGTGGCAACATGAGAAAAAGAGAGGTGCAGCTTAAGAAATCTACTAAAAGATCACAGCTGATGGTCTGACAGCCTGGGGATCCCCTGGGATAACGGCCCCTAAGTCTGCTGCTGTTCCTCTCTAGAAAACACTACGGAGGTCAACTCTTTGAACAAAAATGGACTGGACTTGGGGACATAATATGACCATACGGTATGCTTATTTTATGGTTCTGTGCATTTACAGGATGCTGTCCTACTGGTTTCTTTCTAGGTAGAAGAGGACGGGGGAGAGGGAGCAGGAGTTTCTTAAGAGGACAGAACAAGTACAAAATGAAGAGGAGGAGCATATCATCACGTGGCAAGGAGAGCAGAGGATCTGTAGACAGGTAGGCACACAAAACTGATCTGGATTGTGTTTCACTTGATCGCAATTAAAAAAAAATGATATTTAAAGTCTGAACAGACCCATAACAAGAGAAGAAATTGAAAAGGAAATAATGATAAACTCCCAACAAAAAAAAAAGCCCAGCCTTAGATGGCTTCACTGGAGAATTCCATCCAATATTCAGAAAAGAGCTTACACAAGTACTACTCAAGCTATTTCAGAACACAGAAAACGAAGGAATATTTCCAAATTTATTCTACAAAGCCGTAATAATCCTGCTATCAAAACCAGGCAAAGATATCACAAACAAGAAAAGTATAGAACAGTATCTTTCATCAGTGTAGATGCAAAAGTGCACAACAAAATTCTGGCCAATAGAATTCAGCACCATATCAAAAAATAATACACCATCACCAAGTGGGACTCATACCAAGTATGTGAGGATGGCTTAACATTAGAAAATAAAATTAACGTAATCCACCACACAAACAACAGGAAAGAAAAGAATCACAGGATCGTCTCAATTAATACTAAAAAAAAGGCTTTTGATACAATGCAACACTCATTTCTGATAAAAACTCTCAATGAAATGGTATAGAAGGGAAATTTCTCAACACAATAAAGGGAATCTACACAGAACCAATGGCCAGCATCATTCTTAATGGAGAAAGGCTGAAAACATTTCCCCTGAGAGCAGGAACAAGGCAAAGATATCACCACTCCTTTTAACACTGTGCTAGAAGTCTTAGCTAGAGCAATAAAACAATAAAAAGAAATATAGATCATACACATTGGTAATGAAGAAGTTAAACTGTCCCAATTTGCAGGTGATATGATACTATACATAGCAAACCCCAAAGATTCCATAAGAAAATTACTGGAAGTAACAGAAATATTCAGGAGAGCAGCAGGATACAAAATAAACATTCAAAATCAACTGGATTTCTGTACACCAATAAAGAGAACAATGAAGTTGAAACCAGGAATACAAGATCATTTACAATAACCTCTAAAAAAATAAAATACTTAGGAAAAAATCTAACCAGGGATGCAAAAGACCTATACAAAGAACACTAAAAACCACTACTGCAAGAAATCACAAGAGATCTATGTAAGTGTAAAAACATATCATGCTCTTAGATAGATGGACTCAACATTGTGAAAATGACAATTTTACTCAAGAAGATTTACAACGCAATCCTGATCAAAATGCCAGCAATATTCTTTCAAGAGATGGAAGAACTTATCAGTAACTTCATATGAAAGGGAAGAAGTCCTTTGTAAGTAAAACATTATTGAAGAAAAAGAATAAAGCAGGAGGATTCTCACTATCTGACCTCAGAACCTCCTATACAACTATGATTGTCAAACAGACTAGTAGTGGTACTATGACAGACATTGACCAGTGGAACAGAATTGAGCACTCAAAAGTAAATCCATCCACCTGTGGTCACCCTGATCTCTGACAAAGGCCCAAAGTCCATCAGATGGGGAATAGACAGTCTTTTTAACCAGTGATGCTGGCAAAACTGAATGTCCATCTCTAAAAGAGTGAAACAGGACCCATACCTCACATCATATACAAAACCTAATTCAAAATGAATCCAAGACTTAAATATAAAGCCCAAGACTATAATGTTCATAGAAGAAAAAAATAGAATCAACTTCACAGCCTGTAATACACACTAACAGCATCCAAGTCATAACCAACCACATACAAACTCTGGAAGATAAGCTAGATAATTGGAATTTTGTAAAAGTCAAACACTTGTGCTGGTCAAAAGGCTTCACCAAAAGACCGAAAAGAGAACCTATAGAATGGGAGGAAAAAGTGGCTATCGCAAATCAGGCAAAGGCCTGTCTGTAAAATCTGGGGGAAAAAAAATCTAATGCCTCTGTGACAAAAAGACAAACAGTCCAATTAAAAGATGGGTAAAACAAATAGTCACTTCACCAAAGATATTAGAGTGGGCAGCAGACACATGAGGAAATGCTTGCTCTCACTCATCATTTGAAAAATGCAGAACATAACCATGGTGGGTTACCATCTCACTCTGGCATTACTGGCACAAATCATAAAAAGCAGGCAGTGACAAATGTTGGAGATGCTATGGGGAAACTAGAACTCTTATGCCCTGCTGGTGGGAATGCATAACCATTTTGTAATATGGCAGTTCCTTAGAAAGCTAAAAATAGAAATACCGCATGACTCAGCAATCCCACTGTCAGGAATGTACCCTAGAGAAATAAAGCATTGTATGAATGGACATACGCCCACCTGTATTCATTGCAGTATTGTTTGCAGTAGGAAAAAGTTGGAAACAGCCATTTAGTTTGTTGTCCATTAACAGACGAAGGGATAAACAAACTGTGCTACATACACACAATGCGGTGTTACACAACAACAAAGAACAACGCTGGATCTGTGAAGAATCTCATAACGTGGAGGAAACTGGAGGGCATTATGCTGAGTGAAATAAGCAGTCACAAAAGAACAAATGTTGTATGAGACTACTATTGTGAAAACTCATGAAAAAGTTTACACAGAAAAAGAAACAACCTTTGGGTGGTTACCAGGGGGTTTAAGGGTAAGGACGGAAAACTACTAACTAGACAATAGATAGGTAAGTAGTAACTTTGGTGAAGGGTATGTAGTACTAAGAAAGCCAACTTGTACAAGGCAAGGTTATAGAAGCTCCATGAGCACATTGAAACTTCCTGGGGGACTAAATTTCTGGACTGAGGGCTGTGGGGACCATGGTCTTGAGAAACATCTAGCTCAACTCACGTAACAGTGTATAAAGAAAATGTTTTACATTTTCCTTTGGCGTGTAGTATCTGTGGTCTTAAAAGCCTACGAGCAGCCATCTAGGACTCTCCACAAGCATTCTGCACTTTTACCTTTCGGGGAGCAAAGAATAACGAAGAAAACTAGAGAAACAAGGGAAAGATTAGCCCAAAGGACTAACAGACCTCATCTACAATGAGCTCCAGCAGAATGAATCCAGAACAATTACATGGTGCCTCGCTACTACGACTGACTGCTCTGACAAGGATCACAGCAGAGGATTCCATACAGAGCTGGAGAAAAATGTAGAACGAAATTCTAACTCAGAAATACAGACCACGATTGCTGGTCTGATAAGAGTTTGTAGAAATCCTGTGAGTATGGCCCCTGGACACACTTTCAGCTCAGTAGTGAAGTTCACCCTTCACCCAAAGATTAGACAGGTCCATAAAGCAAAAGGACAGCAAAGGAGCACACCAGTCCAGGGGCAAGGACTAGACGGCAGTAGGGGACAAGAAAGCTGGTAATAGGAAATCCAAGGTTGAGAAAGTGTAGTGTCAAAAAGTTGTCGAGTTGTTAACCAGTGTTGTAAACCAATATGTGTAATAACTCTTTAATGAGAAACTGGTTTGTTAAGTAAACCTTCATTTGAAGAACAATATAAAGAAAAGGAAATCAAGGATTTTGTCTTCAGTAAACTATGAATGCTTTTATATTTGCATGTTTCTGGGTTTTCTTCCCCGTCCCCCATTCCCCATTTTTTTCTAACTCTAGGCTATGCTCATGGGATTTGTGGAACTAATTGGAAACAAAATTTCTGGTATTTAATCCAGTCAGCCTCCTCCCACATGGTACTTTTTTTCTGAGGGATTAGAACTTCCTCCGGCTTGTGGATAGTACAAATGCAACTCAAGTTCAAAATTAGAATTAAACTTGGGTTCCAATTAGCTCGGGCAGGGCTGTGCAAAACTGAGTAATACGGCTTTGCATCCACTTTGCTTAATGAATGCCTGGTTATCTACTTCCGAGCTCTATGGAAATAACTGCCCATGTGCACACACACCTCACATACACACTTTTAGTCTGCCCACATGCCTCAGACACACAGTCACCACATGCACATACACTCACACACAGAAACAGGAATGAACACTGATGCTTATTTCCTATAGGAGGAATATGAGTTACTAGAGGGTAAGCTTATTTTATAATTTAGATAATTTCATTGAATTAAGATCTTCCATGCACCACTGGTTGAATCCAGAAGCTGTGGGAGCACAGGGGGAGCAATCACTGTTTCAGCACCAGGCAGTAGACAAGGCTGCACAACTGAGCAGCTGACAGTATTTAGTGCTGCATTTGTTGCTGATCTTGAAAACAAACAAATGTGCATTGACATAAAGCAATCTAAAAATTCAGTTCAGACATACTGACTTTTTCACACTTAGGCATCAGAGAGTAACTGAGAAATGAAAAATTCTACCAATAATGGCTACATGCCAGACTGTGGTGGTAAGGCACATCTGAAGCCTTTCTCATCTCAGCATCTATCATAGTATTTACTATAAAGAGAGAGAGATCTGGTTGTTGCATAGAATGTTTTCAGGGGAATGGATGAATGTGAATGCCTGTGTTTCAGTAAAATTGCTTTCTCCTTCAATCCCTTTGCTCCATCAGGATGCACATGGAGGGTTCTGTCTGTGTGAGATAGCATACTTACACCTTTGTACCTCCCCAGTCACTTTGACAAGAGATATTGAACTATATTCTGTCGTCTAGTGTAGTTCATATCTCAGAGTAAATCATAAACGATGAAAAATTTGAGAATCCATTTCTTGATGCAGTCCTCCAAATAAGTGTGCTAATTTTGTTTGCTTTTTGTCATATATTGTAGGAAATTGTATATATAATAAAACATTTGCCATTTTGACTATTTTTATTGTACAATTCAGTGACCTTAATTTTGTTTACCATGGTGTGTATCATCACTACCCATTTCCAAATTTTTTCATCACCCTTTGCAGAAACTCAGTAGCACTTAATGCGATATCTCTTCATTTGCCTCCTTCACCCAGCCCCTAGTAAACTTTGGTCTCTAGGTGCTTGGTTATTCTCAGTATTTTACATAAGCAAAATCAATCAATATTTGTCATTTTGTGTCTGAAGAGTGGACCTTCGTTATGATTTATGGGCAAGGGCAGCATCAAGAGTGACCGTATATTGTATGCATTTTATGGTTCTATACATCTATAGGATATCATCCTGCTGACCTCTGGCAGGAGGAAGGAGAGTGGGTGGAGAGGAGAGGAAAGGAGGCTGTTAGGAGGAAGAGACATGTATGGAGCAGAGAGGAATAGTGTGCAGTCACCGGACAGGGAGAACAGTGGAAGCTGCATATAGGTGGGCATGTAAATTTATACGGGAATATATCTTTTCACTCCGTCATATGAAATAAAAATAAATAAATAAAAATAAAAATATTTGTCATTTTGTGTCTGACTTCTTTCATTCAGCCTAATATTTTCAAGATTCATCCATGTTGTGGCATGTATCAGAATTCCATTTCTCTTTTTTGAATAATATCCCATTGTATGAATGACATTTCATTTATCCACTCATTTGTTGATGGACACTTGGGTAGTTTTCATCTTTTGCCTGCATGAATCATGCTGTGATGAACTTTGGTATACAAGTTTCTGTTTGAGTCCCTGCTTGGAGTTCTTTTAGTTATATACCTAACAGTGGAATTGCTGGGTCGTGCAATAATTCTGTGTTTAGCTTGGTGAGGAACTGTTCAACTGTTTTCCACAGCAGCTGCACCATTTTATGATCACATCAGCAGTGCATGAGGGAAGCTGTTACTTTTTGATGGATGAACTATCCTAGGGATTCCCAATCATTTGGGAATCGCCATGCTCTATTGTTAGTGTCATGCTTTCTTCACTTCTCTCTGTCTTCTAAAAGTTTATATTTTAGATCCACAGACTAAACTGTCAAGAAAGTTACTTATTTTTTTGTTCTTGAAGCTGCTTATAAAAATGGATGAGCTTTCTGTCTTACAATCACTGGGATCCTCCCATCTTGGATCTACATTGAGTGGGAAGGTGTTGATATATCAGCTTTCTGTAGAGTAGAAAAAGATGCCATTCCATAAGACAGAGCATTGTTTAACATAGGTATTTCTTTTCTACGTACACCAAACAGTATGGTCCTTAGATAACAGGTGACTATTATTTAATGATTTAATGAAGAATTGATGCCTTTGAATTGTGATGCTGGAGAAGAATGTTGAATGTATTGTGGACCACCAAAAGAACAAATGGATCTGTCCCAGAAGAGGTGCAACCAGAGTGCTCCCTGGAAGCAAGATGGCAAGACTGCATCTTTCTTACTTTGGACATGTTGTCAGGAAGGATCAGTCTCTGGAGAAGGACATCATGCTTGGTAGAGTGGAGGGTCAGTGAAAAAGAGGAAGACCGTCAATGAGTTGACATAGTGGCTGCAACAATGGGCTTAGGCATGAAAACTGTTATAGATACGGTGCAGTTCTGGGCAGTGTTTCATTCTATTGTTCATAGGGTACCTATGAGTCAGAATCAACTTGACAGAACCTAACAACAACAACACTATTTCGGTGACTTAGCTACACAGAGTAATTATAGGTTCTGATAGAAGCAGGCCACTATGGATTGAAGTAACCTTAGTTAAGGCTTTCTTTCTATGGAAGTGTTTTAATTATAACTTTAATGACCTAGAATGAACAACAGCTGAAAAAAGCAATACATTGATATTCTCTCCAGGGGTATATTATATTTTTACACAAACAACAATGCTTTCTACATGTTGCTGTAAAAAAATTAACAGCATGGTTATAAAAATATCTCTTGGGAGGAGGTTACAGATGGAAAATGCTATTTGTGTAAAAATATGGTACTGACTGATTGTCATTGTTTTGTAAAGTGATACAAGAAAATGCTGAAAAACTGTAAGTACTTCCATGGAGTTGCTTCTTTCCTTCAAAAATGCAGATTTCTTACCTTAGGACAGACACACCTGCATAATACGCTGGCATTTAGGTTCGGTTTTGTTTTTTTCGCAGTACCTTTTTCAGTTTTCAGGTCTCAAAAACGGTTTTCTCATGCTGATGTTCTAACATGTATCGATTGCCATTATCTTGGTAGCTTCAGGAACTGTCAGCTAAAAACAGAACAAGATTGCTGCTGTTGGTGTTTTCACAGTGTGGAATAGTCCAAAAACATTGTCATTTACCCACATTTGCACTCCCTACCATTTCACTGAAAGGTTATAAGCATTGTTTTCATTACTTGGGATGTATGAGGTTCAATGATTAAATAAACTGAAAAAAACTACGTAGTGGCTACAAAATTTTCCTTTTGGTTTTTGATACATTTAAAAAGCAATAAACTTCTTTTAAAAAAATTGAAACTAGTAATGACTTCATTTTGGAGTCTACTCTTAGTGTGTGTTTATCAAACACCAACCAACAAAATTAGTCTGTCAATCAGTCTTTTTTGTGGAGTGAAAAAGTGGGCCAAACCAATTGTTTGGCCTTACGTAGCTAACATGATTAGTTAAATGACCCGTTTTCTTTTGCTGAGCAATAGCCTGTGTTCTGAAACCATCTTCCCCAGACTTCTGCTCCTCCTACTCTGTCCTTTGAAGTGCTGGGTTATACTTACAAAAATTCTTAGCTTTTGGTTTAGTCTAGTTGTACTGACTTCTCTTCTACTGTGGGGAGAAACATTTTTAAGGGTACAATCGTTGTCTCTTAATTTTGGTTACCCAAGTAACCAAGGGCTCCAACAACAGCTCTAGGAGGGGAAAACACAACGAATAGCTGAGTGACAAGGCAAAAAGAGCTAATTTCTTAAAGACCCCTCCAAGTCATCACATTAGTCACAGCAGTGTGTGTGACTTACATGTTAGCACGAAACTACTGTGGACAGAGGGCACATTCTTCGTTTAAATTTATTGTTGGAAGCTGAACGTGCTCCGGCAAAGGAGCCTTTGGTGTACATATGAGGTCTGACAATTAAGTCCATGAACTTAATTGTTGTAAGTGCTGCGTACCTCATTGGTGAATATCAATCACTATGGTCACCTTCAAAATACTCTCTTGAGAAACTATGCCTAGTCCACCCTTCAAAGCAGTTTTGGAACTCTTTGTGGAACAGCCATTGTGCATGGTGGCAAGGTGACAAGTTGGTGAACTTCACTGTGTAGTTGTCTGTGAGGGAGTTTTTTAGCCAGCAAAGAAATAATTGTGTTAGAACACCTTCCCTACTCACCTGATCTGGCCCTCAGTGAGTTTTTTCTTTACCTCAGTATAAAGGAAATATTGAAAGGAAGACACTTTGGTGACATTCAGGACATCAAGGGTAATATGATAAAAGCTCTGATGGCCATTCTAGATAAAGAATTCCAAAATTGTTTTGAAAGGTGGACTAGGCTCTGCTATTGGTGCATAGCTTCTCAAAGGGAGTACTTTGAAGGTTGGCACAGTGATATTCAGCAACGAGGTATGTAGCACTTTTTCTAGGATGAGTTCGTGAACTTATTTGGCAGTACTTGTATGCTACAGCTCTGTAGCAGCAGATTGTAGGTGCTTTCACTTAGATGCATGCCTGTTGAACACTGCAGCCTTCGGTAGTATCTCAGAAGCATCATGTTTGTATTGGTGGAAGAATTAATGCCACAGGCAGGCCGGCATTGGTGGTAGCTCTCACAGTTTTACACCTAGAGCAGCTAATGACATCATGGCAAAAAGCAGACAAAAAGGGCAATGAACAACACATGTAGGAAAATAAGGATTTGAAGGCCACTTGGCACTGGGCTTGGACCATTCTGCATATACAAGAATGAATGGTTAGCAGTGAGTAGAGACAGAGGGCTGGCATTTTGTCTTGAATTAAGAGAACTTATTGTTGTTCCTAGGCAGATGTGTTGTCATGAAACATGGACTCTTGTCTGCAAAGGATGAGACTAGGTTCTCCTTAAAGTCTTTGGATTTCCTGCAGTCCCTCCTATTGGCAAGAATTACTTTTTGAAAATCTGAAGAGACAATTTTTAAATGCAGGGTTTCTGTCAAAACTGTGTTATCTTGTCAACCAAGGTGTCAATTAAACTTGACTTGAAGAAGCACATTCTTTGCTCACTACCATGAATGGTCTGTTGTAATTCTAGGCAGCAATCCTTCCCACACAGCATAGGCATTGGTGCTGACAACCCTTGAGAATGGAAATAGTATGCTTTGCTCTCTGAGGGGGAGAAAAGTTTTTCTCTAATGTTTTCCAGAAATGGTGCTGTTTTATTAATATCTGGTACATTAATTTCTGGTCTGCTGTTCAGCTCTGTAGGTTGGATTCGCATCACAGTGGTTGTTTCCATGGGTTGCACTGAGGTAACAGTGTTTCCCTCTGCTATAAAGTGCATATATACTTCCCTTGAGAAAAGACTAAATTCATCTTCCTTGTCTTTCTACCTTAGCCTCTGCCACCTCATTAACTGTAAGTCAAGTGTGTTTGCCCTGTCTCGAAAACAACATGCCCCCAAATACAAGATTGCCATTGAAACGATGGACATGGCTAAGATGTCCTAACTATTTTCTTTGGCATAGCGTGTCATTTAGAAATCAAGTCTGTTCTCAAACATATTTTGCAAAATGTAATCTCACAGTATATTTCAAGACAGAAGGAGGCTCTATGGTCTACCCAAATCCATCTACCTGTCTGTCTAATACATGTAGCATGGAATTTGTTTTCTCTCTTCTCTTATCTGCCTCTTCTTTGAATACATGCACAGTTGCATGTTTCATTGTTGCCTTTGGTAGATCATCTCACACGTTAATTATTCTTTGCATAAAGATATTGAGTGCTTTTTTTTTTCTCCTGAGGCTGAAGGAGAAATGACTATTACTAACTTGAGTCTTCTAATAGCAGGTGGGCAGTTAATTGGGAAATGACAGCTACCTAATGTTAATTTGTGGGAGCATTAAGATTTCATGAGTAATTGCCATGTAAAAGGTAACTTGGCTGTGGGCTGAGTGAAGCTGAATGACAACATCTAAATATGGGGATGGCATTTGTAACATATGTTCTTTGCCTAGAGATACAGCAAAAGAAAAGAGTTGGTTTTTTGGATATAAATTTTCAGTCAGGAGATTGGAAATTTTTATCAGTTGTTACTTGTTTTGGGAAAGGGGAAACAGGGAGTATTGCTTAAGGGGTTCTAAATTTCTGTTGGGTGAGATGAAAATTGTTTGGAAATAGATAGGGGATATGGTTGCATAACATTGAAAATGTAATTATTGTCCCTGAATTGTACACTTAGAAATGGTTAAAATGGCAAATTTTTATTATGTAAATTTCACCACAATGAAATTAAAGCAAACAAATGAAACAAATGCATATGACATTTTACAAAAGAAAGTAAAAGCAAACTGGACTAAGTTTTTGCAGAGGAGTCAGATATTCCCCCTGAGCTGAAGTGACTTTTCTCCTGACTCATATTCATGTTGAAGTGTTGGGCTGTGTGCTGGTATAATTGCCTGGGCTATCTTTCTCTCTCCCAGTCAGGAAAAGGTATCTGTGCTGCATTTTTGAGGACAAAACCCAAAAAACCAAATCCACTGCCACTGAGTCTGATCCGACCCATAGCGACCTTATAGATCAGAGTAGAACTTTCCCGTAGAGTTTCCAAGGAGTGCCTGGCAGATTTGAAATGCCAACCTTTTGGTTGACAAATATAGAACTTAACCCACTAAGCCACCAGAATCTGCATTTTATGCTTCTTGATACCCTATGCAGAATCTATGAGTGTGTCTCACATATAACAAAGCAATCAATAAATATAAGGTTTTTTGATAGACATGTGAAAGATGTATGTCTTTGAGGACAGCCTGAAGCATGAATTCAGAATGAAATTTTTGAGTATCCTGTTGGTCTAGCCCAATGCTAGCTCCAAAGATTAAAGATAAAGAATAAATTCTTTCCGGACTTATTTTTATGTTTATCCTTCTCTCCCTACTGCCAGTCCCCAGTTTAATCCTGGCTATTTAAGGAAAAAAGAAACTGAAATAGCATAACTAGCCCATGACCCTTAGTAATTCCAGGAATCAGGATCAGTTTACTGGATCATCTTCCAAAGGTTACCTCATGGACAATGTAGTAGTCACTGCTGTCATCAGCAGCTGTTCAGTCCATCTCCGACTTAAGTGACCCCATATGCTGTACATAGGATCGGACTACCGTGATCATAAGATTTTTAGTCACTGACTTTTCAGAAGCAGATTACCAGGTCTTTCTTTCTAGTCCTTGTTAGTCTGGAAGCTCAGTGAAAAATGTTTAGCCTTATAGCTCATCTAAGCCTCTTCTGACAGTTGGGTGCTGGGTTAGCATCAGGTGAATTGCTGGAAATCCAACATAGCTCCCCTGGATGTAAAGCAACAATTAAGCTACAGTTTAACTGGATCCTATTCTAAACATTGCCTTATTTACAATACAGCCTACAAAAGCAGCTTGGAGATCTAGGATTATGGTCTAGTCATCAGAATCCTTTAGATTAGTGATGGACTTGGATGCAGTTTGAACTGAAAGCCCAGTCTGAGTCTCATGTTGTCAGAAGGCCTGGAAGGATATTTTATATCCATAGACATCTCCTTGAGGGTAAAGAGATAGAGTCCATAACTGACTGTACCCCGCAAAAGACTGCTGCATTTAGCTGGTGAAATAGCCTCACATTTGCCCACATTCTGCCAGAGCCTCTTGACCAAGAGAAGCATCGACAGCCTCAAGGAAAAAGGTCCTTACTAGTAAGGCAGGGAGGGAGTCACTAAGACAAAAAAAAAAAAAAAAAAAAATACGTGTGCATTGAGAACATTGACTTTTACGGCGGTATTTAAAGCATACAAGAAAACATTTGGAATAGCCAGTTTTAATACTGGCACCCCAAAGCCCCCCCCCAAAAATTCAGAAGAGGTTTCTTTACCATTTGTGAGTTGTGAAATAAATTCATCTCCAGAGGGGCTCATGGATGTGTGCACACATCAGTATTCCATGGGTGTGGGCAATATTGGCACCAATGATTTTTGGAGTATTTGCGATTCCTAACCAACTCCAACTTGTCAGAAATTTGTGTGCTGCAGATCTTTAAAGGAAGCCAGATTCATTTTGAAAGGAAATGTTTCTTGCCATTACTTTTCAAGCTAAGCTCTTGGGGGGTTAGCCAAGTGCTGCATTTCAATGTGTTAATATCACTAAAGGGAAGAGGAAGAGTTTCTCTCAGGGTAGGGGATAAAGGAGGCCAGGAGCAACATTAGAGAGGAAATGTGCCTGATGACCTATCTGGGGTTTTCATACTCCTACCATTTACTAACAATTTAGTAACTGCTCTGGGTGATCTGCATCTTTTTCTGCTCCCATTGTTCTATGTAACTGAAACAAGCCAGCATAGCGTTGTCATCTACGTGAAATAATGGTCACAAAATCACACTTTCTCTTTCTGCAGAATCTGCCTGCAAAACATAAAGGAGTGCAGTGATGCACCCAAGCAAATTACCCTCCCAAATTTATTTCAATAACGTTTTCCCTGCATACATGCAAAACTCAGATGAATATTTACAACATCCAGGAATAGGTTCCACAGGAAGGGGAGGGGGATTCAACCAAAGCCTGCAAGTGTAATCATTCTCAAAATGCTCCCCAAACAAATTGTTGGAGCTGCTGTTGCCCAGCAACAATCCCACAGTAGTATTCTGCCTCAGTGCATGTCAAGTGGAGTCGTCTTTTCTGCTCAGAGTACTCCCAATCATCACAGCAGCAAAAATAGAAAGCAAGACGTGACGAGGTTCAAAGTCAGGGTTGCAAGGCCAGGTTGTGCTGTGACCCTAAATCAGGTTCAAGTGCTGTTTGTGACACTGTTTTTTCTGTGCAATTGCTCGATGTTAGTTTTGCAATGAACTACCTAATCAGACTCCGGGGACTGTGGGACTTTGGGGTTTCAGGAATGTCAGATCGATTTTACACACCACTGTAACATCACTTCCTAGGCAAATCATTATCTGTGTTTTTGTAAACCTGGAAGCTGTGGAACTCCAAGAAGGGAGAGAAAGAACAAGTTACCAGGACTTTCACAGCATTTAGCTGGTCGCCAACACAGCTTGCCCATGGTTTTGACTACATCTCGTACAACTAGCTCATGCAAAGCCAAGTCTTTGGGAGGAAGCCTGTCACATGCGGATGGACTCTCTGAAGGTGTTCTTCAAACGATGCAAGGGTGATTTTTATTCATCTTTCTAGAAGCTACATACTTAAAGAAGAAAAAGAGAGGGCGAGAAAAAAGAGCAAGGAATTGTATAAAATAATGTAACTCCACATGACACTAATCGCTGGTCTTCAAAGAGTTACAGAAGGATGGGCTATTGTGTATGGCTATAGTTATTTGCAGAGAAGCTATAGTTATGGACATATGAGCTATAATATACTTAGGCTCAAACACAGCTGAACCTACGGCCTAGGATGGTCCTAATCTTATAGGGCGTGTCATTGTACTTATATATTTTAGATGACACGGTGGGCCTAAACAATAGATTTTTTTCTTCATAATTGAGATTATACTTCTTTACTGGCTATTAACTTCTGAGATAATTAAGAAGTTTATCTAGTACAACTCATGATCATCTTGGGGGATGTTTCATAATTGCTTACTCTAAGACTAACCTGAGCAAAATACTGATAATACACCCATCATATACATGAAAACTGCCATATAAAATTTCTAAAAATACCTTTTCGATTATAATGCCCTTCCTGTTCAAAAGTCTTCATTAGGTCCCCATTTCTTCAGAATAATATTCTTCCAGATCAACAGCTTTCTAGCATGGATTCAACTTACCTTTGTAAGCCTTATTTTTCAATACTCCCTTCCAAGAAACATGGTCTCAGTTAGGCAAAATTTCAGCATATTAAGTAGAAAGCAGCACAGCAATAGGGCAGCCAGGGCACCTGGATTCTACTCTCAGCTCTTCTCCTAACTACATATGTCACTGTTGCAAGCCTTTACCTTCTCTTGGTCTCAGTTTCCTTACAAGTACTCTGAAGGTGTGAGGCCATGTGGTTAGTACGATCTCGTACACGTTTCCACCCTGGCTTCTCTGTAATGCTTTATATTGTTAACTATCTATCATTTAAGGAACTTTCTTCTTCTGGATTTTATGGTATTTTTCCCCTCCACTTTTTTCTCTTTTGTACCCCTGTAACATTTCTGCTCATAGGGGGCAGTGATGGTTCAGAGGTAGAATTCTCTCTGCCATGCAGGAGACAAGTTCAATTCCTTGCCAGTGCGTCTAGTACTTAGCCACCACCTGTCTCTAAGTGGTAGTCGGCATTTTGCTATGATGCTGTATAGGTTTCAGGAGAATATCCAGATTAAGACAGACTAAGAAGAAAAACCTGGTAGCCAATAAAAACCGTACAGATCAAAATGATTCAATCAGCAGGTGATCATGAGGGTGGCAAAGGGCCAGACAGTGTTTCCTTCCACTGTGCATGACAATGCCATGGGTTGAGGGCCAACTTGATACAGCTAACAACGTTTGTCTGTTTCTCGTGTAATTATTCCTCTCCTCCATCCTTGGCTATTTATAACACCTGCCTCCAGCAAGCCCCTCCTTCAACTTCCCAGATGATCTAACCAATCCTGTTTAATGCCTCAGAGCTTATCCTTACAATTCTACACCTTATACCTGAAAGGCTTACCTGAGATCCAGTTTTAACATTTCTAATTTCATCAGACCTCTCCATTGGAAAGTTTCAAGCTGCCCTAATCTCGACATTTCTGAACCAAACTCATCTTCTTTCTCAAACCATTTGTTTGTTGTTTTTCATTCCCACCTGTTGTTGAACTGACTTACACATTTGTCCAAGCCAGATGCCCGGTGGTCATGCTGGAACTCTTACTTTCAGTAACCTCTAATATTATCAAAGCCTATCCACTTTTTTGCTTCCAATTAACTATCTCTTAAAGCTGTCCTTTCTTCCACAGCCTCAATGCCAATATTCTCATGCAGACCTGGACTGCTATTCTAGTCTCCCTGCCTGTATGACACTTCTCACAACTACACTCTTTAATTCTGCTTCAGTGTGATCCTTCTAAGATAAAACATGATCACGTCCCTTTCTTTTCCAAAATATTTTTGTTTCCTCATGGCCAATTAAGTAAATCCAACGACCTTAGCATGACATGCAAGGTTCTTTGTGATCTGACCTGCAGCTATCTCATTTCTCCAAACCTACCCTGTTCTCCAGGAATGAGGTACAATGAGCTCATAAACTAGACTAGGCTAACAAATCTATACCTTTACAGTGGTTTCCTCTACTTAAAAGAACTTTATTTATTCCTCCTTTCCTCTTTACTCCCACAATGCCCCAGCTGTGCTTTGGTTATATTGACATTTTCTACATTATACTGTAATTTTCTATGTAGGTGTGTGTCTTAGTTGCCTAGCACTGCTGTAACAAATACCACAAGCAGATGGCTTTAAAGAAGAAAATTTTGGTTTCACACAGTTGTAAAGACTAAAAGTCCAAAATTAGAGTCTCAGCTGTGTTGATTCCTTCTGTATACTTCTCTTCTTATTTCTAGTGTCTGTTGGTGTTCCTTGGACTTCTTTGATTGAGACAATCTTCACATGGTATCTGCCTCATCTCATGTGTGCGTATCTGTCTTTCTAGTCTAAGTCAGAAGTGACTAGACTTAGAACCCACTATCTGAGTTGGATTGAAACCCTGGTGGCATAGTGGTTAAGAGATATGGCCACAAGCAAAAAGGCTGGCAGTTTGAATCCACTAGGCACTCCTTGGTAACTCTATGAGACAGCTCTACTCTGTCCTATAGAGTCACTATGAATTAGAATCGACAGCAGGCGTGTAAGTTGGGATGGGCTTCGCTTTTGTTTTTGGTCTATTTGAGTATGATTGAATTAATGTAACACAGACAATCCTGTTACCAAATATGATTATACCTTCAAGTACAGAGGTTAGGATTCCAATACATATTTTGGAAGAACATAATTTAAGCCATAACTGCGCATTCCCCACCATTAGACTGGGAGCTACTTAAGGTTTAGGATTATCTCTGATTTTGTATGCCTTGTTTAATACCTGCAAAAAAACTGCCACTTCATGTAAATATTCCTCGAGCAGACACAGCATACTCTGTTAAACGCATCTTGAAATTTTCTTTTATGACCCCTCCATTCCTCTCTGACTTTCCACATAGTACTCAACTTCTCAAGGCCTACTTCTTTTCTTTCCTAACCTTTTTCCAAATTTTTATTCTAAAGAAATAATACTGTCTTCAGAAAGAACTTCATGTCATTTGTTTCAGAATTAATGTTACCCAGGTTATAAGTTCTTAGTCTCCAGATAAGTTATTAGGAAAAGAGTTTACTTTGTATTTTTCGCAACAATTTGCCAACCACTGGTCTTCAGAAAGGGATCCCTGGCGGCACAGTGGGTAATGTGACTGATGGCTGACTGAAGGTAGCTCTGCGGAGAAACGACGTGGCAGTCTGCTTCCACAGAGACTCACATGCTTCGAGACACTACAGAATCTCTGAGTCAGAATCAACTCAGTGGCAGCAGATTTGTTCTTCAGACAGTATTACTAATGAAAATGCTTTATTAATAACAGACTTTCTTCTATATTTAATGCTGCTTTTATTCTGACAAAGTCATCTATGCCTTAGTGATAAAGAATAAAGCTGATACTACTTCTTTTTCCCAGTCAGCTTCCCTTATTTGTTTAATGTTTAGAGAAATAAAGCAAGATGTATCAGTGACACTACAGAAAATGCTGCCATGACAAGCATTTATATTAAAGAAATTCTAGTTTTGTCTGTGCTTCCACGCTATGTCCATTTTAGTTAATCTTAGGTGAGAAACACAGAAAATTGTGATTTTCAAAGTAGCAATATTAAAAGACAAGCTCCAAACTCAACGGAATAGACTTGGAAACCCAGAGGGGAAGAAGATGTGTTCTTGAGATGAACTGGTTGCTTAAGAGTTATTGTTATTCATTATTCTGCTTCAGATGCCTAATATTTTCTTCAGAGGCTTAGGCAAAGATTATTGCTACATTTCTGTGGTCACTACAAAAGCCCAGTGTCAAATTTGAGTCTAGGAATGGAAGAACATTTCAAAATAAGATTTAGATTGGGATAAGTACCATACAGTGCACTGGAAATTTCCAGAAACTTCTCTAATCGCTTCTTAGGAGACTTCAGAGCTTCCTACAAGGTTGTAAATACCAAGAAAATAGTATTTTTAGAGATGTTTCTGTTCCCTACTTCTGACTCTGACCAATGAAAAAAGTAAAGAACTGCAATTGAAACTTTGTTCTTCAAATTCCTTTGAGCCAGAAGAGAGGCTAGACATGACTTTCAGGTAAATGTGTTGTTCAGCACTTACAATTATAAAGCCAAATATTAGCCTTCAATAATAAAAATCATATTCCTAGAAAATCACTGAAAGGAAGATAGCTACTCATCATCTTGAAGAAAATCATTAATTTTTCTTTAAGTGTCAGTAACGTGGTAGGCAATACTCCCTATTAGACTCAACTTTTAATTGTTTCAGATCCAACTGATCAAAAAACTTCAGCAATCACAATCAAAATAACCTCTTACTTCAAACTCCTCAGGTAAGAAAAGTTTACTGGAACGGTTTAGAGGAAGTATCAAAAGACTTTATTTAATGAAGACACAACAGAAACAGACATGACCAAAAAAAAAAAAAAAAAAACGGTTACTTCATTTTTTGATTAGGGAAACTTGGCATATATACTAATTTGGTTCCCGAAACACTGAGCCTTGGAACTACTTTTTGACTTACATGCAATGCATGTTTCCACTATGTTTAATGGTAACATTAATAAAATCCTCATATTCTTTTTCTAGCTGGCATTGCATTAGAAAGCTGAACCAGACTTTGGAGAAGCAGCTGGACAATGATCACAAAATACTAGGTTTCTGGAGGAGCTACTGAGTCGTTGTTCCTGTTATGATGCCGTCATTACTTCACTTTGACCCCTGGGAAACCAGATACCTGGCCTGTTCCTTTCTAAAGAAAACAAAAGCGAAACCGTATCTTGAGATTTCACTTGTATGTGGCTAAAGGCAAGCTCTCCTGTATAGGCAGGTGCTGGGTTTGGCCAAGACTGGCATGCTGCTCCGTGACTCAATCCTGGACCAGTCTCAGCAACCAACTGAGCAAGCAGAAGAACAGAAAGGCAGACCCAGCGACTCCAGAAGAAGACTGTATAATTTTCTTTTTGAGTATTGCCACTAACATTATTCTGTTTTAAAGATCTTGTCCTTCCCATGAGATCTGACTAAAAATTGTGATTTCACAGTGAGGAGAATCTGATTAGCCAGTTAAACTTTTGATGCCAGCTGCCAAATTCTACACAAAACAATTATAGCCAAGAGGATAGAACCCGTCATAGAGACTCGCCTGCTAGAGGCCAGATCTGGGCAGCAGAGGCATTCCCCTGAGAAGGAAAAACCGTTGTGAGCTGAGAAATTACCCCAAATGTAAGAGATTCTTTGTAAAAACAGATTTCAGTCATACTTGTTTGGTTGTGGTAGTATGCATTTTTTAAAAAACATCTGTATCTAGGCTCTGTCACGGATTTTACTATTTTAAGGTCATTCACGGTAGTGCTGGGCTTTATGCGTAACCTTGCTTGTATCCTTCACTGGTGTGCAGCCAGTAAAGGACTGACTAACCAAGTCAGTTATCACCTTGTTGGCTCTCCAATGGTAAGTTTCACTTGGCTGTTCATTCGTTCAAATTATGTGTTTATTTCCTAGAGCTGCTGTAATAAAGTGTCATGAATTAGGTGGCTTATAAGAACAGAAAATTATTGTCTCACACTGCTGATGGCTTGAAGTGAAAACCCAAAGCAGCAGAGCCTTGGTCCCTCTGAAGTCTACAAAGAAGATACTTTCCTGTCTCTCCTTACCTTGTAGAGACATCCTCTCTCTGTGTTTCTTCTTTGTTTATATAAGGGCACCATACAGATTAGATTAGGACTTACCCTACTAAATAGTATTGACTTCATGATAACTGGTAACTACTAACATTATCAAAGACTCTGTTTGCTAGAAAGATACCAGGGGTTGAGACTTAAACATATCTTTTTGGGGAGCCAATTAAGTTTATATTAATAAACACTCACGATACTAATAATGGAAACCATGGTGGCGTAGTGGTTAAATGCTATGGCTACTAATCAAAAGATCAGGAATTTCAGCCTGCCAGAACCTCTTTGGAAACTTTATGGAGCAGTTCTTCTCTGCCTTGTAGGGTTGCTATGAGTCAGAATCGAATTTACCCCACTGGGTTTATACCCATAAGAGAAACCCTGTTGGCTCCGTGGTTAAATGCCACAGTTGCTAACCAGAAGGTTGTCACTTCAAATCCACCAGACGCTCCTTGGAAAGTCCATGGGGAAGTTCTACTCTGTGTTGTAGGTTTGCTGTGAATTGGAATTGACTCGAAGGATTTTTCGGATTTTTTTTTTTAAAATTCTGATTAAGTGAAAGTATGCAATCCAAATTAAATTTGCATGCCCACATATCTGCAGCTCTTTCTACTTTCCCAGCCCTGTGACAGCACACTCCTCCTTTTCATTCTATATATGTCATATCCTCTTAACAATATCTTGTCCCCTCCTCTCCACCATCTCCTCTCCCTTCTAGTAAGAGACCAGTAGGACAGTATCCTGTAGATGCATGAGCCATAAAGTACACACACCATATGGTCACGTTGTTACCCCGAGTCCAGTCTGTTCCTGTTCCAAGAGTTGACTTCAGTAATGTTTTCTGGTCAGGGTCAGCATCAGATCTAGGGGCTATACACCCAGGACATCTCCCAGGCCTCTGGACCATCAATTGCGGTCTTTTACTACAGTTTCTGAGGAGCAAGCTTCTTTCTCTTGTGTCACCACTGGGACTGAACATTGTGTGCCCCATCACTGCTGTCTTTGGTGGTGGCCGGGTACAAGTTGATACAGTTACCCATTCACATGGATCTTTCTGTCTCCTGGGCTCTTTTTCCCTCATATCTTTGCTGTTCTTGATGATCATCTGATCCAGCTGATTTGGGACCATTTGGTGCACCTCAGATAGCAGCTTGCTAACTTTTAAGACTCCAGACACCACTCACCAATAGAGGGTGCGGAAGAGTCCCTTGGCAATAAGCTAGTTGTGACAATTGGCATTGATGTCCTCTGAGATCGTGGTTCCCAGAACCTTGCCCCTGCTGCTCTACCCTGGTACTACTAGGTTAAGACTAGAAGAGTTTTCAGTTTATGTTGAAGTCCAGTTAAGTTGATTGTCTTTCTATTTTGTGCCCTCACTGCTTTCATCAGAAATTTCTATCACTATCTGATCTATGACTAGCTCTCTCCATCCCCACCACTGCAGCCTTCAAAGAGTCTTTTCTTCTGTACCTGAGTCTATTTTCAAGTCCTTATAATAGGAGTGTCATACAATATTTGTCCTTGTGCCGCTGGCTGATTTCACTTAGCATCATGTCTTCTAGGTGCAACGAGGTTATGAGATGCTTCCTAAAACCATCTTTGTTTCTTATCTTTGCATACTCTTCCACTGAGTATACGCACTGTAGTTTGTTTATTTGTTCATCTGCTGCTGGGCTCGACGGTACTTGGCTTGGCTTTGGTAGTTAGGCATCTGGGTTGATTCAATCTTTTTGCTATTGTAGATTGTGCTGCAGTAAACATTCATATGCATTTATCTGTTTGTGTGATTGCTCTTGATTCTGTAGGATCTATTCTGAACAGTAGGATTACTAGATCAAGTAGTATTATCCATTTCTAGCTTTTTAAGGAAGCACCAGATTGCTTTCCAAAGAGGTTGTACCATTTGTAATTTCCCCAGCAGTGTAAGAGAGTTCCCATCTCTCCACAACCTCTCCAGCATGTTGTTTTGTGTTTTGGGTATCACGGTCAACTCGTTGGGGTGAGATTATATCTCATTGTAGTTTTGATTTGGATTTCTTTAGAGGTTAATGATCATGAGTATTTCCTCGTGTGTCTTTCAGCTTCCTGAACATACTCTTCAGTGAAGTGTCAGTCCATCTCTTTTGCCCATTGCTTAACTGGATTATTTACCTTTTTCTAGTTGACATTTTGCAGTACCTTGTAGATTAGGGAGATCAGACATCAGTCCAGCATGTAATTGCCAGATATTTTTTTTCCTATTCTGTAGGTGGTATTTTAATTCTTTGAGAAAATCTTTGGATGAGCAAAAGTGTTTGATTCTTGGTAGTTTCCATTTATCTACTTTCTCTTTTGTTGGTTGTGCTTTGTTTGTGAGATTTTGAAGTCTAAGTTGTGTATTAAAACTTACATTGTTGACCTTAATTTTTCTTTTATGATCTTTATCATTTTAGATTTGATATTTAGGTCTTCTATACAGTTTGAGATAGTTTTTGTGTAAGGTGTGAGATATGGGTCCTGTTTCAATTTTTTACAAATAGGTACTCAATTTTGCCAGCACCCTTTGTTAAAGAGACTGTTTTTACTCCAGTTTACAATCTTAGGGCCTTTGTTGTATATCAGCTATTAATAGGAGGATGGTGGCACCTCTGGGCTCTCAACTCTGTTCCATTAGTCTGTATATCTCTTTTTGTACTACCATGACAGTGTAATAGTTCCTACAGTCAGGTAGTGTGAGGCCTCCCACTGTGTTCTTCTTCAATAGTGCTTTGCTTATGCAGGGGTTTTTGCCTTTCAAAACAAAGTTGGTGTTTTGTTTCTTCATCTCATTAAACATGTGACTGGAATTTATATTGGGATTGCATTATATGTGTAGATTACTTCAGGTAAAACAGACACTTTCACAGTGTTAAGTGTTCCTATCCATGAGCAGGGTAGCTTTCTCCAATTACATAAGTCTCTTTTCATTTCTTGCAGTAATGTCTTGTAGTTCTCTTTGTATAGGTCTATTACTTCCCTAATTAGATTTATTCCTAGGTACTTTATCTTCTTGGGGGCCTGATGATCTCTTTTCTGGTATAAAGGAATCCTACTGATTTACTTATGTTCATCTTGTATCCCGATACTTTACTGAACTCTTCCATCAGTTTGAGTATTTCACTCATGGATTCTTTTGGATTCTCTGCATATACAATCACAACATCTGCAAATAGGAAGATTTTTATGTCTCTTTTGCTGATGCAGATGCCCTTTATTTCTTTATGTTGTCTACTTGCTCTGGCTAGAAATTCTAGTCCAATTATGAATAGGAAAGGTGAGAGTGGACACCCTTATCTACTTCCTGTTCCTGTTCTCAGGGGGAATTCTCTCAGTCTCTCTCCATTCAGGGTGATGTAGGCAGTTGGCTTTGTGTAGATGCCTCTTATTCCATTGAGCAAGTTGCCTTCTATTCCTGTTTTGCTGAGAGATTTTTTTAGCATGAACGGGTGCTGGATTTTGTCAAATGCCTTTTCCGCATCAGTTGACAAAATCAAGTGATTCTTATCTTTAGTGTTATTTATGTGGTTGATCACATTGTTTTTCCGATGCTGTACCCACCTTGCATGACTGATATGAATCCCACTTGGTTATGGTGAATTATTTTTATGATATGTTGTTGAATTTTATTGGCAAGGATTTTGTTGAAGATTTTGGTATCTAGCTTCCTGAGTGATATTGGTCTGCAGTTTTCATTTTCTATGAGATCGTTCCCTGGCTTTCATATCAGGTTTATACTAGTTTCATAGAATGAATTTGGGCATATTCCATGCCTTTCTATGCTGTGAAATAGTCTCAGTAATGTTGGAATTAACTCTTCTCTAAAATCTTGGTAGAATTCTGTGGTGAAGCCATTTGGGCCAGAGCTTTTTGGGTTTGGTAGTTTTTTGGTGACTTTTTCAATCTCTTCCTTTGTGATGGGTTTATTAAGTTGTTCTAGTTCTCTTGTAATAATTTTGGTAGGTGAAATGAATCGAGAAGTTTGTTCATTTCCTCTAGGTTTTCAAATCTGTTAGAGTACAGTCTTTCACAGTATTCTGTTATGATAATATTGATTTCAGCTAGGTTTGTTGGGATGTCTCTCAACTCCTTTCTTACTTGCGTTATTTGTTTCCTCTCCTGTTGTTCTTTTGTAAGTTTAGCCAACAGTATATCAATTTTGTTGAGCTTTTCAAAGAACCAGCTTTTGGTTTTGTTAAGTTTTCAATTGTTCTTCTATTCTCTAGTTCATTTAGTTCTGCTCTAACCTTTATGATCTCTTTTCTTCTGGTGCCTGAGGGGTTGCTCTGTTGCTGTCTTTCTACTGTTCAAGCTATAGGGCTAATTCTTTGGTTTGGGTCCTTCCTTCCAGGTGTGTGCATTTATACATATAAAGTGACCTGTGAGCACTGCTTTGGCTGTGTCCCATAGGTTCTGGTAGGATGTGTTTTCATTCTCATTTGATTATGTAAATTTCTTTATTTCATCGTTGCTTTCTTCTATGACTCATGGCTTTTTGAGCACTGTTTCCATGAGTTCCAATTTCTAGCTATGATTTTTCTGTTATTGATTTCAACTTTTATGGTTTTATGGCCTAAGAAGATGGTTTGCAAAAAAATTCAATGCTTTGGATTTTGTTGAGATTTGCTTTCTGTCCTAACACATGCTCTGTTCTGGAAAATGTTCCATGTGCACTGGAGTAGAAGGTATAGTTATCTGTTGATGGAAAAAAAAATTCTGTATATGTCAATGAGCTCTAACTGGTTAACTGTCACAATCAGATTTTCTGTGCCTTTACTGAGCTTTTTTCTAGATGATCTATCCATTTCTGAAAGTGGAATGTTGTGGTCTCCAACTATTACTGTGGAGTGATCTATCTCATTTTTCAGTGTAGTCAGTGTTTGTTTGATGTATTTAGATGCTCTGGTATTGGGTGCATAAATATTTAATATTGTTAACTCCTGCTTGTGCATTGAACATTTCAGCAATAAATAGAAACTCTCCTTGTCCGTGATGGTGGATTTTAAATTAAAATCTACTTAATCTGAGATTGGTATTGACATACTTCCACTTCTTTGTATGTCATTAGCTTGGTATATGTTATTCCACCCTTTAATTTTCAGTTTGTTCATATTTTTAAGTCTAAGGTATGTTTTTGTAAGCAACGTATAGATGGGTTGTGTCTTTTCATTCAGCTGTCATTTGTTGTCTCTTTATTAGAGTGTTCAGTCCATTTACATTCAGTGCTATTATTGATAGATATGTGTTTAGTTCTGTCGTTGTGATGTGTTTATTTTTGTGTTGGTGTATTCTATGTTGCTCTTAACATTATGCTCTGGGCCATTCTTCTGTATAGGCTGGATTTTCATTTTTTCAGTATTAGTTTTGTGTTTTTGAGACCTCTGTATTACATTTCTTGTTTTGATATTCTTTGTTATTCTGCTTTGTGGCTACCTCTATGATCCACCTTAATATTCTAAGTTTAAACCCAATTTTAACTTCTCCACCTGAAAGGACTACAACTACTGCACTATATATCTTTTTTTAGTGTGATGGTTTCATAGGTTTTGTGTTATGAACACTGGTTCCCTTCTTCTAATATTGTAGCTTTGATTGAGTTTTGTGGCTTTCCTAACTGTGTAGGTTTCTGGGTGCTATGTCCTGCATTGCTTCCCTAAATATACACTTAATGGTTTTGCTTTTCATAGCAAAGAGATTCAGTATTTCTTGTAGCTTTGGTTTGATTTTTACAAAGTCTCTAAGCTTCTGTTTACCTGCTGACATCTTTATTTCATCTTCATACTTGGGGGACAGTTTTGCAGAATGTCGTTCTTGGTTGCAAGCTTTTCTACTTCAAGATTTTGAAGGTGTCATCCCACTGCCTCCTGGCTGGCACGGTTTCTACTGAGAAGTCAGATGAAAGCCTATAGGGCTTCCCTTTGAATGTTAGCTTTGCTTTGAGTCTTGCTGCCTTTAAGAGTTTCTGCTTATGTTTTATTTTGTTAAGCTTGGTAATAACATGTCTTGGTGTCTTTTCTTTGGGGTATACTTTTTGTGGAGTTTGATACACATCTTGGGTATCTATGTTCTCTTCCTAATTTCAGGGAAGTTTTCTGTCAGCAACTCAACAACAATACTGTCTGTGTTTTCAGCTATCCTCACTGTTCAGGAACTCCAATTAATCAGAGATTACTACTCTTAATAGACTCCCGTATATTTCTTAATGCTTCTTCATTTTTCTTATTTCTTTTCTCTGACTTCTCATAAATTCTGGTGTCAGTTGCTCTATCCTCAGGGTTACTAAGTCTGACTTCTATTTTCTCAATTCTGCTGCATTGGCTTTGGATTGAACCCTCTAATTCTGTAATTTTGCTACTGACATGTTGGATTTCAGATTGTTAATATTCCATCAGTTTGAATAGCTGACTGAATTTTGCATTTTTCTCTGCTGCATTTTGTTTAATCTCTAGGAGGGCTCTCTATGTGATTCTTTTGTAGTCAACTTCTAATACTTTTATAAAGCCTTCTTCATCTGGGAAGTTTTACGATTATTTTGTGAGATTCTGGAGCTATATTGGACTGTTTCTTTAAATGGTTAGAGAAGGTTGGTTGCCTGTGGGCCATCTAGAGGCTGTTTGGTTTTTCTGGTGTTACCTTAACAGGAGCTGAGGTGCAGTTCTGAGGGGGGAGTTGGTCACCAGCTGTGTCTGTGTACTCTAGTTTCTGGCCCCAGTGAGCTCCATGGGGTGGCAGCCTCCACCTCCTGGCTGGCAAGGATGGCACCCTACTTAATGAGTCACCATGGGGCCATCAACCAACCCTGTGATGTGGGTTAGTAATGGCTGGAAGGGATGCTGTTGAGCCACTCAGCAGTTATTTCTCCAGGCAATCTTATTTTAAAAAGCTAGGAACTGTCTGACAGCTACCCAAATCAGTCAGGTCATCAAGTTCAGCAGGCCCTTCCTTCTAGCTGGCAGCACAAACACCATTTTGGCCATCCCCAGATGTTACAATGTAGTTCAAAGTAGGGAGGAGGATTTATAGCCTTACTGCCTTCCTCACCTAGACCCTACCCATAAGGCAACACTGGGCTAAACACAGCCTTTCTGTTGGAAAAGTGCTTTCTTAGCTTGGGAACTAGCCCCTGCTGAGGCCTCCAGTTGGATGACTCTGCCTCTCAGCTGCCGAAGACGGCATCCCAGCTGAGCTGCCCTACCTTCTATAAAACAGCAGAATCTATAGTGGAGTCAGGAAAGAAACAGTAGAGAGGCAGTGGTGCCTTCAGTAAGCAGCAAGGCTCTAAAAATGTGGCTGTCCCACACTGCCTCTGTTGCACTGCACGCTATTTACTTTAGTAGTGCAATTCAGCATATTTGCCATCTCACACGTATCCTCTGCCTACCAGATAACAACAGCAACAACAAAAGCACCAGTACCTGCTATCTGCCCAAGTGATGAGTCAGCAGGAGCAGGGCTCACCATGCACTGCTTATGTCAGAGAGAGGAAATTTCCCACTTAGTGGTGTGTAGTCCAGTCTGACAACCCTATGCAGTATCCTAGGACTCTGTGGGTGTCCAGAGTGCTCCATTCAATTATCAATCCAGGCTTTAGTTCTCAAAGGGATTTGAGGAGATGTGTGTCTAGTCTACCATCTTTGCCAACCCCTGGTTTTGAGTTTTTTTATACTAATAAGTGGAAACCCTGGTGGCGTAGTAGTTAAAACCTATGTCTGCTAACCAAAAGGCTGGCAGTCTGAACCTACCAGGTGCTGCTTGGAAACTCTATGGAGCAATTCTACTGTGTCCTATAGGGTCACTATGAGTTGGAATCAACTTGTCAGAAATGAGTTGGTTTTTAGTTATGCTAATAAACACAGCCCTGGTGGCATGTTCAGCTGTTAACCCAAAGGCTGGCAATTTGAATCTATGACCAGTTCCTTGGAAACCATATGGGGAAATTCTACTCTGCCCTATAGTGTTGTTGTAAGTCAGAATTGACTGAATGGCAAGGTGTTTAGTTTTGCTTTATAACAATAAATACAAAGATATTTACCTGTGTTTTATTGACTATGCAAAGACATTCAACAGTGTGGAGCATAACAAATTATGGGGAACATTGTGAATAATGGGAATTCTAAAACACTTAATTGTGCTCATGAGGAGCCTGTCCGTAGATAAGGGAATACTGCATGGTTTAAAGTCAGGAAGGGTGTGTATCAGGGTTCTATCCTTTCACCATACTTATTCAACCTGTATGTAAGCAAATAATTTGAGAAGCTGGACTACATGAATGAGAATGGGTGTCAGGATTGGAGGAGGATGCATTAACAACTGCTGATATGATGATGATGCAACCTTGTTTGCTAAAAGTAAAAGGGACTTGAAGCATTTACTGCTGATAGTCAAAGACTGTAGTCCACAGTATGGACTGTAGCTCAATACAAAGAAGACAGAGATCCTCACAACTAGACCAATAAGCAACATCATGATTGTGCTGGTTAAGATTGTGTCTCAGCTTAGCTGGGCCGTGTGTCTCACTGTTTTGGCAGTCCTATAATGTTTTGATCACTTCCTGTTGGGATCTGATTGATGATCATTCCCCATAATCAGATTTGCTGTGAGTAACCAATCAGTTCAAAGGGAATATCCTTAGACATGGGCCTGCGTTGAGTGTGGGCTGATGTTCAGGAAGGGTTCTGGGGATTCTGGTCGTTGTGGATCCTGCAACTGGTTCATGTTTGCCTGACCTCTGTTTTTTAGAACTTGAGCTAGCAGCTTACCTATGGTCTTGCTTATGAGTCTTCGAGACTCACTGATCTTACAGCCTGTGAGCAACAGCCCTGCAGCCTGCTGGAGTTGAGTTTAGCAGCACCTGTGACTATGTGAATCAGGAGAAGACTCTTTCCTAACACATGGACTTGGCATCTTATATCTTCTACAACTGTGTGAGCCATTTCCTTGATATAAATCTCTCTGCATTATTTGTTTATTTAAACAATTTACCAGTTTTGCCTTTTTGGAGAACCTAGCCTAAAACAGCAATAAATATCAAAGTTGTCAAGAGTTTTGTCTTACTTGTATTCAAAATCAATACCCATGGAAACATAATTTAAAAAATCAGACGATGCACTGTGTTGAGTAAATCTGCTTCAAAAGATCTCTTTAATGTTTTGAAAAGCAAGGATGACACTGTAAGGACTAAAGTGTACCAGATTCAAACCATGGTATTTTCAGTCGCCTCATATACGTGTGAAAGCTGTACAATGAACAAGGAAGGCTGAAGAATTACGGTGTTAGAGAAGAATTTTGAATATACCATGGACTTCCAGAAGAATGAACAAATTTGTCCTTGAAGTAGTAAAGCCAGAATGCTCCTTGGAAGCAAGAATAAAGAGACTTATCTCATATACTTTGGACCTGTTTTCAGGAGGGACCAGTCCATGGAGAGAGAAGTCATACTTGATATAAAGGGAAAGGTCAGTGAAAAGAGGAAGAGCTTCGATAAAATGGATTGACACATTGGCTGCAACAATGGTCTCAAGCACAGCAAAGATTATCAAGATGGCACAGAACCAGGTAATATTTCATCCCATTGGGCATAGTGTTGCTCTGAGTCACAAACAGCTTGACAGCACCGAACAATGCCATATCGATGTATGGAGTTCCTGGGTGTTGCTAATGGTTTATGCACTCTGTTGCTAACTGAAAATTGGAACTTTGAATCCATTCAGAGGCGGCAGAGAAAAAAGGTCTGGTGACCTACTTCTAAAACAATCAGTCCTTGAAAACTGTGGAATACGGTTGTACTCTGACATACAAGGGATCTCATGAGTTGGAGTTGATGGCATCAGGTAAATACTATATGCATACATATATATGTGTATGCGTGTGTGTGTGTGTGTGTGTGTGTGTGTATGCATACTAGGCATCAAGGTCTTTTCTTCCATAGAGTGGCTGATAGGTTTAAACCACTCACCTTTCAATTAGTACCTGGGTGCTTAATCACTGGGCCACTCAAGCTCCTTCACATTGTGTTCATAGGTGTTACCTTATGCTCTTCTGGTGCTACGGATGTAAGTGCTTCTCTTTGACTCAGAGATCACACTGCACTAAGTTCTGATGCAAAATGCTGGACTAGAAGAGACCCTGCAGGTAGCTAGATGTTGGCATTATAATTTACTTGCTTTATAAAGATCTTCGGCAAGGGTACTTTTTGAGTCTTGGATTCTTCTTCTAAAAAAACTAGGTAATAATACTAACTTCATACAGTTGTAAAGTTTATATGAGATGATATATGCGAAAGGGCTTGAAAAATAACAGGAAAAAAAATCAATGCATTTCTTTGCCTGCCCTCAGGTAAAACCGTGCTTACTCTTTCTTTCATATGCTTTTTGTCACATTTGTCTGCTCCCTGCTCTGTTTCCCAAACTGCAAACACAAGCAGCCCAAGAAGGGAAGCAGCTGGGCTCCTACTACTTTTAAGACAGCCTAGTTTGATGCTCTGTAGTGATTCACACAGCTAGAGGAAGCCACCTCCTGGATATATTGAATGTAAAGCTAAAACTGTAGAATCAGGTCCCTGTACCTCATGGCACAACTTTGCAGATTCAACAGAGCCTTACTGTGAGTTTTGTTTCACCATGCAGATAAAGTTGCTTAATACAAGGAATTGTCACAGGTTAATCAATCAGTGGCTCCTCTAGTGCTCCTTATTTTTTCAAACCAGTGGATGAATGGACAGATTTGGCCTTGGGATGGCATTCAATACAATGTTGGTGGCAATCACAAATGACTTTAATAAATGAAAGAGGTATTTTGGCATTACCCATTGAGACAAATGAAGATGAATGCCCTTGCCAGCACCATAGAGTATATTAGATACTCTACTCTAATTGCTCCTCATGAATGAAAGGGATCCAGGAAATGGAATTTTAATTTGTACATTGAATCTATGCCATTGAAGGAGAAAGTTTTTATGACCTTATAGATTTGAGAAAAACTCTTTATAGGGCAGAGCCAAAATTGGCATAAAAGTTACATCTCATGGCTGACATTGCTCCCGTTTGATGCTTGCTGTCAAGCTGTAGAAAAGCAAGCCATGAATCTCTGAGTGATTTCCTGTACACACATTCCCCAGCACAAAAGGCTGAGTCCAGTGGGAACCTTTGCTGTGTTCAGAAACAGGAGAAACAAAATCAGTTTGCATTCTTTCCCCCATTGTGTGTTCCAGGGCTGGTAGTCACTTTTACTGCTTTTATATCTCTTGCTTGGTGATCAAATACAGACTGCATGCGCTGTAGACCTAATGGCATATTCTCTGCAAGCCTTAGGGACTTTTAGCACAAATTAAGAAGAATGGCTCTGAATGCCATTGGCCTTTTGTTGTCAGAAAAGCAAGCAGAAAATGTAAGTGGCATGACTGGGGCTTGTCTTCACTTCAGCTCTGTTACTGTCTTGCATAGCACTATGTTTGCTGTCATACCCCTCCCAAGAATTCTTAGGTGATAGACTCCCTTCATGTCAACACACTGTGTCCATTACCTATTCTGAGGGTGCTCTAGATACGTTGTGCCTTCTGAGCAGCAGCAGCAATGCAGTTACATCTTTGCCTCTGCTCACATCATCCTCAGACCATCTTACAAACAAAGCAGACTCACTACTTTTGAGTCAGTTCCAACTCACAGCAACCCTATTGAGCAGAGTGGAATTAGTAAGGTTTCCAAGGAGTACCTGATGGATTCAAACTGCTGACCTTTTGGTCAGCAGGCTAGCACTTAACCACTATTCCACCAGAGTTTCCCAGACCATCTTGGTTTCAATAATAAGTGCTTGATGTGTGTAAAAGGCAACTCAATCTTCATTTTTAACCCCAACTCTCGAGAATGAGCACATTTCTCACAGTATATAGATACATGAAGTATATGATATATCATAAACTTGAAATACATACTAAACACACACATGTACACACATGCAAACACAAATCCACATAGTACAATAAGAAGAAACAATAGACAGATAAGCAAAAAACAATAGACAAAAAAGATGTAATGCCTTGATTCTAATTGTGATGAGTACATAATGTATGTTCTTTGACCTTCTTGTTTTCATCTTTAGAATCCAAATATGAGCTATTTTAAAAACCAAATGTGATAATATACAAAGTATTTTAAAACTACTGGTACTTATACAAATGGGAGGCCATGTTTTAGGATATTCTTTGAACTCAGTACAGTGATGGTTGCTGTGGATGATGCAGGAAGTAAAAGACATAGTAGTTGATCTTAAGGTGTTTATAATCTGACCAGGAAGCCCAGACATACTCCTATATAACCCACATAAAAGTATTAGTCAAACAAACTACCATGTGTGGATGCTGAAGGAGTAGGCATGGTACACAAAATGACAAGAGTTCAAAACAGTTGAAATCTCATAAATTTTAAACTGCAACGTAAGCATAAGGTGTTATTATTGATAATCATCATCTTTATCATTACTTGGCATTTAGATTAAGGATTGCCTCTTCCTCTTTATATCTGTCATGGATTGTATTGTGTTCCCCCCCAAAATGTATAATTTGCTTTGACGTAGCTTTGAATCCCAATATGGTGCCATTCCTCCCATGTGTTGTGGGTCCTGCCTCTGTAATGTTGGTGAGGGAAAAATAGACAGCAGTTGTGCTGGTAAGACAGGACTCAAGTTACCAGCTGCGGGATATAAGGGAGAGAAGGGAGCAGAAAAAGAAGGCCTTCAAGTAGGCCTACCAGCCACTCTATGAGAGAAAAGACCTTGATGCCTAGTATACATAAATACACACACACACACACACACACACACACGGATACATATAGTATTTATCTGATGCCATCAACTCCAACTCATGAGATCCCTTGTATGTCAGAGTACAACCTTATTCCACAGAGTTTTCAAGGACTGACTGCTTTAGAAGTAGGCCACCAGACCTTTTTTTCTCTGCCACCTCTGAATGGATTCAAAGTTCCAATTTTCAGTTAGCAACAGAGTACATAAACCATTAGCTTCACCCAGGAACTCCATACATCGGTACTGCATTGTTCGGTGCTGTCAAGCTGTTTGTGACTCAGAGCAACACTATGTGCAATGGGATGAAATATTACCTGGTGCTGTACCATCTTGATAATCTTTGCTATGCTTGAGACCATTGTTGCAGCCAATGTGTCAATCCATTTTATCGAAGGTCTTCCTCTTTTCACTGACCTTTCCCTTTATATCAAGTATGACTTATCTCTCCATGGACTGGTCCCTCCTGAAAACATGTCCAAAGTATATGAGACAAGTCTCTTTATTTTTGCTTCCAGGGAACATTCTGGCTATACTACTTCAAGAAGGCAGCACCAAGAGCAGAGCACGTCCCTTGGATCTGAGGTTCCTGTGTTGAGATGTTCTCATTGAATCTGGAATCAGACTACCAGACTGTGATAACTTATCTTACTTAATGGATTTGTAACTCATAAATGGATTTGTGGTCTACTGGACTGTGTCAGTAAAATTTCACTTCATACAGCCTTCCATTTGTGGTATTTTTTTGTTAGAGCAGTACCAGGTAACTAAAACAATGTCCTAGGTTAGATTTGAGATAACTCCATATTTACAAGGTGTAACAATTAAGTTCAGGAACTTGTCAACATGTACTTACGTGGCAGCACTCTACAAACAATTTGGTACAATTTCCCAACTTTGGTATATCAGTGTCCCGTAGCTGTGTTCATAACGACATTTGGTGGTGTCTTGCTGAGTGGTGTTCGTTATTGTTGTTGCATGTTTTTGTCCACCAGCATCAGAGTGTTAGAGCTGTGAATACACATTAAATTTCTTGTTAAACTTGGCAAGAGAGGAAGTGAATTCAGGGACATGTGAGTCCAAGTTTATGTGGATAATGCCATGAAGAAAATGGCAGTATACAAATGGATTAAAAGTTTTTCTGAGGGGAGAGAAAACATCACTGATGAAGACAGATCAAGGAAGGCAGTAATGACCAGAACTGATGACAACATTGTAAAAATTTGTTGCTTTGTGTGTCAAAATCATCAACAGACTGTGTGAAGTATAGCAGACCAAGCAAACATCAATAGAGAAACAGGAGAATCTTAACTGAAAATATGGCATGAGAAAAGTGTGTTCAAAAATGGTCCTGAAGAAGCTCACCAATGAACAGAAGCAAAGGAGAGAAGTTTGCCCAGACCTTTTGGAGAAGCAAGATGATGTTTTGGGTCGTTTTATCACTGGTGTTGAACCATCAGTGTACCAGCATGACTTTCAAATAAAGTGTCAAAGTGCAGGATAGAAGTCAGCCAATTCTACATGCCAATGAAGTTCTGTCACTCCAAATTAAGAGTCAAAATGATGTTGCTAACCATTTTTGATATCAGAGGGGTTGTTCACTCTGAATTTGTACCAACTAGACAAACAGTTAACCAAGTTCACTGTTTGAAAGTACTGAAAAGGCTGTGTGAAAAAGTTAGATGAAAACAGTCTGAATTGTTTGTCAACAGCTCAAGGTTCTGGCATTACAACCATGTGCCAGGTTACATGGCACTGTTTGTGGGGGAGTTTTTAACCAGTAAACAAATAACTGTATTGGAACACCCTAACTACTCATCTGATCTGTCCCCTAATGACTTTTTTCTTTATCTGAAGACGAAGGAAATATAGAAAGGAAAACGTTTTTATGACATTCAGGACATCAAGGGTAATATGACGAAAGCTCTGATGGCCATTCCAGGAAAAGAGTTACAAAATTGCTTTGAAGGGTGGACTAGGTGCTGGCATCAGCTCATAGTTTCTCAAGGGGAGTACTTTGAAGGTGACCGTAGTGATAATCAGCAATGAGATGTGTAGCACTTTTTCCAGGATAATTTCGTGAAGTATCAGACGTCGTATATCAGTCATTTAGTTAGCACCTTCATACATCATGTTTACCACTGTTTATCCAACACTGGAAACAGCATCTTTAAAATACTGGTGAATGAATGAGTAAATAAGTCCATGGGAAAAGAAGCAAGTTTTCATTTGGTCCCACACATGTATTTGGTAACTCTGGAGTCGAGGAAAGACAAGATACAAAAAAGGACTCAGCTAGGAGTTTCAATAATAGTTTCTAGACTTAGCTGGGCTATCCACTACCTGTTGCCATTGAGTCAATTCCAAGTCATAGTGACTTTATAAAACATAGTAGAACTGCCCCATAGGGTTTCCAAAGCTATAGCGTTTTGGCTGACAGAGTGGCTTATAGGTTCAAACCACTGAATTTTCAGTTAGCAATTGAGTGCTTTAACTACTGTGCAACCAGTGGTCCTTGGAGAACTACTCATCTAGTTTATGGAACCCTTGTGGAACCATGGTTAAGAGCTTGGCTGCTAACCAAAGTTGGCAGTTACAATCCACCTGCCACTCCTTGAACATTCTATGAGTCAGTTTTGCTCTGTCCTTTAGTGTCACTGAGAATTGGAACCAATTGAAAAGCATGTAACAACAACAGTCTAGCCTATGTGTAAGGACTCTACGTCTCTAGCATGGTCTATGGAAACCTTTTCTGTACAGTCTGTTAATTTTCCTTAATTTCTTTCAGCTGCCAAGAAACTCAAGCTACTGCACTAATACACGTGTTCAAGGTTAGCGTGTGAATTTAGGTCTAATTTTATAATCTATTGTTGCAGCTCGCTGAGTGTTCTAAAAGTAGTTGGAGGTATGTACAGCAAACCCCTCAACCCATTGATGTTTACCCATTGCTGGTAATGGTCAGTGCCAACAGAGTCATTTTTAGTGAAGATTAACTACTCTAATCAGTTTCAATGTAATAGTTAACCCCTCAGGCCAGAGCATATGGTTGCTATTGCGCAGCTGTGCTGAGAGAATACTCTAGACCTTCTGAGTGTGTGTCCCATTTTTATGTAATTGCTGGCTACCCATCATCTGTAAGGGATAATCAATTTTTCTTCCATTCTCATTTTCTAAAGAACAAAAGCTGCCCTCCTTCCTTATTGCAAGCAGCTTGAGAAAAAGCAGAAGGTGAAGAATAAGAGGGCCTTGCATTGTCCACCGCAGTATTTGAGCTGCAGCTGTTCCCCCTCCCCTAGCTGGTTTCAAACATTTCTGCAAAAAAAGCATTTTTTTTTAAAGAGATGTTGCACATAGCACCCAAACAAATCACAGTCTTCAAGGACAAGACATTGCAAAATGTTTATATCTCCAAACAAGAGCAGATATGGTTGGAAATTAGAAGTCTTTTTGTTTGTTTGTTTTATTTTGTTTTAAGTGGAAATACTAGCAGATGTCCTAAGGAACATATGGAACTAGCAACAGACACATAAAGAGCACTTTCTGTATGTGGAAGTGAAACAGAGGGAATGTGCCACTCGGACTGTTTGGGAGAACAATGAGCCAGTGTAGGCAGAGTGTGAGAAAGGAGTTCACCGAGTTCAGTGTCTTCTTCTCATAAAGCAGCACTTACAACATTTACTCAGTAATTAATTTTTTTTTTTTTTAATCAGGGGTGTTTCAGGACACCATCTGTAACTACATTTATTTCACAGCAGATTGATTTCAGGTATAATTTTACATGTATTCACAATTGAATTTATACATTATTATATGGCGCTTCTTTGACTTTCAGAGTGAAACATAATAGACAGGCAGAAAAATGGAATATGGACTCCGGGTACTCCAGGCATTTCTCCTTCCAGGGATCTCACAGCCCTGTCCTGGGCTCATTAATTTATTGTTATTGCTTGTCTGTCAAACAGCAGAGATGTTATTTGACAGTCAACATATTTTTCTGAAGTGGTATTTTAATACAGTTCCCTGATTTCCAAAAAACTGACTGATGTTATTCCATTTGAGGTGATTTTTTTCCCAGAAAATGGCCAAGCCAAGCCTCTTACCAGTGTACCACATGGAATGATGTTATTACAAGTCACAGGGAAGGCAATCACCAGTCGTCTTTCCTTAAGTGATATTTATCCATCCCAAATAATTCACTGTGTGCCATGACAGGAATAAAATCCTTACTGTATACGAACGTATTGTTTCTAAGAATGAAAAAAAGCCCTGAAACCCTGACTGACATTCAAGTTTGATATACTGTGAACATGTGGAAAAATAGGATTTTACATAGTGGCAACAACAATAAGAGTCCTGAACAGTGTGTTTGCAATGAAAACATTTCCTTTGGAACAGTCTAGATTGTAGAGTGAAAAGATCTCTATGTGGCAGAATATATTTGTTAATGAAGTGTCTTCCAATGAACAGGAATCAACTTTAACAGCTTCATCTATTGATGAAACCAAGTCTAGTCTCAGCAGTGGGAGTGCTTTCTTGAAACTAGGACTAAAGAATTCATTTGTCTCACTTTAACGATAAAAGGAAAGCTTGTCATAAAAATGTTTATGGCTCCTGTGCTACTGGTGCTTGGATGAGCTAATATTTGATAATTAGTTAACAGGGGATTTGGGAAACTTAGAATGCCTATAAACAGCGTTGGATGTTGGATACTATGGACTTAAGCTTATTCGAATACACTGAGCAAATGAAATACAGTAATGGTTGCATCCTGGACTCATCTGTTGGTCTAATTCCACTATCCAGAGCAATCATTTGCTGCTGAGTCAACTCCAGCTCACAGTGACACCACTTGTGTTAAGCTGTGCTCCACAGGGTTCTCAAGGGATGATGTTTTGGAAGTAGATAGCTGAGACTTCGTTCTGAAGTCTCTCTGGATGGACTCAATCCTCCAACCTTTTGGTTAGCATCTGAGCACATTAATCATTTGCGCCACCCAGGGACCCAGGAACCTTGTAACTCCACTAAACTTCATTAAACCTACCCTTTTCTTTGGCTTAACTGGTTTATTTATCATTTCAGTATTGTGCTTGGCAGTTTCCTACCTTCAGTCAACTGAACTTACATACACAGTTAAGTTCACCAATTTATCCTACAAAAAGTGCTACATACATCATTGCTGAATATCACTATGGTCACCGGTAAAGTACTCCTCTTGGGAAGCTATGTGCTGATGCCAGTACCTAGTCCGCCCTTCAAAGTAATTTTGGAACTCTTTATGGAATGGCCATCGGAACTGTAGTCCTATTACTCTTGATTGTCATCAAAATGTCTTCCTTGTAATATTTCCTTTATCTTCAGGTAAAGAAAAATGTCATTATGGGACAGATCAGGTGGGTAGTTAGGGTGTTTCAATACAATTATTTGTTTACTGGTTAAAAACTCCCTCACAGACAGTGCTGTGTGAGTTGGTGTATTGCTGCGATATAAGAACTGTGAGTTGTTGGCAAAAAGTTCAGGTCATTTTTGTCTGTTTCATGCAGCCTTTTCAGCACTTCCAAACAGTAAACTTTGTTAACTGTCCAGCTGGTACAAATTCAGTGTGAGCAATCCCTCTGATGTCAAAAAATGGTTAGCAAAATTGTTTTAACTCTTGATTTGGACTGAAGGAACTTTTTGGTGGTGGAAAATTGGCTCACTTCCATTATGCACTTTAACGCTTTGTTTCAGGATTGTATTGGTACGCCTATGTTTTGCCTGTTTCATCACAGTTATAACACAGCCTAAGACATCGTTTTGCCTCTCTAAAAGGTCTTGGCAAACTTTGGCTCTCCTGATTTTTCTCATCAGCAAGCTCCTTTGGGACCATTTTTGTACACAGCTTTCTCATGCCAAGATTTTCAGTGAAGATTTTCTTAACTATTTCTCTGTCGACGTTTACTTGGGCTGTTTTGCTTCTTACAGTCAGCAGATGATTTTGACACACAGTTTGATGAATTCTTACAATATTTTCATAAGTTATGTTTGTTACTGGCTGCCCTGCCCTCTCTTCATCAGTGGTGTTTTTCTATCCCCTCATAAGAATGTTTAATCCATTTGTACACTACTGTTTTCTTCTTGGCATTATCCCCGTAAACTTGAACTAACATGTCTCTGATTTCTCTTCACCTCTTGCCAAGTTTATCAAGAAATTTAATGTGTATATGTTGCTCTAATTCAAGCCAGGACATTCCTGTAATGGTACACAAAAACACAACAATAAAGAATGCCACTTGGCAAGACACTGCCACACGTCAGAATGAACACAGCTATGAGACACTGATATATCAAGGTTGTGAAACCTTACTGAGTTGTTTGTGCAGTGCTGACAATGTAAGCACACTGTGGCAAGTTTGCAAACTTAATTATCAGACCTCCTACACTCTATGTGAAGGGCTCCCTTTAGAGGTGTGCAGTGCACCTGATGGAGGAAGCTTGCTGTGGATCATTGCTCTACCCTTCAATAAATGGTGCTGGAGCAACTGGATCTCCACATGCAAAAGAATGAAGTTGGATCTATGTTTCACACCATATATAAAAATTAAATTGAAATGGATTGAAAACCTAAATGTAAAACTAAAACCATAACATTCCTATAACAAAACATAAGAATGATGCTTTGTAACCTAGTTTTCCAAAATTGATTACTAAATGTGATGAAAAAAGCACACGCAACAAAATGTGAAATGCACTAATCTTCATAAAACATCTGTCTTTAAAAATTGTGCATGAAAGGATTTTATTAACAAAGTAAAGAGATGATCTACAGAATAGGAGAAAATACTTGGGAACCATATATCTGATAGCAGTTTAATATCCAGAATATGTAAATAAGTCCTATACCTCAACACTAAAAAGACAACCCAATTAAAACAAAAAATGGTCAAAGGTCTTAAACAGACATTTCACTAAAAAGGATATATAAATGGTCAGTGAGTACACGAAAAGATGTTCAATGCCATTAGTCATTTGGAAAATGCAAATGAAAACCTCCCTGAGATACCATTTTTCCCTATGTGGACGGCTATTATCTAAAAAAGTGCTGGCAAGGATATGGAGAAATTGGAACACTTAGCAATGCTGGTAAGATTGTAAAATGGTACATCCGTGGTGGAAAACTGTGTGGCAGTTCCTTAAAAAGTTAAATCATATGGACTAGTAATTCCACTCTTCAGTAGATACCCAAAAGAATTGGAAACTGGGACTCAAACAACTACTTGTATATCAACCTCCATGCAGTACGATTCATAATAGCCCAAAAGTAGAAACAATGCAAATGTCCATCAATGGAAAAATGACAAATAATTGCGATGTATAGTTACACATTGCTTAATGTCCACAACATGTTCTGTGAAACAGGTTGTTAAATGATTTGGATGTCATATGAACACCATATCATATACAGGTAGTCCTCAGTTTACGAATGTGCAGTTTACATACAACTGATAGTTACGAATCAGCTCCTGTAAAGAACTACATACAATGAGTGGTGATAACAAACAGGTGCTACCTTGCAGTACACACGAAAACATTATTCTTACTATTATTGCTGTATCACTGTACTTTGAGTCTTCAGTAAAATAGACTTTAAGGGAGTTAGTTCATAACTACAGGTTATGATTAAGCTGAACTTTTGTAACCTAGCAACTTACCATGTAGTCTTATAAGACAACAGATATGTGGTCAGATTTTGCCCTAACAGATGTTACATGGTGCGCAACCATGTATAGACAATGGCGTATTGTTCATCACTTTAAAAAGGGGGCTTTTGATATACATATTATGGTATGGATGAACCTTGAAAGCACTCTGAGTGGAATGTCAGACACTGAAGGAGAGGTATTGTATGATCCTACTTATATAAAATATCTAGAATAGGCAAATGTATAGAGGCCACAGCTCATTAGCAGTTACCAAAAGTGGGAGGGAGATAGAAATGGGGAGATATTACTTAAGGGATACTGAGATTATGTTTAGGGTGATGAAAACAATTGGAAATAGATCCTGGTAGTGATTAGACAACATGGTGGACATACTCAATGTCTCCAAATCATACATGTAAACATGGTTGAACTGGCAAACATTTTGGCATACTTCACCATAATAATTTTTTTATTATAACTGAGTGAAAATGTACATTCCCGTATAAATTTACATGCCCACCTATATGCAGCTCCCACTGCTTTCCCTGTCCGGTGACAGCACACTCTTCCTCTCTGCTCCACACGTGTCTTATCCTCCCAACAATCTCTTAGCCCCTCCTCTCCACCCACACTCTTGCCTCCAGTAAAAGGTCAGCAAGATGACAACTTATAGTTGTATAGAACCATAAAGTGCATACATGATATGCTCACTCTGTGTCACCAAGTCCAATCCATTCCTCTCTGAGAGCTGACCTTCATTATGATTTATGGACAGAGCAGCATCAGGGCCAGAGGTCATACTCCCAGGGGAACTCTGAGTCCCCTGGACCACCAATTGCAGCCTTTTAGTGGAGATCTCAGGATGCATCCCTTTTTATTCTTGTGTTGCCAGTGAGGCTCAACTTTGTGAGCTGCATCATGGCTATCCCTGGTGGTGGCTGGGCAGCATCCAGTTCTCCCAGTCACAACTCAATATAGTCACCCACTTGCGTGGCCTGTCTGTCTTCTGGGTTGTCTTTCCCCCATGTCGTTTTGGTCCTTGGTGGTCATCTGTTCCTGCTGAGTTAGGACCATTTGCTGTACACTCAGATGACAGCTTGGCAGCTTTTAAGACCCCAGACGCCACTCACCAATGAGGACTCTTTTAGCAAAATGCTGGTTGTGCCAATTGGCCTTGGTTACCCCTGAGGGCGTGGTCCCTGGCCCCCGCCCCAACTACTCTGTATTTGTGATATTGGGTTAAGAGGGGAGGAATAATTATGTTATGTTGAAGTCAAGTTAATATTGATCTTCTTTCTACTGTGTGCTGTCACAGATCTCCCCCATCCAAATTTCTATCAACTATCTAATCTAAACCCTCCACCCGTCGCTCTCCTTCCCATTCCACCCTTGCAGCCATTGAAGAGTCTCTTCTTCCATACATGTCTGTTTTCAAGTTCTTATTGTAGGGGTCTCATACAATATTTGTCCTTTCGTCACTGACTATGTTCACTTAATGTGATGTCCTCCAGTTGAAACCAGGTTATTAGACGTTTCCTAAAATCATCATTATTCTTTATCATTGCATAGTGTTCCATTGAGTATATATATCATAGTTTACCTATGCACTCCTCTGTTGCTGGGCATCTGAGTTGATTCCATCTTTTTTGCTGTTGTGGACTGTGCAGCAATAAACATTCGTGTACATGTATCAGTTGGTGTGAATGGCCTTGATTCTGTAGGATATATTCTGAACAGTGGAATTACTGAGTCAAATGGTATATCTATCTCTAGCTTTTTAAGGAAGCACCAGATTGCTTTCCAAAGAGGTTGCACCATTTTGCAATTCCACCAACAGTGTAGGAGATTTCCAGTTTCTCCACATCCTCTCCAGCACTTGCTGTTTTGCGTTTTTTGGATCATGGCCAACCGTGCGGGGGTGAGGTGCTATCTTATTGTAGTTTTGATTTGAATTTCTTTAATAGCTAACAATAGCAATCATGTCGGCATGTGCTTTTTGGCTGCCTGGATCTGCTCTTTAGAGACGTGTTTGTCCATCTCCTTTGCATTTCGCTTAATTGGGTTATTTATCTTTTTCTTATTGATTTTTTGTAGCACTTTACACATTATGGAGATCAGGTGTCAGTCTCACATACAGCTGCCAAATGTTTTTTCCCATTCTGTAGGTGGCCTTTTAACTATATAAAGTCTTTGGATGAGCAAAGTATTTGATTCTTAATAGTTCCCATTTATTTTCTCTTCTGTTGATCATGCTTTGTCAGCTTTTGAAGTCTAAGTTGTATTAAAACGTCCATTGTTGATCTTATTTTTTCTCAGATGAGCTTTATTGTTTTAGATTCGATATTTAGGTCTTATCCAATCTGAGTTGGTTTTTGTATAAGGTGTGAGATATGAGTCTTGTTTCCATTTTTAGCAGATGAATATCCCATTTGGCTAGCACCATTTGTTAAAGAGACTGTTTTTACCCCAGTTTAAAACCTTAGGGCTTTTGTCAGATATCAACTGTTCATAAGAGGATGGTGGCATCTCTGGGGTCTTCAGTCTGTTCCATTACTTATGTGTCTCTTTTTGTGCCGGCACCAGGCTGTTTTGACAACTGTAGCAGTGTAATAGGTTCTAAAGTTTGGAAGTGAGACACTTCCCAGTGTATTCTTCTCCAGTAGTGCTTTGCTTATCTGAGGCTTCTGCCCTTTCCAAAGTAGGTGATTTGTTTCTCCATCTCATTAAAAAATTTTACTGGAATTTGCTTTGCAACTGCATTATATGAGTAGATTGGGCCAAAATAGACATTTTCACAATGTTAAATCTTCCTATCCATGAGCAGGGTAGGTTTCTCCATTTACGTAAGTCTTTCTTAGTTTTTTGTAGTAAGGACTTGTAGTTCTCTTTTTAAAGGTCTGTTATTTCTCTGGTTAGGTTTATTCTTAGATACTTTATCTTCTTAGGGGCTATAGTAAATGGTATTGATTTGGTGATTTCTTCTTGAATGGTGTCTTTGTTGGTATAAAGGAACCCTACTGATTTACTTATGTTTGTCTTGTATCCTGAGACTTTGCTGAACTCTTCTATCAGTTTGAGTAGTTTACTAATGGATTCTTTAGGATTCTCTGCATACACAATCATATCATCTGCAAATAGGGAGATTCTTACATCTTCTTTGCTGATGCAGATGCCCTTTATTTCCTGTTCTTGTCCAATTGTGCTGGCTAGAACTTCTAGTACAGTGTTGAACAGGAGACATGAGAGTGGTCCTTCTTGTCTAGTACCTGTTCTCATGGGAAACTATTTCAGTCTCTCTCCATTCAGGATGATGTAGGCAGTTGGCTTTGTATAAATGGCCCTTATTGCATTGAGGAATTTGCCATGTATTCTTATTTTGCTGAGGGTTTTAAGCATGAATGAGTGTTTGACTTTATCAAATGCCTTTTCTGTGTGAATGGACAAAATCAGGTGATTCTTGTCTTTTGTGTTATTTATGTGGTTGATTGCATTAGTTGTTTTTCTGTGTTGAACCAGGCTTGCAACCCCAGTATGAATCCAACTTGGTCATGATGGATTATTTTTTTGCTATCTTGTTGTATTCTACTGGGAAGAATTTTGTTAAAGATTTTTGCATCAAGATTCATAAGTAATATTGGTCTGTTGTTCTCCTTTTTGGTTGGGTCTTTCCCTGGCTTTGGTATCAGGGTTATGCTGGCTTCATAGAATGAATTCGGGAGTATTCCATCCTTTTCTATGCTGTGAAATAGTCTCAGTAGTATTGCAGATAACTCTTCTCTAAAAGCTTGGTAGTATTCTGTGGTGGAGCCATCTGGGCCTGGGCTTTTTCTGGTTGGTAGTCTTTTGATGATTTTTTCAATCTCTTCCTTTGTGATGGCTTTATGAAGTTGTTCTGCTTCACCTTGTGACAGCTTTGGTAGGTAATATAAATCTAGGTTTTCAAATTTCTTAGAGTACAGACTTTCATAGTGTTCTGTTATGATATTTTTGATTTCTGTTGGATCTGTTATGAAAACTCCCCTCTCATTTCTTATCTAGGTTATTTGTTTCTTTTCCCATTTTTCTTTAATAAGTTTAGCCAATGGTTTGTCAATTTTGTTGATCTTTTCCAAAAACCAGCTTTAGGTCTTTTCAGTTTTTTCAATTCTTCTTCTGTTTTCTAATTCATTCAGTTCTGCTCTAATCTTTATGATCTGTTTCCTTCTGGTGCCTCAGGGGTTGTTGTTCTCTCTCTACTTGTTCAAGCTGTAGGGTTAGTTCCTTGATTTGGTTTCTTTCTTCCTTCCAGATGTGTGCATTTATGGATACAAACTGACCTCTGAGTACTGCTTTGGCTGTATCCCATAGGTTCTGGTAGGAAGTGGTTTTGTTCTCATTGGAGTCCATAAATTTCTTTATTTCATCCTTGATTTCTTCTATAATCCATGGCTTTTTGAGCAAGATATTGTTCAGTTTCCATGAGTTCCACATTCTATCTATGTTTTTCTGCTATTGATATTGACTTTCATGGCTTTATGATCTGAGAAGATGCTTTGCATTAATGCAGTGGTATGGATTTTGTTGAGAATTGCTTTATGTCCTAACACATGGTCTATTCTCGAGAATGTTCCATGTGCACTGGAGAAGAAGGTGTAGTTGTTTGCTGATGGATAGAAAGTTCTGTATATGTCAGTGAGGTCTAGTTAGTTAATTGTGGCAATAGAGTCTTCTGTGTCTTCACTGAACTTTTTTTCTGGACGATCTGTCCAATATTGAGAGTGAAGTGTTGAGGTCTCCCACTATTATTGTGAAGCGATCTATCTCATTTTTGAGTGTAGTCAGTGTTTCTTCAATGTTTTTAGGTGCTCTAATATTAGGTGCATAAATATTTAATATTGTTATGCCCTGCTTGTGTATTGAAACTTTCAGCAATAAGTAGTGCCCATCTTTGTCCACAATGGTGGATTTTACATTAAAATCTATTTAATCTAAGATTAGAATTGCCACACCTGCTCTTCTTTGTTCATTGTTAGCTTGATATATATGCTTCCATCCTTTAATTTTCAGTTTGTTCCTATCTTTAAGTCTGAGGTGAGTTTCTTGTAGGCAACATATGGATGCGTTGTGTCTTTTGGTCCAAGATTTTCTCAATTTTCTCTTTACTGGAGCTTTGAGTCAATTTATATTCAATGTGACTATTAATAGCTATGCGTTCAGTGCTGCCACTGTGATATGTTTATTTTTGTGTTGATGTTTTCTCTGTTGTTCTTATTAATCTGTTCTGGGATGTTCTCCTTTGTGAGTTGATTTTTCACCATTTTCAGGGTCGGTTTTGTGGTTGTTGAGACTCCTGTATTATGTTCCTTGATTTGATATGCTGTACCTTTATTGTGTTTTATGACTCCCCTTATAATTCCCCTTAATAACCTATGTATAAACCCAATTTCAATTACTACCTTTCTTATCAACTTCGTCTCCATCTGAAAGGACTGCAATGACTGTAGTACATCCCCCTTTTTAATATGATGGCATCATAATTTTCATGGTATGATCACTGGATTATTTCTTTCACTATTATAGCTTTGATTGAGTTTGGAGCCTTCCCTAACTGAGTAGTGTTCTGGGTGATGTGTCCTATATTTGTTTCTAAAATATAAAATTGTGGTTTTGTTCTTCTAAGCCAAGAGATTCTTTCAGTATTTCTTATAGCTTTGGTTTGGTTTTTACAAAGTCTCTGAGTTTCTTTTTATCTGCGAATGTCTTAATTTTATTTTCATGTTTGAAAGATGGTTTTGCAGGATACCTAATCTTGGGTGGAAATTCTTCTCCTTCAAGGCTTTGAATGTGTCACCACTGTCTCTGTGCCAGCATGGTTTCTGCTGAGAAATCTGATGAAAGCCTACAGGGTTTCCTTCTGAATGTTAGCTTTGCTTTGAATTTTACTGCCTTTAAGAGTTTTCACTTGTGTTTCATTTTGTTAAGTTTGATTATAATGTCTTGGACTCTTTCTTTTGAGATCTATGTTGAGTGGTATTTGTATGTATCTTGGATATCTATATTCTCTTCTTTCATAATTTCTGGGAAGTTTTCTGTTTAGCAGCTCAGCAGCAATGCTCTCTGTGTTCTCAGGTGTCTCACCCTGTTCAAAAATTCCAATTAATCATAAATTGTTCCTCTTAGTAGAATCTCACATGCTTCTTCATTTTTCTTGTTTTTTTTTTTTTTTTCTGATTTCTCTTCGTAGATGCTGGAGTCAGTAGCTGTGTCTTCCAAATCAGAAAGTCTATTTTCCAATTGTTCCATTCTGGATTTTTGGCTTTGAATTGAAGTCTCTATCTCTTTGATTTTGCTCTTGATCTTTGGATTTCAGAGTACTGATGTCCCATCAGGTGGAACAGCTTGCTTCATTTTTCATTTTACTCTTCTGCATTTTCTCTAAGGTCTAGGAGGGCTCTCTACATAATCTTTTTTTTTTAAATTATGACTGTGAAAATGTACATTCCCATATAAATTTGCATGCCCACCAGTACACAGCTTCCATTGCTCTCCCTGCCCAGTGACAGCACATTGTTCCTCTCTGCTGCATACATGTCTCATCCTCTCAACAGTCTCCTTTCCCCTCCTCCACCCACTCCCCTTACTCCAGCCAGAGGTCAGCAGGATCATGCCCAATAGATGCATAAAACCGTAAAGTGCATCCAATATATGGTCACTCTGCATGGCCAAGTCCTATCCATTCCTGTCCAAAAAGCGGAACTTTGTTCTGATTTATAGGCAAGGGCAGCATCAGGGCCAACCCCGAGGCTGCTGAACCATCAGTTGTGGTCTTTTAGTGGAGATCTCAGGGTGCACACATTTTTATTCTTGTGTTGCCAGTGAGACTCAACTTTGTGAGCTCCATCGCTGTTATTGCTGGTGGTGGCCAGGCACTATCTGGTTCTTCTAGTTCCAAGTCAATGTAGGCACCCACTCATGTGAGTCTCTCTGTCTTCTGGGTTGTCTTTCCCCCATGTCGTTTTCGCCCTCGGTGAGCATCAGTTCCTGCTGAGTTGGGACCACTGGCTGTGCCCTCGGATGGCAGCTTCGCAGCGTTTAAGACCCTAGATGCTACTCACAAATGTGAGGTGCAGAGAGCCCTCTTAGCAAAACTATAGTTGTGCCAACTGGCCTCGATTTCACCTAAGAGCATGGCCCCTTGCCCCCTTCCCCAGCTACTCTGTCCTTACAATATTGGGTTAAGATGGAAGGAGTACACAAGTTATGCTGAAGTCCACTTAATATTGTTCTTGTTTCTAGTGTGTGCCATCACAGATTTCACCCAACCAAATTTCTACCGGCTATCTAAACTAAACCCTCCCTGCCCCCACTCTCCTTCCCTTGCCTCCCTTGCAGCCGTCAAGGAGTCTTCTTTTCTATGCATAAGTCTGTTTTTGAGTTCTTATCTTAGGGGTCTCATACAATATTTGTCCTTTTTCTCTGACTACTTTCACTCAGCATAATGAAACCAGGTTATGTGCTGAGATAAACATTCTTGTGCATGTATCCATTGTTGTGAATGCCCTTGATTCTGTAGGATATATTCCAAGCAGTGGAATTACTGGGTCAAATGGTATATCTATATCCAGCTTTATAAGGAGGTGCCAGTTGCTTTCCAAAGAGGCTGGACCATTTTGCAACCTCACCAACAGTGTAAGAGAGTTCCACTTTCTCCACAGCCTCTCCAGCATTTGTTGTTTTGTGTTTTTTTGGATCATGGCCCACCTTCTTGGGGTGAGATGGTATCTCATTGTAGTCTTGATTTGAATTTCTTTAACAGCTAATGATCGTGAGCATGTCTGCATGTGTTTTTTGGCTTCCTGGTTCTCTTCTTTAGAGAAATGTCTGTCCATCTCCTTTGCCTGTTGCTCAATTGGATGATTTATCTTCTTCTTATTCATATTTTGCAGTACCTTATAGATTATGAAGATCAGGCATTGGTCTGACGTAGAATTGCCAAATATTTTTTCCCATTCTGTAGGTGGCCTTTTAACTCTTGTGATAAAGTCTTTGGATGAGCAAAAGTGTTTGATTCTTAATAGTTTCCTTTTATCTATTTTCTCTTCTGTTGATTGTGGTTTGTTTGACAGATTTTGAAGTCTATGTTGTGTACTAAAACCTCCAGTGTTGTTCCTACTTTTTCCTGGCTGAGCTTTATCATTTTAGATTTGATATTTAGGTCTTTTATCCAGTTTGAGTTGGTTTTTGTATAAGATGTGAGACGTGGATCTTGTTTCAATTCTTTGCAGATGAATATCCAATTTTGCCAGCACTATTTGTTAAAGAGATTGTTTTTACCCAAGTGTAAAATCTTAGGGCCTTTGTTGGATATCAACTGTTCATAGGAAGATGGTGATATCTCTGGGATCCTAAGTCTGTTCCATTGGTCTATGTGTCCCTTTTTGTGCCAGTACCAGGCTGTTTTAACAACTGTAGCAATGTAATAGGTTAAGAAGTTGGGGAGTGAGAGGCCTCCCAGTGTTTTCTTCTTTAGTAGTGCTTTACTTATCTGAGGTTTCTCCCCTTTCCAAACAAAGTTGGTGGTTTGTTTCTCCATCTTGTTAAAAAACGTTGCTGCAATTTGTATTGGCATTGCATTATATAAGTAGATTGCTTTGGATAAAATAGACATTTTCACAACGTTGAGTCTTCCTATCCATGATCAGGGTAGCTTACTCCATTTAAGTAAGTCTCTCCTGGTTTCCTGCGGTAGGGTCTTGTATTTCTCTCTGTATAGGTCTCTTGTTTCTCTAGTTAGATTTATTCCTAGGTATTTTATCTTCTTGGGGGCTAGAGTAAATAGCATTGATCTGATGATTTCTTCTTTAATAATCTTGTTGTTGGTGTAAAGGAATCCTACTGAGTTACTTATGTTTATCTTGTATCCCGATACTTTGCTAATCTTCTCTATTAGTTCCAATAGTTTATTTATGGATTCCTTTGAATTTTCTGTATAAACAATCATATCATCTGCAAAGAGGGAGATTTTTAGTTCTTCATTGCCGATACAGATGCCCTTTATTTCTTTGTCTCGTCTAATTGCTCTGGCTAGAACTTCTAGTACAATGTTGAATACAAGAGATGAGCGTGGTCATCCTTGTCTAGCTCCTGTTTTCAAAGGGAGTTCTTTCAGTCTTTCATCATTCAGGACAATGAAGGCAGTTGGCTTTACATAGATGCTACTGATTGCATTAAGGATTTTCCCCTCTATTCCTATTTTTCTAAGAGTTTTTAGCACGAGTGAGTGTTGAACTTTGTCAAATGCCTTTTCTGCATCAGTTGACAAAATCAGGTAATTCTTATCTTTTGTCTTATTAATGTGGTTGATTACATTAAATGTTTTTCTGATGTTGAATGAAACTTGCGTCCCTGGAATAAAACCAACTTGATCATGATGAATTATTTTTTTTTATCCTGTTCTATTTCGTCGACTAGAATTTTGATGAAGATTTTAGTATGTAGGTTCATGAGTGATATTGGTCTGTCATTTTCTTTTTTGTGGGATCTTTCTCTGGCTTTGATATTATGGTTATGCAGGTTTCATAGAATGAATTTGGGAGTATTCCTCCCCTTTCTATGGTGTGAAACAGCCTCAGTAGTACTGGAGTTAACTCTTCTCTGAAAGTTTGGTAGAATTCTCCAGTGAAGCCAACTGGGCCAGGACTTTTTCTGGTTGGTCGATTTTTGATGACTTTTTCAACCTCTTCCTTCTATTAAGTTGATCTGCTTCTCCTTGTGACAATCTTGGTAGGTGATATGAATCTAGAAATTTGTCTGTTTTCTCCGGATTTTCAAACCTGTTATAGTGCAGCTTTTTATACCATTCTGTTATGGTATTTTTTATTTTGTCTGGGCCTGTTGTAACATCTCCCACCTCATTTCTTAATCAGGTTGTTTGTTTCTTCTGCTATTTTTCTTTTGTAAGTTTCACAGATGGTTTATTAATTTTGTTGATCTTTTCAAAGAACCAACCTTTTGTTTTGTTAATTTTTTGATTGTTTTTCTGTTCTCTAATTCATTTAGTTCTGCTCTAATTTTTATAATCTGTTTTCTTCTGGCACCTGAGAGTTCTGCTGTTGTTCTCTTTCTCCTTGTTCAAGCTATAAGTTTGATTCTTTAATTTCGGCCCTTTCTTCTTTCCTGATACATGCAGTTATAGAGAGAAACTGATCTCTGAGCTCCACCTTTTTTGTATCCCGTAGATTCTGGTAGGATGTGTTTTCATTCTTATTTGATTCCATAAATTTCTTTATTTTGTCCTTGATTTCTTCCATAACCCAAGGCTTTTTAAGCAGTGTTGTTCAGTTTCCATAAGTTTGAATTTCTAACTATGATTTTTCTGTTATTGATTTCAACTTTTATAGCTCTATGGTCAGAGAAGATACTTTGAAGTAAATCAATGGTTTGGATTTTACAGGGAATTGCATTATAACCTAATGCATGGTCTATTCTGGAGAATATTCCACGTGCATTGGAGAAGATGTACTTATCCATTGATGGTTGCAAAGATCTGTATATGTTGATGAGATCAAGTTGGTTGATTCTTGCAATAAGATCTTCTGTATCTTTACTGGGCTTTTTTCTGGATGATTTATCTATAACTGAAAAGGGATTGTTGAAGTCTCCAACTATTATTGTGTAATGATCTATCTCATTTTTCAGTGTTGTCAGTATTTATTCAATGTATTTAGATGCTCTAGTATTGGATGCATAAATATTTAATGTTGTCAAGTCCTGCTTGAGTATTGAACCTTTCAGCAATGAATAGTGACCATCTTTGTCCACAATAGTTGATTTTACATTAAAATATGTTTTATCTCAGATTAGTATTGCCACACCTGCTTTTTTTTGTATGTTGTTAGCTTGGTACATGTTATTCCATCCTTCACTTTTCAATTTGTTCATGTCTTTAAGTCTTCGGTGTATTTCTTGTAAGCAACATACGGATGAGTCATGCCTTTTGATCCAGGATGTCACTGTCTGTCTCTTTACTGGAGCGTTCAGTCTATTTACATTCAGTGTAATTATTGATAGATATGTGCTTAGTGCCATCATTTTGATCTAATTATTTTTATGCTGATGTTTTCTATAGTGCTCTTAATGTTCTGTTCTGGGCTGTTCTTTAACAGTTATTTTCTCAGCGTTGGTTTTGTGTTTGTTGAGACTCTTGTATTGCGTTTCTTATTTTGATACGATGCATTGTTAATTTGCTTTATCACTACATCTATTATCCCCCCTAACATACTAAGATTAAACCCAATTTTAGCTACTGCATGACTCTTTTAACTTCCTCTCCATCTGAAACGACTATAACTACTGTAGTTATCCCTCTTTTAATGTGATGATGTTATAGTTGTTGTGATATGATCACAGATTACCTACTTTTAATGCTGTAGCTTTGATTAAGTTTTGTGACTTCCCTAATCGATTAGAATTTTGGATGATGTGTCCTGCATAGTCACCTTAAATATACATTTTATGGTTTTGCTTTTCTAAAGAAGGAGCTTCTTTCAATATTTCATGTAGTTTCGGTTTAGTTATAATGAAGTCTCTAAGCTTCTTTTTATCTGCAAAAGTCTTAATTTCACAATTGTATTTGACACACAATTTGATCAAGCACATAGAAAATAATGAGTACCAGACCAAAATAAGACATTTGGGGCAACGTGCATGCGTAAAGAGCAAACAGGCAGCTATTCAGCTGGGAAGGAAAAACCACGAACGGTTTTGTGGAAGAGGACTGGGGAGTTGAAAAACAAGTCAAATTTCATTATGCAAATCTACAGAAACTGTGTAAGGAGAGAAAAGGCATTACAGACTGTGTTGAGGAATGAGGATCTGCAAAACATGGATAAAGTTTTTGGAGGTTTTAGCCAGATCATTCCATTACTGCAGTTGTTAGTCAATTTCATTGTACAGGCAATGGGAAGACAGAAAAGTGGTGTGAAGAAAGCCTAGCATGATCTGATTACGTTTTGGCAACATAGTAAGGGATGGGTTAGCAAGGGAAAAGACTGGAGACAAATAAATCAGTTAGGAGACTTTTCTGATAGTCCAATGGGGAAATAAAGTGCATCTGAAATAAGGCCAAGTCAGAGGAAGTGTAAAAAAGGGGATGGATTAATAAACTACTTTTTTTCTAACAGTATTAGACATTACCCTTTATATTAATGTATTGAGGGAAAGTGTAGCCTAAATTAACTTTTACAGATCCAGTGTGGGTGAGCTGCAGATGAAGGCAGTGCTAAATAGTGAGAATACAGAGGAAGATCAGGGATCCAGGGGAAAATAAATTCAATTCTTCTATGTCATGTTGGAGGCTCAGTATGCCTGTCTTCATACACCAAGTGCACAGGTAAGAACGGGGGATGAAAGCCTGGGATGCAGTCTGGTCTGATGATACGGTTTTGAGATAATATTGAAATATTGTAGAGATATTAAAGAAAGGAGAACGCCAAACTCAACTCTAAACAGGAAATGAGAAAGTGCATAAGGAGATTGAATAAGTTTGTCCTCACCCTGCCTTTCCCTCTTTTTTCCCCATGTTTCCTTTTCTCTTCCCTCATTAAGCTTAACTTCTGGCTACCTTATCTTTCTGGTGGTAGAAAGACAAAGCCAAGAAAACAAAATAAAAAAATCAGCTTGAGCTCACAACTTTGATTATGTCAATTTTCTGCTCAAAATTTTTTAGTGATGCGTGTTTGTCCCAAATCTTTATGTAGTAGTTAGGGTTTTCTATGGTATGACCTCAATCTAATGTTATCGCTTACAACACTGTCTCCCTTTCACACATGCCTGTGTTTCACAGTGGTTTCGCTGCTTCTGCGCCTGTGGTTAAGTTGCTCCTTATACTGAATATCCCCTTTCTTATTCAACAGTTAGAGACCTGTGTACTTACAGATTTTGAAATCATACCAGCTTTTCTCCATCCAGCAATCCATCACTTCATGGACTCTTATAGATTCTCATCTGTACCTTCACTTAGCATCTGTCTCACTGTTTTTTGCTATCTGCATACCTTTGTCCAGCTATAGGAGGTCCCTGGGTGGCTCAAGTAGTTTATACTCTATACTCTACCGCTAACCTGAAGGTTGCAGATTTGAATCCTTCCAGTGTAACCACAGAAAAACTGGTGATATAGTGGTTGAGAACTTGGCTGCTAAATAAAAATAGTTGGCAGTTCAAAGTCACCAGGGCTCCTTGGAAACCCTATGGGGACAGTTCTATTCTGTACTCCAAGGTCCGTATGAGTCAAAATCTGCTTGATGTCAATAGTTAATTTTTTTTTGTTTTGCTTTTTAGTGCTGCAAAACAGAAGCCTGGTGATCCACTTTCTCTAAAACTACAGCCAAGAAAACCCAATGTTGCACAGTTCTATTCTGTAAAATTTGGGGTCTGTATGAGTCAGAGTCGGTGGTTTGGCAGGGTCTTTTCTGTTTTTCAGTCTCTTGATAGTTCAGTAGCCTGTAAGCTTTGAAGAATGAAACTTGTACTTCTTTGTTTCTTTTGCTGACTTTCTGGGAAATTCTCTGCATAGCGACGATTAGATGAATTTATTTATTTATTTTAAATGAGAGAGAAAAATGACAGCAACATGGTTTATTCTAGCTACATATTTCTCTGCCTTTTTTTGTTTGATTGATCTGATATGATGGTAGGAAACATCACTGAACTCCCATAAACAGGTATAAAGGTCTCCGTTGTCGGCCAGTTGCTTTGGGGAAAACAAAATACACAAAATGTATCTGGGGACTGGAAGGGACTTCATTATTTTTAATGTCCCTGTAAAAGATCTTTTTTCTCCCTACATTTACCAGACTAATCCCAATAATGTCTTTTAAACAATTAATTCTAGTTTCAAAAGCATTCTACTCTGCAGTCTGTCCTGAATTAAGTGACCATTAGAAGGCATTAAGCTTAGAAATGAGTGCCCTAATTTCTTCTGAAAGTTAGCAATAAAAGAGGGGAAAAAAATCCACATCTCAGCTATCACCATCCTTGCAGCTCTGGCTGCTTTTTTGTACCTTTCTGTCCAACACACAGTACTTAGTCAGAGTAAAGCACTTGAGTGTTTTGATACCTACTGATTTAATTTTATATTAGGCAACATCTACTCAAGTTTGCCTCCACTCTGGAAAACAAAAAGTATGAAAGAACCTTAAAATTGTGCAGCTTAACTCCGGACCAACTTCAGTGACTACTGTAAAACATGAAGGTGCAGATGGGATACAAATGGTGCATGTCTGATTGGGAACCCCTAGAGTTTTGCTATAATTTAGAAAGACTGTTGTAGGCACAGTAGTTCTCTATGGCAAGTGTGCTTGTCAGCAACAACTTTGGGTCCGTTTGCTATCTCAGTGCAGATTACACAGCTGTTTGGGTAGGCCTGGTGGAAATTCTTGTCCTAATTCTAGGGGTAATAGAGGGCCTGAATTTCCAACGCATTCTCTTTTCAAGGCAGGGCTAGTTACTGCCATTAACGCTGCTCAGGGGAAAAGACATGCTGTGCTATGCTTGTTTGGCTGATTTTGAAGAGATTTCTCACAGTGGAACAGTTCCATGTATCCTTTGTGTAAACCGTTTGCACACATAAGACGAGGTGCTGGCAGGGCTTTCATAGCCTTAATGTCTGCTGTATAGTAGATTACTTACAGCTTCTACGTCTGTCTATGGAAATGCAGGTGTTTTCAAAAAAGGGTCTTGCACTGTGGGAGTGGAAGCTTCTCGTATTTACTGCTTTCCTCTTCCTCTGCTAGAGTCTAAGATCTCTGCTGTTGTAACCCATAGGGGAATATCACAGGATTATGGATGCTTTAGAGGGGTAGGGCAGGCCTGAACTGATTTAAACTGCTCTGTGAGGACTTTTGAGGTTTAGGAACAGAAAACAGTGAATCAGTCATTTTTTTCCCCCATAGCTTTGGCTCTAAATTATCGCAACCCTCATTTCTCAGGTTAATGTATCTTTTGCAGGGGAGTACAACAGCCTCCTTGTCTGATACCAGAGACTTTGAGGCCACTGATGAATAAATCTACTGGTCAATTTGGTTTAAGCTTTTGTTTTTTTTTCCCTTGCTGAGGTGGACAGTAAGTAGTTGAAACAGGAAGGCAGTCCAGCTAAATGGTTATGACCAAGGTGCCACAGTCACATATTTTTGCATGGAGACTCTGCCTCTTACCTTGCCTTAATATGGGATATTGAGCAACTACCATGTCTGTAAAACCAGTTTCTCATCGTCAATGTAACACTGCATGAGCATGTAGCTGATGTTGTCAGTTGCTGTTGAGTTGTCTCTGTCTCATGGTGACCTTCTGTATAAGAGAAGGAAACATTGTCCATGCCTGCTCCATCTTCATGACCACAGGGATGTTCAAGGCCCTTGTTGTGGCTGTTGTGTCAATCCATCTTACTGAGGGTTTCCTTCATTATAGCAAATGTTGGCCATTAATAACAACAACAACAGCAACTAAAGGAATTTTGGTATCAAATTACAGAAGCTTGAGAAGCTGACATGCAAGAAGGGAAGAAACATGAAGCAGTGCCACCATCTCCATGTGGCTTTTTTGTTAGGACTCTGGACTTGAATCAAATGAAAGCAAATTAACTTCAGCACATAGTTACACAGGTATACAGCACTGTACCTGCTAGCCTAATGAAGCCTTTGATGTGGTCTGTGCAGGTTGCATAGGTACCCTACCTTTAATCATTGGAAGCCAATGACTGATAGTAACTCACAAGACTTCCTTTCATCTCTGAGTATGTTTATAGTACGATTTTAGAGGTAAATACCTAGGCATATTACTTTTGCCTTTATTCCAAATTAAAAGCAGGTGAAAGGATACTATTTTGTGGCCTTTGCCATCAGAAGGTGAATTTCCCTGAAAAAGAAATATGCATTTCCTCCCTAAATTTATGTATTTCTCTGAACTTCTGTAGTTTAAGAAAAATCTCAGGGCTAGAGAAGTTAAAAGTTTTGGAAAACTGCAGGTATTGTGTCCTGGAAACTGACTCCAATCCCTTCAGGACTGGCTGTCAAAGGCTAGACTGTTATGAATGTGCTATGCGTTAACCACTCAGCTCCACCAGGGAAAGTTCTCTCCTTGCTCTCTCCGTCACAGGAAAAAATCATAAGACCTACATTATTCTATTTATTTTATGGTTATAAATAATCAAAGACAATTTGTGACTGTGGCTTGTAATGCATTTAGATTGACTTAGAACGTGATGGAAAAGAAAAAGCTTGGCTTGTACCTGAGGTTTGCCAGAGACTGGAATTCCCCGGGTAGTGTGCTCTCATTACACGGGGCACAGTTATGTTGCAGAGACCTCTCTGGAAGCCCAGGGGAGGGCCTCCTCTCATCAGGCACGTCCCAGTGTGCACTGATGAGGGGAGCATGTGTTGCATTGCAGATCTGCAGGCTGGGATCAGAATAATCAAGATTTCAAAAGTGAGAATCATTCGAGTTCCAAAGGCTGAAGTTTTATTCTTTTTCTTTTAATCCCCAGATTCTTAAATAGAAAAAAGATACAGAGGACGATATTTCAAGACAGAAGACTGTTTCTGTGAATTGGTAGCAAAACAATATGGTCAAGGTTTGTTTTTCACAGTTGGGTTCACACTTATTTCAGGGCTGGGGGAAAATACATGCTAGAAATAAATCTGACCTCATTAAAGATTGTCAGCATAAACTATTTACTGTTATAAAGATATATCAAGCACGATGTTTTCCAATTCAACATTTTTCAGGTGTACACTTCAGTGATATAGATTACATTAATTCTATTGTACAACTATCATCTATAATTGTAGTCAAATCATCTCCAAAAACAGAAATTCACTGCATCCTAAACAATGAGTTCCTCTACCTACCTTTACTAATAAACATTACTCTCCACACATTGGTCTCTTCTTGTTATTTCAGATAAGTGTGATCGCACAGTATTTGTCCTTTCGTGACTTACTTGAATTCAACATAATATTTTTAGGGCTCACCCATGTTGTGGCATGCATGAGCCTGAGATGTTAGAAGAGATGATTCTCTTTTGAAATGAGGAGTTTCACTGGAAGTCCAGCCTTCCTGCTTGGTTATGAAAGAGCCTCTCTAGAAAATTGACGGTGGATGCTTATTCTTACTGGCTTTTCCAAGACCAGCTTCTCAACACGCCTCCTACCCATCCCTGTTGGCTGGGCATACCCAATTATAATTAAGTCATTGCACATTCCTTCTGTCTCTGCTGGTGGCAAAGCTATGCCTAAGGAGATTGCTCAGCTTATGGCACAGGCATATGCCAAAGGCCCTATCCTTGGCACTTGGGTTACTCAACTCTTGGCACTCAGCCCCAATGGAAGCCTGTGGACTTCATTCAGATAGTGTTCACCTGGACAGCTGAGTGCTCCAAGGAAATTCCTGCTTCCATTAAAGCATTGTTGTTACATCCTGTTAAGTCAACCTGTTGGTTAGAAGCCAAGCTCTCAACCACTGGGTCCTGTAGAAATCAAATGACAACTAAGAAAAACCTTTTTTATTCCTGATTGCATATTAATTTATATAAACAGACACCTGAAGTCGTCACTGAAAACCCAAATCTGTTGCCATTGATTTGACTCTGACTCATAGTGACCCTATAGGACAAAGTAGAATTGCTCCATAGGGTTTTCAAGGAACAGCTCGTAAACTTGAACCAACATTTTGGTTAGCAGGGGAGCTCTTAACCATTAGGAGATTCTGTAATAGACAGTGGCCCACTCTAGGAGCAGGAATGTTTGACTGCTTAAAAGAAACTGAGGAAGTCTGTGCTCTCCCTCCATGTGCTCTGCTGCTTGATTGCTTGTGTGTGGCAGCAGGAAGGTGGAAGGAATACCCCTTTCTGCAGGTACATGAGTTTTTCTGCTGTTGTTGCAGAAACAGTGGAAATTCTGGTTGCACAGTGGTTAAGAACTATGGTTGCTGACCCAAAGGCTAGCAATTTAAATATACCAGGTCCTCTTGGAAACTCCATGGGGCAGTTGTGCTCTGTCCTATAGCATCACTGAGAGTCAGAATTTGGAAAGTAAAAATGTCACCTGAAGACTAAAGTGTGCCTGGCCCAAACCATGGTATTTTCAATGGCATCATGGGCATGCAAAACCTGAATGGTGAATAAGGAAGATGGAAGAATTGATGCCTTTTAATTGTGGTATTGGAGAAGAATATTGAATGTACAATGGACAGTGAAAAGAACAAGCACATTTGTTCTAGAAGAGGTACAACCAGAGTGCTCCTTGGAAGCAGAGATGGCGAGACTGCATCTTACATACTTTGGCTGTGTTGTCAGGAGGGATCAATGCCTGCAGAAGAACATCATGCCTAGTAGAGTTGAGGGTCAACACAAAAGAGGAAGACCCTCAGTGAGATGGATGGACAGCGGCTGTAGTGATAGGCTTAAGCATAAAAGCAATTGTGGATGTAGTGCAGAACTGGGCAGGGTTTGGTTCTTTTGTGCACCGGGTTGCTACGTGTAGGAACTGACTTGATGACATTCAATGACAATGTGAGTTGGAACTGACTTGACCGGAAGGGGTTTGGTTTAGGGTTGCAGTGGAGTCCCTGGGTGACAGAAACAGTTAAGACACTAGTCTGTTAACTGAAAGGTTAGAAGTTCAGTTCCACCTACAGGAACCTTTGGGAAAAAAAAAAATGCCTGGCATTCTACTTCCCAAACAATCAGCGGCTAAAAATCCTATGGAGCACAGTTTAGCTCTGAAGCACAAAGCATATCCATGAGGTGGAGCTGATGTTATGGCCACCAACAACTGACAGTGTTTTAGTTAACATCTGTAAAATAACAATAACCATTACCCTTGCGCAGTGATTTGTTACTTTTTAATTTCTGTAATACACGTTATCTTTATGAACCTTGCTATAGACTGGGAATTTTATAGTCATTTGTTTAGCAGTTGAACAAACTGAGGCATAAAAAGGGTCCATGAATTGTCTGAACTCCCCTCTGGAGCTCTGAAGCTGAATCCAGTATTTTTCACTAGGCGCTAATAGCTTTAAGTGGATTAGGCCAAAGCACCTGTGCTGAGAAGGAGAAAAAATAGATTATTTTTATGTTTTCCATAGGTGATAGAGGTACCCCAATTCACGTAAGGAGAATAGCTGGAGAGAAGCTATGAAAAAGCTCACAGGATGCTTTGACTGTGTGGAGGACATGATGACAACTGCAGGAAATGGGAAAAATGATGCCCAGAAATGCAGGTTTGTGGCAACCAAATGGAAGGTGAAACTGAAAGAGGCAGAAGGCTAATCCTCGTTTTTAAACCTCCTGTGGCACCTCCAAGGGCCTGGGGGTGTAGTGGTTAAGTGCTCGGCCGCTAACTGAAAAGTTGGTCATTCCAACTCACCATCCACTGCATGGGAGAAAGACGTGGCAGTTGGCTTCTGTAAAGGTTAGAGCACTGGAAACCCTATGGGGGCAGTTCTACCTTGTACTACAGAGTCACAATTAGCTAGAATTGTCTTAATGGCAGTGAGTTTGTTTTGGTAGCATTTTTCAACCTGTCCTTACCAGTGACAGGCTGCTCTGGAAGCAGTTTACTTTAGAGGTCTCTGCAATTACTGCAGTTATTCACTGTGTTGATTCTCCACAAAAGAGAACTGCAGATAAATTCCTTTAAGTCTTGATGTCTATTATCAGGTTCATACTATTTTTACCCTTACCTATGAACTCCTGGCAATCATTGCCTTGCAAGGCATCTTCCTCCTGGGGGCCCAGTGCAGGACCACCTTTTAATCTCTCTCCTTAGTCTCACTAAACCCTTTGCATTACTAGGACGCTTTGCTGGCCATGCTCCCTGAGAGCAGTGGGATACTTCTAAGAGCATCTCATTTTCCAAATAGCTTGCATACATGTTCTCAGAGTTAAAAAACATAATGCTCTTAGTTCACCCTGGCCCCTTCTACCTGTTGACAAGAAAACTTGACCAGTGTGATTTTTTGCTGTTGCTGTTAGTTACTGTTGAGTCCGTTCTGACTTCTGGCAACCCCATGTGCAGAGTAGAGCTGCGTTTCATAGGGTTTTCAAGTCACCTCCAGGGTTGCTACTGGTAGAAACATGTAGCAGGTGCTATTAATGGGAATGATATTCCCTTATTTGCTTTGGGGACACTTGCAGCTTTGGATTAATCATTTGTATTTTCCTTTTATGTTGCCAGCAGTTCTTTACCTGCCTGCATAACTCACATGGGCTCTGACAATCACGGCACTGTCCCACAGAGGGAAACAGGATCTGGCCTAAGCTGTGTACTGGCTTCAATCTCTTCTGGTCTAATCATCAAGAGGGTGTCAATCATCACCTTTGTTTTCTCACTTGGCATATTGCAGTAACTGTATTTCTACTCTCGAGCTATTCGTCATTCCACTGGACAAACTACATTGGCACTCAAACAACCAGTTTCCCTGGAGTAGATTCTGACTCATGGTGACTCCATATGTGTCGGAGTAGAACTGTGCCTCACAAGAGTTTTGAATTGCTTTTTTTATTTTTTTTAAGAGTGCCAGGCCATTTTTCCAAGATGCCTCTGCGTCACCTTGGAGTTCTAACCTTTCATTAGCAGTCCTGTGTGTTAACCATTTGCACGATGTACACTTTCTAAAAGACAATGTTTTAATGCTTCTCATCGCTAACAAGTATTACCTCATTCCTCTTTCATGTTAGGCCTTGCTTGATTCACCTTCAATAGGCACTGTGAAAACCTACCCAGATCAAAACATCTGTAGCTTCCAGAATGTAACACATTCATTTTTTTTTATTGTGATTGAGTGAAAATGTACAATCTGGTTGAAATTTGCATGCCTACCTATCTGCAGCTCCTTCTGCTCTCCTTGTCCCATGACAGCACACACCTTCTTTCCATTTTATACACGTCATATCCTCTTAACAATCTCCTGTCCCCTCCCCTCCACCCTCTCCAATCTCCTCTAGTAAGAAGCCAGTAGGAGGACGACATCTTATAGATGCACAGAACCAAAAAGTGCACGCGCACACGATATGGTCACTCTGTTTCCCTGAGTCCATTCCGTTCCTGTCCAAAGAGTTGACCTCAGTGATGATCTCTGATCAGGAACAGTAGCAGATCGAGGGGCCATGATCCCAGGGGAATCCCTGGGCATTTGGACCATAATTGTGGTCTTCTGGTGGAGTTCTTAGAGCACACATCTCTTTTTCTCATGTTGCCACTGGGACTCGACGTTGTGAGCCCCACCATGGCTGTCATTGGTGGTGGCCAGGCACCATCTGGTTCTTCTGGTCCCATATTGATATACTCACCCATTCGTGTGGGCCCTTCTGTCTTTTGGGCTCTTTCCTCCGATGTCTCTGTTGTCCTTGGTGATCACCTGTTACAGCTGAATTGGGAGCATTTGGTGTGCCTGAGATGGAAGCTTCCTAGCTTTTAAGATCCCAGATGTCACTCACCAATGTAAGGTGCAGAAGAGACTCTTAGCAATAGGCTAGTTATGCCAGTTGGCCTCGATGTCACTTGAGAGCACGGTCCCTAGACTCCTGCCCCTGCTACTCTGTCTTTGCAATGTTGGGTTAAGACTGGAAAAGTATTCAGGTTATATTGAAGTCCAATTAAATTGATCTTCTTTCTAATGAATGCTCTCATCCAACCAAATTTCTATCAGCTAATCTATTACCAATCCTCTCTCTCTGTCCATCACCTCCCCTGCAGCCATCGAAGACTTCTCTTCTGTACATTAGTCTGTTTTTAAGTCCTTATCATCGGGGTCTCATACAATATTTGTCCTTGTGTCACTGACTGATTTCACTCAACATAATGTTTTCCAATTGAGACCAGGTTATGAGATGCTTCCTAAAATCATCATTATTGTTTATCACTGCATACTGTTGCATTGAGTATATGCACCCTAGTTTGTTTATCCATTCAGTTGTTGATGGGCATCTGAGTTGATTCCATCTATTTGCTATCGTGGACTGTGCAGCAGTAAACATTCATGTGCATGTATATGTCCATGTGACTGCCCTTGCTTCTGTAGGATACATTCCAAGCAGGGGTATTAGTGTGTAAAATGATATATCGATTTACATCTTTTTAAGGAAGTGCAAGATTGCTTTCCAAAGAGGTTGTACCATGTCGCAATCCCACCAGAAGTATAGGAGAGCTCCCATCTATCCACAGCCTCTCCAGAACTTATTGTTTTGTGTTTTTTGGATCATGGCCAACCTTGTTGGGGTGGGATGGTATCTCATTGTAGTTTTGATTTGTATTTCTTTGATAGCAAATAGCCATAAGCATCAGCTCATATGTCTTTTGACTGTCTGGATATGCTTTTCTGTGAAGTGTCTGTCCGTCTTCTTTGCCCAGTGCATAATTGGGTTATTTACCCTTTTCCTGTTGATATTTTGCAGTACCTTGTAGATTATGGAGATCAGATGTTGATCTGAAATATAGTCGTCAAATGTTTTTTCCCATTGTGTAGGCAGTCTTTTAATTGTTTTGAGAAAGTCTTTGTATGAGCAAAAGTACTTGATTCTCAGTAGTTCCCATTTGTCTATTTTCTCTTCTGTTGGTCATGCTTTGTCAGATTTTGAAGTCTGTTTAAGCTGTGTATTAAAACTTCTATTTTTTCTTGCATGATCTTTATTGTTTTTGGTTTGATGTTTAGGTCTGTTATCTAATTTAAGTTAGTTTTGTGTAAGGTGTGGTATGGATCTTGTTTCAATTCTTTTGCAGGTGGATATCAAATTTGGCCAGCACTCTTTGTTAAACAGACTGTTTTTACCCTGGTTTAAAATCTTACAGCCTTTGTCAAATGTCAACTGTTCTTAGGGGGATGGTGGCATATCTGGGGTCTCAACTCTATTCCATTGGTCTAGATGTCTCTTTTTGTACCAATACTAGGCTATTTTTACTACTGTGGCAGCATAATGGGTTCTAAAGTCAGGTAGTGAGAGGCTTCCCAGTGTGCTGTTCTTCTTCAGTAGCACTTTGCTTCTCCAGGGTTTCTTCTCTTTCTCAAAAAAATTGGTGACTGTTTCTCTGACTCATTAAAAATTGTCACGGGGGTGGAGTCAAGACTGTAGACTAAACACAAGTCTCCCAAAATCCCTCTGGAAACCAAGACCTGAACTGAAGATTAAACAGAGCCTTCTGGACACTTAGTGAACCCTAGGACACAGCATAAGGCTATTAATTTGGACTTCATACCACTGAACAGAAAACCTCCTCGCTTTTGCTGTCCCCCACTCTTGGTGAGTGCTGGCTTCCACAGACCAAAGGTAACTTGCCATTTTAACTTTTTTTCCTCTGTCTTATATAGCAGGTGCAGCTGGGACTTGACTAGCAGCTAATCTCAAATGCAGAACTGGTGGGATCGGTGGGTGAAACTGCTACATTTTGAGAGTCCAGCTTTGGACTCTATGTATCTCAGCATCTTTGGCCTCTCTTTCAGCCCTCTCCATTGACTAGCCTGTATCAAGGCAGGTGGGGAGCTTGTGTGGGACACTATTTTGTTCCATTGGGAGGTGGAAGTACCCATATGGAGGCCTCAGCTGGACCTAATTTCTAGGCTGCGAGGCAATGCCTGCCCAGAGAACAGTGCCTTTCTGGCAGAAAAGCAGTATTTTACACAGTGTTGCCTACACCTGGGGCCTGGCTGCAGAGGCCAGCAAGGTAGTAACTTTTCTGTATTTTGAACTAGTTTATAACACCTGAGGTCGGATATAGAGGTGCTTTCTTTGCCAGCTGGGAAGAAGGACCTATACCTCTGAAAACCTGACTGACTATGGAAGTTGTCAGATACCTTTTACCTTTTGTCTTAAGACAGCCTAGAGAAACAACTGTGGTCCATCCTCACAGGATCTCTCCCAATCTTTATTGACTCACATGAACCCCAAATTCAATGATCTCTGGATAAAAGCGTAATGTAGAGATCACCCATGGCTTCAGAAGGCCCCCCAAAGAAACAACCAAAGAAATTCCCAGCCAAGCCAAGTCAAGTGCCGTCGAGTCGGATCCGACTCATGGCGACCCTAGGGGCCAGATGAAGAAATTTTTCTGAAACTATCACAAGGTGAATACAAAAGGAACATATAAAACCCTCCTAGACTTTATACAAAGTGCAGCAGAGCAAAATGAAAAATTAAGCAAGCTGTTCGATCTGATGAAACACCAGTACTCTGAAATCCAACAGATCAAGAAGAAAATCAAAGGCGTAGAAACTTCAACTCAATGGCAAGAAAACAGAAGGGAACACATGGAAAATAGACTTTCTGACTTGAAAGTTAGAGTTACTGACTTCAACATCTATGAAGAGAAATCAGAAACAAAAGAAAAATGAAGAAGTATTAAGAAGTATGTGGGACTCTATTAAGAGGCACAATCTATGATTAATTGGAGTTCCTGTACTAAACAAGACACCTGAGAACGCAGAGAGTATTGTTGCTGAGCTGCTAACAGAAAACTTTCCAGAAATTATGAAAGAACAGAATATAGATATCCAAGATACATATTGAACACCAGTCAATATAGATCTCAAAAGAAAGACTCCAAGACATATTATAATCAAGCTTAACAACTTGAAACATAAGCAGAAACTCTGAAAGACAGTAAGACTCAAAGCAAAGCTAACATTCAGAGGGAAACCCTGTAGGCTTTCATCAGATTTCTCAGCAGAAACAATGCTGGCACAGAGACAGGGGCATGACACATGACACATTCAAAGCCTTGAAGGAGAAGAACCTCCAACCAAGAATTAGATATCCTGCAAAACTATTTTTCAAACATGAAAATGAAATTAAGACATTCACAGATAAACAGAAACTCAGAGACTTTGTAAAAACCAATCCAAAGGTACAAGAAATACTGAAAGAATCTCTTGGCTTGTAAGAAAAAACCCACTAATTTTATATTTTAGAAACAAATACAGGACACATGACTCAGAACCCTATTCAGTTAGGGAAGGCTCCAAATTCAATCACAACTATTATAGTGAAAGAAATGATCTGATGATCATCTCATGAAAACTATGATGCCATCATTTTAAAAAAGAGTGATGTAATACAGTCATTGCAGTCCTTCCAGATACAGAGGAAGGTAATAAGACTGGTAGTAATTAAAATTCATTTATACATAGTTTATTAAGAGGGATTATAGGGGCAACCTTAAAGTACAATAAAGATGCAACATATCAAATCAAGAAATGTAGTGTAGGAGTCTCAACAACCATACAATTAACCCTGAAAAGGGTGAAAAATCAATTCACGAAGAACATCCCATAACAGATTAATAAGAACAACAGAGAAAATATCAACACAAAAATAAACATATCACAGTGGCAGCACTGAAAACATACCTATCAATAATTACATTGAATATGAATGAATTCAACACTCCAGTAAAGAGACATTGAGTGACATCTTGGATCAAAAGACACAATGCATCCATATGTTGCCTACAAGAAACTCACCTTAGACTTAAAGATAGGAACAAACTGAAAATTAAAGGATGGAAGAATATGTATCAAGCTGACAATGAACAAAGAAGAGCAGGTGTGGCAATTCTAATCTCCGACAAAATCAATTTTAATGTAAAATCCACCATCATGGATAAAGAAGGACACTATTTACTGCTGAAAGATTCAACACATGGGCAGGACTTAACAACATTAAATATTTATGCACCTAATATTAGAGCACCTAAAGACATTGAAGACACACTGACTACACTCAAAAATGAGATAGATTGCTTCACAATAATAGTGGGAGACCTCAGCACTCCACTCTCAGTATTGGACAGATCGTCCAGAAAAAAGCTCAGTGAAGACACAGAAGACCCTATTGCCACAATTAACTAACTAGACCTTATCGACATATGTAGAACTTTCTATCGATCAGCAAACAGCTACACCTTCTTCTCCAGTGCACATGGAACTTTCTCCAGAATAGACCATGTGTTAGGACATAAAGCAATTCTCAACAAAATCCATAACACTGCATTAATGCAAAACATCTTCTCAGATCATAAAGCCATGAAAGTCAATATCAATAGCAGAAAAACATAGATAGAATGTGGAACTCATGGAAACTGAACAATATCTTGCTCAAAAAACCATGGATTATAGAAGAAATCAAGGATGAAATAAAGAAATTTATGGACTCCAATGAGAATGAAAACACTTCCTACCAGAACCTACGGGATACAGCCAAAGCAATACTCAGAGGTCAGTTTATCTTCATAAATGCACACATCTGGAAGGAAGAAAGAAACCAAATCAAGGAACTAACCCTACAGCTTGAACAAGTAGAGAGAGAACAAAAAAGGAACCCCTGAGGCACCAGAAGAAAACAGATCATAAAGATTAGAGCAGAACTACGTGAATTAGAGAATAGAAGAAGAATTAAAAAAAATTGAAAAGACAAAAAGCTGGTTTTTGGAAAAGATCAACAAAATTGACAAACCATTGGCTAAACTTACTAAAGAAAAATGAGAAAGGTAACAAATAACCCAGATAAGAAATGAGAGGGGAGTTTTCGTAACAGATCCAACAGAGATCAAAAATATCATAACAGAATACTATAAAGTCTGCATTCTAACAAATTTGAAAACCTAGAGGAAATGGACAAATTCCTAGATTCATATCACCTATCAAAGTTACCACAAGGTGAAGTAGAACTTAAGAAACAAAGGAAGAGATTGAAAAGGTCATCAAAATGCTACCAACCAAAAACAGCGCTTGCCCAGATGGCTTCACCACAGAATTCTACCAAGCTTTTAGAGAAGAGTTATCTCCAATACTCCCGAGACTATGTCACAGTATAGAAAGGGATGGAATACTCCCAAATTCATTCTATGAAGCCAGCATAACCCTGGTACCAAAGCCAGGGAAAGACCCAACCAAAAAGGAGAACTACAAACCAATATCACTTATGAATCTAGATGAAAATATCTTCAGCAAAATTCTTGCCAAAAGAATATAACAACATATCAAAAAATAATCCATCATGACTAAGTTGAATTCAGACCAGGGATGCAAGGCTGGCTCAACATCAGAAAAACAATTAACGTGATCAACCGCATAAATAGTACAAAAGACAAGAATCGCCTGATTTTGTCCATTGATGCAGAAAAGGCATTTGATAAAGTCCAACACCAACTTATGGTAAAAACTCTTAGCAAAATAGGAATAGAAGGGAAATTCCTCAACACAATAAGGACCCTTTATACAAAATTAACTGCCTACATCATCCTGAATGGAGAGAGACTGAAACAATTTGACTTGAGAATGGGAACTAGACAAGGATGTCCACTCTCACCTCTCCTATTCAACATTGTATTAGAAGTTCTAGACAGAACAATTAGACAAGACCAAGGAATAAAGGGAATCTGCAAAGGCAAAGAAGAAGTAAAAATCTGTTTGCAGATGATATGATTGTATATGCAGAGAATCCTAAAGAATCCATAAGTAAACTACTCAGACTGATACAGAGTTCAGGAAAGTCTCAGGATACAAGACAAATGTAACTAAATCAGTAGGATTCCTTTATAACAACAATGAGATTGCTAGTGAGGAAATCACCAAATCGATACCATTTACTATATAGCCCCTAACAAGATAAAGTACCTAGGAATAAATCTAATCAGGGAAATAACACACCTTTACAAAGAGAACTACAAGACCTTATTACCAGAAACTAAGAAAGACTTATGTAAATGGAGACACCTACCCTGGTCCTGGATAGGAAGACTTAATATTATGAAAATGTCTATTTTACTCAAAGTAGTCTGCTTATATGACACAACCCCAATACAACTTCCAGTGAAATTTTCTAATGAAATGAAGAAACAAATCACCAACTTTGTTTGGAAAGGGAAGAACCCCTGGATAAGTAAAGCGCTACAGAAGAAGAATACACTGGGAGGCCTCTCATCAACCTGACTTTGGAACCTATTACACTGCCACAGTAGTTAAAACAGCCTGGTACTTGTACAAGAAGAGACTGATAGACCAATGGAACACAACTGAGAACCCAGAGATGACACCATCCACCTATTAACAGTTGATATTTGACAAAGGCCACAAGACATTAAGCTGGGGTAAAAACAAACTCTTTAACAAATGGGGCTGGCAAAATTGAATATCTATCTGCAATATATTCAAACAAGATCCATATCTTACACCTTATACAAAAACCAACTCAAACTGGATAAAAGACCTAAATATTAAATTTGAGATGATAAAGCTCATCCAAGAAAAAGTAGGAAAAACAATGGAAGCTTTAATGCACAAAGCAGACAGACTCAAGATCTGTCAAACAAACCCACAAACAACAGAAGAAAATATAGATGAATGGGAACTACTAAGAATCAAACACTTTTGCTCATCCAAAGACTTTATTAATGGAATTAAAAGGCCACCTACAGAATGGGAAAAAATATTTGGCAACTATAAGCCAGACAGATGCCTGATGTCCATAATCTATAAAGTACTACAAAATATCAATAAGAAAAAGATAAATAATCCAATCAAGCAATGGGCAAAGGAGATGGACAGACACTTCTCTAAAAAGCAGATCCAGGCAACTAAAAAACACATGTAGACATGCTCATGATCATTAATTATTAAAGAAATTCAAATCAGAACGACAATGAGAAACCATCTCACCCCAACAAGTTAGGCCATGATCCAAAAAAACACAAAACAACAAATGCTGGAGAGGCTGTGGAGAAATTGGAATTCTCCTACACTGTTGGTGGGATTGCAAAATGGTGCACCCTCTTTGGAAAACTATCTGGCACTTCCTTAAAAAGCTAGATGCAGATATACTATTTGACCCAGTAATTCCACTGCTCAGAATATATCCTGTAGAATCCATGCCATTCACACTAACTGATACATGTACACAACAGTTTATTGTGGCACAGTCCACAATAGCAAAAAATAGAACCAACCCAGATGCCCAACAACGGAGGAATGGATAGGTAAACTATGGTATACATACTCAATGGAACACTATGCAATGATAAAGAACAATGATGATTTTAAGAAACATCTTATAACCCGGTTTCAGTTAGAGGACTTTATATTGAGTGAAAGTAGTCAGCAACCAAAGAACAAATATTGTATGAGACCTCTATGACAAGAAATTAAAAGCAGATTCATGCACAGAAGAAAAGGCTCTTTGCCAGCTGCAAAGTTAGGGAGAGGGGAGTGTGAGGGGGAGGGTTTAGATTAGATAGTTGATAGAAATTTGGTTGAGTGAAATCTGTGACAGCACACACTAGAAAGAAGATCGACATTAACTGGACTTCAGCATAATGTGATTATTCTTCCCATCTTAACCCAATATTCAAAGCACAGAGCAGCTTGAGTGGAAGGTTTGTGACAATTGTCTCAGGGGAAATAGAGGCCAATTGGCACAACTAGCATTTTGATAAGAGAGCCTTTTGCAGCTCACATTGTTGAGTTGCATCTGGGGTCTTAAAAGCTGCCAAGCTGCCATCTGAGAGTGCAGCAAATGGTCCCAACTCAGCAGGAATGGATGATCACCAAGGACTAAAATGACATGGGGGGAAGAGAACCCAGAAGACAGACAGATCCATGTGAGTGGGTGACTACATCAACTTGTGACCAGAAGAACTGGATGATGCCTGGCCACCACCAGTGATAGCTGTGATTAAGCTCGCAAAGTTGAGTCTCACTGGCAACACAAGAGAAAAAGGGGTACTCCCTGAGATCTCCACTAAAAGACTGCAATTGATGGTCCAGGGGCCTTGGAGTTCCCATGGGAGAATGGCCCCTGGCCCTGATGCTGCCCTGTCCATAAATCATAATGGAGATCAACTTATCAGACAGGAATAGATTGGACTTGGCAACAAAGAGTGATCATATTGTGTGTGCGCTTGATGCTTCTATGCATCTATAGGAGATTGTCCTGCTGACCTCTTACAGGAGGCAGGGTGTGTGTGGAGAGGAAGCGACAGGAGATTGTTGGGAGGAAAAGACATGTACAGAGCAGACAGGAACAGTGTGCTGTCACCAGGAAGGCAGAGCGGTGGGAGCTGCATATAATTAAGCATGTGAATTTGCATAGAAAGTATATTGTCACTCAATCATAATAAAACAAACAAATAAATAAATAAAGCCAGCCAAGTGCTGTGAGTTGGATCCAACAGGCTACAAAAAAAAAAAAAAATGTCACTGGAGTTAGTGTTCAGATTGCATCGTGTGTGTAGATCGCTTTGGGTAAAATACACATTTTCACAATATTAAGTCTTCTTATCCACGAGCAGTGTAGGTTTCTCCATTTATGTAAGTCTCGGTTTCTTGTGGTAAGGTCTTGTAGTTTGCTTTGTATAAATCTCTTACTTCCCTACTTAGAGTAACTCCTAGGCATTTTATTTTCTTGTGGGATATATAGTAAATGGCATTGATTTAGTGATTTCTTCTTTGTTGATATAAAGGAATTCTACTGATTTACTTATGTTTATCTTGTATCCTAATACTTTGCTGAACTCTTCTATTAGTTTGCTTAGTTTACTTCTGGATTCTTTAAGTTTCTCTGTGTATACAATCATATTACCTGCAAATAGATAGATTTTTCTTCTTCTTTGTCAATGCAGATGCCCTTTGTTTCTTGGTCTAGTCTAATTGCTCTGGCTAGAACTTCTAGTCCAATGTTGAATGTGAGAGGTGAGAGTGGGATTCTTATCTATTCCCCATTCTCAAGGGGAATTCTTTCAGTGTCTCTCCATTCAGAATGATGTAGGCGGTTAGCTTTGTTTAGATGGCCCTAATTGCACTGAGGAATTTGCCTTGTAGTCCTACTTCACTGAGAGTTTTTGGTATGAATTGGTGTTGGACTTTGTCAAAAGTCTTTTCTGCATCAATTGATAAGATCAAGTGATTCTAACCATTTATATTATTTATGTGGTTGATCATGTTAATTGCTTTTTTGATGTTGAACCAGCCTTGTAACCCCGGTATGAATCCAACATGGTCGTCATGAATCATTTCTTTGTTATGTTGTTGAATTCCAGTGGCAAGGATTTTGTTGGAAATTTTTGCATCTGGGTTCATGAGTGATATTGGTCAACAGTTCCCCTTTTTCATTGGATCTTTCCCTGGCTTTGGCATCAGGTGATGCTGGCTTCCAAGAATGAATTCAGGAATATTCCATCCCTGTCTATGCTGTGAAGTAGTCTCAGTAGTATTGGGGTTAACTCTTCTCTAAAAGCTTGGTAGAATTCTGAGTTGCAGCCATCTGGGCCAGGCCTCTTTTTGATTGGTAGGTTTTGGATGACTTTTTCAATCTCTTCCTTTATTAAGTTGTTCTAGCTCTCCTTGTGGTAATTTTGGTAGGTGATATTAATCTGGAAGTTTGTCCATTTCCTCTTGGTTTTCAAATCTGTTGCAGTCTTTAGTAGTATTCTGTTATGATACCTTGTGACATCTCCCAGCTCCTTTCTTATTCAGGTTATTTGTTCCCTCTCCTTTTCTTTCTTTCTTTTTCTTTTTTCTTTTTTTTACTATGTTTACCCAATGGTTTGTCAATTTTGTTGATATTTTCAAAAAACTAGCCTTTAGTCTTATCAATTTTTTCAACTGTTCTTTTATTCTGTAATTCACTTAGTTCTATTCTAACCTTTATGATCTGTTTTCTTCTGGTGACTGAAGTGTTCCTCTGTTGCTCTCTTTCTACTTGCTCAAGCTGTGGTGTCAATTCTTTGGTTTGGGTTCTTTGTTCTTTCTGGATGTGTGCATTTATACAGAAAAATTGACCTCTGAATACTGCTTTGGCTGTATCCCATAGGTTCTGGTAGGATGTGTTTCCATTCTCATTTGAATGTATAAATTCATTTCATTCTTGGTTTCTTCTATAAGTCAGGGCTTTTTGAGCAAGGTGATGTTCAGTTTCCATAAGTTCCAATTTCTAGCTATGTTTTTTCGATTTTGACTTTTACAGCTTTGTGTTCTGAGAAGACGCTTTGCAATAATTCAGTGGTTTGGATTCAGTTGAGATTTGCTTTATGTTCTAACATACGGCCTATTCTGGAAAATGTTCTGTGTGCATTGGTGAAAAAGGTGTAGTTATCTGTTGATGGATGAAAAGTTCTGTATATGTAGATGAGGTCTATTTGGTTAGTTACCACAACAAGATCTTCTGTGTCTTAACTGAGCTTTTTCTAGAGAATCTGTCTAATACTGAAAGTGGACTGTTGAAGTCTCCCACTGTTATTACACAGTGATCTATCTCATTTTTCAGTGTAGTCAGTGTTTCTTCAATGTATTTAGATGCTCTAGTATTGGGTACATAAATATTTAATGTTGTTAAGTCCTGCTTGTGCGTTGATACTTTCAGCAATATACAGTGACCATAGTTGTTCACGATCGTGGATTTTATATTAAAATCTATTTTATCTGAGATTACGATTGCCATACAAGCTCTTCTTTGTACATTGGTCTATGACCTTCCATCCTTTAATTTTCAGTTTGTTTATATCTTTAAGTCTAAGATGAGTTTTTTTGTAAGCAACCTATAGCAGGTACACATCTTTTAATCCAGGACATCACTCGCTGTGTCTTTACTGGAGCATTCAGGCCTTTTACATTCGTTGTAATTATTGAGAGGTATGTGTTTAGTGCTGTCATTTTGATGTATTTTTTTTTGTTGGTGTTTTCTCATTACTTTTAGTATTTTGTTCTGGGTTATTCTTAATGGATTTATTTTCCATCTTTTTCAGCGTTGGTTTTGTGTTTGTTGAGACTCCTGTGTTACATTTCTCATTTTGCTATATTGCATCTCTACTGTGCTTTGCAGATACCCCAAGTTTAAATCCAATTTTAACTTCTACATATCTTATTAACTTCATCTTCGTGTGGTAGGACTATAACTACTGTAGTATATCCTTCTTTTTAATGTGATAGTATGATAGTTTTCGTGGTATGATCACTGGATTCCTTCTTTTAATATTACAGCTTTGATTGAGTTTTGTGCCTTCTTTAACTGTGTAGGTTACTGGATGTTGTGTCCTGCATTGCCTCCTTAAATGTAGACGTAATGGTTTGTTTTTCTAAGCAAAGAGCTTCTTTCAGTATTCCTTGTAGCTTTGGTTCTGTTTTCACAGATTCTCTAAATTTCTGTTTATCTGCAAATGTCTTAATTTCATCTTCATATTTAAAAGACAGTTTTACAGGATACATAATTCTTGGTTGGAAGCTTTTCTCCTTCAAGGCTTTGAATGTGTTACCCCACGGCCTCCGTGCCAACGTTGTTTCTGCTGAGAAGTCAGACCAAAGTCTACAGGGATTCTCCCTGAAAACTAGCTTTGCTTTGAGTCACTGCCTTCAAGAGTTTCTGCTTATGTTTCATTTTATTAAGCATGATTATAATACGTTTTTGTGTCTTTCTTTTGGGGTCTACTTTTTGTGGCATTTGATACACATCTTGGATATCTATGTTCTCCTCTTTCATAATTTCAGAGAAGTTTTCTGTCAGCAACTCAATAACAATACTCTCTGTGTTTTCAGGTGTCCCTCCCTGTTCAGGAACTCCAGTTAATTGTAGATTGTTCCTTTTGATAGAGTTTCACATGTTTCCTAATGCTTCTTCATTTTTCTTGTTTCTTTTCTCAAATTCCTCCTCATAAATGCTGATCTCAGTAGATCTGTTTTTGAGGTTGATGAGTATAATTTTCAGTTGTTCAATTCTGCTCTTTTGGCTTTGAATTGAGTTGTCTAATTCTGTAATTTTTTTATTGATCTGTTGGATCAGAATGCTGGTGTTCTGTCAGTTCAGACAGCTTGTTTAATTTTTCATTTTGCTCTGCTACATTTTGTATAATGTCTAGGAGGCTCCACACATAATTCTTTTGTACTGGATGTCTGATAGTTTCAGAAAAGCTTCTTCATCTCTGAAGTTGTCTGAGTCTTTATTCTGGGAGGCTTCTGGAGCCACAATTAGATGTTTCTTTCAATGTCTGGCTAGCGTTTGTTGCTTTGGGGACATCTGGAGGCTGGTTAATTTCTCTGGTACTGCCTCACCATAAGCTGAAGCACAGTTCTGAGAAGGGAGTTGGTCATCAGCAACCTCTATGTACTCCAGTGACTGGGCCCAGTGAACTCTCTGGGGTAGCAGTCTCCAGCTCCTGGCTGGCAAAGACGTGACCCTACTTATGGAGTCAATGGGGGGGGTTGATGGCTGATCCTATGATATGGGTCAGTAAAGGCTAGAAGAGATGCTATTGGCCTGCACTGCAGTTATTTCTCCAGGCAGTCTCATTTTCAAAAAACTAAAAGCTATCTAACAATTTCCAAAATCAGTCAGCTCATCAGGTGTGGCAAACTCTTCCAGCTGACAATGGGGGCACATCTTCAGGCCTCCCCAGATGCTGTGATGTAGTTTAAAGTAGGGTCAGGCTATTTCCCTGATGTCATCCCCTGCTAGGGCCCACCCATAAGGCTACATTGTGCTAAGTTAACCTTTATGCTGGAAAAGTGCTCCCCCACTGGCACTGCCTCCCAGTCCAGGAATTAGCCCCTGCTAAGGCCTCTGGTTGAGTAACTCCACCTCCCAGTCAAACAAGATCGCTTCCCTGTCAAGCTGTCCTGCTTGCAGTGAAATAGCCAAATCTATGGCAGAGGTCTGAAAAGAGAGGGTGGAGGGGCTGTGGTGCTCTGAATCTTGAGCTGGGCTCTCAAAATGTCGCTGTTCCACCCATTGATAACTTTAATACTGCAGCTCAGTGTAGCAGCCAGTTAAGCCCATCTCCTGCATGCTGGTCAACAAAAAGAAAAAAAAACAAAGTTAAAAGCACCAGTTACTGTCAGTCCCAGGAGCCAGCTATTCAGCAAGAGCAGGAGTCAGCAAAAGAGAAGAAGTTTCCCATTCAGTGGCATGTAGTCCAAACTGACAGCCCTGTTCTGTGTCCTAGGGCTCACTGGGTGTCCAGAAAGTTCCATTTAATTATCAATCCAGGCCTCAGTTTTCAGAGGGAATTAAGGAGATGTGCGTCTAGTCCGCCATCTTGAGTCTACCTCCTATAACACATTTTAACATTTCTTCATTGTTTTTAGTGATGTCCTGTTCTCTCTCAGGAAGGCATTCTCCATATTGCTCTGACTGCATACATCACTTCCTGTAAGATGCAGCTCAGATGCGCTATGGGAGGACTTCCTCATGCAGAATTAATGTCTACCTTTTCCCTTTTCTTCTAATCTGCTCATCGCACTAAACATCCTGTTTTATGATGGCTTGTCTGTCTGTTTTCTCCACTACATTCTGAGCATCTTGTGGTTGAGCTTGGTCTTACTAATCTTTGTATCACATGGGTTCAGCAGCGTGCATAACACATAATAAGTGCTTGTCAGTCACTTTGGCCTTGAGTTGAAACGAAGTGAATCCAACTGAAAAAACATTAAGGATGAAAGCTCTACAGTTTCCATGACAAACAGGTTTATTGCAGGCTTTGTTAGTTTGGATACTAGGAACCCCAGAAAAAGAATCAAATAATTCACTCCCTTATATCGTGGTCCCAGGAATACACGTTGAACTAAGACATAGAAATCAGGTGATGGAGACAGCAGCTGTACATAATTACCAGTTACTGACCAAATAATAGTTGATTCAATGCTCTGTCACTCTTTCCTACTTTTCACATGATCTATTTCTTCTCAAGGTAATCATTAAAACTTAAGTAGGTTAATGATTTTCATTTTATCCTCTTTTTGTTCAGTATTTAGAGACAGACCTATGGGGTAATGAAATTGCATAATCTCCTAAAACATTCTGAGTCCTTCACTGACTGTCAGATGAAAACATTTGCTATGCCTTTGCCCAGGGTTTCCTCCATTCCCATCTGGGAAATTACCATCTGTTTCTGAATCTCTTCCCAACTTCTTTTGTGAACAAAAGGGCAAGTTTTCAATTCAGTAATTTTCTCAATGTCTGCTTCCCTTGTTGATAATTTTTTTTTTCTTTTTCTGCTTTCATTTGTGAACTCCTTATATCCTTTGCTCACCTATCACTCAACACAGATCTCTGTGTTGCTTGAGTTTATCTTGGAAAGAGTACTGTATCTGAGAGGTAATCTCCCATGGATCCTGTAGATCAAATCTCTTTCTGTTATTTTTCCAGTGGATAAACAGAATCTTCACTCCTGAACTGCCATTATAAGAGGAAAACTGGCCACACATTTGGGTGAAGGAAAAACAATTGGTTACTGAGAAATCTGAACAAAATTCTTTAGTATTCTTTTCATCAAGGCAACCAGCCATGTTTGTGTCTGTTGTTTGCAAGCTGGGTGAATCAAAAAATGCCATAGGTCAGCTTTGCTACCCTAATCTATAATTTATAGGCAAGTGTAGATTCCCTTTTCCTTCGATGCCATGCCCAAACTCAGAATGTAAAATTATCAAGATGTTATTTTATATTGCAACATTTGCATTCAGGGTCCATAGAGTGCTGAAGGGTGATTAGCGTTTTTGCTTCAGCTACATTAGATGGAAGTTCTGCCTGTGAGAGGACCATGTACATGTATGTCTTGGCTGCTGTGGATACAGTTGAAAAAGTCTACAAAGTGCCCAGGAACTGTATGTTCTTCAGCAGTTTGAAGACTCTAGGAAAGCTGCAGTCATACACTAGAGTTTCTGTAATGTTTTACTGAAGAGTGTTACCAGTTTCTTTTGGTGTATTGGTTTCCAGATACCAAGACAAAAAGAGGGTGAGGGGAAGAATGGAAATGACAAATGGCTGTCATGTGCTTTAGCTCCCAAGCATAAAATTGGGTCTCAAGCCAGAGGAGTGAGTTTTCTTTGGGTCTATGCCAGCAAAATGAAACCCCAAGAACCCAGTCTTTGGATATGTCATTATCTAACAAGCTGAAGGAAATGGATGACATGATGCTGACTAAATGAGATGAATTTTGCTCTATAATTTACGTGAACATCAAGCAACAGTTAAAATGCCAATTAATTTCAGAATCTACTTGTCAAATTATCTGGACAGTGAGAAAAAAGGCACAACATACACAAATCCTGCACTGTAATAAGAAGTTTGGTCTAGATACCCTGGCAATGATCATTAATTTTGCTATGTTTTGATTTACTGTTTGTGTTAATGTATTCTAGTATGTCTGAGAATATGAAAGTAACACCTGGTGTGCTCTGAGCAAATACTTCTCTGTTTCAGGAGGAAAGCCAAAGGGGACACACAGCTGAACCTGAAGCATCATTATAAATAGGCTCCAGGGAATTAACTCCTCAGATTTCTGAGAACAAAACAAAGTCAGAGAAAATACACAAATGTATCAACTTTTCTTGTATGCAAAAGATACCTGAAAAGAAATGTGCTCAAAAGTTTGTTTTGGAGTAGTTTGCAAACCAGACCAAGTTTTCACTGCTTAAATTTGTTCGCATGAAAATACCCTTCAGGTACACATATATACATACATACATCTATATGTGTGTGTGTGTGTATATATATATATATATATACACATACATACATCTATATGTGTGTGTATATACATATGTATGTATATATGTACACCTGAAGGATATTTTCATGCCATATATATGTACACACACACACATCCCACAAGTATACACACACACATTTATAATTCCCTAACACAAACAGTAAGGCAAATTTCAAAAAAAAAGAAGAGGGGGGCTTGTGCTCAGAGCTTTAATTTTGCTGACATCTTAAGACTGTCAAAGGTAGATATTCCTTCTCAAATTATGCCTGCCGGAGCCAGGCATATCATATACTGTGCTAGACAAGTGTCCTTGCAAAGGGGAAGCTGTTGACTTCATACTCCTTGCAGCCAGCGCTTCAGCTCCCAGTGCCTCTGTGATCAGCATTTCCTTCCTTTTGTGTAATTGAAATCTGGCAACTCACGTGTTTAGCTTATTAGACAAAGAGTCTCCAAGAAGAACAGTAGAGGCAAGTAGAATCTCTTTTCTCGAAAGACCTGAAAATGTAGCATCCTCACAATGAGAAAAGCTGCTAGATTATTTTAAACTTGTGTATCCCAGACCTGCATCAAATCTAGTAAAGAAAGAGAAATTGACTTCTTGGATTTTCTGGGAAAAAAATACACTCAATCCGTCCCATCTTTGGATTCCATTCTTCTTTTTTAAAGCTTACATGCTTAGTTTTACTTGAGTCTAGCTGGCCCTTGCCACTCGTGTTAGAGCTCACTGCCAATGAGAAGATCACTAATCACACTATGCCATTTTCATTGCAAAACTCATCTTAAAACCTATTGGCAATTGTGGCAAACATTTCTGAGGTGCAATAAGAGTAAGACAGAATCATTGTCTTTATTCCCTGACATTTAAAGGGGCAAAGTGGCTTCCTGTTTATTGCCTTTCTGGGACTGGATGGTCCTGGGAGCAGTCTCAGCCTTCACCTGGAAGTGGAAGTTGATAACATGTAGTCTGTGAATTCAGATACATTGAAAATACATTCCTAGCTCCACCAGAGTTGCTGGTGAGCATTCAGCTGGAGTTCTCAAGTGCAGTAAGCAAACCCAGTGGTCTGTTGAGTTCACATTTTGGCTGATAAGTATACTGCTAAATGCTCTTTGGAGTGGTGCCAGGAGAAAAATAAACAGCAGAAGAACTTACTCTCTAAGTATCTGTCTTTTTGCCAAATTGTACAAGGAAAATATGTTTAAAAGGGTAAAAGTGATAGGAGGATGTGTTTTTATTACATATAAGCGCATCAGATCCTGGCTTTTTAAAACCCATTAAAAGCAACATGAAGTATTTAAAACCAGCAGCAATCACCTTGGTTGGTTACTGATTTACAAGATTAAAAAACATTCCGAACTGAAGATGAATGTACATGAGTAAACACAGGTTCCTGAAAGAATCTTTGTCAATTTCTTGTAGGTCTGTTCTGTGAGGTGGTTCAATATCTTAAGGAAATACGTCTGCATGTAAGTGAGGAGGAGGTGCTGATGCCCAGCATTATCCCCAAGAAATTCAGACCGTTGTTTCACAGTCATTGTGCAGAGCCTTACAAAATACTCAGACTTGTTTTAAAATCTCTGGAAGGCACGGGACAGTGACAGGACATGTTTTTAAGCCACATGTGCATTGTGAGCTCCTTTGCTGGATTAAGGAGAGTACTTCCTTTGTTCTGTTCCCTGCTGGTTTGATCACTCAAAGTTTCTGGAATACAAGCAAGTCATTACACCAGCAAGGTGGAATTAGCATCATTGTCACCACCACAGCTAGTACTTAGGGTTATCTACTCTGCAGCAGGTCCAATCCTAATACACAAGGAGTCCCCGAGTGGTGTAAATGATTAACGTACTTGGCTGCTAACTGAAAGGTTGAGGTTTAAGTCCATCCAGAGGTACCTCAGAAGAAAGATCTTGCATCTACATCCACAAAATCAGAAATTCAGAGCCCTAGACAGTTCTACTCTGATACATACAAGGTTGCCATGAGTTGAAATCAGCTCAATGGCAACTGTTATATGAATTCCTTGAATCATTCCAACAACCATGTGAGATATTAAGATACTGTCTTTACCTCCATGGAATAGATGCAGAAATGAAGGCTGAAGAGGACTTACTAACTTGCTGAAGTTCTCTGCAGTGTGTATAAGATAAAAATCCAGCTGGTCTGCTTTCAGCACAAGAACTAGCATCCTTTGTGCATTCACTTTGAAATCATCTCCTGTTGGGTATCCCTTTCCAAATTTCATAGTTTGGGGTAGGGAAAAAAACCTTTTAAACTGACAGAGACTTTTATTTATTTGCATTATAAAAGAAATAATATGATAGCTGCATAATAAATGTGCCTAAAGATAAGAAGAGGAAGATGAGAGATAGTTATAATACTGGTGAGAGTTAAAGAATAGATTCCTAGTACATTTGTCTTTATTAGAATGAGGCTTCCCAGGTGTCACCTTCAGTAGATCTCTAAATCTTCCATTTGGGAGTGTGGCTGGAGGGTGGATAAAGGTCACATAATAATGAAATCAGAAATGCAATTGACTAAGGTGGTGTTTGCCTCTGTGAGATAAGGCTTCTTCCCTCAGCAAGTGACTCCCAGTCCTGATAATTCTCTACTGTGGTATACGGTGGTGGAGGGGGTTGAGGGCAAAAGTTTCTGAAAAACCACTCTGGTAGTTCTGAAGCACATTCATAAGAATACATGACTTTGGCCACTGATAAACCCCTAGATTTTTAAGGATCACAAACTGTGTCTACTCTTAATGAAACTTCAAAGCCCTGACACAACTCTGCGCTTAGTCAGGGCTTCCTTGAACTTAAGGAGAAGATCATGGCACTGTCAGTGAAAGTGAGGCAGAAGAGGTACCCCTGAACAACTCTGTCTCACATCCTGCTTCCTGTTACCCATATGTTTCAGATGCCACCTGCACATATGCAAATTACCAGATAGCATTAGGCCTTCTTTTATGTTTTTGTTTTATTTTAGTTTGGCTTTGTAAGTAAGAAGGTTTCTGAGACCAGATGAGAGAAGGACAAATTGCCAGGTGAAGAAAGATAGCTTTGCAAAGCTAGACCCTCTCTGTCCTGGGACACTTGGGCATCTCAGCAGCTTCATCTTCAGCACTCTACAAAGCTTCCTTGTTGCTGTGTTTCAGTGGGTCAGGTAGGTTATGCAATTGCCACCCCTCATCATAATATCTTTCACTCATGATTTTTGTCTCCTTTGTGTTCTGTAGCTGAGTACCTGGACCTGCCTCAAAAAGCCATTTCAGACTGATGCCTCTTTTGAAAGGTCCAGCTCGCTGTCAGTTGCAGCTTTGTCCTGGATGCTGCCTCTGGATCTCTCTGAGACCACCTTACATTCTATCTATTGGGCCCAGGACTTGTTATCCCAGCTCAGCCACTGGTGCTCCAAAAGGGAAGTTGCAGAAAGAAACATAAAGGTCAGGCTTTATTTTATTTACATGAACCAAGTTTCCAGTGCTTATCAACAGGAAGGAGCTGCTGAAAATAGCCCTGGAATAGTAGTATTGTAGTATTATTTTAAATTTCTGTATTGACTTTCAGTGGCCTCTGCATTTTACACCCTAGCTGATTGGATGTATATGTTCCCAGGTAATTTCTTGATTTTCTCTGTCTTCTAGTGCCACATGTACACAATCACTCAGCTAGAGGCTTGAGATTTCTTCCCTGCATATATCAGCATATCAGAAAACAGTAGAGTGAAATCAAAACTATTATAACAGAATACTACAAAAGACTGTACTCTAACAGATTTGAAACCTGAGAGGAAATCAACAAATTCCTAGATTGACATCACCTACCAAAATGAACACAAAGAAAAGGAGAACAACTTAATAGACCCATCACAAAGGAAGAGTTTGAAAAAGTCATCGAAACACTACCAACCAAAAAAAGCCCTGACGCAGATAGCTGTACCGTAGAATTCTACCAAGCTTTTAGAGAAGAGTTAAGCCCAATATTACTGAGACTATTTCACAGCATACAAACGGATGGAATACTCCTAAATTCATTCTATGAAGCCAGTATAACCCTGCTACCAAAGCCAGGAAAAGATCCAACAACAAAAAAGGAGACCTATTGGCCAATATCACACATGAACCCAGATGCAAAAATCTTCAATCAAATCCATTCCAGTAGAATTCAACAACAGATTGAAAAACTATCTCATGACAACCAAGTTGGATTCATACCAGGGATGCAAGGCTGATTCAACATTAGAAAAACAATTAATGTAATCAACCACATAAATAGCACAAAAAATAAGAGTCACCTGATCTCATCAACTGATGCAGAAAAGGCCTTTGACAAAGTCCAACACCCATTCGTGCTAAAAAAACTCTCAGCAAAATAGGAATACAAGGCAAATTCCTCAGTGCAGTTAGGGTCAACTATACAAAGCCAACTGCCTACATCATCCGGAATAGAATTACCCTTGAGAAGGGGGACTAGATAAGAATCCCACTATCACCTCTCCTGCTCAACATTGGACTAGAAGTTCTAGCCAGAGCAATTAGACAAGACCAAGAAATAAAGGGCATCCACTTCAGCAAAGAAGAAGTAAAAATATCTCTGTTTGGAGATGATATGATTGTAAACGCAGAGAATCCTAAAGAATCCACAACTACTCAAACTAAAGTATGAGGATACAAAATAAACATAACTAAATCAGTAGGATTCCTTTATACCAACAAAGAGATCATTCAAGAAGAAATCACCAAATCAATACCATTTACTATAGCCCCCAGGAAGATAAAATACCTAGGAATAAATTTAACTAAAGAAATAAGGGACCTATACAAAAAGAACTACAAGAACTTATTGCAAAAAACTAAGAGAGACTTACATAAATGGAGAAAGCTACCCTGCTCATGGATAGGAAGACTTAACATTGTGAAAATATCTATTTTACCCAAAGTGATCTACAGATACAGTGCAATCCCAACACAAATTCCAGTGACATTTTTCAATGAGCCAGAGAAGCAAATCACAAACTTTGTTTGGAAGGCGAAGAAACCCCGGAGAAACAAAGTACTACTGAAGAGGAGGAACACATTAAGAGGCCTCTCCCTATCTGACTTTAGAACCTATTACGCTGCCACAGTAGTCAAAACAACCTGGTACTGGTACAAAAACAGGCATATAGAACAATGGAATAAAGTTGAGATCCCAGAAATGCCACCATCCCCCTAAGAACAATCGACATTTGACAAAGGCCCTAAGATTTTAACTGGGGTAAAAATGGTCTCTTTAACAAAGGGTGCTGGCCAAATTGGATATCTGTCTGCAAAAAATTGAAACAAGACAGATATCTCATGCCTTCACAAAAACCAACTCAACATGGATAAAAGACCTACATATGAAACCTAAAATGATAAAGATAATGCAAGAAAAAATAAGATCAATAATGGAAGTTTTAATACACAATGTAGACAGACTTCAAAATCTGAGAAACAAAGCATGATCAACAGAAGAGAAAATAGGTAAATGGGACATACTAAGAACCAAACACTTTTGCTCATACAAAGACTTTCTCAAAAGAATTAAAACACCATCTACAGAATGGCCACTACATGTTGGACCGATATCTGATCTCCACAATCTACAAGGTACTGCAACATATCAGCAAGAAAAAGACAAAAAACCCAATTAAGCATTGGGCAAAGAGGATGGACAGACAGTTCTCTAAAGACACATGAGGAAGTGCTCACAATCACTAGCTATTAAAGAAATCCAAATCAAAAAGATGGTAAGATACCATCTCCCCCCAACAAGGTTGGCCGTGATCCAAAAAACACAAAACAACAGATGCTAGAGAGGCTATGGTAAAATTGGAATACTCTTACACTGCTGATGGGATTGCAAAATTGTACAACCTCTTTGGAACACAATCTGGAGCTTCCTTTAAAAGCCTGAAATTGACATACCATTGGCCCCAGTAATCCCACTGCTTGGAATATATCCTACAGAAGCAAGGGCAGCTACATGCACATGAATGTTTATTGCAGCACAGTCCACAATAGCAAAATGATGGAATCAAGCCAGATGCCCATCAACAGATGAATGGGTGAACGAGCTAGAGTGTATCTACTCAATGTAACAGTATGTAATGATAAAGAACAACGATGATTTTAGGAAGCATCTCATAACCTGGTCTCAATTAGAAGACATTATGTTGAGTGAAATCAGTCAGCGGCACAAGGACAAATATTGTGTGAGACTCTTACTATAAGGACTTAAAAACAGACTCATGTACAGAAGAAAAGTGTCTTTGATGGGTGTATGGGAGGCAATGGAGAGACAGTTGGTTATAGATTAGATAGTTGATAGAAATTTGGTTGGATGAAATTAGTGACAGCCCACATTAGAAAGAAGACCAATTTAACTGGACTTCAATATAACCTGAAAACTCTTCCAATCTTAACCCAATATTTCAAGGACAGAGTAGCAGGGGTGGGGGTCCAGGGACTATGTTCTCAGGGGACATTGAGGCCAAATGGCATAGCTAGCATATTGTTAAGAGAGCCTTCTGCACCCCATATTGGTGAGTGGCATCTCAGGTCTTAAAAGTGAGCACGCTGTCATCTGAGGTACACCAAATGGTCCCAACTCAGCCAGAAAATATGATCACCAAGGACAACAACATAGAGGAAAGAGGGCCCAGAAGACAGAGAGACCCATGTGAGTGGGTGACTACATCAATATGTGACCAGAAGAACCAGATGGTGTCTTGCCACTACTAATGGCAACTGCAATAGGCTCACAATTTTGAGTTCCAGTGGCAACATGAGAAAAAAAAATGGGTGCACCCTGAGAACTCCACTAAATGACAGCAATTCATGGTCCAAAGTCCTGGGGTTCCCCTGAGAGCTTGGCTCTTAGACCTGATGCTGCCTCAATTGTAGATCATCACTGCGGTCTACTCTTTGGACAGGAGTGGATTGGACACGGGGACACAGAATGACCATATCATGTGTGCATGCACTTTATGGTTCTATGCATCTATAGGATGTCATCCTACTGGCTTCATACTAGCAGGGAATGGAGAATGTGGAGAGGAGGGGGAGGAAATTGTTAACAGGATACGACATGTATGGAAAGGAAAGGAGGAGTGTGCTATCACGGGGCAAGGAGAGCAGAAGGAGCTGCGGATAGGCGGGCATGCAAATTTAAACTGAATTGTGCACTTTCACTCAGTCACAAAAAAAATAAGAAATAGTAGAACAACCAAAATGTCAAATGATGGTCTTCCCTAAAGCTGGATTCAATACTAATATTTAGCATAAATGTGAGATCCTTTCTAGGATAGAAGGCAGATTAAAAGTATTTTTAAAACCACCAAACACTACTGGAAGAAACCACAAGAAATCTACATAAATGGAAAACCATACCATAGTTATGGATAGGTAGACTCAACAGTGTGAAAATGACAATTCTAACCAAAGCAATTCACAGATACAATGTAATCCTGATTGAAACATCAGTGGCTTTCTTTAAAGGGATGGAAAAAGTTATTATTAACTTTATATGGAAAGGGAAGAATCCTGGATAAGCAAAGCACAATTGAAAAGAAAGAATAAAGAAGCAGGACTTGCACTATCTAATGTCAGAAACTATTACACAGCTGCAGTAGTCAAAACAGCTAGGTGCTGTTACAATGACAGATATAATGACCAAAGGAACAGAACTGAGAACTCAGATGTGTATCTATCAAACTGTTATCACCTAATCTTCAACAAGGGCCCAAAGGGAATATTATTTTTAACAAATGGTGCTGGCAAAACTGGATTTTCATATGCATAAAAATGAAACAGGGCCCATACTTCACAACATGTACAAAAACTAATTCAATATGGATCCAAGACCAAAATATAAAGCCCCAAACTAAAAAGTTCATAGAATAAAACATAAGATCAATGCTAGAAGCCCTAAAAATAGCATTAACTGGATAGAAACCATAAGCAACCATAAACAAACTTCAGAAGATAAGCCAGGTAACTGGAATCTTGTAAAAGTTAAACACTTGTGCTCATCAAGAGACTTCACCAAAAGAGTAAAAAGAGAACTTACAGAATGGCAGGAAAAATGGCTATTATATCAGACAGAGTTCTAATCACTAAAATCTACAAGAAAATTCAGCACCTCTATAACAAAAACATAAGCAACTCAATTAAAACTGAGCAAAGGAAATGAACAGACTCTTCACCAAGGAAGAAATTCAAGCAGCCAATAGACACATAAAGAAATGTTTGCAATTACTAGCCACTAGAGAAATGCAAATCAAAACCACAGTGAGATGCCAACTCATCTCTGCATTATTGATACCAATCACAAAAACAGGAAACAATAAATGTTGGAGAGACTGTGGGGAGACTGGAACTCTCATATGCTGCTGTTGGGAATGCAAAAAGATATAACCATTTTGGAAAACAATATCATGCTTCTTTAGAAAGCTAGAAATAGAAATAATACATGATCCAGCAATCTCAGTCCCAGGAATATAGCCTAGAGAAAGAGGAGTTGTTGTACAAATGGACACATGCACCTAGACATATGCACACCCACGTTCACTGCAGCATTGTTCCACAATAGCAAAAAGGTGGAAACAACCTAGATGTCCACCAATAGATCAATGGATAAACTGTGGCACATACACATAAGGAGGTATTGCTCAACAATGATGAACAACAATGAATCTGTGAAGTACCACATAACATGGAGGAAACTGGAGGGCATTATGCTGAGTGAAATAAATCTATCACCAAAGGACAAATATTGCATGAGGCTACTATTACAATCTTTCATGGTTACTAGTGAGGAACAAGATAGTGATGGAAAAACACTAACTAGACAATAGCTAAATGGTAACTTTGATGAAGGGTAAGACAGTAATACACAATAGTGTGGAAGCCAGCTTGTACAAAGCAAGGCCAGAAAACCAGAAAACCAAGCCATTGCTGCTGAGCTGATTCTAACTTATAGTGACCTTATAGGAGAGAGTTAAACTACCCCAAATGGTTTCCAAGGACTGCCTGGTGGATCCAAGTAGCAATCCTTTTGGTTAAAAATCATAGCTCTTGGGGGGCAGAGTCAAGATGGTGGACTAAGCGCATGTCTCCTTATATCCCTCTGAAAACGAAGACCTGAACTGGTAATCAAATGGAGCCTTCTGGTCACCTAGTGAGCCCCAGGACAAGGCACAGGGCTGTTAATTTGGACTTCATATCACTGAACCAAAAACCTCTTCTCTTTTGTTGACTCCTGCTCCTGGCTAGCCCTGGCTGGCATGGACAGAAGGTAATTCACCATTTTCACTTTTTTTTTCTCTGTCTTGGCCAGCGCACGGAGCTGGGTCTTGCCTAGCGGCTAGTCTCAGACGCACTGCTGGTGGTACAGGCAACGAAATTGCCATATTTTGAGAGCCGGGCTTAGGACTCTGTTCATCTAGCCACTTTGGGCCTGTCTTTTTATCACTGCCACAGTGTGATTTGTATGGAACTGCAGTGCCTGTGTGTGAGACACAATGTTGGATATGGAGATTTTAGTGGGACCTAATTCTTAGCCTGGCAGTCAGCGCCTGCAAACAGGACAGCATTTCTCTGACAGAAAAGCACTAGTTTACGCAGTGTCACCTAAAGTGGGGGCCCAGCAACTCACTACCTCTCGGCACCTTTAACCCCTCTATCTGCTGACTGTGTGGAGGGCGCCATCTTATATACGGTGGCTGCAGCTGGACCTAATTCTTAGCTTGGGAGCCAGAGCCTGCCCACAGGAGAGCACTTTTCTACCAGAAAAGCAGTAGTTTACACAGTGTCGCCTAAGGCTGGGCCCTGCCAGCAGAGGCCACCAGGGCAGCAGCAATGCTGTGTTTTGAACTAGTTCATACCATCTGAGGTTGGATATAGAGGTGCCTACTTTGCCAGTTGGGAAGAGGGATCTTTATACCTGAAAACCTGACTGACCTGGGAAGTGGTCAGATACCTTTTGTTTTACATTTTAAGACTGCCTAGAGAAACATCTGTAGTCCATCCTGACAGTATCTCTCCCAGCATTTACTCACTCTCATGAAACTCAAAAAGAAACAGATGCTTGTGGCATACAAGAAATCACCCATGACTTCAGAAGGCTCCCAAACTAAACAACCAAGGAGTTTTCCAGATGAAGAAAGTTTTCTGAAATCATCGGAAGATGAATACAAAAGAATTATATACAGAGCCCTTCTAGACCTTATACAAAATGCAGCACAACAAAATGAAAAATTAAGCAAGCTGTTTGATCTGAGTAAACACCAGTACTCTGAAATCCAGCAGATCAGGAATAAAATAAAAGACATAGAAACTTCCATTCAGAGCGAAGAAAACAGAATGGAACAAATGGAAAAAACAATTTCTGACTTGGAAGACAGAGCTACTGGTGCCAGCGCCTATGAGCAGAAATCAGAAAAAAAAAAAAGAAAGAAAAATGAAGAAGCATTAATAAGCATGTGGGACTCGATTAAGAGGAACAACCTTCAATTAATTTGAATCCCTGAACAGGATGAGTCACCTGAAAACACAGAGAGTATCATAGCTGAGTTGCTGACAGAATATTTCCCAGAAATCACAAAAGAAGAGAATAGAGATATCCCAGATGCTTATCGTACGCTACTCAATATAGATCTCAAAAGAAAGACCCCAAGACACACTATAATCAAGCTTAACAACATGAAACATAAGCAGCAACTCTTAAAGGCAGCAAGACTCAAAGCAAAGCTAACATTCAGAGGGAAACCCTGTAGGCTTTCATCAGATTTCTCAGCAGAAACCATGCTGGCAAGGAGACAGTGGCATGACACATTCAAAGCCTTGAAGGAGAAGAATTTCCAACGAAGAATTATATATCCTGCAAAACTATGTTTCAAATATGAAAATGAAATTAAGTCATTCCCGGATAAACAGAAACTCAGAGACTTTGTAAAAACCAAACCAAAACTACAAGTAATAACTGAAAGAAATTCTTGGCATTGGCTTAGAAAAACAAAACCATTAACTTTATACTTTAGCATGACACATTATTCAGAATTCTCCTCAGTTAGGGAAGGCTCCAAATTCAATCACAGCTTTAATACTGAAAAAACAATCCAGTGATTATCATGAAAACTATGGTGTCATCATATTAAAATGTACTACAGTCATTATAGTCCTTCCAGATGAAGAGGAAGATGACAAGACTGGTAGTAATTAAAATTGGGTTTATATATAGTTTATTAAGAGGGTAGCCATAAAGCACAAAAAAGATGCAACATACTATATCAAGAACTGTAACACAAGAGTCTCAACAACCACAAAATGAAAAATGAACTCACAAAAAAGAAGATCTCAGAATAGACTAATAAGAACAACAGAGAAAACATCAACACAAAAATAAACTTATCACAATGGCAGCAGTGAACACACACCTATCAATAATGACATTGAATGTGAATGGACTGAATGCTCCAGTAAAGAGACATCGAGTGACATCTGAGATCAGAAGACATGACCCATCCACGTGTTGTCTACAAGAAACTCCCTTGAGACTTTAAGATAGGAACAAACTGAAAATCAAAGGATAGAAAAATATATAATAAGCTAACAATGAACAAAGAAGAGCAGGTGTGGCAATTCTAATCTCAGACAAAATCAATTTTAATGTAAAATCAACCATCATAGACAAAGATGGACACTATTTACTGCTGAAAGGTACAGTACACAAGCAAGACTTCACTATATTATTTATGCACCTAATATGAGAGCACCTAAATACGTTGACAAAACATGGACTACACTCAAAAAAGAGGTAGATCACTCCACAATAATAGTGGGAGACTTCAACACTCCACTCTCAGTACTGGACAGGTCATCTAGAAAAAAGCTTAGTAAAGATGCAGAAGACCTCATTCCCACAATTAACCAACTAAACCTCATCAATATATACAGAACTTTCTACCCATCAGCAGATAACTACACCTTCTCCCGTGTACGTGGAACATTCTCAAGAACTGACCATGTTACAACATAATGCAATTCTCAACAAAATTCATACCACTGAATTACTGCAGAGCGTCTTCTCAGATCATAAAGCCGTAAAAATTGAAATCAAGAGCAGAAAAAACATAGATAGAAAGTGGAACTCTCAGAAACTGAACAACATCTTGCTCAAAAAAATATGGGTTATAGATGAAATCAAGGATGAAATAAAGAAATTCATAGATTCCAATGAGAATGAAAACACTTCCTGCCAGAACCTGTGGGATACACAGCCAAAGCAGTGCTCAGAGGTCTGTTTATCTCCGTAAATGCACACATCTGGAAGGAAGAAAGAAATCGAATCAAAGAACTAACCCTACAGCTTGAACAAATAGACCAAGAACAACAGAGAAACCCCTCAGGCACCAGAAGAAAACAGATCATAAAGATTAGAGCAGAACTAAATGAGTTAGAGAATAAAATAACAATTGAAAAGACCAAAAGCAGGTTGTTTGACAATATGAACAAAACTGACAAACCACTGGCTAAGCTTACTAAAGAAAAACAGGAAAGGAAACAAATAAACCAAATTAGAAATGAGAGGGGAGTGGTCAGAACAGAAATAAAAAGTATCATAACAGAATACTGTGAAAGACTGTACTCTAACAAATTTGAAAACCTAGAGGAAATGGACAAATTCCTTGATTCATACCACCTACCCAAATTATCACAACATGAAGCAGAACAACATAATAAACCCACCACAAAGGAAGAGATTGAAAATGTCATTAAAAAACTACCAACCAAAAAAAGCCCAGACCCAGATGGCTTCACCACAGAATTCTAGTAAGCTTTAAGAGAAGAGTTGTCTCCAATACTACTGAGACTGCTTCACAGTGTGGAAAGGGATGGAGTACTCCCAGACTCATTCTATGAAGCCAGTGTAACCCTGATGCCAAAGCCAGGGAAAGACCCAACCAAAAAGCAGAACTACAGACGGATATTACTCATCAATCTAGATGTAAAAATCTTCAACAAAATTCTTGCCAATAGAATACAACAACATATCAAAAAAACAATCCATCATGACCAAGGTGTATTCATACCAGAGATGCAAGGCTGGTTCAACATCGGAAGAACAATTAAAGTGATTAACCACATAAGTACCACAAAAGACAAGAATCACTTGATTTTGTCCATTGATGCAGAAAAGACATTTGATAAAGTCTAACACCAATTCATGCTCAAAACTCTTAGCAAAATAGGCATAGATGGAAAATTCCTCAACGCAATAAGGGCCATTTATACAAAGCCAAGTGCCTATGTCATCCTGAATGGAGAGAGATTGAAGGAGTTTCCCTGAGAACAGGAACTAGACAAGGATGCCCTCTCTCACCTCTCCTATTCAACATTGTACTAGTAATTCTAGCCAGAACCATTAGACAAGACCAAGAAATAAAAGGCATCTGCATCAGCAAAGAAGAAGTCAAAATCTCCCTGTTTGCTGGTGATGTGATTGTATACGCAGAGAATCCTAAAGAATCTATAAGGAAACTACTGAAACTGATAGAAGAGTTCAGAAAAGTCTCAGGATACAAGATAAACATAAGTAAATCAGTAGGATTCTTTTATAACAACGAGACTGTTAATGAAGAAATCATCAAATCAATACCATTTACTAAAGCCCCTAAGAAGAAAAAGTACCTAGGAATTAATCTAACTAGAGAAACAACAGACCTTTACAAAGAGAACTACAAGCCCTTACTACAAGAAACTCAGAGAGACTTAGATAAATGGAAAAACCTACCCTGCTCATGGATAGGAAGACTTAGGATTGTGAAAATGTCTATTTTACCCAAAGCAATCTACTTATATAATGAAATTCCAATAAAAGTTCCAGCATCATTTTTTAATGAGGTGGAGAAACAAATCACCCATTTTGTTTGGAAAGGGAAGAAGAACTGGATAAGTAAGGTACCATTAAAGAAGAAGAACACACTGGGAGGTCTCATTACCCAACCTTAGAGCATATTACACTGCCAACAGTGGTAAAAACAGCCTGGTACTGGTACAAGAACAGATAGCTTGATCAATGGAACAGAATTGAGACCCCAGAGATGACACGACCTGCCTATGAACAGTTGGCATTCGACAAAGGCCCTAAGACATTAAAATGGGGTAAAAACAGTGTCTTCAACAAATGGTGCTGGCAAAAATGGATATCCATCTGCAATAAACTGAAACAAGACCCATATCTTACACGTTATACAAAAACCAATTCAAACTGGATAAAAGACCTAAATATCAAATCTAAAATGATAAAGTCCATCCAAGAAAAGGTAGGAACAACAATGGAAGTTTTAAGACACAATGAGGACAGACTCCAAAATCTGTCAAAAAACCCACAAACAACAGAAGAGAAAATAGATAAATGGTAACTATTAAGAATCAAACACTTTTGCTCATTGAAACACTTCATCACAAGAGTTAAAAGGCCACCTAGAGAATGGGAAAAAATATTTTGCAACTCTATGTCAGATCGACGCTTGATCTCCATAATCTATAAGGTACTACAAAACATCAATAAAAAGAAGATAAATCATCCAATTAAGTGATGGGCAAAGGAGATGGACAGATATTTCTCTAAAGAGCAGATCCAGGCAGCCAAAAAACACATGTAGACATGTTGATGATCTTTAGTTATTAAAGAAATTCTAAGCAAAGCTACAAGTGGAACCCTACTACACTGTTGGTGGGGTTGCAAAGTGGTCCAGCCTCTTTGGAAAGCAATCTGGTGCTTCCTTAAAAAAATGGATATAGATATACCACTTGACCCAGCAATTCCAGTACTTGGAATATATCCTACAGAATCAAGGGCATTCACACCAATGGACACATGCACAAGAATGTTTATCGCAGCACAGTCCACAATAGCAAAAAGATGGAATCAACCCAGATGGCCAACAACAGAGGAATGGATAGGTGTACTATGGTGTATATACTCAATGGAGCACTACGTGATGATAAAGAATAATGATGGTTCCAAGAAACATCTCATAACCTGTTTTCAACTGGAAGACATTATGATGAGTGAAAGTAGTCAGCGACAAAAGGACAAATCTTGTATGAGACCCCGACGATAATAACTCAAAGCATAGAAAGTATAGAAAAAAAGACTCTTTGATGTCTGCAAGGGAGGGGAGGGAGGGAGAGTGAGGTGAGGAGGGTCTACATTAGACAGTTGGTAGAAATTTGGTTGGGTGAAATCGATGATAGCACACATTAGAAACAAGATCAATATTAATTGGACTTCAACATAACTTGAATACTCCTTCCAACTTAACCCAATATTGCAAGGACAGAGTAGCTGGGTCACTGGGCAGGGGACCATGCTCTCAGTGGAAACTGAGGCTAATTGGCACAACTAGCATTTTGCTAAGAGGGCTGTCTGCACCCCACATTGGGAAGTGGCATCTGGGGTCCTAAAAGCTGCCAAGCTGTCATCCGAGGGCACAGCAAATGGTCCCAATTCAGCAGGAACGGATGCTCACCGAGGACCAAAATGACATGGGGTAAAGACAACTCAGAAGATAGAGAGACCCACACGAGTGGGGTGCCTACATCAGCTTGGGATCGGAAGAACCAGATGGTGCCCAGCCACCGCGAGTGATAGCTATGATGGAGCTCACAAAGTTTAGTCTCACTGGCAACGCATGAAAAAAAGGGGATGCATCCTGAGATCTCCACTAAAAGACCACAAGTGGTAGTCCAGGGGCTTTGGAGTTCCCCTGGGAGCATGGCCCCTGGCCCTGATGCTGCCCTTGTGCATAAAGCCTAACGGAGGTCCACTCTTCAGACACAAGTGTATTGGACTTGGCAATGCAGAGTGACCATGTATTGGATGCACTTTATGGTTCTGTGCATCTATAGGATATCACCCTGCTGAACTTTGGCTGGTGTAAGGGGAGTGGGTGGAGAGAAGGGGAAACGAGACTGTTGGCAGGATGAGACATGTGTGGAGCAGAGAGGAATAGTGTACTGTCACGGGGAAGGGAGAACAATAGAAGCTGCATATAGGTGGGCATGTAAATTTATACGTGAATGTGTATTTTCACTCAATCATAATAAAAAATAATTATATATATATAAAGAATAAATAGATTGAACCATGATTACCAAAGTATCCTCTAGCCATAAAACTTGAAGGAGTTACTGGAGACCATAAAGGGATAAAACAGACCCAAAGGTTTAACCACATCCTGGGATGTTGAAATTAGTCATTCACATGATTGTGTAAAATTATTCAGAGTTGTTTTTCATAAGGAATCAGGTAAAACTAATTCTGGAGATAGGCACAGGAAGTCCGAATTCAGCCAGAAGACTACAATCAGGACAAGGGAATCAAAGTTCTACTACAAGTCCCAGAAGTCATCACTATGAAGGCCATTTTGAAATCTGTCTGTACAGACACATCCCCTCTCACTGTGTGCCACATAAAAATAATAATTCCCTTCCTACCTCAAAACCTTTAAATATTTCAGGTAAGCTTTTTTCAGCTAGCTGGAGGTTAGTGTCTCCTGAGACACTCTCCACCTCCATCTGCAGACTTTATTTTCTAATAAACTTTGCTTGTGGGAAAGAAAAAAAAAATCATAGTTCTTAAACTCTATGTTACCAGAGTATGCTATATGTAGCCAAACTCCCTGAGGGACCAAATTGCTGAACTGAGGGCTGTGGGCACTGTGGTTCTGGGAACATCTAACTCAATTGGCATAATAGCCAAGTGAAGCCAAGTGCCATCGAGTCGGAGTTTTATTTATTTATCTATTTATTATCTTTTTATTGTGAATTAAGAACAATTTTGCAGTCTATATCATGTTGCCATAAAACACTCGAAGTTTTCACCTCTATTCCATTCTAGCTGCCCTGCTGCCAACCCTTGTCCATATGACAGCATGCTTCTCTTTTTGTTCAGAACTTCCTGTGACTTTTTGATAAAGGTCTGGCCCTCCCCCAAACAACTCAGCTCCAGGAAAGCATGCCTCAAACAACCCCACGTATATTTTTAAAGGTTTGTTCACCTCCAGTATCACTTTGTGTTTTGTATGGACCAGGTTGGTCTTTGTCTGGGGAGCCAGCCCCAGTGCTGGATGCAGTTTGGGGTTGGACAGTCTAGAGACCATGCGCCAGGGGACCCTCTGTTATAAAGGACCATCAAATGTCTTGTTGTAGAGTTCTAGCTCTCCTCTCTGATCCATCACCTGCTGTGTCCAGAGCTCCTTTCCGCTTACCCTATCCATGCTGTCATTGGTGGTGGCTGGGCTAGTTCTTCTAGGTCCATGCTGAAGCAGGCTATGGCTTATATGGCCCCTTCCATCTGGTGGGCTCATATTTTTCTCTTGTCCTCCATGTCCTCTATTTGCCCCTGGTCTGGGTGGATTGAGACCAGTTGGTGCTATTTAGATTGCTAGCTTTTAGGATCCCAGTCATCACTCACCCAGGTCGTATGTGGAGCAATATCTTGAGAGAGGGAGAGAGAAAAATCATGGTTATCCCAATTAGTCTAGATGTCCCCTGAGAGCATGGCCCCCTGATCCCATTTCTCTGTTCTTCCAGAGAGGTGATCCACATTAAGGGGACAATTGGTTTTGATGTTGAGTAGTTGTAGGTATCCCACTTCTAGTGCATACTATCGCATCCTATACCCATCCTTAATCGTAATCACTATCTAATTTGTAAAAACTCCCTCTTCCTTCCTGCCCCCACATTGTAACCATCAAATACTGATTTATACTGTGTATAAATGATTGTGTCCTACAGCAATGGTCTTATACGAAATTTGTCCTTTTGTGTCTGGCTAATTTCACTCAGTGTAGTTTCCTCTAGATGGTCCCACGTTGACAGATATTTCTCGAAGCCATCATTGTTTCTTATCGTTGCTTAGTATTCCACTGTATGAATATACCACAGTTTGTTTAACCATTTGTCTGTTGATGGACATCTAGGTTGTTTCTAACATTTTGCTATTGTGGAGACAGCTGCAATAAACATTGGTGTGCAAGTATATATTTGAATGATATTCATTATTTCCTTGGGATATATTGCAAGGAGGAGGATTGATGGATCACATGGTATTTCTTTCTTTTTAAAAAATTATTTTATTTTATTTGTTACAGTAAACAAATAAAATTTCTAACATCTATCAGCTATCCCATCTATGATAAAGCCTCATCCCCTGCCTTTGTAGTCATCAAAATTATTTTCTTCTGTAGATAATTCTATTTTTAAGTCCTTGTAACACAGCTGTCATACAATACTTGTCCTTCTAACATTGACCGGTACAAACATAGACATATAGACCAATGGAATAGAGTGGAGACCCCAGAGATACCACCATCTTTTTATGAACAGTTGATATTTGACAAAGCCCCTAGGATTGAGAACTGAGGTAAAAACAGCCTATTTTGCAAATGGTATTTCTATTTCTAGTTTTTTTTAAGAAAGTGCCAAATTGATTTCCATAGTAGTTGAACCATTCTACAGCCCCACCAACAGTGTAGGAGAGTTCCAATCCCTCCACATCCTCTCCAGCATTTATTATTCTGTTTTTTGGATTATTGCTGTCTTTGCTGGGGTGAGATGGTATCTCGTTCTGGTTTTGATTTGGATTTCTCTGATGGCTAGAGATCGTGAATATTTCCTCATGTATCTGTTGGCAACCTGTATGTCTTCTTTGATGAAGTGACTGTTCATGTCATTTGTGCATTTTTTAATTGGGTTGTTCATCTTTTTCTTGTTGAGGTTTTGCAGTGTCTTGTAGATTAGAGAGATTAGAAGGCTGTGAGAAGCGTGGTGGACAAATATTTGTTCATACTCTGTAAGTAGTCACGAGTCGGATTCGACTCGACGGCACTTGGCTTTGGCTGTAGGTAGTCTTTTTACTCTTTTGATGAAGGATTTGGATGAGCATAAGTGTTTAATTTTTAAGAGTTCCTAATTATCTATTTTCATTTCTGATGACTGAAGGTTGTCAGTGGTTTTTGGTAGACTTTTGATGCCGTGGATTAAGCTCTTCATCATCTTCCCAATTTTTCCTTCCAAGAATTTTATTGTTTTATCTTTTACATTTAGGTCTTTCATCCATTCTGAATTAGTTTTTGTGCATGGTGTGAGATAAGGGTCTTGTTTCATTTTTTTTTGCAGGCAGATATTCAATTATGCCAACACCATTTGTTGAAGAGACTTGTCTTTACCTCAATTTACTGTCTTTGGACCTTTATCAAATATCTGCTGTTCGTAAGTGGATGAAGTTATATTTGGATTTTCGATTCTGCTCCATTCTGGTCTATGTGTCTGTTTTTGTGCCAGTACCAGGCTGTCTTGATTACTGTGGCAGTGTAATAGGTTTCAAGGTCTCAAGAAAGTTGAGGCCTCCCACCTTGTTCTTCTTCTTTGGTAATAATTTACTTATCCATGCCTTCTTTCCTTTCCATATGAAGTTGGTGATTTGTTTCTCCATCTAGTTAAAAAATGTCATTGGAAGTAGAATTGAGATTACAGTGCATGTATAGACTGCTTTGGGTAGTATAAACATTCTCACAACATTAAGTCTTCCAATCCAGGAACAAGGTAGATTTTTCTGCTTGTGTAAATCATTCTTTGCTTCTTGCAGTACAGATCTTTCTTCTTGTACAGATCTTTTACATCTCTAGTGAGATTTATCTGTAGGTATTTTATCACCTTGGGAGCTATAGTAAATGATAATGATCTAGTGATTTCCTCTTTGGTTGTCTCTTTGTTGGTGTAGAGGAATCCCACTGATTTATGCATGTTTATCTTGTATCCTGATACTTTGCTGAAGTTTTTTGGTGGATTCTTTACGCTTTTCTATGTATAAGATCACTCATCCGTAAATAGTGATACTTTGACTTCTTTTTTGCCAGTTTAGAGGCCCCTTATTTCCTTATTACGTCTAATTGTTCTGGCTAGGACCTCAAGAACAATGTTGAATGGAAATGGTGACAATGGGAATCGGTGTATAGTACCTGTTCTTAAGGGGAATGTTTTCAACTTCTCTCGATTAAGGATGATGTCACCTGTTGGCTTAGTGAAGATGGCCTTTATTATGTTGAGATATTTCCTTTCTATTCCAATTTTTTTGAGAATTTTTGACACAAATGGGTGTTGGAATTTATCAAATATCCTTTGTGTGTCGATTGATAGAATCGGGTGATTCTTGTCTTATATTTTGTTTATGTGATTGGTTACATTAATTGTTTTCCTTATGTTAAACCATCCCTGCATCCCTGGTATGAATTCTACTTGGTCGTGATGAACCATTTTTTTTTTTTTTTTTTTTTTGGGTATGCTGTTGAATTCTGTGTGCTAGGATTTTGTTAAGGATTTTTGTGTCTAAGTTCATGAGAGATATTGATCTGTAATTTTCCTTTTTTGTGCTCTCTTTACCTGGTTTGGGTACCAGGATTATATTAGCTTCATGGAATGAATTTGGCAGTATTCCATCCTTTTCTATGCTCTGGAATAACTTTAGAAGTAGCTCTGTTAACTCTTCTCTGAATGTTAGACGGAATTCTGCAGTGATGCCATCTGGGCCAGGGCTGTTTTTGGATAGAAGTTTTTTAATTACCTTTTCAATTTCTTCTTTTGTAATGGATTTGTGTGATTGTTCTATCTCTGATTTTACTAGCTTAAGTAGGTGATATTTTTCCAGAAAATTGTCCGTCTCCTCTAGGTTTTCACATTTTTTAGAATATATTTTTAGATTATTTTCAGATTTTTTTAGAATTATTATTTTTTTAGATTATTTGTTTCTTCTTTTTTTCTTTTGTCAGTTTGGTCAATGGCTTATCAATTTTGTTGATGTTTTGAAAAACCAGCTGTTCGTCTTGTCTACTCTTTCAATCATTTTTCTATTTTCTATTTATTTCTGCACTAATTTTAGTAATTTGCTTTCTTCTGGAGCCTGATGAGTTCTCTTTCTGAGATCTTTCTAGTCATTCAAGGTGATGAGTTAATTTGATTTGTGCCCTTTCTTCTCTGTGGATGTGTGCATTTGTTGAGATGAATTGACCTCTGAGCACTGCTTTTGCTATGTCCCATGTATTTTGGTAGGATGTGTCTTTATTCTCACTTGATTCTATAAAATTCTTTATTGCATCCTTGATTTCTTCTATTACCCAGTAGTTCTCGAGTAAAATGTTATTTAGTATCCATGTTTTTGATCTAATATTCATCTTTTTTTTCTGTTATTTATTTCTAGTGTTATGGCTTTGTGGACTGAGAAGCTTTACATTATTTCAATAGTCTACATTTTGTGGAGTATTGCTCTGTGACCCAGTATGTGTCAGTTCTGGAAAACATTCTATGAGTATTGGAAAAGAAAGTACACTTGGCTTCAGCTGGATGAAGTGTTTTGAATATATCCATAAGGTCAAGTGGGTTGATTGTGGCATTTAGATCCTCTGTGTGTTTTTACTAAGCTTTTTTCAGAATGTTCTGTGCCTTACTGAAAGTTGTGTGTTGAAGTATCCTATTATTATTGTGGAGCTGTCTATTTCTGTTTTCAGTGCAAATAGTGTTTGTTTTATGTATTTTGGAGCCTTGTCATTGGGTGCCTAGATAGTTAGTATGGCTATGTTCTCCTGTTGAATTGAGCCTTTGACCATTAGATAGTGACCCTCTTTATCTTGTATGGTGGATTTAACTTTAAAGTCTATTTTGTCAGAGGTTGATATTGCCACTCCTGCTCTTTGTAGAATGTTATTAGACTGATATATTTTTTCTAACCTTTGAGTTGTAGTTTGTGTCTTTGAGTCTAAAGTGTGTCTTTGGTAAATAGCCTGTAGCTGGGTCATTTTTTTAATCCAATCTGCAACTCTCCTTCTATTACTTGTATTTAGTCCAATTATATTTGGCATGATTATTGATAAATATGATGTTAGCATTGTCATTTGATTACTTTTTTTGGATGTTGTGGACCGTTCCTCTGTTGCATTCCATTTTCTGTGCTGAATCTTTTTTCTTTACATATTTTCTTTTAATGGCTTTCACTGTTTGTTTTCCTGGAATTGCAGTTTCATATGTCACTTTTTGGTGTATAGAATTACAAATTCCTTTTGCAGTTACTCCTTTAGTCCCTTTGATTAATTTAAAAATAGTCCAAACTTAAGTGTCTGTGTATCTCCTTGTCTTGCACCACATCTGGAAGGTCTATGATCCTCTTTTTCATATTATATAAATATGATACATTTGTCAATTATATCCTGAGATCTCTGAATTCCTATGTTTTGTGATTTGGTTTTGGTTGTAATTTTCGGATTTCCTTTGCTGATGTTATCTAGATGTCCTGTTAAGTGCTAGATGTTTAAGTATATATCTAATGCTACTGATTTTATAATCTAAGAACTTCCTTTAATATTTCTTGTAATTTTGGTTTGGTTCTTACAAATTCTCTAAACTTCTGTTTATGTGAGAAAACTTTAATTCCACCTTCATATTTGAGAGACATTTTTGCAGGATATATTATTCTTGATTGACAGCTTTTTTTCTTTCAGGGCTTTGTATATGTTATCCCACTGTCTTCTGGCCAGCATTGTTTCAGCTGAATAGTCTAAGTTTAATCTTAATAATTTTCCTTTATAGGTTATTTTTTGTTTGTTTTTGGCTGCCCTCAGTAGTCTATCCTTGTCTCTAGTTTCATTGAACTTGATTATGCTATGTCTTGGTGTACTTCTTTCGGGATCTATCTTGAGTGTGGTTCAATGAGCATCCTGAATGGAGATCATCTTTCATGATATTAAGGAAGTTTTCTGTCAGCAGATCTTCAACTATTTGCTCTGTATTTTCAGCTATCCAACCTTGTTCTGGTACTCTGATCACCCAGATATTATTTCTCTTAATAGAATCCCACATCACCCTTAGGGATTCTTTACTCTTATTGAGTTTTTTACCTGATTTTTCTTTGTGTATGCTGGTGTCATTTACTTTGTCTTCAAGCTCACTAATTCTGCCTTCCATGTCCTCAATCCTGCTCCTTTGACTTTCTGTTGAGCTATCAAGCTTGGAGATTTTATTGTTAATCTGTCAAATTTCAGATTGTTGCTGCTCAAGCATTTCTTCCAGCTTATTTAATTTTTCAGTATGCTGTGCTGTATTTTGCCTGATCTCTCTCCTGATATCTTGCACAACTCTGTACATCAATCTTTTGTATTCTGTCTCTGATAGTTGTAGGAACTCTTCTTCATCTGGGAGATTTGTTGATGCTTTATTTTGAGAGTTTTCAGAAGCCGCGGTAGTCTGCTTCTTCAGGCATTTAGAAATAGATTGCTGTCCCTGAGCCATCCAGAAGTCATCTTAGTGAGAGACTTAATAGCTTGGCTGACCTGACCAGCATCTCTCTGTTGGGGCTGGGCAGTAGATTTTTCATGAAGCCTGATTATTTTCTGTTGACTGCTCTTACTGTCCTGCACTTGTTTGCCACTGCTGCTGGTGCAGCTCCCAGGTAGGGTAATCTCCCTGCTTTTGACAGCACCACCACCACTTCTGCCTCTGGGCTAGAGAGGGAGGTTGCTTGCACAGGGGCTGCACTTTCACAGCCACTCCAAGGGGGGCAGTACTCAAGTGCTGCTCCAGAAGCTGCCTCTGATTTGGGCGGATCCCTCAAGGAGCCTCAGCATCAGACTCAAATGTAAGGAGAAGGAGCTGTTGCTTGCTTGTGTCTTTGGCTGCCTAGCTGCTGGGACATTTACTTCCCCTCCCATAGGTTACCTAAGCCCAGTTCTCCCTGGTGAACATGGCATAAATGGCTATCTAGTAGCTGGGACAAGCTGTCCCCTCTTCCCAGTTCACCTGACCATAAGTCTTCCAGATGAACACAGCACCAATGGCTGTCTAACAGTTGGCACTATCACTTTGTCACCTCTGCCCATATCTCCCCAGAATGCATGGCTCTAACAGTTGCCCAGATGCTAAGGTGATAACTTCATTCCTCCTGGGTCACTTGAGCTCAAACCTCCGTGGTCCACTTGGCCCTAATGGCTGCCCAGCCACTGGGATGATCACTGTGCTCATCCTAGTTCACTTGAGCCAAAGTGTTTCTGGTGCATGTAGCAATAATGGCTGCCTAGCCACTGGTGCTCACTGCCCCCCTGCCCATGGTCACCAGAGCTCTTATCTCTTAGGTAGGCACGGCTCCAATGGCTGCCCCCCTGCTGGGGGATTACTCTGGACCTGCCCAGTTGCCTGAGCCCAAGCCTCACTGGCCCAGGCAGCTCCAGTCCTCTCCTAGCCATGTGTGCACTCTCTCAACCCCCGGCCTCAGGCCATGAGAACCCAGAGATTCCTGTCTCATGGCTCCAAGGCTGGTCCCAGGTCTGCCAGCAGTGGGCCCGTTCTTTCCACCTCCCAGGTCCCGTGATCTCCTGCTCCATAGCCATGCGGCTCCTGGACCCAGGCCTCCCAGTCCCATACACGACTAAGGCATGCTGTGTGCATCTCACTTGCATGCTTCCCCTAGATCTTCCCTCTTCTGCCCTATTATCCTGGGACACTGGGAACTGTGGCCTCCTGTCCCTACTCTCCCTATCCTGTCTCCTTGCTCCTCCAGCTGAGGCCTACAGGCCCTTTGCTACTCTGAGTCAGTGCCTGGTCACCTGGTCAGGGGTGTCTGTAAGGGCAGAGTGTTCTAACCTGTGTGAGCATCCTCATGTCTGGGCTGTGGGCTACTGCAGCTGCAATGCTTAGGCTGGGGCAGTTCTCTTTAGTCAAATTCAAGGTTGTTCTGGTTCTTGTTTCTCGGCGCACTTGCTTGCTAAGTTTCGCTGGAGGTGAGTTTTCTCCCTGCCCAGTTCCTTTATTTAGTGGAGAATTTTTGCCAAGGCTGTGTTTTTTTGTCTGAGGTGGTTCAGAGCTCCTAAGATCGCCCTTTTGCTCCCTTTGTGCTAAGACTTCTCTAAGCACAGGTTAGTCCTTCTAGATTGCTGTATTTGGTGGATTGCATTAATTTTGAGGTTCTTAGTTGTTCAAGGGTTTATCAGGGCTGTGTTGTTACTCTGTCATCTTGGATCCACCCCCCAATAACATAGTTTTTAAAGAAAATGCTGTATATTCCATTTTCATGAGTAGCATCTGGGGGTCTTAAAAGTCTATGAGCAAATATCTAGGATACTCCACTTATGTCACACCTTCAAGAGCAAGGAAGAATGGAGAAAGATAAAGATACAGGAAAAGATGAGTCCATTCCCAGTGGCCTCCAGCAGACTAAATCCAGTACAGTTAGATGGTGCCCAGCTACACTACTGACTATGTTTCACAATAGAGGATCCTCGACAGAGTTAAAGAAAAATGTAGAACAAAATTTTAACTGAAAAAGAGAGATCAGACTTGATGCCCTGTCAGTGACTGGAGAAAGCCTGATAATATGGCCCCTGGACTTCCTTTCAGCTCAGTAATGAAGTCACTCCTGAGGTTTACCCTTCACCCAAAGATTGGAAAGGCCCACAAAACAAGCCAAGCAAAACAAAACTAAATGGGCATGCCAGCCAGGAGTTAAGGACTAAAGGGCGGGAAGGGACAAGAAAGCTAATAATAGGGAATCTAAGGCTGAACATCAAGCTGAAAGAACTAAAGAAAAAATTATAGCCTCTAGTTGTAACAGTGAAAGATTTTACAGGGAAAAGATTAAATGACTTGGGGAACATAGAAAGAAGATAGATGGAATACAAAGAGTCACTATACCAGAAAAAAAACTGGTCGATGTTCAGCCATTTGAAGGGGTAACACATGGTCAGGAAACTATAGCACTGAAGGGAGAAGTTGAAGCTGCATTGAAGGCATTGGTGAAAAACAAGTCTCCAGAAATTGATGGAATATCAATTGAGATATTTTGACAAAGAGGTGCAGAGCTGGAAGTGCTTACTCACCTATGCCAAGATATTTAGAGGAAAGCTACCTAGCCAACTGACTGGAAGATATCCATATTTATGCTTATTCCCAAGTAACATTATCCAACTGAATGCAGAAATTATTGAACAGTATCAGTAATATCACATGCAAGTAAAATCTAGCTCATGACCATTCAAAAGCAATTGCAACAGTATATTGACAGAGAACTGCCAGAAACTCAAGCGGCATTCAGAAGAGGATGTGGAACCAGGGATATCATTGTTAATGTTAGATGGATCTTGGCTGAAAGCACGGAATACCAGAAAGATGTTTACCTGTGTTTCATTTTCTATGTAAATGTGTTCAACTGTGTGGATCATTACAAATTAATGGTCAATGTTGTGGGGAGTGGGAATTCCAGAACACTTAACTGTGCTTGTGAGGAACCTGTATACAGATTAAGAGGCAGTCATGCAAAGGATCCGACTCGACGGCACTTGGTTGGCTTGGCATGCAAACAGAACAAGGGGACACCGTGTGGTTTAAAGCCAAGAAAGGCTTGTATCAGGGTTGCGTCCTTTTGCCTTACCATTTCAATCTCTATGAAGAGCAAATAATACAAGAAGCTGAACTATGAAGAAGAAGAAGGCATCAGGATTGGAGGAAGACACACTAACAATCTGAATTATGCAGATGACACCATTGAACTTATTAGAAGTGAAGAGGATTTTAAACACTTACTGATGAAGATCAAAGACCACAGCCCTCAGTATAGATTGCACATCAATATCAGGAAAACAAAAATCTTCACAACTGGACCAGTAAGCATTATCATGATAAATGGAGAAAGGATGGAGGTTGTCAAAGATTTCACTTTACTTGGTTCCACTACCAATACCCATGGAAGCAGCAATCAAGAAAGCAAAAGTGCATTAGATTGGGAAAAAAATCTGCTGCAAAGGACCTCTTTAAAGTATTGGAAAGTAAAGATGTCATCTTGAAGACTGAGGGATGCCTGACCCAAGCCATGATATTTTCAGTGACATCATATGTGTGCAAAAGCCGGACAATGAACAAGAAAGGCAGAAGAACTGATGCCTTTGCATTGTGGTGTTGGAGAAGAATATTGAGTGTGTCCTGAACTGCCAAAACAAACAAACAAACAACAAAAAAAACCCAGATCTGTTCCGGAAGAAGTACAACTGGAGTGCTCCTTGGAAGCAACAATGATGAGACTGCTGCATCTTACAGACTTTGGACATGTTGTCAAGAGGGATTAGTCCCTGAAGAAGGATATCAAGCTTAGTAGAATGGAGGGTCAGTGAGAAAGAGGAAGACCCTCAATGAGATGGACTGACACAGTGACTGCAACAATGAACTCAAGCATAAAAACTATCGCAGACATGGCGTAGGAGTGGCCAGTGTTTCATTCTGCTGTGCATAAGGTCTCTGTGAGTTGGAACCAACTTGACAGCACCTAAGAACAATAACAATAGGGTTGAGAAGGAAGAATCTCGTGTTGTGGGGTTGTTAACCAATGTTGTAAAACTATGTGTGCACCAACTGTTTAATGAGAAACTAGTTTGTTCTGAAAACCTTCACCTACAGTACAGTTAAAAAAAAAGAATATTTCTGTTATGTAAAATTAATGACATTCTTAATTTTTGTTTCAGTTCTGCTAAAATGTAGGCAATATAGTGGGGACCCACGCTGGTGCAGCTGCTCTAAGTTAGTCAGACCCTGGCGTTCAGCAGAGGAATGCTTTGGGTAGCACAGAGAAGGACCAAATTGGCAGGAGATAAGCAGCAGTTCAGTGGCAGAATGCTTGCCTTCCGTGCATGAGATTGGCCGCCTCTGCACTTTATATGCGGCCACCACCCATCTGTCAGTGGAGGCTTGTGTGTTCTGATACTGCACAGATTTCAGTGCACTTCCAGACTAAAATGGGCTAGGCTAATGATCTGCTTCTGAAAATCAGGCAATAAAAATCTTACATATTGCCGCAGCCTGATCCATAACTGAAATCGGGATGGCATGGGAGAAAGCAACATTTCATTCTGTCATTGGAGTCTACCTGGAGGCACCTAGCAACAACAGCTGTTCTGCTGTTGTTTGTGATGTCATTGACTCTGCTTACCTACGGAGACATTTCAGACATTTTTAACTGACAAGATCGGGGAAGTGGTCATGTGATCTTGTGAGTGCTTGTTAGAGGAAATTCTGAACTTGGTTTATACTTCCCTACTGAAACTCATAGTAATGAAAATAGTGACAGTGATTAAGATTAAATTCTCTGTGAAGGGTGGTATCAAGTGTTTTCTAAATATCTCGTCATTTAATCTGCATGACGGCCCAGCGTGTAGGGAATGTTTATCAGACCCGTTTTGCAGACGAGAAAACTGGGGTCATCTAAGATAAGTAGCACATTTACGGTGACAAAAAGCAGAGTCAGGAAAGTAACTCTATTGTCCCTTGCGTCAAAGCACGTGCTCATAGCACTGTCCTCCATGTAGGGTGGAAATCTACACAGACTTCTAAACTGGTTTTGTATGTTAGAAGACTGGAAATTGTCACCTGAATTTATAGGCAAAAGGAAAAAAGTCACAAAAACTCCTTCACCATGTACCTGGGTGAGAGATACAGAACCTAATGTTTGTCCCTAGGAAGTTTAATGGCTAATTGTCTGGGTCATGTTTCTAATGTTTTTGGCTATTCAGTATGCAGCTGCCTGTTTGTATACTTCTGGTGGTGCAGTTTCCTGCCTTCTACAACAAAAAGTGAGAAGATCGAGAGAACTTTCTTCTGTCTGTCCCTAGAAAGACAAGATTTAAGTACGCAGACTTCGTTTGACCAATTAGATTTTATGCTTGGAGTCTTGAAATAAGGCTTTACCACCAGGAAGAAGTGGAGGAGCCATCATGGCAACCCAGAGGGTGTCAGTGGCAGAGGTAGCTTCTGGATAGACTGTTTCTTCTAAAAAGCATTGCTTATGTGTCCTGCTTTCTGGATCTCCTATGCTGTCTGAGGCACATCCTTGAACCTACCTGTGCTCTGGGAGTCTCACTCAGGCTTTCATACGTTCTGTTCACCTCCCCTCTTTCTTTCCCACAGTATCTACCTTTTCTGCTGCTTGAACCAAGAACTAGTCTTCCCACTGCAGGGAGCCATGGTGGGTTTCCCAGGTCACCAGGGAACAGAGACAATTAGAAGACATTTTGTCTCCTTGACTCCTGGGGCTTTTGCCACCAGATGGCTAGTTTCTGTTTGGCTAAAGTCCTGGGCATAATAAGGTCTTACAGATGAAATCTAATTTTTAAACTTGATTTTCTCCAGATAGGAACATTACAGCAGAATGGAAAGAAAAATATTTGTTTTTGCTATGCTTCAGTGACAAAGAAAAATTTAAGTGGATGAAACAAAAATGAAAAAAAAAAAAATTCGCTTCCTGCAGAATTTGAAGGAAAAGCCCAAATGCATGTGACAAAGCTTTGGTGAACACCAATCACTCTATTTTGGCTGACTTTCAATATTCTGGCATTGCCTTAAGTTCCTTTTTACCTTGAGATAGCAAGTTAAAGAAATAACTCCTCTTACATTTTTGTAAGTTCACTTATGTCAGGAAAAAACAATTTGATAGGTTATTTTTCTATTGAATATCTAGCTCTCTCTTCACAGTTTGAAAGAGCCTGTCATAATGCACAAAATGTTAGTGCTAAACGAGCCCTGAAGGCAAGCACAAGCACAGGGCTAGAGCTAGAAAGCTAAACTAGTGGGAGCCAAGGAAAAGGCACCAATGGAAATATGCCTGTGTACATGTCATATCCACTCGTATACCATGTGCGCAAATGCAATGCCAAGTGCCGTATGCGTGTAAATGTTCTATGTTTTATTCCCCTGCTTTTTTTTGATGACTTTTAATGGAAATCTAAATAAGAAGCAAGCTGATATAATTACTGCTTTAAGAAAATAAAGTCTTACTTGCTGAACTAAAAGCTGCTACAACTCTTGCTTATTTGTCTCAAGGTACAACTGTCTTCCTAGAAGCCACCTGGACTGCAAACAAGAAGCTAAGTTTCTGGCCAGGCTCTCTGAAATGTGTTACATAAATGGCTTTGTAGCTCTGGGTTTGTTTCCTCATACGTGAAACAGAGAGTTAGGATCTTTAACAAGCTGCTTCTTTTTTTTCAACCTTACTCTTTCTTTTCTTTTTGAACGTTTTATTGTGTAAGTGAAAGCCCATAGAGCAAATTAGTTTCTTTTCCAACAATTTACACACAGCTTGATTTGTGACACTGGGTGCAATCCCCCTGAAGGTTTCAGTGCCCTGTTCCTTCCTCCCTGGAAATTCATCAAGCTTTCCTACCTCTGCCATTCTTTTGAACTTTGTTTTTGGGCAAATGCTTCTGTTTAGGCCTCATATCGTCGGTAGTGCTGAGGTGTACATTTCTCACTGCTGTTAGTATTCGTTTTACAGACCTGTCTAACACAGGGCTGTAATGTGGACTCTGGGAATTATTTTAGTTCCAAGTCTGAAGGGAGCTTACGGTCAGTAACCTCAGGAGTTCCAAAAGTCTCTATCAGACCAGTAAGTCTGGTCTTATTTATGAGTTTGAATTTTGTTTTACATTTTTCTGCCACTCTGTCCATGATCTACTGTTGTGGTACTGGTCAGAGGGATTGGTGATGGTAGCTGGGCGTCATCTAGTTCTTCTCATCTTGTGCTAATAATGCATGCTGTAATTCACATGGTCCGTTAGTCTTTGGGACTAATTGTTTCCTTGAGTCTCTGGCTTGTCCTGGATGGAAAGAGACCATTTGCTGTATTTTAGCTGGCTGCTCACAAGATTTTTAAGAGCCTGGTTGTGGTTGTGATGTAGAACATTGTCTGTGTGGATTATGATAGGCCAGTTGACCTAGATATGCCCTGAGACTATGGTTTCTAGCCCTCAAATCTAGTATCTCAGTCTTGGAAGGTCAACAAACTTCTTAGATCTAAAAATTGTGAGTTTACAATTAGTTAAAATATACTGCACGTGAATTCTTCTGCAGCTTCTATGTCATTCATGCTAATTGATTGGCTCTTTTCTGGACAGTAGAGGGGCCATGAAAGTTAATTAGCCTTCCTTACACCCACTACACCTGCACATCCCTGCTACCCTCTCAAGATGCAGCTGCTGACCTCTGATGTACTCAGGAGGATTATGGGCTGTGGTGGGTATTCTGGATAGACAAAATTGTCATTAAGGTATAAGCTGGTGAATTCAGAGTCCAGGCCTCCCTGGTCACTGAAGTGTTTCTGCCACTAAAACATTCACCCACATGAGTCGGATCCAATTCAATGGCACTTGGCTGGCTGGCACTTCTTAAACGACATTCCATATATGTACTTGGAAAATTAAAAACATTAAAACCCAAAACAAAGTGTATCAGCAAGGAACAGACGGCTCAGTCAAATTAGAAAATTGCAAGGAAGGTTTATTTACAAAATGATTATTTATGAAAATACGGGGAAGCACAGGGGATATTGCCATAACCTGGGGTTCACAGAAGCAGAATACCTACGCTGATACGCTGATTAGGCCTGAAAAGAAAAGGAGAGGGAGTGGCATGTGGAATCCTTAAGAGTCAGTCCTTAAGAGAAGGCCTTCTTGAGGGGAGCAGTGACGTTTGGTTGACTGACACAATAGCCAAGGTAATCCTTCAGAAACAGAGCCAAGGGGAATAAATATCCTGAACTCCAGTCTCTCATCCTTCTAATCTTCTGCCAAGACTCTCCCCTGGTTAAACAGAACTGGAAAGCAAGGATAGGGCAATCCATTGATGGACTCCAAACACATTAGACTTTTGAGACAGAAAAGACAGAGGCGAGTGGATCTGGATGATCAAGCAGCCAGTGTCCGGCACAGAAATTGAATCAATAAACACAGTCTAGGTGCAAAATGTCTCCAAATAATTCATTAAGTGACTTTAGCCTTAAACCACCAGCTACATAATAACAATAATGTACTCTTCTAGAAGCTCCTGAGAACTTAGGAAAAAAAAAATTAGGTTCTGAGCATTAAACTATGACAGAAATATCTAATGAATTAGAGGGGACATAAATGAAAAGAGTCTGAATAGGCCAGAATAATATTAAAATGCATTTGCTTATCTATGAAAAGAATGTGCTTGTTAAACATTGGGGAGGGGTTCCAGAAACACAGAAAAGGGGGAGTCCTGAGGGAAAGATTTTGTTTGGGCTTACTTCTGCAGTGACCAGGAGAGAAAGCTCAGGCCTTTGTATGGGCCCTATTTGAACCTATACTTGGCATCTTGATGCAGAGAGGGACATCCTGGGTCCTATGAAACATTTGGTCCATAGAACCTACTCCTCTTGTCTTTAGTACATGTTCTTCAGTTTTCTGATTCTGATCTGGCTTATTCATAATACAGACACAAAGAATGGGCTGGCTTGACTTGTCTAAGCCGGGGTTTTATTTTTCATAGTAAATGTACAAACTAACATTCTACTTTTATTCTTTAGCTCCATGGGCTTCACTGAGGTCAGCTTTCCTGTATATAATGAGTCTGCTCTCACCACACTGATGACTTAGATTTCTGAATCTGCCCAGTTGAGGACCAGGTGGTGGATGGTGGCAAATCTACTTTTGAGGCCCATTGAGAGCTGAGCTGCCATTTCCGTGGGAATAGTACGAACATTACCCTTCTAAGCATCTATTTCCTGTCTCATTTTGCTTTCATATGTACTCTCTCATTCGATCTTTACAGTCCCTTCGAGGATGATCATTTTCATTTTTCAATGGATTCAAACCAAAGGTCAGGGAGGAGTACTAAATAGACCAAGGTCATGTAACTAGCTGCATAGGATTTCCGAGGAGGGTCTGGATGGGAAGTTTTCTGATAAAAATTTGGTAACTTTAACAGCAATTACATAAATGTATTAAGAAATAGCTATGTACTATGTAGATACTTTTCTAAGTGTTATATAAACAGTAACTCACTTATTTCTCAGACAAAACTCTGAACTGAATTATTATTATCCCTATGTAGACGTAAAGAAAATGCGGCCAGAGAAGTAAAGTAGCTTGCCCAGGGTCACATAGGTAATAGTGGAAGAAGGATTCAGCCCCAGGCCACACGAGTGCAGAGAACACACTTTTTAACCACTCTGCCCTGTGATCCAGACTGTAACAGGGGGGCAAAACTCCAGTGAAGTAAGAAGAAAATGGAGTAGTGGGAACAAGGGAAATTCTGGCCAACACTACTGTTAAGAGTTTAATGAGTTCAGATGTTAATTGCAAATCTAAATTAATCCTTTACTTTTTAATAACGAATTAAATACTGCTTACTTTGTCACTCAGATGATCTGAGAACTTAACTGCAGCCCTTGTTACATGTTTGAAATGAACACTACAGGAGGCTGAAAAGGTTAAGTTACTAAAAACAAAATCTTGATGTTTTGCTTTGTTTGGTTTTGGGGATTCCAAATGTCGATTTCCAGTATTTATGGAACTAAGAAGAAGTACTCATATTGCAAGAATGTGATGGTTAGAGTAATATGATACAAAAGAAATCAGGAAGTCCTGGGAATGGTTGAAAAAGATGGTTGTTTGCAACATTTCTGCTTGACTCCCCAACCCTGACTCTTTAGCTTCCAGTTAAAGTGTTGGTATGTGAGAGGCTTTTGTCCGTGTCAAAACTAGCATTGCATGTTAGCTTTCACTTTGGCCACCTCTGTGCAAGATGGTAGAGACTCTAGCTTATGTTGAGGGAACTAGTGATATTTCTCTGCCTTTTCTGATATAACTTCATTAAAATAATAATAATGATAAGAATAAAAGACTAGTTGCTACCAATTCCAGCTTGTGGAGACTCCCTGCGTGTCACAGTAGACCTGTTTTCCATTGGGTTTTCAATGGCTGAAGTTTTGTAAGTAAATCATCAAGTCTTTCTTTTGAGGTGCCTCTGGGCAGACTCAAACATCCAACCTTTCGTTAGCAGCTGAGTGTGTTAACAATTTGTACCACCCCAGGACCCCACAACACTGTAATAGGACACTGACTTTTCTCACGTAGGTGTTGTGAATTTCTTTTTACATGAATACATTTTCAAGAGGATACGCAGTTCAATCTGGTTGGGGGTCAACATGGCATCCTCCTGTTGTGCTGTCCAAATCGGTAGCTGTAAGACACATGAGACTATAATAAATTAAATACAAATGTAGTTCAGCAGTTGCACTAGCCACATTGCAGCCACATTGCAGCTATTCTACTCAATAGCCACATGTAGTTAGCATTTAGTGACTACCTTGTTGAATGGTGCAGATATAAAACATTTCTATTACTGCATAAAGTTACATTGGACATGCATGGGGTCTGACCTCAACTTGGAAAGTGAGGTGAAGCATTAAAGAGGATGGCGAGGGTGCCAGGATGGAAAGAGGTCTCTTCTTCCTGGACTCACAACAGTATAGTACCTGAAAACCTCAGGGAGTGGGCTAGCTATTACTCAGAGTACTTCACCTTGGAACCTAGAATATTTGTATCTCATGTACCCTCTGTGCTTCTATCCCCCTGTAATCTCTATAATACTAGCAGTGACTGTGAAGAAGTCAGAACCCTGGTGACTCAATGGTTAAGAACTTGTCTACTAATTAAAAGGTCAGCAGTGCCAATCTATTAGCTTCTCCTTAGAAATTGAATGGGGCAGGTCCACTCTGTCCTATAGGTCCCTAGGAGTCAGACTCAACTCACTGGCAACGGGTTTGGTTTTTTGGGTTTGGGGTAGAAAGCCAGAGTTTTTATCAATCACCTGAACAGAGGACCAAGAGAAGGAGATCTGGCCTCCTCTTGGAGCTGAGCATTTAGTAATGATAGATTCCCAAGAGTAAGGCAAAACTTGGGGTAACAGAATAGAGGGACCCTCAGTTTGGTACCCCTTCCTCTTGCCTGGAAGCTTCCCTACAAAAGTGGAGCCAGGAGATTCTGTATCTCATTTCGTTATTGGAATCTGTTTCCTCTTTATTAGAAGCCACATCAGCAGCATCTCTTAAGCTCTCTTGACTCTATTAGGCCCAAATGGGCTCAAAATAATTCCTACAGAGCAGTGGTTCTCAACTTCAACCATACATTAGAATCATCTGGGAATCTTTTAAAGATACTGATGCTCAGACTGCACCCCAGCCTAACTGAATACAAATTGCTGGGAGTGAAACCTAGACATCACTAGTTTTTTAAACTCCCCAGGTAATTCTAACAATGTAGTTAAGGCTAAGGAATAGTGCTTGCTATAGAGAATACTTGTTATTCATAGAAGAGAGTGACCTAAAGATTTATCCTTCCTTCCCTCTCTTTAACATTAATAGTAAGGCCTTTAATTTATATTGATATTTGATAGTAGTTTAGTAAAGTAGGAGCTATGAATCAGAAGCCAAGACATCTGAGGTTAGTCCAAGCTCTTTAACAAAGGGAGCCCCTGGGTGATACAAGTGGGTAACATGCACAGCTGCTAACCAAAAAGAGTGAAGGTTCGACTCCACCCCAAGACACTTCAGAAAGAAAGGCCTGGCCATCTCCTTTTGAAAGAGCGGCTGTTGTGTGCCCTGTGGGACACAGTTCTACCCTGACACACACAGTGTTGCCATGAGATGGAATCAATAGTCCCTGGTAGTGGTGGTAGGCTGTTCTGTGACAGAAACATCTTCACCTTTCCCACCTTCACTAAAGAACTATTATATAAGGTAAGCCAGTTTGCCTGTCTACATTGTCATTGTGACCTGCAGGTATTAGACTCAAAGAGCTCTGACTTTTCTCATGTTGTAACCTATGTAACTGGATGCACTAGACTGTATGTACTGTCTTATTCCCTGAGTGATCCTTTCGTGACTTAGCTCTGTACAGTCACCTCATTAGCAGCATGCCAGTTAAGCATTTTGAGTAAGGAAACTTTTCATTTTTGGTGCTCCGCATGGTCAAATGTGATGTTCCTTTGTGCACGATAGGCTGACTGAATGTGCATCTTAGATTATTATTCCCAGTGTATTAATGAGCCAGTTATATCACAGAATGAACATTGCTATTGGAGTCCAAACTGGGAGACGTAGTGCTCATCCAGGACAGTCAACAATCTCTGTTATGTCTCTGCCAGAGGACTGGATGAATATGAGCGGCCGTGTGGCACGTGGGATAAAGTACCAGAACCAGGCACACTGGAGGGCCAGGCCAGGCCTCGGTTGGCATAATGCACGTTCTGGCTCCCAACATACTGCCTGGCCCAGTCAGGCTGACACAGAAGGCACCCGTGACTGACGTCAGAATCCACAGCTGCTTCAGGATTGAGAGAATGGCCCAAGACTGTCTTTCATCAGCACCTAACCAGCTGTATGACCTTCTGTATAAAAATATCTTTATAAATCAATTTTCTTCTCTTTAAAATAAATTGCTGTGATTTTAAGATCCTCTCCAAATCTAAAAACATGTAAAAGAATGCTTTCTTTACAGAGCTATTAGTCAGTGTTCTGTTATTTTCAAGGTGTTTTGACAATAGATCTTGGGATTATTTTCTCTATCTTCCCCACTCTAACTTCCTACATGGTGAATTTAAATTTAAAAGTCCAGGGTTGTCCAGGGTCATCCAGGGTCATTCTTTCTTCCATTTAGGGAAAGAAACTAAGTTGTCCCACTCCTGCTTTTGTCGATCCATTTATCCTTCAGAAATTTTTTGAAATAAATTTTTTGAATTAATCACTTTGGATCCTGAAATTATGGTCAGGTGGTTCTTGGATATTTGTAGTCATAAGGTATCAGTGACTGCCTTAGATTTTCACTGTTTCCTTTATTTTAGCTCATTTTACCCAGAGACCTCCAAGTGTGGTCACAGAGTAACAGTGCTACCTGGGAACTTGTTACAGGTGCAAATCATTGAGTCCTAGCCCAGACTTACTGAAGAATCAGCAGCCTGTGTTTTAATAAAGCAAAGGATCATTCTTAAGGATCCTAGTGGTTAAGCACTAATCTGCTAACTGAAACATTGGTGGTTCAAACTCTGCAGCCAATTCCATGAGAGAAACATACAGCAGTCTGCTTTTGTAAAGATTGCAGCTTTGAAAAATCTTACGGAACAGTTCTACTCTGCCCTATGGGGTCAACATGTATTTAGAGTGATTCTCCACAGCCTGCTTGTCAGTTTGTCAGACTGTGGTGGCTTGTGTATTACTATGATCGTGGAAGCTCTCCACTGGTATTTCAAATACCATCAGGGTAACACCTGGGGAACAGGTTTCAGCAGAGCTTCTAGCCACGTGAAGACAGACTAGGAAGAAGGACCTAATAATTTCCTTCTAAATATAAGCCCATAACACCTCTGAAAACCACAAGAAAATATTGTCCAGTGTAGTACTGGAAGATGAGCCTTCTAGCTTGTCAGAAACTCAAATTACATCATGGCCACAACAGCAGACTCTAGAATATAAACAATCAGGAAGACACAGCAAAAGGGGGCAACTTTTCATTCTGCTGTCATGAGGTAGCCATGAGTTGGAGTTGACTCAGTGGCAGCAACAACAACAAACTGATGCTGATAAATGCTTAATTTGAAGTCTATTGCCTTAGTAAAAGGTAGTCTTTTCTCTTCCCCCTCTCATTCTTAATGCATTTCCCTATTTCCTTATAAAATACATTGAAAGACTATGAGATTGTTTCTCTTTAAATCTTTTGGAAACAGAGTTCTCTTTTCTGCATTGATCTTTCTTATTTCAGTCCTAAAAAAAGACCTAACTATTTTTCTTCTTCTTTGCCAACCAGCTTGTTTGTTTGTTTGTTTTTCATTGTGACTGAGTGAAATTTCAATTTAAAATTAAATTTGCATTCCTGTCTATCTGCAGCTCCTTCTGCTCTCCTTGCCTGCTGATGTACACTCCTCCTTTCCATTCTATACATGTCATATCCTCTTAACAATCTCCTGTCTCCTCCTCTCCCTTCTCTCTTCTCCCTTCTAGTAAGAGGCCACTAGGATAAGATGACATCTGATAGTTGCATAGACCCATAAAGTGCACAAACAATATGGTCACTCTTTGTCCCTGAGTCCAGTCCATTCCTGTTTGAAGAGTTGACCTCAGTGATGTTTTATGATCAGTGGCAGCATCAGATCAAGAGGCCATGCCCCCAGGGGAACCCCTAGGACTTCAGACCATCAATTGCTGTCTTTTAGTGGAGTTCTTAGGGCACACCCCTCTTTATCTCATGTTGCCACTGGGACTTGACTTTGGAGCCCCATCACGGCTGTCATTGGTGGTGGCTGGGCTTCATCTGTTTCTTCTGGTCGTGTGTTGATATACTCACCACTTCAAGTGGGTCCTTCTGTCTTCTAGGCTCTTTTTTCCTCATGACTTTGTTGTTCTTAGTGATCTTCTATTCAGGCTGAGTTGGGACCATTTGGTGTACCTCAGATGGTACAAAACCTTGCTAGCTGAAGATCCCAGATGCCACTCACCAATATGGGGTGCAGATGACGCTCTTAGTAATAGGCTAGTTATGCCAGTTGGCCTTGATGTCCCCTGAAAGCATGGCCTCCGGGCCCCTGTCCCTTGTACTCGGTCCTTACAATATTGAGTTAAGATTGGAAGAATATTCAGGTTATGTTGAAGTCCAATTAAAGTGATCTTCTTTTTAATGTGCACTGTCACTGACATTACTCAACAAAATTTCTATTAACTATCTAATCTATAACCAACCATCTCCTTCCTTCCCTCCCCTGCCTTGCAGCCGTCAGAGTGTTTTCTTCTGTATATAAGACTGTTATTAGGTTCTTACGGTACGGGTCCTGTACAATACTAGTCCTTGTGTCACTGACTGATTTCACTCAACATAATGTCTTCCAGTTAAAACCAGGTTATGGGATGCTTTCTAAAATGATCATTTTCTTTATCTTTGCATAGTGTTGCACTGAGTATATATATCATAGTTTATTTATCCATTCATCTGTTGTTGGGAATCTGGGTTGATTCTATCTTTTTGCTATTGTGGACTGTGCTGCAATAAACATTCGTATGCATGTATCTCTTCGTGTGACTGCACTTGCTGCTGCAGGATATATTCCAAGTAGTGGAATTACTGGGTCAAATGGTATATCGATTTCCAGCTTTTTTAAGGAAGCTCCAGATTGTGTTCCAAAGAGGTTGTGCTGTTTTGCAATCCAACTAACAGTGTAGGAGAGTTCCAATTTCTCCACAGCCTCTCCAGCATTTTTTGTTTTGTGTTTTTTGGATCATGGCCAGCCTTGTTGGGGTGAGTTGGTATCTCACTGTAGATTTGATTTGAATTTCTTTAATTGCTGATGATTGTGAGCATTTCCTCATGCATCTTTTGGCTGCCTGATGTCCTCTTTGGTGAAATGTCTGTCCATCTCCTTTGCCCATTGCTTCAGTGGGTTATTTACTGTTTTCATGTTGATATTTTTCAGTACCTTGTAGATTATGGAGACCAGACATTGATCAAAGATACAGTTGCCAAATATTTTTCCACTTCTGTAGGTGGTCTTTCAGTTATTTTGAGAAAATCTTTCTGTGAGCAGAAGTGTTTGATTCTTAGTAGTTCCCATTCATCTATTTTCTCTTCTGTTGATCTTGCCTTGTTTGTGAGGTTTTGAAGTCTAAGTTGTGTTGCCATGGGCTGAATTGTGTCCCTCCAAAAATATATATAGCCATGTGCCTGGGCCATGAATCCCAATATTTTGTGATTGTCCTCCATTTTGTGATTTTCCTGTGCTGTATGTTAAAGGATTAGGGTGGGACTGTAAATGCCTCCATAGGATTACCTCCCTGCTCCACTGCGAAGGGAGTTTCTCCGGAGTATGGCTTGCCTCAGCCTTAATCCCTTCATCATATGAGAGATAAAAGGAAAGAGAAGCAAGCATAGAATTGGGAACCTCACACCACCAAGAAAACAGCACTGGGAGAAGAGTGCGTTCTTCAGACCTGCTATTCCTTTGCCAAGATGCTCCCTGGACAAAGACTGATACAATACTGGACTTTCCTCCAGAGCCCACAAGGGGGAAAGCCTTCCCCTGGAGCGGACGTCCTGAATTGGACTTGTAACCTACTGGACTGTGTAAGAACAAATTTTGCATTCTTAAAGCCATCCACTCTGGTATTTCTGTTAGAGTAGCACTAGCTGACTAAAACATGTGTACTGAAAATTCCATTGTTAACTACAGACTGATATCACTCATGAATCTAGATGTAAAAATCTTCAGCAAAATTCTTGCCAATAGAATGCAACAACATATCAAAAAAATAATCCACCATGACCAAGTTGGATTCATACCAGGGATGCAAGGCTGGTTCAACATCAGAAAAGCAATTAATATGACCAACCACATAAATATCACAAAAGACAAGAAACACTTGATCTTGTCTATTGATGCAGAAATTCCAACACAGATTCACACTAGAAACTCTCAGCAAAATAGGAATAGATGGCAAATTCCTCAGTGCAATAAAGGCCACTTATACAAGGGTGCTCACTCTCACCTCTCCTATTCAACATTGTACTAGAAGTTCTAGCCAGAGCAGTTAGACAAGACCAAGAAATAAAAGGTATCTGCATCGGCAAAGAAGAAGTGAAAATCTCCCTGTTTGCTGGTGATATGATTGTATATGCAGAAAATCCTAAAGAATCTATAAGGAAACTACTCAGACTGATAGAACAGTTCAGAAAAGTCTCAGGATACAAGATAAACATAAGTAAATCAGTAGGATTCCTTTATACCAACAATGAGAGTGTTAATGAAGAAATCATCAAATCAATACCATTTACCATAGCCCCTAACAAGGTAAAGTACTTAGGAATAAATTTAACCAGAGAAATAACAGACCTTTACAAAGAGAACTACAAGCCCTTACTACAAGAAACTAAGAGAGACTTACATAAATGGAGAAACCTACCCTGCTCATGCATAGGAAGACTTACCATTGTGAAAATGTCTATTTTACCCAAAGCAATCTACTTATATAATGCAATCCCAATACAAGTTCCAGCATCATTTTTTAATGAGGTGGAGAAACAAATCACCAACTTTTTCTGGAAAGGGAAGAAGCTCTGGATAAGTAAAGCATTACTAAAGAAGAAGAACACTGGGAGGCCTCTCATCACCTGACTTTAGAACCTATTACACTGCCACAGTAGTCAAAACAGCCTAGTACTGGTATAAAAACAGACAGATCAGTGGAACAGAATCGAGACTCCACAGATGACATCATCTGCCTATGGACAGTTGATATCTGACAAATGCCCTAAGACATTAAACTGGGGTAAAAACAGTATCTTCAACAAATGGTGCTGGCAAAATTGGATATTCATCTGCAATAAATTGAAACGAGACCCATATCTTATACCTTATACAAAAACCAACTCAAACTAGATAAAAGACCTAAATATCAAATCTATATGATAAAACTCATGCAAGAAAAAGTAGGAGCAACAATGGAAGGTTTAATACACAGTGTAGACAGACTTCAAAATCTGTCACGCAAACCACAGTCATCAGAAGAGAAAATAGATAAATGAGGACTACTAAGAATCAGTCATTTTTGCTCATCCAAAGATTTTATTAATAGAATCAGAAGGCCACCTACAGAATGGGAAAAAAATATTTGGCAACTGTATGTCAGACTGATGCCTAATCATAATCTATAAGGGACTGCAAAATATCAATGAGAAAAAGATAAGTCATCCAGTTGAGAGATGGGCAAAAGAGATGGACAGACATCTCTCTAAACAAGAGATCCAGACAGCCCAAAAACACACGTGGACATGCTCACGATCATTAGCTATTAAAGAAATTCAAATCAAAATGACAATGAGATACTATCTCTCCCCAGCAAGGTTGGCCGTGATCCAAAAAACACAAAACAACAAATGCTGGAGAGGCTGTGGAGAAAGTGGAACTCTCCTACACTGTTGGTGGGATTGCAAAATGGTGCAACCTCTTTGGAAAGCAATCTGGTGCCACCTTAAAAAATGAATATAGATATACCTTTTGACCCAGTAATCTCACTGCTTGGAATATATCCTACAGAATCAAGGCCATTCACACCAACTGATACGTGCCCGCGAATGTTCATTGCAGCACAGTCAACAATAGCAAAAAGATAGAATCAACCCAGATGCCCAACAACAGAGGAACGGATAGGTAAACTACGGTATATATACTCAATGGAACACTGCAATGATAAAGAACGATGATGACAACAGGAAACATCTCTTAACCTGGTTCCAACTGGAGGACATTATGTTGAGTGAAAGTAGTCAGTGAAAAAAAAGACAAATATTGTATGAGACTCCTACAATGAGAACTTAAAAACAGACTCATACATAGAAGAAAATATTCTTTGATGGCTGCAAGGGAGGGTAGGGAGGGTGGGTGTGGGGGGAGGGTTTAGATTAGATAGTTGATAGAAATTTGGTTGGGTCAGATCGGTGACAGCACACATTAGAAAGAAGATCAGTGATAACTGGACCTCAACACAGTTTGAGTACTCCTCACTTAACCCAATATTGCAAGGACAGAGTAGCTACGGCAGGGACCATACTCTCAGGGGAAATCGAGGCCAATTGACACAGCTAATGTTTTGCTAATGAGGACTCTGCACCCCACATTGTGAGTGGCATCTGGGGTCTTAAAAGCTGCCATCTGAGGGTACAGCAAATGGTCCCAACTCAACAGGAATGGATGATCACCGACGACAAGAAATTACATGGGGAAAAGAGAACCCAGAAGACAGAGAGACCCACATGAGTGAGTCTCTACATTGACTCATGACCAGAAGAACTGGATGGTGCCCAGTCACCACCAGTGATAGCCACGATGGATCTCACAAAGTTCAGTCTCACTGGCAACAAGAGAATAAATAGGGGTGTACCCTGAGATCACCAATAAAAGACCACAGTTGATGGTCTGGGAGCTTTGGGGTTCCCCTGGGAGCATGGCCCCTGGCCCTGATGCTGACCCTGTCCATAAATCAACTTTTCTGACAGCAATGGGTTGGATTTGGAGACGTAGAGTGACTGTATCTTGTGGAAATTTTATGGTTCTATGCATCTATAGGATATCATCCTGCTGACCTCTTGCTGGAAGAAGGGGAGTGGGTGAAGAGGAGGGGATAGGAGACTGTTGGGAGGTTAGGACATGTATGGAGCAGAAAGGAGGGGTGTGCTGTCACCAAGCAGGGAGAGCAGTAGGAGCTGCATATAGGCGAGCGTGCCAACTTACACGGCAATATACATTTTTATTCAATCATAATAAAAAATAATAATAATTAAAAAAAACCTTCCAGTTTGAGTTGGTTTTTATATAAGGTGTTTTTTTGAGCAGAATGTTGTTTAGTTTCCATGAGTTCCACTTTCTATCTATGTTTTTTCTGCTACTAATTTTGACTTTTATGGCTTTATGAACCAAGAAAATGCTTTGCATGAATTCAGTGGTATGGATTTTGTTGAGAACTGCCTTATGTCGCAGCATGTGGTCTGTTCTGGAGAACGTTCCATGTGCACTGGAGAAGAAGGTGTAGTTGTCCACTGATGGGTAGAAAGTTTTATATATATCAGTGAGGTTTAGTTAGTTAATTGTGACAATAAGGTCTTCTGTATCTTTACTGAGCTTTTTTCTAGATAATCTGTCAAATATCGTGAGTGGAGTGTTGAAGCCTCCTACTATTACCGTGGAGTGATCTGTCTCCTTTTTGAGTGTAGTCAGTGTTTCTTTGATGCATTTTGGTGCTCTAATTTTGGTGCATAAATATTTAGTATAGTTAAGTCTTGCTGTTGTGTTGAACCTTTCAGCAGTAAATAGTGTCCATCTTTGTCCATGATGGTGCATTTTACATTAAAATCTATTTTTTCTGAGATTAGAATTGCCACATCTGGTCTTCTTTGTTCATTGTTAGCTTGATATATATTATTCCATCCTTTAATTTTCAATTTGTTCCTATCTTTAAGTCTAAGGTAAGTTTCTTGTAGGCAACATATGGATGGATCACGTCTTTAGATCCAAGATGTCACTTGATGTCTCTTTACTGGAGTGTTCAGTCCATTCACATTCAATGTAGTTATTGATAGGTATGTGTTTAGTGCTGCCATTGTGATATGTTTATTTTTGTGTAGATATTTTCTCTGTTGTTCTTATTAATCTGTTATTTTTTGTGAGTTGATTTTTCACCTTTTTCAGAGTTGATTTTGTGGTTGTCGAGACTCTTGTGTTATAGTTCTTGATATGGTATGTTGCATCTTTTTTTGTGATTTACACCTGCCCCTATGGTCTACCTTAATAAACTATATATAAACCCAATTTTAATTACTACCAGTCTTGTCATCTTCCTCTCCACCTGGAAGCACTATAGTGACTGTAGTACACCCCTCTTTTTAATATGATGGCACCATAGTTTTCATGATAATTACTGGATTATTTCTTTTGGTATTAAAGTTTTGATTGAGTCTGGAGCCTTGCATAACTAAGATTCTGGATGATGTGTCCTTCTAAAATATAATGTTAGTGATTTTGTTCTTCTAAACCAAATACAAGAGATTCTTTCAGTATTTCCTGTAGCTTTGGTTTGATTTTTACAAACTCTGAGTTTCTGTTTATCTGTGAATGTCTTAATTTCACTTTCATATTTGAAAGATAGTTTTGCAGGATATATAATTCTTGGTTGGAAATTCTTTTCCTTCAAGGCTTTGAATGTGTCATGCCACTGTCTCCATGCCAGCATCTCTTCTGCTGAGAAATCTGACGAAAGCCTATGGGTTTCCCTCTGAATGTTAGCTTTGCTTTGAGTCTTGCTGCCTTTAAGAGTTTCTGTTTCTGTTTCATTTTGTTAAGCTCAATTATAATATGTCTTGGGGTCTTTCTTTTGAGATCTATATGAGTGGCATTCCATATGCATCTTGGACATCTCTATTCTCTTCCTTCATGATTTCTGGAAAGTTTTCTCTCAGCAGCTCAGCAACAATACTCTCTGTGTTCTCTGGTGTCTCGCTCTGTTCAAGGACTTGAATTAGTCATACATTGTTCCTCTTAATAGAGTCCCACATGCTGCTTAATGCCTCTTCATTTTTCTTGTTTCTTTTTTTCTGATTTCTCCTCATAGATGCTGGAGTCAGTATCTCTGTCTTCCAAGTCATAAGATCTCCTTTCCATTTGTTTCATTCTGTTTTCTTTGCTTTGAATTGAAGTTTCTGTGTCTTTGATTTTGTTCTTGATCTGTTGGATTTCAGATTACTGGTGTTCCATCAGATCAAAAGCCTTGCTTAATTTTTCATTTTGCTCTGCTGCATTTTGTTTAAGGTCCAGAAGGGCTCTGTATATAATCCTTTTGGGTTCACCTTCCAATAATTTCAGAAAAGTTTCTTCATCCTGAAAGCTCCTTGGTTGTTTCATTTGAGGGCCTTCTGAAGCCATGGGTGATTTCTTTTTTACCATTTTCTCAAGGGTCTATTGCTTTATGGGCTTCATGTGAGTTGATAAAGGCTGAGAGAGATACTTTGAGGATGGACCCCGGATGTTTCTCTAGACCGTCTTTAGTCCGTGAAAGCCAGAACTAGTCAGGAGTGGGAGTCAGCAAAAGAGAGGAGGTTTTTGGTTCAGTGGTATGAAGTCCAAAGTAACAGCCCCGTGCCGTGTCCTGGGGCTCACTAGGTGACCGGAAGGCTCCGTTTGATCATCAATTCAGGTCTTGGTTTCCAGAGGGATTTAGGGAGACGTGTGCTTAGTCCTCTATCTTGACTCCACCTCTCTCTAATGACATCTTCTTGATCTATTTACTCATTCCTCACGAGCACAATTAAGTGCTCTGGAATTTATTCTTGATAATGTTTTCTCATAGATTTTATGATCCACATAGTTGAATTGTTTGCATAGACCAAAAAACAAAGGTAAACATCTTTCTGGTAGTCTCTTCTTTCAGCCAAGATCTATCTGACATCAGTAATACGATCTCATTTTATGTCCTCTTCTGTATTCAGATTGAATTTCTGGCACTTCCCTGTCAATGTACTGTTGCAACCACTTTTGAATGATCATCAGTAAAATGTTACCTACATACGGTGTTAATGATATTGTTGGATAATTTTCATATTTTGTTGCATCATCTTTTTGGGGGATGGTCACAAACATGGATTTCTTCCAGTTGTTTGCTCACATAGCTGGCTTCCAAATTTTTTTGCATAGAGGAGTGAGTACCTCCAGCACTGCATCCATTTATTGTAACAATTGATATTCTGTCAATTCCTGGAGGCTTGTTTTTCATCATTGCCTTCAGTGCAACTTGGATTTCTTCCTTCATTAGCATTGGTTCCTGAAAGTGTGACCTCCCAAAATGATTTAAAACCAAACAGTTCTTTTTCGTACAGTGACTGTATGTTCCTTCCACCTTCTTTTGATGCTTCTTGCATCATTCAGTATTTTTCCCACAGAATTCTTCAGTGTTGTGACTGGAGGCTTCCCTCACCCTTTTTTGAAGTCTTTCAGCTTGAGAAATGCCAAATATTTTCTTACCTTTTGATTGTCTAATTCCACATTCCATCATAATACTTACGTGGAATGACACAAAATGAAAAGAAACAGTTACAAATATTCACACAAGTGAAAAGAAACAGTTACAAATATTCATTAACAATCATTAACAATCTTTGCACATTTAATCATAATACTTTACTTTGTCTTCTCAAGCTGCCCTTTGAAATCCTGTATTTGATTATTTTATCATGTCTTTCACTTGTTTTAGCTACTTTACCTTTAAGTACAAATTTCAGAATCTCTTTAGACATCTATTTTGGTCTTTTATTTCTGTCTCTTTAATGACCTTTTGCTTTCCTCATGTATGATTTCTTGATAGCATTCTGTAAACTATCTGGTCTTTAATGATTATTGTTCCATGTGTGAAATCTATTCTTGAGATTGTCTCTGAAGTCAATTGGGATATACTCAAGGTCATATTTTGGCTCTTGTGGAGTTGCTCTAATCTTTTGCAGCTTCAATCTGAGTTTGCATCCAAGTAATTGATCATCTTTTCTGCTGTTGGCTGCTGGCCTTGTTCTGACAAATGGTATTAAGTTTCTCCATTGTTTCCTTCTACAAATGCAGTTGATTTGATTTCTGTGCATTCCATTTGGTGAGATTTACTTGCACAGTCAATATTTACATTGTTAAAAAAGGTTATTTGCAATGCAGAAGTCATTGGTCTTGTAAAATTCTGACATTTGATCTCCAATGTGGTTTCTATCACCAAGACCATATTTCCAACTACTGCTCCTTCTACTTTGTTTCCAACTTTCTCATTGCAATCACCAGTAATTATTAATGTATCTTGATTGCATGCTTGATCAGTTTCAGACTGTGAATGTTAGTAAAAATATTCAATTTCTTCATCTTTGATCTTAATGTTGGTCAACAAATTAGAATAATAGTCATATTAACTGGCCTTCCTTGTAGGCATATGGGTATTATCCTATCGCTGAAAGTGTTATACTTTAGAATAGATATTGAAATGTTCTTTTTGAGGATGAATGCAGCACCATTTCTCTTCAAATTTGTCTTCCTGGCATAGCAGACCATATCATTGTCTGATTCAAAATGATCAATAAATTTATTTCAGCTCACCAATGCCTAGGTTATTTATATACATTGTATTTCATTTTTGATGATTTCCAGTCCCAAGATTCATACTTCATACATTCCACATTATGATTGTTAATGGATATTTGTAACTGTTTCTTTTCATTTTGTGTCATTCCACATCAGCAAACAAAAATTCCCAAGCCTTTATTGTATCCAGATCCTTATGGTCAACTCTACATTAAGAGCGCAACTCTCCCACAGTCATATTTCCAGTGTTTTCTAACCTGAGGTGATCATCTCCTGGCTATATCAGTGTTTTATATATATGTGTGTGTGTGAGTGTGTATATTACTATTCATAAGGTTGTCACTGGCCATGTTTTTTTCAGAAAATGGACTACTAGGTCCTTCTTCCTAGTTTTAGTTTGGAATCTCCACTGAAATCTGTCTAATGGATGACCTGATGGTATTTGAAATACTGGTGACACAACTTCCAACATCAGAGCAACATGTAAGCTACCATAGTACAACAAACTGATAGATGAGTATTATGTATCTAAGACCAAATCCACTGTCATCAAGTTGATTCCAACTCATAGCAACTCCACAGGATAGAACTACCCCCATAGGATTTCCAAGGAGTATCTGGTGGATTTGAATTGCTAACTTTTTGGTTAGCAGGTATAGCACTTAATACAGAGTTTCCATTACATATATAGTAAACAATACATTTTTTTTTTCTTACATAAAATTTTTATTGATCTAATAGTGGAATCACAGGGAAGAACTTCTAGTAGGTAAAGAAAAGATTGTTATTAGATTAGGTGTTAAGTCAGGTTCAACTCACAGCTTCCTAACATATGACAGAACAAAACACAGCTAGATTCTGTGCCATCATCACAATTACTGCATTGCTTTAGCTGACTGTTGTAGCCACAGTGTTAATTCATCCATGGAAGGTGTTTTTCTTTTTCCTTCTATTTTACCAAAATCCTGGTGATACAATAGTTAAAAGCTACATCTACTAACCAAAATATCAGCAGTTCAAATCCACCAGGTGCTCCTTGGAACTCTGCGGGGCAGTTCTACTTTGTCCTGTTGGGTTGCTATGGGTCAGAATTGACTCCACAGCAATGGACTTGTTTTGGATGTGTTTTTGTTTGTTTGTTTCTATTTTACCAAAAAAGAGACAATTAGAAGGAATTAGCCCAGACTATAATACAAACAATGCAGGCAAGGAAATAGCATATATAATGTCACTATGAAAGTGGTTACAGAACAGTTACAGAGACATATACGGTTCTGTGGAAGTACAAAGTATTGAAAATGTAAGTTATAGCCACATGTTTATTGAGTAACACTAAATAGCGGGTACTTTGCTATGGGTTTGACCTACATGATGTCACTTAAAGCTATAGTTTCATACAAGGGTGATACTACTATTGACCCTATTTTATACAGGAGGAAGCTGAGGTAGCTTTCACTTCAGACAGACTTAAGTCTGCTCTTACTATCAGTTATTAGGGTAACACTGGTGGCAGTAAGAGATGAAATCTCAATTCTCAATGGTTTAATAAAAAGAAGTTCAATTCTTACATAAGTTCAAAACGGTTGTTCTTCATTGATGAGAGGGTTTTCTCCTAGAGGTATCTCTGAGTAGCATGAATGCACTCAGCTGCTAATGGAAAGAGTGGAGGTTAGAGTTTACCCAGTGGTATCTCGAAAGAACATCCTAGCAATCTATTTCTAAAAACTCAGCCATTAAAAACCCAGTGAAGCACAGTTCTACTCTGACACACATGGGGTCATCATGAGTCCAAGTCAACTCAATGGCAACAGGTAATTGGCAACTGACTTTTCTAAGCACTGCTTCAGGGATTTAACTTCCTTTATTCTTATCGTTCTATTATATTCAGCACTTGCTTTTCAGAATCATTCTCATCTGCGTCACACCAGCGGGAGACGAAAGAGCATGGGGAGGGGTCAGTTGAGGGTGTGCTTTTAGTGGGCCAGGCTGATGAATGGCATATGTTACTTCCATTCACATTCCCATTAAGTTGAATGTCACAGGAGGCTGGGAAATGTAGTTTATCCCAGGAAAAAAGGAAGTGGATCTGGGGACCATGTCTGTGACTTTAAGCAAGTAGCATATTCCTTCTAACTTTAGTTCCTTCAACTTTTAAATGGGAACAACCACATCTACCTTATATGGACATTGTTATGACACAATCAAATTATCTGGCTATTTCCTTTATTGTGACATGGGGAAGATAAAGTTTTGATTTCTTAGCTAACAATTCCCTAATTCAGAAGATACAGTCTGTTCAAGATATATTCTGAACTTAATGGGCATGGGGATATGACAGAGATATTAACATTATGTGAAAATATCATCTCAGAATCTGTAGTAGCAAGGTGATAAAATAATCAGCATAGTTAAGGATAGATGCTGGATTTTAGTGATATAGATTTCAAAGACTTTGGAGAACATATACGCTCCTCCTAGTTATAGACTGTAAATGTGAATACGGCTCAAAAAAGAGTGAAGGATCTAAGAGAAAAGCAAATTCTGGCAATACAATAACCTGTAGTCTCCTTGAGAAAGAAAGACAGTGAAGCAGTGTCTAAAGGCATCTTTGTTGTTACCTATAGGAAATTGATTCCTTTGCAATTGGAGTTTTTTTGTTTGTTTGCTTGTTTGGTTGGTTTTTGTTTTTTATAGGAAACCATGGTGACTTAGCAGTTAAGAGTACGGCTGCTAACCAAAAAGCCAGCAGTTTGAATCTACTAGGCACCCTTTGAAAACTCTGGTTAGTAAAGTTCTGTCCTGTATGGTCACTATGGATCAGAATTGACTCAACAACAATCAGTTCTCTAATAAAAGAGCATGATGAGATATGATTGCTAGAATACACTCAAGAAAATGACTAAAGATGATCATGTGTCAGGAAAAGCTAAAGCCAAAGGCAACAAAGCAACATTTTACTCTGTTCAGAGAAAAAACAAGAAGAAATAGGCCCAGGGTTTGGAACAGATGGTGTAAAGTTAACAGCTGTCAGAGAGGGAGTAGAAGAATGCAACCCCCGTTTGCTTCCATGTTCTCCGTCAAGAAGAACTGGAAGGAGATCATCTAAACTTCAAAATGCACAGAGACTCCTAAGTTTAAGAGAACTGAATCCCAGTGCTTTTGACAACTTACAGAGTCAGAGTCAGAAGACTAGAGATGGGCAAATACTTTGATTTTCAAAAGATAAAACAAAGGAAGAAATGGTAGCTGCAGCTTGGTAAGCTTAACAGATCCACAACAACCTCTAAAATAAATTATGTAAGTGATACTTTGTGAGCACTTGGACAAGATGTAGGATTCCCCAGGAACTGTTTGACTTCACTCATACAAAACCTAGTTCATTTCCTCTCTGAAGAGGACATTTTCACAGTCTTAATATAAATTGATTTTAGCAAAGCGTTTACCAAAGCATAGTACAGTGCCTGGAACAAAATTGGTGCCCAGTTAAACAGTTGCAGAATAAATGTGTGAATAAGATTCTTGGAAAGAACACTTTTTAAAAACTACTGATTTAGATAACAATAAAGTTGTTGTTGTTAGGTGCTGCTGAGTTGGTTCTGACTCCTAGCGTCCCTATACACACAACAGAATGAAACATTGCCTGATCTTGCACCATGCCCACAATTGTGTTTATGCTTAAGTCCATTGTTGCAGGCACTGTCAATCCTTCTTGTTGCAAGTCTTCCTCTTTTTCACTCACCCTGCACTCTACCAAGCAAGACGTCCTTCTCAAGGGACTGATCCCTCCAGACATCATGTCCAAAGTACGTGAGAACCAGTTTGCTAACTTTGCTTCCAAGGAGCACTCTGGTTATACTTCTTCCAGAACAGATCTTTTGGCAGTACATGTTACATTAAATACTCTTCTGCAGCACTACAATTTGAAGACATCAATTCTTCTTCTGTCTTCCCATTCATTTCCAGTTTTTGCATGCATATGATTCAGTTGAAAATACCATGGCTTTGGTGAGGTGGTCCTTAGTCTTCATAGCGACATCTTTACTTTTCTATACTTTAAAGCAGATTTTTCCCAGAGCAATGTGTCTTTTGATTTCTTGACTGCTGCTTCCATGGGTGTTGATTGTGGAACAAAGTAAAATGACATTCTTCACAACCTCAATCCTTTCTCTATTTATGATCACGTTGCTTATTGGTCCAGTTGTGAGGATTTTTGTTTTCTTGATGTTGAGGTGCAATCCATACTGAAGGCTGTGGTCTTCTGTGTGATCTGCATAAAGCAGGTTGTTAATGAGTCTTGCACTAATCATGATGCCTTGTTCTTCTTCAAACAGTCTAACTTTTTAGATTATTTGCTCAACATTGAAAAGATATGGTGAAAGAGTACAACCCTGACGCACACCTCTCCTGACTTTAAACCATGCAGTGTCCCTTGTTCTGCTTGCATGACTGCTTATTGATGCATATTCAGATTCCTTATGAGCACAATTAAGTGTTCTGGAATTCTCATTCTCTACAATGTTATCCATAATTTCTTATAATCCACACAGTCTAATTGCTTTGCATAGCCAATGGAATACAGGTAAACATCTTTCTTGTATGCCTTGCTTTCTGCCAAGATCCATCTGACATCAGCAACAATATCTCTAGTTCCGTGTCCTGACCGTATGCCACTCTTAAACTGGCTGAAAACCAACCAGTTCTTTCTGGCACAATGACTTTGTATTCCTTCCATCTTCTCTTGACGGTTCCTGAGTTTTTTTAAAAATATTTTTCCTGTAGAATCCTTCACTATTGCAACCAAAGTCTTGAGTTTGTAATTCAGCTCTTTAAGGTTGAGAAATGCAGAATGTGTTCTTCCCTTTCAGTTTTCTATTTCCAGCTCTTTGCCCTTATCATTATAATACTTAGTCTTCTTGAGACACCCTTTGAAATTTTCTGTTCGATTCTTTTGCTTCATCATTCCTTCCTTTTGTTTTAGCTACTCAGTGTTCAAGAAGAAGATTCAGAGTCTCTTCTGATACCCAATTTGGTCTTTTCATTCTTTCCTGTCTTTTTAATGACCTCTTGCTTTCTTCACGGATGATGTCTTTGATGTCATTCCACAACTCACCTGCTCTTTGGTCATTGGCATCCGATGTATTAAATCTGTTCTTGAAATGGTCTCTAACCTCAGGTGGGATACACTGAAGGTCATGCTTTGGCTCTCATGGACTTGTTCTAATTTTCTTCAGTTTCAATTTAAATGTCTGCCTATAATAAAGCTAGGCAGTGTTATGCTGCTTGAACAATGCGTCTATGTTGAAATGGCAAAATGTCTTTATCAGTGTATTGATCAGATCAGGAATTTCCCTGTTCTTGGCCCTGGGAAGGACATAGGATGAAGGCATGAGAGATAAATATGTTAAATCTAGAAAAGATGTGCATAATTTAAGTCTAATTAGATAGTCTATGTAAGGTACCCAAGAGGTGAATCCCAGCTGTAGTATTACATGAAAGTCAGGAAACCACAATAACAAGAATATTAGCAACCTAGAAAGAGCTCACTTAGCCCACTCTGAGAATAAGAAATATAGAAACCCATTTGCTTAAGAAATGATTAAAGAGACTAGGTTTGTCTATATTGGCTAAGACTGGAGGTAGGAGAATGGATATCCTAGCTGGTTTCTTTACCTTCTAAAGACTGCTGTGTCTATGACTGATGTATAAGCTATTACAGAGATTCCCACTGTATTTCAGTAGACAGAAAACTTGTTCACGGAAAGAATGAGGAACCTCCCTAAAGTAGCAATTTCTCTGTAGCCTGAATGGCCACCTGTCATCTGTCTTACGGCATGACTCCCGCTGTGGGTAAGAAGTGGAACTCAATAGCCTCTACAATCTTTTCAACAGGAAACCAAGATGGGTCTACATCCCTCTCTGCCTTTCTTTGTTCCTCTTTCTGGCTGCACTAGGAAGCAATGGCTTCTGACTCACACCTCTGCTCACCTTGGTTGCTGTGTGGCAAGGAGCAGCACGTATGTATCACTTCCACAAAGCACCTGGCCTCCAGGGAAGAGAACACCTTTGACAGATGGCCAAGGAAGAGCCTTGATGTCAGCTGTCAAAGTGTCCAGTAGCCTGCACTTCTGAACTGGGGAAAAAAGATTTCATTGTATCAGTAAGAAAGCAGGCAATACAGTGGAAACTCAGCTGACCTTAAATAAGTGTCTAAAATTCACACAACACTGCAAGTTCTCCCAGACAAGACAAAATAATTATCATTACAGTGATAGCTACAATTAATGACACATTATTGGTATAATGCTAAATATTGTCATCACTGTGCTTGCTTTGAACACCTCTGGAACTGTCCTACTTTTCTATTAATTTATCTTTAACTACATTAAATGACTTTCTCTACTCATCACTAACTCCTGTTGCTAGTCTCATTCCGGAGATCACAATCAGAAAATTTGGGAGTTAGGAAACCTGTAACAAATGCATCTGAAACAAAATGTCAACATAAAGTTCACATATGTTGTTAAATGGAACCCAAACATTGAGTCTGAAGCTGATGTAAGTAAGACACTGATGTGTGACATGCATATTTACACCGTGTGTCCGTGCCAATCTTAGAATATCATGAAACTGCAGCAGTGAAATATCTCAGTGTCAGTGCTCCGCCTGCTGCACGGGGGTAAAGGCCGTTTCGCTTTCACTTCTTTGCAGGTTTGACTTTTCCACTTTTAGCTCCAATATATGCCCACAAACCATTCACTCTAAAGCAAGATCCTAGCTGGTAGGGTTTAGATTTTAGGCATTCTTCTATCCTGTACACGGCCTACTGCAGTACTTAGCTCATAGATATTCAATAATTATTTGTTGAGTAGATGGGTGAGTGAATAAATGGCATTTTATTCAGGGAGTTGAACTATAGGTGGTCTCCTAAAGAAGCAGAGACTCTCAATACTTTGAGGACCATTAAAGCCATTTGATTCTTCATCGTCTCTACAATGTCTCTGCTAAGTACTTCTTATTTTGAGTTGTTCACCACTGCCCTTGACACTTAGTTCCAGCTTTAGACACATTTAGCTACATAAAATTCTTTTTGTACTGATAAGATACCATCGCCCCGGAGTTTTCACTTCTTAGCATTTATGATCCTATCCCTGGGATCATCCAGAAGGATTCTCATCCTCTGACACTTTCCTGGCTTCCATAAAAGTTGAAGTTATCACAAACCTTATGTGCCTTCTTTTATCCAAGTGAGTACTACAGTTTCTCCAGCTGTTCCTCCCTAAGACATGTTTTTCACAAGTACCCTTCATATCCATGTTCCAGTTTGTCTCTAGGAAAGATAGTGAGAATGAAAAAGGATACTCTTGGTAGGCTCACAGCTCCAGAGAAGAGAGGTGTACTGTCCAGTGTCCCATGCAATTCCTTCTTCTGGTTGCTCTATTGTTATTAATACAGCCTCATACAGCATCATCTTTCTGTGCTCTTGGTTCATCTGAAGCTTATTCTCAATATACAAACACTTCATCTTTTTGCTTGTACTACATAATTTCTTCCCATACCACAATGATCTGTTTTTGTTGTTGTTGCTGTTGTTGTTGAATGCAGATGGAAGATGCTACAGTTATCCCTGTTGTGTTTTATCTTGTGAGACTTGGTTCATCATATCAGTTTGTCAAGAATGCACTGAACTGGTTCCAGAATCTCATGTCTTTTTCTATCTTTCCCAACCTTGGATCAACTTCACAGAAAAGAAAACCACACTCCATGTTTTTGTCTAACTTGTTGAATAGGACAATCCTGGGACAAAGATGGATTCTGAGTATCTTTTCTCATTCTATTTGGCTATAGCATATTAAGCCTCCCTTACTTTTGTTACATGTCAACCACCCTCCTCTTCCATTATTTCTTATGCTCCAGTTATCTGTAAACTTAGTGACCTTAAAATGACACCCATCTTACTAGGCTTGCAGATTGTGGGTCAGGGGTAAAGGCTCCACAGGAATGGCTGGTTTCTGCTTCATGGTGTCTTGGGCCTCAGATGGGAAGACTAACACGTCTAAGGGTGACCGAAAATTCTGGGAGCTGAAACCACCTAGACACGTCTTCACTCACATGTCTAGCAGCTGGGCTGGGCATGCTCAGTGGATAGACTCAACTGAGACTGTCAACTTGAGCACCTACTCACTGTATCTCCATATGACTTGAGTCTCTCACAGCATGGTGGCTGGGCTCTGGAAAAGGATCTGGAGAAACCGTTCCAAGTGTACCAGGGGCACAAGTTGCGTGGTCTTCTCTACTCTAAGCTCAGAAATCACGAAGCACCATTATACTCTATTAATTGAATTTTCAAGCTCACCAGTTACAAGCCCACACAGATTCAACAGAAGGGTTATACTCTCCACTTCTCAGTGGAAGAGTTGTCAAAGAATTTGAGGTCATTTTTGAAAAGATCACATTTGTCTAGAATGTGAATAACAATTTTCCTACTTTATCAATTCTTACAATATGAATTCATGGTGGGGTCGCCATGAATCAGATCCAACTTGATGGCACTTGGCTGGCTTTGTAATATGAAAGTAAATTTTAAAGTTTGTTTCAATGAGAGAAAACAAGAATGAGCATACATGGTAGTTTTGTACTGATAAAGCTCAACCCATAAAGTTAAAAAAGTTTTTTTCTCTGACTATGTCAGTTTTGGAGATTTCAAGATCACAGAATACTTAAAATAGTACTGCATTTGGCCAGCTGAGTATAATATAACAACATGTGACATTTAAGGCCCTAGTCAACAGTGCATATAATTTCTAATTTAATTAATGCATTCTTCATACATGGCTTGATTCTCAGTCACTTATTTGTTCCTCATGCCAAGATGCTGTTGAATCACAAGCTCCAGCTAACGGGAGTGCCACAGGTGGAGGAAAAGGACTGAGGACTTGTGGCCTGGCAGCCTCTCTGAGACACACACAAGCTCTTTGCATTGACACTGCAGAAAGTAAGACATCAAGAGCAGCAAGCCATTCTTTGTTACAGAGGTGGCTTATAGGACTCAACCAGCAAAGTAAAAGACAGGGGAAACGATTCAGAAGAAAATTTGTGTATGATACTCAGAGGTAACAGAAGCATTGACAGATAAAGTGCCATAATAAAACTCCGACATTTAACAAAATCCTAAAACTCAGTTTAAATAGGAATACTCTTAGCCAGACTTTTCATTTTTTCTTTTTGATCACCATATGAAATTACCATGAGGACTTTTATTCTGAGAGAGACTGTGGACACCTTTGCCATGTCTCCCATCAGCAGCAGTACCAGCGTGACAGTTTTAGAGGACAAGCTCCTAGAAGAAACAGGATCCACTGTTGATGCCAATAAAATAAACATTGTCATTGAGTCAGCTTTGACTTATGGTGACACCATAAGTAGAACTATGTAGAGCTATGCTAGAACTATGTAGAACTATGCTCTGTAAGATTTTCAGTGGTTGACTTTTTGGAAGTAGAGCCCCAGACTTTTCTTCCAGTGTGTCTCTCAGTGGACTTGAACCTCTAACCTTTTGTTCGGCAGCTAACAGAGTTAACAGTCTGCAATACCCAGGGACTCCTGCTGGTACAGTGAACAGAAAACATCCTCTTGTCCTGAACTCTTCTCTGAAATCAAATGGGAGTGGTAGCCAGTCATAGATGAACCAGTCTTGACGGGCCTAACCTCAGAAATTTGCCTGGATGTGTAAATCATGAGTGTTTTCTCTATTGTCCTTTTCCTCTTGGAGTTTGTTAAGTTTCAGTCCTCAGTACAACCTAGTAGTTTCTAGACAAACATTTTCCTCTGAACATATGTTTGAGGGGGAAGGCGTATGTTCCTTGGGAGTTCTGTGATGAAAGTGTGGCTTAGGATTCCAAGCACTCCCTTTTAAGAGATTCAAGCTTTACCAGACCATTTTAATTAAAGTTCTCTAGATGGAGGCAGAAAAACAAGATTGACTAGAATGAATATAACCTGTATGGAGTGGTGAAAAATGCCCACATGGGAATGTAGAGATATACGACATATTTTGGGGAGACAAATCAATATATAGTCCACAAACAAAGCACCAGCTGCCCAAAGATGAAGTTAAAAAATACGCATCAAATGGCTTGGGGCATAGGTTTATTTGAAAAATACGTCTTTATTGCCTTACAAATTCACTTTAACTAGAGACTTGTTTTTCCACTGAAGAACACGCTGATTATTGTCCTGTGGTTTTCAATTAATAAGTTCACAGTTAACAGTTTTTAAGTACACTGAATCATGTAAATTTCCATATCACAGCAGCTAATTTATTTGTTTATTGTGGTATAAGCAGGCACCACATGAATCTGGTTTTGAAATCAATTCCAAGAAAAGCAGACAATTTTTGCAGGGCGGACAGTATGTAATGAAGACCCTTAAATCTCTCCCCATGCTACTGCATGCAGAGAGGGATTCGTGCTGCCACAGCAAATGGAAAGAGTAAAGAACCCACAGGGATATCCACACAAAGATTGGAAAACGAAGTCCTGTTCTCATGTGACTGCCTGTGACTCACTGCTATCTTTTATTTATGATTACACTTTTTTTTTTTTCTCGGAGAGCTCTTAATGTATTCACAAACACACAAACACAAGGATCATTAAGTCACAAGTTGGTTTTATTTACGGTTTGCAGCGAGTTCAGATGGTACGGCACTGCTGAGCAGCATTTGAATTTTAAGATTATATACCAAATATGCTTAGTCTTCCCGTTCCCTGCCCACAGGAGAGAGAAAAGAACATTAGGAAGTTCTAACACTATTTCTTAAGAACAAAACAAAATAGAAAAAAACGAAAAAGCATTCTATAATGATGATCTGTTCCTTCGAAATGAGTGGATGAATAAATGTTTGAGCATTTCAATCAGTAAAATGCACAGATCTTGAAGAAAAAGTGACACAAAAGCATTGAGAGATAAAACTGAATAAAATGTTCCCAGTTAACTTCAACTTTTCGAGATACTCTCGAAATAGCTGGCAACTGGAAGAAATCTCAGTCATGCAAACTGGAATTTTCTTTTCCTTCATGTCAGTGCTGATGGTGTAATTGCATAGCTGAATGTATATGCTAGTATTTATACTGGCCTTCAACATGTTGATTTTGGACACATTTCTTATGTAACCTATTAGTGTTAACATTTTTTCCAATGTAATATGAGCTGCTATAAGCATACCATAATCCGAAAGCAGCTTGGTTTCTTCATACTCGGTGTTTCACAAGTGTAATGAGGAGAGCCCGTTTTTGTCCTTCCAGAGCTGTCATTTAAGGCAGCCCCCACCTTCCCCATGTTTGTCCCATCTGTCTCCCTACAAGTCTGCCTTTGTTCTGCACTGGAAACAAATGGGCAACATAAAGATGGAAAACACAGAAATTGCCAGAGATTGAAAAATATTTGAACAATGCACTTAAAAGTGATTTACTTTTGTATGCTTGAAAAAATAAAATTCAGATGTAAATAAGCTAAGTAGGGGTAGATTTCATTCCCAGACAAGGACTAACATTCCAGAAAGCTGGACAATCACAATGCTGCTACCAACACTTGTGGCCTAGGTACTAGGCTTTTCCTCTTCTTACAGGTCACACGGTTCTAGGATATGAAAGTCAGCCATTGTGATTTACAGCTGCAGTTTTTCAGCAGAGATTGTACTATTTGCAACAGGACTTCATATCTCTTTAATTAAAGAATCCCACCATAAAATTAATTGCGGCCTTCTTTAGTTATCTCTGCCCCAAGTTATTGCAATTTGGTAAGAAAAGGGCTAGATAACAAATAGAACAATTCAGTTAAATAGGCAAATACTGGCAAAAGATTTTGGAGGTGAAGTGAATGCCTGCGAGAATCTCTGAACTGTTGATTCACTTAGCCAAGGTGAAGAGTAGAGGCACGATTCAACAGCCTTTTTGAGTGTTGACCTGCAAGGGAAAGCACTTAAATCCTACTTATGCAGACTGTTCTTCGTACCCCCCTCAGGGATACCCATAGCAGTGCTCACTGCAAAGATAGAAGGCCACTCATGTCATATGTCAGTGTGCTCATTTTACACAGGTTACCTACTCATTTTGCAGACACCAAGACTCAGCTGCTATGGGCAAAAGTTTGAATGTAGAAGCTCATGTAGTTTACATTTAAACTTACAATCTAGAATTGCCAACTCAACGTGTGTTAGCAGATCGATAGATCTGTCCCAACCACACACATGTGATATATTTCAAATGATTTTTTTCTTATGTTATTTAGAAAATAAACCCAGAACTAAAGCAATTGCTATCAAGTCAATTCCGATGCATGACGACTCCACATGTAAAGAATTGAATTGCACTCCTGTGGTTTATCAAGGCTGTGTGTGACCTTTCAGAAGTAGGTTACCATGTCTTTTCTCCGAGGCACTTCTGGGTGGGCTCGAACCACCAGAATCTCCAGATAGTAGCTAACTACTTAACCATTTGTGCCACCTAGAGACTTCATGTTATTTAATAGACGGCTTAAAAATTTAGACTAGATTTTGAGGACTTTTATGTGGTATACCTTTCAATGCTATTATCTGCTATCTGTTGAGTGACTAGTAGTAACATTTTTAAAGTAGAGATTGCAAGAACTTACAGCTTTGCACGGAAGGGCAAAAGTGAGTGCGTGTATGAATACTCAGATGGTTTTTAATTCAAAATAATGTGAAAGAATCATTCACTCGTTGAAGAGCTGAATTGATCTGAGATTAATGCAGATTGACTTACATACTACTTCGTACTGCATCCACAGAAAGTACGCCCAGAATCTTGTAGGCTTTGGGATTCAGGATGAGGTGGCAATTGGCAGTCGAGAGAAGGAAGACTGTGGCCGATGATCCTGGTGATAAAGAATCCAAGGCATACTGACAGGTAGTTGACAGGAAGGCTAGAAAAAGTACAAATCATTAGACAACACAACCAGTTAAGTTCATGACTGATTCTAGCCTAAATGGCCTCTAAATATCTCTCCCTCCGAGAGTCTAGGATTTCTAAACAGCAAACAAAATGGGGATAAAGTAATACGTAATAGTCACTATGAGTCGGACCTGACTTGACAGCAATGGGTTCTTAATGAAAATAAATAAGTACAAGTTTCAGAAGGGTTAAATTTGACAATGAAAGTAAAGAACTTGGGATAGTGCTCAGCACATAAAAAAAAATTGATGAAAGTGAACTGTTGCCGATATTAGATAGCTATTATTAAAAAGGCATAATTATTAGCACTGATTATTATGAGAACCTTTCCATAAGGAGCAAGAATAATAAGTTTAAAGGTTCTGGAAGAATTTTGACTAAATGATAATATTTAAAAATTAAGGCCTTAAGAAGACTTCCTAGTCTCCCTCTATCTAGAAATAACTACACGGACCTTACTGTTTTTCACAATGATGAGATTGCTGCTGTTAGGAATCTCAAGTGGACTGCAGAGGAGAGTTGGCCAACAAGACTCTTGAGCATCTAGCCTGGGAGCCTCAGGGAACCTGATTCATGATACTTAAGGCAAGATGCCTGGCCTATGGATATTTCTTGCCTTGGGGAAGCTTCATTGAGGAAAAGAAGTTGTCATTCCTTCTCACAAGCCATAATTTTAACACTTTTTAGCAATTCTTCCCTTTTCCTAGCTGTACTTTTCCAGCAATATTAAGTACATCAGCTAGCTGCATTCTCCTCTTTGAGTCTGCGAAGAGGATTGAGGGTAGCCTGTGGACAGCTCTCATAGCAGCATTCAGTATCTAAAATGAGAAGAGAAGAAATCCTCTCCAAAAGAAAGGAAGCATTCCTAAATAAGATGGGTACTTTTTCTCTGGTGACAGTGATGATTCAGTGGTAGAATTCTTGTCTTTCATGCAAAAGACCTAGGTTTGATTCCCAGCCAATGCATCTCATCTGCAGCCACCAACCATCTGGCAGTGGAGTGTTGTATGTTGCTAAGATGCTCAACAGAATTCAGTGGAGTTTCTGGATTAACATGGACTAGGTGGAAAGATCTACTTCTGGAAATCAGTCAGTGAAAACCATGTGAATAATAAAGGTCTAATCAAAACCGATTAGGAGGATTGCACAGGAATGGGTGACATTTCTTTCCATTGTGTGGGGTCACCATGAGTTGGGGGCTGACTTCATGACAGCTAACAGCAGTGTAACTCTAGAGCTAAGAAGAGGTTGCAGTTAATATGCTTTAATGTATCAGTCAGCCAATTCCTTCTAAAATTTCATGACCTGAAGTTACAGAGGGACCCAGGAAGCTGACATGGAGGATAGGCAGCAGGAAGGGGATGAGTTACAGGGACATTCAGATTACTAATAGGAATAACTCCTGCCTTCAATGGATTTCCAAACTAGATGAAGTAGATATTGAAGTGTTCCCTGAAAACTCTAAAGATGTATATTTGGATTCTAATTAATTCCATAATTTTAGATGCTGAATTGATATCTCCATTTGAGCTTACTTAAAACACTTCAGAGTCTCTTTTTTAGATCTAATCTTGCCTCTTTGCTCAAATTGGTTATTTCCCTAAAATGGAATCACCCATCTTTTATCAGCAAGCTGGAAGCCTCAAAAATCTTTTATTCCACTTGCTTCCCCACCTCCAGGGTTAGATAGCTGCCACGTCAAATGGATTGTGTATCTGCGGAGTCTGAATAATGCCAACATCTTTTGTGTGCCGACTAGTCATAGTCACTATCTCTACTGCAAACCATTCTGCCCACCTTGTGCCTACTTCGAATCTTAATTTCCTCCAAGTGTCAGATTAATCTAGTAACAGATTTAAGTACTGTCAGAAAAGGGAAGTCACCTGGACGAAAGTAATCACTGAATATACTGGTATTAAAAAATAAATAAATAAAAGCAAGCTTTCATGAATTTGACTACTATAAATCAACTTACAAGTAAGTGCTTTGTCACTCTTGGATGAATGGATGAAGCTAAATTCCTGAGCCTTCAAAGTCTGGAATATACAGTGACTCCACATAAGCTTCTGTCCAGGACACCAGGGCTGTTTTGTCACTTGATATTACAAGACTAATCAGCGTTTTGATTACGGCACAAAGATGAAAATTTTACCAAAACAGTGGTCCAGGAAGCCAGATGCATTGAATTTCAAACCCTAGATCCTCTATTTACAAACTTTTACCCTTAGACAAGTCATGTAGTCTTGCTAAGAGTAATTGTTTTTAATTTTTGTTTTAATCTATAAAAACAAAATAGTTATGCCTATTTAACTGGTTGTTGTGTGGAATGTCTCTATGAGTGTGTGACTGCTTAAATAATCATTATTCTTATAAATATCATTGCTACTACTGAGATTCCACTTCTATTTGTATCTTAATTTCTGAAACTGTATCAATGAGGCCTCTTCCAAAATGTCAGTATTAATGTCAATTTTCCTTTTGCTGTAACCTAAAGACAAGTAGAACTGCAAAAATCTCATTCAAAGTGTGGGTAAAGAGCTATCTGTTGTTGACCTTGAAGATACTTTTGGCATTTTCTTCCTACTGGAGCAAACAAAGGGAAATACTGGCCAGGTTCCTAAATATTGGAATTGCTCCTGTGTTTACTCTTTCTTCTACTAATAATCGTCCTTTCTACATCTAGAAAATGTGTTTTAGAGAAAACACGTTAGGACCTTAGAGAAGTGTTTGAAAATACATTTAAAAAAAAAAAAGTGACTCTCTTCTTAGCTCCAGCTGCTAAATGAAAACCTGGGTCAGTACAAAAGGCAGCATTTCTTTTCCAAAAATAACTACTCTGAAGCCATTTTTGGGTGAGTTGCAGTCATGATGAGTTCCACTAGATGTGCTCAGTAGACAGGAAGGAGCTAAGAAACAGAAGGGACGACAGGAGATCACAGAGGAACAGGTTACTGTAGTGAATGGACAGTCTGAGACAGCAGCTCTATGTTCTAAATTGTGAGGATTGGAAAGACCACAGTAACAGGAGCTGAGCCGTAGCAATGAGTGATGTGTCTTTAGCAGGGAAGGAGCTTCAGTGTAGTCCTCAATCTTTTCTGGGCAATTAAGAAGTGTTCTTAATTTGGCTTCCCTTCATTCTACTGATGTCAGTGTCTCCTTGTCCTGAGTCCAGACTCTGTTCCAGTCCTGCCATCCTACTGACTCACTGTAATTTAAGAGCATGTGGGGGTGGAGAGAGACCAAGCCAAGAAATTGGAAGCCAGCATTCTGGTTTATGCTCCACAGTTGACCTTTTAAAGGACCTTGGACAAATTGATTAACCCTGAGACCATCCTTGTCTATTAATCTGCTGCAGTTTAGGGAATCAGAAGCCTTGACCCTAACAGTGAGATAATGCAAGTATAGTGGATTGTTCAGAAAGGAGGCATTTTTATGACATACTTTCACTTAGTTTCTGTCAGTTTTCTTTTCTGTCAGATGGGACTAATAATACTAACACTCTTCAAGGGGTGTGCTTCAACTAATAAACACATGATTCACTCCTTAATGAATAGAATAGGAAATGCACAGAGGAATCAGATCCAAGCAAGCGCAGCCGCTCATTTAGTAGCCGCTATTTACAAAACAATAACTTGAATCTAGACACTGCAGACCTCTTTAATAAATATCTTCTTAATTGAGCAATTGAAAACCTTAAGCAGAAGGCAGAAGCCTATGCTATCAAGTGCTGGAGTGAGGGAGGATGGTAAGGCAGCTGTGTTTCTAAAGACACATTGACATTCAGTGTCTTAGTTCACATATCCAATTTACAGACACCCAGATGGATACTAATGGAATACTAGAAACAAGGGTGAGGAAACCTAACTTCAGCATAGGCAGGCCAGCTGACAACAGGGAAGAGAGCTGTGAGCCAGGTGCCAGGGAAAAGAACTCTATGCCTGAACTTGCAGAGTTCTCCAAAGGGCAGGAGAGGTTGATAAAGATTAAAGGAAGGTATGTTGGGGTCAGTTTAGGAGAACATCTTTCTTGAACCTGGAGGACTCTTGCTTTCAAGTTCTTGAACTTGCTTTTAAATTTCTTTTCCTAGTTTTTTCTAAAAAATATAATCTGGTAGACAGGTTCTGAGGGAAAAGACTGGTTCAAGTTCAAGAAAGAGGAAAAAAGTGTCTCTTGATCAGGTGGTATGACGTGAAAATTTTCCCACAGTAAATACTATTAGCCCAAGCCAAGCTTATTGGGGGCTAGTAAACTAGTGTGAGGGCCAATGTAATAAGGCAGCTTTGAGTTAAGATAGTAACAATGGTATCTTCTCTTAGACTCAAGTCTTTTGAAATCAGACCTGAGTCAATTTGCTTTTATGTTGCTGACTTCTACAGTAATAGACAGCTGCAGTACCCTGACAGGAATTCGTAGTATAAACTGTTCTGCTAAATTTTCTCCAAGAAGTCCAGCCCTAAAGAGAATATGGTGTTGAAGATGAGAACGCCCTTCAGAGCAGTTATTTTAGCTAGCCCCAAAGCTGTTCGCAAAACAAAGTCCACTCTGGATCACATTTAAAATGCTTGGAAATTTGCCAGATATATATCTGACAAAGGATTAGTGTTCTAAATACATAGAGAACTCCCACACGCGGTTCAATAATGAAAACAAAAATAACCTCATTTCAGAAAGATTAACAAAAATTTGAAAGGTGCTTTACAAAAACAGATCTATAAAAGCCAAAAAGCACATGAAAATATGCTCAACATCATTAATCATCAGGGAAAGTCAAATGAAACCCACAAAGGTATACCAGTAAACAGCTATAAGGATGGTTAAAATGAAAATGACTGATACCACCAAATGCTGGTGAAAATAAGGAGCATCCTGAACTCTCACACACTGCTGGTACTAACATGAAATAATGTAACTGCTGTGGAAAAGTGTAACCATTTCTTAAAAGAGAATCATATATCTACCTACTTATGACTCAGCAGTTCCAATCATATGTGTTACCCAAGAAAAGTAAAAATATAAGTTCAGAAAAAGCCTTACACAAGAATATTCATAGCAGTTTTATTCAAGTAATAACAACAGCATTAACAACGGAATCTCAAAACTGGTATCCTTCAATATGAGCATGAGTGAACGTCCTGTGGTGTATTCATGCAATGGAGTATTATCCAGCAATAAAGGGGAATGGACTACCCATCCACGCAACAACATGGATGAATCTTCAAAACACGTTGAGTGAAAGAAGGCACACAGAAAGGAGTACTTACTGTATGATTTACCTTTCATCAAGTTCTTGGACAAATAAAACTAATTTCTAATGACAGAAAACAGAAAATGAGTTATTTCTGGAGAAGGGGATTAACTGAGGAGGAACAAGAGGGAACTTTCTGGAGTGCTGGAAATGTTCTATATGTAGATTGGAATGTGAGTTATACACTTGTCAAACAGTATCAAGCAGTATACATAAGATTTGTGCTTTTCACTGCATATAAACTATACCTTATTTTTAAAAGCAGTGGGATAAACTCTCCTGGAGTTCTTTCCTCCCAAAATTCTAAGATGTCCTTTCTCTTGGGTGATGCTTTTAACATGTAATAAACTCCACTAATGTCAAAACTATCTCTGAAGTTCAAAATTAAACTAGTATAGCTCATCCTAAAGGTCAGTGTAGTACTGTTCTATGAGTACAGACACTTCAATTTGAAATGAGCTTTTCTGATGATAGCATATATATATAATGAATATTTTGCTTGACTTGTGAATTTGAGACTACTGGACTGGTCCCCTTTCCACACATGGATCACTGGGTTCTAGGTAAGTCATTTCATAACTTCACTCTCCCTAGAATTTATATCCTTGCCTGTAGAAAATAAGAATTAGCTTAAATGTTCACTAGAGGATTTTTGTTTTTAGTTCTACTAGTGTCACAGCATCATGGAATTATAAGTTGGAAGGAATTTATTAATAACAACTTCCTTTTTGTTCTATAATTTACAACTCATGTATAACGTTTTATGATTGGGCAGATTTTCTCCCAGAAATGTAAGGCTGGTTTAACATTCAAAAAGATAATTGATTGGTTAAAGCAAAACTTAAACAAAAACAAAGAAAACCCCACAATACATTATAAGGTTAAAGCATATGTGGCAAAGTAGCAAAGAGATGGAAGTATACTGTTGCAATTTTCTTAGATAATATACAACCTATTGAAAAATCCCATTTCTGTCAAGTTGATTCAAACTCACAGCCACCCTATGGGACAGAGTAGAACTGCCCCATGGAGTTTCCAAGAAGTGCTTGGTGGATTCAGACTGACAATCTTTTTGTTGGTAGACAAACGCTTAACTGCTATACCACCAGAGTTTCCAGATAAAATGTGAACTCATATTATTTCAAGGTAAATTAAAAATAGAGTTAAATAAAAGGCAAAAAATTGAACAGACAAAAGGTCAAAATCATACTAATGGCTGTTTTTGTTTCTAGGTGAGGTCAAATTTATTTTTGACTCATAGCAAGTTTATAGGGTCACTATGAGTCAGAACTGACTCTAAGGCAGTTGGTGTAGCAACTTCATGTAACAAGGTAGAACTGCTTCACAAGGTTTTCTAGGCTCTAACATTTAGAGGCCAGAGTGCTAGTGGTGCTAGTGAATTTAAACTGTAACTTCTCCTTGGAAACTCAGGGTGTGGTTCTACTCTGACATATAGGGCTGCTACTAGTTGGAATCAGCTTGATGGCAACAGGTTTAATCTTTATGGAAAAAGATTGCTAGGTCTTTCCCCGTAGAGTGGCTGGGCAGGTTCAAACTGCCAAACTTTTGATTATCAGCTGACTCCATAACTGTGGTACCACAAGGGCTGTTTGTGGTTATAAAATAGAGTACTTAAAAAAATACTCATTTGATGCAAAGAAAAGCAAAAAGAGACGAAAAAACAAAAACTATACCTTGTGGGATAAGGTGTACCTAACCAAAGCTCATAAAATTTTTTAAGAAGAAATATAGTCCCAACTGAGTATTGACCTAAAATAGCTTTGAAATACATAGAACAAGTTCTAACAGAACTGAAAAGAAAAACAAACCAATCCACAAATGTAGTTGGAAATTTTACCATCTTTGCTCTGTGAAGAATGAACAAGTAAACACAAAATCTATAAGGATATGGGAAACACTAACAACTTTGTCTGATTTATATTTACCTGCTAAGAGCAAAATACACACATACTTTAAGTGCATGTGTTAGCATTCATCATGATTGACAAATGGGTGGACTATAATATGTATCTCTAAATTTAAAAGAATGGAAATTGTATAGAATTTTTTCTTTGACCATATGAGAATTCAGTTAGGAGTCTGTATCAGAAAGATATCTGAAATACTTTCAAATATTTGGAAAATAAATAAACTTCTGAGTAACTCATGTGTCAACAAAGAAATCCCAAGGAAACTAGAAAATATTTTGACCTAAATGAAAGCAAAAATACAACCCATGAAAATTTGGGAAACCCTGGTGGGGAAGTGTTTAAGTGAAAAGGCTGCTTACCAGAAGGTAAGTAGCTCAAATCCACCAGGCACTGCTTAGAAAATCTACAGGGCAGTTCTCCTCTGTCCTATAGAGTTTCTATGAGTCAGAATTGACTCAACAGCACTGTTTTTTTTTTTTTAATGGAAATTTATGGGATGAAAGTACATCAGCATTTAGAGAAAATTTTATAAGTTTTAAATAGTTGCATTCAAAGAAAGGCCAATTTCCAGCTAACATGGTGCTATAGACAGAAGTATCATAACACCCCTCCACAGTAAAAAACCCCCAAATTAAGTAAAACAGGGATACATGTCAATCCTGGAACCTGAAGTGTCAGATGAAGAGATAACTCAGCCAAACACTGAATGGAATGAGAAACTGAGAGAATGAAGAGAAGAGATATGAGACGAAGTTCCCTACTAGCTAAAACAGCCAGCCAAGCCAAGTGCCATCGAGTCGGATCCGACTCATGGCGACAGTGATTCACAATCTTGGACTCTTGTCAGAAACTGGCAGATGAGGAACAAAGGAAAGTGGCTTCACTGAAATCCCAGCAGGAGACAAAGCACCTGGTAACCAGTAATACATGATTTCCCCTCATAACATCTCCACTGTTCCACCTCTGATGCTTCCTGGCTAGCTGCAGTGGCTTTGCCAGTCAGGAAGCAAAGTATCCATGCTATTTGGATTCATCCAGTCCACACTGGAGATTGGTGGACGCGGAGTACGGGAAATCAGCTTCATGGAACTTCTAGCAAGACACAGATTACCAGATAACAACGATATATGCTTTCCTAACCCTGACCTTTCCTGCCTTCCCTTGGCCTCCTCTGCTTCCCTGCCAGTTGGAGTCTCTTGGCTGGAAAGCAACTGCTTTTGCCCTGGGATGCTTGAATTCACCCTGCCTGCACCAGCTGGCTCCGTGACTGCCACTTGTCCATAGCCGTTACTGCATTTTTCTAATTATTTTGGTTTCTTACATGCCTTCCATTGCCTCCCTCTCCTTTCTCTCCAAAACCTGGCTCCATGTACTATCTGTGCTTTTCCTTAGAAGGTGGTGAAGTATTGCACAGCTAAGGAATTACTCTCCCAGCCTGTGATGCCACACTGTTGGGATCTTCAGGGTCTTTTTCTCTTTTTCTTTCTTGCTTTCTCTCTCTCTTTCTTCATTCTCTTTCACCCTTTCTCTCCCTCTTCTTTCTCTTTCTCTCTCTCTTTCTTTCTTTCCTTCTTTTTCTCTCACTCTTTCCCTTCTTGCTCCCACTCATTCTTTCCTTCCTTTCTTTCTCTCTCTGTGTCTCTCTTTTTTCTTTCTCTCTCTCTCTCCCTCTTTCCTCTTTTTCTCTCTTTCTCTTTCACTCGTCTTTCTCTCTCTTCTTTTTTGTGTCTGTTCCTTTGTTTCTTTTTCTTTTTGCATCTTACGAACCCCTTCTAGTCAGACTCTACTGCAAGGCTTAGGATCCATTACCCCAGTCTGAGCAGCTGACATTGGCTTTCTGCCTGTCTTCATTTCTCAGTTCTTTTCTCCCTATATTTACCTTCTTTTCCTGTCTTCTGAATATCTGATGCTGTGTGATATCTTTAAAACAGGCTATCCTGCACAGCCTGATAGACACTTCCCTGTTCTTCATAGCCACATTGGTGGGACACCTGATGGTCTTTCTTCTTTGCCATATTTTTATCATTGTTTGTATCTTTTTCCACTTTTTTACTGCTTTTTGGTTTTTTCTCCATTTTCTGTTTTCTAATTTTTCCACTCCACTGGCAAGCTCCTTAAGACTTTTTTGTTTGTTTGCTTGCTCATTTGCTTTTGATTCCTGTTTGTCTCTCCTCTTTCCCATATCTGTCTTAGTTCCAGACATCATAACCTCCCTGCTCTGTTCTGCCCACCTGCACCATGAATTATACATAATACCTCCCAGTAGCAAAGGCGCAGCCTATAAGAACCTGCCCAGCACTGATTCCTGGCTCATCCTGTTTGCCCTAGTAGATGTTACAAACAATCCATCCCAGCTGCTCCCCTTCAGGTGGACCTTCCCTGATGGATGAATCTGCCTACTGAGAAAGGAGGTGAAAAGTATCATGATCACAGAAGAACAAATAACAAAGAATGCACAGCAAGTTTCTTGGAAATAACAAAAGAAAGGAAAACACTCAAAAAACAACTTGAAACCAGCAAATCTTCAAATAACTACTGGTGTCCTGAAGACTACAGAAAATATAAAGATGAAACCAGTAAATCTTCAAATAGCTACAGGTGTCCTGAAGACCACAGACAATATAAAAAGTATGTATTTTTAAAAAAATAGGATGGGTCCAGTAGACATACAATATAAAACATCAGTTGACTTCTTGGGAAAGAAAAGTCATTAGAACTACCTGAAAATAAATAAAAATCTCTAACATTCACAGCTGTTAGAGTTGAAGCAAAAATTAGACAAAAATATGGAAAAAAATGTATAAATTTGTGGAAAAGGTAGGCCAATTCATGGAAATTACAGACCAAAAAAATGTATGAATTCAGGAAAATAATGCAGGAATAAAATACCAAAATAAATTCATAGCTAGAAATCATACAAAAACAACAATTAGAAATCCAAAAGATAAAAAACAAGATTTCAAAAACTGACAGACAGTGTCATAACAGGACTGAGGACTAAGTTGGAAATGATGGGAAACCAGATCAAAGAAATCGAAGACATTTGGTTACAAGATGGTGGAGTAAAAAGACATCTCCTCATCTCCCTCTGAGAACTAAGGCCTGTATGATATTTCTTATGGAACACTGAATACCTGGGAAGCCTTGGGACCTAACATATTTGACTGGGCAACAGTATCAGACTAATCTTCTCCTCTCAAAAACAATCCAGTGACCATTTGACCTCTGCTTCTGCTTGCTACATTGTAACAGAGAACTGCAGCTTCGCAAATGGCCAGTACCAGTAACATACTTTCATTATAAGCTGGCAGGTGAAGTCTGCTGTTCCCCACTGCCTGATCAGGCCAGCCTGTTGGTCAGCTTCCAGCTCCCCATTCAGCACCTGGACAGCTCCCTGCATAGAAGTGCAGTTTACTTTTACTTTTTAATGTTTACTTTTTTAAGGCTGAGAGGCTTGTATTTTCTCTCTGAAACTCTCTCTATTGAAAAACCTCTTTTCTCTCACTCACATTATGAGATTGGCTGACAGCCCCCCGTTTCTCAAAAAACAGAGCAGCCTCTTTGTTACTCAGGAAGCAAAGTCTTCCACCCTTGAGAGTCTACCTGGAGCAAATCACTAGAGTATTAGACTCAGCTGGTGACCAACAATTCTCTTAGATCCATTATCAGAGAAATCAAATAGTATATAGATGGCACGCAGGCAACAGACCATAACTAATCATTTAAAGAAAGAGTCTTCAAATGCTTCAGAAAATTCTCTAAATAAAGATTCAAAAAAATTCCCAGATGAAGAAGCCTTTCTGAATCTAACAGATTGAATACAAAAAAGTTATATATAAAACCCTCCTAGAGATTAAATAAAATGCAATAGAACAAAATGAAAAATTTAGTAAACTATTTGAAATGCTAGAACATCAATGATGTGAAATACATCAGATTAATAACAGAATTACAGAATTGGATAGTTCCATCCAAAGCCAAAAGAGTAGGATTGAACAGATGGAAGTTAGAATCGGTAACCTAGAAGACAAAGTAACTAACGCCAACATTTATGAGGTAGAATCAGAGAAAAGAAATAAGAAAAATTAAGAAACATATGGGACTCCATGAAGAGGAATAATTTACATTTAATTGGAGTTCCTGAACAAGGGATGATTAATGACAACATAGAGAGTATTGCTGTAGAGATGCTGACAGAAAACTTTTCTGAGATTATGAACAAAGAGAATATAGATATCCAAGATGTTTATTGAACATCGCAAAAGTTAGATCCAAAAAGAAGAACGCCAAGGCATATTGGCTAATTAGCTAAATCACAAAGAGATGCTTTTGAAGGCAGCAAGGCTCAAATCAAAACTAACATTCTGAGGAAAACCCTGTAGACTTTCATCTGACTTTTCTGCTGAAACAATGGGCTAGAAAACAATGGGCAGACACGTTCAAAGCCCTGAATGAGAAAAACTTCCATCCTAGGATAATTTATCCTGCAAAATTGTCTATCAAATACAATGGTGAAATTAAGACTTTTGAAAATAAAGAGAAATTTAAGGACTTCATGGAAACTAAACCAAAATTACATGAAATATTGAAAGAAGCTCTTCCCTAAGTATGTGTTTTAGGTGATAATTTAAGGCACTTCATCCAAATTTCTAATCACGTAAGGAAGGCACAAAACTTCACCAAACCAAGCCAAAAGCTACAGTATTACAATAAGGGAATCCATGACCATATCATGACAACTATAATATCATCACACTAAAAGAGGGATACACTACAATAGTTACAGTTGTTTTTGATGCAGTGACAGTTTCTGACTTATAAAATAGTTAAAATTGATTTCAATAATTATATGTTAAGGGGGATTAGGTATGTAGCCTTAGAACAGGTTAACAATATATCATTTGAAATTAAAAATCGCAATACAGGAGTCTCAATAAATATAAAATCAAAACTCATACCATCCATAAAGAAGAATATCCCAGAACAGATTAATAAGAACAACAGAGAAATCATCAACAAGAAAATAAATGTATTGCAATGACACCACTAAACATATACCTATCAATAATCACACTGAATGTAAATGGACTGAACACTCCAGTAAAGAGACAGCAAGCGATATCATGGATCAAAAGACATAACCTGTCTATATGTTGCTTACAGAAATACATCTTAGACTTAAAGATAAGAACAGGTTAAGAATTAAAGGTTGGAATAATATCAATCAAGCTAATAATAAATGAAAAAGAACAGGTGTGGCAATATTAATTTCAGATAAAATAGCTCTTAATGTAAAATCCACTCCTGTGGACAACGATGGTCACTATTTATTGCTGAAAGGTTCAATACTCAAGCTAGACTTAACAATATTAAATATTTACACACCCAATACCAAAGCACCTAAATACATTGAACAAATACTGACAACCTCGAAAAGTGAGATTGATCATTCCACAATAATAGTTGGGGACTTTAACACTCCTCTTTCAGTTAAGGATAGATCATTCAGAAAAAAGCTCAGTAAAGATACAGAAGATCTTATTACAACAATCAACCAACTTGATCTTGTTACAACAATCAACCAACTTGACCTTATCGACATATACAGATTTTTTCATACATCAACAGATAAATACACCTTCTTCTTCAAAGCACATGGAACATTCTCCAGAATAGACCATATGTTAGGTCATAAAACAATTCTCCATAAAGTCCAAATCTTTGATATTTTTTTATTCTTGGACCCAGAACTATAAAAGTTGAAATCAATAACAGAAAATTCCAACTTGTGGAAACTGAACAATGTTTTACTCATAAAGCCTTGTGTTATAAAAGAATTTAAAGACATATTAAAGAAATGTGTGGATTCAAGTGAGAATGAAAACACATCCTACCAGAATTTATGAGATACAGCAAAAGCAGTTCTCAGAGGTCAGTTTATCTCTATAAATGCACACTTTCAGAAAGAAGAAAGGGTCCAAATTAAAAAATTAACCTCAAAGCTTGAACAAGTAGAACGAGAGCATCAAAGAAACCCCTCACGCACCAGAAGAAAACAGATTATAAAGATCAGAGCAGAACTAAATGAGTTAGAGAATAGGAAGACAACTGAAAAAATTAACAAAACCAAAAGCTGGTTTTTTGAAAAGGTCAACAAAATTGACAACCCATTGGCTAAACTTGCAAAAGAAAAATCACAGAAGATACAAATGACCCGGTTAAGAAATGAGTTGGGAGATGTTGCAACAGACCCAACTGAAATAAAGTATATCATAACAGAATACTATGAAAAGCTATACTCTGACAGGTTTGAAAACCTGGGGGAAATGGACAAATTTCTAGATTCACATGACTCACCAAGACTATCACAAGGAGAAATAGATCAACTTAATTAATTTATCACAAAAGAAGAGATTGAGGAAGTCATAAAAAAATCTACCAACCAAAAAAAGTCCTCGCCCAGGTGGCTTCACCAGAAAATTCTACCAAAATTTGGAGAAGAATTAACTCCAATACTGATGAGGCTATTTCACACCATAGAAAGAGATGAAATACTTCCAAGTTCATTCTATGAAGACAGCATAACCCTGATACCAAAACCAGGGAAAGATCCCACAAAAAAAGAAAATTGCAGACCAATATCACTCATGAATCTAGATGCAAAAATCTTCAACAAAATTCTAGTCAATAGAATTCAACAGCATATAAAAAAAATAATTCATCATGATCAAGTTGGTTTCATTCCAGAGATGCAAGGTTGGTTCAACATCAGAAAAACAATTATTGTAATCAACCATATTAATAACACAAAAGATAAAAATCACCTGATTTTGTCCATTGATGCAGAAAAGGCATTTGACAACATTCAACATGCATTCATGCTTAAAACTCTCAGAAAAATATGAATAAAGGGGAAATTCCTCGATATAATCAGTAGCATCTATGCAAAGCCAAGTGCTTTCATCATCCTGAATGGTGAAAGACTGAGAGAATTCCCTTTGAGAATGGGAACTAGACAAGGATGCCCGCTCTCACCACTTCTATTCAACATTGTGCTAGAAGTTCTAGCCAGAGCAATTAGACAAGACAAAGAAATAAAAGGCATCTGTATTGACAGTGAGGAAGTAAAGATTTCCCTCTTTGCAGTTGATATGATTGTTTACACAGAGAATCCAAAGAAATCCATAAGTAAACTATTAGAGCTAATAGAAGAATTTGGAAAAGTATCAGGATACAAGATACACATAACTAAATCAATAGGATTCCTTTATACCAAAAAAAAAAAAAAGAAGAAGAAGAAATCACCAAATCAAGTCCATTTACTATAGCCCTGAAGAAGATAAAATACCTAGGAATAAATCTAACTAGAGAAATAAGAGATCTTTTCAGAGAAAACTACAAGACCTTGTTACAGGAAACTAGGAGAGACTTACATAAGTGGAGTAATCGGCCCTGTTCATGGATAGGAAGACTCAATATTGTCAAAATGTCTACTTTGCCCAAAGCACTCTACTTATATAATGTAATCTCAATACAAATTCCAGCGATAGTTTTTAATGAGATGGAGAAACAAATTATCAGCTTTATTGGGAAAGGGAAGAAACCCCAAATAAGTAAAGCACTACTGAAAAAGAAGAACATACTGGGAGGCCTCCCACTACCTGACTTGAAAACCTATTACACTGCCACAGTGGTCCAGACAGCCTGGTATTGGTACAAAAGGAGACATATAGACCAATGGAACAAAGTAGAGACCCCAGAGATGCCACCATCCTCCTATGAACAGCTGATATTTGACAAAAGTCCTAAGACTCTGGATGGGGTAAGAACAGTCTCTTTAACAAATGGTGCTGGCATAATTGGATATCCATCCGAAAAAAATTGAAACAAGAGCCATGTCTCACACCTTATACAAAAATCAACTCAAATTGAATAAAAGACCTGAATATAAAAGCTAAAATGATAAAGCTCATCCAAGATAAAATAGGGTCAATAATGGACATTTTAATATACAATGTAGACAGACTTCAAAATCTGACAAATGAAACACATTCATCAGAAGAGAAAATAGATAAATGGGAATTAATAGGAATCAAACACTTCTGCTCATCCAAAGACTTCATCAAAAGAGTTAAAAGACCACCTACAGAATGGGAAAAAATATTTTGCAACTGTATAAAAACTTAAAAACATACTCATACATAATAGGAAAGACTCTTTGATGGCTACAAGTGTGGGGAGGGTGGGAGGGTGGGAGGGCGAGAGGCGAGGGGTGAGGGTTTAGATTAGTTGTTAGAAAGTTGATTAGGTGAAATTGGTGACAATACACATTAGTAAGAAAATCAATATTAAAAAATAGAAGAATAAACTTTTGTTTGCTAAAGCCATCCACCTTGTGGTATTTCTGTTAGAACAGTACTAGCTGACTAAACCAACTCCATAGGGTTTTCAGTGGCCGATTTTCCAGAACATCAGGATTTCTTTTCAAGGAATCTTTGGGAAAACTCAAAATTCTAATCTTTCAGTTAGCAATCAAGTACGCTAGCTGTTTATACCACCCAGGGCTCCGCAAGAAAAAATGAAAAGCACAAATAGCAATTTGGTATTATAAGAGCTGTTACATTTTTTCTTTCTTCCTACTAAAACTGGACATGAACACTTGTGAGATCTGATCAGACTGTTGCCAGATTCTTGGAATCCTTAGAAAGTGCCACTAAGTGTGGTCTCAGCCACAAAAATTAGAAGGAAATGGGGGTGGGCTGGAGATAATTTATTTTAAAGCCGTGAAATACTAGCAGAAAATTGATCAAAGCCAACATAGATTTCGCCCATCCCTTCTAATGAGCTGCTAATATTATAGTGGCAGCCCTGTCAGGGTAATTTGTCACATACGTCCCTGTGTGGGCTGAAGCCCCTTCAGAGTCATCTTCCCAACTCACCGCCACAGGCAACTTGTCTGAAGCAAAGATCTAAGACATAATGGGAAGGAAAATGGGGAGGGGGAGTTAATGGCCACTGACAAGTCATCTGGGCCCTACTTTTAACACGTTCTCTGACTTCCACCATATCTACCTTCATTAAGCTTCAAGAACCTGCTGTTCTTTCAATTACACTTGTGTACCCACCACACTGCAATGCCTCTGTCACAAAGATGATGCCTGGGAAAAAAAAGAAAAAGAAAATCTCCTGAAAAATAACATAGCATCAACATTACTTACCAGACCAATAAAGAACTGTGATAAGCAAAACTGCTGACTACAACAGCTAGGCAGTGATCCCTCAATCAGAGCAAAGTTCTGTTGGGTGGACTGACCGACTGTGACCCAGTAGAGACCTATGTCTGAGTATCAGCTGCGGGGTGTCGCGCACACACGGAATCCATCCATTAGGGGAAAGACCTGGGTCCCTGCTCAAGTAGCTCTCAGGCCAGGTCATCAGTTGTCTAACACACTAGTCACCATTGAGCACTGAGCCTAACAAAGGTCTCATTCTTGCTCTCTGCTTTTAACAGAAAAACACCAAGACATCTGTTGTGGGTAGACTAGAGAACAAAAAGATGTATGGCATCCAAGGTGCAGTGCATCTTGGGGGCAGAAATCATGCCAGTGCCACAGTTCATGCTAGGCATGCCTCTTCTGTGCTGAGCTGTAAATAGGGAAGGAGAAAAGACATAATTTCTCTTCATTTTCCATGTCTTTAGCAACATGCCAAATCATAAAGATTTCTGTAATTTTTTTCCAAAGAAAGACTTTTAAAGTATCTGTATGTTTATATAGGTATTTATATTTACCCTGTCTCAAACCAAAATAGACCTACTTCAAATTGCATAATTTCTATAGCAATGTTAATGGCATAGCTTTTGTTTTAGTCAGCTAGTGCTGCTCTAACAGAAATATCACAAGGTGGATGTCTTTAGCAAAGAAGTCTATTCTTACACAGTCCGGTAGGCTACAAATCCAAATTCAGGATGTCCGCTCAAGGGGAAGGCTTTTCCCCTTGTCAGCTCTGGAGGAAAATCCTCGTGCTGCATCAGTCTTTGTTCAGGGACCATCTTCGCACAGGAACCTCAGGTCTGAAGGATGTTCTTTTCTTCCGGTTTCTTGATGGTGTGAAGTTCCCAACTCTCTGCTTGCTTCCTTTGCTTTGTATCTCTTGTAGGATGAAAGGATTAAGGATTGTGGAAGTGTACTCCTGGGAAACTGCCTTTACAGTAGAGCAGTGAGGTGAACCTCTGAAGGGATTTACAGCCACACCCTAATCCTTTTAACATACAGCATAGGGAAATCACAAAATGGAGGACAATCATAGAATACAGGGAATCCTGGCCCAGGCAAATTACTGCACATATTTTTGGGGGACACAGTTCAATCCACGACAGCATCTGTACATCGATGCTACTATAGGAAATCCTGGTGGCGTAGTGGTAAAAGGTTGGCAGTTTTGAATCTACCGGGTGCTCCTTCAAAACTCTATGGAGCAGTTCAACTCTGTTCTATAGTGTTACTATGAGTCAGAATTGACTCAATGACACTGGCTTTGGTTTGGGTTTATAGGTTCACTACGAGTCAGGATCAACTCAATGGTAGCAGGTTTGGATAGGGTTGCTGTAAGCTGGAATCCACACAACAACAGGTTTCTTTGTTTTGTTTTTTTTTTTTTTAAAAAGTAAAATAAAACAATAGGATCACTGAATCTGCATGACTAGCTTGGTTTGTGTTTTGATTAGTGCAAATTAAGGACTAGTCACACTTGCTTTAGAATTCTAAAGCTGTAAGTGACGTTGTCACCCAGCCAAGCCAACTCCATTGTTGATTAGTGAATTTATTTTCCCAGTTGCAGAAGCGACTTTTCAAAATGCATACAGCTAATACATAGCAGAATCACATTTCGAACTCAAACCCGTTGCTGTCAACTGGATTCCTACCATAGTGACCTTATACGGCAGCAGAGCTCTTAACCATTGAGCCAGTGGTGCTCCTGCTTCGAATTCAGGTCGTCTTCAACCCATTTTTGTTTGTTTCCACTATTTTACAACAAATCCATATTAACTTTAATCAAACTATACAAGTCATTCCATCTGGATTATACCCACTACCATCCAGTCTACCTACCAAATGGCAATTCTATGTGTGTCAGAGTGGAAGAGTCTTCCATAGGGTTCAGTGGCTAATTTTTCAAAAGTAGATCATCAAGCCTTTCTTCTGAGGTACCACTGGATGGACTTGAATCTCTAGCCTTCTAGTTAACATCTGAGTTAACCACTTGCACCGTCCAGCCACTATCTGTGTTAGATTGACAGCTGGAAAATCAGCCTTGATGCTAGAAGCACAGTAAAAGAGAATTCTGGCTATGGATAGAAGTGAAAAGGGGGCAACAAGGAGGTAAGAACATTTTAGTTAAAGAGCTTAGCAGGAGAGAAGGAGCTTGGGTGGCACAATGCTTAAGCTGCCAGCTACTAACCAAAACATCAGTGACTGAAACCCACCCAGTGGCTCAGTGGAAGAAAAGACCTGGAGATCTCCAGCCATAAAGATTTCGACTTAGGAAACCCTGTGGGGGCATTTGTACTCTATCCTCCAGGGTCACAGCTCTTCAGAATTGACTCAATAGCATAAACAACAAGCATAAAAGGAGCTAGGCTAATTGAGAGTATGACTTGAAAATCTTAGGGAAAAACGTATTTAGGATATGAAATCACCAATTCCAAGTTAAGCTCTGCACTGGGAAAAACTGGGTCCATAGCCATACTGCAAACTCGTAACATTGTTGAACTCTTCTGAGTGCTTCTAGTGGTGGTGTTCCTCAGTCTCCAGACTTCAAATTGTGTTCATTGCTTATGACTAGTTCCTGAGAGTTTAGAGAAACTAAAGTGAGAAAAATAACTCAGAGACATTTCTACTTGGTAGTGTTGACACAATAAGTGAACAATGGAGAGACAATCTATGTTGAAGTTACAGTTTTTCAGAATGTGCAGCATGACATAGAAACAGTGAAGAGGACTGAACAAAAATTTTCTTTCTTCCTTTGTTCTGTTCTTTGTATTTTTCTCCCTTGTAGATCCCTCAAGCCTTTTCCCTTTGGGTTCTAAATTAGAAGGGAATATCTAGTAAGCTAATTTGGTGGGTACTTTTTAGGTGAAAATATAAAGAGAAATATCCCCCTAACCAGATATAAGAAGTCAGTATTATCAATTTTTTACTTATTGTACATTTTTCCCTTGTTGTTCTTCCCTAGTCAGCCAGAGTTAGCAGAATCTATATGCTAAAGGTCTACAGGAGGCATAGTTCTAAGGAGCACCATTTGTCATACACTGTACTAGCAATGGGGAAACCAAGGAGTGGAAGGCTCTAATGCATGAGCTTATCTAGCAACCTTCCCCAACAAAACAATGGTTTCAGTGGTTCTCACCTCTCTTTGACCCTGTTGTTGAACTGCTAGGTTCACTTACTATGTTCATTGACCTATGGATAACCCAACTTCTCAATCACAGAGCAAAGAGAAAGGATCTGAACAGACACAGAGGAGCACTGCATGGGAAGCACTGAGTACAGGGCCTGAAGTGTAGTATGCACTTGATATATGTTCACTGCTGCTGTAGCCATGCTGCTGTAACCTCTGTCTTCCACCTCCTTTTCCTCTTTCTTTTCATATTTAGCCTCCTCTCTAATAAAGTATCTGACCAATAAGTCACTTTTTATGTTCCAGTCTTTCTCCAGGGAATGAACAAATGAATGTTAAATTATGTTCTATCAAAATAAAATAAAATAAACCCGTTGCCGTCAAGTCAATTCTGATTTATAGTTATTCTACAGGACAAAGTAGAATGGCCCTATAGGATTTCCAAGGAGGTGCTAGTGGATTCACACTGCCAACCTTTAGGTTAGCAGTTAAGCTGTTAACCACTGTGCAACCAGGGCTCCAAATACTGTTACAGATTTTCAGATATTTCTACTATCTTCATGAGTCGGATCTGACTCGAAGGCACTTGGCTGGCTTTCGCTTGGATAAGTAAGTGAAGTGAGTTTAAGGAGTAGCTCATGATTTCTCAGAGCCAGACTCCACTCTCTTTCTACCTCTCTTAATTCATTTTCTCAAATGGTAGAACATACTGAATATTTTGAACTACTATACAATGATACTAAATCACATACACTTAATTCACTTCCATGATATATATATATATATAGACATGATATATACAATAGACAAACATAAGTATGACAATAACCTTCCATTTAACATCTTTTTATATTAATGGACCATTTTTAAAGAATGTGCATGTTACAGACAAATGCATTTTCCATTGCTTCTTGCATTATGCTTCTTTCTTATATTGGCTTGTAATTTTTTCATAGGTCTCTGAATGATTAAGCTTTTTGCACTTTTCCTGGAAATATGTGTATTTTATCCTGTTTCTTGAATGATAATTTAGCTAGGTATACAACTCTGGATTTTACTAGTTAGGCATTGCATTTAGCTATATAAGTAGCAATTTGATCAATGAGACTTGGCAAAACAGAAACAATTTTTTTTTTTTTTCATGTAGCAAGAAGCCAGAGATTGGAAGTCTGGGGCTGATGTAGTTGTTCAGAGACGCCATCAAAAACTCCCCCTACTTTCCTAGCGTGTAAACCTTACCATGTGGTTCTAGCTCTATGGTCACAAAATGATTCCTATGCCTTCATTAAGTAACGCTATGCTCCATGCAGGGATAAGAGAATGAAGGTAAAAGTGATATGTATAAGTCAGTTATGTCTCTCCCTCTTTACTAACATATATATATGTATTTCCAGGTATTTTGACTCAATAAATGGAGAAAAGATTGAGGTTGTCAAGGATTTCATTTTACTTGGGTCCACAATCAAATCCTATGGAATCAGCAGTCAGGAAATCAAAAGATACATTGCACTGGGAAAATCTGCTTCAAAGGACCTCTTTAAAGTATTCAGAAATAAAGATGTCACCTTGGAGACTAAAATGCATCTGATTCAAGCCGTGGAGTTTTCACTCACATCATATACATGCAAAAGCTGGACAGTGAATAAAGAAGACAGAAGAAGAATTGATGCCTTTGAATTGTGGTGTTGGAGAAGAATGTTGAATGTACCATGGACTGCCAAAAGAACAAACAGATTTGTTCTGGAAAATGTACAACAAAAGTGCTCCTTAGAAACAAACATGGCAAGACCGTGTCTTGCATACTTTGGACATGTTGTCAGGAAGGATCAGTCTCGGGAGAAGAACATCATGCTTGGTGGAGTGGAGAGTCAGCAGAAAAGAGGAAGGCCTTTGATAAGATGGATTGACACTGTGGCTGCAACAATAGGCTTAAGCATAAAAATGATTGTGGATATGGTGCAAGACCAGGCAGTATTTCGTTCTGTTGTTTATAGTGTCACTATGAGTCAGAATTGGCTTGATGGTGCCTAACAACAGCAACATCCCTACTCAGTAACATTCTGCTTACATTTCTGTGTTACCTGGTCACTCCTATTTGCAAGGTACTCTAGGGAAGCATTTTTAAATATGCACATTGTTTCCCTGAGTAATAATGTAGTTGTGCTAGTTAGCAAGAAGTAAGACTAGGTATTATACAGAAAACTAGCAATGTCTACAGCTTAGATTCATGATTACTTTCCTTCCATGCGAGAAAGTGGTCCATTCCCTTTATTCAACATATTATAGATGAGAAATGTGATGTTGATATTTTTCTTTAAGTCTTATTTTAATTGTTCCATTAATTGTAGGCTCTCGGTGCAAGTTTTTCCACTTGTTGAAGTTATTGTGTCTCTAATGTATATTTCTTTAATGATTTCAAATTACATATGTATATTGAAATAGAACTTCTCTAAATTTAGAAATAAAAAATTGTATACTTTGGCTTTCAAGCCACATCCTATCGTCATTGAAAAATTATTTAGAAAATTTATAATTTTAGAGGTAGGTAATAGATCTATGACAAGCATGTTGTAACCAACTTCTCTACAGTTAGCTAGGCACTTGCATGATATAATTAAAGAAAATATAATATATACTCAAATCTCTCAAAATTGACCTTGAGACATAAATAAATGATGCATAAACCTCCTTTGTCTGTAATTTTGAAGAAAAGACCTAGCACACTGGCTTTTGTTAAATGCAACCTGGCCCTTATCACAAGAGGCTAAGGCAAGAAAATTACATACAAGCATTGAATAACTTCTTGTTTGATAACAGAAACAAACATAAGTAACATAAACCCATTGCAGCCTATTGTAACCCTGTAGGACAGAGCAGAACTACCTTATGGGGTTTCCAAGGAGCACCTGCAGACCTTTTGGTCAGCAGCCAAACTCTTACCTGCTGCACCACCAGGTTTCATTAATAACAAAATACAAAGGTGAAAAGTTTTCTCTCTAGTCTCTATCACCAAAGACTGAGAACTGGACAGAAACAATGGCTGAGACAGCCCAGTGTTGTTATTCTCAGATCCTAGCTATGAAGGATCTCCACCAAACGTGAGCCATGAACAATTGTCTTTTTCCTGAGGCCACTCACTAAAGGTAAAAGCATCATTGTAGCACAGTCCACAATAGCAAAAAATGGAATCAACCCAGATGCCCAACAACAGAAGAATGGACAGACAAGCTATGGTATACATGCTCAATGGAACACCATGCAATGATAAAGAATAACGATGATTCCAGGAAACATCTCCTAACCTGGTTTCAACTGGAGGACATCATGTTGAGTGAAAGTAGTCAGCGACAGAAGGACAAATATTGTATGAGACCCCTACGATAAGAACTTAAAAGCAGACTCATGCATAAGAGAAAAGACTCTCTTCAGCTGCAAGGATGGGGAGGACGGGAGGGGGAGGGAGGAGGGTGTAGATTAGATAGTTGTTAGAAATTTGCTTGGGTGAAATTGGTGACAGCACACATTAGTAAGAAGATCAATATTAACGGGACTTCAACACAACTTGTGTACTCCTCTCATCTTAACCCAACATTGCAAGGACAGAGTAGCTGGGGCGGGGGGCCAGGGACCATGCTCTCAGGTGAAATCGAGGCCAATTGGCACAACTAGTGTTTTTCTAAGGAGGACCTGCCACACCCCACGTTGGTGAGAGACGTCTGGGGTCTTAAAAGCTGTCAAGCTACCATCTGAGGGTACAGCAAATGGTCCCAACTTAGCAGGAACAGATGATCACCAAGGTCCATAACGACATGGGGGAAAGAGAATCCAGAAGACAGAGAGATCCACTTGAGTCGGTGTCTACATCGATTTGTGACCAGAAGAACCACGTGGCGCCCAGCCACCACCCGTGATAGCCACGAGGAGCTCACAAAGTTGAGTCTCACTGACAACACCAGAATAAATATGGGTTCACCCTGAGTTCTCCACTAAAAGACCACAGTTGACGATCCAGGGGCTTTGGGGTTCCCCTGGGAGCATGACACCTGGCCCTGTCCATAAATCATAATGAAGGTCAACTTTTCAGACAGCAGTGGATTGGACTTGGTGACACAGAGTGACCATATTTTGTGGGCACTTTATGGTTCTATGCATCTATAGGATGTTGTCCTGCTGACCTAACACTGGAGGAAGGGGCATGACTGGAGAGGAGAAGACAGGAGACTGTTGGGAGGATAGGACACGTATGGAGCAGAGAGGAAGAGTGTGCTATCACCATGCAGGGAGAGCAGTGGAAGATGCATATAAGTGAGCATGCAAATTTATATGGGAATGTACATTTTCATTAAATTGTAAAAAAAAAAAAAGGTAAAAGAATAAAGTCTAAGGATTTAGACTATAACCTTTGGACTCATTGACTTGATTCTCTGGTCACTATTGAATGTCTTTTTGTTTTATCCATGTGCTTTTCTATGATTATCTTGCAATGAACTGAATAAAGTTATGCATAATAAATGAGCATTTCTTTACCTAATTTTACAATTAAACCCCACAGGGTAGCTTCTCTTTCATTAACACTAGTTATAATCAAATCTTGGTGATTTTCACATGAGTACCTGTATTTGTATTTGAGATTACCTCGTAGTATATTGATGGCTTCTCGCTGCCTACATGTAGCTTCCAGAGTAATTTGGGAAATGGCTGGGCCTGCTGTAGGCCAGGACATTTTAGCATCTAATCTGAAGAATGATGTAATCCTGCTTTTTCTGGTAGTTGCAAGCCATCTGAGATTCCGACTAGTCTCTCCTTCCTAAGATCCCACAGTTACTTCTCTTATTTGGGTTAGGTAAATCTGTTATTATTGCTTACGGAATAGGAGGATGAAAATAGCCACCTGTGGTTGCTACTATGGCATCAGAACCAACCACTTCCCTGGTGGTTATTGGTCACATTCCGCTCCCAGTTTCTACCATGTTCAGGTTGGGGGCATGTTCAGTGCTTCCTCACATTTATATTGTACCTTTTTCCTCTGCTTATTCTTACCTTGAGGTTCTCTCTCCTGTTATTGTTACTGTTGAATCTGTGCTTGCCATTTACTCTGTCTTAGGATTTTTCATAGTTTCTGGTTCCTTGATAGTTGTCTCTCATCTTTCCAAGTAACACAATACTTTGTGCATCATCCAATTGGTTTCTGTGGCTTTCATATGAAAAGGAAAAGCTTGCACCTGGTGCTTTGTCCACCAACTTGAACACTATTCTTTTACCACACTCTGAAACACATTTATATGTAGTCTTTCATGACATTATCTCCACAGACCCATAGGGCAGCCATGTGTTGGAAACTGACTCCACGGCAATGGGTTATCCCATCGAGTATGTTGTGGTTATCGTGAGACTCAATTCACAGATGAACAATCTGAGAGCCTAAGGTTAATCTTGACAATTTCATACATCCAAGAAATACTGTTCTGTTTGCAAAGTACCTTCATAACTAGAATTACACTTGATAAGTAACCATTTGATGAAATTTTTACTCTTGAAGTCTACATGCTGCCCCTTGAAGAAGATTTGAAAGGCAAAAATATGCCCTCTCTTTCATGAGTAGTAAAGCCTAGGTAGCTGAACAGCATTCTACTCCATGTGATATTCCATACCTAGATGTCTTTGCAACCTTCCCTTTGGCCTTGTGTCTTTGTTTCCACTTAGCTTCTCTGCTTTGATCTCCTTCATGCCATTCAAACATTCTGTGTTTTATTTCTTCTGTGTCCTCAGTTCCTCACTTCCCAACCTGGAAAAAGGCTAAAGAGTTAAGTTGTTTTTGAGTTTGACCAGAGCTTCAATAGACATGAAATCATGTCCCAAATATTCAAGGTAAGAAGAGTCAGAAGTCAGTGTAATCCTCTCCTTCAACAAAAACAAACAAAAACTGATATCTGTTTTTTAAGGACAAGGTAAAAGCAGTGATAGAAAATTAGAATCAGAACCAAAGGGTGAAAATTTAGCAAAATAATAATTACCGAAGTGGAACAAAGAGGTGGAGGAGGAGGGCAAGGAAGACAAACAGAAAAGAAAAGCCTCAAACAGTTTTCTCAAGTTGACTTAAAATAACTGATGCTCAGATTTTTTAGCCACTGCAATCTGGTCCATGAGTGGGTAATGATAGTGTAATGATACAGGGTTAGGATAGCACTCCTTACCTTTTCTTTCAGGGCCTTTCTTTCAAAATCTGATACTCTGAAAAATTCAGCAGAGGACTGGTGTGTTTAACTCCTTCTCCACTTATTTAGAGCTAATTTTGGAAGCCTGTGAATGCCTCCTTAATTCACTAATGGAATTTGGAGAAGTTGTTAGAACGAAACCCACAAAAAACACACCCACTGCTGTTGAGTCGATTCCAACTCACAGTGACCCTATAGGACAGAGTAGAACTGCCAACATAGAGTTTCTAAGGCGCAGCTAGTGAGCTTTAACTGCCGATCTTTAGGCTAGGAGACATAGTACTTAACTACTATGGAACAAGGGTTTCCTGTAAGAATTAAAGGGTAGGTTGTTTTGAGAAGTTGATAGATAGGCATTTATATTGTTTAGAAACCTGAAATACTATTGTTCAAGATGAACCTTGCCAAGAACAACAGTGATTTTCAGTTGCCTTTTGTATATCGTAACTGATTGAAGATGAGGTTGGTTTATGTCCACCATAAGTTAATGGAAGATATGCATACTTGGCTATAAATACCTGTTTCAAATTGGGCAACCAATATCAGATGTAATTATTATTAGTGGGAAGAAAAATATTAGGTATGAAACTCCTATGAAGCAACAATTGATTAAACACACGCGCGCGCACACACACACACACACACACACACACACGAGGTCTGACAGTTAGATTCGCAAACTCATCCTAGAAAAAGTGCTACATACCTCATTGCTGAATATCACTGCAGTTACCTTTGAAGTACTGCCCTCGGGAAACTATGCAAGAATGCCAGCACCTAGTGTACTCTTCAAAGCAATTTTGGAACTCTTTTTCTGGAATGGCCGTCAGAGCAATTATTGTATTATCCTCAATATCCTGAATGTCATCAAAATGTCTTCCTTTCAATATTTCCTTCATCTTTGAGTAAAGAAAAAAGTCATTGGGGGCCAGATCAGGTAAGTAGGGAGGGTGTCTCAATACAGTTATTTGTTTACTGGCTAAAAACTCCCTTGCAGACAGTGCTGTGTGAGCTGGTGCATTTTCATGGTGCAAGAGCCGTGAGTTGTTGGCAAAAGTTCAGGTCATTTTTGTCTAACTTTTTCGTGCAGATTTCTCAGCACTTACAGATAGTAAACTTGGGTAGCTTCTTGTTCAGTTGGTACAAATTCGTAATGAACAATCCCTCTGATATTAAAATGTTGGCAACATCATTGTGACTATTGATTTGGACAGATAAACTTTGGTTGTAGAGAATTGGCTGACTTCCAAAGCACTTTGATGCTTTGTTTCAGGTTTGTACTATACATCTATGTTTTATCACCAGTGATAACACACCCACAAACATTGTCGTGCCTCTCCAAAAAGGTCTTGGCACACTTCACTTACACTCTCTTTGTTTTGTTCATTGCTGAGCTCCTTTGAGGCTGTTTTTGCACACACATTTCTCATTGCAAGATCTTCAGCTAAGATTTTCCTGTTTCTCCATAGATGTTTACTTGGTCTGCTATACTTCTCACAGTCAGCTAACAATTTTGATACATAGTTTGATAAATTTTTCCAAAGTTTTCATCAGTTCTACTCGCTACTGGTTGTCCTGAACTCTTTTCGGTGATGCTTTCTCTCACCTCAGAAAAAAGGTTTAATCCATTTGTACACTGATGTTTTCTTCATGGCATTATCTCCATAAATTTGGACTAATATGCCCTTGATTTCACTCCCAATCTTGCCAAGTTTAACAAGAAATTTAATATTTGTTCATTGCTTTAATTGAAGCTCCGGCATTCTCACTACAGCACACAAAAACATAAAACGATAACCATTAATGCCACTTAGCGAGACAATGCCATGTGTTGATATGAACACACCTGTGAGACACTGATACACCAAGGTTATGAAACCTGTTTGAGTTGTTTGTATGGTGCTGTCAACATAAGCACATAGTGGGAAGTTCATGTGTGTGTGTAAACAAACAAAAAGACAACTGCCAGTGTCTCACGTCTGACACATAGTGATCCTACACATGTTAAAATAGAGCCATGATCTGTTAGCTTTTCGCTGACAGATATTTCAGAAGTAAATCATTAGGTCTTTCTTCTAAGGCACCTCTGTGTGGGCTTGAACTTCCAATCTCTCTCTTAGCTGCCAAGCATGTTAGCCTTATGTATGCTATCTAGGGGCTTCAGAGTATAGTACTTTTCTGGTTTCACTTTTCATCTTAATTATTATTAAACAAAAGCCTAATGAACCTGAGTGGTAGAAGACTGAATAGAACATGTTGTGTCCCTAGTGTATTTTTTGTTTATAAACCTTGCCATCCTTCCAGCCCATCTTTTTATTTCTGCCAGACTCAGCAGGAAAGTTTACCTCCAAAGAGCTTGCTTCTGCAACTCTCAGAATCTTGATATCCCTGTGGCATACTGAGCCGCAGAGGAAATAAATAGAAATAGAGATGACAAAAACAAACCTCAAAGCCAAAAGCTCTGCTCTCTGGATCCCTGAAAAATCTCCCAGCTGTAATCCAGAGAGATGCCTATTTTGCATATTTCTTCAGTAAACTCCCTCAGATGTACTCAAGTACCACCAACTTGGTAGTGGAATGACCCCATTTTTCCCCTGGATTCTGAAGAAGAAAGTCTGAAATGACTCTAGGGTAAGAATAATAGTCCCAGGAAGAATGTCTAAAGGGATTGTGGTTGCTCCAAGCTTACTTAAATGTCATCTCCTTCATTACAATTTATCTGACTACCCAACAGAGAATACTCTTCCAGTTCTGATATGTTGGCACATTTAACTTACTTTCCTGAGTGTCGTTTTCTGGTTGCTATGGATGTGGAACTCTTGTCTCTCCATCTTTGCATGTTCAGGGATGTTGACTCCTGTTTGGGGGGCATCAGAAGATGCAGATCACTGGACACAGAGCAGGCAGGCACTTCGTAATACTAGTTCCCATGACTTGAGAAAACTGAGCTAATTATTGCACACATGCTTACACACTGTAATTTTTTTAAGGCTGAGGCCATTTTTAAGGTCCACAGACTACTAAAGGTAAAGAATTTGGCATAATTCAAGCAGGAGGCATTCCTCAGGCTGGTCCAGACTATATGCAAAAAAGTTCTGCAGCTGTGGATGGTGTGAACAGGAATGTATTGTTTCACAGGATGCTGTGACTAGTGAGATATTAGCTGGAAGTTTCCCGAGTGAGTGGGAGGCTGCTTCCTGACTCTGATATTGTTGCTGTTCTTAGCTGCCTTCAGGTGGGCCCCTGACTCATGGAACCACATGCTCAACAGAACAGAACACTGTTTGTTCCTCTGTCATCACCATGAATGGTTGCGGATTGGACTCTGCGGTATATGGGGTTTTCGTTGGCCGATTTTCAGAAATAGATTGCCAGACCTTTCTTCCATGTCTGTCATTGTCTGGAGCTCTGCTGAAATCTGTTTGACGTGATAGCCATATGCAAGTCTCCAGTGGCAAATGAGTGGTAGCTGTTCATGAGGTATAGGAAGAGTTCTACTACTGAACCACCAATTGCCCCATGTTTAAAACACTCGTCGCTGCTGAGTCAACTCTGATTCATGGTGATCCCACTTGTTACAGAGCAGAACTGCTCTACAGAGTTTTCTTAGATATCATTTTTATAGAATACAATCAGCAGGCCTTTCTTCCATGGTGCCTCTGTGTGGGATCAAATTGCCAACCTTCAGGGTAACAGTTAAGTATAAATTGTACCGCCCACAGACTGTTTGATATACATCTACTAAATCACAGGGTAGTCATGTGAAATGGTTAATAAAATGCTTACAAAATAAATTCAGAAGGAATTATTTTACAAAGCAGCATTATTGAGACATAACTTATATACCATAAAATTTATCCATTTAAAATGAGTTTAATGAGTTCAGCAAGTTTGAATAAATGTCTGGATTCTTGTGCCAATACAATTGAAAAGTAAAATATCTTCAACACTCTGAAAGTTTCCTGTTGTTCTTTCACAGTCAGTCTACTCCTATACATAACTCCAGTTCCAGGCAATGGCTGATGAGTTTCCTATCACTACCAATTAGTTTATCTTTTCTTGAAAGTCATAAGAATTGAGTCATATAGTAAATGCTTTTTGCGTGTGCCACACTCAGCATAATGTTTTTGAGAATCATCCACACTGTTGAGTCTCTTGACCCTTTTTAGAGCTCATTAATACATCATTCTATGAATGCACATTTTGTTTATTTGCTCAGAGTTGATGAGCATTTGGGTAGGTTCATTTTTGCCTGCTAGAACTGAGTTGCTATGAACATTTGTGTTAAAGTTGTTTCATTTGTTTGAATACCTTGGAGTGAAATTACTGGGTGCTTGGTTAGTATATATTTTTTTTTTTTAATGAGAAATTATCTGTTTTTAAAAGTGGTTATTTTGACTCCTGCCTTTAACATATGAGTGTTCCAGTTGTTCCATGTCCTTGTTAACATTTGGTATTGTCAAGATTTTTAATTCTCACCATTCTAGTGAGTATGAAGAATTCTCTAATTGATTTACTGGTGCCTGATGATAATGAGGAAACCCTGGTGGCATAGCGGTTAAGTGTCATGGTTGCTAATCAAAAGGTTGGTGGTTTGAATCCAGCATGCACTCCCTGGGCACTCTACGGGACATTTCTCCTCTGTCCTATAGAGTTACTAGGAGTTAGAGTCAACTTGACAGCAATGAGTTTGGTTTTTCGAATGATGCTGAGTATCTTTCATGTAGTTTTTATCTATTTCTTTACCTTATTTAGTGAAAAAATCTAGTATGATTATTAGAATCAGCTTGCCTGGTTTGGTTGGGGTGACTTTAAATCTATGGATCAGTGTGGAAAAAATTGTCATCTTAACAAAATTGTTTCTTCCAAATCATAAACATGGTATATTTATTCATTTATTTAGATTTTCTTTAGTTCTTTTCATGTTTGTTTTATAGTTCTTACTTCCACAGGTCTGAAGCATATTTTGTTAAATCCATCTTTAGGTATTCATAGATACTACTGTAAATGATGCTTTTTCATTTCAATTTCCAGTTGTCACTACTATTATACAAAAAAATTTATTTTATGTTGACCTCAAATCTTGTAAACACAGCAAATTTGCATTTTAGTTCTAAAAGCTTCTTTTTTATAGATTCTAAATGATATTTTGTGTACAAAATCATATTTTGTATGTCTAAAAAGTGTACTTCTTCCTCTTCATCCTGTCAAATTTTTTTCTTGCCTTGTAGCTCTGGCTATGATTTTCTTTATCCTGTTCAATAGAAATGGCATAAAGTGATGCTTCATATTATATTCCTCATCTTAGGTAGAAAACATTAAATTTTTTTCACCATTAAATGTCATGTTAACTATAGGTTTTTCATAGTTGCCCTTTATCAAGTTCAGAAAGTTCTTTGCTTTTCCTAGTTTGTTAAAATATTTAATAATGAAGTCACAAATTGGTGATGCTTTTTAAAAATTAATCTTGTGAATCTATTAAGATGCTACTGAGAGTTTCTTTTTTCAATTTTTTTTAATCAATTAATTTTAAAATGTTAACTCACTCTTGCATTCCTGGAATAAATTCCATATGTTCCAAATGTATTATACTTTTTACATACTGCTAGGTTATAGTCGTTATTATTTCTTAAGAATTTTTGTGTCTATACTCATGAGGGATATTGGTCTGTAGTTTTCTTTCCTGGTAGTGCTGTTGTTTTGGTATTAGGGTAGTTCTGTGCCCAAGAAATGAGTTTGGAAGTGTTTTCTCCTCCTCTATCTGAAGAGTTTTGTTGATAATTGGTTTATTTCTCACTAGAATATTTGATAGACTCCTCCAGTGAAACTTTTTGACCTGGATTTTTTTGTGTATGTGGAAACATTTAACTCTGATTTTAATTTATTTAAGAGATAGAAGGATATTCAGATTTTTCTAATTCTTTTTTTTTTTTTTAAAGTTTCAGTCATCTATATTTTTCAAGAATTTCTTCCATTTCATCTGGTTCAGGGGTTAGCAAGCTGTATCTGTAAAGGGCCAGATGTTAAGTCTTTGAGGCTTTGTGGGCCATATGGTCTCTATCATAACTAATCAATTTTGTAGTTGTAGCTTCAAGCAGTGATAGACAATATGTAAAGAAATAATTAGGCTATATTCCAATGAAATTTATGTGTAAGAGCAGGTGTCAGTGTATATACGGCCCATGGCTAGTGTCTTGGTTACTACTGCTGCTATAACAGCAGTTCCAAAGTAGATAGCGACAACAAAGAGGAAATTCATTGTCTCACAGTCTAGGAGGCCAGATTTAGGGTGCCTGTTCCAAGGGAAGGCTTTCTCCCTCTGTCAGCTCTGGGAGATGGTCCTTGTCTTCAATCTTCCCTGGCTGAGGAGCTTCTTAGCACAGGGTCTGTAGGTCCGAAGGGTGCACTGCTCTTCTGGCTCCTGTTTCTGGTGGTATGCGGTTCCCATGTCTCTCCTCACTTCTGTCTTTCATATCTCAAAAGAGACTGACCTAAGATACAACCTAATCTTGTAGGTTAAATCTTGCTTCATTAACATAACTGCTGCTAACCCTACCTCGTTGTCATCATAAAGGTAGAATTTACAACACACTGGAAAATCTTATCAGGTGACAAAATGGTGGACAATCAATCACACATGGGCTAGCCAAGTTGGCATGCAATCCATGACAGCCGGTTGTCCAACTCCAAATGTAGGTTTTCAAATTTTTGTCAAGAATTGGTTATAATATTCCCTTATTATTCTTTCAATGTCTGCAAGATCTGGAGTGAAGCTTTTGTTTTAAATTACTATATTAGTAATTTGTATCTATTCTGTCATTTTCCTGATGAGTCAATCTAGCGGTTTATCAGTTTTATTATTATCAAAATTTTTAAAATAACTTTCAGTCATATTGCTTTCTCACACTCTTTTTTTTCTGTTTGTTTTTGTTTTTATTCCTAGGTATCTATTTTTATATTTACTTTTGCTTTGGGTTTAATTGTCCCTTCTTTTACTAGTATCTTACTGTGGAAACCTCAATCATTGATTTTGATCCCTTCTTCTTCTTCTTCTTCTTTTTTTTTGGTATAATTTTTTACTTTTTTTTAATTGCACTTTAGATGAAGGTTCCCGGAACAAACTAGTTTCTCATTAAACAATTAGTTCACATGTTGTTTTATGACATTGCTTAACCAGTCAACAGTTTCCTTTCTCAACCTTGGGTTCTCTATTCCAGTTTTTATGTCCCCTCTGCCTTCCGGTTCTTCCCCCTGGGCTGGCCTGCCCCTTTACTATTGTTTTCTTGTATGGGACTGTTCAATTTTTGGCTGAAAGGTGAACTTCAGGAGTGACTTTTGTACTAAGCTGAAAGGGTTTCCAGGGGGCCATACTATCAGGATTTCTCCAGTATCTGTCAGGCCAAATGTAGTCTCTCCTACATTTGTAGTCTCTCCTAAAATTTTGATCTATATTTTTCACTAGCTCTGTCTGGGATCCTCTGATGTGGTGCCAGTCACAGCAGTCAGGGCAGTAGCCAGGGGCCATCCAATTGTACTAGACTCGGTCTGGTGGAAACTGTTGTAGATGTTGTTTTAGTCAGCGAGGGCTGCTCTAACAGACACACCACAGAGTGAGTGTCTTTAACAAAGGAAGGTTTATTCTTACACAGTCTGGTAGGCTACGAGTCCAAATTCAGGATGTCTGCTCCACGGGAAGGTTCCCCCCCCCCCCGTTGGCTCTGGAGGAAAGTCCGGTATTACGTCAGTCTTTGTCCAGGGAGAGTCTTGGTGCAGGAACCTCAAGTTGAAGAACACACTCTTCTCCTGGTGCTTCTTGCTTGATGGTGTGAGGTTCCCAACTCTCCACTTGTTTCTCTTTCCTTTTATCTCTTGTAGGATGTAAGGATTAAGGGTGGGGCAAGCCACACTCTAGAGAACTCCCTTTAGAGTGGAGCAGAGAGGTTATCTTCTGAAGGAATTTACAGTCCCACCCTAATTCTTTAACATACAGAATAGGAAAATCATAGAATACAGGGAATCATGGTCACATGGCTACCCCTATTTTGGGGGGACACAATTCAATCCATGACATCCCACTCTTTGGTACCCCAAAAATTGCATCACTGAAACATGTAACACATTCATTCCATCATAGGAAAATCATGTCCATCCTATATGATAGAAGTCTTAAATCAGTTTTAAGTCTAAAATTCAAAAATTTCTTTACATCTATAAAACTTAGAATGCAAGCATCTGCTTCTAAAGGTACAATGGCAGAACGTGTACAAGTTAGACATTCCATTACAAGTGGGAGAAGTTTCAGGGAAAGAAGACATTAATAGGCTGCATGCAAATCAGCAGAACTCATTACATTAGCCCTCTGAAAATACTCTTATATTTATACTCTGAAAATGCTCTTATATTTTCTGAGACATTCTACACAGTAGACCTGCCCTCCAGACTCTACGTATTGGCCATTCTCTCTGGATTCTAAGTGGAGACCCCCAGCCCTGTACTGCGACTCTGCCTTCAAGGCCCACTTGGGCAGAAAGTCTGCTCCATTGGCTTTAGGAGCACCGTCAGCCCAACTGAGTGGCAATCCCACCCTTACAAACACAGGATGCCGTGGTTCTATCCCTTCAAATCCCTGAGGTCAGGGCCATACCTTTTGAGACTGAGGCAGCTCAGCTTCTCATGCTGGTTGTCTCTTCAGCTTCTGCTTCCTAGGGCCACATGGGCCGGGCCTCAGGCCCACATCTGCCCTGCTGGGACAAGTGTTTCAAAGCTCTGTAGCTCCACTGATTCAAGTGCCCAGAGGCACCTCACTCTTGCTAGAAAGCGTCCTGCACAAAGGCAGCTCTCTTGCTCTGTGGGTCAGCAAGGCTAGCTCCACCGATTTAAGTGCCCAGAGGAACTCCGTTCCATGTGGAAAATTCTGTGTGCAGGCACTCAGCTCTCTCCACCGATGGGTCTGCTACAGAGCTGCCTCTGATTCCACTGTTACTGCTGTGGGTCCTCTGCTGTTCAATTCTCACCATCTGAGGCTTCTTCAGTGTTAGCAGTTCTCCTCAGTTTCTTCTGAATCTTCTATCTATTCAGTTTCAAAACGGCTTCCACATTTTAGGTATTTGTTAGAACAGCACACCACTCTCATGGTACCAAAGTCTGTTTTAGTCAGCCGGGGCTGCTGTAACAGACGTACCAGAGAGTGAGTGGCTTTAACAAAGGAAGGTTTATTCTTACGCAGTCTGGTAGACTACGAGTCCAAATTCAGGGTATCTGCTCTTGTTGGCTCCGGAGGAAAGTCCGGTATTACATCAGTCTTTGTCCAGGAGTGTCTTGGTGCAGGAACCTCAGGTCTGAAGGACGCACTCTTCTCCCGGTGCTGCTTCCTTGGTGGCGTGAGGTTTCCAATTCTCTGCTTGTTTCTCTTTTCTTTTATTTCTTATAGGATGTCAGGATTAAGGGTGGGACAAGCCACACTCTAGAACAACTCCCTTTACAGTGGAGCAGGGAGGCAATCTTCTGAAGGGATTTACAGTCCCACCGTAATCCTTTAACAGACAGCACAGTAAAATCACAAAATGGGAGACTATTATAGAATACAGGGAATCATGGTCACATGGCTACACCTATTTTTGGGGGGGCCTAATTCAATCCATGACAGATGTGATCCATTAGTCTTTTTAACTAGTCTTATATCTTTAGTTTTCTTTTTTATTCCTTGCTCCTGAAGCAATGATATTAGAGAAATATTCTAGATTGCCACTCAAAGACTTCAAGACTCCGGATGCTACTCACTTAAGTAGAATGTGGCACATCTTCTTTATGGACTGTGTTATTTTAATTGAGTTAGATGTTCCCCTAGACCATGGTACCCCTAACCCCCAGACTCCTCAGGGAGTCTGGATGCATCCATAGAGCTTCCATGACCTTGTCTTGTACCCATTGTGTTGGTGTTCTCAGTGTTGTGTATTGTTTTACCCTTCACCAAACCTACCACTTATCTATTGTCTATTTAATGTTCCTACCTTTATCTTCAAAGATTTGAACAACTCTATTATTATCTAGTATCACCTTGCCTTCTACTCCATTAGAAAGTTGTATACCTACACAGTTTATTCCCTCTTTTATTATTCTCACAATGTCAGCAATACAGGTTAAACTTTCTGGTTTCCAATTATAATTCTTCTGTTTTTGGATAGTCCTTGAGAGTCTGTTTCCAAGGCTGACATCTGAGTGGTACAACCTTGTATCCTCGATTCAGGATGTGATCTCATATTGCTTTTTCTCGGAATGAAGATTCCATTTAATAGTTCTTGTTAAGTCTGGTCTGATTTTTATATATTCCCTAATTTCTCTTTATCTGAAAATATCCTAATTTTACCATCATATTTGGATGAGAGTTTCATGGGAAATGTTATTCTTCGTGAGCATTTTTTGTTCCCAAGGTTTCATATACGTCATCCCATTGCCTTCTTGCCTGCAAGGTTCCTGCTGAGTCATCAGAATTTAGTCTAATTATTTCTTCTCCATACGTGACTTTTTGTTTTTCTCAAAAATTTTTCTTTGTGTTTGGTTTTAGCAAGCACCATTATGGTATGCCTCAGTGATTTTCTTTTGAGGTCTAGCCTATGTAACATTCACTGAGATTCTTGGATGGTCAACTTTTCATCTTTCATGATGTTAGGAACACTTTCTGTCAGCAATTCTTCAATTACATGCTCTGGTTTTTCCATTTTTCTCCCCTCTTCTGGAACTCTGATCACTTACAACTATTTTCTTTCAACTGAATTCCATTTAACTCACGGTGGTCTTCATTTTTCTTCGTTTTTTTTTTCTGGCTTTTCTTCAAACAGAGTTGTATACAAGTATTTGTCTTTGATTTCTTTTTTTTTTCCTTTGCTTTTTTTTATTAAATAAAAAATGAAAGTGTACATACTCTGTGCTTACAATATTCGGTTAAGAGAGGAGGCGTACACAAGTTGTGTCGAAGTCCCATTAATATTGATCTTCCTACTGATGTGTCTGTCACCAATTTCACTCAATCAAATTTCTAACAACTATCTAATCTAAACCCTCAACCCTCACCCTTCCGCCCTCCCACCCTCCCCACCCTTGCAGCCATCAAAGTCTTTTCTGTCATGTGTGAGTATGCTTTTAAGTTTTTATTGTAGGGAACTCATATAATAATTGTCCTTCTGTAGCTGACTAGTTTCACTCAACATGATGTCCTCCAGTTGAGACCAAACTGAGAGACGTTTCCTGCTATCATCATTGTTCTTTATCAATGTATAGTACTCCATTGAGTATACATATCAAAGTTTACCCATCCATTCTTCTGTTGGGCATCTGGATTGATTCCAACGTTTTGCTATTGTGGACTGTGGCACAATGAACATTTGTGTGCATGTATCAGTTGGTGTGAATGGCCTTGATTTTGTAGGATATATTCCGAGCAGAGGAATTATTGGGCCAAATGGTATATCTATATCCATTATTTTAAGGTAATGCCAAATTGCTTTCCAAAGAAGTTGTTCCATTCTGCAATCCCACCAACAGTGAAGAAGAGTTCCAATCTCTTCACAGCCTCTCCAACATTTATTGTTTTGTGTTTTTTGGAACATGACCAATCTTGTTGGGGTGAGATGGTATCTCATTGTTGGTTTGATTTGAATTTCTTTAAAAATAAATGATCATGAGCATGTCCGCATGTGTATTTTGGCTGCCTGGATCTCCTCTTTAGAGAAGTGTCTATCCATCTCCTTTGCCCATCACTTAATTTGTCTTTTTTATATTGATATTTTGTAGAACCTTATCGATTATAGAGATCAGGCATCGGTCTGACACAGAGTTGTCAAATATTTTTTTCCCATTCGGTAGGTGGTCTTTTAACTCTTTTGATGAAGTCTTTGGATGAGCAGAAGTGTTTGACTCCTATTTATTCTCATTTATCTATTTTCTCTTCTGATGAATGTGTTTTGTTTGTCTGTCTACAAATTTTGAAGTCTGTCTACATTGCGTTGTTGACCCTATTTTATCTTCGATGAGCTTTATCATTTTAGCTTTTATATTCAGGTCTTTTATCCAATTTGAGTTGATTTTTGTATAAGGTGTGAGATATGGGTCTTGTTTCAAGTTTTTGCAGATGGATATCCAATTATGCCAGCACCATTTGTTAAAGAGACTGTTCTTATCCCAGTTCAAAATCTTAGGACCTTTGTCAAATACCAGCTGTTCATAGGAGGATGGTGGCATCTCTGGGGTCTCTACTTTGTTCCATTGATCTATACGTCTCTTTTTGTACCAATGCCAGGCTGCTTTGACCACTGTGACAGTGTAATAGGTTTTCAAGTCAGGTAGTGAGAGGCCTCCCAGTATGTTCTTCTTTTTCAGTAGTGCTTTACTTATTTGGGGTTTCTTCCCTTTCCCAATAAAGCTGATAATTTGTTTCTCCATCTCATTAAAAACTATCGCCAGAATTTGTATTGGGATTACATTATATAAGTAGAGTGCTTTGGGCAAAGTAGACATTTTGACAATATTGAGTCTTCCTATCCATGAACAGGGCCGATTACTCCACTTATGTAAGTTTCTCCTAGTTTCTTGTAACAAGGTCTTGTAGTTTTCTCTGAAAAGATCTCTTATTTCTCTAGTTAGATTTATTCCTAGGTATTTTATCTTCTTCAGAGCTATAGTAAATGGACTTGATTTGGTGATTTCTTCTTCTTCGTCTTTTTTTTTTTTTGGTATAAAGGAATCCTATTGATTTAGTTATGTGTATCTTGTATCCTGATACTTTGCCAAATTCTTCTATTAGCTCTAATAGTTTACTTATGGATTTCTTTGGATTCTCTGTGTAAACAATCATATCAACTGTAAAGAGGGAAATCTTTACTTCCTCACTGTCAATATGGATGCCTTTTATTTCTTTGTCTTGTCTAATTGCTCTGGCTAGAACTTCTAGCACAATGTTGAATAGAAGTGGTGAGAGCGGGCATCCTTGTCTAGTTCCCATTCTCAAAGGGAATTCTCTCAGTCTTTCACCATTCAGGATGATGAAAGCACTTGGCTTTGCATAGATGCTACTGATTATATTGAGGAATTTCCCCTTTATTCATATTTTTCTGAGAGTTTTAAGCACGAATGGATGTTGAATGTTGTCAAATGCCTTTTCTGCAATGGACAAAATTAGGTGATTTTTATCTTTTGTGTTATTAATATGGTTGATTACATTAATTGTTTTTCTGATGTTGAACCAGCCTTGCATCTCTGGAATGAAACCAACTTGATCATGATGAATTTTTTTTTTTTATATGCTGTTCAATTCTATTGGTTAGAATTTTGTTGAAGATTTTTGCATCTAGATTCATGAGTGATATCGGTCTGCAATTTTCTTTTTTTGTGGGATCTTTCCCTGGTTTTGGTATCAGGGTTATGCTGGCTTTATAGAATGAATTTGGAAGTATTTCATGTCTTTCTGTGGTGTGAAATAGCCTCATTAGTATTGGAGTTAACTCTTCTCCAAATTTTGGTAGAATTCTGTGGTGAAGCCGTCTGGGCCAGGACTTTTTTTGGTTGGTAGATTTTTGATGACTTCCTCAATCTCTTCCTTTGTGACAGATTTATTAAATTGATCTATTTCTCCCTTTGATAGCCTTGGTGAGTCATGTGAATCTAGAAATTTGTCCATTTCCCCCAGGTTTTCAAACCTGTCAGAGTATAGCTTTTCATAGTATTCTGTTATGATATATTTTATTTCAGTGGGTCTGTTGTAACATCTCCCAACTCATTTCTTAATTGGGTTATTTGTATCTTCTGTTGTTTTTCTTTTGTAAGTTTAGCCAATGGTTTATCAATTTTGTTGGCCTTTTCAAAGAACCAGCTTTTGTTTTTGTTAATTTTTTTCAATTGCCTTCCTATTCTCTAATTCATTTAGTTCTGCTCTAATCTTTATAATCTGTTTTCTTCTGGTGCGTGAGAGGTTTGTTTGTTGCTGTCTTTCTGCTTGTTCAAGCTGTGAGGTTATTTCTTTAATTTGGGCCCTTTTTTCTTTCTGGAAGTGTGCATTTATAGTGATAAAGTGACCTCTGAGCACTGCTTTTGCTGTATCCCATAAATTCTGGTAGGATGTGTTTTCATTCTCACTTGAATCCACACATTTCTTTAATGTGTCCTTAATTTCTTTTATAACCCAAGGCTTTATGAGTAAAGCGTTGTTCAGTTTCCACAAGTTGGAATTTTTACATGAATTTTCTGTTATTGATTTCAACTTTTATAGCTCTGGGTCCAAGAATAAAAAAATTTCAAAGTTTTGGATTTTATGGAGAATTGTTTTATGACCTAACATATGGTCTATTCTGGAGAATGTTCCATGTGCTTTGGAGAAGAAGGTGTATTTATCTGTTGGTGTATGAAAAGATTTGTATATGTCGATAAGGTCAAGTTGGTTGATTGTTGTAACAAGATCTTCTGTATCTTTACTGAGGTTTTTTCTGGATGATCTATCCTTAATTGAAAGGGGAGTGTTAAAGTCCCCAACTATTATTGTGGAATGATCAATCTCATTTTTCGAGGTTGTCAGTATTTGTTCAATGTATTTAGGTGCTTTGGTATTGGGTGTGTAAATATTTAATGTTGTTAAGTCTAGCTTGAGTATTGAACCTTTCAGCAATAAATAGTGACCATCCTTGTCCACAAGAGTGGGTTTTACAATAAAATCTATTTTATCTGAGGTCAACATTGCCACACCTGCTCTTTTTCATTTATTATTAGCTTGATTGATATTATTCTAACCTTTAATTCTCAACTTGTTCTTATCTTTAAGTCTAAGATGTATTTCTTATAAGCAACATATAGATAGTTCATGTCTTTTGATCCACAATGTCACTCGCTGTCTCTTTACTGGAGCATTCAGTCCGCTTACATTCAGTGTCATTAATGATAGGCATGTGTTTAGTGATACCATTACAATACATTTATTTTCTTGTTGATGATTTCCCTGTTGTTCTTTTAATCTGTTCTGGGACATTCTTCTTTATGGATGGTATCAGTTTTGATTTTATATTTGTTGAGACTCTTGTATTGCGATTTTTAATTTCAAATGATATATTGTTAATCTGTTCTATGGCTACATACCTAATCCCCCTTAACATATAATTATTGAAATCAGTTTTAACTATTTTATAAGCCAGAACTGCCACTGCATCAAAAACAACTGTAACTATTGTAGTGTATCCCTCTTTTAATGTGATGATATTATAGTTGTCATGATATGATCATGGATTCTCTTATTGTAATACTGTAGCTTTTGGCTTGGTTTGGTAAGTTTTGTGCCTTCCTTAAGTGATTAGAAATTTGGATGAAGTGCCTTAAATTATCACCTAAAACATATACTTAGGGAAGAGCTTCTTTCAATATTTCATGTAATTTTGGTTTAGTTTCCATGAAGTCCTTAAATTTCTCTTTATTTTCAAAAGTCTTAATTTCACCATTGTATTTGATAGACAATTTTGCAGGATAAATTATTCTAGGATGGAAGTTTTTCTCATTCAGGGCTTTGAATGTGTCTGCCCATTGTTTTCTAGCCCATTGTTTCAGCAGAAAAGTCAGATGAAAGTCTACAGGGTTTTCCTCAGAATGTTAGTTTTGATTTGAGCCTTGATGCTTTCAGAAGCATCTCTTTGTGTTTTAGCTTATTAAGCTTAATTATAATATGCCTTGACATTCTTCTTTTTGGATATAACTTTTGCAGTGTTTTATAAACATCTTGGATACCTATGTTCTCTTTATTCGTAATCTCAGGAAAGTTTTCTGTCAGCATCTCTACAGCAATACTCTCTATGTTGTCATTAATCCTCTCTTGTTCAGGAACTCCAATTAGATGTAAACGATTCCTCTTCATGGAGTCCCATATGTGTCATAATTTTTCTTATTTCTTTTCTCTGACTTTATCTCATAAATGTTGGTGTTAGTTACTTTGTCTTCTAGGTCACCGATTCTAACTTCTATCTGTTCAATCCTACTCTTTTGGCTTTGGATAGAACTATCCAGTTCTGTAATTTTGTTATTAATCTGGTGTATTTCAGATCATTGATGTTCTGGCATTTCAAATAGCTTACTAAATTTTTCATTTGTTCTATTGCATTTTGTTTAATCTCTAGGAGGGTTTTATATATAACTTTTTTGTATTCAACCTCTGTTAGATTCAGAAAGGCTTCTTCATCTGGGAAATTTTTTGAATTTTTTGAATCTTTATTTAGGGAATTTTCTGAAGCATTTGAAGACTCTTTCTTTAAATGATTAGTTATGGTCTGTTGCCTGCGTGCCATCTATATACTATTTGATTTCTCTGATAATGGATCTAAGAGAATTGTTGGTCACTAGCTGAGTCTAATACTCTAGTGATTTGCTCCAGGTAGACGCTCAGGGGTGGAAGACTTTGCTTACTGAGTAGCAAAGAGGCTGCTCTGTTTTTTGAGAAACAGGAGGCTGTCAGCCAATCTCATAACGTGAGTGAGAGAAAAGAGGTTTTTCAATAGCGAGAGTTTCAGAGAGAAAATACAAGCCTCTCAGCCTTAAAAAAGTAAACCTTAAAAGTAAAAGTAAACTACACTTCTATGCAGGGAGCTGCCCAGGTGCTGAATGGGGAGCTAGAAGCTGACCAACAGGCTGGCCTGATCAGGCAGTGGGGAACAGCAGACTTCACCTGCCAGTTTATAATGAAAGTATTTTACTGTTACTGGCCTGTTTGCAGAAGCTGCAGTTCTCTGTTACAATGTAGCAAGCAGAAGCAGAGGTCAAAGGGTCGCTGGATTGTTTTTGAGAGGAGAAGATTAGTCTGATACTGTTGCCCAGTCAAATATGTTAGGTCCCAAGGCTTCCCAGGTATTCAGTGTTCCATAAGAAATATCATCCAGGCCTTAGCTCTCAGAGGGAGATGAGGAGACATCTGTTTACTCTGCCATCTTGTAACGGAACTGAAAAATTTATTCTTACACAGTCCAGTAGTCTACTAGTCCAATTTCAGGATGCCCACTGGAGGTGAAGGCTTTCCCCCTTGTCAGCTCTGAAGGAATATCCTTGTGCTGCATCAGTCTTTGTTCAGGGAGCATCTTGCACAGGTACCTCAGGTCTGAAGGATGTCCTATCCTCCCAGTTCTACTTTCTCGATGGTGTGAGGTTCCCAACTCTCTTCTTGCTTTCTTTTCCTTTTATGTCTTGTACGATGAAAGGATAAAGGGTGGTGGAAGCCGTACTCTTGGGAAACTACCTTTACAGTGGAGCAGGGAGATGATCCTCTGAAGGCATTTACAGCCACACCCTAATCCTTTAATGTACAGCATTGAAAAATCACACAATGGAGAACAATCATAAAATATTGGGAATCATGGCCCAGGCACATGGCTACACATGTTTTGGGGGGACACAATTCAATCTATGACAGAAATATGCTGCTACCTTGACACTACAGGCTGAGTCAGAATTGACTCAGCAGCAAGTAGTAATTGGTATCCTTCATATGGTATGTCTTGTCCTATTATCTTGAATTTTCATACTATGTGGGTTTTATTGCATGCTAGCTTGTATACTGTGATGCACTTGAACATGCACAGGAACATGACGAATAATAGAAGAAATACGTAAGAACAAGAGCTCCGACAACTTGCTGTTGCACCTTTGGGGTTTCTGAGAGTTCTAGCTCTCTGTGAAGAGCCAGTACAGAGAAAGAACAGAAGTAAGACAAGCAGTGAGTTGAGGATGGTAATTTAGAAGGAAGAGACAAGTTAAATTTTGTTTATGTAGATTCACACAAGGTATTTTTTAAGTTTATGCCTCTTAGAATTTAATGTTTAATCTCCCCCTCATTTTATTAATTGTATTTCCTAAAAACATAAATTGGGCTAAACACAGAAAAATGACATTCTTTTCAAAAGTTTCTATGTACCTGTGCTGTGAGGCATGGTATAGGGCTCTTACTTTTGAGAGTTTTATTGTGTTGGAAGAAATATACTAAAAGCAAAAATTATAATGCAGTGGTGTAGTACTTCATGCAGAGGGAACTTACGAGTACAGGTGTACAGGCAGGGAAGAGCAGAAGTAGTTTCAGGAAAGGGAAGTAATACATCGTAGCTATAACAGTGAGGAGTGAGGGTCAAAGCCATTGCTCTGCATAATTCCAAAACACATCCTGCACTGTAGAAGAGGTGAGTGGAGTCCTCCTCTGAAGTTGCTCCATGAATAATCTGAGAGCTGGGCAAGGAGGATTTGAGTGAGGTTATGAAGGGATGCCTGGAATTATTTTTCTTTTTTAATGTAATGTAGTAAAAGACTTGAAGGGGGGGAAATGGCATTAGAGTTGCCATTATCGAAGACAAAAAGTTACATATTTTTGTGGGTCAGCAAATTATTGATCAGCAGTAATGTGTTTGCAACTAATTCCCATGGTACCTGCTTAAAATATTAATTTTGGTGTTAAAAGAAAGTGGAAATGCCTAATCATAGAGTCTCTGAGTGCGATAAGTGCTCTGACTTCAGATCAAGACTACAAGGTCAGCAAAACAATCTGTCTAAGTATTCAGGTATTTTCAGAATGAAATGCATACATCTTCAGAATAAACTCTGCAAAAGTTGGAAGGAATTTTAAAGACACTGACCCCCTTACAGATGAGGCAAATATCTTAGCAACAAACTAGGATTAGAACACAGGTCTCTGGGTTTTAATATGGTGCTCTTCCTTGTACTTGGACCTATTATTAAAATAATGACAATAAACTTTCAGGCTCTTTTAGTAGGGATTGTTATGCTGGGCCAATCTTTTCCTCAATGATTTTTCTTTCCTGTTTTCTGTTGTTTTACCTTTATCTCGGGTTTGTACTGGAACAGAATCCAAAGAGGATAAAGTATCATGAGAAGCTTTTTCTGATTGCTTCAGCCAGAGACAGGAAATACTAGATACCATGATAGAGAGCCTGTTTTGATGAGAATTCCAGCAGAGTTTGGTTTGATTCATGCTAATTCCAAGATAAAATAAAAATCCTTACACGATCCGCCAACATTTTTAGGGTACTCCTCCAAAACGAACATAAATTTACATCTCTAGAGGGTCCCAGTTGTCCAGAGCCTAACCACCACAGAAATTACCCTGGCAACCCTTCCTCTGGATGAGAAGAGAGTCTGTGATGAGAAATCACACAGTTGTGTGGTGGCTTGGTGAAGCTGCTGCTTGTCATGAACTTTGGATATAACTCTGATGGTGAGTGCTTTCCTAAGGCTGTAACATAGAAACTATTGAGTTTCATATTTCTTGTGATGGATAACATGCCAACATTAATTGATATGATGCTGTCGTTCTCTCACCCTGGAAAAGAAAATCACTACAAGTTCATAGATTAATCTTTGCTCATAGGAGACTTAATAAAGGTTATAACTCCCCCAAAAAGAAAGGTGAGCATTGTTAATTACTCTTTGTCAGTGTGAAAAGAATGCTTTCTGCAATACAGTTATACACTGACCTAAAACAAATTTGAAGAAGAGATCCAACTCTCATCTATGCTCCAGAGGCCATACTGTTTTGCAGTGAGAGAGATAAATATAATATTTCCTGAAGACTGAACACATGCAGGAAAGAGCAGTGTGTGAGGATATGCGGCAATATGACATGCTAGCCAGATGTTAGTGCTGACCTCTATGCACTGGAATCTGATTGACATGGAGGTTGGATTTCTCCAGCTGTTTGGAAGGGCTATATGGGAAGTCAGCTCTTTCCCAAGACTAAAGGGGGCCACCTGCAAAATATCCTCTTCATTGCCATTGGGATTTTTACTGCATGTATTTCTGGGATCTTGGATCCTTAGTTTCAATGTACAGAAATGTTGCAAGAAGGATTATGGATTTGTCAGTAACCAGGTCTTGTATGGACAGCTCTGTGTTACTCTTTCCATGATGTATGCTTACAGCATCAGCAGCACCCAACTGTATCTATATTTAATATCTCATTTGAATCAAGGATGAGAAATACGGAGACCAGCAAGCTAACAAAAAGCACACACACACACACATACGTGTCTGTGTATTTATGAAAGTGGATGAGTGTAACAAACAAGTTACTGCAAATAGAAGCCAGCCATAAAAATGTCCACTAAAACCAATAGAACACTCACTAATTAGGATCATTTCTGGAAACTATTGTTTCAGGAAAGTGGTAATTCCAGGAAGCCATGTAGATTTTATTTATTTATGTAGATTTTTATCACTGCAGCCTTGGCTAAAATTAGCATCATGAAGCATGGATAGCACAATTACATATTTTAAACATGCTTTAAAACTGAGCATTACTCATGATAAAACACCAGATACTCCAAGATTCAAAACTGGCACCTCTAGTAAAACCTACGTACGTTTATACTTCACATACAGGCCGTTTAACTGAAATTTACCTTTTTATTACCTACAAACTAAGGGGTTTAAGATTAAAATACAAATGGAAATTAATTTGTAGGCCAAGATTTAAAGAGAATGAAATGATTTCAAATAGATCTTTAAACGTTTCTGAAGCTGCTATTTACATATATGCATTAAAACGAGCTCCCAAGGACCTTTATTAAAAAAGAAAAAAACAAGAAATTAGATCTATAAATTGCATATATTTGAAAATAAGAGAGCATTCCACTATTCACTCTTTGCTAATTCAGACTGGCCTTTTATGAGTTACTCTTAGATGAGTTTTTGCTGGCTTTTGGAATAGGACTAGCTTGTAGCAATAGCACTGACATTGACCTCTGATGTCTTGCGGACTCAGAAAAGGCTGGCTCTCTCACGATGTGTCAGAGCAGGTCACAGCCTGTGTGTCAACAAAAGAGAGAACTATTTACATGATGTTATTAAAGTGGTCCAAAAGACCATCTTGCTCCCAAATATCTCATCACCAGTGTCTCCAGGCTTTATTATTTCTAAAATTAGACTCCGTTAATTAAGGATAAATATCTTTTTCAAGAGGTCTTTGATTAATAGACATTGTCTTCTCTAGAGAGGGAAATCCATGAGTGAATACTTGGTCACTGACAGCAGGGAGACTCGGGGCCCAGAGCAGAGTGTGCAGGACCAGACCACAGTTGGAGAGAGAAGGTCTGAACCTTGCAGCTTTCATTCTCAGTGCTAAGAAGAAAGCAGATGCAACTATCAATAGTGTAGTAGTATCAAGTGCCTTAGAGGGAGAGAAAGGGAGATCTTTACAAGACAAGATAGGGAAAGTGAAGAAGGGAAGTGCTAAGTGCAATTTCTCTAGGTGGCTCAAATGATTAAGCACTCAGCTACTATTCAAAATGCTAGTGGCTTGAACTCACCCAAAGGTCCTTCAGAAGAAAAAACCGAAGATCTGCTTCTGAAAGATCATGGTCATTGAAAACCCTATGGAAAGCAGTTCTACTCTGGCACACACAGCATCAATGTAAGTCAGGAGCTACTCCATGGCAACTAGGTTTTTTAATGGTTTTATGTATTCCATAACTGTGTTCAAGTCCAACTTTAATTCTTAACGTGTTAGTATGGCGTCTTTGTCTCTAGGCAATTTTTTTCTGGGTAATTTCTAACCTCTTAGCCTTCATTCTTTCAAGGAGAAAGCCCCCTGCTCTGTCTCGTGACTGTCCTCTGGATGTGGCTTCTTCTGGTTCGTGAAAAAGTCTTTAAAATTTAGAACAGTTGCCTTTAACCACTTCTGTGTTCATATTGAGGAGGCTTTATCACCAATAATCATCATCCTGACTTATACATAAATCTCCTGACTTTTGAAAAGAATGTTTCCAAAATTAGAATTCAAGCCAAGGCAAAGTATTTCTGAGATTCTATGAAATACAGTCAGGCAACTATTGCATTTCACATGCTGAGAAGTGGAATACACAAAAAGCTCATACGTTTATATGACCTTCTGAAAATTTACCTGTTGTCTAAAGCTTTACTTTTAAATGTTATCTTAGCCTGAGGTGATCTACCTGCTAAAATCCGTAGAAAAATATACTCAAGTAGATGGTTTAAAACACAGCTTCATATTGACCAGTCATCTTTTCCTCTTACGAAAACAAGTCAGAACATCTTCAAAGGAAATCCCAGTTTTCCTTAGAGAGTGTAAGTGTGAATTCTACTTTATTTTCATCACAAGTATCATTGTCTACTCTTGGAAGAAGCTTCCATCCTCTTAAGCAACTATGTGCTAGGCAAGCGATAGAGCACTGTCTTCTTTCCTAACTGACCACTTGTAGGACTGACCAATTCTTACAAAAATGGCTTAATATAGCTATAGTGTTGTTAGCTGCTGTCAGGATGGCCCATGATTCATGGCAACTCATTCAATGGAATGAAATGTTGTCTGGTCCTGCACTATCCCGATGATAATTCACAAACTGAGTAATGTTCCGTTGTGATCCACAGTGTTTTCATAGGTTAATTTTTCAGAAGCAAGTCACCAGGTCTTTCTTCCTAGTTTTAGTCTGGAAGTTTCTTCAAAACCTCTTCAGTATTTTAGCAATATGAAAGCCACCATTGACAGACACAAGGTGGCTACATATGGGGTATATTTAAAAAAAAAAAAAAGCCTAGGTCTCTAACTATAGCTTTTGTTTTCCATTTCCTTTTCTGTAAACAAAGCTGTGGATTTCTACTCCCAAGAGATTTCTATTAAACGCTTTGAGGTCTGCAATTGTGTTGAGAGTCATGCTAGATATGTGTGTAGGGGAAACCCATTTCTGTCAAGCTGATTCCAACTCATGGCAACTTCATAGGACAAAGTAGAACTGACGCACAGGGTTTCCAAAGCTGTAAATCTTTATAGAATCACACTGCTATGTGTTTATCTTACAGAGTAGTTTGTGGATTCAAAAATCCAACCTTTCTGTTAGTGGCCAAATGTTTAATCACTGTACTGTCGGGTCTCCTGTGTGAAGGGAAACTATTATTAGAGAAATCTGACATATCAGGACAGACTTTCTACCCTTAAATACCCTGTGCCTTAGTAGGTAGGTAAGAGACAGGGAGGAAGAAAGACTCATTGCTTAGGGGCCCTGAGCTTCTGTGAAGAATCGTGGAAAAATCTGGAAACAGACTGTGGTGATGATTGTACAACATGATAACATACTAAATATCACCGAATTGTACAGGTCAAGAAAGTCAAAATAGCAAATGTGATGTTAAATTTATACTTACCACAGTTATGAGATTAGTGTAGATGCTATTACCCACCCCTCAGAGAACTAGTAAAAAATTTTCAGACTGCTGATCAGACCTTCCAGACACAGTTAAGACTCTTAAACAAAGAGGAAAGTCACAAAATATCCCACCTAGATGGATGCGAGGTGATGAAATACATGGTCCCTAGAAAGTCAAGAACTAGCGCTGCAGGGAGAGAAATTTGAAGTGCACACAGCCCCTTTCAAGACGTCAGCACGTGGTTAGAGGAAATACTTGTGGATATGACTCACCGAGATGGTAGTTCTTACCGCGCTCAGAACCAGTGCAGAGTGTGGACATCAGCAAATGCACCAGCTGGGATAAGCAGGAACTCAGAAGCAATGACAGAGGACAACAAAGCAGTCACCGAGAAGCAAGAAGTCTTTGTCTGTGGGTCCTCTCAGTCAAGCACTTGCAGGTCACAGGGACTTGAACCAGTTGGTTTCTGTCAGACTCCTGTGATCTGTAGGAACAACCTGGGGACCCTGTTAAAACATAATTCTGATTCAGTATATCTTGAGTGGAAATGGAAGTTCTCAGCAAGATTTGGAACTGAAGAAAAATGGTTCAAGCCTGGTAATTCACTGTTGAAAAGCTGTGAGGGTTTGGTACAAAATACCGCTGTGATTATCACCCAAGCCCTCATGATTCCCAGGCCGACAGAGCCTGAGAAACTAGAAGCTACATACTATAAAATGCCGTATAAATCTAAAGGTAAGTAAAATTAGGCTTAAATTACACATTATCGTGGCTGTCACCACCTGTTAGTGTTGATCTTCTGCATCAGGCAAACACAGTGACGTAAAGAAACAAAACTCCTTTGTCTCTAAGCAGAAATCTGCTTTTTCACTATTTTCCTGAAATTGAAAATGGGTTTAACAGTTTATGACTTAATTCACCTTATACTAATAAACTGCTGATTTGATTTGTTCCTAATGGAAAGGTGCTGAAGAGGAGAATGTCAAGTGCAAATCAACTGACTGGGTATAAAATGTACTTAGGCAAACATGCTGAGCTTTATCTCTGAAATTATTATGTTTCTTTTGCATCATGAGCCAAAGCACTATGAATACAGAAACGTAATCTAGAATGGTTACGCCTCTGAGGCTCTGAGGATACCCTTCCCACATATTGCTCACCTTCTCTGGGCTTCCCTGCAGGCAGTGTTTGGCCATTGAACCCAGAGTGGACCTTATTGCTGATGATGTAAGATGCCCGATCATTAGAAACATTCTCCACATAGACTGTTAGTAATGAAATTCAGTACTAAGGTAAAATAAAAAAAGTCTATTTTTCCAAAGTAGCTGGATTTTTCACTCCACTCACACCACCTCCATCAAAAAGAGGAATAAAACTGCTAAGTGGAAGAAAAATTCATGCCCAAATTTTACCTTAATAATTATTAAAGTCACATACTTATTTTAAGTCAATATTGTGAACCAAAATAATCTTTTAAACCTGTTGAGTGGACTTCCTTGCTTGTCCTTCTCTGCCTTTCCTTTAAGATGGTTGGTTTTAATTTTTAAATAATGTCACTCTGTTTACCATCAGGTAGAAGGTTTTCACTAAAAACGATCATATGTTTAATTAGAACAGTCTCTTCATCTCACTCTGGAAAAAATATGAACATAATCATGAAGAAAATATGTTGGCATAAAAATTTTTGCAAGACTCCTCAAAAACTTCGCAAGTGAGTGATTAAAGCAGCCTAATCACAAATATCTAGTTGTACAGGGCTTACTGAGTCAGGTGTGGCAAGAGAACCCCTGGGTTGTAACTTCAGCATGGTGAACACTTAGAGAAGAAGGCAGGCTTTGTGCAGCGTCAGCATCTAACTGGGAACCAGATTTGCCCCAAGTATGACTGTGTAGATAAAGTTTAAAGCCAATACAATGTCTTGGTCTTTTTTGTCAATGGACCACATGAAAATATTTGATGAAAGAACAAGACCAAAGGCCTGGCTGTCTCCCTGTGAGGTACTGAAAGATATCCCCGCCTGAGAGAAAAAAATCATGCTGCTGTGGTATAAAATAATATATTAATCTGTCCATGTGGTCATGCTTTCATTGAAGAAATAGATGATTCAGTGAAAAGTGTACCATTGGTACTACTGCCAGACGAAGGGGTAGCTTTTAGATAAAGTAACTTCTTTCCTGTCAAATGCACAGCCCAGACAATTTTCTCCAAGATGATAGGTCCAGGTGCCTGAAGCTTGGACTCTCACCTCACTCATTTACTCACTTATTTGTTAAGTACTAGCACTGTGCCAGGAAACATTAAAATCTGCTTACATAAAGAGAAACCAAGACATATTCTTATTCATCATCTGGCTGAAGATGTAGACATACTCTGAACCGTATGAACATCTTTATGTTAAAAATGGTCAGAAATAGGCAAGCTACTATGATTCAACCTTTATGACGTAATTTGTTAAGTTTCTTTTTTAGCATATGAAAGCGACACCTAACCTGGGAAATACAGACTAGAGAGTAGAAAAAATTGGCATTGTAGGCTTCTTAGAGGACAGTTGTTCACAAAAGGCAAGAAAGAGTTTGCTAAGCTAAGTGTTGACTATGTATGTAGAGATGTTAAGGCCAGCGTTGGTAGAGCAAGAAGGATGCTCTGGAATGCATTTCCTGTAAAGCTTATTCTGAAGGAGCCTGCATTAAGCTTCTCTACAGAAACAAAACTAATAAAATTAATAGTATACATAGTGTGAGTGTGTGTACACATATATGTATATGGGGTTATTAGAGTTGACAGCCAACAGATTTGGTATATATATGTGTGTGTGTATATATTTATTTTATATATTTACATGTATTTATGTATATGTTTTATACAGATATAGCTAGCATCTCTCTTCAGAGAGGGAGGCTTATTTTAAGGTATTGGATCACCTGATTGTGGGACAGGCAGGTCTAAAATTCACAGATCAGGTGACAAGCTGAACCGTGGCAGTCTTGTGTCCAAACAGTAGATCACACAGTAAAATGGAAACTCCAGAAGTATGTATATGTCAGAATCTGTAAGAATTACTTCTCTGGAAAATCTATTTTGGCTTGTAAGGCCTTCAGCTGACTGAATGAGTCATCCACTTCTCCTTTGCTTAGAATCAGCTGATTGTGAATATTAGTCACATCTACAAAATACCTTCACAGCAACATCTAGACTAGTGTTTGATCAAATGACTGGACCTCAGAGCCTAGCCAAATTAACACCTAAAATTAACCTTTGTGAAGCCCTTAGTTGTCCAGTCAGGAAAGCAGCTCAGAAAGAGAGGAGTATTAGAATGGAAGTGCTGATGTCTTAGAGCACTGACACAAGCCCGTAAGTGTCTAAGTGACCTCTTGATTTCTTCCCTCTTTTGCTGGTCCTGTTTTTCTCATGCTCTCAATATCACATCTTAGTCCTTGGGGGCTGGCTTACTGAATAGCAATTCCTAAGATAGAAGGTAAAATCTTGAGCTCCTTATTGACTCACTGCCATTTGATATGAAGCTTACTACAGCTTCCTGAGAATTATTTCTTCCAGTGGAGAATTCTAACTCTTGATTTGGGAACTACTTCTTGTATTTAATATCTGAATATTAAGTCTTGTGCAGCCGACCCCAGGTGGATAACTCCAAGGCTACAGGCACTGCCCTTGGTTGGGTTTATTATTATTCTCACCCTTGCAACATCTTTTGCTTTCATTTCCTGATTTTTGAAACCTCCAATTTTTATCCAGCTGGCTCTTGCTATGGTACTTTTCAGGGCCCTATTCTCTGGTTCTGCTTTCTATTCTGAGTGAGCACTCTCAAATCCTGAAAAAAAATTCATTTTGGAAGTCTAACAAAGAGCACAGGAGACCTAACACTGAGTTAGACTCTAATAAACCATTGCATCAACTCAAGTTTCTCTTACAGTTCATTGAAAGTGTGTTACCACATCACTGCCTGGGAGCCCCTTGATGGTTCAGGCTGCCAACAGTTTCACTTGACACTTTGTGGCTTACCACACAGACAGTATTATGGGGGTGAAAAAGCAGGCTTTCAGCCTAATAATTCATTACAAGTGGAAAACTGATGGCTCATGAAGATAAAAGATTGTGTACGTACACGTTTCTAGATATGCATTGCCACTGACTGATGAGAAAGGGAATTTGGCAGTTAAAGGGAACTGCATTCTTTAGGGGTACAGCTTCCAACATTGCAAGGGGGTTGGACTTCCACTTCTGGGACTTAATATGTCTTAAAGCTACATCCAATCATAGATGTGAAATACCTACCCACCTACCCTCCTTTTCTTTTCTTTTCTTTCTTTCTTTCTTTCTTTTTTTTTTTTTTTGCGCACATGAAGCAGGGTCTTTTGTTACCAGACATCACTAAGGTCATAAGACAAATGGGTGCTATTACGATATGCGCTGTGAAGTGTGTGCTGAATTTCTGGTGACATTTTAACTCATGTACTACCCCAAGCTTTTAATCATTCCAGCAAAGACCTGTGGCGATTGACAAGAATAGCAGAAGGTGGAAGACAGCCTTGGATGGTGACATGTTCTGAGACATAGCTGGAGATGTCATTTGGGACCACTCTACAGGTTATTATTCCTTTCAAGGAATATTATTCCTATCAAGGAATAATCACTTTCTGGGTAGGCAAATATATTTTGTTCTCTCATTCTTCGCTTCGCAGTAAAGTCCACCAGAAACTTGTTTTCTATGATGACAAGATACACCCCAAATTACTCCAAAGATGATATTGATTTTCCTATAAATAATAAGTCCAGCCACAGGAGAGACATGAAACTTCAAGTTGTTACTTCAGTTGAGTATTACTGTGTAATGTCAGTAGCTTTGGTTTTTATTTAATTTCGTGATTAAAGTTTTTATTGATTTCCCTGCAGGGTAGAATATATCAATACCTTTGGCTTCAAAGGAGCACTTAGGAACAAGAAAACATAAAAAAGGATTCAACTACAGAAAACTAGTGCTTTATTTTGAAAATCTGTGAAACCGCTGCTGTGAATCCCCAAGGTATATCTTTGGAACTACTTTTGAATGGGACTTGTCCTACATGTGGAACTAACCTCTCGGGCCACAGCTGCTCACAGGCCTGTGAAGTAGTAGAGCTGGGAAATGCTGACATCAAACCAAATGAAGCCCATTGTTGTAGATTTCAACTCATAATGACGCTACAGAACAGAGTAGAACTGCCTCATGGTTTCCAAGGCTGTAATCTTTATGGAAGCTGAGTGCAAAATTTTTCTCCTGCAGAGAAGCTGATGGGTTCAAACTGCCAACCTTTCAGTTAGCAGGCAAGCGCTTAACCACTGCACCACCAGGAAATGTTTAGCTGGCAGTTATTAGAGCTAATGTGATTTTACCAGAAACCAGTAAGTCAACAGGTGAACCACAAAGCATGTTATCATCACTGGTATGTGTTTTTCTTAACCAGAAAAGGATGGGGAATGACATCCAGTCTCAGGTTGTATGTAAGAGATTTCTTTTTATTGATTGATTAATTGATTTTATTATGATTGAATGAAAATGTACATTCCCATATAAATTCGCATGCTTACCTACACACAGCTCCCACTCCTCTCCCTGCCTGGTGACAGCACATCCCTCTTCTCAGCTCCATACATGTTCTATCCTCCCAACAGTCTCCTATCCTTTCCTCTCCACCCACTTGCCTTCCTCCAACAAAAGATCAGCAGGAAGACATCCTACAGATGCATAGAACCATAAAATTCCCACAAGATAAGGTCACTCTGCATCTCCAAGTCCAATCCATTGCTGTCTGAAAAGTTGACCTTCATTATGATTTATGGACAAGTTCAGCATCAGGGCCAGGGGCCATGCTCCCAGGGGAATCCCAAAGACCCCGGACCATCAACTGTGGTCTTTTATTGGAGATCTCAGGGTGCACCCCTATTTACTCTCTTGTTTTCAGTGAGACTCAACTTTGTGAGCCCCATCATGGCTATCACTGGTGATGGCTGGGCACCATCCAGTTCTTCTGGTCACGAGTCGATGCAGAGACCCACTCACGTAAGTCTCTCTGTCTTCTGGGTTCTCTTTTCCCTGTGTCATTCTTGTCCTTGGTGATCATCCATTGCTGTTGAATCGGGACCACTTGCTGTACCCTCAGATAGCAGCTTGGCAGCTTTTAAGACCCCAGATGCCGCTCACTGATGAGGGGTGCAGAGAGTCCTCATTAGCAAAACACTAGCTGCGCCAATTGGCCTTGATTTCACCTGAGAGCATGTGTAAGAGAGTTCTTTTCAGATGAACTATATCATCTAGAAACATATCCAAGACTGAGCCTGAATCTCTCACTCAGGATGGACTCCACAAAGATTCCAGAGTGTCTTTGTACCTGTAAAGGAAATGTTGCAGTAGCCTTTAAAATTGGAAATGGTTATGCAACTCTCAAAGTTACTGAATTTGGTATATCATCTTCTAGTCCTCAGTTTGGAGAGACAGATTTACAGGAAGCCTTCAGTTCTGTGGAGTGGGGAGCCAGAAACATTCCATGAAGGCTTAATTGCTTCCTATTATAGTGGTCAACCAGTTAATACAGCCACAACAAACACAGTTAAAGTTAATATTTCATGAGTGGCATTTTACCTGATTCCCATGCAGTTCCAAGGGAGAAGATTTTACTCTTCCTATGGGGCACAAAACTGATTAGGTGCTCAGCTACTAATTGAAAGATTGGTTGTTTGAATCCACCCAAGAGCACTTTGGAAGAAAGGCTTTGCTATATACTTCTGAAAGTTTGTATCTGTTGAAAGCCCTGTGGAAAAAAATTCTACTCTGATACCCACGGGGTTGACGTGAGTTGGACTCAACTCAGTGGCCCCTGGTAACTGGTAATTCTGCTGATAGAGGAAGTGCAACTGGGAAGGAGACTAAAGACTTTCTTTATGGCCCACCGACAGTAATTGGTGGAGCTAAAAATTCAGCTCGGATCCTGTGTCTGCTGGTCCTTCCCTCTCTACTATACTGAAATTATACTGTACCATACTGAGATTATACTAACCGATTAACCTTTCTAATTTAGCTGCATTGACAGGTTAATCTGACTCATGTTTCAGTCTGAATGTACTGTTTGGTCTAGTGTGCTAGAATCCTAGTTCGACTCACACTTCAGTCTGAATCTACTGGTTGTTCAGGTGCAGTAGAAGTTTGGAAGCCTGACAACCTCCTTGAGTATAGTCTACACACTGCTTCCTACATAACCTTTGGCCTTTCCAGAAACTAGAAACATCATTCCATGGAACAGGGAGGGCCCAATCTAGCAGAGAGGCCCAACATTCTGCCCCACTGAAGAAATAAACAGCAGGCCAAAGGCACCAGCCAGCCAGATTTTGCAAGACTACCAAGTAATTATTAGTCTACGTTCAGAAAAACACAGCAGTTTTGACTTCCTCACCCTTATTCCTTAAAAAAGTACTCCCCCTTGTATTAAATCCCAACCCATTTTTAAAAGAATAAGGTAGAATGATCTCTGTAGCACAGAACCCTGAAAGTGTAACTGAACGTACTACAGCCAGGGATAGAGCGAGGAAATGGGAGTTGGATGGCTGTTCATCAATGAACACAGTGTTCAAGTGGAGGCCTAGTCCTCAGACCTGACAACAGTCTCCCTGCTTCTGTGTCTTCATCCTGTTTTGAGATCAACAAAGAGAAACGGAAAATCCCAACTTAAATCAAAGAATAAAGAATAATTTCTTTTTTTTCGTTTTTACTACTAGCAATTAAATTCATATTCAGGTTCTTGTTTGAAATTCCAGACTGTTCATTGGCACAGTCAGGTTTCAAGGGAAAAAAATATTGGTTAGGAGTTGTTTGTGTTGTTAGCTGCTGTCCAATTTTTGTCCCCAAACACTCCCAAGGCCCTCTCCACAGGGAGATCAGACCATTGTGATCCATAGGGTTTTCATCGGCCAATTTCAAAATCGATTGTTAGGCCTTTCTAGTCTGTTGGTTCTGCTGGAATCTTTCAGCATCATAGCAACATATATGTCCTCACTGACAGATGGGTGGTGACTGTGGGTGAGGTACACTGGCCAGGAATCGAACCAAAGTTTCCTACATGGGAGTCAAGAAATTTATTGCTGAACTACCACTGCCCTTATGCTTAGCAGAGGAGCTGCTTAATGGCTTCAACTCAGACAATTGCCTAGGCTGCAGCAAGGTCAAAGTCATCTCAGTGGGAAGGCATTTCCTGCTGGTAGGATGTAATTTGAGACAGGCCAAAAGACAGATTAACAAGTACAATGACTAAAAATGTTTTTCCCCAATAACTTGGCTTGAAGTTCCCATATTAATAACTTCTTTGGGTTAAGATAGTGTTTACATTACAACAAAATGTTAAATGGTAATGTTTTTGCCCGAGGTTACTATTGCTAGCAATTATAAATACTTGTTCACTGATCAGATTAATCATTCACAATAATCCCCTTTCCCCCGGTCAGCCCCCAAACAGAAAGACTCCAAGGAATTAGCACTTAAGGCAGGGAATGGAAAAAGGGCTGCACATAGCCTTTGCTGGCAATCAAGGGTCTTGGGCTGCCTAAAGCCTGGAGCAAGTGGAGGAAAGATGCCAAAAAAGAGATCCGAGGAAATCTTCATGACTTAGCTTCCGGTGAGTGCAGAGATGAGTAGATCTGGATTTACCTAACTGGGCCGAGCTGGTCCTGTTTCTTGTTAGTGTTGTGAGAATCAGCACCGCAGAAGCTCTTGGGCTTTTTTTCAAAATATCCAAAGAATAGGCCAAAGAAAAGGGCAGAGAGTGGTGTTGCTGGGACAACTGCCAAGACAAAGAAACTTTTAGATTTCTGGGGACAAGAGGCCATGTGAAAGGAATTTTCACTGTAACACACACAGACACAAGCATGCACACACAAAATGTAACAGAGGGTCATATGTGTATGTGCATGTGGCTGGCAGAAGTTTGATTCGTTAACTGAGCAACATCAGCTTTAAATTAAAAAAATTAAAATGCAGCACAAGAAAACACAGCAATGGGACACAATCTCAAAACAAATGAACAGTAAATGGGGAATTAGAGGCAGAGCCGTTGTGAGAAGTGAATCCAGACCATCTGGAGCTGAGCATGGGAGGAGTCAGCCAGAGCAGCAAGCCTCTAGGATGCCAAGCGTTGCCTCTTGTGGCATGGGGCATGGGAGGGTGCGGTGGAGAGGCAGAAGAGAGGCATGGAAAGCACACCATCAACAGGCCTGGTGCAGGTGCCAGATGGCCTCCCACCAGAGGACTTGGTTCTTGAGACAGTGAAGCCCAGCAGCCCAGGGTCCCCTCTGAAGACAACGAGGAGGAACAGCCCAGTCTGCTGGGCCTACTGGCTTCTGGGCCTGCTTCTGCACTGCAGATCAGATGCCAAGGCTTCCCTAACAGGAAAGAAGTGAGACTACACAGAGAATATTTCAGGGATTTGAGAGGAAACCATAGACCTTGGCAACAATAGGAAGATGGGAGGGTGAGGGTAGAGGAAAGAGTTTGTTTGCTTCATGCTGATCTACTAAAGGTCAGTGATAAATGTTTGGAAAAGTCCTCAGGGCTGCACACATTGAAGTTCAGAAGGCTAACTGGACTGAGTTCCCTGTGCACAGTTCAAGGGAGATGGGATTGTTTATATCTGACAGTAAGCTTGACCCTCTCCCTCACAGGGGCAATGTCCCACAAGTAAGACAAAATCCACGGCATTGCTTTATAATGCAGGCACAACTTTTGTGAAATACCACTGACTTCACCATTCCTTTATTGCTTAGTTCAAGCTGAGTGACTAGAGTTTGTAAACCTTGGTGGCATATTGGTTATGTGCTATGGCTACAAACCAGTTCAAGTCCACCTAGTGCTCCTTGGAAACTCTAAGGGCAGTTCTACTCTGTCCGTAAGATTGTTATGAGTTGGAGTCTACTTGATGCCATTGGGTTTGGTTTTGGTTTAGCTAGAGCTTGATTCCTAAATCTTCACAAAGCTTATTGGATGATGACCTAGGCAAGTTACATCAAGTTTCTTATTTGTAAGCTTGCAAATAACTAGTTCATCGAATGTTTAAAGCAGTTAGTACCTTTACTAGTATTTAATAACTGTTTAAGAAATGGCAGCTCTTATATATCATCCTACAAGGAGCCCTGGTGGTGCAGTGGTTAAGCACTTGACTGCTAACTGAAAGCTTGGTGATGTGAACCTGGTAATCTGCTTCTATAAGGATTACAGCCTTGGAAACCCTATCGGGGATGTCCTACAGGACATCAGAGACTCAAAGAAACAGTAACAGTACAAAGCATCTTTATCATTGTTTATTTCAGCTGTTTTCATTTGTCCCTATTATAAAAAACACACTGAAAAACATTTTTACATGCACATCATCTTACCTCTGACTATTTCTTAGTGCAAAGTTCCCAAAATGGTAAACTGAGCCTGAGGGATAAACTCTTGAAAGGTGCTGGATAACACTGCCAGATTTTTACCTGTCCTGAATGTATATGGTCATCTGTCCCCACGTTCCTTGAATGGGAGGATCCATGCAACAGCAACCTCAGTGACGCCAGATGGTGTTTTTATATATTCATTTCAGCAGCACTTGTTACTACGTGCCAGGCACTGTTCTTGGCCTTTGAGATACAGCCAGAAATTATTATTTTTTAAAAATCTGACCTCAAAGAACCTACATTTTCACAGAAAGACAGAAAGAAATAAATAAACTCAATAAATAAATACACATTTTAAAGTTACATACTGCTAAGTCTTATGAGGGAAGTAAAATGGAGTAAGGCGCTAGGGGCAGGGTGCCACATTTTGGACAGAATGCTGTCTGCTTTAGACAGGTAATGGTTCTCTGCTGAACAGAGATCTGGATGGCTGAGGGAGTCAACCCTGTGAGGACTCAGAGAAACTGCAGGCGGAAGGCAGGAACAAACGCTCTGAGGGTGCACCTCCTCGGTAAATCCGAGGGCTGGCAAGGAAGCCGACGTGAGCAGGGCAGGGCACGAGGAAGGAAGGGGATAAGAAACCCACGTGGAGCAACAGCCAGCAGGCAGCATGTGACATAGAGAGCTTTACTCTAAGTGGAAGGGAAACCCTGGGAAAGTTCTGACCGGGGAGAGACTCAGTCTGTCCTTGGATTAATCAGGGTCACTCTGACTGCTGTGTGTAGATTAGACTGTAGGGTGGCAAGTGTGGATGCAAACCCAGTGTAGCAGCCTTCTGTCGTAAATTTGACGTTGCTGTTATTGTTGTTAGCTGCCCTCATGTTGGCCCTTGACTAGTGGTGACCCCGTGCACAATGGAAGAAAAGACCGCCTAGCCAGGCGCTGTCACACAGCCCTGTGATTGGTCACTAACTGCTGCGATCTGCAGGGTTTTCATTGGCTGGCTTTCTGGAGTAGCTCACCCAACCTTCTTCCTAGTCTGTCTTCCTGTGATAGTGCCTCTGAGATATATTTAGCATTGTAGAAGAGCATGCGGGCCTCCACTGGCAGGCAGGTGGTGGTTGTGGGTGAGTTCCACTGGCTTCGTGCTGAACCACAGTCTCCTGCATGGAAGGGTGGAGTTGTTCTACCAGATCACCAATGTCTAATGCTAAACTGATAGGAAAACTGTTCTCTTTTTAATCTACATTTCGATTACTTACAAAGCTACATTTTTTTTCCTCTGCGTGGGGGACATTTGTATTTCATCTTACATGGCAGTGGGCTAGACTTGGGCCTCTCACTGGATCGCACTGCTCTGTCACCAAAAGGGTGAAGACCTGGTGGAGAGAAAGCTAAAGACAGTTGCTAAACTAAGTTCAACTCAGTTTCTAATCACTCTAGCCACCATTTTGGAGACATTAGGGGAGATTTTGTGTTTCCATTTCTGGTTTCTCTGTTTTTTAATAGCATATGTTTAAAATATGAGCTTTATTAAGCTGTGATTGCACAAATTGGGAGTTGCAGTGGGACTGGATGTATTGCACTGAAAATTCAGACTAGATAAATATTACATTGGGATTTATACTTTTATTATGTTTTTAATCATTCTGTGAATGCTTTCTCAAGAACTGCTGGCATCTCAGGAATGGAGAATCATTCAGCATCATGCTCTTTAAATGCAAAAAACGTCTAGATAAAGTGGATCTTTAAAATAACTAAATGAAACTGTGCATTTGTTATGCAACATCACACAATTGTTCCATTGGCACACCTTCATAATGGCTTCTTTATGCAAACTTTATCACGTTTGTGCCATTTTCTACTTCTGCTGTTTCCAGTACATTTATTTCAATGAAGACTGCTGAAACTCTTTAAAGGAATTTGGGAGACTGGCCCTTTTCCTCACACTTCCCCATGTGCATTTACAAGAAGAACCTGCCTAATCTACCAGTGTAGAAATCAGAAAGGGGCACCCTCTTGGCTCAAAGTGTACTACTCATATGCCTGCAAAAATGTCAAGCATGTGCAATCCATTTCGATATTTTAAATTTGTGCAGAGACAGTTAAAGGAACAGAACCTGGGCTTCGACTGAATCAAGCCCCTTTTACAGATAGTTGTTTATTTGTAGGGGATAAGAACACTCTACTGGCTAATATCCACGGGGGTGGGAGGAGTGGTGAATAATCTTCTGGTCTGGACTGTTTTGTGTTTCCTCTATGATGGAAACCTTGGTAGTGTAGTGGTTAAGGGCTACATGTGCTAACCAAAAGGTTGACAGTTCAAATCCACCAGGTGCTCCTTGGAAACTCTATAGGGCAGTTCTATTCTGCCCGATAGGGCCCCTCTGTCTTGTAGGGTCACTGAGTCAGAATCAACTCAAAGGTGGTGGGTTTTTGTTTGTTTGTTTTGTTTTTTGTTTGTGATAAAGAGCTTCAAGATGGCTCAGTGATTTGATTATAGGTGGCAGTACAGGGTCTCTTGTCCTTGGGTCACATTTTTGTTAGTTAATTCCAGAACACACGCTACCGTTGAGTTGATTCTGACTTACGGAGACTTCACTTGTGTCAGAGTGAAACTATGCCCTATGCTCTATAGGGTTTCAGTGGCTGATTTTTCAGAAGTAGAACTTTAGTTCTTTATTCTGAGATGCCTTTGGATACACACAAATCCCCAATGTTTTTATTAGCAATTCTGCATGTTAATTGCACCACTCAGACACTCCATTTCTGTCTAATGAAGAGTTACACCTTTTATCGCGTATCTTTTACTTTAATCAATTTACTATTTTCACTAACATCTTACACAGGCAAGCTGAACGGCTTTTGAGAAGCTGAGAGTAGTGTCCGTGAGTGTGGTCATGATCTACACTGTTTTGGTGATCTACGCTGAAACATGGGCATAGGAATATATAGAGGCTGGAAAGAGATACTGCTTACGTGTAGCTGTATTCTGAGGGTCAAACCTTTGCTGTGAAACACAAACGTGTGGGAAGCCAACCCATTATCAGTGATTCACAGGAGCTAATTGCTTTCATGTAGCAGTTTAAAAAACTTTGTTTGTTTGTTTGTTATGACACCATTTACCTGAGCCACCTATTCCCATTAATAACATCTCTCACTTCTGGGAGGCCTTATAACACAGAGAAGTAGGAGACAGGTTCTTGTCAGCTGAAGCAGATAAAATGCAGAGAGCTGTTCAGACCCTGCAAACCCAGACCACGTGCTTATGTTCTATAAGCAGCAGATCCACAAATAGCTAAGGTTATATATATATAACCTCTAACATTCATATTTACTTATACTTTATAATTTGACATAAACTTACAATAATAGAGAAAGCACTGCAGCTAATATTTATATCAGAGAAAAATAAATTAAAATGCATTAATTGTGTATGTATTTTTTTTTCCCTAGCAGTGTTTAGATAAAGCACCTACACCTGTCAGAGAAGATTCCCGGGGTGGCATAAACAGTTAATATGCTTGTCTACTAACCAAAAGGTTTGAGATTCAGAGGTGCCTCAGAAGAAAGGCCTGGTTTCTGGCCTAAGAGAGATTGGAGAAACCCTGAGATTATGGCCCCTGGACACTCTTTCAGCTCGTTAGTGAAGTCAGTCCTGGGTTTCACTTTTCAGCCAAAGATTGGATAGGCCCATGAAACAAAAAGAGACTTAAGGGGCATTCAAGTCCTGGGGCAAAGACTAGAAGGCAGGAGTCAACACGAAAGGTGGAAATAGGGAAAGTGTGATTGAGAAGGGAGAGTGTTGATCTGTTGCAGGGTGGTGAACCAATGTCATAAAACAGTGTGTGTACTAACTCTTTAATGAAAAATTGCTTTGTTCTATAAACCTTCTTCTAAAGTACAATTTAAAAAGAAGAACAAAGGCCTAGTGGTCTACTCCTGCAAAATTGGCCATTGAGCACAGTTCTACTCTAACACACATGGAGACGTCATGAATTAGAATCACTTTGGAGGCAACTGGTAGTTTCCTGTCACCGAATAAACGCCATCTGACTTTTGCTACAAAAGGTGAGACTTCTGAGACTCTAAAATTTTTCTATAATGTGAATTGGTTTCATGAATTATATCCTTATAGAGATATTCCCCTCTTATTCAAGTAATTAGTGGTGATTTTATTTTAAAAGGGTGTCCTTTTGCTGGTCGTTGGTGGACTTTTGTTTCTAGTGAGACCTAATGCTTTCGGTAATGGTTTCGATTAAGTTGTGGAGTTTATAGGAATGCTCACTGCTGTTATCTAATATTGTTACTTCTAAAATTAATAGCATGACAAAAAGTATCAATAATCTAAACTAGGGACTGACAGACTACGATCCCAGACAAAATTTGGTCCATTGTCTGTCTCAAAAAAGGCTTATTGGAATACAAGCACATCCATTCATTTACATATATGGCTTGAAAAGCCTAATATGTTTTCTGTCTGGTCTTTTAGGAAAAAATGTTTGCTAATGCCTGATTAAACTGCACTTGGTAAAATAAGATTGAAGTTAACAAACAAACAAACCACATTCACTTTGGAACCAGAAGTAGAAATACGGGAAAGAAAAATAAAATGTGATTTTTATGATGAATACAAGAGTTGGAAATACTTTCAAGGAAGACTTGCTGTACAATTTCTAACACAGTATTTGCATTAGCAACTAACCCCAACATCCAGCCCACCAGTTGTTGGATGGCTGTTTCACTCTCTTGATCACACACTTCATGGATTTGAAAATACTTGTTTCCTGAAGTCAGCCCTGAGAATGTTCTGTTTCATTTCTGTTAGGATTATTAGGGAAGAGAGGTGCAGCCAACTTAGTGTGCACTGCTTGCTGGACACATGTGTACACAAGACCTTTTTCCAGGAATCAGAGAACATGGGACACATGTGGGCACTCCCTCTCCGGTCCAATCCATGGGGTCCTTGTTACTTTTGTTACTTCTAAGTCCAATGTCAAATAAATTACCTTCCAATAGCGCATCCCCTGTGTTTTCAGGAAACTGCTACTCTCCAACGGCAGCCCGAAGATCTGGTTCCCCTATATATAACTGGAAGAAAAGTATTCCTTAACCACTGAATCCAGGGGCTCAACATGCCATCCTTTCCCATGAGAACAAGCTCTCTAGATTAAAATAGTCATTGATGGACAATGAAAGAAGACTGGAATTGCTATAAGTGGTCTAGTTAAGAATGCTGAGATAAAAGCCAAGAGACACAGGTTCTTAGATCTCTCACTGGTTAGCTGTGTGCAAATGGCCATGTCTCTTTGGACCTCTATTTCCGAATCTATAACTATTTCTCACCGGGGATAACAATGCCTCTCCAGTCTGTAGTTGCTGTTCTTAGCTCCTGTCAAGTCAGTCCTTGACTCATGTAAGTGCCAGGCACAACATAACTAAATGCTTTCAGGTCTTGTGCCACCCAGTTGTTTCCAGTTCACACCACTGTGATCCATAAAATTTCAGCCCAGCTGAGTTTTGGAAATAGATTGACGAACCATCCTTCCTAGTTGATCTTAGTCTGGAAGCTCCACTGAATGCTGTTTACCATCATAACAACACAACAGGGGATGGCTGTTCTTGGGAGGCATTCTCTCTCACTCAGATTATTGGGATGGAGGTCTTAAAGTTTCATCGTGTAATGATCAGAGGTAGCCTGGTATTCACACCAAGAAACCAACTGTATTTAATTTGGGGGCCATATTGAGAAGCTTTGTTTGACACTAATCAAGGCAGGATGAAGACACTGGACATCCTGGGATATCAACAAGCTTATGTGAAAGAGGAATGAATTAGACTAGACAGTACAAGGGCTGGTAGGACTTCCAAGACACAAACTTGCTCTTCCAGGATGCCGGGCCATCTCATACTAAGGGAAGACAGGCATGGGTAGGCAGTCCCCTCACAATAGGACCCCAGACAGCAAGTGAAATTGTACAGTTTAGAACTCTAGCTTCTGAGAAAGGACATAGCTAAGTGTTCAGGCCATAGTGAAGCAAAAGATGCTAACCAAGACTCAAAACACCAAGCAGTGGAGCCACGGACAGACCACTATGGCAGAAAAGCTGTAGTTTGTGAGTTACCTGGGTACCCAGGATGGCACAGAAGCAAAATCAATACCAGATCCCAGCTACAGATGAACCGAGTCAGCAGATATTCTGGGATCAGAAGTAGCTGGGTTCCTCTTGCCTGACGTACCTCAGCATAAAGTCCCTCACTTAAATATACTTTCCCCATAGGCCAGATATTGTGCTGAATATGTCAATATTTTGAACTTTCTTTTGGTCAGGAATGTGAAAGTTTCTGAGTGTTTCCCAATGACAGGTAAATCATCTGGGAGACAGAACATAAAACTATTAACAGCCGTTCTCTTTTTAATGTGAATTGACTCCATCAGGGTTATCTTTTTCCACCAATACAGCACTTAGGAAATGAGATACAGAATAGGGAGCTTATAAAGCACTGATGACAAGCTTGGTCTAGTCTCATTTTGTGACTTGTCTTTTGCGGAAAGGCTGCCATGAACAGGTATGTGGATTGTGTGACAGACATGCCTTCAGTTCCCTGGTTGGAGAAGGGGTTGACACACAGAAAGGGGTGCTTACTGGAAGGGAGGCTAATTGCAGGCTCTCTACGTGGAGGAGACAGCTTTTTCTGAACCACACAAAGGCTTGCTAAGTGCTTGAAAATACCCAGGGAACAAAATTGCCACAGACCTTCCTGAAAACGTTGAGGCATTCGTTTTCCAAGCACCAAGGTCAGCTGTGCTTGGAGGAATTCTGGTTCTTGTGGAGCTGCTGCTCCTCAGCTCAGAGCTGAGGCAAAAGGTAGAGGTTTTCTCTTTTGCTGCCTGCAGTTCGAGAAGGAAGGAGGGCTGGTGGTCAGAAGGTCAGACCAGTCAGAAAGCGGCCTGCCACTTTCAAAGGCTGCCTTATTTTCAGTGAAAGTTCCCAAGAGTGATAATAGCATCTCTCAAGATTGAGACTTTGAGAATAAATTTACAGCTCCCAGTGACAGATAAAACACTATCAGAAAGTGTGACAGTCCCCGCACATCCAGCTCAGTCAGCAGGAAAACAGACCGTGCTCACAGAGAAGAGAAATTACAAAGCAGGCATCACACCAAGGATTGCAATCATAACAGAGGAAAGTCGTCCATGAAATTTCTGTTTTCTGCAAACAATAGGCCAGGCTAATTTTTTACTGAAAGACAGTGTGACTATACTAAAATGACTTCATTAAATCAATTGAAAAAAAAATGACTTTGCTATTTGCATGGGACTTAAGAGTGTAATTAATACAATTCATAAAAGGCCAGCACCAATTTGCAGGCATGAGCCCAATGGGGGATTTTGAAGTAGCATGCTTTGAAGAAAATCCTTGTGTCTGCAATTCCAGTGGTCCACACTCCTCTGCTTCTGGGTGGATCCTTCTCATCTTTATTATCAATAAAACTATACCCTCATTTCCTTTCTCTGCAGGGCTTCCTCACCAGCCCCTCTCACCAGCCACCCGGGATCCAGGGCTTTACAGTCTCATTTGGATCAAAATGAATGAACATGTAAAGACAGAGCTCATGAATAGAGTCAGGAACCAGTTATGTCATTATTCAGCTCAGTTTTTCATTATCATTGTTTTTTATTGTATATGTTTCTCTTATGATTTGTTAAAGTGAAATGCGTATAATTACATCTTTTTGCAGTATTAAATTAACCCTGAACACAGCATTCTTTGTTTTCTAGGTCTCATTTGCCTCTGCTACCGAATCCTCTGCTTGCAAAGTTTTCTTCCTCAATACCAATATCTTTTTTCCAAAGCATGCAGTTGATTGTCTTGCAATAACAAGGGATAAAGCACAAGTGTCTGTCAGACTATCTTTCCCGCAACCTAGGAAGACAGATCCTCTGTGTTTCCCAGGTTTGATGGTGCAGACACTTGGTTTGGCTGGGTCTTCCATACCTCAAGAGTTCTAGAGGCTTGGGTGAAATATCCCCTGTCCAGGCTGAATTAACCAGAGTCAACCGCAACAGATCAAACAGACTGTTTCTTCTCTTTTTACAAATACTGAGCGTATTCCGTATCTCAAATCATGGTTGTTTGTCATGTTGCTTTTGATCTACTGCTTACAATAAGTGAGAGAAAAGGCCCTTTGTGCAAAGATTGCCTTTACCTGCCAATGTCACAGTTGACGTAAAGGTCACTCATCTGGGCCTGTTATGACATACATCCTTGGCAGTTTTGATGCTGTTAACTTCCATTGAGCCAATTCATAGAGGCCCCTATGCACTGTAGAACAAAACACTTCCTGATCCTGAGCCATCCCCATGATTGGTTTCAGGTTAGACAGTTGTGATTCACAGGTTTTTCACTGGCTGACTTGTGGAAGTCGATCATCAGAACCTTCTTCTACTCTGTGTTAGTCTAGAAGCTCCACTGAAACCTAATAAGCGCCACAGTAATGCAGAAGCTTCCATTGGCTGATAGGTGGCATCTACACATGAAGGCCATTGGCTCGGAATTGAACTTGGGTCTCTGGTGTGGAAGGCAAGAACGGGATCAAACACTAAATTATTGCAAAGCATCTTCTCAGACCACAAAGCCATAAAAGTCAAAATCAATAGCAGAAAAAACAGATAGAAATTTAAACTCATGGGAACTGAACAACACCTTGCTCAAAAAACCGTGGGTTATAGAAGAAATCAAGGACAAAATAAAGAAGTTTACAGAATCAAACGACTGTGGAAACACATCTACTGCAACTGATGTGATACAGCCAAAGCAGTGCTCAGAGGTCAGATTATCTCCATAAATGCACACATATGGAAGGAAGAAAGGACCCAAACCGAAGAATTAACCCTCTAGCTTGAACAAGTAGAAAGAGAGCAACAGAGGAACCCCTTTGACAGCAAATTAAACAGATCATAAAGGTTAGAGCAAAACTAAATGAATTAGAGAACAGACGACTGAAAAATTGGTAAGACCAAAAGCTCTTTTTTTAAAAGATTTACGAAAGTGACAAACTACTCGCCCAAACTTACTAAAGAAAAAAAAGATGGGAAACAAGCAAAACAAGAAATGAGATGGGGGTGTCACAACAGATCCAAGAGAAAACAAAACAATCATAACAGAGTACTACAAAACACTGTACTCTTAATAGGTTTCAAAACCTAGAGGAAATGGACAAATTACCAGATTCATATCACCTACCAAAATTAGCACATGGAGAAGTGAAACAACTTAATAAATCCATCACAAAGGAAGAGATTGAAAATGCCATCAAAAAAATACGAACCCAAAACAGCCCTGGCCCAGATGGCTTCACCACAGAATTCTAACAAACTTTTAGAGAAGTGTTAACCCCAATACTACTGAGATGATTTCATAGCATAGAAAGGAATGGAATACTCCCAAATTCATTTCATGTAGCCAACATAACTCTGATGACAAAGCCAGGGAAAGATCCCACAAAAAAGGAGAATTACACACCAATATCACTCATGAACCTACATGCCAAAATCTGCAACCAAATCCTTGCCAATACAATTCAACAACATATCAAAAAAATCATTCATCATGACCAATTTGGATTCATCAGGGATGCAAGGCTGGTTCAACATCAGAAGAACAATTAACGTGATCAATCCCATAAATAACACAAAAGAATCACCTGATCTTATCAATTGATGCAGAAAAGGTGTTTGACAGAGTCCAACAGCCATTCATGCTAAAAACTCTCTAGCAAACTAGGAATAGACAACAAATTCCTCAGTGCCATAAGGGTCATCTATGCAAAGCCAACTGCCATCATTCTGAATGGAGAGAGACTAAAAGAATTCCCCTTGAGAATGGGAAATAGACAGGGAGGCCCACTGTCACCTGTCTTACTCAGCACTGTACTACAAGTTCTGGCCAGAGCAATTAGACAAGACAAAGAAATAAAGAGCATCTGCATAGGCAAAAAAGAAGTAAAAATTTCTCCATTTGCAGATGAAATGATTGTATATGCAGGGAATCTTAAAGAATCCATAAACAAACTATTCAAACTAGTGGAAAAGTTCAGCAAAGTATGAGGATACAAGATAAACATAACTCATTCAGTAGAATTCCTTTATAACAACAAAGAGATCATTCAAGAAGAAATCACCACATCAATACCATTTACTATAGCCCCCAAGAAGATAAAATACCTCGGAATAAATCTAATTAGAGAAATAAGAGACCTATGCAAAGAGAACTACAAGACCCTACTGCAAAAAACTAAGAGAGACTTACACAAAAGAAGAAACTTACCCTTCTCATGGATAGGAAGACTTAACATTGTGAAAATGTCTATTTTACCCAAAGGGATCTACATAAGCAATGCAATCCCGATACAAATTCCATTCACGTTTTTAAATGACTTGGAGAAACAAATCACCAACTTTGTTTGGAAGGGGAAGACGCCCTGGGTAAACAAAGCACTACTAAAGAAGAAGAACACACTAGGAGGGCTCTCACTACCTGACTTCAGAACCTATTACACCACTACAGTAGTCAATACTGCCTGGTACTGGTACAAAAAGAGACATATAGACCAATAGAACAGAGATGAGACCCCAGAGATGCCACCATCCTCTTATGAATTGTTGATATGCAACAAAAGTCCTAAGATTGTAAACTGGAGTAAAAACAGTCTCTTTAACAAATGGTGCTGGCAAAATTTGATCGCCATCTTCAAAAAAATTGAAACAAGACCCATATCTCACACCTTATACAAAAAACCAACTCAAACTGGATTAAAGATCTAAATATCAAACCTAAAATGATAAAGATCATCCAAGAAAAGATAGGACCAACAATGGAAGTTTTAATGCACAGTGTAGACAGACTTCAAAATCTGAGAAACAGAGTATGACCAACAGAAAACAGATAAATGGGAACTATTAAAAAGTAAATACTTTGCTCATCCAAAGACTTTCTCAAAAGAATTAAAAGACCACTTACAGAATGGGAAAAATACTTGGCAACTATATATGACACCAACATTTGATCTACATAATCTACAAGGTACTACAAAATATCAGCAAGAAAAGGAAAAATAATCCAAGTAAGCATTGGGCGGAGGAGATGAACAGACACTTCTCTAAAGAGGCTCTCCAGGCAGCCAAAAGACACATGCAGAAATGTTCACAATCATCAGCTATTAAAGAAATCCAAATCAAAACTACAATGAGCTACCATCTCACCCTAACAAGGTTGGCCGTGATCCCCAAAACACAAAACAACAAGTGCTGGAGAGGCCATGTAGAAATCAGAACACTCTTACACTGCTGGTGGGATTGCAGAAAGGTACAACCTCTTTGGAAAGCAATCTGGAGCTTCCCTAAAAAGTTGGAAATAGTTATATCATTTGATCCAGTAACCCCAGTTCTTGGAATATATCCTACTGAAGCAAGGGCAGTCACATGGACAGATTCATGCAAACAAATGTTTATTGCAGCACAGTCAACAATAGCAAAAAGATGGAGTGAACCCAGATGCCCAACAACAGATGAATGGATAAATAAGCTACGGTATCTATACTCAGTGGAACCCTATACAATGATAAAGTGCAATGATGATTTTAGGGAGCATCTCATAAGCTGATTTCAATTGGAAGACATGTTGAGTGAAATTAGTCAGTGGCACAGGACAAATATTGTATGAGACCCACTATAAGGACTTAAAAACAGACATGTACAGCAGAAAAGACTCTTTGAAGGCTACAAGGGAGGAGAAGGAGGGAGACGGTTGGTTATAGATTAGATAGTTGATAGAAATTTGGTTGAGTAAAATTAGTGACAGCGCACATTAGAAAGAAGATCAATTTAACTGGACTTTAGAATAACTTGAAAGCTCTCCCAACCTTAACCCAACATGGTAATGATAGAGTAACAGTGGTGGGGTCTGGAGACCATGCTGTCAGGGGACACTGACGCCAACTGACATAACTAGCCTATTGCTAAGACAGTCTTCTGTGTCCTATATTTGTGAGTGGCATCTGGGGTCTTCAAAGATAGCAAGCTGCCATCTGAGGTACACCAACTGGTCCCAACTTAGCTGGAACAGATGGTCATCAAAGAAAACAACAACATGGAGGACACAGAACCCAGAAGATAGAAAACCCGTATGAGTGGGTGAGTACATCAACATGTGACCAGAAAAACCAGACGGAGCTCAGCCACCACCATTAACAGCAGTGATAGGGCTCACAATGTTGAGTCCCAGTGGCAACACGAGAAAAAAAGGGGATGCACCCTGAGAAGTGCACTGAAAGACCCCAGTTGATGGTCCAAAGGCCTAGGGGTTCCTCTGGGAGCATAGCCCTAGACTTGATGCTGTCCCTGATCATAAATCGTTACTAAGATCAACTCTTCGAGCAGGAATAGATTGGACTCAGGAACACAGAGTGACCATATTGTGTGTGCACTTTATGGTTCTATGTGTCTGCAGGATGTCATCCTACTGGCCTCTTACTAGAAGTGGGTGGAAAGGCTGGAGGGGAGGGGACAGGAGATTGTTAAGAGGATATGACATGTATAGAGTGGAAAGGAGGAGTGTGCTGTCACCAGGCAAGGAGAGGAGAAGAAGCTGCAAATAGGAGGACATGGTAATTTAAACTGGATTGTGTGCTTTCATTCAATCACACAGAGAGAGAGAGAGGGAGAGAGAGAGAAAGCACTTTGCCATAACCACATGGCATGTTATTATGTTTGATCCCATTGTTACAGTCGGTGTGTTAATCCATCTTTTGAAGGTCCTCCTCCTTTTTGCTGAACCTCTACTTTACCAAACATGAAGTCTTTCTCAGGGATTTATCCCTTCTGATAGATAACACGTCCAATATAAGATACAGTCTCGCCATCCTTGCTTATAAGGAGCACTCTGGTTGTACTTCTTCAAAGACACGTACGTTCCTTTCTTGGCAGTGTATGATATATTGAGTACTCTCCAAGATCTTAATTCAGAGGCATCAATTCTTTTGTCTTTCTTATTCACTGTCCAGCTCTTGTATGCTTATGATGTGATTGAAAATACCAATGGGCTGGAGTCACATGCACCTTAGTCTTCAAGGTGACGTCTTTGGTTTTCAACACTTTAAAGTGTTCTTTCGAAGGAGATGTATACGATGCAGTGTGTATTTTGATTTCTTGAATGCTGATTCCATGAGTGTTGATTGTGGATCCAAGTAAAATGAAATCCTTTACAACCTCCATCTTTTCTCCATTTATCATGATATTGCTTACTGGTCCAGTTGTGATGATTTTTGTTTTCTTAACATTGAGATGTAACCTATGCTGAAGCCTGTGGTTTTTGTTCTTCATCAGTAAGTGTTTCAACTCCTCTTCACTTTTAGCAAGCAAGGTTGTGCCATTTGCATAATGCAGGTTATTAATAAGTCTTTCAGCGTGCCTGGCAATCCATTCTTCTTCATATAGTCTAAAGTCAGGTAATGAGAGGCCTCCCAGTATGTTCTTCTTCTTTAATAGTACCTTGCTTAACAGGGGCTTCTTCCCTTTCCAGATAAAATTGGTGATTTGTTTCTCCATCTCATTAAAAAATGTCACTGGAACTTGTATTGGGATTACATTATATAAATAGATTGCTTTGGGTAAAATAGACATTTTCACAATGTTAAGTCTTCCTATCCATGAGCAGGGTAGGTTTTTCCATTTATCTAAGTCTCTCTTAGTTTCTTGTAGCAAGGGCTTGTAGTTCTTTTCGTAAAGGTCTGTTATTTCTCTGGTTATATTAATTCCTAGGTACTTTATCTTCTTAGGGGCTATCGTAAATGGTATTGATTTGATAATTTCTTCCTTAACAGTCTTGTTGTTGGTATAAAGGAATCCTACTGATTTACTTATGTTTATCTTGTATCCTGAGACTTTGCTGAACTCTTCTATCAGTTTGAGTAGTTTACTTATAGATTCCTTGGGATTCTCTGCATATACAATCATATCATCTGCAAACAGGGAGATTTTGACTTCCTCTTTGCCAATGCAGATGCCCTTTATTTCTTCGTCTTGTCTAATTGCTCTGGCTAAAACTTCTAGCACAATGTTGAATAGAAGAGGTGAACTTGGCATCCTTATCTAGTTCCTGATCTCAAGGGGAAGTCTTTCAGTCTCTCTCCATTCAGAATGACGTGGGCAATTGGCTTTGTATAAATGGCCCTTATTGTGTTGAGGAATTTGCCATCTATGCCCATTTTGCTAAGAGTTTTTAGCATGGATTGGTGTTGGATTTTATCAAATGCCTTTTTGGCATCAATGGACAAAATCAGGTAGTCCTTGTCTTTTGTGTTATTTATGTGGTTAATCACATTAATTGTTTTTCTGATGTTGAACCAGCCTTGCATCCCTGGTATGAATCCCACTTGGTCATGATGGATTATTTTCTTGATATGTTGTTGTATTCTATTGGCAAGAATTTTGATGAAGATTTTTGCATCTAGATTCATGAGTGATATCGGTCTGTAGTTCTCTTTCTTTGTTGGGTCTTTCTCTGGCTTAGGTATTAGGGTTATGCTGGCTTCATAGAATAAGTTTGGGAGTACTCCATCCCTTTCTATACTGTGAAATAGTTTCAGTAGTATTGGAGATAACTCTTCTCTAAACGCTTGGTAGAATTCTGCAGTGAAGCCATCTGGACCCACACGTTTTTTTGGTTGGCAGTGTTTTGATGACCTTTTCAATCTCTTCCTTTATAATGGATTTATTAAGTTGTTCTGCTTCACGTTGTGATAATTTGGGTAGGTGGTATGAGTCAAGGAATTGGTCCATTTCCCCTAAATTTTCAAATTTGTTAGAGTACAGTCTTTCACAGTATTCTGTTATGATATTTTTTATTTCTGTTGCATCTGTGGTGACAACCCCCCTCTCATTTCTAATTTGGGTTATTTGTTTCCTTTCCTGCTTTTCTTTAGTAAGTTTAGCCAGTGGTTTGTCAATTTTCTTGATCTTCTCAAAAAAACATCTTTTAGTCTTTTCAATTTTTTCAATTGTTTTTTATTCTCTAATTCATTTAGCTCTGCTCTAATCTTTATGATCTCGTTTCTTCTGGTGCCTGAGGGGTTCCTCTGTTGTTCTCTTTCTACTTGTTCAAGCTGTCTTTCTTCCTTCCAGATGTGTGCATTTATGGAGATAAACAGACCTCTGAGCACTGCTTTGGCTATATCCCATAGGTTCTGGTAGGAAGTGTTTTTGTTCTCATTGGAATTCATGAATTTCTTTAATTCATCCTTGATTTCCTCTACAACCCATGTTTTCTTGAACAAGATGCTGTTCAGTTTCCAAGAGTTCCACTTTCTATTTATGTTTTTTCTGCTGTTGATTTCAACTTTGATGGCTTTATGATCTGAGAAGATGCTTTGCAGTAATTCAATGGTATGGATTTTGTTGAGCATTGCATTATGGCCTATCACATGATCAATTCTGGAGAATGTTCCATGTGCACTGGAGAAGAAGGTGTAGCTGTCTGCTGATGGGTGGAAAGTTCTGTATATATCAATGAGGTTTAGTTGGTTAATTGTGTCAATGAGGTCTTCTGTATCTTTACTGAGTTTTTTTCTAGATGATCTGTCTGGTATTCAGAGTGGAGTGTTGAAGTCTCCCACTATTATGGTGGAGTCATCTAACTCTCTTTTGTGTGTAGTCAGTGTTTCTTTGACGTATTTAGGTGCTCTGATATTAGGTGCATAAATATTTAATATAGTTAAGTCTTGCTTGTGTACTGAATCTTTCAGCAATAGTGTCCATCTTTGTCCACAATGGTGAATTTGACATTAAAATTGATTTTGTCTGAGATTAGAATTGCCACCTCTGTTCTTCTTTGTTCATTGTTAGCTTGATATATATTCTTCCAACCTTTAATTTTCAGTTTGTTCCTGTCTTTAGGTCTCAAGTGAGTTTCTTGTAGACAACATATGGATGGGTCATGTCTTTTGATCCAAGAAGTCACTCGATGTCTCTTTACTGGAGCATTCAGTCCATTCACATTCAATGTAATTATTGACAGGTATGTGTTCAGTGCTGCCATTGTGATGTGTTTATTTTTATGTTGATGTTTTCTCTGTTGTTCTTATTAGTCTGTTCTGGGACATTCTTTTTTGTGAGTTGATTTTTCACCTTTTTCAGAGCTGGTTTTGTAGTTGTTGAGACTCGTGTGTTAGATTTCTTGAAATGGTATGATACATCTTTGTTGTGCTTTACAGCTGCCCCTATGATCCCCCTTAATAAACTATATATAAACCCAATTTTATTTACTACCAGTCTTGTCATCTTCCTCTCCAACTGTAGTACATCCCTCTTTTTATTATGATGGCACCATAGTTTTCATGATGATCACTGGATTGCTTCTTTCCAAATCAAAGCTGTGATTACTTTGGAGCCTTCACTAAATGAGTAGAGTATTGAGTAGCGTGTCATTCTAAAATATAAAGTTAGTGGTTTCGTTCTTATAAGCCAGAGCCAAGAACTTCTTTCAGTATTTCTTGTAGTTTTGGTTTGGTTTTTACAAAGTCTCTGAGTTTCTGTTTGTCTGGGAATGTCTTAATTTCATTTTCGTATTTGAAAGATAGTTTTGCAGGATATATAATTCTTGGTTGGAAGTTCTTCTCCTTCCTTGAATGTGTCATGCCACTGTCTCCATGCCAGCATGGTTTCTGCTGAGAAATCTGACGAGAGCCTACAGGGTTTCCCTCTGAATGTTAGCTTTGCTTTGAGTCTTGCTGCCTTTAAGAGTTGCTGCTTATGTTTCATTTTGTTGAGCTTGATTATAATATGTCTTGGAGTCTTTCTTTTGAGATCTATATTGGGTGGTGTACGATATGCATCTGAGATGTCTATATTCCCTTCCTTCATGATTTCTGGGAAGTTTTCTGTCAGCAGCTAAGCAACGGTACTCTCTGTGTTCTCAGATGTCTCACCCAGTTGAGACACTCCAATTAATCGAAGGTTGTTCCTCTTAATAGAGTCCCACATGCTTCTTAATGTTTCTTCATTTTTCTTGTTTCTTTTTTCTGATTTCTGCTCATAGATGCTGGCCTCAGTAGCTCTGTCTTCCAAGTCAGAAATTCTTTTTTCTATTTGTTCCATTCTGTTTTCTTGGCTTTGCATTGAAGTTTCTATGTCTTTGATTTTGTTCTTGATCTGTTGGATTTCAGAGTACTGGTGTTCTATCAGATTGAACATCTTGCTTAATTTTTCATTTTGTTTTCCTGCATTTTGTATAAAGTCTAGAAGGGCTCTGAATGCAATCACTTTGTATTCACTTTCTGATGCTTTCATGAAAGTTTCTTCATCTAGAAAACTTCTTGGTTGCTTTGTTTGGGAGCCTTCTGAAGCTATGGCTGATTTCTTGTGTGCCACAAGTGTCTGTTGCTTTTTGGGACCCATGTGAGTATGTAGAGGCTGGAAGAGGTACTGTGAGGGGGGACTGCAGATGTTTCTCTCGGCTGTCTTAAAACGTAAAGCAAAGGATATCTGACCAGTTCACAAGTCAGTTAGGTTTTCAGGTGTAGAGGTCTCTCTTCTCAACTGGCAAAGTAAACGCCACTATATCCAACCCCAGATGATACAAACTAGTTCAGAATACAGCAATGCTACTGCCTTGTTCGCCTCTGCTGACAGGGCCTAGCCTTAGACGACACTGCATAGAGTACTGCTTTTCTGATAGAAAAGCGCTCTCCTGTGGGCAGGCTCTGGCTCCCAAGCTAAGAATTAGGTCCAGCTGCAGCCACCGTATCCAAGATGCCGCCCTACACACAGGCAGCAGACAGAAGGGCTAAAGGTGCCGAGAAGTAGTGATTCCTCTGATTCTGTTGCAGGACCCCCAAAGCAGGTGGCACTAGGTAAATTACTGCTTTTCTGTCAGAGAAGCGCTGTCCTGTTTGCAGGAGCTGGCTCGCAGGCTAAGAATGAGGTCCTCTAGTCCATATCCAACATGGCGTCCCGCACACTGACTGCGAAACTCCTTACAAAGGCCCCTGAGGCAGATATAAAATGACAGGCTCAAAGTGGCTAGATTAACAGAGTCCCAAGCCTGGCTTTCAAAATATGGGAATTTTGCCTGCCTGTCCCCCCAGCAACGTGTCTGAGTCTAGCCGCTAGACAAGATCCAGCTCTGCCTGCTGGCCAAGACAGAGGAAAAAAAAAGTCAAAATGGTGCGTTTACCTTCCGTCCGTGAGAGCCAGGGCTAGCCAGGCATGGGAGTCAGAGTAAGAGAGGAGGTTTTTCACTCAGTAGTACGAAGTCCAAAGTAACAGTCCTGTGCCGTGTCCTGGGGCTGATTAGGTGACCAGACCAATTGATTATCAATTCAGGTCTTGGTTTCCAGAGGGATATAAGGAGATATTAGTCCGCTGTCTTGACTCCGCCTCCTCCTTCTTCATATAGTCTAGCTTCGACGGCTATTTGTTCAGGATACTAGTTAAAAAGCTATGGTGAAAAGATACAACCTGGATGCACACGTTTCCTGTCTTGCAACAGTGCAGTATCACCTTTTTCTAGTTTAATGACTGCCTCTTTATTCACGCATAGGTTCGTCAATGAAGTTTTGTAGGTTCCATTGCAGATTTCTACAGTGAAATGTTCTGGAATTCCTAGTCTCTGCAATGTTATCAATAATTTGTTTAGCTCCACACAGTCAAATGCCTTTGCATAGTCAGTAAAACACAGGCAAACATCTTTATGATATTCTTTGCTTTTGGCTAAGATCAATCTGACATCAACAATGATATTATCTTCTGAATCCAGCTGAATTTCTGGCAGTTCCCTGTTAATATACTGCTGCAACTGCTTTTGAGGGATCTTTAGCAAAATTTTACTTATGTGTGATATTAGTGATGCTGTTCAGTAATTTCTGCATTCAGTGAAATCACCTTTCATGAAATAAATCTCTTCCTTCAGTTAACCAGGTAGCTGTCCTCCAAATTTTTTGGCAACTTCTAGTGTTGTATGTGTTTGTTGAAATATCTCAGATGATATTTAATCAACTCATGGAGTCCTGTCTTTTGCCAATGCTTTGAATGAAGCTTTAGCTTCTTCCTTAAGTACTATCGGTTGCTGATTGTATGCTACTTCTTGAAATGATTGAATGTTCAGCAATTCTTTTTGGCATAATGACTGCATATTCTTTCTGTCTTCTTTTGATGTTTTCTGTTTTTGCAAATTGAGTCTTGAATTTTTTCTTCAGTTCTTTCAGTTTGAGAAGTGCTGAGCATGTTCTCTCCTTTTGGTTTTCTGTCTGCAGCTCTTTGAGCATGTTGGTATAATACTTTGTCTTCAGTTCACTTCTTTCACTTGACATCCAAGAGCAAGTTTCAGAATTTCTTCTGGCATCTCTTTCCTGTCTTTTAGTAACTTCTTACTTTCTTCATGTATGATGTCTTTGTTGTTATTCCACAGCCATGTCTGGTTCAATGCATCATATCTGTTCTTGAGATGGTCTCTAAACTCAGGTGGAGTATGCTTAAGGTCATACTTTGGCTCTCATGGATTTATTCTAATTTTCTTCAGTTTCAGTTTCAACTTGTATATGAGCGATTGATGATCTGTGCTGCAATCAGCATCTGGCCTTGTTCTGACTGATGATATTGAGCCTTTCCATAGTCTCTTTCCTCAGATATAGATGACTTGATTCCAGTGTATTTCATCTGATGAGGTCTATGTTTATAGTCACTGTTTGTGTTGGTGAAAAAAGCTATTTGCAATGAAGTCTTTGCTCCTGCAAAATTCTATCATGGGATATTCAGCACTGTTTCTATCACCAAAGCCATGTTTTCAACTATGGATCCTTCTTCTTTGTTCTCAACTTTAGCATACCAATCACCAGTGATTATCAATGCATCCTGATTACATGTTCAGTCAATTTCAGACTGCACAAGCTAGTAAAAGTCTTCAATTTCTTTGGATTTGGCCTTAGAGTTTGGTGCAGAAATTTGAATAATAGTCTTACTAGCTGGTCTTTCTGGTAGGTGTATGGATATTATCTTATCAGTGGCAGCACTGTACTTACTTCAGTACAGATCTTGAAATGTTCTTTTTGACAATGAATGCAACACCATGCCTCTTCAAATTGCCATTCCCAGCCTAGTAGACCACATGACTGTCTGACTCAAAATGGTCAATATCCATCCATTTCAGCTCACTGATACCTAGGATATTGATTTTTATGCATTCTGTTTTTGTTTTTTACGATTTGCAGTTTTCCCAGTTTCATACTTTGAATAATCCACATTTTGATTATTAGTGGATGGCTTTGGCTTTGGCTGGCAGTTATTTCTTCTCATTTTGAGTCATGCCACATTGGCAAATGAAGGTCCTGAAAGCTTGACTACCTCTGCATCATTAAGGTTGATTCTTCTTTGTGGAGACAGCTCTTTCCCAGTCATCTTTTGAGTGCCTTTCAGCCTGGGAGCTCATGTCAGACAATGTTCCATTGTTATTCATAAGATTTTCACTGGCTAATGTTTTGCAGAAGTAGACTTCTGGGTCTTTCTTCCCCATCTGTCTTGATCTGGAAGTTTGACTGAAACCTGTCCACTGTGGGTGACCCTGCTGGTATCTTTCAGCATCCCAGCAGCACACAAGGCCCAACAGTACAACAAACTGACAGACACACAGGGGAAATCTCTTACTAGTACCAAAATTTATCATTATCTGGATTATGAAGTATCTGGAGCCTGGAGAAGATAGGAGTTTCAACTTTGTTTTATTTTTGTACTAGTTTTGTATTAATGAGCCACACAAGTAAATCGTAATTGTTTTTAGTCATCTTCCTTTTCCTAACTTGTTTTTCTATCACCTTCTAGAACTTTGCTAAAGTAAATCTGCAGTAAACTATACCAGAGGTTCTGATGCTCAACCTCATCTCCCTGGGTGGTACAAATTGTTAATATGGTTGACAGTGGACTGAAAGATTAGAGGTTCAAGTCTACCCAGAGACATCTGGGACGAATAGCCTATTGATCAGATTCCAAAAATTAGCCATTGAATACCCTCTGGAATACAGCTGTACTGTGACACAAATGGGATCACTATGAGTTAAATTGACTCGACAGCAACTGGTAACTGGCTGTAGAGTTCAGTATGGGCTTTAATTTACTTCTTGTATCAGCATTTTGCCTTCCAAAAGACTTTTTTCTTCACTCCTATCCCTTTTCCTTTCTGACACCTTGAGATCCTTCATCTAGTGCCCATGTCCAGCTTAGAGTTAACACCTGCGGAAGCCACTCTTAAACAAAGGGGAATGGACGCTGAAGATGAATATTTCTGCTTCAGGGTTGCCATGAGTCAGAATTGACTCGACGGCAGTGAGTTTTGACCCTTGGAGTGGGCTATTCTGGAAGGGAAGTTCCCTATAACTTTGTCCCCATCTCCACTGCCCATGGTAATAACCTCAGCAGTATACTCTCATATTGGCTGTCTCTCCTTCCTGTCTCATTCTCTCTGCTTCTCTGATGCTCCCTGGATCACCTCCAAAATAAGCTACTTTCTTAAAAGTCCTGCTTCAGGTTCTACTCTAAGTGAAACCCTGGCTAAATCATGCTGTTGAAAGGGTACAAGACTCATATGCAGTAAGGCTAAATTCTAGTCTGCTCCATCACGAAAAATTAATCTCACTCACCCTGTTTCCACTTCTATAAAATAAAAACATCAGCTTAATCCTTTTGGTTCTTGTTCTTTCACATACTTGTTCACTCATTTCTCATTCCTGCACTCACATATCCTTTCATTTGTTTCATTTATATATCCTGTCATTTACTCATTTTCATTCTTTAGTCACTTATCAATCTACTCCATCTTTCTGTCACTTGCTCTATTTTTTCATTCCTCAGCCCATTTTTCACTCATTCATTTTTTTTTATTTAATGTGACTGAGTGAAAATGTACATTCCCGTATAAATTTACATGCCCACCTCTATGCTGCTTCCACTGCTCTCCCTGTCCGGTGACAGCACACTATTCCTCTCTGCTCCATACATGTCTCATCCTCCCAACAGTCTCCTTTCCCCTCCTCTCCACCCACTCTCCTTCCTCCAGCCAGAGGTCAGCAGGATGATATCCTATAGATGTATAGAACCATAAAGTGCATCCAATATATGGTCACTCTGCATCGCCAAGTCCAATCCATTCGTGTCCGAAGAGTGGACCTTCATTTCTATGAATTTTGTTTATTTTTTTCATTCATTTACTGATTTATCCATTGGTGTTAAAATGGTCACTAATTCTTACATTCATCTTTATTTTTCATCTTTGCATTAATTCTTTTACCTATTGATTCATTTTTTGTTTCATTCATCCATCTAGTGTTTTATTCACTTTTTTCTTTCATTTTGCCTGATGGTTATTTTTTACTGTTTCTTTCACCCTTTTTAATCTGCATTTTTCCTCTCTCTCCTTTCTTCCACAAACATTCAATCACTACTTGAAGTAATACTGCTCAGTGAGTAATCTTTTGTGAATGAGAGACACATTACAAGAGATGTGTGGGGAAGGAAAACTGTGTGGGCTGCGCACTATAAATAGCAAGAAAATGTTACCAATTCAAGCAGCATCATGAATTACTAATACAGATCCACTAGATTAATCATTTCTTGTTATTTTTGAAGGCCATAAGACTTCTTATTTTAGTCACTAATGAAATGAAATAATCTCTGGTGATTCCTAGTCATGTAAAAGTTGTCTAAAAGTTTCATGGGAGATTTTATTTGTATCACCTAAATGTGTACAGATTCACAGAGCAGGAGAGTACCAAATTGAAAATACAAAATGGAATGTTATTGGACACATGCTTTCTCCCAAAAGAGAAACCTCATTATCAAATTACTAAATAGCCTTCCTAATGGAAGTATTAATCCTTAATACTTAAGTTTTCATGACATAAACTTACAACCAAATACATGTGGGTATAGATACTATATTGCTATAATAAAGGGGTTCATATTGTAAAAGTTGTTCTTCATTCAAGTTATTGAACTGGTAAATTAGCCAATGAAGATTTGAAATAATTTGTCAGTGTAAAATCTCTATGTTGCATTTAATCACACAGACATAAGTCATAGAAATTATAGAATGAGGTACAATGTTTATGTGTCATTTTTTCAAGATTTTAAAACTGAAATTTTAAAATTGCATTTACTGTCAATATTTATAGTATAACAACATACCAAAAAGTGCACAAAACATAAATGCACAGCTGAACCAAGTGTTCTACAATAAACATCTTTGTGACCATCACCCAATTCAAAACAGAAAATGTTGCCAACATTCCTGGAAACCCTCTGGCTTTCCTTCCCGGTTACAAGTTCTTCCTGCTACCAGACTAATATTTGTGGTAACTACCCCCTCATCTTTCTTTATACTTCTACCACAAGAGTGTCATTGACCGTTAGAGTTTTGCCTGTGTTCTGAAGTTCATAAAAATGAAGTCATATAATATTTAACCCTTTCTGTCTGGCTCTTTACCTGGATGTTGTATATACTTACAGTTCATTCATTTTAATTCCTGGATAGTATTACACTGTATGGATTTACTACTATTTATGTATCCATAGGGAGCCCTGGTGGTCCAGTTGTTAAACACTTGGCTGCTAATTAAAATGTCAACAGTTCAAAGCCACCATCCACTCCATGGAAAAAAAGATGTGGCAGTCTGCTTCCACAAAGATTTCAGCCTATAAGGAAACCGTGTAAGGCAGTTCTACTCTGTCCTATAAAAGGTGCTATAAGTTGGAACTGACTCAGTGCAGCAATTAAGTATTTATCCATTCTTCTGTCCATAGAGATTTGATGCTTTTTCCCCCATGTTTCTTTATTTTAAAGAATATTGCTATGTGGATTTTTGTACATATATCCTGGAGGATGAATACACGTGTTTCTGTAAAGTATTCTCTAGGGTAAAACTTGTGGGGCGTAAGATATCATCAAAGTTATCATTGACTTTAGTAAATACAAAACTGTTTTCTAAAACAATTTTATATGCCCAGCAGCAGTGTGTGTGAGTTCTCCAACACTTCATAGCCATGCCAACATTTGCTGTTGTCAGTCTTTTTAATTTTAGCCATTTAGGACAGTAGTGCTACTATTTCAGTGTAGTTTTTCTTCTCATTTTTCTGGTAATTAAAAAGATTATAGTACCTTCTGTGATTTTATTTACCACTCAGAAAGTCTGTCTTATGAAGTATTGTTCAGATGTCTTGGCCACTTTTCTATGGGGATTTTTCTTTCTTACATTTTCACTTTGGGTGTTCTTTAAAAATTTTGTGTATAAAACATATTTTCTGTGTCTATGTGCTACATGTACAACAGTGGCAATAATTGTCAAATATATAGGAATGCATTTAGATAAAAGATGTGCTATACCTCTATGCAAAAAAAACCATGACATATAGGAGAGACAGATTTAAAGAAGACCTAAGTAAATAGCTAGATAACAGAAAATTTATCTGTTAGAAGAGTAATATTGAAAAGATATAAATTCTCCCCGAACTGTGTGATAGATTCATTGCAATCCCAGTTAAAATACCAATAGGGGTTTTTTTTCCTTTACTCTGAGGAATTAGGAAAACTTATTATAAAGTTTATATGGAAAAACAAAGCCAAGCCAAGTGCTGTCGAGTGATAAACAACAACCAAGATACTCCTGAATTAGAAAAAGAACAGAAAGAAGCGTTGCTCTACTTGGGACCAATATTCTTTAGAAAATGCAATAGGCAAGATACTGAGGTATTTGCACAAGGAGAAACAAAAAACCAGTGGAACAGGATGGAAAATCCAGAAACACGTCCATGTATACATGGATGCTTGATATATAGCAAGGGTGACATTGTGGAACAATGGAAGAAGGGCTGCCTTTTTAACAGTGTCAAGACAAATGAATATCCATATTGAAAATTAATCAATTTCAAGTGGATTTTTGACATAAGTGGAAAAACCAGAACAGTAGTGCTTTTAAAAGATAATATACTATGATGCATATTACAGTATGGATGAACCTTGAAAACATTGTGACGAGTGAAATAAATCAGTCACAAATGGCCAAATATTGTATGCTCACACCCATGTGTAAAGGAAAAACTCAGCAAAGCATAGTTCTACCCTGACACACATAGGATTGCCATGAGTCACAATCTATTTGACAGCAACTGGTTATTAGTTTCTGTTGATGGACACTGCCACGGATTGAATTGTTTCCTCCCCCCCAAAATATGTATAGAAATTTGGCTGGGTCATGACTGCCAGTATTGTGTGATTGTCCTCCATTTTGTGATTTTCCTATGCTGTATGTTAAATAGGATTAGGGTGGTACAGTAAATTCCTTCCTTAGGTCACCTCCCTGCTCCATTGTAAATGGAGTTTCCCTGGAGTGTGACTTATACCACCTTTTATCCTGCAAGGGATAAAAAGAAAGGGAAGTGAGCAGAGTTAGGAACCTCATAACATTAAGAAAGCAGCACCAGGAGAAAAGCATGTCCTTCAGACCTGAAGTTCCTGTGACAAGATGTTCTCTGATAAAAGACAGATGCAATATAAAGACTTTGCTCCAGAGCCGACAGAGAGAAAGCCTTCCCATGGAGCAGACACTCAGAATTCGGACTTGTAGCCTACTGGACTGTGTAAGAATAAACTTTACTTTGTTAAAGCCATCCACTTGCAGTACTTCTGTTATAGCAGTATCAGAAAACTAAAACAGAGACCAAGACTTGTTAGTGGTTACTGGGAGTGGGAAGCAGGGTGATAGGCAGAGTCATTAATTAGGCACATTGAGTTTGTGTTAATAGTGATAAGATAATCTGGAAAAGGAGAGTTGTAATGCTTGTACAACATGAATGTAATCACTATACTGAATTATACAGGCAGAGATGGTTTATTTGGCAAACATTTTGTTCTATATATTTTTACCAAAATTAAAACAAAACAAAACAAAACATGAGGCAGGGCAAAGAGGACAGAGGCATCAGAGCTTCCTGTGGTCCCTCTTACAACAAAAAGCCAAGAAAACAAGTGAGTAAGTTATACATGACATTCTAAGAGACCTGAACATCAAAGGCAAAGTAGCAGAATAAGACTGAGTGTCAGAGAGAGGGACAGATGGTTCAAAATCAGTGAAGAGTTGCCAGACCTGACGCAGAGGAAATTAACAGCTTTAGGACTAGATCTGCTGGCATGAAGATGATGACACAAGCAGTCGCATTCAGAACTCCTTTTCTACATTGGAAGAGACCATGTGATGGAGAGTCCACTCATGCCTTTAGAATCAGTGAAAAGCAGCACTGGATCAGCAAAAGATAAGTATTTGCAGCTAAACTACCATGAAGATTAGAAAACAATCTTTTTGTATGAACTTCTTTCTTTTTTAGCTGCCTTCTTCCCACACTGCACTAGAACCAAGCCAGCTTTAGAGACTGATGTGTCCCCTAGGCCAGAAGTAGGAACCATGGAACCATGATATACCCTGAGCCATTCTCTTTGACTTGGAGTGGGAAAGAATTAACAAATGGGAAAAATAATTTGCTGGCTTCCCTAAGATGAGAACTCAAGGCAGAAAGAGGTCCTTTGCCCAGGGACAGGCATCAGGGTCCACAGTCTTTTAATGCCTGTCACCTCTGTAGAGACCTTTGTGGGCCTACTATAACACGGTAGACCATTATTAGCACAGTACGACAGGGTATATACTTGAAACCTAACTTCTGTATATCAGTTATGTGGTGGAAAGGCAGATTTGTGACAGTTGAAACTGTACTGCCTGTGAAGCAGGGTCCTCACCTACCACAGAAAGGGGCCTGAAAACCAGAGGTTCCACCCAAGCTTCCACCCAAGCTACTTAGCCACCTGTGATGGGTCCAGCAATAAGGTGTGCCTCCTAGTCATTACAGCCAACAGCCCTGGGTACTCATAGTCTGACTGGAAACCTCACCCACATAGTAACACCTCTAACCACCTGAAAACAGGACATTAGAGCTTCAAAGATGCCAATAATCAAACTAGGTCACACAGTCAGCCTATTTGGACATTTCAAAGCAAAACAAGAAGCTAGAACACAGTAAGCAAACATCAATAAATGCAGTAACTTATTGACTCAGAGACAAGAGTCAATATCAGATTGCATAAACAGGCAGGATGTAATGGCTTCAGCAACACCCCAAAGCAAAAGAAAAAAATCAAGAAATCTTCCACATAAAGAGTACTTCCTAGAATTAGCTAAGAGAATACCAAAGATTAATATGCAGAACTCTTAAAGAGATAATGAAGGAGATCAGGCAAAACCCAGAACAAGCCAAGAAGCACAGAGACACAGTAATAGAGGGACTTAAAAAGATTAGAACATAATAACATATCTAACAGGCAGCTAGAATCCATAGACAACAAACAAAAATCCAGAAAATTACCCATAAAATTTCAGAATTGACAACTCAATAGAAAGTCGTAAGAGCAGAACTGAGATGATGAAAATCATAATTAGCAAGACTAAAGATAAAGCACTTGACACTAACATATTTGAGGAAAAATCAGATGAAATAATTTTTAAAAATGAAGAAATCCTAAGAATTATGTAGGAAACTATTAACAGGAATAACACGTGAGTGACTGGAGTACCACAACAAGGGAGGTTAACAGAAAATACAGAGAGAATTATTGAAGTTTTGTTGGCAGAAAATTTCCCTGTCATTGCCAAATAAGAGAAGATATCTATCCAAGATGCTCCACAGAGTAGCTCCCAGAACAAAGTCACCAATGGACATTATAATCAAACTTGCCAAAACTAAAGAGAACAAGAGAATTTTAAGAGAAGCTAGGGGTAAATAGTCACCTACCAAGAAGTGTCATGAAACTCTGGTGATGTAGTGATTAACTGCTACATCTGCTAACCAAAAGGGCAGCAGTTCAAATCCATGAGGCACTCCTTAGAAACTCTACAGGGCAGTTCTACTGTTACCTGTAGGGCTCATTATAAATTTGAATTAACTTGATGACAGTGGGAATGACAGCCAATAAGACTAAGCTTAGACTATTCAGCAGAAACTGTGAGGGCAAGAAGACAATGGAATAGCACGTATAAAGTCTTAAAGGAAAAAAAATAAAATGCCAGGCAAGCATATAGTCAGCAAAACTGTCTCTCAAATATGGTAATAAAATTAGGGCTCTTCCAAATAAACAGGGGTTTAGGGAATTTGCAAAAAAAAAAAAAAAAAAAAAAACATCAAAATTACAAGAAATACTAAAGGAAGTCCTTTGGTTAGAAAATTAATGTCATCAGATAGCAATTCAAGCCTAGAGGGCATGACAGAACAACCAGATACTAATCCAGATAGGGAAATCACAAAAAGTAAATCAGAGCTGAAATACTGAAAATAGAGATGTCACTAGGTAAAAGATACCAATATAAGACAAAATAAGTACTTAAAAAATATAGTAATAGATTTTTCATATAGAAAGGAAGTCCAGATGATATCAAGAGGTAAAAAATTGATTTAAACTCAGAAAAATAGGGGTAAGAAAGTATTCAAAAAAGGAAACTAATAATCCTGCATATCAAAATAAAAAACAAGCAAAACATAAAGTCAGCAAATACAAAACCAGTAACAATGAAAAAGTTGAAAAAAATACATAAAGAAAACAACTCAGCACAGAAAATTTAGTGGAACAAAGACACTGTCAACATCATGCACACACATACATACACACACAAAAAGTCAAACAACATTACCATTAAACTCATACCCATCAATAATAAAACTAAATGAAAATGGGTTAAATATACCAATAAAGGGACAGTGAGTGGCAGAATGGACAAAAAAATAAGATCCCTCTGTATGTTGCCTTAAGTGCTACAGCTGCTAACAAAAAGGACCAGCAGTTCAAATCCACCAGGTACTCTTTGGAAACTCTATGGGGCAGTTCTACCCTGTCCTATAGGATCACTAGGAGTCAGCATCGACTCTGGAGCACTGGATTTGGTTTTAGTTTGGTATATGCTGCTGAAAAGAGATATATCCTAGACAGAAAAATACAAACAAACTAAAACTCAAAGGATGGAAAAAATATATATACCAAGCAAACAATAGTCACAAAAAACCACAAGTGGCAGTGTTAATTTCTGACGAAATAGATTTTAAGAGACATTCACCACAAAGGATAAAGAAGAACACTATATGATGATTAAAGGATCAAAACATCAAGAGGACAAAGACATACTAAATATTTACACAACCAATGTCAAGCCTCCAAAATACATAAAATAAACTCTGAATACTTTGAATACTAGGAGACTAAACATACCAATTTCAGTGAAGGAAAGAACATACAAAAAAAAGTTCAATGGAAACATGGAAGATCTAAATGCCATAGTCAAGTAAATTGACCTCTTACAGATGCACAGAAAATTGCATCCAGTAGTAGCCAATTATATTTTCTTTTCCAGTACCCATGGAACGTTGTCCAGAATAGACCACATATTAGGCCACAAAGCAAGGCTTAATAGAATTCAAAGTTTTGAAATATTACAAAGCATCTTTTCTGACTATAAAGTCAGAAAAATAGAAATCAGTAACAGAAAAATGCAAGGAAAAAATCAATTACATGGAAACTGAACATCTTCAAAAATTACTCAGTTATAGAATAAATTAAGGAAAAAAATTCAAAGTATCAAATGAGAATGAAAACTCATCCTGCCAGAACCTAAGGTGCTCAGAGGTCAATCTAAAGCAATAAAAGCATATATCCAAAAAAGAAAGAAAGCAAGGGCCCAAATCAAAGCATTACCATTGTAACTTGAACAAATAGAGAGAAGCCAAAAAAAAAGCCCTCAGGAATCAGAAGAAAGCAAATAATAAAATAGAATAGAATATACGAAACAGAGAATGAATGATTGAAAGACTTAAGACAAAAAGTGGGTTCTTTGAGAAGATCAACAACAGTAAAAAAAACATAGAGCAAGTGACAAACGAACAACAGGAGAGGAAACAAATAACCCAAATAAGAAAAGGGATAGGTGGTGTCACAGCAGACCCAGATGAAATTTAAGATATCATAGCTGAATGCTATGAAAAATTGTACTTTAATAAACTTGAATACATGGAGGAAATCCACAAATTTCTACAAACACATTACCTACCTAAACTAACTCAGAGGTAAAACAACTAAATAAATCTATAAAAAAGAAGAGACTGAAAAGGTGATTAAAAAACTCCCAACCAAAAAAAGCCCTGGTGCTGATGGCTTCATTGGAGAATTCTACCAAACTTTTAGAGAAGAGTTAGCCTGACTCTTACTAAAGATATTTCAGAGCATAAAAATGAAAGGAACACTCCCATATTCATTCTATGAAGCTATCATAATGATGGTACCAAATCTAGGTAACGACATCATATAAAAAATTAGATCAATACCCTTCACAAACTTAGATGCAAAAATCCTCAACAAAGTTCTAGCCAATAGAACTCAACAATGTATCAAAAAAAAAAAAAATTCACCATGACCAAGTGGGATTCATACCAGGTGTGCATGGATATCAAATATTTCCAGCTGTTCTCATTTTGAGTTGTGCCACATCAGCAAGCACAGGTCTCAAAAACTTGATTCCAATCACTGAGGTCAACTCCGCTTTAAGGGAGTAAATCTTGCAGTTGTCCTTTGAGAGTCTTCTAACCTGAAGAGTTTATCTTCTGGCATTATATCAGACAATATTCCACTGCTGTTCATAGGTTTTCACTGGTTAATTCTTTTCAGAAGCAGACTGCCAAGTCCTTCTTTCTGGTATGTCTTAGTCTAGAAGATCAGCTGAAACCTGTCAGTGGCATACCTTCTAGCATCACAGCAACACGCAAGATCCCCATACTATGACAAACTGCCAAACAGTGGCTGCGACAATGGGCTCAAGCATAACAACAATAGCAGACGTGGAGCGAGACTGGGCAGTGTTTCCTTCTGTTGTAAGCGCGATGGCTATGGGTCAGAACACATTCAACAGCACCAAATAGCAACAATAGATGGATGGTTCAACCTCAGAAAAACAATCAGTGTAACCCATGTCATAAATAAAAGACAAGAACTGTGGGATCTTATCGGTTGAGGCAGTAAAGGCACTTGATAAAGTTCAACACAGATTCATGATAAAAACTCTCTGCAAAATAGGAACAGAAGGAAAATTCCTCAACATATTAAGGGGTGTCTGTGCAAAGCCACCAGCCAACATCATGCAAATTGGAGGGAGTCTGAAAGCATTGCCCTTGAGAATAGGAAGCAGACAATCATGTCTTTTATCATCAGTTTTATTCAACATCGTGCTGGAGGCCCTAGCCAGAGCAATTAGGCTAGAAACTAAATAAAGGGCATTCAACTTGGTAAAGAAGAAGCAAATATATTTCTATTTGCAGATGATGATATTATACACAGAAAATCCCAAAGAGTCCATAAGAAAACACTGAAACTAATAGAAAAACTCAGCAAAGTATCAGGACACCAGATAAATACACAGAAATTAGCTGAATTCCTCTACACCAACAAAGAGAACTTCAAAGGGAAAATCACCAAATCAATACCACTTACAATAGCCCCAGAGAAGATAAAATACTTAGGAGTAAATCTAATCAGAGATGTAAAAGACCAACACAAAGAAGGACTACAAGCCACTGCTGCAAGAAACAAAAAGTGACATATGTAAGTGGAAAAACATACCTCGGTCAGGGGTAGGAAGACTCAATATTGTGAAATATTCTGTATAAAATGATCAATGGGTATTAGTGCAATCCAGATACAAATTCCTATGGCATTATTACTTTTTTTAATGAAATGGACAAATAAATCATTAACTTCACATGGAAAGGGAAAAAGCCCCGGATAAATAAAGCATTACTAAAGAATAACAAAGTGAGATGCTTCACTCTACCTAACTTTAGAAACTATTAAACTGCCATGGTAGTCAAATAGCCTCGTACTGATACAACAGAAGATATATCGACCAGTGAACAGATCTGAGAAGCCACACATAAAACTATGAGCAGCTGAAAAACCGGGGAAAAGACTGTCTGTCCAACAAATGGTGCCTTGTTATCTGCGAACTGGATGTGCATCTGACAATAGATAGATAGATACATACATAAATACATACATAGATAAAACAAGACCGATACCTATACCTCACATCATGAACAAAAACTAAGTCAAAATGCATTGAAGATCTAAATACAAAATGTAAAAATGAAAAATATCGTGGAAAAAAAAATAAGGACAATACTAGGAGCCCTAACGCATGACATAAACACCGTACAAATCATTACTAACAATGCATAAACACCAGAGGAGAAAATGGATAACTGGGAACTCCTAAAAGATCAAACGCTTATACTCATCCAGAGACTTCACCAAAAGAATAAAAAGACAACTTACAGACTGGGAAAAATCTTTGGTTACTACAAATCCAATCAGCATCTAATGTCTAAAATCTACAAGATAATGCAAAATTTCATCAGCCAAAAGACAATAATCCAATTAAAAAATAGGCAAAAGGATATACACAGGCACTCTGTCCAAGAAGACGTTCAGGTGGCTAACAGATACAGGAGGAAATACTAAGGATCACTATCCATTGTTGTTGTTAGGTGCCAACGAGTTGCTTCCAACTCGTAGCTACTCTATGAACAGCAGAAGGAAGCACTGCCTGGTCTTTCACCTTACTGACAATCATTTTTGAGTTTAAGCTCATTGTTGCAGTGACTGTCAATCCATCTTGTAGAGGGTCTTTCTCTTCTTTGTTGACCCTCTACTGTAACTAAGCGATGTATCTTTCTCTAGGGACTGACCCCTCCTGACAACATGTCCAAAGTATGTAAGATGCAATTTCTCCATCTTCGTTTCCAAGGAACACTCTGGTTGTACTTCTTTCAGAACAGACCTGTTTGTTCTTTTGGCAGTCCATTGGACAGTCAATATTCTCCAACACCACAGTTCAAAGGCGTCAATTCTTCTTGTCTCCTTTATTCATTGTCCAGCTTTTGCACTCATACGGTGCTACTGAGAATACAATGGCTTGGGTCAGGCACCCTTTAGTCTTCAGGGTGACATCTTTACTTTTCAAAACTTTAAAGAGGTCCTTTGTAGCAGATTTTCCCAATGCAGTGCTGTTTCCATGGGCAGTGATTGTGGGACTATGTAAAATGAAATCCTCGACAACCTCTGTCTTCTCTCCATCTCTCATGATGTTGCTTGCTGATCCAGTTGTGAGGACTGTTGTTTTCTTCATGTTGAGATGTAATCTGTACGAGAGGCTGTGGTCTTTGATCGTCATCTTTAAGTGTTTCAAATCCTCTTCACTTCCAGGAAGCAAGGTTGTGTCATCTGCATGATGCAGGTTGTTTATGATTCTTCCTCCAACATTGAGGCCTCGTTTTTCCTCACACAGTCCAGCTTCTCCAATTATCTGCTCAGCATATGTATCGAAAGATATGGTGAAAGGATACAGCCATGATGCCCACCTTTCCTGACTTTAAATCATGCAGTGTCCCCTTGTGCTGTTTGCACAACTGCCTCATGATCCATGTACAGACTCCTTAACAGCACAAATCCACAGCGTTAGCTGTAATTTGTTATGATCCACACAGTTAAATGCCTTTGCAAAGTCAATGAAACACAGATAAACGTTTTTCTGGTATTCTCTGCTTTCCACCAAGATCCATCTGACATCAGCAATGATATCCCTGGTTCTATGTGCTCTTCTGAATCTAGCTTGAATTTCTGGCAGTCCCCTGTCAATATACTGTTGCAGTCACTTTTGGGTGATACTTAGCAAAATTTTACTTAAGCGTGATGTTAATGATATTGTTGATAACGTCTCCACTTGGTTGAATCGCCTTTCTTGGGAATAGGAATAAATATGATTCTCTTCAAGTCAGTTGGCTAGGTAGCTCTCCTCCGAATTGCTTGGCATAGATGAGTGAGCACTTCCAGTGCTGCATCTGTTTGTTGAAACATCTCAATTGATATTCCATCAATTCCTGGAGTATTATTTTTTGCCAACGCCTTCATTGCAACTTCAGCTTCACCTTTCAGCACCCTCAGTTCCTGACCATATCGTACCTCTTTAAATGGTTAAGCATCGACCAGTTCTTTCTGGTCGATGAAGCATCTTTTGATGCTTCCCAAGTCACTTAATATTTTCCCTGCAGAATCTTTCACTATTGCAACTTGAGGCTTAAATTTTTTCTTCAGTTCTTTCAGCTTGAGAAATGCAAAACATGTTCTTTTCTTTTGGTTTTCTACTTCCAGCTTTTTGCACATCATTGTAATAATTTGTCTTCTCAAGCTGCCCTTTGAAATCTCCTGTTCAGTTCTTTTACTTTCTTATTCCTTCCTTTTGCTTTAGCTGCTCAACATTCAAGAGTAAGTTTCAGAGTCTATTCTGACATCTAATTAGGTCTTTTCTTTATTTCCTGTCTTTTAATGATCACTTGCTTTCTTCATGAATAGTGTCTTTGATGTCATTCCACAATTTGGGCTTCAGTCATTGTGTTCACTGTATCAAATCAGTTCTTGAAATGGTCTTTAAACTCAGGTAGGATATACTCAAGGTCATGCTTTGGCTCTGGTGGACTTGTTCTAGTTTTCTTCAGTTTCAACTTGAACTTGCATATGAACAATTTATTGTCTGTGCCGCAGTCAGCACCTGGTCTGGTTCCGACTGCTGATATGGAGCTTTTCCATGATTCTTTCCCATGGATGTAGTTAATTTTTGATTTCTGAGTTGCCATCTATACAGGGGTCCATGTATGTAATTGCCATTTGTAATGGTGAAAAAGGTATTTGCAGTGAATAAGTTGTTGGTCTTGAGAAATTCTATCATGTGATCTCTGCCATCATTTCTAACAGCAAGGCTGTATTTTCCAACTACCAATCCTTCTCCTTTGTTTCCAACTTTTGCATTCCAATCACTGGTAATTATCAATGTATCCTGATTGCATGTTTGATCAATTTTTTACTCTAGAAGCTGGTAAAAGTCTTCAATTTCTTCATCTTTGGCCTTCATGGTTGGTATATAAATTTGAATAGTTGTTATTAACTGGCCTTCTGTCATGGATTGAATTGTGTCCCCCCAAAATAGAAGTGGTCATGTGACTGGGCCATGATTCCCAGTGTCTTGTGACTATCCTCCATTTTGTGGTTTTCCTATTCTGTATGTTAAAGGATTAGGGTGGGACTATAAATCCCTTTATAAGATCACCTCCCTGCTCCACTGTAAAGAGAGTTTCCTTGGAGTATGGCTTGTCCCACCCTTAATCCTTTCATCCTTCAAGAGATAAAAGGAAAGGGAAGCAGGCTGAGAATTGGGAACCTCACACCATCAAGCAAGCAGCACCAGGAGAAGAGCGCATCCTTCAGACCTGAGGTTCCTGCACCAAGATGCTCCCTGGATGAAGACTGAAGCAGCACCAGACTTTCCTGCTGAGCTGATAAGCTGGAGAGGACATCCTAAATTTGGACTTGTAGACTACCGGGCTGTGTAAGAATAAACTTTCCTTTGTTAAAACCATCCACTCTGTGGTATTTCTATTAGAGCAACACTAACTGACTGAAATACCTTTCTTGTCAATGTATGGATGTTACCCTGTCACTGACAGCACTGTACTTCAGGATAGATCTTGAAATGTTCTTTTTGACGATGAATGCAACACCGTCTTCAAGTTTTCATTTTCAGCATAGTACACCATACGATTGTCTGATTCCAAATGGCCAATACCAGTCTATTTCATCTCATTAATGCCTAGGATATCAATGTGTATATGTTCCATACTTCCTACTACCTATTAGAGAAATGAAAATAAAATCTACAGTGAGATATCGTCTCACCCCCAACAAGGCTGGCATTAATCTAAAAAGCACAGAATAATAACTTTTGGAGAGCTTGTGAAGAGACTGGAATTCTAACATACTGCTGGTGGGAATGCAAAATGGTACAACCACTTTGGCAGTTTATTTGACTGTTGCTTAAAAAGCTAAAAATAGAAGTACCATACTATCCAGCAATCCCATTCCTTGGAGCATGTCTTAGTTATCTACCACTGTTGTAACAGAAACACTGTAAGTTGATGGCTTTTTGCAAAGAGAAATTTATTCTCTTACAGTCTGTGAGGCTGTACACCCAAATTCAGGTTGCCAGCTCCAAAGAAAGGCTTTCTTTCTCTGTTGTCTTTGGAGGAAGGTTCTTCTTGACAATTTTTCCCTGGACTGGGAGCTTCTCTGCGCAGGAAACCTGGGTCCAAAGAAGGCATTCTCTTCCTACTGCTTCCTTTTTGGTAGCATCAAGTCCTCAAATCTCTGCTTGCTTCTACTCCCTTTTATCTCTTGTAGGGTAAAAGATAGCACAAACCACATCCCAAAAAACTACCATTACATTGAATCAGGGAGATAACCAGGGTAAAGATATTACAATCCTACCCTAATAATCTTTAACATAATTCAATCTTGCCCTATTAACCACAGACAAAGGTTAGGCTTTACAATATAGGAAAATCACAAAAATGATGGACAACCACACAATACTGGGAATCATGGCACAGCCTAATTGCTACACACTGAGGGAAGGGTCATAATTTAATCCACGATGCAATATATACTACAGAAATAATAGCTATTACATGAATAGATTGGTACACACCCATGTTCATTGTAGCATTGTTCACAACAGCAAAAAAAAAAAATTAAATAACCTAAACTGATGAATGGGTAAACAAATTGTGGTGTAGAATTCACACAATGAAATACTATGCAAAGATAAAGAACAACAATGAATCTATGAAACATCTGATAACACGGAAGAGTCTGGAAGACATTACGCTTAGTGAAATAAGTTGCTGTAGGAAAAATATTGTATGAGAGCACAATCATCAGCACTCAAGAAAAGGTTTAAATGTAAAAGAAAACATTATTTGCTGGTTACAAGTGTGGGGAGGACTGGAGGTATAGTAAAAAGGCATCATTTCAGATGAAGGGAAGGGCAATGCACAATACAGGAGAAGTCAGGAAAAGTGGACTAAACCTTAAGTTAAGAAGTTTCCTAAACATAGTCAGACAGTTTGAGAGACAGAGTAGCAGGGGGCCTGGGGACCCTGTAGAATTTCTTGATTATTCCTTTGACTGTGTGACTTTATGAAAGCTAGTACACCTCGCAGTTCTTCAGACACCAAGGTCTCCATTTTCACAAATTGCAGGTTGCAACCTGAATTTGTATGTGTAGCCTCTTAGATTGTAAGAGAATAAATTTATCTTTGTGAAAAAGCCATTAACTTATGGTGTTTCTGTTACAGCAGCAGCAAATAACTAAGACATATTCAAAGGAATAGAATTACTGGATAGTATAGTACTTCTATTTCTAGCTTTTTAAGCAAGAGCCAAGATGTTCCCTAAAACTGTTTTAGGGGACATCTAGTTCAATTGGCATATCAAAGTTTACTACAAAAATGTTCTGCATCCCACTCTGGTAAGTGGTCTCTGGTGTCTTAAAAGCTAGCAAGTGGCCATCTAAGAAGCATCAGTAGGTCCCAATCCACCTAGAGTGAAGGAGAATGAAGAATAGCACAGACATAAGGAAAACATGAGCCCAGGAGACAGAAAGGGCCTCATAAACTAGAGAGAGACTCAATCAGCCTGACATCAGAAGAACTAGCTGGTGCTGGCTACCACCAATGACTGCCATGACAAAGAGTCCCTGATGAAGCAGGAGAAAAGTAGGTTGCAGATTGAATATTCTAGTAAAAAGATGAGATTTGATGGTCTAACAGACTGGAGGCACTCCAGAAAACATGACACCTGGACTGTCTGTTAGCCCAGAACTAAAACCATTCCATAAGCCAACTCTTACTGGACTATGAGACGTAAAACGATACTGGTCAAGAGTGTGCTTCTTGATTCAAGTAGATGTATGAGGCTAAATGGGCAGTTCCTGTCCAGAGGTGAGATGAAAAAGCAGAAGGGGGCAGGAGCTGGTTGAATGGCTATACAAAACACAGGGTGGGAGAGGAGGGATGTGCAGCCACATCGTAGGGACATTAACTAGGATTCCATAAGGTTTATGTAAGTTTTGCATGACAAACTGACTTGAACACTAAATTTTTACTTAAAGAACAATAAATAAAAGTATTAAGAAAAATATTTGAAACAACAACAGCAGCAAAATACCCAAACTCACTTCCATCCAGTTGGTTCTGACTGATAGCAACAGTACAGAACAGAGTAGAGCTGCCCCACATGGTTTCCAAAGAGTGGCTAGTAGATTCAAACTGCTGGCCTTTTGGTTGACAGCCAAGCAATTAACAGCTGAGCAACCAGGGCTCCAATATAGTTTAACCCATTGATGTCAAGTCAATTCCAATTCACAGTGACTCTACAGAAAAAAGTCAAAATGCCTCATAGAATTTCCAAGGAATGCATGGTAGATTCAAACTGTTGACCTTCTGGATAGCAGCTGTAGTGCTTAACTACTATGCCACCAGGGTTTCTCCAATACAACACAGTAAACTATTTTTACAGCATTAAGTTTATGAAAGACTTTTTTTTAAAACAGGACGAAAGAAACACTAACTAAAGGGAGAAATTAAAAGATTAGACTGCAGTAAAAGAAATTCTATGGCTCCAACGGCACTTTACAAATGTGACCATCAAGTCACGAAGTGGCAAAATAATATAAAAAAGTAATTATTTTAGTTATAAGTCTTTCTATAACACATAGCACATTTCCCTGTCTGTTTAAAAGAAAATACCCCAAATAAAATCTTTTGGCCCTCTAGGAAAGTGGGATTCATGGAGCAACTCATTTATTTTTCAAGGCACTTCCAAAATATTCCTCAAAAATTTTTTCATCCTTGGAGGCTTCTAGAAGTTGCAAGGCAAACTTCAATCCATGCTTCTTGCAGAGGGCTTTCAAGTCATCAGGCAGCTGAGAACCTCCTTGGAGAGGCACTGATGTGTGAAGCCTTTGGACTTCAACAAAGAACCTGCCAGATTTCTCTCGCCTGTCCTCGTCATCAAGTTTGCAAGTTATGGGTTTGTTTAGTCATAAGAAGGGGAATTTACTGATTATTCCTTTGATCATATGACTTTATGAAAGCTAGTACTCCTCATAGCTCTTCAGACACCAGGGTCCCCATTTTCACAAACTGATGATTGAGTGAGATGCCTTTACTGTAATTTTGTGTTTATAAAACCAGACTGCGAATCCACTGACTTTTCTTTCTGCACGTCTGCACATGATAAATTATTTCTATTCCCTTTAATCCATTTTTTATTATTCTTCAAAAATACTCATGTTTTATGTCCCTGGTGTTGTTGAAAATAAGTCCCTGCCAAAACTCAACTCTACTGTCAGGAGGCCAGGCTCACGCAGAAGGCTGTTTCCTCAAGTTAATGAATTAGTAAATTAGCAAGTGGTGATCTGAAATTCTATAATTGCCTTAAATTAAATATCCATGTATTCATGAAGCCCATTAGCTGGAAAAAATATTTATTGTCTCTGACATCTACACATATTTGGTGTTCTGGACTTTAGAGCTGACCTCAAGACGGAAGACAGTTGGAGGGGTTCGAATGTCTGGTTTTCACCTTGGGCCAGCCATGAGTATGTCAGCAGCAGGTCCATCTAGACACCTCAGATAACCTTTCACCTGCAGCTAATACACTCTTATTTCATTTTCATTCTTGTGGTTACTACAATAAAGGCTGCCAGTGATTTTCTCCTTTAGCTGGCTTTTACACTCAAGTACTCTGTGGAATTAAAGGAATATTTGCAATTTTATCCCATTAAAGAGAAAGATCTCAGATAGCATTACAAATAAATAATAATATTGAATGCTGATACAAAAACTGGCACTCTCAAAACCTTTATTTTTTTTTGTGATTAAGTGAAAGTATACAATCCAAATCAATTTCGCATGCCTGCCTGTCTGCGGCTACCTCTGCTTTCCTTGCCCCATGAACAGCACACTCCTTTTCATTTTATACTTGTCAGATCTTCTTAACAAGCTCCTATCCCTCCTTTCCATCCTCTTCTTTTCCATCTAGAAAGAGACAAGTAGGACAGCCTTCTACAAATGCAGAGAACTGTAAAGTACACACACCGTATGGTCACACTGTGTCCCCAAGACTAGTAAATTTTTGTCTGGAAAGTTGACCTCAGTGGTGTTTTCTAGACAGGGCAGCAGCAGTTCTCGGGGCTGTACTCCCAGGGGATTCCCCAGGCTGTCAGAACATTAACTGTGGTCTTTTAGGAGCATTACTGAGGTACAGTCCTCTTCTTCTCATGCTGCCCCAGGGACTCAACATTGTGTGGCCCGTCATGGCTGACTTTGGTGGTGGCAGGACATCATCCGATTCTTCTGGTCACATGTTGATACAGTCCCACATTCATAACGATCCTTTTGTCTCCTGGGCTCTTTTTGTCATTTTGTCTTTGGTGTTCTTGGTGATCATCTGTTCCAGATGAGTCAGGACCATTTGGTGTACCTCACATGGCACGCAGCTTGCTAGCTTTTAAGACCCCGGACACCACTCACCAACGTAGGGTGCAGAAGACTCTTAGTAACAGGCTAATTATGCCTATTGACCTTGATGTCCCTGAAAGCATGGTCTCTTGGCATCCCCCCGACCCCCACTACACTATCATTGAACTGTTGGGCTGAGATCAGAAGAGATTTCAGTTTATGGTGAAGTCCAGTCAAGTTAATCTGCTTTCTACTGTGTGCTGTCACTGCTTTCACCTAACCAAATTTCTATGAGCTATCTAATCTATGAACAACCCTTTCCCTTCCTCCCCACGTTTATAGCTGTCAAAGAGTCTTTTATTCTGTACACAAGTCTGTTTTTAAGTTCTTGTAAAAGAGGTCTCAAACAGTATTTGCACTTTTGCCACTGACTGATTTCACTCAGTATGATGTCTTCCAATTGAAACCATGTTATGAGGTGTTTCCTAAAATTATCATTGTTCTCTATCATTGCACAGTGTCCCATTGAGCATATGTACCATAGTTTGTTTCTCCATTCATCTGTTGATGGGCATCTAGGTTAGTTCCATTTTATGCTGTTGTGGACTGTGCCGCAATAAACATTTGTGTGCATGTGTCTGTTCATGTGACAGCCTTTGTTTCTGTAGGATAAATTCTAAGCTGTGGAATTACTAGATGAAGTGGTATATCTATTTCCAGCCTTTCAAGGAAGCACCATTGCTTTCCAAAGAGGTTGAATTATTTTGCAATACCACCAGCAGTTTAGAAGAGTTCCAATCTCTCCACAGCCTCTCCAACACTTGTTGTTTTCTGTTTCGTGGATTATGGACAACCTCGTTGGGGTGAGATGGTATCTCATTGCAGTTTTGATTTGGATTTCTCTGATAGCTGATGATCGTGAAAGTTTCCTTACGTGTCTTTTGGCTGTCTGGATGTCCTCTTTGGTGAAGTGTCTGTCAATCTCCTTTGCCCATTGTTTAAGTGGGTTATTTACCTTTTTCTGGTTGATATTTTACAGTACCTTATAGATTACAGAGATTAGATGTTGATGCAACATGTAGTTGCCAAATACTTTTTTCCCATCCTATACATGATCTTTTAACTCTTTTGATAAAGTCCTTGGTTGAGTAAAAGTTGTTGATTCTTAATAGATGTTGTTTATCTATTTTCTCTTCTGTTGATTGTGCTTTGTTTGTCAGATTTTAAAATCAGCCTAAGTTGTGTATTACAGCTTCCATTGTTGAGTCAGTTTTTTCTTACATGATCTTTATCATTTTAGGTTTGATATTTAGGTCTTTGATCCATTTTGAGTTAGTTATGTGTAACATGTGAGAAATAGGTCTTGTTTTGGTTTTTTATAGATGGATATACAATTATGCCAACACTGTTTGTTAAAGAGGCAGTTTTTACCCCAGTTTACAATCTTAGGGCCTTTGTAGACTATCAACTGTTCATAAGAGGATGGTGGCCTAAACTCTGTTCCATTGGTTTATATGTCTTTTTTGTACCAGTACTACGCTGTTTTCACTACTGTGGCAGTGTAATAGCTTCTAAGGTTGAGTAGTGTAATGCCTCCCACTGTGTTCCTCTTCCTCCATAGTGATTTAGTTATCCGGGGTTTCTTCCTTTTCCAAACAAAGTGGGTGATTTATTTCTCCATCACATTAAAAGATGACACTGGAATTTGTATTGGGATTACACTGTGTATATAGATCTCTGTGGGTAAAATAGACATTTTTGCAACGTTAAATCTTCCTATTCATAAGCAGGGTAAGTTTCTTTTTGTGATTTCTCCTCATAAATGCTGGTGTCAATTGCTCTAGCCTCAAGGTCCCTAAATCTGACTTCTAGCTCCTGAATCCTGCTGTTTTGGCTTTGGACTGAATAGTCTAATTCTGTAATTTTGTTTTTGATCTGCTGGATTTCAGATCTTTGATGTTCCATTAGTTCAAATAGCTTACTTAATTTTTCATTTTGTTCTACTGCATTTTGTTTAACGTTTAGGAGGACTCTATACACAATTCTTTTGTACTTGTCTTCTGATGTTTTCAGAAAGCCTTCTTCATCTGGGAAGCGTTTGATTCTTTATTTGGCAGTTTTCTGGATCCATGGTGGACTGCTTCTTTAAATGGTTAGCAATTGACTGTTGTCTGTGCACCATCAAGAAGCTGTTTAATTTCTCTGGTGTTATCTCAACAGGAGCTGAGGCATAGTTCAAAGACGTGAGTTGGTCTCCAGCTGTCTCTAGTGATTGGCCCCAAGTGTACTCTCTGGGGTCACAGACTCTGCCTCCTGACTGGCAAAGATGGTCCCATACTTACGGTGTCACTGGGTGGCTACCAGCTGACCCTATGATGTGGATCAGTGAAGGGTGGAGGAGATGCCCCCAGCAGTCAATTCTTCAGGTGGTCTTACTTTGAAAAGATACATACTGATGAGTAAGGCGCTGTCCAACAGCTGCAGAAAACAGGCCCTCAGTTGTGGCAAGCCCTGCTTTCTGGCTGACAACAAAAGTACCTCACAGGCCATCCCCAGGTGCTATGACTTGGTTTGAAGTAGGGAGGGGTTAGGGCCCTCCTGGTATCCTCTACCAGGCCTCACCCATAAATCTTGACACGAATCAATGCACCTTTTCTGCTGGAGAAGTACTTGCTAGACAGGGACTGCTGCACATCTTGAGAATCAGCCATAGGCCCCTAGATGGATGACTGTACCTCCCAGCCAACTAACATGGTGTCCCGGCCAAGCTATCCACCCTGCCTTGAGACAGCAGAATCTGACATAGCTCAGAAAAGAGAGGGTGGAGGGGCAATGGTGCCCTCAGTGAGTAGATAGAGTCTTCACATGTAGCTTTCCCATGCACATTCTGTCTGTTACACTATGTGCTGTTTACTTAAGCACTGCAGTTCAGCATATCTGCTGGTTCATGCCCAGTCCCCACCTCCTGGATAACAAAGAAGGTGTCAGTAGCTGCAGTCCTCTGAAACAGTGATCAGTAGGAGGGGGACTCAGTGATTGCTGCCTCATCTTTGAGAGAGGTAGTTTAGTTCATTACTGGGGCCTAGTCAAATTAGACAACCCTGTGTCAGATCCTAGCACTCCCCAGATGTTCATGCTGCTCTGTTCAGTTATCATTCCTTAATTCTTAGAGGAATTGAGGAGACATGTGTCTAGTCCGCCATCTTGGCACTGGCCCTCCTCAAAATCTTAATTAACTGCCCCCCCCAACACACACTTTCACACGAGGAATGCCGCCAGTCTCATTTTCGAGTGTAAAGCCTGGTAAAGGCTAATTATGGAAAAGTCAAGACAGACCTCTGTTGTGTAGAATGAGATTAAGAATGATTGCATGTTTTCAAGAAAGGAAAAGGATTGAGAAAGTTCATCTGTTGGCAGCAACACACTGGATGGTAAATGTCCCAGAGAACGTAACTCTTCAGTGAAACCCACAGCTGGTATGGCGTGTATCAATGTCCTATGACTGCCCTAATAAAATGCCACAAATTGCACAGCTTACAATGACAGAAATACATCATCTCAGAGTTCTGAAAAGCCAGCAATCTGATTTCAAGGTGTTGCCAGGGCCATTCTTTCTCTGAAGTTCTGGGGGAAGATCCTTCCTCGCATTTTCCAATTTCTACTGGTGCCATGCTTTCCTGAGCATACAGCAGCGTAACTGTAATATCTACCTCCATCTTTCCTTTGTGTCTCTGTGTGTGTCTTGTCTCTTCTGTTCTCTTCTTTTAAGGACATCAGTCATATTGGAGTATGGCTGTCTGTACTCCAGTTTGACTTTATGATGACTAATTACATCTGCAGATAAATGCTCTATTTCCAAACAGGGTCACATTTACAGTGGGGATTATGACTTAAACTTAATTTGAGGGAGACACACAACACAACCCACAACATAGTGTAAGATACCTAATCAGGTCAAGTGGTTTGTCTGGTGATGGGTGAAACACAGTCAAGGCACCCATCTTTTCAGTGAGGTAGATGATAGTGATTTCTTCCAGCAGGCACCAATTTTGTGAAAAGAGATCTGATCTCACATCCAGAAAGCATTCTCTTGTGGGCATACAACAGTTGTCCTCAGACATCTGTGTGCAGAAGAACTTCCCAGGAAATTGGTTACAAATGCAGATTTCAAACCTCTACATCCAGAGATTCTGTTTGGGGCAGCAGCCTAGGTGTGGGCCTACGTATTCCCCCCCCCCTTTTTTTTAATACCATCTAAGTGAATCTAATACTAGCCATCTCAGAGCTGTTGCTAAAACTAAGCAAATGTGATTTTTAGCTTGGGAGTTTTTGCAGTAGGTACTACTGTCATCTGCTGATAAATAATTAGAGTGTTCATTCTGTAGCACATCTGATTTTGATCAGCACTACCAACCTATGGGCCTGCTCAAATGAATTAACTACAAAATGTTCCCTATGCTCACCTAAACAAATTGATCTGTTAGATGGAGTTGTTTAATACTTTGGGAAAGTCTGCCATAAATAGCAATTTCAGTTTAGCAGAAAATGTATTAGGTTGTTGTTTGTCCTCAACTCACTAAACATGTGGTTTTAGGCTTCAGGCCTGAGCAACCATAAGCTGGCAAATACTGATACTTGCTATGTGCCTGGTGTGTTCCCAGTCCGGCTCTGGGTGTCATGCTTGCAACTTATATATGGTTGGTGACACAGATGATACATATTTGAAAAAGATATACAGATGTTTAAAAAAAAAAAAGTAAATGGAAAAGAGTATACCTCATGAAACCTGGCAATGTTGATCTAAAATACTTCCTCTTATTGCTGTGTAGGTCACATAACACAGCATAGAGTCATGCACAGAGTCATAATGAAATGAAATATTGGATCACATCTGTTACTTGTGGCACTCTCGTGAAATGCTTCTTTATGGTATACACCAAAACAAACAAACAAACAGAAAACAAATCCACTGCTGTTGAGTTGGGTCCATCTAATTGTGACCCTATAGATCTGGGTAGAACTGCCACATGAAGTTTCCACGGAGTGCCTAGAGGATTTAAAATGCTGACCTTTTGGTTAGCACAGGTAGCACTTAATCCACTACTCCACCAAGGTTTCCATGGTACAGATTAGACAAAGTATTTCAAGTAAATTTGGATAGAAAAATGTCCAAAGTGATGTTAATGCATAGATATATCATGAAATGTATTTTGGGGAGGTTAGGGAAAGATTCAGGGTTTTTAACTACTCGTTCTGTCCACAGTACATAAACAAATCCTTAACTTGTGTGGTCCAAGTTTTTATTGCAAGCTAGAATTAGATTAATAAAGCTTCTATGTTTTGCAGATTTGGACAGCATTATTAATTTTAACAGGAGACTAGAAAAACCCATGTTGTCAAGTTGATTCTGACTCACGGTGATCCCATGAGTTACAGAGTAGAACTGTTCCACTGGGTTTTCTTGATTGAAATCTTTATGGAAAGACATCACCTGGTCTTTCTTCAGCAGAGCCACTGGGTAGGTTTGAATGGTCAACTCTTAGGTTAAAAGTGGAGCACAGATTGCTTGTGCCACACAGAAAACTAGTGAGTGTGAAAACAGGTTGTTGTCATCAGCTACCGTTAGGTCCGTCATGCACTCACGGTGACCACACGCACAGCAGAAAGGAAACCACAAGCCCCGTAGTCGGCTGCAGACGGCCCCATTGCGAGCCACAGAGCTTTCACTGGCTGATTTCTAGAAGAAGATCACCACACCTGTCTTCCTAGTCCGTCTTAGTTCAGAAGTTCCACTGAAATCTGTTCAGCATCATAACAACACACAATCGCCATTGACAGGTGGGGACTGCACACGAAGTACATGGGCTGGAAATGGAACTCAGGTCTCCTGCATGAAAGGTGAGAATTCTACCACTGAACTGAAGAAGTCCCCATAATAGACTAGTGAATATGTACATTTATGCAACATAAATTCTCTCTTTGGGTATATTATTTACATATAAACTGCATATATAGTCACAGAGATACATGAGATTTATACTGCTTTGTTTATTCTTTTGTACACATTTAATAGCCTTTGTTTCACGACTTAAAAAACATGCTTTGTCTGATTTGTTGCAAGGTAGTCAATCCCAAATTTTCACTAAAAAAAAAAAAAAAAATCCATGTTGATTTGGTAAAGTACATAGAAGTGTTGTAGAATAAAACTATTAGGTTATTTATTTGAAAACTATAGTCATTTTGACTCAACAGCACTTGGCTTGGCTTGGCCATAGTCATTTTTTGTAAACAATTTCTTGAAACGTTCCAGTGTACCATCAATACACTTTGCCAAGTGCTGTCGAGTCGAATCTGACTCACTTTAAATAACAACCTCAGAATTACTTGTCAGATTTTCCACATCTCTTTCTAAATATACAGTTTTTAAAAATCCCTCAAGGAAAGTAGACTTAAATTTATGTCATATGAAACAAAGGCTTTTGCAGCCCCTGAGTATTGCAAATAGTTAGCACACTTGGCTGCCAACTGAGAGATTTCTGGTTCAAATCCACCAGAGCTGCCTCAGAAGAAAGGTCTGGTGATCTGCTTCCCAAAATTCAGTCAGTGAAAATGCTGCAGAGCACAGTTCTGCTGTGACATGCCTGGAGTCTGCACGAGTCAGGGTCAATTCTATGGTAACTGGTTTAACTGGAAAGGAAGCTCTAGCTCGTATAGCATAACAAAACTTTCAGTGGACAGAGATGGCCTCCTCTCACCCATATCTACTTCTGAATGCTACCTATTACAATGGGTACCATGCCGCTGCTGTTGTGAAGGTAATCCAGCAGAACTTCCTGCCTTCTGTCTCACGCTTCTCCAGTCTGCTTCCACCCACCTGCTCTGGACTCATCTACTTGATTGGACACTTACCATTCCCCCCAAATACAAGGCTGTTTCTTCACACATTTATCTCAGTTCCCATGACTCCCTTCACCTAAAACACATTCCTGCTTTGTTACCCCACACACCTACTCGTCACTCAAATTCAGTGAAAGAGCTTTCAACTTGATGAAGCATTTCCTGAAGCTGTTTCAGCCCTCCTGCAGTGTTTTCTTCTGTGGATCCCACTGTCCCCAGGCTATCCAACACCTCTGACAGTTTGTGCAAGGATATGTTTAACTTCTTGTCATCCCACTGGATGGCAAACCCATTAAAAGCAAAGATTCTGCATTATCCATCTTTGTATCCCCAGAGCCAAGCATATTCTTGGTAGATGTTGGCCATTCGTTTGATGAATAATTGAATGGATGAATCAAAGCCGGAATGTAGGTAAAGAAACCAAGACCATGCATATCTTCTATAAACCAGAAGGTACAAGACCATGAAGTTCAATCACCTCATGTTATTTGCATGAAGTATAGCTGTGTGTCAGGCTACAAAGCTCTGTATTCAGATATACTAGGAACGGGTTAAGTGAATTTTGCGGTCTGCCTGTATTGAAGATAGGCAAATTAAGACAGGAAACATTAGACAATAGAATATTCCATTTTTAGCTTTCTTTGTTACAACCCATAAAACATGAATAGCATAGTGCTATCTTGAGTTTTTCTACATTTTATACTTTTGTGTTTTGTATGTAGTAATTGATTAGTGTTTCAGTCAGCTGGGGCTGCTCTAACAGAAATACCACAGAGTGGATGGCTTTAACAAAGGAAAGTTTATTCTTACATAGTCCAGTAGGCTGCAAGTTCATATTCAGGGTGTCCGCTCCAGGGGAAGGCTCTCCCCATTGTGGCTGTGAAGGAAAGTCCGGTATTACATCAGTCTTTGTCCAGGGAGCATCTTGGCACAGCAACCTTGGGTCTGAAGGACCCGTTCTTCTCCCGGTGCAGATTTCTTAATGGTATGTGGTTCCCCATTCTCTGCCTGCTTCCCTTTCCTTTTATCTCTTGCAGGATTGAAGGATTAAGGGTAGGGCAAGCCATACTCCAGGGAAACTCCCTTTATAGTGGAGCAGGGAGGTGATCCTATGAAGGGATTTAGAGCCCCACCCTAACATATAGCATAGGAAAACCACAAAATGGAGGAGAGTCACAAGATACCGGGAATCATGGCCAGCCACACGGCTACACATATTTTTGGGGGGACACAATTTGATCCATGACAATTAGTATGTGTTTATTGTGGAATTAATGAATAAATGAAGGGACAAATGAAAGCTCTGATATAGTACATCTCTCAGAAAGAAACTAATTTTATTCTCCATACCTCAGCACTTAGTTGTAGTGATGGCATCAAAATTAAATTAAGATAGCTCATTTATTTGTATCTTTCATAAAACCTACTCAGTATTTAAAATACTGACCCCTTAATAGATTGATGTGGATGGTGAGTGGACAGTGAAAAGTGGGCTTTCTCTATTGGGTAACCCCGAGTATGCCTTTATGTTTATCACTTACATTCCCATGTGAATAACATAAGGGTGCAAGGTTTTTTTGTTTTTGTTTTTGTTTCATCCTTGTAATGTTCTTAGGTAGAAGCCAGAGATGTAAGTTTAATAGCATATTATTTATTCCAGCATATCAAGGTGAGGAGGATGGAAGAGAATGGCAATGTGTTTATGAATGTAATATAGTGTGGATTAAGGTATGAGAAGCTTTTTATCATGGATAGTCTCATTACAGATGTTGCCAGCACCTGCTGAGGATGAACTGTATTAGAAAGATGTTTCCTCAGCCCACCCTATTTGGGGTTTCTCTTTGCATTTCTGTTTTAAACTGTGTCTCTGAAGGGCTTCTCCTTCAGAGCAAAGCTTTACTCCTGGTTGAAACTTGGCAAACAAAATCTCAGCTTGGGAACAGTCTCTTCCCTCTGCTTCCGCATCCCTCCCACCCTCTGTCGAGCAATTTCTTTCCAGAACTGCCCAACTGCATTTAATTGAGTGCACATTTTGCAAAACAAACAAAAAAAGTGTAATTAAATTTTGATCCCATTCTTTATTTTAGATGACTGCTAATTAAAGAACTATTTTGATTATTCCCCTCACTAACTCCTTAAAAGAGAAAGAAACTAAAATAAATGGTGACATCCCAAATACTCTAGGATAAACTCAGCTTTGCCAGCTCAGATTTGAGAGATGGTCGAATCCTATCCTCACTGTCATGTAAAAGTCATTTTATTTTTACCCAAATGGATGAAAATCCTGATTGAAGTTGTCAACCACCTTCTGAGAATGACCAGGCTGCGCTTCCACGGACAATATGAGTGCCCAGAGTCAACAGACTACACACACAAGCCTAGCACACGTGGCAAGGGGAACTGTCACCTCTGCTTGGCTTTCCCAGCGTACAGCACTGCCTTTTGTGAGGTTGTAATATCTGCAGGCTGCCGAAGTACACAGCCTCTAGCTGAGAATCCATCAGTATTAATTTATTGCCAAAGAATCTGTGCCTCTCCCATAGACCCAGCTGAACTATGCTCCCAAGCTGTCTACATCAATCCCTTATAAATTCCCACACCAAAGCAGCTAGTTCCCACTACACCCAACTCTAAGCACCTTCTCAGTCTCTATGAAACTCTCCAAGACTCAGTTAGGGGATCCCTAAGACTTGTGGGCTCACTTGGTGCCATCCATTGACCTGTAAAGTACCCTGAGAAGATCACATTGCCTTTCTTCCTCCTCTCCACCTCAGTTTTCATTTGAACATCTTTTACTCAATCTTTTTTTAATTGTGCTTTAGATGAAAGTTTACAGTTCAAGTTAATTTCTTATGTAAAAATTATACACATATTGTAGTGTGACACTAGCTGCAACCCCTGTAATATAACAACACATCTCCCCTTTGCACCCCAGATTTCCTGTATCCATTCAACCAGCTGTTGTCCCTTCCTGCCTTATTATTCTGCCACTGGACAGGAGTCATCATTTGGTTTCATGTAGCTGAATGAACTAAGAAGCACACTGTTCATGAGTGTTACCTTATGTTTTATAGTCCAGTTTAATCTTCGTCTGAAGAGTGGGTTTTGGGAATGGATTCAGTTCTGGGTTAGCAAAGTTTCTGTGAATCATGGCTTTGAGGGTTCCTTCAGTCTCCATCAGACCATTAAGACTGATCTTTTTTGTGATTGTGAGTTCTGCACCACTTTTTCTTCTTGCTCAGCCAGGGACTCTCTGCTGTGTTCCGTGTCAGGGTAGTCACTAACATGTTAGGCTGGCGGAGTCTCTGGTTTATGTGGCTCTTTTGTCTCTTGGGCTAGTATTTCCCTGTGTTTTCTCTTGTGTTTTCGGTGTTATTCAGTCTCCTTTGCTCCCAGTGGGCTGCGACCAATCAATGCGTCTTAGGTGGCCACTTGCTTGCTTTCAAGATTCCAGATGTCACTCACCAAAGTGGAATACAGAACATTTTCTTAAAAAAAAATTTTCTTAAAAAAAAAACAAAAAAAACACAACTTTGTTATTCCAATTGACCTACATGTCCTCCAGGCCCCTACTGCTCTGTGCTTTCAAGTGTCTGAATGTATTTAGGGAATTTCTTAGCTTTTGGTTTAGGCCATTTGTGCTGACTTCTCCTGTATTGTGTGCTGGCCTTTTCTTCACCCCACCCTACTTGAAACCATCAGACGATGTTTCTTCTGTGTTTAGACCTTTCCTTGAGTTCTTTTAACTGTGGTCTCATGCAATGTATGTTCTTTTGTGACTGACTAATTTCATTTACTCAGCCTAACACCTTCCAAATTCATCTATGTTGTAGATGTTTCACAGATTCATCATTGTTCTTTATCATTGCCTAGAATTCCTTTGTGTGTATGTGCCATAATTTGTTTATCCCTTTACCTGTTGGTGGTCACTGTTTTAGTCATCTGGTACTACTCTAACAGATATACCACAAGTGGGCGACTTTAAAAAAAAAGAAACGTTATTCTTACACAGTCCAGTAGGCTACTAGTCCAAATTCAGGGTATCTGCTCCAGGTGAAAAGGTTTTTCCCTTTGTTGACTCTGCAGGAAAGTTCCTGCATTGCGTCAGTCTTTGGTCAGGGGTCATTTTGGCACAGGAACCTCAGGTCTGAAGGATGCACTCTACTACTTGTGCTGCTTTCTCGATGGTGTGAGGTTCCCAAATCTCTGCTTGTTTTGCTTTCCTTTTATTTCCTGTAGGATGAAAGCATAAAAGATGTTGCAAACTGGACTCCAGGGAAATTCTCTTTACATTGGAGCATGGAGGTGATCTTAGGAAGGGTTTTACAGTCCCACCCTAATCCTCCTTAACATAATCCAGTCTATTAACCACAGGCAGAAATAATAATTTACAGCATGAAAAAAATCACAAAATAGAGGGCAATCACAGAATACAGAGAATCATGGCCCAGCCAAAGTACTACATATTTTTGCAGGGGTGGGGGACATAATTCAATTCATGACAGGTACCTAGCTTGTTCCTATTTTATGTTACTGTGAATAGTGCTGCAATGAAGATGGATATACATATACTCATTTGTTGGACAGCTCTTATTTCTTTAGAGTATGATATATTCCATGGAGTGAGATTGCTGGATCCTATGGTACTTCAATTTCTAGCTTTTTAAGGAAGAATCAAATCAACTTCCAAAGTGGTTGTGCTGTTTTTACTCCTACCAGCAGAGTGTATGTGTTCTAGTCTCTCTACAACCTCTCCAACATTTATTATGCTTTGTTTTTGTTTGGATTAGTGCTGCCTTGTTGGGGTAAGATACCATCTCATTGTAATTTTAATTTGCATTTCTCTAATGGCCAATAATCATGACCATTTCCTCCTGTATCTGTTAGCTGTCTAAATGTCTTCTTAGGTGAAGTGTCCATTCAAACACTTTGCCGTTTTTTAATTATTTGTCTTTTTGTTGAGATTTCGCAGTATCTGGTAGATTTTAGAAATTGGACCCTTATTGGATATGTTGCACTCAAATGTTTTTTTTTCCCGGTCCATAGGTTGTAGTTTTACTCTTCTGATGAAGTCTCTTGATGATGTAATGTTTGACTTTTCAGGAGTTCCCAGTTATCTAGTTTCTCTTCTAGTGTTTATGCATTGTTGGTTTTGCCATTTATTAGGACTCCTAGTGTTGTCCCTAGTTTTATTTCCATGATCTTTATCATTTTAAATTTTATATTGATCCATTTTGAATTAGTTTTTGTTCACAGTGTGAGGTATAGGTCTTGTTTCATTTTTCCAGACGGATATCCAGTTATGCTGGCACCATTTGTTAGAAACTGTTTTTTTCTCACATAATGGACTTTGGACCCTCCTTGTAAAAGATCAAGTGAATCTCGGTTGATGAATTCACATCTTGATTTTCAGTTTTGTTCCATTGGTCTGTGTATCTGTTATACCAGTATTGGGCAGTTTTGACTACCATAGCAATGCAATGAGTTCTACTATCAGACAGTGGGAGATCTCCAACTTTGTTCTTCTTCTTCGGTAATGCTTTACTTATACAAGACCTCTTCCTTTTCGTAAGAAGTTGGTGATTTGTTTCTCTATCACATTAAAAAAAAAGTTGTTGCAATTTTCATTGTATTGTGTTGTAGCTATAGATCACTTTGGGCAAATTGACATATACACAATGTTGTGTCTTCCTATCCATGACTAAGGTATGCTTTTTACTTCCATAGGTCTCTAGGCTTCTTAAAATAGTGTCTTATACTTTTCTTTGTATAGACCTTTTATGTATCTCGTTAGATTTATTCTTGAGTATTTTATTTCTTAGAAGCCGTTGTAAAATGTATTGATTGAGTGATTTCCTCTTTGAGGTTCTCTTTGTTGGTGTATGTTTTACATCTTGATACTTTACTGAATTCTGATACTAGTTTCAGTAGTATTCTTGTGGGCTCTATTCTGTGTTTATGATCATATTATTTGCAAATAGGAGTACATTTACGTCTTCCTTACCAAATTGAATGCCTTTTACTTCTTTCTCTAGCCTAATTGCTCTGGCTAAGACCTCTAGCACAATGTTGAATAAGAGTGATGATAAAGGCCATTGTTGTCTGGTTCTCATTCTTAATAAGAATGCTGTCAGACTCTCCATTTAGGATGACGCTGGCTGATGGCTTTGTATAAAAACCAAACAAATCAAACCCAGTGTCATCAAGTCAATTCTGCCTCGTAGTATTGCTATAGGACAGAGTAGAACTGCCCTATAGAGTTTCCAAGGAGTGCCTGGAAGATTCAAACTCCTGGCTTTTTGATCAGCAGACATAACATTTAACCACTTTGCTACCAGGGTTTCTTTGGCTTTGTATATATATCCTTTATTACATTAAGGAATTTTTCTTCTGTTCCTATTTTGCTGAGAGTTTTTATTATGAAATGGTGTTGGATTTCTGTCTCAATTGATAAGATCATGTGGTTCTTGTCTGTTGTTTTATTTGTGTGATGGATTATGCTGACTGTTTTTCTAGTGTTAAACCATCCCTGAAGTCCTGGTATAAACATCATTGGGTCAAAATGAATTATGTTTTTGTGTGTTGTTGAATTTTACTGGCCAGAATTTTGTTGAGGATATTTGCATCTAAGTTAGAAATACTAGTTTGTAATTTTTCTTTTATTGTGGTGTCTTTACTTAGTCTTGGTGTCAGGGCATTGCTGACTTTGTAGAATGAATTTGGCAGTATTCATCCTATTTTATGCTCTGAAATATCTTTAGTAATAGTGGTATTAGCTCTGTGATGAAAGTTTGGTAGAATTCTCCATTGAAGCCATCAGAGTCAGGGCTTGTTTTAGTTGAGAGTTTTTAAACTACCTTTTCAATCTCTTTTGTTACAGGTTTCTTTTTCTTTAGTTGTTCTACCCCTGCTTGTGTTAGTTTAGGTAAGTAGTATGTTTCTAGAAATGTGTGCAGTTCCTCTACGTTTTCTGATTTGTTAATGTACAAGTTTTTATAGTATTCTGCTATGATATTTATATGTATATACATGTATATACATATACAGTTTCTGTGGGGTCTATTTTGATATTGCCCACATCATTTCTTATTTGCTTTATTTATTTCCTTTCCTGTTTCTATTTTGTCAGTTTGGCCAGAGGTTTACCAATTTTATTGATCTTTTCAAAGAAGTAGCTTTTGATCTTTTTAACTCTGTCATTGTTTATCTATTCTTTATTTCATTTATTTCTGTTCTAATTTTTATTATTTCCTTTCTTCTGGTCTTTAAGGATTCTGCTTTCTGCTATCTATTTCTTTTTTTGGCCCTTTCTTCTTTTTGAATGTGTGTATTTATTGCTATAAATTGATCTCTAAGCACTGCTTTTGCTGAGTTCCAAAGGTGCTGGTCAGATATATTTTCATTCTCAAATGATAACTTTCTTTGTTCTATTCTTGATTTCTTCTATAACCCAGTAGCTTTTAAGCAAAAGTGCTTCAGTTTTCCTGTGTTTGATTTCTTTCCTTGCTTTTTCTGTTTTTGATATGTGCTTTTCTGACTTTATGGTCAGAAAAGACATTTTGTAATATTTCAGTACTTTGGATTCTGTTAAGGTTTTCTGTATGGCCTAATACGTGGTCTATTCTGGGGAATGCTCCATGTGCATTGGAAAGAAAGTTGCTGTTGGATGGGGAACTCTACCTGTGTCCAAAAGATCAAATTGGTTGATTGTGATGTACAGATCTTCTGTGTCTTTACTGAGCTTCTTTCTAGATGTTCTCTCTTTCCCTGAACATGTTGTATGGAAGTCTTGTAATATTGTTGTGGAGCTGTTTCTCTTTTCAGTGCTGTTAGAGTTTGTTTTGTGTATTAACTCCTGTTGTTTAGTACATAAATATTTGCAATGCTTATGTCCTCTTGTTATACTGACCTTTTAATAATTATATAATGTCTTTACTCATTTTTTGTAGTGGATTTTGCTTTGAAGTTCTGTTTTGTTGCAGATCGATATTCCCACTCCTGTTTTTTTTAACTGTTGTTAGCTTGATTTTTTTTTCCATCCTTTGACTTTTAGTTTGTTTGGGTCTTTGAATCTAAGATGTGTCATTTTTAGGCAGCATATAGACAGACAGTATTTTTTTAATCCATTCTGCCACTCACTGTTTCTTTATTGCTGTATTTAGTCCATTTAGTCAGTTCAGTATAATTATTGATAGATATGAGTTTGATGCTGTCACTTTGATGTATTTTATGTGTTGTTGGCAGTCTTTTGTTGTTATTCCATTTAATTTTCTGTGGTAAGTAGTTTTTCTTCATGTAGTTTCATTTCCTTTTTTATTGCTGTTTATTATTAGCTGAGTCTATGTTTTTCTTCATTATTTTGATGTGTATGTATGTTAGTTTCCTTTGTGATTACCTTAAAATTTACGTCTATTTTTCTAAGTTTAAACTTGTGTTTTATTTGTTGTTATCACCTTAACTTCCTCTCCATATGAAATTCTATGGCTAAACTATTTAGTATCTCTTTTTTAATGTCATCTTTTACGCATTGATACCTTTGCTTCCCTATTTTCAGTATTCTAATTTTGACTTATTTTTGTGACTTTCTTATCTGGATTTATATTTGATATTTCTGTTCTGTGTTCAAGTCTTGGGTTGTCATCTGATATTATTGATTGTCTAGCCAGAGGACTCCCTTTAGTATTTCTTGTAGTTTTGTTGTGGTTTTTATTTTTACAAATTGCCTTAATTTCTGTGTATCTACAAATGCCCTAATTTTACCTTCATATTTGAGAGACAGTTCTGCTAGATATGTAATTCTTGGGTAGCATTTTTGTCCCCCTTCATGGCTTCCCATAAGTATTACCATTGCCTTCTTGCCTACATGGTTTCTGCTGAGTAGTCTGAGCTTAGTCTTACTGACTCTTCTTTGTAGATGACTCTTTGTTTATCCCTAGCCACTCTTAAAATTTTCTCTTTATCTTTGCTTTTGGCAAGTTTGACTATGCTATCTCTTTGTGACTTTATTTTGGGATCTGTCCTGTGTGTAGTTCAATGAGCTTTCTGGATAGATATCTTCTCATCTTTTATTATATCAGGGAAGTTTTCTGCTAACAAATCTTCAACAATTCTGTGCTTTCTGTTGTCCCTCCTGTTCTGATATTCCAGTCACTCATAGTTTATTCCTCTTGATAGAGTCCCATATAATTCTTAGGGTTTCTTCTTTTTTAAAAAATTATTTCATCTGATTTTTCTACAAATATGTTGATGTTAAGTGCTTTATACTTGGTCTAGTTCTGACTTCCATTGCCTCTTTTCTGTTCTTTTGACTTTCTATTGAGTTGTCTAATACTGAAATTTTATTGTAAATCATTTGGATGTCTATTTGTTTTTTTCTCTATGAATTCTAGTAGCCTGTGAATTTTGCCACTTTGCTGTTGTATTGACTTCCTAAATTCCTCTATTACTTTATTTCTGTGTTCCTTGGCTTGGTCTGCATTTGCAATATCTCCTTCTTGATTTCTTGAAAGCTCTGCATATTAGTCCTTTGAATTCTATTCCTGGTAATTCCAAGACCTGCTCTTCCTACAGAAACTTTCCTAGTTCTTTGTTTTGGTTGCTTGCTGAAGCCATCATGGTCTTTCTTTTTATTTGATTTGATATTGGCTGTTGACTATGTTCCATCAGTAAGTTATATTTATTTATTTTGTGTTTACCTACTGTGTCCTTGCTTCTTATGTTTTTCTGATATGCCCAAATAGGCTGGTCATGTGAGCTACTTTGATTATTGATTTCATTGAAGGTCTCACATCCTGTCACCAGGTGATTAGAGCTGCTTCTAGGTGTGTGACACAAGGAGTTTGCTTGTTTTTCTCGTGTGGATTCAGTTCAGGTGTTCAGGTCATGTAGAGCAGACTCTTACCTATACTTTTAGATAGACAAATCTACATAGGGGAGATTGGAGTAGGCACAGGTATCTGGCTATAATAAGGGTTTATGTGCTGAGCAAGATGGAGGGCTCACACTTGTCCGTGATTACATGAGTGAAAGACTTGTCCCTGTTCTTTAGATCATGAAGGTGGGTGGATTTTGCAGCTGTACTTAGAGTAACCAGTGCTGTTGGCTATAAGGACTGGGAGGCATGACTTACTCTTGAATCCTTATCATTGGTGGTCTGGAGGAGTAGGTGGAGCCACCAGTCCTCAGGCCTCTTATATGTGCAGATTAGAACCCTGCTTAATGAGCAGGGTGGTATCAAATATCGCAGATCTACCACTCCCCTTTAGTTGTTGCTGTTGACAATAGGCTTCAAGTATACACCTTATTGTACTATGCTAATGATGGCCTATGCTGTTGAAATGAGCTCACACAGGTCTAAATGGAGGTGAAAGGCATTTAAAATCCATGAATTCCCTTATGCCTGTGCTTATACAAAGTGTCAGTGCTTGCCCTGAGGTTCTAGCTTAGGGGAGGTGGTAGATTATTTATTTCTGTTTGTTTGCTGTATTATTCCCCTTCCCAAAGCCAGGAGACTGGCTCTGGCGTGAAAGGTCCCACTTTGTGCCTAAGGGAATGGCAATCACTGACAATTGCTGGAATGAGATCAGATCAGAGCAGGGAGGGAACAAATTAGGAAGGGAGAAGCATTTCCTAAAGCCAGCCAAGCCAAGTGCCGTCAATTATTATTTTGGTCCCACGTGCTAAGTTAGATGCCTGTATTTAGCTTTCCCAGATCCAGGGCTATTTATTCATGCTCTACAGGCATACACACACTCTTTGCCACTTGATTTCTCCCAATATGGAGAAAGCATCCCAAGAACTACTATTTGCCTGAGCCCATATGTGCCAGCCAATCTAGCCTGCAGAGTGTCAGTCAAGTTAGTTTTGACAAATCCTCACTGCCACAGTCTCCCTTCCCCTGATCACTCACTCTGACCTTTTGAACTTTGTTTTTGATATTCAGCACTCTTAGATCATTATATATATAATTGACTCATTTGCTTTGTTGGATCTTGATTGTAAAAGGAACCACTATTCTACTGTCTTGGCACCACATTCTCTTCACTCAGTCTTCATTTCCATCATTGATACACTGCTGAAAATAGATGGAAATAAACATGACACTTAACTAATGACAACACTCAAAAAACTGTTGTCTTAGGATGAATTCTTGAGAGAAACAAAAGTATGAGGTCTGACAATTAAGTCTGAAAACTTAATTATTCTAAGTGCTACATAGCGCATTGCTGAATATCACTACAGTCCCCTTCAAAGTACTCCCCTTGGGAAGCTATGCACTGATGCCAGTGATTAGTCTACCCTTCAAAGCAATTTTGGAACTCTTTATCTGGAATAGCTATCAGCGCTATTGTCATATTACCCTTGATGCCCTGAATGTCATCAAAATGTCTTCATTTAACATTTCCTTTATCATCTGGTAAAGAAAAAAGTCACTGGGGGCCAGATCAGGTGAGTAGGGAAGGTGTTCCAATACAGTTATCTATGTATTGGTTAAAAACTTCCTCACAGACAACTATACAATTAAGTTCTTGAACTTGTCCCTGTGCTCAATGGCCATTCCAGAAAGAGGTCCAAACTTGCTTAGAAGGTTAGACCAGGTGCTTATATCTGTGCATAGCTTCTCAAAGGGAGTACTTTGAAAGCAACCATAATGATAATCCACAACAAGATATGCAGCACTTGGAACAATTAAGTTCTCAGACTTAATTATCAGACCTTGTATGGGCTGAGGCTTACTAGTAGAGTAGGGTACATCCAGGCACTTATGGGTAGAGCTACAGAGCTTTGTGACACTTACCTAAGCAAGGCAGATATGGGCAACAAGCCCTGAGGGGCAAAGAGGCCAAGGAACTAAAAAGTGGAAACTGGAAGAGACAAGGAAAAAGGAAGCACTGCTGTGTTAGTCTCAAAGGGTAGTGTCATGATATCTAAGGTCTGGAGGTTGGGAGGGAGGAATGCACAGCCTCCTAGATTTCAAAGAGTCAGATCATCACCAACTCAGTTCTAGAGTGTAGGGCTGTGCCATGGATTGAATTGTGTACTTCTAAAAATATGTGACCAATTTGACTAGGTAATGATTCCTGGCATTGTGTTATGTTCCTCCATGTTGTAAATCCCGCCTCTGTGATGTTAATGAGAGAGGGTGGGCACAGGTGGCAGTTGTATGGATAGGGCGGGACTCAGTGTGTAAGATTCTATTGTGTCTTGAGAAAATATTCTGAGATATGAAAGGAAGAAGCTAGGAAAGAGATTTGAGAACCTCATACCATCAAGAAATAAGCAGTGTCAGGAGAAGAGCAAGTCCTTTGGAAAGGACGTGGGATCCCTACGCCTCAAAATGTTCCAGTCCAGGAGAGGTCTGATGACAAGGATCTTCCACTAGAGCCAATAGAGAAAGATGTCCCCTGGAGCCCCAAATTCGGACTTTTAGCCTACAGGATTGTAACAGAATAAAATTTCTCTTTTTAAAAAATCTATCCACTCATGGTAATTCTGTTGTAGAAGTACTAATTGACTAAGACAAGCTGCAATTGACGAGTGCCAATGGGATGCAGACAGATCCACTGTCCAAAGCTGAGAGGGCAGGACTGCCATACCCAAGGGTCAGAAGACTAGGGCTGTAGCCACTTACTATGAGGCCACCCAAATGTGAAGGAGTCGAGTTGCTGTTTCAGTGGGCCTGGAAGGTATAACCAAAACTCAGGGCCAAAAGACCTCCACCCAGAATCAAGTGAGTGTGGCCAACACCTAGATTCTAGAAGGAAGGCTATTTCTTATATGGATTCAATGAGCAGAGGATTATTTTTGAGCTTAAAGAACTAACCTGTTCTGCTTGCTTGGTCAGTTCCATTGTCCCTTCTTTCCCTTCAATTTCTACCATTTGTAATGGAAATGTTTGCTTTGTGCCTGTCCTACCACTGTACTTTGGAAGCAAATAATCTGTATTCTAGTTTTGTAGATGAAGAACAATATTTCCACATGAGATTGTGGGCTTGGAGTTGATTTAAGACTTTTGCTATGATAAGATGGGGTGAATGTGTTTTACATGGGACAATGACATGAACTTTTGAGAGCTAAAGACTGGAGTGCTGTATACTTAATTGTGTTCTCCGGGAATTCATTCTTTGATCTGATGTAATCATCATGTATGTTTTAAATCCTAATCTTTTTTTTGTTAATGAGATACGATTACAGCTAGTCATGTTAATGAGGCATGACTCAGTCTACAGGATTAGGTTGTATCTTGAGTCAATCTCTTTTGACATATAAAAGAGATAATCAATCAGAGAGGAGTAGGACCTTAGACCACCAGGAAAGAAGATTCTGGAGTGGAACTTATTCTTTTGATTTGAGGTCCTTGAGTTGAGAAACTCCTAGACCAGGGAAAGACTGATGAAAAGGATCTTCCCATACTGCCAACAGAGAGAAAGCTTCCCCTGGAGCTGGCACCCTGAACTCTGACATCTAGGTGACTAGCCTGAGAGAATAAACTTCTATTTGTTAAAATTATCTGCTTGTGCTATTTCTGTTATAGTAGCATGACACAGCTATGAAACTAGCATGATGTCTTTGTCTAACAATTAATTTTTCCTGATGACATGTCCAAAGCAATCAAGCTGAAATTTCATCATCTGCCCACATCTTTGTAAATAGTCTTTTTGCTAAAATTCCTCAAAATTTCTGCTTTCCAGAGAGCCATCTCTTTCCTGATGGGAAATAAGGCTTCTATAATGTAATTTAATATGGCCAACTCTTCAGTCCTTCCTTATGATGGGGGTCTCTTGTTCTCCTAACTCACTAGCATTGTCTTTCAGGCCTCTTTCCAGGCAGAAGAGTGTGATGCTTAAGAAAGTGAGTCCTGATTCAGCCATCCTATATCCTCCTTTGTTCTGTCATCCATCAGAAGGTGTAACCTTGGGAAGCTTACCACACCTCTCTGTTGCTGTTTCCTCATCTATAAATGTGGATATTATATTTATTTACCTCAGAGTCTTGTTATAAGGATAAATTGGGTTAAAACCTGTGGTGCAATTAGAAGACTGATAGGCACGTAGTAAATGCTCCGTAAGCGCTGGTTGTTGTGTCAACATTATTATTGATGATTGTTTTCTGTTTTCTTTCATCTGTCCCTTAATTGCTGTCTTTCCCTTGGGTTTTACTCATACCCACTTTTCACTATTTTAAAGTATTGCAGAATGATCTAAGACTATTATAATAACTACAAACAAAAAAAGAGCTACCATTAAGTTGACTCCAACTCACAATGACCTCACATGTGTCACAGTAGAATATTGTCCATGGGATTTTCAAAGACTGATTTTTGAGAAGCTCCTTGCCAAGTCTTTCTTCTCAAGTATCTCTGGATGAACATGAATCTCCAATGTTTCAGTTAGCAGCCAAGCATGTTAACCATTTATACCACCCATGGATTTCATATTGCTCCTTTCTTGTGTACTAGGCTATAACATGTATCATCAAATTCATTCAAAGCCCCTGATAACAGGTCCCATGACTTGGGAAAGACTTTTACTTCCCTAGGTCTCAGTTTCCCCATCTATAACATAGAGATAATGCTAAGATCTATCTGATCAAGGCTTTTTGTATAAGTTTGATGACATCATACAAAATGGTACCTATCAGCTAAGTATTATTGTTATCCCGATCCTATAAAAGAAGGAGAGTCTCTGGGTAAGACAAACAGTTAAGTGCTCAACTACTAGTTGAAAAGTTGGTGGTTCAATCCCACCCTGGGGGGCCTCAGAAGACAGTAATGGAGACATGCTTCTGAAAGATTGCAGCTTTTAAGACCATATGGGGCAGCTCTGTTCTGCACACATAGAGTCACCATGAGACATAATTGACTTGAGCACATACAACAACAACAAGATAGAAAAAGGAGCAAGACTTACAAAGAGGTGAGTCTCTTTCTGAGGTCAAAGAGCCTCTAGGCTACAAAGCTTGGGTTTGGACATAGCCAGATTCACACTGACAAAAGAAAAACTTGGATACAGCCTCATTCCCACATCTAGGGTAAACATCTAAAAGTGGTAAATGTGTGAGCTTTGTGAAACCAGCTGTCATGGACTGCATTGTGTCCCCCCCAAAATATATGTATTGATTTGACTTGGCTGTCAGTCTCAATATGGTGCATTTCCTCCCATGTGTTGTAAATCCTGCCTCTGTAATGATGATGAAGGATAAAGGGCAGCAGTTGTGGTGGTGAGGCAGGACTCAAGCTATCAGCTTGTGGGATATAAAGGAAAGAAGTGAGCAGAGAAAGTTGGGAACTTTATACCATCAATAAAGCAGCACTGGGAGCAGAGTGCATCCTTCATATCTGAGGTTCCTGCACCAAGATGCTCTCTGACCAAAGACTGACACAACACAAGGACTTTTGTCCAGAGCTGACAGAGGGAACGTCTTTCCCTGCAGTAGATACCCTGAATTTGGACTTGTAGCCTACCAGACTGTGTAAGAATAAACTTTCCTTTGTTAAAGCCATTCCCTTTGTGGTATTTCTGTTAGAGCATCACTACCCAGTTCTGTCGAGTCGGATGTGAGCCATGTCAACCCCAGAGGCTAGAGTAGAACTGCCCCATAGAGGAGCTGACTAAAGTATCAGCCTCATGATTCCCAAAAATATTAATGAGACCATTATCATTGTCCTACTTGATGAATGCCTAGGTGGGAACCAAGTACATCTGCTGTGTCACACAGGCAGGAAAGCAAATTGGGCAGCATTTGACAGACATCAAAACTTCTCCATTATTTTCCAAATGTAGTAAAATGAGAAAAAGAAACAAGTATGACCCTATTTCTTGAGGGTATCTCTCTCCTATGGGCATAGGGATCACTTGAACTTCAAAGAGAACTGCTGAATTGGAGATAGAGGAACCAATACACAGAAGACCTGGGCTTGAAATGCATAAATAATGACATGAATTGGAGTCTGGGAAACTGACTTGAATAATCTGCAGGGCTTTCAGCAATATTCATGATTGAGTTTTCCATGTAAAGTACAATTTTCTTTTATCTCACAAGTGTCTCTTTAAACAGTGTTTTTAATTAGGACCCTGGTTTTCTTTTACTCCGTTATTAGAGAGACTTCACACTTAGCCTGACATTACAATGTTCTTAGAAATAAACAGTTTCGATAAAAGCAAAATTTCTCCATAAGATCATTACTATTATGTTGTGTGGGAAACAGAATAGCACCTCTGGGAATTTAATGCTGTCAAGAGTCTATTTCGGTAATATGTGACGCACTCCAGTAAGCTCAGCACTGTCTCCATTTGTTGCTACTTCTCAGGAAACCAGAGGGAGAGAATCAAACCCTCGTCACTGATTAAAGTCACAGGCATTTTCTTGCATGAGTAAATGAATGATCTTTTAAGAATCAAGTCTTTTTTCAACATTAGAATCCCCTGGTGCTTGTTGGCTGAAACCTGTGGTAAAAATTTGCCATCACAGTTGAGTGAAAGATAGCTGCAAAATGAAAACCATTTGTGTTTTTTCAAACATGATTCTGGTTTTTATATTTCTTTTTGTTTTGAGAATTTGGAAGAATGATGAGGGAATCTGTCAAGACGAGACTCCCTTTCCACACCACAAAATTTTAAATCTCTGTGGAGCTGGGCAGAATTTCTTGGTTTACACCCTTCCTGAAGACTTGGCCTTTGTAAAAGCCCATGATTCCAAGTGTGGCACAGCCATGGCTGCAGCCCATCCCATTTCTCTTGTCAACTAGCCTCCCACTTCCCTCAATGACTCATGTGTAATATAACATTTCACTGTGAATGTGAGCTTTTTAATATGAAAAGGATTGATTTTTACCACTGACATGGGATTCTAATGATTGGAAACAATATATTGATTTTTTTTTTTTAATTAAAGCCATCTTCCCACTCATAATGGAAGGTCTTGCCCTTTGTGAAATTTATATCCATAGTACTTGGGTGATGTCGGCAGTTACAGCTCCCAGTGACTAGGACCACATTTGGGAATGAGGAAGGACTAATAGGAGAGAAATCATTCTCTCTCTCTTCTTGCTAACAGGGCTTTTAGTGTTGGTCAAAGGTGCCTGATGGAAAGCACGATGAGTGGTCCCGCACCTCCACCCGATAGCACAGCCCAGACATTCTGATTCCCCAGGGCTGTGGGGCTGCTCCTGATTCATGTTCTCAGAATTCCCTTTGTCTTTGTCCTATTCCTTGAAACATCCAGAAGAAGCCAATAAAGAAGCTGCACTTTGAGAAAATAGTTTAAATTTAATGCTGTTTGGTCAAGGTATCCCTTTCCATCATTGACATAGTTCAATTGCTGTCATGGAGCTCTTGTCCCCAAGTCCCACAGTTCAGAGTCAGCCAGGACTAGCTTAAGGTAAACCACAGAATAGATAATTGGAGATTTATTTGGGAGTTTACATTAGTCCTCCACCCCTGTCATCACCCATCACCCTCATTGCAACCTTGTACCTACACACCCATTCAGGGTTACTGCTATTTGAGAATCACCCAGAACATCAGAGATTGTCTAAGTCAAGTCCTTTGTTTTGTACCCTAGGACAGCAAAGTCCAGGAGGTTAGCTCACATGCCTAAGCTAGTTCCTGGCAAAATCGGTCTGGAAGCCTGTTCTTACAACCCCCAGCTCAGTTTTACTTTATTGATATTACATTCTTTCAAGACTCAAATAACACAGAAATTCTCCCCAGATTATTTTGATGACTTACATTATGCACTCTGATAATCCTTCTTGAGGTTCCTAGTGTTTTCCATTCCCCCTGACATATCTCTGGTTACCAGTTCCTCCAAACTGTGATGGTAGTGAAGAATACTGAGTGTATCACGAACTGCCAGAAAACAACAAATCAATAATGGAAGAAGCACAACCAGAAACATATGTATACCTGCTTACCTCTTGAGTTACTGTAAAGATTGGATAAACTAATCTTTATGGAAATATTTATAAATTGAGGAATACTCCACATATTAAGAAGTATTATGGCTATCCTCCCTTGACCTTGCCAGCTCTTTTGAGATGTAATTCGATAGTAGAATAGTTATCACTTTTGAGGGAAATATTTTCCCCCTCATCTGCCCCCACCAACCTCATCTTGTGAAGGCAAACTAACTGCCCAGATGGTGTCTCTAATGGGGGTAAGGTCGACAATGATGAAGGATTTGTGGAGAAGATTTTTTTCCATGTAACCTTCCCTTGTCTTCTAGAAAGTGACATCTATGAGTATTCTTCCTCTACTATGCTTACAGCAGGCTTTTGTTTTGTACTTAGAGAAATAAAAAGGGAAATGAGACACTAGCCAGGATACCAACATTCCAAAAATTGGAAAGTCTTTCTTGAAGTAGAAGTGTAGCTGCCATGCAGAAGGTAGAGCCACAGTCAGTAACATGACCCTTCAGGTTTGGCTTGGCATTTTGTGTCTTCTTTATCTCTAGGCTCAGCAACTGCAAGATACTGAAACACATGGTTCCTGGAACTGGTACAATGTCTCAGAGATCCCAAACAAGCCAAAAACATGATCAAGGGACTAAGCGATTCTATTAGTATTAGAAGTAGATTGAGAATTAAATTACTTTTCAAAGTAACTACTTGATGTGGCAGAGTTTGTTATTTTGCTTCTTGGTTTGTGTCTTAGCTCCCTGGTACTGCTCTAACAGAAGACACCAAGAGTGGAAGGCTTCACAAAGAGAAGCTTTCATTGTCACATTCCAGTAAGTTGTAAATCCGTTAACAAGATACAAGTCCATTCCTTATGAGAAATCATCACAGTCTAGTAGGATAAATCCAAATCCACTGAGAGCATCTCAGCACAGGAACCTCGGGTCCAAAGGATGTGTTCTACTCTTGGTGCTTCTCTCTTAGTGGTATGAGGTTCCCAAATTCCTCAGCCTACTTTTCTCCCTTATAACCGGCAAGCTTGTAGCTTAAGTTCTGCCTCCCTAACACAACTGCAGCACCTTCTTCATCATCAATTATCACAGAGGCAGGTTTCACAACACATGGGAGGAATGACACCATATTGGGACTATGATCAACACAGACATTTTTGGGGGGACACAATTCAATCCATGACAGTTTGATAAGAATGATGGGTTGAGGTAGCACTGGGTCTTTTGCCCAAATCCAAAGATGAACTGCATTGCTGCCTCCCTGTCTGTGGAAGATCAGTGCAAAACTTTCCATATGAAGAGCGGGGAAGAAAAAGCAATTATTAAGGTAGCAGCTACCTTCTTTGGCTCCTTAGCTGCTTGATCTAACTCTGGGAAGCCACCAGGAGAATGAGCTTTTCTGTTTATCAGTTGTAGGGGAGATAGGGGCTGGCAAGAGAGCAAATGATCCAATGTGGGTCCTCGAAGATTTGCTTTTATTTATGATCATTGCAAACATGCCAACCAAGACTGGTAAACAAGTTATAGGAACAGGATTCTTTCTAGCACGCAGACCCAGTGTACCCCAGTTAGCAGTAGGGCAAGCACCCCCTTCCCCTTAGTTTCATTTTCTGTCCACTGGACAATTTCTTACCAAACCCCACTTCAGTTCCTTTTTCTCTCGTGGCTGCAAAACATCAACACCTTACAATTTCTTCCTCTTTATTATTCCCGTGTCTCCAAGTGTCTTGCTGACCGAGACATGTATTTGTGCTGACAAGGATATGTTTTCTCAGTTCTACTTATTCAATGAATTCATTTTCTGCTAATGAGACATAAAAACCCATGACCACATGCAAAATCTTTTTCAAGGACTTTTTAAATTGTGGTGAAAACAAAACATGTATCATTTCAGTATGTTTCTACATATATAATTCGTGACGCTGATTATATTCTCTAAGTTGTGCATTCATTCTCACTATCCTTTTGCCAGTCACCAAAACACAGTTTTTTTTTCAGATTACTTAACCTAATTATATTTCCTTACTTTAGAGAATTTTTCTTAAGGTTGCTGTCACTTAACATAACTGCATCAACCCCATGTGTCTTTCTACATTTCTCATCACCTTATGAAAACAAAGCTCATTTCTGTGTTGACTGCATGTTCTACTCCCATATCAGCAATTAATCCAGTCATATATACCTGTTTCACATGTGACCTCAGTCTCCACTGTCCTGGAGCATCACTCAGATTATCTGGCTGACATCTTAAAATCATTCCTGTACCTTATTAAACAGAGCAGCTGCTGTGGCTGCTTGTGTACAATCAAATACCTCACAGGATTTGGTTCCTTAGTTGGAGGTTTAGGGTCAGGGTTTCATGGGACATCCCAATTAACTGGCTGAATAACATGTTCAGTACATCTATTCTATCTCTCAGTTCACTATGTAGTTTCTAGGGTCTTAAAAGCTTACATTCAGCCATCCAAGTTGCATCAGTTGGTGTCTACTTACCTGGAGCAAAAGAGGAAGAGGAAGGGTCAGGAATAGCAGGAGGAAATGCAATGTATGGCTAATTGCCCCCCTGAAAAACTGCTTCCTTTGCTTTGAGACTATCAAAACTACATGGAGTTCAGCTATCATTACTGAACATTTTGAGTAAAGATTCTATAGAAGACTTCTGATTCAAAGGTGGAAAATGCAGAACAGAACTCCACATTTTCACGGAATCCAAAGTTTCTGAAGCCAAGGAAGTTGAATGAATCCCTGAAATAATTGCCCTGAGATAATATTTAAAGTAGAAACAAGAAAATATTCTCTGAAATCTTCTTGAAACCAAACAATAGTTTAGCTTAACTAGCAAAGAATATCTGCCTTGAGCACTGTGCCTTTTAAGATCTATGTATGTGGGATCAGATTGACAACAGCAACTTGGAAGCTAAGAACTTTAGGGGACAATGAGTTTATGTTAACAGGGAGGGCAACTTGGAAAAGGGCAGCGAGAACGGTTGCACAATTTGAAGAATGTAACCTATGTCACTGAATTGTGCTTGTAGAAATTGTTGAATTGGTGTATGTTCTGCTGTATATATTCTCAACAACAGAAATAAAATGAATTATTAAAAAAAGATTAGAGAAACTAGGAATGTGTGGCCTGCAGAAAGAGACAGTAATAAAATTGTTATAAAATCTTATTCTAATTGATTTAAAAATGTAAGATATTTATTCACAATGCCCAGTGGTACATTTTACTAAGAGATAAAATGTGTAGAACCCTCTGTGTCTTAGGATGGATTTTCTAGAGAAGCAAAACCAGTAAAGTGTATAAATAGAGAGAGAGAGAGAGAGAGAGAGAGATCTATATCAAGAAAATGGCTCATAAGATTGTAGAGGCTGAAACATTCAACGTCTGTGGATCAGGATAAAGGTTTCTCCTGATTCACGTAGCTTCAGGAACTAGTAAACCTAAGATGACCAGGTTGGAGAGCAGGTCTCTTTCCTACAGGCTGTGAAAATCAATGAATCTCAAGAATGGCAGGCAAGACCACAGGTAAGCTTTTGGTTCAAGTCCCAGGAACTGGTGATTAGAACAGGAGCTAGCTGAGAATTCAGAATGAGCAAAAGCTTCCTAGCCTTACCAGAACATCCTCTTGTATTTGAATGCAGGCAACATACACAAAAGAAACTCCCTTTCAACTTGATGGCTACTCACAGCAGATCCCATCAGGGCAGTCTCAACGTACCAAATCTCAACAAGGAAGTGATCACAACATTATACAGCTGCCAAAACACTGATAATCACAGCTCAGCCAAGTGGACACACGGTCTTAACCATCATATTCTGGAAGGGTGGGGCAGAGGGTGGCAGGAAGCAAGGGTGGCCAAGGGAGAAGGGAGACAGCTGCCAAGCAGGCAGGAACTTTATAATGTGAAAGAGGTGGTTGCCTTTTCCCAGATCTCCCCCGCCATCATAAGTAGACAATAAGTCATGCAGCTGAGATTACAGTATCTTTGTTTTTTTAAATGAAATTTAACAGTGCAAGTTGCTCTACTTCACTTTTAGGTTGAAAGCAACCTAAATGACCATCAACAGATACATTGATAAATAAAGGTTTGAATGCATATGCACATTTTGAAATATTACTCAGCCATGAAGAGAAAGAGTCCAGTTCTATGCTATGACACAGATGAACCTTGAAAACATTATGCTGGGTGAAGTCAGTCAGTTACAAAAGGACAAATATTGTATAACTCCATTCCTGTGAAATATCTAGCACAGGCAAATGTACAGAAACTGAAGTTTGTTAGTGGTTACCAGAGGCAGGAAAAGGGGACCCGTTTTTTTCAGAAGTATTAAGCATCTATTAATGGTGATGGAAACTTTGACTACAGTTATGGATCATGGTTGTACAACATGATTAATGCAATTGGTGTCATTATACTGTACATATGAAAAATGTTGAATTGGCAACTGTTCATTATATATATTTTTATTGCAATAAAAAAGTTGCTTTACTTCTGAATGTAGCAAGCTTGGATTCATTTTCAGAGGATAGTCTTTGGGTTTTTCTGTGCTTTAAACTGATTAGCAAATCCACGTGAGAACTTGAAATTCCCTTTGACTATTGCCAGCTCTGACACAAGACGGGGAGAGGTAATGGACTCACAGGAAGCAGAAGCTAAGGTTTCTTACGAGAGATAAAAAGACAATTCATAAGATCACTCTGCACCACAATACTTCATGTAGTCCTTATGTACCAGTAATCAGTAGATGGCTTTCCACACCCGCAAAGCCTGGCAAATGTGGGAAAACTAGACACTGGTTACAGAACTGAGAGTAACATTTTTACTGCGTATCATTCTAAACTTTATGTTTAATGAGAGATTTGGATTCTGCCCCAATATCCTCATAAAAATGTATTCATGTGAAGAGACAATTACAGTAGTTTGCTAAGTGTTAAAACTGAAGTGTCATTTGAGCACTCTAGGATCCCAGAGGAGAGAAGGTCAGTAGTCACGTGAAGGAAGGCTGCGTTTGTACCTTCTGATCATAATGCTTTCTATGGAAAGTTAGACACATCTGAAGAGCAACAAAGGCCACCTTTTAGTTTCTACTCTATTCCTGCTAAAGGCAAACAGGTTCTAAGCGATTTTTTGATATTTAATTCAAGCCTGGAGCAGCAAGTGTTCTCTGCGTATCTGAAAATGGTACATGGAAGTAGTTTAAAAGGGCCAGTAAGGTGGGTGACTCAGGCACAGCGAGTGACCAGTGTACCAGGCAACTTGAAGTGGGGCACTTTGACAGTAGAGTCCCTTTAATTAGGCTTTAAAATTACTGAGGTAAAGTCTTGGTAAGTACATTAGTGTCCTAGAGCTGCCTTAACAAAGCACACAAACTGGTGTCTTGTAACAGCAGAAATTTATTGTTTCACAGCTCTGGAGATACGAGATTCATTCAAAACACTGTGTTGGCAGTCTTATGCTAGCTCCAGAGGCTCTGGAGGAAGATCCTTTCTTGTCTCTTCTAACTTCTGGTGGCCCCAGGTGTTCTTTGGTTTGTGGCAACGTAACTCCAATCTCTGACTGTCTTCACATGCTCATGTTTTTCTTGCATGTCTCTCTTCTTATAAGGACATCAGCCACATTAAACTAGGGCCCACAATACTCCAACATAACCTCATGCTAATGGAACAAATTACCTCCATGAGGTTGCTGTTTTCAAATAAATTTTCAAATAAAGTCAGTTTCATAGACAGCAGGGACTAGGACTTCAACGTATCTTTTAGAAGGACACAAATCAACTCATTACGGTTCTATTTGTATCTGTCTTCCTAAGTGAACACTGGACTTACGAGCTGGTAGCAGTGCTCCAAGGAGTCATGTTTTGATAACCTCTGACTGTGGATAAAACTTGTTTCTTCATGAGTAGGCTACACAAAGTGAATGGAAAGTTGCAGTTTATGGATGGAGATGACTTTGTTTTGGGAGAGTGTTTTCTGAGGCTTTCAAAACAAGTGTAAACACGTGACCTAACTTCTGCCAAGACTTTCGCTTCAGGAGAACCTAATACTGGGAGGAGATTCAAACAAGTCATTTCTTCATTTCTGTAGACCTGGATTCTAACTTTGAATCTGAAGTTGCTGATTTAACATCATTGCATTAGACATTAGGATATCAGTTTCCTAATCTGAAAAGTAGCTAAATCGGACTAGATCATAATAGTTATAATGAGCAGCTTTTCTCAGTGAGCAGAATGAAGGAGGGATTCTGGGGAACTTGGTGGATCTTTCTAAACTCACATATCGACAGTGCCACAGTGAAAAGCATTCTAAGTGGCATAGAACTGTCTGCTTAGAAACAGTGAAGTGGGTGAACAACTCTGCCATTCCTCTGGCTAAGAGATAAATCTTGGAAAAGAATGATACTTGTGAAAAAGAACAAGATAATGGAATCTGGGCTTTTACTTCTGCATTCAACGTTTCTTGTATTAGCCTTTGAAATTAGCTTTCTCACAAGAAGTGGTTTCTTAAAGAAGGTATCTTATTTGATAGAATTGGGTAGAAAATTAATGATCAGAATTTGCTGGGGCTTTTACTTCTATTTCCAGTGGGCTGTTCAAGTGAAAGCCATGTTCATATCCTGTGCTAAGTAGTTGTAACACTGACAAAAAACTGAAGAAAACTTCCCAACATAGGCAAATCGACTCTGAGATCACCTACTTTTTACAGTACCATAAAATATAGCTGTTATTGTTGTGAGCTGCCATCAAGGGGTCCCTGACTCATGACAACCCCGTGCACCATGGAGAAACAAACCACTGCCCAGTTTTGTGCTATCTCCATGACATACGGAGGGTCAGAACTTTGTGATCCATGTGGTTTTCACAGGCTGATTTTCAAAATGGATCACTAGACCTGTCTTCCTGGTTGGTCTTAGTAGAGGAGCTCCACTGCAACTCATTCAGTATCGTAGCAGCACACAAGCTTTCACGGACAGATGTGTGGTATCTGCACATGAGAGGCGCATTGACCAGGAATCAAAACTAGAGTCTCCCTTACGGAACGTAAGAATTCTACAACAGAACCAACATTGTCCCCATAGCTACGGGGTCTTGAAAACAAAAAATGCACAGCAACACCTTCGCATACTGATACCATTTCAGTTTGCGTCTCTTCTACAAAACAAAACAAAACAACAAATGATTCCAAGACTCTTAGAAAGTAATGGATTTGAAAACTGTTTTCTCAGTTTTCATTTCAGTGTGATCAGCAAATCCAAGTGTGTAATAATGATTCACGATTGGAGGGCCGTGGTTCTAATTACTAACAGTGTAGTCTAGACTAATGAAGTTTGCAGCTTAGAAGTAGACATGCTTCTTGACCAGTAGTTACAATCTACACTGGTAAGACAGGACAGTGGAGCTATGCAAAAAAGTAATCTTCTATCTGATTCCAGAAAGCTCCCATCCAAACCAGAATTTGTAATCAAGTAAAAGCAGAATGAAGAAGCAATATTGTTCTGTTTGCCTGCCTGCAAGCTGGTATCACAGTCCAATTCCAGTCTCAGCTCTGTGTTTGCAATTCTTGTGTACACTCTCTGAGTCAGAACTTGGGTCTTTTATATTAGCAAACTTTTAGGTTAATTCTCCATTTTACTTTCTACTACCTTAGTCTTTCTCTCCTTAAAGCACTTAAGGCAATTCTACTCTGACCAACAGGATCACTATCAGTCAGAACTGACACAAATGCAAGTGGTTTATTTGTTTCTTTTACTTTTCCTTTTTTCACACAATGCACTGGGTAAGTACCCAGCGGCTACTAGTCAGCAAACCCTGCCAAACCCTGCTATGTTTCTCTAGACTGTGGTTCCAGCCTATCAGTCATCTGACTAGGGCTAGTTCTAATTGAAGTTGCTGCTGACTGTCAGTGAAATGAGAAAAATAAGGGCAACGTAGATAGTTTCATGTAAAATAAAATTTATTCTTCTTAAAGGACTAGTGTTTATTCTAAAAGTATATCTTGCTTCAACTTTGGCATAGAAATGTCCTTTCTTTCGTTAAAATAAAGGAGATCATAGAAAATATTTGTTATTAAATATTCTGAGTTGAAAAAAAATATTGACAATTCTGTGGTTTATTCCCACATCCCTTATGCATTTGTAAATACTATTGGTACATAAAACTCAAAAGTTTCAGAAGGCCTGATTTAGAGGGTACAACTTGTGTTTTTTGTTTGTTTGTTTAAAACTTTGTATAAAACACACTGCCGGCTTTCTTTTTCTTTCTTTCTTTTTTTTTTTTTTTGAGTATTGTCTGAGTTTAATGAATGGAAAATCACAAATACCTACATATTGGATAGGCCATTCTCACATTGATTCTAGACTTTGCCACACGATTCACTATAGCCAAAGAGACAGTAGCAAATCTTATATAAGCAGAGATTTTAAAAGTTCTTTCGCTTGGCTGGCCCTTTTATTTCTCTTGGAACCCTGCTACTGTCATGTGAATGAGCTCGAGCCAGCCTGATGCCTATGTGGACACGTGGCCCAGTCTCTCCTGTTGCACTAGCCTACAGCTAGCCACCTGCTAAGCATGTGACTAAGGTCATCCAAGACTATTCAGTGTCCTACCAGCTAAACACATACATAAGACTGAACCCAGCACAGATTATATGAGCCTACAAAGGAACTGCTCAGCAGTACCCCAGACTAAAGAAACAAACTGGTTTCTGTTTTAAGCCACCAATTTTCGGGGTGACTTGTTATGCAGCAGCAACCCTGGTAATGTAGTGGCTACATGCCGTGTCTGCTAACCAAAAGGTCAGCAGTTCAAATCTACTATATGCTTCTTGGAAATTCTATGGAACAGTTCTACTCTGTTCTGTAGGAACGCTATGAGTCAGAGTTGACTCAACAGCAGTGGATTTTGTTTTCTTTTGTTATGCCACCATAGATAACCAATGCAGTAACACTTTATCAAGCCTTCAGCTTTTTGAAGAATGTCTGAGGTTATTTTAGACCCATAGAAATATGATAAAATCCACTAGGTAAAAATGAAATTAGACTCTTGAGATTTATGACTCATTCTCTTTCTACCTGTCTGTCTCAAAATACCTTCTTCAGAGCAGGAGCCTGGACAATGCCTGGTCTTTCGTAACTCATCAATAAACATCCTTTGAACAAATTCAATGCCTAGAGACAAGCAACAGCCCACTGGGTGTGATCTGAAGGTTGTGGATGAGGCTTTGTCTCTCCACACATCTCCTTGATTAATACTTGATATTTCAGCATCAGCAATTTTCTCTGTGCTAGAGTTGTGCTCTCTGTGAGGCCTTTTAAGATGTGAAAACATTCATGGCTTGCTTACTGCTGTCCCTTTCCTGTGAGTAGACTTATCAGACGTCTCTGTAACCGAGGAGTCAGTGTCGGGATGGGAGAGAACAGCGGGGGTGGGGCGGGGGGCAATGCTGAAAGAGATCAAAGGGGAACCACAATTAAACGGGCGCTGATTGTTCCTTGCAATATTGCTGAGTCAGCTCTGTGTACTGAGCCGAGTTCCAGCTGACGACCGAAGTGACCACTCCAAGAAGAGAAATGGAACCAGCTTGTGTTTGGAAATCTTCTCTTGATGGTAGGTATGGGCAAGTGCGTGTATATTTGAACACGTTTGTACATGCCTATGTGTGTGTCTGTCTGTCTGTGTGTGTAGAGAGAGAGGGAGAGAGAGATTCATCACCTCCAAGTATTAACATTTCCCTGGGAAGGACTCATCTGCTGCTTTGTTCCCCAAAGCAATGCTTTTGGTTATCTCTGTAGAGTGTAGATCAGCCTCCTTTTTTGGCTATGCTTTCCATTCTTAAAGTTGGTCTCTCTCTGCTTTTTCTTAAAAGGCCCTCTGCAAGTGAATAGGTTTTGCCAATATAAAGAAGTGCAGTGATGACAGCCTCAGAGGGGACAGACTGGCAGGATAGGGGGCTTGCTACTGCCAGCTTTCTTCTTTCTGAGCAGTATCCAAGTTTAATGAGTTGAAACTCCCAAGTATAATTAGCATGAGACTTAAGATACTACTTTCTGAATGCAATTGAATTTAATTTACGGCTTCAACAATTACATTAACATGTTCATTCAAATGTTTGTCTTTGTTGACTCTAAAAAGGCTCCATCTATACTAGCTGAGGAAGCGCTACCAAGACCAATGGTCACTTGTAAAGAGCTAGGCTACACCACAATCTTTCTGCTTGGATTGGAAAGTGAGTTTGTGAAATGCGATCCCCGGAAATTACCTGAAAGACTTCAGGCTTTGTGAGGTAAGAAATGTTACCAGCTTTCTAACATAGCCTTAAGCCTTACAAGAAAGCTGTTCTGTTGCTTAATACAGCAACCTAAAGCATCCTGGGGTGAAAAGTACTTAGTATAATTAAACTGCTGACTGTTCTTGAAAAGGAAAGGTAGGTTTTGTTTTAAAAGTACCAGCGGTATTTCCAAGGGACTTTGAGTTGCATCCATCTTGATAGCACGGGATATCCTGCATTCTGCCATCCTCGAATTGCTGTCATAGCAAACTAAAAGTGCTTCTGAGAGATGGTGTAATTCCATACACATGCTCCCTAGGATACCCCAGACACAGATGAAAGTAGTATCTCCCGCCCCCCTCCCACCTTCTTCAGTAAGCTACAGCCAAGCAGTAAATGAGGCAATGCTCACAAAACTGAGGCCTTCCTTCCTGGGCATTTGTAGCAAAGACTGTAGAGACCTGTGGTCTCGTCTCTATAGCTCCCAGGCCTCTTAGAGGAACTGCGAGTCTTGGTGCTGCACAGTTTCTGTCACCAGACTTCAGCTGAAACTTCTCTGCTTTTTGGCTTTCTTTATATCTGTGTTTCTCAAAACAGAATCATGAATCAATAGACCCGCTTTCAAGAACAGAATACACAGATGCCCTCTGTTGAATTACGTTATTTAAAACTCTACAAACATAAAAATATTTCTAGCTTCATAAAAACTAAACTTACAAATAAAATAGAAACAAACCCCTAAAACCAAGGACATTCAAACTAACAATATTAATTTAAAGAAATGTTTCATCTTGTTTTACAGAAACTGCATCACGTCTGTATGCAGGGCCCATTGTGGCACGTGTTCTGGTCTGTTTATCCTGTCTAGGCTAATAAGGGAAGCAGGTAAGGACTCACTCCTTGCCTCACTTTTGTATGTCAGAATCAAGGAGAATTTTTATTTCTATAGCATACTGACTCCTTGCCTCACTTTTCTATGTCAGAATCAAAGAGAATTCTTATTTCTATAGCATACTGAGGTGTTGGTCTTGAACAACTTGTGTATATGGCGTTAAGGAACCTTGATCTACTCTATCACATGGAGTTGCTATGAGTCAGAATCGATTGATGACCACAACAGTAACACATAGGACATTACTGACGTTGATGTAGGAAGTCTGTCTCTGTTCTTCCCACACTAGCCTGTGATAATCAACATCACGCTTACTTAGCAGAGAGTTTGGGTACAAGGAGAACAACTGGTGATAAAAGCTGTTGGTTGTCTTGGCAAGGGGAGCATTCCCCAGAAAGAACTCCTGCCTGAGTAAACAAGCTCCAGGCTCGAGGGTCAGGGCAGCCTTGCTATCTTCAGGGACACGGAGGAAGGTTGGGAACAGTAGTGTCTGTGTTGTAATTGTTACCATGCAAACACCCGAGGTTTGCCTACCTGCCACCCAATAAGCCAAATGCAGAGACAGGTGTGGGTGAGTGACCGAAGGCTTTATTATTTTCCATGTTGTCAGCAAAACGCGGGGGACAAACAGCATGTTTGTTCTACAGGTCAGTCCAACACCCTCAAGCAAGGTTGGATATTTAAAAGGGAAACTATGTTCAGGTGCAGGTGAGACATCAGAGAAACAATGAGAGTGGCTTGGGAGTGGCTCCCGTTTGAGAGCAAGCAGAGCAGGTTGGTATGCACATCAAAAGCTGGGGTCCCATAACTCTGTTGTCACCTAAGGCAAGGGGTCCTCGAGCTGACTCCTATAAGGTGATACGTGATTTCTGGGGCCAAGAATTTTAGAAAAAGATCAAATAGTCGGTCCTGAAAAAGTAGAAAAAGAATTAGTTCTGACTGCCCACTCCAGTTCTCTCTGTTGTTTTTAAGAAAATGACATTCTTGGTTACATAATCATGATGTTAGCTAGGATTATATGTTCTTAAGATGATGGGTCTCAACATGATCCAGATAAAGGAAAGGAAAATTTCCTGGTACATACAGCTTGAAATGAGAAAAGGCAACCGGGCAGCATCATGCAGGAAGTTGCACTCAGAGACATGGTAAGACAAAGCTGCAATTTTTGAATACATGGAGCTTATGGATTGCACAGGCCTCCTGGATACTGGTTAGTTTAAATAATTACACAGGCTTGGGACATAGGGATTACCCCTAGTTATCTGGTACCTGGAGTGATTAGAGTATGTACTGGTCCCGGAGTATGAGAGCCCAGTGAGGGAAGAGGTTGGGGTGTCAACTTAATCAGCTGCTGAAGAAGTTGGATTGATTGCATTAAGGTAGTATTTCAAGAAAAAATTCTATTACAGTGCCAGTCATAGTTTATTTTGGTTAAGCAAGCTGTAACAACAGAGATCCACCAAAAGCAATGCCACTGCATCAGCAGAGGTCTGTAACAACAAAGGCAGAAACCAGAATCAGGAATAGACTCTTTCTGCCATGAAGGAAACCTGAGGTTCCCCTGAGAATTCCTACTTTCTGTGACCTTCTCAGAATGATGATGCTCACTGACCCACACTCCGTGGACATTGGGTTGTAAGATGGAGGCTTTCTTTTTCTGAAGGCCCAATGCCACATGTGAAACGATACTGGTTTTCTCTTCAGCTCCTTGAAAGCACAGATGCCGTGTCTATAACAACATTCTCTTCCTTTTTTCTGTTGCAGACATTTACGTACTTTCTAGTGAGTCTCTCATTCACAGACTTGGCTACTTTGTTCGTTATGTCTTCCTTAGGAACTTTAGTTCTGTCAACATTTTTTTACTGATTTTGTTTGGATTCCAGTTCAGCAACTGAAACTTGCAGTTCTCAGATTGCTGTCATCAGTGGTTCTCACTACCACTGTGAAGTGAAGTGGTTACTGTGTCTGTCTTGCCATGCTCAGAGCTCTCCACCTCTCAGATCTTAACTTCCAACATCCTACTCTCTGGCAACAAATTTCTAGCCTTACCTTACTACCGCTGAACTTTCTCTTCTTCTAACTGTTTCTGAGTGCTCTAACTGACTCCATTTTAACATTTTATCTTAATTCTACATCCTTTTTAGACTAGACTTCATGATTCATTGCTTCAACCACATATTTTTCCAAAATTCTCAGTTCCTTTGGTCTATTTTTCATCTATAACACATCCCCCATGAAACACCAATCCCAAATAAAGTTAATTGTTCGAGTTCTCTTTCTTTATATTACAGAGCTCTCAGACTAGTGACACTGATTTATAACCTTAGCTTGAGTTAAAGCTTCCCTGTAATTCTTACACAACCCTCTTTCCTAGTCCCTGCTATAGTTGTTTTAAACTTGATCTCTTCTGAAATCTCTGCTCCTGCCATGTCTTCTCAGACTTATAGCAGGGAACTCAGCTCTATTTCCTTAAGAAAATGGAATCCATTCTATAGAAACTCCTTTTGTTTTCTGCTATCCAGCCTAAAACTTAGCTGTATCTGCATCCATTCTTTATTTCTTGCTTCTGGATTCAGTGGAGAAGAATTTGTACAACCCCTAGCACCTCCCTGCACCCTAACTGCAGCCCAGAACTAATTCTTCTACTTCTGTTCTAGATACAAATCTCTCATTGCCTCTTAAGAAACTTGTTCTTCAACTATCCCATTTGTTTCCTATCACTTTAGCCCTTTTATTCGTGGCATCTTTCCATGAGCATTTAAACACATTCAAGTTCATCTTACATTTGGAAATAAAAATTAAATTCCCACCTTTTTATCTAGCATCCTATGTCTGTCCTCCTCACAACCAGATCTATTGAAAGAAAGGCCCATTCACTTTGTCTTCACTTAATCAGTCGGGTTACTTTCACTTCTTAATCCATGGTCTGCTGGTTGTCATACTCACAGTTGCACTAAACCATCTCTGGCAGACTATGTTTTCCATGTTCCTTAATCCAAAGAAGACTTTTCTCATTTCATTTTACTGTCTTGATTATGGCACTTTGCACTGAAAACCACTCCTACTTGTTGAAACACTGTTTTATTCTAGTTTCTTGTGGCACTGCACTCTGCTAGTTTTATTTCTTTTTTGGCTGATATCTCTCAGTCTGCTCTTAATATATTTCTTTAACTCACAATTTCTTGGTATATTGTTTTTAATTCTTTTTCTTTTTTTGCTTTTAACTTGTGCAGTGGTAGTCTCAATAACTGCCACAATCTTAAGATGTTAAAGAGCTGTAGCGGAAACAAAGATGGATTGTAATTCCAGACAGAGGAACATCATTCAAATGTGAGTGATGCTCACCAGTTACTTCTTTTCTGGGAGCATTCAGTGATATGGGCCTACCCCATGAATTGGCCTTAGGATGGTCCACTTAGAGGTACTCTAGTAGAAGAGGAGAAGATAGTTAGGCTTTTGATGATTGTGCAAGGCTCAAATGACATATTAGTAACTTGAGGAGACCTAAAAACACGGCCTGTTTTCTTTACAGCATATTCATTCTGTTCTGGGATAGTATGCATGCAATGAATTTAAGACAATCACAGATTCTTCTGCCATTGAGTGTTCAGATCTGCATTTACTATTATTGAATTTGAACAGGACGAGTGAGTGCTTTGGCAAATAAAATACTGTGGAAGCAATGCTGTAATGGTTCTTAAGGCTAGGCTCTAAGAGATTGGCAGCTTGAGATTTCTACTTCTTAGAACCCAGACACTATGCTATGAAAATATCTAAGCAGCTCTATGAAGAAGTCCCTTTGAACAGGAATCTCAGCCAAAAGCCCCAGCTAAGCTTCCAGTCAACAGCCAGCATCAACTTGCCAGATACGTGAATAAGCCATAAATGAAGTAGATTCTTCCAAACCTGTTGATCTACTATAGCTGATGGCCCATGGGATAAACCTTATCCAAACAGAATAATCTTGAAGAAAATAAATGGCGATTGTTGCTTTAAGTAAATTTTGGGATTATTGAGCAATAGATAATAAAATAACATAGGATGGCAGAACACAATGCCAAATAATTCTAAAAGGCTCAGTGAAATCTATTATCTGAGAAGACTTAGGGAAGAAAGTTTCACTAGAAGGAGGTAGCCTGCTTCAAACACCCTTTTTTTTTTTATCCTCCTCAAGACATTTAGTAATTACTAGATTTCAGAGCTCTTAGGGAAAGCTGGAAGAGAAGTGAAGCACTAGAGGGAAAAGATAGAGGCAAAAGAGTTAAATTCAAAACTTTGTAAATACAGATTTAAATCTCTTGTAGTCTCTAAAAGCTAGAAAGACAAAAAACACCAGTTTCTTAATAATAATAGAAGAAAAGTCAGAGAAGATTGCTCAGAGAAGATTGTGATAATATGTATCAGCTTAGTCTATGATTGGGTTAGGTGACTACTCCATTAGCTTGTCCATGTAATAGGAAAAGCACTGGTAAAAGATACCATCTGGAACTTCTATGAAGATTTTATGAATAATGTCCAGCATGTAACAGAAAGTTAGTAGACTAGTAGAGAAACAAGAATGTATGAACTACATTCAGGATAAAGTAACAACAGTAGAAGGAAAGTCACAGAGAACCAGAAACTGATGTAAAGATGAGAACTTTAAAAGCTAATGTGATTAATCTACTAAAGGAAATAAAGGGAATGATGTACAGAAATGAATAAAAATTAATAATTTCAATAAAGTGTTGCAATTTATAAAAATAATCAATGGATATTTCAGAACTCTAAAACAGCATTTCAAATTAAGATCTTATTTGATGAGCTTAAAATCAGAGTAGAAACAGCAAAAGACAAGGCTGATGAACTCAAAGATGAATCAGTATGAAACAAACTGAAGCACAGAAGGGGAGTTAAAAAAAAAAGAAAAAATGGAGAAAACAGAGAATAAGTGGACTTTTGTTCACAGTCAGAAGTACTCTCTCTCGCTCTTTCTCTCTCTCTCTCACACACACACTCACATACATGCACACACATACATACACACACATTATCAAAATCTGAAAGAAGATAGGTCCAGTAGGTAATTGTTGAGAGTCCTCTAAAGTCCAATAACCTAGAATAAATACAAATAAACTACCTTAGGCATACCACAAACTGCTAAACAAAACAAGATTAAGAAATAAAAGAAAGGAAAAAGTCTTAAATCAACCTCAGAAAAAAGAAGAGACATCATCTTCAAATGAGTAAAAATAAGACTTACAGATGACTTTTCTACAGAAGACATGGAATCCATGAGAAAATAGAATGACATCTTTAAGATACAAGGTAAAAAAAAAAAGAGAAACTTCTACCAGAAATTATCAGTACAGTGGCACTCAAAGTAGAAGACAAAAACAAAGTCATTTTTAGGCAAGCAAAAGTTGAGACAATTTTTACCAGATATGTGAAGAAAAATGATTGCACATGGAAGCACAGACCTAAAGAAAGAATAAAGAACACTTTACAGCCAAAAAAAAAAAAAAAAAAAAAAGAAACAGTGCCATTGAGTCAAGTCTGACTCATAGTAACCCTATAGACAGAGTAGAACTGCAAATAGAGTTACCAAGGAGCACCTGGTGAATTTGAACTGCCAACCAACCTTCTGGTTGGCACCTAAGCACTACTCCAGCAGGGTTTCCAAAGAATACTTAGAAATGGTAAATATATCAGCAACTGTAAGCAAATATTGATGGAAGAAAGCAAAATTGAGAAAAATATCTTGTGCTTTATGACATATGTAGAAGTAAATTATACTATGTAAAGGGTGTGGAAGTAATTAGAGATAAGCTTGCAAATTTCTTGCATTTGTTTGAGGAGTAATAAAAATACTAATTCAAGTTGGATTGTAATTGGCTTGGTTGTAATAAGTCAACACCAAAAGTTATGTAGCAGTTTAAAACTAAATAATAAAGGGGAGGGGGAAATAAAGAATAATAAATGTATATGTTCAACTGTTCCAGAAGGTGGATTAAAGGAATAAAAACTAGGCAGTAAAAACTGTGGAGAAATGGAGTTGAGTCAACTCCAGAAAACTGATATTTGAATAAACTGTTAAATTAGATCACCACATGCTTGCCTATGTGAATCTAGGGGCTGCCCCAGTTATACCTATATGGTCAAAAGTGACAAATGCTTATCTGCATTTACTGGATGGGAATCTGCAAATGCAACTTGCACTCACTTCTGCTGCACTCCAAGAAGTCATAGCACTCTGCCCTACCTATTTGAATTTCCTCACCTGAAACTAGACTGCCTCGGTGTTGTCCAAAATCACAATGTAGGGCATTGTCCTATATAAGTAAATTTATTTTGAAGACTATGTATTCTCTCCCTTCCCTTCATCAGAAGCCATTTCACTATTGGGTCATGCCCCTTGCCAAGAAAGTCTCCTTCCTTAATGCATAACTAAGTAAATAATAAACATTAATATTACTTGAAACTGCTGTTCCTGGTGTGATATGTATTAAATCCTATTCCTTAAAAGAGGAGGAACATGCACGTCCAGCAAACAGTGATATATCACTGTAACATGAATAAGAAAACAACAAACAAGACAGTAGACTTAAATCTACCAATACCAGTAATCACACTATCAGCTCAGTAGGAGGAAGATGTGGTTGTCCAGTTCTGTAAAGATTTACAGTCTTGGAAATCCTATGGGATCACCATAAGTCTGAATCATCTCAATGTCAGTGGGTTCAGAGTAGCTCCTTATAGCCCTCCAATTCTCTCATGTTTCAGGAAAATTATAAAACATTCATCAAAACTCTGGTTCAATTCTTTGACTGAGAATGCCAGGGCACCATGATGAAATCATTCTTCTACAGATTTTAGAACTATATATTCAGCTTTCTATTTGATATCTCCACAGAGGATTCCTTAGGTTTCTGGAATTCCATATATTCAAAAGTATCAGTTTCTAAAGCCCTGAAACCAAACCTCCTTCACTATTCCCTACCTAAACTGTCACACCCCAAAAATGAGGTGGATGCTCAGCGTCTACTTCTGATCAATACCCTACCCACTTTTCCTCCAATAAATGACACAATGCTGCCAATTTTATCTCTATGTTTTTCAGGCCTAGCCCTTTCTCTCGATTCTCTTGCCACTGCCCACCTTCAGTTCACTGTAGCAACATTCACCAAAATTGTTTTCCCTTTCTCTGTTTTTGTTCTCCTCTCAATCTGTTTTCCACCGTTTTTCCTCAACAAAATTATCTTCATCTGTCTGGTCAACATATAGTTCTTGGCCTAAATTCTCTTTCCCTAGGGAGTCTTTGTGGGTTCAATTACTGCCTGTGTGAGATAACACAAAAACTAGCATGCCTAGCCCAGACCATGCTTCTGAATCCAAAATCACATACTTCTATCTTTAGTTAGGAAACCCTGGTGGCATAGTGGTTAAGTGATATGGCTGGCAACCAAAAGGTTGGTGGTTCAAACCCACCAGTGCTCCTTGGAAACTCAATGGGGCAGTTCTATTCTATATTTTAGAGTCACTATGAGTCAGAATCACCTTGACAGCAGTGGACTTTTTCTTCTTTTTTTGGTTTATTTAATATACTTTCTCTGATGTCTCAAAAGTACCTTAAGCTTGAAATACGGAACACCAAATTCATGATCTTCATCAAACACTGTCTTTTTTCCAGTGTTCATTATCAAAGAATGGCACGAGCAACTTCCCAGTTGTGGAAATCAGAAACTTAATCCTCTTTTGCTTCACCTCCATGTTTAAACTATATCATCAAATCCTATGAGTTTTTACCTTCTAAATAACTCTTTTGTTATTTTTTCTAGTTTTTTTTTTTTCTTTTCTGATACAACCACACTGGCCCCTTTCAATCCTTCTTGTACAACATATTCCTTCCCCTCAGGTCTTTACATATGCTGTCATCTAACTGGAACAATCTTTTTCCTCATTAAAGCTCCTTCAGATGTCAGTGTAAAAGTTACTTCTTCAAGGAAGCCTTCCTGTGTCCTCTTAGACTGTCAAATTCTCAACCACATATTCTCTTTTACGTAATTGTATACAGGCAGTACTTGACTTACAACAGGGTTCCATTCCAACAACTACATCATAAATTAGTTTTAATGTAAGTTGAGTACATCTTTTACATATTTATTTATTCATTACAGTAAATGAATATAACTTGTAACATCTATCAGCTGTCTCACCTATGATAAACCCTCACTCCCCCTTGCCCTAGTAGCCATCAAAGTTATTTTCTTCTGTAGATAATTCTATTTTAAGTGCTGATAACAGGGGTCTCATACAATATTTGTCCTTTTGACACTGATTTCACTCAGCACATGTTGTGAGATGTTTTCTAAACTCTAGATTGTTTTTTATCATACCTTAGTGTTCCACTGAGTACATATACCTTAGTTTGTTTACCCATTCCTCTGTTGATGGACATCTGGGTTGATTCCATCTTTCAGCGATTGTGGACTGTGCTGCAACAAGCATTCGTGTACATGTCTGTGTTTATATGACAGCATTTGTTTCTGAAGGATAAATTCCAAGCAGTGGAATTACATGATCAAATGATATATCTATTTTCAGAATTTTAAGGAAGCACCAGATTGCTTTCCAAAGAGGTTGTACCAATTTGCAATCCCATCAGCAGTGTAAGAGAGTTCCAGTTTCTCCACAGCCTCTCCAGCATCTGTTGTTTTGTGTTTTGGGGATCATGGACAACCTTGTAGGGGTGAAATGGTATCTCACTGCAGTTTTGATTTGGATTTGTCTGATAGATAATAATAGTGAGCATTTTCTTGTTTGTCCTTTGGCTGCCTGGATGTCCTCTCTCAGAAATTGTTTGCCCATCTCCTTTGCTTGTTGCTTAACTGGGTTATTTACATTTTTCTTGTTGGTATTTTGCAGAATCTTGTAGATTATGGAGATTAGACAATGATCTGACACGTCGTTGCCAAGTATTTTTTGCCATTCTGTAGGTGGTCTTTTAAATCTTTTCATAATGTCTATGGATGAGCAAAAGTGTTTGATTCTTACTAATTCCCATTTATCTATTTTCTCTTCTGTTAATCATGCTTTGATTGTTAGATTTTGAAGTCTAAGTTGTGTGTTAGAACATCCATCGCTGATCCTGTTTTCTCTTACATGACCTTTATTGTTTTAGGTTTGATATTTAGGTCTTTGATCCATTTAGAGTTAGTTTTAGTATAAAGTGTAAGATACAGGTCTTGTTTCATTTTTTTGCAGATAGACATCCAATTTTGCCAGCACCATTTGTTAAAGAGACTGTTTTTACCCCAGTTTACAATCTTAGGGCTTGCCTTTGTCAAATAGCAATTGTTCATAAGAGGATGATGGCATCTCTGGGATCTCTGCTCTATGCTATTTGCCTATATGTCTCTTTTTGAACCTGTAACAGGCTGTTTTGACTACTGTGGTGGTGTAGTAGTTTCTAAGGTTGGGTAGTATGAGGCCTCCCACTGTGTTCCTCTCCTTCAGTAGTTCTTTACTTGTCTGGGGTTTCTTCCCTTTCCAAATGAAGTTGGTGATTTGTTTCTCCAGCTCATTAAAAAATGTGACTGGAATTTATATTGTGATTGTATTGTATAAGTAGATTGCTTTCGGCAAAACAGGCATTTTCACAATGTTGTCTTCCTATCCGTGAGTCAGGTACATTTCTCCAATTTTGTGAGTCTTTTTTGGTTTCTTGCAGTAAGGCCTTGAGGTTCTCTCTGTATATGTCTCTTATTTCTCTAGTTAGATTTATTCCTAGATATTTTATCTTCTTGCAGGCTAGAATAAATGGTATTGATTTGGTGATTTCTTGTTTGATGAACTCCTTGTTGGTATAAAGGAATCCTACTCATTTACTTATGTTTATCTTGCATCCCAATACTTTGCTGAACTCCTCTATTGGTTCCAGTCGTTTACTTATGGATTCCTTAAGATTTCCTGTATATACAATCATATCATCTGCAAATAGGGAGATTTTTACTTTTTCATTGTTGATACAGATGTCCTGTATTTCTTTGTCTTGTCTAATTGCTCTAGCTAGAACTTCTAGTCCAATGTTGAGTAGGAGAGGTGAGAGTGGGCATCCTTGTCTAGTTTCTGTTCTAAAGAGTAATTCTTTTAGTACTTCACCATTTGGGACAATGAAGACAGCTGGCTTTGCATAGATGCCCCTTATTGTGTTGAGGAATTTCACCTCTGTTCCTATTTTTTTGAGAGTTTTTAGCATGAATGGGTGTTGGACTTTATCAAATGCCTTTTCTACATCAACTGACAATCAAATGATACTTGTCTTTTGTGTTATTTAAGTGGTTGATCACATTAATTGTTTTTCTGATGTTGAACCATCCTTGCATCCCTAGAATGAAACCAACTTGATCATGATGATTTTTTTTTTAATAATATGCTGTTGTGTTCTTTTGGTAAGGATTTTGTTGAAGATTTTTGCATCTATATTCATGAGTGATGTTGATCTGTAATTTTCTTTTTTAGTGGGACCTTTCCCTGGCTTTGGTATTAGGATTATGCTGGCTTCATAGAATGAATTTGCAAGTATTTTTTCCCTTTCTGAAGTGTGAAACAGACTCAGTAGTAGTTAACTCTTCTCTACAAATTTCATAGAATTCTCTGGTGAAGCCATCTGGGCCAGCACTTTTTTTGGTTGGCAGTTTTTGGTGACTTTTTCAGTCTTTTCTTTAGGATAGATTTATTAAATTGATCTGCTTCTCCTTGTGATAATGTTGGTGGGTGATATGAATCTAGAAATTTGTCTATTTCATCTACATTTTCAAACCTGTTAGAGTACAGCCTTTTGTAGTATCCTGTTATGATATTTTTTATTTCAGCTAGGCCTGTTGTAACACCTCCCATTTCATTTCTTAATCAGGTTATTTGTATCTTCTGCTGTTTTTCTTTTGTAAGTTTAGCCAATGGTTTATCAACTTTGTTAATCTTTTCAAAGAACCAGCTTTTGGTTTTGTTAGTTTTTTCAATTCTCTAATTTGTTTAGTTCTGCTTTAATCTTTACTATCTCTTGTCTTCTGCTGCCTGAGGGGTTCCTCTGTTGCTCTCTTTCTACTTGCTCAAGCTCTAGGGTTAATTCTTTAATTTGGGCCCTTTCTTCTTCCCAGAGGTGTGCAATTATAGAGACAAATTGACCTGTGAACACTGTTTTGGCTGTATCCTCTAGGTTCTGGTAGGATGTGTTTTCATTCTCATTTGATTCCATACATTTCTTTATTTTGTCCAAGTTGGATCCAACTCGATGGCACTTGGCACTTGGCTAGTCCTTGATTTCTTCTATAACTTAAGGCTGTTTGAGCAAAGTGTTGTTCAGTTTCCAGAAGTCTGAATTCCCACTTAAAATTTTTCTGCTGTTGATTTCAACTCTTATGGCTTTATGGTCCGAGAACATGCTTTGCACTAATTCAGTGGTTTGAATTTTGCTGAGACTTACTTTATGTTTTAACACATGATCTATTCTGTAAAATATTCCATGTGCATTGGAGAAGAAGGTGTGCTTATCCATTGATGGGTAAAAAGATCTGTATATGTCAATAAGGTCAAGTTGTTTGATTGTTGCAACATGATCTTCCCGTGTCTTTACCGAGCTTCTTTCTGGATGATCTATTCATAAATGAAGGAGGGTATTGAATTCTCCAACTATTATTGTGGAATTATCTATCTCATTTTTCAATGTTGTCAGTGTTTTTTCAGTGTATTTAGATGCTCTGGTATTGGGTGAATAAATATTTAATATTGTTAAGTCTTGGTTGAGTGTTGAAACTTTCAGCAATAAATAGTGACCATCCTTGTCCACAATAGTGGATTTCACATTAAAATCTATTATCTGAAATTTGTATTGCCACACTGGCTCTTCTTTGTATGTTGTTAGCTTGGTATATGTTATTCCATCCTTTAATTTTCAGTTTGTTCATATCTTTGAGTCAAAGGTATGTTTCCTGTGAGCAACATATAGACAGGCCATGACTTTTGATCCAGGATGTCATTTTCTGTCCCTTTATTGGAGCATTCAGACTGTTTACATTCAGCATAGTTATTAATAGGTGTATGTTTAGTGCCATCATTTTGATATAATTATTTTTATGTTGATGTTTTCTATATTGCTCTTAATATTCTTTATTGGTTGAATTTTCAGTGTTGGTTCTGTGTTTGTTGAGACTCCTGCATTAGATTTCTTATTCTGATATGTTGCATTGTTATTTTGCTTTGCAGCTACATCTGTGATCCTCCTTGACACACTAAGATTAGACCCTATGTTAACTTATGCACAACTTTTTAACTTCCACTCTATCTGAAAGGACTGTAATTACTGTAGTATATCCCTCATTTTAGTGTGATGGTGTCATAGTTTTCGTGATATGATCACTGATTACCTTCTTTTAATACTGTAGCTTTGATTGAGTTTTGTGATGTCTCTGAGTAGGATTCTGGATGCTGTGTCCTACATTGCCACCTTAAATATACATTTAATGGTTTTGTTTTTCTATGCAAAGAGCTTCTTTCAGTATTTCATGTAGTTTTGGTTTAGTTTTTACACAGTCTGTAAGCTTCTCTTTATCTGTGAATGAATTTCACCATCATATTCGGTAGACATTTCGCAGGATATATACTTTTTAGTTGCAAGCTTTTTTCTCCTTCAGCGTTTTGCATGTGTCATCCCACTGCCTCCATGCCAACATCATTTCTGCTAAGAAGTCAGACAAAAGTCTACAGGGTTTTCCTCTGAGTGTTAGCTTTGCTTTGAGCCTTGCTGCCTTTAAAAGCATCTGTTTATGCTTCATTTTATCAAGCTTGATTATAATATGTCTTGGTGTCTTTCTTTTGGGTCTTATTTTTGCAGTGTTTGATAAACATTTTAGATACTTATGTTCTCTTTGTTCACAATATCAGCAAAGTTTTCTGTCAACATCTCTACAGCAATGATCTCTGTATTGTCATCTCTTCCCCCTTGTTCAGGAATTTCAATTAAACGTAAACTATTCTTCATAATAGAGTCCCACATGTTTTTTAATGATTCTTCATTTTTCTTATTTCTTTTCTCTGATTTCTGCTCATAAATGCTGGTGTCAGTTGCTCTATCCTCAAGGTCCCTACGTCTAACTTTCATATCCTCATTTCTACTCTTTTGGCTTTAGATTGAATTGTCTAACTGTGCAATTTTGCTATTGATCTGCTGTGTTTCAGATCATTGACGTTCTATCAGTTCAAATAGCTTACTTAATTTTTAATTTTGTTCTTCTGCATTTTACTTAATCTCTAGAAGGGTTCTCTATATAATTCTTTTTGTAGTCAGCCTCCAGTAGTTTCAGAAAGGCTTCTTCATCTGGGATTTTTTTGAATCTTTATTTTGAGAGTTTCCTGGAGTCAAGCTGGAATGCTTCTTTAAATGATTAACTATGGTCTTTCGTCTGCTAACCATCCTCAACAGGAACTGAGATGTAGTTCTAAGAGGGGAGTTGGTCGCCAGTTGTCTCTATATACTCTAGTGATTTTCCTCAGGTGGACTCTCTGGAGTGGAAGTCTGTCCCTATTGGGTGACAAAGACACCATCCTACTTAAGGAGATACCAGGTCAGAGAAGGGTGGGGGAAAACTTGCTGGGTCTCTCAACAGACAGTTATTTAGACAAATACATAGGCCTCTCAACTGTAAAAGTGAACTTCACTTCTCTGGAGAGAGCTGTCCCAGGTGCTGAAAAATGGAAAACTCGCAAACTAGGAACTATCGAAAGCGCTGCCGAAAGCAGTCAGGCTGTCGGGAGCAGCAGACCCTGCCTTCTAGCTGATAATTAAAGTATATTACTGGATGTTTGCAGAAGCTATAGTTCTCTAGTACAGGGAAATAGCAGAAGCCAAGGTCAGATGGTGCTGACTCATCTTTGAGAGGGAAGCATTAGTCTGATACTGGTGCCTAGTCAAATATGCCAGGTCGTAGGGCTCCCCAAATGTCCAGTGCTCCACACAAATATCCTCCCAAGCCTTAGTTCTCAGACGGAATTGAGGAGGCTTGTCTAGTCCACCATCTTTTAGCTATCTCCTTTTCTTTCTTTTTTTAAGTGTTCATTATTGTGCCTTTTATTACAGTATCTTTATTTGTCTTTGGATGTTGAAAACATTGCACATAAACTTACAGATATGTTTTAATACATACACAGTGGTTTAAAAATATACAAGTTAAAAAAATTAGTTGAACAGTGAAGAAGAACTGAACATCAACATTCTTGTCAGTTTCAGTAATAACTTCATTTATGAAAGGTTCTGGACTATCCCTGGAAATAGGGATGTCATTTCTAATCAGAAAATTGTGGCAGTTGTCTGTATGGTCTGCCTTTTTTTTTCCTTTATGTGTTTTGCAGTAACACCTCACTTCTTCCCCAATCTGTCTATTGACTTTAGTGAAGCAATCAGCATTTGAGTCTACAAACAAGAAACTAAAGTTTATGGTTTGGTTTAGAAAAACACTCCAGATAATCATTTCGGTGTATTTTTTTTCATTTTTTGATTGTGATTAAATGAAAATTTGCAGTCCAAGTGAATTATCCATATAAGATCCCATGTACCCGCCTCTCTGCAAATCTATCTTCTCTCCTCACCCTGTGACAGCACACTCTTCTTTTCCACTCTTCCAGTATCCACTCAACCAGCACTTGCCACCTGCTCTCCACCTTCTCCTCTCCACTTTAAAAAGAAACCAGTAGGACAGCCTCATATATACATTTAACCATAAAGTACATATACCACATGCATCACTCAGTGTCCCCACATACAGTCTGTTCCTTGTCTGAAGTGTTGGTTTCCATATTAGTTTCAGCTCTGGGTTATCGGCAAGAGAAGGGTCAAGTTCTCAGGAACCTCCAGGTTGTTGAACCATAAATTCTGGTATTTTAACAGAGTTCTTGATCTGCAGACTTTATCTCATGCTATGGCAAAAACTCTACGTGTTTATCTTATCAGGGTTGTCTTGGGTGGTGGCCAGGCACCATCTAGCTCTTCTGGGCTCATGTTGATGTAATCTCCCAATCATATAGAACCTTCTTTCTCCTGGGTTCCATTTTCCTCTTGCCTTTGATGTTCTCTGTTGTGTTTCTTGTTTTGATGCGTAGCATTATTAGTTTGCTTTGTGGCTACCCTAGTATTTCCCTGTAATGCTCTAAGTTTAAACCAGTCTTTAACTTTTTTTTCTCTTTGACTTCATCTGAAAGGTCTATGAATACCATGATATGTCCCTGTTTACAGGGTAATGTCATAATTTTTATGCTGAGATCTCTGTTTCCATAATTTTTATATTTTAGCTTTGACTGAGCTTTGTGACTTCTGTAACCAAGCAATACTCTGGATGCTGTGTTCTGGATTGCATCCTTGAGTGTATATCTGGTTTTATTGATTTTCTAATTGAAGAACTTCCTTCAGTATTTCTTGTAATTTTGACTTGGTTTTTGTGAAGTCTCTAAGCTTCTGGTTATCTTGAAATGTTCTAATTTCACCATCATATTTAAGAGAAAGTTTTGCAGGATATATAATTCTTGGTTGGAAGTTTTCTTCCTTCTTGGCTTTGTGTGTGTCATCCCACTGCCTTCTTGCCAACATGATTTGATGTGAACTATCAGAAGTCAGTCTAAAAGACTCTTCTTTGTAGGTTAGTTTTGGTTTAAGCCTAGCTGCCTTTAACAGAGCTCTTTATGTTCCATTTTGTTAATCTTGATTGTAATATGTCTTGATGTCTTTCGTTTGGGATCTGTGTTTTTTGGAGTTTGTTGAGCATCTTGGATAAATATTTTCTTGTCTTTGATGTGAGGGAAGTTTTCTGACAGCATCTTTTCAATAATTCTTTCTGTATTCTCTGATGTCCATCTCTGTTCTGGTACTCTATTCATAAATTGTTCTTCTTGATAGTTTCACACACAACTCTCAATGATTCTTAATTTTTCTTCATTCTTTTATCTGATTTCTCCTCTTACATGCTGGTACCAGTTGCTTTAACTTTAGTTTCCCTAATTCTGCATTCCATTTCCTCAATTCTGCTTCTTTGGCTTTCAACTGAATTGCCTAACTGTGTGATTTTATTTTTGACCTGCTGAACTTCAGACTGTTGTTGTTTAGCAATTCATGTGGCTTGTTTAATTTTTCATTTTGTTTTGCTACATTTTGTCTGATCTCCAGCCTAAGATCTAGAAGTGCTCTATACATAATTTTTTTGTATTCTACTACTGATAATTTCAGGAATGCTTCTTCATCTGGAAAATTTTTATTATTTTGGAAGTTTTCTGGAGCCATGGTGGTCTGTTTCTTTAAATCAATAGAGACTGAGTGTTGTTTCCAAACCATCAGAAAGCTGCTGTTTTGTAGATGTAGTGCTTGCCTGGTGGAGTGGAGGTTTACTTCTACCCTTCTCTTTGTTTGCCTCCTGAGTCCCAGGGCAAAGCTCATGGCACACATGTGCAATCCCAGTTCTGGTCCAGGTAGTGACCAGAATGGTGTAGCTCTGAGATGGGAGGAGGGAAAGGTGCTGCTGAAGTCAGCTGCCAGCTGCTGTGGTGTTCTCTAGGTACAGCTATCTTAAGCACAGCTTCTCTGTTGAGAGAGATGCTGTCCACTCAGGTGCTGCTGCTTAGTGTGGCAGTCAGCACCAGCTGACAAAGATGGCATCAGTACCTGTGCAGCCTTTCAGTTGCCAAGCCAGCAGAAGTGAGACATTTTGTGTTACTGTCTTGCTTCTGACAAAGGTTGGTGTTTCCTTACCATTGTCCAATCTGATCTTGTAGCTTTCTGCCTGATCTTGTGGCTCTGAAAGTGTCCATTTTGTTCCATTAAGTTGCATTTCTAGGCGTTAGGTGTTAGAGTGAATCAAAGAGACATGTAATTAGTCCACCATCTGGGCTCCGCCTCGTATTTTTTTTTCTCTATGAAGTCTGCCTATTAAGTTTGCAAAGACATTCTAGAAAAGGCACCATGTACCTCAGTGCTGAATATCACTATGGTCACCTTCAAAATACCCCCTTGGGAATCTATGCACTGATGTCAATGCCTAGTCTACCCTTCAAAGCAATTTTGAAACTTTTTTTCTGGAATGGCCATCAGAGCTGTCATCATATTAACCTTGATGTCCTGAGTGTCATCAAAATGTCTTCCTTTCAATATTTCATTAGCCTTCACATAAAGAACAAAATCATTAGGGGCCAGATCAGGTGAGTCGGTAGGTTGTTCCAATGCAGTTATTTGTTTACTGGCTGAAAGCTCTCTCACAGTATTCTGTGAGCTGGTGCATTATTGGGGTGCAAGAGACATGAGTTATTGGTGAAACATTTAGGTCATTTTCATCTAGTTTTTTCACACAGTGCTTTGAACACTTCCAAATAATAAGGTTGGTTATCTATTTGTCCAGTTGGTATAAATTCATAATGAACAATCCCTCTGATATCAAAAAGGGTTAGCAACATCATTTTTGAGTCTTGATTCGGACTGGAGAAATTTTATGGTCATGGAGAATTGGCTGACTTCCATTGTGCATGATGATACTTTGTTTCACAGTTGTATTACTATACCCATGTTTCATCACTAGTGATAACATGGCCCAAAACATAATCTTGCATCTCCATAAGCTCTTGCCAAGCTTCAACCCTCCTTTGCTTTTGTTCATTGGTGAGCTCCTTCAGGACCATTTTTTGCACACACTTTTCTCATGCCAATATTTACAGCTCAAATTTTCCTGTTCTCTATCAATATTTACTTGGTATGCTATGCTTCACACAGTCCGCTGATGATTTCGACTCACAATTCAATGAATTTTTGCAGTACTTTCATCAGTTCTGCTCATTTCTGGCCACCCTGACCTCTCATCAGTGATTCTTTCTCTCCTCTTGGGAAAACATTTAATCCATATGTACACAGCTGTTTTCTTCATGGCATTACTTCCATAAACTTGGAGCAGCAGATCCCTGATTTCACTTCATAATTTCACTCTTGTCAAGTTTAACAAGAAATTTAATGTTTGTTGCTCTCTTTCAAGCCCCAACATCCTTGTGACAGCACACAAAATCATGCAAGACACCATCACACATCAACATGAACACAACTGTGAGACACTGATATACCAAGCTTATGAAACTTTACCAAGTTATTTGCACAGTGCTGCCAATGCAAGTGCACGGTGGCAAGTTCACAAACTCAATTGTCAGACCTCTTACCTCTTTTCTTCTTCCTAATAACTTTTTTCTTTTTCATCATGTTTTTCCTTTTTAACATCCACTAAGTCATGATCTGTCAATTCTCCTTCTTCATAATCTATGAGCTGTTCTGCATTAGTAATATCAAGTTCAAAATTTAGTGTTCTTTTGGTATAGACAATTTTTCCATTGGTCATACTATGTTGATCAAATGCTTGGAGTATTTTCACATAACTCAGCAGTTTTTTCCAAAATCCCCTGCATGCATTTTCCTGTGGCTTCCTCCCGGAAAGATGAAACACTCTGGATATACTGAAGAATATTATGATTTTCCCATAAGTTACATAATGTTACTGTACCTCCATTTGTTACAGGCATTACTGGAGCAAATGTTGTCTGTAGGTAATATGTCTTGAGGTGGCGATTGCACCTTGATCCATAGGCTAGATCATAGCTGTTGTTTGGGGAAGTAGATATGCCACTTTCACATCTTGATTTAGATTATCTACATGAGAACAAGGTCTTAGGGCATTATAAAGTAGCAACAGAATCCAGAAAGAGATGTTTTCAAAGCAGTAAACATGCACTTTTGGGAAGAAAAAATTTAAAACAGTTTGCAAATAACACACTCATCATCTAGACCTTGGAATTACTTGTATAGTAGACCAACATCTTATTTTTTCAATAGTTTTGAATGCCTGAGAGTTTTCAGAATGGTAAAAAGAAAAGTTCTTAATTTAAATCCAGCAGCATTTCCTCCAAGCTGCAGCAACATGTGGTTATAAGTGTAGTTTGTGGTAACTTGAATGTATTGTAAGTTGGGACTGCTTGTACACCCATGTAATTAAGTACCCTTTGTAGCACTTACTTAGCATGCACATTTATATTCCCTTGTTCTGTATTTGATTAAGTTCAGCCAATCACTTTTAGTTTTCAGGTTTCACGAAGGCAAAGAGTGTGAGTTTTTGTCAACTATTGCACTCTTGGTGTGAAACACAGTATTTGATACAAAGCAGAGTAGGTGTTTACTATACAATCACAAAATGAATTGTAATAATGTTTTGTATAGTTAGCTGTTTAATATTTGTCTTCTCTCCATAAAGGGAGAGAAGTTGTTTTTTTTTTTTTTTTTTATCTTAAGGGTATACAAAAACGCAAACCAAAAGAAAACCCCACTGTCGTCTAGTCAATTCTAACTTACAGTGATCCTATAGGACAGAGTAGAACTGCCCCATAGAACTGTCCCCACATAAGGTTTCCAAGGAGCACCAGGTAGATTCAAACTGCCCACGCTTCGTTAGCAGCTGAGCTGTTAACTGCTGAGTCACCAGGGTCCCTCTAAGGGTACAGGGCTAAGTGTTTGATCCTCTTTAAATACATGCTGAATTAATTAACTAATAGGAATAATGAGTACATGCATAGAAACTGTGGAAAACATTAAAAGGAGTTCAGGAAGTAAGCTTAAATTGAAATGTGGCTTTCAAAGTCAGCAACCAAACGGCCAGAGTACTTCCTGGCAATGACTGCCACCTCTCTGAAATCCCTTTGTATTTTAGTCATGTACTGAGTTTTTTAAGGAGCCCTGGTGGTACAATGGTTAAGCACTTGGCTGCTTCCTGAAAGATTGGCAGTTTGAATGCACCAGCCTCTCCACAAGCTGCTTCCATAAAGATTGTAGCACTGGAAAACCTGTGGAGGCTTTTCTATTCTGTCCTCTAGGATCACTACGAGCCAGAATCATCTTGAAGGTACAACTTACGTCATCTAGTAGCTTCATAATTTGGGCTTCTTGACAGAGCCAAGAGGATACACATCTGAAGGTGGCAGAATGTTTTCATTATACCTGCCAGTCACACACCTTTTGGGCAGCCACTTTCTCTACCCAGCAATACCATCAGCTCTGACTGGGAAAAGTTCTAATGTAGGTTATACTGCGATCCCTCTCTACACAGCATTTACAAGTTCAGTTGACTGTGAAAGCTGGCATGGGAGAAAAAGATAAAGGCAGACAAGATGAAGAAGGAATAAACCAAGCACTGATAGAGATGGAGTTCTGAGAGAATGTAGGAAATGCCGTTCTATCTGCCTTGTCTGGTAAATACTTGGGAGTAGAGCTCAAGGTCTGGTCATATATGGATCTCTGGATTTTGTTTTGCTTTGATTTTGGCTTTTGTTGTTATTGTCTTCTTTTTATTCTTAACAAAAAACTGTTTCCTTGTCCCAAATGTAAGAAAATTAAGCTTGGTGGTAGAATAATATTTCTCAAGGTTTCATTGTTGTTGTTCATTTTCTTTCTTTTTTTTAAATATATACAACCTGCTTTTTGGAAACTGTAACCTCCCTCCGGAAACTTGGTGGTCCAGTGGTTAAAGTGCTCAGTTGCTGACCAAATCCATCACTTGTTCCATCAGAGAAAGATGCAGTAGTCTGCTTCCATAAAGATTATAGTCTTGGAAACCACATGGGGCAGTTCTACTCTGTCCTATAGGGTCACTGTGAGTCAGAATTGCAGTGGAATTTTTTGTTTATACCCTCCCCAATATCTTGCCCAGACTGATAGGTCCTTCCAGGTTGTGTCTCTTGAGCTGAAAATTGTTTGATATCTATCTTGTAGATTTTGTGTTAGAATGTTTTTAAACTTCTTATGTAGTATTCTTATATAACCAATATTAATTTCACTCCCCTCCCCGGTATAGTCCAGTCTTTCTCAGTTACATAAAATAAGCCAAAAGGAAGATTTGCTTTATGTGCTTGAGGTACCATGTTACCCACCCACTACAATCGAGTCTATTCCAACTCATAGTGATCCTATGGGCCAAAGTAGAACTGCTAACCTAGAGTTTCCAAGAAGTATCTAGCAGATTTGAACTGCTGACCTTTTGGTTAGCAGACACAGCACTTAACCACCATGCCATCAGGGGTTCCAGTATACTACAGAGTGAGCAATAATTGAAGGAAGATAGACCCCAAGGATGACTTGATGAGCCAGCCATTCCCTACTTCTATCTACTGGTTCTTCCCTAAAGTGTCTGCATTATAATGTGCTATGGTGACATACGTTACGGTCCTTAGCATAAACTTTTAAAATTTAATGCTTTTGTTTAGTTTGCTTTTTATGAACAACCAAGAGTCGCAAATACGGATGGAAACAATATAAAAGTAACACAGAGGGAGAAAATCCAAGGTTTCGATGATTTTCACCTTTGTAGGTTCTATAGAGTGTTTGCATTTCTTGTGCACTTTGCTCATATTTCTGATGGTAGGCCATCCTGAGTCTTCTTCTCTTCCCAGCTGAATGGAAAGCCACATGCTAACTGCTTCCTCCATGACAGTCGGGTGCCCATGGACAATCTTCATTTTCATGCACTTGGAAATGATCTTTTTTTGAGATTTTCCTTATACTCATTAAACCATTATCATTGGTTTTGTCCCCTAATGGACTAGAAATCAGAACTGGTAAGCTTTTATAGAAAACCAAACATACTGCTGTCAAGTCAATTCCAACTGTAATGACACTATAGAACACAATAGGACTGCCACCATAGAGGTTTCAAGGAGCCCCTGGTGGATTTGAACTGCTGATATGTTGGCTAGCAGCTGTGCCACATAACCACCATGCTACAAGGGTTTCTGCTTTTATAGAAGAAGGGTGAAAACCTGAAGAGAGAGATAAGACAGTGTTCCCTAAATTGCAGTGTTGGAGCAATAAATAACACTGAGTCACCTAGAGATTGAAAAGACCCTGTTTTTTAAATTCCCTGCCCATTCTTCTAATTAATCAAAGAGAAATCCTCATTTTAGTGTGGCTACAGAGTCCTTAACACTTTGGTAAACCTTGCTAATCCCCCATTAAAGCCAAGAAGGGAGAGTCTGAGGTTCAGCGAAGACAAAAGTGTTACTAAGATCTTTTCCTTTCATATTTATTGTTGTGGTTACCACGTGCAAGTGGCCAGTAGTTTTAGACTTGTTCATTCATTCAACTAAAGTAGGATATTCACTTTGTGCTAGACTGAATTTTAGGTACTAGGGACCCTTTGGTTAAAAAATATTGTTTCTGCTCTTGTGGAAGTCACAATATAGTAATAAAACATGTTTCCTTAAATTACACTTGTTTCAGAAAGTTGTTTAATTAAAGAAAACAATTATAGCTGATTCACAGATATGACAGAAATACAAAGTGGAATTTGTACAGTAGAAACTGGGAGACCCTGAAGCAAGTAAGTTGTGTAATAGACAGCTTTCATCAAGTCGACTCCAATACATGGCAACTTTATGTACAACAGAATGAAATGTTGCCCAGTGCTGCATCGTTCTTACAACTGCCAGAATGCTTGCGTCCACTGTTGCTGCTGCCATGCCGGTCTCTCACTGAGGCTTTCCTTCACCCTCACTGGTCCTCTTCACCAAAAACAATGTCTTTCTCCAATGATCCTGTCTGATGATGTGGACAAAGCACTCAAGTCAGACATTGTTCTATTGTTTAATTTTCAGTAGACTACTAGGCCTTTCCTCCTAGTCTATTTTACTTTGGAAGCACCTCAGAAACATGACAACCATGGGTGATGCTGCTGGTATTTGAAATAACAGTGGCATAGCTTTCAGCATCATGGCAACTTACAAACCACCAAAATACGGCACACTGACTGATATAAACAAAACAGAACACCAAACTCATCCCCGTTGAGTCAATTCCATCTTGTAGTGGCCCTATTTTGACAGAGTTGAGCTGCCCTGTGGGTTTCTCTGCAATGGCTGGTAGATTTAAACAGCCAACTTTTTGGGTAGCAACTGGGCTCTTAAACACTGAGCCACCAAGTGTCCTTGTCAATATTAATCTCTTTCCTTTCTCCTTTAGATAATGCAAAATTTATTCTGTGCTTACTATTTTTCCACCACTGCTCCTCACACGAAGGATACTCACAAGAAAGTTACACTTTCTATTCTGAAAGTGCTTGCAAATAAGGAAGAGACAGATCTTAACATTTGCCATATAATGTATAAGCCTTGGAATAAACACTCAACTCCTCCTAGTGGTCCATGGGCACCTTCCTGCTGTTAAAGCCCACAAATCATGTGAAAGCAGACTTGGCAAAAGGTGATTAGAACAGGACAGCTAGATATGAGACATGGTGTTGGGAAATCAGGCTGGGACATTCACACTAAGAGAGCCTTGTGTACCATTCTAAGAATTACAAAAATTCTTCTGAAGATATCAGAAAAGACTAGTGGGAATTAAACAGAAGGATAATATAACTTGAAGGGCTTTTAGAAAAATTGCTGTAAGTGGCAGCACACATTAGAAAGAAGATCAATATTAACTGGACTTCCACGTAATGTCAATCCCCCTCCAATCTTAACCCAATGTTGCAAGGACAGACTAGCAGGGGCAGGGGTCCGGGGACCATGATCTCAGGGGATACTGAGGCCAATTTGCATAATTACCCTATTGCTAAGAGAGTCTTATGCACCCCATACTGGTGAGTGGCGTCTGGGGTCTTAAAAACTAGCATGCTGCCATCTGAGGTACACCAAATGGTTCCGACTCAGCAGAACAGACGATCACCAAGGACAAAAACGACATGGGGGAAAGAGAACCCAGAAGACAGAGAGACCCATGTGAGTGGTGTGACTACATCAACATGGGACAGGAGGAACCAGATAGTGCCTGGCCACCACCAGTGACAGCCATCATGGGGCTCACAATGTCGAGTCTCACTGGTAACACGAGAATAAAAAGGGGTGCACCATGAGAGCTCCACTAAAAGACCACAACTGATGGTCCAGGGGCCTCAGAGTTCCCCTGGGAGTATGGCCCCTTGTCCTGATGCTGCCCCTATTCATAAATCATTACTGAGGTCAACTGTTCAGACAGGCATTGATCAGACTCAGAGACACAGAATGACCACATCCTGTGTGCACTTTGTGGTTCTATGCATCTATAGGTTGTCATCCTGCTGACCTCTTAGTGCAGGAGGGGAGGGGGTAGAGAGATGGGGACAGGAGATTGTTAGGAGGGCATGACATGTATAGAATGGACAGGAGGAGTACGCTGTCACCAGGCAGGGAGAGCAGTGGGAGCTGCACATAGACGGGCATGCAAATTTAAATTGGACTGTACACTTTCACTCAATCACAATAAATAAAAAAAAGAAAGATTTCTCTAGCCATTTCTCTTCCAATTTTTCATTAAAATTCAAATGTATCAATGATTTCTGAAATTAGTGAGAACTAGAACAAAAAAAATAACTTTTCTGAACTTCCTGCTCCTCCCCAATAAAGCAGTTGTCTCTTTCTCCATCTTTAGGCTCTTGAAGAGCGTGCCCAAGATCTTCCAAACTTAATGTGGGCTTTGAAGTATCACAGCTACTTGAGTGCAACTGCAGACCACCTCAGAGCTCCATATCTTTGCCTTTGCAGAATCTCTCTATATTGTTGTCTCATTGAATTTCCAGAAAAAATCCTACCAGGCAACAAGGACATGTAAATCTATTCTCCTTCTATGTGTGAGGAAACACACCGCCTTAAGGTGGTAGAGCTTGTTCTCAACCCTAACTGCAGTGGGAATACTCTTACTGCCACACCACAGGGCAGCTGAAGATAAGCAAACATTTCCCACTTGGTACTCTGAGCTTCGTGACTTCTTTGTTCACACTGAGTCTTTCACAGTGTTGTGTGATAGAGGCCCCAGCCCTTTGGTGGGGTGGTGACTTCCTCTATTTGCTGTCTTTATTTTTTTTATTATGACTGAGTGAAAATGTACATTCACGTATAAATTTACATGCCCACCTATATGCAGCTTCCACTGTTTTCCCTGTCCGGTGACTGCACACTATTCCTCTCTGCTCCATACGTGTCTCATCCTCCCAACAGTCTCCTTTCCCCTCCTCTCCACCCACTCTCCTTCCTCCATCCAGAGGTCAGCAGGATGATATCCTATAGATGCATAGAACCATAAAGCATCCAACATATGGTCACTCTGCATTGCCAAGTCCAATCCATTCGTGTCTGAAGAGTGGAGCTTCGTTATGATTTATGGGCAAGGGCAGCATCAGGGCTGGGAGCCTGCTCCCAGGGGAACCCCCTTTGCTCTCTTGGTGACTGCAGTTTATGATTCCACTCCTAGGTCCACATTATGTTTTTTAAAAAGTACTTTCATTTCAAATGATTTTTTACAGCTATTTTTCATACAGCTTTCCAGTGGTTTTAGTGATAATGTTAAAACATGGTTATAAAACATCTGTAGTTTCTACGTGTGATTTGGTTATGAAGTGCTTTTTGAAGCCTCTTTATATTCCATTAAAGTTGCAGCATGTACCATGCACCTGGTAGGGTGCCTGCTTTTTCCTAATTTTTTCCTGTTATTTTCCCTTCTCTACAAAACAGATTATTACTATACTAAATGCCTTGAGCAAAACTTAATTCACTCCACTGATTCACATCTGTAGAACCAGCATTGGTGGGGACAGCCATTTGAAATGAAATAAGAACTGACATTTACACAGTTTTAAAAACAGAAAAAGAGAGAGAGAGAAACAGAGACAGAGAGAGAGAGGAAAGAGCTGACATCCCTCTCTCAGTGTGAAGAAATTAAGATGGTTTAATTATCTCACCTGGCTTTCGCTATCCCATTTATATTTGTTCACTACTGTTTCCTTTACAGAGACGGTGGAATAGCACAGGATCTGATGTTATCATTTATGTTTTCCTCTTTAGGAAAGTTAAAGAGCCCCAGTTTAAAAAATAAGACCATAATTCAAAACGCTCATAGATGTGTGATCATAGGAGCTGAGGCTTCAGGTGATATGCTCAGTCGTGGATGCCTGCCAATAATAACTGAGGACTCAGGCCTAAACGTGTTACACTTTTTTGAATAAAGTAAATGGGTTTCTAATGTGATCTGGATGTGAATGGAAGATGCAGTTATTGAAGGTATCAGTGATACATCACGGAGCTTAATCTCAGATGCATCCTCCTGCCAGGACCAATTGCATACTCACAGAAGGGGGGTGTTGGCAGCATGGCTGTTTCTTTTAGTTGATGCAAATATATTCACGTACCAGCACAAAGACTTGATTTCTGCTTCTTGGCCTTTATTCTAAGATGATGGCTGGCACCAGTTTAATATTTGCTGTGCCCTGTTCTGAACAACTCTCTGACCTGAGTGGGAGCAAGCGAAGGAGCTTTCCAATAGGGATTTTTCTCTCGTAATTGCTGCACACCTCAATATCCTCCTGTGACAAAGCCTTGAGCATGGACTATAGTAAAAGGACTCTTGGAGAAGGAGGGAGTAAATAATATGTTGAAAAGGGTATCCAATCTATGCAACTAGACACTATTATTCCAACCCCTGGGGAGAGAGCAGTGGTGTTGCTGTGCATCAGCAGGAGTTGGGTGCGCAGCTAGGAGAGAAGCACGGTGCCAGTCGTTAGAGAAGACACATAGACCACCTGGAGGGCAAAGCCAAAGGGGCCCTGCAATCGCACCCCACACTCTGCTCATTAGCTTCTACAGGATCTGAGTCTCTGCTGCTTCTTTTGTTCAGTAGCTATGTAAGCACAGAGAAAAAAGTAGTGAGGGAAAGATGGCAGATGTATCAGCATTTGAAATGACTGGGCTAGGGAGATGGCAATGAATGTCTCATCCTGAACCCTGCCAGAGACCAAAGAGCAGACAAAAGGAAAACAAGATGACTTCTTGTAAGGGTGCTGTAGATTCAGTTGTGTTCCTCCCCAATGCCTGTTGAATCCTAACTGCTCTACCTGTGGATGTAAGCCTGTTTGGGAGTAGGGTTTTCTTTGCTGTGTTAATGAGGTTATGTCATTGTCTGGAAACTGTGGTTGTGTAGCAGTTAAGTGCTATGGCTGCTAACCGTAGGGTCAGCAGTTCACATCTGCCAGGCACTCCTTGGACGCTCTGTGGAGGAGTTCTGCTCTGTCCTGTAGGGTCTCCATGAGTTGGAATCCGCTGCTTGGCAGTGGGCTTGGTTTTTGGTTTAAGTCGTTGAGTAGAATGTCCTAACTCTAGTAACTTTTATATTATCAAACGAGCAAACTAGACACATAAACAAAGTGGAGGAAAAATAAATGTCACTTGAGAATCAGCAAGGATCTGAGGAACACTGGGGCTGCAGAATCTGAAAGAGGCAAGGATCTGACAAATCCCAGAGCTGACAGAAAGTAAGCCTCCCTGCTTAAGTCAGAATTCTAGCCTCCCGATCTGGGAGAGAGTTTTCATTCTTTAAAGCCACCCACCGGTGACATTTCTGTTACACCAGTACTAGCTAACTAAGAAGAGACCCTAGATGGCACAAACAGATAATCACTCAGCTGTTAACTGAAAGACTGGCAGTTCAAATCCATCCAGAGGCACCTAGAAAGAAAAGCCTGGTGACCTACTTCTGAAAAACATCAATCCTTGAAAACCATTTAGAGCACAGTTCTACTCTGAAATATGTAGGGTCACTATGAGTCAGAGTCAACTCGGTGGCAACTGTTAAAACTGGTTGCTACGACCAAGTGGCAAGCCATATACCTAGTACCTGAAACAAAAGGACTGGGCATTCAGGTCATTCTGGTTTATCACTGGTTATTGGAGGAAATGAGGACCCCCTCACTGTGGTCATGATACTCTCCGCATTGTCAAGGAACACCCATAGGAGTGCTGAAACCTTGCCTTCCTCTGGGAGTCATCAAGGAAAAATCAAAGAAATGACTTTCATTCTGATCCTTGTAACTGAAGGCCCCATTGATCAGAATAAGTGAGGAACAAATACATTAGTAGCCACATCAAATGGCTTTCGGAAGACCAAGATTTGACCCACGGAACTGAATGATCATTACAAGCTGTAATCAGTAAAACTAAATTTTGCAGTAAATGAGATGCTTGTGATCCTAGCCTCACTCAGTGATGCTGTATCCACATGGATATGATACGGAAGGAAGAGAAAAAATCTACCCTGCACAATGATACTCCTGGGACTGACGGAGACAATTCTCCATGTAAGTCTGCATAGGTTCAAGGCAGGTTTTGTTTGACTTTAGCGGGCACTGTTCATGCTGGTAACCTTGCATGATGTGATGAGCCAACTGAGCCAATTTATGGAATCTGGGCAGTTGCCCCTGGCTTTTGGCTAAAGTCAGGGACGTGCAAATTTGGCCGGCTGTGGAGAGCTGGGGTGTTTGTGTCTCTGTTATCAGAGGCAATGCAGGTAAACAATGTGAATAAATAAAATGCAAATCAAATGAATTGTCATGATCAGGATACCCTCCCAGAGTCCATTTGAAGCAAATTCAATGCTACCAAATTCCAAGGTTGAATATCTTAAGAACTTTGTGGATTCTGTCCAGAGGAAAGTAATGAGTATTGTCTAGAAAGCATTTGAGGCAGACAAGGAGCTCATCTTTGTGAGAATAGGCTACACAATTCAATCACTCTCAATATTGTTTTCTTACAAACATGTATTTATTTCTATATCTTTCATAAAATTATGAAAAATTTCAACTTGAACAAAGGGAACTTCCCTGTTTTTCCACTGCATTCCCCTTGACTTCTAATTGCTGGCATCCAGGATGAAAAACAAGAGGGCAGTGGGTATCCAGGGATCAATTTCCTATCTTCCGTACTGGAGATCTGGGTTCAATTCCTGAAGAAAACAACTAGAGTGCAGCTGCCACCATCTGTCACTGGAGGCTTGCATGTTGCTATAATTCCAAACAGGTTTCAGTAGAGCTTCTAGACTAAGACTAGGAAGAAAGACTTACCAATCTACTTCCAAAAAAGTCAGTCAATGAAAACGCCATGGAGCACGAGGGTCAGTCTCATTGCACATAAGGTCACCGTGAGTCGGGGGCTGACTTGACAGCAGTTAAGAACAGTAACGAGATGCTAGAGAAAGTATGCACAGTAAAATGGGTGATAGAGAAAAGTTGCACCTTCTAAGCAAGCAGGAGTTTGATGGACTCCTAACTCCCGCGCTGTGTGCTGTTAAAAGGATCAGATCAAAAGTCATTTCTTTGATTTTCCTTTGATGACACCAAAGGAAGGCAAGGTTTCAGCACTCCTATGAGTGTTCCTTGACAATGCAGAGAGTATCATGACTGCAGTGAGGCTGTTCTCATTTCTTCCAGTAACCAGTGATCAGCCAGAAGGAGCTGAATGACCATTACCCAAAAAATTTCCCCAGTCCTCTACAGTCAGTTCTTTGCATCTCCAGTCCTAAACCAATTACAATCTCAAGAGAAAGCAAAATTCAGTGAACTTGGATGTAAGAGCATTTTAGCGTTTAAGCTGACCTTAGTGGTAGGTGGTCCCCTGCTCCACCTCTGCAGATGCCTCTCAGAGAAGAAGCTCGCACCACCACAGTGTCCAGGGTGGCCATCCGCCCACACGCCTTTGACAGCTCAAGTCATTAGAAACATTTGCCTTCTGCTGAGTCTCCATCGGCTTTGTTGTACCTCCCACCTCTTCTTAGAGGAAACAGATTTTAAAATGCCTGTGTCCTGGAGCAAGTAGAACTCAGATAAAAATACTGTATGTGTCAAATTCAGATAAAAGTTTGTTGTGTATTCTGGAGTAGCAGTCAAAACAAACATGTCTGATGAATTCTTGTACATATGAACTTGGTCAGAGCTAATGTAAACATTCTATAAACTTGAACCACATGAAGTTAACCATTTTGTAGGTCACAAATGGTTGACAACCAGCAACTTGACATGCTTTCAGCCATAAGGTAATGGCTATGAACATGGACTTTGGAGCCATTTTTGGCACTTAGCAGCTGCGTGATCTTGGGCAAGTTACTAGATACTCTATACCTTAATTTCCTGACCTAAAATAGTATTTGTTTCATATTATTTATCTTTTTCTCAGCATTTGTGAAAAAATGAATGAGTTAATTCATATAAAACATTTAAAAGGATTCTTGGGACATAGTTATCATTATTCATTCCCTCTCATAAGATTGTGCTGGTCCCAGTTAAATATGTTACCTTGGAAAAGTAAGGCCCACGTGGGGTGAGGTGGGGTGAAGAGACTAGAAATGAGACCTGTGCCCAAGAGCTAGTGTTCACAACGGGCTTCAAATGTAGACTTTGGTCATCTTCCCTAAATGAGTTTAAACACCTAATCACACAAAAGCACCGACAAGATTTGTGAATTGAAAACACTGAGTTATTAATTACTAACATTTAAATGTATCACAATACTTAGAAGTTTTTTGGTAATTGTTGTTTTTTAATAATATATATAAAACCTCAAGACAAAATAAAAATATATAATTGGCTAAGTCTCCTCAGTCTCAGAGAGACCCTAGGGAAAGATAACAGTTAAAAACCCTTAACTCCTGTATTTTTCATGTGGAAAATATTAAAGGAGAATATTACTTTTAGGATAAAACTAGCAGAGTCTTTCTTTGCTAGACTGCTTGGCTTTCACAAACAGGTTATCTCTACCTCCAGCTCAGTGACATGTTCAAGAGTTTCAGGGACTGTGGCCCATGGACACCACTGAGGAGCTTGTATCCCTGCCCATGACAAAAAGAACAATCTTGAGTTCATTGCAGTACTTTTATTAAAGGCACTTTTGAGTGAAATAACATCTAGGAGATAATAACTGAAGATCACATACAACTTCACTTCTCCGATGTTCTAAATCCAGCCTTGGATTAAGATGGTTTAGTAAAGAACTACTTATTTACTCAGTATTTTCCAAAGAATTGCTTCACCGAGTTGTACTTACAATGGGTCAAGAGAAGAAACAGTGCAGTGAAAGTCTTGTTGGGCCTTCTATAGTGATATTATTGCTCTTTCAAGTGGAGTTCACTTTATACTCAGAGAGAAATTCATGTTTGATCTTACAAACAGAACTACTTTATTTTTAATTAATAAACTTCCATTTTCAAGAAGCCCGTTAGAAACGTTAAAAGTAAATATGTATTCCATTAAATAAGAGTAGATTTGCCTTACTCTTATTCAAGGTTCCATTTTATGTTCTCATTATTATTTTACTTCCTTTTATTTTTTAAATCAGTTTTATTGAGGTATGATTTATATATAACAACATACATCTATTTTTAACTGTAAAATTCAGTGTTGAAAAACATATAAAGTTGTTTCACCACCACCACAGTTGTATTATATAAAATATTTTCATTACCCAAAAAATTTGCCCAGTGCTTTGCAGTCAGTTCTCTGCATGTCCAGTCCTAAACCAACTACACCATTGCTTTCAAGTCAATTCTAACTCATAGCAGCTCTATAGAACAGAGTAGAATTGCCACACAGGGTTTCCAAGGAGTGGCTGGAGGATTCAAACCACTGACTCTCAATTAGCAGCTGAGCTCTTAGCCATTGCACCATCTCCAGGGGGTAAGAAACCACTAACTTACTATTATAAGTCTGCCTTTTCTGTGATTTTGTATGAAAGAAATCATACAAAATATGATCTTTTTTATCTGACCTCCTTTATTCATAATCACTTTGAGGTTCATCTGTGTTGGACAGTATGTCAGTAGTACATTTTATTGTTTTGCTGAGTAGTAATTCCATTATGTACATATATAGATATGCCAAAATTTAGATGGAGTCAATTGAATGAAATTGTCTCCATCTAAATTTTTATGACAATTGACTCCATTAAATGGAGTCATAAGTAAGGTTACTGTGAACATGAAATTACATGTCATTGTATCAACATGTATTTTTTAACTGCCTTAATAACTAGGCATGGGATTGTTGGATATTACAGCAAGTACAAATCTAACTTTTTAAGAAGCTGTCTGTTTTATTTTTATTTTTTTCCTTTGAAAAGTGGTCGTACTGTGTTGTACCATACCAGCAGTATATAATTATTCCATTGGGTCTACCTCCTTGCCAGCGCTTGAAATTGTCAGTCTTCTTAATTTTAGCTATTCTAGTATGTCTTTGGTAGTATTTTACTGTGGTTTGAGTTTCTCAATGGCTATTGATATTAAACATACTTTTAATTTTCCATCTAGATATAATTTTTTGTAAAATATCTGTTCAAATAGATTGCAAATTTTTAATTGGATTATTTGTCTTATTATTACTGAGTTGTAAGAACTCATTATATATTCTGCATATATTCCAAACACTTATTTTTCAAAAATTTTCCCCCAATCTGTCCTGCCTTCCCATGGTCTTTACACTGGTTTTTTCTCTTCTTTTTCTCCTAATTCACTTCTTCATTTTATTTTTTAAAATAGTATTTTACTGTTTTTTTGTGAATGTTTACACTGCTAGTTAGGCTTCCATTTGACAATTTCCACAAAAATTGCAAGTGACATTTAATACATTTTCCTCAATGTACCAATGTTGTCTTTAACTGTGCTCTGTTTGTTCCATTTTTAGCAACATCTTTTCAAAAGCAAAAACTTTTAATTTTAATAGTCTTATTTATCATTTTTTTTTCTCTTCTTGATTTTTACATGCTATTTCAGTTAGCATGTGAACGTTAAAAGTTACAAAGCTAGGTCATATTCTCATCTCTAAATTTTATAATTTTTAATTTTATGTTTAGATCTGTGATCCATTTTTAGTTAATCTTTGTATGTGGTGTGAGATAACTGTTAAAGATCATATTTTTGCACATGGGTACCTAATTGCTCAGTGTCATTTATTTTTCATTTTGGTTGAGTGAAAGTGTACAATCCAATTTAAATGTGCATGCCCACCTGTCTCCAGCTCTTTCTGCTCTCTTTGCCTGCTGACAGCACCCTCCTTTCCATTCTATACATGTCATATCCTCTTAACAATCTCCTTTCTCCACTTCTCCACCCTCTCCACCCACTTCTACTAAGAGACCGGTAGGACAACATCCTACAGATGCATGGAACCATCAAGTGCACACAAAATATGGTCCCTGAATCCAATCCATTCCTGTCTGAAGAGTTGACCTCGGTGATGGTTTGTGATCAGGTGTAGCATTAGGTCTAGGGACCGTGCTCCCAGGGGAGCTCTCAGGCCTTCAGACCATCAATTGTAGTCTTTTAGTGCAATGCTTACGGTGCTCTCCTTTTTTTTCTCATGTTGCCACTGGGACTCAACGTTGTGACCCCATTACAGCTGTCATTGGTGGTGGCCGGGCACCATCTAGTTCCTCTGGTAACATGTTGATACAGTCACCCATTCATGTGGGTCTTTCTGTCTTCTGGCTTCTTTTACCCTCATGTCATTATCCCCCTTGATAATAATCTGTTCCAACTGAGTTAGGACCATTGGGTGTACCTCAGATGGCGACTTGCTAGCTTTTAAGACCCAAGATGCTGCTCACCAACACTGGGTGCAAAACACTCTCTTAACAACAAGCTAGTTATGACAATTGACCTCGATGTTCCCTGAGAGCTTGGTCCCTAGACCACCAACTCTGCTACTCTATCCTTTCAATACTGGGTTAGGATTGGAAGAGTTTTCAGGTTATATTGAAGCCCAATTAAATTGATACTCTTTTTAATGTGTGCTGTCACTGCTTTCACCCAATCAAATTTATATCAAGTATCTAATCTGTAACCAAACCTCTTCCTCCCCTCCACTGCAGCCACCAAAGAGTCTTTTCTTGTGAACACTAGTCTGGTTTTATGTCCTTATAGTAGGGGTCTCATAAAATATTTATACTTGTGCCACTGACTAATTTCATTCAACATAATGTCTCCCAGTTGAAACCAGGTTATGAGACACTTCCTAAAATCATCATTGTTCTTTATCATTGCATACTGTTCCATTGAGAATATATACCATAATTTCTTTATCCATTCATCTGTTGTTGGGCATCTGGGTTGATTCCATCTTTTTGCTATTGTGGGCTGTACTGCAATAAACATTCTTGTGCATGTATTTGTTTGTGTGACTGCCCTTGCTTCTATATGATACATTCCAAGCAGTGGGATTACTGGGTCAAATGTTATATCTATTTTTATCTTTTTAAGGAAGTGCCAGATTGCTTTCCAAAGTGATTGTACCATTTGGCAACCCCACCAGGAGTGCAGGAGAGTTCCAATTTCTTCACAGCCACTCCAGCATTTGTTGTTTTGTGTTGTTTTGAACATGGTCAACCTTGTTGGGGTGAGATGGCATCTCATCGTTGTTTTGATTTAGATTTCTTTGATAGCTAATGATCATGAGCATTTCTGCATGTGTCTTCTCGCTGCCTGGATATCCTCTTTAGTGAAGTGTCTGTCCATCTCCTTTGCCCAGAGCTTAATTGAGTTATTTTCCCTTTTCTTGTTGATATTTTGCTGTACCATGTAGATTATGGAGATCAGGCGTTGGTCTGACATACTTGCCAATATTTTTTACCATTCTGTAGTTGGTCTTTTAATTCTCTGGATAAACTATTTGGATGAGCAAAAGTGTTTGCTTCTTAGTAGTTCCCATTTATGTATTTTCTCTTTTCTTGATTGTGCTTTGTTTGTCATATTTTGAAGTCAGTCTAAGTTGCATATTAAAATTTCCGTTGTTGATCTTATTTTTTATTGGATAATCGTTATCATTTTAGGTTTGATATTTAGGTCTTTTATCCAATTTGAGTTGGTTTTTGTGTAAGGTGTGAGATATGAGTCTTGTTTAAATTTTTTGCAGATGGCTATCCAATTTTGCCAGCACTATTTCTTCGAGAGATTGTTTTTACCCCAGTTTACAATCTTAGGGCCTTTGTCAAATATCATCTGTTCATAGGAGGATGGTGGCAGCTGAGGATGGGGTCTCAACTCTGTTCCATTGGTCTGTATGTCTATTTTTTGTACCAGTACCAGGCTGTTTTGACTACTCTGGCAGTGTAATAGCGTCTAAAGTCAGGTAGTGAGAGGCCAGCTATTGTGTTCTTCTGCAGTAGTGCTTTCCTTATCTGGGGTTTCTGCCCTTTCCACACAAAGTTGGCAACTTGTTTCTCTATCTCATTAAAAAATCACTGGAATTTGTATTGGTATTGCATTGTCTTTGTAGATCACTTTGGGCAAAATAGACACTTTCACAATGTTAAGTCTTCCTATCCGTAAGCAGGGTACTTTTCTCCATTTATGTAAGTCTCTCTTAGTTACTTGCAGTAAGTTCTTGTAGTTCTCTTTGTGTAGGTCTCTTATTTCTCTAGTTGGATTGATTCCTAGATATTTTACCTACTTGGGGCTATAGTAAATGGTATTGATTGGTGATTCATTTTTTAACGATCTCTTTGTTAGTATAAAGGAATCCTACTGATTCACTTATATTTATCCTATATCCTGAATCTTTACTGAAATCTTCTATTAGGCTAAGTAGTTTAGTTGTGGATTCTTTAATATTCTCTACATATACAGTCATATCATCTCCAAATAGGGAGATTTTACTTGTTCTTTGCTGATATGGACACCTTTTATTTCTTTGTCTTTCTAGCACGATGTTGAATAGGAGAGGTGAAAGTGGGCATCTTTGTCTTGTTCCCATTCTCAAGGGGAGTTCTTTCAGTCTGTCTCCATTCAGGTTGATGTGGGCAGTTGGCTTTGTGTAGATAGCCCTTATTGCCTTGAGGAATTTGCCTTCTATTCCTATTTTGCTGAGAGCCTTTAGCAAGAATGGTTATTGGGCTTTGTCAAATGCCTTTTCTGCATCAATTGGTAAGATCTGGTGACTATTCTGTTATTTATGTGGTTAATCACAATTGTTTTTCTGATGTTGAGCCAGCCCTGCATCCCAGGTATGAATCCCACTTGGTCATGATGAATTGTTTTTTTGATATGTTGTTGAATTCTATTGGCAAGGACTTTGTTGAAGATTTTTGCAGGTAGGTTCATGAGTAGTATGTGTCTGTTGTTCTCCTTTTGCGGGACATCTTTCTCTGGCTTTGGTATGAGGGTGATGCTGGCTTCATAGAATGAAATTGGAAGTGTTCCATCTCTTTCTATGCTATGAAACAGTCTGAGTTGTTTTGGAGTTAACACTTCTCTAAAAGCTTGGTAGAACTCTGCAGTGAAGCCATCTCATCCAGGGATTTTTTTGGTTGGTATTATTTGGATGACTTTTTCAGTCTCTTTCTTTGTAATGGGTTTATTAAGTTGTTCTAGTTCTCCTCGTGATAATTTTGGTAGGTTATAAGAATTTAGGAATTTGTCCATTTCCTCTAGGTTTTCAAATCTGTTAGAGTACAGTCTTTTGTAGTATTCTCTTATGACACTTTTGATTTCAGTTGGGTTTGCTGTGACATCTCCCATCTCCTTTATTACTTCAGTTATTTGTTTCCTTTCTTGTTTTTCTTTAGTAAGTTTAGCCAATGGCTTGTGAATTTGGTTATCTTCTCAGAAAACCAGCTATTGTCCTTACCAATTTTTTCAATTGTCAGTCTATTCTCTAATTCATTTAGTTCTGCTCTAATCTTTATCATCTGTTTTCTTCTGGTCCCCAAGGGGTTCCTCTGTTGCTTTCTTTCTACTTATGCAAGCTGTAACATTAATTCTTTAGTTTGGGACCTCTCTTCTTTCCAGATGTGTGCATTTATAGAGTTAAACTGACCTCTGAGCACTGCTGTGGCTGTATCCCATAGGGTCTGGTAGGAAGTGTTTTCATTCTCACTTGAATCCATAAATTTCTGTATTTCATCCTTGATGTCTTCTACAACCCTTGGTTTTTTGAGCAAGCTATTGTTAAGTTTCTGTGAGTTACAGTTTCTATCTATGTTGTTTCTGCTACTAATGTTGACTTTTACAGCTTTATGATCCAAGAAGATGCTTTGTGGAAAGTCAATGGTTTTGATTTTGTTCAGATTTGCTTTATGTCCTAATATATGTTCTATGCTGAAAAATGTTCCATGTGTACTGGAGAAGAAGATGTAGTTATGTGCTGATGGATAGAAGTGTCTGTGTATGTCAATGAGGTCTAACTGGTTAATTGTGGCAATAAGATCTTCTGTGTCTTTACTGAGCTTTTTTCCAGAAGATCTGTCCAATACTGTAAGTGGAGTGTTGAAGTCTCCCACTATTATTTTGGAGTGATCTATCTCATTTTACAATATAGTCATTATTCTTTTGATGTTATAGAGATGCTCTAGTATTGGGTGCATAGCTATTTAATACTGTTATGTCCTGTTGGTGTATTGAACCTTTCAGCTATAAATAGTGAGCATCAGTGTCCACAATGGTAGATTTTACATTAAAATCTACTTTGTCAGAGATTAGTATTGCCACACCTGCTCTTCTTTGTATATTGTTAGCTTGGTATATACTATTCCATGCTTTAATTTTCATATTGTTCATATCTTTAAGTCTAAGATGAGTTTCTTGTAAGCTACATATATAAGGGGTGTGACTTTTGATCCAAGAAGTCACTCCTTGTGTTTTTACGAGAGTGTTCAGTCTGTTTAAACTCAGTGTAATTATTGAGAAGTTTGTGTTTAGTGCTATCATTTTGATGTATTTATTTTTGTGTTGTTTTCTCTGCTGCTTTTAATATTCTGTTCTGGGTCATTTGTCTTTACGGGTTGATTTTCCATCCTATTTCAGTGTTGGTTTTGTGTTTGTTGAGACTCCTGTGTTGTGTTTCCTGTTTTGATATGCCACATCTTTATTGTGCTCTGTGACTATCCTTATGATCCCCCTTAATAATCTAAGTTTATACCCAATTGTAACTTATATGTGTCTTATTAACTTCCTCTCCATCTGGAAGGACTGTAACTACTGTATTATATTCTTCTTTTTAATGTGATGATATCATAGTTTTCATGATATGATCACGGGATCCCTTCTTTTAATGTTATAGCTTTGAGTTTTGTGCCTTCCCTAACTTAAGAGGTTTCTGGATGTAGCGTCCTGAATTGCTTCCTTAAGTATACACTTAATGGTTTTGTTTTTCTAAGCAAAGACTTCTTTTAGTATTTCTTGTCTTTGGTTTGATTTGGTTTTTACAAAGTCTCTAAGTTTCTGTTTATCTGTGAATGTCATAATTTCATCTTCATATTTGAAAGACAGTTTCGCAGGATGTATAATTCTTGGTTGGAAGTTTTCCTTCTTCAAGGCTTTGAATTTGTCATCCCACTGCCTCCATGTCAACATCATTTTTGCAGAGAAGTCAGACAAAAGCCTACAGGATTTCCCTCTGAAAGTTAGCTTTGCTTTGAGTCTCAGTGCTTGTTTCCCTTTGTCAAGCTTGATTATAATATGTCTTGATGTCTTTCTTTTGGGGTCTACTTTATGTGACATTCAATACACATCTTGTATATCTGTTCTCTTCTTTCATAATTTCAGGGAAGTTTTCTGTAAGCAAGTCAACAACAACACTGTCTATTTTTTCAGGTATCTCTCCCTGTTCAGGAACTCCAGTTATTCATAGATTGTTCCTCTTTAATAGAGTCCCACATGTTTCTTAATGCTTTTTCATTTGTCTTCTTTCTTTTCTCTGATTTCTCCTCATAAATGCTGTTGTCAGTAGCTCTTTCTTCAAGACCAGTAAGTCTAGTTTCCAGTTATTCAATTACGCTTTTTTGGCTTTGTATTAAATTGTCTAATTCCGTACTCTTGTTATTGATCTGTCAGATTTCAGAATGCTGGTGTACCATCAATTCAAACAACTTGATTAATTTTTCAGTTTGCCTTGTTGCATTTTGTATAATGTTTAGGAGGACTCTCTATATAGTTATTTTGCACTTGACCTCCTATAGTTTCAGAAAGGATTCTTCATCTGGGAAGTTCTTTGACTCTTCATTTGGGGAGTTTTTCTGGAGCCGTGGTTCAATTATTATTATTATTATTTTAATGTTTGGTTAGAGTTTGTTGCTTGTGGGACATCTAGAGGCTGTTTATTTTCTCTGATGTTGCCTTACCAGGAGCTGAGTTGCAGTTCTGAGAAGGAAGTTGATCACGAGCCACCTCTATGTACTCCAGTGAGTGGGCCCAGTGGAATCTCTAGGGTATCCGGCTTTGCCTCCTGGCTGGCAAAGGCACAGCCCTATTTGTGGAGTCAGTGGGGTGCCATCAGCCAACCCTGTGATGTGAGTTGGTAAAGGTTGGAAAAGATGCCATTGGGCTGCACTGCAGTTATTTCTCTAGGCTGTCTTATCTTAAAAGGTAAAAGCTATCTGAAAGCTTCCAAAGTCACTCAGGCCAGCATGTGTGGGACATCCCTCTTTCTGGCTGACAGTGGAAGTACTTTTTCAGCTGTCCCAAGATGCTGTGATATAGTTCAAGGAACAGGCTACTGGCCTGCTGTTATCCTCTTCCAGGGCCCATGTGTAAGGCTACACTGTGCTAAACACAGCTTTTCTGCTGGAAAAGCTGGGACTGCCTTCCAGCCTGGGAATTAGCCCCTGTTGAGGCCACCAGTTTGGTAACTCTACCTCCCAGTCAAACAAGATGGAGTCCCAGTGAAGCTGCTCCACCCCCACAAAACAGCAGAATCTTTTGTGGAGGTCAGATAAGAGAGGGTGAAGGGGCCATGGTGCTCTGAGTCTGGATCCAGGCTGTCAAAATGTGGCTATTCCACCTATTGATCACTTTAACACTGCGCCTCTGCATAGCTGTTGGTTGAACCCATCCCACTCCTGCTGGCCAACAAAAACCAAAAAAGTTAAAAGCTCCAGTTACCTTCAGTACACAGTAGCCAGCCAGAGTGGGGTTCAGCCAAAGACAAGAAGTTTCCCATTCAGTGGCATGTAGTCCAAACTGACAGCCCTGTACTGTGTCCTAGGGCTCCCTGAGTAAGGTCACCATTTAATTACCAATCCAGGCCTTAGTTTTCAGAAGGAATTAGGGAGACTTGTGTCTAGTCCACTGTCCTGACTCTGCCCCACTGTGTCCCTTGTTTGAAAGGAATATCTTTTCCATTTTCAGTTGTCTTTGCTCTTTTTTAAAATCAATAGCCCATATACACTTGGGTCGCTTTTCAGACTCTCTTACTATCTTACTGATTTGTTTCTCTACGTGACTCATGTAGTTTTATAGTATATCTTGAAATTGGAGTGTGGGATTCCTACAACTTTTCTCTTTTTCCAAATTATTTTAGGTATTCTAGATGCTTTTCATTACCGTTTGTATTCCAGAATAAGCTTGCCAAATTCTACCAAATAAAATTATGGGATTTTGATTGAAATTACATTGATTATATGCATTAGCAATGAAAATACATCTGGTAGACTCTTTTTACATAAGAGTGCAATTAACAAAGGACTTTACCTGCTGTAATTTGAAATCCATTGCTACCTTAGGGCTAAGCCCACTCCTCCCTTTGGCTGCTCCCCAGTCAATGACTTAGTGTGTGAGAATACTAAAGAAGGAATGTTGCTGGGAGACATGAACTCATCTTTTGGCTAACTTATGTTTAACAAATCCTTGTTGGTTTTGCTGAACGTGCCTTAGATTGCATGGTGGTCTAGGAAACTTCCACTCAACCTTCCTCTCCCTCCCTCCCTCACTTAGAGTAAAACTTGTCTCATAGTCTGTCATCTCTCAAGAACTTTTGTGATTCCTTCCCTAGTTCTTTTCACACAGGCTTCTTCCCTAACAAAATCTTTACGTATTTATTCTTTTCTTGATGCCTGCTTCTCAGAATCTCAATTAAAGCAAGTGCTACTGAAACTTGTCTGAGAAAACATAGAGCAAGATTGGGGTTTAGAATTAGTTCACTCACATCCTGGCAAGTAGAAAGCACTGTATATAGTCCCTGGCACAAAGCACGGTTCAACTGCTCAATACTCCAGTGATGACTACCTTTGAAAACGTTTCTGCGGAAGCAAATGCTGTGGTGGGTATTGATGACACAGGCACATAGGGAAAACATTATCTACAAACACAGTAGAGCTGGCTAGCTAATGCTAAGTGTATCGACTCCCTGTGTAAGGATAATGAGAAACCAAGAGCTGTTAACATGCACTTAATAGCTAAGTGTGAGAACTAGAGAGACTGTAGTAGTTGTGGTGGTAGCATATAAAGAGGTCCTTATCACCTACAGCTGAAGGACAGACATAATCAAAAAATAACCTGCAGATTTAATTGTGAGACACTTAAACATCCATCCAAGGCAACACTGCAAGAAGGCTAGTGTCCTAGAAATTGGAAAAAGGAAACATACATGAATGACCTTAATGATCCTGACTCTACAACACACCTACACTCACCCCCTGGGTATGCACAGATCGTCTACCTTTCCATAGGAAGCCAGCACTTTGACCATGCTTGAAAATTCTGCAAAGTCTTCACTACGTCTAGCACAGACAGCTTTCTGGAATAAAGAGCTTTCTGGCATCCACTCCTGTCTGCCCGACCAGTACTCTGGATTAAATTCTAGCCTAACCTACCTGTGGTCATGGTGGGTCTGATAACAGAGGAAAAACACTCTACACCAAAAGAGTTAGAACAACTGCCTGACGTGTACTGGCAAAAGCTAAGGAAGTACTCCTGGGATTAGATTTTGAGAATGCGTGATTAAGAGATTGGAATATAAAACTGTGTACACAAACCCGTTGATTCAGGGGAATTTTCTTAGGATTTAACATCTCAGTAGTGAAACAGTGAGTGAAACAAACTCCTTGTTGGAGTGACTTTTTAAAGTGGTGGTCAGGTCTCAGCAAAGTAAAAATACTTGAATGTCCCTGGTAGATGGTAGGGGAAAAATTAAAAAGCCTAATCATCGCTATATGTCAACAAAACTTTATTTCAGAAACAGGTGATGGACTTGATTTACCCGCAGTTTGCCCACTGCTTCCCTAGACAATGGCCACATAAGGTTCAGCTTAACATCTATAATTTAGAGAGGAGAAAGAGAGAGAAACTAAGAATGAAGGCATAAAAAGTTGAGAACTACTTTCTTTCCCAAAGTCACAATTTTATGCTCATTGTCAACATATAATAAACTCTTGGAAAATTTACTGGCCACTTCAGTGTAGTTTTTAAGAGTCTGTCAGTCAATGGCATGCTGGAGTATCTCTTTCAAAAAAATAAGCCAAATTGTGATACCTTGAATCCCCTACCACAGGAAAAGAAGCATCTAGTACAAGTCTTTGGGCTCCAGTAGCTATGCATTTCCCACCTGGGAATACTGACCCAGCCTACATACAAGGTATGAAAGAAGGCTGCTTGCCTTTTATGGGCCCAGAGCAGGAAAGAACGCTATAGCAGTTTCAGCCCATGATGCAATTAGCCCTGCCATTTGGATCATATGATCAAGCATATCCTATGTTAATGTTTCTGGAAGTATCATGGGGAAAAGATGCAGTACAGAGTTATGACAAATTCCATTAGGAGGTTCAAAACACAGCCCCTCAGATTCTGAAGTAAAGTCACACCATCTGTCTTAGTCACCTGGTACTGCTCCAACAGAAAATACCACGAGTGGAAGGTTTCACAAGCAGAAATTTTTATTGTCATAGTCCAGTAAGCCACAAATCCATTCAGTATGAGAAACTGTCACAGTCTAGTAGGCAAAGAGTCCAAATTCAACGATAGTATCTCAGCACAGGAACCTCAGGTCCAAAGGACGTGCTCTGCTCTCGATGCTGTTCTCTTCATGGTATGAGGTTCCCACCTTCCTTTTCTCACTTCTCTTTCTTATATCCCACAAGCTTGTGCTTGAATCCTGTCTCACCCACACAACTGCTGCCCCTTCTCTGTCATCTATATCACAAAGGCAGGATTCATAACACGTGGGAGGAACAGCACTGTACTGCGACTCATGGCTGAGTTACCATCCACAACAGAATAATATTTCCTTTGAGAAATAGTGGCTGTTATGTCACCATCCTCATGAAAATGAAACACTTGACAGACACACAGTGACCATGCATCCAGAATTTCCCATTATGAGCTAGGTTGTGTCAGACCTCCATGTCATCAAGTCAGATGGTGCTCAGAAAGCTTATCATAAAATAGGAACGATACATCCAGAATCAAATACAAATAGGATAAGAGGCCACTTAGTTCAAGCAGATACATGAGATCAAATGGGTGGCTCCTATCCAGAGGCAGAATGAGAAGGCAGCAATGGACAGGTGCTGGAGGGAGGTTACACAAGGAACCTGGGGTAGAAAGGCAGAGTGTGTTGTCATATTATAAGGATTGCAACTAGTGTCATGTAACAACATGTGTATAATTTTTTGTATGAAGAATTAACTTGAGGTGTAAACTTTTACCTAAAGCATAATTTAAAAAAAAAGCAGAGGGCACACATACGTTGCACACACAGGTAACCCAAATCCCTATGTCACCAACTACAGTTTTACCAGTGCAACTATACCACATGTCCTGCTGAGGCATGACAAAGTACAAGTCTGCTTAATGGATAGGTTGGTTCAGTACGTGGATGTGAGCCAAAAATGGACACGAGCTGGGTCACAGTCGTTCTTAGAAGGAATTGAAAGACAATGGAAAGGAAAAAAGTTCCCAGTGGACTGAGATATGAGCAGGGCACTCTGTCATCTGTGTTGGTTGAAGCAAGTCGACTGAGGTGAGAATACTTATGGATTGCTGACTGTGATCTGGAAGGAAAAGGACTGGAAGATTAGGGACAAGGAGTTCTGAGGCAGACACATGTAGATGGACATAAAGGAACAGATTCGATGTGTGAAGATGTCTGTATCACACATTGATGGCCACCAGAAGGCACCCGTAACAGGACAGGCACTGAGTAACTGTGGAAACTGAATCATGTGATCAGCTGGCTTTTGACAGCCTTTGTCATCAGCCACCCCAGAACATGCATGAATGGAGCAACGATGGTGTTAGAGACCAAAGCTATGAGTGGGTCCCACAGCACAGTCTCCCACTTACCAAGGCCTAGCTAGCTACTAATGCCTCTGGATATCCAGCTTGTTAGCAACAGACATCCACACTGAATCCTTGTCAGGGACCATTCCTCGGGAAGACCAACAGGCCAGAGTGGTAAGTTGATTGCATCATGACCCTCCCATTTTCAAAGAGCCAGCATTCTAGGGATATGTTTTCCTCTCAAAATAGCCTTGGCTATTTAAGGAGCTCCAGAATACTCATAGAAAGCCGTGGTGGTTCAGTGGTAGAATTCTTACCCACTGCTAGGAATTGAACTGTGTTCCCCAAAAAGATACGTGTCAGCTTGGGCAGCCAAGATGCCCAGTGTTATGTGAGTGTCCGCAGTTTTGTCCTCTGGTGTTATTTTTCACGAGTTTTAAATCCTACCTCTTTGTTTTAATGAGGAGATATTATTGGCTGTTTTGTTAATGAGGCAGGACTTGATCTACGAGATTAGATTTTTATAAACCAATCTCTCTTGAGATATAAAAGAGAGAATCAAGCAGAAAGACACGAGGAACTCATACCACTAAGAACCAAGAACAAGAATAGTGTGTCCTTTGGACCAGGGGTGCCTGTGCTGAGAAGCTTCTCCAGTTGTGATCACTGATGACAAGTGCATTCCTCCAAAGCTGACAGACAAAAAAATTATTTCCCTGGAGCTGACACCCTGAGTTCAGATTTCTACCCTCCTAGACTATGAGATAACAAAATTCTCTTTGACATCAACTTGTCATATTTCTGTTATAGCAGATCTAGAGAAATAACTTAAAGTTAATGATGTATTAAAATAAAGCTTTCGTCTGAAGAATCTCAGGCTCATCTGTTCATTTTAATGTCCAATGTGTTCTCTCTGATTAACTTCTGATTCAAAAATACTTTCATAAAACCACAACAGTGTTGCAGGGTTCTATACTCACAAAGAAAACAGGGCAAATATCTGGTGGCTATGTTCCCAGAAAGGGTGTCACTTATGGCGATATGAACCAGAGCAATTTCCAAACTAGTATTTATTCTTTTTAAAATTACGCACACAACAAATGTCTGGGTGAATTGACTTCTGTAGCCCATGTACTAATGTGTAGATAGGCTTGTAATTTGGAGCACTCATTCAGGAAATCCTTAAATTAAGGCTCTTTCAGGAGTGTTGACTCATCCCTTAGTACTTTCTGAACATATCCATTTAACACTCCAATTAGTATTCCTAAATTACATCCTAAATTCTGCAGGTGATTTTCTGATGAAATGTTGCTTCACTAATTCTAGTAGGCATTGTTTGAAATTTGGTTTTGTACTGAAAATAGTTAAGATTTTGCTTTTGACAAAAATGGAAACTATTAGAAAAAGTCAATTGAACTGAATAATTCTAGGATGTACAACTATGAATCCAGAATTATCTACTAGTCCATGAAGTTTGAGTTCAAATATGACATTAATATACATACATCTTTCACATTCATAGATTGTGAGAAAACTAATGCCTTTAACTGTGTGCATATAATTCCCAAGAAGTATGCATATGATGCACTCTGTAGCACAGACAGCATACTGTACAGAATGTATAGATTCATTCCACAGTTGTTTTCTCCGGACAGATTTTCTGCCACAACTGTCTACTACTCAACATCAAAACATTAATTCCAATTTACAACCTTAAAACCTAATTTTCAAGCCCTCAACAAAATCAGATCCTTTCACTGAGAGCCATTTATATGATCAATTTTAATTGATGCAGAAAAAAAGAACTTTTAATAATTGTTTCTCCAGATTTCTTACATTGCATACATGCAGAAAGCTCCTATTCTGACACAGAACTTTCTAAGTTGAAAAAAGGAGAGCAAAGGTAAAGATAACAATTTAGTGTCTCTATCATTTGCGTGCTACTGTGGTTAAAGGATTGCCTAAATCATTGTTATGGAAATGGAGGGTAGGGACTTAGGGCTGGAGGAAGTTTGGCTTGCCTTTTTAGTTTGCTGCCTAAGAGTTCTAGCCTTCCTGACTTGGCAAATGGGATGTTTATTTTTCAATAGCTGTAAGTTAAAGTGCTTTAAAAAAATATTTTTAATAGCTGTAACTTAAAGTGTTTTTTAAATATTGGAAATCCCAGTGGTATAGTGGTTAAGTGCCACACCTGCTAATCAAAAGTTTGGCAGTGCAGATCTGCCATATGCTCCTTGGACCATCAGTTGCGGTCTTTTAGAGATGTCAGGGTGCACCCTTATTCATTCTTCTGTTGCCAGTGACACTCAATTTTGTGAGCTCCATCCCAGGTATCACTGGTGATCGCAGGGCAGCATCTGGTTCTTCTGGTCACAAGTCGATGTAGTCATCCACTCAAGTGGGTCTCTCTGTCTTCTGGATTCTCTTTCCCACATGTCGTTATGGACCTTGGGACCATTTGCTGTACCCTCAGATGGCAGCTTGGCAGCTTTGAAGACCCCAGATGCCACTCACTGATGTGGGGTACTGAGAGTCCTCATTAGCAAAATGGTAGCTGTGCCAGCTGGCTTTGATTTCGCCTGAGAGCATGGTCCCTGGCCCCCCACTTCAGGTACTCTGTCTTTGCAATATTGGGTTAAGATGGGAGGAGTACTGAAATTGTGTTGAAGTTCAGTTACTATTGACATTCTTTCTAATGCCCACTGTCATCGATTTGACCCAACCAAATTTCTATCAACTATCTCATCTAAACCCTCCTCCCCTTACCCTTCCACCCTCCTCAGGCTTGCAGCCATCAAAGAGTCGTTTCTTCTATGCATGAGTCTGCTTTTAAGTTCTTATCATAGGGGACTCACAATATTTGTCCTTTTGTCACTGACTACTTTGCTTCAGCATAATGTCCTCCACTTGAAATCAGGTTAAGAGATGTTTTCTGTTATTGTCGTTGTTCTTTATCATTGCGTAGTGTTCCATTGAGTATATATACCACAGTTTACCAATCCATTCCTCCATTGTTGGGCATTTGGATTGATTCTATCTTTTTGCTATTGTGGACTGTGCTGTGATGAACATTCGTGGGCATGTATCAGTTGTTGTGGATGGTCTTGATTCCGTAGGATATATTCCAAGCAGTGGAATTACTGGGGCAAATGATATCTCTATATCCATTTTTTAAAGAGAGCACTAGATTGCTTTCCAAAGAGGCTGCACCATTTTACAATCCCACCAAGAGGTAGGAGAGTTCCAGTCTCCCCACAGCCTCTCCAGGATTTGTTGTTTTGCATTTTTTAGATCATGGTCAACCTTGTTGGGGTGAGATGGTATCTCATAGTCATTTTAATTTGAATTTCTTTAATAGCTAATGATCGTGAGCATGTCCACATGTGCTTTTTGGCTGCCTGGATCTCCCCTTTTGAGAAGTATCTGTCCACCTCCCTTGCCCATGGCTTAATTGGATGATTTATCTTTTTCTTACTGATAGTTCATATCACCTTATAGATTATGTAGATCAGGCATCGGTCTGATATATAGTTGCCAAATATTTTTTCCCATTCTGTAGGTGGCCTTTTAATTCTGTTAATAAAGTCTTTGGATGAGCAAAAGTGTTTGATTCTAAGTTGTTCCCGTGTATCTGTTTTCTCTTCTGATGACTGTGGTTTGTTTGACAGATTTTGAAGTCTGTCTAGGTTGTGTATTGACACTTCCGTTGTTGTTCCTACTTTTTCTTGGATAAGCTTTATCATTTTAGATTTGATAGTTAGGTCTTTTATCCAATATAAGGTGTGAGATACGGGTCTTGCTTTAATTTAGTGCACACAGATATCCAATTTTGCCAGTATCATTTCTTGAAGAGACTGTTTTTACCCAAGTTTAATGTCTTAGGACCTTTGTCGAATATCAACATTCACAAGCAGATGATATCGTCTCTGGGGTCTCGATTCTGTTCCGCTGATCTATCTGTCTCTTTTTGTATGAGTACCAGGCTGTTTTGACTACTGTGGCAGTGTAATAGGTTCTAAAGTTGGGTAATGAGAGGCCTCCCAGTGTGTTCTTCTTCTTTAGTATTGCTTTACTTATCTGAGTATTCTTCCCTTTCCAGACAAAGTTGGTAATTTGTTTCTTCATCTCATTAAAAAATGTCACTGGAACTTGTATTGGCATTGCATTATATAAGTACATTGCTTTGGGTAAAATAGACATATTTGCAATGTTAAGTCTTCCTAGCCATCAGCAGGGTAGGTTTCTACATTTATGTAAGTCTCCCTTAGTTTCTTGTAGTAAGGGTTTGTAGTTCTCTTTGTAAAGGTCTGTTATTTCTCTGGTTAGATTTATTCCTGGGTACTTTATCTTCTTTGGGACTATAGCAAGTGGTATTGATTTGGTGATTTCTTCCTTAATAATCTCATTGTTTGTATAGAGGAATCCTACTGATTTATTTATGTTTACTTTGTATACTGAGATTTTGTCAAACTCTTCTGTCAGTTTGAGTGGTTTCCTTATGGGTTCTTTGGGACTCTCTGCATATACAATCATACTGTCTACAAATAGGGAGCTTTTTAGTTCTTCTTTGCTGATGCAGATGCCCTTTATTCCTTGGTCTTGTCTAATTGCTCTGACTAGAATTTCTAGTACAATTTTGAATAGGAGAGGTGAGAGTGGGCATCCTTGTCTAGTTCCTGTTCTCAAAGAAAACTCAGTTTCTCTCCATTCGGGATGATGTAGACTGTTGGCTTTGTATAAGTGGCCTTTATTACATTGAGGAATTTGCCATCTATTCCAATTTTGCTGAGAGTTTTTAGCATGAATGGGTGTTGGAATTTGTCAAATGCCTTTTCTGCATCTTGTCTTTTGTGATATTTATGTGGTTGATCACATTAATTGTTTTTCTAATGTTGAACCAGCTTTGCATCCCTGGTATGAATACAACTTGGTCATGATGGAAAAAAAGTGAAAAGTGGAGTCCACAGAAAACATTTAGAGCAAATAGAGAAATTTAGCAAAGTTGCAGGATACAAAGTTAGCAAACGAAAATGAGTTGGTGCAGATGGGACCAAGATGGTGAAATGACCATATGCTTCCTGTGGTGCCTCTTACAACAAAGACCTAAAAACACGTGAATTGATTACATATGACAATCTAGAAGCCCTGAATATCAAAGACTAAGTTGAAGAATTGGACTGAGAGGTAGGGAGAGGGAGAGATGGTTCAGAAGCAGTAAGGAGTTAGCAGATCTAACCTGGCCAGTACCACCACCCTGCAGGCTGGATTCGCTGGCGTGAGCAGTGAGGCAAGGAGTGGCTCTTGGATTGTATTTTCCACAGCAAAAGAGACTAAGTGAAAGAGTCTGCACAAACATCCAGAACCAGTGATAACAGCACTGGGCCAGTAAGCAATAAGTACAAGTGTCTAACCTACCATGAGGATCAAAAACAAAAACAAACAAACAAAAACCTTTTGAGAAGTACTTCTCTCCCATTTGCCTGCCCTCTTCCTGCTGTATTCTGTGTCTTGGTTGGCTTCAGCAGTTGCTATGTTTCCTGAGGCAAAAGTAAGACATGTTCTGCACCCTGAGCCATTCTTCCAGTTTTGGAGAGAGAAAAAATTAACAAATAGGAAAAAACAATCTGTCAGCTCCCTTAAGCCAGTAACTCAGGACAGCCACAGCTCTTTGCCTAAGTACAGGCATAAGGGGTCCACAGACTTCGAATGCCTTTCACCCTTGCGTGGACTTAATATGGGCCCATTTCAACAGCATAGGCCCTCATTAGCACAGTATAATAGGGTATAAGCCTGAAGTCTACTTTCATCTGTATCTGCTGTAAGAGGAAGTGGCAGATTCATAATATTTGACGCCATCTTGCCTATTAAGCAGGTCCTCACCTACTCATATCAGAAGCCTGAGGACTGGTGGCTCCACCCACTTCACTGAGCCACTAACAACAAGGGTCCAAGACTAAGTAGTGACACCCAGTCCTTACATCCAACAGTACTGGGTGCTCATTGTCTTACTGTAAAATCCACATACCTACAAGGACACATTTTCCACCCAAACAGTCGGGGGGGCAATCAGCTCCCTGCCTTGATCAAAGCATGACTCCCTACTGGAGCCGATACCTGTACCTACTCCAATCAACCCTACCTGTCTAGGACTGAAGGTGAGAGATTACACCACACAGTCAGTGATCAATGACTTGGGCACATGAGCTGAATCTACACAAGAAAAGTAAAGGTACTCCAGGGCTCAGGTACCTAGTAACAGCTCTTGCTGCATGGGAACAGGATGTGAGAGCTCTAGATCTGCCAATAATCAAACTAGTTCACATGATCAGCCTATTTGGGCATATTAAAACAAAATAAGAAGCACCCCATTTTGGTGAGTGGCATCTGGGATCTTAATAACTAACAAGCTACCATCTAAGGAGCATCAATTCATCCAAGGACCCCTGGAATGATAGAGAATGGAAGATATCAAAAACATGAATTAAATAGGAGCCTGGGAGACAGAAGGAGCCATATGATTGGGAGACTGTATCAACATAAGCCCAAATGAACTTGATAGTACCCAGCTACCACCAATGACTATCCTGAAAAGGAACACAATGTAGATAGAGTCTCTGACATAGTGAGAGATAAATGGGATTACAGATCTAGAACTCTATTAAAAGACCATAACTGATGGTCTGAAATCCCGAAGGGTCCCCTGAGGACATATCCCTAGGACTCTCTGGTAGCCCAAAGCTGAAAGCAGTAACAAAGCCAACTCTTCATACAAAGATTAGACTGTACCATAAGACACAGGGTGATTCTGATGAGATATGTGCTTCTGGTTAAATATGTATATGAGGCTGTCAGAGCAGCTGTTATCCAGAGACATGATGGAAGGGAGGAGTGGAGGAGGCAGGAATTGCTTGAATGAATATTGGAAGTACAGGGTAGAAAGGAGGAATGTGCTGTCACAGGGGTGGGGACAGAAGCTTGAGTTGCACAGAAGTGTGTATATTCTTGGGTTTTATATGGTAAATTGACTTGGATTGTAAATTTTCACTTAAAGCACAATGAAATATTAAAAAAGAAAAAGCTTACAAGTAGTAATGTAAGGCACATTAATTAGTCTCTATATTACCTGGAGTAACAGAGGATAAATAAAAATCAGGAATAGGAGAAAGATATGGAATGTTTGGCTAATTGCCTATATGAACAACTGCCTCTTCTGTCAAGAGACAGAAAAACTGAACAGTGACTGGCTACCATTGCAGGACATTTTGATCAAAGATAATACAAAAGAATCCTGATCAGAAGGAGGAAAACACAGAACAGAATTTAAAATTCTCATAGAATTAAGATTTTCTGGACTACTGACCATAGATGAACCTCTGAAACTATTGCTCTGAGATAATCTTTAAACCTGAAGCCAACAGTATCCCTGAAGTCATCTTAAAACCGAAAGTTTAACCAGTAAAAAACATTTGTCTCCAGCGACATGCTTTTTTAAGTATTATCTATACAGGATCAGATTAACTATAGCAACACAACAGATTAGATAGGAACTTTAGAGGGCAATGAGTTTATGTTAACGAGGGAGGAGCAGTTCAGAAAAGCTGAGTGAGAATGGTTGTGAACTTTGAGAATGTAATCAAGGACTGTAAATTATATTGTAAAAACAGTTGAGTTGGTGTCAGATTTGCCATGTACATTTTCAACAACAACAAAATAAAATTTAAAAGTAAAAAGTTTTAAATGTTGGTGAATTTTTAGTTTCCAAGAATTAAATTAAAAGCCAATTCTAGCTACTTAAGATCTTAGAGACACAGTATTTCAATTTTTAGTAGACTTCATTTATTAGTACATTTTATCCACAGATGTCATTCAGATTAGCTTATCAGGAAGAGTGTCTGTTGCTGTTTCATGAGTATTGTTATAAAAAAATTAACTTGTAACATACATATGTCAATAAAAAATATACTTAAAAATATCCAAATATTGAAGTAAACTTTTCTGTTGATGCATGACATACATAACTTCAACATTAAAAAAAAAAAAAAAAAATTCCTACAACATGACTAGTAAGAAAGCACATGATAAACAAAGAAAATACTGAAGTCAGGGATTTCATTTTACGTGGATCCACAATTAACCCTGTGGAAGCAGTTGTTAAGAAATCCAACTAAGAATTGAGATGGGCAAATTGGCTTCAAAAATCCTCTTCAGGAGGCAGGGCCAAGATGGTAGACTAGCCATATGTCTCCTCGATTCCTTCTGAGAACTAAGGCCTAGAAAAAGAATTGAACAGAGTGGTGTGTACCTTCTGGGAGACCCAAGATCTGTCATAGGATTGTGAGATTGGACTGGGTGACAGGAAGTGGGAAACTGTGTCTATCAGAGGTGAGGCAGTGATGCACTGAGTCCCGCTACTACTGGTCATTGGTTGAGATGATTACAGGTATGGACATCTTCTTTGTTAACTGGGAGGCTGAGACTGGGACTGCCAAGCCTGTGAGTCTGGCATGAGCTGGCTACTCCACTGAACTGCAGTGCTTACTTAAACAGCATATCCCACAGCAGAAAGACTGTGCTTGGGACAGCTACATATAGAGAACCCAGCTGCATTTGCTGACCAAGGGCACCAGTGCCCCTTCTCCCTCTCTTCTCTGAGCTGTGCCATATATACTGCTGACTCAGTGGAGGAAAGGCAGCTCGGGTGGGATGCCATCTTGGTCTGCTGAGAGGCAAAGAATTAGCCACATGTGAGGTCTCACCTGGGGCTAATTCCTATGCTGAGTAACAGTGACTGTTTGGATAGTGCTTCTCCAGCAGAAAAGATGTTTGTAAGATGATAGTACTTAGGGATCATAGTGGGGGCTGGTGGTTGAGTGCAGCAGTGCCCTAATACTTCCCCTCTTTGAGCCATGTCATACTGTCTCGGGAATGCTTATGAGACACTGCCTCTGTCAGCCAGGAGGCAGGACCTCCCACCCCTGAGGCCTGTCTGTTTTCAGCTGCTGCTTGTCAATACCTCTCTCAGTGGAAAGACAACTTTTATGTTAAGGGCAGCTAGAGAAAACAGCAGTGACTGGTGTCTGAGGGTGATGTTGCCATTTCTACACCCCTTCACTGAGCCACATCATAGTGTCAGCTGATAGCCCCCAGAAACTCCATAAATAGGACACCATGTTTGCCAGCAAGGAGGTGGGGCCTGCAACCTCTGAGGGCCCAGCTGCTTTTGGCACCTGCTGAACAGCACCACTCTCAACAGAAAAGTTGTTTTTAAGACAAATGCATCTAGAGAACAAACCAGGCTCTGGCAGCTGATTGGTAGCATCCTGCTCTCCCCTCTTCCCTGATATATGCCATAGTCTCAACAGGTGTGACAACAGAGAGTCGGCACAAGTAGCTCACCACCTTTAGCAGCCAGAAGATGGTACCTACCACTCATGAAGGCCCAGCTGGGGCCAGCCACTAAGCCGAGAAGCACTATGGGTTTTGACAGTGTCTATATTGCTAGAGAAGCTGTACATAAGTCAGCTGTACCTACAGAACACAGCAGCAGCTGGCAGCCAAATTTAGCAGTGCCCTTACCCACTCCCTTCTTAGAACTACACCACAGACCCCACTGGTGTAACACTGGAGAAACTGAACAGCTTCTTGGTGGCAGAAAGGTAACAATCACTATGTAACCATTTAGAGAAGCAGACCACCCAGGCTCTGGAAAACTCCCAAAATAAAGAATCAAAAAAAGTCCCAGTTGAAGAATGAGATGTTGCCTGGACACTACCAATAACAGCTGTGATGGAGTGCACCATGTCGAGTCCCAATGGCAACACAATAAAAAAAAAAAAAAAAAAGGGTGTACCCTGAGAGCTCCACTAAAAGACCACAGTTGATTGTCCAAAGGCCTGGGGGTTCCCCTGGGAGCATGGCCCCTAGACCTGATGCTGCCCCTGATCATAAATCATTACTGAGGTCAACTGTTCAAACAGGAATGGATTGGACTTGGGGACACCCAGTGACTGTATTGTGTGTGCACTTTATGGTTCTATGCAACTATAGGATGTCATCCTACTGGCCTCTTACCACAGGGGAGTAGAGAGGGTAGAGAGGATGGGACAGATGGTGAGTGGGGACAACAAAGACACAAGGTAAAAAGAGCCCAGGAGACAGAAGCACCCACATGAATGGGAGACTGTATCAACATGAGACCAGAAGAATCAAACTGTGCCTGGCCACCACTAAAGGTAGCTGGAATGGAGGACACAATGTAGAGTCCCTGATGCAACATGAGAAAAAGAGGTGCGCAGCTCAAGAACTCTACTAAAAGACCAGATTTGGTGATCCGATGGTCTGGAGGGTCTCATGGGAACATGGCCTCTAGACCTGCTGCTAGTCCTGACCAGAAACCAGTATGGAAGTCAACTCTTCAGACAAGAATGGACTGGACTCAGGGACACAGTGTGACAATACGGTGTGTGTACTTTATGGTTCTGTACATTTATTGGAGGCTGTCCTACTTGTTTCTTTCTAGATGGGAGAGAAGAGGGTAGAGAGGAGGGGACAGGTGCTTATTAAGAGTATGCTAGAAATATAGAGAGAAAAGGAGGATTATGCCATCACTAGGTGGGGAGAGTAGATGGAGCTGCAGATAGGCAGGCATGCAAAATTGATTTGCATTGCACACTTTCACTTAATCACAACTAAAAAAAACCTCTTTATTAAAATGCAAAGATGTCACTTTGAGGACTAATGTGTGTCTGACCCAAGCTACAGGTTTTTCAGTTAATTGCCTCATAGCATGTGAAAACTGGGCACTGAATAACAAAGACTGAAAAAAACCCGATATCTTTAAATTACGGTGTTGATGAAGAATATTGAATGTACCATGGACTGCCAGAACAATGAACAAATCTTTCTTGAAAGAAGTACACCAGAATGTTCCCGAGTAGAAACTGCGCCATAGAGTTTCCAGGTAAACAGCATGAATAAATTGTACAATATAAACTGGGAAAATAAATCAACCAGGGAAGAATATGTACTGTACAATACTACATATATAAAACTCAGAAACTGCTGCAACCTAACCTGTGAGAAGACAGCTACCTTTGGTGTGAGTTAATGATGGGAAGGTATAGGATGAGGGAAGCGAAGACAGTGAGACTTTGTCTCACAAACTTTCGACATGTTATCAGGAGAGACCAGTTCCTGGGTAAGGACATCATTCTTGGTAGAGAGTCAGTTCAAAAGAGAAAGCCCCTCAGTGAAATAAATTGACACAGTGACTGCAACAACCAGCTCAAATACAGCAATGATTGTGGTGGTGGCTCAGGACATGGCATGGTTTCATTCTGTTGTGCAGAGGTACACACAATTGGAACTGACTTGAGTGCACTAGCAACAATAACAACATGCGTACAAGACCGTACGTAAGTCATAAATGCATAGCACATTGAATTTTCAGAGAGTAAACAATCTATATCAAAAGATTAAGAAATAGGACATTTCCAGGCCTTTAGACCCCTCATCCTATACCTTCCCATCATCAGCTCACACCAAAGGCAGCTGTTTACTCATAGAATAGGTTGCAGCAGTTTCTGAGTTTTATGTAAGTAGTATTAAACAGTACATATTCTTCCCTGGTTGATTTATTTTCCCTCAGTGTATTTTGTAAGATTTATTCATACTGCTTACATGGAAACTCTGTGGAGCTATTTCTACTCTGTCCTACTGGGTCATTATGGATTGGAATTGACTTGACAGTAGTGGGTTTGCTTGATTTTGGTTTTGCATTCAGCAGTAGTTTATCTCTTCTAGTTGCTTTACAGTAATCGGTTGACGAGTATGTCAGAATTTATATTCATTCTTCTATTGATAGATACCTAGATGGTTTCCAGTTTTTTGGTTATTATAAACAAAGGTGTTACAAAAGTCCTGATATATGTTTTGGGGGGTACATTTCTATACAATTTTGCTAGATATATTATCTAGAAGTGGATTGTGCTAGGTCGCAGAATTGGAATAGTTTAATCATAATAAATATGAACTTCCAAATATTTTTTAACAGAGTTGTAAAAATTTACACTCTTGCTAGCAGTAAACAGGAATTACAGTTTTCTGTCTGTATCCTTGGCAGTGGTTGGTATTTTCAGCCTGTTAAATTTTAGCTGTTCTGTTGGGTATGTAGAAGCATTTTATCTTGATTTCAATTTTTATTATTCTAATGACTAACAGACATTCTTTCCTGTTTCTTCACATTACTGAAAATGCTGTAGGCATTTTCTTTTATAAAATGCAAAAACAGCTAAACTGCCTGTTTAGTTCTTTTGTTCATTTTTCAAACATGGTGTTTGTTTTTACTAACTGATTTGTAAGTATGTGTAGACAGTCTCTACAAATGGCTCCCAGTGATCCTTACCTTCTACATTCATACCCTTGTGTACCTTCCCCTGGTGAACCTAACGACTAATGACTAATCCCTTAGCAATGACAGAACATAGTCAAATTAATGAGATGACATTCCCACTGTCACTGAGTTAATTCTGACAATAGCAACCCTGCAGGACAGAGTAGGACTGTCCCATAGAGTTTCTGAGGCTGTAGTATATAAAGAATCAGCTAGTCACATCTTTCCCAATGGATCAGCTAGTGGGTTCAAACTGCCAACCCTTCAGTTAGCAGCCAAGTACTCAATCACTATGCCACCAGGGCTCCTTGAAATAACAATAGGTTATAAAAAGACCTATATGAGATTTAATTGAAAACAGCAACTTAAAAGATTAGCTAGGAACCACAGAGGAGAGTGGATTTATATTAATGGGAGAGGAACAACTCAGAAAAAGAGAATGGGAATGGTTTCACAACTCTAGAAATATGATCAATGTCACTAAATGGTACACGTAGACACTACAACCTGTATGTTTTTCTATGTATATTCTGAACAACAGCAATGTAAATACCTGTTCCTCTACTTGCTTTCTCTCTTGGAGCCTTTGCCTTTGAGGGGAGAAGGTGTCTGCATTTTATGTAGTCCAATAGAAAGACCTTCATGACAAGAAACTAATGTTTCCATCCAACTCCACCAAGAACCTGATGCCTGCCAGCAGCCACCTGAGTGAGCTCAGAAGTAGCAGATAATCCCCTAGCCAAGCCTGGAGATGACTGCAGCCCTGCCTACACACTGACAGGAGATGCTGAGCCAGAAGCATCCAGCTAAGCCGAGCCTGGATTCCAGAGACCCACAGACTGTAAGAAAATATTTGTTGTTTTAAGCCATCAAGTTATGGAATAGCTTGTTCTGAAGCAATACATAACTAATACAAGGAGTTGTTTGTACATTCTGAATTGAGTCCTTTGTCATTTTTGTCTATTGTAAATATCTTGTCTCACTCTTTCACTCCTCATTCATTAATTCGAAATTTATAATTTTCGTGACTTCTAATTTATCATGCTTTTCTTTTATTATGAGTGCTGCTGCCTATGTTTAAGAAATTTTCAGATATCTTACCTACCCAAAAGTGATGACAGTATCTTCTTTTGTTATTTTCAATTTTGCTTTATTATTTTTATCATTTACATTTAGAGTTATGAGCCATGTGGAATTAAATTTAATTTAGTGTATGGTGTGAGATAGTGCTAATGATGGTTAAGATGGAATGCCCTCAAGATACTTTATTTTCCAGCTGTTTTACAAAGTCTGAGCTGAGACCTATTTGTTTAGTTATCTTCTTGCTGACTAACTTCATCTTATTTGATGACTGAATTCAGGAAGTCTGGCCTGGGTTGAAACTGGTAGTGCTTCAGAACTTCAAAACATGGAGAAGTTTTAATTTACCAGTTATCATCCATTGTTCATTTGGCTAGATTTACTGTTGGATAACTAAATGCATAGTCAAGTGCTCTTCATAAACCAATCTTCTATTCCTTACCAATCTCTTTTTTGAGAGGCAGATCTTATTCTTCCCTAGCTATTACTCTGAAAATTTTTAGATAATAAGCAAGTAGAAAAAAGTTCAAATAATAGCATAAAAAAGGTGATGTACCTTCCACACAAAGTTGATGGTTCATGTTTCCCATGGTTGCTTTCGGTTTTTTAAATAAAAATTACAAAGGAGACGGGTGAAGTCAAGATAACAGACTAATCACACTTTTCCTTAATTAACTCTGAAAACTAAGGCCTGTATTGATAATTAAACACTTTCTGGACACTCAGTGAGCCCTAGGACACAGCAAGGGCTGTCAATAAGAAAGGAATTGGGAGTTGCCACAAGAGATCCGACTGAAATCAAAAGTATCATAAGAGAATACTACAGAAGACTGTACTCTAACACATCTGGAAACTTAGAGGAAATGGACAAATTTCTAGATTCACATCACAAACCAAAATTATAGAAAGGAGAACTAAAATAACTTAATAAATACATCACAAAGGAAGAAATTGAAAAAGACATCCCTAAACTACTAACCAAAAAAAGCCCTGGCCCAGATGGCTTCACCACAGAATTCCAGCACGCCTTTAGACAAGAGTTAACGCTACTACTACTGAGACTATTTCACAACATAGAAAGGGATGGAATATTCTCAGTTTCATTCTATGAAGCCAGCAGCATCCTGGTACCAAAGCCTGGGAGAGATCCCCCACAAAAGGAGAACTAGAGACCAATATCACTCATGAACCTACATGAAAAATCTTCAACAAAATCCTTGCCAACAGAATTCAACAACATATCAAAAAAGTAATTCATCGCAACTAAGTTGGATTCTTATCTGGGGATGCAAGACTGGATCAACATCAGAAAAACAATGTGATCAACCACATAAACAACACAAAAGACGAGAATCATCTGATTTTGTCAATTGATGCAGAAAGGCTTTTGACAAAGTCTAACACCTATTAATGCTAAAAATTCTCAGCAAAACAAGAATAGAAGACAAAATCCTCAATACAATAAGGGCCATCTATGCAACGCCAACTGACTGCAACATCCTCAATCGGGAGAGACTGAAAAAATTCCCCCTTGAGAACGGGAGCTAGGCAAGGATGCCTACTCTTACCACTTCTGTTCAACTTTGTGCTAGAAGTTCTGGCCAGAGCAACTAGCCGAGACAAAGAAAATAACGGCATCCTCATCGGCAGAGAAGAAGTAAAAATCTCCCTATTTACAGATTATATGGTTGTATATGCAGAGAATCCCAAAGAATCCCTAAGTAAACTACTCGAACTAATAGAAGAGTTCAGTAATGTATCAGGATACGAGATAAACACAGGTAAATCAGTAGGATTCCTTTATATCAACAAAAAGATCATTCAAGACGAAATCACCAAATCGATATCATTCACTATAGCCCCAAAGAAGATAAAACACCTAGGAATCAATCTAATTAGAGAAATAAGAATCCTATACAAAGAGAATTAGAATACCTTACTGCAAGAAACCAAGAGAGATTTATATAAATGGAGAAAGCTACCCTATTCATGGATAGGAGGACATAACATTATGAAAATGTCGATTTTACCCAAAGCGATCTACACATACAACGCAATCCCAATATGAATTCCCACGACATTTTTTTAATGACATGGAGAAACAAATCGCCAACTTTGTTTGGAAAAGGAAGAATCCCCGGCTAAGCAAAGCACTACTGAAGAAGAAGAACACAACAGGAGGGCTTTCGCTGCCCAGCTTTAGAAGCTATTACACTGCCATGATAGTGAAAACAGCCTGGTAATGGTACAAAAAGAGACACACAGACCAATAGAACAGAGTTGAGAGCCCAGAAATGTCTCCATCCTCCTATGAACAGCTGATATTCGACAAAGGCCCTATAAGTGCAAACTGGGGTAAAAACAGTCTCTTTAACAAATGGTGCTGGCAAAAATGAATATCCATCTGCCAAAAAATTGACAGAAGACCCATATCTCACACCTTATGCAAAAACCAACTGAAACTGGATTAAAGACCTAAATATTAAACCTAAAATGATAAAGATTATACAAGAAAAAATAGGATCAACAGTGGATTTTTTTTTGTTGTTGTTTTTTATTATGATTGAATGAAAATGTACGTTCCCATATAAAGTTGCATGCTAACCTACATGCAGCTTCCGCTGTTCTCTCTGCCCGGCGACAGCACATCCTTCCAACAATGGAAGTTTTAATACACAACTTAAACAGACTTCAAAATCTGACAAACAAGGCACAATCAACTAAACGGGCACTACTAAGAATCACTTTTGGTCATCCAAAGACTTTATCAAAAAAATTAAAGACCACCTGCAGAACAGGAAAAAATATTTGACAACTATGTGTCAGACCAACGTCTGATCTCCATAATCTGCAAGGTACTACAAAATAGCAACAAGTGAAGCATGAATAACCTGATTAAGTACTGAGCAAAGGAGATGTATAGACATTTCCCTAAAGAAGATATCCAGGAAGCCAAAAGACACATGCAGAAATGTTCATGATCATTAGCTATTAAAGAAATGCAAATCAAAACTACAACAAGATACCACCTCACTCCAACAAGGTTGGCCATAATCCAAAAAAACACAAAACAACAAATGCTGGAGAGGCTGTGTAGAAATTGGAACTCTCTACGCTGCTGGTGGAATTGCAAAAGGGTATAACCTCTTTGGAAATCAATCTGGTGCTTCCTTAAAAAGATGGAAATGTATACAATTTGACCCAGTAATCCCACTGCTTGGAGTATATCCTACCGAATCAAGGACAGGCACATGAACAGATGCATGCACATGAATGTTTATTGCAGCACAGTCCACAATAGCAAAACAACAGAATCAACCCAGATGCCCAACAACAGATGAATGGATAAACAAACTGTGGTATATATACTCAATGGAATACTACACAATGGTAAAGGACAATGATAATTTTGTGAAGCATCTCATAACCTGGTTTCAATTGAAAGGCATTATGTTGAATGAAATCAGTCAGTGGCACAAGGACAAATGTTGTATGAGACCACAATGAGATGCCATCTTACTCAAACAAGGTTGGCCGTGATCCAAAAAAACACAAAACAACAAATGCTGGAGACGCTGTGGAGAAATTGGAACTGTCCTACACTGCTGGTAGGATACCAAGTTGGTACAACTTCTTTGGTTGGTGGAAATCAGTGACAGCACACGTTAGAAAGAAGATCCATTTAAATGGACTTCAACATAATCTGAAAACTCTTCCAGTCTTAACCCAAAATTGCAAGGATAGAGTAGCAGCGGTGGGAGTTTGGAGACCGCGCTCTCAGGGGACATTGAGGTCAACTTGCATAACTAGCCTACTGCTAAGAGAGTCTTCTGCACCCAACAATGGTGCGTGGCGTCTGGGATCTTAAAAGCTAGCAAGCTGCCATCTGAGGTACACCAAATGGTCCCAGCTCAGCTGGAACAGACGATCACCAAGGATAACAAAGTCATGAGGGGAAAAAGCCCATAAGACAGGAAGACTCACGTGAGTGGGTGACTATATGAACGTGTGACTGGAAGAACCAGATGGCGCCCAGCCACCACAAATGACAGCCATGATGGGGCTCACAATGTCAATTCCCAGTGGCAACACAAGCAAAAGAGGTGTGCACCCACAGAACTCCACTAAAAGACTGCACCTGATGACCTGAAGGCCTGGTGGTTCCCCTACGAGCACAGGCCCTGGACTGGATGCTACCCCTGATCATAGATCATTACCAAGGTCAACTCTTTGGATAGGAATGGGTTGAACTTGGGTGCACAGGGTGACCACATCGTGTGTGCACTTTATGATTTTATTCTCTGTAGGTTGTCAACTACCAGCCCCTTACTAGAGGGGAGTGGAGAGGGTCGAAAGGAGGGGACAGGAGAGTGTTAAGAGCATATGACATGTATGGAACTCAAAAGAGGAGTGTGCTGTCATCCGGCAAGGAAAACGGAGAGAGCTGCAAATAGGAGGGCCTGCAAATTTGAACTGTGCCATAAACTTTCAATCATAGTTAAAAGAAAATTACAGATGAAATTGAATTCTCCCTTATCCCCTACCTACAATCTCAGTTTTCTGAGAGACATCAATGTTATACACTTATCTTGCATCCTTCTAACCCATTTTTATACTTTTATATAGATATATAAAAACTTTAATAATGTATTTTATGTATTTTAAAAAGATTACATACATTTTAATGTGTTACTCTGCAATTTAACAATTCTTCTTAAGCTCTATGCTTTTAAGATACAGTAATACTTATTGCTTAAGTTCATGCATTGTAATGGCAGTATTTTTATTTTGGCATATGAATATTGGCATTTGTTTTACTCACCTGGTGCTGCTCCAACAGAAAATACCACGAGTGGACAGTTTTATGAAGAGATTCTTTACTGTCACAGTCTGGTAAGCCACAGATCCATTTGTGAATTATAAGTCCACTCAATAAGAAAAGTTATCACAGTCTGGTAGGTTGAATCCAAATTCAAGGAGAAATTCTTGGCACAGGAAACTCATGCCCAAATGACATGCTCTGTTCTCAGTGCTGCCTTTGTGGTGGAATGAGTTTCTCAACTTACTCTGCTTATTTCTCTGCCTTATATTCCACAGGCTGGCAACTTGAGTCCTGCCTCACCAACAGAAGTACACCAGTTCTCCCTCATCCACACCACAAAGGCAGGATTCACCACACGTGGGAGGAATGGCACCCTATTGGGACTCATAGCTGAGTCAAATCAACACATACATTTTTAGGAGACACAGTTCAATCCATGACAGCATTTACCTATTGCTACTATGGGCTTTTAAGTTGTACCTAGCGGTACTGTATCAGGAAACTTCGTTGTGCAAGTTTGTTGTGTACATGTATGTGAATTTATCCAGGGCATAAACTTAAAAGGTAAACTGTTCTACAGTTCCATTGCCCCACATCCTTGCCAACCCTTAGTATTATCAGCCTTAGATTTTATTTTTTGCCATTCTTATGGGTGGAAAATACTATCTCTTTGTTTTATTTTGCTTTCCCCTAATTACTAGTAAAACAGGTGACTTCTCCCCTAGATTTCCTTTCTATGAATTGTCTGTTCATATACATATGTTTTTTCTTCTTTGATCTTTTTTTTATGCTGATTTGTAGAAATTCTGTGTATTCTAATTTGTTAAATAGGTTAGGACTGGTTTTTCCCAATGTGACTCTTTTTAAAAAAATATTTATTATTAAGCTAAGTGCCGTCAAGTCGGATCTGATCATGTACAAATATTTATCAAGAAGGAGCAGACTGTGTAGACGTGCCAGTATACCAGATGATCTGACTCCTTCTGGGGAAGGTAAGGGTGATCTGTGGACAAGCTTGAGAGAGAGAGAGCTGGAGTCACAAGAGACCATTAGTAGCAGGTTGTGTGTGGCAAGGGACTGGCCATGCCTAAAAGCTGAAGATATACATAGAGACTTTGCTTGTGAATTATAGTCTGCTCTCTAAAAATTTAGGAAATAAAAAACAAAATAGAACAGAACAAAAAGTACCTCTGAGTCTTTTCTGGGATCAATAACTGTCTTGGCTTCATCTTTCATCTACTCTTAGGTATGAGGAAGCCACACATTTTATGCCTACTGAAAACACCTCATTTGTAAATACCAGTAAAATTTAATTTTGAGACCTTCAGTCTTGGCCTTGGACTCAAGCTGAAGGAAATTTCAGTTTTTGCTTGCAACAAGGCAACTCAGGTTTAGAACAAAAGAGTCCATTTAAGTGCATACTGTGGCAGGAGGGGAGGTGTGTCCCCGATGCCTTCTGTTGCTTTTTAGGGTTTTCTTGACTATCGCGGCACCACAGGTTCCATCTAACTCAGTTTTGGGGTGATGACTCCCCCAAATCCGGCCTCTAGTCCTATTCTATCTATTTCTTTTATTTTGAATGTATCTCCCCTTTAATAGCAAAAATTTATACAAGTTCTTCTGAATGCAGTAGAAGTCAAAGATGGGAATATTCTAAGGAAATTTTATACTGAAGGGAAGAGAAAGGTAGGGGAAAAGAGTCTTTCCTAAAGAGAAACTACTAAAATGTAGAGATTAGTGTTCTCTGTTTTAGGTTAATTGGAAACCCTGGTGGTGTAGCACTTAAGTACTGTGGCTGCTAACCAAAAAGCTGGCAGTTGGAATCCACCAGGCATTTCTTGGAAATCCTATGAGGCTGTTCTGTTCTGTCCTAAGGGTCGCTATGAGTCAGAATTGACTTGACAACACTGGTTTGTTTTTTATTTGAGGTTAGTTAAAACGTGTAGGAACTTTCTCAGTTCTTGCTTCCCTCCATTCTCCTCTGGCTTCAAGTCTAGATTTGGATACTAAACTTGAGACAGGTTGGAAACCCATCTCCAGCATCAGTTTGGTCTGGAAAGTCAACAGGAATGAAATACTGTTTTGCACTGTGGGAATATCTCAGCTTTTTAGGGTTATGGTAGCTATTCAACAGATAGAAAAAATGCCTCTTCTGCCTCTGACTAAACTTTATAGATTATACTTCTGAAAGTAAGCGAATTTTTTTTCAACAGATCTTTTGTCATTTTGGTGAAATCACCTATTAGATTTCTGCTCCTTCACGATACCAGCTTTTCTTAATCCCTGTTGTCACTGCCATCTTTGGTTTGGGATGTCACTTCCTCTGGGGACCTTTGTGGAGTTCCTCAAACTGGGCATTCTTCCTAGGTGTTTTCCAAGGAAACTGTTACAGATTGAATTGTGTTTCCCCCAAATATGTGTTGGAACTCTAAGCCTATACCTGTGGTTGTACTCCTGTTCAGAAATTGAGTTGTCTTTATTACGTTAATGAAATCATGCCCAAGTAGTGTGGTTTCTTAAACAATCATGTCTGAGTCATATAAAGAGCAGATTAGATACAGAAATATGCAAAGGAAAAGATAGGTGTCATGTCAGAATCAGAAACCTTGGTGGTGTAGTGGTTAAGTGCTGCAACCCAAAACGTCGACAGTTTGAATCCACTCGGTGCTCCTCAGAAACTCTACTGGTCAGTTCTACTCTGACCTTCAGGGTCACTATGAGTCGGCATCAACTTGATGGCAGTGGGTTCAGATGTTAACATTGCCCAGGAGACAAGAAATGCCAGAGGTTTCAGTGAGGAAGGAATCAGCACGACCAAGATCCTGATTTGGATTTTTAGGTTCCAGAATGGTAAAAACATAAATTTCTGTTCTTTAATGCCTCCAACTTATATTTCTGTTAGAGCAGTGGTAGGAAACTAAGACTGAGACCATGAGCTTCTTGAGGGCCAAGTCCACGCACTCTTCATCTTTCTATTTTAGCCACTTCACACGTGGTTAGTAAATAACTTCAGAATGTATTGAAATATTTAGTTAATTAATCAAAGTAAGTTGGAAATCCTAGTGGTACAGCTGTTAAGTGCTACGGCTGCTAACAAAAAGGTCGGCAGTTCAAATCCACCAGACATTCCTTGGAAACTCTATGGGGGCAGTTCTTCTCTGCTATAGGGTCACTATGAGTTGGAGTCTACTTGACAGCAATGGGTTTGGTTGGTTTTTAACCAAAATAGCTCAGGGAGAAGAGAGAATAGATCTGACCATATCCCCGGTTTACATGTGACATTTTGACTCATCAGTTCCCATTCAGATTAGTATATTTATTAGAATCACAATGGTTGAAGTTAGTCCTTCACCCACAGTTATCTCTGCCCCCAGCCTCTCTTTATACTATAAAGCATCATCTATCAACAAACAGACTTGAAAGACTATTGATTTTAAAAGCAGTGGGAAAGTATACGAGTTTTTGTAATATTTTTGTTTAAGGAAAGAAAATGATTATGACAAAATGATCTAAGTGTTTCCAATGGTTGTTATCTTGAGTTTCTAGTGGTTGTTATCCCCTTGGGATAGAACGTATAGAACAATGTGCTGGCCCGTGTGTCTTCCTGCCTTTGACAGCCAGGCTATTCACCTGATGGGGCTGCCGAAGGATGTCAGTAGACGTCAGGCAGTCAGGACAGAGTGCAGAGGCTCTTGGTATGGGACCCATCTTTGACTCTCTATCAACTAGTGTCAAATATTAATGAATAATCTCCTCACTTGATAACCAGTGTTTCCTGCACTCCATTCCTAACACTCATCTTCTATCACAATTCAGTTATTTTAGACAAGTCCCACTTTGTATGATAAGCCATTAGTGTTACTTTCATGAGGTTTAGGTGGGTGGGAAGAAAACCACAGCAAAAGAGTGTGGCAGGATGTTTCCTAGCAAAAGATTCATGTACTGTATTACCTTTGAGTTGTGGCTTCTTGAAACCCAAATTCTTAAGTGTTCTGAGGTTAAATGGTTCCTACTTGCCACAAAGTTAAAGGATGATGATTTAGCTGGTGTTATTTTTCAGGCATAATTTTGCTTCTGTCTGCTTATAAATTAACAAGTCTTTATTTTCACTGGGACAGGTCACTATTACAGAGGCAGACACTAGATCTCTTCCCGTCAGTTGGCCAGGTAGCTGTCTTCCAAAATGCCTCATCAGCATGTAAAAGTTGGACAAGGAGTAAAGAAGACTGAAGAAGAATTGATGCCTTCGAATTGTGGTATTGGTGAAGAGTATTGAATATACTGTGAACTACTAAAAGAACGAACGAATTTACTTTGGAAAAAGTTCAGCCAGAATGCTCCTTGGAAGCGAGGAAAGGGAGACTTTATCTATCTTATTTTGGACATATTATCAGGAGAGACCAGTCCATGGAGTAGGAGATCATGCTTGGTAGAGGGTCAGGTAAAAACATAGGAAACCCTCAACGAGAGGGACTGGCACAGTGGCTGCAACCATGGGCTCAAACAGAACAACAGTTGTGAGGATGGCGCAGGGCTGGGCCTTGTTTGGTTCTCTCAAGCATGGGACTACTGCAGGTTGGAACCAGCACAAGCACACCTAGCCACAACAGATTCTGAAACCCTGACAGAGCATTTGGGAAAGGAAACAGAGGGAGTATATTTTAAATGTGTAGCCTACTTCTTTGAGGGAAATGTATTTGGTTAGTGTGGAGTAGAAAGGATGAAGAGAGCTGAATTAGCCAAATCTGGAAGTTGTCTGGCTGCTTCTAGATCACTTGAGGAAAGTTGAAGAAAAAATAAGGAGTGTGGCTATAAAATTTATACACTTTTCTCTCTATTTCTTCTCTTTTTCTCTGCCAATAAATACATTAATATAGAAAGGAACTTTGAACATCTTTGATCTAATCTCACCATTAATTTTACACATAGTTGTACTTTTTCACAATTCATACTACATGTAGCCTTTTGGCCCAGGTGCTCATATTACACCTGTTGTACAGGTGAAGTAAGTGCAGCTTGCAGATGGAACATATTACCTGCCTAATGTGTGCCAGAACCAGGATCTAAAGTGAGTTCTACCTGATGCCAAAGACACTACTGTATACTCCTATACCATATTTTCTTTCTTGTTGAACAAGAGGAGTGATGTCTACAGATGTTAAAGGACTTGTTCTAAGTCACATGTCTAATGAGGGGTGTCACTGTGATAAAAACTCAGGTTTTCTGACACCAAAGCTCTTTTTCTACTGCAGCCCTATAGTGCAGCAGTGTAGAATCCATACAAACACACTGCTTTGGTATTCTGAGAAACTTTCTTTTCTTATCATTTTATACTTCTTAAAGAAGGGTTCTTTTTATTATACACCCACATAATGTGTTTTTACAGTGTGTCTTTGTAATATCAATAAATTCACAACTTAGGAGAGGTCTTTTTTTTAGAACACATATCTTAATTTCTGGTTGGAAAATTTGTCCACTGTAACATTGGCCTACAGAGAGGTTTGGGGCATAGATGTAATACCTAAACTACCCTAAGTGTTCTAGCATTTTCTAGAGAAACAGAACAAGTAAGATATACTCATATATTTATATACGTGGTTATTAAGTGCTGTTCAGTCGACATCAACTTTCAGCATTGCCATGCAACAGAGTAGAATTGTAACATAGGGCTCAATCTTTAATCTCAGTTTTAATCTTTACAAAAGCAGTTTTCCAGCTCTTTTTTCCACAGACCAGCAACCTTTCAATTAGCAGTTGAGCGTTTAATCATTTGCTCTTACGGAGCTCTCTCTTTAAGTGCTATGGCTGCTAACCAAAATGTTGGCAGTTCTAATCCACCGGGCACTACTTGGAAACTCTATGGGAAGTTCTACTCTGTCCTATTAGGTTGCTACACACACACACACACACACACACACACACATACTTCCTATATGTATTTATATAGGAAAAAGTCCGAGGGAATGGAGCACATGGCAGTAGAGTTTTGGCATAAGAAGCCAAACTCAGGAGGGGGTAGATACAGCTCAACTTAATGGCTGGTCATGAATAGTTCTGGTAGAATAACACCCCATGGGGCAATTCAAGACAACACAAGTAAAGGAAAGGAGTTTGCCAAGGAATGGAGATTATTCTCTTCCTAGTCCAGATACTTCTAGGAAACATCTAGGAACAGCATGTTTGATGAAAAGATAGTAGTAAATGTTCATGGTAGAGAATCTGAGCAAGGGGGAGGGAGAATTTAAATAGGAAGTTTAGGTGGTCTGAAGACAAATTTCACCTGGCTAATAAATTTATGAAATCCTGAAATGGAGCCTAGGTTATGACTCCTTGAAGAAGCATCTTTGCCCTTGTGTCTACCATGTATACCCCCAGAAGAATTCAGACTGCAAGACTTCCCATATGAGCATGGCAGTGAACACTGGACAACTGACCTTCCAAGTCTACAAAGGATAATCAATTCCCAGGGTTCCAGCTTCATTTCTTGTTTGCAAAATAGAAATATCTGCCATGATATTCTACAACTTTCCCCTACTTTACGTGGCATTGCTCACAGTGTCCAGTTTTTACCTTGAAGGACAGGCAGGGACTTCAGAGGGAAGCAGATGAAGAAGGATTTTAGATGTCACCATCTTCCAGTATCTACATTTGTCCCCACCACACTCATTCTTTACTTGTATAGCACATAAAAAAGGATCCCTGCATTCCCAGCAGATCAAACAATATCTTCATTTATTCTAAGGTATGATGAATACAATTCAAACCAGAAATTAAGTCCCAAGAATACCTTGCTATTAAATTAGTTAGATAAGTGGCAAGTGTGGCAAATCAGCCCTTAGTGAATTCAGAATTCAAGAACCACTGTGATTATCGCTTGATGGGAGAAGAGGAGAAAGGAGGTGATAGGAGATCAAGTAACCTATCTCAGGCCTCCTAGTGGTTAGTAATCAGGGCCAACCTAGACTCTTGCTGTGAAAATGAGGCTTTGCTAATCTTGATGTGCAGAAAATTATATTTTGGCTAACAAAAGCATCTTTAGCATGTTTCACCTGTTGGGGGTGGGTGGGTTATGTAATAAGAAGAGGTGCTGTTCACAGGAACCAAGTGACAGACTCTTTCCTCTCTCGTGTTCTTCTCTGGGACTCCAGAGAAGTATTTCCATTTTCTTAAGTTGACCAGCAGCAGACAGTGCAGTTCCAAAATTCTCCTTCAAGTGAGCTTAGCTTCTTAGCCTTCACGTGGTCACCCTATTTGATATTTGGCTACTAGAAAATTATACAGGGCACATATTCCTGCTTCTCACCCACACTTTACTTGGTACAGATATATTCAAAACCATTTACTTGAATCATTGGTTCACTTTCAAGTCAAAGACTATTTTTAAGGTCTGAGGGGAGTGTGCCTCTCTGAGAGTCACTCACAAAATTTACTTGCTTTCTTAAACAGCTCCAAATGAAACATAAACCTCTGGACTCTCTGTGGAAAGATTTACTCCCTTCAAATTGCTAATCCTGAGTCAGCTTCCTTTCTATTTCCTAGTTCACTGCTAGGGATTTGATCACTACCTAGCTGGAACAGGCTCAGGATATTCACACTAACTTTAACACAGTCAGCTTTTGGTAAAGATAATTACAGAAGTAAATGATAATAATAGTAAAAGGAATGGCAATACAAACAAATGAAATCTGGCATTTTGAAATTAAAAATGTAATCAAAGTAAATATTGTACTTACAAAAATGTAGCACTTGTTCTAGAAGATTCTATGCTTAAAAGATGGAGAGTGGTTGGGTCTCAACTGTAGTGGGGTAGAAGTGAGGAGGAAAAATGGCTGGATATTTTCCTTCAAAGTATTTTGCTTCTTGAGAGGGCTAAAGAGGGGTGAAGTCCCAGAGAATAAAAATCAAAAAGAAGATGGAGAGGAAGCAAAAGAGTTTGGGACAGGCAGAGCAAAGACATAGACATAGACATTGAGAAACTCCTCTGTCCCTGGCAGCTTTGTCCATACCTCTGTGGGTCATATATGTTCAGGAATTAATTGTGAAAAGATATCACTTCTTCCTTGCACCTGGTTATTCTATTCCTCTGGAAGGACTTCTGTTAGAATGAGACTCTTGGCCTCTCTCTTTCCATTCTCTACCTGATTCTTCCACACAGACAAGTTAATTACCAAGAGCAGAGTAAGAGGGTTTCATCATCAGCTTTGTAGGTTGCACTGGGGCATTTGAATTAGAAATTCAAGACATTCCCCCAAGTCATTTGTCATGGATTGAACTGTGTTACCCTCCCAAATTTGTGTAGCCATTTGGCTAGCCAGGCTTCGTGGTATTGTGTGATGTTCCTGTAAGCTGTAAACCCTACCTCCATGATTGTTAATTAGGGAGGATGGGTGACAATTGTGTTACTGCAACAGGACTTAATGTGTAAGATTGTACTGTGCCTTGAGGTAATCTCTTGTGATATAAAGGAAAGGGAAGCAAGTAGATGGTTGGGGACCTCATACCACTAAGAAGCAGTGCCAGTAGCAGAACACATCCTTTGGAAAGGGCCTGACATCCCTGCACCTCCGAAATCCAAGGGAAGTGTGACAACAATGACCTTCCTCCAGAGCCAACAGAAAAAGCCTTCTTTGGGAGCTGACACCCTGAATTTGGACTCGCAGACTATAAGACTGTGACAGAATAAAATTTCTTTTTTTGTTATAGCAGCACTAGATGACTAAGACACCATCCTTCAAATTATAAATTTCTTCAAGTAAAGGCTCATGTGATGTATATTCTTTCTATCTCCCAACATTCATTTTTCACGCAACAGAGGGTGTATTTGGGAGAATTCTAGCTAATTTTCTCTTTTGGTTTTCTGTATATTCTTCCAACATGAGGCAGCGTGGGCCCAGCTAAGAAAAGGAGGTGTTGTAGGTAGGCAGAGCAAGTTGGAAAAAATATTCTGCTGTTTTTAAGACACTCAACTTGTCTAGCTTGTTAAAGCAGCTCTAGGGAATGAACACCCACTGCCGTAAAGTCATTTCCATCTCATAGAGCCCTGTAGGGTTTTCAAGGCTGCAATCTTTATGGAAGAAAACTACCACATCTTACTCCCTCAAAGTGACTTGTCTGTTCAAACTGCCAACCTTTCAGTTCACAGTTGAGTACTTAATCACTGCACCACCACGGCTCCTAGAAAATGAAAACACACATTATATTCATTCCTTTAGTCATTTAATAAAAGCTTCTACTTTTATTGTTATTTCTGTGTTGCCATTGAGGTGGCTTCAACTCGTGATGACCTTATAGATAACGGAAAGAACAGTTATCCATCCCTGTACTGTCTTTGTGTTTGAAATCATGTTGGGGCTATCACGTAGTGCATTCCTACCTAAAGAGCTTATCTTCCATAATCATATTGTAATCCATAAGGTTTTCATTGGTTAATTTTCACGAATATATTGCCCAGCCTTTTATTTTTAGTTTGTCATAGTCTGGAAGTTGAAATACCAGTGACATAGATTCTAGCACCGTAACACACAAGCCACCACACTACAACAAACTGCAGATGGGTGGTGGAGGTATCAGTGATATACTAAAAACTTTGAAGGGCAGTGAGAATACTGACTGAACTTAAGGGATCTGACCAATTCTAAGGGTTCAGAAGGAACATTTGCTGCCTAGACCTAGTGCCATAACAGAGAGCTCTGTAAATAAGAATATATTCTGTATTGGGAAAGATAGACTCTGCAGCTAATATATGCACCTTAACTATTTTAAATACAAAGAAAATTCACAGCTGGATCAGTAAGCAACATGAACACAAACAGAAAATACTGACATTTTCAAGGATTTCATTTTTCTTAGATCTACAATCATTGCCAGTGGAAGTAGCAGTCAAGAAATCAAATTGCATGTGGCAAATTTTTTGTAAAAGACCTCTTTAGAGTATTAAAATCTAAAGGTGCCACTCTGAAGACAAAATGTGCCTGACCCAAAACATGGTACTCTGAGTTACTTCACATGCGTGTGACAGGTGGACAATAAATAAGGAAGACGGAAGAACTTATGCATTTAAATTACAGTGTTGGCAAAGAATATCAAATATATTGTGTACTGCCAGAAAATGAACAAATCTGTCTTGGAAGAAGTACAGTCAAAGGCTCTGTAGAAGCAAATATAATATGATTTTATCTCACATGCTTAGGATATGCTATCTGGAGACACCAGTCTCTGGAGAAGGACATCATGCTTGGTAAAGAAGAGGATCAGTGAGAGAAAGGCAAATCTTTAATGAGCTGGAATGTCACAGTGACTACAGCAGTGAGTTCAAGCACAGCAACAGTTGTGAGGATGGCACAGGACTGGACAGTGTTTGATTCTGTTTTACATAGGATTGCCAGCCAGCCAAGTGCCATCGAGTCAGATCCGACTCATGGGTTACTGTGAGTCAAAATATACTTGACGGTACCTAACAATAACAAATGGCTTAAACGCTTAGACATTTCTACCACTCCAGTAAAGTAATTTTTATTCCACTTAGAGAAAATGAACTGAAGCTGCCGCTACTGTCAACATTCTTCACAAGAGGAAAGGATATGGACTTTACAGAAATATTAAGGGTGAAGTACTAAGCCCAAACAACAGTTGGTCAAAACATTTCTTTAGTGATAACCCTGGTGGCATAGTGTTGAAGTGCTACCACTGCAAACCAAGAGGTCAGCAGTTCAAATCCAGCAGACATTCCCTGGAAACTCTATAGGGTTGCTATGAGTCAGAACCAACTTGATATCACCCAGTAACATCAACGATACGATTCAAGTGGGTGACAGAAACAGTTACTGCATTCAGCTGCTAACTACAAGGTTGAAAGTCTGAATCCACCCAGAGGCATCCGAAGAGAAGGCCTGGTGAAAAATTAGTCACTGAAAACCCTGTGAAAACCCAAGGCCAAGATGGAAGAGTGTTGACATATTGTGGGGGTGGGAACAAATGTCATAAAACAGTATGCATGCTGTGTAATAAGAAGCTAGTTTGTTCTGTAAAACTTCATCTAAAGTGCTATGATAGTAATAAAATTCAGAAAAAAACTTGGAAATAAAAAGAAAAAAAAGATCTTGTTCCCTTTTCTTTCTGATGTTATTCTATTCATTCTTTTCCATACTCCATTCCTTCAGTACAAGGTCCTTACTATTTGCACAGTCCTCTGGGGTCCTAGGAAGCCTGTCTGTGGCCCCAGCCCCTCACTCAAACCAGTGTGTCATCTGCCTGCAAAACTCCAGAAGTCTCTGTCCTAACCCACCTCTGTGCACAAACTATCTAAAGCACATTTCACTGAAAAAGTTCCTGTCTTTTCAAATGTGATGACGCGAGTAGAAGAGTAGGCGTGAGGGAAAACAGATGCAAGAGATATAGACGGAAGAGAAATAGAACCAGCCAGTTAACAAACACTGAGTATTTAAGAAACAGATAAGCAAGCTCCTCAGCATGAGGACATCTGTCCCAGCCTTACCTCTTCAACTTTCATTCCTGTTCCTTCTCCATTTGTTGAAATTGCACTTATTGTCATAGACTGAATTGTTTTCCCCCAAATATCTGTCAACTTAGTCTTACCAAGATTCTAAGAATTGTGTGACTGTCCACCTAAAGAAAGAAAATAAAAAGAAAAGAAACCCCTGTGGAGCACAGCTCTACTCTGATACATGTAGGGTTGCCATGAGTCAGAATCAATTCTAAGGCAAGGGGTTTGGTTTTATGAGTCAAGAACATCATCACAAAGCCATTCCTCAGGGTAATGGAAGAATCAGGGAGATTATGGAGGCCTAGTTGGCTGCAGTTTTTCTAAACCCACTGTAAAACGGATGGATACTGGAACCCTGGCTGTACAGTGGTTAAGACTTTAGCAACACAAAGGTCACGCCGTGCTCTTTGGAAACCCTATGGGGTAGTTCTACTCTGTCTCATAGGGTTGCTATAAGTTAGAATTGACTCAATGGCAACAGGTTTTTTTTTTTTTGACGCATACAGGAAAATACAAAATAGGTCACCAACAATTGGATATACATATAAAAAGTAAAGATGGGCAGATTCATATTTTTATAGCTAGAACTGAAGAAGTACATACTCAGGCAAACTGTCAAGCAAGCAAAGTGCTGTCGAGTCAGATCCGACTCATGGTGACCCTAGGGGTAGAGGAACTATTTTTACTTACTGAAGTAGCAAAACTATTATTTCTAAGTGTTACCGAAAAGAATGTTTTATGCATTCACAACCATATTTTGTTGTTGCTATCAATTGAAAGAGACTTTTTGGAAAGCAGTATGACCAAGGATAGCAAGAACAACAAAGGTAGTCATAAACTCTGACCTAGTGATTTCATTCCTGTGACTTGACCCTAAGAAAATAATTCAACAGAAGGAAAAAGTTCTATGAAGGAAGAACATTCTCTATGGCTTTAACAATATGAGCCACAAAATCATAGCAAAAAAGGGTACCACTGAATTGCACATGTAGAAATTGTTAGTTTGTGTATATTCTCAACTACAGCAAAATATAAAATAGATTATTAAGAAACACTCTGAATGTCCAATAGTAGGACAACGTGGATCTATTACACAATAAATTGCCATGCAGTCAGTGAGATAAAATAGTTAAGAAAATTATGTAGCAATGTGAAAAAGATAATGCAACCTTGTTAAAAGAGAAGCGTTAAAAAAAAAATACTACAATTGTCGCTACATAAAGGATGTAGGTGTATAATAAGGAAACAAGAAGCAATGATGGCAGGGTAACATGACTACACATTTTAGCACTCAACAGATGCATTTTTAACAGTCTTGCATCGCATTTTTAACAAAAGAGTTTTTACACGTGAAGTCTCAAATCTCCACCAATGTCACACGGCGTTGCATCGGCTTACATATAGCAAGAATCAACAGTCACGTGAGTGATGGCTGCACTTCAGGCACGGGGCAGTGGCTTTTAACCAAGATCTGTAACAGCGATGTGAAGTGGTCTGAGGTGTGGCAGACAGAAACTGCACAGAGAGAAGTCATTGCTTCTTCCAGGAACAACAGAAGGCAGAGGCCTTTCACTCAGCAGATCCGACACAGCCGCAGGCTTCCGAGAACTTCAGCATTCTGGTAGAAACACATTCCAGAAAGCATGGAAAAGGCAAACCAGCAAAGCCAGAATGAAAGGTTTTTAATTAGATCAGAAAGGTTGCCTGCCTGTGATCTGGGTTTCACGTCAAAAAATATTTTTCTTTCCTTTTCTTGCTCAAATCCTGTCATTGCTAGAATCTCTAGGATGTACACAGTTTGGTTTTTGTTTTCTTATTTTACTTTAATATTTTTTTGCTGTTTTTATCATATCAACGTTATTTTTTATAACACTTACAGCTGTTTGTTTGCTTCCCTGCTAGTTTGAAAACGAATTCGCCAGGGCCCTTAGCCTAAGCTTACTAACAAAACCTTCCCGCTTCTTTTTTTATTTCAGTAAGAAAGACAAAGAACTGTAAGGGGCAAGGAAGCTGGGCCACCACCTTCGTTTGCACTCAGCACTTTTGATCCCAAGACTTCCTCAGAGGAAAGACATCACAGATCGGCCACGCAGCACGGCGGAGGGCAGCCGAGGTTTGTATTGCCCCAGAATCCTCAGGAGGACCTGCGTGACCTTTCCGCTTTCCACAAGAAACATGGTGACTACAACGCTGCTATTTTAATAACTAGATGAAACCAAAAAGCATGCAGGGACCTTCTGATAGCAGTGTATGAAACCTCTTCTTTGAGAGAAGACGGTTCTCCCCTGGAATTCCCGGAGCTCTCTGGAACCTCGGGTGACTTCTGTCCCCCAGATTAACGACTTGCAGCTTCGTCTCCTGCAGTTGCCGGGTCTTCTGTACAGCACGCGTGAGCAGACAGGGAAGAAAGTCGCTTCCTTAGTCAAAAATGAACAGTTTTACTTCCAAGAGCTTTGTTCCGCTGCTTTGTTACTAAATAATGGCCAAAAAATATTTAATGAAGCCATCACAATCGATGTTTTAAAGAGGACATTGGAATTAGACACTAGAAATTCAAAACCACCAAACTTGCATCATCTTCTGTACTTTGTCTTATGACTGTCATGTGAAGATCCTAAGGATGCCAGACTCTTATGCAGCTATTATTAGGTTGCAGCATGATACTTCCTATGGAATTATACCCCATGGCAGCCAGATTTCCTTGTGAGTCTCTAGTTTGGTTACCTCCACACTACCATCAGTATCAGCTAATTTCAGAAGGATGTCTCTTTACATACAATGCAAAACATTGTTCTTATGCTATAAGGAAGATGTAATAATAATAATGGAATCCCTGGGTGGTGCAAATGGTCAGCTGATAGCCACAAAGTTGCCAGTTTGAGGCCACTCAGGGGACTTCAAAAGAGAAGTCTGGCGATCTACTTTCCAAAAATCAGCTATTGATAACCCTGTGGAACACAGCTCTACTCTGACTGTATGCAGTCACTGTGAGTTGCAGACTGAACATGAAATGTATTAATAATAATAAATAATGATAGACAATAAGGCTGTCATCAGTGTGCTGGAATTCTAAAATAAAAATTAGAGGCTTTCTACTTTCGCCAATCTCGTAGAACCAAATGTTCAAATGTAACACCGGATATTGGATATTTGATGAGGTTAAGATTTCACTTTCAAAGTTGAAACACTTTTCAAATGTGCCTATGCCTTTACTTCTTTCTCCAATGTGCAACTCCAACTTTTGTTTGTTTGTTTGTTTGTTTGCCTCTATGTCATTTCTTATCTTCCAAGGCATTAATATGCCCCTCACTTCTAGATTTGCCGCTATGGACTCTTTTGTAGTCATTGTATCTCTTTAAGTGTTCAACGAAGAAGAATCAACCAAATTCTCTAAGGAGGTATGTCAGAGTTACTTGTGAGAGAACAGGGGCCAGCCTTTCTCATAGTGTTGTCTAGCACTAGGGGAAAGGAAACATATGAACTTGTAGAAGACACTGTAACCAGAAACTCCGGCTACAAAGAAGGAACAGTGTGTAATTCAAAAAGATGACCACGTTTTCAACTGAAAGAGAGGTCTTCTGCTAGTTATGACAAGAAAATTGCATGTGCAGTCCCTCAGGGAAGATATAGCCACTATGAAAGCCACATTATGATTAACGAAACCAGGCCCAGATGCTAACTTTCAGAAATAGGTAAAGCAGTCCGGCTTCTCAAATCTCTCAGTGCAATTACTCATAAGGGAAGATAGCAATAATTGCACATACTCAAGCTCCTTGTGGGTACGGCTTGAAAGTGCCTGTTATAAACCTGAAATGCCTTCGTATTTTCTCTTCCTTTAACTTAAACAGTTTTTTTTAAATTGTACCTTCTATCCCAAGTTCGTTATAGCATAAATGCGATGTTTAAAATGGCTATTCCTGTAAACCCGACACACCACGCTGGAGTATGAGTGACTCCGTTGAATAAGTAGCAGCGGGTAGACATATATTAAAGCTACACAAAGCACCTGGGAACACTGCTAAAATGCAGATTCTGATTCAGTAGGTATAGAGTGAGATCTGAGATTCTGCGTATCTAAAAACCTCCCAGGTCATTCTGATGCTGCTGGTCCATGAACCATGCTTTGAATAGCAGAACTGTAGACAGCTGAGTGGCCTCCATTCTGTCATTCAAGCAGCAGCAGCAACACCTTGAAATTTGTTAGCGCTGTAAACTCTAGTCTCCCCCTCAGACTTACTGAATCAAAGACTCCGGGGTAGGGCTCAGCGTTCAGCGGTTTAACAATCCTTTCAGCCGATTCTGGTTTAGATTAACTACCAGGGCAGTCAGAAGTGGGTCAGCCAGGAGTAGGGGGTACATGCTGTTTAGGCTCTAGAAACCTGTGACAGATAGGTGGTGCAGTGGGCTGGATAGTGTCCCCCTAAAATTCATGCTCACTGGGTACCGCAAAATGTGACACTGTTTGAAATTAGGGTACTTGTCGGATGTAATTATGTTAACATGAGATCATGCTGGATTGCACTGGGCCTTCAACTCAATGACTAATATTCTTACTAGAAGAGGACAGACAGGAAGACACAGAGAGAAAGGTCACGGGAAGACAAAAGTCCACGTTGGAGTGATGTAGCTGTAAGTGAAGGAGCACTAAGGATTGCTGTCACCCACTAGAAAATAGGATACCAGACAGGGTCTTCTCCCAGAGCCTTCAGAGGGAGCATGGCCCTGACGACACCTTGATTTTGGACTTCTTACCTCCAAACTTGTGAGAGAACCAGTATCTGTTGTTTTAAGGTACCACATTGCTGTCATTTGCTATAGCAGCTCTAGAACACTAATAGAGTTGGTGTCAAGATCCAAGCAGACAGCTTAACACTAAGAAGGACTTTCTCAGATTGGAGTCAGGATCTTGGAATCAGAACTAAACCCATCATGGCCAGGTGGTTCCAGCACACAAACACCGCCCAATAAAGAACCCGAGGGAACAATCTGGAGTCGTACCTCGAGAAGAGAAAAGGAAGTTGGCTCTGAGAAGAAACGAAGGTCTGAAGTGGACCCGAACAACTTCCATCTGGCACAAAGCTGGAGCTTGGTCAGGGGCAGATTACCCAAAACACAAGATGTGGACAGGCTCACTTATGCTTGCTGCTTCATCCGTGGTGACCAGTTTCACCACATCTTCAAAATGGTAAAAAAACAGCTAATACCGGTCACCACAGATTAGGAAGCAAACATGAGCAAACTGTGTTTACCTTGCTGATTAGGTAGTCCGATTCTCTCAGGGACTGTAAATTTGAAAACAAGCTTTGAATCTGTAGGCAGGTGTTGTGAGGTTGAGAGACAGATGCCAACCATACCTAGAAGTAGAATCTTTGAGGCCGTGGAACTGTTCACTACAGATTAGTAAATAAACCCAAGTAAATCCGTGCTTACCTTGCTTGCTGGGTACTGACCACAGACACACGTGACACCTACGTTCTTGCTATGGGTGGCAGTAAACAGGACAGGTGGGAAGAAATGAAGTCAAACAGAGTAGGAAAGGATTAAATTTAGTACAGAGGTTAAAAACTCAAGATGCTAACCAAAAAAGCCAGCAGTTCAAATCTGCCAGGTGCTCCTCGGAAACCCACAGGGAAGTTCTGCTATGTCCTACAGGGCTGCTATGAGTCAGAATCAGCTAGATGGTATTGAGTTTTTTTGTTTTGTTTTTTACTTTTTCTGTCTGTCTAAACTCCATGGGGCCGTTCTACTCTGTCTATGGGATCCCTATGAGTTGGAATCCACTTGACAGCAGTGGATTTGGTTTTGTTTTAAACCAAAACAGTTCAGTTGTCTTCAAGCTGACCATGACTCATTACCCCATGTATGTCAGAGCAAAAATGTGCTCCCAAGGGTTTGAGATGGCTGATTTTTCAAAAGTCGATCTACAGGCTTTTCTTCTGACATGCTTCCGGGGGGACTTGAACCTCCAACCTCTTTGTTAGTAACTGAGTGTTTGTTAACTGTTTGCACCACCAAGGAACAGACGTCTGTCTACCGGCAGGCTAATGCTGTGCAAAGAGTTGGGGTGTGGTAGCAAAACATGGAGTACTTGTCCAGACCCGTGTACCACTACCACTAACACCCATTTCTTCTACTGCTTTGAGAAGAAAAACTGAAGAGCCAGGAATGGCCTGCAGAGCAGTATTAAAGCCACCAAGAAAGATTCAGAAACCCTGGTGGCATGGTCAGTTCTACATCTGCTCACCAAAATGTTGGCAGTTCAAATCCTCTGGGTGCTCCCTGGAAACTCTATGGGGCAGTTCTCCTCTGATCTAGCCCGACACTGCAGTGGGTTTGGCTTCTTTTTTTTAAGAACGATTCGGGGCCACTCTTTGTTTCCACAGTTTCCTTCTGAAAGAAACAAAGAGAAACTCTGTCATTTCTAATTGCTGCGCCATCAATAAGCATAATGTTAGCCGCACATTTTTGTAGTTTGATTCTTTCAAACTACATTTATGTCCAGTAGCTCATATTACCAATCTCACAGAGTTGTTTTGGGGATTAAATGAAAGCACTTTTATGAACGATAAAGTGTACAGATTACTTCTATAATTTTGTTATTTTCATTCCATACTAAAATCCTCTGAGGCAGATAAAGCAGGCATTATTAATAACTTTCATTTTAGAGCTAAAAGAAGAGAAAGGATACGAAAGAAATTACAACATACAGACTAAGAAAAACAGTGGACAGTTATCTTTCTAGGAGAAAAGAAATAAAGCAGGAGACATTATAAAACCAATCAACCAACGAACCAACCAACAAATGCATTGCCATCACGTCCATGTGCTACAGAGTAGAACGGGGCTCCAGAGGGTTTGCTTGGTTATAATCTTTACAGAAGTAAATCACCAGAACTTTCCTCCTTAGTGCGGCAGGGTGGGTTCGAACCACCAGCCTTTCAGTTCATAGTGAGCATGAGCCATTTGTGCCATCCAAAGACCAACAATTTCAAGTTTAAATAAGTTAATTTGATAATTTTACTTTCCCTAAGGACATTTCTCAGTAAATAGTAAAATTTTCTCTTTTTTCCCCCCTTTAATCTCTACCTCATAAAATGTACATTTGGTATGGCTGTCACTGAGAAAAAAGAATTAAACTGCAGTTTTGTGTGTTTTGTTTTTTCAGTGAAAATCAGCTTCAAGAAAACTGGGAGGGTGTGTTTGGGAGGGGCAGGTATGGAAGCTATCAATTGCTAAGTGCTCACTCACTTTCCCCTGGAAGGCAGAGCTGTGTCTGAACACCCGAGCATCTTTTACTCCTGTGTGCTCTCAAGTAGCCCTGCTCTCCCCTGGCATTGACTCCTTCTGTGAAGCGTCTTTGTCATCGGCAAAGTGCTGTGGCAGCCACGGGCTGACTGAGAGGGGCTGGCTTGTCTGGGCAGCCAACACGCTTCTGTGGCTAGAATTCCCCACTAAAGAGGAGCTTATCTTGATGAAAGGAGCCAGTGGCCAGACACCAGGAATGGTTTCGCCCTTTGCATTAGCTATAGGACGCCGCAGTATTTAGAATCTCCTAGCCTGTCTGCCTCACCCACCCATCTGTCGGTTTGTGGTGTTGTGATAGCTTGTGTGTTGTTATCACGCTGGAAGCTATCCCCCAGGTCTTTGAAGATACAAGCAAGGTCACCAAGGGTAGATTTCAGAGGAGCTTCCAAATTAAGGCGGACTAACAAGAAAAAAACATGCCGTGGACCACAGCAGAACATTATCCTATATACTATATACTGCTGGGAGATGAGCTCCCTAGCTTGGCTGGCACTCAAAATGCACAATGACCATAACAATGGACAAGACACCAATGATCAGGAAGATGTGCAGGATTGTACAGTGTTTCATTCTGTTGTACATGGGTCACCGTGGGTCAGAACTGACTTGATGACAGCTTACAACACTCCTGTCTGACAGCCCTCCTTGTTGGGTTTTCTTGGAGAAGGGTGAGGAGTAGACAAATTTCAATCAGGCGCATTTGAACCAGGAGGGGGAGGTCATACAGACCATACCCTCATTCCAAAAGGGAATGCTTCTAAAAGCTTCAGGCAAGACCTCTGCTGAAGAAGTAAAACACAGTCTAGGGAGGATAAAAATCAGTTCTAGTTTGCCTGGAACTAACCATTGCAGTTTTCCCTTTTGCCCTGGAGTGGTTATTAACAGGGTTATCTCTCATAACATCATCATAAGTTTAGATATGACTCTGTACCTGGGAGATTTCAGCATCCTAACACAAGATTACAATCCTGGTTAACATTTAGCTTGCATTTATGATCTGCAAGGTATACTTCTACTGTTGTAGTTGTATAATTCTAATTACTTCCATCTCAATTTAATCTTGAAATCAGCCTTGTCAAGGTCATGTAATTGATTAGACCTGGAGTGACCTCATTCTTGTTCCAGAGATTGAGATAGCAAGTTTGGTCTCCTGAAGAGTGGCAAACTGGGATTACCCTTCCCCAAAGTGCACGAGGATGCATGCTTTTTAGTAGCAAATGATAGAAAGTTTATTAAGGGAAATTACATTCCAAAGAGGAAACAGATCAGTCTCCATGAGTGGAAAAAGACCGAGCATAGATTCTATTGGTAACAGTGGTGGGGTGGCGGTAATATCATCGATGGGAGGTGGAGGTAGTAACTTGGTTTTTGATTGGGTATGTGGCTACCGTAACCACTTCACAACTGCCAGGAGGAATTGTTGTATTCATATCACAACTGCCAGGAAGATCTTACACTTGCATCACAAACCGCCAGTGAGAACTGGTGAGAGGTGGCAGAGTAGGTTCCCTCGGTGACTTTATCAATACTGTGCATCCTCTATAATGCAAACCATGATCTTTGTTATCCCTAGAAAATGTTAGATTCTGGAGTGAAATGTGTTACTATGTGGCACCAGAGATCAGGTTCCCCAGCTAAGCTTGACAAGCCCTGCTACACAGGTATCATTCTTTCCGCTATATGGGTGGGATAATAGACTTAAAGGGCTACATAAACTTGTCTGCGGTCACCCTGTGTGTAAGCGGCCAAGAGAGACCTTGAACCCAGCTGTAACTTGCTGTGACATCGAGGTTTTCCCACTGTGTGAAGTTACAGCTGCCCTTAAGATAGAATTCCTGTGGGTCCCCACCACACCTCATTCCTTCCTGTACTTTTGGCCATCGGGCAGTATCTGGGACATTCCTACCATTTTTGGAGTGCTTTAGTGGGTGCAGAATCAGGGGTGCTACCCGCTGGCTGGCTGTCCTGAAAAAGAAGATCACCACACAGTTTCTTAGGATTCTCACATGAATGCTGATCCTTGAGATTATCTCACCTGCTTCAGAAAAGAAACATGGTGGGTAGTAATCAACGACACTCATAGACTGCTGTTCTAGGCTGGACAACTAAATATGAAGGATTCTAAATGGCATCCTGCTCCTTTTTATTTCCCCCAGTGCCACATGACAGCATGTGCGTAGGAGCTAACTCGTATATTTGAGGATGTGTGTGTTTTTAACAACACCAAAGACTTAATGATAACAGAACTCTTGCAGTCACCTTAAGTCAGAGGCGACTTGAGGGCAACTAGCAACAACCAGGGTGCTCCTTAGAAACAAGGGTGGTGAAACTATGTCTCTCATATTTTGAACGTGTTGTCAGGAGGAAAGAGAAGGACATCACGCTTGGTAAAGTAGGAGGTCAATACCAAACACAAAGAAGCTCCCCAAGATGCACTGACATGTTAGCTACAACAGCAGATGGGTTCAAGCATAAGAAACACTTTGGGAGTGGCACTGTCAGGGTTAGCTAAGAAACCTGGTCTCTGCTGCCACATACTAACATATTTTACTCCTGAATCTAACATTTTTCTAGTAATAACAAAGGTCATGGTTTGCATTCCAGAAGACACAGTATTGATAAGGTTACCAAGGGAACCTGCTCTGCCACCTATCAACACTTCTTATAGGTGGCTTGTGATACAAATATAAGTTCTTCCTGGCAGTTGTGGTGCAAATACAATAATTCATCCTGGTAGTTGTAAAGTGGTTACAGTAGCCTCAAACCCAATCAAAAACCAAGCTACTATCTCCACCTCCCATCTATGACATCACCACCTGCTTTTGCCAATAAAAAGCACCCCCAAAATCTATGCTGGGTGTTTTTCCACTTGTGCAGACTGGCCCATTCTCTCTTTGGAACATACTTCCCGTTAACAAACTTTTGTGTCATTGGCTACCAAAAAGGATGCATCCTCATGTGCTTTGGGGGAGAGGGAGCCCAGTTTGTCACCCTTCAGGAGACCAAACTTGCTAGCTAGATCTCCAGAATCTGAATTAGGTCCCTGGTTTCTAATCAGCCGCATGACCTGGGCAGCACAGGAGCATGCAGTGTTTTGTTCTGTTGTGCATCGCGTCCTTATGAGTCAGTCTGAACTGGAGAGCACCTCACAACGAGGATGGCTAGTTAAACTTTCCTTTACAAAGAAAGGAAAAGGTTGTATTTGTGTTGCTCTTGCCTCTCCCAGTCTCTGAATGCCACATGTGGAACCTTTTGTTATTTCTGACTCAGGTAAGATTTTCTGAATACCTTGACTGTGGGGCAATCAGGTTAAATAATACAAGGAAAGTGCATTCATTTCCTCCCCCTCGTCTCACCAAGAAGACCCTTAGGTTGTGATCCTTTACCCGGTCTCTGCTTCTTTATTCCAAGATTACAAAAAAACGTAATAGATTGTCTTAAACAACAGCAGCAAAGAAATGCTACCTGCATTAGCAATTACCATTACCCCCGCTGTAGAATCATTCCATTTCACTCCTGCTGTTGTAGGAAAATCTGAATTAAAAAGCTTGGCGCTGCTCAAGGGCAATTAATAGTGTGAGGTGACAAAGGATCTTAGAGCAGCTAACAAAGTGGCCCTGGGAGGGAACTGGGCCCTGGCTCAAAGTCACAGTGGGAAGTGTGTGCCCCGTGCAGCCTGGGCTTTGTGCATGAAGAATGAAAAGATTTCCATCACTCAGGATAATGCAATTAAAAAGTACACCACCAGAACCCACCCCATGCCAACTTGTTCCAAATAGACCACAGACCCTGGGGCAGAATTGAAATTTGAAGCTTAAATCTCTCAATCGGCAGGGAGAGAGGGAACCGGGGAACAGGCCTGCCTCCTTCTGCAGACAGGTGTCTCTTGGCAGAACCAAGGGACATATGGTCATTGCCCATTTTAAGAAATGGTCAGAGGTCCCACGATGAGTGGACAGAGGGAGACACGCCTGGTGTCGGAGGAGAAGCTAATTAAAAGCATGATCTCATGTTCTGGGTTTTTCTTTCCACTCGTTTCTGTCCTGTGCTGTGCATCTCTCTTACACACACACACACACACACACACACACACACGCACAATTGCACATGCATAGGGAACAGAGAGCAGCTGTCTCTAATTGCCGGAAAATGACACAGTGTTTGTTGTCCTGAATGCTGCTTTACCCAACTGGAAATTGTTTTCTTGATTAGCGAGCTCACACACACAAACTCTGCTGTGGTCCATGTCTAGTGGGGGAATTTATTTTTTCCCACTAATCTTATTGAGAGGAGCAGAATTTACGCTACTGATTACCAAAACAGCAGTGGTAATGGTTCTAGACAGTTACTGTGACTCTGGGTTGACAAGAGCAATGAGGAGAGGGAAAGGGCCCCAAGCTAACGAGAGTTACAAGAGATGAAGCAGAGAAAGGGATAGTAGGTGCAGACTGTTTTCTGTCACTTGGTTTTGGTGGCAGAGCAGCTTTCCTGAGGCTATCCTGTTCTTACTGAAAAACAGGTACACCTCAGGCTTTATGTTTCTTACTCAGACTCCACAGCATTTCTGGTCCCAGGGTTACCCTTCAGAAGCATAAGCCTTCCACTAGCATGTCCAGTTCTCAGGGTGGGGCTTGGGTCAGCAGACACGGTGCTACAGATGACTGTGAAAGATTCAGATTGGTTCCTTCTCGTGGTGGTTTCAACACAATCTGACAATTTTCAGTATTCTTGTATAGGTCGTGCAGCTGATTAGACCCTGAGTGACCTGATTCCAGTTCCAGAGATTAAACTAGCAAGTTTGGTCTCCCAGCAGGTGGCAACCTGGGATCCCCCTCCCCCAAAGCACACGGGGATACATCCTTTTTAGTAGCAAATGATGGAAAAGTTTATTAAGGGAAATTACGTTCCAAAGAGGAAACAGATCAGTGTCCATGAGTGGGAAAAGACCCCACATAGATTTGGGGGGGTGCTTTTTATAGGCAAAAGCAGGGGGTGATGTCATAGATGGCTTTCAGATTGAGACTGAGACCACTGCAGCCACCTCATAACCACCAGGAGGAACTGTGCTATTTGTATCACAACTGCCAGGAAGAACCCACATCTGCATCACCAGCTGCCAGGGAGAGCTGCTGATATGTGGCAGATCAGGTTCCCCCGGCAACCTTATCAATACTGAGTGTGTTCTATAACACAAGCCATGACCTTTGTTATACCTATAAAATGTTAGATTCTGGAGTAAAATGTGTTAGTATGTGGCAGCAGAGAAAAAGTTCCCTAGCTATCCTTGACGTTCTATTTAATCTCAAATTTTCATTCTGGAATATGTGTTGGGAAACAGTGGAGGGGCATCAAGAAACTGGAGAAAGTATAGTCACACACTCAACAGCTAAGGCAGCCAAAGAGGTTCTGGCTATAGTACCAATGAGTGGAGTCCCTCAGTGGAGCAAACAGTTCAACAGCTTGACTGTTTACTGAAAAGCTGGAGGTTTGAGTCCACCCAGAGGTGCCTCAGAAGAAAGACTTGGTTATCCACTTTCAAAAAATCTGCCAATGAAAACCCTATGGAGCACAGTTATATTCTGAGACACTTCGTCTGGCAATGCATCACAACTGACATTATGGTAGCCTCTTTTGAGTAAGAACTAGATTTTACAGAATGCTTCCTGTGTGCCAACTATTATAGTAAGTCTTCACTTATGATCTTCACAATAAGCTTATAAAATAGGTAGTTTTATGGTCTCTATTTTACAGACGAGATACCTAAGGCTTAAAGAGGTTAAAGTCACATAGCTAAAAATTGACAAGTCTGGAATTTAGACTGGTTAGTCTGTCTTAGAACTTGACACAAATTCTTAACCAATATCCCCAATTTAAGTGTTTAATGTACACAGATATTTAGTGATGGACCCATTTCCAGGTAGTAAAACTAGATTTTCAGTGGTATCAACTGCAGTTTGTTGTAAATGTGTTTTCTAGCCAGGCCAACTAACGGGCACTCCTACAACAGCTACTGTTGGTTTCTGCACCTTAATCAACTGCTATCAAGTTGACTTCAACTAGTGGAAACCCAGTGTATGTCAGAGTAGAAGCGTACTTCACAGAGTTTGAAGTGACTGATTATTCAGAAGTATATCTCCAGACCTTTCTTCCAAGGTAGCTTTAATCAAAAACCAAACCCATTGCTGTCGAGTATATTCAGACTCACAGGGCCCTATAGGACAGAGTAGAACTGCCATAGAGTTTCCAAGGAGTACCTGGTAGATTGGAACTACCACCGTTTTGGTTAGCAGCCATAGCACTGAACTGCTACATCACTAGGGTTTCCAAGATATATTTAACCCAAAAGCCACTGCCATCAAGTTGATTCTGATTCATAGCAACCCTGTAGATCATTGTAGAACTGCCCCATAGAGTTTCCAAGGAGTGCCTGGCTGGTTTCAACTGTCGACCTTTTGGTTAAAGATGTAGCACTTGACCATTTGGAAGCCCTAGTGACGTAGCAAGAAAGGTACAAAGAAAAGACATGCTGTGCTTTTCCTGATCTCATAGCACAACTGGAAGGAGGAGATGCCCATGACTACTGCCATTCAGTGACAAAAATAAATATGTTTGAAGATTTCAAGGAAGTTATTTATCACATTATTGTCCACATTTTAAAAAAATTAACTCATTCATTCATTCAGTAAGTATTTATTGAGGGTTTACTGGAAACTGGAATATACCAGTGAAAGGAGACTGATACAGACCCACCTTTCATGAAGTCTAGTGTGTGAGATAGACATTTACAAAGTAATATCAAAGATTATTTAATTATAACTAAAAGTGCTATAAGGAGCCCTGACGGTACAATGGTTAAGCACGTCATTGCTAATCAGAAGGTTGGTAGTTGAAATTGGGATAAAGTCATGGCAATATGCTTCCATAAAGATTTACAGTGTTAGAAACTCTACAGGTCAGTGCTACTGTGTTCTATAGGTTCTCAGTGAGTTGGGCTCAGCTCAATAGCAATGACTCTGGTTTTCTAAGGGCCATGAGGAACCCTGGAAACCCTGGTGGCCTAGTGGATTAAGTGCTACATCTGCTGATCTTTTGGTCAAATGCACCAGGTGCTCCTTGGAAACTGTACGGGGCAGTTCTTCTCTGACCTCTAGGGTCCCTACGAGCTGGACCTAACTTCACAGCAGTGGGTTTGGTTTGAGTTTTTTATCAGAAATGCTGGAGGCACAATGGTTAAATGCCCAGTTGCTAACTGAAAGATTAAACTAAAGGCTGCAACTCACCCAGTGAATCTGAAGGAAAAAGACATATGATCTGTTTCCTAAAAGACAACAGCCTAGGAAACCCTGTGGGGCAGTTTTGCTCTATCAGGGCCTCGTTTCCTGAGTCAGAGGCCAGATGTGTTAGAAGGCAGGTAACAGTTCACCCCCAGATTGATGAGGTAAATCAGAGAGGATCTTTAGTTCGAATCCACACGAGTCCGGCAAAGGCTACGGAGAGATGCCAGCTGGGCACACAAGGAGCAGAAGGAAGGCCGCAGCAGCTCTCCTTTTCTCAAGGCCATCATGTTGCTGGAATTTCCATTTTAAAAGTTTGTCAAGAACTCAGATGACCTATCCAACCTTCAAGGGTGGTAGAAGAAAGAAATCAGTGTGTTGCTTGAAATAATATACACAGAAATCTACTTTACTATTTTTTGTAAGTTTTTATTTCTCCACACCAAGGGTGGGAGAGAATATACATATATTTGATAGATAAAAAATATTTCCCCCCCGTGGAGAAAACAAAATATTTTTCTTAGGGTGAATTTTATTTTCCCAAACATTTGACAAGAGCAAGCTGTAAAATTTTGAAGGAGTTTAGTCATCTGTGCAGACTGACTTTTGAAGTGTAAAATAAACCTTTACTTAACAGATGTCAGGACTGTGACTTTGAGAGATAATGACAGTTTTTATAGTAGGTTAGTGGCAGAATTTCTAAAGAGAATGAATAAAGTTTTGGTGCCAAGTCTTGAAAAAAATGACAACATGATTATTAACAATTGACTGAATTGAGGAAAGCAAAAATAAGTGTTTTAATTTGTTTGATTAGACAGCATAAGTTGTTCCATAAATATCAGTAAATTGCATTTTACAAAAGGACAGACTGTACCTGTAGGTAGGAATTAGAGTAAATCAAAAAGCCTGTTTCTCCCTAAAATCTCCATGAATGAAGTTGATTTAAAATAAATTCAAAAGCTTCAGAAAAGGGAGCAAACAACCATGGAAGAGTTTTTAATGATTGTTCAGACTCTACCTCTCTGGCAGAAATAGGAAATAGAGTCTGTAATAGCAGATCCTTGACAAATATATTCCAACTGTATGACGGCGTGATGTAGGGTCAGCAGCCACTGCAACATTTAGGAAAACAAGAGTTGATTTCAGCCCATGGTGACCCCACGTGCGTATCAGAACAGAACTGTCCTCCACAGCGTCCTCACGACTGATTTATAAGAAGTAGATCACAGACCCTTTCTCCCACCTCTGAGTGGACTTGGAACTCCAACCTTTTGGTTAGCAGCTGAGCACGTTTCCTGTTTGAAGCACTCGGAGACTTCAGGAGTTTTAAGCAAAATTAAATACCAGTGAAACTTATTCCAGTATTCCATTATTTTCCCCTCTATACAACCTACCTGCAAGCACTCAATTTCAAGTTTCATCTTGAGTCCCTGTCCCTTAGCAAAGACTTTTCTGTCACCTCTATTTTCCAGGCGCCTCTGTTTCCTGATTATTTAGGCCCTTTTCATCTCTCCTCTGCAGCGTTAAGCATTGGACCTTGATGGTCTTTATGATCCAGAATTCCAGCACCTCAGTTTCCAGTTTGGGTAGTTCCCATGTCACTTTGCAGTAACTCCCAAGAGATGATGGTCAGGAGAGGCCAGCTTCATATGAGGACCCTCTTCTGTCCTGGAGAGCTGAGCTTAGGGAGTAAAACGGAACTCAGGATGATTTTATCTGAAGGCTCAAGCCAGATTCAAGACTGACAGTTCAGCTTATCCTCTTCTTTTTATTTTTATTTTTCCTCAGTATCTATCCAGACTCTGCAAGAACTCCCGGACTTTACAATTAATTGCCTAAGGAATTAAAAGCGACTCAATGGCAATGACTTCTTTAAATGGAATTACTATTTATTACTATTATTTATATACTAATATCTCTATAATTTTCATATTGTACACCAAAAACAGAAAAAGAAAAAAAAAAATTACAAACTCTTAGCAAACCCTATAGTAGAGAGTAGCACTGCCTTATAGCATTTCTAAGGCTGTTAATCTTTACAGAGGCAGACCACCACTTCTTTCTTCCACAGAGTAGTTGGTTGTATAATAAATATGAATTATGAAAAATACTTTCCAGTGGCTTTTCTGAGGCTTATGACATACATTCAAAATAACCTGTGTCTATCTTCAAACAAGGAAATCCTGGTAACTCAGTGGATTAAGTGCTACATCTGCTAACCAAAATGTTGGTAGGTCAAATCTGCCAGGCACTCCTTGGAAACTCTATGGGGGAGTTCTACTCTGACCTCTAGGGTCAAACTGACTCCATGGCAGTGGGTTATCTTTAAACAAGGAATCCCTGGGTGGTACAAATGGTTAGGGTCTCAACTACCAGCCCAAAGTTTGGTGGTTCAAACCCGCCCATGGTTTCCTAGGAAGACAGACTCAGTAATCTGCTTCTGGAAGCTCACAGCCTTGAAAACTCTATGGAGCAACTCTACTCTGGACATGTGGATTGCCATGGATTAGAACTGACTCAACAACAAGAACATTTTCAAATAAGTTATGCCATGTTATTAGAGGTTTTAGACGTAAAATGTTTTGTTTAGTTTAAATTGTGCAGTAAAAGAAAACCAGGTAAAGAGAGAAAGAGAAAGTTTATTTGTGTCCCGGGCGGCTTTACAGAGCTCCTCGGAGGGAGTCTGCAAAACCGCGCTGTGGTCCGGGGGTTAGGGTTTTATAAAAAGGTGGTGGTGGACCTTCTTGAGGACATTGCCCATGGCAAGTAGCCAATGGGATTGTGGACAATTAGAGTCACTTAATTAACATGGGGTGTGTTGTTTTCAGTGGAGTGAGGTGAGGAGAGGTCTGGTTGAGCCTACTGAGAAGAAGCGGTAGCTAGTCTTCATTTGAATCGAATTCCCGGAACAGCTGGCAGATGACACGTTTTGACTCGCGCAGTTTGGGGAAAAGTTGGAGGAGAGCGGTTTGGGTTTCAGCCTAACACACGTCATGTGAGAACAGTGGTAGTTCAGTGGGAATTCTCACCTTCCACGTGGGAGACCCAGCATTTTAGTCAGCTAATGCTGCTGAATAGAAGTGAATGTGTATTGTACACCAGAAGAAGAAAAAGAAAACAAAAAACATTGCAAATTCTTAGCAACCCTATAGTAGAGAGTAGCACCACCACAGAGGGTTTCCAAGGCTGATAATCTTTACAGAAGCAGACTGCCACATCTTTCTCCCACAAGTGAATGGCTTTAAAAAGGGAAATTTTATTTGTCACAATGCAGTAACCCAAAAATTCATGGTGTCAGCCCCAGGAGAAGGCTTTTTCTGCTGGCTCTGGAGGAAAGCCCTTGTCATTAAACTTTCCCTGGACTGGAAACTTCTGGGATGCAGGAAGCCTGGTCTTTCCCAAAGCCATCTGCTCTTCTTTCTCTCTTGGTGGTATGAGGTCTTCAAATCTCACTGCTAGTTTCTTTCCTTTGTTTCTGAAGAGACTGCCTCAAGGCACAAAACAATCTTACACACTGAGCCCCATCCTACCAACAGGCTGCCTCCCACCTTTCTTCATTAACATCATAGAGACAGAGTTTACAAAATAAAAGAACAACACACAATACCGGGAATCACGGCCCAGCCAAAGAGCCACACGTGTGTTTTGGGAAACACAATTCAGTCTATGATACCCAGTTTCCAGGTAATGATCCTCAAGTGCAACTACCACCATCTTTCAGTGGAGAGTTGTATAATGCTGAACAGATTTCAGTGGCACTTCTAAGAAGAAAGTCTAGGTGATCCACTTTCAAAAAATTTGCCAGTGAGAACTCTGAATCACAGTGGTCCAGTCTGCAATCTCACGTGAAGGTAGCACAGGACCATGCGGCAATCTGCCCTGCTGTATTTGGGGTCACCATGAGTTGGGACTGACTCAACAGCTAAAAACAACATTTCGTGTGTAGTGTAAGGACCTTGTAATAGTGCATTTCCAATGTTTTTGTTTTTTTCTTCTCCCATCATTTGTAGCATTGTGTCTGGGCAATATTTTTTTGCAATGTCTCCTTTTTTGCACCATAACGACTACTCTTACTAGCAATCTCCCTGGTCTTCCTGTGAATGCTGGTGGTGTTCATGGGGAAAAGAATTGCAAGAAGGCGTAAATCCTCCTATGGCTGTGACTCCCTGGCCCCAAACAGTTAAACATTTGGCCTTCAAAAATTCATTTAAAATTTTTAGCTGACTCTTCTTTCTGACTTATATGGCATAGCAGTGGTGTTTGCCCCAGATAAGCAAATACTTAGGTTCTTTTTCCCTGCAGGCCCTTTCCTCTCCCTCCTTCCCTCCCTGCCTTCCTCCTTCTCTCTTTTCCCCCGTCCTTCCCTCTGTCCCTTCCTCCTTTTCTCCTTTCTTCCCTTCCTTCTTTCCTTCATTTCTTGTTGTAATTATTCATCCATCTTTTGTCTGTCTTGGTATGTGGACAATAAATTTTCTCAAAATTGTATAGGCCCCCTATGTTAACGGAAACCAAAAAAAAGTTAAGACTGTCTTATAAAAAGACTAGGATTCACAAAAGACTGTCTTGTAAAAAGATCGTCATAAATCACAAAATTTTCCTCCCTCCCACCCTCTCTTCTTCGTTCTTTCCTCTTCTTTTACTATCTTCTGTTCCTCAACAAGTTTTACAAATAGGCTACTAAAAGCTTGGAAACTGTGATAAGGAAGTGTCTGTGTCAGAGCTAGTGTGTGGTGCCTAGCTGTTGCTGTGAAGGTATTTTGCAGATACACTCTCAGTAGCTTTTAAGTAAAGGAGATCACCCTTGATAACGTGAGTGAACCTTATCTAATCAGCCAAAAACCTTAAGAGGGAAAAATGGAGGTTTCCTGGCAAGGAAGGAATTCTGATTCCTGACTGTAAGATAAACATCTTGCTGGAATTTGGACTCAAGACTGTAGCATCAACTCTTTCCTGAGTTTCTAGTCTGCCAACCTGCCCTATACATTTTGGAATCAAGATTACAACATTAATTCATCCCTGAGTTAGCACTTTGCTGTTTGCCCTACAAATTTCAGACTTGATAACCCCCACAACTGCATGAGCCAATGCTTTAAAATAAATCTCTTTCTCTGTATGTATATACATACATATACACACGTAGAGTGTTTTCCTTTTTTCTGTATTTTGTCACAAACTCAAAGTAATTTGTTATGATAGAAAAAATATGGATAAATATCAGAGTATTTTCTCATGTAAGAGACTGCTTTCTAAAAGTGCTTTTTGTTATATGAATTATACATGAACATAGGCTCACTATAAGAAATACACACTCCATCATCAGGGCAAAAAAATAAAAATTGCCCTTAACGTTGTCTCCAATCTCAAAGGACTGAGATGTATGTATCTATATGGAAACCCTGGTTGCATAGCCGTTAAATGCTATGGCTGCTAACCAGAAAGTTCGCAGTTCAAATCCATCAGGTGCTCCTTAATAACTCTGTGGGGCAGCTCTACTTTACATAGACAACAGTGGGTTTGATTTATTAATCTTTTTTGGTTTATGTATCTATGTGTATGTATACACCGACATAAACACCAAAATAAATAAATGGAAACACATCTGTTGCCATCTAGTCAATTCTGACTCATGGGAACCCCATACAACAAGTACAACTCCCCGATAGGATTTCCAAGAAGCAACTGGTAGATTTGAACTGCTGCCTTTTGGTTAGCCTCCTGAGCTCTTAACCACTGTGCCACCAGAATCAATTTAAATTTAAATTTTAAAATTTTAAATCATACCTCCTGGTAATGAAAGACATCTGAAGATTTCATTACAATTGGACTTCTAGCTCTAAGCACTTGGATATCCTAATCCCATGCTTTCAAAGCTTGATCGTGCTGGACACTTACTCTATAATACATATGTCATTATAAGGTATCATCCTGCCATACAGGAAAATGACTCATAGAAGTCAGATAATCCACAGGTAGAGTGAAACTTTACTGTTGATATAAATACTTGACTTGCCTAAGTCTTCTGATTCCAAGTTCAGAGTCCATGAATAGTATCAGTGAGACTCGTCTCCCAAAATCCACTGCCGTCATTTCCCACTCACAGCGACCCTATAGACAGAGCAGAACTACCCTGTATAGTTTCCAAGGAGCACTCAGCGGGTTTGAACTGCCAACCTTCTGGTTAGCAGCTATAGCACTTAACCACTACGCCACCAGAGTTTCCACTCTCACCCTTTTTTCAAGACCTCCAACACTCTTTCCTGACTGATGTGATGTAAAAGGTTCGTCTTTTTTTAGATGACATAGCCTTAACTTTTCTGGGGAGGGGTCTGTTAATGTAGTGAGTCTATACCAATTTTGAGACAATTTACTGTCTACACATCAAGATAGACAAAGAGTAGACGAATTGTTTATTTACTCGTTCACTCCACTTGGCGAACAAGAGATCATGCTGCGGTAGTGTGTGTGGCACACAGAGTAATATTTCCAGCTGTTTCACAAACATAATACATGAAAAAGAAGACAGACACATACTGGCATTTGGAGATTAATTAGTGCCTACATAGAAATAGAAGGCAGAGGCAGTCTGTTCCTATCCCTGCAGCTAATAAATTTTGCATGTAATGTGGGTGAAGAAGGCCATCCTGTAAGGTCAAACCCAAAACAGCTGTTTCTAGTTGTTGCCAGTCAAATCCTTTTTCAGTTTTACAATTATGAAGAGTTTTCTAATTACCCTGTCTATAGCATTTCTCTTCCCTAAGTAAGCTGTGTGAATGGCTTCCCATACTGGTAGGAGGGCAGTCTTCGGTTATTTGGCTTTCACTAGTTGTAATGATAAGACCACAGAGACCATTTAAGCAACAGCTGATAGCAGCTAAGATGATGATGATGATAGCCCTCTTCCATCTCTGTTATCTTCAGCTTAAAGGCTCTATATCAGTTTTTTTTCAGTGAATTTAGAACCCAGGTTATAAGTAGAAATAGTGGATTTGTAGCTGATCAAACAGACCTCATAAAATGCAAGAAATAACTTGAAATCAGCTCTTTATTGTTTTACTGATTTTGTATTCTATTTTTGATTATTATGATTGAATGAAAATGTACATTCTCATATAAATTCACATGCTCACCCATATGCAGCTCCATGGCTCTTCCAGCGCGGTGACAGCACACCCATCTTCTCTGCTCCATACATGTCCTATTCTCCCAACAGTCTACTATCCCCTCCTCTCCACCAACTCCCCTTCCTCCAGCAAGAGGTCTGCAGGATGACATCCTATAGATGCATAGAATCATAAAATTCCTGCAAGATACAGTCACTCTGCATTGCCAAGTCCAATGCATTGCTGTTGGAAAAGTTAACCTTCATTATGATTTATGGACAGGGGCAGCATCAGGGCCAGGGACCATGTTCCCAAGGGAACTCCAAAGCACCTGGACCATGAACTGGAGTCTTTTATTGAAGATCTCAGGATATACCCCTATTTATTCTCTTGTTGCCAGTGAGACTCCACTTTGTGAGCTCCATCGTGGCTATCACTGGTGGTGGTCAGGCACCATCTGGTTCTTCTGGTCATGAGTCAACGTAGAGACCCATTCACGTGGGTCCCTCTGTCTCCTGGGTTCTCTTTTCCCCATGTAGTTCTTGCCCTCAGTGATCATCCATTCCTGCTGAGATGGGACCATTTGCTGTACCCTTGGCAGCTTTTATGACCTCAGATGCCACTGACCAATGTGAGGTGCAGAGAGCCCTCTTAGCAAAATGCTAGCTATGCCAGTTTGGCCTAGATTTCTCCTGAGAACATGGCCCTGGTCTCTTGCCCCAGCTACTCTGTCCTTGCAATATTGGGTTAAGATGGGAGGAATACTGAAATAGTGTTGAAGTCCAGTTATGATTGATCTTCTTTCTAATGTGTGCTGTCACTGATTTCACCCAACCAGATTTCTGTTAACTAATCTAAACCCTGCCCCCTCCACTTACCTCCCTCCCTACCCTTGCAGCCTTCAAAGAGTCTTTTTTTCTATGCATAGTCTGTTTTTAAGTTCCTATCATAGGGGTCTCATACAATATTTGCCCTTTTGTCACTGACTGCTTTCACTCAGCATAATGTCCTGCAGTTGAAACCAGGTTAAGAGATATTTTCTGCAACCACTGTTGTTCTTTATCATTGCATAGTGTTCAATTGAGTATATATACCATAGTTTACCTATCCATTCCTCTGTTGTTGGGCATCTGGGTTGATTCCATCTTTTTGTTATTGTGGACTGTGCTGCAATGAACATTTGTGGGCATGTATCCGTTGATGTGAATGGCCTTCATTCTGTAGGATATATTCCAAGCAGTGAGATTACTAGGTCAAAAGGTATATCTATATCCATTTTTTTTAAGGGAATACCAGATTGCTTTCCAACAAGGTTGCATCATTTTGCAATCCCACCAACAGTGTAGGAGACTTCCAATCTCTCCAAAGCCTCTCCAGCATTTGCTGTTTTGCGTTTTTTGGATCATGGCCAACCTTGCTGGGGTGAGGTGATATCTCATTTTTGTTTTGATTTGAATTTCTTTAATAGCTAACGATCCTGAGCGTGTCTGCATGTGTTTTTTGGCTGACTGGATCTCCTCTTTAGAAAAGTGTGTGTCCAACTCCTTTGACCATCACTTAATTGGATGATTTATCTTTTTCTTATTGATATTTTGTAATACGTTATAGATTATGGAGATCAGGCATCAGTCTGACATAGAGTTGCCAAATATTCTTTCCCATTCTGCCTTTTAATTCTAGTAATAAAGTCTTTGGATGAGCAAAGGTGACTGATTCTTATCAGTTCCCATTTACCTATTTTCTCTTCTGATGATTGTGGTTTGTTTGAAAGATTTTGAAGTCTGTCTACATTGTGTATTAAACCTTCCATTGTTCCTGTTTTCTCTTGGATGAGCTTTATCATTTTAGATTTGATATTTAGATTTTTTTTTTTTTTACTCTTTTTTTTTAATAAAATAAAAAATGGAAGTGTACATACTCTGTGCTTACAATACTGGGTTAAGAGAGGAAGAGTACACAAGTTGTGTCTAAGTCCCATTAATGATCTTCTTTCTAATGTGTATTGTCACCAATTTCACCCAACAAAATTTCTAACATCTATCTAATTTAAACCCTCTCCCCTTGCCCTCCCACCCTCCCACCCTCCCCACCCTTGTAGCCATCAAAGAGTCTTTTCTATTATGTATGAATATGCTTTTAAATTTTTAACATAGGAGTCTCATATAATGATTGTCCTTCTGTCCAGTTTGATTTGGTTTTGTATAAGTTGTAAGATATAGGTCTTGTTTCAATTTTTTGAAGATGGATATCCAATTTTGCCAGCACCATTTGCTGAAAAGATTGTTTTTACCCCAGTGTAATGTCTTAGGGCCTTTGTTGAATATCAACTGTTCATAGGCAGATGATGTCATTTTTGGGGTCTTAATTCTGTTTCACTGATCTTTCTGTCTGTTTTTATACCAGTACCAGGCTGTTTTGACAACTATGGCAGTGTAATATGTTCTAAGGTTGGGTAATGAGAGGCCTCCCAGTATGTTCTTCTTCTTTAGTAATGCTTTACTTATCCAGGGCTTATTGCTTTTACAGACAAAGTTGGTAATTTGTTCCTCCATCTCGTTAAAAAATGTCACTGGAACTTGTATTGGAATTGCCTTGTATAAGCAGATTGCCTTGGGTAAAATAGACGTTTTCACAATGTAAAGTCTTTCTATCAACAAGCGGGGTAGGTTTCTCCATTTATGTAAGTCTCTGATAGTTTCTTGTAGTAAGGGTTTGTAGTTCTTTTTGTAAAGTTCTCTTATTTCTCTGGTTATATTTATTCCTAGGTAATTTATCTTGTTACGGCCTGTGGTAAATGGTATTGACTGGATGATTTCTTCCTTAATAATCTTGTTGTTGGTATAAAGGAATCCTACTGATTTACTTATGTTTATTTTGTATCCTGAGACTTTGCGGAACTCTTCTATCAGTTTGAGTAGCTTTCTTATGGATTCTTTGGGATTCTCTGCATATACAATCATGTCATCTGCAAATAGGGAGATTTTGACTTCTTCTTTGACGATGCAGATCCCCTTTATTTCTTGGTCTTGTCTAATTGCTCTGGCTGGAACTTCTAGTACAATGTTGAATAGCAGAGGTGACAGTAGGCATCCTTGCCTAGTTTCTGTTTTCAAGGGAAACTGTTTCAGTCTCTCTCCATTTAGGATGACGTAGGTGGTTGGCTTTGTATAAATGGCCCTTATTGCATTGAGGAATTGGTAGTCTATTCCTATTTTGCTGAGAGTTTTTAGCATGAATGGGTGTTAGACTTTATCAAATGCCTTTTCTGCATCAATAGGCAAGATCAGATGGTTCTTGTCTTTCGTAGTATTTATGTAGCTGATCATATTAATTGTTTTTCTGATGTTGAACCAGCCTTGCATCCCTGGTATGACTCCAACTTGGTCATGACGGATTATTTTTTTGATATGTTGCTGTATTCTTCTGGAAAAAATTTTGTTGAAGATTTTTGTATCTAGATTCATGAGTTATATTGTTCTGCAGTTCTCCTCTTTGATTGGGTCTTTCCCTGGCTTTGGTATCAGGATTATGCTGCCTTCATAGAATGAATTTGGGAGTACTCCATCCCTTTCTATACTGTGAAATACTCTTAGTAGTATTGGCAATAACTCTTCTCTGAAAGCTTGGTAGAATTCTGCAGTGAAGCCATCTGGACCCAGGCTTTTTTTTGGTTGGTAGTTTTTTGATGATATTTTTCAATCTCTTCTTTTGTAATGGCTGTATTAAGTTGTTCTGATTCACCGTGTGATAATTTTGGTAGGTGATATGAATCAAGGAATTTGTCCACTTCCTCTAGGTTTTCAAATTTGTTAGAGTACAGTCTTTCATAGTATTCAGCTAGGACGTTTTTGATTTCTGTTGGATCTGTTGTGACAACTCCCCTCTCATTTCTTATTTGGGTTATTTGTTTCCTTTCCTGTTTTTCTTTAGTAAGTTCAGCCAGTGGTTTTTCAATTTTCTTGATCTTTTAAAAAAGACCAGCTTTTGGTGTTTTCAATTTTTTCAATTGTTCTTCTGTTCTCTAGTTCATTTAGTTCTGCTCTAATCTTTATGATCTGTTTTCTTCTTGTGGCTGAGGGGTTCCTCTGTTGTTCTCTCTTGTTTAAGCTATACGGTCAGTTCTTTGATTTGGTTTCTTTCTTCCTTCCAGATGTGCATTTATGGAGATGAACTCTCCTTGGAGCACTGCTTTGGCTGTATCCCATAGGTTCTGGTAGGAAGTGTTTTCATTCTCATTGGAATCCATGAATTTCTTTATTTCATCCTTCATTTTTTCTATGACTCATGATTTTTTGAGCAAGATGTTATTCAGTTTCCATGAGTTCCACTTTCTATCTATGTTTTTTCTGCTACTGCTTTCAACTTTTATGGCTTTATGATCTGAGAAGATGCTCTGTACTAATTCAATGGTATGGATTTTGTTGAGAAGTGCTTTATGTCCTAATACATAGTCTATTCTGGAGAATGTTCCATGGGCACTGGAAAAGAAAGCATAATTGTCCGCTGATGGATAGAAAGTTCTCTATATGTCAATGAGGTCTAGTTGGTTAATTGTAGAAATAAGGTCTTCTGTGTCTTTATTGAGCTTTTTCTGGATAATCTGTCCAATATCGAAAATGGAGTGCTGAAGTCTCCAAGTATTATTGTGCAATGATTTATCTCGTTTTTGAGTGTAGTCAGTGTTTCTTTGACGTAGATAGGTGCTCTAATATTAGGTGCATAAATATTTAATATTGTTAAGTCCTGCTTGTGTATTGAACCTTTCAGCAATGAATAGTCACCATCCTTTTCCATGATGGTGGGTTTTACGTTAAAATCTATGATTAGAATTGCCACACCTGCTCTTCTTTGTTTATTGTCAGTTTGATATATATTCTTCCGTCCTTTAATTTTCAGTTTGTTCCTATCTTTAAGTCTAAGGTGAGTTTCTTGTAGGCAACCTATAGATGGGTCATGTCTTTTGATCCAAGATGTCACTCGATGTCTCTTTACTGGAGCATTCAGTCCATTCACATTCAATGTAATTATTGATACGTATGTGTTCAGTGCTGCCATTGTGATATGTTTATTTTTGTGCTGATGTTTTTTCTGTTTTTCTTATTAATCTGTTCTGTGACCTTCTTCTTTGTGAATTGATTTTTCACTTTTTTTAGGGTTGGTTTTACAGTTGTTGAGACTCTTATATTACATTTTTTGATAAGGCATGTTGCTTTTTTATTGTGCTTTATGGTTGCCTCTATGAACCCGCTTACTAAACTCTATACAAACCCAATTTTGATTGCTACCAGTCTTGTCAACTTCCTTTTCATCTGGAAGGACTATAACGACTGTAATACATCCCTCTTTTTTTTTTTTATAATTTAATGTTACTGAGTGAAAATGTACATTCCTGTATAAATTTACATGCCCACCTATATGCAGCTTCCACTACTCTTCCTGCTCGGTGACAGCACAATATTTCTCTCTGCTCCATACATGTTTCATCCTCCCAACAGTCTCCTTTCACCTCCTCTCCACCCAGTCTCCTTCCTCCTGCCAGAGGTCAGCAGGATGATATCCTATAGATGCATAGAACTATAAAGTGCATCCAATATATGGTAATACATCCCTCTTTTTAATATGATTATATCATAGTTTACCCAACTTGATGGCACTTGGCTGGCTGGCATCATAGTTTACATGATATGATCACTAGATTGTTTCTTTCACTATTATAGCTTTGATTGTGTTTGGAGCCTTTCCTAATTAAGTAGGATTCTGGACAATGTGTCCGTCTAAAGTATAAAGTTAGTGGGTTTGTTCTTACAAGCCAAGAGATTCTTTCAGTATTTATTGTAGCCTTGATTTGGTTTTTACAGTCTCTGAGTTTCTGTTTATCTGCAAATGTCTTATTTTCATTCTCATATTTGAAAGATAGTTTTCCAGGATATGCAATTCTTGGTTGGAAGTTCTTCTCCTTCAAGGCTTTGAATATGTCATGCCACTGTCTCTGTGCCAGCATGGTTTCTGCTGAGAAATGTGACAAAGCCTACAGGGTTTCCCTCTGAATGTCAGCTTTGCTTTGAGTCTCGCTGCCTTTAAGAGTTTCTGCTTATGTTTCATTTTGTTAAGCTTGACTGTAATATGTCTTGGAGTCTTTCTATTAAGATCTATATTTAGTGGTATTTGATATGTATCTTGGATATCTATATTCTCTTCTTTCATAATTTATGGGAAGTTTTCTGTCAGCAGCTCAGCAACAATACTCTCTGTGTTCTCCACTGTCTCGCCCTGTTCAGGAACTGCAATTAATCATAGATTGTTCTTCTTAATAGACTCCCACATGCTTCTTCATTTTTTTCTTATTTCGTTTTTCGATTTCTCCTCATAGATCCTGGAGTCAGTAACTCTGTCTTCCAAATCAGAAATTCTCTTTCCCATTTGTTCCACTCTGTTTTCTTAGCTTTGAATTGAAGTTTCTATATCTTTGATCTTGTTCTTGATCTGTTGGATTTCAGAATACTGATGTTCCATCAGATTGAACAGCATGCTTAATTTTTCGTTTTGCTCTGCTGCATTTTGCATGTGGTCTAAGAGGGCTTTCTATATAATCCTTTTGTATTCACCTTCTGATAGTTTCAGAAAACCATCTTCGTCTGTGAAGTTCTGAGGTGGTTTCTTTTGGGGGCCTTCTGATGCCATGGGTGATTTCCGAGTTACCATCTTCTCCAACATTTATTGCTTTTTGAGTTTTATGTGGGTCAATAGTGGCTGGCAGAGATGCAGTGAAGATGGACCACAGTTGTTTCTGTAGGCTGTCTTTTGTCTGTGCAAGCCTCTGCTCACTGAGAGTGGGGTCAGTGAAAGAGGGGAGGTTTCCATTCAGTGGTATGAAGTCCAAATTAATAGCCTTATGCTGCATCCATCAGAAGGCTTATTAGGTGTCCAGAAGGTTCTGTTTAATTATCATTTCACATCTTAGTTTTCAGAGGGATTTAGGGAGACATGCATTTAGTCCGCTATCTTGAGTCTGCCTGATTTTGTATTCTTAATTAATTTTATTCTCTTAAGTGACAATTTTGTCAATGTCTAATGATCTAATTTGCATTGCTTTATGAGAGTAAACAGGGATTAAAAATGAGAGAAACAGAGAAATTGCCTTTTGAAGTATTATGTTGCACAAAAAGCAAAAATCCTGGTTGGTGACATACATGGCTCTTTTAGACATTGGTTCTACATACAGAAAGCCCAAACCCACTTTGAATGGTTAAATTCTACTGGACCAGTTACTAGGCATCATGTAAATAATGAAAGGAAAAAATAGGACCTGATTTATATCATAAATAAGGGAAAGACAAACAAATTCTTTTTCTTAACTAGTTTGTATAATTAGAGAAAGACATTGTTCCTCTCCATCAGGTTTTTTAAACATCAAAATGTTTTATCTGCTACAAATTCCTATTTTGAAAATTATGGAAAATGAAAATAACATACATCAATCTTTCATCATTGAATAAACCCAGAAAACCCCAAAAGTATCCTGGGGTTAACACATATTTCAGTTAAATATTGAATTCTGGATGGTGCAAACAATTAACACATTTGGCTATAACCAAAAGATTAGGGGTTTGAATCCACCCTGAAGCACCATGGAAGAAAGGACTGGTGATCTGCTTCATCAAAAACCAACCACTGAAAACTCTATGGGGCACAGCTCTACACTGACACACATGGGGTCTCCATGAGTTGGTGTAGACTCAAGGGCAACTGGTTACTTGTTAAGTTAAATACCTACATTATTTAAAATAAGAGATTAAAGAATAAGTCTGATTTGATCATTGTAAGTAAATGGCTCCTTTGCTAGGGTCATTTATTTATTTTTCCTATATTTCTTGGGGGAAATAAATGACAAGATCCTGAGAAAAATATATTCCTATGCTACAGTGTCTTTCGGTTTGTTTTTTTGTTGTTGTTGTTTTCTCTAGGAGCAATACAAAGGCTATAATATAAGGTGTGGGCTTATGTGATAGAAAGGGAACAAGGGAGAAATGAAAGGGGAAATTTTAAAAAGTATAAAATATCCTACACACACAAAAAGATATCAGGTTGAATACAATGTGCAAAATAGTACCCCTAGAATTATCATACTACCCATGTCATTTTTATAATTAACAACAACAACACAAAAGCTTTCTGAAATGCTAACTTTCAAAGTTGGAGGTTAAATTTTCTGTAGAAATAAACATAAAACCACAGTATTTTCATACTGTACAATTTACTGTGGCATTCTAGCCTATAAAGAAATGTTACAGGCAATGTTCCCATTGCTTCTAGCATTGGGAAATGTTTCATTGAGGCAAACTCGAGCAGGACCAACAGGTTCATAGAGCCTGCGGCAGTATGATACCACTGTCAGTCGAGGCCAGCGTGTTTTCAGAGTGTTTCCACCTCCACAAATGAGCACTGCCATTCTCCAGCCCCCACTACATCTGTTGTACAAGCTCCTGATTGGAACTTAGAAAAAGGGACAAATGCCACCTGCTCCAGTGCACTTGCTGCTCTACCAACTGTTAGCAATTGCATGGCCTGTTTTCTGCTTCATAGGCTTTTAGTTCATACGTTTCTGGAAGATAGCTGACAGGTAAAGATATGAGTTTCCTGCCAAAATCCCCCCACAGTGCAGGAAGTTATTTGCTTTTCTCTAGAAATAAGTGGAGAACATTAAAAAAAAAAAAATGGAAATAGAAAAAATATATCTTACCACAGTGGTTTCTGTGAGGTGCTGTCAAGTATATTTCAACTCGTAGTGAACCCATGGGCTACAGGCCTGAAAATGATCCATTCAGGTACATATAACTTACACTATTCCTTCATTCAATAAATATTTAATGAATAGACTATGAAAAGAATTGGTACTTAAGTAGATTAGTAACAAAAGATTGGTGAATATTAAGATACAATTTGAATAATAGACAACAATAAGTAATTTAGAGTACCTAAATTATACATGTTATTTTCACAAATGTGACATTCTTGGGTTGAGTAATGAGTATTTCAGCACAAATATGAATGAATAAGTGACCACTTTATGACATACAAGTAAAAGGTAAAGTGGTAAGAGAAAAAGTAGGATTAAAGATGGTGCTGTGTAGGCTGAGATGGGGGTTCCTTTTCAGGAGTGAGGAGACAATCTTGGAGAAAGCAGATCTGCTCTGTTGCAGGATCATTAAAAAAAAGTCTTTGTTATAGAGAGGCCAAGATTTTAGCAAGTCCCAGAGAAAGCATTAGAAAGCTTCCTACCATCTATTTGGACAGTGATTTTTTTTTTTTTTTTTATGTTTTAGATCTGAGACATGTCCCATCATCTGCTAAAATCAATCTAGGTCTTTCCCAAGCTGACTCATAGGCTAAATTTCATATAAAGTAACAAAAATGGTTGAGAATTTACCTCTTTCATATGAAATCTGATTATTTTACTTGCGAATCCTGGGAGAATTAAGTCACCTACCAAGGTGAGGAACAGCTGATACTTAGAATCTAGATTTCCTGAAGCTCAGATACTACTGCTACCTAACAGCTCCCTAAATTGTGCCCCCCCCCCCCAAAATTTGTTGAAGTTCTGTAACTGTGAATGTGACCCTGTTTGGGAAAAAGTGTTCTTTCTTTGATAATATTATCTGATTAAGTCATGTAGAAGTAGGGTGGGTCCCAGACCTAATTACTTCTGAGTTGTGTCTTGAAAAGAGAAGAACATACAGGAAAGCAAGGACACACTGGGCGAAGTTGCCACATGAGGCTTTATCTGCAAGCCAAAGAATGCCAAGAAAACACGGTGCTACCAGAAGCTAGAAGAGACAAGGAATGATCTTCTCCTAGAGTGGACCCAGAGAGAATGTAGTCCTGCGACACCCTGAATTTTGACTTCTAGCCTCTAGAACTGTGAGACAATGAATTTCTGTTCTTTAAAACCATTTACTTTTTAATGTTTTGTTACTGTTGACATAGGAAACTAAGAAGGAGCAGTTGGAGTTTTTCAGTAGTAGAATTTTCCCCTTCCATGTGGGAGACCCAAGTTCCAGATAAAAGCA